>OW971932.1:10000000-15000000 GCA_943193695.1 Acrobasis suavella | reverse complement strand
ATATATTTCTGATTTTATTTCTTTAAGGTTGGAAAAAGTAAGATGTGTTAATAGTATAATTGCTCCCTTGACAAAACTGGCGATGAAACGAGAGCATTGCGTAACTTGCTTAGGTTCTAAATGTCGCACTGAATACTGTAATGAACCTTAATTATAACCATTTAAGGTGTGGCTGTTCAAACAAGGGCCCGCTGTATACATTAATATTGTTGTCTTTCAGCGCGGCTCGCGCTGCCGAATCCCCAAGTCGGTCGTTTGACCTCTGGGCATTTACCGTTTTATTATTGCAGGTATATGTTCTTCAATGTAATTTTATATTTTACTAGTGACCCATACTTATTAACTCCGCTTAGCATAATAAAAGATTGTGTAAGAAAAAAGTGGCCAAGTGCGCACGAAGGGTTCCGTAGCAAGTTCTTGTTGTTCGTTGTAACTTTGATCGATGTTTTAATAAACATATTTAAAAAAAAAGTACTTACTAGATCTCGTTCAAACCAATTTTCGGTGGAAGTTTGCATGTAATGTACATCATATATATTTTTTTTGTTTTATCATTTTCTTAATTTTGAAGTTACAGGGGGGGAGACACACATTTTACCACTTTGGAAGTGTCTCTCGCACAAACTATTCAGTTAAAAAAAAATGATATTAGAAACCTTAATATCATTTTTGAAGACCTATCCATAGATACTACTCACGTATATGAAAATGTATGGTTTGATGAAAAAAAAATTATGAGTTTCAGTTCTAAGTATGGAGAAACCCCAAAATTTATTGTTCTTTATTCTTTTTTTGTGTGAAAATCTTAAAGCGGTTCACAGAATACATCTACTTACCAAGTTTAACAGTTTAGTTCTTATAGTTTCGGAAAAAAGTGGCTATGACATACGGACGGACAGACAGACCTACAGACATGACGAATCCATAAGGGTTTCGTTTTTTGTCATTTGGCTACGGAACCTTAAAAAGTGATATCAAAATAAAGAATCACGTAGACCGTTTGTTTAAAAATAATAAGCCCACGCCGACGAAATCGCGAGCAACAGCTACCTAGTATTAATAAGTAGGTAGGTACCTGTATATGGTCAATTACTAATATAAACCTGCATTCTACATATTTACCTAGATAGTATATAATTTATTATTATTGGATATAATATTCTGGTAATGATTGCTTAACTTATCCAGTGAAAATACGTAGGTACGGAACGAATATAAACTGTTTATCCTACGCCCTGGAGCCGTAAAGGTTAATCTCAAGTTCAAATTCAAATTCAAATTTAAATATATCTTTATTATCATAGGATATTTATAATATCTCTTAATAATCGTCACTTTGTTTTATTGCACAATAATTGTTGACGTCAAAAAGTTACTTAGAGCTAAGTTTACTGCCGCCTCCAAAGCGCTAGTGCAGAAGAAGCGGTAACAAACTGCACTGCAGCATTTTCTCCAAGAACGTCAACTCACAATGAAATTAATATTTATAGTTGATATGTGGACAGAGTATTCATTGTTTGTTGTCATAATTTAAATTAATTTTTTTAATGTCGAAATTTTGAAATAATGTCAAATCAAGTTGTAAATTCAGTATGTACTTAATGTATCAGATTCTGACCATTTCTGAGTATACAAACCTTTAAGAGGGACCCGCGCCAAGCTCAAGCCAGACTTTGTTGTCTTTAAGATAGTCATCGGTCCTATAATAAGCCTTCTCACAGAGTACCTTCTTTACATAAGCTTTAAACTTTTTGTCAGGCATATCAAGGACCGATTGTGGCAGTTTATTATAAAAAAGTATACCGTTCCCCATAAACGTTTTGAGCCTATAATACGGGGCAACTTAGTCACTCTTATTGCGTAAGTTTCTGACGGTAAAATCGCTTACTTTATTGTAAGAGGAAATATTTTTCCTTACATACAGTATGTTTTCAAATATATACTGTGATGGTAAGGTTAGTATACCTATTTCCTTGAATAATTCTCTGAGTGAGTCTCTAGATCCTAAGCCGTAGATAGCTCGAATTGCCCTTTTTTGTAAAATGAAAATAGTCTGAATATCGGCTGCACTCCCCCATAGCAGTATGCCGTATGACATTAAACTATGAAAGTAACTAAAGTACACTAGTCTAGCAGTTGCTACATCTGTCAATTGTCTAATTCTCCTAACAGCATAAGCCGCAGAGCTAAGCTTATTTGAAAGTTTTGATATATGAGCGCCCCACTGAAGTTTCGAGTCGATCGTAATTCCTAAGAAGGTATTACTTTCAACAAGATCGAGTTTTTCGCCATCTATCAGTATGTCGACGCAAGCTTGCCTCACATTGGGAAGAGAAAATCGAATGCATTGGGTCTTTTTCGCATTTAACATGAGGTTATTGGCAGTAAACCAATCAGAAATGGAAGACAAGGTGCTGTTCACCGCGCTAGCATCTGTGCTAAAGGAGCCAATCTACCCTTTAGGTATTTAAATTAAAGAGGTATTAGCATTTCCCTTAGGTTCCATCCAAGTGTAACAGTTTTAAAACTTTTATTTATAATATATGTATTTTAAAAATTAATAAAAGCTAGTTATTTGTTTACCAAATCGATTTTAGTCGCTTTCTAGTGCAGAAGAAACGAAAACATACTAGGTACCTACATCCCGGCAGCATACAGAAATGTCTACTTATACTTACTTATCAATCAATATAAGATGCTTTTTCGAATTACTTGAACAAAATACAACATGTACAAAATAAAATATGCAAGCCTTACCTTTTTTTCGAAACCAATGGTTCAGGTACCATAGAGCTGAAAAACATTATATCCATTCTGTTCATTTTATCATGCTTATCATTTCTTTTGTGTCCGAACTTTACTTAATAAACCCTACGAAAATTCAAGATAATGCCAATCCCATTGAAGAAACTTCGATTAAGATATGTTTGAATTGAACACAAAACTTACTCGAACTTAGCTATCCTTGGTTTATCCCATTCCAAATCAAGGAAATACTTAATGTTTGGGAAGAATTTATTCATTATAGGCGAATTGGTTCTCTTGGCGATAGTTCTACTGTTATATTAGTTGTTTTAAACTAATAAAAATTATAAGTTTTATTTTATTTTTATTTTTTGTCTCCAATAATTTTTAATGAGCCTTTTGGTGATTGCTGGATCGCTGAAAATATTAATTGAACGAGCGAGCGAAGTTTTCTGAATCTACTTGAACACTGAACAATCCGGCGATTGTTTGTATGTATGTTTTTTCGACAGTAACTTGAGTATTATAAATCGGAGCTTCATGGGGCAATGCAACTTAGCCGTACACCGCTGGCGTGTTTTTTTTTTCTTTTAGCCAGAAATCAAACCCAGGTCATATAATAAAGGACTATGTGAGAAACTAATAGCATAAAGAACTAGGTCTCTAAACCTCAAACTAGCCGAAATAAGGAGAGGAGAAATTGCTATTTCTTTTTTACAGGCGTTACCTTTACACAACAGATTAAATGAAAATAACCTATACTGTGTTGCAGTAAGATGGTGAAGCCCGTGATATAGTTATATCCCTAGGGTAGGGTATATATAATATCATCATCATAATCCAAGCGTATTCCCGGTTCCATCCTCAGCGGTATAATAGCGCTTCAGAGTTACCGGTTTTACACAGAGCGACTGCCGTCTGACCTCCGCTCTAGAATGAAGAAACAAAAACATTGGCATTTCCATGCTAAAGTGTGCTGCCGCCCGGGCCACTTGTATGGGAATGGCAATTTTTTCATTGCTTTTTGACTGTTATGTTATTTCATTGTACTATAGTGATCTAGTATAGCCCGTGGTTCGCTTTAATATAAGAGCGCACAATCTACATCTGCGGACAGAGTGCCATTGTACTTACCATTTGTGAAGGACTAACTGGACAGTAACGGGTCAGCCATCGCCGAACATGCGATAGATACGGACGTCTCACACTATATACGTTTTGACAAAGCTAAAGTCTTAGCCAGAGAGAAAGGTCCCTCGTAAAATACGAGAAGCTATAGAAATTAGTTGACGTCCCAATTTTAATCGATATGCAGGTTGGAGCTTTCCCCCTACCTGGAAACCGGTTCTTCAAGAGACGCATAATAGATGCCATGTACAGCCGACAGTCTCTGACGACTTCAGCCGACGATGAAGAAGATGAATTGAGGCTCCCAGTACATCCGCGGAAGTCGTCGACGCAGAAAACCAGCAATCCCCACCATGATGTCGCTACGAGCGAAGCGAGCGTTCGCTCGCGCCGCCCGCGCGATCCGGATAAGATCGAAACATGTCGGCCAGTAGTTGACTCGCTACGTGAGTAACCCGTACTGTGTTAATGATTAATGATGTCTAAGGAATCATAATAATAGGCGTTAGCGACTCATTACTAATTTGATTTCATTGTCCACCTATACGCCTACCAATATGCTAAACTTGACTCTGTGTACCCCAGGGATAAAGACGTGATAATATATATGTATGTGGATATGATAGATGAAAAATTCCAACAATTATAACGCCTGTGAAAAAGAAATAGCAATCTGCTTAACCCTCTTTATCTTGCTTCGGTGGCCGACTCCAGACCTGTTTTTTTTCTGACATTGACTACTCACATGGCCAATATATGGCCTACGATTCATTTCTGGCAAAAACAAAAAACACAGAGATCTGAACTTAAAAATTTTTTTTTGCTCTTTGCATAGGCGCCATGAGGTTGCATTGGCCTTTGGTAGACGCGTGTAGATGGCCAATAGAATTTTTAAGTTCGAAACTTGAAAATGAGCCATACCGGTCAAGGGGTAGCCGAGACATGAGGTTCGTAAGTTAACAGTTTGGAGTGATCTACTAATTAATAGATATTCAATTTTGTATGGCACAAATACAGGGCGGCCGTATACATGCTATGCCTGGAAACAAAATTGTAGGTACATTCGTTCGATTCCTAATATATTTTCCTCGTAAATAACTCGTATCATTGAATGTCATCGTTAAACGTCCATTCAGATTGTATTTGGGTTACTTCTAATGGGAAAGTAAATGCGCCATATAATTTATTTGACGCTTTTTGTTGACTTTAGGGGTTCTCATTGCTACCCATCATCCAGTAAATATTACCAGACTTTATTGATTAGTCTATTGGATACAAAATTGTTAGTAGTTTTTCGTTTATAAGCTTCAAATTGCGCGTTTGTTTATTTCAGTTGAGTACAACCTTTACCTTTACCTAATAAGTCGTATAAGCAAAATATTATAATGTATCTAACACAAAGCTGCATCCCCCGCCCTCACCAAAATAATGAATTTCTGGCTAGGGGCCGGTACGTCATTTACACCAGCCATAAAATTGTGAAACGTTCGCAGGTTGTTCAGTCACGTTTGATGAAGGTATTAAAATTCGGACACAATTGATATTCAACACTCGCTTTGTAACGATTACCCGCAATTCAGTCTCATATTTCCGAGAGTTAATAGGTTTCCATATCATTTTGCATTGGTATCGAACAATTTAGCATTGAAACGGTTTTTTAATTTGAGCCTTTTGAAACGTTCCCAAATAAAAAATATATCCTTACAATTGAAGTGTATAAAAGAGGCCTCACGAACCTTGATATGCTACAGTATTGTTCAAATGTGCCCATCTCATTTTGTTTGACTGTAGAAGAAACGAGTTGAATAAAATTACTTAAATTTCTAAGTACCTAGTTGGTGTAGTAGTAGTTGTAAAATAGAAGGGTTTTAATTCTACAGAGCTCTTAATTCCGATACCAATACAGGCGGCATCCAAAGAGCAACTTTTAGCAACACGACGAGCTTTGGAAGTTAATAACGAGCTGTGTCTGTGTTAGCGTCCTCCATTTTGTAACGTAACAACATCGTGCGTCGGTCGACTGATCTAGGCACTTCCCTGCCACTCTTGTATTATTTTTTTTTAAGCTCCTTTGTGACTCTTAGAAAAAAGGAAAATTATATCCATTCGAGTTCGTGATACACTTAAGACGAAGTGGTAGCTAAAGTGGCGCCCTCATTTGAAATTTCAAAGGTTATTCATAAAATAGTTTAAAGGTCTTTCTAGACAGTGATACAAATCAAATTTTTTATTATAACCATATTTAGTTTTAAACAATTTATTTCAAATGAGGGCGCCACTTTAGCTACCACTTCGTCTTAAATGTTGAAAAACAAATGTAACTTACATAAAGCTCATAGGATTTATGAGCTAATTTACTTTGATGGGTTCTTTAAATCAGATAAAGCTAAGTCGTGTCAAGTGGCTTCCAAGCGTACCGCCGCTCTAAAGCGTGAAATATGTCCCTCAATATCCTCCGTGGCGACTGCCAGCCACTCACCCCGGGATCACCCGGGATATACAGGCGTCGACAGCCAATATACCCCGCCCGACGCACCTGGGAAACGTTTTATATTCTCACTGAACGACGTTAAATTTAATTAGCAACATACGTTAAATGGTTATATTAGAGATCTGTGTGTTAAATAAACTCTTATTTAATCGTAGGCTTTGGAGTTATTGAAAACAATTAAATAATTTTCGTTAGGCAAAAAAAAATCAAAGCTGAAGGCGGATTTTAGCGAAATTAATAAAACAAATCCTTTGTCTTTTCTTCTATGCTGGTCTGGTAGAAAAAAGAACGTAGAATACAATAGCTGCTTCTCTTCCCGCGCGGATTGGGCTTGAAGCCTATCACCATTACGATTCAATTTTTAAAATACTTGTTATATAGGTATTGAATAACGATAATTTTACGCATTGGAGCTATATTGACTGAACGCTGAATACGCCACGGAACTATCGTTGAGAGTCCTATTCTCACTTGGTTTTCAACACCGTTTCTCTCGGCTTTGAATATTAATTTACATTGCAAAACTCCTACGTCTGACGAATAATATATTTTCGCATGATTTTTTCGAAAATTTACAATAAATATCGCTCAAGAGAATGTCACAACGGGAATGTTAATAAACGTAAATACCTATAAAAAGTAATATGGCAATAATATATGGAGCATAGCATTTCTATTTTTCTGGAAATTATTTTTAATTTAGATAAAATAACAGTATCGCGTGTGTAGTTAGGGGGCACACGGTGGGGTTGCTATTATGCAAATGTAATTGCTATTACATTTTTGCAAGGTACGCCTGCAATACACTAACTCCCTTATGAGTTAGCAAGAAACATTTAAAAACTAAATTAATGATGCTCATAAGCAACATTTAGCATGTTTTGGCTATACCTTTTTATTCCTAATAAATTAGGTTCTCTATTCTGTGACCGACATCATGCGCCGCGCCGCCGGGCCGCCGCCGCCGATGATTTTATCGGCGTGAAATTGGCGTGACATTATATACCGATTTAAATACTTATATCTATTTAAACCTAACGTGCCAAAATTTACGGTGCTGCAGTTTTTTTTACGATTTCAGGGATGGTCCCATAGTAAAAGTTGTTTACATTGATTAGTATGTTAACTCCCTTTCGGGTTGATACCCCTTTCCGTTACACTTTGTATATACATATAGGCAAAATTGACACAACTCATTTACAATTTGACGATTCGGAGTGGAAATAAATACAAGATTTGAGTGAAGAAGTGATGATCATTTATTTTGAGATTGTACATACACAGAATTGATTTGAGATTTAAGATTTTGATTTTTTACGATATTGTATGAAAAAAAATTCAATATTTTTGAATTTTTTTTCATACAATATCGTAAAAAATCAAAATAATGTTGATTAAGTATTAAATAAGTATATCTGTGAAAAAACTGTTGATTTTTATTAAAAATGTAGGTAATTAAATTAACAAAAAATTAAATTATTATAGCTCAATTATTTTTACTTACTATTGGGCTTACGTTTATCAGCTTTCAGGCTTTTTATTTACGAAGTCGATTATGCGGGAGGTTTACGAATCAAGATCCTAATATAACACAACAAAGGCTAGAACTAGAGCTTTCGGGCACTTTATCTGTAATTGGAGGAACTCCTATACTAACTTATTTTTTTTTATTTCTAACGAAAGTATAATTTGTATTGTTAGTAATGATGTTATAGTTGGTTTTCTTTGTAAATTTGTTTAATCAACACAGACCAAACAACACACAAACAAGTAGTATCTCATATTATTCAGGGTACCTTTATCAAACAGATAGTTCAAAAGTCTCAGATAAGATTTCTATACCCTTTATCTTGGTGTATCAAGAGACTTATTTTGATTTGATGGTAGTTAGTTACATACGCATCTACAATTCTTGCTATCACTGTCTTAAATACCCGCCAAGTGCAAGTCGGACTCGCGCACGATGGGTTCCTTCTTGGGTAAATGTGAGATAGTTAGCACGCTTTTTGAAATAGACAAATAACTTATAAAAAAAAAACTAGAATTTTCACATCTTAAACTTTGGGATGTGTTGTGTACTTATTAATGAAAAAAATAGGATAATTTATTTTAGTCTATTTTCTTTGTTTAGTTAGAAACGAATTACAAAAATCTTATAAATGATGATAGATGCCTAATGTGTGGGTGACATGCCGCAATGATATATTGTCTTATGGGTTAGACGCCCTTTGTAATTGATGAAAGATTATTGACTTAGGTCAACATTAGCTGTATAATAATCATATACAACGTGGAAGTGACATACCCGTGATAAATCAAACCATAGGCTATACTAAAATAACAGCCAAAACACAAAAAAAAAATTCGGCATTTCCGTACAAAATTGTGTATCCTCCCGAGCAATTTGTATGGGAATGTCATTTTTTTTAGTTAATTGGTTGTTTTTTAATTTTATTATACAATAGTGATCTAGTATAGCCTTTGGTTCGATTTATTACGGATATGACACTTCAAACCTTCCACGTTGTATGTACAAGTCATTTGATCTACCTATGCTGCGCCAGCATAATACTCCACATTGTAAAAATTACAGTCTATCAATTTAGTTCGCATTATACGGCCAGCAACAGCGCCACGCAACTCACATCATTTCATCATTATTTAGTCTACTTCGTATCAAGTAAATTTTAGTATATTTCAGTTTATTATCAAGTTATATATTATTTCAAATCCAAGTAGACATTCCCCGTACATTGTATATAGCACAACCATCAAATAGAAAAAAGAAAATAAAGAATTAAGCTCCATAAGGGATTTACAAAAAAAGCCTCTAAGGGCATCACAAAAACTGGGGCGTCTACCCTTTTTGACGTGGACTTTTTTATACTTTCTCCAACTTATCAAATAAATCGTGTTGAAAAACATCTGAAAAATAATCTAATGCATTTATTTGCCACATACAAATTTTAAAAATTAAAATAAGTAGTTACTTACTTCATAATATCAAAAGTTCCAAGCGCAGTAAGTTTTGACGCAAGGCTAATTCACCAAATTGTTACTGCGTAAAAAAGTTTCGTCATACAATTCACGCTTGGTAATAGACAGACAGACGGACGGACACGCAGATGGACGGACAGGCGGACAGCGGAGTTCTAGTAATGTAGGGTCCCGTTTTTCCCTTTGGGTACGGACCCCTATCAAATATGGAAATGTTTATAAAAATAGATATATGACGGCGCGGTTTATATTAGACGCTGATTTGACGACGTCGAGACACTTGTCGCAGTGACGTGCTAACGAAACGTCAGGGGAAACGCTTTGACGGTGAGCAGTCTTGTTCGAGCGGCCGTACTGTGCACAACTCGTTTGTGTGTTTACTGTGGCTTGGCCATGACTCATTTAATTGTGATAATTGTAATAGATGTCGATTGGTGAACCGATTTATTATAATGACAGTTTATTTCAGCAAGACGATAAGCCCAGGTGTATACACAGTATTCAATTCTGTGGGGCCAGAGGATTAAACATGTGTGGTTGTAATCCATGGATCAGCGCGAGGTGGGGCGCGGTCTTTCGTCACATTTTTATAAGGCCCACGTAAGGTCTCCCAAGTGGCGGCATCGGTAAGGTGACGTGACTGTAAGTTTTCATCCTGACCTTAGTCTGTTCTCGTACCAAGTGGGTAGTTCACGTCACTAGGGATGTCAGTTGCCGATCTCGCCCTGCTCTGCCTCTATCTTTACTCGGCCGTCCGCGACATATATTTCATATAATACGAAAACTTTAGTCACCCTTATTCCAATATAATTATAGGTACGAGTACTTAACTATATATTATTTGAAAGCAGAGCCTCCTTTTCAGGGTTAAACTCATGAAAGATCGAAGTGACTTCTTTCTAAGGGTTTCATTTCTTAGAATCTATGGGGAAAGGGAATCCTCACCATCGGAGTAGAGGTCCCAGCATAATGGACTTCCGTTTTGTGTAGACTTGTAGAGATCTCTAAAACTGCCTGGCTGGCATCCTGAATGTAAATTGCAGCGTGCCTAATGTTCCTTGCTTTAATGACAGATGAAACTAATTAAATATCCCCTTGGAACAAGATAGCGTAATAAATAAATAATTGGAGTGGCCAGGGGAGTAGCTACCCCCCCCCCCCCTCCCCCGTTTTGTCGATAAAAGTTAAAAATGTTTTCTTTTCATTTGCAATACAATAGACAACTTATAGCAATCAAAACTTTTAAAACGACTAAACCAATTTTTATCAAACATAGCTAAGGACCACCGCAAGGAAACTTGTATTCACGTAAAAAAATCGATTTATCCGTTCAACAGCTACGATGCCACAGACAGACCGTCATACAGCACAGTCATATGAATTTTAATTGGCCAAGTGCGTGTCGGGCCACGCGCAGTGTAGGGTTCCGTAGTTACGAATGCCAGTTCATGTCACTAAAAACGACTAAATTTTCTATTGAATTTGTACGAAATTTTCCTTTTCCGAGTACATTTTATAAGTTGATTGCCTGTAACTTTTTAATTTGTAAACCCTACTTAGTTCTGATAGTTTTCCTTTAAAGTTCGTTATATATACTATACCTGTGAATTTTTTCACGTATCCTTACCGTTACGTTATATAACCGTTTAGCAGATAGATGGGGGAGGGACACTTGACTCTGAGAAAAATGTTTACTTTGAAACTAAATATTGTAAAAACGGATCTCTAAATTAAAAAACGGTGTTGATAAGCTCATAATATGTTTGAAAGACCTATTCAATGATACCCCACGTGATTGGTTAGTCAAAAAAATAAAATTACTTTTCACTTTACTTGTATGGGAGCTACTCTAAAAACAATTTATTTTACCACTTTTCCGCATAATTAATGTACATAACAAACCCATGCCAAATCACAGCTTTCTAGTACTTATAGTCGCTGAGTAAAACCGCGGACGGACAGACAGACAGTGAGACAGACATAATAAATAAATAATAATAAATAAATATAATAAATATATACAAATCACACAGATTAAGCTAGCCCCAAAGTAAGTTCAAGACTTGTGTTTTGGGATACTAACTCAACGATACTATATTTTATGACAAATATATATATTTATATTATTATGTCTTGGATCTTTATATATATATATATATATAAAGATCCAAGACAATTTAAAAAGGCCATTTTCCAACTTCCCATGACCGGGGATCGAAATCTCTGGATGGCGGACTACCATGGTGACCACTACGCCACGGAGGTCGTCATGTCAGACATGGCGAAACTATAAGGGTTCCTTGTTTACTACGGAACCCTAAAAACCTGGGTTAGGCTTTGTATATGCTCAGCTGATGTAAATAGAAAATTTGTTGACGGTATGGGCGATTCTTTCACGGAAGACCTCATACATAAACTGTTTTGCTGAAGACCCTTGAAGCTTACTTTTTATATAGGTATTGTTTAATTAAATAATTAATGTAAGAAAATTATCTTTTTAATGTATGTTTATAAGTAAATATTTTCCTTATTGGCACTAGCTTTAATCAACAAATATAGTATCGTTTCCATAACAGAGTGATGAAAATAAAGTTACCTATTAAGTACTATAATTTGGGCAAATTAATGACTTGTTCCATCAATTCCCTCATCAACCTTATTACTGCCGAAACCTAATAACGTTATGTGAGTGTATTGAATTAATTAATTATTTTGAGCAAGCGCGCGATGGATGAATCGATAAGTGTTATCACTGCCTCCGTAAACTGCAATAAACCTGCTCGTTGATATTTTAGGGAATTTATAGTTGCGTTATTTTTCATTACCACATTATACACCGAGTGCAGTGAAAAAAACAAGGAATTTAAAAGTATACAATATGTAACAAAAACCCTGTCCGATCCTTGTATAGAAGCAACTCAGACCGTCAATATCAACAACTTTTCCTATGATACCAATGCTTGAAAACCGAAGAAAAATTCGACATTTTCATACAAATTGCCGAGCCGGCCGAACCCTTTTGTATGAAAATGTCTTTTTTTATTGTATACATAATTTAAAATAAGCTTTTATCTTAAAGTGCTCCTCGAGACGAATCATATGAGCCCGAACTCGATGGGGTAGCGATGTTTCATTATAGACTTCCCATGGCCACCTTCCGGCTCTATCATCAGATCAGCTCCATGTCACCATAATATTTTTTTTAATGCCTATACCTCTGACAGTATCAGAGCCTATTCTTGCTGATTCACACTTTCATACCAGTTCTATCTTTTATGCCTCTCGTACTTTCATTCTTCATACGTGTCCTTTCATTCGTCATCTCTTATACTCTCGCGGGTGGGATGCCCGCCTGCTTTTCTAACAGCTCTCTATTCTCATTATATCTTTATTACTATATTGGGAAGGGTATACAATAACTTTCTCTTTTTATTATTTTCGTTTATATATTTTTTTAACATTTTACACATTTTTTATACATTTCAATTTATTCATTTCAAAAGATTATTCACAAATTTTTATTGACAATTTTTTTTTCTATTAGTATTTACAGTTTAATTATTCTATGTGTACATTTATTCATATACTTTAATCCTAACACATATTTGTTTTCAACATTATTTCCTTAATTTCTATATTTGTACTTTAACAATATGTTTCTTTCCCCGGTACTTTTATCCTATTAAATTTCCCACTTATAATTTGCTTACTTGCTACAACAGGGCATTTTTCCTGCAATCGCTCTGTTTTAACTATACTAGAAAAAGTGAACGTTATTAAAAATAACTCACTTTTATTCTTATTGCTATACTGAGTAAGACAGAAGAGTTATAGTATGTTATTTCAATTATATATTCTTATTCTCAATTAACTTTAAGTTGAAAATGCCCTGTTTGAACCCTCAATGCCTTCGCGGAACGCTCAATGAATTTAGTGACCGGCAGAGCCGCCGCTTCCTACTCTCATTTATACCTGCTACGTTTTTATTTAACTTTTGCACATTAGTTAATATAAAATACATTTTTGGTAATTGGGAAGCAACAGCTCAGTCCTGCCCAAGAAGGAGGGGAGCGCCTGATTGCAAGGTCAACAATACGCATTGCTGACCTTGCAATCGCATCCCAATTCCTTCTTAAGGAGCAGTCTCCGCTAAAGGCATTGTGGTCTGCCTTCTCAATGCCTGCCTTCTTGCAGTTCCTACACGATGCTGCCGTACCCGCCTTGTGACCAGCGCAATCTATCTCTAGGTGAGGGCCCCCACAGTGGCTGCAGGAGTCCTCCGCCTCATTGCAGTATGCTGCTGTGGCCATAGGCCAAGCAGCGCGAGCACTGCACGAGGGGAGACTGATCCGCAACCCTTACTCGTTGTAGGTCCACATGTAAGGCTCCGGCGTCCAGCGCCGCCCTCCATACTGCTGGTGATACGCTTACCACTACGTTGTTGACTTGCGAGTTCCTGGCTTTTTTCCTATATTTTATTTGTAGGCGGTCCTCCCCCCCGTCGAGGCCATGAAAGACTTCCGGGTTTTGCTTCCTCACCGCTCCGAGGACGTCTTCATCAGTATATCTGGTGCTAACGCCCCGAGGATGATGAGCGGATCTCTGTTTTCCAGGTCCTCGACGACGAGGCCCCGACCTACCTTTTAAATACGTTCCCTCAGTTTGGTCCGCTCTGTTTCGGACACGCAACTCATTACCACCTTCTGGTCTCTTGCTTTACGCACGCGCTCCACTTTGACCCACCCATCCCTGGCATCCACCGCTTTTTTTTCAGATAAACTATGAGGACTATGGAGGTATGTTCCCAGGGGCTTGCTAGGACCACTGGGGACGTTTGTGTGCGGACACTGGGATGGTAACCCGGAGTAACATTTTTGGGCTCTACATATTGACCGTAGTATCCGTATCTTATCTGCCATTAGTTCCAGATTCTCCTTAACCGAGTCTTTTATTGTAGTTTTTAGATTTCTGGCTGTTTCTAGGTCATCTAAAATTTTATCTTTAATGTCTAGACACTCCGCGATTACGACGTCCCTTTCATCGTCTGTTATTCTTCCCTCCTGTGTTTAAGTGGTACAAAGGGTGTAAAAGTGGGATTGTCTCTATATCTAATGTAACGTTCATAACTAGTTTCTGAAAACTTAAGCATCGTGGATCCGCGAACGATAAAGACCTTGGTGTTGGTGTCTTGTCGTCGGGCACCGTCACGGTAGGTGGCGGAGAACGTACCAGCGGCATTATAATAAATTAAATAAATTCCCCAATAAAATAATAGCTGTCAGAGGCAGCGTCAGAACTTACTTTTAATTTTTTTTTTTTAATATTCAAAAATTTTACATTTATTGTACCGCTACTCGTCAACAGATGGCGGGAATTTGTTGACCTCTGGTTTCGGATTTAAAACGATATTCTTAATAAACTAAAGCTAAAATATTATTTAAACAAGATTATTTAACATTGTCACCAATAATATTGCAATGTCATGTGAAATACGTATGCGAAAACCGGGAAGTGGGTCAAAAACTTGATTACAGACAGACAGGCAGATCGACAGGTGAAACTAACTAAACTGAAATAAACTGTAATAAAAGCTTGTAAAAATTTCCATTCAATCTGAAGCTAAAACTGGAAGCTAGCTACACTGAGCTTCGCGCAAACACCACTTAGCTAGGAAAAAAAATGTTAGCATTCATGTATTGCAAGGGACATCACATCGCAAGTTACGACCGCACATATTACAATTCGGTATTAGACACATTTTTTTTTCTTATTCATATCAAAAAGTAACTACTTAGATACGAAACAGAAAACAAAATAATAATTTTACTCCGCAAAAATAAGCAAGTTATAAATCTATCAAATACCGACAAGCGCAGCGTAGGACACCCACCTGCTAGATGGTCAGATGACCTGAGCAAGGTTCCAGGAAAGCGCTGGATGCAGGCCGCTTCCGATCGGTCGTTTTGAAAATCCTTGGGGGAGGCCTATGTCCAGCAGTGGACTTCCTGTGGTTGATATGATGATGATGAAGCCTATCAAATCCGGTGGATGGGGAAACTGGCAAATAACAGAAGAATGCACGTACACCCGCGTGACGTCACTGTCATTAGGTGTCACGCGTATTAAAGCTAAGCGAGATGTTCCTACCAAGCTCCCACTCTTATATTAATAATTGCTTCCTCATTTTATAACCAATTTACTCGCTGTTTTCGAAAAAAGGCTTCTTGTTAGTGTTATTCGTATTAAATATTGTCCAAAACCAAAATCAGTCAAATAGCCTGATTACAAGTAATTTGTGAACTATACCATATAAATTATATATTGCATCGCCCTGACAAAATTGTTTAGTTCTTCAAATTTGTATTGACCTCGATTTCTCATAACTCCCCAGTCCCCACTAACCCCACTTCCTGTTTGTTTTACTCTAAGCTAACGTTTTACCATTCATCAGAATTAAATTGGACATGTCGAACATGTCATTTTGCAATTACGAGGCCACAAACTGTCCGCTAGAGATGAGTCGTTCGCGATTGAACGAATCAAAAGGAACGGGTCATTAGCTCGTCACGACCCGTTCGTTCACTTCTACAAAAATGATTCGGTCGTTCGTTTCTGGTTTTTTTTTTTACTTTGGCCGGCTTGGGTCGAATCGATCACGGCGAACGAAACGAACCGTTTCGTTCGCGATCGATTTAGCTCACCTCACACTCACTGACAGACCCGCGCCTACGCTGCGACCTGCGAACGAACGGAGCGACACTGCGACACGAATACGAATGTTTACGAAAGTTCACATAAAAATGAAATATTACGAGTCCATTTTTGCTTACTTATTTTTACTTAGATATAAACACTTTCTAGTATTTGCTACTGTAAACTTTATGATCTGCGTAAAAGAAACTCTCACTCTAGAAATAAAATAATTTAAGGTTAGTCTTTGTCATTAGTGGGGGGTGATGTATAATTCTTTTCGCGCGCTATTTTGGCAGTTTTTGACAAAATGTAAATAGACACATTATGTTTTTTTCATACAAAAAACCGTTCTGTTAATGTCTCGGCGTTTGAAAAATTGCACCACAGTATCTATTCGCTCGCAATCGGAAGCTGTTAACGATTGTTTCGTGATAAAACCAATCAATCGATTGAACGGTTCGAAAGACCCGTGTCGCCTACTAAACGGAAAACTATAAAACTATTGATTGAGATCCTAAAGATTGAACGAACGACACGTCTACTGTCCGCCCCAAAGTGCGCGGCTGGGTGCCGCCCAACTGAAGCCAAACCAGAGGCGCTTCCTTCAAAAATGCAAGTCATAGTCATCATAATGTACTAGATAATCCTAGTTCAAGGACCAGCTGTTTTTCGACCTAAAGAATTAATATAACGGCATTATGATCCTATATAACGTCTTAAAAATATTCTGAAACACTTTTGAAGTTTATTCAGCCCATTCAGTTGTTCGATATGAACAACTTTCCCCAAGGAACGTTTATCGTAAGAAAAATCTTTCTTTTCTTGCTTTCCACAGAATTCATGGACTGAATTTAGACCCTGTATCTACTTGTATTTTCGTAGTAGGTATTTGCGGATTGCATGATTTGGTCTATGTCTCTCTCTCTCTCTCTCTCTCTCTCTCTCTCTCTCTCTCTTTTATATTTTATTGCTCTATTGTTCCCAGTTGCATCCTTGCAACGCTGCTTTTATGCTTTTAACGCAACTAGTATGTCTAAGTGTGCTTTTCTTAATTTATTAGGAAAAGGGCGCTGTAGAAATCTTGCCTACGAGCGTCAGGGGATCTGAAACCACGATGCCACAAACATATTTGCCACGAATACAATTTCGGATATTATACTGGATTTAGTTAGGGTAGTCTTTCGTCGCTCACGGGTCTCTTGATGTTTCAGTAGAAAGCGTGGGAGTTAAATATGTTTGTGTAATAAACATTTTCTTTCGTTTAAACACGTATTTCTACTCGTGTAGGCGTGAAGACAAGTATGCACTTTACGTATTTACTCTGAGAAAATCCTAGGTTTTCATGTACCATTTGTTATGTTTCAATTTTTTTAAACAAAAACCAATTTAGAGTGGGCAAAGAGGATCAATAGATTCAATAGTCGCCCACGCGAATCCACGTTCTCGAGAACAATTTTGTATTGGTACGTACGTAATTTGTAATTTCTAGCTACTATTATTAGACTATTAGACTAGCATATACATACATAAACTATATAACACACACACACACGCACGCACGCCCGCCATCATCATGTTTTTATCCCTAATGAGACAGACAGAGCCCATGGCATAAAACTTAGAGGCACGTAATGCTAGCCGCAAGCGAAGTTGATTCAGAACTTCACCCATTCCCTCGATCGGCTTTTACGATCAATTATAACTGAATTCCCGCTGCACCTACTGGGCGCACTTAGTAGGTCTACTGAGCACAACTCATAATAGCTCGTTGGACTCTGTCTGGGTAGATAGCACTTTCAGTCAGTGTCAGTCAGTGGACTTAGTCTAGTACTAACTAAGCCCTGCTGATAGGTAGTATGACTGATATAAAAAAAATACTTATGTCGGGAGATTCAAAAATGGCTTTGGGATTTACGACCTGTGCCTGTCAATTTGGGGTTAGAAATAAAGACTTGACAGTATACCTGTACCTCTCTGTAAACGATTTTAGACATTTTTTACAAAGAGAATTTTCACCAGTTTTTTTTTGCTATTGATAAAAAGAAGTTTTTGCTATTGAATTTTCCAGGGTCCAGTGCTGCCCCCATTTGCAATAAACCATTTGATAGGACACGGTGACATAATTTAAAATTTTGTCTTGTCCAGGCATTAGATAACCCTTCAAACTATTTTATGAACTACTGTTTTCTCGATTTTAGTGCCGGAACAGACGGGGCGCAAGTTGCGTCGCGTAACAGCTAAAGATGGGTGGTGGATCATACTCAATCTAAGCCCTATCAGGCTAGCATGGGCAATTTAACAAAATTAAAAAAAAAGTGCCAAAATTTGTAGCTTTTTAATTGCTAATTATTTGCCAAAATAACGATTTTTTTGCTCAAGCCGATCGCGAGAAATCGCAAATTATGCTACCTTGATATAAACGTAGCAGAGTATCTCAATAAATTGCATACTTTTCTCCTGACCATGACAGTAGATTTTGTTGCTAATTAGTTGCGATAAGTGAGAAATAGCGGAAAATTCGAAAATATATTTTTTTTAATTTTTCTAGTATTTGCTACCTTGAAACCTGTTTTTCCTGAAATAATGAGTGCTTTCAATTTGTTGCTGACCGAGAGAGTACTCAGTTAGTCCTAAAGAACCAGTAACAAAATAGTAGAAACCGATCAGCCGATTTTTTTAATTTTTTTCGATTTTCCTGGTCCTTGCTACCTTGAAACCCGTTTTTCCTGAAATAATGAGTGCTCTCAATTTGTTGCTGACTGAGAGAGTACTCAGTAACTCCTAAAGAACCAGCAACAAAATAGTTGAAACCAATCGGCCAATTTTTTTCAATTTTCCTGGTTCTTGCTATCTTGAGCCTTGTTTTTCCTGAAATAATGAGTGCTCTTAATTTGTTGCTGACCGAGAAAGTACTCAGTTACTCCTAAAGAACTAGCAACAAAATAGTTAAAACCGATCGGCCGATTTTCAATTTTTTTTTCGATTTGTCTGGTCCTTGCTACCTTGAAACCCGTTTCTCCTGAAATAATGAGTGCTCTCAATTTGTTGCTGACTGAGAGAGTACTCAGTTACTCCTAAAGAACCAGCAACAAAATATTTGAAACCGATCGGCCGATTTTCAAATTTTTTTTTTCGATTTTCCTGGTCCTTGCTATCTTGAATACAGTTTTCCTTCAAAAGTAAAGTGCTCTGATTTTGTTGCTGAGCGAGAAAGTACTAAGTTACTCCTAATGAACCAGCAACAAAATAGTTGAAACCGATCGGCCGATTCTTAACATTTTTTTCAATTTTTCCGGTCCATGCTATCTTGAAAACGGTTTTTCTTGAAAAGTAGAGTGCTCTGATTTGGTTGCTGACCGAGAGAGTACTCAGTTACTCCTATAGAACCAGCAACAAAGTAGTTGAAACCGATCAGCCGATTTTTAACATTTTTTTTTCAATTTTTCCGGTCCATGCTATCTTGAAAACGGTTTTTCTTCAAAAGTAGAGTGCTCTGATTTTGTTGCTGATCGAGAAAGTACTCAGTTACTCCTATAGAACCAGCAACAAAATAGTTGAAACCGATCGGCCGATTTTTAACATTGTTTTCAATTTTACTGGTCCTTGCTATCTTGAACCTTGTTTTTCCTGAAATAATGAGTGCTCTCAATTTGTTGCTGACCGAGAAAGTACTCAGTTACTCCTAAAGAACCAGCAACAAAATAGTTGAAACGGATCAGCCGATTTTTTAAATTTTTTTCGATTTTCCTGGTCCTTGCTATCTTGAAAACGGTTTTTTTCTGGAATAATGAGTGCTCTCAATTTGTTGCTGACCGAGAGAGTACTCAGTTATTCCTAAAGAACCAGCAACAAAATAGTTGAAATCGATCAGCCGATTTTTTTAATTTTTTTCAATTTACCTGGTCCTTGCTACCTTGAAACCCGTTTTTCCTGAAATAATGAGTGCTCTCAATTTGTTGCTGACTGAGAGAGTACTCAGTTACTCCTAAAGAACCAGCAACAAAATAGTTGAAACCGATCAGCCGATTTTTAATTTTTTTTTCGATTTTCCTGGTCCTTGCTATCTTGAATACAGTTTTTCCTCGAAAGCAGAGTGCTCTGATTTTGTTGCTGACCGAGAGAGTATTCAGTTACTCCTATAGAACCAGCAACAAAATAGTTGAAAACCGATCGGCTGATTTTTAATTTTTTTTTTAATTTTTCTGGTCCATGCTATCTTGAAACCCGTTTTTTCTGAAATAATGAGTGCTCTCAATTTGTTGCTGACTGAGAAAGTACTCAGTTACTCCTAAAGAACCAGCAACAAAATAGTTGAAACCGATCAGCCGATTTTCAAAATTTTTTTCGATTTTCCTAGTCCTTGCTATCTTGAAAACCGTTTTTCCTGGAATAATGAGTGCTCTCAATTTGTTGCTGACCGAGAAAGTACTCAGTTACTCCTAAAGAACCAGCAACAAAATAGTTGAAACCGATCGGCCTATTTTTCACATTTTTCTTCAATTTTTCCGGTCCTTGTTATATTGAAAACGGTTTTTCCTGGAATAATGAGTGCTCTCAATTTGTTGCTGACTGAGAGAGTACTTAATTACTCCTAAAGAACCAGCAACAAAATAGTTGAAACCGATCAGCCGATTTTTTAAATTTAATGAGCAACAAAAAGCACAAAATTTGACTCCATAAATAAATTTTGTTGCTTGAATATGGCTGAGATACTCAATGACAATGCTGGGCACGCCAAGGTTGACTTTATTTACGTCATACGATATCAAAATCAGGCGAAAATTTCACTATACGGACAAATACAGTAGTAAGATTCCTAAAAAAATCTACCTAAAAGTCATGGTTTTTTTCTCCGTGAGTTTCATTATAATTGAGTTGTTTTCAATATCTTCATCTCTATAGTATTCACAATATTAGACATTAAAGTTACAGAGAAATGTGTTTCTTTTAAAATTTCATTTTATACGCATGTGGAATATTTTTTTTAAGGCAGAAAAATTATTCTCGTCACTAACGTATAACTGTTTTTGATATGAAATCTTACAGAATTAAACTTGTGAGATAATATTATTCAAAACAATTAAGTTAGAGCAAGAAAGTATTAAATTTTATGATCAAAACTTTATCTTAAAAGTCAGTAAAAAATCAAATCTAATTTCCATTATTTTCGAATGATTATAGTTTATTCCATGCAGTTAGGTTTACAAGATTGAAATGCTGAAATTTTTTTCGGGATTCTGACTTGCCCATCAGCCGATATCGGAGAGAAAGTTGATTTGGAGATGGTTGTCTTTGGAGGGGTGCAATGAAGATTATGACTGGATTTTTTTTTTACATTTTCTTGAAAAATTACTAAATATGGAAGAAAAAGGTCTAAGTTTTATTTTTTTATTGGTCGTTCAAAATAATTTTTATAAGTGAGAAAGAATGCAGGCCATCCAACCAACGAACTCCTTAAAAATATTAGTTTATCAAGGACCAGGAAAATCAAAAACAATTTTGATAATCGGCCGATCGGTTTTAATTATTTTGTTGCTGGTTCTTTAGAAGTAACTGAGTGCTCTCTCGGTCAGCAACAAATTGAGAGCACTCTACTTCTGAGGAAAAACTGTATTCAAGATAGCATGGACCGGAAAAATTGAAAAAAATGTTAAAAATCGGCTGATCGATTTCAGCTACTTTGCTGCTGGTTCTATAGGAGTAACTGAGTACTCTCTCGGTCAGCAACCAAATCAGAGCACTCTACTTTTCAAGAAAAACCGATTTCAAGATAGCATGGACCGGAAAAATTGAAAAAAATGTTAAAAATCGGCCGATCGGTTTCAACTTTTTTGTTGCTGGTTCTTTAGTAAAAACTTTCTTTAGTAACTTAGTACTTTCTCGCTCAGCAACAATATCAGAGCACTTTACTTTCGAAGGAAAACTGTATTCAAGATAGCAAGGACCAGGAAAATCGAAAAAAAATTTTGAAAATCGGCCGATCGGTTTCAACTATTTTGTTGCTGGTTCTTTAGGAGTAATTGAGTACTCTCTCAGTCAGCAACAAATTGAGAGCACTCATTATTTCAGGAAAAACGGGTTTCAAGGTAGCAAGGACCAGGAAAATCGAAAAAAAAAATTTGAAAATCGGCCGATCGGTTTCAACTATTTTGTTGCTGGTTCTTTAGGAGTAACTGAGTACTCTCTCAGTCAGCAAAAAAATGAGAGCACTCATTATTTCAGGAGAAACGGGTTTCAAGGTAGGAAGGACCAGGAAAAACGAAAAAAAAATTGAAAATCGGCCGATCGGTTTCAACTATTTTGTTGCTAGTTCTTTAGGAGTAACTGAGTACTTTCTCGGTCAGCAACAAATTAAGAGCACTAATTATTTCAGGAAAAACAAGGCTCAAGATAGCAAGGACCAGGAAAATTGAAAAAAAATGGCCGATTGGTTTCAACTATTTTGTTGCTGGTTCTTTAGTAGTAACTTAGTACTTTCTCGCTCAGCAACAAATTGAGAGCACTCATTATTTCAGGAAAAACGGGTTTCAAGGTAGCAAGGACCAGGAAAATCGAAAAAAAATTAAAAAATCGGCTGATCAGTTTCAACTATTTTGTTGCTTGTTCTTTAGGAGTAACTGAGTACTTTCTCGGTCAGCAACAAATTAAAAGCACTCATTATTTCAGGAAAAACAAGGCTCAAGATAGCAAGGACCAAAAAAATTGAAAAATAATTGGCTGATCGGTTTCAACTATTTTGTTGCTGGTTCTTTAGGACTAACTGAGTACTCTCTCGGTCAGCAACAAATTGAGAGCACTCATTATTTCAGGAAAAACGGGTTTCAAGGTAGCATATACTAGAAAAATTAAAAAAAAAATATTTTGAATTTTCCGCTATTTCTCACTTATCGCAACTAATTAGCAACAAAATCTACTGTCATGGTCAGGAGAAAAGTATGCAATTTATTGAGATACTCTGCTACGTTTATATCAAGGTAGCATAATTTGCGATTTCTCGCGATCGGCTTGAGCAAAAAAATCGTTATTTTGGCAAATAATTAGCAATTAAAAAGCTACAAATTTTGGCACTTTTTTTTTTATTTTGCTAAATTGCCCATGCTAGCCTGATAGGGCTCTCAATCTACTAATCATTTGAGTATTTACTCACTAGATTTAATAGAGCTTGCTCATGTATTGACATTGCATTTGATGTCTATTTACTTAGTTTAACATATAATTACGTCTTTGCACACCTCCCAGCAAAAAAATGATAATAAATCAAAGATGCCTACTTTCAGTGTCTGATTGGTATGGTATTTTCATATATTTTAGCGTCGCATTTGACGTTTACCTACATTTTATAGCGTATGCACACACTTTCCGATAAGAATTGCAAGTGTAAACTAGATTTAAGTTTCAAAATTGTCACGAAAATATGAAATAATATATTTGAATATAAATATGAGTCACAACTCATATAAATCAATCTACTTGCCAAATGGATAAATACGGATATTTACTCAATCTACTGAGTAAATATTCTAATGGGTTGATAGAGTATTTATGCATTGCCCGTCACTAGCCGTTACGCGGCGCAACTTGCGCCTCGTCTGTTCCGGCCCTTAAACCCGTCAACAACCGCAATTTTGCAAACCCATTGTTACTGACGGGTTAAGAATGTTTTTAATTTATATAAAGTAGATATGTTTAATGTTAAATTTGATTTAGATATGATTGTTTATAGTGTACCTACTTTTTAGCATTGTGCCGCCAGAAACAAAAGATTGTGAAAATCTTAGCTCAGGTTCCACGATAAATATATACCTACCTCCTAATTTTAATTTACAATATGTTAAGTTTATTTGAATAAAGATTTTATTATTTATTATGTATTCATTAAAAAAGACATAATAATAATATGAAAAAGCCCTTCTGGCGAGTAGGTGACCAATACTGTGAAAATGAGTTTCTTTCGGCGTTTTTTCTCAGCAGTCGTCGTTTGGTCTTTACAAAGCGATCATATTGGTAGCATCTTTTTTAAATAAACAAATTTGAATATAAACTACACGTAGTAAGGTAAGTATAATTACTGAACAAACATATGAATTTTGAAGTTTGAAAAAAAATTAAAGTATCTAAAGCAACAGCATTCTTCGAAGTTGTAACGAAGAATTTGTTAGTTAAGTTTACATTAGGATCTATTTACAACTTTATCATTAAAATAAACTACAAATAAAATGTCTGTTTACTACTCTACCTATATATAGATAGATAAATAGATAACTCTTTATTGTACATTAAAAGAAAAATGTAACACAAAGAAATAATTTTAAATTAAATGAGTACAATGGGTAGTCTTATCGCTTAAAGCGATCTCTTCCAGACAACCAGGTGATGGAGGGGAATGTGAGAAAGACAAAGACGGTAGTGCAACTGACTAAGAAAGAAAAAAAATGTATCTAAAGCAACTATATATTAACATTAATTTACACACATTTTAACCTTTATAAATACATTAAAACATAAATAGGTATAGGTTATATACATACATAAATTATATATTACACATATAAATATTCAATACATAAATTATATATAACACATATACATATACAATACATAAATTATATATACAATACATATTATTAAATAGCAAATAGACTTACTGATAACTTGATAGCTACATAAAATAGAGTAATTTATAATGTGATCATTCCAATTAATTACTTTTTGATAGATAGTAATCCACTACCCTTTTCTTAAAAACGGGAAGAGACTGTGCCAGCCGTATTAAAACTGGCAGTTCATTCCACAGACGCACTGCTTAGACCGTAAAGGACTTATCGTAAAAGTTGGTTCGATGCGCATAGGCATGTCCAAAACTAGATTTTCTAATGATCTTAAATTGTGCCTAGTCTTAGAATGTAGAAATTCAAAACGTTCCTTAAGATAAAAGGGGGATGGGAGGTAAAATGATATGTTTTACAATAAAGAAAGGATATGAGTATTCCGGCGATGACGAATAGGAAGCCACTTGAGCTGAGTACGAAATTATGAGACATGATCATATTTGCGTAAACCAAATATAAACCTTATGCAGAAGTTTTGAAGTCGCTCAAGCTTACTTAGCTGGTCCTCAGTGAGATCAAGATAGCAGGCATCCGCATAATCTAAAATAGGAAGCAAAAGTGTTTGAGCAAGCGCCATTTTAGTAGCAGTAGGTAGAAATTTACGGAGTCTTCTAAGTGAAGCCGCAGCCCCATATAACTTACTAGCTGTAATTTGCATCTGAGGACCCCAAGATAAATTTTCATCAAAGTTCAATCCTAAATTTTTAACAGTTTTTGAGTAAGGTATATTCACACCATCAAATTGTACTTGAGGCAAAGTCGATCTGTCTAATTTAGCCAGCATGCGTGAACTGCCAATGATTATCACCTGAGTTTTTGTTGGAATCACTATCAGTCCGTTTGAATGACTCCACTCATTTATGTGCGTTAAGTTATTGTTTAACTATATCTTGGATAGCCCTGGCAATATCACTGGGTGGAGCTAGAGAATAAATTTGTAAATCGTCAGCATATAAGTGATAGGGACAAGAAATGTGTTTTGAAATAGAATTAATAAAGACTGAAAATAAAAGAGAGAGAAATGTATAGCCTTCGTTTCCTATGTTCTTGATTTATCTTATTTTAACACTATAGATAGTCATGAAATTAGTATGCATGTTATGTAATATACCCGCCATATTCAAAATTAAGGCTTATCTGGGCACATTTAGAATATCTATTAGCAATATTTTATTTTTATTATTTCTCATGTAATTTTGTTTATTTCTCATATAATTTCATTTAGCAATGTATGTTATATCCAGAGGCGGAATTGAAAACTGTGAGTTGTGACACAGGCCTTACCTTCATCAGTCTCCAGGCTCCTTAAATCGGTGCTGGCCACATTCATATATTTACTTGTTGTTTGTATTAAACCTGTGCGATTAAACCTGTAAGTGAGAACGTGACGCTTTTCTACTCACATACGCCAAAAGTGCCCGTTTTTCGTAGAAAAGCTTCACGTTCTCACTTGAAACTGTAAACAGTAGTTCATAAAATAGTTTGAAGGGTTATCTAGTGCCTGGTCAAGACTTTTAAATGATGTCTCCGTTTCCTACCAAATGATTTATTTCAAATGGAGGCAGCACTGGACCAAGGGAAATTCAGGTATCCCATTAAAATTAGTTTTAAAGATAAATATACACGTTCATCATATCAAACACATTTTCGTAACTCTACATTTTTTACATGAAGATTTGCGAGTACGTATTCCTGTAAATGTAAATATAGGTATGTACTTATAATAATAATAAACCATTTATACGAGTATCAGGCAACGAAATGAACTTTTACATTATAGGCCCATATTTATAAAACCTTATAGACTGACATATATAATATATAATAATATGTATATGTAATAATTAATACTTGTAATAATTAAAACCTCAAACTAACACTATTTTGTACGTATTGTCTGTGACGCACTGCACGATGTCGCGGTGTTCGGTAGCCTCCCGCGATAACGCCGGAAGACGACACATCTTGGCCAGAATTTTTCTTGAGTGAAGATCTCCAGCTGTGCGGTTGGAACACGCACCAAGTATGAATTAAAATTCACGATGCGACGCGATTCCAACTTTACAACTCTTAAGAAGAGCTTTGTCTTTATGAACTTCACCAGGTTTTCACTCTTGGTAGATTAATGCAGGCGAGACACGTAGAGCAGGGTTGTTGGTACAGCAGAACGCATGGCAGCAACATTTATTTCTGCAAGGGGGCTTCCTGCGCTTTCTTTCCACTTTGGTGAAGCCCTCATGGTCGCCGTGTTCCTTTATCGGAACTAATTCGGAAGCTGGCATCTTTGTCGACGCTAACCCCTTCTGAGACGACAGCTGTTTCCCGGGAGGTAGGCTGGCTGCAGTCGCAGAAGGACGAGGTGGTGGCGTGCTTAAGTTGGTCACCACCACAGGTGCAGGGGAAGCACGCGGTGCGGGACGGGGTGACGCATGACGTTCGGTGGCGATGACCGGCGATTCGAATTTTGTTGATGCGAAACTTGACGGCGAAGCATCGAATGCAGCGCGGCACGAGTTGCTGTTTGAGGCATCGGGTGACCTACATACGGATTTATTGCTTTTTAATTCGACAATTTCCGTACGAAAATCATTGATGGTAGATTGAGACGCCTCAAACCTCAACTGCAAGTTAGCCAGACTTGATTTGAACGTTGTTATGTCTTTCATAAGTCTGGTAACGTCGACATGGTCAAATATCACCGGTGATAAGGAGTGAAGCCCTCGGGCAGCCACCACAAACTCGACGAGCCATTCTTCCTTTTCTCCTTAAAACCTGGATGATGTCCTAGAGATTCCACTCTCCCTTTTCGTCTCTCCTGCGAGACGATAGACTTATATGTAAAGCTCCAGAAAAATATTGTTCATTCCCTACCTTGGTGGAATAAGGTATTCCTGTAGCTATAGAACACTAAAGTACCGGAACCTTTTATAATTCCTAATGAAATTGCAAACAATACACACGCTATTGTTCGCTTATTCGGCGAATGTACTTATTGACAATCGTGAAACTCAATTGTTTTTCAATTTATGAGAGGCAACAGCGAGGAGCATTGGCTCGGCATAATTTGCCTTTTGGAATATCAGGGTATTGCTCTCCGGTAAAATTAAAAATTTTAGTATCCTCTAAAATTTTGGTAATGATGTACTTCGAAGTGGTTTCTTTAATTCTACCAACGAAGAGTAGGAATATTTAAACAGACTGTCTATTCCATCTGTTCAGAGCGGTTAGGTTTTGTGACGAATCGCAAATTAGCTCTCGACATTTATATTCTCAAATACTTATAAATACATATCAATTTCATAAGATTTAACATTTGGAGTACATAATGCACGTGTTATTTAAATTGCAGTCTTGCACGGCAAACATATTTATCAATGAAACCCTATTACGGTACACGGAATTCGGTTCGGTCATAACAGTAATAAATATTTCATATCGCCTGGCTAGAAGGTTCCAGGTATTTGTTGAACAAGCTTTCTTTGTTTGTATACAATTGGCTGAATTAGTAAAAAATTACTAGTTGTTAATGAATTTTGATCTCTATTAGTGTAAGAGATGGTTTAATATTGAGAAATGGGCTTAAATGCAGGCTGAGATTTTGTCTCTTTTTAATATATATAGTTTTCTCTGTCTGACCCATTAATATTGTTTTTAATTAACCGTCTCGAACGCTTACGTCTCGAACGATGAAGTGTGGTATGGCACTTTTGTCAATTAGCAGAAATTTAATAAATCTCCGACAAGCATCAAAATCCGTGAGAATGGAATTTCTAAACATTAGTAACTTTTAGATACATGTATACCTATTTATCTAGTTATTTATTCAAAGACCAATCTACCATTTGACTAGTTTATTGATTGAAAATGCTATATTGAATTTTAGTCTATGTGGTGTATCGAAAGGTCTGAGGATAATATCTAGATTCATTTGAGTTCTATTCTCAATACGGAAAATACATCAATAATTTGTGAAGGAGATTACATCTTTAATTTGTAGAAATAATGATAATCAAGTCTATCTAGGAAATCTAGATTGTCTGGATTCAGTTCCAGTAATATAATAACAGACTGAATAAACTTTGAGCTTAACTTTAACCATAATCAATCTATTTTGGACATTTATCTTAGACGTCATAAGATAAATTCATATTCAAGTATATTATCCTATTGTGACACTCTATTTTACTTCATAAAGTGATTTTAAAATCATTACATGATTATTTTATATAATTTCACATGCAAAATTAATATTTCTTCATTTTGGAGGCCAGTTGGGGGCATGTCGGGTTTCGGGGGTGCGCGGGGAGATTCCCACGCTGACTCAGGTAGAGGAAATATCATTGGGCCAATGCATGGACAGGAGGCGTGACCTTTTTTTTTTGACAGCGAGTTTTTATAGAGTCTTCGCCCTGGTTCGTGGTCATTGCGGCTACATCCTTCGAAGCATCAACAACGTAAGAAGTTCGTTGGGAAATTTCGTCAAAGTTTTATTTTTAATTCAAGAAATGAAAAAGTCTTCAAGAAATTTGTGTTTTGTGGGTTACGTTGGTTTGACACATAGGTCGTTTAATTATCTCGCGGTCCCTTGCTTAAATAAATTTTAATTAGGAATATTTGGTAAAAATATTCTGAAATTAAAGTTTTGTAAATTTTGGAATAATTTCATATTTTAGTTTGTCCCAAGTAAATTTTAATAAATTAAATTAATAGTTTTAATGTAAGTTCATTTAATTTAGTTTCATAGTTGAGTTTAATTAATTATTTAGTTCAGTGTTAATTTAATTTAGTGCCAATCTTATGATTTCCGGGATGAACTGGTTCGGGCCTTGAATTTCTAAAGATTCAAAGTTCGTTCAATTTTATCTTGGGCATCTAAGATCTATTGTTTAATATTTTTAATAATTTTAAATTTTTGTGTCGTATTGGGGCTTAATGGTCAAACCTTCGTTAGTTTCTGTTCCTTTGGCCTGCAGAGATGGAGGGATCTCCAAAGGGATAGAGACGTTAGGTAAATAAGCTGAGTTGTAGCGGCTTGGCGGGCTAATAATAAGTTATTAGTCTTGTTAGCTACCTATATTTGTGTCAATGTTTCCTTTGGAATTAGAGAGCCAACGGTCCGAACGGCGTGAGTAGTATTACTCGCTCTAAGGCTAAGGAAATGGACATAAATATAGTCCCATTAGATTTGTTAGATAGCCTGTTTGTGGTCTTCCCATCCCTATAAGATCACAAGCAGAATTCGAAGGGCTATAGGTAGAATTCGGTCAACCCAGACCAGCTCCGTATTGTTGTAGCAGCTAGGGGAATATGACTTTGTCATAGTCCATACACACCCAGAGTAGGATTTTCAAATAGGCATTTATAGGCGGGTTTTTGTTTGTAGTTAGGTAACCTTTAGATTAGGGCGAGAGAGGCTCTCTCAAAACTCTAGCTAGCTCTAGGCGGATATTTTCTTACACCGGAAAATATCCACGTTAGGAATTGTTCCCTTACACCGGGGTTCAATTTAGTCATACACATTTTGCTGAATTGGGATGTAACTTAACACAGTAGAATCATTTTCTGTAATAGGAACTTAGGACATTTATAGGAGAATAGGAATAAAAAATAGCTAGGAATAAACTTTTTTATATGTTTGATTGGTTTATTCAACAAACTAGTAATAAGTTTGATTAGAAATCGATTTAGAGTTCTAATACTTACCAATTTAAGGATTTATTTAGTTATCAAAATTTAACTCTATTGAGTTTGTTAATTCAGTTTTGGTTTAAGCATTAGAAAAGCCATTTCTTTATTTATTTTAAAATAGAATTATTCAGAGGAAATTAGATTTGTTCTACAAATTAATTTCTTAGTCATGTTTGAAATATATCTTTTTGATTACAAGATTTTCTTTAGTAAAACAATAGTTATTAGATTTAACTGAAATGCTTTATAGTCGAGGCAAATTTATAACAAAGAAGACAAATGTCTGTTGAACAAACTAAATCTCAATGTTTCTATAACTATACGTTTTTAATTAAATTTATTCTTTGGAGCCGGATTCTTGTTATGAATTGAAATTCCTTTCATTTATTTCAATTTAACATAGAATCTGAGGTTTACGTTTGATATATTTATCATTCATTTATCTGAGATTTTATGCAACATTCTAGATTCTTTCTCTGACCTATAATGACAGACAAGACAGACTGTGGAATATATTTTAGTATGCTCTTTAAGCATTTTAGATATCAGTTATTTGAAGTAAAGGATATTGGTTTTAGCTCAGTCCAGAATCAGATAAAATATATCGGTTCTGAAGTGGCTGATATCGCTTTGCAAAACTTGTTTGCCCCTCTCAACTGTCTCTTGCTTATATTAAAGTTATTAAATTTAATATTTTCATATTACTATTAAACTGAGCAATTTGGAGTCCCTTGGCTGGGAGGTACATCCAAGTAAGGAGTCGAATACCTACAGAATCGGAGCGGGGAGTGGGCTCCTTTTCCCTCTCACGAGGGCCAAACAAATTTAAATCTGAGCTTTTAAATAAATATATAAGTATATATACATATATTTGATTTTACATAGGACGAAACATACTACAGGTCAACTTTAATCATATTACAATTAAGGACAAAATTTAATAATATTTTATCTACAAAATTAAATAGCTTCTTTTATAGATTTTCAGTTGTTTCATACATAACTAAAAATTGATTAAAATAACTTAATAAAAACGTATAAAACATTTAATATAATTAATTGATCTGACTCCATTTAATTATTCTAATTATAAAACTTATTTCATTTACAATAAAACTTAAAATCAATTAAAATCATTAACTGCATAACTTTAAATTTTCTAGTATTTTTCTAATACCTAAATGACTAAATAACAAATTTCTAAATTATGTTAAAGAATTCTCTGTCTTTGAAATTCAATTTCAATTCAAATAAAAATTAATAGTAGATTTTTCAATAATCGAAAAATAAATTTAAATTAAATAAAAATATATTAAATAAACACATATGATAATTTATCTTATATATCTCAATCTTTTTATTACTATATTGATTGAACTCAACGTCTGACAAAGTCTTTATTTGGAGTTAAACTTAGTAAGATAGGTAATTTAGAATGTAGGGAAAATAACTATGACGTAAATACTAAACGTGTTACGCTAGAATTTGAGTTACTATAAAATACAACTTGGGTCCACTACTAGATGATCACTGCCAATTCGTCAATTCAAATACAGCGAGTGGAAGATAAATAATGCATTTGATAATATAATAGGGTTGGATAAATTAGCGTATAAAAATAATTAGAAAATAATTAATCCAATAGGTAGGTAGGTTACATTTTTCACTATCAGAGCTAGAAATATGCCATAATGGCGGCTTACTAAAGCAAGTCCGTCCACCTATCCTTGCGCTAAAGATAACACATTAAACAATGATGGGTGAATATGGGTGATTAAAAAATGCTAATTTGTAGGTAACAAGTGCCGACTTTCTAGTTTTCACAGCAAACTTTAGTTAGACTACGATCCATAATTGCAAAGCACTCTAATAACCTTAACTCGAATCAAGGAGGTCCAGCTGGCCACTGATCTATGTAGAAATAGATGGTATTTTAAAACATAAATGTTACGCTAGCTAGACAGTATATACCTTTCTTTACTAGGTTTAAAGTTAGAGTACCTAGGCTTGTACGAGTTCGTTGTCGAGTTTCAAGTTGTAATCAAATTAAATATTCATCAATATACGCTTCGGAGTTTATAAGCTATTCTAACTAGACTTAAATATATTCTGTTATGAAAGACTTAAAACAGATGTAATATCAGCAACTATATACAGATTTGATGGGGGTACCTACATTATACTTACATTGAGATGAATTTGAATGTTTTTTCAAAGATAAATCGTACTTATTGTCATCCTTAACTTTGACCTTGACGACCTCAGTGGTGTAGTGGTCACCAAGCTAGTTCGCCACCCAGATGTCATGGGTTCGTCGTATCATCAGGTCTACAGACACTTTAAAAATAAAAGACAACCACCAGTGAGTCCCAGCAGGGCGAGTGTTATTGCCCAGTCAAAATCGGATGTGGAAATTACACCCAGACATAATGAAAGCCAGTCTCGCCTCATTTAACTGCAAAGGCTTAAAACGTACCATATCACATGTTCGAGGCCTGTATACTACAAATGACATAGTAGTTATTCAGGAGCCCTGGCTCATACTTACCTGATGACCTGGATTTATTACAAACAATTCACCTGGATTTTGCGTACCATGGGCTCTCTGCTGTTGATACCTCTTCAGGGGTTTAAAGGGCCCTATGGAGGAGTTGCAATACTTTGGAGGAAGGCACTGTTGTCCTGTGCGACAGTTATCGACACTGGTTCAACACATGTAGCTACCATACATATTCAACTCCTAGCAGAAAAAAGTTTTATACTTATGTCTGTCTACATCAAGAAGAGAATATTTCGGCGTTCACCGAGTGTCTGGCTATAGATAGTGCAGTGATTGAAAGCCACAGTGACGAAAATGTGATTTGTATAGGTGACTTTAACGCGGATCTGACACAATCGGATCATATCCTTAGTCGTGAACTGTCTGCTTACTGTGAGGACCAGGACTGGGTATATACGGACGTTTCCTTATTCGGTATAGGGTTGCCAGGTCACGAACCTAATAGCCGGACAGACCAGCCAATTTGGCCGGACTTTTGGGTAAAATGGCCGAACACCCTACATGATTGAGAATTTTGTGTGTCCGTATTAAAAGGTACTCGACAATTCTTTTAATGAAAAATCAAGCTATTCGATTATTACCATAGATCATGTTAAATTCTAATGAAATATAAATAAATTTAAATGCTAAATCAGTCTAATAACTTTATTATTAATCAGTCTAATAAATTCATCAGTCAAAATTAAATTCTTGATAAATATTTATCAACATTTTAAATTTATTCTTAAAATTTGAATGAAATGAATTTATCAAAATTGTATTAATTCTTTATAAATTCTGCTAGAGCGATCGATAGTCGACTCATCGCCTGCGCTTGGACTCAGCGCTCGCTCGTTTTCGAATGTAAAAAGCCTAACAAAATCCGGACAAGCCGGTCACCGTCTATTTTGGCCGGACACGCAATCAAAAAGCCTGGCAACGCTAATTCAATAGGACATCTATAACATTTACTTTTCCTAGTGATGCGCATCAAAGCACCAGCTGGATAGATCACTGTATCCAACACGCTCTGCTCATTCTATATTTACTGCAGCTCGTGTCCTTGATGATTTATACCTGTTCAGATCACTTTCCCTTAATATTGATGTTGTAATACAAAAGATAGATAATCAAATTGATAATAATGTAATAAGGATAATTTGGGGCAATATAGGACTGTAGAGCAGGCCCACAGGTACTCTAAACTCTGTGATAAATATATTAATTCTTATGCATGGGCTTAATTATCTTGTAACAAAACGGAGTGCTCACATAGTAAACATAGAATTGATATTAATTTTTTTCAATTTAATTTTCAATTTAATCCTTTATTGCTTCCTTAATGTTGTACATACATGTGGTGTTTAATATAAAATGAGAGCCAATAAAGGACCCTGACGGGCGCTGCAATAGGAGAGGGGCTATTTTATCTTAAAATTGTTATATATTAAATCATGCAAATAAATTATATTTTGGATGCTAATGGATATGATTAATTTTATTATAATATTTTAATTATATTGTCAGGTGTATTTTAATAGTCAAGTTCAAGATAGGTGTTTATATTTTATTTGATTATTGATTTATTCATTGATTATGCATATATTTTATTTAGTAAAAAGTTTATCATCTATATATTCTGTAAGAGTATAATAACATTTATTAATCAGTACTTCCTTAATGAGCTGCAGTTTTTTTTTTGTCATTTTCTATATTTTTAATGTCTTCAGGGAGTTTATTGTAAATTTTTACGGACATGGCAAGTGGACTGGATGCGTGGAGTTGGAGACGTGAGAATGGTATCTGTAGCCTGTTTTTATGTCTGATTGGATATTTTGATATTTTATCTTTTTGTTTGGGGAAGAAATTTGGATAGTTAAGGACGAATTTGCATATTTGGAAGATATAAATGCTGGGTAAAGTTAGAATTTTATATTTTTTGAAGTAGGGTTGACAGCTTTCAGATGGTTTAATATTAAATATTATTCTTACTAATCGTTTTTGTAATGTAAAAACATTTTTCCAGTCAGTCCCATTTCCCCATAAAATTATGCCGTAACTTAGCCATGAGTAGGCATAAGCATAATAGGTAACTAGGGCAGTTTCTATGTCAGTGTTTTTTTTTACTTCTTTGAGTGCAAACGCAAACTTAGATAATTTTTTACAAAGGTTTTCAATATGGGATTTCCAATTTATATTGCTGTCTATATTTATGCCTAACAAGGTGAATTCGTTAACCACCTCTAAATCTATCCCATTAAAGTTCGAATTTATTTTCAAAGGTGGTTTTTGATAGGGGTGAAAGATCATTAGTTTGGTTTTCGAATAGTTTATCTCTAGATTATGGTCATTTAGCCAATCTGTGGTCTTTTTTATAATTTCGGTAAGTTTTTGATCAAATTAGTATTATTATCGGCAGATGTGAGAATAGAAATATCATCAGCAAAAAGAGTGCAATGTTCATTCATTATTTTTGGAAAGTCATTAATATACAACAGGAACAACAGGCAACCGAGGACGCTTCCTTGAGGAATAGAATTGTTTATTGATTTACAGTGGGATCGGATATTTTGAATAGTATCTGTTTCGAAGTTGAAATATTCTATTTCTACAAATTGCCTCCTACATCTAAGATATGAGGAAAACCAATTGTGGGCAGTTCCTCTAATTCCAATGTCATATAATTTATTTAATAAGATGTCATATTGTACTTTGTCATAAGCTTTAGTCATATCAAGTAACAATCCGATGCCATATTTACTGTTGTCAAGAATTTTTAATATTTCTTGGATGTATTTGTATACGGCTAAGATAGTCGAATGATTTTTTCGGAAGCCATTTTGATTATTGTCAAATATATTATATTTTTCACAAAATTCATACACTCGTACAGCCATAGCTTTTTCAAAAATTTTTGATGCCGTTGGTAGAAGTGCTATTGGTCTGTAATTGTTTAGGTTGTTTTTTTTTTCACTTTTCTTATGTATAGGTTTTACTATAGATTTTTAGTAAGTCTGGGAATATTCCTTCGTTGAATGACTGATTAATTAATAGTGTTAATGGTTGAGTCAGTTCATCTGCACATTCTTTAAAAAGTTTTGATGGTAATTCATCAATACCGTGGCTACTTTGGTTTTTTAATGTTTTTATAATTTTATTCACCTCTTTAGCATCCACTGGTCGGAGAAACAAGCTGTTTGCAGTAGGATGATGTATTGGTCTTCCCATTTTATTTCCCATACGTTTCTCACCTATAGAAGCGAAGAAGTTATTAAAACTATCTGCTATTTGTTTTGGATCAGTGATAAGTTGTTTATTTAAATTTACCTTTATATTATTTTTTCCTTTCATTGTTCTTTTGTTGGTGCACTCATTGACTACACTGCACATTGTTTTTATTTTATTGGTTGAGCTTTGTAATCGGTTTTTGTAATACAATTTTTTTGCGGTAGCAATAGATTTTTTTAATATACTTTCATATTTTTTTATATAATTGTCAATTATTTCATTTTTACTTGTTCTCAAACGGTAAGGAGTTTTAACAATCTTTTGTTTTTACAAGATTTTCTAATTCCCACTGTGAGCCAATATTTTTTAACGGTATTATTAATTATAATAATCTATAAATTATAAAAATGTAATAAATAAATTATAAAATATAATAATCTTATGTACTCTCCACAGTATAGCTAAGGCAGCTATACGTACCCTTTTCATTACGTCTAAGAGATCTAAAAAGCAAGTAATGGGATGGAACCGAGTGTGGAACAACAGATAGAAACACGCTTGCACGATATGACCACATACAGAAATCAGAGCTGACCGAAATTTCTTTTCGATGACAGCACGTATCGCCGAAAACTTCGTTGAAAGAAAACACTATTCGGTGTGGAATGACAGACAGAAACACGCTTGCACGATATGTCTGCATACAGAAAATAGAGCTGACCGAAATCTCTTTTCGTAGACAACACGTATCGCCGTATACTTTGTTGATAGAAAACACTGTTCGTAGATATCTCGGTTCGTAGGAAGCACTGTTGACAGAAATCACTGTTCGTTTCAGCTTTTTGACTTGTTCAAGTTAAATTTATTTGCATAACTATTTGTTTACCAAAAATCGACGATCATCTGATCTGGAAATCGACTGGAAAACTGAACTCCGACAACCTATACTACGAAGGGTTTTTATTTCGACAATATGCAACTGCGGCACGACTTACGACAATAGGCTACGTCGAAATACCTTAGCTCCAACATTACCGTACTTCGACAAGCCGTTTCTTGGACGTGACTTAATTAGGAAAAGATGCTACTACGACGACGTTCTTCTCCGACAATAACGCTACTCCGACAAGAGTCGACTTCGAATTATAAATTATTATACTCAGAAATGCTGTTACTTTTTTATCAATATATATTTTGGATTAAAAAATTTGAAAGTTTTTATATCTTTAGAATCTGAAGTTTCTCTTAAGTGATATCCTCACTAATTTTAAAAATTCCAAAGTCAGTTTGTCTGTGACGCCTTCACCTCTTAACTACTAAACCGATAATCGTAAAATTTCGCATACAATACGAGGGTATACATATCTCATCCTAAAAGATATTGTTTCTATGCGCCGACACTGCGGGCGACATTAATTATTCTTAGTATTTTTGTCTGAGAACAGGCATGTCGTAATAAAGTATTGTCGAAGTACAGCATTTCTGAGTATAATAATTCGAAGTCGACTCATGTCGGAGTAGCGTTATTGTCGGAGAAGAACGTCGCCGTAGTAGCATATTTTCCTAGTTAAGTCACGGTGAAGAAACGGATTGTCGTAGTACGGTAATGTCAGAGCTAAGATATTTCGATAATTCTATTGTCGTCGTCTATATAGGTTGTCGGGGTTCAGTTTTCGAGTCGATTTCCAGATCAGATGATCGTCGATTTTTGGTAAACAAATAGTTATGCGATCATTTTAACTTGAACAAGTTGAAAAGCTGAAACAAACAGTGATTTCTGTCAACAGTGCTTCCTACGAACCAAGATATCTACGAACAATGTTTTCTATCAACAAAGTTTACGGCGATACGTGTTGTCTACGAAAAGAGATTTCGGTCAGCTCTGCTTTCTGTATGCAGACATATCGTGCAAGCGTGTTTCTGTCCCACACTCGATGGAACCAACATTTAAAGGAATATCACACTTCTGCTCGATTGGCTTATCCAATGTGGGGCAGATTGGATGGTAGCTTGGCAGCCCTTTACATGGGGGTTTGTATGATAAAATGATTAGCAAAAGAAAGCCTTTAAGAATAAAATTTAATGGTGTCAACAAAACAAAAATAAAATAAAGATGGACATAATTGCCACACTTAGACTTTGACGACCTCCGTGGCGTAGTGATCACCATGCTAGTCCGCGACCAGAGGTCCCGGGTTCAATCCCCGGTCAGGGCAAGTTGGAAAATGGCCTTTTTCAAATTGACCTGGGTCTTGGATGTTTATCTATATATGTATTTATAAAATATAGGATCGTTGAGTTACTTTCCCATAACACAAGTCTAGAACTTTCTTTGGGGCTGGCTCAATCAGTGTTATTCGTCCCTATACAGGGTGGCCAAAAAGTCGTGGATCAAACGAAACAGGGAGATAAAGGAGTTAATTTCCAACAAAAAATCTTTCCCCAGCATGGCCATAACTTCATTGCACGAAAAGATATGAATTATTTTAGTTTTTTCAATGAAACTACCGAGTTTTTTTACAATTTAATCAGTAAAAAATTAAATTGATTAAAAACAATAAAACAAAAGGTGTTGTATTATGAGTCGATAATGTATCAATACTACAAAAATTGTATTGCAGCTCTTGGTATCAAACTTAACGAGCAATGATTTTTTTTCCGTAAATTTTAAAGCGTTACAAAAAATTACTTCTCACTTTAAGAGCACTTATTTGAAAAAAAATGTATTGAAGTTATGGCCATGCTGGGGAAAGATTTTTTGTTGGAAATTACCTCCTTTATCTCCCTGTTTCGTTTGATCCACGACTTTTTGGCCACCCTGTATATTTATTTACTTATTATTTTAGACATGAAATAGACTTTGTAAAATTTTGGAAAGAAACCAATAAATGAAGCTATAAGCCTAAAAGATCAGTAACCGTAAACGGCAGCCAAAATGCCAAAAGCCAAAATTTCTAGGTCTTATCTAAACAAATAGGTGCGAAGTTCTGACGCGAGCCAAAATAAACCATATCGCTAATCACATTAAGAGTAGATATTTCTTTGAATTTGTATGTGTGAAGTGAGTACTAGTACTTATTCTGTAGCCGGCCCGGCACGTCACGCACGAGTTACGACATATCCACTTAGCTTACTGCATATCCACTTGTCAGTGACGCGTGAACATCTACTTGACACTTGTCAGCACTTACGTGCCACTTGTCACTCGCACTCGTCACTGTCAGTGCTTACTTGCCACTTGTCACTCGCACTTGTCACTTGTCGATATAAAAACCACAACAGAATGGACACACAACAGTTTGTCTATCAATCTTAAAGATAAATGTAAAGAAAATTAAAATAGTACAGTTTCATGTATATATATATATATAATAAACAAACTTATAATTTAACCCTAGGTAACTAAACTATATTTGCAGGTACATAGTAACTAAACTTTCGTCATGCAGACTACGCAATAAAAAACGTGAATTGTATCAAAAGTATTTATTAAAAATAGGAACTTGTTACATGGCACTTAAGTTTGCTTTAATAGGAACTAATATAAAAGACTGAAGACAATAAATCACTATTCCGCACAGCTACTGCACATGTCAATATTGTGCGATCCACAAATTGCATTTTTGCATTTCATGCATCGATGTTTCGTCATCCTACGAGCCTTTAATGGGCACAAGTAACATATTTTGCGCACATTAGACACAGAAGAAATAGGAGTTTCAGGTTCCGAAGAATCACCAAGAATATCTTTTATCATGGCTTTGATATCACGCCTCAAAGTCACCGTTTGTAATCGGTCCCGTAGCCAAGGCTCCATCAATTGGTCTCCCATCTTTATGATAAAATCGCGTCGTAGTGTCGGCTTGTTCTTATTTCTCAAGTTGTTTGAGACATATATAGCATAGGCATTGATACAAGCCAGATTTACCATATTATAAAAAATGCACAAAGGTCATCTGTTAGTTTTTCGGTTGACACACATATTCGAGCACATTTGATCAACCGTGTCTACGGCACCCTTTGTACCGTTATAAAAGTGGATTATTTCTGGTTTTCCTGTCGTTTCGTCAACATTTGGTTGATCATGAATTGTGGACAACACAAAAACCACTTTGTTTGACTTGGCTTTATATGAAAATAATGTCTTGTCGCCCTCGAAACAAAACATCGAAGTACCAATTGCGCGAGACCTAGAATTTTTAAGTTTTTCAGGAATTTCCCGTTTGTTACTCCTCAAAGTCCCTACTAAAGTTAAATTATAGGGTGACTGTAATAGCTCATCAGCCAAAGATACAGATGTGAACCAATTGTCCATCGTAATGTTACGATTGGTGCCGTGTAAAGGAGTTGTTATGTTTTTTATGAAAAATGTAGCTAATGGTTGTTTCTGGCTATCGGTTCCTTTTCCCAGGTACGGAATTGCATTTATTACGTATTTACTATTAACATCTGCGGCCATAACAAGTTTTATCCCATATTTGTTTGGTTTATTGGGAATATACATTCTAAATGGGCATCTTCCACGAAAGCCAACTAGTTGTTCATCTACAGTAATATATGATCCTGGCGTATACCATTTTTGAAAGTTATCAATCATATTTTGCCATAGTTCACGTATGTGTGTGAACTTGTCCTCTTTTCTTCTGTCATCTCTTGTTTGCTTTTCGTCAAATCGCAGACATTTTATGAGAAAATTGAATCTTTCTGCACTCATACAAGCTTTAAAAATTGTGCCTGATCGCTTAGTATTGAATAGGATGCGAGTTGGCAAATGGTTGCTTTTCATAGCTGCAGCGTTCAATAATAAACCGAGCAAAGCTTTTATTTCAGGCAGATTAGTCAGTGAAACAGTATAAGACTCATGTTTTTATTTATTCCTTTGATTAATAATTTCTGCGTTGGTAAATATCACAACTTGTTGCAGCATATTATCAGTAATGAAAAGACGAAATAAATCTATTGGTTCGTATAATTCCCTAGCTTCTCCTCTTGGACCTGGTATAAAATGTATGATGTTCCTTCTCAAAGTACGAGTAGTAGCTGATCTAGGTACAGACGACCATTTATGTTTGTTTTTCCCATAAAGGTATCTGGACCTTACTTGAAGAACACGCTGGTTACCTTGGTTTGAAATTTGAGGAGAATTCGTTTCATGAATATCGCTTGAAGAGTCGTCGGAGTCAATAATTTGAGTTCTTTGTCTCTTACTTGGTCGTATGATGTCATCCTCAGGTTCCGAAGATTCGTAAGAAAATTCGGAATCGGAAGTGTTGAAATGTATCTCTTCCTCCACTTCATCCTCCGTATCTGAGGCCGAATCAAGTGAACCCTCTTCTTCATTTTCATTTTCACACTCCCTCTCCATTTCTTCTTCCAGCCATTTACTTATCTGCTCTTCTTGTTTTCTAAAATCCATCTATAAAAGAAATGAGCAAATCATATAATCAGTTATAACAAAGAAAGATTTCATAAAATATAAACAATTGATAGAAATTTTTATTCATAAATATTGTAATAAGTAATATAATAATATATATATCTATTGAAATAGAACTAAACTAAGTAATATATAACAAAAATATAAAAAGATGATCATACGTACCTTTGCAAAATAACGTACGTTGTAACTAAACTTTCGTCAACCGGACGACGATATAGCCGTAAGTGACCTCTTAATTGTCGTGTGATCGCAACCATGTCACCCGATGAACTATTTGCACCAATCAGGAAGGTAAACAAAGCGTGGGGGGTGTGAGGCGCGGGGAAGTAAGTGCACTTGACTTTCTTGGAGAGGGGCGTCGTCGCGTGGACGAATGTTTAGTTATCTAGGGTTAAATATTCAGGAATTAAACACTAAGGTAAAGGAGGTAACTGAAAATAACATTTTCAGTGTAACAATAGATTGTCACTTAAATTGGAAAGTCACATAAACAAAATTAACAAAAAAATATATAATCTTATTGTTACGTCCTCTTTATCTTATCTGAAAGTTCTTCAGTAGATGTAACACGGTCGCATATGATGAAAACGTGTATCCATATTGTCACCAGAGTGGGTTGAGGATAGGAAAGGAAACAACAATCCTACGGAATAGTACCTTTATTTACAACACAGGCGGTATTTTTAGTCCTCTTTGCACTCCAACTGTCCCTTCACTGTCAGGCGCGCGTAGATGCCCATAGAAAACCAATGCTTGAAACCTTGACTAACATTATATAAAGTATCGTATTAATTAACGGGAAGGTTCATATTTTCTATGTGCTTTAGATTTCCCTAAATGCATCACAATGGTTGCATGCCCTGGAAGCTAGAATAATGATTAGTCCTCAGTAAAAAAAAAATTTGGTCTATGCTTGAAACTCGAAAAAAAATCGAAATTTGCATACAAATTGCCGCGCCGGCGCTGTTTCAAGCATTGGTCCCATAGGAAAAGTTGTTCATATTGACGGTCTGAGTTGCTCCTCCAAGGATCGGACAGGGTTTTTGTTTCATATTGTATAAGATCTAACAAAATATAGGTACTGAAACTATTTTAAGGTTGAATTCAGTCCGTGATAGTGAACAACTTTCCCTAAAAAAAATATTTTTTATATTTCGACATATGCTCCATATGTCGAAATATGAAATAATATGTTTTGTCTTTCTTTCCATACAAGCTCGGATCAGCTGATTTGCCAACTTGTATGGGAGGCCACAAATTCCTTTTCATATTTCGATATGTGTTCCTTGGAGAAAGTTGTTCACTATCACGGCCTGAATTAACCTTTAAAATAGTTTCAGTATATTTTGTGTTTGTACCTTATTTTTTTTGTGTTTGTACATCCATACAAAGATACATACATACTAAAAATATGTTTTCGCCCCAACTCGAATTGAAGACCTCGCTCGCTACGCTCGCTCGGTCAATAAAAACCGTTATGCAATAATTAATAATTTTGATTTGATTCGATTCGGTAATTTTCGGCATTCACTAGTGTGTGTGGCTGTGTGGCTCATGTGTTGAAATTACATACAATCTAGAATGCTGAAATAAAATGAAATGGCAAAGCCGTTCCGGAAAAAGATACCCAAAGTTATCGTTATCAGTAATCTAATCACCGTCCCTTTCTACTTCTGTGCTTTCTACATTATGTATGACACTAGCAGTACGTGGAAAAGGAATGCAGATAACTTTAGGTATATTTTTTGGGAACGTTAGGTATTCTAATATAAGCATAAACTTATATATATAAACTTTAAGTAAGCACTTTAAGATTAAATTTTCAATGTTGTTTTTTCAAAATTGTAACTCGTAATCATTCTAGATTGTATGTAATTTCTGTGGTCGTATAAAATCAATAAATGTTCAAACGGGAAAATATTTTCTTATTTTGACATTTGCCTCAGAGTGTTGCCAGTTGAATACATTTGATACATTTTTCATAACTCAGAAAAAGGAAGTAGAGTGATTTTTGTAGTCATTTTTATCTGATACAAGAAAACAATTTTTAATGGAGATTTAGTGATGGGATGGTACAAAATTTTCGATAAAGACTAAAATTTAAAAAAAGAAATGTTTATTCAAAAGTATTTTCATTTAAGTAATTATTTAATGTACCTAAGTAATATATAAATCGTTGCTTTGCTTCAGTTACAGTTACATATAACAGGCCACAAAAGCTACCGACGTGGCTGCCTAACAACTTAAGTAAGATATAAGAACAATTAAGTCTGGACTGGACATTCAAGGCCGTAATGGCTGGCGCCCGCTATTGCCGCTTCGAAACAGTCAATGCCAGATGGGGGTAATTTGTAGGTATTTTCAGCCCACGGGGGGAATTTTGGGGAGACGAATCCTTTGGGGAGTTCTGTTGTGTTGAGTTGAATTAAATAAGCTTGGGGGAAATAAATAAATATATACAGACAAACACACAAATTAAGCTAGCCTCAAAGTAAACTTAAGCTTGTGTTATGAGATACTAACCCAACGATACTATATTTTATGATAAACATATATATAGATAAACACCCAATGAGAGGATCTTTTGAAATGTCTTTTGAAAAAAATGTCACGAATAAACCGCTCTACGTTATCTGAACGCACACACTCTAACACAACACTGCCGCACGACGTTGTACGATGACAGCCGAGTAGTCCCGAGCTAGCCGCGCTAGACAGTCAGTCCGCAGTCGTTTGGTTAGTCGGATAAATAGGTTTTTACGGCGAACTGCTAAACTGCCAACCGCCATTACCGTTTGGCTCCTGTTGAAGTGTAATAGTAAATGATTAATTAAATCCTATATTATATCTCTGCCCCTCAAAACAAAAGTATGTAAGAAGGTATAGATAGGAGTGGGAAAGCAACACAATATTTAAAGGTTTTTAATTCTGTAATAGTCATAATATTGTAGTATAACATAAATGAAATCATGCCTCTTAAAAGACTTATATATGTGATGTGTCGTGCATGTAGCTCTGAATAAGTTACCACTTGCCAAAGGCGCAGACGGGTAATAAATAAATGTTCTTTTTCAATATCGGGGGATTTTTCGCAAAATTGCGAAATTTTGAGGAAAAATGGAAAACTTTTGCTGAAATTAAATGTCAACTCGAATTTCATAAAAAATTTTTTTTTTCAAAATTCCGCTATTTTGGGGTATTTTGGGGAAAATTTGAGGAGAATTTCTGATTGTAATCAGGCAGTACTGTTTTATATGTCCAGTCCAGTCTAGACTTTCTTTATGATCATTTAATTATTTAGATCTATTAATTTATTTTATTCTTAATTACATATCATTTTAGATTAAGTATCGTAAAATACATAAATTGGAATGGGAGTTCTCAACCGTTAGACTGATAAATCTTAAACAGTCAACAAACTACCTACCAAGAGTATCAAGACCAACCTTACCTTACCTTACCAAGAGTATTCACAAAATTAATTTGTAACTTCAATTGCCGTAATAATGACAACACCAATGCTGGCTCATTCACGGTTACCAACTTAGGGGTTTTCCCCCCAGATTTAGGGGTTAGATAAATAAGTGAGATGGGATTTTTTTAGAGGTATTTTCAGGGATTTTTTGATTCTCTAATATTTTTTAATTTATAATCGATAATTGAGTGTCGAACGTGCATTCTCTGTCTATACTGTCGTTAAAAATAAGTTGCGGAATACTATCTATTAAAATGTTGCAAAGCATCATTACATGATGGTCCGATTTACATTAAATCGAAATGGTGGATCTTGTACAACATTTAATCCATCCAATAAAATGTTAAATTTACCTATTCAATGTCAACATATATGATTTCAAAAAAAATCTTCAGATAAAGACGAAATATTTCATGTATTAAATAACTTCCAATAAAAAGACTTTTCAAACATATTACAGCATATTATTTCTAAATCATTATGAATTTATATTTATATATTTTTTAGGGGGACAACTATAATTAAGGCGATTTTAGGGGTTTTTGACACAAACTTTAGGCATAAATATTTTTAAGAGTTGGTAGCACTGGGCTCATTTGACATTGACAGCAATAGACCGACATCGATGCGATGATGCGTTTCGATCGTGCATGGCTTTTTGCTTGCGGCAGCTTGTCAGCCGGTTACTGATACTGAATATTCTTACAGAAAGTTGTGTCGGACAGTTGCGAAATTATTTACACAAGTGTTATTTCATGATACCATATTCAATGATCATTTGAACAAGTGGACCCTTAGTGCAAGAAAATTATAATGGCTCTGTTACTGTTTTATGCACTTTTAATGACTTTCTTCTTTAAAAATGCTACCGGTTTAGGTGAAATTATCTACGCTATTAATGCAGGAGGCCCTGCTCATACGGATATATATGGAATTCATTATGAAAAAGATCCTTTACAAGGAAGAATCGGCACAGCATCCAACTATGGAAAACAGTTGGTTATGATTGGTCGTGTTAACCCCAAAGACGAAATACTTTACCAAACTGAACGGTACCACCACAGCACCTTTGGGTATGACATTCCAGCAAATAAAGACGGTGATTATGTTCTGGTATTAAAATTCAGTGAAGTCTACTTCAATGCACCTAATATGAAAGTGTTTGATGTTGTGTTGAATGGGGATCACACTATCGTGGCAGATCTAGACATTTACGACAAGGTGGGCCGAGGTACTGCTCACGACGAATATGTACCATACTCTATAAAGAATGGAAAGCTTTTTTACAATGAGGAAGAATCAGACATAAGGGGTGGTAAAATCAAAGTGGAATTCATAAAGGGCTACAGAGATAATCCTAAAATTAATGCTTTGTATGTGATGAGAGGCACAATTGATGAAGTACCCAAACTTCCACCTCTGATATGGCCAGAAAATGATAGTGAGGAACAGAAAGAAGAAGTTGAAGAAAAAAGCACAAAATCCCATAGAGCCAGTGGGCCAAAGCAGCCTGACCCGTATTCCATGGATGAAACCTCAGTGCTAATCCCAGTATTTATCACCATTGGTGCTTTCATACCATTGTTGTTCTGTCTTTGTAAACTATAATTGATGAAAATGCACTTCCATTATTTGTAAATGTGTGTTTATATTGTATGCTGAATATTATAATTTATGTGGGTATTGAATATGACAAATTTTATTGCAGATTAAATAAATAAACTGATCATTAAACTATCCTGTAATTTCTTAGAATATTGTCATATAGTACAAAATGAATAAGTGAACTTAACTGCCCGTCCCACATGTAATACTTGGTAAAACTTACCTATCAGATTCTACATTGTTGTTCATGCCCCAGCTCGGCAATTTGTTGCTGTTAATAAATAACTTTAGTTCAGCAAACTTTTTTATTTTACAATTAGGTAATATTTTACTTGTAAATAAATATGATTAAAAGTTGTTAATTCTTCTATTTAATATGGGAAGTTAATACAGCATTTTGCTTAGTTAAACATTTAGTATAGGTATATACATAGGCATAGGCACTAACCTAGATTTTTTATTTACACAGTTTATGTTTTATTCTTTTGTCATACTTTACTACTTTTTGCAGTTCATGCAACTTGAACGAAATTTGAATTATGCTAACTTTGCCTTTAAATAAATATTATTTGTGTATATATTGGGCTAATAATATTATACTAGGGATGCACGCTATACAATTTGTCAAAATTAACTAAACTCTACAAATTGAATAAACTCTACCATTAGGTTGTGTCTGTAGATTAGGCATATTATGAAGGTACTTGAACTAATAAATCAAACAACCACTTTTAATTTTTTCATGATGTAAAACATTTTTTAAGCTGTGGTACCAGCTATATCTGTCCTTATGGATTAACCATTGAAGCCTTTTTAAAAAAGTATTTATTTCAGTTCCATAAGTTTTTTTTGTCATAGGGCGGCAAATGAACAAGCGGGTCACCTGATGGTAAGTAATCACCGCTGCCCATGGACAACTGCAACACCAGGGGTGTAACAGAAACGTTACCGGCCTTTCAGGTAGATATAGGTATGCAAATAGGAGTCCAGACATTTTGAAGGAGGTGCAAAATCTAAATATGTATGCCGCCCCATATATGTGCGTTACCCAGGTAGAAACATATCGAATTTGATAGTCTGACTATATTAGATCTGCTGGGGTAACGTAACTCCAGCAGAAAGTTGTGATATATCAAGAAATTAATTAGCACAATTATAATTACTCGCTGATGTAAAGTAAATATCCATGGTTGAAAGGAATTTTGAATTGGACTATGTAGGTATTCAAATTGTGGCTGGGGTAACATCTGTACTGCCAGTGAAAAGTGATCTAACTCGAGATTGATCGTTTTTGAGATTTTTGCATATTCTTAATCAGAAAAATAAATGCTATTGTTAAGTTTTATTCCCATAGCCATAGGACTTAAAATGCCGAAGTTAGTCATTGTGCACAGTAATACAAGTAGGCATATTTGAGGGCTTCCAACATTTTTGTTCGTGTATTATATTATTATACTTATTACAAAATTAACCGAACCGTTTTTTTAGCTTTTTATGTGTAAATAAGTATATCTCCAATTACCACATATTTCACAATAAAAAAATTGACATAAATATTCGTGCGTATTGATATAAGTTTACCTAAATCAATAAACTCGAAAGATTTTACTCAAACTTATTCGTGAAAAGTGATAAATGTGTACTTAAAACATAAATCTTATGATGCCGGTACGATTTTATTATGTGTTTACTGATTTAACTTAATATGAATCAATTAACACAAATAATAAATATTTGTATGTTTTTTTGCAACTAATATAAATGGATTTAGATCATTTTACCCAAAATGTTTTCATTGTTTCATTCATTGTGCGGAATAATTTATTTTGACTTGCATCAAATATGTTCAAAATATAAATAAAGTTCTAGTCTACTTATTTGGTGTTTAGCGATCTATCTTAGCGGCAGAAAAGACGCACCCCGCCTCACTTTACCGCGCTACTACTCCTTAGAAAGAGACAGCGTGACTTCATTTCAAAGCGAATGAATGATTAAGATAGCTTTCCTCTGCGTCTGCGATCGCTGTGATTCATCGTGCTCCACGCGCTTGTATTCTTGGAGCAACATTTGTATAGACCGCTTGTGCTGCGCTGCGTCCTTCGGCTCGCGTAAAAATGTCTCGCGTAAGTAACAAGTTGTATCAATTTACACGAAACTATTGATGATTTATCTATACTAATATTATAAAGAGGAAAGATTTGAATAAACTCAAAAACTACTGGACCGATTTCAATTTTTTTTCACATTTATATAAAATTTAAAAACAGTATGTAATTTATTTTGAAGATGGTTTATTGTAATAAGTATCATTTTATTGTTGGGATGATACAATGTATTTACTAAAGTATGTAATTACCTATTTCCGTACCCAAAGGTAAAAACGGGACCCTATTACTGAGACTCAGCTGCCCGTCTGTCCGTCTGTCACCAGGCTACATTATGTCTCATGAACCTTAATAGCTAGAAAGCAGATTTTTTTCAGATGATATTTTTCTGTTGCCGCTATAACAACATATACTGAAATTCAGAATACAATTAATACTTAAGCAAGCTCCCATACAACAAATGTGATCGTTTCGCCGTCTTTATAAATAATGGTACGGAATCTTTGGTGCGTGAGTCCGATTTGCACTTGGCCGGTTATTAAAAAGAGCTATACTCTAGTCAGTGCAGTATGAATTACCTATTTATTACTTATATTTGTTTATTTTGAATTGTCTTTTTAATAAGTATTAAAACAATCGGTATTTAGTGCAAAAGTGATTGCTTCCGTGGTCTAATGGTCAAGGCATGTAACGTGCCCGGGAGGACGCGGGTTCGATTCCCACCGGGGACATGCTATTTCTTGAATTTTTCGTTAGAGCTCTATTACGGCCTTTGGCTATTTTAACCCTCACGCAAAAGGAGGGGTGTTATAAGTTTGACGTCAACGACTGTATGTCAATCTATCTGTGACATAAAATAAAAAAGCATGTTTGATAAGGATCAATTTAGCTGTTCAACATTTATTGGAAGTGAGAGCTTAAAATTTATGAGTTCTTTTTTATTACATAGCAAATTTTAATAATCAATAGTTATCGTGGCTTATTTTTTTCTTAGGAAAATAGTAAGTTACTGCTGTTATACTATTTTTTTACTGCTACTTATATCACTTTACACATAAACACTTATTACTTAGATCATTATAATATGTGTTATATATCAAAATACACGAGATGTATGGATTAACTTTAATGTGTATACTGATCTAAGTAATTATTTTTTTACCCAATTAAAAAATAAAATTAACACAAAAAACCTAATGCTAATATAAGTAACTTTTGTTTTGAAACTTTGTGTTTAAGTGCTTCGATTCTCTAAAAGACTTTCAAAATAAAGTTAAGGTATCAATTGACACCAACGCAGAAAAAATGTGTAAATTGATATATGTAATTTTATAGTATTTTACACGAGTATTTTTTCGTGTCAAATGATATTTTTTGACGTTTTTTTCTAAAATATCTAAAACTAGATGATTTAAAGTTGTTTACATCATACAGACTTCTTAAGTTTTAAAATATCTGTTGATATCAGTAATCAAAGTTTATCTAGTTGACGAACAGAAACAGTGAGAATTTTCGAAACTTTAAACTCAATTTTCTCAAAACTATGTTTTTGGACTTAGATCACTTTTCACTGGCAGTACAGACATTTGGTTGGCCAAGCTTAATGATGATCTTGAAAATCTTAACCAATGGTCTCAACTTAACTCTCTTCTCTTAAATCCCGTTAAGTCAAAATTCATGATTCTATAAATCGAGAGAGAGAGAGATCTTTATAAATGGAGAAAAAATCTCCTGTACACATGAGGCCCGAAATTTAGGATTACTAATAGATTCAGAGCTTCGTTTCCACTCACATATTGCAGAAGTTGCTCGCAATTGTTTCTACCGTTTTAAAATATTGTATAAAATATGAGATTATCTTAGTCCTAATTTACGAATAAATCTAATAGAATCTCTGATCTTGTCAAAGTTTAATTCTGTACTGCCAGTGAAAAGTGATCTAAGTCCAAAAACTTAGTTTTGAGAAAATTGAGTTTAAAGTTTCAAAAATTCTCACTTTCTGTTCGTCAACTAGAAAAACTTTGATTACTGATATCAACAGATATTTTAAAACTTAAGAAATCTTTATGATTTAAACAACTTTAAATCATTTAGCTTTAGATATTTTTGAAAAAAAATGTCAAAAAATATCATTTGACACGAAAAAATACTCGTGTAAAATACTATAATATAACTATGTGATATAATTAGCAGTAAAAAAATAACATAACATCAGTAACTTACTATTTTCGTAAGAAAAAAATAAGTAAATAAAGATTTAGTTTGGCCAAAATGTAAATAAATATAAAGGTATATAAAATAGATAAATATCTTTTTTTCTATTAGTTATGTACTATTAAATCCGCTTACATAATAAGCTTGAAAGATAAAACGAATTATAGGCCCCATTGGTTTTGTCTCATAAAGTTATTAAATCAAACATTTGTACAAATCGTTAATATGAATATTATTTACTCGTATGAAATATCACATAATATTATTCATTTAATATAGTTATAATAAAAATAAGAGTAACATTGATTAACAATTTTTATTTCCATATAATTAACACTGATTTATTCAAAAGTTTAACTGTTTTAACAGAACTAAAATAATATAACAGCTTTCTTATTAAATATAATAAACTTACAATTAATCAACACAATATAAAAACGTCAGTAGACAGTCTCAAAATCAGACTTTTATATAAAATTTACTATACATTGAAATGGAAATAGAAAAATATTACTTAGTTAAAAGATAGTATAAAAATTGCTTTTAATTTTTAGTATCATGAACAAGGAACAAAGTAAAAAATACAATGAAATTATAATCATTATCTTATATTATTAATCATAAAATTAAGCTTGATTTACTTAATAATATTTCGTATGATTTGCATTGTACTAATTATTGAGAATTATAAAATATCAAATTTAGCAAATAAGTATCTTAAACTGAGGTCAAAATGAGAAAATCACATTATTATTAAAAAAATTGAAAACAGTCTTCGTTATTCTTTTCACAACTCATTTAGAGTTTTGGTACTTTGACTGTCTAAGGAAATTACTAAAAATTAAATAAAAAGTATTAAATGCAATCACGTCTGAAAAAATACAAATCATCTTCACTATCAGAACAAATATACAGACGTTGTGTGAAAAAATAAAAAAATTTGGTCATGTTACTCATTACTATACTATTTGTATGGTTACGGGTTCGTACACTTGATAATTTACGAGACCTTTTTTCTTTTAAAGATTTTCTTAACAAGAATCGAACCCGCGACAACCCGGGCACGTTACATGCCTTGACCATTATACCACGGAGGCAATTACTTTTGCACTAAATACCGATTGTTTTAACACTTATTAAATAGACAATTAAAAATAAACAAATATAAGTAATAAATAGGTAATTCATACTGCACTGACTAGAGTATAGCTCTTTTTAATAACAAGTGCGAATCGGACTCGCACACCAAGGATTCCGTACCATTATTTATGATCACATTTGTTGTATGGGACCTTAATTAAATATTAATTGTATTCTGAATTTCAGTATATGTTGTTATAGCGGCAACAGAAATATATCATCTGTAAAAAAATCTGCTTTCTAGCTATTAAGGTTCATGAGATATAGCCTGGTGACAGACGGACAGACAGACAGACAGACGGTCAGTGGAGTCTCAGTAATAGGGTCTTGTTTTTGGCTTTGGGTACGGAAATAGGTACCTACATACTTAAGTAAATACATTGTATCATCCCAACAATAAAATGATACTTATTACATAACCCATCTTCAAAATAACTTACATACTGTTTTTAAATTTTATATAAAAGTGAAAAAAAAATTGAAATCGGCCCAGTAGTTTTTGAGTTTATTCGTAAGAAACATACAAAAGTACAAATCTTTCCTCTTTATAATATTAGTAAGGATAAATCATCAATAGTTTCGTGTAAATTGATACAACTTGTTACTTACGCAAGACATTATGACGCGAGCCGAAGGACGCAGCGCAGCACAAGCATGCATGGAGCACGATAAATCACAGCGATCGCAGACGCAGAAGAAAGCTATCTTATTCATTCATTCGCTTTGAAATGAAGTCACGCTGTCTCTTTCTAAGGAGTAGTAGCGCGGTAAAGTGAGGCTGGGTGCGTCTTTTCTGCCGCTAAGATAGATCGCTAAACACCAAATAAGTAGACTAGAACTTTATTTATATTTTGAACATATTTGATGCAAGTCAAAATAAATCATTCCGCACAATGAATGAAATAATGAAAACATTTTGGGAAAAATTATCTAAATCCATTCATAGTTGCAACAAAAACATACAAATATTTATTATTTGTGTTAATTGATTCATATTAAGTTAAATCAGTAAACACATAATAAAATCGTACCGGCATCATAAGATTTATGTTTTAAGTACACATTTATCACTTTTCACGAATAAGTTTGAGTAAAATCTTTCGAGTTTATTGATTTAGGTAAACTTATATCAATACGCACGAATATTTATGTCAATTTTTTTATTGTGAAATATGTGTTAATTGGAGATATACTCATTTAAACATAAAAAACTAAAAAAAACGGTTCGGTTAATTATATAAGAAGTATAATAATATCATAATACACGAACAAAAATGTTGAAAGCACTCAAATATGCCTACTTGTATTACTGTGCACAATGACTAACTTCGGCATTTTAAGTCCTATGGCTATGGGAATAAAACTGAAAAATAGCATTTCTTTTTTGATTAAGAATATGCAAAAATCTAAAAAACGATCTATCTCGAGTTAGAACACTTTTCCCTGGCAGTACAGAATTACGCGGATACTGTTTATGGGCCTCGTTTATTAGCGAAAACAAAAACATTAATACGTAAAGTGCAAAATGCATGTGCACGTTATTGTTTCAATATACCACCGAGAAGCCACGTGTCACCGTACATTAACTCAGCAAATATTTTAAATATGTCCTTACGTCGATTTGTCCATCTTGCTACACTACTCTTCGGCGTCATTAAACATCGCAAACCGACATACTTATTTGAAAAGATATCGTGGTCCAACAGATCTCGTTTCGGTCTACTTGCAGTTCATAGTCATAAACTAGTAGCTTTTGAAGGAAGTTTCAAATACGCCGCAACAAAAATTTGGAACAACTTGCCTCCACCACTCCGCAAGCAAAAAAGGGAATAATTTTACATATTTTAGAAAGTAATTTTTTTTTTTACTTTATTTTTAGTAGGTAGTTTAATTGTTGACTCTCGGATACATGAACTTAGGGGATGGATACCTGAATTTTTCTGGGGTCTAGTGCTGCCCCCATTTGAAATAAATCATTTGATAGGAAACGGAGACATCATTTAAAATTTTGTCTTGACAATTGCGAAAAACGGCCACTTTTGGCGTATGTGTGTAGAAAAAGTTCACGTTCTCACTTTAAACTGTAAACAGTAGTTCATAAAATAGTTTAAAGGTTTATCTAGGGTCTGATCAAGGCCAAATCTTAAATGATCTCTCCGTTTTCTTTCATATGATTAATTTTAAATGGGGGCAGCACTGAACCCCGGAAAATTCAGGTAACCCTTAAAATGTGTTTTACAAGCTTTCGTTTTGATGAACCTGTCCCGTTACCTTCTATATATAAATATAAATATATATATATATATATATATATATATATATATATATATATATATATATATATATATATATATATAAAATTCTATATATATAGGATAAGAAACTGAATGACTGACTGACTGACATTTCAACACACAGCCCAAAGCGCTGGGTCTAAAGGCTCCAAATTTGGCACATAGGTTCCTTATATGAGGTCTAGGGTTGCACTAAGAAAGGATTTTTTTAGGGGTCCAAAGTTTGTATTGACAAACAAGATTAGTTTGACCGTTTGATACGAAACTTAGCAAGAGTACTCCCGGCGGTAAATACGTGGGGCGCACTATAAGTTTCCGGAATGAATATGAAAAAATACTATTAAAGGTACAAAATTAATTTATTGTTTTTCAAAATAATCTCCCTTGGCGTCTATGCACTTTTTCATTCGATGAAACCAGTTTTGAAAACTTTTGTGCCACTCCTGTGTGGTGACCTCTGAAACGTGTTTTTCATACTCCTCGACAGCCTCTTCTGGTGATGAAAATCGTTGACCGCGTAATTGGTTCTTAATTTTTGGGAACAGAAAAAAGTCACAAGGTGCCAGGTCGGGACTGTATGCAGGATGACTCATGAGTTCTACATTTTTCGCCTTCAAAAAGTCGTTTGTCTGTCTGGCCGTGTGAGAACTAGCATTGTCGTGGTGCAGGATGATACGGCGTTTACGGTTATTTTTACGGAGTTCGTCAATAACTTCCGGCAAACAAATGGTCATGTACCAGTCACTATTCACTGTACGACGATTCTCTAAAGCAACAGTAGCCACGTGTCCAGTTTTATTAAAAAAAGAAGCAATCATCCGCTTAGATGCACTTTTCACGCGCGCCACTTTGGTTGGTTTCGGCTCATCTTGAAAGACCCATACGCTCGATTGCTGCTTTGTTTTGGGATCGTAGCAATAAATCCATGTTTCGTCACCTGTTACTATGTCCCACACCAAATTTGACGCACCTTCGTTGAATCTGGTAAGCATGGCACTGCACCAAGTCACGCGGTCCGTTTTTTGAGCCTCGGTCAAGTTGTGTGGGATCCACCGCGAGCACAGCTTTCTCACACCCAAATGTTTGTGTAGGATTAATTGTATTTGACTCATGCCTATTTCTAAGGATGCGCGAATTTCATGGTAGGTCACATGCCTGTCTGTTTCAATCATACGGCGCACAGCATCGATGTTTTTGTTGGTCACAGCGGTGGACGGCCGACCATCGCGAGATTCGTCACTGAGATTGATACGACCACGCTTGAATTCTGCAAACCAGCTATAAACAGTTGTCTTGCATGGTGCTTCATTGCCAAAAGCTGTTTCAAGCCGAGCGATGCTTTGTTGAGCTGTCAAATTACACTTAAAATCGTAGAAAATCATACTACGAAAATTTTCCCGAGTTAAATCCATGTTGATCCAGACACACAATTTTTTAAATGGCGCCACAAGGTAAAAACAAAAGACAGTCAGATAAAACAAACTGCATTCTACAGCCAAAGAGTTCTATTTTCAAATGTTGCAATAAATTTTTAAATATTGTTTATACAGTTACGGAAACTTATAGTGCGCCCTATGTAAGAAAATACGTGTTTCAGGATTTTTCAAAATTCATCTCCTAAAGCGGTGTAACGGGGGTTCAAAGTTTTTATGGAGAAACAAGATAAGTTTGACCATTTTATTCCAAACTTCGCAAAAGTATTCTCTCTCTCAATAAATAACATATTTTTCAGGATTTTTCAAAATTCAACTTTGTTTGCGTGATCATTCATATCTTATTTTTATAAGTAAACTTGATACCTATTGACTAATTTCACTATCGTCTTAAACTTACGAAAAAGTGTTCACATTTACACAAATGTCAATACAATTACCTAACCAACTTCTGTAATTTTTTGAAATGAAGAGAAAAATTGCGCTTTTTTAAATTACTTATTTTTTTCCGAAGTGAAGAAATTTTTTTACGCATTTTTCAAAGCATTTTTGTACAAATCCCGACAAGTAAACTGAACTAAAATGGCGGTCGTCGGCGCGTTTTGTTCAACTTATTTGTGTCGCATTGTACCTACCAACATTCATCTACTTTTAACGACCATATGTATTCCATATTTAAAAAAATCACGACGTCTGTGCCAATTATTTTTTATTTATAAACGTTCTTTATTGCTTACTGTATTGTTGAACTGTATTGTTTAATGCAACCATATGACACCTTTATAGCAGGCCTTAAACAGGATTGTTTTGGTTGACGTCACAAAACCATTCACCTTTTTTTGTATGGACTATTCCTACCATCACGTCTATTTGACAGCACGAAAACGATTATTGCTCGTCTTAAGTGTCAAATAAAGCGATCCTTAAAAAGTTACTTTCCAGTAACTTGTATGGAGGATTTTAGTTGGTTTTCTTGTGAATGTGAATATGTTTTATCTTTACTTTAGATTTTTACAAAACAGTTAGTAGATAATCGAAGTAACGCTACCATGGGACCTTAATTAATCCCACTTAATACCTTTTATTGGAAATTTGGATTTCAAAAACAAAGTAAGATATATTACTTTATTATTTTAGTACAACTTATGTGAAAAATATTCCAACTAACGTAACATATTTTTTTGTAAGTAATAACAATGCTAATCCTTGTAAAATATTTATTCACAAACGAAAACAAATAACAACACATTCTTAAGTGTAAGTTATTTATTAAAATTACAACTACATACATTTATACATTTTGTCTTACAGGATTCTTTGGTTACTCTCTGAGAAGTACCATGATGACATCAATTAAAAAATACAAGACAGGATTCACTGGAGCCTATTATTAAATACAAACAAGACTGAGAGAGCCAGAGGATTACACCCCCCTTGGGAACCTGTGATTGAACCAGTGTAATGGCAGAATGTTGAATTCCAAGCATTTTACAAGGCTAGATCTGTTGCTAGGCTGGTTCACTTTTTCACCAGAATATCTGAAAAAAAAATAGTTTAGATTCATGTCGCAATCTATGAATATCAAATACATACCCATACTTTGTAATAAAATTCTTTGTGCACTACAATCACTGCGTACTTACTAAAACCTAGCCTTCTCGTTGAGTTAGTCTCGAACTTACTTTGTCTGTATATATTTTTGTTATTTATAATAGCACTTAGTGAAGAAGCTGCAAGTTTGAACACATAATTATCTAAATATAAACTTTGAATAGGTATGTAGTTAAAATGTTACTTACGACATAGTTATTGATAAAATATATTTATGACAAGACACTGTGCTTTTGTACGATGAAGCCCACAATAAAAATAACTTCCAAACACTAGTCGTTACCATCGTATAATAACTATTTACCACGGTAATTCGAAAAAGCTCTATATTATGAAGTGATGGATATATTTTTTCAGGTGGTTGCTCGGCTTCCAGCATTAAAAACATAAAACATTTATGTTGTCACAAATTTACGATTTATTTATAATTTCGAAAACCAGACGCAGACATCCGTTCAAAACTTTCATTCACAATTTTTTTCGCACTCATTAAAATTTTAGCCATCTTTAATGGTCAATATCAAATTAAATTTATGTACATAATCAAATGAAAACAAAGTAAATAACACTAACTTTTAGATATTGAAATAAAATAATATAATTTTGTTTAACGTAAATAAAAAAACCGATAAAAATAATAATTTTTTGTCAAGGATTTGAACGTCTTTTCAGTCTCATCACCAAAACAAGCCAGAGACAACAAACAGTTCACCATTCAGGAATAACCATTCAAAAAACGTTCAGCATCATGAACGTCATGGTACGATTTAAAGTTGTCCTGCTTTTGACCTGCTTAAAAACTGCCTTGTTTCTGAATGGTTTTATAAGTGTTGGTGGTAGCCTTCCTGGACTGCCAACATTCTTTTTGATTCTATGGATTAGATATACATAGATTACACTCATGTTCAGTTTTCAAACTGGTTTTAATCCCTACCTAGGGATTTTCTTTTTCATTTTTTAGTTCCGAAGAGAATAAGCAGTAGATAATTTTAGCTCCAAATGTTTTTTGATGAAAACATCATTTTTCGAGTAAGTAGATGAGATGAAATAGTAGATTTTGCTACAAGGGATAAGGTCATATTTTGAAGGTGAGGGCGCTACTTTGAATCTACAGCGAAACGAAGGATTCCACAATTGAATCACGAGCCTAGCGAGTGATTCTACAGTGGAATCCTGAGTAAAGCGAGGGATTCATGTATATCGCCCGAGGTAAAAATATTTCCGTACCCGAGTAGCACACTCTACTTTTCATCTCCATCTATGAGAAAAACTAGCATATACAAACTGAATATAAAGAAAAGTAGGACACATGCAATATCTAATCAGACTTCAACCGACAATTTAATACTAACTAACCTTTGTTTGGTGTCTTTTTCATACAGTAAATACTAAGAAATATTTTTTCCAAGACCACACACTTACGATAAAATGTTCACACATAACTTTTTTTGGCTTTCATATCTTTTTATTTTTATAAGTAAATTTGATACCTATTCGCTATCAGCTTACACTTACGAAAAAGTATTCACATTTACACAATTACTTACATGTCAACACAAATAACACAAAATATCTGTTACTTGAATTAAAGAAAAAAATTGCGCTTTTTTCTTTTTCCGAAGCGAAGAACATAAAAATGTTTACCAACATTCATTCATATTGACGAAGATATGTATTCCAAATTAAAAAGATCAGGACTTCAGTCAGTGCCAATTATTTTTTATTTTAAAACGAAATTCTTCTTTTTTTTTTTGCTTGACTGCCAACATTATTTTTGATTACACTCGTGTTCAGTTTTCAAATTGGTTTTAATCCCTAGAGATTTTCTTTTTCACTTTTTAGTCCCGAGAGAATAAGCAGTAACTTTTGCTGCAAGCTGCAAATATTTTGGGATGAGAACATCGTTTTTTGAGTATATGAAATGAAAAATGGTTTATATGGCTCTGTGTCAAACCGTTATTCTACACGACATTACGACCTGTGGTGGCGCTGCCAAAACTAACCCTATTTGTCTTGAACGTGCTCAGAGCGCACTTCTAAAAGTCTGCTTGTTTTAACCGATTCTCCTCTCTACCTTTGAACTCTACCAACTCTGCCAGGTACTTACTGTCCGTCAACTCTTCGTTCTGAACATGCACTTAAACAACACCGTGAACAAAAACCAACCTCTTCATCTTCGCGGTATATATGACGTCCTACCTCTATCATCGGCCCTATATTTTAATTACAGCCTTCTCAAATCGTTTCTATTATTTCCTTGGCCCCTTTCTTTACAATAAATAAAATCGAAAATTAGACATTGACTCACTTCCAAAGTTTATCTGTAAAAATATGGTCCCCAAATACTTACAGGGTAACAACTATTTTGAGACCGAAGACATGATACATCCTATGATCCGAAAGCCTAAACATACAGTTATAATATCATAGCTCCTCTTCAGCCCAGGATCTATGGGGGGGTGGGGGGGGGGGCAAGCCGAGGCCCATGCCCCAGGCGGCGAAATGCTTGGGGCGGCAAAATCAAACATATCCACCCCTCCTATGCTCTTATGCTACCGATACGGAATGGGGGCAGCGTCTGGTTACGTTTCAAGAAATATAAAAGTACTGTCTGCACCACGGAGCAAAATTTGCTCCGTGGTCTGCACCAAGTGTACTCGTACTGTTCAGGTACTAGTGATTAAGTAGGCGGCAAAGTTAAGCAGGGGGCGGCATATTCACATATTTTGCCTCGCCTCAAAAAAAATCTTGATCCGGTACTGCTCCTCTTCGTTTATAAATTAATTCTCTTTATGATTTATTAATTTGAAGAACTTAAATATAATTTCTCCAACTGTATTTAATTTCGAGAACTACAGAATGTTGTAAAAAAGGTTACAATAGTAATAAGTCAACTGTTTCCTCCAACTGTGGAGGGTCTGGTGTCCCGACATACAAGCTTCGCTGAATTCAGATACCATTCTCTCACCGTCTTCTGCTAACCATGCACCTATGTCGACGAACATTATGTTGTGGAGAAAAAAATACTTTTTAAATGTATGTTTTTTTTCATGTTTTAGTTCTCTTTCTCATAATATCTCTTTCGCAGAATGTCTCCTTTTCAGAATTCTATTTTCGCAGAATCTCTGTCGCACAATGTCTCTTTTGCAAAATGTCGCGACAGACTTAGAATAAAATTTCGACTTGATAGCACTAAATATAGATATATTTTTTTCACAATACTTGATAACTAAAGTAAATTTCATTGCCAAAATGTATTTACTTGACATTATAAAAGTACATTTTTTTTTAATAATTAAAAAATGATTGGTTAATTCATTTTCAAACTTTAGTGCCATATGGAGAAGAATAGTTATGTTTATGTAGTTACCAATAACTTATCTCTGGTTATGATACTGACAGTTTGGATTTCTAAAATCTAAATTTTAATGTGTATAAAATGTTTGATACCTATCGATATTTTTTTATTTGAAATATATGAGTAAAAGTAAGTAGGTACTAAAATTATGATATCATAAATATATCTATATAACTTAAATAAATAATTTTAATTTGAAAACAAATGTTATTCTAAGTTGCTATCGCGACATTTTGCGGAAGAGACATTGTGTGAAAGAGACATTCTGCGAAAGAGGCATCAAAAATCAAAAAATATTTATTCATTAACATAATTTTTACATGCTGAATTGCGGTCAAGGAATCCTTTTAAGTAACGAATACCTAGGTGTGTTAAAAATCTCCGCTCTCCTAACTAGGTAGTTGTTTTACAACCATTAACTGTATTAAAAAAATGATTCGATATTTTGCGAAAGGAACGTTTCGTATCCCGCGTTATTAATATTTTGTCTAGTTGAGTGTCAATTGAGTGTTGCATTTCACAAAAAAAAAGCAATTTAAAATTATTGTTTATTGAAATGCAGTCTTATACATTGTTTGTGTTCTTAGAAATACTAAATGGGCACATTTGGCGTTCATTTATAGCCTGATTAGGCGTCCCTGCTAATCATGAAATTATGATTTTATAGTTTTGTGTTATCAAAGTGTGTCTTGGTCATTTCTGTGTCTTCTTGATTTCAATTTTTGTGACAGCTTTACTATTTTCAGCAATCTGGAACCAGACAATTTTAAATTTAGTACATATTATTTAAAAAATATGAACTTACCAACTACGCCTTTGTATTTCATTACCTAGTTCTAACCTGTATTTTTGTTCTGAGTATGTACAATAAAGATTTTACAAACAAAAACAAACAAAGTTAATTACGACTTGAAGTGAACTAAACTATGAACTTATTAATTTTGTATTTCAACAAAAAAATAAACGAATATTTGCGGGAGCTGTAGGTAAGGTATGCAAGATTACAATTGTAGAATACGCTCATGGGAAATAATTATATGGACGCTTTTTCCGATTATCATTTTCACCCGCAATGCACTTCACAATTTCTTAAAGCCAGTCGCTTTCATCAATGGCTAAACTTTCTAGTATTGAGTCCGTAGGTACAGAGGTAAAATAACGGTGTATGTTCAAAAGGAAAATGTTTGGGGATCAGTGGTATGCGCGGAATAAAAACAATTTCACTGGCACCACTCACAGTGAGAATCTCAACTTCAATTAAATTTCGCTGCAAAGCATTGACTCGAAGTCGAGTTCCGTTACACAGTTTCGGCGGAGTCAAATTTCGCATCAGCATTATCGGCACTCCGACATTAAGACTTATTTTGTGAGCCGAGAGTCCATTTGCTGCAATTGAATTTAGAAACTCAACTGGATAATTGGTAGCATTTTTCTGATCAATTACACATCCAAGAAAGTATAAACCACTTCATCACCAATAATCGTCATCATTTTTTCATTAATCGCTTCGCAATGTTCATTTTTTGGTGTAAATATGGCGCGTTCATATAACCAAGAATTTTCCTAGTGTGTTTTGCTCTGAAGGTCCGCAAATACTGAACTTACAAGTATTCCTTCGGAGCAAACAACTTTGCCCAGTATTACGAGAAGACCCACCTGACCATTCTCTTCAAGAAAGAGACCTTTCCAAACTTTTAATAATATTCTTGAAAACTCGTGGACATGTGAACTACCGCCAAGCTGGGCTCTCATATTAATTGTCAATCTGAGCTTTTGTATTTGACGCCACAGATAGACTATTTTAGTGAGGAGTTAACTTCATCTGCCCTAGAACCCCGATTTATAACTGGAAGAGTTTGACGAAAATATCACGACAGCAAAAATGTGACATTGCCGATTGGCCTGTCATCTCGACGAATGTAGAGCAACGTCTATCAACAGCTTCTACTGCCTAGAAGTTAATCTCATCTGCCCTAGTACCCCAACTTATAACTGGAAGGGTTCGGCGAAAATCTACCGACAACTAAAATGTGACATTACCCATTGGCCTGTCATCTCGACGAATGTCTCGCAACGTTCTAAAACTTCCACTGCCTTTTGTTGGCCATTTTGCATTCATCCGAAACTATTAGACGGCAAATGAGAAGCTTAGCCAGTTTAGGCATGTCGATATCAAAAATTAGGCCTTCATCACGTGGAGTTACTACCAGCTTAATATGTTATTATATTATGCTAAAAACGTAGAGCAACACGGAAAGTTCCGTGTTGCTCTATGGCTAAACATCTTTAACTTGATATCTTAGATTTCCACATCAGATGACTTTCGATTTTTGGTAAACAAATATTTATGCAAATAAATGTAACTTGGTTATTTGTCTGTCACGCACCCTTAATCTATGAAGATCGCCGAGTGTGCAGCCCCGTTTCTGAGTACATTAGCCGGTTGCGACATCACCGCTGCTGCATCGATCTCCGAATCGGTTAAACAATGATCCATTGTCTTCTCTCCAGCGAATTTCGGGAACAATAAATCATTCCGTATTCTAACTTCGGTTCGGTCTCACTACATGTTAATTTTTAATTCATTGAATGTAATTTCTTTATGTTTCTATTAAATAAGTTATAAAAATTTTGGTTTTTTTTTTTAAACTGCGGCTGATACCCGCGTAATTTGTCCCTAAATATTTATTTATTATTATTGTAGCTTAGGTAGCTATCATATGGTGCGTGTAGGTAGTTTACGTGTACCTACGGTATAAGCGATGTATACTGCAGTGTGGCTACATTATTATAGCTAGTTGATATTTTCAAAGATAATGTATTTCTGTTGCTGCTAAACAAAAACATACTAAATTCAGATAAAATTAATATTTAAGGGGTGATTTGATGAATGTCAAACGTGTTTTTTCATAGATTATGGTACGGAACCCTACGTGCGCGCGTCCGACTCGCACCTGGTTGGTTTTATTATACCTCAACAAAAATGCTCATCCGGCTGAACAATATTTGATAAGGCGGCATTTTTATATTTCTTAAAACAGCTGGACCATTATAGTTCTGCATCATGTGTTCCGTATTCCAAAATCAATTATAGCCTATATGTTGCCCAGGCTTCACAGCTATATAACAAAAAAAGTTTCATTCCAATCAGTCTAGAATAACCGGAGATTAGCGTGTACAAACAGACAGACTTTTTTTATTCTTACTCAATTACTATGTCTCCTTCAGCCCAATTTTTTTTTTGAAACATATTCAATGTGCGGACACATTTTTTTACTGTTTTATTATAGTATAGATTTAAAAAAATTAAGACGTCTGTGCACATTAATAAAAATAAATAAATACATAGGGACAAATAACACTGCACTGATTAAGCTAGCCCCAAAATAAGTTTGAGACTTTTGTGTTATGGGATACTAACTCATCGAAACTATATTTTATAACAAATACTAAGCGTTTATAATAAGCGTGTTTTTAATAGATGAGATAAAAAGATAATTGTGTAGCAATCCCATCCTAACTAATATCATAAATGATCATAAATAGCATGAGGTCCACATCTTGTACATTTTTTTAAATTGTACAATAAAGTTTAATAAATAAAGTGAGTATGTTTATTTGTTTGTTACCGTACCTCTTTATGCTTCAACCACTGAACATATTTAAATCAAATTTGGTACCTGTATGTATGGATATATATAGTGTGAGACGTAGGGAAGGACAAAGGAAAGCTTTTATCCGAAATTCCCGCCGGTACAGCTTGTTAATTATATTTAAGTACATTCAAATTTACTCACGTATTTGACATGCTTTGTATTTTCAAATCGCATCCACCTCTATGATTTGCCACAAAACCTTTCTTGCAGTTACTATTAGCTATTCGCTTTGTAGTCACGTTTGATGCGGTCGGTTTTACGCTATTTGTTGTGGACTCTACTTCACTTTTTACTGAAATGTTACTCATAGAAGCCTGCGTTTTTAGAGTAACTGGATCTGATAAGTTTGTGATTGTAGTCATCGCCTCTATGTCGTTTTTCCCTGTAGTAATAATTTCTTCTTCCTTTCGAAACTGTGGGACTGATGTTGTATTTGATTCTGAGGTAGTATTTGCTAGCGGAATGTTAGTTTCGCTCTTTTCTGTTGTATCAGTTTCATTAGCTACACCAGGAGGGCTTGACGTCTCGGAAATTTCTTGAGTATTATTATTCGAAGGTTTAGTGATTCCTTCAAATACTGTAGTTGCAACAGTTACATTATCTACCGTGGATTCGGTCACATTCAGTGGTTTTTTTGAAGTGCCTCCTTGAGGCTTGATTGTCATTTCGGAGTAATCGTATGCGTAATCTATGTCCTGAAAATGTAAAAAGGTACAAATAGAATGTATGAACATCTACGGTTGAATCATTTTGAATTCATCTCTAGTTGATCGTTAGGTATTCCCGTTCTTTTTACTTGGCAATGCCAATTCAGTCACGTACAAACCTTGCCGTTGAAAGTTATCTAACTTTTAGGACGGAGATTTTTCGGGGATCACAGTTTATTTTATTAATTAATGTAAGAAACGTTATTTCTCATTATCTAATTAAATTATGTCAACTCAACATTTTGCAAAAAGTGTAAATCGAATTCAAACCAGGACTACTAGATGATTATATTCCTACTTATTCTGTATGGTACTCAAACTGATACTGGTACTACCTACTTATTTATACATCTACAACTTAAGAATATTTTATCAAAATTGCGCTATATCCTTACTACTCAATAATTAAAAGGAGCCATATCATCAAGTACGAGTACTTAGGTATACTTAAGCACTTATTAGTAATCTGTAACCTAAGCAGTACCTAGGCTCGAATTCGGGGCGAGTTTTTATCGGGATCGAAAAATATTAATAGGCTCATTTTAATTTTCATGCAGTAACATTCGTACCTATTCCTAGATGATATCTCACTTTTAACTATATATTAGTAAGGAATTAGCGCAATTTGAATCAAATGGAATCCTCCTTTGGTAGAAAAAATACTTACCTACCAAAACTGCCACAGTAAATTAGTATTTTTCCTACAGATAACCGATACTACTGTGATTAGTTCCAATCCACAAATCAACTTGAGAAATAAAGTATTACTTATACCTGAGTAAGTAGGTACGTAGGCACATATTTCTGTTCTTATATCGATGGTTCTGGGTAATAATTTTAAGATACCCAAGACACCGTTTAACGATACGCACCTCATAATACTCTTCTTGTTGACCATTTAATAATGCGAAAATTTGTAGATCCTTCAAATCCACTTGCACGTTCAACTCTCCGTTTTGAGACTGGTCATATGTATGAGGAGCCGCCTCCCCTGACAGCAAACAGCACAGGAAAATAACTATCAAATACATGTTTATTTTGCAAAGTGCGCGCAAAAATTGGGATATCGTTCCCGAGAGCTGATGCGTCTACACGACTGACTGCCGGTTGCCCTGTGCGGTTCTTGCTATCAAGTTATTTCCAACAACTTAACAGTTATTTCAAGTAACCGCGGCCAGGTCGATAGCCCCAGTGAGTGCAGTGCGTCCTCAGATTACGTAAGGACCGCGGACAATTTGCCTGATTAACCGTTAAATCCGAGATGGGTTGTAGTAATTGATCGCGGAAAATTCAAGTGTTTTATCTATCGTTTGTGTTATGTATTTATGGTCTAAGGATTTAAAATTTAACTTAGTATTAAAAGCCCGCACGACGTTTATAATAAGAAATAAGCGCATACTTGATTGGACTTCAATATCATCATTATTTTAGCTTGGTTAAATAATGGTATTCTCTCCATTTTAGTCTCACTCACTCAAAGTAGCAATTTTAATGTCTTATACTTACTCGTACGAGTAAACATAACAATTCTCTCTTATACGAATACCTACCTACTCGTACATAATGAAACTCTATTCAGTGAAGTTGGGTGAAGCTAATTTGGTGAAACTATGAAACAGATAAAAAACCTACTTAATTAGTACCGTTCAATGTCATGCATAATTCGCATATTTTTTATTTTTATTGGCTTACTGTCAGTATTATGTCTCTGAGCGTGTTTATACAAAATTTATCATTGTGAGTGTATATGAATAACCAGCGAAAATTTTCGTATTTTATTTAAATATGAAGATGTATGAAATCCAGTCATGCTGCTAGTTTACGGCTTATGAAAATAGTAAAACGCAGTGCGCTGATATACCTACGTATTGCCTAGGTTATATTATAATTGTTGTTAGTAATGTAATGCCTATACAGTGTGTTCCGTCATCGGTATCGGAGCCTTTAGTGTTATGATATACGGCAATTTCTAAAAGCAGTTTTTCTGTAAAAAAATTTTTTTTTTTTTTTTCATTTTAAATTTGAGAAAATTTAATTATTTCTTGATATGAATGCTAGTTTTTAAATTAGTCTTATTAAAATTGTAATAACTTCAAAACTATCTTACTGACAGCAAATATTCTCTTGTACCGTTTAAAAATAATAAATGAGCGGATTTGTGGCCTAGTTTTTTTTACACCATCGGTTAATTAATAAAAAATATTGTAATTTTTTTTTTCTCTGAGAAACAAAAAATGACAAAGATACATCGCATTGAAATTTCGCATGACGTCACGGCTACGTACGATTTTTACATAAGTACAGGTAACGTCGCAAGTTTTTTAATTTTTACTTTTTTGGCAAACTGTAAAATTTGGGTCCATTATTTTTGGATAATCTAAAAGACGAACTACTTTATAAGTACTTTTCTAACCCTGTCGTAACTCGTCACCCCTATTATTAGTTCTTTTTAGGGTTCCGTAGTAAACAAGGAACCCTTATAGTTTCGCCATGTCTGTTTGTCTGTCGGTCTGTCTGTCTTGTCCGCGGTTTTACTCAGCGACTATAGGTACTAGAAAGCTGTGATTTCGCATGAATATGTATATTCATTATTCGAAAAAAGTAGTAAAATAAAATATTGAAAAGTAATTTTTTTTTCTCGTCTAACCAATCATGTGGGGTATCATTGAATAGGTCTTTTAAAAATGATATGACCTTGTAAACACCCTTTTTCGATTTAGGGATCCTTTCCAGAAATATTTGGTTTTAAAGTGATTTTTTTGTTAGAGTCAAGTGTCCCCACCCTCTATCTGCTAAACGGTTAAATATGGATACCTGAAAAAATTCACAGCAGTAGTACACATAACGAAGTTTAAAGGAAAACTATCAGAAATAAGTAGAGTTTACAAATTAAAAAATTATAAGCGACCAACTTATAAAATGTACTCGGAAAAGGAAAAGTTCATACAAATTCAATGGAATATTAGTTTTTAGACGTTTTTAGTGGCGTGAACTCAAAGTGGGTATTCACAACTGCGTAACCCTACACTGCGCGTGGCCTGACACGCACTTGGCCAATTATTATGAGTATAGGACATTTACATGAGCAGTTATGGTTGAATTAGTATAAGAGCCCGTGCCTTGGTTTCCAAAAACACAAAATGTCTACCATTTTACAACAGTAGAAGTAAAAAAGATAGGGGGTGATTTGTCCGTAAAAAATGCAGTAAGTATATCATATCACTAAGGGTTCCGACACCGATGACAGAACACACTGTATACGCATTTATTACTAACAACAATTATAACTTAGGCATTGGATATTAGAAAGCCCAAAGAAAACTCGGGAATGGGAATCTGCTTCAAAAGAGGCCCCGCGACTGATGTGAGTCTAACAAAATAGATATACTACCTACTAAACTTTTTCAAGGTAAATTCAGCCTATGATACTGATCAGTTTACCCCAAGGAACATAATGATGCACTGATCTTTTTTTGTGATCCTGCGTTCTTCTTCATTTAGGTAAAAAAAGTATCTAAGTAAGTATTTCGGTACATTAGATAAGTGTCGCGAGCGCATGCCCGCCCATAAGGCCGGATAATAACATTTATGTGCATACACTGTTAACACAGTGGTTAGAGTAAACTGCGTAGGTGACATGCGCTCCGACAAAGAAAATCACGATGACAGATAAAAGATGACCGAATCTTACCTCCCGTCTCCCCCACTCCATCTTCTGGGATACGGCTTGGAGTATATGCCCTACGACAAGCAGCCTTGCTTGCATGCAATACCAGGCCCTTCCTGTGGGGCCGCACTTCACCACCTGCAGTGAAAACGACCTAAGACATCACCGATGTAACCAACCAACCAACAAGTAACTATCAGAGGTGTAGGTTAAAGTTGATGAACTATAAGAGGTGTAAATTCAATTTACAATAAAAGACTAAGGATTTCAGCGTGTCAGTCTCAATCAGTTTCTAAAAAGGATCTCTTCATTCCATGTACCTACTCCGTCCATGCTAGTCAATGTGCGTGCCGCGTACTGGCTCTTGTCCCGACAGTCATGGGCGCCGGCAGAAATAATTTCCAGGTGGTGCAGTTTGTAGTTTTCTTACAATCTTCGCCGTATATGATTGTTAATAAAAATTGAAATTTTATTTGGAAGCAAACATCTGTAGCCCGGTTTATTTTATGTTCGAGATATTTACAAATTTCTGACTTTTCATTATGAATTTATTTTATATGTACCCAGTCGTCACGGCTCACACCTATTTGTTCGCGACGATCGAAATTGGTTTAAAAATTCTAAGTTGGTAAGGTGGTAATTAATCGATTTCCATTACTTCTCTGAACGCACCCTTTAAAGTACCGCTACTCCACACCAGATAGCACCAGCATAAATGGGATGAACTTAACAGAGAAAGCGCAATACAGTTTCTAAGCAGTGCGAAAGAGACCGACTCATGTCAAAGTCAATCGCGAATTAACTAGAAAGTTCATAAATGTGAAAGAGACATAGATTATAGATGACAGGGACAGAGCTACGTTCGAGAACGTTCGGGAATCTGGAACTGGAACCTTCCTTACATTTTGATATATAAAGGGGGCTAGGTCGAGTTCCGAGTCAGTCAGTTTTCGATTGAAGTTCGAACAGTTCGTTCCGAGTGAACAAATCGCGAGTGACTAATAGTTATCTTTTATCTTCAGTGAGTGCACAGTGCGTCCGTTTGAAAAAATAATACTTTCCGCCATATTCGCTTCCATAGATTAGTGTCAGTGCGCGTAATTAATTAATCAGTGCAAGCAATATATAAAGCATAAAATATGAGTGACATAAGGCGATTTTTGTGCAAGAGAAAAAAATATTGAAAATGAACAGTTGGATGCTAAAGATTGTCCAAGTACTTCGGCACAGCAAAGTATCTACTAGTAAAACTGAATTAACAACACAACAAACTTCAGTTAATATTAATAATGTGAGTTTATATCTGGATTCTAACGTACCTATTAGTGACGAAATACGGTTTGAAGTGCTCGAAGCATCGTAGAAACCTCCGCAAGATTATGATTTCAAGCAGGACATCGATCATAAAAACGAGACACAACAACGTGCATTTCGTCACGAGTGTCTCACAGCATACCCTAAGTTAGCCTATTCTGCTCAGGTTAAAGGACCACTTTGCCGTACATGTGTATTATTTCCGCACAAATTCATCGAGGCAGTACTCAGGGGCATCGTGAATCGGTTAAACGTACTAAAAATTTTCTGGATATGATGCAAAGAAAAAAAAATGACGTTTATGAACAGATTGATACTGAATATAACAGGGAAATTTCAGAATCTTCTGTCTTATTTTGTGCTACGCATGATTTACCCCTTCGAGGAAAAACAGAAGACAGGTCCGTTTTCAAAGTCTTATTGTATCCGAGTTGAGGCAGGAGATACGGTTTTAAAAGACCACTTTGCTACTGGTTCGAAAAATGCCCTCTATGTATCCCATCAAGTACAAAACGAAATTATTGAAACCTGTGCTGATGTTCTTCGTGAAACCATTACTGATGAAGCAAAAGAAGCGGCATACTTTTCAATCTTGGCTGACGAGACAGCGGATATTAGCGGGACTGAACAGCTTTCAATGGGCATAAGATACGTCAAGTTTGACCAAACGAAACACGGTTACGTAATACTTGAAGAATTTTTGGGGTACAGACCACTTCAAAAATTAGATGCTGCATCGATTTCTGAAGTTATAATATCTCTTTTGACATAATGTGGTTTCGATCTCAACAAAATGGTTGGGCAAGGGTATGATGGTTGCTCCACGATGGCTGGACATGTTGGTGGAGTTCAGAAAATAATTAATGATAAATATCCCAAAGCATAGTATTTCCACTGTGCTAGTCACATATTAAATCTTGTTGTCAATTATTTAAATAATTTGAGTGAAATAAGAAATACTGCTGGAACTATTAAGGAAACTATAACTTTTTTAAAGACAGCATTTTACGGCGAATAAAAATTCCAAATATTCCCTTGTTTTGCGAAACCAGATGGTGTGCAAAGTACAAAAGTATTCGAATTTTCGCTCAAAATTTCACCAAAATTGTAGAAGCATTACAAGGCCGCTCAGAAGATCAAGCCACTAATTCTAAGACAAAGGTTAGAGCTTACCAACTGCGCACTGCTTTGACCACTACAAATTTTATTGTGGCATTGCATATTATTGCTACTTACTCGGCAAAGCTTGAGCCTGTCTGCAACCAGCTTCAACAAGTGGATTTAGACATTAATTCAGTGAATGACCACATTTGCAAATTCATTAAAATAATAGAGGGTCACAAACAAAACGCATCGCAGGAATTTACTGCTATATTTGGAGAAGCTAAACAAAGTTGCAAAGACCTTAATATTGAGATTAAATGCCAACGAGTTACGAAACGACAAGCTCATCGATCCAACCTCCCATCCGAAAACGTTGAAGAATTTTACAGAAGATCTTTATACATCCCTTACCTTGATTCGATCATTTCTTCTTTAAAAGACAGATTTTCTGAATCACATAAAAAATCATTTTCTCTGTTACAACTGCACCCAAAAATAATAAAAGGCCTCAATAAGAATAATTTCTTAGAGCTGCAAAAGACATAGGTAGAAAATTTGTATGGCGATCTTTTACCTAATTTTATTTCAGAAATCACAACTTGGTTTGAAATGTGGAAATATCCACAACCAGCGGCAAAAGCTTCCTTCCTTCGGTAGCAGAAGCGATCAAGATTGGCCTTAGTCTACCCGTCACAACGTGCACAGTAGAAAGATCTTTTAGCACAATGAGAAGAGTTAAAACTTGGAATAGGTCCACAACAGGTGACGAGCGACTGTCTGGATTATGCTTGTTAAGTGTCCAATAACCAAGGACAATAAAAATAACTTTATAGAAAACGTCATTAATAAGTTCGGTCAAAAACCCCGCCGGCTGCAGTTGCTTTTTAAATGAGAATTGTGTAATTACTGCCTACTAATTATTGTGAATAAAAAAATGATTTCCAACAGATGGCTTTTTATTTCAATAATTCCTCGAGATTCCCAAGGGGTGCAAGTGCACCCCCCTGCCGGCGCCCATGCCGACAGTCCCGACACGCGCACTAGTGTTGCAAGCAATAGTAAAAAATATCGATAGCCTATCGATAATATCGCGGCCTTGAAAACCGTCTAAAATATCGATAGGATTATCGAATAACCGATACTATCGATAATATCGATTGTCAATAATTTGCAGTACTATTGCTATAAGGTAAAACTGTCGATAGTATCGATACTATTGAATTTAGATACTATCGAAAGTATTCGATAGTATCGATAGTATCTAAATTCAATAGTATCAAATATACTATCGGCAGTTTTACCTTGCATCAATAGTATTGCAAACTATTGACAATCGATACAATTGATAGTATCGGTTATTCAATTCTATAGTCCTTTCTACGATAGTCCTATCGATATTGTGTTGTGATTGTTTTTCAAGGTCAACTATCGATGGTTACTTATGCAACGCTAGCGCGCACTGGCTTACGCACACGTCGCGAGCGTACTGGCTCCCAACTTTCCTACCGTACCTTCCGACGCGTGCTTCGAGTGTAATGATGACTCTTGTCCCGACACGCGTGAGCGTACTGACTCTCAGCTCGACCTACCGTAGCAGCTGCCTGGCGCACGTTCCGCGAGCGTACGTCAGTACGCAACTACTGGCTCTTTTCCCGACATGCGGGAGCGTACTGGCTCCCAGCCCGACCTACGGCAGCTGTCCGACGCGCGTGCCACGAGCGTACTGGCCACAAACGAAGTAGTGACTTACTGGCTCTTGTCCCGACACGCGGGAGTGGCATCAAACACCACACCTCTCTTTTTCGGTGGTTAAAAAGTATTAATATCAGAATACAGGGGTGAGTGTGGTAACTACTTACGCATATACTCAACCTGCTTTTAAAACTACTTAGATAGTTAGGTTGAGTCAATATCAAAGAAATTACATACAAACTAGATAAACTACGTGTAATAATTTCATAAAAAAAAAAAAAACAATAAGAGAACAGAAAGAAAATTAAACCTAATACCTCGTACTTAAAGTTTATACATAATCCTACCATACTTTTCCAAAAAAATCCTAGATTTCCCTTAACCCCTTTCTCGCAAACTGCCAGTGTAATAATGTAGAAACTGATGGAGGGAACTCTAGGTATATTTTTCAGGTTCAACGAGCATTTCTAGATTGTTTGTAATTTCTTTGGTCGGTACAAAACAGGTTGTAGGCACAGCACCGACCGAGCTTTCCAAGTCTAATTACAACTTGAACTATCCCACAAACGAAGTAAACTACCCGGCATTTTCGAATTATGTATGAAAAATTAAGTACAAAACTATTGGTTGTACGCATTTTAAGTCTATGTTTGTACGTTACATACAACTTTCCCGCGTTTACACACTCGCGCTCGCGCTCGCGTTGGCCGCAAGCCGCAACTTAAGGATGTGATGTCAAACTTAATATCCCCATGAAGCCCATGAAGTGGTTTGTTTGTGGGACATCGTACTTGAGTTGACTCGTTGTCATGTCAGTCTTATGCTGGGTCCGCTGCCACCGTTTTCTAATAAAATATGAAATTTCATCATTTGAATGAACAAAACGCCCATATGTTCATTTAAATGAATTAAATATTATGTTTTCTAACTATGTTACGTTAGAAAACGGTGGCAGCCACAGACATAATATAGTTCTGTGGTGGCAGCGGACCCAGCTTTACATTTACAGATTTGTATAGATGGCAATGAGAAATTAAGATTCTTAATTTCTCATTGCCATCTATACAAATTCTGAATTTGAGAACACAAACTTCAAAGATTAGATTGCATTCCAATGCCAACATTAAAAAAAAACATAGCGTCTCTGACAGCTGTCGATGACAATCAATCTGACATAAGTGTAAATAATAAGACATTTCATTTTGCTTGAAATACATACGTGCATTTGGCTTGCAAAAATAATTGTTTTCATTTCAATATTATTGTTTACGTTTATGGTTTCAAATCACACGTATGACGAACATACGTAGCTTACTTCTAGTATTATCAGAAGTTCTCATGAGCTCGAATCGTATATCAGTAACGAGAAAATGATGAAGTTTTGGAAAAGCGCAGGTAGGTATGATGTTGAACCTTGTAACATTACTTGTAACTATCGCAAACTTGAGCTGTGACCACATAATTTACAAACAAAACAAACTGTATGATGCATAAACATATGCTGATGTGTTTTTTTTATAGCGAAAGGTAAATCTGGATGTCCAGTAAGACCTCCCGAAGCTAATAATTCTTCGAACAACGAAAATCTCCGGCCTATATTAGACATGTTATCAGAAGAGGACAATGAAGGTATTTTTTATAAACAATCTACTTGTTAGTCATCAGTATCAGTCAAATATTTTTTTCCCGTTTGAAGTGACCTTTATGATCAGGAAGGTAATTAACATGTATTTTGTTTCCAGATTATACTAAAATATTCGAGAAAAAAACAAAATTCTCCTTAAATTTACATGACATTCTTATAGGAAAACATGCTCTCAAACATTTTATACAATTCATGGAAACAATAGGCAAACAATCATTAATAAAGTGTTGGTTGGAACTGGATAATTTTAAAAGTTTGGTGTCTAGCACAACTCAGATAACAAATGCTTGTGATCTAGACAATCCCTCGAAACTCAGCAGAACCAAGAGTTTTGACTTTCATTGTAAGTGTGAACTTCAAGAAAATAAAGAATTTGGGCTGCACACACACAGATGGAAAGAAGATAAAGGCAAATATGGTGGCTCTAGTGAAACTAGGGTAAGAAGTGATAACAATTCAACTAGTTCATGCCTGAACTTATCTGAATACGCTAATTCTATTGGCAGATGTCAAGAATGTAAAAATAAGAAAAGAATGAAAAATGTAACAGAAGTAGCAATAGATTTATTTAAGAAGTATGTGGCTTTAGAAGCTCCATATCACTTAGATTTACCTGATAACTTAAGAAAATCAGTTATATCCAACATTTGCAACCCTGATGGGATGATAAAGGAAGATTGCTTTACTCCAGTGCAAGACATCCTTTTTAGTCAAATTGAAAATAATTATTTCAATGACTTCACTAACAGTCCTTTTTATCTGAAAGCTCAAATTGATATGCTGACTAGTGGCTCTCTCAGTCTCCAGGACATTTTATATAACGACACAATTTTATTTTATTTTACTGAATATTTGGAGCAAGAATCTTGTAGGATATTATTGGAATTTTTAATGGCAATTGCGCACTTTAGAGATAATTTGCAAAATAATGAACATGTGAATGCTGAACAAGCACAGGCTGATGCAATTGTGTTGTACGATAAATATTTTTCACTTCAAGCAACAAGTCCAGTGGGCTTCACCACAGACGTTAGATTACTAATTGAAAGTGAAATATGTAGAGAAGGGGGTCCACTTACAACTTGTTTTGATTTACCTTATAAAATAGTATTCAAAACATTATCAAAATATGTAAGAACATTTTCAGATTCTGAAATTTATTACAAATATTTGTCAGAAATGATTCACTCAGTAGATCAGATATGGTCCTCTAATCACAGATCTCAGTCTGACTGTAGCAGTGAATTTAGCATTAGTACTCAAAACACTTTGCTTGCAATGGGAGATCCAGTTTTTCGTAAAAAGAAACGTAATCACTCTGTACCTGATATGACAATAGATTCCAACCAACTATATAATGCAGATGCATTGTGGCAAAGGAAGAGACACGATGGATTAAGTCTTGGAAGAGTTAACAGCTTAGGTCGATTTGAATCTAAATTTGAACCTGACCCTGACAAAAAGGACAAATCAGTTCTAAAAAAAATGGTCAGTCGATTTGTGCCAACATCCACCTCGAAAGTTGAAGAGGAAATGGCCTGGCAAATTGCCCATATGATTGTAAAAGATGTCACTGATTTAACCATGGCCCCACCGGAGAATGATCATGATGGAGTTTAAGCATGTGATAAGTAGTTTATGTTAAACTTTAAATATATATTTTGTAAATGATCTATCTATAAATGTATAAAATACTAATTATTGTATAAATAAAAAAAATCAAAGGCAAAATTTATGTTAGAATTTATTTTATTTTTCGGAAAACGCTCAGTAGGATGGGGGCGCCAATGCCGTTAATCCACTTGCTTGACTGATGGTCCACATTGACCATGTTTGTATTTGTTTATTAGTTTGCCATCAGTTAATACAAAAATACTTGTTCAGAAAGAACTTACAAATAAAAACTTAAAGCTTACTGTTTAACCAGTTAAAGGTAAATATCAAATAACAATTATTTTCAGTGAGGCGAGAATAGGTACCTCAAACTCTCACACTGCCAAGTTAAAAGACAAAATAGAAAATCTATTTTTTTGAGTACCGCCAGCAGACCCCACTGGCAGGGAGTTTTAATTGAAGAGAAACCAAAATAAAATTAGAAAAAGTTTTAGTTTCAGTTAGTTAATTTGTATTAAGTATATAGTAATATATACATAATACAAATGATAATAACTTCATCTTCTTTATTTAATGACATATGATGACTATCGGCAAGTCTACTAATCCTGTTGTACAGTCTACATACTCTGGACACAGTGGAAAGGGGAAACGAAGGTTTAAATGGGTACACGGGGTACTCGTCTAGGCACTCTAAAAGCTAATGAGCTTAATAGTTGGAACATCGCGTATAATTTTTATTAACAATTTTATAAAAGAATAAATTAATAAAGTATATCTCTGCGCTTGTCCAAGTCTATGAGGTAAAGCTTTTTTTAATCTCTAGTTGTATGAGTCAGATGAAGCTACACTTTAAGAATGACGCGTAAACCTCCTTTGTACTCCTCATATCCGCAAAGAGTGAGTGGCATAGTGTGGTCGCCATGATACACTACCATATTATAAGATGGGTCGGTACAAGGATTTATAAAGTGTGTATGATTTCTAATTAAAAAGCCCAACATCTTAGACGATACGAGTGGAACATAAGTTAATTGTCTATCAAGTAATATACCCAAATCTTTAACTACTTTTAAATCCTCTGTTGTAGTTCCTACTGTTTTGAGTGTTTTTTTTTCTTGTGAATATAATCGTTGTGCATTTTTTGCATTAGGTTGCATTTTTTTTTTGAACACCATTCATATAATGCATATAGTCACAAAAGTACCTACATCATCTGTGAAAATTTCATCTCTCTTGCTATCACGATTCTGATGATAGATAGACAGACAGACGAACAGCGGTGTTAGTAATAGAGTCCCGTGTTTACCCTTTGGCTACGGAACAATAAAAAAGCCGGACAAGAGTTAAACTCGCTTCAAATACCTACCATTGGCTTCTGTAAATCTATAGATTGTTTTTTTAGATTGTTTTTTATGAACTTTCCTATCTATACATATTTTCAAAATGTTAAGACCTTTGGGATATCATGGGGGAGGGGGGAGAATGGTCCTTTCTTGAATAGCTTCAAAACTATTCGTTATAATTTTTTTTATTAAATATACCTACAAACTTCCTTATTTGAGATTCTTACAAGCAAAGAATCTGATATGTCACACGATATCATTTGCAAAACTGATTTTTCTTAATCTAATTTCCCCCTCCAAAATAACAATAGGAGCCACTATGTCTTTACACATCCGTCTTTTGGTCACTGATTTAGATATGTGTACTAAATTTCAACTCAATTAGATCCAGTGGTTTTGGAGCAAATTGGCTGTGATACACGGACGGACAGACAGACATGCGAGTGATTCTAGAAGGCTTCCGTTCCGAGAGAGGGCATTTTCCTTGTGGCTTCCGGCCTAGAATAGGACCGACCATCTCTTCCTGTAGACATCGTAAGATGTGGATGTAACTAAAGGATTAAGCACAAACTTCTCGTGCTGCAAACGTAACGTGTTGTAAAACTAGAGACAAGCTACTCTGCCCAGCTATTTTTTCTCTATTATATGCATTGGTCTTCGGCATTCTTGGATAGGCATCCTTGGATGACCCTTGGCATGCATATTTGGAGAAGAAAAATCTGGAAAGTGCGACTCCTGCTCCGAAGCAGCACAGCTGAGGACGCAACCGGGGTACGCGCTAGGGTCAAGAAGAATTTAAGAGTGACTGTAGGTTGACTCAAGTTGAGATAATAGGGAAGCATACTGAAAACTCATCCGCAGGTGGCGATTTGGCGGCGCTAGCAGCACATAGAACTTGTTGAGGTTGTGAGCTTTACACTAAATATGTAGGGGGTTTACTGTTCGCGCTTATGCTACACCTGACGGGATAAAATGCCGGAATAACAGACACAATAGTTAAACAATGCGTTCTCGCGTAGATCTACGCAACGGCATACGAGAGGTTAAGGGTTAGTAGTTATCTCACTTGTCAGCACGGAACAGCACTTTTCTATCCTTAGCACGACCGGTGCTATAGCGCTCCGTCGCTCTCTCTCGCTCTGGCAAATGACGGTTCTGAGCGACAGAAACAGCATCATAGAAAAATGCTGATCCGTTCTAACAAGTAAGATCTAACCCTAAAACTCTCTGCCTGACGTCAACTCTCATATGGAACGGTTGGGAAGGTTTTGATGCACATGATGCTTGTGGTTCAATCAGTCGCTCTTACAACCTCCACAAGAAGAGATGGATCGTCCTATTCTAAATAAATAAAAAACCATCAGAATGGCCCAAATAAAACAAATATAATAATGTATAAAAATACGAATTTGGTAATATAAAAAATCATACAAAATTTTATTCTTACATAACGATTAGGTAGCAAATTTTTTGCCATTATTATTAATAACGTCACATACTTGCAAAGCACACACACACCCAGTCACTTAGGGTCAACTCATACCGAGACATGTGATTTTACGCTGCGCAGCGTCGCGTCGCTTGGCATTTTTAACCCTCCGGTCACCCTATGAAATCTGTTTCTTAATGCTTAGTAAATAAAGTTACATTTTGTATCATTATTTTAGAGGCGCGCGCTGCGCCGCATCTCAATGTGAGCTGAACCTTAAACTAACCTAAATAGCTAGCATAAAATATCACAATGTGGCATAATTATTTATACTAGGAGGTACTGGCGAGAGCTGTAGACGAGAAGGCTCCGAACCTAGCAACGGTGATTGCTCGTCATAAAAATTGAATTCTTTAAAAGTTCCTTTTACATTTTTATGTGTATAAAATTTCTTGTTCGAATTCCATTTTCTGTACACTAAAGCATTGAGCAGGGCTTGCATGGGATTCAGTAAAGCCTGAAAATAAAATCATACCAATGTAAATCAAAACGGTCGGCTAGATAATTAGGTATCTAGAATACCACTATTGGTTTAAATGGGAGTCCAAAGACTATGTATATATGTACTAATAGTAGCACAGTATATGATTTAAGTTATAAATTTAAAATACATGTTAAAATCAATGATTATTTAAGAGATAAAAACGCGTGGATACTTCCTAAACACTTTCCATTACACTCCACACATGAAACATAAAATAGCTGCATTTTCTGTTACCATAATAAGCTTACTGTAAAAACATGTAAATGCTCTGCGATCAATAGGTGACCAACATATAACTAATATTTTCTCTTGACAAGGTCTGCGAGTTCGGGTTTTTCATGCTCACTAAAATGTCCAATCCGGTGGTGGAGTCGCTGGTCGGGTCGTTGGATTCCCTCTAATATGGTTGAGTTTAACGATGGCTGATGCGTGCGTCAACTCGTGAACGGGTGCTGCCGGGAGGGACTGGTCAGCTCGGCTTCGCTTTTTTTGACTACTTAATATTTTTATCGCAATTTATGTTTGTTAACTCGTTCGCAAGCATTACATGTTAAATGTGTCAACATTGTATTATATTATAAGTATTTAATAATTAAAAGACAATATTAATAATATGACAAAGCCCTTCTGGCGAGTAGGCGACCAATACTGTGAAAATGAGTTTCTTTCGGCGTTTTTTCTCAGCAGTGGTCGTTACGAAGCGCTGGTATCGGTAGCTTTTCTTTAAAAATAAATTAAGTTTTAATATACTTTACACGTAACATAAATTATACTTATTGACGTGTAAAAGTGCCTGTGAAGGTCTAATTACTGAATAAACATTTGAATCTTTGAAAGAGTTTCGCGGTCACAATAACTGTTATTGATACTACGGGACAACAAACGACGAAGAAAGAGGGTAGACCGATATGGTTACCCTTGACAGCCGAACATCCATCGCAGTTCCTTAGTCTGCCAGCGACCATGACGACAGAAGGGTCGTCGAAATATCTGGCTAAAAATGATAATAATCGCGGTTAATCCCGTAGTACCAATAAAAGTAGCACAGTGTTTTAAAAAACCACATAATCAGAGATGACAGCCTGTGACTTTTTTAAAGGAGTAACTTCTAATTTAAAATTTTAAAATAAAATAAAAAATGCGCACTTGTAGTATTTATGGCTAAGGCTATTAAATTACATTTTTAAATGAGGAAACGATATGTATTTGAAGTGGAAAAAAATCACATGAAAACAAATTCATGATGTAATAAATTAGGTACACAATATGTTTGAAATTGGTCTATTTATCAAGTTTACAACCATTCAAAACATTGTACATTTTCAAGATTATTTTTCGATTTCAATTAAGTATTTTCGTTTTTAAGTAATCAAAAATTTATCAACTTTGGATTCAGTTTCGCTGAAACTGAGCAAAATCGCCTCGATCTCTTGTATTTAAAATATAGAGTACTATCGATCTTTAAAATAACCCCGTCATGACAGATTTTGGGGTTCTCTAAAACACTGAGAGTAGTCCACTTATTTGTCTTGGATTGGGAGGTTTATTTATCATAAAATTTATTTTAAAATTTATTTATCATAAAATATAGTATCGTTGGGTGAGTATCCCATAACACAAGCTGGAGCTTACTTTGGGGCTAGCTCAATCTGTGTAATTTGTCCATATATATTTATAATTTTAACGTGACCTTTGGGTCTTGCGATTTTTGGCTTTTTCAATCTGCTTTACTAAAGAATTTTTGACGACATAATGCGTTACCTGATACTTACCATTATGTACCAAATGCTTATTATGGCTTTCACTGGTATACTGAACCACATCGTCCAGATTAATACGCCATTAATAAGGTTTGGTAGCCAGCAAATATAAAAAACCACATTTATGAGCAAAAACTTCAGTCTCAATGTATCAACTAATCTTCTTTCTCGACTTGTGAACTGAAATGAAAAAAAATGTATATGATAAAGTGCCTGATATCATGATGATGAAATCTTATACTTCTGTTAACTTTCTATGTAAATATTTAATTAACTAATTTAAAGGAAAGGTTCCCGAAACCTTGCTAGGTTACCTTATAATTAGTAATTATTATCAAATAAAAAAAAATGGTCCATGTTTATTTTCCAGAATTTTAAACCACACTATCAGCTCGCACCGATAGTGAAAACTTCATCTAAATCCATTTAGCAAAAGTTGTTAGCAGACAACCGCGAAAAGCGACTTCATTTTGTGACATGTGAGACAAGGCTTATTATTGAACTAGTCATTATCTTATTATTGAATCATCATACCTGGGCCAAAGGGAAAGCTACAGCTACCTCCACATGTTTACTTGCTAATAAGTATATTACAGGATTAGCTATCATCACAATTGCTATTGGCACATAAGTGGCGCAATAGTTAGGCAAGATTCTGTAAAGAGCGCTGGATACTGATGACAAATTATGACACCTGAAACATTTCATTATGTTAGTCAAATAAGCATAGCTACAGCCATACTGAAAGAAGTATGTACTATTTTGTAACCTATCCAAACATCTGATAAAACAGTCAGTCTTTTTGGTTGTGTGTGGGGCCAAAATAAATTTTCCTTTTTCGAGTATGTTTTATAAGTTGGTCACATATAAGATTTTAATTTGTAAACCCTACTTAGCTCTGATAGTTTTCCTTTAAACTTCGTTATATGTTTGTATATACTCCTGCCGTAAATTGTTTCACATGTTCATATGTGCCATTAAGCAGATAGAGAGGACACTTGACTTTAGTAAAAATTTGCACCAAATATTTCGGAAACAGGTCCCTAAATGGAAAAATTGTGTTCAAAGCTCACAATATTTTTGAAAGACCTAATAAATAATACCCCTCACGATAAAATTGACTTCCAATTTACATGTATGCGAAAATACTTTTTTTCATGATTTTGTTATACCACTTTTTGGCATGCTTCATATACCCATGCCAAATTACAGCAATCTGGTGCTTATAGTCTCTGAGTAGAACCGCGGACGAACAGACAAACAAGCAGACATGGCGAAACTATAAGGTTTCCTTGTACACTATGGAACGAAAAGCTAAAGAGACTTGTTTTTAAATTTTTGTGTTTTATACCTACCGGCCCATTTATACAAAATTTTCAAGACCTTAATATCTATAAGCTTTTTTAAAAGAAGTAAAAACGATTTATAACACTTACATAGCATTTGGGAAATACAAAATTGATAATCCAAAACTTGTCAATGCAGCAGGCAAACCCCAAGCAAAGGAATGATAAAGTACAGGATGCGAATCACGTCCTCGGATGTTGTGCCATGTGTCTATCGCATAGAATAGTGTCCAAAACCAGGTTGCAGTATAAAAGTATTGTGTCCAAGCCTGAAATCATTCATGAAACACAATTTCTATATTTTTTGTCTTCCATGCTAGCCTGGGAAAAAAGATAAAGATGTAATGAATGTGTTCCAAAAAGGCTACAATACATCAGTAGCCACCCCTGCTGAAGGCTTCCCTCAGGAAGCTTCCTTACTTAATAAAGAAAAGGAGACACTAACATATCTTAATGTGGATGACCCACTCATATGGATCTGATTGCATAAAGTTAAAACATAGTTATAAGTAACTTACAGATATTATGCTGCAGAATAGTACACTAACATCATCATCAGGCATTGGCATAATGTTTTTATATTTAAGCCAAAGGGCAGATCTCACTAATACACCTGAAAGCAATCAGTACAAAAATATGTAAATAAAATAAGTGATATTAGATAAGTTCCAATTAATGTTAATGATAGAAGCATGAAACAGACAAATCCATATCCAGATTCTATACTCTAAATAATTATAAATACGGAAGTCACTCTGTCTGTAAACTTTGTGCAATGTAGTTTTTGACCTGGGGTCCCTGGGGAAGGACATAGGATAATTTTTAAACCAAAATTCTTGCAGGTACTGGTCGGTTAATTATTTTTAGTAAATGTAACAATTCACAATTTTTACCGAAAGAGGCTAATAGGTCAGCCACGGCTAGCCAGAATATTATATTTCGACCACGTGTTGAAGCTGAAGTTTGCCATCTTTGTGATTGCTTTGCCTTGCTGACAGGAATTATCTAAAATTCAAACATTTTATGCTTTTTCAACTTTAATGTATAACATAGCAAACACCAAAAATCTGACATCAGTTGGCCACTAACATATTCAAAATAATAGCTTGAAAGTACCAGAGATAATAAAGGTACTAGGCATGGGCAACTCCGGACTAGAAGATTTAAATGAGCCGATACATCAACAGGAGCCGATACCCTTATTTAGTCCGAGCAATTCATATCGACTCACGGGAGTTATTAGATCCGCATCGTGTATTTGGTTCCGCCAGGATTCGGCGCCTGTCGGGTCGTGTTCGCGTCGCGATCGTGACACGTGCTCATGCCGCGTCGCGTCGGTCGCGGTCGGGCTATTCGGGAGAAATCGAAAGCGTTCGGTTATATTCGTTTATTCAGCGACCGAACGTTCGTCTGTGAGCGAGAGCTGATAAGGGAGTAGGAATCATTAAGATGAGTCAGTATCGGGTGCGGATTGAGATTCAGTGAGCCGAAACACGCCTCGGAGTCGAGATTACCCATGTCTAAAAGGTACCTACTTAAAAGTGGAAGTTTTTTAAATAAAATCTAGTACATATTGAGAGAGACTTATCTAGTAACTGTATATGTAGTTATCACCTGATAAATTGATCCAAAAATACCAATAATAGATGATACAAGGCACACTGTATTGTACGAATCCGTATTAAATTCGTTCATTATTCTTACTGCTCTATCTTCAGTATTTTCTGTATGATGACAGCAGAAAGTCTGAATTGTTGGATCAGACATTTTACTCTTGAATACAAAAGAGACTATTTATTTTAAAATATGTTTATTTATTTTTTTTGTAAATATTGCGATAAATTTAGTTATTTGTTTGTTGGTTATGTACTTAACTATCAAAAGTACTCTGTGTTAACTATGTAGGTATTGACTATTGGTAGTAGGCATTGTCAAAATATGTCAATGTCAAATTAGACAAACCAAAGATATATGAGACAAACACTAACATTATTCTATTTCTTCTCTATGGTAGAAACATGCTAAAGTCCAAAAGTGCGATTTCTGTGGTGCGATCTTTCAAACGCGGAGTCACTAAACGAATGGTTTTTTGTATGGAAAACCATTCGTTTGGGTGACTCCGCGTTTGAAAAATGGCACTTCTGGAGTGCCATTTTTCATTTATGGACTCACCGATACACAAAACGTACATAGTTTTCCAACTCACCGCTCGCGTAAAAAACCATTGGGCCGTATTTTTGAAAGCGTCGTGTCAGCTATTGTTTTACGGAGAAATCATCGAAAAATGTCTAGAGCTGTTCTCAAAAATATTGTACTTGACTGAAAATAGGTGTCCTTCACATTCAAAATTAATTTAAGACAAATAATCTGGTGCAATTATTTACCAAAACGTTTCTATTAGCATATGGCGTAGTTTAATTGATAGAATTAATGATAATGTGTACCATTAGAATGTCAGAAAGTAATAAAATGGTTTTTTCTTAAAATAGGATAATTTCAATGTAAGAGTTTTTCGATGTCCCACCCCAGTGGTACAATTTGAAAACTCATTTTTAATCAATGTATATTTAGTCATTTATTTATTTGGTTTAAACAGTTGTATTTTAAATATAACAAATTAATGAATTGTCCCATGAAATAACCATTTTTTCAATTATTTATGTTTCAAAATCAATTTTTAAAACTGTCCCAGAAAAATCTTATTTTTGCGTATCAATTTTGTTATCGTAATGTTTTCCAATTTAAAAACTATATTTTGACGGGAGTATAATTTAAAAGAAGGAAATATTGTCGTTTAATAGCCAAAATAACTGTATTAAAAATATCTTGTCAGACGTTAATGTAATATCAAAGCAAGCGCGTGGGTTAGGTTTTGGTATCAGTTTGTGCTCAAATTTGTGCCTAGTTTAACTGGTAAGTATTACAACTAATGTATATGTTAATTTTTGTAATCAAAACTCCCTACGCTACGCTATTTAATCAATTATTTTTCTGGGTTATGAGCTAAATTGAGGAATTTTTAACGCTTCGGGAATCGTCTAATATCTCAATTTTGTAACTGTCAAATCTGTTACTTTTGAACGGTAACGTATATGTTGACTTGATTGGTAACAAAATTGAACTGTCAGGAAATGTTCACATTAATTTTTGTTTATGTTTAATGTGAAATTCATCTTCATAATCGTCAACTTATTGAGGCTCCATACGAAATGAATGTTCACTCATTTTAATTTTTAGCTTTTCTTTTTCTCTATAGAAAATCAAAAAAATTGTGTGTAAAAATTATTTCGATTATGGAATTGTAAACATAGCCACATATATGTAAACATAGGCACGAGTTTCGCTCGGCCAGCCAAATTCCGTCTAAACTGCTCATTCATAGTCGTAAGTAAGAATTCAAATTCCAGCCAAATATCTAAGATCATTTATTAGTTCTAATAAGTACTTATAATATATAATATTTTTGTATTTTGTCAGTCAAATTCTTTTCTGTTGGGTTCTTGAAATCAAGAATAAAGAAGTTTTGATAGTGATTAAATATTACGTTGGTATTTGCTCAATGTTATAATTTTTTCAATGCCTTGGTGCTCATTGAACATAATGTTAATTAAAAATCTGTCAGTAGCAGTAATCCAAAGATTGAAATATATATTTACTTAATCTTAAAATTATTCATAAATAAAAGTATAAAGTCTATATTTTTAAAACGTTATAACGTTTACTACAACTATTTGCTCTGGGAAAATGTTCTAAAGAGCATCTTTTGACAATTCTTTGTATTATTTAAGATTTAATAATAATAATAAATAAATAAAATGTTTATTTTGTTTCCTCCACAATTTATCTAAAAACTGAGTATAAAACTAATACAAGCATAAATAGGTAGAAAAAAACCATACATTAAAAGGTAAAGAAGTGTGTTAAAAGTGGAGAGCTGGTGCCCGTGCTAGGTTTCCGAAGAACCTGTATTACAGGTCACCAGGACTCGTCATTAATAAATATAGTTAAGGCTTATACATAATTTAGGTATATATGACTCATATAACAATGACAAATTATTTATAGCGATCTTATGTTTAAAATATAATAAGACCTACATATTTTAAATTAAAAACATTAATATACATGAAAAATTCACAATCTATATATGTATATCTTATAATATATTTGTATACATAACTTACTTAATTAATTAAATAAAATTTTTAATTTGGCCATAGCTTTAAGTTAATATACGATTTTTAATAAGTTTTCGGTCTCGTTATACGTTAGCTTTTGCAACCACTCAGTGATCGATTTTTTGCACTTATATTTATTTAATGGATAAACAAAAATATTATGATTGATTTCCTTATAAAGGTAAGGACCAAGAAAATAGAAAAATCTCTTTATAAATTCGGAGTTAAATGGGGGTAAAGAAAAGTTAAGTCTATTATTTCTACTTAGGAGTTGAGGAAGGAAAGAAAGTTGAGCATGCTGCTGCATCATAGTTGCGAGTAGGAAAAGCTGTCGTACCGTTAGCACTTAGCAATGTTTGTATAGATCTGTTGTAGGATACCTGTATGGCTTAAAGGTACATACCTTTAAAATAGCTCTTTGAGCCCTTTCTAGGACAATAAGATGAGATTTAGAAGCGCCACCCCAGGCCGTGATGCAATATACGATGATAGATTGATAGACCAGGAACAGATTTGGTCCCAAAATACTTTCTTGGGGTACTCCAAATTCGACATTATGGTCTGTACTTACATAAGAACCAATCTTCACACGTTGTTTACGATTTGTGAGATAATTAGAAAATAATTTTAGCTGTATCCCTCTTATATCAACTTTTTCTAATTCTGAGACCAGCAGGGAAATTGACACTGTGTCAAAGGCTTTACTGAGGTCAAGATATATCACTAGACACTTGGTGTTGGAGTCAAGAGCTGTAACAGTTTTTTCAACAAGCGCATCTACAGCTTGCGAAGTTGATCTACCTGAACGGAAACCAAATTGATTTTCAGAAAGCAGGGAATTATTTTCAAGATATTTTATAAAGCTTTTGGCAATAATACGTTCAAGAATTTTGGATAACGCTGGTAGTATGGATATTGGGCGGTAATTGTCAACATGATCGCTGTCGCCAGCTTAATGTATTGGATGCACTACAGCAATTTTAAATACGCTCGGAAAGATACCTTCGGACAGGCATAGATTACAGATATGGGTGATCGCAGGGGATAAAAACTTTTTATGAATTTTAGAATCCTTGCAGATATATTATCCCACCCTGGAGCAGCATCAGCCTTTAGAGAGTCAATAATGAAACAGATTTCTTGCTCATTGGTGGTATTTAAAACAAAGGAATCTAGTTTGGACGAAATATTAGACTGTGAAGGTGCAGAAATTGTTGTATTCTATTTAATTTGGTCGGCTAGCGTTTTACCTATGTTGGAAAAATAATCATTACCGCAATTTACAGATTCTAATGGCGTTGCTTTAATAGAAAGAAGAGAATCAGACTTGTTTCACAAATAATTTCTGTAACGCGTATAAGTTTTGTTGAGTATTTCACTGTCAAGGTTTGATTTTAGGCGTTTACGCATATTGTCCCTATTTCGCATGCACCTTAACAGTCCGGAAGTTATCCATGGTTTTAGAGTACGTTTACGAGAAGAAATAGATTTCATCTTGGAGCTAATTTGAATAGATTTATTTATTACGTATGCTGCTGCAAAATCAGGGTCACTAGAGTTGAAAACAGGAGAAAAAAATATTTTTACAATTTCTGAAGCAAGCATGGAATAGTTAATTTGAGAAACGATCTGTTTTCGTTTTCTTATGTTAGTTTCCGTTGACAAGGCAAGTATAACTGGGTCATGATCAGTTATAACAGTATCAATGACTAAGCACTTAGCAGGAAGTTAAGTTTTTACCATGATATGATCTAGGCATCTATTGATACGGGTTGGAAGATTATGAGCAGGAAGCACTTCATGGTATGCTAGGAGATTTAAATAGTCAGGACTTCGATCATCGTCATTATCGTTAACAATGTCTATGTTTAAGTCGCCAACGAGAATTATATTTCTAAAGAATCGCAAATTATTGAGAATTGTGTCAAGAGAACTTAAGAAGTTGGCAATATTTTTATACGATGGCGAACGATAAATAGCTTCAACTGCAGTATGCTGACCTATTTTATAATTAATTTCCGTCGAGTGCAAAACTCACTACACTCCAGTCCAGCAAGATAGAGGCTCACCCACAGCCCACAGCTGGACTTGATAAATTGTATTGGTAGGTAGGTACGTAGAAATTTTGAACTGAAACTAACCAATAAGAGCCTAAAGCCGTTTCAGACGAAACGAATGCGTAACTAAAAGAGGTGACGTCGGCGGGGTGGTGAAGCGGGAAGGGTCGGGGGGCATTTTCAGACTTCCGCGTGCTGTCAAGTAGACATTTTGGCGCAAATCGAGTACCGTTTTGCTGCTTATCTGTCAAAGTCGTTGCGTCCGCATTGAATACGTACGAAAGCGACCGCTGACGTCATGACGAAATGTGTTTCGGATTGCCTCGCATGTGCACGCATCGCGTACGACTGACGTCGTAACATTATGTAGTAACCCCCCTGATTGTAAAACATACCAATATGAAATACCTAGGTAAAAGAATCTGAAAAGAAATAAGATTCCAGAGATAGCAATAATTATATACTTTCTATCAACTTTAACACAGTTTAAATGTAGAAAAACAATAACCGAAATGAAATGGAGAAAAAATATTGCTTCTAAATACTTGCCTACGATTTAACCACGTAAATATTCAATTTGTTATCTCAAATAACTTGAAAAACGGCAATATTCCATAGATTTTACTACTTTTCCTCCTGAAGTTTTTGGCAAGTAATTTTTTTTTTATTTATTTATTACATTTTCGGAAGACTTACAGCTATAAACCAAGGTTATATAGAAAAAAATAAGAAATTGAAAGCCATTTAAAAGTCTCCACAAGTAAAAGTAACATAGAAAAAAGAAGATCAAGAAATATTGAGAAACAAGAACACAGTAACCAGTGAAATACAATAATTACATTGTTAAAAGTAGCATAAGTAAATAGAAAAAAGAAATAAAATACTAAGTACACAAATACAAGTGTATTGTGCATAGAAAACAAAATAAATCAAAGAACGGAAAAAAAACTTATGTGCATAATACCTCCAAATCGTGCTAGTCAAAAAAAAACAAGTTTGATTCGACGCCAACCATTCTAACCACCAATATTCAATATATAAAAGAATAGCCACCAATTATTCCTTTAATATAAATTAAATAATTGTTTATTTGTTTACAAACTTATACAACTTAACAATTTGTTTAGCTACATGAACACAAGTATGCACAATAACTGCCTCGTTTAGCATGTAACGGCACGGCGATTAAAATTATTCATTGCATATTAGATAACAGTCTCGAACGGAATCGAAAATGCCAATCACGAACCAACTGGGTTGATAAACCGAACTGCCTAGGTGGCACTAGTATCGCGTAGCGGGAAGCGTGCACAGTGGGAAGCGAAAGCGGTGGCTGGCGTGGACCTAGATCGAAAGTCATGACTAGTACTAGAACCGGAAACGCTTGCCTCTCTCAGTATATAGGCTTCGAATGACGGGGAAAAAATGCGTAAATGTCGTGGAACAGTCGGTAGCAACGAAGATTGAATGAAATTCGTGATAGGAAAATTTCAAATTTAATTTAATAAAGAATTTTATTCCAAAAACAAAAGCTTTCCCATTAGTATATTTTTTTCTTCAAATATGATTTTTCCGTTTTATGAAAATAGTGTAACATACTCTACGAATTTTTATACTCTACGAACGGCATACTTTTTATTTTAAATAACCGGCCAAGTGCGAGTCGGAGTCACACACGAAGGGTTCCGTGCCATTATCTAAAAAAATCGCGTTTGTTGTATGGGAGCCCCACTTATAGTTCGTTTGTTTAGATATTTCAAAGAATGTAAACAATCTTGACATGTCTTTTTATTGAAATAAACACTTTTTAAATCAATATCTTCGCAAATAACAAATTATATATTTTACAAATTATAAATTACGTAATTGATTTGTAATTTGCGAAGGTATTGATTTATAAAGTGTATATTTCAATAAAAAGACACGTCAAGATTGTTTACATTCTTTTAAATACCTAAACAAATGGACTTTAAATATTTATTTTATTCTGTTTTTAGTATTTGTTGTTATAGTGAAATTAGAAATACATAATCTGTGAAAATTTCAACTCTAGCTATAACGATTCATGAGATATAGCCTAGTGACAGACGGACAGACATACAGACGGACGGCCAGCGGAGTCTTAGTTTGGGTCCAGTTTTTACCCTTTGGGTACGGAACCCTAAAAACAGACCTTTATCTCTAAGTACATGTTTTCGAATTTGAAACCAACGCCACGCCGCCGTGTAGAAATTATTCTTCGAAAGATATAACGATGTGATTATAAGAATGGCATTAAAAAAAATTTAATCATTTTTGGGGGAAAACCTGTAATTTATGGTTGGAATAGCACATTCTAAGAAATTTCGAAAAAATCTCTACTGTAGGATTGATTGTGTAATTTCCATACAACCCAATATTCACAGCCCCGACTATACTGTATATATGTACACGCTGAAGGTGCATAGTATGTGCTCAAGCACAGCTCGCCTTGAGAATATAGGAATACCTCCTCTAATAAGTATGGCTACATAAAGCCGGGATCTGCTTGGGGGTCGGAAGAATGTTGGGTTTAGATACCTAGCGACCACGAGAACCGAGCAAAGATGAATAGAAGCACTATTTAGTAGATTCGAGTCCCACATTACCACTCCTCATCCCCGTATGTAAGTGGTGTGCGATGTACCATTTTTCCTTATAAAAATAACCGGCAAAGTGCGTGTCGAGCGACGCGCAGTAAGTTACTGCTTTTTATTTGTTTGTAAATGTACTAGTTTACGAGCAAACCTGAATTTTCCGATTTTTTAAAATAATAAATTACTTCGATATTTGTTGATGAATCCGAATACTTATATTTAAACAAATTTGAACAAACTAAGGCCTATAAACAGTATTTTTTTCAAAATTCTGCTACTAACAGTTTTCGAGATATGGAAAATTGCAAAACGTCACCCCAGCAAAATCTTGAATATCTCAAAAAGTATAAGATGAACAAATTTTGCTATCGGTACACATTTACAACTCATTAAGAGTTGTCTTTTCATATACTTGATTCTAGGCTAAACGTTTTTTTTTTAAAACATCTTGCTGGGGTAACGTTACTCAAGCAAAATCAGTTTTTCTCGAATAACTTCGAAAATACAACATGAACGAATTTTGCTATAATTGAACATATTGAGGCTTACTATGAACTAAGTATCTGTAATACTCCTATTTCTCTAAGGCGCAACATTTTGCTGGGGTTACGCATTCTTTCCAAAAAATGTTTTTGTGCGGCTGTCCTGTCCCGTCCGGCTGTTCTCGCGTAAAGGTAGCATTTCTCAACCGATTAAATTTTGGTTGTTCGAAAATTACATAGTTTTTTTTGTCTATTCAGTTTTTCGAAATTTTTCAAAATGGCAGAAAGATGGAGGTTGAAAACTTGAAAAATAACATATTGCAGACATTTCGAAAAAATTATTAAAAACTTTTTGTTACCCTTATTCAGACGCAACTTTATTGTGTAAACAACTTTTTGGAACGAATTTCGTTTTCGGCGGTAGGGACGGGGGGGCTAAGCGAAAAAAAACCTTTGGGACGATATGATCCACTTTCCTGTCTCGTCCATTTCCTAACTCGGCCACTATCCCATTGTAAGACTTTTGGCGTCACTTTTTTCCGTCACAATTTTTTATATTACCTATATATCTATAAATCTTCTGTGCAGTCACAGAACAGAGATTGTTCGTGATGAAACTCCTAAAGGGCTGGACCGGTTAAGATTACTTTTATATTTTTTAATTTATTTATTGATTGGATAAAAAAAATATTCAATCAAGAATATTAAGTAACTTCTTTCCAACCGAGTGTTCCACGATACTCACGCATTTTTTATCCAATAAACTTCAACTTTCGACATAATATATCGAGACCAGCTATCTTCAATAACGACCATGTATTTTTTTGGTAAGGGCACTTATCACTAAAGTACGCTTTTAAGTCTTCCTCCTAAAGCACAGCGCTAGATTTGCTAGTGTCATTCTCATTCATTCAAACGATTGACAGACGGGGCCACGTGCCCAGACGATATTTTTGTGTACTGTGGAGATTCTATATATTCATATCTTCGCAACAGGATAACAGAAGAGCGTTTGAATGGACTGGCTGTAATGCATATCCATCAAGACGTTGCGGCAAAAAGGGAGCCAAATGAAGTGAAAAACATAAAAGAAAACTGTCTTTAATAAACATTAAATTTTTCTAAAGATACTCTCATAAACCTTCGTACACATAAGTACCTACTTGAACTTGTAAAAATAAACTTGAACAGTTATTGTAGTTTTTTTTGCCCGTCCGCCCCTTGTGCCCCCCCCCCCTCCCCCGAAAAAAAAAACCTGGATCCGCAGTGCGATGAGTATGGATTTGAAACTCAAAATACAGGTGGGAATGCATTTATTTAAAAATAATAATAATACGGAAGTGCCACACATTACATCAACTTCTAAAAAGGGCATTTATATATATTACAAGGTTTGGAACAAAACGGACCTAAATTATCATGATTTTTCTGTCAAATTTATAATACAGCCCCAGGCAAGGACATTCCCTCGATTGCCTTTTACGATTCCACAATTTGTTCTTTTCTTCCATATCTAATGTTTGTTAGCATTATGAATAACCTTCCTTAATCGACTATGAAAAATAGTGGACTCGTATAGATTTGTCGCCCTTGAAGCAATCAAAGGACCTACACCGAACTTTATGAAACTAAGTAGTCAGGGTTAGTATTAAGAATAAAGGAACCAAGAAATTAAGATGGGCTCTAAAGGACCTGTATTCAGAGCCGTAAAAAACGTAAAAAACTTTGACGTTTTTAAACAATAATGCTAATCATGTCTTTGTAGCATGACACCGTTGAGAAACTCAGATAAAGTAATGTCGCCCGACAGACAAGTGCCATCCCGCTCGTTATTATTGCGTAGAGCAAGATAGTGATAAATGATAGTGCTCCATAAACGCTGTCGCCGGAGATCGTACTCCTGCTGGTACCGATTGAGCGAATGATTATGTGTGACGTCACAAAATTGCTAGCAACATCAACATTAAAGTAATATTACTATAATGTTGTTTTCTATTGGTCATGGTACGAATTGACAAAGTAATATTAAAACAAGACTGCTATTAGAGGTCATAGTAAGGCCCCTGCATCTGACGCAAGCCTCCGAAAGAACCGGGGTGAAAAGACCCGTGAATCTAAAGGAGATACATAATAATAAACTTAGACTTTACATAACAAAGTTTTTTGTCAGGTTTGAATTTTAGCCTTAAAACACTTGCGGTACTTGCGTTGCAATTTATTTAAATTCCTATGATACGTATTTATACAAATATATAAAATATAATATCTTAATATAAGCAGGTAAGGCACAGAATAAGTACTAGGTAGTACACGTAGTAAAGGCCGGTCTACCTGCTATAGGTACCTACCTCATCTAGCTGACATTGCTCCGATTCTTACTACTTATAACAAAACAAGTAAAGTATAATGGTAGAAAAAAATGTATATTATACGTTCTTTATCTAAATAGGAAGTAACCCAATTTTCAGAACTTGGTACCTAGTACACCTTTATCATGACATTAATCATCCTCTTTACATGTTATTTGCTGTTTTATTTAATTTTTTTAATTCTTTATATTAGTTTCCTGTACACCTTCATCAGGAGATTTAGTGGTTTGTAATGGGATGACTGTTAAATCAGACGTTAATGCAAAACATGGATTAATGGGATCTCGAACATCACCTGGTTCAGAGGTGCAATTAAATCCAGCAGGAGACGTGTTCATATCGGGCTGATTGCTAGAATAACCCAAAGCTGATGGTTGATTTACATTTAACATACTATCGCTTGTATTATCTATCGTACCGTTAACAATATCCGTTCCATTACTTGCTAAAGGAGGCTCTGTTACATTGTTCTCAGCTGCGGTATTAAGAAGAGTAGCACATGAAATTGTAGTCGTGTATTCTTTACCACTTGTCGTCAAAACCGAAACAATACACTTTGTGTTACCAGATTTTCCATCACCAGAACCGACAACTTTCACATCTGCGTCTGGTGAAAATGAAGAAGCAATTGCACATGGTATCGCCAACACTTCTGTGGCGTTTTCACTAGAAATTGTAAGACTGCAATTAACTAAGTCTTTTAAAAATGAATCTTCGACAGGGTCCGTATTATTTGCAGGAGCCACAGCTACGGGTTGACCTCTATTGTCATAAATAACTGTATGATGACTACGCCCAGTTGAACGTGCCAGATTCCATAGTGCTAAACCAGTTAATAGTGTTCCGACACCAGCGCCAGCAATTCCGACACCTTTTAGAGCACTGCTTGTACGACTTACTCCGCCAAAACCACTTCCATAATTACCGAAATAACCGGGGCTTTGCGGTCCTGGATTATAATGACCATGTCCTCCATATCCACCATAATTCGGTCCATGATTTGGATAAGACGGAGGTGGTGGTGGATGATGATAATTATTACCATAATTGTTTGAAGGGTAGTTGCCCCCGTTATAAGGTTTATTATTGCCTGGATAAGGCGGAGGTGCTCCTCCACTAGAATACGCAGTTCCTTGCTGCCCATGTGAACCAGCTGGATACGCTACACCAGGTCCTGATAATCCACTGCCTTGGGGATACCCTGCTCCGGAACCAACAGGATTTACTGCACTAGATTGCGGAGGATATCCAGCGCTCCCTGGTCGTGAAGCTGCAGATCCTGATAACCCACTGCCTTGTGGATATCCTGCTCCTGAGCTGCCTGACAAGCCATTAGATGACGGATACGAATGACCAGCTTGGTTATTGCTTTGGGGTTGTTGAGCGTGACTTCTTTGAATACTTTCTTGATGTGGAGCCGATGGCTGAGATTTACTTCCGGATAATCCGGTCTGACTCGAAGGGTACGAATGGCTTTGTCCAGTTTGGGTCTTAGCTTGCCATGTAGAAGCGCTCTTTTGACCAGGCTTTTCCTGCCATCCAGATAGTGACGGTTTTTGAGCTGATTGTGGATAACTGAACGAAGTTGGTGCTGGTTGAGGATTGCTGCTGGTTTTTCTACTCGTACCGCGACCGGAGCTAGAGGAACGACTTCTTGATGTTTTTCTTCCCTCAACGTAAATTAGTGAACACAACACAAATAACGTCAATAACAGTTTTTTGTTCATTTTTGCCATTATTTTATTTTTTACATTAAACTTAAGCCCACAGAGTATTTTACTGTTGTACTAAGACACTAGTAACAACTGCACAATAAACTGTATGACTGACTAAAGCTTGCCTTTGTGCCGTAATCGTCTAGAACGGTCGGTCGGCTCCTCGAATGTCGTGTGGTTATTATGATGAGGTCGATTGGTTGGTCGCCCACCCCGCACTGCGCACTAAAGTCGTTGCTACTGGCTACACAACTCATTGTTATAGGTAGGTATTTACATGAATTACGCCGTCTGACCTCGTCTAAAAGAGAACTTTGTAAATGAAGCATACTTTGTGGGGGCGATCGATAATCTCCACGCTTTTGACTACGAGTAAGGTCGCAGGAAAGTGATAAAGTCTTTAAAGCTCAAAAAAAAAATGTTTACGATCAATGTTTGGATTGAAATCTAGAGTTACCTTATTTTAAATAGTTAAAACTTTTAACACCATGTATTTATGTAAAGGAAATAAGTTTATTTTTAAAATCGAATCCACACTTATTTCCCAAATTCATTGAAACGAGAATGAGGACAAATAATGTAAGGTCCCAATATGAACATATGTTGGTGACGGGTGGATACAATACTATATTGACGAAAAATAATGTGATCTATGGATCCCGTTGCCCGTTTTTTTTTTTCAATGTAATGCTAGCTCATATTAAAACTTAGATTAAAGGTATTCTTGACTGAAAATGTTTTTATACTTACTGTAAAAGATTACTTAAAAGATGATTTGACTTGCATTTTACAATTATTTTATTTTATCATTGATTATATAATGTTACTAGTATTTTATATTATGTATTTTATAAATAAATTACACCTTTGACTGTAAATTGTTGCTGAAAATTTAACCGATCTAATTTTATTAATTTTATTGTACGTCCATCAAGGGAAGGTCAACTTGGTACCATGTATATATATTTTAAAATCTCCTCTTACCGGCCGGTGTTTCACACTAAAGATGATTTGATTTGATCACACATAGGTTTACTTAGATACGTCAGCATACTCAGCGTGTGACCTTTACCTAAGATTGATGAATTGTGTCTCAAAATTAATATTTTCAAAACTAAAAACCGACTTCACCCCCAAACTTCACAACCGATTTTGATAAAATTTCCATGGTACCACCTGAACAGTATACCCTTTCAAACAAAAAAACAATTTTTTAAATCGGTCCAGGTGTCTCAGAATAATCGGTCAACATACTCGTACATAAAAAAAATAAAGGATCGCGACGAATTGATAACCTCCTCCTTCTTTGGAAGTCGGTTAAAAATAGTTCTAAGTAAACTAACTCTAGATAGATAAACTATGTAAATAAGTTTGCCTGCTAGTCAAATAAAAACAAAACATAAACGTAAATCAGGAGTTTATATTATTTTTTCATAAGTCAAGCTCTGAAAGAAGGTTGTGTATTTAACTCAAAATCCACGTTGTAAGTTCCATTTATAATATATAACCTTAGAGAGGTAAGTAAATTTGAAATTCGAAGACGGCCACCAAGGCTCCTATAAATCCTTTAATAAGCATGAATTTTAGTGTGGTCACTGGCCACCACCAATGGCTGATTGAATGCGCCAAGAGCGCAAGGCTATAAAAATACGGCCAGGCTCAAAATTTTCTTGTATAAATTATTGTTGCAGAGTTACAAAATATATTATTAAGAAAAAATGACGGCAAAAATAGAGGCAAAGGCAGAATTTTCATTGAAATACAAGTAGGTAGATACTTCTTACATAACCAAATCTTTTTAAATTAGTTTTCTTTATTATTTCCTTGCTTTTATGATGAAAAGTAGAGTGTTAAACTCGAGTATAAGTGATAATCACTTACAACTATGTAACAATTTATTACTTGCCCTTTTATTCGTAAAATTGTAGTTGCACGATTTTGAATATACCAATGTGTAATGAATGGAAATAGCACATTCCTAACGAATGTGTTTTGAAAAATATCAAACCGATTTTAGTCAAATTATGGTATAATCCGTTCTTAATAGGTGTGTCAAATATTGAAAAGAAACATATTTAAAAGAGGTTAAGTAAACTTTTTTTAAGTAATTTGCAATATATTGTCCAGAACGATAGTGTTTAAAAATAAATAAATTGCCAAATCTTGAAATATGATAAAATAATCTAATTTTCAGATACTACTTATGATTTTATATCCAGCTAAATCTTGATATGAAAGATAAATAAAGAAATTAAAATAACCGGCGAAGTGCTAGTCGGACTCGCGCACCAAGGGTTCCGTACCGTTATCTATAAAACATCACGTTTTTTGTATAAGAGCACCCTTAAATATTTATTTTATTTTGGTTAATTTGTTTATTTATAAAGTGAATATACAACTGAATATTCTGTGAATAATTCAAGCGTCTACCTGTTGCAGTTATTAATATCAAGCAAAAAACGGCGCATTTGTTGTATAGGAGCCCCTTTTTACATTTATAACATTTATTTTATGCTGTTTTTAGTATTTGTTGTTATAGCGGCAACAGAAATACATCATCTGTGAAAATTTCAACTGTCTAGCTATCACGATTTATAAGAAACAGACTAGTGACAGAGTGACAGACGGACAGAAAGACAGACAGACAGAAAGACAGTCTGACAGCGGAGTCTTAGTAATAGGGTCCCGTTTTTACCTTTTGGGTACGGATCCCTAAAAATGTAAACCTTACGAGCCATCGAAACTCTCCAAGTCTAGGTACTGGAACAATGCAGCGTTTGTGTATTTTGATTGACGATAACTTAACTAAGTACCTTTGATCAGAGTTTAATGGAATTTGGTAGGGGTGTTAATGTTATCAACAGAATATTTAAGTTCTAACATGAGCCTAGTCGGTTGATTACTAAACTATTATAGGTTCCGCGAGTTCACAATTGTAGGCGAACTACGAGTAGGTACTGTAGGCCTAAAACTATATGTAGGTTCATAAAATCATACATGATAGTTTCATACAAGGTACGTTAAAGTACCTATACACACACAAGATCTTAACGTTAGGTTGAAGTGCACTTTCAATTGAATAATTTGTCGTTCGTCATACCGTACTGTAAGGCGGCCAATTTTCCGAAAACTGAATGCGGGACTTAACCTTTCGTGAGGGGGGGGGGGGGTGTTAGAGATTAGTCGATATAATAAAAACACAAAACTTAGGTACTTACAAGTTATTTATTTTTAAAATTATATTTGTCACGGGAGTGACACTTTTTCACAAGCTCAGGATTTTTATTTAAAATTTCGTAAAAATCTTCGCAACTGCCCATATTAAATTTAAGTACAAGCAGAGCTCGTAGTGTTTCCACTTTTAGTGACGACTTTTCGGACGTCCACAGAGCATTCATTAAAGAAAATACTCTTTCGGTAGGCGCGTTCGTCCCTGGTAAGCAAAGCAGATACTGGACAATGAGCAAGCAGTTCTTTATCGGTATTCCAGTTTTTTGAAAATTTTCAAATACCTCCAACCATCGTTTTTCAGTGCTGTACTTGTTCTCCTCCCAGCCCTTAAGGATATCACTGTTTACGTAATTAGACACATAATTTACTTCGTCAAACAAGTTATCTTCGTTTAAAGTCGTAGCCAAACTAGGTATCTGCACTAATAACTGCTGATACGTCAGCTGTACGTCATTCCATTTCAGACTTTGTTTTAGTTGAATCCAGGTAGACGTTTTGAACTCGTCATATTGATGCATATACTTTTCCAAATACTGGATACAATTGTTATAAAAGTTCCGAATATGTCCCATAAAATAATCTCTGTTGATATTGCCACTCTCTACAAGATTTGTCAACTCATTTCTTATTGTCAGTGGAATATACTCATTTTCTAATCGGTTTGAATATTTGTTCTTTAAATCAACTAAGAAGTGGGAAACTTCCGTAATGCTAGTCTTGTCTCCTTCCATCATTTTCACAGAATCGGTAAATATTGATGCTTGCACATGGACAAATTTCAACCACAGTTCTGAGCATTCGTTTGAGAAAAAATTATGCAGTGCAGCAGGGCATTTTTCTTGAGATAAAAAGTAAGATTTTAATGGCGAATACATCTGTAAAATTCTCTCAACTGAAGAAGATAGTGCTAGCCATCTAGTATTACTGTATCCCAACATTTTTTTATATTGCATCTCTGCTTCTTCGCAAAATTCCTTAAGGGTTTCTACTCGCACAGTATATATATAAAAATACGAATAAATCTTCGTAACTATATGTTCTACGTCCACTGGCAATAAATCTGCTGCTGTTTGAATAGCGTTGTGAGCGATATGCGCTGCGCAGCCCACTCCAACTATTTGTCTGCCTAAACCTTCTTGAAGTTTTCTAAAAACGTTACATTGACCTGAACGTTCAACCCCGCCAAAATTAGTGTTAGCATTATCAGCACAAAATCCAATCACTTTATCTTTAAGGTTGTGCTTTTCAAGAGTGTTCATTAAAGAAACGTAAATCATTTCTGCGGTTTCACCAGGTAAATTCACGAGATCTAATATTTTGACGTTAATGCCGGTTGTGGGATGAAAATATCTCACTAACGTTGGAAATATTTTGATATCTTTATGGTTTGAAGCATCAGTATATATGCAGATAAATGGGACATCATTCAGTTCTTTCTTAAGAATATCCGCAGAATACGGCTCGATCACATTCGTTGCAATAGCTTCGCACTTGGTTTTCCCACAGCTAAACTTCTTATCAAAAACTTTCTGAATTAATTTGGAAGTGCAATCCATCGATCGAAAACTGTGATTGTGACATACAGTATGGAAAGCCCACAAACCTTCAGCTTTTGCCAGCTCTGCTTCTTTGTCACCATATTTTTCATGACGGAAGTAAGTTGTAAGTGATGACGACGAACTTGCAGCAGTAAGGGATTTATTATGCTTTTCCGAAGTCAAATGCCTTTGTATATCATTTTTGCCGCCGTGAGCAACAGAAAAGGTTCCATTGCATTTGTTACACCGCACTTCCGAAGGAGTTAAACACTTTTGCAAGAACGGAAATTCTTTTTGTAAATCTTCAGTGAATTTACAAGTTCGCTTTTTCACTGTCGGCGGCATTGAAAAGTTTTATCGGACGGAACTGATAAAATAAAAACCTTAAGCAAAAAGCAATAATTTAACCTATCAATATCGTGTCACGGCGTGCACTAACTACCTAATGTCTAATTTTCAAAATCAAAACAATTCGATTACTCGTGCCGGCCGACTCATGCGCGCCTTTCCCGCGCTCTTACGCCTCATGAGTTCAGTAGAGAGAAAGAGAACGAGATTAGCGCGTGTGCGATACGCTTGTCGCTATTATTGGTAATCTGTGTTCCTGCACTGTTGACCGTGCGCGCGTGCGGGTGTTGTGTAGAAGTGTGGTAGAAAAATAGGGATGCGGGACGTGCGGGACGCATACAACGTTTTGCGGGACTATTTTACGAATAATTTCAAAGCGGGATTTCGTCTAGCATTGCGGGACGGTCCCGCAGAATGCGGGACGGTTGGCCGCCTTACCGTACTGCATACTCCGCATAGCCGTCGCCGAGGTCAATTTTGAATATTACCTATGAATGGAAATGGATCGTCGAGATAGCTATTTGCTCATTTGTAGTTATTGTTTTTGTACTAAGTACCAAATTAATGTGTATTGTAAAATGTAAAAGAATTATCCTATAATTTATGTACCTACTTAATGAAATCCATAAATGGCACGTTGTTTCTGTTTATATTTAATAAAATTCTTACTTCATTCTTACTTGTTTAAAAAATATTACACGTATCATCGTCAATCGTCATCGTATCAGCCGCAGGAAGTTAATGGATGGAAAGAGGCCTTCCCCAATTTAAATAAATATTTACTTACCTCCCTATTTTAATCATCACCAATAAAATCGTCACAAGAGACTTTGCAATTATCTAATCGTTGATAAAATTAATCAAACAATGCCAATTAACTACCAATATCAATTAAAATCATACCAATAGGTAAGTACTTACGTCGTACCTATTGCTTTAATTTATCAATGAACAGTCGCAATTCATCCGTGGTGCAATAAGCTTCTTACGATAGAGCCAGCTAAGATACTAAAAAAATGATTTTAATTTTATCATTAACAGCACTCTTAGCATTTTGTAGTGCGTTACCAAATGGCATCGGACAAGGAGAGTTAGAGACTTCATTTCTGGACACCATAGCGGCTGAAATAAGGTACGTCAATATTCTACAATTGATGAAGTTATAAAAAATGCTTTACTTTTATATTGAAAAATAAATGTATCAATCATATGATATGATAATCTATAATCGCTATACCTAGATAGGTACAGGCCAGAATCCTACCTATTTGAATAATTGTGTACCTAAAAAATTTAATTCCTCTTCTATCTATCTATCTTTGACTACTGTTAAAAAAGACCTAGGTAATTCCATGCTGTCGTTCTTATTGCTTCTTTATCCACATAAGTATTTATCTACGAATCTTATCTGAATCTCAACAGGGTTTTCGTACAGGCAGATCAGTCACCGCCGGACCACCTGTACCATTCGAAACAAACTTAGTAGCATAATATAGAAATATCGCCTAGGATTGATGCTGGTGATTAAGTATACACTATTATAAGTAGTGTCACGAGAGTGGGTTGGGGATAGGAAAGGAAACAACTATCCTATGGAATAGTGTCTTTATTTACAACACAAGCGTACTCACATCTGTCAGCGTTAGTAGTCTTTGCACTCCAACTGTCAGGCATGTGGAAACGTCACTGCACTGTCACGCGAGCTGAAACGTCACTGCACTGTCACACGCGCGGAAACGTCACTGCACTGTCACACGCGCGGAAACGTCACTGCATTGTCACACGTTCGGAAACGTCACTGCACTGTCACGCGCGCGGAAACGTTACTACACTGTCACGCGCGCGGAATTCACTGCATTGAACACTTCACTTTACTCACTACTTCACTTTACTCACTGTTTCACTTTACTCACTACTGTTATTTTCTTCTTCTTTTCACTTTTCTTCCTTCTTCGGATTTCACTTTCCAACTAAACTGCCTCAGGCGGTGCCTTGTTCCGTTTATATATACCCCTCGAATTCGTATCAATGTTCCAAACTCAAAATTCTAATTTTCTATCGCCTTTTCTCTCACTCCTTTTCTGTCTCGTATTTTCTTTTCCATTTAGTCTAGTATTATCTAGAAACTTCTTTCAAAACTTCAAAAACACTATAAGTGGCTGTGAATTGAACCAGCGGTCTCTGGATTCACAGTCCATCGCTTAGACGACTAGGCCAATCGTGTTCTGCCGCTATAAACGAAATTTTCCTTCAGTTGAATTCTTTTTGTTCGAATTCGTGACGTTGACAATGTCATTCATCTCCTTACGCGACAATAGGTACTGATTTTAGTAGTGCGTTTGATAAAATAGAACATCCAATATTAATAGATAGAACTTAAACGACAAGGGGGGCCATTTGTTGAATTGGTTTATCTAATATGTTAATTAAAGACCTAAGGCGTTTGTTATCAATAGTTATGGGTCAAAACAACAGGTTGCCGAATCAGGCGTCCCTTAGGGATTTGACCTGAGTCCTATTCTTTTACTATTATTTACCAAATAACGCTGATAATACGAGTATTTTTTTATTTGCCGAAGATCTTAAAATTAACCGAATGATGAAAATCTCCCACGGTGAGGAACTACTGCATAACAGGACCTAGATCACATAAACAGACATAAACGGTGTGCTTCGAACGGCTGAATCCTAAGTAAATGCTCTTGCATACGTTTTACAAAAAAATCTATTGTCTCAAAGTTCTTACAGATTAAAAGATGATCGCTTGTCTAATGTTACTGAAAATAGAAATCTCGGAGTAAACTGGATACTAAACATCTTCACATATAAACAAAATTGTAAAACAGGGTGCGAAGATGCTTGCTTGGCTTTCTCAAACGTACATTATATTGCTCCCAGCGAATCGTACGAGCACTAAGTAGTCTTTAAGTCCGTCGCTCACTCTTATCTAAACCTTACATTCTTCCAAAAACTCCGCCACTGTAAAATTAATAATAATAATAAATAAATAAATATATAGGGACAAATTACACTGATTGAGATAGCCCCAAAGTAAGTTCGAGACTTGTGTTGACAAATACAATTACAAATTGACTGTATATTTGTATAAACCTAACTAATTCTATTACTTATTTATTCTCTCATATCATAATCCTCGTCTCATATCATAATCAATAAACCTTTAACTAAGACTTATCCTTATCATTTTACAGAATAGTTAATCAAATCCGAAACCGAAGCGAGAGCTAAAGCTGAAGCCAAAGCCAAAGTCAAAGTAGACACTTACTAGACTGAATTTAGTTCGGCTTCGACATTCGACTTTGACTGACTTTGACTTTGTGATGGTCCCTGATCCCTGCACTACACAACCATACCACCTAACCTTCCTTCCGTAACAATTTGGGGTTATAATAACTCTGCACTGCACTTTAAATTAATAAGCACCTAATTTAATATGCTCCTAATTCAAATAGATTGACAGAAGAATAAGTACTACCGATCTCACATTTTCCCGAAATACTTATTTAGCTAATCATACTCTGAAAGTTTTAAGACGAACATAAGATTAACATTTGCATTTTAACATTAGGAAATCCAACGAAAATGCAGATACCCAGAACATTGTGGTAGTTCCACCCAACTGCCCGACAGGCCAAGTACTAGTCAACGGAGTTTGCCGTGACGCATGGAAAGCAACTGCTCCAGCCAAAGTGTGAGTAAAATTACAGTCCATCATTTCTCTGTTACAGTCAGCAATAAATTAATACATAAATAGCGACAAATCGCAAAGAAAGTTAGCCTCAGAGTAATTAAGCGTAGCGTGTTATCTAAACTATAATAATAAAAGGATGAAAGATTTGATTATTTGTTTGTTTATCTGCATTGAATAGGCTCCGAAACTGCTGGATCGATTTTAAAAATTCTTTCACCGTTGTAAAGCTACACAATCCCCGAGTGCAATAGGCAATTTTTTTTTTAATTAGGGAACCTTCCCTTATCTCTAATAATGTTATAATGTAAACGTGTAAAAAAATTTACTTAAAAAATCCTTACATCGCGTGCGCTGCGGAAACTATTGACGATAAAATAAAATAATGTACGACAACTTTGTAGAACACATTATTATCTACAAGAAGTGTCGCGACAGCATATGTCTAACTAAGTTGTGTCACAATAAGTATTGTTTTATTTTAAAAATAAATAATGCCGCCCCTAGAAAAGACTTTTATTTGTACCTTGGTATAAATCCTTATCAAAATAAATTACTTTATATTCAAGACTGATTTAATACGTTATGTAACTTTTTGAATCATTCAATTCGGACATTCCACTCGAATTCCACTCGACAGGAGCTTAAAATTGTAGGTAAAAAAGTCGCGTGGTCGCCGCCCACCCCGTTCGGGTAGCTAGACAGCACCTTGATGTAGACCTAAGCGCCACTGGAGTACGCGAGGCGAGTAAAATTTAATTTTCCAAGTGCGAGTCGGACACGCGCACCAAGGGTTCCGTACCATTTTCTATAAAAAATCACATTTCTTGTATGGGACTTTACTTAAATATTTACATTATTTCATTTTTAGTATTTATTGTTATAGCGGCAACAGAAATACAACATCTGTGAAAATTTCAACTGTCTAGCTATCACGGTTCATGAGATACAGCCTGGTGAGATACAGATACATCGGTTTTCTATAGGATACATTTTGGAGAGTGTTCGAAGGCTCTTTTTGATCTCGTGAAACCCTCACCATTTCTCTATCGGACTACGAGGCGCGGACAGGGGTTTCACCCCTTTGTCGTTGAAATACCTAAGTCTCGAACTAAACGCTTTGACAATTCCTTTTTGGTTCGAGTAGCTAAGGTGTGGAATGAACTGCCTGCGTCTATATTCCCAGAGAAGTACAGCCCCGGGACATTCAAAAGTAGATTGAATGGGTATCTTTTGGATAGGCATGCTTCATCCTAGTCTTCATCGTCGCTTTCCATCAGGTGAGATTGAGGACAAATGCCTAAACCAATAAATTGTAAAAAAAAAAAAAAAAAAAAAAAAGACGGACGGACGGATGGACGGACAGCGGAGTCTTAGTAATAGGGTTCCGTTTTTACCCTTTCGTGTACAGAACCCTAAAAATAACAAAAAAAATAAGTCACGCAAAATGAATAGTGTGTGTGTGTTTTAAATTTATAATTTTTGAAATTCTTGATAATAGTGAGAAGCCGGGGTGGGCCGCTATATCAATTAATATTTTGACTGTTCTTATATACTTAGTAAAATATCCTTATCTTAGTTCAATAATTTCCTTCTTTTTTGTACTTGTAGAATGCCAATGGTTAAGCTCGAATGTCCTGCTGGATATGCTGTTGTCGGCGGACAATGCATTGACTGGTCGAGAAATATAGTTACAGTCCCCAGTAATTGTCCTGAAGGCCAAGCATGGGTGAATGGTGCTTGCCGTGACGTTTGGAGAGCTCCTGAAAAAATGTAAGTTTAAACTAGGATCCCATTTATTAACTTAAATATTGTTGGAGGAGTATCCTATATACGTGTGTACCATACGCACCAAGCTTCTCAATCCTTATTCTCTCAAGCTTGATTCTACATCGCGATTGATCCCTGCCCTTTCTTTTGATTAGTCATTGAGGGAGGGGAGGGTGGACAATAATCTGCTAGTCAAATCAGATACTTTTGTCTAAACGTCAAAGCAAACATTTTCTATAGGATTTCTATAAAATACAAAAGTATGACGTAATGCTTTTTTTGGCGCTCTTATAGTTTGAATATTAGTTTTTTTGCATTTATAAATATAATATCATGTTGGAAATGGATATGATCATTAAAAAGTGGCTAGATTTCTATGCCGATAGTCCAAATCTGGCCTACAGCCTTGAACTACCTCGACCCCACTTGTTATATTCGTTTTCGCTTCACCTGTCAGACTGCCTTGTAAGGCAGCAAGTCTTCGCCTATGCGTACGGGTGGGGCATCTGTAGCATTGCAAGCCATGTATTCAGTCTTCGCCACATTTAGCTTTAGACCACCGTTTTCAAGCGACTCCCTCCACACATTTGCGCGTCGCACCAGTCTCCCTCTGTCCGCATCTGCCAGTGCGATATCGTCAGCATACACAAGCAGCCACGAAGGTTGCTCGTGTGTGTCTCTGATGCTGTCAGATACTTCGTCTAATATCACATGAACAGGTATGAACTGAGAACCGAGCCTTGGTGAACCCCGACTGTAATGGGGAAGGGTTTGGAGTCACCAACAGCAGTCCTAACTATGGACTCGCGTATAACGTCAATATAGATCTCTGGCACCCCTTTGGACCTCAGAGCCCACCAGATCATCTCTCTGGGAACACAGTTAAAGGGCTTCTCCATATCCAAAAACTGAAAATGGAGAGGCGTATTCTTTGCCCTGTATTTCTCCATGATGACTCTTAGGGCAAAGATAGGGTCCGTAGTGCCTAGGCCGGGGTGAAATCCATACTGACACTCCGAGACTATACTCTCCTGTCGAATCCGAGAGTCTATTATACCTCAAAGAACTTCATGGTGTGGGACATGACCTTTATACCGCGGTAGACTGTGCACTCTGGCACCGATCCCTTTCCTTTAAAGACTGGAGTAATAATACTCAGCCTCCATTGGTCAGGGATTTTACCGGTGAAGAGTATGCGGTTCAAAAGGTTTGTTAAGATGTCCACACCATGGGGACCCATAGCCTTCTAGGGCACTCCATCGGCTCCGACAGCTTTCCGGTCCTTCATACAACGAAGAGCTGAGTGGACTTCCTCAGGCGTTATTGGTGGCACTAATCCTTGATTTGGAGGGAGGTCCGGTGGCTGCACCTCTTTATGCTGCTGGTTCAGCAGCTCGTGAAAATACGAGCGCCATCTCTCCTTCACCGCGAGGTCTTCGCATAAAAGGTTGCCGTTAGGGTTTAACACAGCGGCACCTGGAGATATCCTGTACCGGTTTGACCCTGGAACATGCCAACTTATAGATAAGCTTCTGCCCCACAGGCGACTCCAATCTACCCTACAATGGCTGTACGTGGTTACGCCTTGCCCGGGCAACGGCTTTCTTAGTGGCCCGTTTTGCAACCCTGTGTCGTGGTCTTCGGGAGATCCGGACGCTTGCCACGTTTTAAAGAGTGCTTTCTTCACCCTTATCTCCCTCTGGACTGTGTCGTTCCACCACCAAGTTTCCTTTCCGTCACACTTGCGTCCACCCTTTGACATACCCAGCACTGCCTTCGCCGCACCAGTGATAGCTCCTTGAATCTTGTCCCAGTGAAGCTGGACTGGTTCGCAATCAGTTTCGTCGCATTTGTTACTGATCGCAGTTGCGAACTCTTGGGACTTGGATTCTCCGAGCCGCCACCACTTGATTTGCCGTCAACAGCGTTCAGTGGGCTTGCCAGCAGGCTTAGTGCGAAGATCCATGTCTTTTATAGATTCTTATTGCACTGATACAATAATATAAGTACAGAGATATATAGAACAACCCTTTTTTTATACACACAATATTGTAGAAAATGTTTGTCAAGCATAATATAAAACATTATTTATAAAAACCGGCCAAGCGCAAGTTAAACTCGCGTGGAGAGGGTTTTGCAAAATGCCAAAGTTCTTAAATTAATACAAAATATCACATTTAAATTCCTCACAGAAAGACGCGAATTTACTTCTACCAGCGCTATCTAGTGGTGTTTTAGTGAACTATTTTCCGTAAGTGAACGTATTATACAAATTGAGTTTACCACTTCATTTTCAATTGATAAAATTCTTATTTGTTTGCCTTGCCTCTAATTAGCGATAAGCCCGCCTTTTGCACATTTCCTAGATTTTAAGAGCTGCAGATTTTTTTTTGCTATTTCATTTATGGTCCCGTAGAAAAAAGTTTTTCACATTGATTAGTGCGTTTATTGTTCGGGTTGATACTCCTTTTTCGTTACACGTTGTATTTTGCATTTTTTCAACATTTTAGGCTCAGTAATTTCGGAGATCAGCGAGTGGTCGATTTTCGTCTTCTTTCATAAATAAAGTCGAAACTGAGTTTAAACTAACAAGCCATTTCATTTGATACATGACACAGTAAGGTTTGCGATTCTTTTTTTCTTTTTCCCACTTTGACCCCCGAAAATGACCCTTATTTAAAAAAATATATATATATACTTTACACATCTGTGTTTGGGTCATAGAATTACCTACACCATCCTTCCAAATTTCACCTGATTTGGTCCAGTAAATTCGGAGCAAATTGGCTGTGGCAGACGGACGGACAGACAGACGCGCGTAATAGACTCCCTAATTAAATAGCCTCAATTAAATAATGTAGGAAACATATGTATCGATTAAATTATAGGGAAAAACTAAATATAGGATCTTATAATGAAAACACAAAGACCACATAAATTTGCGAGTATTTATTGCATCAACTGGCTTTTATTAGAAATAAAATACTATTTATCTACAAGTAAATTAAAGCTTAATTAAAATAGAAAATTTTTACTTGTACTTATCTATGAAAAGCTATGTTAGTTATCTAGTTCAATCGATGAAATACTTTAAGATTACTGCTATCTCAAATGAATAGATCAAAGCTTAAGGTAAATTAAAGTGGGTATTTGATTATATGTATAAAAGGCTAAGAAAATAAAACACAGTAGTAACTCTAAACAAACAGTAGTAACATATTATATTAATATCTAGATATTGAAAGGATTTTAAGTAAATAATAGGCTCTAAGTCACCTTATAATTATGGTCTAATAGAAAACTTTAAATATTTCGAATAACATTCCAAACCATATAATTAGTAATAAATTTCTTAATAAAAAGCAACGATTATCAAATAAAGATTTAACTTACATATTTCTCAACAGTACTAGTTATAAGGCTTTCTTCTTAAAATTAAAACCGTTAACTACAATAACATTGAAACCGGTGTTTCAACAAAAAAGGACGTCTAAAACAAAAGGCATGGAAAACCAAACCAATTTGAATTAAACTTTTAAAAATTTAACAGCACTTGATCACTACAGTATAATTACAAAATTTTACTCACTTTTCCAAAATTTTAACCTCGAAGCACTTCCCAACTAAACCAGATGTCCAGCAGAAAAGAGGATTAACGGCTGTGGCGCAGCCCTTTTATAGTAATGCTTCGAGCCCACGTGTCATTTCCGTTTTAGCAACTAAATAATACAATTTTTGCCGAAACTTCTCAATAAAAATATAAAACTTCTACAAATTATATTTGTTATAAACAAATGCTAAAATTAAGACGGTGTTAATTATATATATGAAAAAAATATTTAAGTAGTTTGTCAATTTAACAACTAATTACAGGTTTCGTCACAAAACTAGCATTTAAATATGTAGTAATATTTTAAACATTTATTACTTAATAAAAAATACAATTATCCATAATAGAAAAGTGACCTAATTAACATTCATTATTAATATAGTAACTTCCGGCATTCAATATTTCGAAGCAATGTCTTATAATAATGGTAATATTTCAAGAAACATTTATGAACGTGAAACGAGGTTGACAAATTTAATAATTGCACAGACTTAAATTTAAAATGAAACAATTCAATATCTATCTTTAATTTCTCCGCGTGTTGCCATATTTCCAGGCAAGATAAGTAAATATTATCAAAATCACCTTAATTAACATATTTGGGGAGAATATTTTAATAATAATCTATCACACGAGTGTAAGGGTTCCGTTTTTTCATTTTTTGTACGGAACCCTAAAAAATTGTTCGTGAATGTCCGGATGTCTCTTTGGACGTATGTGCGCATGTGCCACGATTGCACTCGAAATATTTGAACCATTTTTTTTTACACTTCGTCACGTCACCTGATTTTTTCCTATTGAAAATTGCTGTCTAATTCAGTGTCGTTTAATAATAATTTCTTTTTTATGAGGTGTGCACTCTTACGTACCTTGTATTTTTGGATTTTCCAAACTTATTTTCCGATCCCCCAGGATTACGTCTCAAAGACTGCTAGCTTATCGCTTCACTTTACGAGGTCTAATAAAGGTTGACTGAGATTGCTATGCGATAAGTCCGCCTTTTGTACAATTTTTTTCTGTATTTGGTATTTCCTTTTGTTTATGGTGCAATAAAGAGTACCTATTTGTATTGTATTGTACGAAAAGTACTTAGGAAATAAGTATTGACGACCTCTGTGGTGTGGTCACCATGCTAGTCCGCCACCCAGAGGTTCCGGGTTCGATCCCCGGTCAGGGCAAGTTGGAAATGGCCTTTTTCAAATTGTCCTGGGTCTTGGATGTTTATCCATATATGTATTTGTTATAAAATATTGTATCGTTGAGTTATTAATTATTATCCCATAATACAAGTCTCGAACTTACTTTGGGACTAGCTCAATCAGTGTAATTTGCCCCTATATGTTTATCCATATATTTATTTATGTATTTTTATACATTTACCAATAAAGATTTAACTGTTGATGTGTTGTTTGTTTTAGGTTACCAATTGTTACACTGGAGTGCCCTTTAGGATATTCATTGATCGCTGGAGAATGCGTCGATTGGCTTAAAAACGTAGTTACTGTTCCTAATAATTGTCCTGAAGGCCAGGAGTGGATTAACGGAGCGTGCCGTGATGTTTGGAGAGCACTCGATGTAAAAATGTAAGTTGCACCATTTCGAAAGATATTATGAAATTCAAAAATTATTTACTTTTTCAATTTAATTCATTTTTTTTTATATAAATAACAATTATTATTATGTAAGGAAAACGATGGATGCAGGCCGCTTCCAATCGGTCGTTTTTGAAAAACTTGGAGGAGGCTGAAGTCCAGTAGTAAACTTCCTGCGGCTGATATGATGATGATATTGATAATGCTAATATTATTATTGAGCGTCGAGCGAAGCGAACAAAGCGTCGCGGTTTCGAGATTGGCCAAAAATGCTTTTGTCCGGCTATCGGTTTTTCCGGTTGTTCTTGCCTACGGGTACCATTTCTCAACTTTCGAAAATTACTTAGAAATTATTCTCGAATCGGCTATTTGATTTTTTTCAAAATGGCTGAAATGCGGGCGTTGAATCCTTATATCATCCATTTCGTTTTCTTTTCTTTAGCCTATAGTGTCCCACCGTTGGGCAAAGACCTCCCCTCCAGACTTTTATTTGTCTCTTTCTGTAGCAGTATTTATTACGAATAATTTTCAAAAATATCATAAAACTTTGTTACTCTTATTAAGACTCAACTTTTTTGCCTGATAAACTTTTTTATCCAATTAACTTCAACGGGTTGGGGTGACTCGCGAGGGCTACAGCTCTCAGAGCCACTAATATAATATATTGCATATAAAAAACTTAAAACTTTACATGAAAAAAAGAATGGTAGGCACCTAAGTACTTAACACACAATTAAAAAGAAATCAAAAATACTGATTAATCTATTTGGTCTTTTCATGTTATATTCCACAATATACATACCTAGAAACATTTCTCTAAAATAAACTTTTCTTTCAACTTGTTAACAACGTACTTTCCCACTCATGATAAGATTTGACTGATAGAATTATACGGTATAAACAAGCCCTGTTACGTACAGCATTCTACATAATTTGTTTATCTTGGTTGCACTATGTCTTACATCTTATCTATTTGCTTGACGCAGGGGAGAATCAGCCACTTATCCTCGTAACACCGTCGACGTACCTGATAATTGCAAGCCAAACCAACAATGGATAAATGGTCAATGCCGTGATGTATGGCGAAGTGGGAGTCCAATCAACATATAAATTACTAGGAAAATACTTATACAAACAAAAGTAAGTTAATTTATATTTACATTTTTACCTACGTGTAAAGTGCCTATAATTACTGAATAAACATTTGAATTTTGAATAAGTATGATTTGATAGGTGCCTATAACATCATATTCTTTACTCGGACTGAGATAAAAAGTTATGGAAAGCATTTGATTTTACTTAACTGTTGATATTCTGATAAGATATATCTACGTCAAGTACCTAATATTAACAAAAAATAAACTAAAAGAACTAGAAAAACGCAGTGTAGGTACTCGAATTTCGAGCATCCAAAATTCCAGGGTATGTGGCATGTGGTCTACCTACCTGTGCCATCCCACAAGTGTACCTAAAAAAGGTGTACAAAATTAATTTCGTAAGTTAATTATATAGGTTTAAAAGTGCCTTTTAGTCTGTCTGAATATGTAACTCCCAAATACAGATGGATCGATTTTGTGACGTTCGCGCATTCGATTAAGACGTGGAAGTTTCTAATTTTTGAACGAGCGAGCGAAGAGAATGTTCCCAAAATCTACTTGAATTATTTGGCATTTCTATAGGTACATGTACCTAATGTATGTAAATACAACCAACCAACTCGGGTAGGTATTTTAGATCGAAGCTTGGTCAAATTTGATAGATGTAGGTAGATGTAGACAATAGAAGTTCGAACATACGAAGTACCTTCTTAGGTTTAAAGTTTGTTATTGTTTTTTATTACAGATCATACAACGCAGACACAAAGCTTGGAAAATGAAAATATGGTTATCTACTGAATGAATACTTACTGTATGCGAGCCTGTGATCAATTATACAAATTATAATTAAACAAATATCTGAAGCCTTTGATTCATACATCCTCCATCTCTGATTGTTAACCCTAGACCCACCCACTTTCTTATGTCATAATACAGGGTGGCTTTTTGCCCACCAGCCGAATAGTTCAGTATGTGATACTAAAATCATTAAAAAGTTATTAAAATCGATAAAGGATTAAAAATCGTTCTTTGTCCTCCCATACAACCCCATTTGGACGAAAGCTGATTTATGGGAAGTCGATTTTTTTTTTTGGTTTTCCCTCAATTGTTTTTATGGAAAGTAGTTCAGTATCATGGACGGAACGTATTAGTGGCCGGTTATTTATGTATGTTCACTGATTATGCGAAGATGCATGGACCAATTTGGAAAATTTTTTGTTTATAATTGGCCATGGATTCCGTTTCGTCCGATGATAAGAGAACTTCCTTTTTGTAAAGTCGGTCAGAGACAGCGTCTAATGCTTCGGCCGCACTTGTGCCTATCGTCCCGAAGCAATGCGCGGCTAATCTTCGTACGTTTTGTAGGTACACTAAAAAGTTATCGCGATAAGGCGCTGGTCACACTAGCGGCTTCGTTATTTTTCACGAACTATCTGGCAATAATCCAAGATGGCGTCATCTGCGTGTTTTAAATATGGACGACGACTTTCTTTTCTTTAACATGTGTGCTAACAATTACAAAATGCATTTATTGAAACCTAAAAAGAAACCTAGAAAGAAAAAGCTAAAAATTTTAAAACCATTTTATCGTTCCACTCTATTTTTACGCATTAACAACCGTGGCACCGTCGCACAGCACGCGTCTGAACAAGTTGAAAACAAACGTCAAAATGAACAACGCAAGTGCGACCACGCAGAGCGATTTGTTAGCGTGCCTAAATCCTTTGATGTATCGCCACCCGCTCGATAACTAACATGAAGTCCGAATATTCAGGATGATACCCGATAACGGCCGGTCACATTTGCGTGTATCGTGTAATAGCACGAAGCTTCGTGACGATAGGTGCAGGTCCGGCCCAAGCATAAACGGTACTATGCATGCACCAACAGTACCACAGATAACAAATATTTTGACGTCTGTCAAACGTGAAAAGTAACTAGACTGACGGACGGCAGCACTGTCGAGCCGTGACGTGCGTGACCGTGAGTGAAAAGTTCATAGGGGTTAAAGTGCGTACATACATTGCGAATTTTACGTTTTGAAGGACGTTATCTATTAATCTTATTCTAAATTAAATATAAAAAGCACTTTTAGTTATTAGTTTTTTAGAATTTGTAAACATGTTGCATTACATGCTTTCTCATTTTAAGGTTTTACGGTATAGTATAACCAATAATTTCGCACGCTTAGTATGAAGCCTGTTTGGTGTAACGGTTTACGCCGTCAAAACTAATCAGGAGTCTGCTGGTTCAAATCTCCACAAAGGCTAAACATACCTTATAAAAATCTTTTATGCGTTTTTCTTTTCATTTAGAATTAAAGTATAAGCGATAATTTCGCGCGCCTCGTACAAAGCCTAATTGGCGTAGCGGTTAACGCAATGGACTCAAAGTCATTGAGATCTCAGAAATCTCAGGTTTAAATCCGACCTCACTGCAAATAAATTTTATATTTGATATTTAATTTAGAATAACATTAATAGATGACACCACGTTTGCAAGTTTGCAGCTTAAATTGTTGGCAGAAAAATTTCGCGAGATGGCTCTCTATTTCAGTTATATTATTTATAGTACTATATGGAAAAGTTGTAAATTGTAAATGCCAACCCAACTAACCAAGAAATATTTTTTGCATTTTATTAACAAATTCATTTGATGATAAGCTTTTTATTAACATAGCAGTGCTGTTCAAAATATAACATTTCAGTTTTCTCCTAAATTGAGTCCAATAATAGTTACATAAAAAAAGTTTTACAAGTTTGTTATGACTCATACATTTTGTTAGAAATAAGATGAATTTTTCGTATTTTTGTGAACTATAATAGTATTTTAACATCAAAATGTCTGAAAGAAAAGGTACTAAAGCTCTCGAGCTCTGGTGTAAGCGTCTAGTGAAAGATTGTCCTAATGTTCATATTGATAACATGACCACGTCTTGGCGAGATGGCATAGCTTTTTGTGCTCTGGTCCACCACTTCAGACCTGATCTAATGTAAGTATCCATGTGCTTAATTTCATGTCAAGACTCAAGTTATCCTATTGTAACTGTTTTTCCTATTTGTCGGTTTTATAAAAAGAGTCATGCATGTTACAATTAAATGATTAATTATAACAACAATAGGATATAAAATCTTTTGATTTCAAGCTATTGTTATTAGGTTAATTTGTTTTGTTGTCCCTGAAACACACACAAACTTACACGTTTGCTTGTATATTTCTAGTGCCATCTTAGATAAGTACCTCTCCTATTGTTGATCTAGAGGATGAAATGGCTAAATGAATTAAATACACATGCCTATGTGTATTTAATTCATTTAGCCATTTCACAACAAAGACTTGCACGGACATATTATCTGGCATCTACAATCTTACGAAATAATTGATTTTTTATTAATGCTAACTTATGTAATTTATTGTACTTAATTAATTCTCAAATTCTTTCTAAACTCTATTTTAATTAAGAAGCTTGTTCTTGTTGTAAAATTTTAGTGGAGATGCCTCCATTCCTCTCTTATCTTTGCCATCCTATTAATGTTATAGTAAGACCATACTCCTAACTTTTCTTTAATTGGTTGGAAAAACTTCATCCTCGTCTTTCCCTTCCTTATCTCGCTTCTATCTTTCCTTCTACTATTATTCTGAAGAGTTAGTCATGTCTTATTAGATTTCCAATCGTCTTCCCTCTTCCATTTTCAATAGTTTTTTAAATATTTTATCTCTCTCCAACTTGTTTTAGTACCTCCTCATTGCAAGCTTTATCCAACCAAAAAATCTTTCTAAACACCGAAGATTAATTAATCTCCTAATGTGTGGTTTATTTTATACATTTTAGAGACTTATCTACATTGAAACCAGAGAATATTTATGAAAATAACCAACTGGCATACACTATTGCTGAGAAACATTTAGGAATTCCATCTTTGTTGGATCCTGAAGATATGGTGGAAAATGAAATTCCTGACAGACTATCCATTCTAACTTATTTGTCTCAGTTCTACCAAAGACTTGCACATACTGGTAATTTTTTTAATATTCTTGTAGATTCTAAAAGTAGGTAACTGGCAAAAGTCGACCCTTTAAAAGATAAAGAAAGATGTGATTTATATGTATGTTTGGTTATTAAACAAAGCCATTTCGACTCACTAAGAGAAGACTTGATTTGTTTTTGTGTTTCAAACTAATTTAACAAAAAAATATTGTGACTACACAAATTGCAGAGCCACCAAGATAAATGAAGCTTTAATTGTGAGACCAAAGTACTTACCACGACAAATCAAATAAACCCAAACTCAATTGATCTTATAATAAAAAATAGACAAACTAAGTTTGATCTTTGAACCATTATCAGCCCAAATCCAGTTGACATGACAAACGAGTGCCATTTTAGGTCAATTTGTTTAGGATGGACAGTGGTTTAATTAAACCTGATTATAAAGCAAGAATACGGAATAGGCTTTTAATCTTGTTAGGTAACACAGGTAAATGCATGAAGAGAATATTGTGGAGAAATTTAATGTGCGGGATTGAACATGCATTAGCTCAGTTAAAAGAGCATGGTCATATTAAGACCATGTTGGTGGTTCAAGTTCCGCTCAAGTTGTATTTTTTCACCATTTCATTTTTAATTTCATTATTTTTTTGAGTACTTTAGTACTGCATCTTGCTTGAATGCCTAAAAACCTTGTAAAATATCATGGTTTTGTTATTAAAATATGGTTTTGTTTTTTCCGTTCTGACTTCTTACTGCTACCCTTGGGCTTCATAATCAGTTCAGCTCTATGAGATCATTTTATTGCACTGCTGTCCCATATCAGAGACTAGGAAGTTGGTAAAATTTAATTTAGATACAAGATTTAATTACAGATAAACAGTAATGCAACATTTTGTATGTAATCTGTGCCAACAGATAGACATAGATTGGGACTGATGAAACTTAAATATAACTTGTTATTAAAAATAGAAATCTGCAACTTCGATGAGATGCTAAATGCTGCTGCCATAGAAGTTGTTCTGTTTCTATCCACTGGCCCAGTAAACTTGATGGCTCTGTCTGTAGTTACATATAAACAATATGTTTATTTATAGCAGGAAAATACTGTATTCCTACAATTTATAGCAAAAATATGTATTCAGAATAATTATATATTTCTGCAGTCTGTAAACAAAGTTGCTGGTTTTCTATAACAATAAATAAATGTTTCAGTAAATACAAAGCCTTCTGAAAGTGAAACAAAAGTGTCTTCACCCTCATCAAGCCAGCCAAGCCCACCGGCTACAGTGGTATGTTTAACATCTATTACACTTGTTTTTATATCATCTTAATTGTACTTATTGTGTTCGCATAATTTAATTCTCCTATCAATATGTTGTCTTCCTATACTTTTCTTCTGTACTTTGTAGGCACCAATAAAATTTGGAAAGACTGGACTTGATAAATGTGCTGCATGTGGTCTACCTGTCTACCTCGCACAACGCCTTCTCGTTTCTCACAAACTCTACCACAGAAGATGCTTTCGTTGTTCTAAATGTTCGGGCCACATAAACCCTAAGAATTACGAGTTTTCTGAAGGATCAGATTTTTTTTGTGATAGTTGTAAAAACGAAAACATACTATCCAAATTCCTAAACAATAATCATCATGATCAAATGGGTATGCTAGCGTTTAGCGATAATGTAGTCGAAAAGGACTATGAAGTTCTGAGAGAGGAACCAATTAGCCCCAAGACACGACCGCGGCCGCAATCAATATTAGGTAAGCAAAATATAATTGTACTTGGAGAGAAATTAGTAGGTATTTTTATTTCCAAATCTACTTCTAGATAACTAATAAATAACACACACATGACTGACGCTTTCCCACTCAACACGTTGCTATGAGTTGTATATGCAGAAGTGCAAACTACATTTTTACACTTGACTTGAACTTCACTTTAGATAAAATTTTCTGCTTTTTGTGATTCATGTATGTGAAACTAAATTGAAATCTTATTCCTTTATCACAACATAATTAGAGGTAAGTATTATTGTACAATTATTTAAATACATTATTGTATACTTACTAGCATATTTATTGTCAGTATTGTAATATTCTGTCATTTCTGCTTTTTAGAGAAAATAAGTATGTTTGAAAAGAATTCAGAAAAAGACTCAATGATTGATGATAAATTCACAAACCTTTCTATTAAAGACAATGTAGTTACTAAACCTAATGATATAGATGCATCAAGTATAAGCAATGCCAGCGGCACGACTGTTATTGACAGCAAATCTCATATTTTCACTGATACACCATCTGTCTCAGATTATACTAGCACAAATGTGGATATGAAAACAGACAATCATTTTGATAAAAACGTGTTAGACAAAGTATATAAGAGCAATCTTCAAAAGTTCAACTTTTTACAAACTCAGCTGTCAGGTGATGTTATAGATGAAGATAAGCCTGTAGATAACGGGTTATTAGGCCATGTGAAACCGAATAAAAAAGATTCTAGTAATGATAAATCGGAATGTATTGATAATAATGAAAAAAATGTTCAAGTTAATTCTGATAATATTCTCAAAAAAGAAAGCAATATCACTGATGATAACAGAATAGCACAAGGTCACGCTGTGATAAATTCGGAACCAACTGCTATGGAATTATCTGAATCAACTAAAAAAGAAGAAATCAGTATTAGTGTTCCACCTAGAAGAAAAAAGCAAATTACACCTGAAAAGTCGAAACAACCAGCAGAAAAGGGAGATACACCAAAAAAGACACCTGAATCCAAAAATTACCCCAAACATTTAAACCCTTTTTCTGATGATGAGGATGAGGTAACTAACTACAATAAAATATAATTTGTCACTTTTAGGGAATATTTTGATCCTGAGTCACACTCAAATTCCGTTTATTATATAAGGTCTTTAAAAAAATATACTGAAACTATTTTAAAGGTGAATTTGGTCCATGATAGTGGACAACTTTTCCCAAGGAACACACTCCTAAATCGAATTTGGCTTTCCATACAAAGTCAGATTAGCTTATCGGTCGACTTTTATGGGTGGCCAAAAATGACTATCATATATCGATATATTTCCTTGGGGAAAGTTGTTTAGTATCATGGACTGAATTCTCCCTTAAAATAGTTTCAGTATATTTTGTTAGATCTTATATATTGTGACCACCCCACAAGGTGGTCAGACGACCTGACCAAGGTCGCTGGAAAGCGCTGGATGCAGACCGCTCTTGATCGGTCGTTTTCGAAATTTTTGGGAGAGGCCTATGTCCAGCCGTGGACGTTATGCGGCTGAAATGTTGATGATAATGATGATGATATATTGTGAACGTTTGGTGACGATGGTTTCAAAGTTTTCCATTTATTTAGAATACACAAGGTTTCTTGAGATATAATATTGAATTGTATTTGAATGTGCTCTTTTTATTTATTTTAGGAAGAGCCGTCCAAAGAACCTCTGAAAGAGTCCCCTAAAAATGCGAGCACAAATCCATTCGGCAGCTCGGACGAGGAAGATGACGATGTACCGCCAATTCCCGAGCCTCCGAAAGTCCACCAAGAACCGGCTACACCTATGTAAGTCTCTATTATAGGCTGTGATCATTATTATGGGCAAACTTGCATTGCTTATGTTTTAGTTGACATTGTTGAAGAGATAAACTTCTCTTGTGACATTTATTTAGCAAAATAGATAAAATAGCTTAGGTACCTATTACTGTATCTACTTTATCATTGTCGAATAAATATAATATCTTCTACATTTTACAGCCAGGCTAAAATTGAATAATGTCTAATAAAGTGTATTTGATTGGTATTTTGCTTATAGGCGGCGCCTTATAGCAGTCAACCCATTCTGGTCCGATGGCGAAGAGCCCTCCTCAGACGAAGAAGATGCTCATCGCAAAAGGTAAGGGATGACTTATTAACGCTTAAAAGGCTGGTTGGCAGCCTGAAAAATCTATTGGTCACTTACACATACGAAGAAACAACAACCTGCTTGGAAGAACTGGATCGCGGGAGCCAGGGACAGAACAGGATGGCGCAGACAAAAGGAGGCTTATTCCCAGCAGTGATTTTTTGAAAGCTAATGATGATGACAAACGCCGTGAGTAGTGCATTCACGTCGTTAACATAAGGGTCGTAGATTCGGATCCCAATCGACATGTTTTTATTTCAATAAACACTTCGAGCATTGCAATGCTATTAAAAATGTATAACTGATGATGATGATCTTATAAGAAAATTTGACATACTGATGTGAAAATTCTTAATCATCGATACGTTTGGGAAATAATTTATTAAGTAGGTTTAATTTCGAAAACCAACTGGTACTGACTAGATATGAATAATTATAAATTCATATCTAGTCAGTACAGTTATTATTTTAAAAAAACCCTGACTACCTTTTTATATACCCAGTGTCACTCTCACAGTAAATACGAATCTAAAGACACCTCTCAAACTAAAATCCATCGAACCATTCAGGCTGCAGAGCGTGCCAAACATACATACATACATTCTCTCGAAAAACACAACCCTCCTTATGGCGCTGTCGGGTAAAAAACATACTTCCAAAGGAGAAGATTCGATTCCTTTGGAAGTATTTTTTTTTACCCGACTGCGCCAGAAGGAGGCTTATGTTTTTTTAAATATTTCGTACAGTGTAAGTAAACCTGTAGTTTTATTGACCAGTGGGTCAAAAATGTACAAGTCGGCATTGACGACGAGCACGCCGAACCTGCCAAGCAGCGCGGCGCGCCGCAAGAAGGCGCGGGCGCCGCCCCCGCCGCCCGCGCCCTCCGACCCGCGCCTCGACCCCGCCGTCTCCGTCGACGACGTCGCCAGCATCTCCTCGCTCAGCTCCTACAACTCCACGGTGCATTCTGATCAAGTACGACACGTCTTACCTATTGCAAAAACCACCTCGCTTCAGTCTTTACACATCTCTTATCAGTCTAGAATCGTATCGAGATTGTATCCAAATGTTTTTCACTTCAGAGAACCCTCATTGGCTTGTTAGGTAGATTATTATTTCTTTATTTTATAGTTCTAAAACCGGCCAAGTGCAAGTCGGACTCACGCACCAAGGGTTCAGTATAAAAAAAAACATGTTTGTTGTATCGGAGCCCCCCTTAAATATTTATATTAATTATATATTTTGAAAGTGAATAAACAACTTAATATTCTGTGAATATTTCAACCGTCTACCTGATGCTACCATTAATAACGAGCAAAAAAACGGCAAACAAAATCATGTTTGTTGTATGGAAGTATACAAAATTTTAAACATTTATTTATCATGTTTTTAGTATTTGTTGTTATAACTGTCTAGCTATTACGGTTTATGACATACAGCCTGGTGACAGACAGACAGACGGACAGATAGCTGAGTCTTAGTAATAGGGTCCTGTTTTTACCCTTTGGGTACGGAACCCTAAAAATGTACCGACACGGCGTGGACACGGCCAGCAAGACATGTCTAAATTTAAATCTGATTATTTTGTTTTTTAATATTGTTTTAGAAGTCCTTCGGTAAGTCGACACCGTTGATGAAAAAGAAGAAGCTAGCACCAACTCCCCCTGACAGCACGTACGGGGGTTCCATGGAGAAAGGTGTAGACACTTCAGGGATTCGCAATACTTCTGACAGTAAGATTGTTTTTTATTTTGTTAATATGCATACCATCGTATTTACAAAAATGCAAGTATGGCGCAACATAATCTTTTTGTAGTTTGTTTTTTTATTTATTTATTTAAAAATTCATGTACACAAAATACAAACATAGGAACGAACAAAGTAAGAACATTGAGTACATAGGTACTGCTTATTTCATAAGAAATCTCTTCCAGAAGACCCAGGACAGGAAAAGAGAAGAAAACAGGTAGTAGTAGGCGTGTACAAAATAGACTCAAGTTAAATACAAATACATAAAAAAGGTACTTATCTAAAAGTTTAAACATAAACATACATATTATATAATACATAAACTAAAATATACCTAACTATTGTATATTTTATATATTTTTTAGTTTAGACATCATTAATAAATCAGTTATTAAATTATAAGTCAGTATCATTCAAGCATTTTTACAATCTCTCCTTACACCGACGTTAAAAGATTAAGTAAAAAAGTAAGTAGTATCGTCTTACAGCACTCCCAAAGTGTTTTAGTGGATTTTGTTTTACCATAAACGTAGACAAATGACTCAGTAGTTTAAGTTGCTAGCTAGTAGTTAATTCAATAAATACTGACTATGTACACCGTGCTTTTCAAATATTGTTATGGATTAAGATAACGCCAGGAGTTGACATTCCTGACGGCTAATACAAGTTATGAGCAGCAAACAAACAAACACTCTATTATAATTACCTTTAATTTGTTTTATCCTTCTTTATCTTAAAATAAGCGTCATGCAAAGCATTATGTATAATTGTATCAATTTTTATTATTAGTTTTTAATGAGCTTATTGCACTTTATCAATCTCCAATGATTGATGATTCATTTTCGCCTAAAAAAATGTTATCCGACTTCTAATCATAAGGAAAAAGATAGAGTTCCTATTTATTTTCTGATAATGTACTTATAATTCTCTGTTACGGAATGTAGAGAATATTTATCAGGTTTAAAAAAACGTGCGAGTCGGATTCGCATAAGGAGGGTTATGTACGGTTTTTATGATGACTTAAATTTTCATATTCAACTCTGGTGGCTTCGTGTGGTCTGATACTAAATTTTCACCACCCTCTGCGCATAATTTACTATTTCATATTTTTTCAGGCGCACGTAAAGTAAAGGGTCCGGCGCCCGGTTTACCGCTCCCCGAACGCCGAGAAGTGAAGCTGCAGATGTCTCCAGAAGACCTGCAAGTCCAGCTGGACATGCTGGAAACGCAGCAGCTGGGCTTGGAGCGGCAGGGCGTGCTCATTGAACAGATGATACGGGATAAGTGTGAGGGTAAACATTCGCACCTGCACTTTATATATCAAAGTTATACACCACTATTCTATTTAGCTCTTGACTTGCGGTGTGGGATTTTTATTAGTCTAGGGATAGGTACCAAAGCAAGTCAAGTTACTCAAATTTATAAAACGTTTACTATTGCTGTTGCATACAATAAGTGTACTTGACATGCTGTTGGGTACAAGTGGAAGTTGTTAAACCAGGTTATTCCTAAGAAAATAATCACCTGCGCACTTTTTATTTCATTTTGAAATCACCACTGCACAATTGGGATTTGAATTCACAGGTTTGTAACTATGTATTTAATTCTGGATCCTGGAGATATCTACTTGACATTCGTTTTCATATTTTGTTATGTAAACTTAATTATCTATAAGTTTGTCTATTTTATTACTCTATCACGTCTATCTATATATTATATGGGTTATATAAAGCAAAGAGTAGCCAGACTTAAGGTCTCTTTACCCTACACAGAATCAGACTTTCCCATTCAAACGTAGTGTAGCTTTAATTTTGAAACGGCATGTTAGATATTAGCGAAATTATGTAATTTCAAAGAAATTACTTATATTAAGGCACTAGTTTTCACAGTCAAAATATGAACTTAAAAGATAATATAACATAGTCAATTACATCATATTTGACCAGTATGAAAAACGAATCAGTATTACTACATTCTCAGGTTTTTTCTCAAGTTTATATTTGACTGTTGAAAACTAGTTATATGCCTAGATATATGCAATTTCTTCAAAATTACAAAATACTGTCAAAATCTCACATGTCATTTCAAATAAAAGCTAGACTACGTTTGTATGGAAAAGTCTAGGGAAAGGGGATTCTTAACGATTAGCTAGTTGGGAGGCCTAAAATTGAAAAAAGAAATCAGACATATTGCTAGAACAGATTGCTAAGAGTAGCTTATCGCATTTGGAAGTTCGTAGGTTTTTCGCCAGAATATACCTACGTGAATATACATAAACTTTTTTTCTCGTTTTGGGTTAGCGGCTCTGTCTGCTACGGGAGGGAAAAAGGAGTTATAGTTTGTGTTTATTCATATCTGACGGTTACATGACCATTTACCTTGTTCCCAATAACAACCGTAAATCAAACAGATAAGTATTGCGAGTAGGTGCTCTGTGTAAATGGACAGGAATTGAATAATGCTGATGGATAAATTTGTTTACAACAGGCGATGAGCCGACGACGGTGCCGCAAGAGGAAGTGGAAGATTTAGTAATACAGCTGTGTGAACTAGTCAACGAGAAGAATGACTTGTTCAGAAAACAGACGGAGCTCATGTATATGTAAGTGAACGTCAACGGCAGTCCCTAGCTAGACCACTCTGAAGGCATGAAGCAAAGTTTTTGTTTTGCAGACAAAAGTCGTCGACATAACACTCCATTATACAAACTTGATTAATATAAATGATTAGCCTTACCTTAGATTTAGCTATGTTTGACACCAAATAAATTTAAGCTTGCTCTTGTCAGTGGAGTGAAGATGCCTCCATTCTCTTGGCTCTCTGTCATCATTTGAATTTTCTGGTAGGACTATACTCCTAACTTTCAATTTAAAATCCTTAGCTCTAGTCTCAAAACAATTGTGGTACATTTTAAGACATATCCTAGTCCTAATAAAATGGTCTTAAACGTCTCACACATAGGAAACTTATGTTATTTGTATAGTCATTTACAATTATACTGATATTAAAATTAGATATTATGTGGACTGAGAGTCTGAGGATACATTGTTTGTCATAATTATTCAATAAGAATGATGACAAATTTGAAATGAATGTCGATTTTTAAATTTAGTTCCTAAACATGTACCGATTGTACTCAAATAATGATATTTGTGATTTTACAAATACAAACCCTTAAAAGGGACTTGCGCCAAGCTCAAGCCAGACTTTTTGTCTTTAAAGTAATCATCGGTTCCATAATGAACCTTCTCACAAAGTACTTTTTTACATAAGCTTTAAATTTTCTATCTGGCATTACAAGACCGACTCAGGCAATTTAAAAGCTTTATACGACTTACTGACTGTTTTAGCCTATAATACGGGGTAACTAAATCGTTTATATTACGTAAGTTTCTATCCGTAATATCACCCATTTTATTAAATAAGGCAATATTTTATCTTGCAAACATTATATTTTTAAACTGATGATCTACGCAGCTAAATGCTTTTGTAAGGTTGCAAAAAGAATCGATTGCATAGTGCTCCTGTGCGTTTTAAAGTGTGAGTAACTAACGCTAACCCCGCATCGGTGGTCGATTTCCCTCCATTAAAACCACACTGCTGACTCTGAAAAAAGTTATGGGTGATAGTGATGTTGCATTTGATTAAGCATTATCTTTTCAAACACTGCTTAAAACTGGCTTGATGGAGATAGGTTTATAATTGCCAGGATCTGTACTTACCCTGTTTTTAAATAAAGGAATCAAATTATTATCGAGTTGCGTGACTTTTGTTTGTTTGCATACGCTGGTCTTGGCAGAGCCCTCTCGTGCCCCTAGATTAGCTACATTATCTACATATCAAAAGTAATAAGCAAAAACATTTGTTTTCAGACGGAGGCAGCAAAGATTAGAGCAAGAACAGGCCGATATCGAGCACGAAATCAGGGTGATACAGTCGCGGCCTGCTGTTAATCGCATCGACGCTGATAAGGTATCAGTATTTAGCCAATATTATTACTAACATACATGCTGCGAAGGTGCCTATCGTACCAACATCTTTTAGCAATAGAATTTCATAGAAACCACTGATAAATAAGGCGAATTGTTAATCGCGTCAAAGACTTTAGTTTTTGTTTTTAGCATTGTTTCATAATGATTGACGCGTTTATTTTTTATACATTTTGTAGTTGAAAAAATATAATAACCTAGTTTCAATCGAAAACTAGTGTGGAACCGGCGTTCATTGTAAATCCTACTAGAGCGATTAAAATGCAGCATTATGGAAATGAATGCAAAAATCATTCGACGAATGACTCTAGCATGGTTGCAAAAAATTACGACGATACAGTAATATCGAAAACAAACGTATTTGACTTAAAAGTTGAGTGCCTTTATTCGATCTACTTACGAGGAAATCTACAAAGTAATGTTGCGTCAACATAGAAATAAAAATTATTTTTTTGCTGTTGAAAAACGTAACTGCTACAATTATTTGAAAATACCAAATGGCCTTTCGAAAATTAAATACTAATTGGTTATTTTTTTAACTGTTATTCATTGATACAGGCTCGTGAGGAACAATTGGTGTCTCGTCTGGTGGAGATAGTGCGCATGCGCGACGAGCTGGTGCAGCAGATCGACGCCGAGCGGCGCCGCGAGCGGCAAGAAGACCTCGCCATCGCCGCCTCTATCGCCAGCAAGAGAGGTTTGTATGTCTATATAGATACGACCGTTGGAATCACGATGTCTTCTTGTTCCCCACATTTTCCATTTTGCCTACCTAAAGGAATCTGATATAAATATGGCATTGTTATCAATGGGCTTAACGTCATACAAACAGGAACACTTGATGCTTGATTTCACTTAAAATCAGAATTTGATGACTCTTTAAACTTATCCTCGGTACATCCGGGTCTGTTCGAAGGAGCATATTTCATATAGGTTCTTAATTCCTATAATCTTTTCACAGCTCAAAGAAACAGTGAATCCAACAGCTCATCGATAAAATCAGCTGAGGCTGTTGTGTTGCCGAAAAAGAATAAAGTGAAGGATAAGGTGAAAAAACAATTAAAGAAAGCCAAGCACTCGTTGATTTCGAAGAAAAAAGAAGACACTGACCGCAAAGACGAGAAAGAAAAGACAAAAGAAGAGAAAAAATAAAAGTGAAATAAAATTTGACAGTTATAATGTCAGTTTATATTTTATCGCAGTGAGTGAGAGAATATCACTTTAATGAAACTGTTAAGGCCAATCAGTATGTTTAAAAACCTGGTTAGTTGATGCCACTACATTTTATTGTGTTAAGGGCATTGCCATAGTATTTTTAGAACCGGTGTTTTCGGAATATTGCAGGTCTTTAAACATTCTATTCGGCTGTAAGTATATATTTTTTTATTTATAGGGTCAATGAATACTTAGTGAAGCCTGAAATGTGTCGACTGATCAGGAGGCTTTAATTGAATGTTCGAAACACGGGAGGTCTCTCTATGTGCCACTCCCATACCTTTTAGAAAGTATTAAACTAATCGGCTGCGATTTGTGGTACTGAAAGTACTTAACGAAGACTGAAACATTCCACTTATAAAAATATTATTTAATTATGGGCGTAGAAAATAAATGACAATGTTTATTTTATGTTATCTTAGGAATGTAGAAACATGTGCCAGAAAAAAAAATATTGTATTTGTAAAATGTTACATTATTGTGCAACTTGAATCTCATACTCTTTCACCTGACCATTTCGCATCAGTATATATTACAAACGTAACACTTCCCAAAATGCGCTACATCTTAAATAAAACCGCATACATCGCCCGAGTAGTTCCTTAGTTTACCCGTATAGATAGAGACATGGCGGGGGATTTCAGTATATGACTTATGGATCAACATGAATAGATTAAGACAGTGGCGGATTTGCAGCCTTGGACACCCTAGACTCATTAGTACCAGCTTCGACACTTGATACTTTTATATTTATTCATATTTTGCCGCATCTAGCCGATGCGATGGCGGCATTAATGGATGAGCGGAGCATCGCTTTGCCAGTTTTGCCACGCTAATATCTGGCTGCTCCACGCCCGGCTACTAGCCTTAAGAAAATTCTGAAACTGGATCTTTATTCTGGATCGTAGATTTTGATTGGACTATCTTAAAGTGACAAGACTGTGCTGCCCTTCCACTCCGACCAACTGAAACAAATTGATATGCTCCTTCTGCTTTCACGCAAACATCTGAGAAACTTATTTGAGACCTCAGTATATTGTAATAAAATGTTGCTTTTTCCCACAATATACTGCTATTAAAACGCCAACTATTGTTTGCGATTGCAACCATAAATACCTGAGGTAACTACGCTTTAAGATTATTTTCAACTTTGATATTTATATACACCATTTTCCTGAATTCTATTGCACCATTATTGAACGACCTCTGTGTCCTAGTGGTCACCATGCCAGGCTGCCACTTTGAAGGTCCTAGGTTCGATCCCCGGTTAGGTCAAGATGGAAAATGATCTTTTTCAGATTGACCTGGGCCTTGGGTGTTTATCTATATATGTATTTGTTTTAAAATATTGTATCATAGTATCGTTGAGTTAGTATCACATAACACAAGTCTCGAAATTACTTTGTGGCTAACTCAATCTGTGTGATTTGTCCGTATATTATTATTAGTATTTTTATTTATTGACCGTATATATTTATTTATTATTATGATATTGCTAACTGGAAAAAAGTATAATTCGTTTCGAAAAAGTTTCGCATATTATAGCTATATATATGCGAAACTTTTACATACATATATAAACGCAAACCAAATAACTGTGAATATCTTGCTTTTTATATGTATCGAAAGTATAGAATATAGGTATCGAAAAGTATAGGTATATCAAAATGGTTATCATTGAAAGTTGTTAAATTATTTTTGTTTATTTTTAATATATTACGTTCATATAAATATTCTTTAAATCTCTTGAAACTGCATAGAAATATGTTATTTATATTATATGATGAATATATGACATAACCAATTCCTACAACACTACACTCATATGAACCCACACCACAATGTACTTATCTCTCTGTTCATGGACACATAATCTAAATGTGATTATTATTCTTACAGTGAAGTTCATCTTACTTATTAAGAACATTTTACCCCTGAAATTTCCAAGAAAGAAAAGCGCATTATGATTCCATGTGCCTTTACTCTGTAACTTGAGGTGTCTCAATAACAATATGTATATTTAAGGCGTTATGATTCATTTTTTTAAATGAGGAATAATAAATCGTCAGAACTATAGATCGTGTTAAACATTTTAGGTACTCTACTGACTTAGTGTATTTATTTTAATTTTCACATTCTTTATTCCCAAAAAGTTAAATGTTCCACGTACATACTGATTTCATTGACTGTTTCGCAAGACTCATCATTGTACTCATTTGAACATTTTATAAAAGCAAGTTGATACTTGAGTTTTATTAGAACTGACAGTTATTCTAAGTATCTTACATGAATAAAATTGAAACTCAATCAATATTTAGATTTTTATATAACTACTATATTATTAGTAACAATGTTGCATGTGTGATAAGCGTTTTATTTTTAATTAATAGTATTTTATTAATCAAAACGACTTGTTTATACATATACAGATTTAACGCTGCACTAGAGAAATGCAGGAGATATACTTATCAAAAATTATGAAAAATATTTTAACATTAATAGATTTTTAGAGCTATGAACAACTCATCCTACAGCCTGTCATGTTTATTTTAACAACTTGTTGGAATAATCATTATTATGCAATGTAATGGGGAATTTCGTGTAATGAAAATATATTTGTCTGTAGTAAATATTTTATTCATGTCCTAAAATATTAAGACGAAGTGGTAGCTAAAGTGGCGCCCTCATTTGAAATAAATTGTTTAAAACTAAATATGGTGAAAATTAAAAATTTGATTTGTATAAATGTCTAGAAAGACCTTTAAACTATTTTATGAATAACCTTTAAAATTATTACTAATAGTCCGTCTAGTTTTAAAACTGTTTTTCGCCAAAAGTGGCCACTTTTGGCGAAAAACAGTTTTAAAACAAGATGGACTACCAATATTACTTTCAAAAGTTATTCATAAAATAGTTTAAAGGTCTTTCTAGACATTTATACAAATCAAATTTTTAATTTTTACCATATTTAGTTTTAAACAATTTATTTCAAATGAGGGCGCCACTTAAGCTACCACTTCGTCTCAAGAACAAAATTGTATTAGCTAACATAATGTTACTTAAATGGTTGTCTGCCATAATAAAAAAGTTATTGATTTAAAATTCTAGTACTTATATTTTAGGCAATTAATTCATAATACTCCCATCTTCCGAATTATTTTTATTTACAAGTTTTTTTCTACTTAATTTACTTTGTTTTATTAAATATTTTGTTATCAAGTTATGCACAGATTAATTTAATTTTGTGCCTGAATTATTCAATTTTGTAAAACAAATAAGCCATCCATTCAATTTCTGGCATAAGTTGATCATCTATAAAAATAGTTTCATAAATATATATTGTATTTTGTAAGTGCACTTAACACAAACCAGCACAAATACACTTTTGACTATTGATAACTGATGTTTTGATTAATCTCCCTTTTCTTACTCACAATACATTCATACCTTATAATAAGTATTCAAAATTAATATATACCCAAGTATTATGACTCCACTTCTGATTTATGTACTATAATAACTATCACATGGGCCTGGGTCGACGGGGGCTATGAGGATGCGCATGTGTGTCGGTACTTAGAAAAATACAGTCCAACGCTTCCTGTGCTTCGGTTGATAGCCTCGGCCGTCACAAAACGGGTTCTTGCATTGCACATCATTTTTTGTCTATAAAGTATGTAACGTACATGTGCAAAATTAAATTTGTATCTAGCTATCCATGTCATTAAATATTAGCTGAGGAGCCGACGAGGCTAAATTTGGATTTACTCGAGCGCTGTGGCCGTGGGAACCTAATAGATTTTGAAAAAAGGGCACCATGCACGGGTGGGGGGAGCGTCTACGGGATTTCAAAATTGTAAAAAACAAAACAATAAATGGAAATATTCGAGCGCGTCAGATATTGATAACTTAAATGCTCCCACTCGCTCTGATAACGAAGGCATGTTAATCTGCCGACTGACATGGAGGTGGCTATAGGAGAGTTGAAATTAGGAAAAAAATTTTTTTTTTTGAGCGCGTCCTTTGTTCAGCGGGCATGTTAATTAAGCCTAAAAGAAGCTCCCGTTCAAAAGACTGACGATTTGGAAGTGACGCAATCCTGTAGCGGCTTTTTGAAAATGAAAAAAATAAAATACATTGAAATACTCGTGCTAGCCCAAAATCTGACGATTATTTGGAGGGATTTTCTTATTCTGACGGTTTTAAATTGACCTTGTATGGAAGCCATCTCTAATTTAAAAAAAGTTAAATATAGTGGTATGCCGTCAAATTGTTGACAATACTCCTACATTTTGGAAAAAACATCACGTCTCTGACCCTGACCGTTTCTGCAGGCCGTACCCCTTCCTCATCAAGATCTGGCGATCAAGAGTGGGGACGGTGCGAGTGCGAGTGAGTGAGAAATACGAAAAGTGAAAGAGAAAGACGGACTAGGGAATCCATGCTTTATACCAACTGCTGGCACTATACTGCATTTACGATTTTTGATACTTCGGCTTGTGATATTGCTTCAAAATAAAAAAGAAATCGACCGCCCTCGAGTATGTCCAGGTGACTTTTTTTGCAAGGTTGTGACCCTCCCCCTCTTATGTCACACTCAAATGGTCAGATTATTGAAATGCATGCTTTTCAGCATGTAATTAACCCACCTTATCTTAATCTGTCGCGCTCGAGTATTTCTGACCATCGATTTTTTTTATTACCATCTATTCTGATGGGCTACCCTAGACGCACCCCCCTAGATAAATAGCTTGTATTTGGTAGATGTACTCAACAGGGTGCAAGGTACCCCTCTATATGTTAATCTGACATGCTCGAGTAAATCCAAAAATCCCCTCTTGGACTCCCTAACTATAGTATGCAGTAGGCAATTATTTTCCTAATGATAGAACTAAATTACTGAATCTAAATACAATACATACTTAACTAAATTAGGCAGGCAGATATTTCTATTTCAAAGGTACTTCACCAGTAAATATTATTCATTTTATGTCTTATGAGCAAATTCATAGTAAATTTATAACCAAATTTTTATCTACAATATGGAGAGATGTACAAACTTATGCCTGACCTTAATGGTTTTGAGAAGAAATAAAAGAAAATTGGTAACTATGTATTATCTTACATTAGTATTGTCTATCTCAATGCGAATGTTTGAGTGTTTTGATTTGTGAAGTCTACCTCTTAAGTCATCTGAAGGCTTGTGCTTCTTTGATTTCAAAATCTGCCTTAAGTCACTCTGTGAACTGCCACTACTCTTGTTGCTGTCTAATCTTGACCACACACTATCGCTTCTTGTTTTACTAGTTACCTTTTGCACTCTGCTCATGATATTGTGATCAGTGATGTCTGAAGATGACTCATCACTATACACTTCATCTTCAACAGGGACTTTTGCTCCTAGCCTAGATAAAACACTTTCTTTTTGCTTTCGACTACTTCCATCTTGGAACCTAAATTTGTGAGATAGAATAGTTGATTCTCGTGGCACATAATTAGTATGAGAATTTATCACTTCAATCGAGAGAGGAGCAAATGTCTCCCTGTCTTCTAAGTCTTCTCTAGGTAATTGTGTACTTTGCTTATTCTTGATTTTCGATTCCTCATCATCAGCATGCATTCTCATTCTAGGTGCCTTAGATTTTCTTTTCCACTCCATATCAGAATCACTATCACTTTCTCCTACTTTGTGTGTCCGTTTTCCAAGACGCATTGCCAGTTTTCTGTTTTTTAATTGTACTGTACCAATGGGTTTCTCTTCTTCTTCATCATCACTGTAATCATGTTTGGGCAGTTTCCTCTGAAATATTTCTTGATGATCGTATACACCCCATGATTTGCATAGATCACCCCAAGGATTCTTGCTGACAGAATCCATGCTCTGATCATAGTAATTTTCAGATTTCTTTACTTCAGGCTTCTTTTTGGTCATCTTTTTGTCACCATTTGTTGCAAAACGCATTAATATGAGATCCTGCTTTGGGTGTGGTACTCCTTCTCTCCAATGGTGAGGCGATTTTTCAGCAAGCATTACCTTCATTTCTTGATTTTTAATTTCTCTTGAATGTACCAGTATTGCAAGTGCTGTTGTAATGTGATCCTGACATACAACATTACCTGTAATTTTTAAATATTAATTATATATATTAAATTTTTACAATTTTGGTAATTTATAATTCAATATAACCTATAATAGTTATCCTAAAACTATCAGAGTTTATAGTAGCCACGGAACAGAGAAATAGGTGGAAGTGCCTTGGGCCTAAATTAGTTAAAAAACCAGCGTCGCCAAACTCACAAATAAACCAAAAAAATCACATATTGCACACATACGAAAAATTCGTTTGATTGGCCGAATATATTTATTTCAATATTGGCCTAAGTCAATAGACCCTACATCTTAAAAACGACATTAAATCTAAAGCATAAGGTTTATTTTTTTTTTTTTTTTTTTTTTTTTTTTTTTCAATTTATTGGTTTAGGCATTTGTCCTCAATCTCACCTGATGGAAAGCGACGATGAAGACTAGGATGAAGCATGCCTATCCAAAAGATACCCATTCAATCTACTTTTGAATGTCCCGGGGCTGTACTTCTCTGGGAATATAGACGCAGGCAGTTCATTCCACACCTTAGCTACTCGAACCAAAAAGGAATTGTCAAAGCGTTTAGTTCGAGACTTAGGTATTTCAACGACAAAGGGGTGAAACCCCTGTCCGCGCCTCGTAGTCCGATAGAGAAATGGTGAGGGTTTCACGAGATCAAAAAGAGCCTTCGAACACTCTCCAAAATGTATCCTATAGAAAACCGATAAGCAGGCTACTTTGCGACGATGCTACGGTTCAAAAAGTACTTACGACGTTTTGCTATTTACTGTCTAACTCAAATTAAAAAGTCTAATAATTGCGCCATCTATCGTCGAGAAGCAGAATTTTTTCATCACTTGAATCCCAAGCTACGAAATAATTCTGCTACTTGCCGACAAGTGCGCTACTCGAATAGTGAAGTCCACATTATTTAATATTGATTACAGTATCGATATCATTCGACGCAAAGGCATTTTTTTCGAATTTTCTTATCTTTATTTAACACTAACTTTCACTCGCGACTTCGTCTGCGTAACTTTCTTATTTCTAATATTAGTATGGATGTGCAGATCAAATCGTGGGCGAAACCAGTCTCAAATAATTAAATATCTATTATTTTGAGAACATGAAAAATCCGTCTTTATCCCTGTAGCGATCTAAATCCCAAATGGAATGGAACATACAGAGCATTTTGAGTCTTGCGGTTTTAAGGGGATACCCGAATTTTCCGGGGTCCAGTGCTGCCCCCATTTGTTATAAATCATTTGATAGGAAACGGAGACATAATTAAAAATTTTGTCTTGACCAGCCCCTAGATACGCCAAAAGTGGCCTTTTCTCGCAATTGTGCGTAGAAAAGCTTCACGTTCTCACTTTAAACTGAAAACAATAGTTCATAAAATAGTTTGAAGGGTTATCTAGAGCCTGGTCAAGACCAAATTTTAAATTATATCTCCGTTTTCTTTTCCGTTTTCTTGTCCAGTGCTGCCCCCATTTGAATTAAATCATTTGATTTAATTCAAATGGGGGCAGCACTGGACCCCGAAAAATTCAGGTAGTGCCGCAACAGACGGGGCGCAAGTTGCGTCGCGTAACAGCTAGTGTTGGGCAGTGGATAGTACTCAATCTACCCATTTGAGTATTTACTCACTAGATTTAATAAATAGAGTAAATAGAGCGTGCTCAAGTATTGGCATCGCATTTGATGTCTGTTTACTTACTTTTACGTAAAATTACGTCTATGCACACCTCCCACCAAAAAATGATAATTAGTCAAAGAAGTCTACTTTCAGTGTATGATTAGTATGGTATTTCATATAATTTAGCGTCGCATATAACGTTTACCTACATTTTAAGCATATTATGGTGTACGCACACACTTTCCGACAAGAATTGCAAGTGTATACTAGATTTAAGTTTCAAAATTGTCAGGAAAACATGAAATAATGAATATGAATATCAATATGAGTTGCAACTCATATTAATCAATCTACTCACCAAATGGATAAAAAAGGATATTTATCGGGTATTTAATCAATCTACTGAGTAAATACTCAAATGGGTTGATTGAGTATTTATGCATCGCCCATCACTAGCTGTTACGCGGCGCAACTTGCGCCGCGTCTGTTACGGCCCTTAAGCTGAAATCGCCCAGGGCCACAAGATCCAAAGGCTACTTTTAGCGTGACGGCGGGCGAGAAAGTGGGATAAGGAATCAAAATAGTGATGGGTTGCTACCCGCATGGTCGAAATGGCAGAGGAATTTCTCTTCTGACATTTTGCCCATTCTCTCGATCGGCTTTTACAATCTGCGCGGGAACGCGGGAAGTTCATACATTCTATTTATTTTCTTTTGTCCCTTTCTCCCAAACCAGCATGGTGAGCTTAAAATACAGAGAATTGTGTCAATAACTTTGTAGATCCATTATTAGTATTCAAGTGATATTCAAGTAAATGCGTCTGTGTGTTTCTTCTTCACGCTTCAACTACTTTACCAATTTAATTGAAATTGAATATGTAGGTATATAGTTTAAGAGTCCCGGAAAAGGACATAGGTTTATATCCCCAAAAAAGAGTGATGGAACTTGGCATGGTGAATCTTATTTTGGAAATGGATACAAATGGAGACTTTTTCAAATTAATTATATTAAATTAATGAAGTCTTGGGTTAAAGCTAGTTACATATAAATTTGGGAGCAGCAGCAGGAGCAATGGCAGAATAAAATTGACATAAAAGACAACCTTAATAAGAAAATTATATATATATATATATATATATATATATATATATATATATATATTAGACATGCGCGCCGCGCCGGCTCAGTCGAGCCGCGCCGCGGCCAGCCCGCGCCGCCGCCGCCGCCCAATTCAGTTGGCGCGCCGACGGGGTGAATAAACTCACCTTCGACGCGAGTTTGCCTGTCGGCCGCGGACCGCGGCTGCAAGCAAGCGAGCGGCCATTCGTTTACTTGAGTGTTATAGGTGTGCACGTCGGTTGTTTTGTTTAATTAAGGTTACTTTTTTGTACTTAATTTAGTTCGGTAACAATGGAGTCAACGACGGCATTAAATAAAATGAAAGTAAAAATGTTTTCGATATCTGTTTTGTATGACGCTAAGACTAAGACCAGTTTTTGTTGGCGGTATTTTGGCGAGCTGATTTTTGAAGAGGATAATAAAAAGAGAAAAGTGTGCAATGATCAAGTGTTTTGCAAGGCATGCTTGTCTGTTGCTCAAGAAGAAAATGAAGAAGTATCATTCGGATTGTAAGTACTATGCTTAAATATGTTTTTTTTGAAAACGTTTCATAGAGGCTACTTGTATTGTGATTTTTTTATCACAAACAACTTATATAATGGTATGAATTTTTAAGGTTTTATTCAAATAAGAGGGACTATAAGTACAACATATTCTTATTGCAGATTGCAGAAAATATTTGTATGTAAATAGATTATCATTATCACCTACTTCCAATGAAAGTTTGAGGGGATACTAACTTAACTAATTAAATTGTGTGTACCTAAATTAACATGCCTGTGTGTGGCTTTTTAACAACTTGCTGGTCTTGGTGAATATTGGAAAGCACTTACTATACATGTTTTGTTTTTTTATAAAAAAAATATGGTTATGGTAAATGTTGTAAATAGTTTATTTTATTTATTGCTTAATTTCTACTTAGGTAGATGCTATTGGTGTCTATTTACAGCATGTCTATTGGCATGGAATGGTGTAAAAGTTTTATTTTCAGAGTTTTAAGACTAACGTTTAGGTTTCTATTTCAGGGCTAGAATTAAGTCATATAACAAGAAAGTCAGCACAGGTAACTTGACTAGACATTAAGAGATGTCCATGATCTGAGAGATGAAAAAAATGTAATAGATCCGGTAAAAAATATTAAGTAGTTTTTCAATGTTCAACCGCGAAAACCAACTTTAAAATCTGGAAAGGGCATGTCGAGCAGCACATCGCTTGCCAAGAAAGACTCATGGTTACTTGCAAGAGACCTGGCTCTTTGGTTTTGTAAATCGTTAATGCCCTTCGATTCTTTATCTGATGAGGGAATGATTGATTTTTTTAAGGTAAGTATTGGTATTGGACAATATTTATACATCAACTAGATGTCCCCCTATCGCCATAAGTACGTTTAAACCTTCCCTGAAGTAAGTACTAAAATATTTCAAAACAACAAAAAAAAAAACAGCTATATCGGAACACCCGTTCCCGAGTTTTAGTGAGACAAACAAACATCAATTCATTTAACTTTCAATTTAAAGATTAAAAAATTTAACAATATCACTGACTGAGTTACAGGCTACTTTTTATTCACACTCTAACAAGGTCCACAACTGAGTCCAACCGATCCTCGGCTACTTTCATCTAGTAATTATCCATACTAATATAATATTATAAATGTGAAAGCGTGTGTGTCTGTCTGTCTGTTTCTTTGTCCGTCTTTCACGGCAAAACGGAGAAGGGATGGAGAGTGACATGGGCTACTTTTTGTCTCTTGCTAACGCGAGCGAAGCCGGGGGTAAACGCTAGTAATAAATATTACATATTAATGTAAAATTATATTGATATACGTAGAGTATTTTTCTTGTTTCAGAAATACCACATTATTGTTACCAAAGAAGATATGCCCTCTAGAGATACTGTGAGCCGCACTGCTCTAGACGACGTGTATGAGAGCGTTTCGGCGGATCAGTACCACAAATGAAAATGACCACTTATAATAATGTCCTGCTACTTAAAATGTATGCTTAAGAATGTTCAAACTCTTAAGAATGTTCGTTAAATTTAAAAGAGTCAGATTGTCAGACGCAACTTTTGATGTTCGCCAATAAATAAATATTTTTTATCATTGTTTTTGTTATGTAATTCATTTATCATTCCATAAAAATCGCACTATAATATATTATTCTGAAAAAAAAAAACGTTTACTCCGCGGTGCGCCGCCGCCGCCGACGGTTTTAAGCCAGCGCGCCGCCGCCGACCAATTCAGGCTCGGCGCGCATGTCTAATATATATATAAGTAAATTAGATATATGTATGTTAATTATTTTCTTCAAAACGCTCCGAACATATGGTGCTTGATTTAGTTGGCATCCAGTTAACCCTATCCGTTGCAGACTATGTGATATTAATTTTTTTATTGCAATAAAAATACTAGAAAATGTTCATGTTCATACTACTTAAAATCGTTGCGTTATTCCATTAAATTATACCTGAAATTTTGATTTATTTTATCGACAAAATCCACATCCGACTCGACTACATCACTAATCGATTTCATCGACAAAATTTGTACATCACTAATTGAATAGCAAAATCTGTACATCACTAATCGAGTAGTGACAACTTACGGGAACGAACTTTCTAGAACTACCTTGTTAATATGATTGTACCCGAATGATTTTTGTAATTTTTAAAAGAAAATGCATGTTATCGTACATACTGATGGAAAGAAACACCTGGATAGCATTTATTTTTGATCTTACTGCTATTTTTACATACTAAAACACTACAACATGGCATATTAAGCGAAAAAAATGTTAGTCGGGCGGACAAAACGATCTCAACACGTAGCTAGAATACGACTGATGCACGGAGTCGGTCGATCTTGTGTAGTTTTACCGGATTATGACACGCGCGCCACGCCCACTTGGCACTTCCACCTATTTCTCTGTTCCTTGATAGTAGCATATGGATAAAAGTTTAAGGTTGTCAGCTATGGTTTACTCCAATTGAACTTATGTTGATAATATAAGATACAAGATAAGTTTTACCATGCATCACTAGCACAAGTCATATTTTCCTGTAAAAAAAATTTGAATAAATTTTACAATGCTTTGAACTTACATGAATTTTCATCTAACCACTCTAAAGACACCGGCTTATAATCTTCTAAATATTCAAATATATCTCTTGTAGTTAGACCATTCACACCATTTAAATGTATGGTATCAAAACGAAAATGTCTTTCATTGTCACTCTCAATTCCATAGTTGGTATAGAGCTCATCTATTTGCCTTTGAGTTACCACCCTATTACCAGTCAAATTGAGACCAAACCTTTTGGCTCTCTCCTCAATTTTAGAAGCATCTATCTTCTCTAATTTCTGTATCACTAAACCATTTTTTTCTGCTTTATATAACTGTAAACAAAACAAACAACATTATATTCCTTAATAATGGGTTACCTACATATATTTTATAATAACCTCCTACGGCTATTTAGATTACTTTCCACGTATTTTTTGCTATATTAAAGAAATAACATTGTTACATACAACGAACGATTGCAAACGCATTACATCATGCAATGAATGCATATTGGTTAGCTACGCAAATTTAGCTTTATGATTTTCAATAGTAAATTATGATGATTACAATATACAATTAAAGCTATCAAATGCTGAAAAGAATAAATTATACTAACGACAGTGCAATCATCGTTTAATTCAGGTCCAGGTGCATCGGCATCGTCAACAAACATATTGTCATCACTCATTTCTCCTTCTTCCCTCTCCATTTTCTTAAATTTTCAATATGTAAATATATGAAATAATTAATTATTGAATATGCAGATTACAATTATTACAAGGTAGGTATTTATTTTTATTTTACAACAAACAAAGCAAGCTTTTTTCCCCCAATTTTCGTAACTAAACCAAGCCCTCTTTGAGCCTAGCTACACGAATGACAGATGAGATTGGTAACAGATATCAGCCAGCCATGAGTATGTAACCTATCTAATTTGTGTGAGTAACAGTGACAGCCGACAGCCGAGCGTACTACACTCACGCGAGAATCTCGCGAGAAGGCAAGGAAAACACGAGAAACGCGAATGTGGAACCGATTCACATATTCTTCTCGAGTTCTCGTTCTGTTCTCCGACTTTTGTCGGTTTTTTGGCGTGGACAAAGGAGCGAAGAACGTGAGAACAGACGAGAACTTGTATTGAGTCTACACTCGGATGTTCACCAGTAGCGAGCGACTCATCGATAATAGACGTGCGTTTACTGAACATAAATATGAGCCTATTCTTGGAATATTTTCAAGCAGCAGGCCTACCGTCATCTCTTATAGCAGCACTTAAACTGAACTGTATTGTTTAATGCAACCATGACACCTTTATAGCAGGCCTTAAACAGGATTGTTTTGGTTGACGTCACAAAACCATTCACCTTTTTTTGTATGGACTATTCCTACCATCACGTCTATTTGACAGCACGAAAACGATTATTGCGCGTCTCAAGTGTCAAATAAAGCGATCCTTAAAAAGTTACTTTCCAGTAACTTATATGGAGGATTTTAGTTGGTTTTCTTGTGAATGTGAATATGCTTTTTCTTTACTTTAGATTTTTACAAAACAGTTAGTAGATAATTGAAGTAACGCTACCATGGGACCTTAATTAATCCTACTTAATACCTTTTATTGGAAATTTGGATTTCAAAAACAAAGTAAGATATATTACTTCATTATTTTAGTACAACTTATGTGAAAAATAGTAAGTTATTCCAACTTACGTAACATATTTTTTTGTAAGTAATAACAATGCTAATCCTTGTAAAACATTTATTCACACACGAAAACAAATAACAACACATTCTTAAGTATAAGTTATTTATTAAAATTACAACTACATACATTTATACATTTTGTCTTACAGGATTCTTTGGTTACTCTCTGAGAAGTACCATGATAACATCAATTAAAAAAAAGAAATGTGGTGTCGTGGGACACCAGGTAGGAACGAAGTTCCTTCGGCTAATGTAGAATCGACACAATTTGCAAAAGAAAAATCGTGCTCAAAGGAAGAGAAAGGTATTATACACTACTCGCTTGTGTATACGACTGTCGCGCCTGCGCACGTCTCATTTAACGGTTTTATTTAACGAGGTCATCCTTACGGTTTTACTATCACATTTTTTTCAGTTCGGTCGCGCAGCAAAATCCCTATCTCCTCCAAGCCTGCCGTAAGGAACTTCGTTCCAAAAATACAAGACAGGATTCACTGGAGCCTATTATTAAATACAAACAAGACTGAGAGAGCCAGAGGATTACAGCCTCCTTTGGAACCTGTGATTGAACCAGTGAAATGGCAGAATGTTGAATTCCAAGCATTTTACAAGGCTAGCTCTGCTGCTAGGCTGGTTCGCTTTTTTACCAGAATATCTGAAAGAAAATAATAGTTTAGATTCATGTCGCAATCTACGAATATCAAATACATACCCATACTTTGTAATAAAATTCTTTGTGCACTACAATCACTGCGTACTTACTAAAACCTAGCCTTTATCTCGTTGAGTTAGTCTCGAACTTACTTTGTCTGTATATATATTTATGTTATTTATAATAGCACTTAGTGAAGAAGCTGCAAGTTTGAACACACAATTATCTAAATATAAACTTTGAATAGGTATGTAGTTAAAATGTTACTTACGACATGGTTATTGATAAAATATATTTATGACAAGACACTGCTTTTGTACGATGAAGCCCACAATAAAATTAACTTCCAAACACTATGTAGTCGTTACCATCGTATAATAACTATTTATCACGGCAATTCGAAAAAGCACTATAATATGAAGTGATGGATATATTTTGTCAGGTGGTTGCTCGGCTTTCAGCATTAAAAACATAAAACATTTATGTTTTCACGAATTTACGATTTATTTATAATTTCGAAAACCAGACGCACACATCCGTTCAAAACTTTCAATTACAATTTTTTTCGCACTCATTAAAATTTTAGCCATCTTTAATGGTCAATATCAAATTAAATTTATGTACATAATCAAAAGAAAACAAAGTAAATAACACTAACTTTTAGATATTTAAATAAAATATGATAGAAATAATTTTGTTTAACGTAAATAAAAAAATCGGTAAAAATAATAATTTTTTGTCAAGGATTTGAACGTCTTCGCAGTCTCATCACCAAAACAAGCCAGAGACAACAAACAGTTCACCATTCAGGAATAACCATTCAAAAAACGTTCAGCATCATGAACGTCATGGTACGATTTAAAGTTGTCCTGCTTTTGACCTGCTTAAAAACTGCCTTGTTTCTGAATGGTTTTATAAGTGTTGGTGGTAGCCTTTCAGAACCTATTTTGTGGAATACTCTAATTTAAAAGATTATAAAAATAAATTAAAATACCACGATGCATGGCAACGTATTAGTACCTTGATGGAAATACCCATTGATGAATTAAAACACAAAAAGAAATGTGGTGTCGTGGGACACCAGGTAGGAACGAAGTTCAAAAGTTCTTGTGTATACGACTGTCGCGCCTGCGCACGTCTCATTTAACGGTTTTATTTAACGAGGTCATCCTTACGGTTTTACTATCACATTTTTTTCAGTTCGGTCGCGCAGCAAAATCCCTATCTCCTCCAAGCCTGCCGTAAGGAACTTCGTTCCAAAAAAAAATCGTTATTAGCACTCGGTTTTTGGAGGATACAACCAAATGTAAAAATACGGTAAATACGGTAAGTACATACCTTTATTGATTAATAGTAGATAATGTACTTACATAGGTTTTAGGTTGAATTTTTAGTGGTTATCATTCAGAACAACTTTTATAAAATGGGACCAACTCTGTACTATACCACAGATTATATACTATATATGTATTACCTACTGTTGTTGTTGTTAAATGTAGGTAATAGAATTTGATATTTTCCGTAGTTCAAATAAATAATTATACTTAGTCCGTCTTTTAGATTATAAAAAATATTAGATACGTATTTTTTCTTTTATCAAGATATGACATCAGTTCTTTACGAATTGTATAAAAATGCGAAACTTTGAGAGGTTATGTCTTTATAAAAAAAAAATAATCCAGAAAATAACAAATTCGTGTCCAATATAATTTAATTATCTAAGTAAAAGACGGATTAATTATTATTTTTGGTATGGTAGAGAATTTAGGCCTGGTCTTGGGTCTACAACACCATTAAAAATTCAATCGGTAAGTATGTGCAATTATTCCTTTATTAGTAATTAAAATTATTATCAGCTAATTGTCTACTAAAATAATTTGCGAACTCATCTCTTATTTCGCTTGCGTTCAGAGGCGGTCGGCGAGGTACAGTCGGGGGCAGATAAAAGTGACCCCCTACTACACTAGTGGCCTTTAGAAGTCAAGAGGGTCAGGTTTATTTGGCCCCTGACTGTATATGTCGCGGATTACGAATGGCACATGTTCTTTCCACTTCTTGTCTTCAAGAGCCGGGTTGAATAAGTATATTATTGCTGTCATAAATATCTATTGTCCCAGGCGGTGAATAGATACGAAGTGATGTAGTACTTCGTCTCAAGTAGTTATGTAGTAATATGCATGTCATCGTTATCAAGGTTGCTTTTTCCGGCTGTAATTGTATTGGTTTCTTGAATATTCAAAATTTAATATACCGAAGGTATTGTCAACTACTACCCGTGCTCTAGACCAGAGGTTCCCAAACGTATTTTGTCAGACGCCCACTTTAAAAAAATCAGTTATTTTGTAGCGCCCCCCATTTTTTTCACCATAAAAACCTAAATCACATATTTGTCTTGCCTGTAGTTTAATTCAACCTATATTCTAAACGAGAGAGCAATAATAATACATACACCAGTACATTAGAGTATCTTTTATAAAAAATAACAATAATCAACATTGTTAATTTTAAATAAAAAAATAGCAATAATAATACAATTTTACAATAATAAAGAGTATTGGAAGTGGGGACCTCACCTGCGAAACTTTTTTCAGTGTTTGATTCCTTTAACGATATAAATAGCGTTGTGAACGCATTAAAATAATAAATATTAATTACATTTTTAGTTTATATTTGTACAATAAAAAGGATATAAATATGAACTAATACATGGATGTTGTGTAGTAAGAGGATTTTAATTTCAGTGAAATTTAAAATATGAAATAGCTGAAGTTATAAATCACTCATTGCTTAAATCACATCAGCGCCCCCCAACTTTATTCTAGGCCCGTTACCGCCCCCCTTAAAGCCTCTAGCGCAGAGGTTCCCAAACTTATTTTGTCAAACGCCCACTTTAAAAAATCAGTTATTTTGTAGCGCCCCCCATTTTTTTCACTATAAAAACCTGAATCACATATTTGTCTTGCCTGTAGTTTAATTCAACCTATATTCTAAACTAGACTTTTTTACAAGAGAGAGCAATAATAATTCATACACCAGTACATTAGAGTATCTTTTATAAAAAATAACAATAATCAACATTGTTAATTTTAAATAAAAAAATAGCAATAATAATACAATTTTACAATAATAAAGAGTATCGGAAGTGGGGACCTCACCTGCGAAACTTTAAAACACGAAATTTTTTCAGTGTTTAATTCCTTTAACGATATAAATAGCGTTGTGAACGCATTAAAATAATAAATATTAATTACATCTTTAGTTTATATTTGAACAATAAAAAAGGATATAAATATGAACTAATAAATGGATGTTGTGTAGTAAGAGGATTTTAATTTCAGTGAAATTTAAAAATAAAATAGCTGAAGTTATAAATCACTCATTGCTTAAATCACACCAGCGCCCCCCAACTTTATTCTGGGCCCGTTACCGCCCCCCTTAAAGCCTCCAGCGCCCACTAGGGGGCGTTATCGCCCACTTTGGGAAAGACTGCTCTAGACAATGTCGGTTGAAGTTTCGTTTTGGTGAACCCAAGTCGTGATTTCCAGAATAGGGTTTCATAACATTTTCTGTAAGTGCAAAAGCGCCGTCTCCCAAAAAAACGTAAGGCACGTCGATGTTTGAGCCTGGTAGCGGATGTGGTGGTAGTAAATTTAAACTGTTTGTCTGCATTTTCGACCATAAAATAGTGTTCATGAAAACCCCACCATCGCTAATTCTACCTTGACAGCCAATGTCAGCAAAAATGAAGTTGTACTGACTATCAACCAACGCCATCAAAACTATACTGTATATTCTTTTATAGTTATAATATTCTGATCCAGAATGTATTCGACATTCTAAGACAATATGTTTGCCGTCGATTGATCCAACAGCTCGAGGAAATTTTGATGCAAAACCATTTTCGATTTGTAGCCATTCTTCTGAGCACGATGGTAACTGAAATAAAATAATAATAATTTATTTTGGTTTTAGGTAACGCAGTCCGCTAATAGCGAAGATCATGACGAACAATTAGGTCTTGAAGTAAATCAAGCTGAACAAAGTCCGCAAGTAGACGAAACTCGAACATTTAATACAAAGGCAGTATCAACAATTCGTCGACGAAAACATCCGACCGAGCTTTCGGAGGCAGGAAGAGTTATGAAGGAAGCCTTGTCTACTTTTAAAGAAACAGTTAAAAGAAATGAATCCCAATCGATCACAAAAGAAGACGATGATTGCGACTTGTACGCAAAACTCATGGCCAAAAAGTTAAGGAGATTACAAGAAGATAAAAGATTAAGATTAATGCATGCTATAAATGGCATGTTTCAAAGTTCCGAATATATAATACATTCAGAATCCTTTTCACCAATTCCAACACCGTCACCACAGCCACAACATGCACAATTCACTCAATCACGCAATTTTTCTTACGATCTATATCAACAAAGACCAGGAACTTCATTTTCATCACATTCAGAGCCGATCAAGCACGATCTATACCAACAAAGACCAGGAACTTCATTTTCATCACAATCAGAGCCGATCATGCGTCACTCACCAACACCGTCACCACAGCCACAACATGCCAATCAATTCACCCGATTACGCAATTTATCTTGCGATCAATATCCACCAAGACCAAGAACTTCATTTTCATCACCATAACCACAGTCACAACCTGCCAAATCCATTCATTTAACCCCGATAAATAACCAAAAAAGCAATGCTCGTAATAGATACCAAGGTTCAAATATTATAATCCAGTCAAATGATGTTTTATATCAACCAGTCATTCACATACCTGAACAAAACACTAATGCAGAAACAAATAATGTAACGACAAATGAAGATACGGCTGTAGTTACAAATATAATAGAAGAAGCTTTTCTCTCAAGATAAAACAGATAATAATACATTATTTTTCGTCTAGTGGGATAAGTGTAACATTTTTTTTTCTTTTTAATATTAAGTTTGTAATATGCCTGATGTGTGTATTAAACAGATTTGCATACATTATTTTTCATCTCTTATTATGTTGATTTTGAAATAATATTGTTAAAAGATGCACCTACAGTTTTTTTTTTTCAAATAAAAGTTGTTCATGTACCTGCCCCCTTACTCGCTAACTCAGTGGTTATAACTTTGATAGCTACTTCATATATACATTGCGGTTTTCACAAGTGAAATATAAAAATATCAAGGGTAAATCAGCAATGTATATATGAAGTGGCTATCAAAGCCATAGCCACTGAGTTAGCGAGTACCCCTGCTAACTCAATGGCTATGGCTGATGATGTGTGTATTTACACTTACCTTTATTTCTTCCATCAACGCTTGATTTAGGGCTTGACAAACTTCAGGTATTATTTGTGAAATCAGTTGTGGGGATATTTTGAATTAAAAATGGAGGCTTTCGAAGTCATCTCCTGTGGCCAAGAATCGGAGTGTCACTGCCAGACGTATTCTAGCTGGAATGGCTTCTCGTAATTGCGTATTATTCTTAGATATCTGTGTTGACACTTTGTTTAATAAATATTCAAATTCCACTGAAGACATACGAGTAAACTTTTTAAATTCATTTGATGATTCGGCCACTAATTCATTCAACTGCTTCTCCATAATAAGGCTGTAAAAGAGGATGGCATTTAAATAAGATTTAGCTTACCTATTTTAGCTGCTACATATTTCTAAAATATATTAAAAACTAGTTTTATTTTTAAAGTTAATCAAACAAAGCGCTTAATGCTTAATAAAATATAACATTGGGCATACAATAGACATAATAGAAAGTTTTTACCTTGTTCTATTTCGATGAATACTTGTCATCCACCATCTTCTTTTTCTCCATTTCTTTTTAATTTGTTTTTTATCTTTGATGTAAGCATAATTATAACATGCAAATGCGCATAGCAATAGGCCTGTCGCAGCAGTAACTTCTACGTCTATCCTCATTGAGTGTGAGAACTGTATTGAGAACGTTGCGAGTGTGTACCCAAAGAAGTTCTCGCCGAGATTCTCGCTGAGATTCTTGCCGAGACGTCAAACGAGATTCTCGCGTGGGTGTAGAGCGCGCTTTATATCTATATCTCTGGCCGAGCCAGGCCCAGCGTAGGTATATAGTGGCTGTCAATGTCAGGTTTCACTGTATAAAGCATAGACGTAAAAATTTTTTTATAAAATGCCCCGGAGACCATCATTCGCAATTGTCAATTTTTACGTGATTGACGGACCAAATGAAGTGCGATTTCTGAAACGCGGAGTCACCTAAACGTATGGTTTTTGTAGGGGAAAACTAAAGGGAAAACCATTCGTTTAGGTGACTCCGCGTTTCAGAAATCGCACTTATGATCGTCTACAGAGGCAATTGAAGTCATTGTCATTTGCATCTACGTGATTGTAGGCAAATGATGGAAATTTTGATTGAAGCCCAATGTCAATCGCGAATGACGCAACCAATTGAACGTCTCGTTGTGGGATTGACAATCCTTTGGTCATTTGCTCGCTAGAAACATGGCGGACATGCCGCGTTACGCTCCCGTGGTGCGATTTTTCAAACGCGGAATCACTACATAAACGCCCGGTTTTTTGTATGGAAAAACCATTCGTTTAGGTGACTCCGCGATTGAAAAATGCGCTTCCGATCCGTGCTAGGGTAATATTATCGCGTAAGGAGATGAATGACACTGTCAACGTCACAAATTCGAACAAAAAAATAATTCAACTGAAGGAAAATTTCATCAATAGCGTTAGAGCACGATTGGCCTAGTAGTCTGAGCGATGGACTGTGAATCCAGAGACCGCTGGTTTAACTCACGCCACTTATAGTGTTTTTGAAGTTTTGAAAGAAGTTTCTAGATAATACTAGACTAAATGGAAAAGAAAATACGGGACAGAAAATGAGTGAGAGAGAAGGCGATAGAAAATTAGTAATTTGAGTTTGGAACATTGATGCGATTTTGTTCGAATTCGGGGGGTATATAAGCGGAACAAGGCGCCGCCTTAGGCAGTTTTTAGTTGGAAAGTGAAATCCGAAGAAGAAGGAAGAAAAGAGAAAAGAAGAAGAAAAGAATAGTAGTGAGTAAAGTGAAGTAGTGAGTTAAGTGAAGTGTTCAGTGCAGTGGAATCCGCGCGTGTGACAGTGCAGTGACGTTTACGCGTGTGTGACAGTACAGTGACGTTTCCGTGCGTGTGACAGTGCAGTGACGTTTCCGTGCGTGTGACAGTGCAGTGACGTTTCCGCGTGCATGTCAGTGCTGTGACGTTTCCGCGGGCCTGACAGTGAAGTGACAGTTGGAGTGCAAAGAGGACTGACGCTGTCAATTGTGACTACTGCTTAAGTTGTAAATAAAGGCACCATTCAATAGGATTGTTGTTTCCTTTTCTATCCCCAACCCACTCTCATATTATTTTTTGCTCGAATCCAACTGATTCCATTCCGATCGCAAAACGAGAGTATGTTTTGCTTCTCATATCATAATATCGTGACTATCCCGATTTATGGAAAGTAAAATGTGGATTATTTAATCCTCTATGAATCCTCTTTCCCTTTTTTTTTGTACAAACACTTAAGTTATGCTTGGGCCGGATCTGCGCCTATCGTCACGAAGCTTCGTGCTATTACACGATACACGCAAATGTGACCGGCCGTTATCGGGTATCGTCCCGAATATTCGGACTTCGTGTTGGCTATCGCGCGGGTGGCAATACATCAAAGGATTTATGCATGTATACCATGGTCTATACCTTCTACGGCTAGAAAGCAGATGGTCACCGAGGCAAGTGTTTGGAGTTTTTGGCGGGAAGTCAATGGGGGTTCAGTTGGAGTTTGCTTTAGATTGTTTTGCAAATTGATTCTAGTGAACTTTATAATATGAAATCGGTGTAGTTTAGTGTTATAAATGCTCATGCTCATGGACAATATGTGAAATGGTTAAAGTGGACACTCATAGTGCGGCTGTAGTGATATTTATTTGCGGACTTTGGTGGGCGTCTTTAGGCGCCGTCCGCCACTCAATCGGCTATGAAAACCAGTGGACTCTATAGATTTGTCGCCAGAAGCTCCCTTGAAGCAATCAAAAGACCTACACCAACCTTTGATTGCATAGTTAGGGTTAGGGTTAGGAATAAAGAAGTAATAAAATAAAGATAGGCTCTAAAAAACTAGTATCCAGAGCCGTAAAATAATTATAATAAAAAAGTCTCCGAGGCACTCACGTCAGTGTCAATACTGTCAATGTCATTATCGATTCGTTTTCATATCAAACACGAAGTGATTATATACATACTCTTTGATATCAAATTCGTATCGAAGTCGTACGTAGGTAAGGTTCGCTGCAACAGGCCAACAGCCTGCAAAGCTTTCTCTTTTTACTTTTCCTACTTTTTGGAAATAAGGAAATTATATGCTTTTTGTGATTTATAAAAGTTGTTTGAAGTATGTAATAAATATAACTGACGATTACAGTCTTCAAGTATTTGTTTGCATAAGCGGCATCTTTACTCTTTGAAATGTCTTCTTACGTTGACATGAGTTTGGAAGATATTATCCAGAAGAAGAAAAGGGAAAACACAAGGTAAGTAAATACAAATTGTGAATTTAATCTTAAATACATATATATAATTTTTATTATATTTCTGTCCATATAAAATTTAGGCTATGTATTTATCGCGATATGCGTGGGGCCGCGGGTTGAGCACACATTTTGTTATGTTCTGTGAATTAATATAAACTAGTGTTGCAAGCAATAGTATGTAAATATCGATAGTTTATCGATACTACCGTGGCCTTGAAAAACAGTAACAATTCGATAGTTTTTAATTAGTACTATCGATAGTAACGATAGTAAAGGTACTATTTGTATTTAAATCTATGGATAGTATTGTGACGAATATCGATATTATAATACTATCGATAGTAGACCTCATAAAACAGTCACAGTATCGATAGGACTATTGATAGTATTGATTGTCAATAGTTTGCAATACTATTGATGAAAGGTAAAACTACCGATAGTATTGATACTATTAAATTTAGATACTATTGATAGTTTTTAATTGATACTATCGATAGTATAGATACTGGAACTACTTTTTGTATGAAAAACATTAGATAGCTAAATTAATATTGATTCCCTCGTTTTATCAATAGCAGTCTTTTCCAAAGTGGGCGATAACGCCCCCTTGTGGGCGCTGGAGGCTTTAAGGGTAACGGGCCCAGAATAAAGTTGGGGGGCGCTGATGTGATTTAAGCAATGAGTGATTTATAACTTCAGCTATTTCATATTTTAAATTTCACTGAAATTAAAATCCTCTTACTACACAACATCCATTTATTAGTTCATATTTATATCCTTTTTTATTGTACAAATATAAACTAAAAATGTAATTAATATTTAATATTTTAATGCGTTCACAACGCGCTATTTATATCAAGGGAATCAAACACTGAAAAAATTTAGTGTTTTAAAGTTTCCCAGGTGAGGTCCCCACTTCCAATACTCTTTATTATTGTAAAATTGTATTATTATTGCTATTTTTTTATTTAAAATTAACAATGTTGATTATTGTTATTTTTTATTAAAGATACTCTAATGTACTGGTGTATGTATTATTATTGCTCTCTCGTTTAGAATATAGGTTGAATTAAACTACAGGCAAGACAAATATGTGATTCAGGTTTTTATGGTGAAAAAAATGGGGCGCGCTACAAAATAACTGATTTTTTAAAGTGGGCGTCTGACAAAATAAGTTTGGGAACCTCTGATCAATAGCATTACAAACTATTGACAATCAATACTATTGGTAGTATGAATACAATCAATAGTCCAATCAATAGTAATGCAACACTTTTAAACATAATGCATGCTTTTCTTACTATGATGAGTTTCAGTTACACCAGAAAACATGCATCATGTATGTTTCTTTGCACCTTCATTAATGTTTTGGAGCCTGGAGGTACAATATTCTTGCTTGTTGGTAAACCCACATCATAATACTTATGAGAATTAAGATATTTAAGGCGTTACTTTTAATTTCAGAACAAAGAAACCATTAAACAAGGGTCCCTTAAAGACAAATCAAGGTCAAAGAAAAATGCAAAATCAAAAACTTGCAATCACTGATGCAAGATATAAAATAATATCGAAGAAACGGACACAAATTGTGGATGCACGCGAAAAACTGGCTGAACTGGCGAAACAGAGGGATGCTCGATACAAGTTAGAACAGTTGAGAAAAAAGAGGGTTTGTTTCATTTTACTCCTACTACATTTGTTACTATAAATATTAATTTAGTGTATAGTGTGAACAAAAGTGTTCGGCCGGACGGGCAATTTCTTTCGCACAATTTTTTCTTCGAGTTTCGACCATTGGTCCCATAGGAAAAGTTGTTCATATTAACAGTCTGAGTTGCTCCTACAAGGGTCGGACAGGGTTTTTGTTACATATTGTATAATGAAGATCTCGGAAACGGCTCCAATGATTTTGATGAATCTCAATATTTAGGGAGTTGTGAGGCAAAAAAATTAATTGCATAAAAAAAGTGACGCCGCCCAGCCAGTTTAAATGTAAATTCTGATCAAGACCACCCTGGTCTTGATCAGAATTTAAGTGTACATCAATTTTTTTTTATGCAATTTTTTAAAAAATTTCAAGGCATTTTGGGCAAGTTTAAATACCAGCAAAGTCAAGGAGGGTTTGTGAGACCAACTCTCGTCGGGAATGCAGTTATATAAAATGGTACGCTACCAGCTTAGTTTAAGCCAAAATTACATACTTACAACATAAATAGAGTAGCAATTTTTACACCAAAAAAAGTAGAGGGATATCAAAGATTAGGTGGCTATTTTTCTGCATAAGCTTTTGGTTAATATTTTATATAAAAAAAAAATAACACTAAAAAGAAACATTCTTTAAAAAAAAAGGTAAGAAAATTTATTATTAATCCTTTCACCGTGAGACTTATCAGTTGTCGAGCTCCGAGCAAGAGGCATAGTGAATCTAAAATACACACCTACAATCAAAATTCAAATGTTTATTCAGTAATTAGACTCTTACAGGCCTTTTTACTCGTCAATAAGTATAATTTACATTATGTCAATAAGTATAATTTACATTATGTGTAATCAATATAATTTATTACACATATTAACTGACTTTTTTTAAAAATCAATATAATTTTAATAATTTATATTGATTTTTAAAAAAAGCTACGGTTACCAGCACTTTGCAACGACGACTGCTGAGAAGAACGCCGAAAGAAACTCATTTTCACAGTATTGGTCGCCTACTTACCAGAAGAGCTTTGTCAATTTATTATTTATCTTTTAATTAATAAATACTTATAATACAATGTAATGCTACACATTACAACATAAATTACGTAATAAGAAATGTCATTAAATAAAAGATTCTCATTTAACCCCAGTGGTGGCAAATAAAACGGATATTATTTCCATCCCTAGTTATATTAAATAGAATAGCTGATAATGATTTTTTTTAAATATATTTTTAGTACAGATATAAAATTTGACATTATTCTAAAAATCATTATTTTTACTAGCTTTCACCCACGACTTCTTCCGAGTAAAAGCTGAAAATGGTTCTAATAGGATTCTAAATTGTTTTTTACGTTATTAATTTTGTTATAACATAGTCATGTTAAAATGTTTGAATACTTATAAAATTTAACAATCTTTATTATCCTCTCATTTCCCGTCATGGTAAAAATCGACACAGACGAACTTCAACCTTATTACATTGACATAAAGTTTCAGTTTTTCAGGTTGACAAAAGTTTCAGTATATTTCGTAAGACATAATATAATACAAAAGGTAATTTATTACTCTTTTTCTAAATTTTTTATGTAATTAATATTATGTTATAAAAAGTTAATTATTTTCATATTTGAATGATCATCTTTGGCTTAAGAGTTTTATTTAACAATCTAAAAGATTTGACATACATGTTACTTTTATTTCAATAAACCTACATTAAATTTTAGTCATTATCAGTTATTCTTTTTACCATAACTAGGAACAAATGGGAATCTGAAAACGAAAATTCCCGTTCGTGACCACTGGGGACAAATGGGAATTGTAATAGAACTCAGAAATAATAGCGCAGTGGTGATAATGGAAACACACAAAATTGCCCCATGTGTCCCCGATGTGGGAACGATGGCTGAGATATATCCACATTTCGCTATCTCTTTCGTACGCCCAAGACTTAATAACAGTGACGTCAGAGCACTGTACGTGCATCCTTTTTCTGTTACTTGACAGCTTCCCTTTCCATCAGATTTTAAAGTCTTACAACTTACTTATTTTTGTGCAGAATAAAAAAAATCATTTTGTTTTCGGGTTTGGATTATGTTACTTTGACATGAATAAAATAAAAATTGATTGAAATATTGTATTATGTGGAAGTAGAGCAAAGTGAAACAACATCATCAATACATATAATAAAACAGTAAAAAAAGTGCCAGTACATTGAATATATTTCCAAAAAAAGAAATTGGGCGATGGAGACCTAGTATTATAGTAAGGATTTAAAAAGAAATGTCGTCTGTTTGCACATGCTAACCTCCGGAAATAATGAACGGATTCGAATGAAAAAAAAATTTTTTTTGTTATATAACTTTTAAAACATATAGGGTATAATTGATTTTGTAAAATGGAACGACTGATGCAGATCCATAATGATCCAACTAAACTAGAAGAAATTTAAAAATGACGCCTTAGCAAAAGTTGTTCAGCCTGATGAGCATTTTTCGTTGAGGTATAAAAATTGAAGTTCTGGAACACCTGATGCAGATACGCCGCCGGAGTCATAAAGTCCACGCGAATGAAGTCGCGGGCGTCAGCTAGTACATAATAAATATAAAATACAAACAACATTTTAAATGGAATGTAAAAAAATATGCCTACAAAAAAATGTCTTTCATTTTATTGTACCTTCATACATTGTCATTGATTCTTATTTTTACAGGGAATGACCCAAATTCAAGGACGCAATATGTATCAAAATCAAAGCAAATTTATTCATCAAGGAAAAGTAAACCGTCCCATAGTAAGCAGCGAGAGAGGTACTTACTTAACATTTTTTTATTTAAGAACAAAACCAATGTCTTTTTATATTTCCAAATTTCTAATCATCGAGACAACTTTATACTGATCATTCATGTAATGACTAATCAGTATAAAGTTGTCTCATTCTTTTTTTGAGTAATATGTTGAAATGAAATTGGTGTACGATGGTGATAAAAAAATGATACTAAGGTTTTTAAAATCTTTGCCTTCAAGATTTTTGATCAATTATCTGTACCAATCAAGATTTGTTATCCAAAAATCAGCAAGGGCCCATCCTCTTTTGGCTTATCACTAGGCCCATATGCCCATATATAAAGCGCGGCGGCCGGCGCTCGCTCTCTTTTTCTTCGGCTGCATCTCAAGCTAAGTAGTTCTTCTACCTAGAAGGGCTACTCAACGGATCTAGTGCCTATAACTCACGACCCTGACTACCTAATCTGTACCTAGTGTTCTTGTGAATCTTTGTAACTAATGTAATGTAATAGTTGTTCATTATACCTATCTCATTTGCCAATATCTAGTCTTTCCTTTATCTCATCTATCCTCCTAGATCCTAAATCTAGGTTTTACTAACCAAAACGGTACAAGGTGTTAACGCTTGAAAGCTTGGGTTTCTAATTTACCTGGAAAATAATAGATTTCAATTCTCACTAGCGCGACTAGTATCTCAAGTTTATAATATACTCATTTATGGTCAGTTAATTCTCGCTTAAAAATAACGCTTGAAAGCTTGGGTTTCTAATTTACCTGGAAAATAACAGATTTCAATTCTCACTAGCGCGACTAGTATCTCAAGTTTATATTATACTCATTTATGGTCAGTTATTTCTCGCTCAAAAATAACGCTTGAAAGCTTGGGTTTCTAATTTACCTGGAAAATAATAGATTTCAATTCTCACTAGCGCGACTAGTATCTCAAGTTTATATTATACTCATTTATGGTCAGTTATTTCTCGCTCAAAAATAATGCTTGACAGCTTGGGTTTCTAATTTACCTGGAAAATAATAGATTTCACTTCTCACTAGCGCGACTAGTATCTCAAGTTTATATTATACTCATTTATGATCAGTTATTTCTCGCTCAAAAATAACGTTTGAAAGCTTGGGTTTCTAATTTACCTAGAAAATAATAGATTTCAATTCTTACTAGCGCGACTAGTATCTCAAGTTTATATTATACTAATTTATGGTCAGTTATTTCTCGCTCAAAAATAACGCTTGAAAGCTTGGGTTTCTAATTTACCTGGAAAATAATAGATTTCAATTATCACTAGCGCGACTAGTATCTCAAGTTTATATTATACTTATTTATGGTCAGTTATTTCTCGCTCAAAAATAACGTTTGAAAGCTTTCGTTTCTAATTTACCTGGAAAATAACAGATTTCAATTCTCACTAGCGCGACTAGTATCTCAAGTTTATATTATACTCATTTACTGTCAGTTATTTCTCACTCAAAAAATCCTGACACCAGTGTTATTTATCAACAAACTTGATGAAAGAATGACCACAATATTAGATTTTTTTGTAGCTTTTATAAATACTTCTAGACAAGTGGTATCGCGACTTGTATACTCATGTATCCTCAGTTATTTCTCATTCAAAAATACCTGATACCAGTGTTATCTATTAACAAACTTGATAAAAAGAATGACCATAACATTAGATTTTTTTGTAGTTTTTGTAGATTCTTCTAGACAAGTGGTATCGCAGCCACTCCACACTCCCAAAATTGGCATGAGACGCCAGTTAAACACGAAGAGATTCTTAGAAAATCGTTTCATTGGCTCCAAACATTCTGGTAAGCTTAGTTACACTAATTATTACTATACTTGCTGCTTTAAACATTTATAAATGTAAAGATATTCGAGTTACAGTTCATATTCTATTAATATTATAAATGCGTCAGTTTAATGTTTGTACTATCGCTTTTTCGTCAAAACTGCTAAAGCATTAGAATGAATTAACACATACTCGCAGGAAACTTTTTATTCTGAGAAAATTGGTAGTTTTCGTGAAGTTATCAAAAAAGTTACCACGCGGGCATAGTGTTGCAAAAAACAGTTTTTTTTCTAACATGAAAAAATATTTGAAAAAAAAAACATGACAAAAAAACGTTTTTTTTAAGAATACAGAATTCAAAATTGATAAGGCAGTTTCCGTAAAAGAATAATACTTAACAGTTTATAATTAGAGTTTTTTATTTATTTACGAACCTACCATACTTTTTTGGTGAATAGTACCAAGTTTACATGAATATATTGTCAACATTCAAATTGCGCACCGGGATTCCCGGTACAACTTGGTATAAATATAAACCGAACGGGGATTTCCCGGTCCGGGAGACAGGGACATTCATTAGTAATGAACCAATTAAACAAAAATTCAATCTAAAAAGATCGAAAAAGTCTAAATTAAGTAATTCGATATGTAATTTTATAAAATGTAAGAAATAAGAAAGCAATGGAAGCATACATCAATAAATTATTCAATTTTCTATAGATTTATTGTTTCTGAAAAAAAAAAAACAAATTGAGAAAAAAAAAAAAAAACAAGGCAACTAAGTCATTTATCATGTTTTTTTTAACATTGTGACAAAAAATAAATTGTTTTTTTTTTGAAGTGAAAACTTCTTTAGCGGCGTTGTATACTTTTTTGTAATGGGTAAAAAAATGATAAACTCGCGTCAGGGCGTCAGGACACGTGACCCTGATCGAAAATTCGTAAGACGTATGGATAGTAGACAGCTGGCGCGGTGTAGGAGAAGAAGTATCCCCCTCTCTTTCTGCGGCGCGGCGAAAATATATGCCTGCGCCTACTGTTTCGTATAGGCGGCGCAGGGTGCTTGCGCGAATGTTCGTGTGTGTTTATGTACAGCATGCCACGCGCATCCATGGATGGTGACAGTGACAGCTGATGGCTCGACCGTCTGTGTAGTGGCCACACTGCTGTGTATTCGTACTTGTACAATATGACTTATTGTCACTTGTACAATATGACTTATTGTCATAGCGCTTTTATTTTTTATTCAGATTTTAATAAATTTATTTGTAGATTTAAGTTGACGCAAGATACTATGTATCTGCCCCCTAGGTATAAGCGACTATTAGCTACATTACTAGCTTATAATATACAAAGTAGTTATGTTGTAAATAGTGAAACTGGCAACCCTTACTTAAACCAAGTACATTGTAGTGCTGAATGTACAGTGGTAGCTGTAGATACTCAGTCTGATTTAAACTAATTAAAAAGACAACAGCCAATGCCAAAGAGTTAAATATGATTCACCAAAATATTCAGGGCCTGACTAGCAAATTATTGCAATTAGAATTATATGCAAACAATAGGGATTTACATGTAGTACGAGTATGTTAGACTGAACACTTACATGTATAGACTGAACACTTTTTGCAGTCACATCAAGTACCTAAAATTTAATATTGATATTTATTCAATCTCTAGTTTATTTATTAGGAAGATTCATGAAAAAGGAGGCAGTTTAATTTTAACACGTAATGATGTGAAATGAAAAGAACGTAAGGATATTGTGAGCCTCTCGGTTGAAAGTATTGTTGAATTAGCCTGTGTTGAACTAGAGAATTGTATTATAGTATCCGAGTACAGACCCCCAAAAGCTAACTTTAATACTCTAGAAACAGTAATTGAAGATGTTTTGAGAAAATTAAGTTTATGTCGCAAAAACATAATATTGCGTGGCGACTTTAACGTAGATTTATTAGCGAGTGACAATACCGAATATATTATTAGGTTGGGGAAAAAGTCTTTTCGCATATAGTATGTATGAACTTGTAATAAAACCTCTTTGGCTATACTATTTGTACCTGGCTGGTTTCAGTATCATTTAAAAGTTTAAATTTTAAACACAGATTAGATACTAGTTACTCCGTAAATTTTAAAGAAGATAATTCCAAATTCAAATTAGGAAAATGCGTGATTTTCATTTGTTTTTCTTACCGTCAAGATGAGTGAATCTAATGAAGAAATTAGATACATTTTAAAATTTTACTACCAAAAAGGTAAAAATGCAACGCAAGCCACGAAAAAAAAATTGCGATGTTTATGGACCTAGTGCAGTGTCTGTGAGAGTAGCACAAATTTGGTTTAAGCGTTTTCAATCCGGAAATTTTGATGTCAAAAATGCACGTCGCTCTGGTCGCCCTGTTACGGATAAAATGGATGCTATTTTTGAAAAAGTGGAGCAAGATTGGCATATCAGTAGCTACGACGTAGCTGAAGAACTGGGAATTGACCACAAAACAGTTTAGGCGCTTTTGAAAACAAAATGGGTACACAAAAAAGCTCGATATTTGGGTACCTCACGAGCTCTCTGAAAGAAACCTAATGAACCGTGTACTCATTTGTGATTCTTTATTAAGACGTAATGAGACCGAACCATTTTTGAAGAAATTGATAACTGGTGATGAAAAGTGGATCACGTACGACAAGAACGCGTGAAAAAGGTCATGGTCAAAGGCCGGTCAGGCTTCACAAACTGTGGCGAAACCCGGGTTAACTCGCAACAAGGTGATGCTGTGTGTGTGGTGGGATTGAAAGGGCATTATTCATTATGAGCTGTTACCACCAGGCAGGACCATCGATTTAGAACTCTACTGCTAACAACTGATAAGATTAAAGCAAAAAGTTGAGAGAAAGCGGCCGGAATTAATCATGACAGAAGGGATGTGGTTTTTTATCATGATAACGCTAGACCTCACACATCTTTAACCACTCAGCAAAAATTAAGAGAGTTTGGCTGGGAGGTGTTAATGCATCCGCCGTATAGTCCTGACCTGGCACCTTCAGATTTCCACCTGTTTCGGTCTCTTCAGAATTCTTTAGGCAGTGTCAGGTTAACATCACGAGAGGACTGCCAAAACTACTTGACGCAGTTTTATGATCAGAAGCCCCAAAATTTCTATAGCAATGGGATCATGTCCCTACCTATAAGATGGCAAAAAGTTATCGAACAAAATGGTACCTACATACTTTAGTTAAATGTAAATAAACTATATTAAAAAATGTTTTGAATTTTCATATAAAATGCAAAAAGACTTTTTCCCCAACCTATTAGATTTTTGAATTTATTTAAGTCATTCAATTTGTTCAATTTATTTTTGGAACCAACTAGAATACAAGGCGACTCCAAAACATGTATAGATAATGTTTTTTGTTATAATTAAAAATATAACTTCTGATCATTTTGGTCAATTCGTGAAATTTGCAAACAATGTAGAAGTAGAATTACCTCAAATAACCTGTAGAGGTATTACTAAAGAAAAAATAAAAAAATTCAGGGGTAAGGTTTCAAAAAAAATACCCTTAATTGAAGAAGCTCGGGATGATCCGGATATTTTATATAATAAAATGTTTGGAGTAATAGAATCGGAATTTAATAAAAGTTTCCCACTTAAAAAGCGAAAAAAACGTAATCGAAAAAAGTTTTGCGAATGGGCTACTCCAGGAATTTATATTAGTAGGAATAGGCTATATGAATTCACAAACATTCCCCTGAATACAACCGCCCCACTAATGTCCTCATCTAAAAAATCAAAAGAACTATTAACCAAATGCGTACCAAAATGTTAATAACCAAAGATAGGTTAATATTTCAATACGTCACGCCTAGAAATATCATTGATACTTTTAAAAGTTTAAATAATAAGGAAACCGGTGATTTGTGGGACATTTCAGTATCCGTTATAAGCAATATAATAGATGTAATTGCGCCTTACTTAGCTTCTATATTTAATAAATGTGTAGACGCGGGATCTTTCCCTGACATGATGAAGTTAAGTAAAGTTATTTCTTTATTTAAGACGAAGTGGTAGCTAAAGTGGTGCCCTTATTTTAAATAAATTGTTTAAAACTAAATATGGTGATAAATAAAAATTTGATTTGGATCAATGTCTAGAAATACCTTTAAACTGTTTTATGAATAACCTTAATTATCACCATATTTAGATTTAAAGAATTTATTTCAAATGAGGGCCCCACTTTAGCTACCACTTCGTCTTAAGTCTGGTGACAAAAATGATCCAATAAATTACCGTCCCATTTCTATTCTGCCAGCACTAAGCAAAATATTCGAAAAGTAAATTTTTAATTTTTAAATTTTTTTAAAATAGTCTGTTCCATGGTGATCAGTATGGATTTACTAAGGGTCGATCAACAACAGATGCAGGTTGCACTTTTACAAAACATCTACGATGCTTGGGAGTGTTGTCAGAATGCAATTGGTGTGTTTTGTGACCTCTCCAAGGCATTTGACTGTGTAGACCACGAAACCCTTCTATCCAAACTTGAGCACTATGGAATAAAAAGGAAAGCTCACGAATTGATTAAATCTTATTTGAGTAGCCGAATTCAAAAAGTTAGTGTAAATCAAGTAAAATCTGACGGATCAACCGTAACGATGGGTGTGCCCCAGGGTTCTATCTTAGGCCCTTTGTTATTTCTAATATATATCAATGATTTACCATATCATGTAAAAGACTGTAAGTCTGTACTTTTTGCTGATGATACTTCGCTTGTTTTCAGAGTAGAAAGGAAAACTGACACCTCGGATGAGATTAATAATACTTTGTCGTAAGTGTTGGAATGGTTTACGTCAAATAATTTAGTATTAAATGCAAGCAAAACTAAATGTGTAAAGTTCTGCTTACCGAATGTTACAAAAGTCCCAACACATTTTCTTATTAATAAGGAAGCAGTAGATGTGGTAGATAACACAGCGTTTCTGGGAATAACGCTTGATTCCGGATTGCAATGGGGTCATATTAAGAAAATTGCTGGAAAACTTAACTCTGCAGCCTACGCGGTTAGAAGAATTAGGCAGATGACGGACGTTGATACAGCGCGTTTGGTATATTTTAGTTACTTCCATAGTGTTATGTCCTATGGAATATTGCTATGGGGTAATGCTGTAAACATAAATACCATATTTGTCTTACAAAAACGCGCTGTTAGGTCTATATATAAACTAGGTGCTTGAGAGTCTCTAAGGGAAATTTTTAAAGACATAAATATTTTGACTCTCCCTTCGCAATTCATCTATGCGAACATTATGTACGTGCGTCAGAATAAACATACATATAAGAAAAATTATGATATTCATAATATTAACACTAGAAATAAAAATAAATTAGTTATCTTAGCTATTCGGTTAGGAAAAACAAAAAAGTCTTTTGTGGGTCTCGGCTCGCGTCTCTATAATAAAATTCCAGATAATGTAGTAGCGTTACCATTATCTAAGTTTAAGACAGCCGTAAAAAATCATTTATTAAAAAATGCTTATTATCATGTAAATGACTATTTATTATATCAAAATTCTTGGAAATAGTAGACTGCAAATTTTAATTGTATTATTTAGAAGTATAATATAATGTATACTGAGCTTAAGTGTAAATCTGTATTGTAACTGAAACATAGCCCATCAGGCTGGGTAGGGACCAATAATGAACTGGGTTTCTTTCGGCGTAATCTTCCCAGCAGTGGTCGTTCCGAAACGCTAGTAGTTTTTAGCTTTTGCACTAAAATAATATTTAAAAAAAATTGACCTTCAATAAGAGATAAATTTATCCTACATTGATTAAAAATTTTTGACTTTGACTTCGACTTCGTAAAATTCGTGTATATAAAGTGTTTAATTAATGTTATATAAATTGTCATGTTTGTGCGCAATAAATAAATATTGTTGTATTCTACTACATAAATGATAGTACTTTTATACTGATGATTAAAGCAATTCGTGCAAAATTATTTCCTAACCATTCCAAAATATCATAAATGCACAACGTTAATATTCAAGTTTTCACTTCTGCCGGCACTCCCGGAGTGCAACCCGTCGTTTTTTTTTTCATTTTGCATCCCTACACGGGCAACGCCGCAGGCATTAGTGCAATTGCAATTATAGATGACATAGGTAGTGATGTGCCCTGTTATATATTAGGAGACTTTAATGCTTATCCAAAAGAATTATTTTGTAATGAACTTCTTTGTTTCTGTGAGGAACAAAACTGGGATTGCATAGATATAGATATGTTGGGTATTACGTCAGATACCTATACATTTACTAGTGAAGCTCATGGATGTCAAAGATGGTTGGATCATTGTCTTTCCTCAAAATTAGCAAGGGATACCATTAGTAAGGTATGGGTTCAACATGATGTTTACTGGTCAGATCATGACCCACTAATAATTGAATGTGATTTGGGTAAAATATATATTAGGTGCCAGATTGACATACCCTGTAACGAAAATAAAGTAAAATGGGGGGAAAGAACAAATGAACAAGTAAAATTATATAATGAAATTTGTCATGACGAATTAAGAAAATTAGACTTTCCTTTCGAGATGAGATCTTGTGCCGATGGGATGTGTAGTAACTATGAGCATAAAACAATTATAGATACAATGTACTCGGATATTGTAAACATACTAAGTAAGGCGGCACAGACCTCATAACGGAAGAAATCAACGTGTGGAGGGAGAAAATATATAGCTGGGTGGAACAGACATGTCGCTCCCGCTCACAGGTATGCTAGGCTTAAGTACTTAGAATGGTTAAATGCTGGCAAACAGAGACATGGTGCATTATACAATGAAATGAAAAATAGTAGAAAAGCATTCAAATATAAATTAAAATGGTGTCAAGATCACGAAGAAGAGTTAAAGATGGATATTTTAGCCGAAAAACATGCAAATAAAAAGTTTCAAAGTTTTTGGAAAAATGTAAAGAAAATGAATGGTAGGCCTGGACTACCTGCGAGTGTGGGCGGTATGAATGATCATAAAAACATTGCCAATGCTTTTAAAAATTGGTTTACAGTAAAGTCACCATTAGAGACGTCACAAAATCATATATCTAATGTTGAGACTAATGTCAGGGTAAATCGCAAAATTACCTTCTTTGCAAAAGATGTTCCTCAAATAATTATCAATATGCAACGAGGCAAGTCACCCGGTCACGATAGTCTTAGTATAGAGCACCTCAAGTTTGCTGGCCCACATATCTGTAGAGTTTTGGCAATGTTTTATACTCTTTGTCTGGGACACTCCTACCTGCCAGAGCCACTAATGAAGTAAATGAAGTAGTACCTATCTTCAAGAATGAAATGGGTGACGTGTCAGACACTGCTAACTATCGCCCCATTTCGCTTGCTACTATATTGGCTAAAGTGCTTGATGGTCTCCTTAATAGTTAAATAAAGTTTTGACACTTAGCGATGCACAATTTGGATTTCGGTCTGGTCTATCAACGGAAAGTGCAATACTGGCTCTTAAGCACACTATCGAGTACTACACGCAGCGAAAGACTGCGGTGTACGCGTGTTATTTAGATCTAAAAGGAGCTTTTGATTTGGTTGTATATGAAAAAAATTGGAATCAACTAAGGGACGCGGGTATGCCGGAAGAGTGCATTTCGCTGTTTATGTACTGGTATGGAAACCAAATAAATCAGGTAAGGTGGGGCGAAGCTCTGTCTGATGAATACAAATTAGAATGTGGTGTAAGGCAGGGTGGACTAACGTCTCCTGGGTTGTTCAACCTGTATGTGAATGGGCTGATCGAGGAGCTTAGCAGCATGCATGTCGGTTGCCATATTGACAACACATGTGTCAATAATATCAGTTATGCAGATGACGTCGTGTTGCTGGGACCTTCGATCGGTTCAATCCGTGAGCTTGTCTCCGTGTGCGAGAAGTATGCAACGGAACATGGACTTATTTACAACCCAAAAAAGAGTTTTATACAAGTATTTAAAGCGGGTAACAATGGACCCAAGGATATTCCTGCAGTAAAGCTAGCAGGTAATACTCTTACGGTTGTTAATAGGTTCAAGTATCTAGGGCACATGCTTACGGATGACCTAGGGGATGACCTGGACATAGAGAGGGAACGCAGGGCGTTGGCGGTAAGGAGTAATATGCTGACCCGCAGATTTGCCCGATGTTCTACGTCAGTTAAAATCAGCCTTTTTAAGGCCTATTGCTCGTCTTTTTACTCGGGCAGTCTGTGGTTTAGGTATACAAAACGAGCCTACAATGCCTTGCGTGTCCTTTATAATAATGCTTTTCGTATGCTCCTGGCGCTGCCTCGCCGCTGTAGCGCATCCGCAATGTTTGCAGAAAGGCATACAAATGGCTTTCATGCTATAATGCGCAAAAAATCAGCTTCACTGTTAAACAGATTGCGAGGTAGCGATAATTGCATCCTAAAGATGATAGCAGACCGGTACGACTCCCCCATCGTTAACCACATGATAAGGATAAGTATCGGTGCTGTTAAATAAAATATAACTTAACTCCAATTCTTTCAAAACTAACACAGGGTAAGAAAATACTACTAACAAAAAAAAAATGGATTGACATCTGAAATAAAGAATTATTATTATTATGTTGGTACGCTTTTCAGCCACGGGTCCATGGGGACCCGGTCCTTTGAGGCGTTCATGGGGCCAAAGCCAACACGAAGAGGCCTTTTAGTATCTTTTTATCTAAAAAGTGAGATGGCTGCATCTATGGAGGTCTATCCCTTAATGTACCATTGAGATGCACTAACGGACAATCCTCCACAGCTGCCGAACTATTGCCAGGGAGGGATTTACTTGGTTTGGGCTTTATGGTTGGGATGTTAGTGGACCGGATAGCTGGGTTATGGAGTGAGATACGGACATCTACCTAAAAATCTCTCACAACAATTTTAGCCTGGTAGATGGTGACTTGCTGCTCGTTGGCTACACTGCCTGTGGGCACCCTAACTAGCCACGAAAATGCGGCCAGGGCGCAACACAATGTGAGCAGCTGAGGGTGTCGAGAGGTGCGGCTCCGGTTTCACCATCACGGTGCTTACCCCCGAGAGCGGGTTTCCATGTTATTACGCCTTTACGTGCAATACACTTCCACCCTGGTGCGTATGTTCTGCTCTTGCGACTCCACTCTGGCCGGCCAGTTAAGGCAAGACAGAGGCGGGGGGTGTGTAACAGGGTGCATCTGTGTGTGTTAGCGCATGTGTGTATGGTCCCCCTGGAGGTAGGGTACGTGGTGTCGCCACTCACCATCAGCTCGCCACAAGCTGCCCTGCGTTGACTGACTGCACTAGGAATCCAGTGGGCGATGGGGTCGTCACGTCCCGACGCCTTTATTATTATTATTATTATTATTTTAAGTTTAAGAAATATTTCTTCTCTCTTTCACTGGAAAGAGGTTTAAACGGCACGGGCCGAAGCCAAGTGCAAAATATTTTTAAGAAATAAAGTTCTGTAGTATCAGAGGTTGAGTGTCAAATTAAAGAGAGCTGTTTTATCCTAGGAACTTTCTAGTAATGCGACATGTATTTAATATAACTGCCTTTTGTAGTGTGTGAATAATATTTGTAGGGATATTTAAAGTATGTAGGCTTATGTGAAGTGTCTGGGGTATAACAGCTGTTGTAGATATAACTATTGGTACTATCCTAACATACTCAACACGCCACTGGGTATGTATCTCAATGGCTAAGTCCCTGTATTTTGTTAATTTTTCAGTATGTGTGTTCTGAATATTGTTGGTATTCGGTACGGCGATGTCTACGAGGTAAACTGTGTTATTGGTTTTGTCAAGTATCGTCATGTCTGGTCTATTGTAGTGAATCGTTTTGTCAGTGATAATGGTTCTGTCCCAATATTTTTTTATATTTTGATTTTCTATAATCTTTTCCGGTACATATTTGTAATATGGTTGTGTAGGTACTGTCAATAAGTTTATTTTTAAAAGCTAAGTACTGATGAATTATGGCAGCTATTTGGTCATGTCTGTGTTTATAGTCATTCTGCACTAGGGTCTTACATGCTCCAGTGACGTGTTGTGTAGTCTCGCTTGCGCTACTACAATGTCTGCACAGATCCGTCGGCAAGTTTATGTCCTTGATGATATATTTTTTATAATTCCTGGTGTTAATCACCTGATCTTGGATCGCGAGCATAAATGCTTCGGTCTCAGGGAAAAGCTCGCCCGAGCCATGCATTGGACCATCTCTTATCGACATGCATCTGTTCCAAATCATTGTAGTGCCTTCCATGTAAGGATTTTTGTTTCCAAGTGACTTTTTTTTGAGCTACTGATATTTGTTTCTCATTTGGCTGTGGTTGTCTATTGTTTAGATTGAGTAGTGTGAATTTTATGTCTATTTTTGCAACAAACCTGTGTAATACTGAGTTTTCTGATTTGGAATGAAAATATTGTCTTAATGTAGATATTTGTCTATTGTGTAAGTTGTATACATCTATCATCCCTTCCACCCTCAGATCTTGGTAGTGTGAGTCTCTGTATACACGATTTGGGGTGATGTTTTCTGTGTTTAGTGAAAAGTACATTTAAAGATGTCTGCAGTTTTTGAAGATCAGTGTTGGACCAGCTAATTATGCCGAAAGAGTACGTCAAGACCGGAATAGCAAATGTGTTGATGGCTTTTACTGTATTACGGGAATTTAATTGGCTTTTTAATATTTGTGTTACTCGGGATTTGAAAGTTTTATTTAGGTGGGTTTTTGTATGTTTATTTTCAAAGAGGTTTGATTGTTGAAATCCCAGATATTTGTAAGTAGATGTTTCGTCCATGGCTTGTATAGTTTCTCCTGTTGTTAGTGTATATGAATTGTTTTCTATTTGTCCTTTATTAATAGAATTAATTTTACATTTATCTATGCCAAACGCCATATGGATATCAGAAGAAAATGTCTCCGTGATTTGTGCAAGTGTAAATAGCTCTTCTTTTTTGGATGCGTACAACTTAATGTCGTCCATGTACATCAAATGGCTCAGTTTTGTATGTTCTCTATTATATGTGAGTTCGAAACCTACATTGCTATCTTCAAGTAGTGTTGATAGAGGATTGAGAGCTAAGCAGAACCATAGTGGGCTTAAGGCGTCCCCTTGAAATATACTCCTTTTTATGTAAATCGGTTCAGTAGTGATGTCGCTGTTATTATTGCGTATTTTAATCATAGTTTGCCAGTTATTCATAATTTTTTGTAAGAAAACTATAAGTGTTTCGTTTATTTTGTATATTTTAAGGACGTCTACAAGCCAACTATGTGGCACAGAATCATATGCTTTGCGATAATCGACAAACATACTATACATACTACGTTTTCGAGTGTGTGCCTGTTTCATAGCAACCGCATAAACAATAAGCTGCTCCTTACAACCCTGGCTTTGCTTACGGCATCCTTTTTGCTGTTCAGCTAGAATCTTATGCTCTTCAAGATGTTTATATATTGTTTTACTTACACATGCTGTTAGAATTTTGTAGAAGGTTTGAAGGCAGGTTATAGGTCTGTACTTAGACGGGTCTGAAGCATCTCCATCTTTTGGGATCATAAATGTTATACCTTGAGTGACAAAGTCGGGAAGAGAATCTGGAGATCTAATAAAATTATTTATATGTCTGTGAATATGTAGGTGAATACAAGTAAGGTATTTGTACCAATAATTGTGTACGTTATCAGAGCCCGTGGCCTTCCAATTGTGTGTTTTAGCAATTACCTGTTCTACTGTTCAGATGGAAATAGATTCGAACGCCATTTCAGATATTTTTTTTGTTTTATTGTCAATAGTACTTATCCATGGAGCATCACTATTATGTTGAACGGGTTTTGCCCAAATGTCAGCCCAAAACCTATGGAAAGAATCTGCTGAGGGTGTATCTTGTGTGTGGTTGTTTTGATTAGAATTTGTTAGAGATCTGTAGAACTGCTTCTCATTGTTATGAAATTGATTGTTTTGAGTTTTTCCTAATGTGCATACCTTGTACCGTCTCAATCTGCTGGATGTTGCTGCCAATCTTTGTTTTATTGTGTCTAAAAACTCTTGAGGTGTTGTATTTACGTTTTCATATTGTGCATGTGTATTGTATCGTTTTCTAATGTCTTTTACATATCGAAGAATATTGTAGCTTCTATTACCGTTAATGTATTGTGTCATTCTCCCTATGTCTTTTCTAAGTTGGCTTACTTTCCTATCTAATCTTATTTCCCAAGCAGGTTTCTTTTTTTCATCTAGACCAATTTTCCTATTATTGTGTATTTTAAAACCATTACATATGGTGGCTGTATATGCAGAGCAATATATTAAGGTATGAAGGGTGTTAAAATCAGTATCTCTATCTAAGTGTTCTGGTAAAATGTTATTATTAATATTGGAGTTATCTGGTAGAAGCAACTCATTAAAACAATAAAAAAACGGTGGTCTCCTTTACAATTATATTTCTGTGTATTTTGATACAAGTACTTTAACTAAATAATAAAACTAGACCGTAACATAGGTACATTTACACGTGTCTGCCTTGACGGCGAACTCTAGACTGCCCTCTGTCTAAACCAACCGCCTGTGTTTATCTTACGCTAATCACAAAATGTGATGTCATGTTTCCAGCGAAGTAATTTTCATGAGCTTACATTAATGTATTCTGTAATGAGGGCTAGTTTCCTTGTCGACTTCTGCTTCGGTATGTAAGGTCTGTCTGTAGGGCTTGTGAGAATAAATTTATTTAGTGTACCGTTAAAAGTTTGTTTTATTTTAGTTTGCAATTCTGCAGCAATAGAAGTAGATCGATTATTATGTGGGGTTTGAGATTGTGTGGTTAAAATTTATTGTGTGTTAGCTGTATTTTGTGTGTCCAATCTTTGAAGTATTTGACTCATGTCTGGATTCGTATTTTCTGAATTATCTATGAGTAAATCTAAATTATTAGTATTTTCTTGCATTGTTTGTAAGCTAATAGATTGTTGATTTATGTTACTGATATTTTCTTCTTCTAATTCTTTCTGTACATCGGCTTTTATTTCTCTTAGTCTGTCTTCTTTTATATATTTATTTTTAATAATGGCCCGTCTTTGGTCTGCAATCCTCTGTTCGGATAAATTTGTAAGTTCTGGGTAATGTATGATAAAGTGAGATTATAACTGTGAACTGTAACCTGTAGTGTTTCTTTCTAAATTTGTGATTCTATAGTAAAATCTCATGGTATTTTCGTTTATGTCATTAGATCAACGCATTCTAGAGGATGTATTTAGTGTTGATTGTGATGCGGGTAAATTGCGTGTGGGTAAAATGTGGGTTTGATTTGTGTGATATTCTATGGTAAATATGTTTTGTGTGTGTGAGCAAATTCTATCTTGAACCTCCTTTTTAATTTGTTCCATTGTGCTCTTCGGTATTAATTTTCGTCGGACTATCGCTCTCCTTTGATCTCCCAACCTCTGTCGTGAGACATCAACTGTTGGAAATGCTGTGAGAAATTGTTCGTGAAGTTTTTCTAAGTATGGTCCTGGGTCGGTTTCAAGTTTTGTGATTTAGAGATATGCACGCCAGATGAAAGTGTTCATTTGAACCGTCCATTTCCTTCTCGTGCAATTTATGGCTTCAGTGGGTACGGTATTGTTGGCATTTGCCTCCCGTACATCATCTGATGCCAGATTATTACCTAATAAATTAATTGGTGACGCTAGGTTTGAGGAAATCACTGATGTTGTTGGTGATATGGAAGACGCAGGTGTCGTTTGAGGGGAGAAGCTATGTCTGGAAGAAATAGGGGATGGGAAGAGACTACTGTTAGTTGAGGCTGAGATTACTCCGTCACTTCTTGGTGACATAGGCCTTTCACATTGTACTCCTCTAGAGTTGTCAGCATAATGCTGGGTATTTCCCGAGACCTTTGTGGGCGGGATCTTAAATTGTATCTTTGATTGTTTTCTTCCATGGACGTCCCACGAGTAGCTAGGGAACAGAAGGTCGGCACTCCACAGAGCCCCGCATGCGGAGGCAAGGCAAGTCTTACATCCCAAGGTTGCCCGGCCTTGAAAGTCCACCGTTCGCGACCAAGCTCCCCCTTGATCACGCATCTCTCGGCACGGTTGGTCACACCTTAGATTGGGTTTGTGACCGTTGGTTAGGAAAGAGAGGTACCTTGGTGACCAGATACTTAGTGTATGAAGATTCTCCTATGATAGAGTATGTCCTCCTCTCCCCGTAAGCTCCCCACCACGTCAAGGTGGCCCCTCAGGGGGGTTTTTATTATTATTATTAGCCAAGAAAAGATATTTTCGCTCGCTTATTTTTAATTGTTCGCGGAGAGATATTATATCCCGTCAATTTAGATCGATTCTCTCTAAACGATGCGTGGGCTATCTGTAGGTTAAAAGGACTACCTAGTACATATATATTCGGCTAAATTGATTCACATAATATTGATCGAACTTCACTTAGTAAGTTCGTTTGATCACATATAATTCATCTCCGACTAGCGACTGTCGCTTTATTGCAAACTGTATGGTGGCCGTCGCAGTTGCTTGACTCCCGTTTTCGCCATTTGCGTAGTACGAAGCTCGCAGTTAAGCAGCCGAGCGGACGCGGACGGTGTCCTTATACAGGGTGGAATTGAATTTTTTAGCATCCTTTTAAGTATCTATTATACCCATGATACAAAATAATTTAAGACTAATAAAACGTCAATCAAAAGTAGTAATTTTCATATTAAAGAAAACCTCTAAACATGCGTTAGACTCTTTGATAGATACCATTACTGCAATCTATACTATAATAAAAGAGTAAAAAAAATGTGTCTGTACATTAAAAATTTTTCAAAAAAAATAATTTGGGGCGATGGAGATATAGTAATAGAGTAAGAAAATAAAATAAAATGTCTGTCTGTTTGTCTGTTTGTACACGCTAATCTCCGGAAATACTGGACGGATTCGAATGAAACTTTTTTTGTTATATAGCTGTGAAGCCTGGGCAACATATAGGCTATAATTGATTTTGGAAAATGGAACACATGATGCAGAACTATAATGGTCCAGCTAAACTATAAGAAATATTAAAATGCCGCCTTAGCAAAAGTTGTTAAGTCTATTTTATAATACAACTGGCCAAGCGCGAGTCGGACGCGCGGGAAGGGTTCCGTACCATAATCTATGAACAATCACGTTTGTAGTATGGGAGCCCCCCATAAATACTTATTTTATTCGATTTTTAGGGTTCCATAGGGTAGAGTAGAAACGGGACCCTATTACTTAGACCTTCCGACTGTTTGTCTGTCTGTCTGTCACCAGGCTGTATCTCATGAACCATTATAGCTAGACAGTTGAAATTTTTATAGATGATGTTTTTTTGTTGCCGCTGAACAAAAACATACTAAATCTATCTATCTATATCTATACTATAATAAAAGAGTATAAAAAATGTGTCTGTACATTGAAAATTTTTCCAAAAAAAAGTTGTTTAGTCCGAAGAAAAACTTATAAGTTCAGTATTTGCGGACCTTCCGAGCAAAACAGACCAGAAAAATTCTTGGTTACGTAAACGCGCCATATTGACAACAAAAAATTAAAAATCAACTTATGACGCAAATTATTGTTAATTTCTTGGATAGTTTTGTTGACGACGCCACCAATTATCCAGTTGAGTTTCGTAATTCACTTGCAGAAAATGGACTCTCGGCTCACAAAATAAGTCTTAATGTCGGAGGGCCAATAATGCTGATATGCGAAATTTGACTCCGCCGAAACTGTGTAACGGAACCCAACTTAGTGTCTCAGCACTGTATGCCGAAGTTCAGCGGCTGAATTTCAGCCAATGCATGCCTGCAATGTTATTTGCATTACTAGCAAAACATAATGCCAACCTTACGATGCTTTTGCCTGAATCGGACCTGTACCCATACCCGTACCCGTACCCGTACCCGTACCCGTACCCGTACCCGTATCCGTACCCGTACCCGTTCCGCTCCCGCTCCCACTTTCGCTCCCACTCCTGCTCCCGCTCCCGCCGCCGCCGCCGCCGCCGCCGACGCCGCCGCTGCTGCCGCCACCGCTGCCGCTTCCGCTCCCGCTTCCCGTTCCCGTTCCCTCTTCCACTTCCGCTCCCGTTTCCGTTCGCCGCAGACGCGCCAAAGACGGAAGACTAAATTAAGTCCGCCTTTTGTACCATTTATTATTGGTAAATAAAGTATTAAATAAATAAATAAAATCTCATATCGGCACATCACTACTGTCCGGCGTTTCCACCGAACTTCAGCAGCTGAACTTCAGCTTATTTAGTGTGTCATCCCCAGCGAACTTTAGACACTGAACTTTAGCCACTAAACTTCGGCATAGTCTGCTGAGACACTTAAAGCTCACAGTAAGTGAGTGATGCCAGTGAAACTGTATTTATTCCGCGTATGCCACTCATCCCCAACAATTTTCCTTTTGAAAATACACAGTTCCATATGTTAACTGGCTTTGCTATGAAAATAAGTCACAGTTTTAGAGGCTTAAAGCTGCTGATGTCGATCTAAGGACTGGTTTTTCGCATGGCCTACTTATTGTGGCTTTCTCCAAGGTTAGTAACACTTCAGCTCTTTTCATATTGGCTCCCGAAGGAAAGAATTAAAATAATATTGACTTTTAACTCCTAACACTGTTACAAGTACTTTCTCCCTCTGTCTCTCTCTCTCTCTCTCTCTCTCTCTCTCTCTCATTAGTTTTTATTTATATTTATACGCCGGAGTCATAAAGTCCACGCGAACGAAGTCGCGGGCATCAGCTAGTTATAAATAAAAAAACTAATCGTCGTAAAAGTCACGAAAAATAAAGTTATAAAAGTATCAATTTCGCTACGTCGTAGTTACCTAACATTCGTTCCTACTAAAAAGGTTATCTTGAATATCTTGAACAGTCAGCAGCAGATATACCTGAGCGGGCAGGGTACCCAATAAAACATACACACTTCAATCGTCAGAAAAATATGAACATCCAAGATGTCATTTTCACGTAGGCTTTCAGTTCGTCACATATGTCTTAACTTTTGGGTTGTTCTTTAATACATACACCTTTATTTAATCACAATGACATTAACGTTTAGAACGTCAGTGGTAACTAAGCACTCAAATACGTACGTCAGCAGCCAGGGTGCCACAAGTTGCTAAGCAGTTGTTATTTCAAAGGTAACTAAGCATAAACGTTTTATATGATTAACTTTTAAAAATATTGCTGCAAGTGTTTGTCATAATACTTATTTAGGTATGTTTCTATTTAAGAAGGCAGTTAAATTTGAGTATGTAACACCTTCTCCTCCAAAGAAGTATTTTGTCATCAAGGGTCAATTTTGAGACAGCAAATATGTCCCTAAGTTCTACGTCATAATCATCGCGATTCCTAGCGTTTGTCCCATGTTTTTGCCCGAACGGGCTTGGAGTCCAAACAAACATTGCAACCCTATTGAACTCCTTTAGGGGTGAGATTTCCAAAAATCCCGTCTTATCCCTTGCTTTCATCATAAAACAAAGCTGTAGTCCAAATTTCAAGTGTCTAGTTTCAGTAGTTTTGCCTGTGCGTTGATGATCTGTCAGGACTTCTTCTTTTATATTATATAGATTAACCCCCCTCAAGGGTAAAATTTTCCAAAACGCTGAAAGAACTTTCTTTGTATTCTAAAATGTAACCTTTTTACAAAGTTTTAAGTCTCCTGCTCAAAAAAATATGTTTCCCCCAGACAAACTTTGCACCCCTATTTAACCCCCTTAGGGGTGAGATTTCCAAAAATCCCGTCTTATCCCTTGCTTACGTCATTAAAGAAAGCTGTGGTCCAAATTTCAAGTTTCTAGTTCCAGTAGTTTCGGCTGTGCGTTGATCATCAGTCAGGACTTCTTCTTCTTCTTATATAGGGTAAAATGCCAATTACTGGCCACCTCATATTAAAAATGAACTCTATTCACCTATAAACAAAGCTCATTTTAGTACAACGTGGCCAGTAATTGAAGGGTGGCCAGTATTAACATTTTATACTGAAAATGAATTCTGTTTATAGGTGAATAGAGTTCATTTTTAATATTAGGTGGCCAGTAATTGGAAGGTGGCCAGTAATTGGCATTTTACCCTACATGGTGATTTCGGGGTCGTGGAGCAAGAGAAAAGGACATGCTGCAGAATTTACAGGTGAACCTATCGGATCGGATGTCAAAAGTCATAGGGTGATGCCTATGCCATTATTTGTATTTAAAAATAAGAAAAAAAGTAATTCTGTTTTGATTAAATACTACCGTATGTTAATGTTGATCAGTTATGGGTCCGAAAAAATGGTTTTGGATCACGACCCAGAAATCACCCTAGTATAGATAGATAATAAAACACAAATGAAAAAACTCAAATGCAGCAGGACCTAATAAGATCAAAATAATTTTCATGGTTTTATAAAGATATTTGGAGCTCCCGTTCAAAAATTAGAGGGATGACATACTTTTCTAGACTTTCAGAGCGATTATTTCGATTGACGAAATACTGTGTTAGTAATGCTTCACTTGACACTCGTTTATTTTCAATTTAATGGGAGCATCACTTATCAGTAAGTTTATTGAAAGGCATCTGTCAAACGATTAAAGAGAAAAACGTGAGATGGATGTATGTGATGACAAGACTGTACTGCTTTCGATGATTGTCAAAACGCTTACCTAAAATTAGTATGGCAACTTTTCATTCAATATACGACTATATTTATATGCCCTTAAACGTCCATTTTCCCATGTTGTCCAGATATATTTGACACACTGACTGCTTAGATACTACTGGTTTTTTGACAGCTTCGGTAATAATGACTATTTGTAAGTATAGAAATAATTGAATAGCGACTGTTAAGATTTTTGTGACACGATAAGTGCTCACGGATAAATACAGCCATGACAGTTAACAATTTTTTGATGGTTTAAACGTAGACCTCTCTTTGAGCACCTGGAGCGTATAGTGACTTTTGCTGCTGACTGAACTATCCTGAGCGTTCGTGCGATACCAACCGTCCCCACTCGATTTTAAGTCTTTTTCACGAAACTTAGTCTACTTTTGTATGCCGGCCGCCCGCGGCCCGCTTAGTGGCTCAGCTGTGTGCGGCGAGGTCTCTGACCTCGCGGCTCGTGGTTATAATGTATGTACGCTTGCGCGACTCAAGTGTTTTGATGCTTTGGTAACTTTTCTTACTTTTTGATACTATTTAATTACTCCATTAATTGCAGTGTTGTTACCGTACAAAATATCATTTATGTGAGTAAGTTAATAAGTTAAATTAATGCTAATGATTTCAATTGCACCCTGTATATTGCCATACCGTTCTGGAATACGCTTCAAATTAGTCGTTTAGGTGTTTGCGTGTTGTTTTCTGTTCTATACAGTTAATCATTATAGTTTAAAATTTTTAAAATAAAGTTGTAAAAACTTTTAGATAATTAGCGGGCCGCAATTTGTAATGAGAAGCCCTAAATTTATCAACTCTCTGCTAACAGACTTTATACGTCTTAAAACATAAAAAAATACTATTTTACAGTAACATGTAGCCATTTATTGCTATTAGATTTGATATTTGGAAATTAATTATAATTATGATTTCAGAAAGGATGCGTAGACCTAAACCAATACTTAGGACTGTTGAAAATGATATAGAGATCATCGATGATCCAATGGAAGAAGACTATGAGCCAACTAATTTCTCTGCTAATAGGAAAGCTAGTCTGCAGCTTAAAATAATTGCTCATAATGACGGGAGGGATAATCGAAGCTCTGTAATTCATAGGTATCACAGCTTTTTTTTATATGATTTGGACATTTGTGCGAAATATACCGATAAAGCTTAGTGCCATGCCACGCGCCCTATAGAATAATAACAATTCGTCATAAAAATACTAAGAGTCACAAATAATTTTAGTAGTGTACAGACCTGCAACATTTTAAAATTATTTCAAATATCCATATATTATTACAGGACAGCAATCGCAGAAAAGGAAAAAAGTCCTCCACGGCCTCCTTCTATACTAAAAAAACGACCTATGGCAGCTTTAAGAAGTGACAGAATTGAAAAAATATCAGAAAAACCAGAGATGCCTGCTTTGGAGTTCAGGATAATTGTCAGCAATTTAGGGAGTACTGTTACTGGTGGAGACATTGAGGTAAAGTATACATCTATCATTCTCCTGTCAATCAGACTAAACTGCCTTTGTTTCAAATAAATTATATTATCGATGACAATGTTAATTATATTTTGTGATGTAAATGATTTTAAACATTTGACTCATATGTCACGATTTTTCCGAGAGACTGCATAAATTTCTTCAAAAATGGTATAAAAAATGTTTTATTAGGGTTATCAACGCACAGTAGCGGGCAGGTGTTGCAGGCGTCCAATGCGTCCATACTATGGTTACCAATTCCTATCAGGCCGTATGCCATTTTGCTAACTTTACAGAGATGGGCAAAATAGTTTGTAAAATATATTTAAATACAAAATGCAAATCCTTTTAATATTTTGTATTTCAAATGCAAAATACTAATTTCCAAAACACTTTATTAAAATAAAATACTTTTATAGTTTCGTTTCTAACTTTATTTTATTACATTTCTGTTTTATGTTTAATCGTAAATATGCTAATAATAAACGTTTTGCTAGCCTTAGGCATTAGATAGACTATTACATTTTTGAAAGTAATTTTGTTAATTCGTCTAGTTTTAAACGAGTTTTCGCCAATAGTGGCCTCGTTTAAAAGAAACGCATTTTGAAGCTAGCCGGATATCAATGATACCTTCAAAAGTTTTTCATGGAATAATTGAAAGGTAAGTAAAATGTTAATTATCACCATATTTACGATTAAACAATTTATTTCAATTCAGGGCGCCACTTATGCATTCACATTCACTTTAAATCATTATCTTCACTTTAACCGACTTTTTAATTCATCTATTATGAATTAAGTTGAATACCACACAACTAAATTTATAGTGGGTAGTAATGAAGAATTACGCATACATAATTAAGATGTGTATGATTCGAAGTCACGGTAGCACCTAATAGTACAGATTTGAGGGACGCGAGTTAGAAATTCACTAAAAGCGAACATTTTTAATCAGAGACTTATCAAAAAATACATAATCGGGAAATTTCAAGCATCTAGCTGTTACAGTTCTAGAGATAAAGCCCAGTGACAAACGGAAATAAGGACACAACATAGTCTCTGTTGTAGGTTAATCCCGTTAATGTGTCCCGTTGTCACTTTGCACCCCTTGAGTACAGAACCCTAATAAAAAGTATTTTGCATTTTGATTCATTTTGAAAATATAAAATATGTCCTTAAGGAGCTACCTGAATTTTTCGAGGTCCAGTGCTGCCCCCATTCGTAATAAATCATTTCAAAGGAACGGGGATATAATTTAAAATTTTGTCTTCACCAGGGTCTAGATAACCCTTCAAACTATGTCAGCACGGAGCAGCACTTTGGCGAAGAACCGTCATTTGCCAGAGCGAGAAAGAGCGACGTAACGCTATCGCACTGGCCGTGCGATAGCATGCTATAGCATTCTGCGTTCTTTCTCGCTCTGGCAAATGACGGTTCTGAGCCACAAAAAAGGATAGCAACAAAGAAAAGTGCTGCTCCCTGCTGACAAATGAGATCCAACCCTTAATGTGGCTTTTGGCTTATGCGCGTAGAAAATCTTCACGTTCTCACTTTAAACTGTAAACAGTAGTTCATAAAATAGTTTGTGGTGTTATATAAGGCCTGGTCAAGACCAAATTTTAAATGATGACTCCGTTTCCTTTCAAATAATTTATTTCAAATGAAGGCAGCACTGGACCCCGGAAAATTCAGGTATCCCCTTAAAGGTAAGTATTTTAAATAAAAAGCAAAATACTTTTCAAAAAAGGTATTTAAATACAAAATGGAAATAAGTGTTTTGTATTTTGCATTTCAGATAAGTATTTTCAAAATGTCACATTTCTGTTACTTTACCATAAGACAAATTGTCCAGAACATTGTAATGATTATGTGGGACACTCAGAAAGTTTTGCGAAAAAAAAAATAGAGTTCTATTGGTAATGTTTTTTTAAATTAAATATTTTCAAAGTACTCTCCACCGGCCTCTATACAAAGTTTCATGCGTCTAAACCAATTTTCGAAATAACACTTTCCAGTACGCTGCAGGCACCTCGTTTATAGCCTGCTCAAACTCTGACAGCGCATCTTCCGGCGACGAAAAATTGCATCCCTTTGAGCAGATTTTTTATTTTCGGGAATAAAAAGAAGTCACATGAGCTAGGTCAGGGCTGTAGGGTGACCCAGGAGTTTGACCGGCGTGCTGTCCAGGAAGTCCCTCGTTTTGAGCGCGGTGTGGGCGGGCGCGGTGTCGTGGTGGAGCAGTAGCCCGCGGAGCCCTGTGTTTGGTCGCTTGTTACTCACAACAGAGAAAACTTCTGGCAAGCATTTGATAGTATACCATTCGATCTTGATGCTTCTTTGATTCCGTAAAAGAATTGATACCAAGTAGCCAGTCAAATTGAAAAAGTCGCTATCAAAATCTTCCCCCCGTTTCTAGATCGCTTCACCTTGGTAGGAGTTGATTCGTTTTGAAACACCCAAATCGTCGACTGGCGCTTCGTTTTTGGATCATATTGATAAATCCAGGATTCATTACCTGTAATAATGTCGTAAACACGCCGAGACGAGCCTGCTTCAAATTTGTTTATTATATCGTGGCACCATTCCTCCCGGGCTTGCTTTCCCTATAAGGTTGTGCGGCACCCATCGTGAAACTATCCACCTCACGCGAAGATGCACGTGTAGAATCTCGTGAATGCTTCCTGATCCAATCTGCAGGATGGGCTGAATCTCCTGATACGTAACTCGCCTATTGTCGTGTATTAAATTTTTCACTGGATAGCACGTTTTCTTCAGTAACAGCCCTCAAAGGGCGACCACTTCTTTCCTCATACCCCAAAGTTAGTCGACCGCGCTTGAATTCTTTATACCAACGATACACGGTTGCCTTGGAAGGTCCTTTCATCCGATTTCAGGCGACACTTGAAATCGTAAAAAATCATAGCGCGAAAATATTCTCGGCTTAGATCCATTTTTCAATGAGACACGATAATTTGAATTAGTCCGCAAAAAATTATGAGGTAAATTTTAAAATTGGAACGTACCTATTTTTACTAATAAATAATTTTATTTTCAAAATAGATTGTAACTTCTGTCTAAGATTGTCTGTCTTACATACATGAAAACTTTTTTCGCAATACTACATATAGAATAATTTATTTTTGTATTTTTATTTTCTAGGAACTATTTGGAGATGTTGGAGGTATGATCGAGTCTCGCTTAGTGCGCCCAGGTACAGCAGAAGTTATCTACAAGACGCAAGAGGACGCCCAGAAGGCGGTAGACCTGTATCACAATCGCCAACTAGATGGCCAGCCTATGAATTGTCTTCTTGTCACTCCACGTACACCCACAACATTGCCGAGGTATAACATTCTTTCTATTCCTTCTTCAGGCCATAAGGTTACAAAAATGATTTTTTACTTAGTCCATTTTATATTTATTGTTTATTTATTTATTTAACCTTTATTGTACAAAATACATTTTAGTAAAGCACAATAGGCGGACTTAATGCTAAAAGCAATATCTAACATCCTTTGGGTTTTTTATATTACCTTTCTTTCTGAAAGGTCGATTACAAGACTTATTTTGTGATCAAAAACAGGTTAATTTTTGTGCTTTTATTGGTCCTTAGTAGTGGCGCAACGTGCCTTGGCGGGGCCCCGTATAAAAAATTGTTTGGCGGCCCTTAGAAAGGGTAAAGTTTTCACACAATAGAAAAAAAAAATGTTTGCATAAAATTAAGCTGGTGTCTGAAAAAACGAAGAAATTTTGGGCACTTTTTTATGACCTCCTCCCTTTTCTGTTTACTTTTTCTTTTCGTAGCTCCGCTGGCATAATCTCTTATTCTTTCACTCGTTGTTTTTTACAAATCGCTACTAATACTACTAAACCAGAAGAACAATTGTTTGTATTGCATTACAATGCAATACAAACAATTGAGACTCCACTTTTGAGGCTTACCGTACATCGATTATTGTGGGATTCCCCCGTTGAAGTATAACTTAAACGGGGAAGTCCCGCAGCCCGCGATAACCGATGTAAGGTGTTGCCAACTTTTGAACGCACGCTTTACGCGGGAATAATGTAATTGCTTTTTGATATTTGTCATTTCTGAAATATAAAAAAAAATTGGGAAGTTTTTATAAATTTTTGCTTATGCACGTTGGGGGCCCCGTGTAATTGATACGGCAGTTACGGCGGTAGCTGCGCCCCTGGTCCTTAGTATTGTTATTGACCCAGTGAGTATGTTCGCAAATGCAATATATCTACTCATTATAATGTTTCTTTTCAGGAGCAGTAACAAACCGGCGTTGTACAGTACCAATTCTAATGTAGAACCTGACATTTCAACATTTCATAAAGTACTGTTTAGTAACTTGTAACACAGCTTTTCAAATTAGTTTTGCAGACTGGTTGTAAACTCATCATCAAATACAAATATTACAGACAGAGCGTCCCGTTGAGCCCTATTGCTCATATTCGTTATTTCTTCCCTGCACCCTAGTAATGTAGCTGACATGGCTCATATTGGCTTTATTACTAGCCCATGTCACATGGGCATGTGGGCGACATTATTGTGCATACAGTGCACATGCACAGACAATTTACACACATACATAATGACGATTTCAAGATGAAAATATACGAAATATTTAATAGTTAGGTCAGCCAGCATTTCTTTTAGCGAAATGAAAATTGTAAGAAATTTTATTAAATGCAATAAGTATATTATAAATTATAAGAAAAGTTTAAAACTAATTGTATATGAATGTGTAACTTCAGTCAATGTCACTGCAAAAAACATCACAAGTTATTCACTGCAGTACATTTTGGCAAGAAGCAAATTAGTTTTTTGATAATTCATGAAACACCACATTTCACAATCGTGGACTAACTGCTGTTCCACATTTATTACACTTACTGCGCCAAGTGTATCATTCATTATACACCATAAGTGCCATGTTTGAAACGCGGATTTACCTAAATGAATATTGTTTCCATACAAAAAACCGTTCTTGTAGTGACTCCGCGTTTGAAAAAGGGTGTAGTTTAAATGCTCACCAAAATGGCAACACCTGACTGTTTTACTATTAATTCTAGATTACCGGAGGTAAATCTATTAAATTACATGTTCTTTATTCAAGACCTATATTCTAATACTTTTAGTAGAGTTATTTTTTTTTATTCGTTTCTTCGTTGCCGTTGTGTGTATTTGGTGTTTGTGACCAACGGTCGCCAGCGATTCCTCGAGTTTATCGTGCATACAGTGTGTCAATGGAATTTTGTTCGGCCATTACAAGCCGCAAACGCAGTATATAGTAGGTAGATGATATAAAACAACAAGAAAACAATTCATATGCAATGAATTCATGTACTCAAGTGTCTGATTGAATACATGTGTCTTTCTTTACTGTTGGTGCCTTGTTGTCAGATTGTAATGGTAATGAATACAATGCACACAGTAAAAAGAATATGTACACTTAAGGGGCTACCTGAATTTTTCGGCGTCCAGTGCTGCCCCCATTTGAAATAAATCATTTGAAAAGAAACGGAGACATCATTTAAAATTTTGTCTTGACCAGGCTCTAGATAACCCTTCACTATTTTATGAACTACAGTTTACAGTCAGGGATGGGCAAAATGTAATCAGATTAATGATTAAGGATTACGATTACATTTTGTAATCTTCAATCATAATTACACATTAAGGAAATTAATCAAGAAAGTAATCATATCGGTGATTAATGACTATTAGTCTGTAATCGTAATCTTGATTACTATCGTGATTACTTTCTTGATTACTTTTCCTTATTGATGAATACAAACTACATCGAAGAATTTAAAAAATGAAATAGTTATTCGTCAATGTCGTTAAAGTTTTAGAGGTCGTCGGAGTCCATGTCGAGGTAGTTAAGTTCATTGAGGTCGTCGCGATCGTCGAGTTCGTTGAGGTTGTCGAGTTTGTCAAGGTCGTCAAAGTTGTCAAGGTCGTTGAATTCGCGGAGGTTGATGTCGAGGTCGTCAAGGATGTCGAAGTCGTTAAGGTCGCCAGGTCGTCAAGTTCATCGAGGTCGTTAAGAACGTTGAGGTAGATGTTGAGGTCATCGAGGTGTCAAATTGGTCGATGTCGTCGAGGTCGTTAAGGTCGTCGAGGTCGAAGTTGAGGTCGTCCAGGTCGTTGAGGTCATCGAGGTCATTAAGGTCGTCAAAGTAGATGTTGAGGTCGTGAACTTCGTCGAGGTCGTCAGGTTGTCGAGTTCGATGTCAAGGTTGTTGAGATCGTTGAGATCGTTAAGGTCGTTGACGTCGTCGATTGATTTTTAATAACTTTTTTATAGTAAGTAAGTAACATGTTCAGCATCATTGACTGATCATTGGCTGGTGGATAAAAAGTCACCCTGTATATCGAAATATGAAAATTAATTTTCGGCATACAATACAAGTTGATCGATCAGCTGATCAAATTTTTATGGAAAACAAACAAATTTCGTTCATATTTCGATGTTTCTTGGGGAAAGTGGTTCTAGTATCATTAATTCATTCCTAAAATAGTTTAAGTATGTTTTATAAGACGTTATATTTGTATTTAAATAAAGAAAACCCCATCCAAATCGGATGAGCAGTTCTTGAGAAAATCGCGGACATACAATATACATGCAGGTCGAACACAAAACCTCATTTTCTTAAGTCGGTTGAAAAAATTCAATCATACATATGCATTTAATCTAGATTACTGATTACTGTAATCATGACTAACGATTTACATGTAGTCATGATTTAAAGTAATCAATGATTCAACGTAATTATGAATGATGTAATCATGATTACTTTCAACCAGATTATTAATCTGATTACAAAAGTAGTTGATTACGCCCAACTCTGTTTACAGTTTTAAGTGAGAACGTGAAGCTTTTCTACGCACATACGCTAAAAGTGGCTGTTTTTCGCAATTTTGCGTAGAAAAGCTTTACGTTCTTACTATAAACTGTAAACAGTAGTTCATAAAATAGTTTGAAGGATTATCTAGAGCCTGGTCACGACAAAATTTTAAATGATGTCTCCGTTTCTTTTCAAATGATTTATTTCAAATAGGGGCAGCACTTAATACCCTAGTGTATCAAGTCTGTAAAATATTGAACTGAGATGTATGATTACTTATAGTTTATAATTTTCATAATGAACATGTGTACCTACTTTTTTTTAAATTAAATGCATATTAAATAATTGTTTTTATTTTCTTTTTATTTATATAACTTTTTATTTAACATGCAATGTCTCTTGGGTGGTTCCGGCTTTCCGGGTCTCTGAGTGGTACCGGGTAAGAATAGGTCCATCTCTTTCTGTGGATGTCTAGTCTTAAAAGGTGTCTAAAGCAAATATAGCACGAAAAGCTCGTGCTAAAATAGCATTCCCAAAACGGGTTGTCGTCAGGCAGGCGGTCGGTCATAAAATAAAGCCCAATCAAAAATGAAAGTAAAAAAGGGTCAAGTATAGGAATAAAGCGCTAGCGCAAAATGGCGCGCAGGAGCTCCATCCTAACTCTAAACTGTAAAAAGTCAGGGGTGGACACGGCCAAAGACGCGACCCCTAACCCAGAAACTGCAACCTGGCACCTTGGTACGCTAACTGGACGTTTAAGAGACCTGGCCGATGTACTTTCCAGGCGAAACATGGCCGCAGCGTTCATGCAGAAGACTGTGGAAAGGCTGCAGATCCGAGTCCGGACCCGTGCTTCACCAAAGTTCTCCACCTGTCCCGGTGTATTGGGAATGGTAACAAGTTGATCTACACCGGTGCACCTGGTGGCGAAGATGGGGTGGCCGAAGTGCTGACAGAGGGGCTTCAGGATAGCGTCTTGGAGGTAAAACGCTACAGTAGCCGGCGTGTGATCGTGGTGGTGCTTATCGAAGGGGTTTTGACTCATCTGATAAGTGTCTACGCGCCACAGGCTGGCTGTGGAGACGGCGAAAAGATACAGTTTTGGGACCTACTCGGTGAGGTGCTGCGTGGCATCCTGTTGTCGCAGGCGATCGTATTGGGGTGGTGACTTAAACGGTCATGTGGGTGAGGCGTGTTAGGAGTTTGAGCGTGTTTATGCCGGCTATGGATACGGAAGTCGCAACCGGAGAAATCCTCTCGATGAGTGCAGCGGCTAACCTCGTTATCATGAACACGTTCTTAAAAAAGAAATACCAGCTCCTAATCACTACAGGAGCGGGGGACACGCTAATCAAATCCATTACTTTTTAGTTTACCATAAGAGACCATATCAGCAAAGTAACGAACTGCAAAGTCATACCCAGTGAGAGTCTCACACAACACCGTGTCCTTATCATAGAACTTCGCGCGAAGCCTGCTGGCAAGCTCACTGAGCGCTGTCGACTTCAAATTAAATGGTGGCGGCTCGCTGAATCCAAGTCCCAAGAGTTTGCAACTGCGATCGGTAACAAACAAAACCGATGACTATCGAATCAGACCTGCTTAGCTGTGACAGGATTCAGGGAGCTATCACTGGTGCGGCGAAGGCAGTGTCAAAGCGCGGACTGTCGTTCCACCACAAAGTTTCCTTGTCACACTTGCGTCTCAGTCTGCGGAGATAAGGGTGAAGAAAGCACTCTTTAAAACGTGGCAAGCGTCCGCGGATCTTTTGAAGACCACGACTCATACAGGGTTGCAAAACGGGCCACTAAGAAAGCCGGTCAAGCGTCACCATCTGCTCACATCTGTTTGAGGGGCAGAAGCTTATCTATAAGTTGGCACGTTCCAGGCTCAAAGCTGCAAAGGATAACTTCAAGTGCCGCGGTATTAAAGACCCTAACGGCAACCTTTTTTGCGAAAAGAGATGGCGCTTGTATTTTTATGAGCTCCTGAACCAGCAGCATAAAGAGGTGCAGCCATCGGACCTCCCTCCAAATCAAGGACTAGTACCACCAATAACGCCTGAGGAAGTCCACTCAGCTCTTCGCTACATGAAGGACCGGAAAGCAGTCGGAGCCGATGGAGTGCCCATCGCAGCCTAGAAGGCTATGGGTCCCCATGGTGTGGACATCTTAACAAACCGTTTTAACCGCATACTCGTCACCGGTAAAATCACTGACCAATAGTAGTACTGCTACTAATACTGAGGAAGTATTATTAACTAGTCTTTAAAGGAAAGGGATCGGTGCAAGAGTGCAACTATCGCAGTATAGAGGTCATATCCTACACCATGAAGCTCTTCGAGAGGATAATAGGCTCAGATCCGATAGGAAAATGCAGTCTCGAGCGGAGTGTCAGCATGGATTTGTGGTCAGATTTGGATCAATTTTATGGTCGCAGGTGGTGATTATTTTACCCATTTTCTCCATATCTCCATTTCTTTATTACCCTATTTCTATATTTCCTTTATATCCTATTTGCCTGTTTCCCTATTTCCTTGTTTCCCTGTTTCTATTTCCCTGTGTCCGTTACCCTGTTTCCTTCCTCGTTTCCTCTCGTCACACCATTTTTACATTGCCTCATTTCTATATTTCCCTTTTACCTTATTCCTATTTCCTATTATTTATTTCCCTGTTTCCCTATTTTCTATTACCCTTTCCTTTTCCCTGTTTCCGTTTCCCTGTTTCCTTCCTCGTTTCCCCATTAACCCATTTGCCCCAGTTTCCCAGTTCTCCGGTTTCCCCTATTTTCCCAATTTTCTCTATTTCCCCATTATACCCATTATATAATTTTCCCAGTTTCTCCATTACCCCACTTTCTAATTTCAATATTTCCCTTTTACTCTATTTTCCTGTTTCCCCTGTTTTCCGGTTTCTCCATTTCCCGGTTTCCCTGTTTCCCTATTTTTCGGTCTGTACCGAATTTTTCAATAAATATGTATGCACACACAATTGCTGGGCCAAAAAGAAAACGAGGTCGCCCCGCTAAGTCCAAGCCAGCACTTATTTACCAGTGATGATGAGTAGTAGGGTTCCTCATGCCTATTGATGTTCCATAATATTAATAAGAAGAGTACCTACTACTAAAGCGTTTAATTTTATTTTGTTTTTTGTTCATTAGATTTAAGTAAATGAAAATTGCTTTATTATTTCGGAATACATTGTTTCATTTAATTACCTCCCCATATATTATAAAATTTCTTGGTATAGTGTTTCTTCAAACAGTTTTTTCCTAAGATTTTTTTGCAAAAAAATGTGAGCTCATCGTACTCTGCTCATTATAGTATTTTTAAAAACAGTTTTTCTATTCGAAACACTTCATTTAAGATAAAATGCGGCTCAGTATAAATAAATCGTTTGCCAAATATTGAAAAAATGCAGGATGTAACGTAGACACTCAAACAAATATTAGGAAGTTTCTTATTTTGTATTTTAAGTAACTCAAATTAATGTTTGTCAGTTGCTGTTCTGTAAATTTCTCGTCACTCACAGTCAGTTGCTCACTTAGTAATACTATAATATAAATTAATTATTTCTGTCACTTAAAACTTAAAAACAGTCACTCGTTTAAATACTACCCTTTTCCAATTCCCCCATTCCACCCATTTCCCCTTTTCTTCCATTCGATAATATATCATTCGATAATATATCATTCGATAATATGTTATTACAGTTTCTACTGCCTAGGAGTTATCGAAAACGAGTATTCGGGAAACATACATAAAAAAAACCGGCCAATTGCGAGTCGGACTCGCGCACCGAGGGTTCCGTATAAATACATAGGGCGCACTATAAGTTTCCGGAACTGGCCACTTACATAAACAATATTTAAAAATTTATTGCAACATTTGAAAATAGAACTCTTTGGCTGTAGAATGCAGTTTGTTTCATCTGACTGGCTTTTGTTTTTACCTTGTGGCGCCATTTAAAAAATTGTGTCTGCATCAACATGGATTTAACTCGGGAAAAGTTTCGTAGTATGATTTTCTACGATTTTAAGTGTAATTTGACAGCTCAACAGAGCATCGCTCGGCTTGAAACAGCTTTTGGCAATGAAGCACCATGCAAGACAACTGTTTATAGCTGGTTTGCAGAATTCAAGCGTGGTCGTATCAATCTCAGTGACGAATCTCGCGATGGTCGGCCGTCCACCGCTGTGACCAACAAAAACATCGATGCTGTGCGCCGTATGATTGAAACAGACAGGCATGTGACCTACCATGAAATTCGCGCATCCTTAGAAATAGGCATGAGTCAAATACAATTAATCCTACACAAACTTTTGGGTGTGAGAAAGCTGTGCTCGCGGTGGATCCCACACAACTTGACCGAGGCTCAAAAAACGGACCGCGTCACTTGGTGCAGTGCCATGCTTACCAGATTCAACGAAGGTGCGTCAAATTTGGTGTGGGACATAGTAACAGGTGACGAAACATGGATTTATTGCTACGATCCCAAAACAAAGCAGCAATCGAGCGTATGGGTCTTTCAAGATGAGCCGAAACCAACCAAAGTGGCGCGCGTGAAAAGTGCATCTATGCGGATGGTTGCTTCTTTTTTTAATAAAACTGGACACGTGGCTACTGTTGCTTTAGAGAATCGTCGTACAGTGAATAGTGACTGGTACACGACCATTTGTTTGCCGGAAGTTATTGACGAACTCCGTAAAAATAACCGTAAAAGCCGTATCATCCTGCACCACGACAATGCTAGTTCTCACACGGCCAGACAGACAAACGACTTTTTGAAGGCGAAAAATGTAGAACTCATGAGTCATCCTGCATACAGTCCCGACCTGGCACCTTGTGACTTTTTTCTGTTCCCAAAAATTAAGAACCAATTACGCGGTCAACGATTTTCATCACCAGAAGAGGCTGTCGAGGAGTATGAAAAACACGTTTCAGAGATCACCACAGAGGAGTGGCACAAAAGTTTTCAAAACTGGTTTCATCGAATGAAAAAGTGCATAGACGCCAAGGGAGATTATTTTGAAAAACAATAAATTAATTTTGTACCTTTAATAGTATTTTTTCATATTCATTCCGGAAACTTATAGTGCGCCCCACGTATAAGTACAAATCCTATCTGACCTAGTGCGCCGACTTATAACTGGAAGGGTTAGAAGAAAATCTCCCGACAACAAAAATGTGACATTGCTCATCCCAAACGATTAGACAGCAAATGAGAGGTTTACCCAGTTTAGGCAAGTCAATATCAAAAATTAGGCCCAAACTGTTACCGCCTTCACTACGTGGAGTTACTCCAACCCAAGTAACAAATTAACGTTGTAGGTACCTATATAAGTTGAGTAGGTAAAAGTTTTTCTCCGTTGGTTATATAAGGTTAGTCGTATAAACGTAGTTGTAAACGTGTATTCAACGCGAAATAGGCCCAAATTGTACGACATTATTGTTATTTAAAAGTTAAATAGGAGTTAGTTAAGAACTATTTTATAGTTGCGTAAATGTTAATTAAAAGTTTTTGACAGACTTTTTGGTTACTTATTGGTTATAATATTTTATGCGCTCCTCTGAAAATCTTTAAAATTAAATTATTGTTAAAATAATATTTAAAATCTGTTTTCATACTAAAATACCAGCCATCTTGTCTGAGTTAAGAAGCGACTTCTATTGAACAGATAAAGAATGAAAAGGACGCATATGCGGTTTCTTGAGACTAAGATGGTATACAACACGGAACAGCTCTGTTCCGTGGTCGACCATGATAAACGAGGGTTGCGTGAGATAAAAACATTGAACAGAGAACGAGCAAACACGGTATTTTTTGTAATTAAGGTTTATTAAGATAAACAGAACTATTTATTAATAAGTAGGAACATAACTGACTAAACTGATTAGTGATTAAATTAATAAAACTATGCATTTACATTGCAAAATAAAATTTATACACGGGGTTATATCTTTTATTTTGTAAAAACGCGTTGACTTATTAATTACGTAGTATAGAGCGCAATGTCCTTTAATTTTTCGGTTGGAGCATACCTTTATTTTTTTTACGGAGGAAAGATCCCTGTTACGGATACCCGTCAGCCTGCGGGGGAGGCTGTCGGGTTATGTGGGACTCCACGCCCGAGTGACGTGCCTACCCACTAAAAACCTCCGGAGTTCCATCACAACCGCTTTTGCCGGGGACACGGGAACGGAAATACAACCGCGAACCCCGGCGCGGCTGGCCGCCAAAGCGGCCCCTCCGCGGGGACGTCACAGCGCCCCCCCACTCACCAAGTCGGCGCGTCCGGAACTCACGGACGCGCCGTACCTCCTCGAGCCAATTGAGAGGCGGCAGCCAGATAAACTGGCTCCCAGCGGCGGAGAAGATGATAGGCTCCGCCGCTTGCCTCTCGCCGCAAACGCGGTGCGGCACCGCTCGGTCGCGGAGGATAAGGAGAGCGGCAACGTAACACCGACACTCCTCCTCCTCCGCGACCGATCTTCATCCACAGCCACGGCGGTGTGGCCCCGCCTGAAGCGCCGGGGGAGCAATGAAACATTGCCCTCCCGGCGGCCCCACCCCGGGAGAACTTCGCACTCCTCCGCCGCACCAATGTGGTCGCTCACTGCTGGTCATCAACAGCAGGAGCGCCCCCTCGCGGGTTCCTCTTAGCTTCCCCGTGGCTCGAGGCTACCACAGGTACTGAGCCCCCCCGGTACGACAAACCGGGAACCCATTGGGGGGGGGGGGGGGGGGGTGGTGCATACCTGACCCATTTGCGTCAAGTGAAGGTAATTGCACCCCAAGGTACATGTTACTACATTTCAGATAGCAACACATACACACAGGTTTTAAATACATTTCTAATGTTGTCCTCAATTAGCCATCATGTGTATAAAAAGTAACACAGAATCAGTTTAACTATTTTAATTTCTGAGCTTGACTCATAAGTTCTATTTGGATTGGAATATTTAACAAAAATGCATTATAAAGAGAACTATTATTATAATAAGACAAAACAAGCAAACAATTATAATACCAAAGAAGCAATCGAAATTCTTTGGTTAAAAATATAATGTGTATATATGGAACCATCATTTGCTCTTGTCCCCCTTTTGTTGAGGTACAAGTTGACGGGCCAATTTTCAGTGACTTAAATAGTTTTCTTACTTTTCACTTTAAAACCCCGCTTGGTTTTAGCTTTTTCCGTTGATCTAGATCCAGTATTGTTGTAAATTTTTGAACAAAGTATTTAGTTAACAAAAAGCTATTTTTAAAAATGTGACCGTTGGACCTTAATATAATTTATAGGTCTGCTTAAAGTTATGTAATGGTTGCAAAATATCGCTTAAGTCGTTTAATGGTTTGGAGTTCACCACCAAAATAGTTCTGTTGTATAAAGGTCTAACAATAATATTTTAGCGACGGTTTGATTTTATGAAAGTCATTGTTAAGGTTACGTAGACCATTATCGCTGGATAAACGAACCCTTCTATATTAACTATTGTATAACGTTATATCAATTAGTTGAATAAACGTTATACACTGGCACCATTAAACGATGTTATATAAAGCAGTCATAAAAACATTTACTTATCCTATATTATATTGCACCCCTTTACGACGTTGTATAAAAAATAAAAATTAATTCATTTATTTATTATTCATAAAAAATATACATTAAAAAAAACATGTCAAATTACAGAACGTAGTCAATAAAAATAATTTAAAAAAAAAAAGTACAAAATCAAATTTTATTACAACCCGCCTCTTAGCGTTTCCGATGTAAAGGTGCCCAGTACCTCAACCGGGAGTTTTGGCTTACTACAGACGCTAGCGTCTGTAGTAAAATAATTATATGGAATTCTGAACAGCGCCCTAGCGGATAGTTTGGACATGAAAATACGTACCATGAGTTGCATTCGTTAACTATTGTGGTTACGTATTCTTTACTACTCGATACCAACTGTAGTTAACGAATAGTTAACTACGGTTTTGGCACCATGAATTACAAATTTGACAGCTGTCATAGTCACTAACCAAAGTGATTACATACTCTTTGTCACTAACTATTCCCGCAGTAGTTACGGGAGTCACTTTGTTTTTTAGCGTGAGAGAGTTTACTATTGTACACATCGATTTTATGCTATATGTTCGTGTTTTGAAAAAACATTCATGCCAAAAAGGGCTTATTTAGCGTGGGGAATGCTTGCCGTGGTTAAATTAGTAGACGAGCGCGACCAAAAGTCACTAGCTGCGAAGATATACGCACTCCAAAACCCGATTGTGTTTTACACCGAGAAACGATTTAAAGTCGTTTTGAGCCAGCCAGCAAGCTTATATAGATTTGTGTAACATGCTGAAAGAACACACAAATCATCCAGCAAGCAAATGTGCTAAAGAAAAAGGTGAGTAGAATTTAACAAACCTCGAAAAGCTTGTTTAACAATAAGGGATAAGAAAGTGATCGAAATCGCCGATTCTATGCTGATTACAACTCTCCTTTTACATTTATCTTGTAGATCTATCTCTTCGTCAAATTTTCTAACTTAACACTCATTATTATATTTAATTTCAGGCACAATGTTCCTTGGTCTTCTTCGCTTAAGGGATCTACCAATGTGTTGTTGGGCAGGCTTATAACTTCTCTCAAGAAACAATAATACTGTGTTTGTGGCAATAAACAACCAGGCAGATCAATACATAGGTATAAGCGGACTTTGTACAGCAACTAGAAGCGGATTGGCTTTTAGGTCAGTATGAAAGATAATGTCTTGTGTGTAATGCATTAAATTTATTGATATTGATTATCTACATTAAAATTTATAAATTTTTCATATAAGCATTGAATTTTTTGCAGGCGGTTCAGCGCATCCCCAACGGCTTATATCAAAATACATTATAACGATTGGGTTGTAATAGAGAACAAATTTGACAACAAGAACTGCTGGCATTGTTATATTAAGGACCAAACATTATTAGCTGCCCCAAATTATCACTGGATGTTGTGTATTGCACAACAATAGTTTGCTAGATGACTTGCTGATCCACGAGACAAGCCAGGTAAAAGATGTAAGTCAAGTTAATAAATTAAAATTTTTATACTTTAAAATTGTCTCACTTTTGTATTTAAATCTGTAAAATGTTTTATTTTCAGATGTACATCTGGTTTGTAATGTGATTGCAGAAAATCTGCATAACCAGCTACTGATGGGAGCACTGAGAACAAGATAGCAGATAGTGTCACCAAATCATTCTAGCATTAGTATACCAGCAGTATAATTCGTTTCATTATAATTTGTATCCTCACAGAGATATATCATCTTGATAAAACTTGGCAACTGTTGGCTCTAAGAGTTTCTCTCAGCAATGGTTATTTTGAACTGCCATTATTTTCAAGCTTATTTAAAAAATATCATATTATGTATTTTACTTATACATTATGTACACTGTGACATGCAAGTCTAATTAAGAAAAAAAATAAAGAAATTTAATTTTAGTTTGGATTTTTAATATAAAGCCTTATATACTAGAATGTACAAGCTGCTTCTCTTCCCGCACAGACACATTAAAGCAAATCAAGGGAATCTGAATCATAGCAATAGATAATGCATTGGGCAACTCATCACTATTTTGATTTCCTTTTTCTATATCTAAACGCCTACCAAAACTCTAAAAGTGGCCTTCAGTTTTGTGGCTCTGTGCTTCATCTGCCCATTAGGATAATGCCCGTATGGTGAAATAACATTTACAATAAAACAAAGATAACTGTTTATATGTTTATTTGACATATTACATAATTCTGGAGAACGCTCTCTCAAGCTAACTCAGCCTTAGAAGGGCTGGGTGAGCTTAAAAGCCCCCTTCTTGTATTGTTCTTAGAAGCTTCTTCGGTCCATTTCCTCTGTCTGACTGGCATAGGTGCTGATGGTTACGGGCTTGGCAAATGGCGATGTTTTCTTGGCTCCGGTAAAATTCTGATTTCATATGCTGCAAAATAAAATACCTTAGGTTATTAATTGTTAATGATCATTTTATATTGTAAGTCAAAAAGTTAATTAGTTATTGGATTACAACGTTTCTAATAATATTCAGATAAAAATAAATTATGAAAACCGTAGAACAGGAAAGCAATATGTACTACATATACTTCCAGAATATAGACTAATAAATACTAGCACTTCACCGGCTATTTTAAATTTCAAAACAGCATACTGTGTCGTTCTTTGAAAATATACAAATCTCATCAATTTTGATTTCTGTTACTTAGAAAATATTTACAATTGGTGTGGTCATGGAAATTGAAATGGTAGTAGATTTGAGTAAGTACATTGCTTCATGACATGCAACATCCCATGCCAAATATGAAAAGCTTTAATTTAAATTGCAATAGATGTTTGTTAGAGTCAAATCTTGCAGTTACATTACACAATTTATTAACTTCCAAAAAGTACATAAACACTTTATAACTTACCTTTTATGAAGGAAACAATAAGCGTTGCCTTTTCACATCTGTTTTACTATTTTTTAGAGCAATAAAGATATTAACTACAATATACGAGCTAAATTGTGAATTTAACACAAATAACAACTTGTTTTCATTTCATATTTTTTAGGTTAGATAAAAAAGAATAACCAAGGAAATTAAAAATACCCGTAGCTCCTTACGACACTATTCAATGATGAAGTTTTTTAATTTATCCGTATCAAGTATGACACTGACAAGGTGCTCTTAAAAAATATAATTTCCAGCTTGGATACACATGTATTTTGCCAATTTTAGCATAATCGACTAGTATGAAGTGAGCCACAAAACTTAGCTCACAACCATAGAGAAAATGCTTAACTATAGCACCTGTCGTCTACTCGATAGCGAGTATCGAAGCGTTAGATGAGAATGATGTGAGAATAGTTGCGTCAAGCGATTTTACTACAGTAACTCCCGGTAGGGGTACAGGTGACTTTTCAAAAATGTCACTTCGAGTCAGTAATTATTGTCTATGGTTATGATGTTGGCATTCTTGCAAGCAGCTTGGCTTGTCATTAGTTTGACACTTCGACTTCCGGGCCTTTTCCGCCATTTCAGTCAGCGTGTGTGACGGACGACACCCAAATTCAATTGATTGGTTTGGGGCATAACATTTTACTCATTACCTACCTACCTACGAAATATGGGAGATCGTAAGTGTAAATTTGTGCAACTATTTTTGTTTTTAGTTTTGGCAACCTTACTCTTACAAGAATTTTATTTCCTTCAGCTTACGCCTCCGGCGATTATGCCAACGCCGGCTACTCCCAACCACAATACTCAATGCCACCTCCACAATTAGCATCTGGAGATAATAGTTATGGGTCAACTCAAGGCAGTTATGGCCAAAGTTATGCAGGCCAAACTAATGCACAAGAATGGAATCAGCAGAGTACAGGTTAGCATCATCATAATTAATACAAAATGTAATTCTTACATATATCAGCTTGTTAACTTAGAAGTACTCTTGATTTGCTTGCCTGTGGCTCGCATGTCAATTTATACTTGAGCCAACTATTGTTGTTTTTCTTCTTTCCCTTCATTAGAAATTTGAATTTTTCAGGAAATGGCTCCTATGGGAGTACTGCATCTTCAGGAAACACTTATGGCCAGAGTTATGGAAGTTCCAATTATGGAAGTGGAGGATATGACCGTAATGAAAGTAGCAGCAACTATAATGTGAGTGGAGGAGACAGAGGCAGTAACTATGGAAGTAGCCGTGGAGGGTCAGATTATGGTGGAGACCGTGGTGGTTCCAACTATGGAAGTGATCGAGGAGGATCAAACTATGGCAGTGATCGTGGGAGCTCCAGCTATGGAGGTGACCGTGGGGGCTCCAACTATGGGGGAGACCGAGGTGGCTACAACAGAGATGGGGGGAATAGAGATGGAGGATACAGGTGAGATTATTATGATTAAATTTGGTCTGGTTAAACAGTTTCAAAGAGGACAAAAATATTATTATAAAATTTTATAATAATTCACTTTTACAATTGAAGGAGTGTGAGGACATACCAGACTGCCAGGGGAAAGGTATTGAATCTAGTCGCAGGATATTCAAAATATCCCAGGGGAGGGGAGAGGACATGTGGAGATACATAGTTGATTTTTAATGAATTATTGAAAATAGATAAAAACTAATGATGTCATCCACACATATGTATAAATTAATCATTTATTAAATTTTATTTACATATTTTCTCTATGGATATTTCGAAATGTAACACCTCCGGCACTGCGGAAAGTGCAGTCCCTCCACCGCTGCTATGGCTTTCATGGTGCCTGCGTTTACTTACAATGGGTGGGGACTGCCCTCCCTCCGCACCTCTGGCACAATAAAACACTTGGCAAATAAGACTACATGAAGTCGGGGTTGGCCAGTTCAGATTTGCCCATTGCCCCCCCATTTGCATTTCCTCTCCATTTTACAGATACAGTAAAAAACTCTTACATTAGTAAGGTTTATTGGCAATTTCCCGTTTACATATAAGTCGACGACATCATTGTTTTTATCATTTTCAAAAATTCATTATAAAAGAACAATGCGTGTCCGCATGGTTATGCATATTTATCAAGGAGTTCCCCCCCCCCCCCCCGCCCTTTCCCCATGTTGAAAATCTGCGGCTAGATTCTATACCCAACCCGACTGCTAGTTTCTCATAGAATTTTACTTTACAAATTTATTTATCACATGTGGGGATGCAAACCTCCAATAAATGGCCTTGTTTAGGATTGTCCAACCCAATTAGGTTTGAAACTAAGAAATCCTCTTTCAATAGTTAGTGACTTGTTATAAGATTAAACAGTATTTTTCTAAACTGTTAAAGATCTAGGAGTTACTCTGTCTGATCCTCAAAATCTGATACTTTTTATTTTGATTAGTTTTAACCGTCTGATCCCCCATCCAGGATATCAGAAATAATAATTAATTAAATATTATATTCCCGTGGATACCCAAACATATGTTTGTTGATCTACTGGCAAAATATTTTTTGGTCTGGTATATAAATTGTCTGCTAACTAAAGGTTATAATCTACTTTTTTTTTTTCATTGGGAGAACAACAGTGATACAATAGGAAATCATTATTAGTTATTTTTTCAAGTAGGTATTTGAATTTTCATTGGTATTTACAAGTTTATGTTATCTAATGATTATAACTAGTAAAACTAATTATTTTTTAACCAAAACTGTTTTACTCTTGACTGTACTTACTTATGAAAAAAAGGTAGGGGATCAGACTGGACTAGTGAATTTTAGATCCGACTACAAAAATAATAACAATAATTGACAGTGGATCAGTTTGGTGGATCAGATGGAATAACTCAGATCTAGACATCGAATTTAACTTGCTACAGACTTAAACACGTTTTGAGAAATTTTATTGGTTCTATAATCACCAGATTATAGTCCTCTTGAATCCCTGGCATTTCCTAATGACATCCAGGTCTTGCGAGGTTTAAGACAAAAAGAGTGAGTCTCAAGAGGTTAATAATCAAGAAAAGTTAAGTCTTTTTAGTTATAAAAAAAAACAGTACTATCAGGAGTATGCATATTGGAGGTAAAATTGCTGCAAAAGCCATTAACTCCATGTATTATGCTGGAATATCAGACACAATAGTCAAACATTGCATTCCCGTGCAGATCTGCACAGCCGCAGCAATACAATTAATGGAACACATGATAATATCATGAATTAAATTCACTTTAAATTTAACAGCAGCGTCAGTAATACATTTTGGAAAAGGTGTAGGTACTACATTGGACAATAACAGTAGAATTCTGATTATATCTTTATTATGTCAAATGAAAATTTTCCAACTTTGACTATTCTACTGTTTCATTTTTCATTATTTCGTTGCTAAGCACGAGACCAGGGCCCTCCTAAGAGTGCTTGTTTTTCAGGATGGTATGTTTGATAATTTTTTGGGATTACCAATTTGTAGGAAATAACAAGGAATATCTAAAAGCCATGCTGTATGTTTGTACTGGTGGAAGCAAAATAAATGTCACCTAATAGCTGAGTGGTGATTCTATCAATGTGTACTTGAAACAGTGATATCTAATTATATCACAATTTTAAGGAAGCTCACATAAACTTACATCTGATACTATTAATATTTCGAATTTCCTTAACACTTTTTCAAGTACCTATTGCCAACATGATATGATATTGTACTGTTATAATGAACTTACAATTAGTGTGCATGTTCCTATATGAATAAATATGTGAAATAATCATTGTCAACCAATATTGTTCTAAGATTTTCAAGGTATCAAGGTATAAACATAATGGTAAAGAAAAGGATCCCCACTTCGAATAAGGTCACATAAAGTGTACCTAGGTGTGAAACATCTTCGAGCTGCATACTGTGTGTCGTGTCCCCAGCCTGCCCAGTGTACTAAACGCTGTTCTTATTGTTTTAGTGGCGGCGGCAGGGGGGGTGGTTTTAACAAAGGTAAAGCTCCTCGCAATTGCGAGTGGTGCTGTCATATTTTTAATTTGTATTTACTAAGGGCTGCCAAAAATCATCAGGTGTTCACTAAGCGTATCACTTCTTGACTGTTGACAAAGAGGTTAACTAATATTAATACCTTTAGCGCCATGGGGGTCACCGGTGACCCCAAACAATCATAAATCTATTGTGCCTGCATTATGGCGTTCAAGGTGTAAAATCTGCATATGTCAAGAAGATCCAGGCTGTGGCATAGGGTTCATCCTTTTCATCATTACAGTGTAAACGTAATGAGTAAACCAAAGGTTTATCACAATACTATGGAATAGACGTAAGAAGATCATAGTTACGACAACTTGAAAGAGTGGAAACGTTTGAAAAGAAAACGTAAACATATCAAAACGGAAATTTTAGTACATTGCCTTAAACAAGGTGGAGTGTTTAGTTTTAAGAGCGTAGCCGAGCTGCACTTTTTCATACAAATGTATTCGTCTATTTTCTTCCTCAATATTACCCTAGAGCAGTAGTTATTTATTGCATTAAGTTCTACTGTAGGCTTGCTATATTATTTACTTTTTTCTAAAAAACAATTTTAAAAAGGAAGTATGATTTTCCTAAAACCTAAAAATACTCGTATGCCTCGTTTTTTTACGATATTCAAACAACTACAAGACTAATTTGAAAAGTTTCATAGATCAAAATAAATAATCGAAGCAAAGGTCTACTCTTCCTAAAATTTTGATACCTAAAATAATTAAATCGCTTCAGTTTTGGAGGAGAAAACAGAGGAATACGGAACGTCGTTCTAATCAATTTTTCGTAAGTAAATTGGACTAAGTTGCAGTTGTCCCTATCGCACGCTGCAGGTGAAGTTTGGGGTGAGCGGGGTTATGACTAATATGAACGAACCCAGCTAGGGAAGTGACAATGGTCAACATTTTTATTTATATTATAGTAATGCCCATCGATATCGACGTTATTGAAAAGGTGACTGTACTCGTAAGATTTGTTATAATTAGTTAAGTCTCCATTTTTAGGGTTCTGTAGTCAATAAGGAATCCTTATAGTTTCGCCATACCTGTCTGTCTATCAGTCCGGCCAATCCACGGTTTTACTCAGAGAAGTACTAGAAAGATGTTATGTGGCATGGGTATGTAGGTATTAAGTCTAATCACGACTCTGCTACCTAATTTCGAAGTATAGGATAGCGCAATTTGCGAGATCGGAGTCACGATTATTGTGTCGGGTAAACTCAATTTTCTCAATTTGTATGGATGTGGCAAAAAAGGGGCTTGTTGGTATTACTAGTGGCTCTGTGAGCTGTAGACCTCGCGAATCACCCGACCCGTTGAAGTTTATAGGATAAAAAAAGTGCGTGTCGTGGAACACGGTTTGAACAAAGGTTATCAAATCAATGAAAATTAAAAAAGAAATCGAAACCATTCTAGAATCCACATCAGAATCGGCCCAACCCCACGGAAAATCATCGTAAATCTAAAGCATTGTCAAATCCACTTGAACACACACAAAAAAAAAATCATCAAAATCGGTCTAGCCGTTTAGGAGGAGTTTAATTACAAACACACACACACAGAAGATTTATATATGTGAATATAGTATAAAATTTTACGATGGAAAAAAGTGACTGAAAAATCATAGGTACACTTTTTTTCGCCTTGCCCCCGTACCGTTCGAAAAAGAACTTTGTTCCAAAAGTTGTTCAGACGAAAAATGAAGACTCAATGAAGGTAATGAAAAAGATTGATGACATTTTCAACATTCATACTCCGCCATTTTTAAAAAAATCGAAAAACCGAATCGTCAAAGAGAAACCTGATTTTCGAACCTCACAAAATTTCCTGTCGGTTGAGAAATGCGACTTGTAGGTGAGAACAGCCGGACAAAAGCATTTTTGGCCAATCTCGAAACTGAGACGCTTCGCTCGCTTGGTCAATAAATAAAAACAACCGGCGAAGTGAGAGTCAAAACAGTGAACCATGAAATCAAGCCCGTAAACAATAGCAAAGGTCTAGTTTTTTCTAACACAATGAAAGCGAGTGGGTAAGTAGGACCAAACACTGTAAACGCTCCCATCCGAGTTCAGACATTTTTATTTAATTTTTAAATCCTACTGAGAGACGAAGCAAAGCGCGGAAGAGGCGGGCCGTGCAGCGTAGCGAGTCCGCTGTGTGCACCCACACAAACACAGTATCACTCACACATTGATAGCTGCAGCTCGGGCGCAGCGCGATGCAATATTTTATTCAAATACCTATTTCTCGATTTCTTCGCAGACCGGCCATGCTCTTAAGGATCCTGGCGTCAAGTAATTTGGTTGTCAGCAGTCTCGTCAAGTGTTTAGGCACAGGATTGTTCATAAGCATGGCAATTTTTAGAATATGCAGAGTAACTGGTATTAAGTCTAATTTTCAAGATGAGTGTACTCATGATTCTGTTAAAAAATAGTTTCAACAATAACCTAATATTTAATTCATCATGTACTGCATGGTCATAAACTTCTTGGATAAAGACTTTCAACATACCAGAAACACTGTATATAATAGTTTGGCAGCCCTATGGTTTGAGTTAAGTGTCATTGAATATTGTATTTTTGTATGATGTCAATTTCTTCGATTATTGGAAATAGTTGCCAGAGAGTTCACTTTATTCACTCTATCGGTATGGTTTATTGCGACACGGGCTCAAAAAACATAAAGGATATTTTTATATTTCGGGAAGAGAAATAAGAGTACATAATAGCTAATGACTTAAGGAGGTATCAGCAGAGGAGTGTAAATTGTATTTATACAAGAAGGTTGAATTTATAGTGATTTTCACATGGTCTTGTTATGAGTTTATTCTGGTTAAAGAATGTTTGGTAAAAGGAAAAAAGTTTCTGTGTGACATTCGACTGAAGATTGTGGTGGCTTAACAGTATTGGTTAATATAAAATAAAGTGTGTAACAAAGTTTTTAGATCATGTTTGAAGTAAAATATCGGTCGGAAATCAAAGGTCGGAAAGAAGTTTAAAATGTCCATAATGAGGTTTTTGTATAATAAAGTAAGTGTACAATATTTGCGGAGTCAGTTATTATTAACAGTTGTGGTTGTATATAAAATAATATTTCTAGCTATTAGGTAATCATAATCAGTTAGTAGGGTGTAAGTCACTATAACTATGTGTTGTTATATTATGTCCTGTAAGATTTAGTTCAGGTTCAACATAAAGCAGTTTTTGGGATAACATAAATATTTTTATTTAATTTATTGGAAGACTATTTAACATTATAGTAATGTAGACCCTCGAGGTTGGTGCGCGTCGCTAGTGGTGCGGACCACATCAATCGTCATTTTAGTTTTATTAGGCGAGGTATATAGTGTAACACTTGTTAACATAATGTCCTTAGTTACCATCATTTGTTTTGCTTTCTTCTTAATTAGAATATATATTCAGGTGGCGGCGGCGGTGGATACGGCGGAGATCGCGGTGGGGGCGGGGGTGCGGGTGATATGGTAACACAGGAGGATACTATTTTCATTCAAGGCATGGATCCTTCTACCTCAGAGGATGAGTTATGCAAGTACTTTGGGGCTATCGGTATTATCAAGGTAAAGTCAAATTGTCTTACTGAGGGCCCAGGTAAAAAAGCATAATTTTGTGAATTGTGAATTTTTAGAATTTTTGCTGTATTCTGTTTTATACGTAATTCATGTTGTCCTCAAAATGTATTGTATTCACTATAATATAATTTCTATAGAACATAATACGCAACTTATTTTCTATGACTCACAAATCAAAGAATTTACTTTTGCCTAGACCCATAAGTTCACATAAATATTATTGGCACAATAACAATCAGGAAAATTTTATGAACTTTCTATTTCTTTGTTTTATAGACAGACAAAAAGACCCAAAGACCAAAGGTGTGGATGTACAAAGATAAAGCTACTGGTCAACCCAAAGGCGAGGCTACAGTCACTTACGAGGATTCCAACGCCGCCAGCTCAGCGATCCAGTGGTTTGACGGAAAGGACTTCAATGGGGCTACTATTAAAGTGTCTCTCGCTCAGCGGCAAAATACGTGGGCAGGTGGTAAAGGTGGCGGCGGCGGTGGCGGCGGCGGCGGCGGAGGATTCCGCGGCGGACGAGGCGGAGGCGGCGGCGGCCGTGGCGGCGGAGGGGGAGGGCGCGGGGGCGGCGGCGGCGGCGGCGGGCCGCCCTCCGGCAATCGCGAGGGAGACTGGCGCTGCCCCAATCCCAGCTGCGGGAATACCAACTTCTCTTGGAGAAAGGCCTGCAATAGGTGTAACGAGGAGAAACCTGGCGGCGGTGGTGGTAATACTGTCATCATAGTAAACTTAAGTTTCATATTTATTTACCATAATAAGAATAGAATCAAAAGTATCTGGGAGAATTAAAATTTAAATTGTATTTAGCTACTGTGATACGAGTTTAGCCAAAACGTTATGATGACCTTGTCTGACAAACATTTATCTGGCTGGGCAAAACCATTGTGACATTACTTAATGCCTTTGTGGATGTAACCGTTTTTAGGGTTTCGTAGTAAACAAGGAACCATTATAGTTTCGCCATGTTTGTTTGTCTGTCTGGTGGTCCGCAGTTTGACTCAGAAACCGTTCCTGGTCTTTTAAAAAACATTGTGTTGTGACAACCATTTTTCGATTTATGGATCAGTTTATGAAATATTTGGTTTTAAAGTGCTAATTTTTAGTCCAGTGTCCCCCCCATCAGCTAAACGGTTGTTAAGGAAAACCATGAGAGCTAACTAGGGTTTACATACTAATGAGTCATAGTAGACCAACTAAGAAAATGTACTCCGGAAATGAAAATTTCATACAATATACAAATTCTATAGAATTAGTTTTTAGGCGTTAAACCGTGAGGCGTAAACTCAAAGTCGGCAATCGCAACTACGGAACTCTACACTACGTGTGGCCCGACACGCATTTAGCCGGTTATTTATAAGTAATTTAATCTCGCGCTTTTCCTGGCTTACATTATCGTTAAATAGTACATCTATTAAAATAAACTGCATGAACAGGCGGTGGTGGCCCACCTGAGCGTGGCGGACGAGGCGGCGGTGGCGGTCGCGGCGGCGGACGCGGGGGTGGCGGCCGCGGCGGCGGTGGCGGCAACTGGAGCGGTCGCGGCGATCGCGGTGGGGACCGCGGCGGCGAGCGCCGCGGCTATGGTGGCGGCGGCGGCGGTGGCGACCGGGGCAGCGGTGGCGGTGACCGTGGCAGCGGCGGCGGCGCCATGCGCAGTGACGGGTAAGGCCTTATAGACACGCATTGACAATCGTTTATTATCGATGAAAAATGACAAACTTCTTCAATTCATTTAGGTATTTAATCAATTAATTTAGTAATTGAAGAAGTTTGAACGAACGAACGTTTGTTCAAATGGTTTCTTGTTGCTCGCTCATGCAGTTGCGTGCATTTCATACAGACACGTAATAAAGGTCTACCCTGTGCCACCCTATTATAATATCGGGTACCAAGAAAAAGATCATTTTCCATCTTGACCTGACCGGGGATCGAATCCGGGACCTCCAGGTGACAGCCTGGCATGATGACCACTAGTCTATAGAGGTCATCAAATCGTCAATAAATGATTTTTTACTTTTTGGCTGTACTTGCTCCTCCAAAGACACGGCCTTTGGCACGCTGTCAGTTCAGTATGCACACCATTTCAGCGAACGAGCTATAAACTGCTTCGTTGCAGAATGTCTGCGAAAGGTCACAGAAATTCTATTTTGTATGAAATCTTATATGTAAAATAATTTATTATTGTTAGTATTTAAATGCCTACCAGAAATGCACCTATTTTACTACCAAAAAAATTAGAAATGTCTGCCAAAATGGATGAATGCTCACCAAATCGTGTTTCTAGAAGTATTGTACATAGATGTTAACCTTTACTTATTTTATTGTATCCAATAAAAATATATGAACGCCTTTAAAAACTGTGGCATGGCCTCAATTCCGAGAAATAGATGTCAACTTATTTATAAAACAAAGGATAAGGGTTTTTGTTATCATAATGGGTTCACTGTTGAGCTTTGAGCTTCAAGATGATTTTATAATAACACTTGAAATACGACACTTCATAATTGCAATAAAAAATCCGTTATTATGTTTCGACCTTAAAGCCAAACAAATAAGGTTCATAATCGCTTGCTTGAAAAAAACAGCTAACGACGCCATTTTATGAGTGATTTATTGCTTTACTTTAATTACGAAATTTTATGTGAAAATGGCTTAATCTAATTGAATTGCAAAGCGATTTCAATAAATTCTTATAGTTATTTTACTGTATTCACTTACCAATATCCCAATAAATCTAATGTTGAAAGTTAGTTTTACACTCGAAATTACATGAAAATTTTAAAATTACGCTATATTTCTGCCAACCAAAGGTCTAAAATAATTCTTAAACACACGACACACACTTTGTTACAGTTTTTCAGTAAATCACTGTATTTATAATGCTTCGGCCGCACTTGTGCCTATCGTCCCGAAGCAATTCGCGGCGAATATTCGTACCTTTGGACACTAAAAAGTTATCGCGATAAAGCGCTGGTCACACTAGCGGCTTCGTTATTTTTCACGAACTATCTGGCAATAATCCGAGATGGCGTCATCTACGTGTTTTAAATATGGACGACGACTTTCTTTTCTTTAACATGTGTGCTAACAATTACATAATGCATTTATTGAAACCTAAAAAGTTAAAGCTAAAAATTTTAACACCATTATCGTTCCACTCCCTTTTTTACGCATTAACAACCGTGGCCCCGTCGCACAGCACGCGTCTGAACAAGTTGAAAACAAACGTCAGAATCACAGATATATAGTTAGACTAGATAACGCAAATGCATCTACTTCGCGTGTCCGAACTGTGGAGAATATCCACACTCGGCCGTCACTACAGACATTCCGCGCGCGTCTGTTGTTGTGGCCGGTCGTCCGTAAATATTATTAAAATGCGTTATTGCGTCGTACTAAACTGCGATAGCCCAAAAATTGTGTGCACACAAACGCAAGGACATGTTTCCTATTACAGGTAAGTTATTTTCAAATTATATTATGCGTAAATTCATTTTAAATTATTTTTTTAAGTATTCCGAGGTGTGATTCCAAGTCTGTACCTAAGTAACTAGAGATTATCGGTAATTAAACAATGTTCACATTACATTGCTGCGTTTGCTTTGAGCGTTTAATCTGACGCTATGTGTTAAGAGACGATGAATATGAGAATAAGCGATACTGTCGCTCATCGCTTCGAGTTCGTGGTACAAGGCAACTTAACATCAGTCTGTCAAATCTAGCAACTAGTGTTGTTCGTTCTACAACATGTTTCGATAATCGATTTTAATCGATATCGGACAGACGAATGATACTAACTTCTTTTGGCTTCTAAAATATCTTCTCTGGTTCTTTCCATAGCCTACAACAAGTAAAATATGACCATGCATACAAGTTAATGTAGGTGAGTTTTAACTAAAAAAAATCTTAAATTTTATACCTATACACATACAAAAACAAATCTTTGTGTATATATGTGTATAGGTATAAAATTTGATGAAAACTTGATTCAGGGTACTTAAAAAAATACAAATTTTTACCATTTCAAAACAAAGCGATGTTCTACAGCTCACAGAGCTAAAAATCTTATAAGTTTTATTATGAAAATGTAATTCAAATATGCTTCCTTTATTTAATAAATCCTTTTAATATTATTCGTCTGTCTAAATCATTCGTCTGTCTAAATCATTCGTCTGTCAGAAAATCGATGTCATTCATGTGAATCGATTAGTGATATTTAGGTTATACAACAAAACGGGACTTAATCGCGTACACACAGGTGTTTTGAACGTTCGAAACGTCAAGGCGCAGGTCCGGCCCAAGCATAACAAAATAATGGTAAACAATACCCACTGACTCACGGGCGACAACCTCTATTTTAACTTTTTTTTTATAAAGAATACCGTACATACCATGCGACTATGGAGCGTTCGGACTTGTAGATGTTATTAATGATTGTCTATGGATAAACTTGTATACAAAAGCGGCGTGTGGCGGCGGAGCATAAAATTTAAAAAAGACGCGACACTGTGCGCACCGGATAGGGGGCCATATCGGTGTTGCCGGAACGGACAGATAGCGACCCGATCGGGCCGGATGGCGTTTGAGTGGCAGTTCAACTTTTGCAATTACTTGGAGTTAAGTAACTGGGATTCATTTACAGGCATTAGATAATAATTCCCATAATTTAAAGCGTTCTACGCAAGGTCACTGAAAGTCTACATTAAACAGAGATCAAGGGTTTCTTTATAACTGATATGATGAAATTTTAATAAGTATATATTTAAAAAAAAAAATTTAGTGAGATATAAACGCAGAACGAATGAGTAATATGACTTTTTTTACATATTTGATTTTAATTTTTCGATTAATATGAGTACATAGAACATTTTATACAATATGGTTTTTTTACGAAAGTGGACATTTCGCGAAAGAGACATTCTGCGACGACGCTATTACTAGTAGGAATTCGTTCCATTTAACAAAGCAATAAAAGAAAAACAATTATCTTATTTATTAATTTACCAAAAACAATTTTCAGTGGCCGAGACCGACAGAGACCCTACTGAATAAGTCTACTTTTAACTTAGTCTAAAGTTATTTGTATAAATAAAGCCATTGTTTTTAAATACCTATTGACAAACTTGTCTCATTTTTGACTTGTGTGCGCGTGTCACTATTTTGAAACAATTTTTGAGACATTTTATTAATTCGTTAAAACTTTTAATATCTATGTGATATATTCCGCATTTTGGAACCAAACCTTGTTAAATTATGAGACAAGTCCATAAACTCCTAGTTTATTTCATCACCAATGGTTATTCTATAAGCTTATCAATAAGAAGTCCGTTTCTTTTCAAAAGCATCATGTATGTTGCAGTTCACTTTTAGTGTAAGAAATCAATAAGTGTTAATGAAATCTACATTTCTTATATAGATTTTTAGCAATTTAAAATCGCAAACAGCACTTGTAAATGCAAGTTTATTCTGTAATGTAAGTATATGTGTTAGTTTTAAAGTGACGTAAGCAAATAAATTAATGTCTGAGTAAACCTTAATCTATTATTTCTCAAAATCTGACTAAGAGCCTTTCATGTATTCCCTTTGTCCCCATAATGTTGTACCCATTATTTATAAACGTCAAGATGTCGGGACCCCGCACGGTTTTACGAATATCGTATGACTAGGATTTAGTACAATATTAGTGCTATTTTATACTTACGTAGTAACATTCGTACACTCATATGATTTCAAAACATTCAACAAAGAAAGTGGTCCCGCTATTTTGATATCAAAATGGCGGGACCACTTCTTAATTTTTTTAAAAACAAATGTCGTAAACCTATTTTATCAAATTATAATACGTTATAGTACGACAAAGTTCCAATTGTTGTTATTCATTTATAGAAATAATTCCAATTATATAAAAAATATATTATATTTTCAACAATAAGCTCCTGAAGAAAAAGTGAAATTTTAACGCAAGTACATACTAGTATATTGCTATTCAAAATTTAGGCATTAAACTTAACGGACCCCTAAAGTTTGCAATATTTTATACACTTTATAAGGACATTTGAATTAAATACAGTTATTTTACAACTTACAACTAAACACACAGTTTTACAATAAAAAAACGTCAAGTTTTCTCGTATGATCCGACATATTATTTTAATGATAAATATGACTGCAGCGAGTAAATTTAAAACACATATCTGACAAATATGTACTAAGTTGCATTGTATCAGTAACAGGAAGTGTATGAAAATATTTTTATCTTTATCTAGCGTCGTGTTAGTGTTCAATAGCATTTTATATACAACGTGTAACGGAAAGGGTATATCAATACCGAGTACATCAATACGGACCATCTCAAGTAACTGTGTTGTACATTGTTTAGCCTCGTAAGTTTAAGTATCGAATTTTAAAAAAACATTGAAATATTTTTGACTATCTTTACTAATTTACATTCGCACAACACTAAAGCAATAAACAGCTGTGAGGTCAATTATATCTCTGTTTGTTACAAAATGAAGAAAAACGTAAGAAAACCCGCGGTTCCTATAGATCAACAAAATTTAGTTTTTCTAAAGAAAACTATATTTTTAAAAATCATTCTAATGAGTGAAGAACTAAATTAACGATTGACGCCGAAAAGCTTGTACTTATAAAAAAAATCGACATTTCATACAAATTGCCGGGCTGGCCGAACACTTTTGTATGAAAATGTCCATTTTTTTTTCGAGTTTCAAGCTTTCAAGCAACCCATAGGAACAGTTATTCATATTGACGGCCCGAGTTGCTCCTACAAGGATCGGACAGGGTTTTTTTTACCGGTAGTACTTAAAAAACATGACTATTATAAGGGAGATTCTGCTCTGCGACATCTGAAGATATCAAAAAGATACAGTTCATCTGCGTCTTCGTTAAAATCTAACCATGAGTTTACTTTTCACAATGATATTTACGCACGGCCAAAAAATCTGCTTATTGTTACGTATATACGTAACAATAAGCTGATTTTTTGGCCGTAACAGAAATAACCTTAAAAAATCGAATAAGTATCATAATAATTTTTAAAAACTAAAAACTGCATTTACCCACGACTACACAACCGATTTTGATAAAATAACACTTGACAAGTATACTTTTTCAAAAATCGGTGAAAATACATAAAAAAAAAGATTCCGTCGAATTGATAACCTCCTCCTTTTTGGAAGTCTGTTAAAAAATGGTGTTTACCGAAACATACATGGATTGAATTATTACGGGAAGAATTGTTGAAGGTTACAAGGAAACTGTGCACTTAACAATTTAAAACAGTTGCCATAAAACCTAATGAATCCATAAAGTGCTGTGGCCTTACTTTCTCTACAACTGCCACGGCACTTTATGGACAAATACAAACTTTTCAGCTTCATACGATAAATTCGTTCTTTACTCACTCATTTGGCTAAAAACTTGGTCACCGTTAGAAGGATATCGACGATTTTTAAATCCATCCTTTTACTTTAGAAAAACTATTTTTTGTTGATCTATAGTCAATAAGAATCGCGGGATTTCTTCCTCTTTTCATTATTTTGTTACAAAGACAGATTAAGTATATTACTTATATATTTAAAATGCTATTGAACACTACCATGAAACTAGATAGAGAAAAACATATATTGCACCCACTTCCTGCTACCGATATAATGCAACTTAGTATTTTTCAGATATGTGTTACAGATATAACTTACTAGCTGCAGTCATAATTTATCATTTAAAAAATATATGAAGGGTCATACGAGAAAACTAGATGTTTGTTTATTGTAAAACTGTGTTTAGTTATAAGTAGCAAAATAACTATTAAATTCAAATGCCTGTAGTGTATAAAATATTGCAATCTTTAGGGGGCCCTAAAGTTTAACGCCTAAATAAATTTAAATAGCAATATACTAGTACTTGCGTTAAAATTTCATTCCCGCCATTTTGATATCATAATAGCGGGACCACTTTCTTTGTTGAATATTTTGAAATCATATGAGTGTACAAATTTTACTATGTAAGTATAAAATAGTACTCATATTGTACTAAATCCTAGTCATACGATATTCGTAAAACCGTGCGTGGTCCCGCCATCTTGACGTTCATCATTATTTGGACAAAGGGTATGTATAAAATTCTTTACTGTTCCCATTGCAGTGCCCGATTAGCCTTGTAGCAAGAGTAGCAATTGCTACGGGCCCCGCGTATTTTTTTTGCAATAAAGTCAACCTACCCATCGCTACAAAAGAGAGACAACCGGCCAATAGAATAATATTGGTATCAAAATCTAATCATATGATAAAAGGTACAATGCGACACAAATAAGTTGAACAAAAATGGCGGACTTCAAAGCAATTTTGTACAAATTCCCGACACGTAAATTGAACCAAAATGGCGGTCGACGGCGCATTATTTCCGCCGATAACCGCCAATTTGGTTCAACTTACGAATTTGTACAAAAATGCTTTGAAGTCGCGCGATTCGCGGGAAGAGAAGCAGCTGGTAAATTCTAAATTTTTTCTTTTCTCGCAGACCAGCATGAAAAAAAATTCATGTATTCCCGTTGGCCCCATATGGGACCAAAGGGTAAGTTTAAAAATTCCTTTCCCGTTGACCCCATTGTTTACATAGGCAATGGGGCCAACGCTAAGTTAAAATTTCACGTGTCCTGGTCGCATTAATGGGACGACGGGCGATGGGGCCAACAGGAATACACGAAAAAATTTAATTGAAAAAAGAATTGGCTACAAAAGAAAGAAAATCGCCGTCGTCCTCCATCGCTGCCGTCTCGCTGCGTACCTCTCGTCAGAGACATAACCGTAGCCAGCCATGGGCTCAGTGTGGGGCAGCAATCTGAAATAATATGTAACTAGCAAACTACACGGTCCGCCGCTTACCCCAGTTAATTTTTACATATAAAATGTCGAGTGTGAACTTTCTTACGAATATTAAGTATTGTAGTAAGTACCTAGATAATTTAATTTTTAGGTTTGGTTCGGTAACTTAGCCAGGGTGGGGCAAGCGCCCCACCGTGCCCCGCCATGGCTACGCCCATGGTCAGAGAGTATGATATTCTTTGCTGCGTACTGACGCGAGACACAAATAAATATCACGATCCAGGATCTGGAATCAGATCACAAGGATTTCCAGAAATATTGTGATCCGTCCATACACAACACTACACTTCAATAAATATCGTAATCCGTCAGTTAATATTGACGGATCACAATATGGATCTTGCGTTTAACGTTCGGCTGTTGTTATGGTTATGGAAAACAAAGTTAGTTGGCGTTACTCGGATAATGACCTATGCGTCTGCGGTGCTATACAATCGATATAGCACCTTAAAGTCATGCATGTCCGAACTGCCTTACCCTACCTCATGTACCATTGAGGACTCTCTCGGACCTCTGACCCTAGACAGAGAAAAATTAGAGCTTGTGTGACAATAATTGTAGCCCTTTCTTTAAACAAATGACATACAAACATTCCTACATACTATAACATCTAGACAGACCATTTCGGGTTTTGCGATTCTAAGCTGATAGAGCCCGGGGCCGCAAGACAAGACTCAAAGGTCACTTTTAGCGGTATGTGGGCGAGAAGGTAGAACAAGGATTCAAAATTGTGAATGATTCGAATTTACGTCTTTTCCCCATCGGCTTCTACGATCTGCGCGTGAAGAGAAGCAGCTAATACATTCTAAGCTTTTTCTTTTCTCCCAGACCACGAAGAATGAATTAGCTACATACATTACATACATCAGGTCTTTATCCCTAACGGGGCAGACAGAGCATTTTGGATCTTGTCTTTAAACAAATTAAGCCTAGGGCCGCAAGACTCAAAGGCTGTTAGCGTGACAGTGGGTGAGAAGGTGGAAGAAGGAATCAAAATAGTCATGGGTTGCTAGCCGCAGCGCCTAATAACATGATTCGCATTTTCGCCCATCTTTCGATCGGCTCCTACGATCTGCGCGGGAAGAGAAACAGGTGGTACATTCTTAGTTTTTTCTCTTCTCCCAGACAGCATGAAAGAAATTGAATTGGAAAAAAAATTGGCTACAATAGAGAGAAAATCGCCTTCATCCTCCATCGCTGCCGTCTCGCTGAGTACTGACGCGAGACACTACATCCACAGAACAGATATATACAGTATTGTATCTTCATACATACGGTCGGAACGCAAGTCATACCTACGCGCCTCCAAGGTCAGCATACACTTGTTCCGTTTACTCGGCGTACAAACAGTCGCGGTTGCGCCGCAGTGGCGAACGGTGTGTTGTAAGCTTTGAGCGTGCAATTTGGGAATACATTTATTATATACTATTCGTTGAATAAAATGGCAAAACATAGACAAAATTGTGCTGTTTTTGGTTGCTTAAAAACGTCATTAAAGCACCCAGAGATATTTTTGTAGGTTACCTCAAAACACCGAAAGGTAAGACAAAAAGGCTCTTTTTGATCTCGTGAAACCCTCACCATTTCTCTATCGGACTACGAGGCGCGGACAGGGGTTTCACCCCTTTGTCGTTGAAATACCTAAGTCTCGAACTAAACGCTTTGACAATTCCTTTTTGGTTCGAGTAGCTAAGGTGTGGAATGAACTGCCTGCGTCTATATTCCCAGAGAAGTACAGCCCCGGGACTTTCAAAAGTAGATTGAATGGGTATCTTTTGGATAGGCATGCTTCATCCTAGTCTTCATCGTCGCTTTCCATCAGGTGAGATTGAGGACAAATGCCTAAACCAATAAATTGTAAAAAAAAAAAAAAAAAATAGTTTTTATATAGGTACCTACTAGGACGTAATTTTTTTCATTTTTATTATGTAAGTATTTACTTTTTCCACAAATTAAAATACCTTGACTTAAAAATAAATTAGTGGGTAAGGTGGAAGACAGTGACACAAGTGACGTATCTTACCTACCTACGCCCTACGCTCGCGATAAAAAACTAGTAGGTAGGTAGTCGTTTCCTAGGCTACATATCTTACTAATGTGGTACTTAGCTACTTACACATATTAGTATTGAAGAAGACTAAGTTACCTTTCTAGTAAGATTAACGTTAAGTAGGTAGGTACCTACCTATAATTTATTTTAAGTAAGATTTTGTATTAGGATTTTGATTGCTGTAGGTAGCGCACGCGATGATATGGTTGATGTTAAGTAACCACCGCAGCGTTTGGATATCGGATGGGTCACCAAAAAAAAATTATTACGAGTTACTGCGTGCTTTCAATCTAACCGGATTGAACAAACTGGAATAACTTAATTTTCATTTTTAACTGACTTCCGAAAAGGATTTTTTTATGTATGTTCACTGATTATAAAAATGCGGATTTTTTACATTAAAATTTGATATAAAGCCTTTCGTATTTCTCAGTCGAGGCGCAAATATTTTTCTGTCGCGTGAAATCATGCGTGTGATTTTATTTTATTAAATCTACTAAAACTAAAAAAGAAACAACATTGTATTTTTATTTAACACTTCCTTTTTAATTCACATTACAATCACAAAAGTGTAGGCGGGCAGCACACGTGGCGTAGGTATATTTTTCAAGGACAGCGCCGAGTGCGAATACTGTATGTCTCTATTCTGTGCTACATCCAAGATAAATATCGCAATCCAGGATCTGGAATCCAGATCACAAGGATTTCCAAAAATTCAGCGATATATATTGTGATCCGTCAATGCACTACACTACACATCAATAAATAACGTAATCCGTCAGTTTATATTGACGGATCTCAATATTGATCCAGCCCAAGATCCATCAATTAAATATCACGATAAAATTATTGACGTGTAGCGTTCGCCTTAGAGTATTATGCTTGAAATATGAAAGAACCGGCACTCGTGTAAAGAGGATTCCGTACAATGCCAAAGATTTTCGTACATGAATTTTAAGGGGTTCAGTGCTGCCCCCATTTGAAAAAAAAATATATAAAAGGAAACGGAGATATAATTTAAAATTGTGTCTTGACCAGGCCCTGGATACTGTTCAAACAATTTTATAAACTATTGTTTACAGTTGAAAGTGAGAACGTGAAGCTTTTCTACGCACAATTGCGAAAAACGGCCACTTTTGGCGTATGTGCGTAGAAAAGCTTCATGTTCATACTTTAAATTGTAAACAGTAGTTCATGAAATAGTTTGAAGGGCACAGACTACTCAACCTACAAGACCACGCTTTGCCGGGGCCCGGCGCTCGCCATGCCTAGGTTATATCATAACCTATGAGCGGCCCCGCCCCCTTTTTGCTCTTTATTCTGCGACTAACATTCGATGCGTAAACAGTGTGTATGCTCTTAAAGAAAAATTAAATTCAGTATTTCAAATGCCGTATTGTACTGTGAAACTGTGTCGAACGTCAAGTGCAACTTCCAGTCTCATGAAAGACGGCATTACATTTCACCGGGAAGTAATAATAAGATAAAAAAAAAAAAATTTTGGAAATATAATATCCAGAAAAAACATGTTCCTTTATTTTTAAGGGTACCCGTTAATGTCTTTTAAAAAAGTCTCTTTCTCTCTTCATGTGATTAGCATAAGGTTGTCTCGCTCCGTCTATTTGATAGTGACGAGACACAACGTAAATATAAGGAATTAATTATCGACAACATTTTAACTATTTTATTTTAAAATTTATTTTATTATATAGATAAACAAAAAGTATTATGTATTTCAGATTGCTTGATATTTACATCTGGTTTGTACAATACTGCCCCTATTAAATAAGTGTAATGATTACAGGATTTATGTATGTAGTTTTGTATATTTTTACGCATAGTAGGTATATATCATCATCATCACATCAGCCTGAAAGGAAGTTCACTGCTGGACATAAGTCTCCCCAAAGGATTTTCAAAACGATCGATTGGAAGCGGCCTGTGTTGGTTGTCCGAATAGGGTTTCTTCAATGACACGCACCGATGATGAAGAAAAATTATTTATTGCAACTCCAAAAGTACACAAATTACAAATTTTAACGAAAGTTGTGTGATGTCGCGTTTGGATGGTAGCAGACTAGACTTATTTCAAAAAAGGACACGAAATGACATTTTTTACCAAAATACCTTCATATTTCATACATTTTAAGATCTACCGACAGCTATGCGTTTCGTTTTATCCAATTTTTGAAATTTAAACATAAAATGAAACATAAGTGAAATCACAAAAACAAAAATTAAAATTAAATTTAAACAGGTTTAGAACGCGTCGCTAACACGCCCCACCCCAGTGCTGGCACAGCACTCATCAACCATAGGTATACGGGCGACGCGCGCCGCAGACCTCTTCAACAAACCAGTTTTAGTTTAAACTTCAACCAATCTCACTCGACCATCCCCACCTGGAAATACCTGCTGAATGACGCCTCGCGGCCATACGTTTCGAGGAGCATCAGGATCTACAATAAGTACCAGGTCCCCTACCTGGAGTGCCGTTTGCTCCTGAGTCCATTTTCTCCTGGGCAGCAATTCTGGTAAAGCCTCTTTTACCCACCGTTTCCAGAACATGTCTGCAATGTATTGTGCCTTTCGCCATTGTTTTCGCAAGAATAAGTCAGAGCTATCAAAAACACCGAGAGTAGGCAGATTACCTGATGATCCAAGAAGAAAATGATTTGGTGTCAATGCTTCGTCGCTTCCTGGTTCGACTGAGACATGCGTGAGAGGTCTGTTGTTCACAATGTTTTCAACTTCTGCAAAGAGCGTGCTCAATACCTCTTCTCTTGGTGCTCGTTCTTTCATTATAACTTTAAGTGAACTCTTAACGCTGCGGATAAGTCGTTCCCAGGCCCCACCCCAATGTGGGCTTGCAGGCGGAATAAAAATCCAGTGGGCTCCGTTGTTCACGGCTTCGTTCTGTAAAGCCTCATTATTCAGCTCTTGTATCGACCTTTTTAGCTCGTTGTCGGCACCCCTAAGATTAGTGCCATTATCAGAATATAAATACTGAGGCCAGCCACGCCTGGCCGCCATACGGCGCAGCGCCATTATCAGAGAATCGGCTGTTAGAGAATGGACAATTTCCAGATGGATGGCTCTAACAGTAAGGCATGTAAAAAGAACACCATATCTTTTCTCTCTTCTTCTCCCTATGGTGACTTCCATTGGTCCAAAAAGATCAATCCCACAGTGGGAAAATGGCTTCTGATGATGAGCCAGACGCGCCTCCGGTAAGTCTCCCATTCTTGGTATCTCTGGCCTTGCTTTTCTAATCCTACACAGCATGCAACTGGTGGCTACGTGTTTAACTGTAGGGCGAATCCTTGTTATCCAGAATTTTTGTTTTAGATTATTGACTACAGTTTCCTGGTTCCCATGAGCAGCCTTTATGTGGTAATGTTTGACTATCAATTTTGAAATATTGTGCTTTCCATCAAGAATAATCGGGTTTTTCATTCCAGGAGAAATTCCAGAAGCAGCGTTGATGCGGCCACCAACACGCAACAACTCATCTTCGTCGAGAACCGGTGTCAAGGTAAGTAACTTACTTGATTTTTCCAGACATGTATTTTTTTTACCGCTGATATCTCAGTCGCGAAGGAATCCAGCTGTGCCTGTCGCAGCAACAGTCGCTCTGCACGCTCCATCATGCTGGCGTCTGATTCTCTTACCTTTTTACATTTATTTATAAATTTCAGGACAGCAGCAGTGGCCCTTAACAAGCGGAGCCATGACGAGAAGCGCTCAGAAGGAGGAACAGGTAAGCTGACAGGTAAGTCTTGAATTATAGCCACACGTTCAAGGTCCATGTCATAATGGGGAAGATCTGGCAGAGTGCGAGGCCAAGAACTCTCATCAGAGTATAAAAACAAGGGACCACGTAACCAGTCGTTTTCAAAGATTGTGCTGTCAAAAACATCGCGCGTAGCACAGTCAGCAACATTCATTTTTGTAGGTACATATCTCCACTCTTTGATACTTGTTAGTTCGTCGATCTCACCGAGCCGGTTTGCAATAAAAGTTTTATAATTGCGCGCGTCATTACTTATCCAGTGCAAGACCGCGGATAAATCACACCAGAAAAATCTTTTTTCAGCCTTTATTCTGTGTTCTTTACCTATAGTGTAGGCCAATCTTGCAGCTAGCAATGAGGCTACCAGTTCCAATCTCGGGACGCTAGAATATTTTAACGGGGCTACCTTACACTTACTTGCAATAAATGATACTCTTATCTCATTGTTATCTATCCATCGCCAGTACGCGACCGCGCACATCGCCTTTGTTGAGCTATCACTAAAGACGTGTAGTTGTAGGTTGTTATAACCTACCGGTTTCGTAGCATTACGGCCTGCGCTACGATACATTGGACTCGTAGCACACGGAGCGACGGCACTCGGGGTGGCGAGTGCGGCCGGGGGGGAGGTCACTGATAGCTGTAGACGCTGTATGCGTCGTAGCACGCCGTTCCGTCGTAGCAGTTTCGTAGCGCATAGGCTGCATCGCTGTCACAGTCTTGCACGGATCTCTCTCACTCCCACTCACGGGGGTATGATGCCATCTAGGAATGCGCAAGTTACCTATTGTTTTAAGTAGGTCGAGCCATCTTCTCCATTTAATAAATATTTCATCGGGGATGAAATCATCCCATCCAATTTTTGCACACCACGTTTCTTGTAGCATCATTCTGCCCTGTATAGTAAACGGAGATAAGAATCCAAAGACATCAAATATGGACATAATTACCTTAAGCAACAATCTCTTGGTAGGTCTTTGTTTTCCCTGAATCAAATCTTCTGGTAACTGCTTGAAAGAAACATCAAAGCCAAGGGCGTCTTCACGCGGATACCATATCAAACCCAGTGTACATTCGCCTTCATATTGCTGTTCTGTTTTAAACTTTACAGCCACTTCCCCCAAGGTTTCTTTTGGTACACTGTCTAATACGGTTAAGTTATTACTCGTCCAGTTTTTAATTTCAAACCCACCAGCTTTATGTATATTAGTTACATTTCTTACCATTTCGATGCCAGAACTTTCATCAGGAAAACTGTCTATATAATCGTCTACATAATGTTGTTTACAGATTGCCGCGACAGCGTCGGGTATCGACGACTCATACTGCTGCGCATTCTTATTTTTAATAAATTGCGCGATGAACGGCGAACAGTTTGCTCCAAATATTAGCGAAGTCATCTTATATATTTTGACAGGTTCCTTACTGCTATTTCGCCATAAAAAACGAAATGCATCTTGATCCTCTGACCTGATTTTGACACGTAAAAACATATCTTTTATGTCGCCCGTGACACCAATTTTATTTTCTCTAAATCTCATCATAATACCTAACAATGACGACAGCAAATCCGGACCTTGGAGTAGATAATCATTTAAACAAAGTCCATTACTTTTAGCGGCTGCGTCGAAAACCAAACGCAACTTTTTTTTATTTGGGTTATCTACTCCAAAGTGAGGTAAATACCATGTTCGTGGAGAAGCCTGCGCGTCCAATAATTTCACCTCTTCGGCGTATTTATTATCAAATAAATGATTAATTCTATCTACATACCTCTGTTTATAACTTTCACTTTTACCCATCTTTCTCTCCATGCTCTGAAGCCTGGATAAAGCGTGTTGATAGCTGTCCTCCATAGTGCAGTTATCATCCTTCCAGGGTAACCCTACATACCATTCACAGTTTCTTCCAGCTTGTCGTAGGCACGTAATTTTCCCTATTTTCCCGAGGCTTACCTGCCACTCCCATGGAGTCGAGAGAAAACGAACCTTGCACTAACTCGTGCAAATCCCTCAGGCTAGTCTCAACATCAACCTGCGTGACGTCATCCAACTGATAAGTAAGGAAGGTCGAATGAGATTTGCGAGCGGCGGCCGGGGTTCTGGCCACTACACCATGAACGCACCAACCTAGGGGTGTGCGCGTAGCGACAGGCTCATTGGGTTTACCTAAACGGGTTTCTAAAGTTAACAACAAATGGTAGTTGTCTTGCCCTATTAACATTTGAGTTTGAGTTGTAAATTAGATAGACAAAATTTATCTTTTAACGTTTTTAAATTGGAATACTTATTACAATCAATTACTGGAACATTTTGGGCAGGCAAATTTAATTCATTTACACTTCGAGCTCTGATAGTGTGAATCTTATTATCTAAACCAGATATTTCAAATTTTACAACAGAACTGTTACAAACGATCTCCGTATTGTTCCAAGCACCACGCATACGAATTGTTTCTTGGCGGCCGCGCAGCCCTACGCGCTCCGCCAGGCGGTCGCTGATAAGTGACACAGTCGAAGCGTCCGTCATCGAGCAGAGCGCACGTGTCGATGATACCGTTAGGTCCATGTATTTTTATAGGTAACACTTTTAGCAAAACTGTGCAGTTACTCACGTTCATGTGCATTACCGTTTCTGAGGATGCCGACTCGGGCGCCGCGGATTCGGATATCACCTGCTGGGAGCCGCCGGCGTCGCGGCTGTCCTTGTTCACCTCGTAGTGCAGCAGCCGGTGATGAGGCTGCCCGCAGTCGTCCTTATTGCAGGCAGGCGCGGGGCAAGTTTCTCGATCGTGGCGCGACAGTAGGCACTTATAGCACAATCCGAAACGTTTCACATGCCGCCACCTATCTTTCCGTAACGCTTTGTTAAATTGCTTGCACTCAGTGAGTTTATGATTGGATAAATTACAGAACATACACTTATCATTTTGGCTTGTCTGTACTAACACTGTTTGTGGTCGGTAACTAGAGATATCCTGCTTATGTTTATTATAATCGTTTCGCTGTCCCATAATTAATGTATTTGCAGTGGCCGATATTTTAGTGGCTTCGTCCTTCAAAAATTGTGCCATAAGTTCCAAACGTGACTTCTTGCCATTGGTGATAAGCGGGAAACTATAGTCAGACCACTTTGATATGAGCACTGGCGGGAGTTTGGACAAAATAGTAGAAACTAAGTTCATATCTTGTAGGTACTCTCCCCGCCCGACAGCTTGTATCGCGGCAACATAATTTTGTATCTTTACTGAAAACGATACGATATCCCTGTGATATTCTGCTGACACGTGATGAACCTTCCTCACATTCTGCGTCATCCTTGAAATGATCATGTCTGGGTTGCCGAATCTCAGCTCCAAAGTAGACATTATACAATCGGGCGTCGCAGCTGTGATGAGCAGTGATGCCACGGCTTCTTTAGCTGGACCGCGAAGACACTTCCTTAATCTCCAAAGATTTTCTTTAGGGCTGAATTTGCACACTTGTGTGGATTCTTCATACGCCTGTCTGAATAGAAGCCAGTCCATTGGGTCGCCAGTAAAAATTGGAAGATCTCTCGGCGTGCATATGCGGCTTAACAAGTTGGTATCCGAATCACGTTGCACTTGACGTGAGGAAGCGGCCATATCCTTTAGTGCAGCGGCAAGCATCTGAACGGTCCCATCTGACGTGCCAGCGTTGTTGCCCGCCGGCGGACACACGTCGCCCGTAGTAACACCATAGTCGGGGGCTGATTGTGCCTTCTCCAGTTCTGCCTGGCTGCGTTCGAGCCACTTCTCCACTTCACCATTGTTACAAGAGTGCTCCTACATATGTGGACTGTATTTTTCATCCTCTAGTTTCGCGAGGTCCGCCTCTAATTTCTTATCAATTAGTTCCATTTGTATTTTAGCCTTTTCGTGTGCTGCTTCCAACTCGAGCTGTTTTCGCCTTGCCAACACATGACGACGTGGACTTTGATCTAACGGACGCGGGCGGTTGGGGCGGTGCTTCGCGTTTCACGCTGGTACCCGCGACATCTCGCGTTTTGTTCAAGTCGAGAATCCGTTTCGCGTCGTAGCTGCATCCACCAGTAGGCTCGGAGAATGCTTGCTTGTGCTCGAACTGGCTATCCTTGTCCTTTTTCTTCAATTGGCTGCGCGTATTGACCATTTTTGGCGGCGGAGTGTGGTACATAATAATTCGGCTCGAAGAGTGTTGGTTGTCCGAATAGGGTTTCTTCAATGACACGCACCGATGATGAAGAAAAATTATTTATTGCAACTCCAAAAGTACACAAATTACAAATTTTAACGAAAGTTGTGTGATGTCGCGTTTGGATGGTAGCAGACTAGACTTATTTCAAAAAAGGACACGAAATGACATTTTTTACCAAAATACCTTCACATTTCATACATTTTAAGATCTACCGACAGCTATGCGTTTCGTTTTATCCAATTTTTGAAATTTAAACATAAAATGAAACATAAGTGAAGTCACAAAAATAAAAATTAAATTTAAACAGGTTTAGAACGCGTCGCTAACAGCCTGCATCCATAACTTTCCTGCAACCTTGCTCAGGTCGTCGATCCACCTAAGGACATCCTCCTAGGGACTCTTACGCTGCGCTTGCCGATAAATATAATATGAGTTTATTTAATCCGTCATAACTTCGTATAGGTAAACCTATTAAGATTATATTTAAAAAAAAACACAAACATATAACATTATATAATGTATAGTAAAACCGCGTTTAGACGATTGCAAAAACTTTATTTCACGTGTGTTTTAATTATATTATATTAAGAATTAGTGTTTGTGCATCGATCTTATTTTATTGCTGGTGATGTTACTATATGTATAATAGAAATAAACATTTATTTTTATTTTACCATTTTATCATAAACTCAACGGTGTTTATCGATATCAAGACAAAGTCATCCATCACTATGGAGTCACCGGTGACATGTACCTGCTTTCGTCAATCTAGGCGTGACCTTGAGCGAGCCAATAAAAACTATCGGTCCTTGCCCCGCACCCCGCCAACTTTTGGCGATTTCGTTTTAGTAGTAAGTCCATGAAAGCGTGGTCTTTATGTTATGTGGTCTGTGTTGAAGGGTTATCTAGAGCCTGATCAAGACGAAATTTTAAATGATATCTCCGTTTCCTTTTACATATTTTTTTTACCCCTGAAAATTCATTAACTACTTGAATTTTTCGGGGACCAGTGCTGCCCCCTGTTGAAATAAATCTATAGATAGGAAACGGAGATTTCATTTAAAATTTTGTCTTTATCAGGCCCTAGATAACCCTTCAAACTATTTTATGAACTATTGTTTTCAGTTTAAAGTGAGAACATGAAGCTTTTCCTCATAAAATAGTTTGAAGGGTTATCTAGGGTCTGATCAAGACAAAATTTTAAAAGAAATCACCGTTTCCTATTTTTAGATTTATTTCAAATGGGGGCAGCACTGGAACCCGGAAAATGTTAGATCCTCATAACGAGCCCTTTCATTTGATATATGACACGGTGAGTTTTTAAAAACTTTTTAAATTGTTTTATTTATCCCGCGGATATGACCCTTATTTTAAACATTTCGTTTGCACATCTGTGTTTGGGTCATAGGATTACACCATCCTACCAAATTTCACCTGATTTGGTCCAGTAGATTCGCAGCAAATTGGCTACCTGTGACAGACAGACAGACGCACGAGTGAACCTATAAAGGTTCAGTTTTTTTCATTTTTTAAACGGACCCCTAATAACCGGCCAAGTGCGAGTCGGACTGACGCGTGAAGGGTTCCGTACCATTATCTAAAAAAAAAACACGTTTGTTGTATGGGAACCCTCCTTAAATATTTATTTTTATTTTATTATTTATTTCAATGTGAATATACATCAAACATTCTGTGAATATTTCAAGCGTCTACCTGTTGCCGTTATTAATGTCAAGCAAAAAAATCACGTTTGTCATATGGGAGTCGTTTTTATTTTATTCTGTTTTAACTTTTAAGTATTTGTTACAGAAAAACATCATCTGTGATAACTTCAACTGTCTAGCTATCACGGTTCATGAGATACAGCCTGGTGACAGACAGACGAACGGACAGCGGAGTCTTAGTAATAGGGTCCCGTTTTGTTTAACCTTTGGGTAAAGAACCCAAAAAAAAAAGTATAGAGCTATTCATTTTTTATTTCTTTGGTCTATATAACTACATTTGTTGTTTTAATGAATGTATCGGAATTTATACTTTTTTTGTTACAACAACTTTATGTACAAGTGCAGCAATGGCAGTGTTAGCGCTTATCGTCTTTGGAAGCTGAATATCTTGATGATGAGGATGCCCATGACCGTGGCCGCCGCGACGCCGATACCAGCCTTCCACCACGACGAGTTTTCCCCTGACAAACTCGCGAAATGCTTCAGATGTCTGCAAAACGTTACAGATGCTTTAAAATGTTCGTGTTATTTAAATAGTATGTCGACTAAGTATTATTATTTATTACATATTTTTTAAGTTGTCCGATCTTATGTTTATACTTAAGCTATGGGTTAGTATCTAATTAAATGAAATACGGTCAATGTCTATCAGTAGAGTTTGACGGATGATACACTCGACACTGGACTCTGGAGCATATTTTGATAACATCAATATGACAACACAAGTACAATCCTGTTCCTGAAGTCTGGGTCTCTCAAGCACCTTAACTATTAAAGATGATTGTGAATATTAAAGCTTTATTTAGGTGCTCTTTCATTTCTCTTTCATTCCTCCATCCGTTCAGGGCGCACTAATATTTTCACAGTTTTGTTCATATAGTATTACTAGTACCGTAAATTAATATTCCTCACCTGTGCTTGCTGAATAAAATCCAAGCAGCTTGAAATTGACTGACAAAAATAATTAAAATAACAATTTGAGGAAGCAATTTTGTGCATGTATAGCAAAAATTTATTTACAACATGATAATAAGTAATCAATGATTCTGCTCTAAGTGTACAATATGTAATGATGATTGTGCATTGTAATGGATACAAATAAATGATGATCTTAAGGGTCATCTGCATATTACGTTACACCCATTTCATGCCAAATGTACCAGAACTTTCACGTATTGAAGGGATCCGACAAATGCGTGAGATTTATGGGGACGGATCATTTTAATAAAGTTTGTAAGATTTGAAAATGTTGTGATAAGTAGTATAATAATAACTTAGCATGTTTTTGTTGAAATTACGAAAGTTATACGGAAACATCAGTTATATGGGTTATGTATAATGTCAGCAAATTCAAAAAGCTTCAGTCTTATGCGGAGCTCATATTGAGGGCGAATGCTAAGCTGCACCCTCGAGCCACGCCTATCTCATCTAACGATAAACTAGTTGGCTCAAGGCCCCAAAGCTGATTTTTTACGTGAAGAACCCTAACAAATGTCTTCCTCTCATTTCAGTTTAAAACAGGCTATACTTACGGAAAGGCAGCCATAGTGGCGAGCTTGATAAAGACATCATGCTTGTTCTCTCTAATGTTGAATATCTGCGGCGCGAGCAGCTGATACTTGCTGCAGAACACCTCTGGCTGCAGCATGTACTCCTGCCGCGCCACCAGCGCATCGCCCTTCGTGCCCACGATTAGCACTGGAATGTGGCTTTCCGCAAAGTATTTCTGGAATTCATCACTTTGAAGTAAACAAAATATGCGTTTAAAAAACTAATTCCCGACTACAGGAGCCATTAACGGGTAACAATTTATATATTTTTGAAATGTACTAATTAATACCTTTCATTTGAAACCAACTATCCAAAGAAACGAAAAATATTTAAGCGCTCTTTTGTATTTAACACTAGCTGATGCCCGCGATTTCGTTCGCGTGGATTTTAGGACTCACTACAATTTATGATCTTTACTAGTATAATCCTGTGAGCCCATTTTTCGGGGGACATTTTGCTAACATGACCCGCCCACTCCCACTTCAACTTGGCAGTTTTGTGGCCCACAACGGCGATACCAGTCTTAGAACGGAGTGTAACATTTGGGACTCTGTCTAGTCTTTTCACTCCTAGTAAACTTCTTTCCATGGCTCTTGGGCAAACTTTGAGTTTGAACTTCTGATCCTCGGTGAATGACCAGGCCTGAGCACCGTAAGTTAGAACGGGCAAGATTCACATGTCGATGAGTTTGCGTTTTAGTGTCATTGGAAGGCCACCCACGAACGCTTTCAAAGACCAGTAGCTCCTCCAAGCATTTTAATGCGGCGATTTATTTACTTTTAGATTACCAGGTAGATATACTCATCGAAATTGTAAATTTCTTGCCCGTCTACGACCTAACGCTTTGTGCTGCTCCGTGGATACCCGAAAACGGTCGGCGTCGCAGGGGTAGGCCTAGAAAGTGTTGGCGCGATGTCTTAGACGCTTTCCAGCGTGATTGGTCAGAAGCTGCTCTGGATAGAGAAAAGTGGAGGAAAATGGGAGAGACCTTTGCCCAGCAGTAAGACAGTATTTAATAAAAAAAAAACTAGTATAATATAAATCTTTGTTTATAATATATTTATTGCATACAAATTGTAGCCTATGTCCGTTTGTTCCCGATGAGTAACACCCCCTTGAGTACTACTGTTACTCAAGGGGAAAAAACTTCCCGATGAGTTCCAGTGTTACTTATTGCAACTAACATTCTTCCCCATTCTTCCCAATGAGTACCACTGTGTCTTATCAGCTCTTCAAAGGCGCGCCGTATTTCCGCCCAGTACCACCTAAGAAACTGTGAAAGTGTTACTTGACGGGAATTTTGTATTCCCGTTGAGTAACAGTTACGTTATGAAGTAATTAAAGGTTAAATAAAATCCCACTGAAGATATTAAAAATTTAAATTTGATATATACAATATGTAACAAAAACCCTGCCCGATCCTTGTAGAAGCAACTCAGACCGTCAATATGAACTTTTCCTATGGGACCAATGCTTGAAACTCGAAAAAAATACGACATTTTCATACAAAAGTGTTCGGCCGGCCCGGCAATTTGTATGAAAATGGCGATTTTTTTCTTCGATAGCCGATAAGACACAATGGTACTCTTTGGGAAGAATGTTTGTTGCAATGAGTAAGTGAGTTCCCCTTGAGTAACAGTGGTTCTCAAGAGAGTGTTACTCATCGGGAACAAACGCGTATGCCACCAGACAATAATGACTAATCGACTGACATCTCATTCGTCAAAATTGGATAAGAAGTTCGGATGCTACGGTAGAACACACAAAAATATCCACATACATTCATACATACTTACAATCAGTGTTTGGAAAACCCATTCATAACGGTAACCCGGTTATATCGGTTAACCCTTTTTCGGTTAATTCTTTGATTCGGTTAACCCACACAATAAGGGTAACAGTAACCGTTATCTGAAAAGGTTAATTAGGTTTTCGGGGATGCACAGCCGTTTGGTTGAGTCATGCAAGCGCTTTTATACGAATAGGTACAGTGACCATGTGACGAGGAATGAAAAACGTGCAGTATCATGCAGAAATATATATGTCGATTCGGTTAAAGTTAACCGCAATTATAGGTTAACAGGCTATTTCGGTTAACCAAAATATATGTTAACCCATTCCCAATTGGATTAATAACAGATTATACCGGTTAGGTTAACCTAACCCGTCCAAACCCTGCTTACAATCCCCGGCACATAAGTTGACCTATGCGTAGAACGACGTTTTTAGGTATCAACGGGGCTGTGGTATGAGGTGACGACGCGAAATAAAGCCCGTAACCATAGCAACGTAGTGACGCCAAGCTTCCACGCACGCGCGCAAAAGCTGCCTCTCCCTTCGCCCGCTCCCACGACCCCCGTTGTCTAGTACAGTTGCGCGCCGGCCGTCTTTATTTAAAACTAAAGTTTTGTTTTGTAAGTTGTGCTGTTTGTTGGAAGAAGACATGCCATAAACACAACCAACTTTCAAATAGTGATTAGTGGGTCATATTTTTTTATGTCCGTCAGAATAAAATGTATACTGTATTTTTAAGTAATCCAAATGATGGGCCAAAAAAATTTTTAGCTATCATGTCTATTTTAATATGATGTTAATCAAAAATAAGCAGTTATTTAAAAAAAAATTTAAAGCAAGCTTTTAAGTGCTTCTCAAGGCGAATCAAACGAGCCGAAGCTCAATGGGGTTGCGTCGTTACATTACACAGTTCCAATGGCCATTGTTCCAGCTCTATCATCAGATTAGCTCCATGTCATAATAATAGTGCATTGTCACGCCATATACAAAATAACAGCTCAATTGGAAACCGGAAAGTGGGTGAAATTTAACTTGCAAGATTTGATTACAGACAGACAGACCGACAGACAACGGGACAAGTGAAACTAAATTAAATCTTGTAACAAAGCTCTATTTTGATAATTTCATCGGGAATTTTAAATTTCGCGGGCAACCACGAAGAATCCCATACAAATTTCGGAGGGGTATTACTCCACCGCTTGACATTGAACATCATAACAACATGATATCGTTTTGTCCCATTATTAATATTGTCTGTATGAAAACAGAATAGTGACGCAATTAAAAATAATGAACCAACAAAGATTTGGCCAACAAAACAGCAAATTTGTTAGCTAATAACTTTTAAATGGCTTCTTATTTTACTATTCAGTTTCCATACAGACGAAATTAATAATGAGACAAAACGATATCATGTTTAGGTTTGGATGTAAAATGTCAAACAGGGGAGTAAAACCCCCTGAAATATGTATGGAAAGCTATCGACTAAGTAGTTCCACCTAAGCGGCACCGGGCGTGATCCGCATCTGGATTTGTTGGTCACACATCCAAGTGTGTACCGAGTGGCATAATTTTTCGAGCTACTCCGTGCTTCAGTAGGGCCAGACTTGTCCCTATATATTTATTATTATTATTATATTTAGACTTCAGTGATCGGCTGTCATTATTGGTAGTTGTCAAGCTACGTCAGATTGAAGTCATATTTCGAACATTCCCACTTAGATGTGAAATTTGAACCAATTTATATCAACTTCATGAGAAATTTTGGTTTTACAAGAAGGATTTGAGCCCATAACAACAGAATTTGCCCGAATATGGTACCCTGTATAATGTGAGGGAGAGGGGCGTAATTCAAGTAAAATATAACTCACGATATAAATCCTAGCGATGTACTCGAAGGAGCGGCTAGCACCCACGTCGTACACCAAGCACGCCACGTCGCAGTTCACCTCGTGCGGCTGCAGCGGGTCCGACACGCGGCTGATGGGGATCTCCTTTAGAACTAAGTACTTCTCCTGCCCATACACCAGAACAGTGTTGATACAACAGTTTTCTGTGACGTTACTATCGCCGCGCTCGTGTGCATGGGGCTTTATTTTCTGAAATAAAGACTTTTTTAAATTGCTTTCTATTAAAAAAACTGTTCTGAAAATAAGGTACGATTCAGACCGACCGGTCCGCATCGGCTCGGGCCGGAACGGATGCGGACGCATGCCGCGGCAGACGGTCACGTGCGTCGGAGCCGTAACGTGCTGCGCGTATGCGTGCTGCGGTAGCCGACAGCGAGCGCTCGCGGCATGCGTAAACACCCCGAGCGCCCAGAAATGCTGCTTACATTGCGCTGTGTACGCCATAGAATTTTATTTAAAAAATGGTGGAATGGGACTTGCTTGTTAAAGTTATTACGTCCTTATCCTTTAGTGTACACAACTTCGAATGAATCGTTTCGTCTCGCTGCACCGCCGTTCGCGTTACGCGAAAGCCGTACGGCTCCGAACTGACCCGACGTATACTGATGGAGCCGGCTATCTGTCGCGGTATCCGTAGGTAGCCGCTCGGAGCCGACCGGACCCAACCGGAGCCGTACGGCCGTCGCGGAATGTATATTTGGCAGAAATACGAACTTTAATTTCTTGTTAGAAGTTTCAATTTCCTTTAAGACGAAGTGGTATAATACCACTTCGTCTTAAAGGAAATTGTACCAATATTACTTTCAAAGGTTAGTCATAAAATAGTTTAAAGGTCTTTCTAGACATTTATACAAATCAAATTTTTAATTATCACCTTATTTAGTTTTAAACAATTTATTTCAAATGAGGGCACCACTTTAGCTACCACTTCGTCTTAACTATTTTATTTTATTTATTGGATAGATGTGAAATGCCTTCCGGGCCGGGCCGATGCGAGCCGGTCGGTCTGAATCGTACCTAAGAAGCTGTTTCAGTTGGCATAAACAAGGGTTTTCAAAAACATGAGACACCGGATGGCAGCACAGTGACGTCAGGTCCAATAAGCTGCTGTTATTGGATACATTTGAGTTGACAGAGCAAAAGAACTGATGGTCCAATGGCAACCGTCGATTGGGCCCATATTTTTGAAAACCGTTATTGTGGGAGGATATAAGCACTTTCTGCCGCGACGAAATTTCGGTCGGTCCTTTGAGCATCGGAATAATACAAATTTGTACTTATTCAATTGGATGGTAAAATATCAAGCAGTTTAATACAATATTTAAAGCCACCTTATGTGCTATGCCGAGGAAACTCCTGCAAATAGAGGTTTTCCCACATGACCTCGGGCCGATAATGTGGCACTGGTACACATTACGACTCGACTGTTTCTTGGCAATATCAACTTTTTTCTCGCGTGTTACTGTAAAAAATAAATAATAGAATGAGGAAAAGTTCGAGGACACAAAAATCTCAGATGAAATAAACATTATAATATAGCCTTTATTTCATGCACTAACTAGGTACATTATTTTTAAGCACTTATTAAAATGAGTTACATAACGTACATATATATTCATTCATAATTACTTACTGTGTATAGCCGCTTTTTGTGATTCATTTTCTAGAAAATTAAATCCAAGGTAAGCTAAATAGGCACTGGTGTTTTGCAAATCCATCAAGGTCATCAAAGTCCACCGACACATCCATCCTTGTAATGTTAGATAGCCCTAAAACATACGTATTGTTTGTTAACCACTCATCATTTGAGAGAGTATTTTAAGACATAATTGATCAACATCATAGTAAATAGATTCAGATTCACTAGGGTTCACTATACTTTAAATAACAGTTGAATGTTATGTAAATGTAGTATCTTTTGCGATACCTGGTAATTTTATAAATACATCTGATTTAAGTAATATTGTAAATGATATAATTTTTTGCGATATCTATTTATACAATACAATACCCGTTATTGCACCTAAAAACAAATACAGAACACAGGTAAATTAAAATTGGAAAATGCGCAAAAGGCTTTCATTATCAAAAACATCTGATAGATAATACAAGATATGCATAATGAAATATTTTAATGCAAGTCCGGTTTTTTGGCATTTTATTCACTAAAATAAAATGTATAAATTCAGAATTAATTAACTTTTTTACCCAACTGAAGGGTTATGTTTTTGGAGTGTAGGTATGTGTGTATATTTCCTTTGCACACTACACTACAGATACAGCCTAAACGGATCGACAGATTTTACCTAGAGAGGTGCAGGTGTTGTTACATTCCATTAGTTCTAGGTATATAAAAAAAAGCGTATTTTTAAATAAAAGCCTATTGAGTGGAGTTTAACCCTTTCACCCTTTCAACAAACACCCAGAATCGTCTAATTTTGCAGAACACCTATTTGAAATCATAATTTATCATCAAATAATACGTACAGAATATTACAAACCGAAAAGGGTTAAAATTGAGTATTTAATATGTATAAAAAAAATATATTTTTTTTTAAATAGTAAACTTAGACCTCGCGATTACTTTTCCACAAGTTTATTGAGTGAGTTACTCTAGCAAGAAAGTCGCTCCTAGAGAGATATTGGTTGAATTATAATTGACATTTTATTTTCAAAAAGGTATGAAAATTCAATTTCATTTCAAAATTTGGCGATTCTGAACACGTAAAATATTTTTTCAGATTTTTTTGAGTTATATTTCTAGAGATAAATGAAAAAAACTCAAAAGTACAAGGATATTGGCATTTAACAGGTTACGCCTTTGCTTGAACATCTAAAAGTGAAAAAAAAAATGTACAAGCTGTCAGCTGTCAATTGACGCGTGCGTCAATCTGACAACTCACATGACGAGTGAGAGAGAGAGAGATAATAGTAGTGTTGTTCTGTAGAAGTATCAGTTCGATAGGAAGACCATCTAATATCGATAGTTCTTTCAGTATAGTAGACTTAGAATTGGTAAAAATACACATCTATTCAAATGTTTACATAGTTTGGTGGCGAAATGATAATATTCCCTTTATATGATTGATATTTCAAGTTAAATAAAAATAATATTGACATCAAGGTCTTAAAAACTATTAAAAAAAATTAAGTAAGGTAAAATGCTACCCTAAAATGGGGCGATTTTCAAAACACAAAGTGACATTTATGATAGCTTTTTTTTTGTTTTTTAATTAAATCTTCCAAATTTTTGAACGTATATTTATTTATATTTTTGAAATAGCAATCCTGGTATGTCCGCCATCTTTCCACAACGCGTGTACGCCGGAGCTCTTGTTTTTATTTTCAGTCAAATTCGCCCCAATTAACTTCAAAGCACTGTAACTTAAAAAGTAAAACATTTTTTTCTTTGTGTCCTAGATTCCTGTAAGGGGCGACTACGAGAATCCGAAAACGTATTATCCAAAAACCCCATTTAAAATATAGAGTTCATAGGGCACATTTTTTTATGTCGAATATTACAAGCGTAATTTTTTATGCCATTTGTTTTCCACATACCAAGTCGTCAATATAGTATTTTTATGCCAAAAATAGCTGAGCTAGAAGCGTTTGAATTTTTAAATTAATCAAAGTAACCCTACTTTACAGTATGTAAGTTTTTGTTAGTTAATGTTTAGATAAAAGCACTATCGATATCGATATCTTACTGCTACAAAACACAACTCTATAGACGTCAGTAAAAGTTTTATTTTATTATAAAGTATGGCAAAGATGTAAACTCGTTACATCCTAACTCTTGTACTTACGCTCCTTTAGAATGGAGAGATTTTAAACAATTTAATTTTAGAAGAAAAAATGAAAAGAAATGAAAAAGAAAAAATACGTATATCCTTTTTTTTGAAGTTCTTTAAGGAAAAAATATTAAATATGAATATAAAATTTTTGAAATGTTGTCAATAGTCCGGTTAATCTAGACATTCAAAGTTACATAAATTCCCAACAAGCTGAAAGCTAGTATAATTGTTGAAAACATAATTATAAATAAAATTTGAAAGTTCCCCATCATTTCCGTACCTGCAAAAAAATTTACTCAAGGTCAAAGGTAAAAAAAATGAGTTTTTTTTTCAATTTTCAGCAAAACGGTAAGTTTTATCATAAAATTACCCCAGACAAAAATTGTAGATTATAAAATTATCTATAAAATATGTATCAATACTTTTTTTCCTTAAGAGATCGTTTCTGAGATATAACGATTCAAAAAGTTGTAAAAGTTGTAATCGTCATAATATGCACACGTGTCCACGCTACCTATGAGGTAGTGTACTTAGCGCGTTTTTTTTTTAACGTGGTTTCCCCAGTTGGCAGGAAGATAGATTGTGACTAGGAGACATCCACTAAGAAAGTATTTTTGGAAATTCCATCCCTAAGGGGGTTAAATAGGGGTTGTCATTTCCTATGAAACTTCGTAACTTTTAAAGTAATAGGTTGGGGAAAAAGTCTTTTCGCATTTTATATTAAAATTCAAAACATTTTTTAATATAGTTTATTTACATTTAACTAAAGTATGTAGGTGCCATTTTGTTCGATAACTTTTTGCCATTTTATAGGTAGGGACATGATCCCATTGCTATAGAAATTTTGGGGCTTCTGATCAAAAAACTGCGTCAAGTAGTTTTGGCTGTCCTCTCGTGATGTTAACCTGACACTGCCTAAGGAATTCTGAAGAGACCGAAACAGGTGGAAATCTGAAGGTGCCAGGTCAGGACTATACGGCGGATGCATTAACACCTCCCAGCCAAACTCTCTTAATTTTTGCTGAGTGGTTAAAGATGTGTGAGGTCTAGCGTTATCATGATGAAAAACCACACCCCTTCTGTTGATTAATTCCGGCCGCTTTCTTTCAACTTCTTGCTTTAATCTTATCGTTGTTCGCAGTAGAGTTCTGAATCGATGGTCCTGCCTGGTGGTAACAGCTCATAATGAATAATGCTCTTCCAATCCCACCACACACACAGCATCACCTTGTTGCGAGTTAACCCGAGTTTCGCCACAGTCTGTGAAGCCTGACCGGCCTTTGACCATAACCTTTTCCGCACGTTCTTGTCGTACGTGATCCACTTTTCATCACCAGTTAACAATTTCTTCGAAAATGGTTCGGTCTCATTACGTCGTAATAAAGAATCACAAATGAGTACACGGTTCATTAGGTTTCTTTCAGAGAGCTCGTGAGGTACCCAAATATAGAGCTTTTTTGAGGACTCATTTTTTTTTTCAAATGCGCAAAACTGGTTTGTCGTCAATTCCCAGTTCTTCAGCTACGTCGTAAATACTGATATGCCGATCTTGCTCCACTTTTTCAAAAATAGCATCCATTTTATTCGTTACAGGGCGACCAGAGCGACGTGCATCAATGACATCAAAATTTCCGGATTGAAAACGCTTAAACCAAATTTGTGCTACTCTGACAGACACTGCACTAGGTCCATAAACATAGCAATTTTTTTTTCGCGACTTGCTTTGCATTTTTACCTTTTTGGTAGTAAAATTTTAAAATGTATCTAATTTCTTCATTAGATTCACTCATCTTGACGGTAAGAAAAACAAATGAAAATCACGCATTTTCCTAATTTGAATTTGGAATTAACTTTAAAATTTAAACTTTTAAATGATACCAAAGCCAGGTACAAATAGTATAGCCAAAGTGGTTTTATTACAATTCCATACCTACTATAATGCGAAAAGACTTTTTCCCCAACCTAATAAAACACATGAAATTATTGATTTATTTTTGTAGTTAATAATAATGTACTTATGAGATTTTGAAAATTACATCCCTTTGGGAGTGAAATAGGGGTTGAAATGTAATATGAATCTTCGTCATTTTTGAAGCGAGACACATGACATTTTTGAATTAGGGGTTAGAAAAAAATAATAATCTATTAGTTGGATTTCAAAAAAAATTGCATTCCCAGGGGTGCATTAGGGGTTGCAAATTTATATTATTATGAAACGTCGTAGTTTTTTGAGTGACAGAAAAAAAATTTAAGATAAATAGATCCGTCTGCTCTAGCAAATGACGGGAACGGGAACCGAAACCGGAACCGGAGCCGGAGCTGGACGAAGTCACGGGTTAAAGGTAGCATAGTTTTATGACAAAAAGCTGATTCACTGACATACCGACCACGAAGGTACTAATTAAACCCATTGGATCTGGTTCGATCCATCACCGTCTATAGGCCAGGAGTGGCAACGGGATAATGGATAATTTATTTGAATTAGGAAGAGTATTTATACAAAAACATTGTACAGTGTTATGTTGAATGTACACGTCCAGTTAGTACGTGATTTGCTAAATTAACAAAATAAATTATTTGCTTAGTTACCGGTAAAAAAAAAAATATTGTACGTACTAAATAACAATAACAAAATGTTTTCTTCCTTTAAATAAAAATCCTAATTTCTTCATTTCCGCATAGCTTGAACGTTGACTTTTATCCCATGTATAAGTTCGGCAGCGCAGCAACCCGTATCTTGTCGATGACTTAAGCAGTGTCCTTGTATAACTGAGGGTTAAACTTTATTCCAACTTGATACTGCCAAGTTTGCCTTCACTGACTTATAATCTCTCAGTTTCTCCTTTGTTTACGATATGCACATTGCACGTGCTGAAAAACGCTGTGTAGGCAAATAATTTCTGCGCAGCAAAACTTTGCGTCTATGCATTTTGGAGTACCTTGACATTGTGAGTCACACAATTTGTTTATATAATATCTTCCTTATTAATTCCGGAATCATCATTGATATTAAAACTTTAAGTTCTTCTTGGTACTTAAATATGGTCTTGATATGCAGTCTTTGTGTCTCTAATGAGCTTTCAATTGCCACTTCCCTATGAGTCGGAAGATAAATTCTGCTCGTAGTCTTTCATGAGACTGTAAAGAGCAATGTCGACGAACGCCGGTCGAAGTCCTGCCGTAGTGCCGGCTGGAGAGTATGGCCAGACATAATTCTTCATCCAAAACGTGAGCTCGGCGGATGTGCCGGACGCTATACAAGTCGATGCAGGTACTTGATCTCAGGACCAGGAGCTCGGTGCGTCGGCTGCTGTGGACCTGGATATGACCCGTTTGCTGGCTTGCTCTTGAGATTGCTTGCTGCTAACCATTTGATGCATCTTGAGAGAGGTTATTTTCAGTGGAATTACTGCTTCAAAAAATCGGCTTCTGTGATCGGCATTTATAAATCTTTTCTCATCAAAATTACGATCGCTGTTCCATGAAGTTGTTCGCTCCTTCTCTTGCAGGCTTCATAGTCATCAAAATGTTTGCTCCTTTATTTGCCAAAAAATCTATACCACTATGTAAGTCGGTAGTAGTTCGGCATTGGAACTTATTGATTAACGGAATGCTGTGCAATTTTCTTCGTTTATATATAAATTCTTCTAAGATACGCCTTTCTGAACAACAAATGGCCATCGGCGGCGTTGCGATCTTGACCTCGATCAATTTTGTTGCATCTGCATTTTTGTTCGACGTCCGTAATGCAGCGATTCTATGTGGAATGATGCAATTTGTGACGTCATATCTATTTCTTATTATTTTGACATTGCGAATGAGCGATAATGTAGACGGTATTTTCTTCATGTGTGGGTGTGATCGCTATTTTTCACCTTAACAGAGTTTACGGTGACAGCTGTAGGGAATGCGCAGATTTTCCTTGGTATGATCCATCGTTGCCTCGACGTTGTCCATTGTGGTTGCCATGTGATTCTTGTGCCTTTTGAATTTCCACTGGTGGGACCCGCTTGTGGGAGGCCAGTGGAAATGTGCACGTTGATCGTCTTTCCAGTTCTTCAGGCTTGAGTCTTTTGCTTGCGTGTTGCTCCAAACTTGAGGCGCGTGTCCATCACGTCGGGGTATATAGCGACCAGTAAGGTACTAATGAAACCCATTGGATCTGGTTCGATCCATCACCGTCTATAGGCCAGGAGTGGCAACGGGATAATGGATAATTTATTTGATTAAGGAAGAGTATTTATACAAAAACATTGTACAGTGTTATGTTGAATGTACACGTCCAGTTAGTACGTGATTTGCTAAATTAACAAAATAAATTATTTGCTTATTAATTAAATATATATCCTAGTTCGCATCACGTACTACTATAAGGATGCTGCCATAACTGACACGTGACCTAGTACGAGGAGAAGTGACTGTGGATGTACTGGCCTCTTCTTCTTTGCGTTGTCTTTTATTAGCTACAGCAATAGAAGACTTTCGATGTATGGTCACAGATTTCAGATTTTTCAGATATTCTGAAAATTCATCTGCTCTCTCGATACTTGCATTAATTAATGTCTTCATACCACGTTCAACAGTAACAGTTTCACCTTCAGTTAAAAGTTTAGCACAAATAAAACAATATTCTGACATTTTTGTTATAAAACTCAAAATAGCACAATATAAGTTAGAATAAACATGTTGTTGACGACAGACAGCGTGCCGTCAAAAATTTGTAAGAGGACCGACCAATCACGACACTTACATTTTAGCCAATGAGAGGCACACCCCTTCTCACGCACACCCCTGCGATCCCCGAGCACGCGCCGTGATTGGTCGAGACACTCACGCGTATCGGTGCTACCTGCGAGTAGCGCCCATTGTATATATATAGCCGTAAGTTGTATGAATAGTTCAGTGCGCTTCTTCAATGGCATCCTGCGCTCGGGACACTACCCAGAGGAATGGAAAACCGGCCGGGTCATTATGCTGCCCAAGCCGGGGAAGAACCTGCAGAAGCCCGAAAGTTACCAGCCCATCACGCTACTCAGCGCGCTCTCGAAGGTGTTCGAAAAACTACTGCTCGGCCTCTTAAGCCCGTACATACCACCGCGGGCCGAGCAGTTTGGGTTTCGGCCTGAACACTCTACGACGCTCCAAATAGCCAGATTGCTGCATCAAATCTCGGCGGCAGCCAAACGCAAGGAGTACGTGGCGGTGGTACTCCTCGACAACGAGAAGGCGTTCGACAGGGTATGGCATGAGGGGCTGCTATACAAACTGTCTGGAACGCCCACATCCAAAAGACTGCTCAGGATTGTGGCCTCCTTCCTCGAAAACAGGAAGATAAGGGTGGCGGTAGAAGACGCCGTATCATCGGAACGCCCAATGCGTGCTGGTGTTCCCCAAGGAAGCTGTTTATCGCCTGCGTTGTACGCTCTGTACACCGACGACATCCCAGTGGCCGGCCAGGCCCAGTTGGCGCTCTTCGCCGACGACGCACCGTACTTTGCCGTCAGTATGAACGCAAAGTACGCTGCCAAGAAGGTGCAAACGGCCCTAGACGCCCTGCCTGACTGGCTCTTCAAATGGAGGTTGTCGGTGAACGTCAGCAAGACGCAGGCACTAATACGAAACTAATTCGACGCTGCGCAGCCGCAGCATCGAAAGGAGGTCGCCGACGCCGCATATCCGCCGCGCCGGGTCGCCGTCGCCGCACAGTCGCCGCGCCGAGAGGGGGTCGCCGTCGCCGCACAGTTGCCGCGCCGAGAGGAGGTTCACCGACGCCGCACAGCCGCGGCATCGAGAAGCTTGCCGCCACCATGGAGAAGATGATGTCTGCGCTCCGTAGGGAGACGCCTGAGGACCAGGAGGAGACACCAACGCGATTCTCCAACCCCCCGCTTCCCTGTGGCACCCGAAACACCGCAGGCATTAAAGAAGAGACCGGGTACTGCGTCATCTGGAGCGGGCCTGTCACCGAAAGGCCAGTATGAGCGCGACTGCGTCATGCTGAGCCCCTTCATTGAATGCGACATCCTCTCGAGAGGCATGCAGCGATGGATGGCGTTATACCTGCGTCTTATCGCTGCAGAATCCCAGGGCAACGTGCCATCGGAGGAAGACCGTGCGGCCCTTGAATTGGCCTACAATGGCCAAGTCAGCGAGCTGCCCGAAGCGCACCCCCCTTCAAAGGGGATATATGGAAAAAGAGGCCGGGACGACGAAGAAACACCCCCCTCCAAGAAGCGCCCCCGGGCAAAATCCAGCCCGCCCCATAGCCGCCGCGCGCGACGAGAGCAGGGGTCCGAGAGCGCGCCCGCTCCCCCTCCCGCACCCCTCCTACCGCTGGGAAGGGTTGTGCCCCCACCCGCGCCGCTCCCCGAGGATGCGTCGCGCGGATTCGCGTACCCGGAGGCCCCTCTTTCCCAGAGGGACCCCCGCCGCCGTCGGGATAAAAGCGCGGCGCGCAGGATAATTTGCAGCCCACTGCTGCACCTTCAACCCCCTCCGCGGGGGGGTCGCGAAACCAGGCGAAGGACCTGCCTTCCCCAAGCACTCCAGCACGCGCACCCGAACCAAAGCCGGCCCCACATACATCGCTGGGCGGCGAACAAAAGGCCGCGCGAGCGGAGAGCGACACAACCTCCCCGTACGACAGCGCACGGCAGACTGAGGAGTGAGGATCGGCGTATGGCGCCGCGCGAAAGTAGTGCGTCCGCCCAACGCGCACCGCAACCGCTACACCGGCCGCAGCGATGAGTTACGCGGCCGCCTCGACATCGCGCGGAGTCCCCACCGCGCCGCCCACGACCTCTCTTCGAGCAACCACCGCTGCGCCGGAGGTAGCAAATAAGCCCGCAGCTCCGGGCCAAAACAATAATGCCCCTAAATCAGCCCGCTACCCGCCGAGTTAGCGCATGAACTCGGACATCTCCCCTCGGCCCGCACCTACGGAACGGGCTTCCGGTTTACACCACGGGACGACAAGGAGTACCGTACCCTTCAAAGGTACTTTTCGGATGTGGAGCGCCAGGATAAATCCGTATGCTGGTTCTCCTACTCACTGCCAGCGGAGCGGCACCTAGAAGTCGCTATCCGTGGCCTTCCGGTGGACACAGCAGAGAACGTCATCCGGAAGGAATTAGAAGGCCGAGGTTTCGAGGTTGAGGCAATTAAGGGGATACGGGCCCGTGGCGGGAGGCCCGGCTGCATCTACTACTGCCTCATCAGGAAGAGCGAGGGCTTCCTCGAAATCTACAACCTAAGGAGCTCCTACTCATGCCTGGCATTAAAGTGGAAGCATGGAGGAGGAAGAAAGGACCGGCGCAGTGCCACAACTGCCAGCAGTTCCGACACAGCAGCCACAATTGCCACCGCCCCCAGGCATGTGTACGCTGTGGGGGCGCGCACTCCGCGCGGGACTGCCCGCGCCCACGGGAAGAACCGGCCACCTGCGCAAACTGCGGCGGCCCACACCCAGCGAATAACACCACGTGCCCGGTGTTTCGCCAGGAAGCCAGGAACAAGCGCGCCGGCACAGTGGCACGCACTGCGCCGGAAGCCAGGCCCCCCACCAACCCATTTGTCGAAGAGACCACGGCTTCCTCTCTGATGGCGCCCGCCAACCAACCCGTAGAACGGGGCGAAGCCAGGCCCAACCGGCCCCAGCACCAGTGCTCTCCCCTGCCGACCTCAGCGCGCCACAACTAGCGGCGCTCAGCGAGTCAATTACGGCAGCAGTTCTCAGAGGGCTGCAAGCAGTGTTTCCTATTCGCGGGTAACCCTCTGAGAATCGTTCATTGGAACGCCCAGTCCCTCACGGGGAAAAGAAAACTCTTGGCACAGTTTATCCGTGAGCAACACATTGACGTCGTTCTTCTCAGCGAGACTCACCTTCAGGATGGTGAAATCTTCACCATCCCAAATTACTTCACGTACCGGAGGGATGAACGGTCACCGGTCACCGGCCGCGCCTACAGAGGTTTGGCGGTACTAGTGAAGAGGAGCATCGTCCATCAAGCCCTGCCTGCCCAGGACTTCCGGACCCTGTACGCGCTTGGCGTTCTCATCAACGTCGCCGGCAGGGAATTGCGGGTGTTTGCAGCTTACGCCCCACCGAAGCCGAACGTCCTAGACCCACAACAAATCCACACTTTGCTGCAAGCGCCAACGCCGACATTTATTGCCGGCGACTTGAACGTCAAGCACACGTTATTGGAACTCCACCAGGGACAGCAGAGATGGGATAGCGCTCCTCCAGAACGCCGTGGACCACCAGTATGAAAACATGGGACCAGACGAGCCGACGCACTACGACACGTCTGGCGGCGCTGACATCCTAGACTTGGTGGTCTACCGTGGACTCACGACACCGCCAACGCAAGAGGTCTTCCCAGACTTACCGTCCGACCAGTGCTCCTGATCATACAGGATACGCCGGCCAGAGTCTCGCTGACAACACGACGCCGCAAAATTGACTGGGACGCCTTCCAAGAGGCCGTCCACCAAACTTGCCCAAAGTTCCCCGTTTCCACGCGACATGCCGATCACTGCGAAGCCAAACCCGCTGCCGGCCGCCATAAAAAACATGATAGAGGAAAAAAGGAAGCTGCGGCGTCAGTGGATGAGGACTCGCTGCCTTACCATGCGCCAAAACCTCAACCGGCTGGTGGATAGGATGAAAGACGCCCTAACGGAGCATGCAGCCCAATCGTGGGAGAACCATCTGCTGAGGATAGGCGATGATGTGCCCTCTGTACATCGCCTCTGCAAGCAGATGTCGCAGGAACCCCAACCAGTAAGGCCCTTGCTGGGCTCAGATGGTCTCCCACGGTTCAAAGCCCAGGACCGCGCCGACATCCTGGCGGACCACTTGGAGCGCCAACTCACACCGAACCCCATCGTCGACGCCGAACACAACACCGAACACGTCAGGGACTGCCTCGCAGCGCCCATTCCGGCCGACGAGGACCCCATTGTCATCTCGCCTGGTAAAGTGCAGCAGGTGATCCGCCAATTGAAGCCAAGGAAAGCCCCGGGCGCGGACCGCATCACGAACGAGGCGCTCCGATACCTTCAGCCGCGAGCAATCGCTGCGGTGACGCGCCTCTTCAACGGGATACTGCGCTCGGGCCACTTCCCCACCATCTGGAAGATTGCCCGGGTCATCATGCTGCCCAAGCCGGGCAAGGACGCCCGGAAGCCGGAAAATATGCAGCCCATCTCTCTGCTGAGCAAGCTCTCGCAGGTGTTCGAGAGGATCATCCTTAGGCACATGGAACCTCATCTGACGCCCCGGGATGAACAGTTCGGGTTCAGGCCGGGCCACTCCACGACGCTCCAAGTGGCAAGAGCGCTACATCGGATGTCGGAGAGCGCCAACAAGAAGCAGTACGTGGCTGTCTGTCTCCTCGATTTCAAACAGGCCTTCGTGTCCCCCAGGGTAGCTGCCTCTCGCCAGCCTGCTACGCCGTATTCACCGATGACTCCCAGTCGTCGGTCGGGTAGAGCTGGCACTGTATGCGAACGACGCAGCATACTACGCGTCGTCCATGACACCGCTGTACGCCGCCAAGAGGCTACAGCCAACCCTCGATGCTCTGCCTGACTGGCTCGCAAAGTGGAGGATGCAGGTGAATGTCGGCAAGACGCAAGCCATGCTGACTGGGAATCGCCATCTACCGCCACCGCTCAAACTACTCGGCGAAGACGTGCCATGGCAGCCGCTCGTCAAGTACTTGGGTGTCAACAGCGGACGCGTCGGTACAAAAGTGAGACACCCAAGGAAGAAAGCGAAGACCACGGCCGCCATGGCCACCCCCGCGACCTGCCCATAGTAGTGGGAAGCGAAGAAGCCACTGAAGATGGCCACCGCCCTGACCAGTCTGCCTCGTCTCCCACAAAAGGGAGAGTGAGAAGAACCACTGCTGCTATGAATAGTTCAGTTCAGTTGAGTCAGTCGAGTTTAGTGTTCAGTTGAGTTCAGACAGTGTACAGACAAGCAGCAATAGTGAATACACCATCGAAGCAGAAATCTCTCCAGTGTTTTATTTGGAACCAGCATCTAGTGTCTACAGTCCACTAAACCCTGCAAGGACCTGCGTTGGCCCATCGTCAACACACGTGTTTTCACTACGGAGTGGCTCTCAAGACTAACGGTATTTTATTTATTGGACACACTGACTTAAGTCCTGATTATGATAGCGGAGAGGATGGATGCAGCCATCTTCAAGAGTTTCTCTGAATTGCATGTTTTACATGACAATCAGTGAATCTTCTAAACTAAAATATGAATCCCATTCTCTGAAAATAAATGATTTTTATTTATTTTTGTTTTAAAGCACGTTTAGCACACATATTTTTTAGCTACGCGCGCAATTTAACGGGAGGCAGATGTTTTTTCAAGGTTACACTGGCGTACAAAATAAGGGACTAGGTTTCGTTTTACCTGATATTCTTATAGTTATACATATTACGTGTATTTTATATTTTAAGTGTAAGTTACAATCACGGATAAAAAAAATATATTTACATATATTACAGCTCCAGAGATGTATATACGTGACACACTCATGCATATTATGACGATTACAACTTTTTGAATCGTTATATCTCAGAAACGGTGGCTCTTAGGAAAAAAGCATTGATCCATATTTTATAGATAATTTTATGATCTACAATTTTTGTCTGGGGTAATTGTATGATAAAACTTACTGTGATTGCGCCGGTCTTCTTCTCCATATGTGGTTGAAGGGACTTTGAAGTAAAACTCCTTGAACTGCTACTTAATGGTGTAATTACTTGAAATTTAAATACAATAAAAAAACAGATGTTAACAGTACGGAGATCTACTACGCAATGATGATAGCCGCTGCACAATGCTACACTTCGTCGTCTTGCTCTTGAAATTTATCAGGCGTAGCATACGGCCTAAACATCTTCCCCGCCCTCGAAAGCTTCTGGCTTTTGAGCAGTTGCTTCTTGTTTGAAGTCAATAGTTGCTGCTGGGTTAGAATCAATAGTTGTTGCTTGCATAGATTCATCGTTGTGCAACTGACAGAGATTATGCACTGTTCTGCGTATGATGCCCTTAGTGGTATAAACATCAGCAACTCTTGCAGTGCCGTCGGATCCAGGGAAAAGCTTGTGGATGCGTCCCATTCGCCATTTCACTGGAGGCAAACTGGACTCCTTTATCGCTACTAAATCGCCTTCTTGTAATCCTCTGTGCTGTGTTCGCCACTTGTTCCTTTGTTGCAATTCACACAAATATTCGTTCTTCCAGCGATACCAAAAATGTTGCCTCATCTTCTCAAGAAGTTGGTATCGATCCAGTCGGTTTATATTGGTATCTAACAGACACTCGCTAGGTAATGACGTTAGTGGTTTACCGATCAAGAAGTGCGCCGGAGTCAAGGGATCAAGGTCATTAGGGTCTGATGAAAGTGGAGTTAATGGCCTGGAATTGAGGATTGCTTCAATTTGTGTGAATAAAGTGGTCAATTCCTCGAAAGTTAAATGTTTGTCGCCTAATATTCGAGTAATGTGATATTTTGCCGATTTAACCCCCGCCTCCCAGATACCCCCAAAGTGGGGGGAGTAAGCTGGGGAGAATCTGAACCGGATACCTTCATTTGACGCAAAACCAGCAATATCTTTGTTACTTGATTTTAGAAAATTGGTGATGTCGTTGTTTGCGCCGACAAAATTCGTGCCGTTATCGCAATAAAGCTCCAGAGGTTTACCTCTGCGGGATATAAAGCGCCGCAAACATAGAATAAAATTATCAGTAGTCAGATCGCTGGCTACCTCAAGGTGTAAGGCCTTGGTACTAAAGCAGACAAATAAACATAAATAGCATTTGGATATTTTGCATCCGCGGCCCTTACGATCGGCGATGTAGAATGGTCCCCCCATATCACAACCGCTAATATGGAAGGGATGAGAGCTTGAAGTGATTCTACTAGAAGGTAAGTTCCCCATGATAGGATTAAGCGATTTTGCTTTCATAAGCTTACAAATTTTGCAGTTGTTCACTGTGCTTCTTGCTAATATTCTGCCTTTTAAAGGCCAAAATGTATTTCTTATAATACTCAATAGAAGTTGAGGCCCACAATGAAAAAATTTTATGTGGTAATGTGAAAATAAGATTTTAGTAAAATTATGATTAGTATCTAAGAGCAATGGATGTTTCTTTCCGGTAAGTTCATTAGAATTATGCAGTCGACCTACACAAAGCGTGTCATCTTCACTGAGGAAAGGGCTAAGCGACAGCAAACGTGATTTAGAAGGTAAGTTGTGTCTATTTTTTAAGATTTTTATTTCATTTGAAAAACATTCTTCTTGGTGTAGCTTTACAAGAATATTTAAAGCAGTGTTTAATTCATCGGCGGTAAGAGGACCAGTTATTTTAGATTTTACATTTCGTAAATTGAATATAAACCGCAAAACGTAGGCACATGATCTGTGTAATCTCGTAAAACTTGAATGCCTTTCAAAATCCATAACTTTATTTTTGATTGTAGAAGATGAATTATGTAAAGTAATATTACTATGTAGAGCTTTATTGACTTGTGATTTGTTTTTAATTTGCTTATTAGTTTTTGTTTCAGGTAGATCCGGAATATTTTTTGGTACTATATTATTAGGCCATTGAGATGAGTCCTTCAACAAGAACGATGGGCCATCCCACCATAGCTTGGAAGTTGAAATTAATTTAGGATTCACTCCTCGAGAAGCAAGATCCAACATGTCTCCAAATATTAGAAGAAGTCAGATCTTGAATCTCACTTACGCGGTTTGAAACAAAGGGTTTCAAATCACATGAGTTGGAGGACAGCCAACTCAAGACTACAGTTGAATCTGTCCAATGCACGACGGATTCAATTTTGCAACGAAGAGCCTGCAATATCTTGGCACTAAGACGGGCAGACAGTAACGCGCCACAAAGTTCAAGACGAGGTATAGTTGTGGCCTTCACTGGTGCTACCTTAGTTTTAGCACAGAGAAGTCGTACTAAGACCTGCCCAGACTTATTGGTAGATCTAAGATAAATTGCGCCAGCGTATGCTGATTAAGATGCGTCTGAAAAGGAATGTAGTTCATTTTTTTCTTGATCTTGAATGAGAGCGCATCTAGGTATACCAAAATCTGATAAAGAATTTAAATTGTCTGCAAAATTCTTCCATTGTCGTTTCAAAATTTCATCAATGGGATCATCCCAATCCAATTTTGATACCCACAATTTTTGTAATATTATTTTTGGAATAATAGTACACGGACTAAGCAAGCCTAGAGGATCAAAAAGTTTAGCTGACTTAGACAATATCGTACGTTTTGTTATTGATTCGTTAAGTTCTAAATCAACAGAAAATTGAAAAACGTCCTTTGATGGATCCCATTTTAGCCCTAACACGCTGGACTGTGATAAGAAATCAAACGTTTTAGGTTGAGATGTGTCTGAATTATTTTGGAAAACGTATGGAACATTTGTACGCCATTTTCGTAATGGTAGACATGCTGAATTGAGCGTCAAAGTGATAGACTTAATAATGTTACCCAATTCATCCTCGGTATCAGCACCTGATAGAAAATCATCAACATAGAAGTCATCACTAATCAACTGAGCAACTTAGAATCTTCGCATTCCTTTGATAATTGTACTAAGCATCTGGTGCTAAGGAATGAAGCTGATGCGGTGCCGTAAGTGACAGTATTTAATTGGAATATTTTGATAGGATCACTTGGCACGTCACGCCATAAAATAAGCTGCAAATGTCGTTGCTTAGGGTCTACATGTATTTGGCGGTACATTTTTTCCACATCTGCCGAAACCACAAAACTGTGTTGTCTGTATCGTAACAAAATTGATAGTAAATCGCTCTGAACTACCGGCCCGACATATTGAATATCATTAAACGACAAACCAGATGTCGTTTTCGAGCTCGCATCAAAAACAACACGCAGTTTTGTTGTTTCACTAGCTTCTCTTATGACGCCGTGATATGGAAGATAGCAGCCAAACGTCGGCTGAGGAATTTCGGTCATGTGACCTAAACGCTCGTATTCATGAATAAAGTCATGATATTGTTGCTTCAGTGATACTATTTAATTTTCTTTCTAATTGTAGAAGTCTTTTTTCAGCTATATTGTATGAATCACCCAAGCAATCTGTAGAATGTTTGAGTGGAATATTTACGCAAAACCTACCGTCGTCTTCTCGACGAGTAGTAGAAGTGAATAAGGATTCACAATAATCATTATGGTTATGTTCTAATTTCGGACTAACTTCTTCCAATTCCCAAAACTTACTCAGTTGCTGACTTATCTCCTTAGAGAAATGGCAATAGGACTTTGAATTAGTTTTATCAAAATATTCTGTTGGAATGGAGCCGGCCACTATCCATCCTAATCGAGTTTCTTATAAAATAGGCCTTTGTGGTCCCAAAGTTAGTCGGCCTGGTCCTATAAGGTCCCAAAATATGTCTGCTCCTAATAATAAATCTATGTCAGAACATTGGTATAATTTTAAGGTTGTGCACATTTACATTAGTCTGAGGCAACTTCTCAGTTATGCGAGGCAAAACATAACATTTAACAAACACGTTGTACGAGCTATAAGTTGAATAAAGTTGTAAGTCACAGTGCGCTGTTACATTGAATACCTCATTGCCGATGCCTGATATGCAATGGTAAGAATTATTTTTTCTAGGTAAACCAATTTTTCTTCGAGCACTGTCACTAATAAATGAGGACTGGCTTCCTGAATCTAACAAAGCTCTTAAGAGATAGGTATTATTATTATTTTTTACCTCGACCAAAGCTGTGGTGAGAAGTACTTGACCAGTAGATGTAGCAGACATGGACACGGAAGAAGCAGAAGTAGATGGAGTGCAGTCAGCGCTAGGACCAGGTAAGTTAGTGTTTTTTGTATCGATAGTATTATCAGTACTAACTGCAGTTGTTTGAGTACACGGTAATGAATTTTGTTTATGCAGCAACAGTCAGCGCTAGGACCAGGTAAGTTAGTGTTTTTTGTATCGATAGTATTATCAGTACTAACTGCAGTTGTTTGAGTACACGGTAATGAATTTTGTTTATGCAGCAAAGTGTTATGTTTCCTGTGGCATATTCGGCAACCACTCAGCCTACATTGATAATTTTGATGGCCACTACGAAAACAATTACTACATAATTTTAAAGAAGTTAGTTTAGAAATTCTTTCTGTGACAGGCATAGATTTGAACACAGAGCATTCGTATAGCATGTGATGTTGCTTACAGATTGGACACTGCTTAGGAGGCGACAATGAATCGACAGATGTACTATAAAAGGACTTAGTATTTTTTATATTGGGAAGGCTATGACGTTTTTCATTTGGTAACTTACTAGCATTTAATGTTTCTAACACAGTAGCACGTTGACGAAGAAATGAATAAAATTCCTCTTAGGTAGATGAATCCATGCTACTTCTAAACTCCTCCCACTTTCTAGTAGTAACACTATCCAATTTCATCGATGCCATATATATGATAAGCGTATCCCATTTTTCGGTTGGTTCGCCTAATGAGTTCAATGCATTTAAATTTTTCGATAAAGTGTCAATTAAATTACGAATACCACTGTAACACTCCTTACTCAGTGGTTGAATGGAAAACAAACACTTAATATGTTCATTGATCAAAATACGCTTATTGTCGTAACGATCACGGAGCAAATTCCATGCTATTATGTAATTATCTGCTGACATCGTAACTGAAGCTATAACAGAACTAGCTGGCCCTTCTAAATAGGATTTCAGGTAGTGAAACTTATTTATATTGTTTATGGTTTCATTAATATGTATTAATGACAAATATGTATCACGAAAAGACAGCCAGGATTGTGGGTCACCTTTGTATGAATTTATTTTAATATAAGGCAATTTTACGTTAATAGATTTAGAACTGTTAGACGAAACCTCCGCTTTGTCCTGATTTTCGAAAAATTCTAACAATGACTGAGCCCGTGCTATCAAGTTAAAAACTATATTTTCAGTAGATTCGCGCTCCATCATTTGTTTATCATTGTCTTCGTCTAACATTTCTATCTGAGACTGTATGTCCTCGAAATTGCACGAAAGGTCACGCATTTTATTGCAACGCAAACGAAGTTCATTTATCTTAACTGCACTAGTTTCTTTGCATTCAAATAAAGGCGATAAATACTTTTCAAATAAAGTTAATCGTGACCTAATGTGGCCTCTTTGCTTAACTAGATCTTTAAGTTCACTCATTTTGTCCACGAAACAACGCAACTTCAGTAAATCCCAATGAAAGGATCAAAGTAAATGTGTTCTAAAAATAGAATAAAATAGGTACGTTACGTGAACGATGATAACAAACTGGTTTTGTAGCTAAGTAGCCGGCCGACGACGGCGGCTGCCCGCTGCCGTTATCACAGGAACACGGTTCAGATACTCCGCCTTTTCTTAGCTGATCACAGTCCAGGCAGACTGCTGTCTACACCTGGAATGTTCGGCAAGTAATGTAAGAATAATGTATAACAAAGATCTAGACGTTTAGGACACTTCTATCAGTTACAAACGAACGACAAACTTTAAGTAATAATTTCTCACTAAAAACAAAATAATGTAGATCTTTTTGCTTGAGTTGATGAAAGTAATATTTAAAATCAATCAATAACTGCTATTAGTTGAAAATATTATATGTATTTTTACGAAAATCTATAAATTTTATTTTTTATTTTTTACGATGAGGGTTACTTAACTTTTGTATGCATAAATTTTAATATCTTTATTCACACAAATTAAAGCAAGTAGAAAGGATGGAATTAGAAGGATTGTTGACGCACTTCCCTCGGAAAAGTAGCTGCAGCGGGATACTGGCGAGTTCCTGAAGGATGAGTCCGTCCGTTTCGAAATTTGTTCCCGTTGTTTCAAGGTAGGTATAGGTACGTGTATCACGTCGGGGTCACCATATGATTGCGCCGGTCTTCTTCTCCATATGTGGTTGAAGGGACTTTGAAGTAAAACTCCTTGAACTGCTACTTAATGGTGTAATTACTTGAAATTTAAATACAATAAAAAAACAGATGTTAACAGTACGGAGATCTACTACGCAATGATGATAGCCGCTGCACAATGCTACACTTCGTCGTCTTGCTCTTGAAATTTATCAGGCGTAGCATACGGCCTAAACATCTTTAGATGAAAATCGCAAAAAACTCATTGGGAATTGGGAATGATGGGGAACGTTCAAGTTTATTTATAATTATATGTATTATTATGTTTTTAACAATTATACTAACTTTCAGCTTGTTGGGAATTAATGTAACTTCACTACTATTTTTTGGTTTTAATTGACCGGACTAAATGATTACCCAATTTGCTGTAAATGTGCTCGGCAGAATAATTTGTGGAGGTTGTCGATTTGGAAAAAAAACGGAAAAAACGGTTCCTGCTAACGTTGTTCCAGCAGGAAAATTCTGAACTACTTTTCGGAGGGCGACAAATAGTTTTTTTTATTTTTTTATTTTATTGGATAAGGTACACCAACAGTATTTACATACAACATTCGAGCATGATACACACTTACACACATAATACTTAGGTTCTAATGTAAATACCAATGACAGGTATACACGACATTGACTAAAAGATCAAAATAAGCTTATCGAGAGTTTAAAATTATCTAAATTTGTGATTTTCAATTATTAAGAAGTTTCAGCATCTTATGTTTAAAGACCTTCAAGCTATCGCAAAATATGTCCAAATCCACTGAGCCGCGATTAAAGGTATTATATGTATTACACATACGGTTAACTGGAGCTTGTCTACCCAGATTGGTTCTAGACGGCGGTCCACTAAGTATTGCAAATACAGGATAACGCGGCGGTCTACGTGGTATTTTAATACTAAGAAACGATAATGTGTCTCCAGAGTCTAAATGGTTATTAAATATTTTATATAGGAATGTAACGTCGTGAATTTTTCTTCGATTAAACTATGAAATCATATTGAAGTGCTTGAGCCGCTCGTTATAAGGACACCGATGCTCTATATTAGGCGCTGAAAACGCGAGATGCCTGGTAAAAGCTCTTTGTATTTGTTCGATTCGCTGAGAGTGTACTGCGTAGGTAGGGTTCCACGCTGCGCTGGCGTATTCTAAGTTACTCCTGACCAACGAGTTAAAAAGGATAATCTTTGCGTAACGAAGTTGCTTAGAATTTCTTTTAAGAAAGCCTAGCATTTGCGCTGATTTCCTAATAATGTTATCAAAATGCTCAACAAAGGTGAGTTTAGAATCCAGCCAAACTCCAAGATCCTTGACAACGTTTACTTTTTGCAATTCTTCTGATCCTATTTTGTATGTTGTGACTATAGGTTTCTTTTTTCTTGTAAATGTAATATGATGACATTTTTTTTATGTTGATTGACATATCATTAGCACGGCACCAAGCTGTTAGTCGGTCCAGATCATGTTGTAAAAGATCAGCGTCTGTTGGAGATTTTACAACCTTATATATTTTTGTATCATCGGCAAACATCGAACATTTAGAGTTTAAGATAACGTCAGGCAAATCACTAATAAACAGGGAAAACAGAATGGGCCCAAGATGTGAACCCTGTGGGACTCCGGAGTCAGCATAGTAAACCTGAGATTCATAACCAAGGACCGCGACAATTTGAGATCTTCGTTCTAGGTATGACTTGATCCAATTTAAAAGGAAGCCATGAATACCATTTGCTTCTAGCCTTGCAAGTAGCATTGAATGATTAACCCTATCGAAAGCACTAGTAAAGTCCGTATAGATTGCATCTACTTGTAATCCCGAATCAACCTCGCGTGAAATATCTGACACCAATGTTACCAAGTTTGTCTCTGTAGATCGTTTACTTCTGAATCCGTGCTGGTATTGACTTATCTGATTGCAAAGGTGATTGGTTATAACAGGTTCAACGATTGACTCAAAAAGTTTTGAAAAGATGGAAAGCATGGAAACCGGTCTGAAATTGCGTACGTCACTTCGGTTGCCTTTTTTAAATATTGGTACTATCCTTGCTTTCTTCCACTCGTCTGGAAATTGCCCACTCTGAAGGGAAGAATTGAAGATGATCGACAGTGGCAAATTCAGGGCTGCACCGCATCTTTTAACAAAAATTGGAGGAATGTTGTCAGGGCCAGCGCTTTTATCTACATTTAACTCCCGTATATCCTTCCTAGAATATCCTTCGCTGTAACTGTTATATCGGATACTGCTTCACACATTTTTGGCGGGAGTTGGACAGAGGTACCTGTGCTCTTCGTTAGATTGGAGCTGAAGGACTTGGCGAATAAATCTGCTATAAGTTGGCCATTATCAGCAACTTCACCATCGAGATGCATGCGTGCTGGAAAATTTGACTCTGTCTTGCGTTTATCATTTATTAGTCGCCAAAAAGCTTTGGCGTTATGATGAATTTCCTTTTCGGTGTTTATTGAATAGAGATTTGAATTTTGACATTGTAATTTATGACACCTACTTCTCAAAACCTCATATTCTATTTTGTCACGCGGGTTATTGTATTTTAAGTACTTTTTTCACAGTCTCTCCTTTTATGATAATTAAATTTTTAGACGTGTATCTAACCAAGGGGGAGTTTTTTTGGATTTTACTCTGCGTTTTGGAACATATTTCTCAATACAACGTCTCAGTATACTGTAAAATGCTGAAACTTGTACATTCACATCATTGCTACTTAGTTCAGTTTAGAATTTGTTATTAAATATGTTTACTATATACGTTCTGGTAACTCCGCTCCCTCACCATCTCCCTCTTCTCCAACAGTATAAAGGACGGCTCCATCGCTTTGATGACGATGAGAAGGTTGCATGCTTAGCAACCAACCTGGAGATGCAATGCTCCCCTTGTCTAGAGCCAGCAGAACAAGCGCACTTGGATACAGTCAACGAGCGAGCTGAAACCTCTCCTCAGCCTCTCACCTGACTCTCTCCCCCTCCTAAACATTCCCCTCCGACCGACCACTCTCGAGGAGGTGAAAGAGATCATTCGTTCCAATAGCCCCCGGAAAGCTCCCGGAACTGACGGCATTTCCAACGGTGACCTCAGACGCCTCCCTGAAACCCTTTTGTTGCTAATAGTATGCATATTTAATGCAGCATTAGCTGACTGAACCAGCCGACTGGAAAGACGCAATGGTTATAGGGATTCCGAAATGAGGCAATGACTCCTCTTCATATGAGGCAATAACTCCTCTTCATATCGACCCATAAGTCTACTTAGCACTTTTAGAAAAATATACGAACGCACCATCTTGACGCCGCTCAAGGAATTTCTAGATTCCAAGCCCTCCATAATTCTTCCCGAACAGTTTGGCTACCGCCCCAAACATTCGGGTATCCGGAGGACATCCTCTACCACAAAAACTCAGGTAGTCACTCACACCAGTGACATCCCCAAAGCTCCAAACGTGGAGAACGCTCTATATGCCGACGATATGGCAATCTACTACTCCCATTTTCGGAAGGACTTTTTTTCCAGCAAACTCCAAAGAGCCATCACAGCACTTGGAGAATGGTTAAAGTGGAGAATAACTGTGAACCCCTCCAAGAGTACCGCAGTGTACTTTAGCGACGATCACAGTGCTATGAACCACCCTCGTAGGGGTGGCTTAACTCCACTTCTCAGAACCCTGTCCCTGTTCGGCCAGCTTATTCAATGGGCAAAAACGGCCAAATACTTAGGCGTAACTATCGATTGTGGTATGACCTTCGGTCACCACATAAAGAGTGTGAGAAACCGCACAGCCGACTGCCTCTTCAAGCTATCCCCGATGATCAGTAATCGTAAAATGTCAGTCCGTAACAAGATGACATTATACAAGCTGTGCATCCGCCCGATAATGTCTTATGCCAGCGTACGCTTCGCACACGCTGCAAAAACACACATCAAATCTCTTCAAGTCATTAAAAATAGCTTCCTTGGGAAGGCTACCCAGGCGGCACGACCCGTACTTTGGACCTACACCGCAAATTGGAGCTCTCCTCTATCAATTGTTCGTTGTATTCTTCAAAGAGACCGCTTCACGATCCTTTGACCGAGTCCCTATACATCCAAACCAGTTGGTAGTGAAAGCTGCCGACTACAACCCATCCGATTTCCTTAGGTGTAGGAGACCAAGGCACGTACTCAACGATCTTGACGACCCCATAAGTCGTGCGTCGTGCCCCTTCAATAGTCACCTGCGTAGCGCAGACACAGAATTAACATCACCTTGATCGCAAATCCCACTCGCCGGCGAGTGCGAATCAGGCATAGTAATAGGGCGCGTTCACGAGGTACCGAACGGTACCCGTACGCGTTTTGCCGGTCGGTGGTTGGTTCCCACCCTGTGGGAGCCCTTTGTGCTGTCACATGGTGTGGACAACATCTTGCCATCCTAGCAAATGTTGGTCCCGCCATTTAAAATTCGTCACGTCCGGTGAGCTGTAAAATGCTTTCAGCATACAGCGAAAAACTTCGTTCAAAAAAAAAGTGTATTTTATCAGTCTATGCTTGACCGCCTAGCGATCAACAACTTGTTTGGTGCCAGAGGATGCCTCGTGGAGAGGCGAAACACGTGTTGAGTATGCGGTGTGCGATGTTGCTGCAGCCGCAGCTGATGCTGTAGCATGGAAGAGCATGCATCAGCTGTAGGTGGCGGGTATGCTGGGATTTAAGTAATGGGTGGGCGCCGGCCGACCACTTTTTGGTTGGAAATATAGGACGCTCGCGAAACGGGCACGAAAATGTTTGTCGGATTAATCCGACGTTCGCGGTCAAAGGGTTCAATATATTAGGTCCTTACATATGAAATTGGCGTTTTGTATGGGAGGAACAAAATGTCGAATATTTTTTAATTAAATATATTTATTTAATCAAAATATCAACCATTGTTATCTATACACTTTTGCCATCTTATAGGTAGTTAATTGATCCCTTTACTAAAAAAAACCATTCGGACGGGAATTAATAAAATTTTTGAATCGAAGTTGAATTTTTTTCCTTGCAAGAAGTTATCCAAATTTCGAAAAATATGGTAATCTGTTGGGGCATGGTCCGGGGAGTATGGTGGGTGTCTTAGACATTCCAACTGAAGCTCTTCTAATTTTAGCAGCTAGCTTATCCGTCAAGGTTTGCAATTGCTGACAATAGACGTCTGCCATAATCGTCTGGTCAGATTTGAGAAAACTGTAATGAACGACACCGGCACTAGTCCACCAAAAGCTTACAAGTAACTTTTTTTGGGTCAATTTTCGCTTGGGGCAGGATTTCGCTGGCTTGCCAGGATCCAGCCATTGCGATGAGCGCTTCCGATTATCGTAGAGAATCCACTTTTCATCACAGGTAATAATGATTCGATTAAACAACCCTTTATTATTGTGCTGGTCAAGTAATGTAACGCAGCAGTCGACGCGCGTTTGCCGGTTTGCTTCACTCAATTCGTGAGGAACCCAACATTCAAGCTTTCCAATTTGCTTCCAGTGAATTAAAACAGTTTTATCACTAACACCGCAGCCTGCAGCTAACTCGGACGTGGTTTGCGATAGATCCGCTTCCACAATAGCCTTCAATTCTTCATTGCAAACTTGGTCTCCGGCCGTCCACGGGGCTTGTTCTGCAGGTCGTAATTTCCAGAACGAAAACGTTGGAAACAAAAACGCACTATGTTTTCTTTTGCGACACGACCGCCATACACATCATTAACCCTTCGACCCGTTTCCGCAGCACGGGTGCCACGGTGAAATTCTTACTCGTAAATAACGCGATATTTCAAGTTTTCCATTTTGTAAACCTAACGCCGCAAACAGAAAAGAACAGAAGAAAGAAAAACCAATGAATAACGGTTTACGAAACATCAATACATGTGGAAATAGCAGTATAAATTTCCTAACCAAAGAGGAGAAATTTGTGATTAAAGTGGCCAGTACGACAAAACGCCAATTTCATATGTAAGGACCTGAGGATTTTGCTGAGAAAAATATTACAAAAATATATAGGTACAACATGCCAAATTATGTGCATGAGAACTGCTAAAAACAACACACAATCCTTACTCATCGTAGTGTGTTTCCAGTTTTTTACTCAAAATTTCAGGCAGTTTCTTTTTTGAGGAATTAGATAACGAACATCTGTATGCAATTTGGTTGAATAAGAGAGTGTACCTTTTCATTAGTTGGAATAGTGTATCTCAAGTTATGCCAAGGTATTCTTGGGCAGCAGGAGAACACATTCTTTAATTCAGTTGGATTCAGCATTCCATCTTTATCTCTATCATATTTTTCAAATAGCTGTGTGAGAAACTGCTGTCCTTTATATGATAGCTCTGAAGTACAGCCAACTGGAACTTTAATACTGAAAAAAAGAGATTGAACTACTTATTATTTTTTTCTTCTCAAATAGTGACCCAGTGTAACTAGCATTCTAGCTTATGAGTTTGAAAATGTCACTCAATCAAGCATAAGGAACAAACTTTGACTAATGACTATCTAGAAATTACAACCAAGTCATGAAAGAAATTGCTCCAATACAGTAAACTGTATTGGGTTGGGGGATGAATTGTACAGATAGCTGTACATTTCATCTTTCAACAAAAAAAATGCTATATTACTTATTAAAGACAATAAAAAAGAAACATACTTGGCATATAAGTAACTGTGGGTTAATTCTAGACTTTCATCATATCCAAACTTCCGGAGGACTGTCCATGTGGTTTCATTCCTTCCCCTTTGTATGAACAAACAATGTAAGAAAATGAAACCTTTCACTGTAATGCAATCATTTTCAATTCCGCCAGCAATATTCTGGGCAATCACTGATTTTACCTCGTCTAAAACCTGCAAAGAGAGAATACTGTATGTTTCTTTGCACCAAGCATTTATGTATGACATCTATATATTTTATAACTCAATTCTAATAATTTACATACACAAAAGTTTCACAAGTTCAATTATTTTCAGCACACAATTTTATCAGCACAGAATGAGGCCTTAATAATTCAGGGAAATATATTTATTTTGTTGTAATTTGCAATAGTCATCCATGTGTAATATAATACATTTTACATAATGTTCTTATAATATTAGATATAGCAAATGTATGTTAATAGATTGTTATACCTATGACGGATTTTAACAAATGCACATTTGGTTGGTGTGTTTGTTAAGAATTAATTGGTATTTGAAAATCATGAAGGAAGTCTTACCTGTAATTGCAATGGTGTATCAAAACATTTCCTCTGAAATATTGTCACCTCATAATCATCCAGAAGCCCATCACCGTCCAAGTCACAAATTTTAAATATTCTTGTAAGTGCCTTCTTACATGTTTCAGTTAACTGTGAGCAAAAAAATATATACACTGCCAAAAGTATTTCAATGTGGTAGTTGTTTTATACATATAATATTTTGTATTCACTTGTTGGAAAAGAAACATGGCACATGTCCAGATATTGAAATATTAAGTCATCAGTTAAATGAATGAATTTCACTTGCAATGCTGTTTAGTTCCAAATTTATTTAATAACAACATAAAGTGTCAATATTAGTTGCAAGTGATTTTATTATGGTGTAAAATGGTATTACAATAATATACCTCTTGTTCATCAATAGAGTATATAGGGCAGATTGGGTGCAGCACCGCTTTTTGGGCATTATAGAACATTTCAGATACATTTGTCAAGGTCTTTGCAGAGCACTCAATGCATCTGTCTACCTCCGGGTACTCTTCTGCTATGTCCCAGATATTCTAAAAGAAAAATAATCAAATAATCAGTTGTCATTATTACTTATTAATATCAATGCATCAGCTTAACCCTTCAGCCACCATGAATTATATGTCAAATTTCTTGAACTGTCACCTAAGGAGGCGAAAATTAAATGTTGACACTTGTGATACAGAAAAATAGATTAAAAACACCTCTGACGTAATACAACTGCATTTCATTATGAAGCAAATTCAGTAAAGTTTCTCTATAGTCAAACTTGTTCATACAAAAGTTGCCTCTGAATTGCAAAATTATTAAAATAGTGAGACGGTGGAACGCGGTCTGATCCGGCTGATTGGCGTTTTGCGTCACCGCATGACTATAGTACACTCGATCGGATCCGGCTGATTGGTGCTTGAAAGGTTAAAAACTGAAGTTACCTAATCAAAAATAAGGAAGAATTTCGTTTTTAAGATTGTTTATCATAATGAATAAAATTATCTTATAATTATCACTACTATGGCCAAGATGACGAGATACATTTCACAAATTAAAACTTACATCAATTACAGAATAGTCAATTAAATCTATCTTGTTTCCAACAAGGATAACAGGTTTTCGTAAATCATCTGGACAGTTGTCCCTGACAAAAGGAAGCCAGTAAGATGCTATTTTGCTGAGAGTGTCCTGCCTGTCCACTGAAAACACTATGCAGATGACATGTGCCTTCTCTATTTCTTCACTGACTTGTTCCAGTGACTGTTCCGCAACTGGAAGAATATGTGTCAATGTGTCTAATCAGTATATCTATTAACATCTTCTAATAAGTGTGAATAAAACTTTTTATTGTAGCACGAGATGAAATATGGTGTGTGACTGTTTCATTGTATTCTACAAAAAAGCAGGTGATAATGAATTTTTATAATGCCTCAAACATTTCTTATCAGAAATAGGGATGATATTGTCTAAATTTGAAAGAGTGCTATCGTTTTACCTTTCTAAACAAGTATACACTCACATAAGACATAATTTTGGGTATACGTTGTTATGACATCAATTTCGAAACCAAGTTTACAAGTCTCCAAGGTAAAAAAAAAACTGAAAATCTTTTGCATCAACATAAAACAATGAAACCGGCAGTAACATGATAACAAAGACATGCGTCTGATTTAATGCAGGAAATCATGAAATTGCCGCAAAAACTTACCGCAAACATCGACAATGTTTGTAGGTACTTGCTCTGGAGTAACATCAGCGGGGATCGTGATTTCTTCAGCTTTCGGTGGCACATGTTCAGTAAATTCTTCGGTCACCAAAGATAAAATAAGTGAGGTTTTCCCAACTCCAGGTTCGCCTAGCAAAAGTATACGAACCGTTCGAGGCAATGATTCGTACACCATGATTTCGATGAATTGTAAACAGTGGTTTGTATATTACGTAAACATTTTGAAGCTATTGCTGTATTTATACATAAATTTGATTTACAACGGAGGGAGAGGCAGTCAAGTTCATAGGACGTTTTTTCTATGAAATATTATAATAAAAATAACTCAGATTTCTTATATGTCACAAAATCACGGTTAATTTTTTTATTGTAGTACTAGTGGTCAGTGTTGCCAACTCAAGTTTTTAAAAAGAGCTAGATCACCTTTGAAAAAGACTCAAAATAGAGCTAAACTTTTGGAAAAAAAAGAGCTTATATAAAACAAAGTTTAAGAAATCAAAATTTTAATTATTGATACAAAAAAGCGTAATATGGTAAAAATCTCTTAGATTAATATAAGAGATATTCAAAAATAAGATTATTCGTAACTCAGTGTCGGGGGGGGGGGGGGGGGTCGCCCGGGGCGCCAGGTTCTAAAGGGCGCCGGACGCGCCAGCTTAACTTTATTTTTAACTGCAGTCGGTCCTCGACTACGAACATTATCATGTATTATAAAGTAGGTACTCCCTTGTCTAGTTTTATTATTGTCTTATTCATAGTATAGTCTATTATCCTTATCTTTTTTGGAGCCATCATCACAAACTTCCAACGACAGTCTATGCCAGCCGACGTCAACACGTGCAAGTAATCACAACAAATAAAACAACTAATTTCTAAGAATCTTTGGTACAAACGTATTCAGTGGTCAGTCGAGGTAAAAGACAGACAAAGCAGCAAACAAAAAAGGACACATGTGAAAAGAAAATACTCTTTGCTTATTGCTGACGTAATTTTGCCTTCTTTTTTTATTAGCTGACATACGGTTCAGTACGTAGTTACATATAGTGAGTGGTGATAAATAATACCTATAGTGTATGAAGAAATAATACCTAGCATGTTGTGACTGTGATATTATTTTTGATTTTTTGGCAAGTCATTTGTTTCATCTTTCTGTTAGGTACATTCTCAATGTTTGAATGGTCAAATGGTATGGGGGAACACACAAATATCCACATACATACCTACACATCTGAACTATTCTGAACCGCTTATTCAATTTTGTCAAATAAGATGTCAGACGTCAGTCAATCGATTCGTCATTATTGTCCAGGTGACATAAGCTACAATATGTATGCAATAAATGTAAAAAATGAATGTTGTCACATACAAAAAAAAATCAGTCAAAAAAATTTTTTTTTCTTTTGTTACGAGACGGGTATCAAATAAAAGGTCTTGGTTAGCACATTTAAAAATTACATACATTGTTAGCCGTAAATGGCTCCCGTAGTCGGGTAGTAGTTGTTTAGGTTCCGTAATAAACAAGGAACCCTTATAGTTCGCCATGTCTGTCTGTCTATCTGTCTGTCTGTCCGTCCGCGGTTTTAATCAGTGACTATAAGTACTAGAAAGTTGTGATTTGGCATGGATTTGTTAATTTTTTTATAGTAATTAATTAGGCTAAAAAAGTGAAAAAATAAAAAATTGAATTTTTTTATAGGGTAGCTCCCTTAGAAGTAAAGTGAAAAGGCAATTTTTTTTGTCGACTAACCCTGACTACTCATGTTGGATATCGTTGAATAGGTCGTTTAAAAACATTATGAGTTTGCAAACACCGTTTTTCGATTTAGGGATTCGTTTCTAAAATATTTCTTATGAAAGTGAAAATTTTTGTTTGAGTCAAGCGTCCCCCCCCCTCTCTATCTGCTAAAAGGTTATAAATAAACACGTGAAAAATTTCAAAGCTATTATAGTATATATAACGAAATTTAAAGGAAAACTGTCAGAGCTAAGTAGGGTTTACAAATTAAAAAGAGCCAAGCTAACTAAACTACACGATACAAAAGATATCCCGGACATCAGTCTGTACGAGATTAGGATGGCCCTCAAACAGCTCAAAAACAGTGAGGATGGAATCACAGCAGAGCTTCTGAAAGCGGGTGGAACGCCAGTACTGAAAGTCCTTCAGAGGCTCTTTAATTTCGTTCTGCTCGAAGGCATAACGCCAGAAGCGTGGAATAGAGGCGTGGTGGTCCTTTTCTTTAAAAAGGGTGACAATACTCTATTAAAGAATTATAGGCCCATCACGCTTCTGAGTAACGTCTATAAGTTGTTTTCGAGGGTCATCACGAGGGAGTATAATATAACACGCCGCTGTGCTTTGGGTTCGTGGACTACGAAAAAGCCTTCGATTCGATCGAACATGGGCCGTGCTTCAGTCTCTCCAGCGGTGCCGCATTGACTGTCGGTATATTGAGGTGTTGAAGTGTTTATACAACAAAGCCACTATGTCGGACCGAGTAGAGCGCAGTACGAAGGATATTCCATTGAATGGAGGCGTGAGACAAGAAGATGTCATATCTCCAAAACTGTTTACCGCCGCTCTGGAAGATGCCTTCAAGCTCCTGGAATGGGAAGGACTGGGCATTAACATTAATGGCGAGTATATCACTCACCTTCGATTTGCTGACGATATCGTTGTCATGGCAGAATCGATTGAGGTCTTAAGTGCGATGCTAGAAGACCTAAATCGAGTCACCCAACAGGTCGGCCTAAAAATTAATATTGACAAGACGAAGGTCATGTCAAATATGCACGTTGCGTCTTTACCTGTTTCTATTGGGAGCTTCACCCTCGAAGTTGTAGACCAGTATGTCTACTTGGGTCAATTGATCGAGGCAGGAAGTTCCAGCTTCGAGGAAGAAGTCTTTCGGCGAATCCGACTCGGCTGGGCAGCGTTCGGGAAATTACGCAGTGTTTTATCGTCTAAAATACCTCAGTGCCTCAAGACGAAAGTGTTTAATCAATGTGTGTTACCAGTGACTTATGGCTCTGAAACGTGGTCCCTTACTATGGGTCTCAAGGCTCAAGGTCGTTCAACGGGCTATGGAGAGGACTATGCTCGGTGTTTCTCTATGCGATCGAATCAGAACAAAGGTCACCGACATAGCCAAACGGATTAGCTCATTGAAGTGGCAGTGGGCGGGGCACATAGCACGAAGAACCGATAGCCGATGGGGCAGAAAGGTTCTCGAATGGCGGCCACGTACCGCCAAGCGCAGCGTAGGACACCCACCTGCTAGATGGTCGGATGACCTGAGCAAGGTTGCAGGGAGGCGCTGTATGCAAGCCGCTTCCAATCAGTCGTTTTGGAAATCCTTGGGGGAGGCCTATGTCCAGCAGTGGCCTTCCTGTGGCTGATATGATGAACTCAAAGTGGGCATTCGTAACTACGGAACCCTACACTGCGCGTGGCCCGACACGCACTTGGCCAATTATTTAAATGTATATATTTGTATAGTGAGTCATTGCGTGAGTCATTCGTTGACTAGACTAAAAGTAAAGTAAAGTGAATAAAAATAACTTTTTTTTAATTAAAATGAAATAAGTAGATACTTATTTCTAAAAGCACTAAAAGGGCGCCAAAGGCATGACTCGCCCGGAGGGCGTCAAAGGCATGACTCGCCCGGGGCGCCAAGATGGCTAAGGCCGGCCCTGAGAACTATCGACGCTGTGTGTCAAATTCACTACTGCTAGTCCACTAATTGTACTTGCTCCCGAGTTTTCCTCATCATAAATTGCCATAGTAATTTTTTTCTCAGGACTTTTTTGGCGCTTAATAGTTGTGGCAGCATTTTTTAGTCCGTCGTAATTGTAAATTCTAAATCTTTGTCGTAATCCAGAACTGACAGTTAAAATTGCATTGGTGGTGTCATTATTAAGTCGATTTCTAGATTTGTTTTTGACGATATTAAGCTGGCTAAATACTCTTCTCCATTTGACCATGGCACATCAAAATTTTGCAAGAGCAAAAGAACAAAGTTCTTGGAAAGGGTAAGAAAACATATAAAAAATACAGGTTTTTCATGTAATGGGAAGGAGGTAAAGTTTTAAAAAAAGAGCTAAAGAGCTAAAATATTTTTTTGGACCTGACTTATAGAATCTAGAACTAAATTTAGTTCTAAAAGAGCTAAATTGGCAACACTGCTAGTGGTGCATAATGATAATGTTGTTCTATATATCGATTGCTGTGAATGCTTGTCGATTGTTTGGTGGTTAAATCTTGGTTGTAATGCCATGGCGGAGTCAAGCAAACGAATGGTTTTCCATATAAAAAAACCGGTCGTTTTAGTGACTCCGCCGTTAGTTTAGTGATTCCGAATTAAAATAATTTTTAAATAATCAAAACCTACTTTACCCTCAAACTACACAACCGATTTTGTTAAAATTTCTATGGTACCACTTGGAAAATATACCCTTTCTAACAAAAACATAATCATTCAAATCGGTCGTGGATTGTGGTCGTCGTAGGCGTCTTTGAATAATCGGTGAACATACATAAAAAAAAAAAAACATAAAAGATCGCGACGAATTGATAACCTTATCCTTTTTTGGAAGTCGGTTAAAAATAGCAACTTAGAACGCTCGTATCCATAGAATTATAACCCAAGAGGCAAAGAAGGCGTACTAAATTAGCAATAAATTTATACATAGGTATAAATAAAATCATGTAATGTTTTTTCTTCTCTCATTTCAGACTTAAGAACTGATCGGTGTTATTGTTTTGAAGGTAGTTATTGGGATTGAAACCCGGAACCTTTCGATCACAAATTTCTATCGCGTATCTATATGTAAATCCGCAAATTATGTTTTGAAATTATCTATACGAGAAATTATCGATAATGGACAACACTAGTATGCAATAAAGCTTGTGATACCCTACAGAAAAAAGAAATAAAATATGTATTGAGATCTCGCTCTAACGCATTACATATGCCATAAGAAAAGAAAAGATGGTTATATTTAATCGTGTGCTAATTTAGTACGCCTTTGACTCTTGGGTTATAATTCTATGTCTCTGCTCGTATCCAAAAAGTCAAGATGTCAAGATCAAATTCAATCTGACACTGTCAGTTACGACACAACTGGTAAATTAATAAATATATAAACAGAAAGGGAACTTTGAGCACTATCTAATTTGTGACTTTGAGTACATACGGCAACCAAGTAATTAAAAATATCAAGTTTTATATTCCAGTAAATATATTTCAAATGTTTCTACAGTGAATTCTACAGTGATGGTAATAATGGGTGAATTACACAAGAAAGAAGGCGACTGGGAGCCAAACAAAGGTTTAAGGGAACCTATCAAAACAATAGAGGTTAGATTCACAGATTGATTTTATTATAAGTAAATAAAAATGAACTGAGATGACTGTAATCGTTTTAATGCATTATTAGTAACATCATCTGAGTGATAATAATTGAATTGAATAGGGCGAACCTACATACCTATTTACTTTTTTTTCATTTGTTTTGATGGAATAACAATCATGTACCATGTGTGTTTGTGTATCCTGACCTGATGCCTTCAGTAATAAGCCACATATCTTTTTACATAAGTAACTAAATCTTGTTTGTTACACAACCAAGTTACACAAATAATTGTTTATTTTAAAGGAAAGTATTGAGTATTCAAAAATGCAATTAAAATATTGAGTACAGTAGAACTCCAATTATCCGAATTAATGGGGACCGGGACCCATTCGGATAATCAAATATTCGGATAATCGGAGTTTTTTTTTTTAAATTGCCATTGGAGAGAAAAAAAGTTACGTTTTGATATTGCACTATTTTTTTATTGAATTAAATGAAAGAAACATGATATTTTCACATGTTTTAAATATAAATAACACCATAAATCTCAGACAACTTCTTACCCGTTACACCTTTATCGAGTTGCTCTATAATTTTCAGTTTGACGTTGTGAAGCACATGCGTTTTAATGCATTATTAGTAACATCATCTGAGTGATAATAATTGAATTGAATAGGGCGAACCTACATACCTATTTACTTTTTTTTCATTTGTTTTGATGGAATAACAATCATGTACCATGTGTGTTTGTGTATCCTGACCTGATGCCTTCAGTAATAAGCCACATATCTTTTTACATAAGTAACTAAATCTTGTTTGTTACACAACCAAGTTACACAAATAATTATTTATTTTAAAGGAAAGTATTGAGTATTCAAAAATGCAATTAAAATATTGAGTACGGTAGAACTCCAATTATCGGAATTAATGGGGACCGGGACCCCATTCGGATAATCAAATATTCGGATAATCGGAGTTTTTTTTTAAAAAATTGCCATTGGAGAGAAAAAAAGTTACGTTTTGATATTGCACTATTTTTTTATTGAATTAAATGAAAGAAACATGATATTTTCACATGTTTTAAATATAAATAACACCATAAATCTCAGACAACTTCTTACCCGTTACACCTTTATCGAGTTGCTCTATAATTTTCAGTTTGTCCGCTAACGATAGCACAACACGTTTTCTTTTCGAAGCCATGGTAAAAAACAATACAGTATTGTACACGCACAAACAAAAGTAAGCCGTAGCGAAAGAGTAGCGTCCTCGAGCAAGGTCAATAGCACACTGGCTAATCAAAACAAACAATGACAGGTGCGCCGTGACTGCAATGCGCCAGAACTTGTCTTAACTTGCCGTTGTGCCTACACTGACTTCGCGGAGGGAAGGACAATAGTGAGCGAACGCGCAAACACTGGCTTCGCGGGAGGAAGAATAATAGCGCACTTAGACTTTTTCTGGACAATTTTTTTTCTGAAAGTGATTCGGATAATCGGCGATTCGGATAGTCGGAGTTCGGATAGTTGGAGTTCTACTGTATTGAAAAAAGTACTTAACATTAACTATTTATTTTTCAGGATAAATGGAAATTAGTGCCATCATTCTTGCAAGTTAAAGGCCTAGTTAAACAGCATATAGACTCATTTAACTATTTCATTAATGTGGAAATTAAGAAAATTGTACAAGCCAATGAAAAGGTGTTTTGTGATGCTGATCCTCTATTCTATATAAAATATTTAAATGCTTATGTTGGCACTCCTGATCTGGAAGAAGGATTCAATGTCACAAAACCGACAACACCTCATGAATGTCGCTTGAGGGATATGACTTATTCTGCTCCAATCACCGTTGATATTGAGTACATCAGAGGCAACCAAAGAGTCATCAAAAATAAGCAGTTGATTGGGAGGTAAATAAGTCTTAAGTTTTAATGTACTAGTCATAATAATATAAAGGGTGAAATCAAGTTTATAATTCTTATCATATTGATGAAAACTTGTGGTAGGTTTTTAAAATCCCTACATGTTATAAAGATAAAATATTTCAGGGGCCTAACCATTTCAGGTCTAATAACTTAATTGTTTATGTTTACCATGATATTTATTCTTTTTGAAATTAATAAATATAAAATGGAGACTAAATTTCTTTTTTTTAGGATGCCTTTAATGTTAAGGTCTTCAAATTGTGTTCTTACAAACAAGTCTGATTTTGAATTGGCCCAACTCAATGAATGCCCCCATGATCCTGGTGGTTATTTTATTATTAGAGGTAAGAGCTCATCTGTTTTATTGATATTGCTGACTTTGACCTAGTTGTTATATATCTTAATAGGTTTGCTATAAAGCCTGTTATAATGAGGTCTTGTAATTGCTGATTTATGGACTCATTTTAGGCCTACCAATCTATTATACAATGAATATATGAGAAAAGATGCTTTCAAGTAATTAAATTATCCATTTACAAAATTAGATTACAGTTTCTCTAACTTTTGATTTGCTTTAACAAGGGCAAGAAAAAGTGATTTTAATCCAAGAGCAGCTCTCTAGAAACAGGATGATAGTGGATGAGTTTAAAGGAGCTATCCAATGCCAGGTCACCAGTTCTACACACGAAAAGAAAACCAGGACTAATGTTATTGTGAAAAATGGAAAATATGTACTGAGACATAATGCATTATCTGATGTAAGTTTTTGTTACCATAGCTTTACTACAGAAACTGTAACACAGGCCTCTTACCATGTGTGCATAAGAAATAAGTGGAAATAGTTGCATGCTGGGTGCACTGTAGGCAACTTTTTCTGCTATACCAGCTATACCAGCTACTGGCCAAAATGCATTCTTTCACTGTCGTGTCTGGTATTCTGCACAAATGAAAGGTAAAGAACCTTTTTATAAAAATCATGCTTTGTGGTGATGGTAGAGTAGAATACCATGTGATACTATCCCTTTTTTCTCCTATGAGTATTGTAAGGTTGGTTAAAAAAACAGATAACGGAGATCAGATCACCAACCAACCTAGGGTTGGTGCTCTGATGAATGGTATAAAGAGGATGTTGCTGCCAGTAGTCCAATATTGGGCTGATATAGGCTGTAAAGAAGAACCTTGTAGTTAAGATATACCTATGACTGTAGTAATTTATTTACAGGATATACCTATAGCTATAGCATTCAAAGCCATGGGTATTTGCAGTGACCAGGAGATAATGCAGTTAATAGGCACTGATGACACTACTGTGAAGAAAATGGCGCCGTGCATCATGGACTGCCACAATTTGAAAATATTCACACAGAATCAAGCACTAGCGTACATTGGCAGCAAGTTGAAAGTAAAAAGGTGACTTTTATTTTTGCAATGTATAAATAGAGGCCATCCACATATTTACTCCACGAAAAATTTGGACTTTTTGAGTCGATTATTTTCCGATTTTAACGCATACAGTTTAAGTTTAGCTGACCCCCACCCCTCCTCCTATCGCTGTGACGTAATATATGGATGGCCCCATGTACAAAAAATACATCAAATCCGCTTCATTATTATGAATGTGCATCAATTATATGTATATAACTTCTTTATGTGTGACTATAGTTACAAATAAACGTCTTATCTATCTATTTAATTACATTTTTAAGGTTCCAAACAGCAAATTCTAAATCCCGCACTCCAGTCGATGAGGCGCGCGACCTCTTAGCCACCACTATATTAGCTCATGTTACAGTAGAAAACTTTAACTTCTATGTGAAAGCCATTTACCTGGCCATCATGGTGAAGAGAGTTATCGAGGCAGAGACCAATAGAGCTGCCATAGACGACCCTGATTACTACGGAAATAAAAGATTGGAGCTGGCTGGGTCACTGTTGGCTTTGATGTTTGAGGATTTGTTCAAAAGATTCAACTGGGAGTTGAAGTCCATAGCCGACAAAATAATACCGAAGGTGAAAGCCGCGCCATTTGACGTTGTAAAGCACATGCGGCCAGACCTGATCGCTAATGGCCTGTTCACTGCTATTTCTTCTGTAAGTAATACTAATAAGCATCGATTTTTTACTTGAATTATTGTCGCTTTTTCCTATTGAACCATATCCTTTGTATAAGTAGTCAGTTAAGTGTGTACATGTTAAAATCTGTTCTTATTTTGTAGGGCAACTGGACTATCAAAAGATTCAAAATGGAAAGGCATGGTGTCACTCAGGTTTTGAGCCGGCTGAGTTACATATCCGCCTTGGGCATGATGACAAGAGTAAACTCACAGTTTGAGAAAACCAGAAAAGTTTCCGGCCCTCGTTCACTCCAACCCTCCCAGTGGGGTATGCTGTGCCCTTCAGATACCCCTGAAGGCGAGGCATGTGGTCTTGTGAAAAACTTGGCCTTGATGACGCACATCACTACTGAATGCTCAGAAGAACCGATCGCGCGATTGGCTTGTAATGCTGGAGTAGAAGACGTAAGGCTGCTGGGAGGAGAAGAAATAAATCATCCAGCTGTTTATATGGTGTTTTTAAATGGTAAGATTATTTTTTAAATAAGCTTATATTGAACTGTGTATTAATCTTACAGAAGAAATAAGTATTTCTTTTTTCAGGTAACATATTAGGTGTTTCAAGACAGTACAAACGCTTAATCAGGGTGTTCAGAATGTTTAGACGTCGAGGTCTCATATCGGCGTTTGTTTCCATTTATCCAAATCACAACCAGAGAACCGTATACATTTGCAGCGACGGGGGTCGGTTATGTCGTCCGTATATTATAGTCGAAAACGGCAACCCTTTAGTTCAGCAGGGTCATATCAATGAACTGAATAGGGGTATAAGGAAGTTCCAGGACTTTCTATCCGATGGACTTATCGAATATTTAGATGTGAATGAAGAGAACGATAGCTACATTGCAACAGTCGAAGCGGAGATAGATCCCTACGTGACGACACATCTCGAGATTGAGCCTTTCACAATACTGGGCGTGTGCGCGGGCCTCGTACCTTACCCGCATCATAATCAAAGTCCTAGGAATACTTATCAATGCGCTATGGGTAAACAAGCGATGGGTAAGTCATTTTTTAATCCTATAACAGTATACATGACTTTAATTACATAATACAACATACAAATCTTTTTGATATTTTCAGGAACTATTGGTTATAACCAGAAGAATAGAATAGACACTCTTATGTATAACTTAGTATATCCACAATGTCCTATGGTAAAAACTAGAACAATAGAACTAACAAATTTCGACAAGTTGCCTGCTGGACAAAATGCTACCGTGGCTGTAATGAGTTACAGTGGATACGACATTGAAGACGCTTTGATTCTGAATAGGGCTTCGATTGACAGAGGCTATGGTAGATGCCTAGTTTACAAAAGTGCAAAAACTACAATGAAAAGGTACAGCAATCAAACGTCAGACAGAATCTTGGGTCCGTCTAGAGATGCAAACACGGGGAAAGTCATCAGGGCACACGAAATCCTTGATACAGATGGTATCGCCGCGCCGGGGGAAATGGTTGAGAATAGACAAGTGCTAATAAATAAACAAATGCCGCCGGCGACCATCAACCCCGTGCCGCAGGGTCAGCCGCAGCAAGTAGAGTACAAAGATGTACCAATCACATACAAGGGCCCTGTAGAATCTTACATAGAGAAAGTAATGGTATCATCAAATTCTGAAGATGCTTTCCTTATAAAAATATTGCTCAGGCAAACTAGAGTTCCAGAGATTGGAGATAAGTTCAGTTCCCGGCACGGCCAAAAAGGAGTGACAGGGCTTATCGTTCAACAAGAAGATATGCCGTTCAACGACAGGGGTATTTGCCCAGATATGATCATGAACCCGCATGGGTTCCCCTCCAGAATGACAGTTGGTAAAACAATCGAGCTGCTTGCTGGCAAGGCTGGGCTGATGGAAGGAAAGTTTCACTATGGTATGCCAATTGTTTTTCACAGAAGATTTAAAAAGAACTTCCCTATAAAACAATTTTTACTAATTTCATGTTTTTGTTCTAGGTACTGCATTCGGTGGTTCCAAGGTTAGAGATGTATGTAAAGAATTAGAAAAACATGGATACAATTATCACGGGAAAGACATCTTCTATTCTGGTTTGACAGGAGAACCTTTAGAAGCGTATATTTATTCTGGTCCGGTATGTATCTATAAAGATTCATGTTTTTGTATAGTAAGTTTTTAATTAATTTAAAAAGCCGGCCAAGTGCAAGTCGGACTTGCGCACAAAAGTTTCCGTACAATCTATACAAAGTACTATATTGTATATACGAAAGAAGAAACTGAATGAATGACTGACTAACTAACATATCAATGCACAGCCCAAACCGCTGGGTCTAGAGAGTCCAAATTTGGCATATAGGTTCTTTATGAGGTCTAGAGGTGCACTAAGAATTTTTAAAAACTCACCCCCTGACTGGGTGAAACGGAGGTCCAAAGTTTGTATGGAGAAACAAGATTAGTTTGACTATTCTATTCGAAACTTCGCAAGAGTACTTCTGTCGGTAAATGAATAAATACGTGTTTCAGGATTTTCAAAATTCAACCGAGGAAATGGGATGAAACTAATTAGGCGAGTGCGATACGCGGGCGGGAGGCAGGACGGGGTAGTAGTCATCGCGAAACTTTCTGCGTCCAATAATATATAATAATATATAATATTAATTTGTATAATAAAACTTCGTCGGGGCGTGACGACCCCAGCGCCCACTGGTTTCCCATTACAGTCAGTCTGATGGTGAGTGGGGACACCACGAACCCTACCTCCAGGGGGACCATACAGACATGCGCTTTCACACACACATACACACAGTTACACACCCCCGCCTCTGTCTTGCCTTAACTGGTCGGCCAGAGTGGAGTCGCAAGAACAGAACATACGCTCCAGGGTGGAAGTGTATTGCACGTAATGGCGTAATAACGGGGAAACCCGCTCTCGGGGTGAAGCCCCGTGATGGTGAAACCGGAGCCGCAACTCTCGACATCCTCAGCTGCTCACATTGTGTTGCGCCCTGGCCGCATCTTCGTGGCTAGTTAGGGTGCCCACAGGCAGTGTAGCCACCAGGCTAAAATTGTTGTGAGTGATTTTTAGGTAGATGTCCGTATTTCACTCCATAACCCAGTTATCCGGTCCACTAACATCCCATCCACATAGCCCTAACCAAGTAAATCCCTCTCCGGCAATAGTTCGGCAGCTGTGGACGACTGTCCGTTAGTGCATCTCAATGGTAGATTAAGGGACAGACCTCCATAGATGCAGTCATCTCATTTTTTAGATAAAAAGGTACTAAAAGGCCTCTTCATGTTGGCTTTGGCCCAATGAACGCCTCATAGGACCAGTTCCCCATGGACCCGTGGCTCAAAAGCGTACCAATATAATAAAATACTTAATATTGGCCACAGGGCAGCTTGTGGCGAGCTGTTGGTGATTAACGACTCCACGGACCCGAGTGCTCCAGAGAGCCGGTCAGAGCCCTCATCCCCAACGGTCGGGGTTCTCTTTCGACACCTCTCTGCACGGCCTTAATTGGCCGTGCAGAGAGGTGTCGTTAGAGATGTTGCTCCAGGGGTGGAAGTGTTAAAGGGCATAACGCCGCGAGTAACTTCGGAGAAAGCGCAGCACACCTCCGGACACCCCTGAGTCGCCTATACCAGTTTTGCTCCTTTGCCGGCAACCATTATCGTTGCGTTTGAGGGCCCATCTAGTGGGCGGCAAGCGACCACCTGCCTACAATAGTCAGTAATCATCCCAATCTCATTCCATAACCCATAGACCTTTTCCTTTTTTTTTTGCAATAGATATTTCTCCTGCCGAAACCTATTCAAGGGTACACCTTTCATAGGTATATTCAGGAATGGGTTTTGGCGGGAGCGCCACAATTAAAAAGGCATCTTACGATTCTTGTTTCTGACAGGTATATTACCAAAAGCTGAAGCACATGGTGCAAGATAAGATGCACGCTCGTGCTCGGGGCCCGCGCGCCGTGCTGACGCGCCAGCCCACCGAGGGTCGCTCGCGAGACGGCGGCCTGCGACTCGGGGAGATGGAGCGAGACTGTCTCATCGGATACGGAGCTAGGTAACTCTGGTTTTTTTTTATATGTACTGCTGGGCAGGTCGCCTGCAAAGTTGAGATTTCTTTTCACTCGCAATTGATTATCAAAGGCAGAGTTTACTATCCTTGCATAGCCGTTTCCAATCGGTAATTTCCAAAATTATTATTTGGAAACGGCATGCATCATCCTTGGTCACATCACATCGCCATTATTGAGTGACTGATGAAGAGTAATTCTATTATGTGCCTCCGTAGCATGGCACAGTTGATGAACCCAGATATTTTATATCGCACGACGGACTAGATACGGATCTCTGTCATCAGTTAGATATTATTACATACAGCGAGATAGTAATAGATGATAGCGCTCGATAAATGGTGGCGCTGGTGCCATGCTACGGGGGCAGGCAGATCGCCCATTGTTTGTGAAGTTTTCTCTCTTGTTTTAACAAATCGTGTGTTTGAGACTATTAGCTACTCAAGTCTTTTAGGGTTCCGTAGTAAACAAGGAACCCTTATAGTTTCGCCATGTCTGTCTGTCTGTCCGTCCGCGGTTTTAATTAGCGACTATAAGTACTAGAAAGCTGTAATAAAGTAAAAGTATGTATATTAATTATGCGGAAAAAAGTGGTAAAATAAAATACTGAATAATATTTTTTTTTTGGGTAGCTCCCATACAAGTAAAGTCAAAAGTCAATTTTATTTTCTCGACTTACTAATCCTGTGGGGTATCGTTGAATAGGTATTTCAAAAACATTATGACCTTGGAAACACCGTTTTTCGATTTAGGGACCCGTTTCTGAAATATTAAGTTTTAAAGTGAAATTTTTTGTTAGAGTCAAGTGTCCTCCATTGCTCAACGGTTATATATGGACGCGTGAAAAAATTCACAGCTATGGGATATATAATGAAATTTAAAGGAAAACTATCAGAGCTAACTAGGGTTTACAAACTAAAAAGTTATAGGCGATCAACTTATAAAATGTACTCGGAAAAGGAAAATATTATACAAATTCAATAGAAAATTAGTTTTTAGACATTTTTAGTGGCATGAACTCAAAGTAGGCATTAGTAACTACGGAACCATACACTGCGCATGGCCCGACACGCACTTGGCAATTTGTTTCCTGGTTCGTTTCGACAACTGAACAACGTTTAACGAATCTGCAGTTATGATGATTGATGCAAATGATAAGAAATTACTACGTATCATGTTTAGTGGACATTCATCAGTATACTCTTATATTCTGTGGTCTCTTAGCTCTTAGCTGATTCATGTTTAATCAGAAGTCATGGTGTGACTGACGATTTAGAATCCCAGGTTTGAGGCCGATTCTCGGCCTCAAACCTGGGATTCTGAGTCTTCCCGTCCGGAGTCTTAATTTGTAATTAACGTCTTGTTACACACAATACAAATACACAAATCTTTTTAAACGATAGGACATCTTTACCTATACAGAGATACTTGTTCAGAATCTTAGATGTTTTTCATTGTTTTTTGTGTGTGTAAGTGGTCAAAATTGGTGTCAGATTTTTGCTAAAAATAGTCTGTAAATGTAGAATACTCGTACTCAGTAGCGTTTAAAAGTGCAGTGCGTGCACATTATCTTCGGGAACTGTCAGATAGAATACAAATAATATATATGTAGGTATACATATTGGTTATTATTTCTTATGTCTATGTATATTTTGAATGTTAGTTTCTTGATAAATGTTGTTATTTTAATTAATATATTCTTGTATCTTATATTATTATTAATAATATATCTTTCAAAATTACATAATTTGGGCCTCCTTCAAAAGATTTCTTAATCTCGGCATCACCAGTAGGTTGACTGGTATTTAAAGCCTATGGCTTTAAGTCCGCCTATTACATTTGTAACAAAGTTCAACTCGTGAACGGGTGCTGCCGGGAGGGACTGGTCAGCTCGGCTTCGCTTTTTTGACTACTTAATATTTTTTATTACGCAATTTATGTTTATTTACTTGTTCACAAGCATTACATATTATAATGTATCAACATTGTAGTAATTTAAGTATTTCTTAATTAAAAGACAATAATAATAATATGACAAAGCCCTTCTGGCGAGTAGGCGACCAATACTGTAAAAATGAGTTTCGGCGTTTCTTCTCAGCAGTGGTTACGAAGCGCTGGTACCGGTAGCTTTTCTTTAAAAATAAATTCAATTTTTAATATACTTTACACGTAACATAAATTGTACTTATTGACGTGTAAAAGTGCCTGTAAAGGTCTAAATTACTGAATAAACATTTGAATCTTGAATCTAAAGTTAAATAAATAAATGCAGTCCCTTGGGAAAGATATGAGTGGGTATGTCGGACTACGCGAATGCTTTGTAGTGTAGATTTAAGTATGCAAGTAAATGTGGTTTAATTCCAGCATGTTGCTGATGGAGCGGCTGATGCTGGCGTCGGACGCGTTCAGCGCGGACATCTGCGGCGCGTGCGGGCGGCTGGCGAGCCGCGCGTGGTGCCACGCCTGCCGCTCGTCCGCCGCCGTCTCCACCGTCGACATGCCCTACGCCTGCAAGCTGCTCTTCCAGGAGCTCGCTTCCATGAACATCGTGCCTAAACTTACTCTTAAGAAGTATTCGTGATATTGTTCGTTAATAAATTCGATAAAATAAATTTCTTTTTATTGTATCTAAACTGACACATAAGGTGGTTACACACGACACAATTTCGCATTCAAGCTGCTGTGATTAGCTAGTGTTGTACTCTATAGTATGTAAGTAATATTTTTTATATGTAGGTACTACTTTGTTGATTTTGTCATAAATAAATTAATGACTAACTTATAGGTATATTTTGTTAAAATTGCTTATGTTTAAAGTAATTATCGATATATGCCAAAAGTGGCCGTTTTTCGCAATTGTGCGTAGAAAAGCTTCACGTTTTCACTTTATACTGTAAACAGTAGTTCATAAAATAGTTTTAAGGGTTATCTAGGGTCTCAAGATCAAGACAAAATTTTGAATGATGTCTCCGTTTCCTTTTAAATGATTTATTTCAAATGGGGACAGCACTGGACCCCGGAAAATTCAGGTAGCCCCTAAATAGCAATCACCGATCTTTCTTACAAAGAATAAAAGAAACAGAGGATACACTTCAACCAAAGGTATAATAGGACAATAAAAGAATATTAGTAAGAAATTAATCCGTTGAATAAAACAAGATAGATCAAGAAAGAGGAATAAAATTATCACAAAGCACATAATAAAAACAGATGGAATAAACAAAGCACTTAAGGAACTTAGAGAAGATAAGCTATTGATCCCAAAAATAAAGTAAACTAATAACAGCCACAAAGCAAAACGACGACCAATTCTAAAGATTAACAGAATACTATCGCAAACTACACTCTTTTGAAAGCATCTGTGAAGACATCCAAAACCTTGAAAGTGAACTTCAGTATGCAATAATGACTCAAAAAGCTCTCGGACCAGATCAAATAACCATGAAAGGAATGAAAGCATCACTGCCAGAACAAACCAAAAGATTGGCTACCCTTTTTAATCTCATTCCACTGAACAGAAACCATACCTAAACAATGGACAAATAGTATAATAATTCTTCTCCATAAGAGAGGAGACCAACCAGATATAGGAAACTATCGCCCAATAAGTTTAATGTCTAACATATATAAGACTCTCTAAAATAATATTTAATTGCAATCAAAAATAACCGGCCAAGTGCGAGTCGGACTAGCGCACGAAGAGTTCCGTACCATATCTATAAAAAATCACGTTTGTTGTATGCCCCCTTTAATATTTATTCTATTTAAATTTTTTTTTATTTTTAAAGTGAATATACAACTGAATATTCTGTGAATATTTCAAGCGTCTACCTGTTGGTTGCTGTTATTAATATCAAGCAAAAAAAATGGCAAAAAATCGCGTTTGTTGTATGGGAGCCCCCCTTAAATATTTATTTTATTGTTTTTAGTATTTGTTGTTATGGCGGTAACAGAAATACATCGTATGTAAAAATTATAACTGTTTAGCTATGATGGTTCATGAGATACAGCCTGGTCAGACGGACAGCGGAGCCTTAATAATAGGGTCCCTTTTTTACCCTTTGCGTACGGAACCCTAAAAACTAGACGAGCAACTTTACAATGGAGAATATGCATAAAATTTTAATTTGTCTCAAATATTTTTTCTACATTCTTTATTGTCTTTACATTATACTTAAAAGGTATTTTTTTTATTTAATTATTATTTAAACCCAGAAAATATTATATAAAAAGTGAAAAATAAGGGAGGGAAATTCAAACTTACACAACGCGTCACTATTGGTCGAAACAAAATGTGACGTCATTGGTTAATAGTGTTTTTAAGAAAAATTGTTTAAATCTGTATTTCTGTGTGGTTACTTTGTGAATATATCTTTGTAGTCAATCTACGACGATGACAGAAACTGGTTTTGTCAAAGCACAATCGGATAATCTACCGAAAATAGATGCATTTATGATGTCGGCATATTTTACATCAGACCTCGATTTTACGAGATCTTTCATTTCTTACATATTACTTTTTATGATAGCATACTCTGAAAGAGCTGCATTTACCAGTGCTATTCAGGGGGCAGGGGACAGGGGAGAGGGGACACGGGGCACGGGACACGGGACACGGGACACGGGACACGGAGAGTCCTATGAGAATCATTTTTGACTTCTACACGGACGAAGTCGCGGGTTAAAGCTAGTATTCAATATAATTAACTGTATCTTCTTTAATCTGAAATCAATTATCAATCATCCAAATTTCGTAAAACCGCAATAGGAATAAGGAATCTCTTAAAATAATTTTTTAATGAACTTTTGTAAACTTGTGAACTAGGTTAGTTTTAGACCGCAACGCACTTAATAGCTTATTCACACTAAGCTGTACATAAATATAGAATACTTAAGTTATAATGATCTTCACAACAAAATACAACCGATAATAGAGATATGTATTTTCCATTTTCATTATCTTACACCATTGTTTTCGTAATTTTGCATCAAAATCCAAATTCAAAATTCAAATGTTTATTCAGTAATTAGACCTTTACAGGCACTTTTACACGTCAATAAGTATAATTTACATTACGTGTAGTTTATATTGAAATTTGATTTATTTTAAAGAAAAGCTACCGATACCAGCGTTTTGCGTGGAATACGAAATAATTGGCCAAGTGCGTGTCGGGCCACGCGCAGTGTAGGGTTCCATAGTTACGAATGCCAACTTTGAGTTCATGCCACTAAAAACGTCTAAAAACTAATTTTCTATTGAATTTGTATGAAATTTTCCTTTTCCGAGTAAATTTTATAAGTTGATCGACTATAACTTTTTGATTTGTAAACCCTACTTAGCTCTGATAGCTTTTCTTTAAATTTCGTTATATTTACTATAGCTGTGAATTTTTTCACGTGTCCATATACGTTGAACAGATAGAGGAGGGGGGGGGGGGACACTTGACTCTAACAAAATTTTTCACTTTTAAACCAAATATTTGAGAAACGGATCCCTAAATCTAAAAACGGTGTGCCCAAGCTGATAATATTTTTGAAATACCTATTCAACGATACCCCACATGATTAGTAAGTCGAGAAAAAAAAATACTTTTGACTTTACTTGTATGGGAGCTACCTTATTTTTTTTTCAGTATTTTATATTACCACTTTTCCGCATAATTAATATACATACCTGTACCAAATTACAGCTTTCTAGTCCTTTTAGTCGCTGAGAAAAACCGCGGACGGACAGACGACAGACATGGCGAAACTATAAGGGTTCCTTGTTTACTACGGAACCCTAAAAACACTTCATCTGGTGTACTAATGGTACGGTACCATATAATACTTGTTAAATGGTTTCTTAACTTCTTCCATAATTTGTTTAGCAATTAAAAATGAAAATAAGTATTATGTAACTGAAACGCTACTATAGTAAACAAGCAGGACTTAACCAATGACGTCATCATAAGCGCGCGCAAAATGGTGGCGTTTGAACGGCTCAAATTTATTCAATGTTTCAAATTTCACTTTAAAAAATATCTTAATTATTTTAAAGCCTATTTATATTTTTTTCTTTGTTATAAATGAATATTCCCTATTATAATAAATTTAGATCTGGGTTTTCCACAATGGATCACATTCATGTATACTACAACAGGCCACTTCATACAGTGTCCTATGTGAACATGAGAGCATTTGGGAAGCTTTGAAAAACCAAGGTATAGAAACGAAATATATAAGAATATTAAGTAATATACACTTCAATAGAACTGCGCGAGTCAATTTCGAAAGCGGCAAAAAAATACATCATAAATGAAAATTTAGCTACCTAACTAGCTATCACGATTTATAGTACAGCCTGGTGACCGACTGACAGACGGACCGACAGACAGCGGAGTCTTAGTAATAGGGTCCAGTTTTTACCCTTTGGGTACGGAACTACGGTCTAATGATATAAGATTGGGGGGCCGTCATGGCAGAGAACAACAAAATTCTGAGAAGCTTGGAAGAAGCTGGAGGAGGCCTTTGTGTCCCAAGATACGCAGACTACAGTTGGCAACTAGGCTAATACTTAAATAAATAAAAAAGTAACTATCGAATGCCCACAGTTTCTAATTCCTAAATGACTGAGATTGGCGTTTAGTATTGTCTTTTTTTTTGCGGAAGACTCGGGCAAAAGCTAGTATCTTTGTGCATTTTTGGTCCCCTGTACCCTTCCCCATATAAGAGATATAGCTACGCCGATATGTACTCCAGATTGTAATGTGTTTAGATGTGCTTTGGGTCACAACACGTCTACACACATTAAAATTCCAGTACTATGCTATAACACCAAATCGTTATAGTAGTCGTATGCTAAATTGTGTCGTGTGTAACTACCTGAGGCCGCTAAAGTTAAGGTTTTCATTACTAAGGCACTAGTTGGCAAAACGCATCAAAACAGGCGACTCGCGAGTAAAGCGCTAATTTTGTTTACTTAGACACTGGAGAATAATAGCACCTAAAGAGAAACGCGTAACTTTCAAAAAATATTATATATAATACAAAATACCATTCCATTATTATATGATCTTACACATCTTTAAAGACACTTTCGTGAATAGAAACATTACCCAAAGTAGAAACAATATAAAAGCGTAGGTGAAACCACTAAAAGACATGAACCTAAAGAGAAGGTACCCGAGGCCCATCCACACGACAACGGCGTGCGAGCCCAGTCGCCGCAGCACTAGCCGCGGCGGCAGGTCTTGCGTTACGATGTTTTGATGATTTGTCACATCCCTAACGTACGTCTGGATTGTGCATGGCTTTTCTAATATTTCCCGAGCCACGTGTCCCCAGAAGTTGTTTTTTTGCCATAAAGATACAAATTCTTCGCCATACTGTAAAGAAAACATTGAAATTATTAAGCTTCTCATGATGTAAAGTTTTTGGGTGTAATATTACGGTGTAAGTGCCGGCTGCCTAATCTGCGGTGAGGAGCCAAAACAACATATCATCATCCATCATATAAAATGCTATAAGTACCACAACTAATTATGTACAAAAAACAAATCAATACTTACTATTTCATTTATCCTAGAAGCTATTTGATGTAACATTCGAACCAAAATTGTGCTTTCGTAGGACGTTATTGGCATCAGATCCGGATCACCCATGTATTTTACTTCAGTAGGTTTGCTACGGAGCTGAAAACATTTACAAAACATGAGTCTATCTTGAATTTTGCCCTGTACAAAGGTGTAATTAAGGTTGTATTTTGAATTGCAAGTGGGATGACTACTGGGATGACTACGTGGGAACTGGGATGGCTACTTGTACTTGCTGACATTTTGTATGTCACAAGGACTTAATTATTCGGCTTTTATAAGAAGAGGTAAGCATACCTTGTTCACTACAAATAGTGGAAAACTGGAGGAGTTGGCGAATGAAGAGTGTTCCAAGGCACTGTCTTCAACGGTTTGCTCTGGTGGTACTACAGTGGTTTCATTTATCTGTAAAATAAATTTGTAATTTAAATATATTTCACCAGCAGCTGGATGTCGACCAAGTACTTAAGGTGTCATACATTAATTTTCGCTCCAAAACCTACTTTACATATGACGTACTCGGGACCATTCATAAATTACGTCACATATTAAGGGGGAGGGAGAGGGGTGAATCAAGTGTGACAGTGTGTGACAAGGGGTGGGAGGGGTAATAACATATCCAGCTTTATCAGTTCAATATTTATGAGCTGCGCTCGCTTTTTTTTTTATTAAATAAAAATTGGTATCTGTGTTGTCACACTAGGGGGTGGCAAGGAGGAGCGGGGAGTCAAGCGGTCATGAAATTCTTGTGATGTAATTTATGGATGATCCCCTCATACTTTAAACCTCCTCCTCCTCCTCCTTGCGTCGTAATCCTCATTGCTGAGGGTCGTGATCTCTATGGAACACCTTCTTGTGTACTATGTCCCGCCATTTAGTTCTGTGCTCTGCAGCTCGGATGGCGTCGCTGACTTTGGTCTCCAGTGTTGACTTTAAACCTACACACACCTAAATAAGAAACATATTTGCATTCCATATTGTACGAGCCAAGCTCGCACATTTCGGCTTCACGCGGCCACATATTATGTAGGTCGCGTGTCAGCTGTTTTACTTTACAATTTGAATCAAATACAACTAACAATTGAGATACTATCGAGCAGCGATCGAGAAAGGACCCGTCACACCCAACCCACCTATACCATGTAACATAACGACAATAAACAGTTTCTACGTGACGTGGTCTTGTGTCTCCATAACATCAAACAACCTCAACATCATCATCTCTTCATGTATGGTGCGGGCCTAGGTGACAACCGAAGCCTGCGCCGTACATAATGGTCCTTCGAGCCGGATGGAATTCGAGCCCCTTTACGACACCTAGCGAATCAGTTCACCGGCCTTCCACAAGCGGGTCTCACCAGTTGAATTGGGAAGGCGCATATATCGCAGGGGCGCGAATACTTCGAACAAACCAGCGCAAACATGGCAGCACAGGAAGGTACTCTATCAAGGAGCTATCCAGAACAAGTACCTATCATGTGTCAACCACCATCAGTGAAACCACAGTGTTATTTACAACAAAAATATAACATCAATTAAGCAAGTTCGGACGCTACCCTACGAGTGCAACCACAAAATATCAACAAACATTGAAGCTTCGCCGCAAACAGTGGAAAGTCTTCGCCGTTCAGCTGGACATAACATAACATTTATCAAACATTGAAGCTTTGCCGCAAACAGTGGAAAGTCTTCGCCGTTCAGCTGGACATAACATAACATTTATCAAACATCTAAGCTTCGCCGCTAACAGTGGGAGCTCTTCGCCGTTCAGCTGGACATAACATTTATCAAACATTGAAGCTTCGCCGCAAACAGTGGGAAGTCTTCGCCGTTCAGCTGGACATAACATTGAAGCTACGCTGCGAGCAAGGTGGTGGAGTCTTCGCCTCGCCGAGCAGGACAGGACAACATTCTATACAAGGAACACACGCCTAACTACAAACGCTCTGTGGTCACTGAAGGTGAAACCAAATAGATCATCCAAAATACTTCGAAAGAGTAATTTATCATACTTTGAAAATTAAGAATCACGAGTTACGAGATATCATCATACAAACATACATACAAGTGGTCAGATACGTTTTGAATCAATTCATTACTAACAATATAATACGATGCATAAGTACTTGCATTAGATTACATGTTAATGCGCCATCGGAAGTTCAACGACACACATCGAACAAGGCCAGTGGAAAGAATTCGCAAGCCAGCAAAACTGCGTGCCTACTTACTTCATCGGTCACTGGACACTTGAAATAATAAAATAAGTCACATCGAACGATAACAATTATCAACATGTCATCTCAAGAAATCCTGATTGTGTGGCCCGGGTCGTGAGGACGCGCAACAGCAGGGGATAGACAACACTAGGACGATTCCAGGGATCTCTTCGTCACATGAAGTATCAAGAAGCGTGAACGAACATAACACAATATTTATATACTCGTATCATACAACTAACCCTATCATGTCAAGTGGCGGTTTCTTTCTCGATCTATCTTTCATCTTTTGGACTTGAGAGCATGTACGAGTCAAGCTCGCACATTTCGGCTTCACGCGGCCACATATTATGTAGGTCGCGTGTCAGCTGTTTTACTTTACAATTTGAATCAAATACAACTAACAATTGAGATACTATCGAGCAGCAATCGAGAAAGGACCCGTCACACCCAACCCACCTATACCATGTAACATAACGACAATAAACAGTTTCTACGTGACGTGGTCTTGTGTCTCCATAACATCAAACAACCTCAACATCATCTCTTCATGTATGGCGCGGGCCTAGGTGACAACCGAAGCCTGCGCCGTACACATATAAACATTATATGTAGATGACCTGTGATAAAAACAAAGATCATTGTGAACATCGACTTGCCCAGAAAACAGTCATCAAAAATTAAAGAAAACAGTACTTACTAAAAATATACTAGCAAAGTGATGAACAGACGCATTTAAATATGCAGGTACTTTTTTTTTCTCCTCCAATATTAGTTGTTCCTCAAACTGATTGTCTATCATGAGCCAGTGCTTGATAGAAGTCCAAACGCCTGCTAAAAAATTATGATGAGCTGTCTAATGTTGCTATCAGTACTTAATATTAAAAGAAGTACCCCGGCGCGTATATCTGTCCATATTCTGGATTATTCGAATGCCTTTGAGAAATAAGAGTATTACAGATACTTGGTTCATAGTAAGCCTCAATATGTTCAAATATAGCAAAATTCGTTCATGTTGTATTCTCGAAGTTATTCGAGAAAACTGATTTTGCTGGAGTAACGTTACCCCAGCAAGATGTTTTTCAAAAAAAGCGTTTAGCCTAGAATCAAGTATATGAAAAGACAGCTCTTAATGGGTTGTGAATGTATACCGATAGCAAAATTTGTTCATCTTATACTTTTTGAGATATTCAAGATTTTGCTGGGGTAACGTTTTGCAATTTTCCATATCTCGAAAACTGTTTGTTTTTTGTCGCAGAATTTTGAAAAAAATACTGTTTATAGACCTTAGTTTGTTCAAATTTGTTTAATTATAAGTATTCCGATTCATCAACAAATATCGAAGTAATTTATTATTTAAAAAAATCAGAAAATTCCGGTTTACTCGTAAACTAGTACATTTACTAACAAATAAAAAGCAGTTACATATACGTATGATATACCCTTCTAACGTGTACAAATTTGGATGAACAAACATTACGCGATATGAAGATATAAAGGAATTTCATCGAATTCCTAGTGGTATGACTTTGGCCATCGAATACGCAGTTCTCTCTAAACACAAGTAGATAAACTATAGTGAACATATGTATTCATTTTGTTACAAAACATGCCTGAAAATTTCGGCTTCAAATCTCGGATGGAATAAAAGTTATTAAAAAATCAAGAAAATATCATTAATTCTCCTACAAACCGACTAAATAACGGAGGCTACGAAAAAGCGGCCGTTTCATACTTGAAAGATTTAGACAGAATAAATTACGATGTATTTAATTAAACTACAAAAAATATGTAATATATAAAATTCTCGTGTCACAGTTTTAGTTGCCATACTCCTCCGAAACGGCTTGACCGATTTTGATGAAATTTTTTGTGCTTATCCGGTATCTATGAGAATCGGCCAACATCTATTTTTCATCCCCCTAAATGTTAGGGGTAGTCCACCCCAAATTTTTTTTTTTATTTTTTAGACAAAATTTTTAATTTCTATTTTTTTATGATACAACATACAAAAATACATACAATCCTCAATTTTGGCAAAACAACGTTTGCCGGGTCAGCTAGTCTATATATATATTTAAGGGCTTCCATACTACAAACGTGATCTTTTTGCCGTTTTTTTGCTCGATATTAATAACGGCAACGGGTAGAATCTTGGAATATACACAGAATATTTAGTTGTGTGTGTATGCACTTTAAAAATAAATAAATATTTAAGGGCCCCATACAATAAACGTGATTTTTTATAGATAATGGTACTCTTCGTGCGTGAGTCCGACTCGCACTTGGCCGGTTATTTTTCTTCAGCTGCCTGTACGTAATATGACGAAAATATGAATTATGTATTAAAAAATAACCGGCCAAGTGTGAGTTGAACTTGCGTGGAGAGGGTTCCGTACAATGCCAAAGATTTTCCGTAAGTGAACGTATTATATTGAGTTTACCACTTTATTTTCAATTGATAGATTTCTTGTAGGTTTTCCTGTAATGTACAAGCAATGATTATTTTTTAATGTTAGGCTCAGTAATTTCGGAGATCGGGTAGGGCGGATGGTCAATTTTCGTCTTTTTCATGAATAAATTCAAAACTATTAGTTTTTAATAAATCCTCATAACGAGCCCTTTTATTTGATATGTGACAATGCAATTTTTTTTTCTAATTTTTCCCACGAAAATCTCCTTTAATTTTTTTTATTTACTTAGCACATCTGTGTTTGGGTTATAAGTTGGCTGTGCTAACGGAAGGACAGAAAGACGCACGAGTGATCTTATAAGCGTTTCGTTTATTAATTTTTTGTACGGAACCCTAAAAACTAATTAAGTAATATAAAATATGAACTGTAAACTATTTTAACAGACGAATTGTATTTAATTAAATAAATGTAGGGTTTAATTAAATATTATGTCAAGTAAAGCTACCTTTGTGTTGTTCCATCATCTTCCTATAGAAGTCCTCCAGATTACGTTCAGAGGCGACTTTCGCAGCCAGGATCTTCTGTATGAATTCCATGGCGAAAGGCTTCTTATTGTCGCTCCAGATGGGATCATATTCGAAGTTGGCGGATGAATTAAGTTCTGACACTGCTTGTTTGGCTATGGCGACCCATTTGTGCAGCGGTATTCCATTGTATGTATAACTGCAAACAGTTTAAATAATGAAATAAGAAATGGTGGAAAAATACCATGTGAGCATGTGAAATATGAAATGGTGGAAAAAGCACCAGCGACCGTGGTCTTGATACGACCATACTTTTACCAACTGAGCTGGTACTGAGTGGTATTTTTTCATCATTTCTTATTTCATTATTTAGGTTGAGTACTTTAGTACTGCATCTTGAATGCCTAAAAACCCTATAAAAATATTGCAAACAGTTTACCAAAATAAAAACCATCGGAAAAGAAGCGTACATAAATAACGGCTGTTGATTTTTTTTTATTTTGACATGGAACCTTATTTTTGCCAGATCGTAAGACGAAACTCGTAATCAAACTCGTAATCACCTACGTGATTATGTATAAATGTACCTGAGGAATGTAAGAAATTTAAAAGCATATTATATTTTACCTCTGATCATGCATTGAATTGTTGTAACTCGTGTCTGGACTGTTTAGGAGACTAGAATTAAAATCAGTCATAGCTTGTTCCAAATTCCACAAAATAGGAACTAAATGTTGCTGTGAAAACACCTGCAATAGTAGATTTCAGTTATGTAATTTTTAAGTTTCAATCATATTAATTTGCCACTTAAACCCTAGGTTGACACGTGAAGATGGTCTTCCTGACGTCCAAGTCCAAGTCGCGTAGCAGCTGAGGTTCAGGTACCTTGCCAAATTGTCGTAGGTACTTCCACTTGTTGCACTGAGGTAGTTTCCGTGTTGCCCTTCGGTTCTCTTTGGTGTGATCGCTTCCGTAGCTCGTATTGAACTATATATGACGGGAAACGTCGAGGGGCCGGTATGTGTCAGTCGAACAACCAGCCAAACATTTCTAGACTTTATGCTAGAAGGACATAACATAAGGCCTAGTTTCGATTGCACCATTCTGACTTGCACGCGATCATTCTGCGTTCATCTCGTTCGCGACAATATATTGACATAAGTTTATCAATCAATAAAAACCCAGCTAGATAGACTTGCTATTATAAAAAAATGTGGTTGAAACAAATTACCTTTCCTAATCTGAATAACATAACAGTGTTTTTGTATGCAGTGAGGTCTAATCTCAGAAACCTGGGCAATACCAGTTGAAATATACAAGTGTATGAAGGGAAGTTTTCTGCAATGAACTGGGTGTAGCTGGCATCCAAGGTATTGCTGTTCCCCTCTTCTTGATTATTATTTGTAGTTCGATACCTGTAAGACCAAAAAATATATATTTTTATCTGATATCCAGAAAACAGTATAAGAAGGCAGAAAAAGCGATCACTGAAACAAGTCACGGAGTTGAGTAAAGTGAATATAGCCATTCTGCTCATTTATTTATTTGCATGTAATTGCTCTGTTTTTAACCTGTGCTAGAAAGACGCTAGTGGCATTACATACCTGTCTTGATTTAACATGTTGTCTGTGTATCTCCAAGGCTGAATCAAACTTAACCATAGCTCCATAACAAGTCTGAAGGAAGCATCCAAAGGCCAAGTGGTGACCAAATGTTTGACGTAATGGTACGCTCGTGTGCACATTATCTGGCGCGCGTACTTGCGCAGCGCCGACGACCGCAACGCGGGGTCCGACAAGTATTTGGCTGAGAAAGAATGTATGTGCTTCACAAGAACTCTCACTATCCTCACTCTTTCGGGGCTGGACATTATGGGATAATTTCTTTGGTACATCTGAAAAATTTCTGTTTATCACTAAATTTTCGTGAAATAAACACATGAATACCACTTATGCTCTTTTGTAAAGTAAAAAGCACATCAAGCATTTACTTTGATAAAAGTATCAAATTTAATAGTTTAAGCTAAAAATCATTTCTAATCAGTTTCTTTATATTTTAGCAATGTCTGTCTGGTGAGAAAAACATATATGTAATACAAACTATATAAGTATTAATAATTTGAAAATAAACCTTGATAAAACTAACATTATTCATTTTACTCAAAGACCTAAAAAAGCGGACAATTTTAACATAGAATATCAGGGCAAATTGTATCGAATGTTCCATCTACTCGATTTCTTGGAATAATAATCGATTGTAAGTTAAAATGGAAAGAACAAATTGAAAGTCTTTGCAAACGGATTAGTAGTTCATCTTATGCCCTGTATAGACTATCTAATGAATTAAATACTGATGCACTAATAACTGCATACTATGGCCTAGTTCAGAGGTTCCCAAACTTATTTTGTCAAACGCCCACTTTAATAAATCAGTTATTTTGTAGCGCCCCCCATTTTTTTCACCATAAAAACCTGAATCACATATTTGTCTTGCCTGTAGTTTAATTCAACCTATATTCTAAACTAGACTTTTTTTACAAGAGAGAGCAATAATAATACATACACCAGTACATTAGAGTATCTTTTGTAAAAAAAATTACAATAATCAACATTGTTAATTTTAAATAAAAAAATTGCAATAATAATACAATTTTACAATAATAAAAAGTATCGGAAGTGGGGACCTCACCTGCGAAACTTTAAAACACGTTTTTTCAGTGTTTGATTCCTTTAACGATATAAATAGCGTTGTGAACGCATTAAAATAATAAATATTAATTACATTTTTAGTTTATATTTGTACAATAAAAAGGATATAAATATGAACTAATAAATGGATGTTGTAGTAAGAGGATTTTAATTTCAGTTAATTTTAAAATATGAAATAGCTAAAGTTATAAATCACTTATTGCTTAAATCACATCAGCGCCCCCAACTTTATTCTGGGCTCGTTACCGCCCCCCTTAAAGCCTCCAGCGCCCACAAGGGGGCGTTATCGCCCACTTTGGGAAAGACTGGCCTAGTTGAATCAGTCCTTAGATACGGTATAATTTTTTGGGGAAATTCCAACGATTAAGATCTAGTATTTAAAATGCAAAAGCGCTGTATTCGAGCAATGTTCGTACAAAGTACAGATAGTTGTGAACCGATATTTAAAAAATATAAGATTCTAACACTCCCGTCATTATATATATTAGAAACAGCTATATTTGTAAAGAGTAATCCTCACCTGTTTCCTAAATTGTCTGATACAGTAGAAAGAAACCGTCGTGAGGACAAATTGTGCATACATTCATCTAAAACTGCATTATTACATGATAGTGTATTAGGTATGGCACCGATAATATTTAATAAAATACCAAAACAATATGAAGAATTAAATTTGACTTTGTTTAAGAAGAAAATTAAGTTATTTTTGATAGATAAATGTTATTATAGTGTTAAGGATTTCTTATCGGATAAACTGTAAATTGACTTTGTTTCATAGTAAATCGTAAAATGTTTATAGATTAAGAAGGTATATTTTTTATAGTATTATTATGATAGATGATAGCTTTTCTGACAAAATTTGCACACCGGTGATGGTAAACATGATTGGACGAAACTGAATGTAATATCTTGTAACACATGTTTGGCAAATAAATTATCTTTATCTTTTATCTTTATTAAATTGCTTACATCTAGTCCCCTGGGGTTAAATTCCTCGACGCACATCCATAAATCTATGAAGACTTGCAAGACAGTCTCGGAACGCCAAACCTCGTTTCGTGACTGTGATTGAGAAACATGCTGATTGTGCTGGTTACTCATACCCGAGAGATCTTGGATTAACAGAAGGGAAGGAGAACTCAATGGCCTGAAAATAAATACATTATGATAAACACAAACTATTTTGTTGCTAAAAGCTATACACAACCTGGCAAAGCTGTAGCACAGATCACAGACTAGCTCCAATGAAACAGATTGAAGTAACAGGCCAATGATCTAATCAATCACTTACACTGAAATGACACCACTAGCAGCTACACAAAAACGGGGAAGGCACTGTTTAAAAGAAGTTTTTATTTAATTGGTATTACCTTAAGGAAGTAAAATAAGCATGAGTCTTGGAGTGCTGTTTTTTTTTTGACATGCAGAAAGCAGGGATAAAATTCGATGTATGTAAACATTTTAAAAATATGTAGAATGAACTATTATTTTAGAACTACATATAACAAGCTTTGTTCAGATATATTCATATTCATTTATTCACATAAAATTTGTAACAAGTACACATGCACATTTCATTACATTGTCAAAAAAGGTCTTATAATTTTACAAATTTTACCCTTATTAGGCATTGTGAAGTCTATATATTACAAATAATTAAATAATTTAGCAAATAAATTTAACTTAAACGGAATTGTTCAAAAATTTTTAAATTGTCTATTTTTATATGGGAATGGAATTAAATTATATAATACATAATAATAAATTAAATGTCAGTCTTATAAAACTTATATATCGTCCCAATATTCTTTCAATGTATAATATTTTTTATTAGTCAGAAGAATTTTTAATTCAGCGTCAAATTTCGAGATTCTTTTATATACTTTGGAAGGTGATTGTATACCGTGATAGATGTAATAGGGACCATTTTTATAAAAATCGAGATGTGATGCGGGTAGAATTAAATCATTTGCTCGACGTGATGCAAAACGGCGAGTCATGTCACCGTATCGTTCGAAGTAGTGCGTGTGTTTACGAACGAAGCGACATAATTCAAAAATATACATTCCCGTGACCGTTAACATATTTAATTTGCTGAAGACTTCTCGACATGTTTCACGAGGTCGTGTGAATGTTATTATTCTCACGAGTCGTTTTTGTAAAATAAATACCGCTTGGACATTTGTCGAATTTCCCCAAAAGATAATTCCATACCTTATCCAGGCTGCAGCATGGCTATGATAGGCAGTGAGGGCACATTCTTCGTTTGTGCCTTTCCGGAGTTCACGCAGTGCATATGAGAATTTGCTGAGTTTACTAACAACGGATTCTACGTGATTTTTCCAAGTAAGATTTGAGTCTATCAGAATACCAAGTAATGAAAACGAGCTTACTTCGTCAATCTTTTTACCTTCATGTGTAACATTTAAATCTATTTCCTTTCTTTGATATGGTCGGAATTGCATTACCTTTGTTTTATCAAAATTTAATTCTTTAAGCAATTATGTTTTGTAACTCGCAAAGTTTATCCATTTCACAAGTTATTATAAGAGTAGCATCATCAGCAAATAGAACAATTTTATGGGATTTGACCACAGAAGGCAGGTCATTAATATATACTAAAAATAATAAACAACCCAACACGCTTCCCTGAGGAATAGAACCTTTTACTACAGCACTCGATGATCTGCACTCTATTAAATCTTTAGTGATTTCGGAAAGATGTGATACTTGTACGCATTGTTGCCTATTTGTCAAATAAGAGAGTAACCACTGCTTTGCCCGTCCTCGTATTCCCAACTTGTCTAGTCTGTCAATCAATATGCTATGTATGACTCTATCATACGCTCTAGACATGTCCATGAAAAATGCTATGGCACACTTATTGTTATTTATAGCGTCATAGATTTCTAAACAACAATCAAAGACAGCAGATGTTGTAGAGTGGTTTTTTCTAAAACCATGTTGATTAAAATTCTGCCGTGTATGCTTGAATATCCAAACACTCTATTGTTTTAATATTTTTTTTTGTAAATATGGCCACTCCCCCGTGTTCATGATTTATCCTTAAGTATTTCGCTCTTAATTCATAGCCTTCTAAAGGGTAAAGTTCATAATTATTTAGCTTTAACCAATGTTCATTGATAATAATTATATCTACGTCCAGGTCATGTAAAATGATTTCTAGTTCATCCGTTTTGTTTGTAAGGCTTTGTATATTTTGACACATGATGGTGCATCGTTTAGGGACGAAAGGAAGATTTTTTTGGAATGGTAACACTATCCACGTGGTGATCTAACTGAGGTTCCATCTTGTCATCTATTACTTGGCTATCATTCGTAAACTCATCATATTCGTTACATATAGTTCGCAGAAATTGATTAATGTCATTAGCAATACTTCTAAAGCCTAAATTGTTAATTTTCCCACTTTGCCTATTATACATTCTAAATGAATATTCAAGATTTCTGTTTGTATCTAATAAATAACAATATTGATATTTATAATTATCTACATAAATAAGGTGATTAAATGTTTCTATTCTATTATTGTAAAGATTTGCTTGAACACTGAGTTTAAAAGTAGGTAAGCATAATATTATATTGGTATGTTGGACCTCTAAAAGTTTAAGCCTAATGTATTTTATTAAATCTAAATACTTCTGTGAAGTCTTAAAATCAGATTCTCCTAATAGAATTATACAAAAATCGCTGAGAGTGTATTCTTCAAGCTTGTTTTCTAGTCCACTCAACAACTGTCTTATATCTCCACCTGGTTTACGATAGTGGCACACATCTAGTCCTTCAAACTGACTTCTCAAGATATTCGCTGTCTTGTCGTTATCAACGCTGCTGATTAAAGTTATTTTTGTTTTTTTATTCAACCGGTGGGTTTTTGGTGAGCAATCTAGTAGTTGCGTATTGTTTAATTTGCTTTCATTTTCAGCCTGACAAAATTCGGATACAATGTCGTTTAGTTTCTTCATCATACTTGAAGTACATCGTTCTAGTTCTTCTTGGAGTTTAGTTATTTTATTTCCCAGTTCTTCATTTTTTAACTGACAGTTTAGTACACTGTCTTCGTCATATCGGTATGCAGGACTGTTTTTGTGGAAAGACGAAGTGGTTTCACTGTTGGACTCATATTGGATAAAGCTTCGTCTTTTGCTCGCTCTAGGGGTGCTAAAGCGTTTTTTACTTGGGGTAGTTGAGGCTACACATAACTTCTTGAGGATAGCTATTTCTTGAATTTGTCTTTCTATTCGTCTTTTTAATTCGTTGTTTTCTAGTATTTGGTTTTCAAGTTCGTTTTGAGTCGATTCTAATTGTTTCTTCAATTTGGAGTTAACGTTTCCATTTTTAGTATGGTTTCATCTGTATCTAATTCGTTAAAATGTTCAACGCTTTTTGAGAGTGTAGTTTGTTGGTCAAGTTGGACAAGGGAGTCAGTAGACTGCGACCTTATTCTCATTACGCTTTGTTGGTACGTTGAAAAGCTGGGAATTTGTTGTATAATGTTTTCGTCATCTTCTTCGGTGTTTTCATCTTCTGGGTTGGTGTCCTCGTTTTCTTGATAAGCTTTTTTAACCTCTTGTGTAGCGTTGTCATCGATTTGATTAGTGTTGTTGTCTGTTGGATTAGTATTTTCATTTTTTTGATAAATAATTTCGTCCTCTTGGTTAGTATTTTCATAGTTTTCTTTGTTAGTGTTTTCGTCATCTTCTTCGGTGTTCACATCTTCATTTTCTTGGTTAGCTTTTTTAACTTCTTGTTACGCGTTTTCATCTATTTCATAAATATTTTCATTTTCTTGATAAATAATTTCGCCTTCTTGGTTAGTGTCTTCGTAGTTTTCTTGGTTAATGTTGTCGTTTTCTTGGTTATTAGTCTGTAGTGTGGGTTGATCGACTTGATCAGCCAATGCGTTGCTGGAACAAACACTGGAAATAATATTTTTCATCCTCCTTGTATAACGTCGCTCTAATGGGGGCGTTGGAACACCTCTGACTGTTTGTGAACTTTGTTTGATTGTTTTCTTCGTTTTGCAGATATCACATTTCCAATTTTGTTTGTGAGCCGAAGTCATAGTGTTGTTAAATCGTTTTTCCGGGACATTAGCACAATTAAGATCAAAAAGTGCATAACATAAACAGCATTTAAGAAATTCCCTTTTGTCTAGTAGTTTTTTGCATTTTTTACAAAGTGCCTGCGTCTCCATTTTTTGGTCTGTATGTGTTATATTACGGTACTATTTTGGATTAAAATTTGACAAACTTCATATAATTTTGACGAAAAAAGATTTTGATAAAAAATGATCGATAAGGTAAAAATGTCAAAAATGAAGAAAAATGACAAAATAATAATAAAAAATATGTCAAAAATGAAAATAAAAGAGAAAATATGTCACAAAAAACAAAATTCTTAAAAAATGACAAAAAAAAGTTAAGTCAATAGCGGGGCTTGAACCCGTGTTTTGTAGTTCGAGACTTCGTATGATCGCCACTACACTAGACGATACTTAACGATTTTGGCGAAATAATGTAAGTGTTTCTAAGACTATAATTTGTTCGGCAGCATTCGGGATGTCTGTTCGGTATAGTTCGTTTGATCATCTGAGTCACAGCTGATTCTCGATGTCACGTACACAATGAACACTGCACAGTCATTTTTAACAAATAACTTGAAACTGTTTTTACTATTTTACACGTTTAATGGTGTTGTACTCGTTTCAAATTTAAGAGTTTAAAGCACAATTGAAGTGTCTTTGCACTGATGTAATTTTTTAACCTTAATCTTCACTTTGACTGCTACAAAGGATTTTATAAACACAGAGCTTAATAAAACACTACCGCACAAGAAGCGGGCCCGCGGGCAAAGCGGGCATATTGCAACAATGGTATAATATTATAATAAAGATAAAAAAATGCAAACCTGTTTGCTGTCTGTAAAGGTGCTACCATAGGAACCTTTCCGATGTAGTTTGGAATGTGTGGTAACACAAGCACATTGGGGTCAGTGGGCAGGAAGTGCATTAGATAGTCACAAGCCAACGCAAAATATACACTGTTCCAATTTTCCCAGGAACTTTTGTTTTCACTGTTGTTTATCAGGAATAGAGCAAAGCTAAAAATGTAGTAATCAAAAGGGTCTGACAAAACATATGTAAGGAACATTGACATATAATTAAAATGAAATAAGCGGCAAAGTGCCAGTCGGACTCGCGCACGAAGGGTTCAGTACCATTATCCATAAAAAATCACTTTTGTTGTATGGGAGCCCTACATAAATACATTAATTTTATTCTGTTTTTAGTATTTGTTGTTATAGCAGCAACAGAATTACATCATGTGTGAAAATTTCAACTGTCTAGCTATCACGGTTCATGAGACACAGCCTGGTGACAGACAAACAGACAGATAGACTGCAAAGTCTTAGTAATATAATAGGGACCCGAAAAAATCTTATTCAATTAGATTACTAGATTGTGCACATATTTGATGCACTTGAGATCGATATTAAAAGGTTTATTTAAGGTGATAAAAATAAAATAAAAAGCAAAAAAAAAATATAACAGTACATAAAACCCTTTGGGACGATATGGTCCACTTTCTTATCTCGTCCATTTCCTAACTAGTCCACTTTCTCAACTTGACCTCTCTCAAGAAATTAGGGCATGATCGGTCAATATTTTTTAAAGGATACTTAAAGCTAGTGCTACGACATTCAAAGATTGTACATCCATTGTGAGCATGTCTGCATAAAACTGTGGGCATCTACCCCTTTCCAAGCTTATCTGCAAGTTCAACTGAAACAGAGACACATTAGTAGCAATAAGATTACAATTTCTGTGAAGTGAAAACAAAAAAAATAGTTAACATGCATATGTAAATGTGTACCCAAGTAGAAAAGTTACCTTATAACGAACAGCCCATAAGGCTGCTTATACGAGCTTTATCCAAATTAATATTAAAAGCCATATAAAAGTTAATGAGAAGACATTTGCAATACACAGGGCCGTTATAAAGCATTTTATTCTATGGAAGTCAAAATTTTTATGTTTATATACTTATAAAAGCAATAAAAAGAGTAAAAAAATTATCCAGTTTGTTCAGCACAAAATATTCTCAATTTATGGGGGTGTTGTAAATTCATTGCAAACAGTACCCCATATCCTCATAAAATGGAAATTAGTTATGGATGTTAAGAAATATGACGTTTTAGATAAACACACGCACATCAAACTTTTTGTGGTGCCTTATAAAATGAGTTGGATTGCCTTATAAACGATATTTACATGAAGTTTATATAATAATTATTATGGATACATATAAAAGTGTGTGTGTTAATTTTTAAGTAAATTTATGAGTAGTATTTTTATCGTATACTAGCTGTTCCCGTGGGCTAATTCAGAATAAAAATCTTAATGTCCTTTCCTAGGATTTAAACTATTTATTGAAGGTAATTTATCTTACTTTAATTAGAGTAAAAACTACAAAACACTACTAGCCTTTCCGAACGACCGCTGCTGGGAAGAATACGCCGAAAGAAATCCAGTTCACTATTGGGCTTTCGACTTAAATATTTTATGAATAGTTCCTACAAGCCCTTGAAATCTCAACAAAATCGGATCAATGTTTTGACAGTTATCACAGAACATAGATACATACAAAAAATGCTTCCACAGCAACTTGATTGGCTACTGTCACTTGAACGAATACCATCATAACACCATACCACCTAGTGTATAAAGTCATAGATCTTAAAAACAGAATGTTGCATGTCTATCCTTTTATGACAATTTATTTATCATGGAATAGGAGTACATAATGAGTTCAAAGTTTTAGGCATGCTCCCGTTTCATCAACTTCTTTACAAGTTACAATTTCAGCATGGTCATGCTGGGAAGGAATCCTGCCAGCAAAACCAATATATCTAAGATAATTTAGAGGTATTATATTTAAAATTAATGGTATAAAATAGTACTAACAAACTAAAAAGATTTAATAACCACCTAAAGTTTTAATGAATGCGATCACGGTCGTGCTATGAAGTACTACATGAATTGTACATACAATAATTGTTAATATCATATATAAGAAAGAAAAAATTGCAATTAGCAAGGTTCTCCCTATTGTTTCATAAAATTTTTATGCAATTTAGCAGTGTTTCCCAAAGTAGGCGATAACGCCCCCTTGTGGGCACTGGAGGCTTTAAGGTAACGAGCCCAGAATAAAGTTGGGGGCGCTGATGTGATTTAAGCAATGAGTGATTTATAACTTCAGCTATTTCATATTTTAAAATTCACTGAAATTAAAATCCTCTTACTACACAACATCCATTTATTAGTTCATATTTATATCCTTTTTTACTGCACAAATATAAACTAAAAATGTAATTAATATTTATTATTTTAATGCGATCACAAGCTATTTATATCGATCACAAGCTATTTATATCGTTAAAGGAATCAAACACTGAAAAAATTTCGTGTTTTAAAGTTTCGCAGGTGAGGTTCCCACTTCCAATACTCTTTATTATTGTAAAATTGTATTATTATTGCTATTTTTTTATTTAAAATTAACAATGTTGATTATTGTTATTTTTTATAAAAGATACTCTAATGTACTGGTGTATGTATTATTATTGCTCTCTCGTTTAGAATAAAGGTTGAATTAAACTACAGGCAAGACAAATATGTTCAGGTTTTTATGGTGAAAAAAATGGGGGGCGCTACAAAATAACAGATTTTTTAAAGTGGGCGTTTGCCAAAATAAGTTTGGGAACCTCTGATTTAGGATCTCATAATATTTTTTTCCATAATAATCATATGTCTGAATGATGCCTAGCCCGAACATAATATCACGCGCCCGAAAGTTGTAATCCTGAAAAAGGTACCGGTAACTTTTTTGCTATAAATTTTATGATCCATAATATTCAAAATATCTATTTCTTTTCTCTATAATTATCACATATCTTAATTTCTAATTATATTATTAATTAAATACTATTTAATTATAATTGCAATTATTTCATTATTTAACCAAAATCCTATTGATACAATGCTAATAAGCAAGCAAGCAAGCAAACAAGCAACATGCAACAAGCATCCTTTCTGTCACGGCTCCGGCACTGCAGGGCTCCGGCGGTCCCAGGCATGCTAATCGTCACAGATGGCTTTCGCTCGTTCAAAGACACCTGTTTCTCAGCCCACCAGCCACCTCACACCTCCGTGCCTACGCAGGTAGGGCAGACAATACTATGTGGAGTCAGTTTTACAGCAATTCCTTTCTGTGACTAAAACCTAATTTTAACCTGGTGTTTTAAGCTAATAATCTTATTACAAATTAACATACATTATAGAATACAACACCTAGGACATGTGACATTATAGCATATAAAATTGAAAAATTCTATATTACAGCAATTTATATTATGGCACAAAAGTGTTATGATTCAAGATAATTAAGTATATCATTAGGCAATATTACAGACATTTGAACATTATGGATACTAAAGATTAGAGCAAACTTGTTATGGATTATAACATTCAGACAGAAAATTTTAGGATAAGAAATGGAGTACCAGTAAGAAATCATAAGGTTATTACTTATAATTTGGGCCCAAATACACCCTCAGACATTTATATGGCTTGTATAAGAATCACTATTTTTTATTTTTATTACATATTTTTGCTACTTGGGTATGTTTCAATCATAAGCCAAACTAATATTTTTATTTAATATAGGTATCCGTAGTACTTACTGGTAATATGTTTAGTGGTAGGTTATATTTCAATTGAGGATCTGATAATAGTTTGTAGCATAATCTAAACATTGGTCCTTGTGGTTCTAGGAATGTTGTTAGTGCCTCAAATTCATATTTGTTTGCATCTAATGTAATCATTCTCAGTCCCCAGCCATTTGTAAAGGAATTAGCGAATATATTATTCACTAACTGTGGGAAAAGTGCCTGCAATTCTTTGTTTGGGCCTGAGTGATCTATTATCCTTGTTAGTTCTGCTAATTTCTCATGCAATGGTAAATTCAAACTTGAATAAAATTGACTCTGAAAAAGAAATTACATATATGTACTTACAATGAATAACATTATATCAAAAAGTATATAATCACAACGTCTTAAGTACACGTTTGACAAACAGAACGGCATATCAAATTATTATAAATGAAACAATTTTGTAAACATTGTGTCGTGGTAAGTAGGCAGAGGCATGTATAGTATTTACAGGCCCCAAGTGCAGTAAAATAGTAGAACTTTGGGTCTTGCTTGTAACCAGATACTGTATTTCTTGTCTTAATTTGTTAATTCTCTAGTAAACAACGAAATATTTCATAGAATTTTATTAACCTATATAATAATAATAAAAGGAGCTTACAGTTATGTCGTGTGCCATTATTCCTTTGAAGAAAGGAACGAAAATTAAAAAATTTAATTAATTATACAATGCAAAATTGAAAATATACCTATTACGTAAACAAAATAGAAGTGAATAGAAACCAAGCGAACTATTATTTAAGTTGTGCTAAACTTGAGCACAACTTGAGTCACAAACTAAGTAGGTAGTGACCACAGACGAAGTAGTGATCAGGATCAGACAGACATGTCGGTATTGGCTTTTTGTATCGTAGCTTTCTTGTCGCTGATTCGCTCTACTAGCTTGTCGTAGCGACGGCTCTTCAACCAATCAGTGCTCTCTATAACATATTTTAACCAATCCAGTGAACTCATAGAAATTGCGTTCTGGCAATTCAACTTTTTAAACTTCAGTACTAAGTTTCTCGGCACAGAATAATAAGCCAAACAGCCTTTAGCAAAAAAAATGATAGGTCTTCTTTTTTGCCCAATATGGCGTGCTAATTTGCCTTTTTTTATTAATAAGCTTTTACTGTAATATATGAAAGAATAAGCAAATAAAACCAGTAAAGTTAATTTATGAAAATGATTTATTCTGTTTTTTTTTTTTTTGCATTTGATCAGCACATTTATATTATAAATATTTTATGATGACCCATCTAACGGTATATATGCCTTAGAATGAATATTTAGTCTTCAAACTGACGAACGAGAAGTGGACGTAGCCGCAGCAGTTGTTATAATTTCGTTATAAGTAAAAGAAAATTAATAACATAAATTAGAGATAAATATGCAAATTATAAATCTATTCGAACTAGAACATATTATTTAGGTAACTAACCTAACTAATGTTTAGTGTAACTTACTCAAATTTTTTTAGCTCGTTTTTATACTACCTATATTTTTTAAATTTTATTCTAAGATTTAAATATTTTATTTATAGGTTAGTTAGACAATATGTAATTTAAGTAAGTTAGAACCTAGACACTGCGAGAAGATAGAACCAATAAACAAATAGCATGATTGAAATGGCTTTTTTCACAAACTCCAACTGTGATAGTTAAGAAATGGATGTAGATGCAGCATTACTTATGACTATCTGAAAAGAAAATTAATAACATAAAATTGAGATAAATATTTAAATGATGAATCTTGATGACAATTCAAGTAAATAATATGTTCAAAAGTAGCTCAAACAAAATGATTTTTTAATCATCATCATCATCATATCAGCTACATGAAATCCACTTCTGATCAATACTTTAGTACACAAACTATAAGACATTTAATATGCTAGCTGAACACATTATTTCGAAATTTATTGCCTACTTTCAACGGATGCCTTAAAGCGCTAATTTAATTTTCATCTGCCAACAATATCGACATTTGAGTTTTACTGAGATTTATACAAAGCTACAATAGATCAGTAGTTAATTGTAAGCATATCTTTTTGTCACACAAAACCCCCCGCAAGCGCCTCATGAATAACTACAAAGAAAAATTAAAAATATTACCCCGTAACAATCCAATAACGATCCGGTGAAACATTTAAGTTCTGCAATTTTCGGGGTTTATGATATATGTGATCCCAGTGCCTTTCTGTGTTTAAATTCGATCATCAGGTGTAGTATTTTCTTAAAAAAAAGAAACATTATTAAAACATCAACTTCTTCACAGGGCCTCTGCGTGTTGGATCTGTTTCCTCACATAGGCCTCCTAAAGTTCAGGGGTGAAAGACTCGTGAATCCAAAGGTTATATCTACAATAAGTTTTATCATTTGAACATAGCTATCTTCTTGGAATCTTCAAAATGTATGACTGTGAGCAAAATAAATACTAGACACAGTTATACGTAATACATATTTATTTTGCTAGGTAAACCGTTAAGCTTAATACATTTATCACTAGAACTTTATGAAATATCTACAATTACCAACTCTGCCCTCCGATAGCTAAAACATCGCTAAGCCACAGGGGGTCAATTTTGAATTTTTTATGCCATTCAACTTAGAAAAAAAAACTCTATCGACCTGTTTTAGAATCATTCTTGAAGCGTTTTTAGTTCAGAAAATAGCTCTGGTAAAAACAGCGTTAACTACGGTAAAATATATATTTTACACCAATAAAACTACGTTATCCATCAATACTTGGCTAAATAGTCACTTGCAGTCATTAACGTTGTCAGAATTTACAAAATATTCTGTTCTTTGCTTGGCTAAAAAAACTTTATTCCATATTACAAGACTAGGTAGTCATTATGATACTTTTGCGATTTTTAAGTCATGGTTCCGCTAGCTATTAAATGTCATTTAATCTAAGCTAAAAAGACATCATACAGCAATACTACACTATGAACGCGTTAAACTCTCTTAGTGCTTTTATAGCGTAGGAATGCGGGCATTACAATGAACAGTTTGCTTTTCTCAAAAACTCTATCCGCCTTTAAGGACTTTGAAGATTAATGAACTTTATGCGAATCGTACGCTACAATAACGCTAAGCCACAAAACTTAGCTTAAACATCGCTACTTGCGCTCACGTCTCACCCCGCACCGCTCGTGTACCAGTGACAGCCTAGCCGTTTTCGAGAACGCACGTCGCGTCGGGCTATTTCCCGCCAAATTGTATACGACTAAGGGAATTGCTGTCGGTAAGTTAAGTTGCTGGTTTATATTTTGCAATGTAATTTTATACCGAGTAAAAATGCTGTGTGCTTTTTACAAGCTTTTATTTAACTTGCAATGTATCTTGTATGTTTGTTTAGGTCAAATCTTGCAACTCAATTTTCAACCAGTTATCGTCAACTGATTGAGCTGGAATTTGGCATACTTGTGTAAGTCAAATGACAATAAAATAATATAGAGTCAATGGGGTGTTCTGATGATGGAACCGGGAGATATTCGTCGGAACTCAGTCATAAAACAACATAAACTCATTGAGTAGGATTTGTTCGATTTGTCTTGACGAGCACTTTATGGTAGACGATAACTAGAGTCTGATGACGGAGCCGGAAGGTGGTCAATGGAATTTAGTAATAAAACGACGCAACTCCATTGAGTTTGGGCTTATTTGATTTGTCTTAATAAGAACATTGGCCTCACAATAAAAGCTTGTACAAAAAATTGAATTAAAAAAAATACTTATATTTGTTGACTTGCGTCTGACTCCTTGCCGTTTTACGTGGATATTGACAAGTGAAGATTAAATCATAGTTTTTTTTTCAAAAAATATTGATGTTTTTATATTTTCATGTGTTAACATGCATTTAAGGGTTTTTATTAATTCGTACTTTCATTCATACTAATATTATTATAACAAGGAAAGTATGTGAGTATGAAATAATAGATAATAATAGCTTACTAATATTATAATCATTTTATTATGTGAGGAGGTTTGCTACGCTTTAACACATAAATGCAACGGCCGAACGGTTTTGGATGGAATTTGGGTTAAATATTTAAAATTTAAAAGGTTATCTTTCTTTGCTTGCTTTTTGAGTTTTTTTTTTTAAATTAATAGCTATTTATAAATACCTATTTGCATTTTACAGAAATTTCAATGAAATCAAAACGAGCGAAAGCGATACTCGCCATGGTAGATGCAGATACTGATACTGCTAGCAACTGTGAGTTTAAAAATGCTACCGCAAGAACTTTTTCACCTTGGGGTGAGTGGAAGAACCAAAAAAAGTTGACCTAGTGTTAAAAGAGAGTTTAAATAAACTATATGCACAGCCGTACTCCATGTCATTACCTGGGGGGTTACTACATAATGTTACGACGTCAGTCGTACGCGATGCGTGCACATGCGAGGCAATCCGAAACACATTTCGTCATGACGTCAGTGGTCGCTTTCGTACGTATTCAATGCGGACGCAACGACTTTGACAGATAAGTAGCAAAACGGTACTCGATTTGCGCCAAAATGTCTACTTGACAGCACCTGAGTCGTCTGAAAATGCCCCCGACCCTCCCCGCTTCACCACCCCGCCAACGTCACCTCTTTTAGTTACGCATTCGATATAATTTGTGCGCATTCGTTTCGTCCGAAACGGCTTTGGACTTTTATTTGTTAGTTTCAGTTCAAAATTTTTACGTACTTACCTACCTACCTATACAATATTTTTTTCCGTAAATTTTAAAGCGTTACAAAAAATTACTTCTCACTTTAAGAGCACTTATTTGAAAAAAAATGTATTGAAGTTATGGCCATGCTGGGGAAAGATTTTTTGTTGGAAATTACCTCCTTTATCTCCCTGTTTCGTTTGATCCACGACTTTTTGGCCACCCTGTATATATTTATTAATATTTTACTTTTATTTTTATTCATGAATGAAGCCACGTTTTCTTTTAAATTTGTTTTTATTTATCTTTAGGCTAGGTTTTAGAATATTTTTTTATAAGTACATAAAAACATTATTCATATGCCTACCTATTTGTGCTGCAGGTACAATAAACTTGCACAAATAAATAGTGACAAATAACTCAGATTCAGCTAGCCCCAAAGTAAGTTCGAGACTTGTGTTATGGGATACTACATCAACGATACTATAATTTATAACAAATGCATATATAGATAAACATCCAAAACAGGCCATTTTCCAACTTGCCCTGACCGGGGATCGAACCTGGAACCTCTGGGTGGTAGACTAGCATGGTGACCACTACGCCACGGAGGTTGTCATAACAGATAAAGCATTTTAAATCCACTTTAAGCATGTAGTAATATATACAGTGGCATTGGCTATTAACTTGATTAAAACTCGCCCATTCCCTAGATCGGCTTTATGGTCTGTACAAGAAGAAAAGCATCAGCTACAGTCCAAGCCTTTTCTTTCAGACCACCATGTAAGAGCCTACGCAACTCACTAAAACATCCTCTACAAAAAGTAAAATTGAATTTGAAGACTTCTCGCACAAATTTAAACAAAGGACATATCCTACAAAACATTTTCATTTGAGCTATGCAACCAATCTGATACACATGACTTGTGTTTTTACTATTTGTCTATTCTTTCTAGTAATTGCTAGCATTAAGAGTACCTAATTTGAGTAATTACAAGAAATTCAGGAGCTGAAAATAATTTGCTATACGTGGGGCGCACTATAAGTTTCCGGAATGAATATGAAAAAATACTATTAAAGGTACAAAATTAATTTATTGTTTTTCAAAATAATCTCCCTTGGCGTCTATGCACTTTTTCATTCGATGAAACCAGTTTTGAAAACTTTTGTGCCACTCCTCTGTGGTGACCTCTGAAACGTGTTTTTCATTCTCCTCGACAGCCTCTTCTGGTGATGAAAATCGTTGACCGCGTAATTGGTTCTTAATTTTTGGGAACAGAAAAAAGTCACAAGGTGCCAGGTCGGGACTGTATGCAGGATGACTCATGAGTTCTACATTTTTCGCCTTCAAAAAGTCGTTTGTCTGTCTGGCCGTGTGAGAACTAGCATTGTCGTGGTGCAGGATGATACGGCGTTTACGGTTATTTTTACGGAGTTCGTCAATAACTTCCGGCAAACAAATGGTCGTGTACCAGTCACTATTCACTGTACGACGATTCTCTAAAGCAACAGTAGCCACGTGTCCAGTTTTATTAAAAAAAGAAGCAATCATCCGCTTAGATGCACTTTTCACGCGCGCCACTTTGGTTGGTTTCGGCTCATCTTGAAAGACCCATACGCTCGATTGCTGCTTTGCTTTGGGATCGTAGCAATAAATCCATGTTTCGTCACCTGTTACTATGTCCCACACCAAATTTGACGCACCTTCGTTGAATCTGGTAAGCATGGCACTGTACCAAGTGACGCGGTCCGTTTTTTGAGCCTCGGTCAAGTTGTGTGGGATCCACCGCGAGCACAGCTTTCTCACACCCAAATGTTTGTGTAGGATTAATTGTATTTGACTCATGCCTATTTCTAAGGATGCGCGAATTTCATGGTAGGTCACATGCCTGTCTGTTTCAATCATACGGCGCACAGCATCGATGTTTTTGTTGGTCACAGCGGTGGACGGCCGACCATCGCGAGATTCGTCACTGAGATTGATACGACCACGCTTGAATTCTGCAAACCAGCTATAAACAGTTGTCTTGCATGGTGCTTCATTGCCAAAAGCTGTTTCAAGCCGAGCGATGCTCTGTTGAGCTGTCAAATTACACTTAAAATCGTAGAAAATCATACTACGAAAATTTTCCCGAGTTAAATCCATGTTGATGCAGACACACAATTTTTTAAATGGCGCCACAAGGTAAAAACAAAAGACAGTCAGATGAAACAAACTGCATTCTACAGCCAAAGAGTTCTATTTTCAAATGTTGCAATAAATTTTTAAATATTGTTTATGTAAGTGGCCAGTTCCGGAAACTTATAGTGCGCCCTATGTATAAAAAAATCAACACTTTTACAGCAAATAATAATATATTTGTATAGGTACAATGTATTGTCGCTTATGAAATACATTTTTCATCTATTGTATAGCTAATATTACAGTCATTCTCGAAATAAATTATCAAACACAAGCTTTCACAATCTGGAGGGTTACAAAATTCTTTTATTTTTTGGGATTCACTGAGAAGAACGTATTTTTGGCATAGGTGACTTAGAGCAGCTGGAATGTTGTTCTGAGAAGTTCTTTGCTTTGCTAGTTGCTGAAGATGAAGGTCGTAGCGCATCAAAGTTAATCGGAAGTAAGTATCCTTCGAATTTTCGTTCGGTCTCAAAATTTGCCTTTTTTGGTTTGTTTGGTAACAATCGCCCCCTCTCGAAATAAAACTGGAGAAGTTTTCTTAAAACAAATTGAAATTTAAGTATATTACCGATAGGTTATGTTTAAGTTTACATGTCATGTCATACAAATGTCATATTTGAAGTTGACATGTCTGTGATACGACTTTTTAATGTTTTTGTGGTCATGGCTTCTAGGATATTGAGTCATACCGATTTTACGATACTGAAATAAATTACTTTTTATTCTTATAAAAATGTTTTTTGGTTCATATTAACCTAAAATGTAAGAAAAGAAAGTAAACTTCTCGTATTTAATAACCAATCAAGATAAATTAATTATTTTTGAAAGTACCGTCATAGTACCGATAACTTTAGCAACAAAATTCACTTCACCGGTATCGATGTGCGTTGTCTATGGGAACGAAAAGAATATCGTCATCCAGGGAGTGGGTAGTACGCACGACTCACGTTACGTCAGTTTCTTTCAGACGTGATTGCGTTGTATGATTATGTAGTAACCCCCCTGTATTTGACCAGTTTTGTGAAACACATCCAAAAATCTAACCCCAGGGCATACCTCAAAAACATGGTTCAAGTCACACTCCAACGCTCCAACTTCGGCCTAATGTATAAAAACGATTTCGATGACGAATTTACGTCATTACAGTTCATGAACAATAAATATTTAAAAAATTCAAGTATTTTGACTGTAACCTTTAGAACGTCTCCAAAAGGTATAGACCACCAAAGAAAAGCAGGAATCGTTGACAAATTACAAACAATTATACCACCACACAAGCTCCAGTTTTGGAAAAATATGCCAGTAACTGATCTCTAGTTTGTGTGCTGGTCTAGCTAGACGACTGATAAAACTGGTTCCTATTTTTACTTTTTAAACATGAAGACTGCAAAAATCTAGGTTTAAGTGTATTTTTTTACAAGTGTCATGGTAACTTGTGTTTAACAAGAAAGAAGGCAGTTTAATCAGTCTTTATGGTACCTTTACCTAAAGAGTGATTATTCTGCAAAGTTGAAATTGTGAAACAAGATTAGCATTACACATTATAATCCTATAAATATAGGAATATTACAAGGACTTAAAAGACTGATTAAACTGTCATTTTATATTTAAATGTTTCATGGTAAGATTGTAGAGATATATTGCAATAAATAATAGTTTTTTTTTTTGAGGTGATAATGTGAATCTGTTATTTATTACAAATTACCAGCTACCTACCAAATCTGTAAGGTTAAACCTTTACTAGCATTCAAGGAAAATATATTTTGTAATTAAATACTCACCAAGTGATTTAGATTGTTAATTGTTATTTTAAAATTTAAGAATTATGTGCCTTTAAAAAAGATTTGTAATTTTAAGTCGATTTTCTTGTTTTGTTGATAACGTATTTTTCGTACCTCTCTTGTTAGTCGACCTCAAAATACTTAACTAAAACAGCGTTATCGTTGAAGGTTTTAAGCTTAGCGTCCTTTTAGTAGAGTATTTTATTGGATAAAACGCTATTGAAAACAAACAATAGAACGCTATATGTATAAAGCTAGTCTATAACAACATTAAACAACACTAGTGTCATTGTAGCTTAGAAAAGATGGCAAAGACTCAAATTAATACTGAACAATAATAACGTTAAATGCGCTTAGCGACTTTTTAGTATAGAAGAAGCACATAATTTTATTACATAAAAAACCGGTCACAAATTTACGTATAAGTCCTACGCTAAAATATCGCTAGGGTATACTTAGCGATATTTTTGTAAAGTATGTAAAAGTAAAATAATTTAATATTTCATAGCTAAAACTCCTAACCACATTTTTCTCCTTTTAAAACTGGTTATTTAAAATCGAGATATTTCCTGTTCAACAGTAAATGAAAAGAGCTATCTTTTGACAATTTAAAGATTTTGATACGACTATTAACAGTTGAATGGCATCACTTTAAAAAATCTCCCGCGTTTTTCGTTCGTATCTCAAAACTTGGTTTTGTGGCTTAGCGATGTTTTAGCTATCGGAGGGCAGTACTTCAATAAGATATAATAAATGGATTGACACAACCTTACTTGGAAAGCTTTGAATCCAGAAGACCGTTGACCGCGCATGCGCAATATCGTACCGCTATCCATCTGATAGGGTTGCCCGCTGCATTACGGTGTTGCCAGCCGCTACACGGTGTTGCAAGTGTCAGCGCCAGAAAGGCGCTAACACTCGGCCATCTGACAAACGCGGTCGCCCTCGACCTGCGTCTGAGTCTGATGCATAAACTGAGAACATGGAAAGTAAAGATAATCATTCAAATCTTATTTAGAGATTACTATGTGTCCAACTTGTTGACAATCGATCATTTAATAACTTATTGCAGAGTTTTCAATATATTGGAGAAGTATATTATAGCTTTAACTATGCAAAATCAGTTCCACAGTAGTTGTTTATTGCCTATGTATCGCCATAATGCCTGTTGACTTAGACACGTGTATACTTTGAGTTAGGTGTGATCTGTGTAAGGTCTGCTTTATGCCGGTCGTGTATTAATATAAGTAAAATTGCAACAGTGTTCATTAGTATCTGTTAAAATTTATCTCCACCCTTAACCCAGAATGTTCGAAGTGAATGCATTAGACTTGATTAGACACGAGACTTAATAATTTTATTTTTATGTTATTTTTTTTACTGTATACTACTGTTGTAAAGAACGTTAGAATATTGTGATGAGTCGCTAACACTCGGCACCTTAACATTTACTACGATCATCCGGATTCGCAATCCAGTTATTTGAGATGGGCTCAACTCAATAATGGTAAGAACTTTTGAATCTGCATCACCACTGGCAAGCAAAGTCCTATTTCAAAGAAATTTTGCATCTTAAAATATTGAATCTCAATTTATGTTATTTAAGTTTATGAAATAAATATTTTGACTAATTTCAAGGATAAAATTATGACTTCGACCATGTAGGTATTCTACAAATAAAGTTTAATTATAATCCGCAATATACTCGTACCTATCTGATTTAATATACTTAGTATAAGACAATTTCCATTTACAAATTCATTCGAGAGTTGGTCTCGGCCTCACCTGACACTTATATAATTAATTGTAAATTATGTGAACTATGTTTGTTGTGGATACATGCCTTTTTGCGAATCCGGTTATCGTCAAAATCTATATTGCAGGTTTTATTCATTTATTTGAGATTTACACTTAAAATAGTTTCATTGCTTAATTTGTAATAACCCCTAACACAAAGTATTCATTTACTACCTTAATAAAATAAATATGTAGCAAAACTACTAACAGAATAATATTTGGACTTAAATACTTTTATCTATTCAGGACCAATTGACTGATTAATACCTATCCGATAGTTTACAAAATTTTAATACACTTAGTAAGTTTGTGAATTTTATGTAGTAGCTGTCCATATTATTAACAATGTTATTCTCTGCTAAGCAGTTTATGATATGAAATAATAAAAAAAAAACTTTCCAAATGTTACTTTAAATTGATTATCTAATTCAATGCCAAAATAATTGAACAGTGAACACAAACCAACAAATACTTGAATCTATAGATTCTGGACTGTGTATAAGTTTAGAACTGAAAAACTGGAGAATAACGTGACAAATGTTACCGTCGATCAGATTATGATCTAACTAGACATCTACATTTTATCATGACGTTATTATGCAACTTTTAGTTTTAAAATACCTTAATAAGCGTACCTACTTAAAATTCTGTTTTATTTTTTCTCTTTGCATTTCTTGCTTTAGTTTGCTAGACTTTCCCAAAATGATTTTGTGTTTCAATATGAAAGCTGATAAGGTAAAAAAAAAATTGGTTGCCTGTAAAGTCGGTATACGGGCGAAAGTTTTACGTGACAACGACTTTGAGTGAACTCGAGCAGTGTCTGTGACCGCAACATCGATCACTTTTTATGTCTGTCTCTCTCGCTCTTAGGCGGGCTAACCATGCCCGAGTGGAAGGGACGCGTGCCTCTCACTCGCTCTCATTGTGAGCGCATAACGTGAGCGGAGCGTAACGCAGTTTCTTGAAGTGTCACCCGGCAAACCAATTTATAAGACGTTGTCACGTCAAAAAAAAAGAACTGCTACTTAAAAATAAAAATGAAATAAAAACTATTGGGACCTGTTATAATATAAATCAATTCCATGTTTTTTTTTACCACATTAAGTCTTGCTGCTTGTCATATTTACATCAACATCCAGCAACATGAAACGAAAAAGTTTCACGTAGTAGATGTATAGAGGATGTGGAGAAACTGCTCTTTTACTACTCATATCATTTCAGGTGATGTGTTAGATTTTAGTTCTTCTATTCACTCTTCTCATTTGATTGCATTGTTTATAAAATCTCTTACATTTGATAGCCAGCAGAATTTGTAATAGAAATTCTTTGTTGGCTTCTAGACATCTAATGTAGTTTTTCCATGTTAGGAGTCAGAAGTTCATTAATGTAAAATGGATCTGCTTTTTTTTAAACTAAATATTTCAGTATTTATTGATTTGGTTTTTGTAGCTTTCTTTACAGCTTTTAAACCAGATTCTTTTGAGTAGTGTTCTGGTATTTTACAATAATTGGCTTTCTTCCATTTTTGTTGTTTTTGTACCTTCATATCAACTATGTTAGCTCTGTTAGCTTGTCAAACTTCGCATCTTGTTCTTGTTGTATTCCAAACATTTGTTTCTTCATTTCGGTTCTATACTAGTCAGCTTCTTCGCACAATAATTGTTTTCTTTTGCGTGTGCCCTTAGCCTGATTTTTTTTCAGGTTCCAAATTGTTTATAAGCAGGTGTATTATATATTCAGATATACAATACATTCAGAAACACACTAGTTGTTTATACTGTTTCATCGATTACGCAGCGTCTATAACCAAATGTGCTGTACCTGCACTTAGAATAACACTAGTTGTTTATTCTGTTTCATCGATTACGCAGCGTATATAACCAGATGTGCTGTACAAGTAACACACTAGTCGTTAATACTGTTTCCTCGACTACACAACGTCTGTAACCAGATGTGCTGTACCTACACTTAGAAACACACTAGTTGTTTATACTGTTTCATCGATTACGCAGCGTATATAACCAGATGTGCTGTACACGTAACACACTAGTCGTTTATACTGTTTCATCCACTACGCAGCGTCTATAACCAGAAGTGCTGTACCTACACTTAGAAACACACTAGTTGTATATACTGTTTCATCGATTACGCAGCGTATATAACCAGATGTGCTGTACACGTAACACACTAGTCGTTTATACTGTTTCATCGATTACGCAGCGTATATAACCAGATGTGCTGTACACGTAACACACTAGTCGTTTATACTGTTTTATCGACTACGCAGCGTATATAACCAGATGTGCTGTACACGTAACACACTAGTCGTTTATACTGTTTTATCGACTACGCAGCGTATATAACCAGATGTGTTGTTCAAGAAACACACAATTTCTTTATACAGTGTCTATAACCAGGTGATGTACAGAGTCACACTAGTCGTGTATACTGTTTTACTACAATTGCTGCGTTCAAATGATTCCTGCAATTTCGCACTATCTCAAAAGGCTACTTAGCTTTTCTTTTTATTTAGTAAATCATTTAGTGAAGTGAAATAAAATAGTCGCATTATCTAATCATAGATTTCATAACATGGTGAACATTTTCTTAGGGACCTTAGTCACGACTCACGACTCTCGATTCACTTACCTTATTTACCTCTCAAAAGCACGTTTTTTTTTAATGACATTAATGTACATTTCACAATTTCCACATTAGACATATACCATACAAAATAAATAACAGCCGACACTACGTACAATTATTGTATAGTGAATATATTTTATAAACTAGAACAAAATCTACTAACTGTCAATAACTGAGCAAACCATTGACTATATCTTATTACATTAAATGAGAAATTTTTATATCTAAATATGTAAGTTTATGATTGGCATCTCGAAAAACGGCTCCAACAATTTGGATGAAAAGAGAAGGTTTTCAGGGGTAAACTTGATTTAGCAAGGTTTAATTTATATAGAACCTCGTGTTTTTTTTTCTTGTTTTTTTTTTATTATCGAGCCGGTCGTCCTGTACTTATAAATATGAAAAAGCCACTTAAATAGATAATTAAATAAATCCTTACTTTCTGTTATTCTCAATATACTATATTAAATTCGTGAGAATTCTCAAGATTGTCCGTTACTATTTATTTATTACGGTACTAATTATTATATTAGTACCGTAATAAATAAATAGGTAACATTCACGGTAACTTTTTTTTTCAAGGACTTTTAATTTTTACTAACGATGTTCGAATAGCGATGAAAAATGTGAAAAATTTCCAAGATAAAGCATTATTAAATAAATGTAACCGAAATAGACGTTCAAATCAAAAGGTTACCTAATTTTCTAAAAATGGACTGTGGAATCTCAGGATAGCAACCTTTATACCGTAGAAAATTTTCCTAAGCTTGAAAAGTAGATCCTTTCACAGTACACTACAATTAACTATGGGACGTGACGTACGTACAATCATTTTCACGCTTTTTTTTAACGTCATTATTAGACAATTAAGATTTTGAGAAGAGAAAACACATTAAGGGGCTACCTGTATTTTTCGGGGTCCAGTGCTGCCCCCATTTCAAATAAATCGTTTGAAAGGAAACAGAGATACCATTTAAAATTTTGTCTTGACCAGGCCCTAGATAACCCTTTAAGCTATTTTATGAACTACTGTTTACAGTTAAAAGTGAGGACGTGAAGCTTTTCCACGCACAATTGCGAAAAACGGCCACTTTTGGCGGATGATATATATACACATGATTTATTTCAAATGGGGGCAGCACTGGACCCCGAAAAATTCAGGTAGCCCTTTAAGCAAAATTATATAAAGTATTGTAAAAAAATACTGATGGAATAATTTTGATATAACGCATTTGTGGCACATGTGTAGTGTAAGATATTAATTTGATCATGTTCACATTGTTAGGTAACCAATTATTGTACAAAAAACGACTTACAGTTTTATGATGTCTTTTTACAGTTTTTGGTTGCTCTTGGCGATCACTTCCAAATACATCCTTGCACTTGTGGGCAGGCCCGTTGATTTCAGCACTTCTGATGTGAGCAAAATAAATACTAGACACAGTTATACGTAATACATATTTATTTTGCTAGGTAAACCGTTAAGCTTAATACATTGATCACTAGAACTTTATGAAATATCTACAATTACCTACTTCAATAAGATATAATATACGGATTGACACAACCTTACGTGGCAAGCTCTACCTTACGTGGCAAGGCTACGTACGCAATATCGTACCGCTATCCATCTGATAGGGTTGCCCGCTGCATTACGGTGTTGCCAGCCGCTACACGGTGTTGCAAGTGTCAGCGCCAGAAAGGCGCTAACATGACAGACTAGCAATTTGCTTAATTAAGCTTCACTTATTTCACAGGTCTTCACTAAACAACGAAGAGATTATATACTTACCTACTTTTTGCATTGAACAGAAATCTATGAAGAAGAAAGTCTTTCCTTTTACTCACACAATTTAGGAATGCAGCACTTTGATCTTCTTGCATATCACCAACTATTACAAAATCTTAAGCACAAAGACAAAATACACGAGTGCAAATACAAACTTTAGCTACGGTGACTCAAAAAAGAAACAAGATGGAGGATAGATTTGACGAAAATCACAGTCACAGGCGAAAATGGTGAAGTGGAAAGAGGTGGGGGAGGGGTAGAAACGTCATACAGTCGATTGCTGCAGCATTCTTACGACCACAGACAATAGTAGGCTTGATTTCTAGCTGTGGTAGTGACTTGTTTTCTTCCACCTTGTGGAACTTTTTTTTCCGCCTGCTTCACTTTTATTAACAGTTTTTTTTTAAATTATTTTACGGCTCTGGATACTAGTCCTTTAGAGCCTATCTTTATTTTACCACTTCTTTATTCCTAACCACGGAACAGAGAAATAGATGGAAGTGCCAAGTGGGCGTGGCGCGCGTGTCTTAATCCGGTAAAACTACACAAGATCGACCGACTCCGTACATCAGTCGTATTCTAGCTACGTGTTGAGATCGTTTTGTCCGCCCGACCAACATTTTTTTCGCTAAATATGCCGTGTTGTAGTGTTTTAGTATGTAAAAATGGCAGTAAGAACAAAAATAGAAGCAATGCAGGTGTTTCCTTTCATCAGCATGTACGATAACATGCATTTTCTTTTAAAAAAATACGAAAATCATTCTGGTACGATCATATTAACTAGGTAGTTCTAAAAAGTTCGTTCCCGTAAGTTGTCGCTACTCGATTAGTGATGTACAGATTTTGCTATTCGATTAGTGATGTACAAATTTTGTCGATGAAATCTCGCTACTGGATTAGTGATGTAGTCGAGTCGGATGCGGATTTTGTCGATAAAATAAATCAAAATTTCAGGTATAATTTATTAGAATAACGCAACAATTTTAAGTAATATATAGACTTATTATAAACATGAACATTTTCTAGTATTTTTATTGCAATAAAAAAATTTATATTAGTCTAACCTTTTGAAATATTTTTAGGCCCAAATGTAAAAGAAAAGTGGATAGATGCAACAGGTAGGGTTAACAAGATGCCAACTAAATCAAGCACCATATGTTCGGAGCGTTTTGAAGAAAATAATTTACTTATATCTAATTTACTTATATATAATAATTTTATTATTTATGTCAATTTTTTTCAGCTCTAGCTCCTGCTGCTGCTCCCAAATTTATATGTAACTAGCTTTAACCCAAGACTTCGTTAACGTAATATAAGTAATTTGAAAAAGTCTCCATTTGTATGGCAAAATAAGATTCACCATGCCAAGTTCCATCACTCTTTTTTGGGGATAAACCTATGTCCTTTTCCGGGACTCTTAAACTATATCCCTTCATATTCAATTTCAATTAAATTGGCTAAGTAGTTGAATCGTTAAGAAGTAACAGACAGACGGATTTACTTGAATATCACTGTAATACTAGTAATGGATCTACAAAGTTATTGACACAATTCTCTGTATTTTAAGCTCACCATGCTGGTTTGGGTGAAAGGGACAAAAGAAAATAAAATGAATGTACCAACTTCCTGCATTCCCGCGCAGAATGGGCAAAATGGCAGAAGAGAAATTCCTCTGCCATTTCGACCATGCGGGTAGCAACCCATCACTATTTTGATTCCCTTTCCCACTTTCTCGCCCGCCGTTACGCTAAAAGTAGCCTTTGGATCTTGCGGCCCTAGGCGATTTCAGCTTAAAACCGCAAGACTCAAAATGTTCTGTATGTTCCATTCCATTTGGGATTTAGATCGCTACAGGGATACAGACGGATTTATCATGTTCTTAAAATAATAGATCTTTAATTATTTGAGACTGGCTTCGCCCACGATTTAATCTGCACATCCATACTAATATTATAAATAAGAAAGTTACGCAGACGAAGTCGCGAGTGAAAGTTAGTGTTAAATAAAGATAAGAAAATTCGAAAAAAATGCCTTTGCGTCGAATGATATCGATACTGTTAATCAATATTAAATAATATGCACATTACTATTCGAGTAGCGCACCTGTCGGCAAGTAGCAGAATTATTTCGTAGCTTGGGATTCAAGTGACGAAAAAATTCTGCTTCTCAACGATAGATGGCGCAATTATCAGACTTTTTAATTTGAGTTAGACATTAAATAGCAAAACGTCGTAAGTACTTTTTGAACCGTAGGAAAATAAACCTTATGCTTTAGGCTTAATGTCGTTTTTAAAATGTAGGGTCTATTGACTTAGGCCAATATTAAAATAAATATATTCGACCAATCAAACGAATTTTTCGTATGTGTGCAATATGTGATTATTGGTTTATTTGTGTGAGTTTGGCGACGCTTGTTTCTTAACTAATTTAGGCCCAAGGCACTTCCACCTATTTCTCTGTTCCGTGTTCCTAACCCTAACCCGAACTATACAATCAAAGGTTGATGTAGGTCTTTCTTTTGATTCCCCCCCAATGGGTTCCCGGTTTGTCGTACCGGGGGGGCTCAGTACCCGTGGTAGTCGGTGGCCACGGGGAAGCTAAGAGGAACCCGCGAGGGGGCGCTCCTGCTGTCGTCCACCAGCAGAGAGCGCCCACATTGGGGCGGCGGGGGAGTGGGAAGTTCTCCCCCCACCCGAGGAGGGGCGCTCCCGCGGGCTTGGCTTCGGCCTTGAGCCTGTAGGGATGCGCCCAATGGGGCGGCGGGGGAGTGGGAAGTTCTCCCCCCACCCGGGGGGGCCGCCGGGAGGGGAATGTTTCATTGCCCTCCCGGCGCTTCAGCCGGGGCCACACCGCCGTGGCTGTGGTAGGAGATCGGTCGCGGAGAAGGAGGAGTGTCGGTGTTACGTTGCCGCTCTCCCTATCCTCCGCGACCGAGCGGTGCCGCACCGCGTTTGCGGCGAGAGGCAAGCGGCGGAGCCTTTCATCTTCTCCGCCGCTGGGAGCCGTTTTATCTGGCTTCCATGGGTCCACAGGCGGTGGACTGCGTGGGAGTTTGCCGCCTATCAATTGGGCCGAGGAGGTACGGCGCGTCCGTGAGTTCCGGACGCGCCGACTTGGTGAGTGGGGGGGCGCTGTGACGCCCCCGAGGAGGGGCCGCTTTGGCGGCCAGCCGCGCCGGGGTTCGCGGATGTATTTCCGTTCCCGTGTCCCCGGCAAAAGCGGTTGAGATGGAACTCCGGAGGTTTTTTAGTGGGTAGGCACGTCGTTCTGGCGTGGAGTCCCACATAACCCGACAGCCTCCCCTGCAGGCTGACGGGTATCCGTAACAGGGATCTTTCCTCCGTAAAAAAAAAAAGGTCTATCTTTTGATTGCTTCAAGGGAGCTTCTGGCGACAAATCTATACGAATCCACTGGTTTTTAATAGTTGATTGAATGGCGGACGGGGCGCCTAAAGACGCCCACCACAGTCCGCAAATAAATATCAATCACTACAGCCAAACTATGAGTGTCTACTGTCCACTTTAATCATTTCACATATTGTCCATGAACATGAGCATTTATAACACTAAACTACACCGATTTCATATAAGAAAGTTCACTAGAATCAATTTGCAAAACAATTTAAAGCAAACTCCAACTGAACCCCTTGACTTCCCGCCAAAAACTCTTTAATTAACAGTGTTGCCAATAGCGTTGCAAGCAATAGTAACATGGTATGGACTATCGATAATATCGATAGTATCTAACTGCTATAGTATCGATTCCATCGCTAGTTTTACCTTTCTTCAATAGTATTGCAAACACAGACTTGGATATATTAGATGACGCATGTACCACGATTTGTATGAAAACCAAGCGTGCCAACTTTTTTTATGCCTACTGTAACGTCACAGGAAAATTTAGTGACGGGAAATCCCGATTCATAGACACCGCTTGCTACTATTTAAACAATTAAACTGAAGCCGACGCCGCCCTGCTCGCCTTGCTTATACTAATATACAGGATGATTTTGAACTCCCTAGCTTTATTCAAGGAACGTACTCTATATGTGATATAAAAAATACATGTTGAATTACTTTTAACTCGTTTCATACTAAAAACCAAAGATATCAGGCGTCAAACATATCCCAAAAATTTATAAATTTTTTGCAACCACGCGCCTCGCCCGTAGTGATAGTAAAGGCCGCGCGGAGACGCGTTGATCTTTCACCGCTAACGTAGGTATTACGTTTTAATTAATTTCATTATGATGCTCAAATGGCTGCACAAACCTCGCGTTTCTACCTTTTACACGGAAGTACCATCGTGGTGCCTATTATTAGCGTTTTCGCATGTTAAGAAGCCCCGGGCGTGCGCTATACTTGGATGGGTAACCGTAAGTGGCATAAAAATTTCGTGGACTCCAGCTGACATCGTTAGATAGCAGTCAAGTTATGCCTTTAGGCAGAACAAATCTTGCAAACAGTGTTGGCCACTTATTCGTAAACACACCATAAACAAAAAACTGAATTTAGTCTCAATTTTATACCTAATCATAAGTCGCAATTTCCTTTCATACTTTTACGGGCTTAGGACCGTCAAAATAATGAAGCTATTATTAGTTGTTACAGAGCAAGGTAAAAAAAACATAAGGTACATACCTAGACACTAATAAAAATTATAGGTACCTACGTAGATAGTAGGTAATTAATAAAGCATTTTCCAGCTTCTGCATTTAGGCGTATTTAAAAATTGGAATCAACTTATGATACAATGATTAAAGTCTAATCAACTTATTTACAAATGAATAATTAAAATCTACGTTATACCTACTCTATTAACTTACTTTAAAGAGCTGCTCAAAATGGAGTCCATTTCTCACTAAGCAGAGTCTTGCTCGTTTCAGACAATTTCTTTTCAGTTTTCTAATCATGGTACGGTCACTTTTTAAACTATTGAATGCACTAATTATTAATTCTTTGAGTTCGTCCCGGCTTTGATGCTCGTGCATCTCGTACACCCTTCTTTTAATTTCTCCCCACAAAAAGAAATCGCAGGAAGAGAGGTCCGGTGACCTAGCTGGCCTATCATTTTTTTAGTGTGTCGGGCCCACCGCGTCCTATTCACCGGTCTCCGTACTGATTGTTCAGATACTCGCGCACTTGTCGAGTGTAATGTGGGGGTCCTCCGTCTTGTTGAAAATAAAAGTTCTGCAAGTACGCGAGTGGAACGTCTTCTAAAAAGTCTGATATCACACCAATCAACATATCGAGGTATGTACCTCCAGTCAAACGATCCTCAATAAAATAAGGTCCAAGAATTCTGTCCCCAATAACACCAGCCCACACATTAACACTGAAACGCACTTGAAAGTGGTTTTCGCGAATTACATGCGGGTTTCTGTACGACCACCAATGTTCGTTGTGACAATGATTACAGACCAACACGCGTAAACATCGACTCATCGGTCCACAAAATGTTCGCCACCCGATTCCGTCTGAGCCATGCGAAAAATCTGCGTCGAGGTCTAGCATCCGCCTCCTCCAAGCGCTGCACCGGCAGAAAATGATACGGGTGTAGCTTGGCATTACGTAGCAACTTCCACACTGCTGGTTGGCTGACGTTGAATCGCCTAGCTGCATCTCGCGTGCTGGCTCGGGGGTTCTGCTCGAAGAAATCGAAGATGTCATCTTCTATCTCGACGACCAGACGTGGCGCGCCGCTTCCTCGTGCATGGGACGGTATCTCGAACTGACCATAGTCGACAAGCCGTTGGTTTGCGGCCAAAATCGTTTGGCGGTGAGGCACTATTGCGTTTGTTATGCCTTGAGCACGAAGTCGAGGAATGCTCTCACTTTCGTAGAGCCTCCTGGTTTCATGTTAGTTTTCCTCACTTAAAAGGTACATTCGCACCATTTCGTAATACTCTCGTGCGGAATACGACATGGTTAGGATACGCGCGGCGCGGCAGAGGGCGGGAAAAAAGTGCGTAACCTCCGTGACGCGAAGTTTTTGCGGACTGGCGGCGCGTGCGATCGGTTGATAGCGACAGGGTGGTGGGGGCGGGGCCAGCGAGGGATGGTGGCGGCGCGGTGGGATCACAGAGGCGGGATTCCACGAGGAGTGAATCGGCTGAGTTAAAATAAGCAAACAGACATCAAATGCGATGTCAATATATGAGCACCTTCGTACATACATAGGCAGTAGGATTTTTTGACTGTCCATCCAAGAGCCAAAACTACTGATTTCGGGGTTGGTCCCCGAATAAAAGATATTCGTATTGACCAGTGGTTCCCAAACTTATTTCGTCTACTGCCCACTTTGAGAATAAATATTTTTTTAGCGCCCCCATTTTTTCACCTATTTAAAAACCACTATAACTTCAAATTAAATTAATTAATTATTGTGACCTATATATGTATATTAACGGAGAATTCTAAACGAAACTTTTACTATAACCCGCAACTTGAAACCTGAGCGCAGTAGGTAACATACAACGGCGCTTAGGTCTCAAGTTAACTCTTACGGGCTCCACCTGCCAAATAAGAATGATTATTGAAACGCAACTTTATAGTATTAAAACAGAGTATCTTTTATTAAAAATATAACTAAAATAATCAATCCTTATATAAAAACTAATGTGAAGGATGAATCTGATGCTGTTTAATAAGTTTGTTGATATCAGGTTCCAATTTACTCAAGAACAGTCGCAAGTCGCCACGTTCGGTAACAAGCAAACGATTTCTCTTTTTAGTAAGCAGTGTTGTCACAGCACTAAATCCACGTTCACACAAATATGACGATGGGAATGCTATCAAGAATCGTTGAACGATTGACCACATCCAGGGTACAATTGCGGGATCGGTTTTTGTAGCCAAAATTCTTGGTAACCATTTTTGAACTTGATTTTTATTTCCTCGTTTGTTGTCAATTCTATAAGTTCTTCTTCCAGCTGAGGTGACATTGCTGTGTTGACATTTGAAAACAGATCCAACACCCAGTCTGGTATTTCCAAGTTCAAAATGTCCTGGTATCGTTCGGTGAAGTCAATGTGGAGGTTTTCCAAATGTTGGCAGTAGGCAAACAATTCGTCGTTACTGCATGATACTGATAAATTTGGAAAATTGTGAAACTCACGTCTGCCCAGATTCTTTTTGTGTAGAAGCAGTTTGGCTGCGAAAGCAGCAACGACGTTTTTTGTTTTAATTAAATTTAGTTTATCGCCTTGCAGTTGGAGATTCATGTCGTTGAACAATTTATACAGGTCTGTCATGTAAGCTATATCATTCTTTGATGTTATGAGCTTGTCGTGCAATTCTGTATTTTTAGTTTCCAAGAACTCTATAACAGAGTCAAACAGGTTGTAAAATCGAGTCAGACAATTGCCTCTTGATAGCCAACGAACTTCAGTATGAAACAACAAACGGTTGAAATCCTCGTCATTAGTAACACAAAGCTGATGAAATAATCTATCATTCAAAGAGCTGTTGCGGATTTTATTGACTGCTTTGATAACATATTGCAGTGATTGAAATAGTTTTTCACTTAAGTTTCTAGCAACTAAATGTTGTCTATGAATAACGCAATGTACACCAAGGACATCTGGAATTTTATTTTTTAAGTACGCTATGAAGCCTTTATGGCACCCTGTCATAGCCGGAGCGCCATCTGTAGCAACTGAAATAATATTTTTCAAAGGAATCTCTTTCTCATCGCAAAACTTTTCCAATGTATTGAATATGGTTTCCCCTTTTGTATCGGTCTCTAAATTTCTAGCAAATAATAGTTCTTCACATATTTTCTCATCTTTAATAAACCTCACGTAAGACAACAACAATGCTTCATTAGTTGGTAAAGTGGACTCATCGAGCTGAATTCAGAATTGACTTGTCCTCAGGTGATCGCACAATGATTCTTCAATGTTTTCAGCCATTTCATCAATTCGTCTTTGCACAGAATTATTACTCAAAGGAATTTTTCGGATAATATCTGCGGCCGGTTTATGAAGAACAGTAGTTATTACTTCATTTATTGCTGGTAATATTAACTCTTCTCCGATGTTATGTGGTTTGCCTTTTTGAGCAATTAACAAAGAGATATTGTACGAAGCTCGAAGTCCGTCGTCATCTTGCTTAGCAGCCGCCGAAAATAGTTTTGCTACACTTGGCTGAGTATTATGCTTCTTCTCTAGGTCTTGAAAATATGCTACATTCTTGTCTTTCTTATCTGGATGCATTTTATTCAAATGATCTTGCAAAAATTTTCGAATGAAGCAATGAAGCCTTCAAGGCTTCATTGCTTCATTCGAAAATGTTTTTAGACATAGAAGGCACAAAGGCGACGATGGGTTTGTGGGATTTTCAATAAATCCGAATTTAATATATTCCGCACAGTATTGCCGTCTCTTCTTTTTTACTTCCGACATTGTTTTGCTTTGAGAAATACGTTCAACTTCGCGAGTAGTGTAGAGGAGGCGTAAGTACTGCTCATCTATTGCGCGCGAAACCACAAATGAAAATAAAATAAATATTACATTGTTTATATAGGAATGCTTAAGCAGCACGCACCGACAGGAATAAAACAAACATGCATAAACTCGTTTATCTCATTCGACGCTCAATCGTACTCAACAAGTCCGAACAAGTATTCAATGAACCAGCCAACTGATACAGGAATGCACAATTCGGGTTATTTAACAAAAACTTGTTAAAACATGATAGATATCTACGAGTACTAATAACTATTAAAATGCGAAAGTGTGTCTGTTGCCTTTTTATTTGTTTGTTTGTGTCTACTTTCATATCGAAACGGAGCGACCGATTGACATGATTTTCATTTTTTCTATATTCAATAAAATAGGACAGATATATGAACTACGCGGAGAGAAATATAGAACCGAGTTTGAGCAATCTTTTAATTCATATTAGTTGATGTTCACAAGTTGTTGTTGAGAGTCGAGAGCTCTTGCAGTCGTTGTTTAAGAGGCCTCTTAGCTAAATAAAGCTCCTAGCAAAAAAAAAACATTTTCTTTCTGGGTCTCTTACCGCCCCCCTTGAGACCTGCAGCGCCCACAAGGGGGCGTTATTGCCCACTTTGGGAAAGACTGGTATTGACGAATTCTCTCCATCTCCTATCAACTTGTTATACCATTTCCCTCTGAATAGCATGCCGGGTATTTAACTCAATCTACCCGTTGTATCGGAACAATACGAATTAACATATCTAAGTTTTCATTTTTTGCTGGCAAATGTTTTCAGATTTGGTTTACTATTGAAATAAGCAAATAGACATGAAATAAGATGATATCAGTATGTGTTATATGTTTAGCATTAGTGATTTTAATGTTTGTTATGTATTCTTTGAGATATATTCATTGATTTATACATTATCTTACCATTCCACACATTTCTACGTATAATTGGAGGACATGAACTAGTTTTTTAATAAATAATCCAATCTACCCACCCAAACGGGTAGAGACGGGTATTTATCCGATGCATATCGGGTAAATGCCCATCTCTAGTACCGACTAAAATTCATGTTATTCGATTTGTGATAAAAATTACAATCGATTTTCCGATAGACGAATGATATAGGTACAGACAAATGACATTGAACGGAATTATTAATAAAGAATAAGTATTTTAATTGAAATTGAAAATTAAAACTATTATTAAGTATCTCCTTTAGTTTCACGGGTCTTTTCACCCCGGTCCTTTGAGAGGCTTGCGTGGGGATACAGATCCAACACGTAGAGACCCTTTGGAGAAGTTGATGTTATGTGGCGCTCCCGTCAAAACTCATTCCTGAATATACCTATGAAAGGAGTACCCTTGAATAGGTTTCAGCTGGAGTAAGATCTATTGCAAGAAAAAAGGAAAGGTTTATGGGTTATGGAATTAGATTATGATGGACTGATGCTGGGATATTGCAATAGGAATGTCACCTGCCATAATCATGATTACTGAAAAAGATTGTACTGGTACTTTCCTTTTTTTATTGTATCTTATATTTTGGGAAAGTTTGTTGTAGCGTTACGGTAAATGGACCTCTCCATTTGTGAGGTCTACTGTTCACAGAACCACTAGTAATAAACAAGAGTATTCGCCAGCAAATTAAAAAATCCCCGCTTTCAAGCTTTATTCCCCACTAACTTTAAAACCTCTAAACCGATGTTCATCAAACATATCTAAAAACCACTGCAAAAAACGAAACTTGCTTTCACGTAAAAAACCGCATCGAAATCGGTCTATTGATTCAAGAGCTACGATGCCACTGATCGACAGACATTGGCGTCAAACTTACTCTTTTTGTGTCGGGCGGGGGTTATAAAACACTGTTATCTATATCAACTAATCTCATCGTCATTGTCAATGAGTTTAAGTAAATCAATAGAGGAGCAAGCTGTTTTTTTTTAACTTTTTCTCTTCAGTCAAACCGTTATTTTCAAAATTATAGAATAAGAAGTAATTATTACAAAAACAAAAACCCGACTGCCTTTTTATTTTGTTTTTATTTTTTTACTTTTTTCAGTTTTATTTTAATATACCTAGTGTCACTCTCACAGTAAATACAAATCTATCAACACTTCTTAAGCTAAAATCCATCAAGCCGTTCATGCTGCAGAGCGTGCCAAACAATTATACATACATACATACAACGTGGAAGGGACATGTATTGACCTAATATTCACAAATTTCAGAGATAAAAATATAAAAACCGAAGTACAAAATCTTGGTTTTTCAGATCATCATAGTACAACAATTAAAATAAATGCACAAATAAAAGACAACCAAATAACTTGGCGGAAAGAAAAAAGGTTATTTAGCCAAAAAAATATTCTTCTATTTAAATCGGAATTAAAAATATATCATGGAAAGAAATTATACAAATTGATAAAAACATAAATGACAACTACAATTACTTTGACGATGCCCTTAAAAATATTCTAGACAAATGTATACCCAAAAAAATAATAAAAATTAACCAAAAAAAGAAAAAACGGTGGCTTACTAAAGGACTAAAAATCTCGTGTAAAAACAAAAGGCTTTTGAAAATTTTAATAAATACAACAAATACCAAAGTTCTCAAAAAATATTACAAAAACTATGAAAAGACGCTTAAGAGGTCTATTATAAAATCAAAAAAACTAGAATATATAAATGAAGTGAAGAGACCTAAAAATATTGTAAAGACAATGTGGAATATTATAAAAGAGCGTACTAATAAAAATACACGTAAACAAAATAAAAATATGAAATTAAATATCCAGAATAACTTAACGTCGCAGCCAAAACAGGTCGCTGACGCATTTAACAAATATTTTGCAACGGTGGGGATGCCGAGCGGAGCGCAGCCGCCACGCGGACGTCCCGTGATACATCCTCCCGACAACTCAATGTACCTACGCCCCGTAGAACTCGCGGAAGTAAACAAGATACTTAGAGAGCTAAAAGGTAAACACAGCCACGGCATTGACGAAATACCACCAATCTTGTTTAAACAATGTGCAGATGAACTTACCCTACCGCTGACCCTACTTATAAACCAGTCTTTTACAGAGGGTACATTCCCAGACCGGTTAAAAATATCACTCGTGAAACCAATTCACAAAAAAGGTAAAAATACGGATATGCAAAACTTTCGCCCTATCGCTATACCGCGTACAGCATCAAAAATTTTCGAAAAAGCGATGTGCATTCAAACTTATGACTTTTGCGAAAAATATGACATACTTGACGACTGCCAAAATGGTTTTAGGAAAAATCGATCCACTACACTTGCAATTTACAAATATATCCAAGAGACATTAAATTTACTAAATGACAAAAAATATGGAGTAGGAATAATGCTCGACATGACAAAAGCTTATGACAAAGTTCAAAAAAATATTCTTCTTGACAAACTATATGGAGTAGGTATAAGGGGAGTTGCTCACGCGTGGTTCAAATCATATTTGCAGGATAGGGAGCAATATGTGGAAGTTGACCACTTTGACCACGACACCGGGACAATCACAACAGTAAGGTCAGACGTTCAACATATGAACTGGTCAATTCCCCAAGGAAGCGTTGTCGGATGCCTACTGTTCCTCATTTACATCAATGACCTACCAAAAATCATGGACCATACATGTGTTTTATTTGCTGATGATGTTTCAATACTGACCCCATATTCAAAACCTGACGACTTGAATCAGATACTAACCCAAATAATTGACTTAACTGCATCGTGGCTATCCGATCATAACCTGGAAATTAACTTTAAAAAAACTAAAATTATTGAATTTCGACCATATCAAAAACCTCCTTTAAATATAGACTATAGTTATGACGGAAAAAAACTGGAAAGTGTCGGCACATTTCAATTGCTTGGAATAGTGTTGGACACAAGCATAAACTGGAAAGCCCACATTGAAAAAATTGCAATTAAATTACAAACATTCACTTACGCGCTCAGGGAGCGCTTAAAAAAACCACGGACATTAAAACTGCGATAACTGCTTATTATGCGTATGCGTACTCATGGCTTACGTACGGAGTATTACTCTGGGGAAATAGCACCGATGCGGAAAGACTATTAATGCTACAGAAGAAATGCATACGGATAATTACGAATATAAAATGGAAAGAAACTTGCCAACCTCATTTTAAAGACCTTGAAATATTAACTTTGCCCTGTATTTAAATTTTAGAAGCATGTAAATTTGTACGCAAATATCCCCAGTTTTACACAAAAATTGAAGACTTACCAAGACGATATCCCACACGACAAAAAAATAAACTAGTGACACCCGCTTCCAAGCTAGAACTTTTTAAGTCTGGCCCGCTAGCTATGACGATAAAAATTTATAATACCCTACCCGACAGCCTAAGAAATGAAGAAAAAAGTTCCTTATTTATAAAAAAAATTGAAATTAATTCTAGTAAATAAAACGTATTACAAACTGGACGAGTATTTTAACGATAAACTTTTTAATTAAAATTGACAATTCAAAAATACCTACTTAACAAATAAACTTTGACATCACATTTAAACTTATAACTTGACAATAATTTACAAATAATAAATATCACACAATCTTGCTAATAAATACTAATAATAATAATAATATACATATACTATTCAATAATATTTGTAAGCATTTATATTTATAAGTTAACTGCATGTCATAAACGTCGCTTGCCGTTCCACTTTTTGTTTTGCGATACCCGACAGGGTTCATAGTGTACCTATTATAGAAGACAGTGACTTTTAATAGTTAGAACTGTTGTACTTTATGAAATGCAATAAATGATTTGAATTGAATTGAAATACCCGTAATAAATCGAACCACGGGCTATACTATATCACTACAGTCTAATCAAATTAAAATAACAGCCGAAAAACAAAAAAACTTTTCATACAAAAGTGTGCGACCGCTCGGGCAAATTGTATGGGAATGTCGAAAACTTTTTTGGTTATTTGGTTTTTATTTTAATTTCATTATACTATAGTAATGTAGTATAGCCCGTGGTTTGATTTATTACGGGTATGTCCCTTCCATGTTGTATACACACTCTAAAAACATAACCCTTCTTCTCACGCAGTCGGGCAGTACTATATAATAATAATATAATATGGCCCCATGAACGCCTCAAAGGACCGGATCCCCATGGACCCGTGGCTTAAAAGCGTACCAACATAATAATAATAGGGCAGCTTGTGGCGAGCTGTTGGTGAGTAACGACACCACGGACCCGAGTGCTCCAGGGAGCCGGTCAGGGCCCTCGTCCCCGACGTGTCTTCATCGGTCGTGGTGGAGACCCAAGAGGGCTCGCAGGGCTCTCAGCTCTGCATTGCCTTAATTGGCCGTACAGAGAGAAGTCGTTAGAGCTGTTGCTCCAAGGGTGGAAGTGTTAAAGGGCATAACGCCGCGAGTAACTTCGGAGAAAGCGCAGCACACCTCTCGACACCCCTGAGTCGCCTGCACCGGTGTTGCTTTTTTGCTGGCAACTATTGTCGGCGCGCTTGAGGGGCCCATCTAGTAGACGGCAAGCCACCACCTGCCTACAATAGTCAGTAATCATGATTATAATAATAATAATAATAATGCTTTATTGCAGACACAAAAAGATCCATAGTTTGTAAAATTAAAATCGTTTACAATAAAAATTAAATTATGGCAGGTGACGTTCCTATTGCAATATCCCAGCATTAGTCCATCCCAATCTCATTCCATAATCCATAGACCTTTCCCTTTTTCTTGCAATAGATCTTTCTCCTGCCGAAACCTATTCAAGGGTTCACCTTTCATAGGTATATCCAGGAATGGGTTTTGGCGGGAGCGCCACCTTACATCAACTTCTCCAAAGGGCCTCTACGTGTTTGATCTGTATCCCCACGTAAGCCTCTCAAAGGACCGGGGTGAAAAGACCCGTGAATCTAAAGGAGATACATAATAATAATATAAACCATTTATTTCAGGCAACGAAATGAACATTTACATTGTAGGCCCATATTTATAAATACCTTATAGACTAACATATATATAATATGAAACTTAAGACTAGCACTATTTTGTACGTATTGTCTGTGACGCACTGCACGATGACGCGGTGTCCGATAACCTCCCGCGGAATCGCCGGAAAAGGACACCTCTCGGCCAGAAATCTTCTTGAGTGAAGGTCTCCAGCTGTGCGGTTGGAACACGAACCACGTATGAATTAAAATTCACGTTGTGACGCGATCCCAATTTTACGACTCTCAAGATGAGCTTGGTCTTTACTCTCATGTACTCCACCAGGTCTTCACTCTTGGTAGAGTAATGCAGGCGAGACACGTAGAGTAGGGTCGTCGGTACAGCAGAACGCAGCAACACGTTGGGACCGCTGAGTGCTGTGCCGCACTTATTTCTGCAAGGGAGCTTCCTCCGCTTTCTTTCCACTTTGGTGAAGCCCTCATTGTCGTCGTGTTCCTTTCTCGGAACTAATTCGGAAGCTGGCATCTTTGTTAACGCTAACTCCTTCTGAGACGACTGCTGTTTCCTAGGAGGTAGGCTGGCTGCAGTCGCGTAAGCACGAGGTGGTGGCGTGCTCACATTGGTCACCACCACAGGTGCAGGGGAAGCACGCGGTGCGGGACGGGGTGACGCATGACGTCCGGTGGCGATGACCGGCGATTCGAATTTCGCTGATGCGAAACTTGACGGCGATGCATCGAATGCAGCGCGGCACGAGTTGTTGTTTGAGACATCAGGTGACCTACATATGGATTTATTGCTTTTTAATTCAATAATTTCCGTACGCAAATCATTGATGGTAGACTGAGACGCCTCAAACTTCAACTGCAAGTTAGCCAGACTTGATTTCAACGTTGTTATGTCTTTCAGAAGTCTAGTAACGTCGACATGGTCAAATGTCACCGGTGGTAGGGAGTGAAGCCCTTGGGCAGTCACTACAAACTGGAGGGGCCATTCTTCCGTATCTGTCTCCTTGAACACCCGGATGATGTCCTGGAGACTCCTCTCTCCCTTTTCGTTTCTCCTGCGAGACGGCATTCGGCCAATCATATCGAGTGACTTATACAGCAGCACCTTCGCGCTGCGGATCTCCTGTTCCTTCCAGTTGCTTGTACAAATCTTGATCACACTGACTTCGTCCATGCAATCCAGTTGCTTCTCCAGGAACGCAAGTATATCATTAGTTATAAGCTTTTTCGAGCTCATAGCGACGACGGGAAGCGGCTAATGCCGCGCGTATCGCGAATAAAAATTTAATTCGTAAGCGGGGTGATGCGCGTCCGATTGCTAACACGCATAGCACTATTTAGTACTGTATTTAGTTGGAAACCAGTCTGTCCATCCCGTGTTCGCAATTCATTTTTCTTTTATGATAGGATCATGTGGAAAACTAAACAAGTAAAAAACTAACCTAAACGTATAAACATGGACGTATAAACGGATATATTTAATGTTCAAATGATAAACAATAACGACCATATTACATACATGAACTCTAAAATATTACCCTCCTTTTCTAAGGTGTAAAATTATTACATCAAGTTGTTTAATTCAGTATCTACCAAAATGACTTTTTTATAATGGTTAATATCATTTGTCTTTCCAATATCGATTATCGGTATATGTTGTACAACGAACAACACTAGTCGCTAAATTTACCAGACGAATGAGAAGTTGCCGGTACTACGACGTCGAAGTGATGCGCGACAGTATCGCTTGTTCCGATATTCATCGTCTCTTAACACACAACGTCAGATTAAACGCTCAAAGCAAACGCGGCAATGTAACGTGAATGTTGTTTTTTAACCTTTATCTATAGTTACTTAAGTATAATCTTGAAATCACAGCTCGGAATTCTAGAAAAATTGTTTTAAAATTAATTCACGCATTATAAATTTAAAATAACTTATCTGTGATAGGAAGTATGTCCTTGCCTTTGGGCGCTTACATTTTTTGGGCTATTGCAGTTAATTATCACGCAACGCAACGAGGCATTTTGTTATTTTTCGCAGTCGTTCAGCTGCAATTAAGGACGCGCGCGGACTGTCAGTAGCGGCGGCCAACCTAGACGCTTTGTCTGAGAACTTACACGCGAAGTAGGTGCATTTACGCTTTCTAGGTACATGTAGTTCTGTGATGATGGGCATGTGATCACTATCATATGTGCTTGGTAGTACATACCATGATAACAGAGAAGCTAAGTCCGGGGAAGCGTGAGTTAAGTCTACAGCACTTTTGTTCGACGGTGATGTTAGACGAGTGGGAGAACCATCATTCAAAACACACAGATTTTGTGAGTCGAGAAGATCAAGAAAAAGCCATGAAATAGGTTCATCATTGGGAGATCCTCACAAAGTATTTTTAATATTAAAGTCTCTAAGAACGATCATAAGTCTGGGTATGTTAGAGAGAAGAGAATTTAAATCAGAGATGAGTTGGGAGATTGGATAGTGGATATAAACCGATACAAAAGAAACACCTATACAGGTAGCAGCCACCAAGTGCAGTTCATTGCTATGAGGAGGGACAGGGAATTTGGGAGAATGTGTAAGAATTAGATATAAACAGGGCACAGCCTGCGTATCTGTCATCCCTGTCGTCCCAAAGACAGGAATACCTAGGGATCTGAAAACGAGATCCCGGGGTCAACCATGTCTCCGAGACAGCAGCGACAACGGGCTGACACTGGTTGAAAAGAGAAATTAGTTCATGTTTTTTACTGTGGACACTCTTACGAATTTGGGATACTTTGATCTATCTTGGGATGTTAGAGTATATAGCAATTGCTGAAGCAGAAAACTGACATTGGATGGTAGGGAGTCAGAAAATTTGGAAACAATGTTGATAAGGGAGCAAATGAGAAGTTCAATTAAATTATCATTAGTGGTAAATTTCGGGGTAGGAGAGGTTGGTGGGCTATTTAGTAAGCCACAGCCATTAGGTTGGGAAGATTTGGGAGTGCATGTAATAAGGTTGTGAGCCTCGTGGTCATAAGTTTTACCAGGACTTGGGGTGGGGTGAGTAGAGGTATACCTACGTAATTTGGGATTTGGTAACGTGAAGGGGTCTTTTGGGATTGGGTAGGATTGCTGGTAGATGCTACATCAGCATAGGATGTTTTGACAGTCGGGAACCTACGGGCAGCTTCAGTATAGCTGAGGTTTTCCTCAGATATGACAGTTTTAATTGAATGTTGTCTTATATGTTCAGTGCGTCTACTGTCTGTAGCAAGATGGTTACCACCACAGATGAAACAAGTTGACTTTACTTAGTCACATTCGTTACCTGTATGGCCTTGCCCGCATTTATAACAACGGGGCTTTGACCTGCATTGCGTTTTTATATGGCCAAATCTGCAGCAGTTGCGGCATTGGATAGTAGGCAGTTGGTAGGTATCAACATCTAAAGATGAATGGTAAAAAAACACCTTATCTGGGAGGGATTGTCCCAAAAAAGATAAGACTACTGTGGTTGATGGGGTCTAAGTTATACCTGAGTCTGTCATTTTTTTGAAGTTAAACCTTCTGCCTCCGAGGCAGACGTGAACGATAAGGAGATTTTGCTACGGCTCACGTCTTGAATGCCTCCATCTATAATTCCACTAATTCGTTTCTTATGCAAAAGCTGGGCGAATTTCAGCACACGAATTGATAAGCCAGCAGAATAGTCAGGCTCTGTACGACTTACGTGGACCACAAATAGACCAGGATCCAACTGACTATACTCAAAGTTTGAATCTTCTTCCTAGCCCGGTCTGATATACACGGATTGAATAGATTTCGATGCAGATGACGTCTTTTTTTTACTTTCCACTGGAATATCTGAATCAGCTTGCCGCTTCGTTAGACAAAGAATAGGCTTTGGTAGGACTGAGTCAGGATTCTGGTCCATCGGGATATCTGGAGGAGAATTTCCTCCCCCATTGGTCCTCGCCCATTGTTAAATGGGCAAGGGAAACTTAGAAATAAATTGATTTCTACCTTAATAATCCACCACCGGGACAAAACAAACACAAAATTTACGAAACACGCTGAAATTCAGAAAGAAATTAACGATTTTACGGAAAACACGTGTGATAAACACAGTAAAGGGCAAAAAAAACTAGTATCTCTAGTTTGTGATGCACAATGCACACAAATTTGATAGTATTTAATAACGTTGCAAGTTGCAAGCAATATGTAGTATAAAAAATCGATAGTCCATCGATACTATCGCGACCTCGAAAAACAATAATGCTTGGGCCGGACCTGCGCCTATCGTCACGAAGCTTCGTGCTATTACACGATACACGCAAATGTGACCGGCCGTTATCGGGTATCGTCCCGAATATTCGGACTTCGTGTTTGTTATCGCGCGGGTGGCGATACATCAAAGGATTTAAGCACGCTAACCATTCGCTCTGCGTGGTCGCACTTGCGTTATTTATTTTGACGTTTGTTTTCAACTTGTTCAGTCGCGTGCTGTGCGACGATACCACGGTTGTAAATGCGTAAAAATGGAGTGAAACTATAAAATGGTGTTAAAATTTTTAGCTTTTTCTTTCTAGGTTTCTTTTTAGGTTCAATAAATGCATTATGTAATTGATAGCACACATGTTAAAGAAAAGGAAGTCGTCGTCCATATTTAAAACACGTAAATGACGCCATCTTGGATTATTGCCAGATAGTTCGTGAAAAATAACGAAGCCGCTAGTGTGATCAGCGCTTTATCGATAACTTTTTAGTGTACAAAACGTACCAAGATTCGCCGCGAATTGCTTCGGACGATAGGCACAAGTGCGGCCGAAGCATTACAATATTGATAGAATTTATAGTATCAATACTATCGATAGTAAAGATATGATTTGTATAAAGAACTATCGATAGTATATCGATAGTTCTTTATAGTATTATAATACTATTGATAGTAATTTAGCTCTACATAAATTGTCGGGCTGGCTGAACACTTTTGTTTGAAAATGTCGATTTTTTTCGAGTTTCAAGCATTGGTCCCATAGAAAAAGTTGTTCATATTGACGGTCTTAGTTGCTCCTACAAGGATCGGACAGGGTTTTGGATACATATTGTATACAATTTTTATACAAATAGAGGTAACTACTATTTGTATAAAAAATACTATCGATACTTTAAAGTTTTTATAAGACTAAAACTGTAACTGTTACAGTATCAATACTATTGAGAGTATCGATTGTATAACATAAAACCTATCGATGGTATTTAAATTCTATAGTATCAATTCTATTGATAGTTTTATTTTACTACCTACTCATCCATCAATAGTACCGTAATTTGGGGGGAATAGGGACAAAACTTAACTTTACGACGAGATTTCAAATATATTTTTGTACGGGACAGCCAACAGAAAAAATAGTACATAGATCATAATTGTTATAAGTTCAAATAAAATATATTTTTATAGTATTTTTATTCCCCCATAGCCGATAAGTTAATAGGTAAATAGATAATAGTAGGTACAATTATGTTATTGTAAATAAACAGATTTTCTTTGAACAGATTTTAACTTACTTTGGGGCTAGCTCAATCAGTGTTATTTGTTCCTATATATTTATTTATTTACTTATTAATAGCTGCAACAGAAGTACACCATCTGTGAAATCTCAACTTTCTAGCTATCACGGTTCACGAGTCTTATCACAGACAGACAGACGGACGGACGGACTGCGGAGACTTATTAATAGAGTCCCGCTTTTCCTAAAAATTATGCAATGAACTTAGCTATAAGTCAAAATCGAAAGTTTTCAAAGTGATACTTAATTAACCCTTTACCTGTCCCTATAAATAAAACAATAGATAAACAATTGACGGGAGGAATTCCTCCTAACAGGGGATAACTTACTCACTTACGGTGCTGAAACATGGACGCTTACAAAGCAGAACACGCACAAAATTAAGGTAGCGATGGACTGTGTACCAAATGTAGAGATTCGTCGCAGAACTAAGGTCATAGATGTAGGTAGACGGATCATGCAGTTGAAGTGGGGATGGGCGGGACACTTAGTTAGGAAAAAAGACAGGCAGCAGTGACCGAGTGGTGGCCGAGACAGGGGAACAGACCAGTAGGGAAACCACCGGCACGTTGGTCAGATGATATAGGTCTGATAGCAATCAGAATCTGATAAGAAAATTAAAATAGGATTTCATATAGCTCTTAGTAATAGTTCTATCAGATTATTTTCTTACTAGAATCTTATAGGTTTATGTAATAGATAAGAAATTGTATATAGTTTTTACCAATAAAAGCTTATGTACTAAGAGTGTGAACGAAATACGGATAGAGGGGCGCGCGCGGGGGGAAGCGCATCGCAGCTTCTCATTGGCGCGTTCAGTCGCTTGTATCGCAATAGTTAGAACTCGCAAATTATAGGATAAATATAACGGCCGTACCCCGCACCCGGCTGGATCGCCAGTTGTCTGTTGGATGCACTTTGTATGCCACAGTAAGTGAGTTCGAGTCAATTTAGTTCCCGATATTTCCGCTACGCCGCGTCACCGTCGTTCCGCAAGGAACAACCGTGATCGGCCCCTCCGCATTTGTTTGCGTAGGTAGATAGCCTTAGAGCGGAAATTGTGCCCGGGTTGTAGGTTCTGATTTTCCCGTCTCCCCCTAGTAGCCGGCCTCCCACAAGCGGGTCTCACCGGCGAAAAGGGGATAGGGTAGTCGGCCTGCGGCCTGAGTGGCTGCTCTAAGGCAACTCCTCGCCCGCGCTACTCTCGGGGTCCGAAATGGACCCCATCTACGGAGAGGACGAGACGGCGGCCGGACCCGAGCGCCCCGCCTAGCCTGTCACCCCCGCAGTATATGCGACACCCGACGCAGCCCCCGCGCCGACCCCGCGGCTTTCGCCAAGAGGTTGGTACGAGCGGGACATAGTTATGTTGGGAAGGATCGCCGCCGCCGGGACCCTGTCTGAGGGCCTAACCCGGTGGATGGCGATATACCTACGGCTCCAGGACAACGAACTTCGAGGGACGTCTCCCACCATTGAGGACGTCACTGCCCTGGATTTTGCCCGACGCGGCATCATCACACTCCCGCCCGTCGCTACCCCGAGGAGGACAATTCTGGCCTCCCTATTGATGCGCCCCCGGAGTCCCGAGGGAGACAGCGCTACCATGGACGTCAAGAAGCCTCGCGCCCTTGACGTCCTGCAAGAAGAGGAGACTTCGACCTCCCCTGCATCTTCAACGTCAGGGTCCCTACCGGACCTGACGAACATGGAACCCCCGGCTGACTTGTCCGCTTTGACCGCCCACTCCAAGAAGATGGATCTGGAGGCACCGCAACCAACGCCCCCCGCAAGACTGTCAGGCATTCCCCTACCACAAAGAGACGCCCGCGGGAAAAGGAATGCCGCACCGCAAGCGCCTTCGGTGGCGCGGGCCCCGGTGGCCCCCGCGTCGCGCTCCACGACTGGCGCGCTGCGTTCGCATCCCGCGGTCCCCCCCGTAGGGTTAGACCCGCGCCGCGTGCCGCAGCCCGGAGCTGCGGCGGCGTCCGCGCGCTCGCCTGCACCTGGACAGCCCTTCGTAGCACCGACGCCCTCGTTCGCGCGCATGCCGGCAACCAAACACCGGCATCACCAAATTTTGCTGCCGTCGTCACGGGGCCGCGCCAGGTTGCCCCCCCTGCCGGCACCCCCGCGCCCATCCCCACCGCTGCCTCTGCAACTGGACAGCGCGCTGTCGCCCCCCCCGGCGGCACCCCCGCGCCCATCCCCACCGCCGCCGCAACTGGGCATCGTGGTGGGGCCCCCCTTGCCGGCACCTCCGCGCCCATCCCCACCGCCGCCAAACCTCCCACCGCCCCGCGCACCCAAAAAGCGCCTAATGGGACGGATCAAGGCGCTCCCGTGCCAACTATTAAGAAAACGCGATATCCGCGGATCGTCGTTGAACATTTGCCGAACTGGACAGCACATTTCCGCGAACTGGCCCGATTGTTTGGCCGCTCGCCTTCCGCGCGCCCCCTCGGCAGGGAGGTGAACTTTACACCGGCCGACGAGCAAGAGTTCCGGCTCGTCCAGCGTTACTTGACCAAGCTGGAAACAGAAGAAGGCGTCAGCTGGTTTTGTTACTCCCTCCCTGCCGAACGTCAGCTGAAAGTGGCCATAAGGGGGCTATCAGCCAACACTGATGAGAGCGATATTAAGGACGCCCTCGCCCAGAATGGCTATGAGGCAGAAGCGGTAAAGGGAATCCGGGGCAGGGGAGACCGCCCCGGATGCATCTTCTTCTGCCTCATTAAGAGGTCTGAGAACTCCCAGGCGATCTTCGGGATAACGGAACTTCTCCACATGCCCGGTATCAAGGTGGAGCCCTGGCGCGGGAAGCAGGGGCCCGCCCAATGCCACAGGTGCCAATTGTTTAGGCATTCATCTGTTAATTGCCACCGGCCGATCGCGTGTGTCCGATGCGGCGGCCCCCACAAGGCGGGCGATTGTGATCGCCCGAAAGAAGAGCCCGCAACATGCGCCAACTGCGGGGGCCCGCACCCCGCTAACAACACATCGTGCCCCGTTTTTAAACGGGAGGCGAGAAACAAGCGCGCCGGCCCTGTGGCAAGCACGGGCTCCGCTCCGACACCGCGTCCGGAAACGGAGGAGACTGCGGGGGCTTCCTTAATGGCCCCCGCCAACGCCCCGACGGCCAGAGGAGCGGAGCTCCCGAAAAAGAAGAAAAAGAAAGAGAAGAAGTCGACAGCGGGGAGCTCTGCTCCCGCCCCCCCCCCGAAGATCGCCAGCCTTAGGCCCCTCAAGTCCCCCCCACCCAGCCCCCCCCCCAGCCGCAGGCCCCGCAGATACCTGCGCAACAAATGGCGCTGCTATTCCAGGCGTTCCAGTCCCTGGCGACCATGACCCCCGACCAGCTGGCCGCCACGGGTCTCCTCAGAGGCGTTCCCAACGTTCCGTATTAATATGGATAGTGGCCCTCTGAGGACAGCACACTGGAACGCCGAAACACTGAATCGCAAGAAGTCGCTGCTGACGAACTTCCTCCATCAGCAGCGCGTGGACGTTATGCTGGTCAGCGAGACCCACCTCCGGGAGACTGATGTGTTCAAGATCCCAGGGTACATTAGCTACCGGAAGGACGAGAAGAGTCCCGTCGACGGCAGGCCTTATAGAGGACTCGCGGTGTTCGTCAAAAGGAACGTCGTCCATCAGGCCATTCCCCACAAGGAGTTCCAGACGATGTACGCGTTGGGCGTACTGGTTAACGTCGCCGGCCGGGACCTGCGGTTGTTCGCGGCGTATGTGCCGCCCCAATGCCCCGGGCGTCATCCTAAATTGGACCCCCGGGAGCTCCGCGCGCTGTTGTGCGACCCCACGCCGGCCGGCGATTTTAATGCCAAACACACCGCCTGGAACTCCACGAAGGTGTGCCCCCGCGGACGACTCCTACATTCAGACTCTGTAGCCCACGACTACGAGGTGATGGGCCCCGACGAGCCTACTCACTACGGCCCGTCGGGCCAGCCCGACGTCATTGATCTCGTGGCCTACAGGGGCCTACGGACACCGCCCACACAAGTAGTCTTATTGGACCTGCCGTCAGACCACAGACCCGTTCTTCTCGTCCTCCGGGATCTCCCGGCGAGGGTCTCGCTGCCCAGCAGATCGACCAAGATCAGCTGGCAGATGTACGAGGAAGCGCTTGAGAGCGATAAGTCTAGGGTCGCTTTCAAGCGGGTCTCCACCGGCGAAGAAGTTGAGCAGGCGGCGAGCGCCATTACCTGCTGCATCCGCGCCGCCCTCTAAGCCGCAACGCGCCCAGTATCGGCCGCAGCAAAGCCGACCCCGCTGCCCGCCGACATTAACAAATTGTTGGCCCAAAAGAGGCGGCTGCGGCGGCAGTGGCAAAATACACGCTCAAGACTCAACTTAATAAACTGGTGGAGACCATAAAGGATCGACTCAGTGAGCACGCAGCCAAATCGTGGGAGAACCACCTACTCTCGGTGGGCGGTGACATCCCCTCCACTCACCGCCTATGCTGGCAGTTAACGAGCGAGCCCCAACCCGTTCGACCGCTGCTGGCATCCGATGGCCTCCCACGGTTCAAAGCCGAAGATCGCGCTGAGATCTTCGCGGAGCATCTGGAGCGTCAATTCACGCCGAACCCAGTGGCCGACCAGGACCATCATAAGATGGTCCTCGAACACCTTCGAGCTTACTTTGCGGAGCCGGTAACGGAAGAAGAGGACGCAGTGTTCTTCACTCCCGGCCAGGTAATGCGAGTGATCCGGAGCCTGAAGCCCAGAAAAGCCCCGGGCGCAGACAACGTCACGAACGAGGCGCTCCGTCACCTACCGCCGACGTACTACGGCGGTGACGCGCCTCTTCAACGGCATCCTGCGCTCGGGACAGTATCCAACTGACTGGAAAACCGGCCGGGTCATTATGCTGCCCAAGCCGGGGAAGAACCTGCAGAAGCCTGAAAGTTACCGGCCCATCACGTTACTCAGCGCGCCCTTGAAGGTGTTCGAAAAGCTCCTGCTCGGCCTCCTGCTGCCGCACATTCCGCCGCGTGCGGAACAGTTTGGGTTCAGGCCTGAGCACTCAACGACGCTCCAGATAGCAAGACTTCTCCATGAGATCTCGGCAGCATCCAACCGCAAGGAGCACGTGGCTGTGGTGCTCCTTGATAACGAAAAGGCGTTCGACAGAGTATGGCATGAGGGGTTGCTGTACAAAATGTCCGTAACGCCTAACCCGACACCCCGTAGACTGTGGATCAGGATTGTGGCCTCGTTCCTCGAAGACAGAAAGATAAGGGTGGCGGTCGAAGACGCCGTCTCATCAGAACGCCCCGTGCGAGCTGGTGTTCCCCAGGGTAGCTGCCTGTCGCCGGCGCTTTACGCATGCTTTGCCAACGACATCCCAGTCGCCGGTCAGGCCAAATTGGCCCTGTTCGCCGACGACGCCGCGTACTTTGCGGTCAGCATGAACGCAAAGTACGCCGCCAAGAAAGAGGAGACAATCCGCCAAGACACAGAAGACGACGAAACGCTTGTCAGTGAACAAGAAACGGCGCGTCGAGTCACCGACTGGTTGGACACCAGTCAGCCGCAGCTTGCCATCACAGATCAAGCCCACAACCCATCGCCTGCAACTCATCAAGACACCACGGCGCCAACAGCTCAAACCACAGTCGCGCCGCCCGTCATCGTACAGCCAGTGTTGCAGCCTACAGTTCAGCGCGTGGCACCCCCACCGACCCCGCGCGCCCCTCCGATGCCCGTTTCGCCACCGGCGGGAGAAAACACTACAGTAGCCGTTCGCCAGCCTCAAACCATCGACATCACCGAGCTCGCGAATGCATTCGCCCTCGCCGCGCGATCGGGATCCCGTCACGTGCAAGAATTGCCTCCGTACTACGGATCGTATCAAGAGTGGTTATCGTTTCGTGCCGCATATCAAGAAACAGGCTCAGCATTACTCCGATACCGACAACATGGCCCGCCTTCGTCGCAGCTTACGTGGGAAAGCCAAAGAAGCCGTCGAGACGCTACTCATTCACACAGGAAGACCTGATGTCATCATGAAGACGCTAGAGTCCCGTTTCGGTCGTCCGGACACCATCGCAATCTCCGAGTTGGAGCGCCTGCGTTCACTGCCGCGCCCCAACGACACGCCTAAGGACATCTGTATCTTCGCTACTCGAGTGGTCAACATCGTAACAGCGCTTCAAGCTCTCGGCAAGATTTACTACGTGTACAACCCGGAAGTCACAACGAAGACAGTCGACAAGACGACTTCCTACGACGCTGCGATACCGCTGGTACGACTTCGAAGCGGAACAGAGTGAAGATGAAGCGGACTTAGTCAAGTTATCGCGATTTCTACAGCGCGAAGCAGACAGATGCGGCCGACATGCTCTACCTGAGGCGATACCTGCACACATGGATACGAGGATACAACAGCGGCGGGAGCGTCAACAGAAAACATTCACCGCGACGGAGCAGCCGAAACCTACTACACAGAAAAAGGAGTGTGTGGTCTGCGCCAAACCCGGTCATCATCCCTCCGCATGTCAACAGTTCATAGAAGCGGATCCGAATGGAAGATGGAACCTAGCAAAATCGAAGAAATTGTGTTTCCGCTGTCTCACCTATCGTCACCGAGGTCACACGTGTGAGAAGAAATCCTGTGTCGTCGACGGATGCACCCGCTCTCATCATAGCTTACTTCACTTCGAAAAGAAGAAAGAAGAACCCAGTGAAATTGTCGCCTCAACCTGGTCATCGAGGAAGTGCGCGCACGCCTTCCTAAAAATAGTGCCAGTTAGTCTCACCGGCCCGAAAGGCGAAGTTTCAACCCACGCTCTGTTGGACGACGGTTCAACGATATCTCTCCTCGACGAAGAAATAGCTCAGAAGATTTGCGCAAGAGGACCGCTTGACCCTCTACATATAAAAGCCATCGGAAAGACAGAAGTAGACGCTACGCAGTCGTGACGTGTATCATTCACCATCCACGGGGCAAGCAACAGTTACAGAATGCAAGCGCGCACGCTCAACGGCCTGCATTTATCGCCTCAACGCATCACCGACAAGGACCTAGCCGGCTGCAGTCACTTCACAGACATCGCCAAAGACCTCAAGTATCAAGATGCGACGCCCAAGTTACTTATCGGGCAAGACAACTGGCACATGTTACTCGCCACAGAAGTTCGAAGAGGTCGACGCGATCAGCCGGTCGCATCGCTTACATCGCTGGGATGGGTTCTACACGGCGCGCACACGCGAACACTAGGACAGCGCGTACATTACATCAACCACATCGTCGAGCCGAGGAACACAGAAGAGATCGACGTCGACAACAGAATGGACAAACAGCTGAAAAATTACTTAGCGTTGGAGTCCCTCACCATAGCACCGAGACAACCACGCAGCGACCCCGAACAGCGAGCGCTCGTCATGTTAGAAGAAAATACACAGCAACGAGACGACGGGCACTACAAAACAGCGCTGCTTTGGAAGTCAACAGATGTTGTAATGCCGAACAATTACAACAACGCCTATAGACGATTCTTATCTACAGAAAGAAAAATCGACAGGGACCCCCAACTCAAAATGAAGTACGAAGAACAGATGGACGCACTCATCACGAATGGTTATGCCGAGCGCGCGCCGCTAAGATCGCCTGACAACAAAAGGACGTGGTACCTGCCCCATTTCGCCGTGCTCAATCCTATGAAGCCTGGGAAGGTACGAGTGGTACACGACGCCGCAGCGAAAACGATGGGAACTTCACTTAACGATTGCCTGCTCACCGGCCCCGACCTCCTGCAGTCTCTACCCGGCGTGCTCATGCGTTTCCGACAGCATCCAGTAGCCGTAATGGCCGACATCAAGGAAATGTTCATGCAAGTCAAGATAAGGACAGAAGATCGCGACGCACTGAGGTACCTGTGGCGGGGGCCGAAGAGGGGGGATCATCCGCCGGAAGAATATAGGATGACTTTGCTTATATTCGGCGTGACGTCATCGCCAGCTACAGCAATCTACGTCAAGAACATGAACGCGAAGCAGTTTCAAGATTCCCATCCAGCCGCCTACGATGCAGTCATCCGAAACCACTATGTTGACGATTACCTACAAAGTTTCCCGAGTGAAGAAATGGCGATCAAGACAGCGAGCGACGTGCGCGATGTACATCGGCGAGCACACTACGAGCTGCGTCAATGGACATTGAACTCGGCGCGCGTACTACAGGGCCTAGGCGAAGATAACACAACACAGACAGTCATCAGTCTACACGACGGGTCGAAAACTGAAAGAGCTCTTGGACTAATTTGGAAACCGAATACAGATGAGCTCGCCTTCAACTTAGACTTGGCGCGCCTACCACAGGAAATAGTCAACAACAGCAAGCCTACGAAGAGGGAGATACTCAAGGTGGTTATGTCTCTGTTCGACCCGCTCGGATTCGCATCCGTCGTGACAACGCGCGCGAAACAACTTCTACAAGAAATATGGAGAAGAGGAACCGGTTGGGACGAGCCAGTGGATGAAGATATAGTGAAGCAGTGGCAAGAATGGATGTGTTATCTCCGCGCTCTTCGTAATATCACCATTCCAAGAGGTCTACAGGGGTACAGCGACGCACAAAGAAGAGAACTCCACGTGTTCGTCGATGCCAGCGAGGCCGCCTACGCCGCTGCGCTATACTGGAGAATAGTTCATCCGAACGGCGAGATATCGCTATCACTGGTTCTCGCCAAAGCACGCGTCGCACCTATCAAGGTCACGTCAACGCCTCGTCTGGAACTTCAGGCCGCAGTTATGGGGTGTCGCATGGCCGCGGCGGTCACAGAAGAACATGACAGCAAGCCGGACGAGAAGACATTTTGGACCGACAGTAAGACAGTGCTGACGTGGATCAAGAACGGCGCCCGCACCTACCGGCCATACGTCGCTCACCGCATCGCCGAAATAGAAGAAAACAGCACAGTCGGCGAGTGGCGATGGGTACCTACGAAGTTGAACGTCGCAGATGATGCTACGCGAGATGTACCACAAGATCTCGACAACAGTCACCGCTGGTTTCGAGGTCCCGAGTTTCTACGCCAAAATCCGTCTACGTGGTCGTCCGACAGCCCTACGCCTATAGAAAAAACAGGGGAAAAAAAAACATATATGTCACATCACAGTACAGAAGACATCGGCCGCCCTACGGGAATGCACTCCAGACATCCACAGGTTTTCCCGGTGGGAGCGGTACCTACGCTCCACTGCGCGGGTCCTACAGTTCATCGATTTGACAAGAAAAAAGAAGACAGAATCCGTGCATTTCAAGCGCACGCCCAAAAACACAGAAAAAGATCCGACGTGGCGCAACATCGAAAAACGCAACTCACAGAAGAAAATCGCAATACAGAAGAGTGAAAATCAACAGCGACAGTACCTACAGATCCCCGCCACAACACTACGCGCCGCCGAAAAGTTAGTACGAGCGAGCCAACAAGAAAGTTTCGCAAGCGAAATTACATCTCTCACAGGCGGGAAGGAAACAAGCAACAACCCAAGCAGCACACGCAAGTTGTACAAAAGCCAGCTTGCGGCCATCGTTTATTCTTTAAGCTTTTTTGGGCTAGTTTTATATTAGAATTGCAAACGTTTCTAATGTCCGTCTAGTGCTGATTTGGGCACAAATTAAACAGCTTTAGGAATCAAAAAAGCAATACAGAAGCATGAATAGCATGTTAAGGGCTGTTACATTGCTTTTTAACAGTTCACAGTTTGATTTGTGGCATTATAGTAACACTATATTAGCAAGTAAATGTGATGAAAGCATTATTTTAGCCAGTTTACCGTTTTATAAGGGTTCACGGTTTGTTATCTGGCATTACTAAAGCATTTCACTAGCATTAAATTTAGATGAAAGCATTGGTAGAGCTAGCTTAAGGTTTTCTACTAGTTCTCAGTCATAATTTATATCAGTGAAAAAACATCCTTATTGTACGGCACTAAAGTAAAAAATAATTGAAGCATTTATTTGTGTTTAAACTTATTTCATAATATCTATTGTGGCTGTTATAACACTGTGAAAGATTGTTGTTAAATTATAAGGTAAGTTTTTTACTCTTTCTCTATCTCTTAATATCGTCGAATGTTATTGCGAGATGCAGTTTACCGTCAATATGTGTACTGGTTTCTTGTAAATTTTTCACGCGCCAGGATATTATGAAGGTTTCAAAGTAAAATTATATAAATTTATATACGATGTGAAACAAAATAACCTAACATATTCCTAGCATGTGACATCCTGCTTCATAGATTAGAATTTTGAAATTTGAATTTATTTTGTTTGGATATTTCTTAATTAATAGGCCTAAATCATTGTTAACCAAGATCTAAACATTTTTATTTTTTTATTGTTTTATAATAAAAAATGGTGGAGTTTTAAAAATGCTAGGTGAATTAATAACAAACTTTATAATTTCTGTTAGTTATACAAATACTATTACTTGAATTATTATAATGACATAAGCCAGACAATAGACTTTTGTTGCACAATTGTAATGTTACCGGCTGGTTATTGTATTTTTAAGTGTTCACACAATTTCCAAACGACTAGATACGGACTTAAATAGTGCCGTTACATAAGTAGTACATCAAAGTAATTTTGGAGATCCTCAAACAAAACCAATAAGTGTAGTTAACCCACTCATAATGCAATTAATTCAAAATTTTACATAATATGTACTCGTATTACACAACACTGTCCTGTTTATTCAAATTGATTTCTTTTTAACTATTAACGAAAACTATATTTAAATGCAGGTATATTTGCAAAATAACCACCATTGGATAAACATTCAATTTAATTAAAATCAGAATAAAGTTATAAATATTTAATTGAAATTTGTATTTTATTATTCATATATATTGCTATGAACAACATTGCCCTACACTAATCGTTCCGACTAAAGTCCATTTCTTTAGGTACTGATATAAAGGTGTTGATATGTTTTTTTATTGAAATATCGACTTTATAAATCAATGCCTTTGCAAATTACAAATCAATTAATTTATAAATTATTAATTACATACATAATTTGTGTAAAGATAAAAATTTTTAAAGTCTATATTTTAATAAAAATACATGTCAAGATTGTTTATCTTTATATCAGTACCTAAAGAAACGGACTTTACGCACAGCCATGGGTCCGGCCCATACCCGTTTTGACATGTTCCTACACCTATAAGTTGATCCAAAAGTACATACACTCGCTCGCGAGTCTTCAACTTCGCTTCGACTCGCAGTACTCGCAAGTCGCACACGCACAGTTAAACGATAGACTTCGAACAAAAAGGTCGTGTCGTGTCATGTTAAGAAATTTTGCAGCGAAGAAAGAATACGTATCAAACAAGCAATTACATTTTCTTACTTCTTGATACTTAACTACAGTACCTAGTTTGTTAAATTATAGTTTCGTTATTTTTGTAGTACTTAGTGCAATAAAGAATAGGTATGTGTTAAATTTATTGTATACCTGCGTATATAACGGATCTCATTACTGTGGGAAGTTATTGACGCGCTTTGTTACTAATATTATTTATTTGTTTCAGTCATTCGTAGAAAATAGTAAAATGCCATACAAAATAGTACAGTCTATTGAAAGACACCGCACAATGCTTACTGTTGTGCCTTCACTCTGGGAAGAGAATGGAATATTGTGGTGGCCGCCTAAAAAAAATCGGGATAAAATAATAAAAGATGGCGAATCCAAACCGAATAACGAATGGCAGAAGTTGAAGTGCGTAGTAAAAAGGAGAAATATTCCAACGTACCAGCAAGCTGATAACGAAATATCTGCAATGGAATTAAATTCAGACACAGATCAAGCAGACACTCAAGAAAATTTAAAATCTATAAATGCACAACGACAGCAGCCTGCCTTGCAAGAACAACTAAATTTTGAACTTTTGGCTGATAATTTGGTAAGTTATTTATAAACTGACTGAACTGACTGACCTTGCCTTGATAGGTCGCTGGTTCAATTCTCGCTAAAAACCAACTTTTGAATGCATGAGTCGCTGGTTCGATTTTCGCCGGAAACCAACATTTGAATGCATGAACATGTTTGTTGGTTTTCTGAGTCTAACTGATAATGTAAGTTATATGTATTTATAAATGTGTAGATTATATGGCGATATACATATATGTATGACGACATCCGTGGCGCAATGGTTAACACGTTAGACCGTTAATCCGAAGGTTCTGGGTTCGATCCCCAGCCAGGGCAAGTTCGAAGATGGTCTTTTTCAAATTATCCTTGGTCTTGGGTGTTTATCTATGTATGTATTTGTTATAAAATATAGTATCGTTGAGTTAGTATCCCATAAGACAAGTCTCGAACTTACTTTGGGGCTAGCTCAATCTGTATGATTTGTCCGTATACAATGTCCTTTTTTATTAACTACAAATATTTTAAGGGGTGATGTAGTCCATCATTTTGAACAACTTTTCCCAAAAAATGTGTATCGAAACATGAAAAAAATATTTTCGTTTTCCATAGTAACGATATCACGTGACTACTTTGATTTGTATGAGAACTAAAATTTTTTTTTCTTATTTCGATATACATTTATTGGGAAAAGATGTTTAAAATGATGGACTGAATCACCTCTTAAATATTTGTACTTAATAAAAAAGGATATTGTATATTTATTTATTATATCAGTTTCACAACATCCTTATTACAGGTTCTGCTTAACAATTAACTTCAAGCGGCCGTGTATAAAAAGTCCCAGATATTTATTTAAAATTTTTAACCAACTTCCAAAAAAAGGAGATTATCATTTCGACACGTAATTGTGTAATCTTGTCAGAATTGCACAATTTTTACCCGACTGCGTCAGAAGGAGGGTTATGTTTGTAATTATGTATGTAAATTTCATTGGGCCGCTCTGCAGCCTAAATGGCTTGATGGATTTCAGCTTGAGATGTGTCGTTAGATTCGTCTTGATTAAGAGAGTGACAAAAGGTATATAAAAAGGCAGTCGGGGTTTTTTGTTTTTTAATAATTACTAGTTTGCATATATGTCTGTTTATTCTTCTTAAGATGTGTGCCTATGTAATTTTGATGTATATTATATGTATGCATGTTGGTTCACGCATATCCTTAAGATTAAAATTCTTTTTAGTTTAACTCTGTATAGTCAAACTTATGAAAAGAACAGATTTATCAAAATCGGTTCAGTAGTTAAAAGTTAATTTACTTGGAGTAAATCCCGGATAGGAATCATTTAAAGGTTATCTTAAAAACAGTACCTACTATTATTTTATTAATATTTTTATTTCAGACATTTAATCAAGAAACCTCAAACATCATTAGTAATACTACTACTGAAAACGTCCTTCCAGTTTATACTGCAGAAACTCTTAATTACGAACAAATTTTTGGAAACCAAAAAATCATATCTGATAAAATTGATGATTTACACAGAACTCAGACTGATGTTATACAGAACCAAAAAAAAATAATACAAACATTGGCAAGTTTTTGTGTACAACAAGAAGAAATGACTCAACAACTGAGAGAGCTCAGTGACAATTCAAGAAACAATGTCAATGTAAAATATTTATCCGACAAGAATTCCGAAGATAATGAAAGTTTTTCATTGAAACCTATTGAAAATGAAGTAGAACTACGAGCTTTTGAACAATTACTTTCAGATAAAGCGAACAAATTGAAATTACAAAAACAGTTGACGTTTTTATGCCCACTGTCTGATGGCGCAGGAATAACATGTGCATATAAATTAGTAGATATTTTGTTTTCAAGAGAATTCCTGTGTCTTTGTTCATGGTCAGGTGGCAGCAGAGGAGAAAAATCGAAAATTGCGTTAAAAGATTACAAGAATATATTAAAGTTCTTTTTCAAAATAATTCATAATTGGGATTCAACATATACTGTTCAAGAAAATGAAAGTTTTTTCAAGATTATAACCAAAAACGCTTCACAGCGAAAGGCAATGAAAAACGTAAGAATGTCTACTAAGAGAATGCGCAAGACTACAAAATCCAGTAAACATCAAAAGACAGCAGATGAAATACAATTTGATCACGAAATTGAAATTCCGAATAGTAATTCTGATGATCAAACCCAAATCAAACAGACAAAAAACCGAGAACAAACTGAAAATCAAGAAATGATTTCCAATTGTGATAATGAGAACGAATATTCTTTGTGTTAGTTTATAAATAATTTATATGCGTAAACGTTTTAAAGTCTTACAACACATTTTTATCAGTGATTTGTCTTTTATATTTTTTGAATTTTTGAACAGTTTCATCTATTCAAAAATGTGGTTTTAGTTAAGACAATCCTTAGAAAACAATTTATCTTTGATATTTTTTGTTTAATTATATTTTGTAGCAAAGAATGCATGTTTAGTTTCGACACGATTGATGTAAATTATTAGATTGCTATTATGTTATCATTATTAAAAAGACATTTAAGTGCTGACTTTTAATTAAGTAACTTGAAGACAAAAAGTGTATAAATTCATTCCCTTTAACTAGTTGCAGGTAACCGTTGATTAGATGTGGTTCTTGGTGAAGTTTTGTTATTATGTTTTTATTTTTTGTATAAGTAATAATTACAACTGGAATGTAAACCCCAATCAAGGAAAGATTATGAATAAAGACACAATAAGTTACGAAAAATATTTCTTTTTTATTTAAACGTATGCAACAATGGTATAAAATACAAATTATTATCTCTATGATTCACACATACTAATTTGCATTTGATATCTTGAGGGTCTAAAGTAATGTCAAAAGTGTTACCATCCTGAATTTTGGCTTTGTAAATATCTAAACGTGAGGATCTTATTGGGTAGGTAAACACTTCTTCCTTATTACTTATTTTTACGCCAATAATACATATCTTATTAGGTTGTTCGACTATATTAATTATTTCAACTATATTATTAGCAGTTGATAGCACATAATTTTCTCTTCTTTTGGGAGACACTTTAAATTGTTGAAAATTAAGTATTTTTTGTTTACATTTCATGGTAACATAAGGGTAACTTAAATTAGCATTCTTATCTTTACTCTTGAAATTTGATAGCTCTTTAAAACTTTCACAAATTCTTCTTGCTACCTGTGGTAACGGATTGTTCCCACTTCTTAGTAGTCGTTTAATAAAATATAATTTATTTTCAAAAGGATAGGCACTAAAAGAGTGCAGAGGTCCAAATCTCTTTACCTCAGCAGTCACGTGAATTAAATTGTGCACGTTACTAGTAACGTAGTCAGCTCCGTAAAAATCTTTGTACTGTTTCACAAAATCCTTTAGGAGCTCTTCAGCTAATGGTAGCAAGTATTGGTGAGCCTCAGTGGAACATATTGTGATTGCACAGTAAAGCTTCAGAAAATGGGAAAATGCGTCAAATGGAAGCACATCAGGCAGTATAATAATACTTAGATAGAAAAAAAAAGTTCTGTATTCGGTCGCTTTCCAAAATGCTAGACAATCCAGACCTCGTACAGCTCGATGAATTTCACTGGGTAACATATTGCAATTAATCAAAAAATTTGATACTTTTTCAATGTCTGCTGCACGCCATTTCGTGACGTGTTTTCCAAAATTGCCATCACGCCATCCGGTCAGTAGCCGCTTTATAATACCCAAATCGATTAAATGTAGGGAATCGCCTACCGGAAAATCTTTTACCATATCGACTGGGAGATTAAGCAAAGGAGAATCTATTTTATGGTGTGTCCCGTAGAGCTTCCTACGGAATCCATCGTCTGTTCTCTCGGCACAGTTTAAGTCAGGAAATACAACGGTGTGAGAGTTATGAGAATATTCCCCAACAGTAACACATTTCATACACCCGTGTTTCCCATTGAAGTTGCAAACACCTGAAAAAATTTTGAAAGTTAATTGAATTGTATTACTTTTTTATTTTAACAGAATATAAAACGAAAATTAATTTACCTTCCTCCACAATCTTAGCACACATTGCACAAGATAGGTATATATATAATAAAATAGATATAATAATGTAAATCTTGAAAGATTGTGAGAGACTGGAGTCTGAACTAAGCGTGTGTGTGTATGTGTGTGTGTGTGTGTGTGTGTGTCTGTCTTTCTGTTAGTGGGTGTGTGTGTGTCTGTCTGCCTGTGTGTGTATATCTGCGTATTTACCTTTTATAAACGCTCTAGCAGGTGAATCGCAAATAAAACATCTTATGCTAACTGTGACTTTTTTCTCTAAACTCTGCCGAAGTAATATTCCTTGCTCTAATAAATTTGTCATATCATCAATAAAATCTTGCAAATAGGTTAATAAATTTTTTGGTTTTCCTGTGCCGTAGTAAATTCCAATTACAAATGGTTTAATTTCAGGATTTTCAAAAATATTACATAATATAGGCCAAAATTCTTTTTTGGAGCTTTTATAAATTGGCAAGCCGTCAAAATTAAAATTCAATGAAATATGATCTGGTGCATCAGTCCATCTTTCTAATAATTCAGTTAGAATGTCAGTAATTCCGTTATGCCAATATTCACCGCCTTCGATTTTTTTAATTATAATATGTCTGGGCGTTTTTAAAAGAGTTCTTGGATCGTTTGGTAATGTTTCCGGAATTAACTCATTAACAATTGACCCAAGATCTTTAAGCGCTGCTTGAGTAATATTTCTATCAATAGCCCATTGTCTTATTTTATCACGAAACAATATTTTTTTGTAATAAGTATTGATACTGTCGTCTTCACTGTCGTCTTCACTTTCTTCAGAGCTATCTTGTCTTACATATGTATTTAAAGCAATATGATCGTCAATTGGGCAAGAATTATTGAGTATACTTTGCGGATACACATTATTTGCTTCAAAAGAGTTTATAGAGCGTGAGAATTTCATATCATGCCCAGTTTCTATGTCTGTAGTAGAACCCATTTGATTTTGGGAAGTAGGTTCAGTACCTAATACGGAACTCTCTCCGGTATCAATAAAACTTACTTGGTCCGAATGGTTTGGATGATGATTCACTTTCTCGTCCATCGAATTCATAATTCTCATATATTGCTTTGATATTTTTCGCCTAATTCCACCGGTTCTAGCTTTCATTTTCCAGGTTTTTTTCAACATTTTGAAGACAAACAAATTTCTAACCTTCTATTGACATAGCCACAGAATGACACTACTAAAGTCGATAAGAAAACATATCAAAAGCTTTATGCTTTATGATGGTTAAAAATTAATTTTAAAAACACTGAACGCATTGCAATCCTCCAAGCAAATATTGTGATGAAACTGAAGGCACTAGAATAGCACGAAGATGCTATTTTAAAATGTTAGCATTATAACTGTAGTACACAAATTCTTTTAAATACCACAAAGCAGTTCTCGGCTGGCTAAACTTGCTAATATAGGTCCAAACGGGCTGAGGACAACTAAAAGCTGTTCAGCAGCATTGAAATCGTAATACACAATGCTGTAAAATGACACTAAGCAGTTCCCTGTCAGCTAAACATGCAAATATAGGTCCAAACGGACTACGAACAACTAAAACCTGTTCAGCGGCATTGTGGTTTGCTGCACTTTTACTAAAGGCATTTTAAGAACCTCTTTTCTTAGTGTTAGCCAGCTGCTGTATAGCCTAAAGAATTAAAACGTTTTTAAAATACTTTTAAGTTGCTTCAGATTGTCAAGTGAACAATTGTGATGGCTTACAAATACCAAAAGTTATACATGACAACAATATTGATTGCTTGAAATGCTCCTTGTGTTGCTTGGGAATAGCCGACTGCGCCCTCTAGCGGTCGAACTCGTCAATGGAGTGATAACGATAAGGTCAAGAATAGCAGCTGTTATCAATGTCGAAGATAGTACGAAAAGACCGCCAGTTTTGGACGGGGACCACTACGCTACGCGACTCTACATAGAATATGTACATAGACAACTACATCACGCCGGCGTGGAGACGACAATCAACGAGTGTCGACAGAATTATTGGATTTTACGCCTGCGGCCGAAAGCGCGGGCTATCATTCATCGCTGCATTCCGTGTCGTATCAGAAGAGCTACGCCGCCATCCCCGCCCACCGGTGACCTACCGCATTGTCGACTCGCGCATCACAAACGACCCTTCACCTACTCTGGATGGGACTACTTCGGGCCACTCACAGTTACAGTCGGACGAAGCACACAGAAGCGCTACGTGGCATTGTTTACATGCCTAACAACACGCGCCGTACACTTAGAGGTCGCCGCATCGCTCAGCACAGACTCCGCATTACTGGCCTTCCGAAGGTTCATCGCAAGAAGAGGATGCCCTACAGAAATGTGGTCAGACAATGGTACGAATCTCCGAGGTACAGCATCAGAACTCCGCGAGGCAACCAAGGCAACAGAAGAAGAGGCTAACAAGAGGTCGATCAGCTGGAGGTTGATACCCCCCGGATCTCCCTTCATGGGGGGGGCATGGGAGCGCCTCGTCCGTAGCGTGAAGACAGCGCTAAACTCCGTCCTGCACGAGCGACATCCTTCAGAAGAGACACTCGCCACATTCTCGCCGAGGCCGAATATACAGTTAACAGTCGGCCACTTACGCACGTCTCGGTCAGCCCTGAGGATCCTGAGGCCATCACCCCCAACCACTTTCTCGTGGGTGGTTCAGCGCGAACTCCGAACCCCGGCACCTTCGACGACAGCGGCCTCATCGGGCGCCCCCACTGGCGCGCCTCACAACGTCTTGCCGACCTATTTTGGGCAAGATGGCTACGAGAGTACCTGCCAGACTTACAGCACAGGCGGGAGCCCCACGCTAAGGGCCCCGCAATCCGAGCCGGCGACGTCGTCCTAGTCGCCGATGGGACCCTGCCACGCAACACATGGCCGCGTGGTATCGTCATCGCCACACACCCCGGACCGGACGGAGTCACCAGAGCGGTCGACGTAAGGACGAAGGGCGGAATCCTGCGGCGACCCACAAAGAAACTGGTGATCCTGCCTGCGGCGTCGGCTGCCCTCCAGGAAAATCAAGAACGCGACGACCTGGCGGACGACGCACGGCGGGAGTTAATGCATATTTATAATGAGTAGCACTATAACTATTTTGAAAACGACTTAAATAGTTAACACTATATGCTATATCAGGTCGCGTTCCACTAGCGACATACTGTAGTGCTCCAATTATATTTCTATACTTGATATCAGAACTTTGATTCTTGCTGGGCTCCAATTTCAAATTTTGTTCCATAGGTGTTTCGTTCTTATAATCTTTTATATTATACTTTTCTACCAATTGTTCAATGTACTTCTTTTGACTTAGTGACATCTTTTTCTTCGACGGGTTATATTCTATATCAATTCCCAAGTATTCCTTCACACTTCCTAAATCTTTCATTATGAAACGAATATTTAACAGCCTTTTTACTTCATTTATAGAATTAAAATTCTCTGAACATATTAAAATATCATCAACATACAAACATAAATAAATTACAGCATCTTTTACACTTCCTGTGTATAAGCAATAATCATATTCTGACCTTTTAAAATTAATACTCAACATATATTCATTAAAACAATCGTACCAATCTCTAGGGCTTTCTCTTAACCCATATAAAGCTTTTCGAAGTTTACAAACTTTGTTCCTTCCAATGTTATATCCATCAGGCGGATAGATGTATACCTCCGATTTGATGTCTCCATTCAATAAAGCTGTTTCTACGTCCATCTGATGTATCTGCCAGCCATTAACACAGGCTATAAATAAAAGCGCTTTCATTGTAGTAAGCCTTGCTACTGGCGAATAGTTATCTTCATTTTCATCATACCACTGTTGAAATCCTCTAGCAACAACTCTTGCTTTATATTTTCCATTTGATTTAATTCTGTAAATCCATTTCACATCTATAATTTGTTTATCTTTAGGTTCATTTACTGCTTCCCAAGTTTCATTCTTTTCTAAACTATTAATTTCATCCTCCATAGCACTTATCCACTTCCTTGCTTCAGGACAATTTACTGCTTCATCATAAGTAGTTGGTACTAGCGCATTTGACATATTTACGTATACTACGTGATCTTTTAACCTTTCTGGTAATTTCACTATTCTTTTAGGACGACTTTCAGCACGGCTTTCTTCACAAGGTTCTTCATTTTTGTCCTCTGATTTATCTATAGTTTCATCTTCATCATTGTTTATTACGTCAAAGAACTCTTCGTTATCGTCATTTTCTTTCTCTTTATCACAAGCTTCAAATCTAATTATATTTTCTTCTGCTACATCATTTTCTATAAATCTTACATGTCTAGAAACTATAACCTTGCCGTCAATTAAAATTTTATATCCCATGTCAGTATATCCTACCAATATTCCTTGCTGACTTTTTGGATTTAGTTTTGATGTCCTGACTTCCTCTGGAACACGTACAAAACATTTACTGCCATACAATTTTAAATTTTTGACAATTGGTTTTCTACCAGTAAACAATTCATATGGCGTCTTCTTTTCTACTGTATTCGTAAGCAATCTATTACCTAAATATGCTGCTGTCATCACAAATTCAGGCCAGTACTTTTTCTCTAGCTTTGCTTCTGTCATCAAACATCTAGCTCTGTCCATAATTGATCTATTATAGCGTTCCGCTACTCCGTTTAATTCATGTGTGTACGCTGGTGCAGGTTTAATAAAAAATCCTTTCTGCTTTGCAAATTCATAGAAATTTCTATTTATGTACTCACGACCGTTGTCACACCTTACTTCCTTTACTTTCTTACCAGTCTGTGTTTGCACTAAATCAACATATGTCCTAAAGCATTCAAACACATCACTTTTATTTCTAATAACACAAACATATGCATGTCGACTAAAATTATCAATAAATGAAACAAAATATCTTTGACCCTTGTATCCTATTGTTTGCATGGGTCCATTATCATCCGTATGAATTATTTCACAAGGTTGTGTGGCGCGTCGTCTGTTATTTACGAACGGTAAATTACTCATCTTATTTTTTAAACAAATTTCACAATGCATATACCCTTCTAATGTGTCAGGTAAACCATCTAAAACTTTATTACGACACATCTCTTTAAGTTTATAAAAATTAGGATGTCCTAGAATACGGTGCCATTTTTCTTTAATTGACATTACTTTATCACTTTGATATGCTACACTTTTTCTATTATAAAAGATCTTACCTGATATTTCAAACAATTTGTTATCCTTTTTGGCTATAGCTATTAATCTTCCTTGAACATTGTATATTTTAGCATTATTACGATCAAACCTTACCATATTTTCCTTTGTTGACAATACTATAAACGCTGAGTAAATTCTTTTTCATATTTGTAACAAGGTAAACATTATCTATATCAATTTTTGTAGATTTAAATCCTAGGTTACAAAACATGCTTACTTTACCAATCTTGTCAGCTTTAAGACAAAAACCATCTCCAACCTTTATATTTATTGGATTCTTGAGCGTTTCATATTCAGAAAAATATTTAACATCGTTGACAATATGATCGCTGCACCCACTGTCTAACAGCCAATCTATGGTTCCTGCTTCATTTGACTGTTCTGTCCCAACTGTCATTACCTCAACATTAAATGCATTGCTATAATTTCTTCTGTAGTTTCGTCCTCTTCCTCGGTTACCACGGTGATACCTGTTATATCCACCTCTATTTCTAAATTTTGGACAATCTTTCTTAAAATGACCTCTTTGGTTACAACCATAGCAGTTGTCATTACGACTGTTATTACCACTGGTACTAGCAAAACTGTGTTCTGTCTTTACACAATTTCTGGATTCATTTTTCTTGAAATCTAAAATTATTTTTGACTTTACATATTTAACTGTTTGTTTCTCTTTCGGCATTGCATCAACAATATTAATAAGATATTCAAATTTGGATGGTAATGTTAATAATAAGTAATTCAATCTATCCTCTTCACTAACTATTTCTCCTGCTCCATTTAAATCATTTATTTGTATCTCAAAATTTTGGAAAAAATCTAATGGGGAGACTCTTTCATCAAATTTCAATTAGAGTATCTTCCTTTTTAATAATAACTTGTTCGCACATCCTTTTACAATATATAAATCATCAAGTTTCTTAATCATCTTATAAGCACTATCCTCAGATATTACGATATCGATCTGCGAGTTTCCAATGCTATTAACTATGTAGTTCTGAGCTTTTAAATTCATTTTTCTCCAATCTTTTTCATCTATTTCTTTATCTTTCTCCTCCTGTTCTATAACTTTTTTACAGTTTTTCAATTCTAGTAATAATGTCAAACGGAACTTCCATTTCTCATAATCAGTGCCTTCAAAAATTGGTATCTTAAAATCATCCTTACCTTCCATTTTTCTGACCTAAGGGTTCCGGTCCCTGATATGTTGACAATTGTTTTCTTCTCAAAAGAAAATTTTCAGATCATTTATTAGAACGGATTAGAACTACGAGTACAAGAGAGATAAAAGTGATACGAAAGTGTCAAGCAACAGCAACTTCTTTTTAAAATATTCATCTATAGGTTTATCTACCTAAACCAAGAAGTACCGATACCTAAACTATAAAATCACAATATTTAATACCCAGTAAGATAGCTTCTTCACTGGAGGATTTATATGGCTATTTTGTCAAATAAAGCATCATGGCTCTCTCCACCATAGCGTGCATGCACTACAGACCCACACTGTCACCTGCCGCAAACACCGAGACTCAGTCTGATAAAACTATAGCCACATCCTCCTTGTAACTGCCCGTTCCATAAAATGCAAGAGCAAATTAATATCTGTAAAAATATAGTAACCGTTATTTATGTGGTTCTATACCAACCGCACACTTAATGACATCGCAAAAGAAAATAAATCTAAATTCACAATGAGTTTATGTTCCATCGCCTTGGAGCTTGGAGTTACAAGTCAGACGATGAGGGAGGCAGCAGAACTAAGCAAAACAATCCATCTCTGAGCTCCATGCATTCTTATTTCTTGTTCCTTCAAAGGCTAAATCCATCGACTTTTACATCATAACCTTAAACGCAAGTCCGTCGGGTGCAAAACTCACTACACTTCAGTCCAGCAAGATAGCGGCTCACCCACAGCCCACAGCTGGACTTGATAGTTAATAAATTGTATAGGTAGGTAGGTACGTAAAAATTTTGAACTGAAACTAAGCAATAAGAGCCCAAAGCCGTTTCGGACGAAACGAATGCGTGACTAAAAGAGGTGACGTTGGCAGGGTGGTGAAGCGGGGAGGGTCGGGGGGCATTTTCAGACGACTCGCGTGCTGTCAAGTAGACATTTTGGCGCAAATCGAGTACCGTTTTGCTGCTTATCTGTCAAAGTCGTTGCGTCCGCATTGAATACGTACGAAAGCGACCGCTGACGTTATGTCGAAATGTGTTTCGGATTGCCTCGCATATGCACGCATCGCGTACTACTGACGTCGTAACATTATGTAGTAACCCCCCAGATTTGGCTTCTGTTATATTACCTTTTAATTTTATATCGGACAATACAGTTATCTTCTTTCCATCCGGTATTGTGTTCTTGTAAGTTTTACAGTCTGTTATATTATCAGCTTTATTTTTAAGAATCCTTCTATATACCAGGTAAATTATTCTTAAATTTTTTAATATCTATTCCGACTCTATCTAGATACCCCTTTATAATAACTCGCAAATCATAACTGTCAAGTGGATAACCCCACTCTGAACAAATATTTATATACTTAATAATATATTTTTCCGCATCTTCATTTAGGAGAGCCGATTTACTAATATTATATTCTTTTGCTATTTCAGCAAGAGATCTTTTACCCATTTTGTAAGCTATTATAGCGGCTTCTAATATTTCGGGATCATACCGTTTGTATGGGTTCGTACTTTTTGATTTATATACGCGGGGCATCTGAAAGTAAAAAAATTGTACTTAGATAAATTCGTTATTACTGAATAATTTAGGCATTAAAGATCCCTTTTTGTATCCCAGTTTAAACCATAGTTGTATTCCACATTTCGTCAAAATCGGTTCAGTGTTTTAATTTCCGAATACCCAACATGAAGCTAGTATCGCATTACAATTTTTTTTCAATTTCATATATATAATGTATGTACGTATATTTATTTTATATAAAATTACCTACCAAAAAAATATATTGTTCTTTAAATTCTTAATTGCGACAACCCTAAGATGCTGTGCCTATTGACATATATGCCGTCTCTATTCAACTTATGCTCGTCCCTAATGACCTCTCTCTTGTTTCTATTCATATCTGACTCGTCCCCATTGTCCTCAAAAATAACCATATTGTTGATGTTTTTAATTTTTTTCGAATAAAATTACTATTAAATAGAATCAAAGCTTACCTTTGATATATTAACACTGCACAAACAGTAAACAATGCATATAATCCGAAATTAGGTTCTGCAACCATGAAATCTGCTTGAATTTTAAAAGTTTTTGTCGCTGTATGATGAAGCAGCACGAAATTACGCGTGACCAGAGGGCTGGCCTTTATCTGGCTCAAAAGATAAGCATTGCCATACAACGTGGCAATGCTGCCAGCCTTCTGGGCACGTTACCACGGGGCAACGATTTGCCAGGGCTTTTTTATTTATAAGTAAGTAATTTAAGTAATTAGTTTAGTTTTAGTTTCTTTTTTTGTTTATATTATTTAAATAAAACTACTTTATAAAGCAGCACGAGGACGTTATACTTTTAAATAAAATTTTTGACACTATTACTCATGTCACGTTTTTCAGTGTTGCCATTAAAATTCTCATATAATCTACTACCACCACCACGGAACAGAGAAATAGGTGGAAGTGCCAAGTGGGCGTGGCGCGCGTGTCATAATCCGGTAAAACTACACAAGATCGACCGACCCGTACATCAGTCGTATTCTAGCTACGTGTTGAGATCGTTTTGTCCGCCCGACCAACATTTTTTTCGCTAAATATCCGGTGTTGTAGTGTTTTAGTATGTAAAAATAGCAGTAAGAACAAAAATAAAAGCAATGTAGGTATTTCTTTCCATCAGTATGTACGACAACATACATTTTCTTTTAAAAAAATACGAAAATCATTCAGGTACGATCATATTAACTAGGTAGTTCTAGAAAGTTCGTTCCCGTAAGTTGTCGCTACTCGATTAGTGATGTACAGATTTTGCTATTCGATTAGTGATGTACAATTTTTGTCGATGAACTGCGCTACTCGATTAGTGATGTAGTCGAGACGGATACGGATTTTGTCGATAAAATAAATCAAAATTTCAGGTATAATTTAATAGAATAACGCAACGATTTTAAGTAATATATAGACTTATTATAAATATGAACATTTTCTAGTATTTTTATTGCAATAAAAAAATTAATATTAGTCTAACCTTTCGAATTATTTTTAGGCCCAAATGTAAAAGAAAAGTGGATAGATGCAACGGGTAGGGTTAACTGGATGCCAAATCAAGCACCATATGTTTGGAGCGTTATGAAGAAATAATTTATATCTAATTTACTTAAATATAATAATTTAATTTTCTTATAAAGGTTGTCCTTTATGTCAATTTTTTTCTGCTCTAGCTCCTGCTGCTGCTCCCAAATTTATATGTAACTAGCTTTAACCCAAGACTTCATTAATGTAATATAAGTAATTTGAAAAAGTCTCCATTTGTATGGCAAAATAAGATTCACCATGCCAAGTTCCATTACTCTTTTTTGGGGATTTATATCCCCAAAAAAGAGTGATGGAACTTGGTTTGGTGAATCTTATTTTGTCCAATGTCCTTTTCTGGGACTCTTAAACATTAAACCTACATATTCAATTTCAATTAAATTGGTTAAGTAGTTGAAGCGTGAAGAAGTAACAGACAGACGGATTTAGTTGAATATCACTGTAATACTAGTAATGGATCTACAAAGTTATCGACACAATTCTCTGTATTTTAAGCTCACCATGCTGGTTTGGGTGAAAGGGACAAAAGAAAATAAATAGAATGTACCAACTTCCCGCATTCCCGCGCAGATTTTAAAAGCCGATCGAGAGAATGGGCAAAATGGCAGAAGAGAAATTCCTCTGCCATTTCGACCATGCGGGTAGCAACCCATCACTATTTTGATTCCCTTTCCCACTTTCTCGCCCGCCCTCACGCCAAAAGTAGCCTTTGGATCTTGCGGCCCTGGGCGATTTCAGCTTAAAACCGCAAGACTCAAAATGCTCTGTATGTTCCATTCTATTTGGGATTAAGATCGCTACAGGGATAAAGACGGATTTTTCATGTTCTCAAAATAATAGATCTTTAATTATTTGAGACTGGCTTCGCCCACGATTTAATCTGCACATCCATACTAATATTATAAATAAGAAAGTTACGCAGACGAAGTTGCGAGTGAAAGTTAGTGTTAAATAAAGATAAGAAAATTAAAAAAAAATGCCTTTGCGTTAAATTATATGGATACTGTTAATCAATATTAAATAATATGGACATCACTATTCGAGTAGCGCACCTGTCGGCAAGTAGCAGAATTATTCGTAGCTTGGGATTCAAGTGACGAAAAAATTCTGCTTCTCGACGATAGATGGCGCAATTATCAGACTTATTAATTTGAGTTAGACAGTAAATAGCAAAACGTCGTAAGTACTTTTTGAACCGTAGCAAAATAAACCTTATGCTTGAGACTTAATGTCGTTTTTAAAATGTAGGGTCTATTGACTTAGGCCAATATTGAAATAAATATATTCGAACAATCAAACGAATTTTTCGTATGTGTGCAATATGTGATTATTGGTTTATTTGTGTGAGTTTGGCGACGCTTGTTTCTTAACTAATTTAGGCCCAAGGCACTTCCATCTATTTCTCTGTTCCGTGACCACCACAATAAAAAATGTGTAAAAATCTCATCAAATGTTGCTAGTAAATTAATGTTAAAACAAAATTTTGATTCCGTCCCTATTCACCTCTCAATCCCTATTCCCCTCATATTACGGTATTGCAAACTATTGGCAATACTACTGCTGATGCTGACAATCCATTTGACACATGATAGCTGGATGATTTATTTAACTGAGAGAGAGAGAGAAGTTAGAGAATCCACAACTTCACAGGCTTCCTATTTCAACAAAAAATTTAATTTAGGTACCTACTTACCTTTAACACCTGTTTGTTTGTATTAAAATTAATACAAAAAAACTTCAAGTCATAATTAACTTAACGATTTATTATTTAAAGGGTGTGAAAGTTATGACTAATGACTGGTTTGGAAGTATAGGACGTCCACGTTTTGTAGTGGCTCCTATGGTCGATGCCAGTGAATTGGCCTGGAGGATTCTCTGTCGAAGACATGGAGCACAACTGTGTTACACTCCCATGTTTCACAGTAATGTTTTTGTAAAGGATCCCAAATATAGAAAAGATAGCTTACAACTCTGTGATGAACTGGATCGACCTTTATTTGTTCAGGTACATACTTACTTTTAGTAGTTTTTTTTATTAAATATCGTTGGTTTATTATTTTGAACTATTGGTTTATTTATATTATAAATTTAAATGTATGTCTCATGCAGTTTTGTGGTAATAACCCTGAAATAATGGCAGCTGCTGCTAAACTAGTTGAGGAACACTGTGATGCTATCGACATAAATCTTGGGTGCCCGCAAGCAATAGCTAAGCGAGGCAAATATGGCTCTTTCCTTCAAGATGAATGGGAGTTACTGCAGGAAATAGGTGATTATTTTTAAATGTTTTTATTTTTGATTTATTAGGGACACCTTTGTTTTTACAATAACATATTTTTAATTTGTTATGGGACTACACATAATTAAATTAATTGGTTTTCTCCAAAGTAAGGTAATAAAATCCATTTTTCATACAGTTTCAGGAATGTCGAAAGCCGTTTCAATACCAATTACTTGTAAAGTGAGAATATTTGAGGACATTAAGAAGTCGGTTCAATATGCACTTATGCTTCAAAAGGCAGGATGCAAGCTGATCACTGTCCATGGGAGGACTCGAGAGCAAAAGGGACCACTCACAGGGATTGCCAGCTGGAAACATATAAAAGCTGTCAGGTTTGTTTAAAAATCCATTTCTTTCATTAGTCATATTACTCTAAGAAAACTAATGAATATGGAAAGTTTAAAAATGAAAACCTTGTTTCAGTATTCTATGATTAATTTTTTTTAATTTTTATCAAGTAATATTTGTTATCGGAAAGTCTTGTACCTAATGTAAACTTTGATATGGGAAAGTAGGTAAAATGTACCCTTAACTTTTTATCACAGTCACTGCATGAATGTAGACATGTATTCTGTACTGCCAGTGAAAAGTGATCTAAGTCCAAAAACATAGTTTTGAGAAAATTTAGTTTAAACTTTCAAAAATTCTCACTCTTTCTGTTCGTCAACTAGAAAAACTTTGATTACCAATCAATATATTTTAAAACTTAAGAAGTCTTTATGATTTAAACAACTTTAAATCATCTAGTTTTAGATATTTTAGAAAAAAACGCCAAAAAATATCATTTGACACGAAAAAATACTTGTGTAAAATACTATAAAATTACATAAATCAATTTACACATTTTTTTCTGCGTTGGTGCCAATTGATACCTTAACTTTATTTTGAAAGTCTTTTAGAGAATCGAAGCGCTTAAACACAAAGTTCCAAAACAAAAGTTACTTATTTTAGCATTAGGTTTTTTGTGTTAATTTTATTTTTTAATTGGGTAAAAAAATAATTACTTAGATCAGTATACACATTAAAGTTAATTCATTCATCTCGTGTATTTTGATATATAACACATATTATAATGATCTAAATAATAAGTGTTTATGTGTAAAGTGATATAAGTAGCAGTAAAAAAATAATATAACATCAGTAACTTACTATTTTCGTAAGAAAAAAATAAATAAAATAATATTTAGTTTGGCCAAAATGTAAATAAATATAAAGGTACATAAAATAGATAAATATCTTTGTTTTTTCTATTAGTTATGTACTATTAAATCCGCTTACATAATAAGCTTGAAAGATAAAACAAATTATAGGCCTCATTGGTTTTGTCTTATTAAGTTACTAGCTTTTGCCCGCAGCTTCGCTCGCGTAGGGGTGTAATTTATCAAAATCCTTTCTTAGGGGATGCCTACGTCATAGTAGCTTTATGCATGCAAAGTCTCCGCCCGATCGGTTTAAAATTGGCAAAGTTTCATACAAACTTTCATCCCCTATTTTATCCCCTTGGGGGTAGAATTGATCAAAATCCTTTCTTAGCGGATGCCTACGTCATAACATCTACCTGCATGCCAAATTTCAACCTGATCTGTCCAGTGGTTTGGGCTGTGCGTTGATAGATCACTATGTCAGTCAGTCAGTCACCTTTGAGTTATATATATTTAGATTATATATATTTCGAAGTACACATTTATCACTTTTCACTAATAAGTTTGAGTAAAATCTTTCGAGTTTATTGATTTAGGTAAACTTAAATCAATACGCACGAATATTAATGTCCATTTTTTTTATTGTGAAATAGCTAAAAAAACGGTTCGGTTAATTTTGTAATAAGTATAATAATATCATAATACACGAACAAAAATGTTGGAAGCCCTCAAATATACCTACTTGTATTACTGTGCACAATGACTAACTTCGGCATTTTAAGTCCTATGGCTATGGGAATAAGACTAAACAATAGCATTTATTTTTCTGATTAAGAATATGCAAAAATTCAAAAACGATCTATCTCGAGTTAGATCACTTTTCACTGGCAGTACAGTATTGATTATACTAACTACTTATATCAATAGGTCTTCATTTTCGCTTAAATTTTCAAAAGATTTATTTTACCTAATTTAAAAAAAAAAACAATTTTTTTAATGGAAATTATATAAATTCTACCCCACCATCCTATGTGTATTTATTTGTTAATTACAGAGAAGCTATATCAATACCCATGTTAGCCAATGGAAATATTCAATGCCTAGAAGATGTGTACAGATGTTTAGATTATACAAAGGTAGATGGTGTGATGAGTGCTGAGGGTATTCTCACCAACCCAGCCTTATTTGAAGGCATCAATCCAGTTACATGGGAGATAGCGTTGGAATACCTAGACTTAGTAGAACAATTTCCATGCCCATCTTCATATATAAGAGGACATCTGTTTAAGATTTTTCACAAAATGTGAGTACCTACAGTTAGTCATCTTGTCCAACATTTCTAGACCACTGAGTTTCAAATAAAATCATCATAATCTCCAAACTAGCTTTTTAGCTGGTTTTTCCCCCTATGATTATTAACTGTGATTATTACATTAAATTAAATTAATTCGCACATGCATATCCAATTTACTTTAAGCATAATATACCTAATAAAATCGAATACCTGTGCTGTGACTACTTTGCAGATTTACATTTGAAGACAACAATGAAGTACGACAAATATTAGCAACTGCACAAAACCTGGATGACTTCCGAGAAGTGTGTAGGAGAATAAAAGACAAATACTTGCCTCATCATGAAGGGGTACTAAATTATGACAGCAACAATAACATCTCCAGAAATGGGTTTGATTTGATCCTGCCACCATGGATATGTCAACCATATGTAAGAATATCCCCCGAAGAACATACAATGAAGATGGATATGCATAGTAAAAATCAGGTGATTAAAATTAGTTTTGTTATAAAAATTGTTCACTCATGTGCTGTTTTAAGGATTGTCGAATTTGCTGACATCAATTTCGAAGGGTATATATCCCATTCGTCCCCAGTGGGGACGTCCTCACTGAGGACAAATGGGTTAATTTTTAGTTATGTGGGTTTCGATTGTTACCACCGCATCGTCCCCCTGGGGACGAATGGGAATAATTATTGTTTCACAGTTCCATTCGTCCTCACTGAGGACGAATGGGACAGACTTTCCCTACAATTCCTATTTGTCCCCAGTGGTGACGAATGGAAATTTTCTTTATATTATTTCCATTTGATCCCAATGGTGGCAAATGGAATGGAATAGTTATGCTAAATAGAAAATGTTCATGTAAGTATATTGAAATTAAGGTTACATGTTTGTTAAACCTTATTAAATTAAATATTGTTTTAACTTTTAAGCCTTGCAAAGATGATCATTCAAACATAGAATGTCGTATTTTTAATTTAGTAAGAAAAGTAATCCATGATAGTAGATAGATAGATAAATCGTTAGTAATTATAGATATAAGTATAATGTAGCATAATTTTTGTACTAAAGTCTTTGACTATTTAAACATTATTCACTCAAGGTACCTATGTTGCATTGGATAAGTTCTTAAGTAATCATTTTTTTTCAGTGTTATAAATAAATTGTTAATTATTCTTACATTTAAATGATCATCTTTGTAAGGCTTAAAGCGGCCCTTCCCGGTCGCTCTGTCGTAAACGCGAGCATAGTTTGAAAAGCTTGTTGTTTCATCCAGGGCAATGCTAGCAAAAGAGGCAAAAATAGAGAGATAGCGCCTAATGGCACGATTTGTATTCTATTGAATGAAATTAGTATTACTATTAACTATCCATTTAACGAATATTGACTATTCACAGGTTGCGGATATTTCATAAAATTTGTTTCAGGAAATACGTGTTTTTCTGTAAGCCTTATAAGTCTGTGAAATAAATGTTTGGTATCAAAATTTTCATTACATTTGCGAGGTTTCTCGAAATATTTTTCTTACTTTCTCAGTTTATAAGTACGTTATGAACGGTCGAATTTCAGGTAAAATTTGTGCAAAGAACCAGATTTTTGGAGGCGTATACTAAACTTGTTTTTTCAAATTTAATTTTTTTATTTCGAAAGATAGCGCACAAAATATTTGTTAGTTCAAAAGTTTTTAAGAAAGATCAGTTCAACGCCATAATCACGTACGAGCGTTTGTATTAAAAGTAAGAAGGGAAGGCCGCTCTTAAGCAATCTAAAAGATTTGACAAACATGTTACTCTACATGAACATTTTCTATTTAACATAATTATTCCATTCCATTTGCAACCACTGGGATCAAATGGAAATAATATAAACGAAAATTTCATTCGCGCCACTGGGGACAAATGGGAATTGTAATGGAAGACGGTCCCATTCATCCCCAGTGGGGACGACGCGGTGGTGACAATTGAAACGCACAAACCCAAAAACACGTCGTCTGCACTAGGACGTCCCCACTAGGCACGAATGGGATATACCCGTTTCGAAGCAATCATGAGTAGTCAAATGCAAGACTATAATGCGCCGAGGGTCATATACGGAAGTCATAGTCCAGATTCCAGTGTTATGGTAATATATTGTCTGTCTCTAGATAAATAGGTCAAATGTAAGCGTGTTTGCGTTCCATAGCCACCTAAAGAATAGTTTTCTGATAAGTTTGACAAACATAACTAATAGTATGTACGAGAATTTGTACCTGAATACAATATTGTGGTAAATGGATGTACAGTGGAGATAGTTAGAGTTTGTTTGTTTGGGATGTAAGTTTACAAGAAATTGAAAGCACCAGAGTGATATAGAAAGAAGAGTGTATGCGGAAAATCAGGTGAATGGGGCACTGCATTCCTTTATGAACAAATGAAAGTGTCAAACATAGCACGTCTGGCTGTTCATAATAATGGAGTGCTGAAACCCGTAGCTGAAACCAACACTGCTCTATAGAAGTGAGAGTTGGGTATGGCAGAAAAGGCACAAGACATTTGAGAAAGGAATGATGAAAGGAACTAAAAGGGTCTACAAAGCGAATGTGAGTGAAAGATTGGGTGAGGGTCGTATTTGACGAACGTACCGCGACCACATTGCAAATGTTCTTAAAAAAGGAGAGGACAGAAGTCCTGTAACCGGCGGGCATGCATGAAGAGCGTGATGAGTGTAGGTGAAGCGAAAGAAGTCTGTCAGGATCGTAACAAATGCAGTTCCATAGTCTCTGCCTACCCCTGTGGGAAATAGGCATGATAATACGTATGTAAGTATGGCGAATATGTCGGTTGGTAGCTCCAAACTCAAGATATGCATAACTGGCTTTTCTTATCATCATCATCATCATTTAAGCCGCATAACGTCCACTGCTGAACAAAGGCCTCTCCCAAGGATTTCCAAAATGGCCGATCTAGAGCGGCCTGCATCCAGCGCTTTCCAGTGATCTTATTCAGGTCATCAGACCAACTTGTGGGTGGGTGTCCTACGCTTCGCTTGCCAGTACGTGGTCGCCATTCGATAAACTTTTTGCCCCATCGGCTTTTCTTATGTTAGCTTAATTTAACAATTTCAAAATAGACAGTTTATGTGAACTACAACGGTCCTTAGTTTGTTTACTTCCCAGGATGATAGTCAGTGTAAGAGAAGTCATGAAGATCCGAATGGTAATGCTATATCCAGAAAGAAAATGAAAAAATTGAGGAGGATCTTGAGGAGGCCACCAAAGCCAGAGGGTCAAAATGGAAGAAGTGGTGACATATGTACAAATGATGGCTGCCTTAATCCACTTGTAAGTACATTCTGATCTACTAAATTAATAAAACCACACAAACAATATAGCGTCAAAAAAGCCGCCAAGCTACCTTGATATTTTTAACAAAAAGAGGGTTATGTGTTTGCCGCTATATATGTATGTATGTTCATCTGTTCCGTCGTATCTTTATAATATCAAATGAGGTATCATTGGCGCCCTCTGTAGACTATAAAGTAATGCACCTAAAAATAAAATAAATCTTATCATATCTATCGTGTTGGGTATCAAATGAAAGGGCTTAATTAGCAAAAAAAAATAAAATTATTAGCTGTTACTCCCTGCTGTGCTTGCTTTAACAGTATCAACGTACTTTTTAGTAAGAATTTTCCCATAAAATTTATTAATTCAATTTAATTTAATTTATTTAATCATTATTCTGATAAGTTGTAAATCTAATAAATTACCTACTAATTATTGAATTCGTGCTCACAATGACATGTTTTATTCTGTAATTATGGATCAAAGTTGTCCTAAATAAATGTTTTTTTTTATTTACCAATTATGTACATGGAAAATAAATACATAAAGTAAAAGTTGTACAAAGGCACTACCTACTTATTTAAAATAGAGATCTCTTCTTAATTTAGTTGGGTTTAAGTTTTAAAACTACTTAAAACTTAAACCCAACTAAATGTATGTGTCGCAGATATCACAAGATATCTGCGACACATACATAGAGAGAGGTTGGGTAAGATTATGTTTGTGCACATGAAAGTATTGTTCATGTTGCTGTCACTATTTACATTTGGTGAATAAAAACATACACGTACTGCAGTCTCTCCAATCTTTTCCAATTAAACATTTCGTCACCATCAACTGGTGTGACAACTGTCGTAATTATTATCGATTCAGCCGAATAACGTCCACTGCTGGACATTGGCCTCTCATAAGGATTTCCAAAATGACCAGTCTAAAGCGGCCTGTGTCGAACGCCTTCCACGATCTTGGTCCGGCCGTGTGGTGTCCTACGCTTCGCTTGCCAGTATGCGGTTGCCATTCGAGAACTTTTTTGCCCCAACGGCCATTGGTTCTCAACTATCGCATTTTGTAGTATATCGATGTAATGTTTAGGGTTTCCTTTGTAAACAAGGAACCCTTATAGTTTCGCCATGTCTGTCATGTCGGTTCGTCCGCAGTTTTACTCAGACTAGTATCTACTAGAAAGCTGTATGTCATGCTCCTTGTCGTGCCCTCTTTGACCCTGGCATGCCTACCCATCGTCTTATAAACATTATTTCTTGTTTTTGTCACTAGATGGCGCTATAGCTATTCATTAAAACATTAAAATCTTTTATTAATGTTTTTTTTAAATAAAGTAGTACTATAATTAATAAATATGACTTATACGAAATGCAATATCTTTAACTCATATTCAATACTTGGTCACTTTTTTGCTAGTCGTGTGTGCTGCCATCTCTGTGTGCCTACCGGCAACGCTAGTTTTGCATACTTTTGGGACCTCCAATCGTTTCTGTGGCGTTGGGTTAGGTTACGTTAGTAATTATATTATCTTTGACCTTGATAAGATTAATAAGCAATAAAAGGATGTATAAAATCGGTATATCATTATATGCTCAATTAAAATAAAAGTAGGTATATTTATAGTTTTATTGTAAAAATTATACCGAAGTGGGCGCACTGAAGAGCATACTCGCTAGCGTGCCCACCAAGATAATTCCATTATTTTCAAATCCGTTTATGACACCATAAAATTGTATATTCAATCTTTACAATACTACTGTAGTCAATTTGATATTTAGTTTAGTGTATACCAATTTACGATCACTTTAAAATTTCCTTCCGGAGCCGCTTGGTTAATGATGTTATGGCAAAATAAGACTAGAGCCAACGGACTAGCATATGACTCACCTAATGGCAAGTGTCGCCATCATAGCCCATAAACATCAGTGGCATCGAATTTACAGTGCCTCCAATGTGCTATTGGCCCAGTGAGGTAAGATGTTAGTCACTGTACCCTGTAGTTTCACTGTCTTTTCTCACCCTTCATACAGAAAACTACTATAATATATGTAAACAGAGCGTGGCAGACATAGGTTAGAGCGAGCTTCATTTTTTGGAACCGTTCTTATTGTGTGGTCATGCACATTTTTTATAGACACTCTGGATACAAGTCTTTCATAGTCAACATTTGAAAAATGATTATTTTTTGTTTGAAAGTGCATGCTTGGTCAGGTGGTTCCATATATATTTTTTTCATAATTGTAGTATAGTTGGCTGAATTCGGTTATTAGGTTAAAAAATTAATTTAGCAGTGTATTTATGTAAGTATTTATAATAATACTAGCTGTAACCCGCGACTTCGTCCGCGTAGAAGTCGAACATTGTTCTAATAGTTCTAATAGGATTAATTGTTTTTTTACGGTATAAATTGTGTTATAAGTAATATCCCGTTACCGTCATTTGCTAAGCAAAAGAGAACAAATGATCTATTTGTCTGAATTTTTTTGTCTCTCACTCAAATAATGACATAGTTTCATAATAATAATAAATTCACAACCCCTAATGCACCCCAGGGGATGCAATTTTTAAAATCTAATATCTGTTTTATTGACCACTAATTCAAAAATGTCATGTGTCTTGCAGCTCGCTTCAAAAATGACGAAGATTTATATAAACTTGCAACCCATATTTCACCCCTATTGGGATGTAATTTTCAAAATCTGATACATGCTTTTTGCCTACTAACTATTAAAATAACTTAAAATTTTCATGTGTCTCACTTTAAAAATTACGAAGTTCCATACAAACTGGCAACCCCTATTTCAGCACCTTAGGGATGGAATTTCCAAAAATCCTTTCTTAGCGAACATCTCCTAATCACAATCTACCTTCCTGCCAAATTTCATCTTCATTGGCTAAGTAGTTTTCGAGATGTCGTGATGAGTGAGTGAGTGGTTTTCGCTTTTATATATATAGAAGAAGATGGAAGATTATTAATTTTGTTTTATTTTTATAATTAATTAATAAAATAAACAAAAAAACTAACTAATAACATAATTTACTTACTTATAAATAAAAAAGCCCTGGCAAATCGTTGCCCCGTGGTAACGTGCCCAGAAGGCTGGCAGCATTGCCACGTTGTATGGCATTGTATCTTTTGAGCCAGATAAAGGCCAGCCATCTTAACGGGCGACAGAGTTATATTATTTATGCGCGGATGGTCCCCACGGCCCCAACGTTTCAACCCCAAACGGCTCAAATAAGTAATTATTGCCGAGGCTACTATATTTGCGCCGTTTGAGGTTTTCTGCAGCAGCAGCGGCTGTCCCATTTTTAGACCTTGTGACCGAGAGATGAGATGGCGTCAGAGTGTCAACACAGGTAGCGTCCTACACAAGGGGATCTGATCCGGATCCCCAATCTCCAAAGCACAAGGGTCATCTGATCCGGTCTCTTGCCGTCATCCCTAAATAGGCTGCTAGGTTCGATATTAGATAGATCGGCTAGTGGATGCTAGCAAGAGTTCGGTAGCAAAGCGTCATCAATGTGTCGTCAATGTGAATGAAAATAAACTGACCCTGCTGGGCAAAGGCCTCCCCTTCTCTTCTCCATTTATCTCTATCCCGAGCAATCAGCTGCCATCCACCCAAGAAACCCTCGATGTCATCCCGCCAACTCTTCCTTGGTCTACCCCTCCGTCTTCTCCCATCTGGTACCCGCAAGGTGACCCTATGGGCCCATCTACCTGCTTGCATGCGGCACACATGTCCCGCCCAATCCCATTGGAGTCTGGCAGTCTTGACGCCTACATCAATAACCTTAGTTTCGGAGCGGGGAGGTCTGTATTTCGAACCCTGTCTATTCGGCTTACCCCTAATATACTGCGTTCCATCGCCCGCTGGCAAACCTTTAGTCTGGACTTTTGTTTCTCAGTCAGCGTCCTTGTTTGTGCGCCAAGAGGTAAGAATAGGCAAGTTACACATGTCGAGGAGTTAGCGCTTTAGACAGAGGAAGGTTGCCTTCATTAGCGCTTTCATGGACCAAAAGCTCTTCCAGGCGTTTTCGATGCGACGATCGATCTCTTTGTCCTGCCTGTTGCCGAAGGTTGCGATCTGGCCCAAGTAGATGTGTTCCACGACATATTGTGTCTCTTTCTCATCTACCTCGATCTTGTGTTTGCGGCTATTTGCAATTATCATTATTTTTGTCTTTGAATGATTCATTTCGAGTCCAGCTTATTAATCAAATAATCTCATCAACATATTAAATTTTAACAAGCCAACGCCTTGAAGTGCCATTCTTGAAACGTAGAGTCACCTAAACGAATGGTTATTCTAGTAAAAAGACCGTTCGTTTAGTGACTTCGTTTGAAAAATGGCACCACTGATAGAAAACTAGGCTCATCTACTTCTAACAAGACTTTCTTCCCAAGGTGAAAGTGGGCACGCCGCGCAGAGCATGACATCTTTCGAAAGTATTGTAGTTTGTAAACACCATTTTTAGGGTTCAGTACAAAAATGAAAAAACGGAACCCTTATAAGATCACTCGTGCGTCTGTCTGTCACAGACAATTTTCTCTGAATCTACTGGACTAAATCAGGTGAAATTTGGTAGGAATTAGGATGGTGTAATCCTATGACCCAAACACAGATGTGCAAAGGAAATAAATATTTTTTTAAAAATAAGGATCATTTTTGGGGGACAAATTAGGAAATTTTAATAAAGGTTTTGCAAACCTTAGATACTGTGTCATATATCAAATATAAAAGAGCTCGTTATGAGGATCTCAAATGTATTTTAATTATTATTGTAAAATAAATACTTTGGATTTTATTTATGAAAGAAGACGAAAATTGACCAATGCCCCATAAATAATATAATTGCTCATTGATTACAGGAAAACCTGAAAGAATTATATCAGTTGAAATAATTCAATAAAATACGTTCACTTACGGAAAATAGTTCACAATAATACCACTAGATAGCGCTATTATTAATTAACTCGCGTCTTACCACGACGATTTGAAATGTGATATTTTATAATTTAAAAACTTTGGCATTGTAGGGTTTAGGTACAGATTAAAGAGTTATAGTCAGTCAACCAACTAATAAAATGTGCTCGGGAAATACAAATTCAATAAAATTCGTTAGTCTAAGTTTCGCTAAACCATGAGGTGTGAACCCAAAATCGGTCTTCGCAACTACGGAACCCTACACTGCGCGGCCCGACACGCACATGACCGGTTATTATTGTTTATTGCTTTCAGGGTGGTAAGTGCGTATATCAACTCTGTAAAAAATGTTGCCGAAATAAATGCTTCGAAGAAAATCTGGACTGTGCAGGTCACAGGATACTTGTGCGGACACGGAGAGAGATGGCTAAGAAATTGTCTGTGGGAAACAGTGAAAAAGTCGAGGCGTAATTTAGATCATGTTTAAAATTACTTTGACATAAGATATGTACATGAAAATGTATATAATGTAAAATTTTACAACAATGTTAATAAATACATAACATCAAAAATAACTAAAATTATTATTTATTTATATTTAGCACCATGAGGCTGATAGCCTCGCACGCAGGTCTGCTATTGGACTATACTTAGTAGGGCGATTGCGGCTCTTTAAAAGCCGAACCTCTACAATCCCGTCTTAGGTTTAAAAGGTCGGCAGTGACACCGTTCTTATAAGAACGGTGTCACAATAGGTACTTGTGTAAAAAAAAATTTTATGTAATTAACAAGTACCTATTTGCAAAGCTGCCTTTGCAAATAGGTAAATTTAACCTAAGATAGGTGTTTTGTACTTATCAAAGCACATTAAGCGTCACGTGCCCCTAGGAGCGCACGCCGTCTCTTCTCGCAGGTCTATGTGCCAACGGTACCAAATAGAGGGCTTTTACCACCACACTGGTTGCTATGGAAACTACTAGCATCACTAACCTTTACCAGCTAACATTGTCATAGCTTATTCATCTGATTCTATACTTAGCTTAAATTCAATCAGTGTAGTTTTATTTAGGTAGGTACTCAACTAGTTTTATTTACAATTTGGGTGTGTCACCCTGTTGATGATGTCATTTCAACCACCGAAACCTTGAAATTGTGGGTTAATGGTTTTTATATATCTACTGCGCGCGCAGTTACTTATAAGTTGACCTGCGACAAAACTAGGGAGTTGAACGACAGAAACAAGAGACTATATCTACGTTTTTCTGTCCGAAGTGCACAAATGCATAGATGCTGCACATCCTCGCAAGCTCGAAGATCTCATCGAAGAATAAATGGATTGGAACTGCCTCTGAACTATCAACAAGTTATCGGCTGGATCGTTTTCATCGCGACTGGAATGGTTAACTACTTGATTCTTATTCAAATTCAATTTGATGAACTGAAAATGTCGTCATTAATAGTGTACATTGTTCTATATCTCTCTCACATCATAGCACATATTACGGCGTCGTATATTGACGCAAGTGAGGACGAATTGAGGAAGCTTCCGATTAACAACGTACCCGAATTTGACCGAAGTCTCCATGCACACGTCATAGAAAATGGGCGATGTCATCTCTGCAACATATACACCAGCAGTAAGAACACCAAACATTGCAGCCTTTGCAATAAATGCGTCGATCACTTTGACCACCACTGCAAGTGGCTGAACAACTGCATCGGTCAGAGAAACTACACGTCATTCGTCGCGAGCGTCACAACGGCCCTCTTAATCTCGATGATGACGACGTCGCTCTGTATAGCTGACATAGTGCTATTTTTCGTATATCCACATAAATTGAGCAATGTCGCACAGAATTTCATCAAGTGTCCTTCAATACCGATTACACCAACTGCATTTTGTAAGAATTCTACAATATTTTTAGTATTTTTAATATTTTTTTGTGTTAGTGCTTTTGCGATCGCGTGTGCCCTATTACATTTGTGTTGTTTTCACGTTTACATATCAATTTTGGGTGTTTCTACATATGAATACGTAATGAAAAGTGGAAAATCAGATCCTAAGTCTATTTTCCCAAGTAACTGCTGTCGATTCAAAGTACCTGGAAAAATGTACATAAGTAAATCTAAAGAACGAAGTAAAAATTATAATGCAGACGACGCGGGTGCTTCGGAGTGTGGCGCGGCTGCTCCAAACGGGGCAGGGCATGTGAACAGTTCACCTGTGAGCAGCGACACTAATGTTGCCAATTTGATTAGCGTTCTCATCAATAGTGAAATAGGTAGAGCTAAACGTATGTTTATCTATGATAAAAATAAGATACATCCCCAAAAAGAACAAAGTGAGAGTTAACATATTTTTATGAATTTTTACATATCATTTTAAATCCTCTAACAGGTGCCTTTCACATATAGCTGGGGAGCCGACGAGGCTAAATTTGGATTTACTCGAGCGCCGTGGGGACCTATTACATTTTGAAGATTAGATAGTAAGTATGTAATAAGAAAAAAAAAGGTTATGTAATGTGTACCCTTTCACTGGTGGGGGGAGTGATACAGGTTTTCAAAATTGTAAAAAATTGTTAAACAAAAATATTCGAGCGCGTCAGATGTTGATAACTAAAGCCGTATCAGTTGTCAGTGTCAAGTGGGAACTTGACACTGATAACGAACGCATGTTAATCTGCCGACTAGCATGGTGGAGGTGGACATACGGAAGGGTAGAAAATGGGAAAAAATATTATTCCAGCGCGTCCGATTTTCAGAGGGGATGTTAATTAAGACTGAAAGAAGATCCCATTAAAAAGACTGACGATACGGAAGTGACACAGGCACGTAGCGGCTTTATGAAAAAATAAACGCCATATTGAAATACTCGAGCGCGTCAGATTATTATACCAGAGGTTCAGTTTGGTGTCCAGATCGTGCTAACCCAAAATCTGACGATTATCTCGAGGGGTTTTCTTGAATCTTGAATTTTAGGCAAATATAGTTGTCGGTCGTCAAATTGCTTGCACCCCTAAATTTTGGAATAAAAAATCACGTCTAACCCTAACCGTTTCCACATCAAAATCTGGTGATCTAATGTGGGGACTGTGTGTGAGAGTGAGGGATAGAGAAAAAGTGAAAGGGAAAGAGAGTTAGCGGACTAGGGATAATTTTTCAAAACTAAAAACCGACTTCACCTCCAAACTACACAACCGATTTTGATAAAATTTCCATGGTACCACCTGGAAAGTATACCCTTTCAAACAAAAAAAGATTTAAAAATAAAAGATCGCAACGAATTGATAACCACCTCCTTTTTTGGAAGTCGGTTAAAAAGGGAATACAAGCTTTATACCAACTGCTCGCACTATACTGCATTTACGATTTTCGCTACTTCAGCTTGTGAAAATCGTCAGACAGCTATTTTTACATTATTTCCTTCAAAATAAAAAAAATAAATCGACCGCGCTCGAGTATGTCCAGGTGACGTTCTTTTTTAGCAAGTTTGTGACCCTTCCCCTCCCTTATGTCACGCTCAAATCGTCAGATTATTGAAATGCAAACTTTTCAGCATGTAATTAACCCACTTTATCTTCATTTGTCGCGCTCGAGTATTTCCAATCATCGACTTTTTTACCATTTTAATGGGCTACCCTAGACGCAAGTCCCTAGATCGATAGCTTATACCTGGTGGAAGTTATCAACAGGGTGTAATGTACCCCTCTATATGTTAATCTGACGCGCTCGAGTAAATCCAAAAATCCCCTCTTGGGCTTTTAATAATGTTTATATGTTGTTAATTTAAGCAAATGGAAACAATTGTTTTACATTTTTTCCCAATTTGAACTAAAAGATGTTATCTCAAAATGGGATGATAATGATAAGTTATATAAGTATTGTTTAAACAAAGAATTTTATTAGATCAGTACCAATTTATTACATTTTAAATTAAACTTACAATTCCCCAAACTTAATGTAGTAAATAAATGTGTTTTCATTCTCCATAATGAAATTGAGATAAGTAGGTACTATTTAATATGTTCATTTAAATAAAAATAATAATGTACGGTGGCGTTTAGTCACGCTTACGGCGACGATTTTGTTCTTCCTGAAAAAAAAAAACCAATATGGTCAATAATTTGAGACAAACAAAATTCACAGATTGCTACATTATGTTCATAAAATCGTAATTAAAGGAATCAACTTGTAAGTCAATGTCTAAACATTTGCTGGTTGACGTCATTCTTGGCCATGAAATTCATCTATAATCAGTCACTTGTTTTGTATTGTACACACAGTACATTATGGTAAATGGCATTTGGCAAACTTTTAGGTATCGATTTATATGGATAATAAATAAAAAAGTAACAGTAAATGGAAAGAGCAGTGTAAAGTAAACAATGACCTGCATTAAATATTTATGATTATCCTTCTTGCAAGATTTTATCTAAGATTGTATTGTATACTTTAGATAGTATGCAACTGATAAATTTTACTGATATCATAAATGTGACATTTTGAATATTAGTTACTTAACAATTAAAAAACCTCTAAACCTGCTTGTATACAACAAAATCATATTATTCTAAATACAAAATATTTATCTTTAAAATCCTAAGGAATTAGTGTGGACAAAGCAGTAAATAAAAACTAGAATAGAATAAATGTTATACATATTACACTATACTTACTTTCTGAGTTAGGATGATGAGTATCCTCCTGAACATTCCAATGAAGTCTATGAAGAGCTCCAGAGCATGCTGTATGAAATCCTTGCTGCCCATGCGGCGTTTCTCGATGATCATTTGTGTGTCAAACAGTACAAAGCCGCACATAAGCATAAGTCCAAGGTAAAGGTGAGCCTAGAAACAAAATAAATATTAAAATATTTTTTACTCACAAGTACAAAAACTACTTACCTATTGCACAATATTCAACAAGTTTCAAAGTGTCTTATAATGATTCATCAGTTTTACTTAAAGAAGTTTCTACATTCATGTAGATAGTCCTAAATGATTTGTATCTGCTTTGGTTTTATGAACTCATACAGTACCTCATGACTAGTGATCGGAGTAGATAAATTGTTTTGGGGTCAATGTACTGAAACATATTAATATAGACATGTCTCTGGGATTCTGGGATTTTAAAGTTATTTTTGTCCAGAATTTTAAAAATATGTAGTTACATGTAGGATGAAGAATATATCGATATGATCAAGATTTTTTTCACACTTTCATCATTTTAACTATTTCAAGTGACTGGTTTTCTAAAGCGAAAAAAAACTATAGCATGAGAAAACATAGAGATAAACATATAGCAAAGAATGCAAAATATGGACACTGCGCCAACTCCAAATAAATTGGGAAAATGGCACCCAAAAAGGGTTATCAATGTTGTGATATCTATGATAGTTCATGAAAAAAGTACATAAAATCAGGCTTATCAATGTTGTGATCTACCTACTCTGATCACTGCTCATGATGGTTACACTGACAATGCACTGGTCATTGCCAGACACTGGGTGGAAATTTTCATACTTTCAATTTATCAACAGGAGACAGAACAGTGGTAGACTGAAACATATATTAAACTGTGGAGCATTTCTTTACAAAGTAATAAAAAAAAAACATTATATACTTACTTGATAGAGGAAATGAGACTGCATGAAGAGGTTGACTAGGGTCATCAAAGACATAGATGTGAACAGCGTCATCAGGGTACCTCCCAGGAACAGCCAGCTTCCACGCTCAGCAAGCATGGCTGCGATGGAGAAGCACACAAAGACAAGTGTGGTCCCCAATAAAGCTGTCACAATTATGGCAGGGTCAACAACACTGACATACTCCAGCAAAGGACCCATGCTCATACCTGTAATCAAAGAAAAATACTGTTATTCAGACATAAAAGTGGGTATTAATTAGCTTGTTCAAACTATCTGCCTAACTTAATCTTGCAAGCTCCTAACTTCTTGTGGAAAGTAAAATACAAACGAGTTTTTCTCACCTGAGGTCAATCCGAATCCTAACAGGTAACCCAGACGGAGACTTGTGTTCTTTCCATTATCAGGTGTGGCAATGAGCATCAACATGAGTCCAGCCCCTATGATAGCTGACATGAACCCTGCTTGGAACCAGCTGAACATATCCACATACACGCCAGCTGAGGCGGCGCCGCAGGTCATCATGAGTGTGCCGTACACATTTTTCAGGTGCTGGCGGACTGGAGGTTCCCTATAAACAATTTTTTATTTTGATTAATGGCTAAAACCCTTTCAAATCGGTGTAACAGTCTTTATTCATAACTAAATTTTACTTTACGTAAGTGTGTTTGGCAGATATATAAAGTTGTTTAAAGGATAAATTACTACGTACCTATCTACTTTTTATTTTACCTTATGTATGGTGTAATAAGAGATTAGAAATAGAAAAATAAATGCCACAGAAATTCATTGTAATAATACTGGCAAACATAATATCGATAAATCTTGTATTTTTATTCAGCCTATTATCAGCATTTTATCACGTCATCATAAAAAAAATCACAAGTCGCAAATAACTTTCCATTTCAATGTTTGTTGTTCTAGAATAGTGGCGAACAAAATGAAGATTCAATGGCCTCGTTAGCATGAATCCGTACGCATATGTTCTATTTTTGGCTTGTGAGCACGGCAAAGTCTCGTTGTTGATACTGAATCAAAATTATATCAATCAGCAATACTTACAGACGATTCTGAAAGCTGTTTATGAATGTTTGAAGATTGGGAGTCATGTTGAGCAAATTGTGTTAATGTTCACTTGAATTTGTTGTTCAGAAAATAAATGCTTCAATTTGTCTAAAATGCAAGTCTTGGTAGAGGGCGCTTGCCAAAAGTCACTTGTCGTTGTCGATAATGGATATATGAATGTAATTTAAACAATTTCAAGGAAATTATTTCGTCAGTTTCACTCGCGAGATACCAACACACAAACAAAATGCATGAAATAGATATACGCAGTATTCGCAGCAAAGTACAATCGAATCGAACAAAGTGAAATCACTTGTGACAGTAGGACAGCTGACAGCTTGCTTGATTATTATTATTTGACTTTATACTTTATGGCAACATTGGCAACATTTTGCTTGTACTTTGAATCGATATTTTTTATGATGATTTTCTCGCTTGATCACACAAACTACACTTTATTATGTCATGCTCATGGTGCATCAATCAATGTACGTCTCCTAGTAGGCCTAGGCCACGCCAAAAGTGGCCGTTTTTCGTAATTGTGCGTAGAAAAGCTTCATGTCCTCAGTTTAAACTGTAAAAACTGTGAAAACATAAATGTTTTATGTAATTTTTTAATGCTGGAAGCCGAGCAACCACCTGATAAAATATATCCATCACTTCATATTATAGTGCTTTTCCGAATTGTGATAAACCATTATTATACGATGGTAACGACTAGTGTTTGGAAGTTAATTTTATTGTGGGCTTCATCGTACAAAAGCACAGTGTCTTGTCATAAATATATGATTATATTTTATCAATAACCATGTCGTAAGTAACATTTTAACTACATACCTATTCAAAGTTTATATTTAGATTATTATGTGTTAAAACTTGCAGTTTCTTCACTAAGTGTATTATAAATAACATAAATATATACAGATTTAGTAAGTACGCAGTGATTGTAGTGCACAAAGAATTTTATTACAAAGTATGGGTAGGTATTTGATATTCGTAGATTGCGACATGAATCTAAACTTTTATTTTCTTTCAGGTATTCTGGTGAAAAAGCGAACCAGCCTAGCAACAGATCTAGCCTTGTAAAATGCTTGGAATTCAATATTCTGCCATTTCACTGGTTCAATCACAGGTTCCAAAGGAGGCTGTAATCCTCTGGCTCTCTCAGTCTTGTTTGTATTTATAATAGGCTCCAGTGAATCCTGTCTTGTATTTTTTAATTGATGTCATCATGGTACTTCTCAGAGAGTAACAAAAGAATCCTGTAAGACAAAATGTATAAATGTATATAGTTGTAATTTTAATAAATAACTTATACTTAAGAATGTGTTGTTATTTGTTATCGTGTGTGAATAAATATTTTACAAGGATTAGCATTGTTATTACTTACAAAAAAATATGTTACGTAAGTTGGAATAAGTTACTATTTTTCACATAAGTTGTACTAAAATAGTGAAGTAATATATCTTACTCAGTTTTTGAAATCCAAATTTCCAATAAAAGGTATTAAGTAGGAGAAAGGTAGTCCATACCAAAAAAGGTGAATGGTTTTGTGACGTCAACCAAAACAATCCTGTTTAAGGGCTGCTATAAAGGTGTAATGGTAGCATTAAACAATGCAGTTCAGTTTAAGTGCTGCTATAAGAGATAACGGTAGGATTCCTGGACCCCGGAAAATTCAGGTAGCCCCTTAATACCAATATTTACCATACCACTAACCGCTTTTACCATACCACTAACCGCTCCCAAGTCCCACTATACTATAGTAAACAAAAACAAAATCGATTCGGAATAAATTGATAATTCTATATTTGTGGTGGCAACATTTTTTATGACGTCATCGTCTCACAAAACACGTGTTGCTCGTTTTGACCAATGAAAATTGAACACTTCACACACATACAAATTCACTCAATACAAATGATGAAGTGCGATTTCTGAAACGCGGAGTCACTTAAACGTATGGTTTTTGTATGGGAAAACTATTCGTTTAGGTGACTCCACGTTTCAGAAATCGCACTTCTGAAGTAATATAAGTTATTAAGTGTATAATCTTTATACTCTTAATAACTTACAAGTAAATCTTTAATATTGCGATAATACTAAATTATTAACTAACACTTGGTAAAAACATTTTACCACTGAAAGTATATTAAATGACTATATTCCATGATATTTAAATTACATTGTGAACAGTCAAAAACCTAAAATAAGAAAATTAATGTCTTTAAAAATGAAGAAGGGCTCTAAAGGACTCGTTTCCAAAGCCGTAAAACAATAAAAAAACTACATTGACAAGATAGTATTGTCAAATTGATCTAACCTCAAAATCCTCAAATAAAATGTGTGTGTATTTTGGTGTGCGTATACTGTGGTGTACACACGTTTTGAGTTTTGTGTGTTATTTTTAGTATTTTATTTAATAATAATACGTGCACATTACTTTAAAGATGGGCAAAAAAACGAAAGTAGGAAAACAGCGTAAAGACAAATATTATCAGCTTGCAAAAGAAACAGGTTAGTTCGAAGAAATTGTTCATTCCAGTTTTCAATTTAATGTAAGGATCTTTTACTAATTTTATTATTATTTCGCAGGTTATAGATCACGAGCAGCGTTTAAATTAATCCAGTTGAATAGGAAGTTCGGTTTCCTTCAAAAATCACGAGTATGTATCGATTTATGCGCGGCACCTGGTGGCTGGATGCAGGTGGCTCATCAGAATATGCCAGTGTCCAGTGTTGTGATCGGCGTCGATTTGTTCCCCATAAAGCCCGTACCTGGATGTATTGGCCTCACAGAAGATATCACAACAGAAAAGTGTAAAACTGCCATAAAAAAAGAAATCAAAACATGGAAAGCTGATGTTGTACTTCACGATGGTGCTCCAAATGTGGGTCTCAATTGGATTCACGATGCTTATCAACAAGCATGTCTCACATTGAGTGCTATGAAATTAGCAACAATTTTTTTAAGACAAGGTGGTTGGTTTGTTACCAAAGTATTCAGATCTAAGGATTACCATGCGTTACTGTGGGTTTTGAAGCAATTCTTTAAAAAAGTTCATGCCACTAAGCCTCAAGCATCTCGTAATGAATCTTCTGAGATTTTTGTTGTGTGCCAAGGATATATAGCACCAGATAGCATTGACCCTAAGTTCCTTGATCCGAAATATGTGTTTGAAGACTTGGAGATTGTTAAGAAGCAACATAACAATTTGATGCATCCTGAAAAGCAGAAGAAGGCTAAAGCAGAAGGATATAGAGAGAATGATTACACTACACATCATAAAGTTCCAGTGTCAGACTTTATAAGCAAAGATGATCCCATTGATTTGCTACAGGAATGTTCAGAGGTACCTAATAATATTTCTCTACTTGCATAAATGAAATAAAATTATGTCATAGAGCTAATCTGACGATGAGGCCAGAAGGTAGCCATAGGAACTCATTACTATGAAATTAGTGCTTTTTTAATTTGTGTTGGAAAGTACTTTTCTGTCAATCTAGTATAATGTTATTCTTTTAAACAACTTAATAGTATTACTTTTATGATTCACAAACTTACACTGGGGCTAGCTCAATCAGTGTTATTTGTCAATATATATTTATTTATTTTTCTTCTTTAACTTATTTCAGATAGTCATTGATGATAAGGCTGTATTGGAGCACCCTAAGACTACTGATGAAATAAAGATCTGTTGCAAAGATATCAAAGTTTTGGGCAGGAAGGATTTGAAGGCATTGTTGAGCTGGCTGAAGCAAATGAAGGAATGGAAATCTTCTCAGGTATATATTGATCAATTCATTTTTGGTCTTTAAGCAATGTTTATTTTGAAGAAAGTTGTTGAATGATGAATCAGATTTTCTTAAAATTTCATAGGAAACCTCAGACATGGTTTTTGTTTATTTACATTTAATTTAATTATAGTATAATTTTGTGCAAACGACTTTTTGCCATCTTATAGGTAGTGAGATGATACCGTTGCTGTAGAAGATTTTAGTACTTCTGATAAAAAAAAAAACAGGACAAGTAGTTTTGGCAGTCCTATCTTGATGTTAACTTGACTCTCTTAACTTTTGCTGTGTGGATAAAGAAGTGTAAGGTCTAGTATTATCATGATGAAAAAGCACACCCTTTCTTTTGATCAATTCCGGCTGCTTTCTCTCAACTTCCTTTTTGTTGTCCCAACTGTTATCAGTTGTAGGCAGTAGAGATCTGAATCGATGGTTCTGCCCGCCAATAAAAGCTCATAATGAACAATGCCCTTTCAATCCCACTATAAACACAGCATCACCTCATTGCAAGTTAATCTGCGTTTTTCCATAGTCTGTGAAGCAGACTGACCTTTGACCAAGACCTTTTTCGGACGTTCTGTCCATTTCATCCATCCATTTTTCATCACCACTTATCAATCTCTGAAAAAACGGTTCGGTTTTATTATGTCTCAATAAAGAATCGCAAGTGAGTACACGGTTCATTAAGTTTCTTTCAGAGAGCTTGTATGGCACTCAAATATCTAGCTTTTTTGTATACCCAGCTTTATTCTAATGAGTCAAAACTGTTTTGTAGTCAATTCCCAGTTCTTCAGCTATGTCATAACTACTGATAGTTATGCTGATTTAGCTGCACTTTTAAAAAATGGAATCCATTTTATTTGTTACTGGACGACCAGAGCAAGGTGCATCTTTGAATTCCTATATTGAAAAAGCTTAAACCAACTTTGTGCTATTTTAACACTGCATTAGGACCATAAACGTCACAATTTAAAAAATTGGAAACAATATTTTTATTATATGTATAATTAACCAAAGGAAAAAACTGTTTTGAAAATGTAAAATAAGTTTTAATTAAACAGTTTTAGTTAAATCATAGTGAAAACATGTTGTTTGGTTCATATTTCAGAAAAAACCAGAAAGTGATGAGGCAAAGAATGATGGAGATGAGAGTAAAGAAGTTGATGGTGAGGAAAAGAGTGACGAAGAAGACAATGTTGATGAGAAAATAGCAGATCTACAGGTAAAGGCTTTGATGGTCTATTTCTTGATCCAATGTTATCACTCGTAAAATTGTATGTCATCCCTCATTTGTCAGTTTGTATGGTAGCTCATTCTCAACACATATTTTACATTGAAACTTCATTTGTTTGTTAAAGTAAAGTTTTACTATCGAATTTAATACTATAATATGAGTAACTACAGAGCTCAAGTTGCGGTTCAGGTGCGTGGTTCCAGTCGCATTCAATTATAATGTCAGCTTACAATTTGACGGTTTGAAGTGGAAAGATTATAAACTATCGTATATTGTGAGCTTACAGTACAGTTTACAATTTATCGACAGTTTATATTCTTGCACGATTCTTTATAAACTCTCGGTGTTCACAATAAAATTATATGGTGACATATCAAACAAGCATATGTCGCACATGAGTGCAGTTCAAGATGTAAAGTCCTCTACAAGACAAAAACTTCCTCACAGACAATACCCTTTTTGTTAATTGTGTGTTTCTTGCATTACATAAATCAAAGATGTTTGGCTTCATAAGGTTTACCAAAGTTTGTCCTAGTTATCATACTTAATTACCGTCTTTTTGTTGTATTATTATATTATTAAAGAAAAGGAAAATACTAAAGTAAGTATTTTTTTGTTTAGGTTTTGTATGAGTTATTTATATATTTTTTAATGTCTTATGTTTAGGATGAAGATCGACGTTTGACTAAGAGGAAAAGAAAACAGTTAAACAAACAACGACAGAAATTAGCGGAAAAAATGAATCTAAAGATGGTACTGAAAGGCGACGACGGCCCGATCATGGAGAGCCACGACATGTTCAAATTGTCTGATATCAAGAATGCTGAGGTATTTTTGTATTCCTTTAATCCAAACTTTGATTGATTATTAATCATAAAGTCTTTATTCTCAAGTATTAAAACACAAGTCATAACGGTAGCTTTAAATTCTTCCTGGTGGTTAAAGCGCTACTCTGGGATGACCATACCTGCAGGTTTACTAGACTTGAAGCCGCTAAAACTTAAGGGTTTTCTACGCACATTAGCCAAAAGTGGCCATTTTTCGCTAATGTGCGTAGAAAAGCTTCACATTCTCACTTTAAACTGTAAACAGTAGTTTATAAAATAGTTTGAGGGGTTATCTAGGGTCTGACCAAGACAAAATTTTAAATGATATCTGTTTCCTTCCAAATGATTTATTTCAAATGGATGCCTCCATTTGAAATAAATCATTGCAGGTCATTCGGGGTCCAGTGCTTGCAATAAATCATTGCAAGCACTGGACCCCGAAAAATTCCGGTAGCCCCTTAATATGCAAATACACTTTTGTTTTTAGGAAATGTCTCGCATAGTCGACCAGCAGCCTGACATTGTCGCCGATGCTAGTGATGACTCGGATGATGAGTTGAAAGTGAAGAAAAAATTTGTAAAGTATGATGTGGAAGCCTCCAAATTGGATTCGTCAGGACTGTTTTACAAAGACTCTGATAGCGAGTTGGAGTTGGACTCGGATTTGGATGATGAAAAAGAAAAAGATTCACTTGGTATGTACTATATTTGTTGATTTGATAGTCCAAGTACTTCAACCACGTGATGTCGAGTAAATGTTCATCTGTGTAGTTTATCTACTGTAATATTCAGTGTCTCTCATCTGATTTATACAAAGGTTTTGAAAAAGTTTTTAAAAAGGCATATTTAAAAAAAATGTCTAGTAATCGTAATTGCATTGTTTTTACACAGCATTCTCAGACTCGGAAAATGAAAGCAAGAAAATTGCGAAGCTCACAAAACTGAACACAATAAGAAACAGTCAAATGACCAAAACTCCAACTATACCTAAAGACAATCCGCTGCTGACTGACCTGGACAACACTGATCCAGTGTCAAAGAGGTCGTTGAAGGCAGAGCTCTGGTTCCAGAAGGACTCCTTTAAAGACATTGACGAAGAGGATGATGAGGGGGTGGACTTGGACAAATTGGCGGAAACATTTAAGAAAAAAGGTATTCCATATAAAAAATGTTCCATGTATTCTGACGTGATAAAATCAACTATGGTTTGGCAGCATGTGCAGGCATGCTGGAGCTAGAACTTATAAAGTGTTTTTGATATCGCCATATGTCGGCAGTCTGCGTTTACATAAAAATAACTTATTTGGATTTGTTGAATACTTATCATCCATCTCATAAAATTTGTAGTGGCTACTAGTTGTTATTATTTATTTATATAACCCCTTACCTGTCACTGGGAGGAATTCCTCCCAGGTAAATTGTTTATCTATTGTTTTATTAGTTGCAACAGATAAAGAGATAATTGGATATGCCTGTATTTATTTATATAATTGATTCATTAATCCATCTCATAAAAGTTGTAGTGGCTACTAGTTGTTCAGAAGCTTACAAAATGTTTTGGATATGCCTATATTTATTTATATAATTAATTCATTACAGGCAAAAAGGTTACAGAAGATATTGATGGGGCAGACACTATGAAAAATGGGAAGAAAAGGAAGCATAGTGACACAGAAAGTTCAGATGACGATTCTTCGGATAGTGACTATGATGTGGAAGAGAACATTGCTCCGGCGAATGGTAAATCTGGCGCCAAAGCTGGCAAGAAAGAAGAGTTTGAGGTTGTCTCTCAAGATCCAGGTATTAAAAATAGTATTTACTAATTATTGTTTTGTTTGGACAAAAGTGTTGGGTCTGTGTGAGTTTTTAAGTGGGATTTAAAGTGCAATGGCTCCTTGGTGTTCCATAATATTTTTCCACAAAACAAGTATAACAATTACTTGTTTTCTATAATTTTTCTTTAGTGATCAATCATATCTTTAAACAAGATATAATAAAAACTAGACTACGGGAAGTTTCTTGCTGCAAAGTATGTTTATCCATTGAATTTAAGCACAGCAGGGAGAAACAGTTAGTAATGTATATATTTTTGAAATGTGCTAATTAAACCCTTTAATTTAATACAATACATGATTCGATTCATTTCATTTTTAGTAACTTTTTGACCTGTAGAGCAGTGTGGGATTTTGCCTTGGTTCCTGACATGTTCAGTTTATATGCTCATTTTATGGAAGTAAAATAGTAAGAAGTAAAACTTTCACGAAGAAATAATGGGCTTGTTCGGTTTAGTTCAGAAGATATTTAAAAACTCGAGAAAATTCCATAGAAACCATAGAAATACATTATAACTCTAATCGTATATTGTTTTTTAGGGTTCCGTATCCACAGGGTAAATACGGGATCCTATTACTAAGACTCCGCTGTCTGTCTGTCCGTCTGTCTGTCACTAGGCTGTATGTCATGAACCGTGACAGCTAGACAGTTGAAATTTTCACAGATGATGTATTTCTGTTGCCGCTATAACAACAAATACTCAAAACAGAATAAATAAATATTTTATATATATTGGTACAGAACCCTTCGGGCGCAAGTCGAACACGCATTTGGCCGGTTTTTTAAAATTCTAGTATAGTATTATAGACAATCTTCTTAAGTACCAGCACATTAAAAAATAATACATTACACACATTAAGAAATATGTTTTTTTCTCAAATACGGTAAAAAAAATCGAAATTCTCGTTACATATATAAATAGCAATACAAAATCAAACGTTAGAACTTCAGGATCTCCGAGATATGCATATAAGTGTGCCTAGTGTACTTTGTCAATTTAAGTAACTATTTTACGAAAATATTTGCTCAGGCATAAGTTGTAAAGTTTTCTACTCTTAACTGCTTCTCTGCTGAACTGGGTGTTAAATAAATAACATCGAATACATTCAGCTGCTTATCTATAATCCGTGCATGTCGTAATAGTCTACTAGGGAAAATGAATTCTCTGACAAATTGTATACGGGAGTGGTGCCGCGATGTTTTGATAACCTGTCGCCATATCCATTTGGGTGTTAACCGTAGCTGCAAGTAGTCCTGTGATTACAATTGACATCCAATGTTATGATTATGTGATATTATATGTCCTTTCATCAGATGAGGTCAGAATCTCTGATGAAGGTCATCATGTGCTATTGGGAAGGGGTCCGCCCTCGTTAAGCATTTGCTGAAACCCAATACCTATACGTGATGTTTTTTTTTATAATAATTTTACGGCTCTGGATACTATTATTATGTTGGTACGCTTTTCAGCCACGGGTCCATGGGGACCCGGTCCTTTGAGGCGTTCATGGGGCCAAAGCCAACATGAAGAGGCCTTTTAGTACCTTTTTATCTAAAAAGTGAGATGGCTGCATCTATGGAGGTCTATCCCGTAATGTACCATTGAGATGCATTAACGGACAGTCCTCCACAGCTGCCGAACTATTGCCAGGGAGGGATTTACTTGGTTTGGGCTTTATGGATGGGATGTTAATTGACCGGTTAACTGGGTTATGGAGTGAGATACGGACATCTACCTAAAAATCTCTCACAACAATTTTAGCCTGGTAGATGGTAACTTGCTGCTCGTTGGCTACACTGCCTGTGGGCACCCTAACTAGCCTCGAAAATGCAGCCAGGGCGCAACACAATGTGAGCAGCTAAGGGTGTCGAGAGGTGCGGCTCCGGTTTCACCATCACGGGGCTTACCCCCGAGAGCGGGTTTCCCCGTTATTACGCCATTACGTGCAATACACTTCCACCCTGGAGCGTATGTTCTGCTCTTGCGACTCCACTCTGGCCGGCCAGTTAAGGCAAGACAGAGGCGGGGGGTTATTATTATTATTATTTTTATTATTTTATTCATAAATCACATACAGATTAACAGTTACTAGTCCTTTAGAGCCTATCTTTATATTTTCACTTCTTTATTCCTAACCCTAACCCCAACTATACAATCAAAGGTTGATGTAGGTTCTTTGATTGCTTCAAGGGAGTTACTGGCGACAAATCTATACGAGCCCACTGGTTTTCATAGCTGATTTAGTGGCGGACGGCGCCCAAAGACGCTTACCACAGTCCGCAAATAAATATCACTACAACCGCACTATGAGTGTCCACTATAAACATTTTACATATTGTCCATGAGCATGAGCATTTATAACACTAATCTACACCAATTTCATATTATAAAATCTACTAGAATCAATTTGCAAAATAATTTAAAGCAAACTCCAACTGAACCCCTTGACTTCCCGCCAAAAACTACATGAGGTCTAGAGGACATTATGTCAACTTTATTTCTAGAAAATGAAAAAAAAAAAAAACTTAGAACTGCCATAGTTCTGAGATCCTTCGAGACAATGTCGTGATATTTTATAGTGTTCTGTATACAAATATCGTACGTATTATGTCAGCCAAATAAAACGCTACTATCATCAAACAAATTATTAAAATGAAAAACTCTAAAATCTTTCGATTTTAGAGTTTTTCATTTTAATATCGTATTGCTTATATTTAAGTTAGTTTCTTTTTTAATTATAGGTCTTATGTTATATGACTATAATTATAATTTCCAGACAGTTTCATCTATTATTTTGGACATGAAATAAAAAAAAACATAAATGAGGGTAGTGTAGAGTGACGTCATAGAAAAAATGTATCTTCTAAACTAAATGGAACAAGTCCATGGTTTCTTCGCGAAAGTTTTACTTCTTGCTTAGATCCATCAAATGATAATATTAGGTTGGGGAAAAAGTCTTTTCGCATATAGTATGTATGAACTTGTAATAAAACCACTTCGGCTATACTATTTGTACCTGGCTGGTTTTGGTATCATTTAAAAGTTTAAATTTTAGAGAAGATAATTCCAAATTCAAATTAGGAAAATGCGTGATTTTCATTTGTTTTTCTTACCGTCAAGATGAGTGAATCAAATGAAGAAATTAGATACATTTTAAAATTTTACTACAAAAAAGGTAAAAATGCAATGCAAGCCGCGAAAAAAAATTGCGATGTTTATTGTCCTAGTGCAGTGTCTGTGAGAGTAGCACAAATTTAGTTTAAGCGTTTTCAATCCGGAAATTTTGATGTCAAAGATGCACGTCGCTCTGGTCGCCCTGTTACGGATAAAATGGATGCTATTTTTGAAAAAGTGGAGCAAGATCGGCATATCAGTAGTTACGTCGTAGCTGAAGAACTGGGAATTGACAACAAAACAGTTTTGGCGCATTTGAAAAAAAATGGGTACACAAAAAAGCTCGATATTTGGGTACCTCACGAGCTCTCTGAAGGAAACCTAATGAACCGTGTACTCATTTGTGATTCTTTATTACGACGTAATGAGACCGAACCATTTTTGAAGAAATTGATAACTGGTGATGAAAAGTGGATCACGTACGACAAGATCGTGCGAAAAAGGTCATGGTCAAAGGCCGGTCAGGCTTCACAGACTGTGGCGAAACCCGGGTTAACTCGCAACAAGGTGATGCTGTGTGTGTGGTGGGATTAGAAGGGCATTACTCATTATGAGCTGTTAACACCAGGCAGGACCATCTATTCAGAACTCTACTGCGAACAACTGATAAGATTAAAGCAAGAAGTTGAGAGAAAGCGGCCGGAATTAATCAACAGAAGGGGTGTGGAAGGCACTCTTAGGCCCACACTACGGTCCCACCTGTACACCCTGTCAGGTATTGCTCCGCCAAGTGTTAGACGTGATGTGGCATGTGCGGTAGAAAAATTTAAGCAGTCAACCGATAAGAGGCACCTTCTCTACGGAACGACTCCGGCACCTGCACGTCTCAAGAATCGTAACAGCTTTCTCAGGCAGTCAAACATACTAGCCTCAGAAGCTTCTGATGCAAGAGTTGCGCAATGGATAAACAAATATCCACCGTCCGGGCCAATTCTACCACCTGCAGAGCATCTCCCACTTGGTAGAGACCTCCCCTGGTCAGTCTGGAAGTCTCTCAATAGACTCCGGGCTGGTGTTGGGAGATGTCGAGAAAACCGAGTTAGGTGGCGTCACGCTGATAACGTCCTATGCGACTGCCGTGCCATTCAGTCGATGGACCACCTTCTATCGTGTCCGAATTGCTCTACGTCGTGTACCATCGAGGACTTAAATGAGGCTAACGGCAGAGGTATCGCCGTGGCCACATACTGGTCAAATGTCATTTGAATTAGAAACTATACTGGAACCATTTTGACTCGACAAGAAGAAGGGGTGTGGTTTTTAATCATGATAACGCTAGACCTCACACACCTTTAACCACTCAGCAAAAATTAAGAGAGTTTGGCTGGGAGGTGTTAATGCATCCGCCGTATAGTCCTGACCTGGCACCTTCAGATTTCCACCTGTTTCGGTCTCTTCAGAATTCTTTAGGCAGTGTCAGGTTAACATCACGAGAGGACTGCCAAAACTACTTGACGCAGTTTTTTGATCAGAAGCCCCAAAATTTCTATAGCAATGGGATCATGTCCCTACCTATAAGATGGCAAAAAGTTATCGAACAAAATGGTACCTACATACTTTAGTTAAATGTAAATAAACTATATTAAAAAATGTTTTGAATTTTCATATAAAATGCGTAAAGACTATTTCCCCAACCTATTATAAACTGAACATGTCCGAAACGGAACCATGACAAATTCCTGCACTGTGTAGAGCAGTCTTTCCCAAAGTGGGCAATAACGCCCCCTTGTGGGCGCTGGAGGCTTTAAGGGGGGCGGTAACGGGCCCAGAATAAAGTTGGGGGGCGCTGATGTGATTTAAGCAATGAGTGATTTATAACTTCAGCTATTTCATATTTTAAATTTCACTGAAATTAAAATCCTCTTACTACACAACATCCATTTATTAGTTCATATTTATATCCTTTTTTATTGTACAAATATAAACTAAAAATGTAATTAATATTTATTATTTTAATGCGTTCACAACGCTATTTATATCGTTAAAGGACTCAAACACTAAAAAAATTTCGTGTTTTAAAGTTTCGCAGGTGAGGTCCCCACTTCCGATACTCTTTATTATTGTAAAATTGTATTATTATTGCTATTTTTTTATTTAAAATTAACAATGTTGATTATTGTTATTTTTTATAAAAGATACTCTAATGTACTGGTGTATGTATTATTATTGCTCTCTCTTGTAAAAAAGTCTAGTTTAGAATATAGGTTGAATTAAACTACAGGCAAGACAAATATGTGATTCAGGTTTTTATGGTGAAAAAAATGGGGGGCGCTACAAAATAACAGATTTTTTTAAAGTGGGCGTTTGACAAAATAAGTTTGGGAACCTCTGGTGTAGAGGGTGCCATATTTATTTGTAATAATAACTTAAATATCGAATTTACTGTGACTATACATAGCCAGTGTACAGCCAAGACACTTCCGACGGTACCTCATTTGTTAAGGTACCATGGATATCATAGAAGATACGAGGAAACAGGTGAACATACATATATACCTAGTGGCAAAACACAGAACCCTCCTTTTGATTTTGTCGTAGTCGGGTAAAAAGAGATTGGGTTTTCATGTTTCAAGAATAGTTATTTAAGTAAAATGTTATTTCCAGAGTTAAAGAAGTTGAACAAAACTATGAAAATGGATGCGGAAGCTCTCGCCCTGGGAACCATGATAGCAACTTCAAAAAAGTTCAAGAGGGATCTCATTGACGATGCTTGGAACAGATACGCATTCAACGACGCCAACCTGCCTGATTGGTTTGTGGAGGATGAGAAGAAACATATGCAGAAACCAGTTTTAATTCCTGAGGTATGTTCTATGCTTTTTGGTATTAAATCAAATTAATTATTGTGATGCACACGAAAGGACGACAGAGATAAATGGAAAGCCGGGAAGAGGACCTTTGCCCAACAATGCTGATCATTTAATACAGGATAAGCCTTACCTGCACGTTCCTCTCTGCCAAAGTATAAGATCAAAAATCTAATACGTTCATCAAAACTAGTTGCGTAATCGATTGTGATCATTATGTGACTCGGTAAACCATCGGGAAATAGTCTACAAGTGCTCCATTAAAAATGCCATTTTATGCAATTTTGTCGTGTAGAAAGAGGTCAAACACCTTTAATTTTCTAAAAGATGGCATAAACTTTCATTTTTTTAATTCATTATCGTTGTTTTCTATTTAAATGTAATTTCTGAAAAATCGATGGAATATCTATAAGTATCGATTACGAAAAAAATAATCGAATCACGTTTGCAACGGATTTCCTTCCATCCCATAAAATGATCTAAGATCCCATACGATTTTCTCCCTTATTAACTGCCAAACCACAGCAAAAAGATCTATAATCGCATAACACAAACTTGACATATTTCATTTTTCGATGTTATTGTTTTTTCTCTATCCCATGGCACGAAACTACTTCATTAAACCCCGGTTTAAATGTATCAATTACATTTTTAAGGTTCGGTAATTAGGTTCAAATTTGAAAAACGATTAGTTGATGACGTAGGTCCACTCTCCACGAGACTCGCGCACTCCCTACGAGACTATTGTATTTTTGATTTACAACCTTCGTTTTGATTCTTCGCATTAGATTTGAATATAGTATCTCTTTTTTACCAAGAGTGTATTATTATGTGTATTTACACATTAATTTCAGTGTAAGCTTACATGTGTGCAGAAAATAAGCTAGTGTTTGAATTTTTTGTAAGTGTTCGTTTATAGCGACACAAATTAATTTTGTGAATGTGTGTTTTTTTTTAGATGTAGTAGTAACTTACCCCGCACCAAAAGCGGCAGAAAGTTTTGTAAGAAGATTTGTCTGCATAACTTATCTTCTATTAAATGATCTAAGCAACAATAGGATGTAGTGGCATTATTCTAAATAAAAACAGTCCTGATTAGAAGGCTTGAGAAAAATAAACCATGATCAATAATAATATTATTTGTAATGTACGGTAAGGTACGCCTCAAAAATGGAGTCTCAATTGCTCATACAAGTAGTATGAAAAATTGGGACTCCATTTCTGAGGCCTGCCGTACATATGTATGTGTGCATGTATTTACAATACTGGTATTTTTGTCATCATTTACAATAAGTATATGAAATTGTACTTGGCTTTTATATATCAATCAAAGGAGGAGCTCGGTGGCCCGGCGGAATTGCCCAATACTAGCGCTTTCGCAAGTAAAGTGACACTTTGTGTAGTCGGCACTTGGATGGGTGACTACAAGTGGCAAAAAAATTCTCGAGCTCCTGAAGGCACGATTAAGCCGATGGTCTCTTCTGCTAGACAACCAATCTGGAGGTTCTGGGTTCGATCCCCAGCCAGGGCAAGTTGGAAAATGGCCTTTTTCAAATTGTCCTGGGACTTGGGTGTCTGTCTACTTATGTATTTATCATAAGATACAGTATTGTGGGGTTAGTATCTCATAACACAAGCATAAGCTTACTTTGGGGCTAGCTCAATCTATGTGACTTGTCTTTATATATTTATTTATTCTTATCATTGTATGGCAGTCGTTAAGCTATGTCAGATATCTTTAGGCAGCTTGAAAAATCTGACAGCTGTGTTGGCCACTTACACACATAAAAAAACAAAAAAAAAACTTAACAATGGGGTCGCGGTCTCATACGGCTGTCTGGGATCTGACAAAATGTGTTCCAAAAAGGAACATTTGTAGGTACATGAATCTGTTTAATCTTTCAGAAATATACCGAAGAATACAAGAACAGACTTGAAGACATAAATGTGAGACCAATCAAGAAAGTCATAGAAGCTAAAGCTAGAAAGAAGAAGCGCATGATAAAGAAAATGGAGCGCGCCAAAAAGAAGGTCGAAGCGGTAATGGAAAACGCCGACATGTCAGAGAGGGAAAAGGCTCAGCAAGTCAGGCAACTGTATAAGAAGGCTCAGTCTGATGGGAAAAAGAAGGTAACATATGTGGTGGCTAAGAAACATAATACGGCTAAGCGAATGAAGCGGCCCAGCGGAGTCAAGGGACAGTACAAGGTAGTCGATCCCCGGATGAAGAAAGACCTCCGGGCGCAGAAGGCCAAGGAGAAGACCAAAAGTCGCGGAAAGAAGGCCAAGGTGACTAAAACAAAGGCGCCAAAACGGAAAGGAAAGAAAGCTAAGTGATGTTTATATACTAAGGTATTTGTAATATATACAGTCTTATATAGTTGTATTTTTTTTATCTCAATATTTCCTATTTGTTATATTGTTTTTATTTCACCACATATTTCATCAACGAATTGTTTGGGTCTAGTTAATAAACTAAGTAAATGTAAGTTTAAGTTTGATTTTTGTCTTTTTTTGTACTTTAAAAATAAAACCAAAACAAATTTTAATACAGAATCACGTCTTTAAATAAAAGTGGGTAGAGCCTAGGGTCACATCACCAAAATGGGCTACGTTGATCAAGAGGGTAGGCAAACGGAAAATGTGACAATTTACTAATCCGTTATTAAAATCATAATGTCGCGAACGTGATAAATAAATAATATACCTACTTATTTATATTATATACATAGTAGTAAATTTAATAAAAATAAGATATTACTGAATGCATCGAGATACTGTTGTGTAGATTACAGATGTATCGGTAAAACCGTGACGTAAATCTATTTGATCTAAAGATAAATCTGGACGATTACTGACCGGGTTGCGTCATTGATTTAATTCGTTTGCTATAAACAAACTAGCTTTGAATTCGCCTTGTGTATAACAAGACATTACGCAAGAGGTCTATAAACCCATTTTTTTTACCCGACTGCGCAGACTACCCGAATGAGGGTTATGTTTTTCGAGAGTATGTATGTATAATAGTTTGGCACGCTCTGCGGCTTGAATGGATTTTAGCTTGAAAGGTGTCATTAGATTTGCCTTAATTCTGAGAGTGACAATGGGAAAAGGCAGTCGGGTTTTTTTAGTTTTTTTTTTTAATAGTGACTTGTTTGTATTTATGTTACGCGATAACTTTGCCACTTGTGAACCAATTTTGGTGATTGTTTTTTATTTGAGAGCCTGTAGTACTACAAGGATCCTCTCCATAGTGATATGCATCGCGTGAAATGAATTTTAATAGATACAACAAAAAAGGTATAAAATTGCAAATATCAATCTAAACTTTCGCGGAAATTGGGTTTAAAAAGATAATTTGTAGATGTATGGTATATGATGATACAATGCGAATTTTCAACGAAGTATTTTTTGATAATATTTTTTTGCTCCTATACTCCTGTTATCTGTCTTTATACTAATATAAGGACATAGATAATATGATTTCAGAAAAGTCGATACCGTGTGGGTTTTGCATGGTGTTTACCACTAATAACAACTCAACCTAAAATCTATTAAAATTATAATGACGCACACGAACAGGATGTCAACACTGATAAGTTGATAACACATGGTTCACATTAGTATATACCTGTATAATAATTTCATTTTTTTATATCTTTAACTATTATATGAAAAAAGTTGGGATCAAAACGAGGACAAAAGAACTCAAGACTGTTGTAATTTTTTTTTAAGCGAATGAAATTCTAAAATTATGTGTATAAGAGACCTTTTATTTTATTGTTCGGAATATCAGCATTATAATTTCTAAATAAAACAAATAAAAGCAATTTTTTTTAAGTAAAGTTCTGTCAAAGTCATATTTGTGGAATACATTGGCTATAATATCGCACACATAAATTGCATCTTAGTAGGGTGAGGTTCCGCTGAAAATAACAACATCACCGCATAGAGTAAACTAGACCGCACTTGGAGTAAATTGTCTTACGAAATCATATCAATCTCTTGTGTATGTCCCTTGTAATTTTGGAGATATGAAAGAAACTCCTGAAAGAAAATGAAGTCTGATAAGTTTTTGGTTAAAAGTGTAATTATTGAAGAAACTCAATGAGCCGATTGATCAATTTTGTTTCAAACTTTTTTGTATTTCTAAATTTCTTTATTGTAACTTCAAGGATTATTTAGGATATAAGTTATACGAGTAGAAGCCATCAGGTTAGTATTTAATTTAGTAATGATGTTGACCCTTGGTAATTGCAGTGGGGTGTAGGGAGTTGGGCCTGACATTACGAAGATTATTTTTACAAGGAAGGTCAGGGCGATATTCGAGGCAGCGTGCGTCATTGGCGGCGAGCAGAGTTCAGGGACAGGCACGCCATATACCTACATGATATCACCCGGTTCTGTGGCCTTGGTGTCTAATTCCGATTCGGTCTAACTACGCCGCCGTCTGCCTCCTAAGTGGTGCTGTTTTTGTTTAAAGGCAGAAAAGTAGGTATGTTCAGTGATTAGTCATACGGTAAAGTTATGTTCTGGCATTTCTATGTTCAACATTTAATAAATGTGGAATATACTTAATGGTTGGAGGTGAGCAAATCATATTTTTATTTTCATGCGTAGTTGGCAACATGATATACACAAAATAAACTATCGTTAAACTAGAATATAACTCATATGAATTATAACTATTAAGCTAGCAGAGCAGCAGAGCAGAATGCGCGCGCGCGCTCCTCAAAGCAGTCGTCGGCGCGCCGCACAGTGGGCTGAAATTCGGGTTTCATAGACATTGATTGTTTTTCTTTAATAGTCACTTTTTTTGCTTGAAATGGCTTCAGGAGATCCTTTAAATGCCTCCAATTTATTAATTATAAGGTACATCAATGCTATCAACGGTTCGAAAATTTCCTATATGTATGTATATATGTAAGTAAATATAAATAGTTATTATTTACTTTTTATAACTTGCTATGAGTTATAAAAAGTAAATAATAAATAATGTTTTTTTAAGATTAAAAAATAAAATCGCACGCGTGGCCTTGACATGGTAGTGTGTCCTAGAATCCAAAATAATTCAGTTATTAATCACCTACGAGGATATTAGGCGCAATTGTGCGATAGCCAAGATTTTATTATGAGCATTTATTATGTCGTCTCCATACAAATTTTCAGAAAAAAATCTGAGCGTTGTTAGCATACGTGTACCTCATAATTGATAATTGGTGGCATATAAAGGATCTCGAAGCCATTTCAAGCAAAAAAAGTGACGATTAGAGAAAAATAATTAATGGGCAATAAACACTATATGTCTATGAAACACGAATTTAAGGGGCTACCTGAATTTTCCGGGGTCCAGTGCTGCCCCCATTTAAAATAAATCAATTGAGAGAAAACGGAGATATCATTTAAAATTTTGTCTTGATCAGACCCTAGATAATCCTTCAAACTATTTAATGAACTACTGTTTACAGTTTAAAGTGAAAACGTGAAGCTTTTCTACGCACATACGCCAAAAGTGGCCGTTTTTCGCAAATGTGCGTAGAAAAGCTTCATGTCCTCACTTTAAACTGTAAACAATAGTTCATAAAATAGTTTGAAGGATTATCTAAGGTCTGATCAAGACAAAATTTTAAATGAAATCTCCGTTTCCTTGAAATAGATTTATTTTAAATGGGGGCGGCACTGGATCCCGGAAAATTCAGGTAAGGGGATACCCCCACCCCCTTAAGGGGGTAAAAATCGTTCAATAGGTTTGTGGCTGCAATTCCGTTTAACCACATCCTCATTTCAAGGGCTACCCATTCTAAAGTAACAGGCGCGGCTCGTAGAACATTCTATTTTTCTTGATCGGTCGATGAAAACATACATTGTTGAATATATTCCATGAATATCCAATAAATAATTGACTTGGCCCACGGTGACTGCTGTGTGGAATGTGGATTCGAATATAATTGTCCAGATTTCCAAAGTTAAGCAACCCCAGGCGTAGTCAGAACTGTGATGGGTGATCACGTTTTTACCGGTTAAGCAACACCGAGCGTGGTCGCAACTTGGATGGGTTAACACGCTTTCACAGTTTTAGCAACCTTAGATGTGGTCACTAATATGGTGGGTGACCCCGCTTTCACAGGTTAAGCAACTCCAGGCGTGGTCAGAACTAGTCCAGACTACTCGTATGCCCGGGCGTGATCACAACACAAGATTGCTGACCGCGCTTTTAGAGGTTAAACAAAACAGGGTTGTCACAACTTGAATGGGTGAACACGTTTTCACAGGTTGAGCCACTCCAGATCTGAGCACAACGATCTGCTCTTGAAATACAACAGCAAAAAGATGCTGAATTATGTAATAATACCTTGCAGTTATATAGTGAACTCATTGAGAGTGATTCAAGTCCGGCCGTGGAAATACCTGCATGTACTCTGCAGTCACAGTATTTTATTTTAACGAGTTACATTAAAATTAAAAAATATGTAAACCAAGTGAATGGAGCGTTGCATTCCTTTATGAGCAGTAGGAAGGTATCACACAATGCACGTCTTGCTGTTCATAAAGGAGTACTAATACCTACTTTAATGTACGGTAGTGAGAGTTGGGTATGGCAGAAAAAGCATGAAAGTAGAATAATAAATAAATGCAGTTGAAATGCGAGCGCTGAGGAGTATGTGTGGTGTTAATTTGAAAGATCGAATGAGGAATGATGTCATAAGGGAGCGGTGTGGAGTGAAAGAGAATGTTGTGACAAAAATAGAAAAAGGGATGTTAAGGTGGTTCGGGCATGTAGAAAGGATGGATGAAAACATGTTATCAAAAAAATTTTATAAGGCAAATGTGAAAGGAACAGTAGGGAAGGGTCGGCCTCGGCGAACATTCTGCGACCAGATTGCAGACGTTCTGAAAAAAGGAGAGGTAAAAAGTACCCGTAACCGAAGGGCATGTATGAAAAGATTGATGAGTATAGATGAAGCGAAAGAGGTTTGTCAGGATCGTAGCAAGTGGAGGTCCATAGTCTCTGCCTACCCCTGTGGGAAATAGGCGTGATATTATGTATGTATGTATGTAAAAATAAACAAAATGATAAAACGCGCTAAAAAATGAATGCGTAACCCCAGCAAAATGTTGCGCCTTAGAGAAATGAGAGTATTACAGATACTTGGTTCATAGTAAGCCTCAACATGTTCAAATATAGCAAAATTCGTTCATGTTGTATTTTCGTAGTTATTCAAGAATAACTGATTTTGCTGGAGTAACGTTACCCCAGCAAGATGTTTTTCAAAAAAAGCGTTTAGCCTAGAATCAAGTATATGAAAAGACAGCTCTTAATGGGTTGTAAATGTATACCGATAGCAAAATTTGTTCATCTTATACTTTTTGAGATATTCAAGATTTTGCTAGGGTAACGTTTTGCAATTTTCCATATCTCGAAAACTGTAAGTAGCACAATTTTGAAAAAAATACTGTTTATAGGCCTTAGGTTGTTCAAATTTGTTCAAATATAAGTATTCCGATTCATCAACAAATATCGAAGTAATTTATTATTTTAAAAAATCGGAAAATTCCGGTTTACTGGTAAACTAGTACATTTACTAACAAATAAAAAGCAGTAACGTATACGTATGATATACCCTTCTAACGTGTACAAATTTGGATGAACAAATATTACGCGATATGAAGATATAAAGGAATTTGATCGAATTCCTAGTGGTGTAACTTTGGCCATCGAATACGCAGTTCTCTATGAACACAAATAGATAAACTATAATGAACATATGTGTTCATTTTGTTACAAAACATGCCCGAAAATTTCGGCTTCAAATCTCGGATGGAATAAAAGTTATTAAACAAACAAGAAAATATCATCAATTCTCCTACAAACCGACAAAATAACGGAGGCTACAAAAAAGCGGCCGTTTCATACTTCAGCGTAACCATCTCAAAAAAATGGTATAATAGTCTTTTTTTGCTAGTACAGTCGCATACAAAAAGGTTCTTGCGGTTGGTGGATAAAGAAAATACATAAGCATGATTATTTTTTATTCAAATTACTATTTTACAATAATTGTATGCTATATAACTTAAACTAGGAAAATCATAGATAATTTGAGTATTATTAAACAAGTGTACTTTAATCACTAATTTTAGACTTAAATAATTAAATGCTTTTCAGTACCTACAAGCTCAAACACATTTACAAAAGTAAATTAACTTTTTTTAGTAAAAAATACTTAGTATACTGAACAATACAATATTTCAAATATTATAATTAGTAATTAAGCTATATATTACACACATTATAAACAAGTTAATGAAAAAATAAAAATACTCACCATTTTTAATATAATAGCGCAGCACAACAGCAACTTTCCAGGTCTCACAATGGTATGGCTTGACTAACATGACTCATGGTAGAAAAATGTATGCCTTTGCTACACGAATATTATTCTGCTCGACTGTACTTTTTATCGGTTATTAGGTTGCTAATTTGCGTAAGAAACCCGCAAGTATGAAACGGCCGCTTTTTTGTAGCCTCCGTTATTTTGTCGGTTTGTAGGAGAATTGATGATATTTTCTTGTTTGTTTAATAACTTTTATTCCATCCGAGATTTGAAGCCGAAATTTTCGGGCATGTTTTGTAACAAAATGAACACATATGTTCATTATAGTTTATCTATTTGTGTTCATAGAGAACTGCGTATTCGATGGCCAAAGTTACACCACTAGGAATTCGATCAAATACCTTTATATTTTCATATCGCGTAATGTTTGTTCATCCAAATTTGTACACGTTAGAAGGGTATATCATACGTATATGTTACTGCTTTTTATTTGTTAGTAAATGTACTAGTTTACGAGTAAACCGGAATTTTCCGATTTTTTAAAATAATAAATTACTTCGATATTTGTTGATGAATCGGAATACTTATATTTAAACAAATTTGAACAACCTAAGGCCTATAAACAGTATTTTTTTCAAAATTCTGCTACTTACAGTTTTCGAGATATGGAAAATTGCAAAACGTTACCCCAGCAAAATCTTGAATATCTCAAAAAGTATAAGATAAACAAATTTTGCTATTGGTATACATTTACAACCCATTAAGAGCTGTCTTTTTATATACTTGATTCTATGCTAAACGCTTTTTTTTAAAAACATCTTGCTGGGGTAACGTTACTCCAGCAAAATCAGTTTTTCTCGAATAACATCGAAAATACAACATGAACGAATTTTGCTATATTTGAACATGTTGAGGCTTACTATGAACCAAGTATCTGTAATACTTTCATTTCTCTAAGGCGCAACATTTTGCTGGGGTTACGCATTCAGGAACTTAAATATAGTGAAAAAAACCTTCTCATGGCTTGTCGCATATATGATACTGAGATGTTTGAACTAGAGTCACAAATCTCAATATTGCAGGCTTCCTTAGAAAATCTCACTAAGAGATATGAACTAGTTTTAGAAGAAGATAGGGAAATTAGTTTAGAATCTGACTGTGTTCCCCCAACAGTGGTTTTGGAATCACCTGTCATGGACCGAAAACTATCCCCTACAATCGACTGCGGAGTAAGTCTCAGTACAAATGAATACCCTAATGTAGAAAATGAGATGCAATCCAAAATAGAAACAATTGATAATAGTTATAATAGAAAAATGATTTGTGAAACATTGTTAATATATTCTGATAAGTTAGGTCAAGATCTTAGCAGTATGATCTATAATAACCTGAACAGTGAATGTACAATATTCAATACATGCACACCTGGGGTTACATTTTTAAACCTAATAAATAATATAAATTATAATGATCTAGACCAACATACCTCAGTTGCAATTCTGTGTGGTGACAGTTCCACTATAACAGGGAGGAACTTAAAAAAATGTATGGACAAAATCATAGATTTAAAACAAAAAACTGATTGTAAATTTATCATAAGTGCCTTTCCGTATTCGGATTCTTTAGACAGTGTAAGAAACAGGCACATATATGATTTAAATGTACATTTGTACAGCATGACTTATTGTCATAGCGATTTTATTTTTTATTTAGATATTAATAAATTTATATGTAGATTTAAGTTGACGCAAGATACTATGTATCTTCCTCGTAGGTATAAGTGACTTTTAGCTACATTAGTAGCTTATAATATACAAAGTAGTTGTGTTGTAAATAGTACAACAGGCAACCCTAACTTACACCAAGTAAATTGTGCTGAACGTACCGTGGTAGCTGCAGGTACTCAGTCTAATTTAAACTAATTAAAAAGACAACAGTCAAGGCCAAAGAGTTAAATATTATTCACCAAAATATTCAGGGCCTGACTAGCAAATTATTGCAATTAGAATTATATGCAAACAATAGGGATTTACATGTAGTATGTTTAACTGAACACTTTTTGGAGTCACATCAAGTACAATTTAATATTGATAATTATTCAGTCTCTAGTTTATTTACTAGGACGATACAAGAAAAAGGAGGCAGTTTAATTTTAACGCGTAATGATGTGAAATGTAAAGAACGTAAGGATATCGTGAGCTTGTCAGTTGAAAGTATTGTTGAATTATCCTGTGTTGAACTAGAGAATTGTATTATAGTATGCGCGTACAGACCCCCAAAAGCTGACTTTCATACTCTAGAAACAGTAATTGAAGATGTTTTGAGAAAATTAAGTTCATGTCGCAAAAACATAATATTGTGTGGCGACTTTAACGTAGATTTATTAGTGAGTGACGATACCGAATGTATTAGATTTTCGAATTTATTTAAGTCATTTAATTTGTTCACTTTATTTTTAGAACCAACTAGAATACAAGGCGACTCTAAAACATGTATAGATAATGTTTTTTGTGATTGCACTGCTGTTGATAAGGCTATAATTAAAAATATAACTTCTGATCATTTTGGTCAATTCGTGAAATTTTCAAACAATGTAGAAGTAGAATTACGTCAAATAACCTACAGAGCTATTACTAAACAAAAAATCAAAACATTGAGGGATACAGTTTCGAAAAAATTGCATTTAATTGAAGAAGCTCGGGATGATCCTGATATTTTATATAATAAAATGTTTGGAGTAATAGAATTGGAATTTAATAAAAAAATTCCACTTAAAAAGGGAAAGAAACGTAATCGAAAAAAGTTTAGCGAATGGGCTACTACAGGAATCCATATAAGTAGGAATAGGCTATATGAATTAATAGCTATGAAAGCTTATAACCAAAAACCTGAGTTCATTGATAACGTTAGAACTTATTCAAAGCTTTTTAAAAAAGTATGCTTGTGCGCTTAATCATTATACACCAAGAAAGCTATTGTAGATTCTAAAGATAAAATAAAGACAACGTGGAATATTATTAACACGTAAATCGGGAAAAACAAGCAACGCGATAATAATATTGAATTAAAAATAAACAATAAGGTTCTCGACACTAATGAATATGTTGCCCAATATTTTGAGAACTTTTTCACTAACATTCCCCTTAATACAACCACCCCACTAATGTCCTCATCTAAGAAATCAAAGAAACTATTTACCAATTGTATACCAAAATGTAAAGATAGGTTAATATTTCAATACGTCACACCTAGAAATATCATTGATACTTTTAAAAGTTTGAATAATAATAAAACTGGTGATTTGTGGGACATTTCAGTATCCGTTATAAGTAATATTATAGATATGATTGCACCTTACTTAGCTTCTATATTTAATAAATGTGTAGACGCGGGATCTTTCCCTGACATGATGAAGTAAAGTGAAGTTATCCCTTTATTTAAGTCTGGTGACAAAAATGATCCAACAAATTACTGTCCCATTTCTATTCTGCCAGCACTAAGCCAAATATTCGAAAGGTTAATTTTTAACCAGTTATTAGATTTTTTTAACAAAAATAGTCTGTTCCATGGTGATCAGTATGGATTTACTAAGGGTCGATCAACAACGGATGCAGGTGTTACACTTTTACAAAACATCTATGATGCTTGGGAGTGTTGTCAGAATGCAATTGGTGTGTTTTGTGACCTCTCCAAGGCATTTGATTGTGTAGACCACGAAACCCTTCAATCCAAACTTAAGCACTATGGAATAAAAGGGAAAGCTCTCGAATTGATTAAATCTTATTTGAGTAGCCGTATTCAAAAAGTTAGTTTAAATCAAGTGAAATCTGAAGGATCAACCGTAGTGATGGGTGTGCCCCAGGGTTCCATCTTAGGTCCTTTGTTATTCCTCATATATATCAATGATTTACCATATTATGTAAAAAACTGTAAGTCTGTACTTTTTGCTGACGATACTTCGCTTGTTTTTAGCGTAGATAGGAAAACTGACGCCTCTGATGAGATTAATAACACATTGTCGCAAGTGTTGGAATGGTTTACGGCAAATAATTTAGTATTAAATGCAAACAAAACTAAATGTGTAAAGTTCTGCTTACCGAATGTTACAAAAGTTCCAACACGATTACTTATTAATAAGGAAGCAGTAGAAATGGTAGATAACACAACGTTTCTGGGAATAACGCTTGATTCCGGGTTGCAATGGGGTGCCCATATTAAAAAATTAGCTGGAAAGCTTAGCTCTGCAGCCTACGCGGTTAGGAGAATTAGGCAGATGACGGACGTTGATACAGCGCGTTTGGTATATTTTAGTTACTTCCATAGTGTTATGTCCTATGGAATATTGCTATGGGGTAATGCTGCAGACATAAATACCATATTTGTTTTACAAAAACGCGCTGTTAGATCCATATATAAATTAGGTGCTAGAGAGTCTCTAAGGGAACTTTTTAAAGACATTAATATTTAGACTCTCCCTTCGCAATTCATCTATGCGAACATTATGTACATGCGTCAAAATATACATTTATATAAGAAAAATAGTGATATTCATAGTATAAACACTAGAAATAAAAGAAGCTTTTCGGTTGCAAAAAACAAAAAAATCTTTTGTGGGTCTTGGCTTACGCCTCTATAATAAGATTCCAGATAATGTAGTAGCGTTACCATTATCTAAGTTTAAGACTGCCATTAAAAATCATTTAATCAAAAATGCGTATTATCATGTAAATGACTATTTATCGTCGTCTGATCACAATTCTTGGAAGTAGATGACTGCAAATTTTAATTGTATTGTTTAAATATATAGTTAATGTATACCTAGCTAAAGTGTAAATCTGTATTGTAACTGTAATATAGCCCATCAGGCTGGGTAGGGACCAATACTGAACTGGGTTTCTTTCGGCGTTATCTTCCCAGCAGAGGTCGTTCCGAAACGCCAGTAGTTTTTAGCTTTTGCACTAAAATAATATTAGAAAAAAAGACCTTCAATAAGAGATAAATTTATCCTACATTGAATAAAAATTTTGACTTTGACTTTGACTTTTCCAGAAGTGCGATTTCTGAAACGCGCAGTCACCTAAACGTATGATTTTCCCATACAAAAACCATACGTTTAGGTGACTCCGCGTTTCAGAAATCGCACTTCAGGCGTTATCGCAACTTGGATGGGTAAACAGCCGGTGACCAGCATTTGTTCGACAATAATATATTTTGCTTCCAGGTTAGATAATTTAAATAAAGCTTTACTCCGTTCTATTTGAAATCAAGATTTACTTTTCTGGGTAACACCCATGACAGAGAGCTTCGCTCGTCCAATAATCTTCTTCTAGGTGTCCAATCCAAATTATCGGAGTGGGTTTTTCCGACATTCTTTCACTGCTACAGCTGTACAGCTTTGGAATGGCCTCTTTGTAGATATCCGCAAATCTTGTAGTCGCCTCGCGTTCAAAAAAGCCGTGCGTGACCATTATCTGCACAGTCAGACGGATAGAATATATTTTTATGTAGATTTTTATAATTTAGATATAATATATGTAGTTATGTATATTTAGTATTTGTATTTATGTAGGATATGTAGAATGTAGTTACTTTATATATTTATTTATTTTTATTTTCAGTCAGTTTGTATTGGCACGTATTATTTATTATTCTGTGGTAACGTAGATATGCACGTAGGTTAGTAAGTATTTTGTTAAAATATAAGTTCTCAAGTTTAAATTTTAGAGTTTTTGCACCATATTTCCGAAATTTACGCATGTCAGCATCACCTGTCTGGTAGAAAAGGCTTACGGCCTTAAGGCCCAGAAACTGATTTGAAATATTTCGAATGTCACCCGCACTCCGCCCCCCTCCTGTAAAAGCGCCATTTTACAAAATCGACAGGGCAACCATCTGGAACTAAATATGAGCTTTGAGTTGTAGAAAAAACACGCCAAGCTCTTTAGCTCCATCTAAGTCAAAAATTTTGAACTTTAAACATGAAAATTATCAACAAACTTCCTATTATTCGTAATACAGTAATAATTTTGTCAACTACGTCATTAAATATATACCTTAGTTGGTTTGACGTCTGTCTTGTAATCTAAAAGACGTGAGTTCGAATCTCATATCACTCAATGTCTATGTCAATGAGGTGTTTATTTTTGTGTAGATTTTCTGTTTTCTTGATTTTATTTTAAATTGTGCGATATTTATATATTCTTTCAGAAAATAACACGTTGTATAAACGCAGAATTTCATTGAAATGTATATGAAAACCAAACAAATCTGGGGGCACGGGAGTGTACCAGTACAATCATTAAACATACAAAGTTTGAATTTTAGATTTTATTAATGTCTAAAACCCCACGATTTCGTCACTGATTCACTCACTGACTCACTCACTGATCATCAAAATTCTTAAGGTACTTTTTGAAGTCCTAGAACGCTGAAATTTGGTATGTAATCTAATATTACTACAAAGACAACAAAAAAATTAAAAAAAATTAATTTATTTCGAATCCAAGATGGCGTCTGGATTTTAGAAAATTAACTTATTTCGTTCATAACGTCTCACTGTGACTACGCAGAGGCCTGAAAATTTGTAGGTCGTAAAGCATCCCGCGAAACTTGAAATTGCATTCAGATTTTGGATCCAAGATGGCCGCCCACACATTTTTTCATTTCCTCAAGATATATAATAAAATGAAAATTTGAAATTATCAACAGAACATTCGTTCATCGCGAGCAATTTCCAATCTGTGTCGCATACGCTATAACCATACACAAAAGTCAAGGATTAAGCTTGAACAGTGCTCTTATTGATATAGGATCATCAACTTTCTCATGTGGGCATGCTTATGTAGCCCTCTCTAGAGTAACAAATTTAAAAGGTGTACACCTTGTAAATATTGATTTTAACAGTATCAAAGCACAACAGACAGCTATAGTTAAATAAAGAAAGAAGTTGCCCGTTAAAATTTTTATGGTATAAGAGGCACCGCCTTAAAATTCATCGAATCATACCTTAGTAATCGCAAACAATATGTTGAAATGATAGTCCACGAAGAGGGGTATGAAAAAGTATACAGGTCGAAAATGTCGCTCATTAAAAGAGGTGTTCCACAAGGATCGATACTAGGCCCTATATTTTTCCTTATATTTCCAAATGATCTCTTGAATTATATGCATAAAATTGTACCAACCATTAAAATTTTACTTTATGCAGATGACACAAATGCAGTTTTTTCGGTCCCAAACATGTGTGAACTGAACGAAATGATGAATTGCTCAATGAAGGCCTTTGAAAAATGGTTCACAGCAAATAATCTTCAGCTTAATCCGAACAAGACTTTAGTTATCCTATTTAAAACAACGATGAGTTGCAATGATAACTTGGAAATATTTGTTGATGATGAAAAAAATAATCATGTGGATTCTATTAGATTTCTGGGTATACACATAGACTCTATGCTCAATTGGAAACAGGAATTAAGAGTCAATTGAAAATTCTCTAAGCTCTGCATGTTTCGCTCTCAGAAGCTTAAGGGATGAGACTACAGTAAATCAGCTGAAATTAGTGTACTATGCACTTGTGGAATCAAAGTTGAGATATAGCATAAAACTGTGGGGAAACAGTTATGATTATAACACAAAGAGAGCATTCACACTTCAGAAAAGAGGGATACGGACTATTGCACGCATTTCACAATGGGAATCGTGCGTAAGGTTCTTTAAGGAATATGAAATTCTAACCGTTCCTAGTTTGTATATACTGGTTATTCTAACTGATTTAAAAAAAAAAGATGCTACTTAATGAAACTGATCTGGAAAGACAAACACGGGAGAGCACCAGGAGAAAAGACTTTGTTGATGATCTTAGACCTAGGTTAGAGGTAGTTAAGCATGGCTCGAGGTATCAGGCAACTAAACTCTCCCCCCAATGGGTTCCCGGTTTGTCGTACCGGGGGGCTCAGTACCCGTGGTAGCTTCGAGCCACGATGAAGCTAAGAGGAACCCGCGAGGGGGCGCTCCTGCTGTCGTCTACCAGCAGTGAGCGCCCACATTGGGGCGGCGGGGGAGTGGGAAGTTCTCCCCTCACCCGGGGTGGGGCCGCCGGGAGGGGAATGTTTCATTGCTCTCCCGGCGCTTCGGGCGGGGCCACACCGCCGTTGCTGTGGTTGGCGATCGGTCGCGGAGGAGGAGGAGTGTCGGTGTCATGTTGCCGCTCTCCGCGGTGCCGCACCGCGTTTGCGGCGAGAGGCAAGCGGCGGAGCCTATCATCTTCTCCGCCGCTGGGAGCCGGTTTATCTGGCTCCCATGGGTCCACAGGTGGTGGACTGCGTGGGAGTCTGCCGCCTTTCAATTGGCCCGAGGAGGTACGGCGCGTCCGTGAGTTCCGGACGCGCCTACTTGGCGCTTAGACGTCCCCGAGGAGGGGCCGCATTGGCGGCCAGCCGCGCCGGGGTTCGCGGTTGTATTTCCGTTCCCGTGTCCCCGGCAAAAGCGGTTGAGATGGAACTCCGGAGGTTTTTTAGTGGGTAGGCACGTCGCTCTGGCGTGGAGTCCCACATAACCCGACAGCGTCCCCCGCAGGCTGACGGGTATCCGTAACAGGGATCTTTTCTCCGAAAAAAAAAAATCAGGCAACTAAGCTCTTCAACAGATTGCCCGTGGAACTGAAGACCATACGCAGTCAAAATTAATTTAAGGCCAGGTTGCGTAATCTTCTGTTGGAAAAGTGGTTGTTATACAATTGAGGATTTTTTTAATAATTAATGTGCAATTTGTATAGATATATTTTACTGAATAGAATTTGTAATTGTATTTATTTCACACACGATGAACGAATGCCTATGAAATCTTCGTAACGGTAGCAAAACGGCCAAGCATCTCGTTTTGACTAAAATGTATGTATGTGAAGTTAGGCCTGGTAAAGTAAGGGCGCATAGATCAAAAATCTTGGCTCTATATGAGATCTGACCACTTTTTCATAGATTTTGATTAAGGTGTAGAGCTTGCAGGTTTAGAGCGTGTACTCTTTAGAGCTTGGCTTTATACGAGATCTGATAACTTTTTCACAGGGTGAGCTATGTAGACTCGTCTTGGCAACATTTTTACATGAAAATGTTTTTGGTTTTCTCACACCTGCAAACAATCAAAATGAAAAGAACTTTGCTGTAGCGTTGCAAGCAATAGTATAAAATATCAATAGTTTATCGATACTATCGTAACCTCAAAAAACAGTAACAATATCGATAGGACTATCGATAGTATCGATAGTTTTTAATTTATACAATCGATAGTATTGTGACGACTATCGACGCGACGATATTATAATAGTATCGATAGTAAATTACCCATCGATAGTTTTTCATACAAAAAGTAGTTACAGTATCGATACTATCAATAGTATCTACATTCAATAGTATCGATACTATCGATAGTTTTCCCTTTCATCAATAATATTGCAAACTATTGACAATCGATACTATCGATAGGATCGATAGTCCTATCGATATTGTGACTGTTTTTCGAGGTCAACTATCAATAGTCAAATTATCGATTATTATGCAACGCTATTTGCTTGTCAATGTCATTTACACGCGGGACACGGACAAGAGTGACAAGAAAATTTTACGTTCCGTTTTTAAAGATCATGCGAAAAATAAAAGGTATAGACTAATAAATTATATTGATCGTTGTAAAAAATTGAGCATGATTAATAAAACAAGCAATCAATAAAATATTTATTTTCTATGTTTTAATCAGATGTAGAATTTAAGTACGGTAATAACTAGTTTTTTTACTCTAAATGTAAACGAAACGTTTTGCTTGATTGACATATGTATTTGACAGGCCCTCCACACGTTCGGCCATTTTCGCATTAGTTGTCCATTGCTGTTTTGGATGGAAAACTCGCAAGAACTTTTTTGAGTTATACAGTAATGTACAGTGACTCGAAACAGCTCCATCTTGTGAAATTTTATACACAAAAAAAAAACACTTATGGAAACAATAAATGTTATTAAAATAATAATTGTGCAAATATAGAAAGCCTTGCTTAGTTAACTAGTAAGTGTGTTGTAACGAGTTTTACTAATTTTAGTAGAGTAAACAGTGCCGAAAAAAATGGCGACGTCCTCCAACTGACGCGGCGGGTCGCCGACTGAATTTGTACTGATTCGAAATTGATCTTGATTTTTTAAGGTTTTAAAATAATTAATCAATATTTCAAAAAATATAAATCTATGAATTATTTTATAACAGCTAAAGCTACATTTATGCAAAATATCATATTTAATTTTTTTAAATGAGGAATATGTAAGGGTATTTACCTAAAATGTTTGGTATTTTTTTTATCGAGTCATTTAAATAAAATCTTGTTTTCAGAGCTATTAATGTAAAGTTTATGTTTTTAAGTATTCTGAAAAAAAGTATCATAACTGTACAGTGATCGGTTTACAAATGGGACGGGCCTTAAAATTCTGAATTCTGCCCCTTAAGTCCGCCAATTACAATTTCATGTAATAAAGTTAAATGAATAACTAACTAAGACTTTAGAACTAAAACTTTTGGTATGAATGTTAATCTTTCAGTAAAAAAGTATTTAGTGAGCATTAATCCATTTTGGTAAGAATAATTGGCCAAGTGCGTGTCGAGCCACGCGCAGTGTAGAGTTCCGTAGTTACGAATGCCAAATTTGAGTCCATGCCTCGGAAAACGTCTAACTATTGAATTTTTACGAAATTTACCTTTTCCGAGTATATTTTAGAAGTTGATCGCCTATAACTTTTTAATTTGTAAACCCAACTTAGCTGTGATAGTTTTCCTTTAAAGTTCGTTATATATACTATAGCTCTGATTTTTTTCATGTGTCCATATACAACCGTTTAGCAGATAGAGGGGGGGGGGGGGGGACACATGACTAACAAAAATTTTCACTTTAAAACCAAATATTTCAAAAACGGATACCTAAATCGAAAAACGGTGTTGACAAGCTCATAATTTAAAAGACCTATTCAACGATATCCTACATGATTGGTTAGTCGAGAAAAAAAATCGATTTTTCACTTTACTTGTATGGGAGCTATGCCATGCCAAATCATAACTTTCTAGTACTTATAGTCGCTGAGTAAAACCGCGGACGGACAAACAGACAGACAGACACGGCAAAACTATAAGGGTTCCTTGTTTACTACAAAACACTAAAAAGGAATAAAAATACGAAACGTACAATAATTCTGATGACTTTATTTTATTTTGGAATTTCAATTAATACTTTAGGCACCTCGGTATAGAGTGGGTTTAATTTTTATGAATTATCTAATAGGTAGTTACTTGATTCTTAATCTTAGGGTCTAATTATTATTTTGGTGAATATTTAAATTGTACTCAAATTAAAGAGTATTTGAAAAACTTATTAAATGTACCTACCTACTCGGAAAAGAAATACTTCATACAAATTTAATAGAAAATTAGTCGATTTAACCCGTGAGGCATGAATTCAAACTCAAAACTAGTTTTAATTTTAGTTGACGGGCCACGCGCAGTGTAGGGAATCCCTACACTGCGCGTGGCCCGTCAACGAAAGGTATTGTAGTTTCTTGTGCAATTAAGTGGTTGGTTCCATATTCCGTTTTTCATAATTTATTAGATACACTACATAACAACCTACGTAAAATAATAGTTCTGTGCTCTTTGAAAATTAAATACTTTCCTTGTAACTAAGGTGGGTGGACCATGGAAGGCCACGCTCCTTCGAAGGCCAATTATTAAAATTTCATAGTTATTGCCATGTGATGACAAATTCCTTCTATTTACACAAACATTCATCGAACTGGAAATCACAAACGCGGCGGCGAATCGCTCGCGCTACTATTTTGGCAGTACGGTCCCTCGCTTCTTTGATATCGGGAATCGACAACGTTTAAATAAGGTGGGTGTACCATGGAAGGCCACTCTAACAAATGAACAGTTATTATTCGTTTATTTACTGAATAAATGAAACTAACAAATATTTATGTAATACTTTGTTTTATTACATAACATATAAACCACTTCTTTTTATTGTAGATTTAATCACTATTCGGTAACTTTTAGTGTTAAATGACTGATTTATTATGATGGCCTTCCAAGGAGCCTTGTTTCTAGCAAGGCCATTTGCAAGAGTTCAATGAAACTTAAGTTCAATCAATATTGATTAAATCTGCAATTCAAAAAAGTGGTTTATTTGTTACGTAATAAAACGAAGTATCACTTAAATATTTGTTAGTTTTATTTATCCAGTAAATAAACGAATAATAACTGTTTATTTGTTAGAATGGCTTTCCATGGTACACCCACCTTACTACGTAATCTCCGATAACGAGGTTGGTTACCTACTTAGGCCATCTTAGCGCGGCTCTTTGTCGGAAATATCCGGAGAGCATCAGAAATTCAGAGGGAGGTAGAGTGGTTTGAGGGGTGGAGAGAGGGTGTCGCGTAGGAGGCGCGGGCGGCGGCCGGGCTATATCGAGCGCGCGATCACGGCCAAGGCCAGCTCCGCCGTCACCGCTCCGACCGACCTACCAGCCGCCCGCTGAACCTACCGTATACAAACTCCCGACACAAACCAACGAAAACACAGATGGATTGTTTCATCATCATCCGAGCGTATTTTCTCGTTTGCATCCTCAGCACTTCAGTAGTAACGCTTCAGAGCCCGGGGTCCACTACCTTACCAAGGTTACTGGTTATTTATACAGATCGACTGTCGCCTGACCTCCGCAACCCAAAGGGTAAATCAGCACCAATCCTTGCATAGTTTGATGATCAAATGCTAGATGGCGTTCGGGACCCACAGTTTATACGTGCCTTCCGAAACACGGAATCATCTTTCCTTTCGGACAATCAGGTGATTGAAGCCTGCAATATTCTAACCAGACTGGAAACAACTTTTTACAAAGTATGCTTCCCAGTGGGATTGAACCCATGCCCTCCGAATCACCAGGCGAACGCCTTGACCACGGAGGCAGTAAACACAGATGGATTGTTTATTTGTACTAAACGAAACTGAAAAAGATTTCGACGGCGGTATTGTAGATACCTAAGTATAATATGTATATGTGTAAGTTAAAGTTAAGTTTTTGAAAAAAATTGACGATTCCTATTTTATTTCTACATTTGGTATGGAATTCTAAGTATTAGTTAACTTATTACCAGTTTAGTCCAGGCGATATTAGTCACGAGAAAGAGACACGAGCAACACCTATGCAGCAAAGTATTGCTGTATTGGATGTGGACAGTAAAGACTATAGACTAATGTGACTGCGATGCGCACGTGGAAGGAGTTTGAAAACGGTGATCTGAAACTAAATATGACCAAGACTTATCTAGGCGTACATTTACTGATCCCTAAATATGTCATTTTCATTTCTATACTATAATACTATAATAAAAGAATTAAAAAAATGTGTCTGTACATTGAAAATTTTTCAAAAAAAAAATATTTGTGGCGATGGATATATAGTAATAGAGTAAGAAAATAAAAAAAAATGTCTGTCTGTTTGTCTGTTTGTCTGTTTGTACACGCTAATCTCCGGAAATACTGGACGGATTCGAATGAAACTTTTTAGTGTCTCAGCACTGTATGCCGAAGTTCAGCGGCTGAATTTCAGCCAATGCATGCCTGCAATGTTATTTGCATTACTAGCAACACATAATGCCGAACTTCCGATGCTTTTGCCTTAATCGGACCCGTACCCGTATCCGTACCCGTACCCGTACCCGTACCCGTACCCGTACCCGTACCTGTATCCGTACCCGTACCTGTACCCGTAATCCCTCTTCCGCTCCCGCCGCCGCTCCAGCCGTTGCCGCCGCTGCCGCACCACCGCCGCTCCCGCCGCCGCCGCCGCCGCTCCCACCGCCGCCGCCGCCGCTCCCACCGCCGCCGCCGCCGCCGCTCCCGCTGCCGCCGCCGCCGCCGCCACTGCCGCCGCTGCTCCCGCTCTCGCCGCCGCCGCTACCGCCGCTGCCACCGCCGTCGCCACTGCCGCCGCCGCTTCCGCCGCCGCTTCCGCCGCCACCGCCGCTGCCGCCGCCGCTGCCGTTTCTGCTCCCGCTCCCGCTTCCGCTCCCGTTCCCTCTTCCACGTACCCGTTCCCGTACCCGTTCCGCTCTCGCTCCCACTTCTGCTCCCGCTCCCGCTCCCGCCCCCACTCCCGCTGCCGCCGCCGACGCCGCCGCTGCTGCTGCCGCCGCTCCCGCCGCCGCCGCTGCCGCCGCTCCCGCCGCTCCCGCCGCCGCCTTCACCGCCGCTGCCGCCGCCGCCGCCACTGCCGCCGCCACTGCCGCCGCCGCTCCCACTCTCGCCGCCGCCGCCACCGCCGCTGCCGCCGCCGCCGCCACTGCCGCCGCCGCTTCCGCCGCCGCCGACGCCTCCGCCGCCGCCGCCGTCTCCGACGCCTCCGCCGCCGCCGCCGCCGCCGCCGCTTCCGCCGCCACCGCCGCTGCCGCCGCTGCTGCCGTTTCTGCTCCCGCTCCCGCTTCCGCTCCCGTTCCCTCTTCCACGTACCCGTTCCCGTACCTGTTCCGCTCTCGCTCCCACTCCTGCTCCCGCTCCCGCTCCCGCCCCCACTCCCGCTCCCGCCGCTGCCGCCGCCGACGCCGCCGCTGCTGCAGCCGCTGCTCCCGCCGCCGCCGCTGCCGCCGCTCCCGCCGCTCCCGCCGCTCCCGCCGCCGCCTTCACCGCCGCTGCCGCCGCCGCCGCCACTGCCGCCGCCGCTCCCACTCTCGCCGCCGCCGCCACCGCCGCTGCCGCCGCCGCCGCCACTGCCGCCGCCGCTTCCGCCGCCGCCGACGCCTCCGCCGCCGCCGCCGTCTCCGACGCCTCCGCCGCCGCCGCCGCCGCTGCCACTTCCGCTCCCGCTCCCGCTGCCGCTTCCGTTCCCTTTTCCACTTCCGTTCCCTCTTCCGCTCCCGTGTCCGTTCGCCGCAGACGCACCAAAGACGGAAGATTAAATTCTCATATCGGCACATCACTACAGTCCGGCGTTTCCACCGAACTTCAGCGGCTGAACTTCAGCTTATTTAGTGTGTCATCCCCACCGAACTTTAGACACTGAACTTTAGCCGCTAAACTTCGGCATAGTCTGCTGAGACACTTAAAGTTTACTGTGAGTGGTGCCAGTGAAACTGTATTTATTCCGCGTATAACAATTTTCCTTTTGAAAATACACAGTTTTACAAATACACAGTGTTTACTTGCTTTCCTATGAAAATAAGTCACAGTTTTAGAGGCTTAAAGCTGCTGATGTCGATCTAAGGACTGCTTTTTCGCATGGCCAACTTAATGTGGCTTTCTCCAGGGTTAGTAACACTTCAGCTCTTTTCATATTGGCTCCCGAAGGAAAGAATTAAAATAATATTGACTTTTAACTCCTAACACTGTTACAAGTACTTTCTTATCTCTCTCTATCTTTCTCTCTCATTAGTTGTTATTTATATTAATACGCCGGAGTCATAAAGTCCACGCGAACGAAGTCGCGGGCATCAGCTAGTCTTAAATAAAAAAGGAAACCTCTTACAATAGCATAAAAATGCATGAGCCAGAAGATCAACAATTGTCGTCGGGCATCGATGCAGTGGCGGCGTATGTTACATTGGTTTGCTCCGGGGGCGTTTTTCTATTGAGCACCTCCAAATTAAAACAATAAATCAAATACAACATAGGTACTTACGCGACTTAATTTTTTATTAAATATTCAATCAGATTTATCAAAATTTACTTTTTCAATGGATAACATTTAAAAATTGGTATGTCGCGCTTGGCTCTTTCTAGTTTAGTAACATAGTAGCTATGCGAATGTGAGTTATCCGGTTGAATAATATATGCTGTATAGTGCAATCTGTATCTGATATACTGACAATAAAAAAAATATCACCACGTTGTCACCCCTCGGTCCTTGGTACCCGGGGCGGCCCCCCTTTACGCCGCCACTGCGTCGAAGGCTTATAACTAGTACTCCTTCGTCGTACTCCAACTGTGTAAGATGAAGAGAAGGATGTTTAAGTTGTGGAATGGGATCCATACCACGATCTTTCAGCATTTTAGATTTTGCAAAAAGGCGTGAAAATACTTTTTCAGGGAAAGACTATTTTTTCAAAGACTTTTTTTTTATTGCCATTGTATGCTTCAGTAATTTAGTCATTAAAATGATTTGTCACTAATTATTGTAACATTTAAATATTTAATCACTGACATAACCTGACATAGGCACATACTAATCTATGGGTTATAATTCTATGAATATTTGTATATTCTGACACAAGCACGATATAATACATACAAATACAAAATGAAATTTTGTCATTTTTGTTACACAATCGAACATTTACACAATCGAACCATTGGACGTTCAGTCATGTGAACAGCTATGTCCCGGGCCCGGAAGGGCATCAAAGTGCTTACGATGCGACGTCACCTCTATGTAAAAATCGTACGAAGCCGTGACATCCCGCAAAATTTCAATGCGATGTATCTTAGTCATTTTTTGTTTACAGAGGAAAGAAAAAATCCGTGTACAATATTTTTTAATAATCTAACCGATAGGCTAAACATATTTTTCCATTCGTCATGCCTATTCGTATAAATCATAAATTCATTCTATTTATACTTTCGGCTCGCTCTGGTTTAACCAACCCCAGCGCCCTTATAAAACTAAATCTAGATGAGAGTAGTTGTGCCTAGATAATATATCCCCTCCCCATTTCTAATATTAACATGAACCTTTCAGTCTACACAAGGGGCGTGGCCATGAAAAATCCCCAAATTACCAAATCTCATGAAAATTCGCTAGGGAATTCCATAGCCAAACACCTTTAAGCTCCAACACCTCACCCTTAGCACTATATACTGTGAAAACGCTACCCAAGACATACCGGGGAAAAAAATGGTACACCCAGTTCATAACTTGACTCCGTGGCGTAGTGGTCACCATACTAGTCCACCACCACGAGGTTCCGGGTTCGATCCCCGGTCAGGGCAAGTTGGGAAATGGCCTTTTTCAAATTGTCCAGGGTCTTGAATGTTTATGTAGGTATATTTGTTATAAAATATTGTAGATATTGTTGAGTTAGTATCCCATAACACAAGTTTCGAACTTACTTTGGGGCTAGCTTAATCAATCAGTGTTATTTTTCCCTATATATTTATGTCTAATTTACTCACATGTCCAAAGGTAACAGAAAGATATATCAAGGCATAGGCACTCTGTTCAGGGCATTAAGCCTATGTAAAATGTATGTAAGTTTAATTAGGACATACGATAGTAGTAAACTTCAGTACCGGATCTAGAATTTTTTTGAGGCGGGGCAAAATATCTAAAAATGTCACCCCCTGTTTGGTTTTACCGCTTACTGATTACTAGTACCTGAACAGTACGCTTATACGGGGGATCTTAGATCCAGACCGAGATGCGATTGTACATTTTTGAGTAGTAAACAACTTTTATACTTCATTAAAAGTAACCAGACGCCGCCCCCATTCCGTATCAGTAGCATGGGTGGGGTGGATATATTCGATTTTGCCGCCCCTCTGACTTCGCCGCCCGGGGAAAGGGCCCCGGCTTGCCCCCCCCCCCCCTAGATCCGGGGCTGGTAAACTTTATTAAACTTACATACATTTTACATAAGCTTGCCCTACTTACTATACTAAGGAACTAACTTTATTTATAATATTTATGCATTTACAATAAATATCGGCCAACTATTCTGTCCGCAACAATTCGATTATTTTATTGAATAGGTCGATTATTGTTCAAGTAAGATTACTCGTATGTTGACATATCGCATCGCACAACAGGAAAATCGCGAGTAAATCTCTATTAGCCAGTTCATGTATTTGTTAGCCATTTTTTTTGGTTATAAACGATTAAAAATATTTGTTCTCTATACTCCGTGAATCAAGAGCGCCATTGCCATTTCTGTGGTTTCGGTATTTACTTAGTACAAGGCATATTTAGTCAAACTATGCTATTGCGTCGTATTTTGCCACCTCCTCTTTTCCAGAATTAATTCTAATATTTCTTACAAGCTTCTGTTCTTGTTCGAAAAAATTCAAACTTACTTATGTCGTGTTATGTAATGTACCCGTAAATCGGATCACAAGGCGATTAAAAGTTGATGCGATTTTGTCTTAGATGTTATCCGGTGTAATTACGAAGCTGATGGATGGTAGGTAGGACTAACGATAAAAGCTTGCATAAAATGTGATTTTTTAAAATATAATCACTTATTTAAGTTGTGTCCGTGGTGTGCACAGGTGCACACAACGAGTGCTAATAATATAAGTGCTAATAAAATACATAAATGTAAGTGCTTTATTCCTGAATGATGACCTAATATTTTAAAACCCGTCCAGAGTCCGTCACAGTTTTTAACTGGATCGCAAACAAGTAGGCAAGTAGGTCCTGTGGCTGAAATTATGACAACGATGATGATTTTTTTTAGAATTTCAAACCCTGACTTAGGTTAAAAGAAAAATCGAATGCAGTCTAATTTGAAAACTGGTACCGTACTTATTAAATGTTTGTAAATGACATTTGAAAATATCACGATTACATTTGGTTGGAACCAAACGAACGTCGTCCAATGCCCGTCAAGAGATGTATACTCATATGTATTCATGCTGTGGTTAAGTGCGTACCTATTTTCCATTGAACCATTTGACCTTCTATTTGAAATTAAGGTCGCCTTTACATGTGTACCTATACCGATGGTTGTGTAGGCCTGAGGGTCCCGAGTGACGTCCGCGAAGGCGGCAGGTAGCTGGTGCGGCGAGGAGCGGGAGGTCGGGTGGTGTGACCTCGCCCTCACAAGGTCGTGGGTTTCATTCCACTCGGCTACGCCAAATGTTCCTCCCTTATCCCTGTATACTGTTCCATAAACGACCTCGGTTCCTGCGATACTAAGGGCGAATAACTTATTTGGTACAAGGTCCCTCTTTGTTAACAAAAATGTTTCAGGCTGTAGGCTAACAGTGTCGGGAAAACTGATGAAAGTTGCGCTTATTGATGCATATGAGCGACATATTGAGAATTTAAAATACATATTATTTTATGGAACAAGTGATTAATAAAGACATTAGGTATCGTTGAGTTAGAATCCCATACACAAGTCTCGAACTTACTTTGGGGCTAGCTCAATCAATGTTATTTGTCCCTATACGTGGGGCGCACTATAAGTTTCCGGAATGAATATGAAAAAATACTATTAAAGGTACAAAATTAATTTATTGTTTTTCAAAATAATCTCCCTTGGCGTCTATGCACTTTTTCATTCGATAAAACCAGTTTTGAAAACTTTTGTGCCACTCCTCTGTGGTGACCTCTGAAACGTGTTTTTCATACTCCTCGACAGCCTCTTCTGGTGATGAAAATCGTTGACCGCGTAATTGGTTCTTAATTTTTGGGAACAGAAAAAAGTCACAAGGTGCCAGGTCGGGACTGTATGCAGGATGACTCATGAGTTCTACATTTTTCGCCTTCAAAAAGTCGTTTGTCTGTCTGGCCGTGTGAGAACTAGCATTGTCGTGGTGCAGGATGATACGGCGTTTACGGTTATTTTTACGGAGTTCGTCAATAACTTCCGGCAAACAAATGGTCGTGTACCAGTCACTATTCACTGTACGACGATTCTCTAAAGCAACAGTAGCCACGTGTCCAGTTTTATTAAAAAAAGAAGCAATCATCCGCTTAGATGCACTTTTCACGCGCGCCACTTTGGTTGGTTTCGGCTCATCTTGAAAGACCCATACGCTCGATTGCTGCTTTGTTTTGGGATCGTAGCAATAAATCCATGTTTCGTCACCTGTTACTTTGTCCCACACCAAATTTGACGCACCTTCGTTGAATCTGGTAAGCATGGCACTGCACCAAGTGACGCGGTCCGTTTTTTGAGCCTCGGTCAAGTTGTGTGGGATCCACCGCCAGCGCAGCTTTCTCACACCCAAATGTTTGTGTAGGATTAATTGTATTTGACTCATGCCTATTTCTAAGGATGCGCGAATTTCATGGTAGGTCACATGCCTGTCTGTTTCAATCATACGGCGCACAGCATCGATGTTTTTGTTGGTCACAGCGGTGGACGGCCGACAATCGCGAGATTCGTCACTGAGATTGATACGACCACGCTTGAATTCTGCAAACCAGCTATAAACAGTTGTCTTGCATGGTGCTTCATTGCCAAAAGCTGTTTCAAGCCGAGCGATGCTCTGTTGAGCTGTCGAATTACACTTAAAATCGTAGAAAATCATACAACGAAAATTTTCCCGAGTTAAATCCATGTTGATGCAGACACACAATTTTTTAAATGGCGCCACAAGGTAAAAACAAAAGACAGTCAGATGAAACAAACTACATTCTACAGCCAAAAAGTTCTATTTTCAAATGTTGCAATAAATTTTTAAATATTGTTTATGTAAGTGGCCAGTTCCGGAAACTTATAGTGCGCCCTATTTATATATTTATATTGACCCGCGCAGTTTGAAAAATGTAAAAAATGTGAGGGCAGTTTGATAATAGTATTTTATGCAACAGTTGTATAAGAAGGTTCATAAAATGCGAGTGGCGCAGGTTACGATGCGAGCCTTGGCGAGCATCGTAAAGAGACGCCATCAAGCATTTTTTGACATACTTATACAACGTTGCATACAATACTTTTTCTACGACTACATTTGCTAAAATAAATCCAAAAATAAACAAAGAAAAGTATGGAATACTACCATATGTTTGCTAGATACTAGGTATCTATGGAAGACTTAATTTTTTATTGACGTCTTCCTAGTGACCAAAAGTACCATTTTTGTAAAATGGAGTCACTTAAACGTATGTTTTTTCATACAAAAAACCGTTTATTCAGTGACTCCACGTTTGAAAAATGACACCATATGTTAAAATAACGATTTTATTATGTTGGCAGTATGGTAGATTTAAAGAAAAAAAGTTATAGGTCTATGGCTAGGAGTATCGTTTTGGCGAAATAACGACACATGTGCTATTATATTAGGAATAGTCTATAGACTTTTCTGAAATCATATAATCTATGTTCTTATATTAGTGTTCGGGACCATTTAAAAGACAGATAACAGAGTACAGGAGTAGAAAAAAACTATTAAAATAGTCAAACCAAATGGGTGTGTAATATATGTAATAACAACAAACCTCTAATGATCATACAACCTAATGTTATTTAATACACTTTTGTTTAATATAAAGATCAATTGATATACCACATTATTTATATAATTTCATATGACCTTATTTTATGTGGTATAATGAACATTATATATAATGTTTACATTAATATTTACTTACTATAAAATTATTTTGCTCTAATAATTATAATCTATACGTAACATATGTCATAATTTTAAAACGCCTGTGTTTCTTTATGCGCTCAAAGTATTAAATAAATAATTGGCCAAATGCGAGTTGAACTCGCGTGGAGAGGATTCCGTACAATGCTAAAGATTTTTCGTAATGAACGTATTATATTGGGTTTACTACCTTATTTTCAATGATAGAATTCTGATATAATTTTTTCTGTAATCTACAAGCAATGAACAATATTTTGTATTTTTTTCAAAATTTTAGGCTCAGTAGTTTCTGAGATCAGAGGGGGGGAATGGTCAAATTTCGTCTTCTTTCATGAATAACATCTAAACTATTTATTTTGCAAAAATAACAAATATATTTTTCAATAGTCAAGTCATAGTCAAGTCTGCAAAACTTTTTTTAATGTCTTAATTTGTCCCTAAAAAATTACCCTTATTAAAAAAAAAAAACAAATAATCTACTTATTTTTCCTGTAATTTACAATGAACTATATTTTGTAATTTTTTTTAAAATTTTAGGCTCAGTAGTTTCACCACCACCAAAATTCCACTCTATCTATTCCACCAAATTTCACCTGATTTGGTCCAGTAGAATCGGAGAAAATTGGCTGTGACAGATGGACGGACAGACAGACGCACGAGTGATCCTATAAGGGTTCCGTTTTTAATTTTTTGTACGTAACCCTAAAAACAAGCAATTATTTAAAAAAACCGACTGGATTTTTATATTGCCAGTGTCACTCTCAGAATTGAGACGAATTTAACGACACCTCTCAAGCTTTAATCCATCAAGCCGTTAGGCTGCAGAGCGTCCCATAGAAATATACATACATATATACACTAGAAAAACATAACTCTCCTTCTGACGCAGTCGGGTAAAAAGAAATTGGTTACAAAAATTTAAGTATTATGTATATGTAAAAGTAATATTTAAATGTTTGTAAATAATGAAAAAAAAATATAAAAAAATTTGGTTAGACAGAAAATGCGCGTCCATGTCCAACCATTTCTTTTTTATATTTAAATTTTTGTAAATATAATTTAAATATTCTTTTAATATCGAGGGAGCAGATAATATTAAATACAAATAATATTTGAATGTTATTTACAAAAATATAAATATAAAAAAAATTTGGTTAGACATAGTAAAATTTTCTATGTATAACAAATTTTTTTATAATAAAATTTAAGTAAATATAATTAGATATTCTTAAATAATATAATATCGAGGGAGCTGATGAAAAAAAATGTGCAATATTATTCAAATTCAAATATTATTTCAACATCGAGGGAACAGATGAACGTACTTACATAAAATTAAAACAAAAGAAGGGTTATGTGTGGCGAAACACATACATAACCCTCCTTTTGTTTTAATTGTTTAAAATATCTTCGATCTTTGGCCTCAAACTTAAATTTAAAATAAAGTTAGGTAATCATTACTATTATTTCCTAATAGTAACTGATTATTTCCTAAAAAATAAATACCCGTGAATATAATTAATTAATGTTTTTTTTCCTTATATACAAAACACATATTATTATAGTTCCCAATTTTTAATTAGTATATTTTAGTAAATTAACATTATATAAAAAGAGCATTTGGACAAGTGATAATTATATAAAATGAACATTAAACTCAAAGTTATTAGAGCACACGATGGTTATATATATCGTATAAAATGTTAGGTGAAATGAAATTAGGTAGAGCGTTTTTATATAAATTGAAAATTATACTTTTGAGCGTTATTGCAATCGAAATTATATTCTCTGTTATTATTATTACATATATTACACACCCAAACCGAATAGGCAACGGCAAAATCGTTCTTCTCACTCAGGGTCATGTAAATCATCCAGGACATGTAGTTTAGGTTATGGTGCGGGGAGGGGGGGGGGGGGTTCAACAGTTTTCTTCCAGAGTCAATTTAGACCACCCAGGTCAGATAATGTCTCTCTACATGACCTGCAACTACTTCGTCTGTGATGACCTGTACATAATTTGTAGTAGCCGATATTGGTCGCTTTCGTCACCTGGTTGATAAGAGTGAGAGTGACACTGGGTATATCAAAATAAAAAACTAATAAAATAAAAAAAAGCAGTCGGAAAAGATAAAAAATAATAATTATTACAAAAACAAAAAAACCTGACTGCTTTTTTATTTTGTTTTCTTCTACTTTTTTTTTATTTTAATATACCCAGTGTCACTCTCACTGTAAATAAGAATGTTACGACACCTCTCAAGCTAAAATCCATCGAGTCTTTCAGGCTGCAGAGCGTGCCAAACAATTATACATACATACAAACATACATACATAATACTCTCGAAAAATATAACCCTCCTTCTGGCGCAGTAAGTATATGGTATAACTAAAAAAGATTGCATTATTTTTGTGATTGAGACATGTGCTTTTCTACATTTGAGTTTTTGGTAAGCCAAAGATAGGTATAATAATTATATCTAATATACAGTTACCCGAAAGCAAGTGAATCAGATAGCATTCGAGTTATATTACACATATTCCTGGAGTCCCGGCAGCCCAACAGCCACCCTACGTACAGTTCCAGCCTTCTCCATTACTCAGAAGCTCGCCCACGCTGCATTTCCTATTATTCAATTCGGAAAACAGATTTCTCTACATACTTATATTGTCTTTTATATAATATATACGTATTTTGTCACTAACCTATCTTCTAAAAAGCGGTTGTATTTAGTTATTGATACGTACACTACAATGTTATTTAGACTTGGATTTGAATATATTTATTTGATTTCCAATACGCTACCTACCTTCGTATAGCAATGTTTCTAATTTTGGTTTTATGAGAGGATCGCACGGTGGTATGAGGAGGTAATCTTTTTACGACATTCCACCAACTTGTCAGAATTTTTATAATTTATATTAGCTACGGTATATAAATTATGAATTTTCTGTAGTTACTTACACTACATGTTAGTAACTACATAATATATATACGTAACTAATATATTTAGACATGCCCACAGTATCTAAGCCGCTATGACCTCAATATTTTTTACTCCAATAACCCTTGTAATTGGTAGCGTCAGAGGTATGGCGCATGTGATGTGCCCGCAAATCTTTGAGTACTCATATAAAAAAAAAATAAGTGGAATTCTTTTATTCCTATATAAAATATGAAAAAGTTAATTTTGGTTTGACTACCTTTTGGTAATATTTTATGTTTTGGTAGAAATAGGATGTGCAAACTGGTTCCGGTTTTTCTAGACAGATGGCGCTGTGTGAGGTATATCGGCTGAACTGCTTTGAAAAAAGTTCAGACGAGACAATAACTTTTTTGATAACGTCGGTAAAAATTTTAGTGATTCGCTTACTTAATCTAAATCAAGTATGTGAATGCTTAAAAACGGTTCATGATCAGCAGAGGTCGGAATTAGGTAGAGTAGTTATTTATGTACTTGCGTCGAAATCTTCCCGGTATTTCTAATGGGAAATCCCGTGTTGCCAACAACATTACAAATAAATAATAATAAAAACCTCAGGGATAGATTAATAAAACAAAGATAATAAACATATAATTATTATTAGTATTTACATTAGTATTTTTATTCGTTTTTACATATTGGCAACCTCGCGCGTGCAGTGTTTTTAATTGTCTAGAAGTTAATAACTTTTTATTTAAGAAATCACGGGATTTTTTTTTTAATTAATCCACTTTTTCTTTTAGGCATATACACTAATTTAGGCATATCCACTTTATTCTTTCGCTGTATGAAATCAATGTAAGTACATAAATAACTCTACCTAATTCCGACCTCTAAAGATCAGCTTTCAAATCCCACTTCTAGGCATAAGCCTGCCCTAGTCTGCGCCATCCTGTTCTGTTCCCGGCCGCTGCGATCTTGTTCTTCCCAGTGACTTGCTTTATATTGCGGACCCACCTAGCCGTTGGACGTCCCACACTGCGTCTGCCATTGATGGGATACCACTCGGTGACGGCCTAACGCCCTTACTCCACCTACCATAGTTCATTCTAGCCAGGAATGTATATATATTACATAGTTCCTTCCAGTTCCAGCTATAGTTCCAGGTCAGACGAGCACCTTTATGTGTAGTGTAATAGTCGTCTAAGCTTTCATTTTAGCTAAAGGTAGACGCCATAGTTATAAAATAATTTGCTTATATTTTAATTTCTATGTTTTCATATGGTGGTATCGCCCAAACAATTATGAATACTACTTACCTAATGAATAAAATATGTACATATTTTCTGTACGGAAAACAGCATAAACATTATAAGATAATTTTAATCTTGCTTCTAAATTTTGTCTGTAAATACATACAATTGTCTGGTTACTTTGTTCTTTGATGAGTCAAACAAGATTGTACCTTTATTTTGGTCGATCCTGCTGAGCAGGGAGCGCAAAGTCATTGAATTTCGGATGGATCGCCGTTTCGAGGACATATCGCAAATCTGCCGCCCCCGCTTCATAAGACCGCAAGTTTAGTGTTCGGGCAGCGGGTGAGCGACCACGTTCACGGCCACGGACCAGCTAGCGAGCTCGGAGCGCCGGCAACAAAGCCACAGTTACTCGCAGGTGAACGACGATTAACCTCTCGCGAACGGTCGTTAGCCGAAATGGACGCTTAAATAGGGTCGCCGAGAGACGCCGCTCGAGTTACGAATACCTTCCAAACATTTTACGACGACAGGTCGACAGTAAAACCCTTGATGTACTGAGACGGCTTGCTTGAATCCCTCATTGTATTCCTGATTTTATTATTTCTGATTTAGAAAATGTAGGCCGTTGAATGATACGTTTATTGTGTTGGTTTTCTTCGTTTGTTTGTTTGCTAAAAGTTGATGCTAAAATAAGCTTAAAAGCTTAAGTACTTAAATCCTCTATTTTGTATATGTAGCAGTATGTTTGACGTCGATGTGGAACCCAATATACGATGTTTTATTCAGCTGGATATTATATCAACATCTGGCACACAATAGATGAAAATTAGGTAGGTACTAGCTATATTTGTGTATGATATTTTTAATCGGGTTAAAAATTTAATTCAGAAGACATCAACGCGTTCGGAATTATATGGCCTAAAGGTTAAAAGGTTTTTGGATTTAAAATGCCAAAATAAACGTACTAACCATCAATTATTGTATTGTAACTGAAATCATTAAAAATAATAAAATAAGCCAAAAAAAATAAACAAGAATGTAAAACTTTCATTCAAATAAAGGCTATAACAGATATTTATAAAAAGCAGTGTAAAGCAGCAAGACCCAAAAATATTACTCTCCTCTAATATGTGAATTTTTTTAAATATAAACAGCAAAATGCTAATGTATAATTATTAATTATTTAGATATTCTAATATTTTAAGGTTTTATGAATGATAAGATGTTTTTTGGAGCAGCTACTTGAAACAAAGTGAAGTGGCGCGGCCGTGTGTGAGGTTCGACGACCGACCGTGGCAACCTGCTCGCACGCATAGCGATACATATTGACTGATTATTATGAACAACTCAATGAAACACTGCAATCACGTTGGTTGCATGCTAGTTGCATACAAAAAAATTACAGGAAAAACACGAAATAGTTTGTATAGGTAACCTAGTTGCGTTGTTGTATCTGAGCAAACTTGATTACGTATAATGTATTTTGAATTGACCTAAAATATTTGCCTTGTTTTCGTACCGCAGATTTCAACTTCAAGTGGATACCAAAAACCGTGAGCAGCTAAGGATACGAGTAAAATTGGAAACTCACATATTCGTACAGAGGGATATTCATATATATTATGTTACCTAAATTTTCAAGCATTAAATTTTTAGGATTTTGTACCAAAATGGCAAAAGAGGAAACCATTAAATTAAATCTTCGCCGCGATTCCGATAAATGATGATCGCATCCGCAGACCAAGGATACCCCATCATTGCAAGTTTTATCTATCATAGCATAGCTTTATTTATTATTTTCATATTGCACATGTAAAACTTTTCAACAGTACCTATGCACGTATGTCTTTTGTTGTAAATGACGAGGAAAATGCGTTCATGATGTCATTGAGAGCAAGGAACGGTAATGGCTCGCTATCATATGTTACCACTGTCGAGTGGCTGTGGGTATTTCACATGACGAATACAATGACACCTGCCAATTTCTTTTAAAGTATGACCTGAGTGTATGACTGCGCATAGATAAGCTTTTAGGTGAATTTACAGTAGGTATTTTTAAAAAACATATATAACATAGGTAGATGAGCAGATTAGTAAATTTATTAGAACAAGGAAACTTACAAAGAGGTAGAATTTGATTGTAAGAGGTGGTGCTTACTCCGAAACGAAGTTTCTGCTTACCATCTGTCTCCCAAAAGTTTTAGTAATTCAATGAGTTATTATAAAATTAAGTAAATTATATTTTATATCGGTGTTAGGAACCTAGACCATACTTAACATAAACTTACATCTTTAATGTTATATCCTAATGTATGTGTAGAGTATGCTAGATCAATGTATTTTTAAAAAGTTTTGCACTTTACTTTATCTGATCTGATACCACTAAGCAAAAAACAATTTAATAGAGCTTCTGGTATATTGAGTCAATGTTTGAAAATAATATCTAAAATATGTATCAATAGAGTTATTTTAAGACCCCAAACCTAGTTAGAATATAGTTTTGTTCCCTCCCTTAGACCTATAACAAATTTCATCCTGACTATTCATATACTTAGTAGTCATATAATAGAAGTAAACCTATTAGGCACATAAATATTGCAATGCAATATCGACAAAACGGTTATATACCTACCCCAGTATAATCGTACATGGTCAACAAAATCATAACGTTCGGCCACTTCAGAAGCCATACCATACGTTCAAAATATCGGAGACCGTATTGTCACATTGTTGTGACTATTTACATGTTGATTTGATAGTGATGCAAGTTACATGAATGCGGTTACTAAGGTACATTGTAAAGTGGCCGCGCCGTTTTGTTGTGCGGGCGTTGAGCGGGCCGCGAGCGGTCGTCGACCGGGCCCTTGACTCGCGCGGGTTCACCGACACCGGCTGACACCGCGCGTATTCCGCGCCCGCCGAGCGTCGCCGCGTAACACGCGCGCGCCCAACCACAAGCGGAACGCTACCGGTGAAATTAGGAAAAACAAATAAACAGTTGCACTATGTAGTTTCTTTTTTTACGGAGTAGTTTAGATAAGAAACTGTAAAAGCGCAGTACCGGCGCTAAAACTAGATATGGACACGTATGCACTTTTTCTCACATAAAATCATTCCCGCTTAAGTTTGTTTATGTAGCTTGGAATATGTATTTTCTACCATAAGATCTATATAAAATGGACATCGATAAATTGATAAATATTTTGATTTCATCGCTTTCTTTAAATTTTTAGAACTAGAAAGGGCCCAGAGAGCAATCCTAAAAGTAATGAACTTTAAGCCGCGTAGATTCCCAACGCAGGAACTACTCAATCTTGGCAATACGCTCTCTGTCAGACAGCTATACATTCTGAACACTGTCTTGAGGCTACACAAAAGACTTCCCTTCGACGCCACTAAATTAATTAATTAATTTTAATTATCTAGAAAATCTTTTTTAATTATCTAGAAGACGAACACTCACCTGCTTCAACGTGGCACCAATCACCTTCTTAAAAACGGAATACGCAAAGAGACAGTATACAAGACGGTCAGCTGAGTTATACAATGATCTGAACCAACTTTTAAACATATATTCCAAGAACAAGCATGATTGTAAAACTGCGCTGACCAAACTACTGAGATCTTGGTGCTATGATAAGACTGAATCGTTTCTTAGGGGGTAGGTGGGTTATTTTTCTTCTGAGGTCATTACATAAAAGCACTCACTTATGCATACATACACATACGTTACCTTCTCTCTCTTACACACACGCACACACCCCCACACATACCCTCATACACACACACGCACACACACACGCACACACACACTAAAAATTATAATTACATAAGTGGCATTTTAAAATTTGACAAATGAAATAAGTTATCTTATTTCATTTGTTACGTATCATAATTTTAATAATTTTAATTTCGTTTTGTTTTCATTTAATTTTGTTTTTTTTTTATTCTATCATAAAATCTATATTTTAATTTTAATTTTGTAATTTAATATCTTAATCTGTAATATAAAAGTAGAATCTTTACTATAGTTAAATATATACTTACGTATTGTCAACTTGCTAGGAGAGCGGGGATTTCTAACACAAGTACCTATTCTTTACTTAAAATAATTCCTCGATCGCAATTCAGCATGTAAAAATTATGTAAATGAATAAATGATTTTGATTTGATTTGACTTTAATATTTCTTAGATTAACCTTCATTCGAAGGTCCGAGGTACGTAGAAAAACCTATGTAGCATGGCCGTACCCCCCCCCCCCCCCTGGTTACAGCCCTGCAGGTATGCATTTTGTACTACCTGCGTGTTTAGTATGGTTTTTTAACTGAGGGATCTGTACATATATATAGTCCCTCTCTGTAAAAATATATATGACAAGATAAAATTCATGAATGGAAACCTAGTAAAATGAGTCATCACACCCAGGCAGTTTTTAGACAGTATTTAAATAAATATAATAATTTTAAATTTAAACAGGCGTTTTGTGAAACAATTACGCCAGATTAAGGAATTATGTAAGTACGTACGTTATAATTCCTACAAAAAATATTGCAACCAAGAGTATTAAAAATTATTTAAATAAATGTGCAACTTTTTTGCGGGTTTGCACTCCTCGCCGCCGAAGTGGTTGTTGGATTCAACAAAAGATGGAGCTATACTTTCATAATTAAATATGTCTTAATATTGTAAACTTCAATAATACATTGTTTAAAAATGTATGTCTACATGTAAATATGTAAAACTACATTTAATATCAATTCCATGGAACAACGGTTTAAATACGACTGAAAATGGTTAAATTGAGATAAAAAATTGTTGCCGTCACCATACTAGCCACGCCTGCTTTCTATTTAGGTATCGAGTTTTTTTAGGACTTGACAGAAATACTTGAGACTTGGTTAAAATATTTGCAGTTAAGGTTAGTATATCCTATTTTCAGTTTCTTTTTGAAAAGTTGTAAAAGCCATTGTTCAAGTGTGTCAAGTCTTTTCCGAGTAATCCATTTATCTACATCGGGTGTTAAATCAAGTGCACTCTAGCGCCAATTTAAGTTTTATTATATTGCGATTTATGGAAAAAAACACGATTTTTTTTAATATTTTCTTCTTTATTACAAAACTACAAAATTAATAAATAAACGACCCATAATAATTAACTAAATAGTTAAATTATTTTAAGTAAGACTAAAAGAAGAAAAAACATAAAGAAAAGGTAAGTACATCAAATAATATAAAAATTAGAACCCAAATCCGAGCTGATTTGGGGCGAGCGCTGCTTTTATTTTAAAGAAGGCTTTTTTTATATTGCCCTTTTTAATTTAATGCCCAAAAATGCCCGTTTTTTGCAATAATGCTGAGAAAGCATCACGTTCTCACAATAATTTATTTTTAATGGGAGCAGCACTGGACCCCGGAAAATTCAGGTATGTAAATTAAACCTTAAACTGTATGTAAATAGTAGTTTATTAAATAGTTTGAAGGGTTACCTAATGCGGCTCTACCGCATTAGACAAAATATTAAATGATATTTCCGTGTCCTTTAAAATAATTTATTTCAAATATACTCCGAAAACTCACGTATCCCCTCAACATGTAGTATATACTCGTACAATATTACTTTACTGGATTTCTGGCAAAACGTTCCTGCCGTTAATAGACAGCGGCTTTCTATAAAATACAGGATGGAGAAAGCGAAAGAGAGAAATGAAAGTACTTTTGTAATTTCTGAGTCACTTTCTTGAGTAGCTCTTTTATCCAAGTGTTTTAGTCTTGGTATATTAACCACTCGATTTTGTATTTATAACATACTTATAGGTACTATAATACTATTATAATAAGGTAGTATAGGTCTCGAGATATAAAAGCTCAGCTTTGCATTTATGTGAGTGTACACAGATAGTGGTATGACATCGGCTTGAGGCATGGCACGACCTGCACCAGTTTCTATTAGTTTTTGAAACTCAGCTTGAGTCGCGACACGACCGTCGCGCGTCATTTCTCTGCCGCGCAATTTCCGCCTTTATCTTCAACTTTGGCGCCTCTAGCCGCTTGACGTTCCATTGTTGTTGTGTTTGAATTATTAGTGAAAAAAAAACTAAGATTACTAATAAATAATATAATCAAATAAATTTACATAATTTCGAGTCTTAAAAAAATCAAAAGTGTTCATTTCTTTCTTATAAAACATTGATTTAATTTTTATGTAATTTTTTGACTGACTACTTTTGGCGCACACACACTAATGCAAAGTTAAGTTAGCCTCGAGGATTGTATATGGTTATTTGTATTTTTTTTTATATCGACATTTCTGAAATGTATTCAATTAAATTTAAGATTTATTATATCGTTAGGCACCTACCCTCAAATTCATAAAAAATAATAATAAAATAATAAACCCTTTTTAGTTAAAACATGTTTTGTCCCTTTCCCTCTTTTGAATATTTGACGTTGAAAGAACGAGACAAAACATTTTTTAACTAAAATAGGTTTAGCAAACGTTTATATTTTTTTATGCATAAGGGGGTAGGTAGGTAACAAGAAATCTATTTGAACGTTATTTAATCTATTTATGTTCCACTTCAAAACGACAATAAAGGTCTGATATCGTCTGAAAGGTGCAACAAAACATTACCGAAACTAACGCGATATTTACGCTAAGCCAGAATTTATTGTTCAATTACTAGGAGAAACACCCATTTCTGCAACACAGTCACCTAATTTAGCGATTCAGCTTTCTACGGAAAGTCCGCTGTTGCCGGGTCAAACTGCACAGTGCTATAGTAGGTAGAGTGGAAAAGGTGAAATTTAGCGGAGCGAGAAATCGACGGGATGCGATGTTTATTGTAACGAGCCGGCGATCGGGCGTGCGCAAGAGAAACTGAAAGTAATGGCGCCGCATTCAACCCACTTTCACTGCTCTGGTGCGCCAGCGCAGCTGCCACGCGGCCGCGAGGCTCACCCGCGCTGCTACTACGTAGTACCCATCCACTCCTTGTCCCAACTACTCCTTGTACAAACGAGTCCCAACCTTGCAACTTGCAACCATGCAACTTTTGAACAAATGCAAACCATTAAATTAGCATCAAATTTATTGCAATATAAATAATTAAAACATTCTATTATATTGGCAAAAGATCTAATTATTCTTTAAGTATTATTTATAAATATACAGATCTAGAATATAAATCGGAAAAGAAGCTGAAATTAGTAAGTAAGTACCTAAATATCAAATTAGAATCAAAATATTTTTTTTAAATACGAGTTTAATTTTTATCAAGGTAAATAAGTTAAATAATAAATACCAAGTTTCTAACGAAAAAACACGTTTGCACTTGTTTTGCACATCTTGAGGCGGCTTGAGGAATTTATTGGGAATGACTGAAATATTTGAGTTCTTTACCTAACCCAAATTTCCTGAGGATTATAAAATAGCCAAATGGATTAGAGCGATCCTCCGTCCTCAACGCCGTTGTTGTTGTTTATTTGAATTGTTTTGCACCGCCAGATATTTTCGAAAAGAAAACAACAATGAATAACTTACATTTTATGTAAAATTTTCTTATTTCTGAATTTGTTGTCTATCGCTTTTTTATTTATCAGATCAAATAAATAATTTGTTGAAAATCAGCTGTCATAAGTTGACGTTATCCAATGCCATGTAACAAAACACAACACACACAAAGAAACTCAATGTTATATCACATAAAAAAACGATTTTCAATTTAAAATTATATCCTTATACGTGTAGAAATATACATCTCACTTATATTTAAAGTTTCTTATCTTGTAAAATTTTATGGGCCCGGGATTGGGCCACCATCAATAACAATGTAGAGCAACGCAATGCAATAACAAAAGTAACAAACTGTTCGCAAAAACTCGCATGGATATTTTCACCGTTTTGCTCATGTTACTCGGTCCAATTGTTGTCTTCATTCCTCTTATTTTTTGTGTTTGAACATGTGCGGTATTAGAAAACTCCTGTATTATAAAAGTGCGTGATTAGCGTGACGGTGAAGAGTGGCCTAGAAAGTTCTTACTTTCGACGACTGGCGCCCGCGTCGCATTACACTGGTGTTAACATTCTTACGCTCAAAAATCCGGTTCACTTTTTGTGGCGCCATAATTTGGCTTGATTTCTAGATATCATAACCCTACGATGTAAATAAATATTTATACATAAGTAATTAATTGATGGCTGAGAACATTTTTGATACGACACTAAATTAAACACTCTTACTGCGACCAATTTACAAAAGTATCCCTAAATAAATTTCAACATTTCTAAACTGGTGTGAAATAATATTAAACTTTTTAGACTTCTCCAAATTTATTAATATATTTAATCAATAAAAAATGGCGAATCCTATTTAAAAACTTATCTTTTTTACAAAATGGAATATGAATACCTATTTTGAACAAGCATGCATAACATTATAAGTAATTATTATCAACACAAATAAAACCACTTCCGAGCGAAATGAGATACGCAAAGTAGCTACCGCTTAACGCGTTTTCATACTCAAATGATTATTTATGCAATCAAACCTTACTTTTTCTGTTTTAAAAAAGCAAGTTCCACTTTATTAGTATGTAAAGAAAGGAGGTAATGGATACGTGCTAAGCAGCACGGCAAATGTTCAGCGTGGGGCATCCGAAAAGAAATGAACGAAAATGAAAGTGACCCAGTTCCCCCCCGGTCCCCGCTACCGCGCGCTTTCTCGCATTTTTTTATCTAATCTGCTGGTCACAGTTGTTGCGGATGTACTTCCGGATTCGTATGGATTTGAACTGTATGCAACTTTCGAGGTCTTTTGTAACCGTGTTTGGTCAGAAATTTCTCTGTAGGTAATAATTTTGTTATGCCTTTTATTGGTATTTTACTGACATATAAGTATTATAAAAAAGTGAATTTTATTATTTGTTATTGGATTCTGACAAGTAAAATAACTAAGTTTTCGTAACATGTGGTCATAATTTTCTAAAGGTTTTAATTTTCTTTTTTGTACTTTTTATACACCAAAAATTAACAAATATTCTATCACCAGTACGTTGCTGTAACATTTGATAAATTTGTTTTTTTTTTTTTTAATTTATTTTGTTAATTTTATAATTCCGGCTACAATATTAACTCATCGTATCTCGTATTAAAAAAATGTGTGAATTTATACGGACATTCTATTTTTAATTAATAGAGTATAAATTATCCAAATTACTAGAGAAAATACTAGATAATACAGAAATATTTACTTTTCGTGATTTCACAAAGATTAGACCACCTTCGGTTCGGAGAAGATGTTGCTTGTGGAATCAAAAGACGGAAGCAGATTTCTGACTTTAGGCACCCTTTATTTGGAACTCAACCCACGGCTTATCGTCTCAAAAGCCGTTACAGTTTTATAAAATGTTCAAAACCACATGAAGGTACCCGGAGACCTCCGGGCTTCAAATGTGGCGCAATAGGCAATAAGCCTCTCTCCCTAACTGTGTTCCTGCGTCGGTAGAGCTGCCTCCGGGTCATAAACTACCATGGCCAATTTGGAGGTGCCTAAATCGACTACGTACTTGAAAAGGGCTGATGTGGTAATGAGGTTGCGAAGTGGCGTTATATAAAAAAATCGAAGGCCCGCCAATGCGGTCACGCCGATAAGACCATGCAGTACCTTTTCTCGTGCCTATCGTGCCCGACCAGCTGTACAAAATACGACCTGTACTCGGAGCCGGAGAGAGGCAAAAGAGTGGCAACTAACTGGAGGAGCAGAATATAGCCAGTCGACATGAAAAGAAGAAGAAGAAGAAGACAAAGATTGGTTTTGGTTTTGTATTGATGAGTTGAGAACTTGTGACATTTTTTGAAAATGCGTGCAAAGTAAAATAAAAACATTTGAAGTTATATTCAAGTACAATGTGCGAAATCGTATGATATATATTATATATATTGTGTAATAATAATATTCAGTATTGTTTTTCAAAAACCATGTTGTTAAAACAAACTCCACAAAGAGCTCACAGTGTTAAAAATTACGATAATACAGATTAGTTCGCGTTCAGTAGAAAGCAGGCGAATGCGCCGAGCGGCCATGAGAAAGTTAGGCTCTTTTATTTTCCAAATAGCATGATTAATAACCTCCTCTGGTAATGGCACCAACTTTTCTTTATTACAAAAGAAACTCGGCGTTCTAAAAATAAAGTACAGTGATATTTGGCCGGCACGTCCGTGTAACAGATTTTTTGAATGTTTAACTCTTCGACGATTTATGACGCTCTTTTGTTGGCAAAATGATTGTTGAATTTATTTTTAAGGATTTTGAATTTGAATGCTTTAATAATATTTCTCTCTCTCTGTCTCTCTCTCACTAGTGTTAAATATTTAGGTAGGTAAAACGATAAACGACGAGGCCGATTGTGATGCGGTTTTAACTAATATAACTATAGAACGTTTATCGGGAAGATCTACTAGAAGCTATTTCTTTCATTTCGTGTCTGCACTACATGTAATGAAAGAATAGCTTCTAGTCGTTATACCATGTGATTTGAATATACATATACATATACAAATACAAGGTACAACAATATGTACCTGTATGCCCGTAAGAGGGACTAAACTCGGATTGATGATAGACAAACTTTTCGATTGGGAGCATTTCCTCTCACATTCTGTGTATATTTTTTTTGTACAGAGAAACATGTCTGAATTGGCCAATGTGCCTACCTTCAAACGGAATGAACCGTATTATATCCCGTTCTGTACAGTGCAGGTACCTTCGAGCGCTGAGATACAAAACGGGGTCGACGAACCCGACCACGCGGAATGACACGATTTTTGTAACAAATTTAGACACTTACGAAACGTTTGTTTTTCGTAACAAAGAAATTTTATACCAAGTGGTCATGTTTATTTATTATTCACTACGTTGCTTCTGTAAAGTTCAAGACTCAGCGTTATTGATTAGGTACCTACCATACCAATTTTGGTAAAACTTAAGTGTAGGTACACATATGTATAAATTATTTTAGCAATTATTTTACGATATGTAACAAAACCCTGTCCCTTCCTTGTAAGAGCAACACAGATCGTCAATATGAGCAACTGTTCCTATGGAACCAATGCTAGAACGTAAAAAAAAAATCGACATTTTCGTACAAATTGCCGCGTCAGCCGAACACTTTTGTATGAAAATGTCGAGTTTTTTCGATTTTCAAGCATTGGTCCCATAGGAAAAGTTGTTAATATTGACGGTCTGAGTTGCTGCTACACGTATCGGACAGGGTTTATGTTACATATAGTATGTACTTATCTAACTTTCATTGCGTTTAGCAAACAGAATATACTTTTGATTTGATATGAATTAAATTGAATTACACAAGGTGACTGAAACGGATTCTTTAATGAAATAAGGTGAGTATCATACAAAATAAATAATGCGTCTTAATTCGATATTTGGTGGGTTATAAATTTTTCCCATACAGAGTTCTCTCTTCGGCCGCCATCACAACCTAGCCTTCACAAGACCAACCGAAAAGTAAAGACAAAACGTTTTATACATTGTTACTCTAATCTCACGCACATGGTCTCTACAATAATGAATCAAATATTAATTTGAATATGAACACTATAACTACAAGAAACATAAGACTACCTACAGTAATTGTGAACTTGGTATCAATATCTACTAGGTAGAGTATGATTAAACAAGAGAAAAAAAATTTTTTTTCGTTATAAGTCGAGGTTATAGTACCTAGCATAATAGTATAAACCCAATAATGGTTCAGTTTGTCACAGTATGTTTATTGCGGACACCGATGATGTAGCGAGTAGTGCGTAATTATGCGCGTGCGACTAGCGCTATCTCTAGCGCGGGTCAGTGACCGGCGCGAGGCCGACGCCCCCTGACGTAACGTTACGCGAATTCCGAGCGTACCCCGCCCCGCCCCTCGCGGCCCTCGCATCGCAACGACCTAATTCCTTCGAAGCCACTTCGTTTGTGCATCGCTAATTATAAAGCGTCGTTGCAATGCCCTGCCAAACTCGTTCTATTTCTAATTTAATCGACAGTTATTTATGGAGCCGCCGCATTAAAAATGGGGTGCGGATTTGGTGATTCAGACATGAGAAGTCATTCAGGCACTTATTTATCCTCTCCTTTATTATTAAAAATTTTGTATTTAGAAAGTATGGTGATTTTTAGAATTGTTTTAAGGTTTGCTTTCGGGATATAAAGATACCGATACCAGTACTAAATATAATGTACTTAGATGACGTAGATATTTACGATGTACATACACAAACAAGATAAACTTTAAAAAACTAATAAACGGGAGCCATTTACTGCTAACAATGTATGTATTTTTGAAATTTGCTAATTATAAGACCTTTCATTTGATATCCCACTTCAATTCTAAAACAAAAAAAAAAAACTTTTTGACTCGTACTTTTTTGTTTGTCACAAAAGTCAAAGTCAAAAAAGTCAAATATCATTTATTTATTTTCAGATAATTTACTTACAACTAAGTAGTAGTAGTAGTAGTAAATTCTTTATTGTACTTAAAAAGCTATTGAGTTTGCTGCCCCTACACCCACTCCCCTACTCCAAAAACATCAACTGACAATAATACTGTTATTTACATTAGACATGTGGACAGAGAATACATTGTTATGTCATAATTTATTAATTAAGAATGATGTCAAATTTGAAATTAATGTCGATTTGTAAATTTAGTAGTATGCAGGAAGCTGACACCCTGGAGTAACACATAAGCTACTTTTTCCGCGGATAACACCGCGGGGCGCAGCTAGTTTATTATAAAACTTTATAAAGTTTCCCTTAAACGACTTACTAACTGTTTTTAATCTAGATAATACGGGGTGACTAAATTTTTTATATTATGTAAGTTTCTATCCGTAAAATCACCCGTTTTATTTAAAAAGGCAATATTTTTTTATGTACGTTATATTTTCAAATATGTACTCGAATTCTTAAAACATCTCTTAGGGAGTATCTCGATCCTAACCCGTAAATAAAACGAATCGCCCTTTTTTGTTAAATATAAATAGTCTGTATATAAGCTGCTATATCTGTCAATTGTCTGACTCTCCATAGTGTGGGCCGCCGAGTTAAGCCTATGCGGTACTACGGTTGAACAGACATAAATACCTACATACATGTATACTCGTACATGCATAGACTGCTTAAATCATTACCCACCATTCCGTTTGGCTATATCGTATATAGTCAGGTAGAAAATGCTGCTTGAGCTTCCAGCTTTCTGGGTTGAGATCTTGCCGAAGAATAACAACCTAAATAAAATAAAAACACTTATTTTGTAACTTGTATTAATAGGTCTTATTAATGTTATTTCTTTTGTAATATTTCGCACACTACATTTGCATCGATTCATGACTATCGTATTCATGTATATATTTTCCTTATAAACTGTGTCCATGTTCGTTCGAGTAAACACTACAATCGAGCTCAATTGGCGGTGCTTTGTGACCGATAACGAGCTCGGACTTGTACGCGATGCTCGATGTGGAAAATATTTCCTATACTTAGCTAACCTTATCTCTGCTATATATAAATGTTTAAATTTTTCTTCGACCTGCCTGTTAGTTGGTACACGAGTGACATGGACACTTGTGACTTGTGACTAAGGTTTCAAAACGTACTTGAAATTTGTGGTTATATGAAAAGTAAATAAAAATCTTTATTTGAATTGTAACTAACTATGAGTAACAAAAAAAAAAACAATTATGTAGTAATGGTCTGTTAACTATATGGCGTTCCTGAGTAATGACTACAGAAACTCCTGCGAAAATAGATTCAAAAGGTATTTTTTTATGACATGCAATAATTTACAGACATTTGAATATTGCATACTATGTTATAATTCCTTCATATATTATTAGTATATTTATAATAGTAAAATGTAAATATTCAGCAAAAAATAGATCAATCAGTATTTTAAATATTTTTTTACAAGCTTTTATTATTATATGTATGTATATTAAGACAAAATATGAAAAAAACCTAAACTTGATGGAGTTGCGTCTTATTTCATAGTACCTTCCGTCCGACTCCGTGATCAGACCTCAGGTATCGTCTACTCAATTCAATTCAATTCAAATATATCTTTATTATCATAGGATATTTATAATATCTCTTAATAATCGTCACTTTGTTTTATTGCACAATAATTGTTGACGTCAAAAAGTTACTTAGAGCTAAGTTTACTGCCGCCTCCAAAGCGCTAGTGCAGAAGAAGCGGTAACAAACTGCACTGCAGCATTTTCTCCAAGAACGTCAACTCACAATGAAATTAATATTTATAGTTGATATGTGGACAGAGTATACATTGTTTGTTGTCATAATTTAAATTAATTTTTTTGAAGTCGAAATTTTTAAATAATGTCAAATCAAGTTATAAATTCAGTATGTACTTAATGTACCAGATTATGACCATTTCTGAGTATACAAACCTTTAAGAGGAACCCGCGCCAAGCTCAAGCCAGACTTTGTTGTCTTTAAGATAGTCATCGGTTCTATAATAAGCCTTCTCACAGAGTACCTTCTTTACATAAGCTTTAAATTTTTTGTCAGGCATATCAAGGACCGATTGTGGCAGTTTATTATAAAAAAGTATACCGTTCCCCATAAACGTTTTACTAACTGTTTTGAGCCTATAATACGGGGCAACTAAGTCACTCTTATTGCGTAAGTTTCTGACGGTAAAATCGCTTACTTTATTGTATGAGGAAATATTTTTCCTTACATACACTATGTTTTCAAATATATACTGTGATGGTAAGGTTAGTATACCTATTTCCTTGAATAATTCTCTGAGTGAGTCTCTAGATCCTAAGCCGTAGATAGCTCGAATTGCCCTTTTTTGTAAAATGAAAATAGTCTGAATATCAGCTGCAGTCCCCCATAGCAGTATGCCGTATGACATTAAACTATGAAAGTAACTAAAGTACACTAGTCTAGCAGTTGCTACATCTGTCAATTGTCTTATTCTCCTAACAGCATAAGCCGCAGAGCGAAGCTTATTTGAAAGTTTTGATATATGAGCGCCCCACTGAAGTTTCGAGTCGATCGTAATTCCTAAGAAGGTAGTACTTTCAACAAGATCGAGTTTTTCGCCATCTATCAGTATGTCGACGCAAGCTTGCCTCACATTGGGAAGAGAAAATCGAATGCATTGGGTCTTTTTCGCATTTAACATGAGGTTATTGGCAGTAAACCAATCAGAAATGGAAGACAAGGTGCTGTTCACCCCGCTAGCATCTGTGCTGTGACGGTCAATTTTGAATATTAGCGAGGTGTCATCAGCAAACAGCACTATGCCTGCCTGTTTCTCAACCATGTAAGGCAAGTAATATGTCATTTACATAAACTAAGAAAAGGAAAGGTCCTAGAATAGAACCTTGTGGTACGCCGATTTTAACATTAGATCCATGCGATTTTATGCCGTTTAAATCAACAGTCTGAAGCCTATCTGTTAAATAGGATTCTATTAATTTAATTGAATTTTCATCAAAACCATATTGACTAAATTTAAGCAAAAGTGTCGGATGATCTACGCAATCAAATGCTTTAGAGAGATCGCAAAAGGATCCAATCCCATCATTTTTGCTCTCCCATGCGTCGTAAATATGAGTGACGAGTGCCACTCCCGCATCGGTGGTTGATTTTCCGCCAGTAAAGCCGAACTGTTGGCTATGGAAAAGGTTGTAGGTCTTGAAGTGAAGTAGCATTTGATTGAGAATTATCTTTTCGAACACCTTACTCAAAACTGGCAAGATAGATATAGGTCTGTAGTTGCCAGGGTCTGTTTTTTCTCCTTTTTTAAATAAGGGGATTAGTTTACTACATTTCATTAGGTTAGGAAATATGCCTTCATCAATACATTCGTTAAATATAAAAGCTAAATCACCAGCTATGACATTTATAATATGGCTTACTACAGCAACCGACATGCCCCAATGATCTTCCGATTTTTTTAAATTTAACTGCTTAAATGCTTCTACTATATCACTAGGGCCAACATATTTAAATTTAGAATCACAAGGCCTAACATTATTCTTAAGCAAGGCTTCAGCACGTTGGGGTTTCGAATCCACATTGGAAGTAAGTTCCAAAGGTATGTTAGTAAAAAAATTATCAAAAATATTAACAATTTCTTCAGGTTTAGTAATAATCTTACCGCTAGCTTTGATTTGAGAGATATTTTCTTTTGCTTTATTTTTACCAGTTTCTTTATTAATAACATTCCAAGTTTCTTACCATAAAGTGCTCGTTAAGGCAAAACGAGGTTATGTAGTTTTATAACAGAGTTCCGTCGAATATCTCCCGGCTCCATCTTCAGAACAGCTCATTGACTCATCAATCATAATATTGTATTGTCATCCGACTTACACAAGTATGCAAAATTTTAGCTCAATCGGTTGAGGAGGATTACTAGTTGAAAATAAAGTTGCATGACTTGACCTAAACAAACAAAATACATACATACAAGATAAATTGCAAGTTAAATAAAAGCTTGTAAAATAGCACGTAATAGGCTAGGCATACAATTCAAATTATGCAAAAGAAAAAAGTATCTTTAATTTTGATTTATAAGTAATTAGTACCTAAACTTAGTTATATTATTTACGTGTCCGTTTTCTCAATTGCAGGAGAAAGTAAATAAATATGGAAACTGATAGCGGTGCAAAAAATAAACATCAAGGTTACTGCGTTGAGTTTGTTTGCCGTCCCAATTTGATCGCATACTAACGAGGTTGTTGCACTCCGCAAAGTATGACTCGGCTTTGCGTAATATCGGCCTTACTTACTATACCTACATGCGTACAAGTATTATACATTATTTCGTTATGCATGAAAAAGTGACTTTAATTTTATCTTATTTTTAGTATGTTTTGTTATAGCGTGCTCAGCAATACATTATTGATGAAAATGATAAGTGTCTAGCTTTTACGGTTTATGAAAAAGTCGATGGACAGACAGACAGCGGAGTATCAGTAATAGGCTCCCGTTGACACCAGGTGGGCACGGAACCCTAAAAACTATTTCTAACTGGACAAGAGCTCAGCGCTTTCTTACCGCGAAGTACGAGAATACCAATTTCATCCATCGTTCTTTATCAAAAAAACTATTTTTTGATAAATGAAAATAAATTGCGAAAAACGGCCACTTTAGGCGAATGTGCGTAAAAAAACTTCACGTTCTCACTTTAAACTGTAAACAGCAGTTCTTAAAATAGTTTGAAGGGTTATCTAGTGCCTGGTCAAGACAAAATTTTAAATGATTCCTCCGTTTCATATCAAATGATTTATTTCAAATGGGGGACTTGAACCCGGAAAATTCAGGTATAATATTTAAAATGGGTCATAGGTAAAATGGGTGCTGCAAGCTTTTCTACGCACATACGCCAAAAGTGGCCATTATTCGCAATTGTGCGTAGAAAAGCTTCACGTTCTCACTTTTAACTGTAAACAGTCGTTAATAAAATAGTTTAAAGGGTTATCTGGTGCCTGGTCAAGACAAAATTTTAAAAGGTGTCTCTGTTTCCTATCAAATGATTTATTTCAAATGGTGGCAGCACTGGACCCTGGAAAATTCAGGTAGCCAAAAAAGTGTTTGAGTCCTCATCCCTATTCATTAAATATCAAAAATAACCTAGTTTAAAATCAAACCCTCCTCCGCAAAATCGTTGTTGACCTATGTAATATTTTTATTGCATATTCGGTTACGTCGGCGTAGAGGTCTATTGGCTGCGCCGTAGCTCGTGCGTAGCATGGGCAGGTTCCGCGTAGCCTCAGCGCGTAGCTATCGTCGTGCCTGTTTTGATCTGCAGTTTTGTTTAATTGTATGTGTTTATAAACATCCTCAGTCTTATTATAAAACAAGGTTTAGAGATAGATCGAGTTTTAAAGTCGGTCTAAACTAGGTAACAAGGAAAATCTTATTATAAAACAAGATTTATGTTTTGTTCCGAGGACGATCCTCGGTCTAAAGATAAACCAGCTAGGACGCTAGTTTAAGCTCCGACTAACCTAAAATTCATGACAGAAATCAAAACAAAACAATAAAATTATTGTGAAATCTTAGTAAATCCGAAATTTTACCTGATGGCTAATCATAAATGATTATCATATCCAGGAAATGTGTTAAAACTGCCATGATTATGATATAAAAGTATTTTTATTGTTTTACAAATTTCCATGACAAACACGATTTCAACACTTTTGTTCGTTTATTTCCATTCATAACATTAAAAACACGATTTTATATTTATAACTCAATACAACACACATATAAAAACAATATTTGATAAGATTATTTACAATTTACAAACGTAAACAAAATCATAGGTTACGCTCCATGACAGTTTATTATGACAAGTGCCCACAGACTAAATATAGAATTACGTTGTCAAAGTTGTCAACTTAGCTTCGTTCCGTTTTTTGATACTATAATTATTATTGTATAATAAATGTTATTTAGTAATCAGATCAATAAATAAGAGGTTATTGGTAAAATGATTTACTTTGTGTAGTTTTGAATTAATATTATTTAAAATTATTTCGCTTTTAATTAAAATATTTGCGACGAAAATATATTATTATGAAATATGGAACGATTTTTCTACTTCCGGTCAGACTAAGTTGGATCTATCTAATTCCGTCTTTGGTTTAGGATTTGTAATAAAAGAAAGTCTAAAGTAGATTTATCGCTTGTTACCGTACTAAACCCCGACTTAGATAATACGGGACTAAACCACGATTATGGCCTTTTTTATAATAAGACTGCCTTAGTTTATTTTAACTACTGGTCATTTAAACGGTATTTCCACAGGGGATAGCACTACCGCCGTGCAGCTTATATCTGAATCATAAACAAATATACTTGTACCTTCCGGGACTCGTTCAAATGGCCCGCTATAAAAAACAGCTTTTTTCAGCCGATATTCAAATAAAGTCAACTACCTATGTCGCTTCTTCGACCTATCGTTCCTGTGACTCAGGTGAAAGCTACATATTTATTTATTTTTCAAAGAAATATTTTATTATACTACTGTGAAAATCGACACGCTGAGTTTTAAAAAGGTGAAAACTGAACTTTTTGAGCTGCTCCACCGACGATTTATTTCTTCGAACAATCGCTCTAGCAACTTGTTCCCTCTGTCTTGTCGTACCACCAACCAGTCAACGAAGTAGATAAGTACGGTCAGGCTTCAAAAATGGAGTCATAATTTCTCATACAATTAGCATGAGAGATTATTACTCCATTTTTGAAGCGTACCCCACATAATACCGAATGATTCTTTAGAGTCTTGTACTGGTACATCTCCGCCCATTATGGTATCGAACAGCCAAAATAAGAGAAGAGTGGAAAAAGCTGGAAGAGGCTTTTGTGTCGCAAGAGACACGCCAACAACTAACAACTGATCCATTGTAAATTATAATGAAAAGCAAAATGACAAATATGTTGGCAAATAATAATAATAAAACTAGTACATCATCACAGAGGAAAAACTTAACGTATTTTTTAATTCATATCTAGCTTAAGGCCTTACATACATGTAAGTAAGCGCCGTTGACAAATCGCACCATTATTGTGTTCGCTGACGCAAGTGCTGCGTACGTAGCATTATTTACTTCTGATGTTATGACTGAGTACATAATGTCGTCATTTAATAACACATCGCTGTCAATGGGCCAGCGCATTGAGAATAACCGCGGGTTGACCTTGACTCGTAATTTTGATTTATCGACTGTTAGCAATATGTAAGGTTTTTATAAATTAAATACTTATTTATTTTATAAAATTACATTTATCTTTTATGAAAAATATATATTATTAAATACTTAAGACTCACCTAGCTTGCTTCTATTTGAGAATTATTATGGGTTCCTGACGGTGTTACAAGCAAACCCCAATTTTTTTTTAAATAATAAAAAAGTGTATAAAGCATGAAAAAAAAAGAGGTGAAAAAAGCCATGATATTTTTTGTTTACTTATTTCAAAAGATATAAATATATTAATTAGATGAACAATTTGGAACGAGAAACCGAAAAAAAAATCTTGCTTAATAAAGCAAGATTTTTTTTCGGCGTGTCACGTACTTCGTTTTAAAACAGTCATAAACGTACAGACCTAAGGTGTATACACGAATTAAATGTAGGGACATGAATCAGTCCACACCTGCATGGGGACGCTGTGGTAGGTATGACCTTTGTTGATCGTATTACAAACACAAAATATTTTCTGAGAACACTTTCTGTGGGATTGTTTGTGTTTTCACATTACAGATAGATTAGGTATTTATAAGCATATGCTTATCAGATAAGACTAGCACGGGCATCAAAAATTCTGGACATTGTTCTGAAAGCAAGTTTTGGAAAAATCTCTTGCGTGACCCAAGGAGCGATGATAATCACACTTTTAACTGTAAACAGTAGTTTATAAAATGGTTTGAAGGGTTAACTAGGGTCTGATGAAGATAAAATTTTAAATGATTAAAACACACCCCTTAGGACCTATCAGTAGTTTTTTGTTACAAAAGGTGGACCAAATTGATATAGATACTCGAGGTTTTAGTCATAAATTGTGGTAATCATGAATAATAATAATCCATACATGTCATTACATACTTCTTTCACAAGTTACGGTAAATGTATGGTTTATTATATAAACATGAAGGCATAACCATTCTGACCCACTTTGCACTGACCGTCTACAAAACGCTTTGCCTGAAGCAAAACGGGACGAATGAATACAAAACCTTAGCATCGCCGGTAAAATAATACACACAGACGAGAGGTAGGTACTTGCGTCAGCACGTCAAACAGTTGTATAAAAACGCTGCGGTCGGCCAATGTCACCCCCCTTTCCGGCAGGGACGCGGCGCCTGCGCCGGTCACATTCAACATCAAAATACATATAAATTGATACGACGACCTATCCGCTTCTTCGAGACATCTCGTAAACACCACAATAGGCAGGCAACGTGCCTCACGTGGCGTGTGACTTCGTGTTTTGCTAGACAACAAATTAGACCACCCAAGTGCACATCAAACTGTATCATGGTATCTGCATAAAATACATCTAAATAGGTACGGTAAGCCTCAAACATGGAGTTTCAGTTTCTCTTTCTCTTTCAGTATGAGAAATTGGGACTCCACTTCTGAGGCGCACCATACATTGTGCATGTGCAAGTAGGTTTATATTGCTAAGCTGATCAATATCATGGGTTGGATTGAATATAATGAGTTCGCCTGCCTGAAACATTGTGTAAACTCGGTATGAATCTTATGAACTGTGATTGCTAGAAAATTGAAAGTTGAAATGTATTTTTTTGCCGCTATAACAACAAATACTAAAAAAGAATAAAATAAAGATTAACGGGTCTTTTTTGCCGTTTTTTTTGCTTGTAATTAATGACAGACAGACTTTGTTGATTCAATTTGAAAATTAATAATTAAATTAAAATAAAATAAATATTTAAGGCTAATAATATAAATACGGAACCCTTTGTGCGCCAGTCCGACTCGCACTTGGCCGGTTATTGTTCCCTTTCTCGTTAGTACTAGCTTGCAACCATTATATTTTATTAAATAAAAGATTCAATTACTTTATATTTAATATCAAATTTTTTATTTGATGTTTTTTTAACTATATTTCATTGTAATGTATATAAATTAGGACTTAGCATGAACCTTCTTCTGCAACCACGAAGGTAACTTCTATTTGAAACGTCGGACGTCACAAAAAAGGTTCATGCTATGCGCCCTTTACATATAGGTTCATACCTTAATGATGTATATTATAATGTATTTATTATACGTATTATAATAATATTAATAATGTATCAAAGCGCGAGAAATTTAAAAACCAATATGTCATATTTACGATTCCCATAGGCAGGTCAATTAAGAGTTCTATATTGAACTATAGAACCAATGGTAATTCGCTACTTTCCAACATCTCAAATCAGGTACTTTTTTCTTTACGTCAAACCAACCATTTTCTTTGGGATTTGTATGAAATATAAACTAATGACGTCACATTTTCTTGGAGTCAAATAGCGCTCTTAATATCAGCTTTTCTGCATAATCTAATAAAATCACATTGAAAATGGAAATGATCACGACTAGTGACATTATTTTGTGACGTTTTATTTTCTTAACATTACCAAATAATTTATTTTAGATACTCATTATTGATTTTAAATACCCAGGCACTACTTCTCCTGCACTTTAAAAACCTTGGATTTATCGTTCACCGATGCAGTACTAACAGTATCGAACAATGTTCCAAGTACACGTGTAAAATTTATTGCAGTGCAGGGCGCACGCGCGACCTTGCAGCGGAGCGTGCGGGGGCGGCGGGGGGCGTGCGTTCGCGGAGAAATGCGCAGACGCAGAGGTGACGCACTCCTTATCAACGGATGCGGCTTATCGCAGCCGCGGCCACGTGTCGCTCACTGACCAGTTTTATGCACGCCAAGTGCAGCTGAATCGAGTTTAATTAAAACTGCTTTTCATGATGACCTTGTATTTGATCCAAAAAAAAAGATAAAGTGCTATTACTCTCCGAAGTCCCAAGCCCAAAAAACTTCGAGTGGCATGAATAATAAATAGGACAAACAATTTCTTTTTTAATTGTGTTATAAAGTTATATGTGGAACAAAACTGCATGCATTTTTTTTTAAATCGCATCTCTACTAAACGTATGATGTACCAAGATAAAATTTTCAAATGGTTCAAAATGCGAAACATGTTTATAGGCAATGCGGTTAGGAAATTGGTTTTCTTTTTTACCTTCTCGGACACCATCACGCTAAAAGTGGCCTTTGGATCTTTTGGCCCTAGGATCTGTCTGTTTCGAGCCGCAAGACCAAAATCTGCTCTTAGATAGCCAGCCATTGATGCCAAAGAAGCCGCTAGATCTAGAATAGAACTACGGGGCCATAAATTTCTGGATTCATCATGTTATATTCCGTCCGCTGAGAAAATTCCACCGGATGCCGACCTCCCCTGGGCAGTCTGGAATTCGTTAAACAGACTTCGGAATGGTGCTGGGAGATGTCAAGAAAACCGAGTTACGTGGCGTTTCTCCTAATTAAGATAAATGCGTGTGCGGTGCTACCCAATCAATGACTCATTTATTGTCTGCCAAAAAAGTTCCAGTTCCTGCACATTGCAGGATTTGATGAGGCAAATGACCCGTGTCGCCGAGGCCAAACACTGCTCAAATTTATTATAACTAAATTATCCTTACATATAACCTTTTGATTCGAGAAGAAGAAGCCTTAAAGTAGTTTCAGTATATTTTCTAGCCGTTATAATATATACTTATGTAACATTTATAAATAATACTTATGTCTGCAAATTATCATTCACCTCAAAGGGCTTTTTAGAATTTTGGTTGGTTTGATTTTTGGTCAACGTATACATTATGTAAATTTGGTATGTTCTTCCCTTGCCAGAACTTTAGAAAAACTAAAGAACTTTGCTTTTTCATTGCGCATTTTTTATTTTATTTTTCTAATTGCTCCAGGTCCTGGCACTACCAATTTACAGTAATTTTGCACAATGATATGCAAACATTTATTCCAAAGTAGTAAAAGTCACATTTATCTACTTGTTTGTTAAAAAAGAAGATCTATGCAAAATATATCGAGTTAGTATCGAATGGTTGCAACGCAAATAGCATATAAATATATTGTTGTTCGACGCGCAATGCGTCTTTTTGGTTGAGATAACAATACTGTGATGTAACTGAACTTATGAAACATTCGTTTAAAAAGCATAGTTTTGTTAGAAAAAGTAAAAAATAGCCACTAATATTTCGGGTTTCGTTTCAGGTCATACAAAATGCAATTCGAGCCGAATAGTGAAAAAATTGTGGTGCACTTATATGTCGTTGGTTGGGGTACGCGCGGTTGTTGCCTTATTTTCAGGAACTAAGCTAGAAAACTAGCTGAACTTCAGATCACAATTGTGCAGGGCCGGATTAACCCTATCAGGGGCCCCTAGGCAGAGCCATTCTCTGGGCCCCTTTTCTTTTTCCCTTTTCTTACTTTTTAGGATTCCGTACCCAAAGGGTAAGAACGAGACGGTCTCGTTTTTACCCATTGGGTACGTCCCGTCGGGACCCTATTACTAAGACTTCGCTGTCCGTCCGTCCGTGCGTCCGTCCGTCTGTCACCAGGCTATATCTCAGGAACCGTGATAGCTAAACAGTTGAAAATTGTACACACACTGATGATGTATTTCTGTTGCTGCTATAACAACAAATACAACAGAATAAAATAAATATTTAAGGGGGGCTGTTATACAACAAACGTGTTTTTTTTTTTGCCGCTTTTTGCCTGATGTTAGTAACGGCAACAGGTAGACGTTTGAAATATTCACAGAATATTTAGTTGTATATTCATTTTAAAAATAAATAATTAAATTAAAATAATATAGATAATTAAGGGGGGCTCCTATTCAACAAATGTGATTTTTTTGCCGTTTTTATAGATAATGATACGGAACCCTCCGTGCGCGAGTCGGACTCGCACTTGGTCAATTTTTAAAATACTTTTCTTCTATCACAAAAGTCGAGTCGAACAGATTGACTTTGGTATTCTGTTACTTCAATGTCTTATGTGATATGGAAACAATCTTGACTTGATGCTACAGCATCACCTTACATGCCTGACTCTTTTCTTTTTGCTTTCATTGAAATTTTCTTAATGACTAGGCTACAGTAACAGATAAGTGATGATACCAGGGTCCCGATTTTTTAATCTCACCGGTGACTAATTGCCATCATTGGAAATCGGTCATTTTGGTGACAATAGTAACTCGGTCATATTCAAAATCAATACCGAGGGCCGCAAGCAGTGACCAAAATGTCATTTTCCAATGGAAAATTGGCCATTTCGGTGACAATAGTCACTCGGTGAGATTAAAAAATCTGGCCCCTGGACTCATGATGGAGCAGAAAAGAGAAATGAGAGGCGTCGCGGTTAATTTAAATTTTATCGTGTTAAAAGCAAAAAAAAAATACCGTAAACGAAAGGAAATACAATAAGTTTAAATATTAACTCTTCTAACTTTTTTGATACAAAATCGTTTAAAACATCTTGGAAGTTAACCTTTTTCAATACATCATTTTCAATCGCCATTATCGACAATGCATTTAAACGGTTCTGTGATATTGTTGAACGAAGAACGTCACTCTGCGTGCGTCAGTGTGGGCTGAAACGAACGATTTTAAACATCTCTTTTGCTAATTATAAGGTCCTAATCATATTGGATCCTAAGACCTAGACATATTAACTTTTTTCCCCCAACTTGAACAGATCACACACGATTACCTTTTTTTTTATTACTTTTATTCTAACCTACAACTAGCAATAAATTGTTTCTAGGCATTTCGTTCGATAAAACTTTATATTTTTTCTTGGTAAGTACGCACGGGGCCCCTAGTCGATGCGAGGCCCCTTGGCAGTTGCCTTGTTCGCCTTATGGATAATCCGGGACTGCAATTGTGGAGAGTGGTCAGATTGCCCACACGGACGAGTTAGGAAGCAAACTAGGAATTGGACTTCCTGGATGGATTGCGGATGTGGTAAGTACATGCTAGTAGTTTTCTACTCAAAAATTGCTGGAATATGTTGGTGGCTAATGGTACCGAGCCGGGGCAGATATAATTTTGGAACAAAGAAAGAAAGAAAAAATATTTATTTGGTACAAGTACGTTAGACACATTAATTCAATGTAATCCATGGTATTAAATCTACAAGCTATTCAGTAAATCTACAAGAAGTTGGTTGGAATTGGAACTTATATATTTGTGGAAAATTCGGGTTTGTAAATAGAAACTTGAAAGTACGGTGTAAAGGAAATAAAACTTTCTTTAGTCGGACTGGAGAACTGTTTATTTCTTTTGGTGTTGCAAATACGAAAGATGTCCATTCTTTATTCTTCAAACTTGAAACTTAATTGTTGTATGATTTTATTTGTATAATCTTTTCTTTAGTATGTAGTAGTTGTATTTTAAGATGGAAGACCTAATTAGCCAAAAATTTGACGCGTATAAACGTATGACTAAGGCGTACGCAAATTATAAAAAGTCTCCAAAGAAAAAATTAACAGAGGAGTATGTAGAGACACAATTGGAAACTTTGAACGAACTTTAGTTGTAATGTTTTAAAACTCACAAGGAAATTGTAAAACTGTCCGTATAGGAAGGTACAGATTGTAAGTATTTTCAAGAAGATACATTCCAACTTGTGGAAGAATTGTATACTTTGTAGGTACAAGACAGAGTTCAAAAATAAATTGTCGTCATTTTAACCCTTAAGTACATACTTTCCTGCTCAGACACAGTTTGATATTCCAAAAATAATTATTAATCGTTTCTAGGGTTCATACGCCGAATGGATTACTTTTAGAGATGTGTATGTGTCCCTTATTCACACAAACACGGATTCAGATAATGTACAAAAATTGTATTCCCTAAAAGTCGGGAGAGGCCGAACAGCTTCTCCGACAAATTCCAATTACTCAACCCTAATTACGAAAGATGCTGGGTTTTATTGAATCCAAGATACAATAATAAAAAGATCTTGCCGTAGTGCCATTATAAGGAAACTTTTGAGTCACAAAAATGTAACATATCTGAGTCATCCTCGTTGTTAAAAATTTAATTGACAATACTTTGGATTGCTTTAGCGCATCAACAAATATAGGAGTAGATGTGTCGTCCTGGGATATGTGTTATTATTATTCATTTATTGACATAGAGTCCAGGAAATAATGGGAGATTTATATTTACAATATCAACGGACTAGAGCAGAGGTTCCCAAACTTATTTTGTCAAACGCCCACTTTAAAAAATCAGTTATTTTGTAGCGAAAAAACCTGAATCACATATTTGTCTTGCCTGTAGTTTAATTCAACCTATATTCTAAACTAGACTTTTTTACAAGAGAGAGCAATAATAATACATACACCAGTACATTAGAGTATCTTTTATAAAAAAATAACAATAATCAACATTGTTAATATTAAGTAAAAAAATAGCAATAATAATACAATTTTACAATAATAAAGAGTATCGGAAGTGGGGACCTCACCTGCGAAACTTTAAAACACGAAATTTTTTCAGTGTTTGATTCCTTTTACGATATAAATAGCGTTGTGAACGCATTAAAATAATAAATATTAATTACATTTTTAGTTTATATTTATACAATAAAAAAGAATATAAATATCTATACTATAATAAAAGAGTAAAAAAAATGTGTCTGTACATAGAAAATTTTTCAAAAAAAAATATTTGGAGCGATGGAGATATAGTAATAGAGTAAGAAAATAAAAAAAAATGTCTGTCTGTTTGTCTGTTTGTCTGTTTGTCTGTTTGTCTGTTTGTCTGTTTGTACACGCTAATCTCCGGAAATACCGGACGGATTCGAATGAAACTTTTTTTGTTATATAGCTGTGAAGCCTGGGCAACATATAGGCTATAATTGATTTTGGAAAATGGAACACATGATGCAGAACTATAATGGTCCAGCTAAACTATAAGAAATATTAAAATGCCGCCTTAGCAAAAGTTGTTAAGTCTGATGAGAACTTTTTGTTGAGTTATAATACAACTGGCCAAGCGCGAGTCGGACGCGCGCGAAGGGTTCCGTACCATAATCTATGAAAAATCACGTTTGTAGTATGGGAGCCCCCCATCAATACTTATTTTATTCGATTTTTAGGGTTCCATAGGGTAGGGTAGAAACGGGACCCTATTACTTAGACCGTCCCACTGTTTGTCTGTCTGTCTGTCACCAGGCTGTATCTCATGAACCATTATAGCTAGACAGTTGAAATTTTTATAGATGATGTTTTTTTGTTGCCGCTGAACAAAAACATACTAAATCTATCTATCTGTGCTATAATAAAAGAGTAAAAAAAATGTGTCTGTAAATTGAAAATTTTTCCAAAAAAAAGTTGTTAAGTCCGAAGAAAAACTTATAAGTTCAGTATTTGCGGACCTTCCGAGCAAAAAACACCAGAAAAATTCTTGGTTACGTGAACGCGCCATATTGACAACAAAAAATTAAAAATCAACTTATGACGCAAATTATTGTTAATTTCTTGGATAGTTTTGTTGACGACGCCACCAATTATCCAGTTGAGTTTCGTAATTCACTTGCAGAAAATGGACTCTCGGCTCACAAAATAAGTCTTAATGTCGGAGGGCCAATAATGCTGATGCGAAATTTGACTCCGCCGAAACTGTGTAACGGAACCCAACTTAGTGTCTCAGCACTGTATGACGAAGTTCAGCGGCTGAATTTCAGCCAATGCATGCCTGCAATGTTATTTGCATTACTAGCAAAACATAATGCCAAACTTCCGATGCTTTTGCCTGAATCGGACCTGTACCCGTACCCGTACCCGTACCCGTACCCGTACCCGTACCCGTACCCGTATCCGTACCCGTACCCGTACCCGTACCCGTACCCGTACCCGTACCCGTACCCGTACCCGTACCCGTACCCGTACCCGTACCCGTACCCGTACCCGTACCCGTACCCGTACCCGTACCCGTACCCGTACCCGTACCCGTACCCGTACCCGTACCCGTACCCGTACCCGTACCCGTACCCGTACCCGTACCCGTACCCGTACCCGTACCCGTTCCCGTACCCGTTCCCGTACCCGTACCCGTACCCGTATCCGTTCCGCTCCCGCTCCCGCTCCCGCTTTCAATTCAATTCAATTCAAATATATCTTTATTATCATAGGATATTTATAATATCTCTTAATAATCGTCACTTTGTTTTATTGCACAATAATTGTTGACGTCAAAAAGTTACTTAGAACTAAGTTTACTGCCGCCTCCAAAGCGCTAGTGCAGAAGAAGCGGTAACAAACTGCACTGCAGCATTTTCTCCAAGAACGTCAACTCACAATGAAATTAATATTTATAGTTGATATGTGGACAGAGTATACATTGTTTGTTGTCATAATTTAAATTAATTTTTTTAATGTCGAAATTTTGAAATAATGTCAAATCAAGTTGTAAATTCAGTATGTACTTAATGTACCAGATTATGACCATTTCTGAGTATACAAACCTTTAAGAGGGACCCGCGCCAAGCTCAAGCCAGACTTTGTTGTCTTTAAGATAGTCATCGGTCCTATAATAAGCCTTCTCACAGAGTACCTTCTTTACATAAGCTTTAAACTTTTTGTCAGGCATATCAAGGACCGATTGTGGCAGTTTATTATAAAAAAGTATACCGTTCCCCATAAACGTTTTACTAACTGTTTTGAGCCTATAATACGGGGCAACTAAGTCACTTTTATTGCGTAAGTTTCTGACGGTAAAATCGCTTACTTTATTGTATGAGGAAATATTTTTCCTTACATACAGTATGTTTTCAAATATATACTGTGATGGTAAGGTTAGTATACCTATTTCTTTGAAGAATTCTCTGAGTGAGTCTCTAGATCCTAAGCCGTAGATAGCTCGAATTGCCCTTTTTTGTAAAATGAAAATAGTCTGAATATCGGCTGCACTCCCCCATAGCAGTATGCCGTATGACATTAAACTATGAAAGTAACTAAAGTACACTAGTCTAGCAGTTGCTACATCTGTCAAATGTCTTATTCTCCTAACAGCATAAGCCGCAGAGCTAAGCTTATTTGAAAGTTTTGATATATGAGCGCCCCACTTTCACTCCTGCTCCCGCTCCTGCTCCCGCTCCCGCTCCCACTACCACTCCCACTCCCACTCCCGCTCCCGCTCCTGCTCCCGCTCCCGCTCCCTCTACCGCTTCTGCCACCGCCACCGCTTCCGCCACCGCTCCCGCCGCCGCCGCCGCCGCTTCCGCCGACGCCGCCGCCGCCGCTTCCGCCGACGCCGCCGCCGCCGCTTCCGCCGCCGTCGCCGCCGCTTCCGCTGCCACTGCCGCCGCCGCCGCCGCTGCTGTCGCCGCCGCCACCGCTGGCGCCGCCGCCTCCGCTGCCGCCGCTGCTGCCGCTGCTGCCGCCGCCGCCGCCGCCGCTGCCGCCGCCGCCGCCGCTGCCACCGCTGCTGCCACCGCCGCCGCCGCCGCCGCCGCCGCCGCCGCCGCTGCCGCCGCTGCTGCCGCCGCCGCCGCCGACACCGCCACCGACGCCTCACCCGCCGCCGCCGCCGCCGCTTCCGCTCCCGCCTTCGCTCCGGCCACCGCTCCCGCTGCCGTCGCAGCCGCCGCTCCCGCCGCCGTCGCAGCCGCCGCTGCCGCCGCCGCCGCCACTGCCGCCGCTGCCGCCGCCACCGCCACTGCCACCGCCGCTTCCGCCGACGCCGCCGCCGCCGTTTCCGCCGACGCCGTCGCCGCTGCCACCGCCGCCGAAGGTTCCCTCTTCCAGTTCCATTCCCTCTTCCGCTCCCGTTTCCGTTCGCCGCAGACGCGCCAAAGACGGAAGATTCTCATATCGGCACATCACTACTGTCCGGCGTTTCCACCGAACTTTAGCGGCTGAACTTCAGCTAATTTAGCGTGTCATCCCCACCGAACTTTAAACACTGAACTTTAGCCGCTAAACTTCGGCATAGTCTGCTGAGACACTTAAAGTTTACTGTGAGTGGTGCCAGTGAAACTGTATTTATTCCGCGTATGCCACTCATCCCTAACAATTTTCCTTTTGAAAATACACAGTTCCATGTGTTTACTTGCTTTGCTATGAAAATAAGTCACAGTTTTAGAGGCTTAAAGCTGCTGATGTGGATCTAAGGACTGGTTTTTCGCATGGCCATTACTAACCCTGGAGAAAGCCACTTAATGTGGCTTTCTCCAGGGTTAGTAATACTTCAGCTCTTTTCATATTGGCTCCCAAAGGAAAGAATTAAAATAATATTGACTTTTAACTCCTAACACTGTAACAAGTACTTTCTTATCTCTCTCTTTCTCTCTCTTTCTCTCTCTCTCTCTCTCTCATTAGTTTTTATTTATATTAATACGCCGGAGTCATAAAGTCCACGCGAACGAAGTCGCGGGCATCAGCTAGTGAACTAATAAATGGATGTTGTGTAGTAAGAGGATTTTAATTTTCAGTGAATTTAATGAAATATGAAATAGCTGAAGTAATAAATCACTATCACTCATTGCTTAAATCACATCAGCGCCCCCCAACTTTATTCTGGGCCCGTTACCGCCCCCCTTAAAGCCTCCAGCGCCCACAAGAGGGCGTTATCGCCCACTTTGGGAAAGACTGGACTAGAGGAGCTCCTTACTTTCTATCAATTTAAAGATTTTCTTATAAAACGGTATCGGGCTTTGGAATTCCTGGATACTAAGTCAGCTTCTGTAAATAAATCTTTAAGTGTACAATCGAGTCAGAAATCTTTTCATGTATATAATATTGAATACCCATTTTATACAGTGCATAAATTATACTATTGTAAAAAGTTTTCTGAAGGAAATTACGATGCGCGGCGGGATTTTGCAAGTAAAAATAATTTTTGTTGTAATCGTTTATGCAATAACAACTCTGTGAAGAATTGTGTAGTGCCCGTGAGATGTCAAATATGTGAGCGTAAAGTGGTGCCCTATCTGACAGCTTAAGTTCAAATTCTGTTCCTGTGGTTTTTGTCAATCACTTCTCAGCAGTTGCAATATGTAACCAAGTCTTCCTGGCTACCGCGCAAGTGGAAGCCAGAGCGAGAAGTGGTCTGAGGATTGCAATGCGAGCTTTGTTGGAACAGGGTTCCCAATATTTTGCCATCACTGAATCAATGGTAAATCATTAAGGTAAAAAGAAAATTCCAGTCCATAGCCAAGTGTCAACTGGGTAGGTGGTGATAAACACTTGAATTGTAAATATATGGTAAATATTGAATTAAAGTAACGTATAGATTTAAGCTGTGGTATATTTGTATAGGCGTATGTTACTAAGCAAATAATTAATCTTCTTCCGTAGCAGAGGGTTTCAAAATTAGGTTGGGATGAGTTTGAAAGTTTGCCTCTTGCTGACCCGCAGTTCGCCAACCCTGGTAGCATCGATCTGTTTCTAAGAGCGGAGGTTTATTCTCTAGTGCTGCGAGATGGCGTGAAGCGGCGTTGCTCTAACTAGATAAAGCTCTAAAAAGATAGGTATCTTTGAAACATTACATGTAGGTAGATTCGAGTCTTGATGTAGTAACTATATCAGACATAGAATAATAACCCATAGAGGATATCAGACTCCTTTAATCTCGCGAAGGAAATATACCTATCTTTGAAACATTCGGTGTACCTAGGTAGATTCGAGTCTTGACATAGTAACTATATCAGAAATAGAATAATTACCCATAGGGGTTATCAGACACTATTTGAATACATCATTTTGACAATGATTTTCAATAGAATTTAATGTTGTTGTCAAAAAGGTTTTGGAGCTCTGTTTTTGAAACGCGGAGTCGCAAAACTTACGATGGTTTTTATGGAAAACAATTACCATAATTATCATTACCATGTATTCTTCTAAAAATAGCTATTTTTGAATTATTCCAGAGGTGAGTTGATTGAAGCGGGTTATGCTAAGTAGCTCGACTTACGTGACAAACTTATATACAAAGTCGAACATTATTACCAAAACTTCGTGATTTCTTATTTTTATTTTTTATTATAATGTTTTTTCGTAATTACATACCTAAGTCAAAATGTATTATTCAATGTAGGATGAATGTATCTCTTACTGAAGGTAACTTTGTGACTTCATTATATTGCTAAATTTAAATACTACTAACTTAACAATATTAAATATTTAGCTGGAATAAAATTTTATTTGTTATAATCACGACTTGCAGCTAGATATATTTCGATCACATGAAGTAACAAAATATGATGGTGGGAAGTGTAGTTGTATAGAATACTATTGCGTCTGTTTCACTTAAATTAGTAGTTATTACTATTAAGGTTAAAGTTAGGGAAACCTGTTATTGGCTTTATAATAGTTAAATAGTTTGTAATATAAGTATTGTTATGTTGTTGGTTTTCGAAATAAATTAAAATAAAAATAGCTGGTTTAAAAAAAGACCGTATTTATTTATTTAACTTCATTACAATACATGTAAAGGGCAGACGTAAGGCCTACTAGTACGTAAACTTTTCTACCAGTCAACCAACAGGTGATGCTGAGAAAGTAATTTTTTTAGCGTAAGTACAACAGAACTATCTAAAAACAAAAAATGGAGTAAACTTATTATTATTAAGTAAGTACATACATATACTTATCGTAGTATCGTGTTGTATATGGATAATGGAATAGTCAAATACATTTATTTAACTATTCCATTCCATGTTGAAAATTGTTATAATTGTATGTTTTGAAGTATGTATCTCAATTCAAAACATACCCAATCAAAAATATTTATACTAAACAGTGACTGAAACAAAATCATTAAACATGATTAAATAATGAAATGAAGTATCAAATATATTTATTATTGTGGGTAGTTTATAAGGTACATTCAACAGTCAGAAGTATAGTTGAGTTGTTCTTAGCCATATTAATCAAATAGCCAAATTCTAACTTCCGATGGATCACTGTCTATCAATCTCAGTGGCTGACACTTTGAGAGGCAGGTAATGGGGCTATCATGGTATAGTTAGCAACCGAAGCGGTAGGTGTCGTTTGTTCGCGTCGCTGCGAGGGCGGGCGTTCTGTCGCGGTCGTCTCAAGATCAAGGTCGCGAGGCAGACGCGCAGCAAGGTCACCCGCCTGGGTCCCCCCGCGCACCCCGCGTCTACTCCGCGTTCGCCTCTCACGCGCGCAAATATTTGCGACCGTCTGTCCTCCGCGACCGATACGCCGAGGTCAGGCCGTCAGCGGACCTTGAAGTAATATTATCCGACCTCTCCTGCCTGGTAGGTATGAAAGACGAGCCTATGATTATACAGGCTTTATCGGTCACATTGATAAAAATGATTCAATTGTCATTAGTCCGACCTAAGCTGCTAAGAGACGACTAGGACGTATAATCAACAAATATTTTAAAATGTATTGTTGGGATAATAATATTTTCTATGCTTACAGGGTTTCAAATAAAATAATCTAAAACTATTTTAGGGCTAAATTCTGTACATGATATTAAACAACTTTCTCCAAGGAACATAATCGAAGTAGAAAACATGGTTAATTTTTGGCCTCATATACCAATAATTGACCTATCAGCTGATTCGAGTTTCCATGGGAGCAAAATTTATTTTTCGTATCTCGACATCTATGTTCCTTTGGGAAAGTTGTTCAGTATCATGGATTGAGTTCAAAAATAGTTACAATATAGTTCCTTCGTTAGTAGTATGATTACTCCCTTTCGGCTTGATACCCCCTTTCCTTTACACTTTGTATAATTGGTTTATTAAAATTATTATTTAAACTAAATTACATGTTGTATAAATGGTTTATTAAAATTATTATTTAACATATATGTGTGTACCTACATCTCACCCTCCTAGGATGTCTGATTTGGAGTTTATATTTATGTCGGAGGTAAACCTACAGTCAACCACCTACTAAGGTAAAGCTCTGGTACTTTACAAACAGTAATGAGTACATAGACAGCCGAATGTGCTCTCTGAACAATATTCAGTAATACTCTGTATACCTACTTATTTCTCTAATGCTTTGACAATGTTTTTCTTAATTTCTTTTTAAAATTAGGGTAAATAATAGTTAGGGCAGTCATCGAAGAGGAGAAAAAAAATTTTTTCTTATAATTTGTAAAGTTTATAATGAAGTATTTATTCAGAAACAGGTTTTTCTCAAGCACTTTTTCATGTTAGTACAAATAAATGTACAGTAAGGTAGACTAAACATATGAGTAGGTCGTTTCCGCAATGATGAATTATAAGCCAGTGTGCCTATCATAAAGCTTAATTTGAATGTTGATGGCTTCGTGAGTCATAGGATTAACAAGTTTTAAAGTCAGACTGACCTCGACTGGCGCAAAACTTATCTCTTGACATTAGTTTGACCATAATCATAAGGTTAGTGTAAATGAAAAATAAAGTCACTTTATTGTGCTTAAAATAAAACAATTCATATAAGACATACTTTATTTATCACGTCTTAATCCTTTACTTTTCATAATTCTTAAGTTCCTACAAAGAACTTTATAGAGTATCGGTATGTAAATTTGTCCGTCTGCGGCTAGCTTAGAGACGTATTTAATATTAGAAAGCTGTAATTTTTCATTTGCATGGGTGCAGTGTAGTACACAGACATATGTGTATAACGTACGTTGACAAAGTTGTAAAATAAAATATTGAAACAGATTTTTTGCTATGATGGTCCGGCCCTTCCCCTGAGGGGATGTTTTTAATTTCGCGAGTTATAAAATCCTATTTGAAAAATCTTATTGAACTCAATTCTTAGAAAACTATTACTAAAATGAATTTGTAACTTTAAAATGAGCAGAAAACATGTATAATTATGAAAAATGAAGTCCACATATATTTATGTAAGTTGTAACTTGTAACTACGCAAATGAGCGTGGCTCGATCCGGACTTGGTCAGTTACTTATTAAGTATATTTCTCATAATTTACTCAGGCAGGCTTTAATAGGCAGTTTAAAAAATCTGACAGAAATGTTGCCTACTTAGTCACACGAAAAAACAAAACATGGTTAGGAAAAACAACTTTTGAATGTATTATGGTTATGGCATTTGTTTACTTCGTCATATTTTCTGCTTCAAAAAATAGAGCATAAATACATAAAGTAGATCCCTACTTTTGGTAAAATGCCAATACTTGTCACAACAGAATCTTCGTGAACGTTTCAATAGCGGTTGATATACTTACATATTTATGAAAGCTAATTTGCAACCCGTGCTTGTTGGTCGATTTTTTTAAATTATTACAACGTATTTTCTCAAACCGTATATTCACTGAGAAGTGATTCAAAAACGCTAGTACTTTGTAGCTTTTACATTGAAAATAGGTTAACAAATTGAATTTATTCCAAATTGAATATTTTTGATTTGGACTTGGTTTTTTTATATCAAAATAAAGGAATTATGATCGTAAGGATGAGCCCAAATCCAAAGCCATTCTTGAGTCGAGTATTTGTTGTTAAATTTAGCAACTTTGAAAGAAGCAATTGTAGTAATACTTGACAAATCAGCAGGAGGTCAGCGATTCAATAAATTAGATCTCTTCCCACGCACATCCCCTTATACAATTAAATTAATTAGATGTGACTGTGATGTAGGCTGTAGGTATCAGATTTTTGGAACAACGTTCCATAATTTATCTCCAAAGTTTGCTAGAAAGAACCGAACGTCTCGAAACGTTTATGTAATTAAGGAGTGAGAAGTTAAAATTGTTTACAAATTTTTGTGCCAGTACAAAGCAAAAGCTTTATCTGTTTTTACCCATATTTTTTTGTCTTTGGCTTTGTTGTTAAATGCCTTTTCACTTTAAACTTATTTGCTTAACTAACTTATATAAACAAAATGTACCTATATACGACAGAATAATGTGGTAGGTTATGATTATATTTACTGCCCACTTCCGTAAAAACGCGAACTGTAGCCAAGGCATTTTGTATTCAGCTCATTGTTTATACAAATGTTGTATAAAGACGCCATTCATTATTAACAAGGATTTTGAATAAGACAAACAATAAGTGTCCATACATATTTAAAGGTCATTTAAGAAAATTGAATGCATTCACTAAGTTGCCTTGATCTAAGTACGGCGGTATTTGTTATGGTTATGGCCGAGCTATAAATTTGCTTATCTGGCCTCCTGTCATGTAGCCACAGCTACTGACGTTTTCGTTATTGTAAGTAAGTAGTCAATCTATAACAATTTTTATTGTTATACTTATGTCTGCCACCTATCTACTGGTTCGACAGTAGTGTATCTGTATCGAATTTGAGACGCTTTTTATTCTGAAGACTGAAGAGAACAGAGAGATGGTTCTTTAGAATTCAGGAGTGCCATTCTTAAAATTTTCTATGATTACATTATTATTTTCAATTAACTCATTGATGTCATTCTGTACAAAAGTTTTTTTACTTTTTCTGTTTTAGGTCTATTGATTTTAATTTCGTTTTTATGTTATATTTTTTAGTATTTTTTTATTTATTCCGTAGCCCGTAGCAAAGGCATAGCTACAATAATAATTACTTACATTATATATAATAAAATCTTATGCTGTAAAATATGACAATATTTTTATTGGTGGTAGACTGGTTCAAGCTTCTATTTTTGTTTGTTAGTTATAGATATGGGTTTGATGATAACTTGGATTAGAATAGGTATTCTAATCTCGAACCGAACATTTTGTTGCGCTTTGTGATAAAACTTTAAAATGTTAATAGTTTAAACAGTAAATTTACAAAAAAACGTTATATCAGTTATGCAGTATAAAAATGATGGTACGAGTATGTTAAACTCATTTAAAGTCTTGCATAATCTTTTACACAGATTTAGAAGGGATCAATTTATTATATATTAGCGGCCCGCCTCGACTTTGCACGGGTATTTAACAAAGAATTCAAAAATTGACTCGCTTCGCGTACCCCAGTGGCACCTAAATCGCATCGCATGCTGCCTAGCTAGCCGAGCGGGGTGAGCGGCGACCAAGCGACTGTTTTACTTACATTTTTAAATTCGAGATATCTCTCGAATGGAATGTTCGAATTTAATGTTTCAGAAAGTTATATAAAGATATTGAAGCAGTCTTAAATACGAAATAATTTATTTTAAGGATAAGTACCAAGGTACGAATAAAGAGCATTTTCTAGCGGAGGCATTTCAAGAAAATTTTTAAAATAAAACAGCACTTATATTGACATAACTATAATAGGGGGGGGGGGACAAAAAGAGGGGTGTTATAATTAATTCCCCTAGGCAGTTTGATGCTTTGTCGTCATCATCAACATGTGTGTCTGTCTTTGGCATTCTGGCGCTCGAACGGATGGACCGATTTCAACACAGTTTTTGTACGTGAAAGCAGGTTTCCTTGCGGTGGTTCTTAGCTATGTTTGGTAGAAATCGATCCAGTAGTTTGAAGAATATCAGCTCCTTATCACCATCTAAACCATGGCTTATAATATGGCGTTATATAGCGCATTAAAATGAAAGGTAACTTTAATACATTTTCTAACTCGTTTTTAACTAAGTTGATTGTACGTTTTGTTAAATTCAAAGATTCAAATGTTTATTCAGTAATTAGACCTTTACAGGCACTTTTACACGTCAATAAGTATAATTTTCGTTACGTGTAAAGTATTTTAAAATATAATTTATTTTTAAAGAAAAGCTACCGATACCAGCGCTTCGTAACGACCACTGCTGAGAAGAAACGCTGAAAAAAACTCATTTTCACAGTATTGGTCGCCTACTCGCCAGAAGGGCTTTTTCATATTATTATTATTTTCTTTTAATTAATGAATACTTATAATATAATACAATTTTGACACATTATAACATTTAATGCTTGCGAACAAGTAAACAAACATAAATTGCGTAATAAAAAACATTAAGTAGTCAAAAAAGCGAAGCCGAGCTGACCAGTCCCTCCCGGCAGCACCCGTTCACGAGTTGATGTACGGATCAGCCATCGTACAACTCAACCATATTAGAGGGAATCCAACGACCCGAAAAGCGACGCCACGACCGGATTGGACATTTAAGTGAGCATTAAAAAACCCGATCTCGCAGACCTTGTTCAGAGGAAATATTGTTGCTCACCTATTGATCGCAGAGCATTTACATGTTTTTACAGTAAGCTTATTATGGTAACAGAAAATACAGCTATCTTAAGTTTCATGCGTGGAGTGTGATGGAAAAATTTTAGGAAGTGTCTACGCGTTTTTATCTCTTAAATAACCATTGATAGTATGGTACGCATTATTCTATAAAACTTTTTTAACATGTATTTTAAATTTTGTCATTGGAAGGTTCACGACCGCTTCGGGAAGTTTATTAAATAATGTTATACCTAGACCTAAGAGTGACTTTCTGGTTTTAGCAAGTCGAAATTTAGGCGTATGAAGCTTATTTTTGTCGTGAGTGTTATAACTGTGAACATCACTATTTTTCTTGTGACTATTTAGTCTTGATTTAACAAAAAGGATATTGTCGTAAATAAATTGAGATGTCACAGTAAGAATATTTATAGATTTAAATAGCTCTCTTAAGGAGTCGCGTGATTTTAGTCCGTAAATCGACCGAATTGCTCTCTTTTGTAGTACAGAAAAAATAGAATGTTAGCCGCTTTACCCCATAAGAGCAATCCATACGACATTATGCTATGAAAATAAATAAAGTATACTAGCCTAGCAGTTTCAACGTTAGTACAACGTCTGACTCTCCTCACAGCATATATTGCCGAACTAAGTTTCTTAGCAGTGGCCTCAATATGTTTATCCCATTTTAAGTTCCAGTCTACAGTTATGTCTAAAAATTTGGTGTTGGGTACCCATTCTAGAACTTGACCATTAAGACTCAGAGGTATGTGAGTATTGGGTTTACTCAAGAGTGAAAAATTAACGCACTTAGTCTTTTGTGTGTTGGATGTTAGACTATTAGTCGTTAACCAACTGAGTACTTGTGACATAGTATTGCTTACATCGTCATAGTTTGTAGATTTTCTGTCAACCTTCAAAAGTAAAGATGTGTCATCAGCAAACAATACTACTTCACACAGATTTTCTGCAAGACAGGGAAGGTCATTAATATAAACTAGAAACAAAAATGGACCAATTATTGAGCCCTGTGGCACACCCATGCTCACAGGTGCACTATTTGAGGTTACTCTGTTGATTTCAACTCTTTGAGTTCTATTATCAAGATAAGATGACATCACAGAGAGTGCAGTATCAGTAAAGCCATAAAATTTTATTTTATTTTTTAATATAATGTTGATCACATTATATTAAAAAATAACACAGTCAAAAGCTTTCAACAGATCACAAAAAATGCCTATAACGTCTTGTCTGTTCTCCCAAGCTTCGTAAATAATTTGAACTAAGGTCGCTGCTGTATCAGTGGTGGATCGCCCTTTTGTAAAGCCATATTGGCGACAGTGAAGTAACTTATTAATATTAAAATATAATACTGGCTGGTCTAATACAATTTGTTCAAAAATTTTACTTAAAGCCGGTAATATTGAAATTGGTCTATATTTATTGTTCGGATCATGTTTGGATCCCTGTTTTAACAGTGGTATAACTTTACTCGCTTTCATTAAGTCAGGGAAAACACCTTCTGAAATACATTTATTAAATATTAAAGTAAGAGAGGAGCAATCAGGTCGATACTACTCAAAACGGAAACCGAAATACACCATAAGTCCCCAGTTTTTTTAGAGTTAGGAGCCTTGTAAGCTGAGATAATGTCGTATGGAGTTATGCGTTACTTTTCAATAGTTCATCCGCAGTGGTCGGACATGAAAGCAAAGACCGTGTAATATCTTTGGAAATATTAACAAAAAAAGTATTGAATCATTAGCTACTTCGATATCCGAGCCAGTGGTTTTATCTCCAATTTTTAATGTGTATGTAGAGTTCCTAGTATTGGTTTTTCCTGTCTCATTATTAATAATTGACCATGTCGTCTTAACTTTATCTTTAGATTTTTAATTTTGTTCGTTAGATGTAGTGCTTTCGCAGCCAAACACACTTTTTTAAACAATTCAGAATATTTTTTCACATAAGCTACAAAATCTGCATTAAAATTATACCTTTTTTCACCGTATAGTTCGTATAATTTCCTCCTACTAATGTAAATACCTTTTGTTGTTGTTAATAATATAGTCAATGTTTTCGGTTCAAGTTTCGCGTTCTCAAAACTTTTTTTAAATTTTTATCGTTTAATTTATTGTTATGTATCTCCTTTATTTAATAATTAAAAAGTGTAAGTGTGTAAAGTTATAAAAAAGATTTGTATTTACATGAATTTGTAATTTACTACAAAAGTAACTTCGTTCCAACTGAATGTTTAACGACAGTCACATTCTTCTTTATAATTAAAAATCTTTGGTAAAAATCGATCTAGTTGCATGGTCTAGAGCATCCTTGGTTGTAAGACGATTAGCACGCATATCATCCTTGACGACGTCAAGCCAACGCTTCTTGGGTCTACCTCGCCTGCCGGGCCCCGGCGGAGGCGGCATGGCTATACATTTGTTTCCCAGGTAACTTACCGGCTTCCGTAGGACGTGACCGTACCAGCGTAGGCGACTTTCTTGCAGTTTGTCTGCTATGTCACGGACATGAAGGCTGCCGCGGATGCGGGTGTTTCTCACACGATGTCTCCGTGACACTCCGCATATCCAACGTAGCGTTTGCATCTCCGTGATACGCAATTTCTGGTTATGCCCCTCAAGCAAAGGCCACGCTTCACTCCCATATAAAAGGACATATCTAATAATGGATTTGTAGACCTGTCCCTTCAACCTAACCGGCATTTTGGGGTCACAAATGACACCAGTCACCTCCCGCCACTTTGCCCATGCAGCAGATATACGGGCCTTGACGTCGGCATCGATGACTCCGGACGCGTGAAGTACAAATCCCAAGTATTTAAACTGGAAAAAATATTGCTTTGGGCTTTTATCAACGCAATAAAATATAAAACAATGATTTTAAGAATTTTTAGAAGGTATTTTGTAATTTACCTGGTAAATATTATATTGCGCTACGGATATCAATTCTACTTTTAACATCGGTTAGAATATTATGTAGTTCCGCCACTTATCATTTGATTTTTTTAATTTTCCTAATAAATAAACTTGTAAAAATAATGTACTAATAATGAACACATTATTTATACAAGTTTATTTATTAGGAAAATTAAAAAAATCAAATGATTATTTTGTTTTATCATCAATAGTTTTCGTAGCTCACGCGATGTAAGGGTGTTTTAAGTAATTTTTTGGTATCTCTAATATTTTTGAAAATATAATATATCCTATGTCACTCGGGGATAGTGCTTTCCAACGGTGAAAGAATTTTTAATATCGGTCCAGTATTTCGGAGCCTATTCGATGCAAAAAAAAACAAACAAACAGTTCTTTCCTCTTTATAATATTACTTTAGATGAATAGGACTTAAGTGTTTTTTATTTATTATGTACATTTACAACGAAGGTATATTTATAATCCCTTAAATATTATCATTGATTTATTTATTGCATCAAATAAAAGTTAAAGAGCTCGTACCAAAGTGTGTCTGGAAAGTAAAGTGAAATCTGGTGAAATGGGAAGCCGCGGGCGCGGGCCGTGGTACTGCTCGCGCGCAGCAATCGGGCCAAGGTCGCGATGAATTATGGAGTATATGGCATTATTCGGCCGATGTATGTGAGCGCTCCGATTTCGCGGCTGAAACGTTAATAATAGCTGGCGAAGGTCCCATTCGACAGCAGGAGGTCACATTTTCGTTTCCGGATTTTTTACTTGAATTAATTTGAATTTTTGGTTTGTTGTTGCTGGAGGATTGTAGTTGGATGTGGATGTTTTAATTTCATTGCAGTGTGCGTTTTACCAGAAAATAATTTAATACTACCAAGATACAATGCGTCTATGGTTTAGATGGATTCATTTCATATCAAATATAACTCTCATTAGGTACCAACCTTCTCAAAATGCCGTCTCTATAAGAGGGACATGCCGGTTTTAAATATTGTTTAATATATGATCTTTAAGCACTAAAAGGGATAAAAAAAGTCCTGCTTTAATATTTCCCCATTCTAGGTCGAAGCAAGCTACGAGAAGCAAGTCATTAAATTATTTAAATCTTAAGGTCAAAGTCATCAAAATTATCATCATAATTAGATAATTCCATAAGTTTTTGAATAGTTTTAGTAAAAGTATAGTTAAATCTGTATCTATTACACGATATCAAATGATATATCTTCGGTAACTCAGCAGGGTGGGTGCATGTCATTATGGGTCTAACCTTATAGTCAGATCCATATCAAAGTAGTATAGCACTTATCACATGATTTACTCTCTACGAAACATGAGAAATAAGATCACTTTGACCTATTTTCTTTTGTTCTTTTACTTTCTAACACGAAAACTAAATTATGACGATGACAACTGATGTAGGTTACTTTAAAGTGAAATTGACGAAAGTTACATGGTCCGTTTACTAGTAGGTAACTTTTAATACTTTGTGACGCGGCGTATGGCCACACCATTTTGTTAAAGGATATTGAAAATCAGTAAGTATAAAAGCAACTGAAGCTTTTACTCATTGGGAACACATGTAAGTACTTTCACCAGCAGCCGGCAGATAGGCTAGGGATATGAAGAAATGTATTAAAGACTAACTGTTGCGACTTCGTCAGCGTGAAATTTAGTTTATGAGCACCGTCTTTTTGGTATTTTCATAAAACCGGCCAAGTGCATGTCGGGCCACGCGCAGTGAAGAGTTCCGTAGTTGCGAATGCCGATTTATAAGTACATAGTTTTACTTATCTTCCATGCTGTTTTGGGCGAAATGAAAAAAAATAATATCTTATCTTTCCACGTAGATCGTAAAAGCTGATGAAGCGAATGGGCGGAAATGTGAATCAGCAGCTACGAATATATCCTATTACAACTTACCTATTTTGATTCCTTTTTCCATCTTCCCAATCACAGTCACGCTAAGAATAGCCGTTGGGCGTTGTTAGGTCCTGCGGTCCTAGGCTCTGTCTGCAGAGGCCTAGAGACGCACTTAAATTTAAAATTTTTGAACAGCGCCGTCTGTCGGTAACCTATAGAACAAATTTTAAGAACACTCCAAAGCCATCGAAATTGACACTTGTTAGGGTTTCGTACCCAAAGGATAAAATCGGGACCCTATTACTAGACTCCAACTGCCCTGTCCGTCTGTCACCAGGCGGCATGTCATGAACTGTAAAAGCTAGACAGTTAAAATTTTGACAAATGATGTATTACTGTTGCCGCTATAACAACAAATACCAAAAATAAAATAAAATACATATTTAAGTGGGGTACACATACAAAAAACGTGATTTTTATAGATAATGGTACGGAACCCTTACTGTTCGTTCTCGCAAATCGGGTTTATTAACTTTTTATCACATTTTATAACAAAAGTTTTAGCCGATGCAACGGAACAGTTATATTACAGCAATTTTTCAAACAATTTTTGACCTGATTTTTTAAATTGATATAACTTTTTTATTTAACAACGGATTCAAATGAAACAAACACTAAATTTTAATTGAAGCTTATTAGTTTACACTTAGTATACACTAGTGAAAACGTCAATCTAATCGGTGAAGCAGTTTCTAAAATTAACATGCACAAACGCACAGATAAACAGACAAAAGTTAAAAAAAAAACTATTGTTTTGTGTTGTCACGTTGAAAAAAGCTTTCAAAAATATTTTTTCTCATTTATCTTCCATGTACCGAATTTATTATATGTAGGTATTGATTGATGAATGATATTATAGATCTTTCCAAAGAAAGCATTCCGTATACTATTTATTTGGCATATTAGAGGATGTGGGTAGGAACAGTATTGTAAACGTAACTAATTGTAATAATTCATACATAGTACAAAAATATTAAACTAATTATTAAATAGTTGAATAAGATTGAAACTCTAGCGTACACACAAAAGACCAAATTCAACAAAGTAAGAAAAAGGTTTCCAGAAAAATTCCAATTACGTCAATAAATTCTCGTTTTAATTGTATTTCAAGAACATATGTTTAGAACATTGTAATCTAGGACATATTCGTATGAAAGGCGAGCCCGCAGCGCTCGGCAGCTGCCGCCGTTCCCAAATGAGGTCAGTGGAACGCGAAGCATTACACTTGACCTCTTTTTGCCGAGTCCTTACCTCCGCCAGACCTTCACACTTTTTACAACGCTTTTACGAGCTAGGTCGAGCCAATTAAGTTTCGTAGGAGCCCATAACAATGACGCCCCCGCCCCGAACTGGCAGTTGCAGTGCAGCTGTACGGGCATGGCCCTACTTGCCACCGCACACACTTGACACACATTCGTGGTTCAATGTCTATTGATATTTGTTTTTCGTTAAAGACCGACAAATATGAATGTCTTTCAAGTCGGGACAACGCACATTATGTGCCTTTGAATAATATAAATAAATTACTGCTCAATTTTTACAACGACATTTAATAAAAAATAACGTAAATAGGGAGAATAGATTGTTTGAGAATTATTTTGAATGTTAGTACTAGGTGTAAAAGTACCATAATATGAACATCAGATATTAGAACAATTTCGACTCTTCTAGAAGAAGACTGTGAATCGGACGTGCGCGTCTTCATACAAAACACATAGTGAAGAAAACATAAAAGAACATCGATGGCAATAATTATAAATACTTATTAAGTAAGTGACACATCGGTTCCTAGTAAACAAGGTCGACGTGTCCTTGGTGGCACGTATTTTTATAGTTGTTTTCGCAGCAATGAGAGCACAAAGACAAACAAGGAAGTCGTCGACTGCGACGCGATTACTCCAAGTAGATTGCACTACGTTTGATCATGTTCTTAGTAAAACGCTCACGGTCAATATAAAATGAACACGTTCACTGCATCGGTAGGCACAGGTATAAGCAAAATCAACTGCTGAGTAGTTGAGCGATCGATACCAAAAGTCAATGAACCGAATCAAAGAAAACCCAAGATCTTATTTATCAATGGTCCAATCGAATCTTACAAGCGTGTATTTTGATTAAAAATCTTAGTCTTACCTTAAATTACCTTACTTTAAATTTGTCAAACAATCAGAAACTTCGATACAAAATCTCAAACTATGTGCCACCAGAAATTATAGATATTTTGGTCTGGACATTTTTGATTAAATAGGTACCTACTCGTAAAATGTTTATCATATTTGAAAATCATGAAGGTGGTATATGAGCAACCCTTGCCGGTAAATCAATCCATAGAATATATGTATATACGGTACAAAGTAGCAACTCTGTAGTTAGTTCCGCCCATTCTTAAACTCTTTAACGATTTATTAATTTAAACGATTACTGGGATGCGTAATATGGACAGATCTATAGTAATATGTGATTCAGGTTAATGGCTGATGTTTAAAATTCAGTGTTCATAATAATAGTCTTATAATTTTATACACGAATGACTAACGTTGCTTAATACTGTACAACCTGGCTAATCAGTTTGTTAAAAAAAAAACAGCAATACACGTCGGAGAAGTTTATATCTTTAAAGGGTGATGTTACAACTTCACGATGGAAATAAATTGAGCATTACGAACGTGTCCCCATCTTTCGGTGTCGCCATATGATGCTCTACCAAATAGACTTTCATCAGGAATGACACAAAAGCTAATTTATCTCACTTGACAAGTTTATTTAATTGTAGATTTTGTTAAGTAGTAAGAAAGAAACACAAATCGCAGTCATTAGGAATGCATACAAATATCAAAAATACATTTCTGAATATTTTCTTATTTAGAAGTTTAATTTTCTGTACAATTTTTTTTTCGTGGGATTTCCTTGTTACAGCCCATGGTTACAGCACTTATATTTAAAAAGTACAATTCGGATTATATCCAAGTTTAACTTTATTGATGAAATATAGGTCAGAAGATTTGTATCAATATTCTCAGAATCAAATTTTCGGGCCATATTTATTTACAAATCACTTGCGATATTTTTTAAAAAGTATTTTTATTGCAAACATCAGCTGGCGCTAACTTCCACAATGGGCTTTCAGTGTCGCCGGTGGGTGCAGTACTTAAAAATATGATAAACTGTGAACGATTACAATTGGCGCCATATGTGACAAAGAACTTGAACAATATTTTCTGGGAATAACGTATGTGTTTGCGCAGTCCACAACTGTCGCTTTTGTAGCGTCTCAACTTGTTATTTATTTTGCATGTTATTCCCCGTTATCTCACAAATTTGAGGAAACCAAATCGCAAAATAATACGCTTTAATTTTGAGTCATATTTTATTAAGTATATTAAATTTATTAAATTTCAATAACTAGAAAACTCCTTTGTTTATCTGTAACGAAAAAGTGTTGAACGAATAAATTGCATTTATTCTTTAGCCACTTCTACATACAATAATATTTACGCGACATTTGCGTTCATAAAGTAACGCTGCAATGGAGTTTGTAACATCCACGCAGCGGCATGCTCGTGTTGTAAACAAGTTGAAAGAAAGGCAACAAGTGGCTGATAAGGCGGGCCGCTGCTCCCTCTCTATCGTTCAAGATTAAGGTCGTTCGATCTAGCGTCGCCGTCGTGTCCTTTGGTCATTTACCTTGTTTATACCAAAACAAACATTTAATCTGAAAATAGACAAGATGTTGTTTGATTGAGGATATAATAGGTATATGATGATGTGTAACAGCGTTGTATTGTTTAGTTGAAACCGGGACGAGGCCGGTGGACGCCACGAGTAGGCAGAGGCCGGCTGAAGCATTCTGCGGACACCTTTAATATTAGTTATCATAACATTTTATTTAAAGCGTAACCTTCGACATTTTACGTATTGACATTCCTCTATTTCCCGTTGAATAATATGTTTCCAATGCCAAGAGTATATTTATATGTTAGTTAGGTACTTTTGAACAAGAGGTAAACAGTCACGCCTGAGTTCACAGGTGAATGAAACGAAAACCTTGTTCGATATACTTAACGCTATTTTCAGAATAAAAGATGAGTAGGTAGTTTTATACCTACGTGAAATGTTACTTAGTAAATGAATACAATCTGCCATGATAAATTCAATTTTTTGACTTTTTAGTAAATAAAGCATATTATTCCACCGATGAAACTTGTGTGATAAAAATAAAATAATTGACAATAGACATTTAGATAACTTGACTTGACATAAACTTATTTGTATAAGCGAAATTATATCTCATTGACTTCTAATCTGTAGACATTTTAACACTTTTTTTATGGTACATTTTCGTTTTATTTTAATTTACTAATATTTTATCTAATAAACATTTATTCAAATTAAAAGTATTATATATAGTAATATAATGATAGAAATCCTTGTGAGCATTAATACCAAATAATTTATGACTTTGGATACCTAACGGCGCAACACAGTGATACTTGAATGTATGTACCTAACACCCATTGTACCTGTGATTGACAAAATAAATGATTATGATTATGATATGATCCGCATTTCGGGTCTTGAGTAGCTTTATAAAGTCTTGACTACAATTTCGATAGCACAATAGGAGGGACCAATCTAATCAAGATTACTATGGAAAGTTACTTAGTACTTACTGAACCAGTATGGAGGTACACATGGAGACGACAAAAGCTCGTCTTTTTATTTAATAAGACTGATGCTTGGCATTTTTTATTAGCTAACTTTCATAACAATAGAAATATAGAGAAAATAGGCAAGACTATAAGTTTAATTTAAATTACTAATTAATGATAACATACAAACTAAATGTAGTTCTCACGGGACCTATGTAATGTATATTAAGTTATAGACACATAAACTTTTTGTAAGACGGACTAAGTGGGCAAAGGTAGAATGTATCACGATTTTCGATACTTAGATATTTGATTTAAGTCGGACTCTACCTTTTGAGCGCTATTGATCACTTTAGTTGCAAAGCGGTCGCGTGACTGAGACGCCATTGACTACTAAAGTGGTCTAAATTGTGCTATTTTTACTAGGCTTGGCGTCGTGGAAAAAGTAACGTAATAAGCTCTAACGTACAAAGGTTAATCTAGCTAGTTTGGTAAACGTGCCTGTCCGCTACTCAGGTGGACCCTGGTTCGTTCGATCCCCGGTCAGGTCAAGTTGGAAAATGATCTTTTTCTGATTTTCCGGGGTCTTGGATTTTATCTATATATGTATTTGTTACAAAATATTGTATCGCCAAGTTAGTATCCCATAACGTGATTTTCCCCTATATATTTATTATTTTATTTATAACTTGTTCAAAACTGGATTAAACATATAAGTAAATGCTTATATCAAGAGAAACTTAGGAAACTACCTGCGTCTGTGGGGACAAGACGTGTGATGTTGTACACAAATATGGCTTTTGTAGTGTAAAATGCGATATAGTATTATATTTCTCAGTACATAAATCGGAAATCCTAAAAAGTTCGACCACTTAGTTTATAGAACTCGTCTTATTGTGAAAAACCTTAAGTACTTTTACTAGGCATCACCTGTAGGTATAGCACAGCTTTTTAGGTTCGTCAACTTAAATTGGCCTTTGCCTGTACATTTATGTCGTAACTTAATATGTAATTTCATTTTCAATACTAATTATAGACCTACTTCTCCCGTGTCAGTTTGTTCTTAGGGCTGTTGTTGACATACCTACCGAACGGCAACAGTCGCGGTACAATAATGTTTTGCAAACAGAGTTGCGCAAGGAAAGGAGAACAATGGTTGCCGGAGGAATGTTGCCATAACATCGGGCGACAATCGATCCGTGTGCTGACGTCACCACATTCGTGCCATTGCGCAAAGAATTCATTGTGAGAATATGAAAAGGAAATGCATCCCATGCATAAGAGCTATGATTAGGCCTTCTATTCTAAAATTCCGCAAAAATTTGCATCGCATATGTTGGCAATTGATATCTCAGAATACTGAACAACATACAGAATACTGGGAATCTCATATGCAGTTTTACAATGTACGAGTATCTATTCCGGGAACTCCGATGTAAATGTTCGATGCCACTTCAAACAGAGTGTGACTGATACAAACTTAAATTGCTTAGTCTTGTATTAAAATTTCATATAAATATCAGTCACAAATTTACTCACAATACCTTTTACGAGACTAAATTTGAAACGGGCCGGAAAGGCTTGGTTAAATTACAATCTTAAATAATTTTAAAATAGACTATGATTTTTGATTTATTATATCAAGTACAGATAATGATTTAACTCTTAAGTTAAATACAAATAATTAATACTTTAAAGTTATTTCAATTACTATTAGTTGTTCTTACTTTTGCATTTCGTTTAATTTTTATTAATAGGTTGGGGAAAAAGTCTTTTCGCATTTTATATGAAAATTCAAAACATTTTTAAATATAGTTTATTTACATTTAACTAAAGTATGTAGGTGTCGTAGCCATATCGTAAATTTAATCTCTTCATTAAACGATCGAAAATTTCATGAAATGGTCGCATTTCATGAAATGTTGCTCTGGCTACTGGCCACATCGTGATGTGGATTGGGCGGATCAATGATAAGAAATTGTTTCTCGATATGATCAAATAATTTCGACCATTTCATGAATTTACCGTGTCACTTCATGAAATGGTTGATTATATCGTAAAATTGTTATATTTTTAGTTTACACTATACATTTATATTGTGCGGCTTGGGGTGGCCCAAGGGCCAACCCGCCGCAACCTTAACCTACCTATAGCGCCATGTCACAAGTTTTTGATTTTGTTTGCTTTTTTCAGCCTGTTTATACGATCCGGCCAAACTTGGATGACAAAATTGTGAAACGTTGACGATTTCATGATCTGGTCAAATTAAGTTGGCCGTTTCATGAAATGCGACCCTTTCATGGAATGTTCGATCTACGATATGGCCACGACATAGGTACCATTTTGTTCGATAACTTTTTGCCATCTTATAGGTAGGGACATGACCCCATTGCTATAGAAATTTTGGGGCTTCTGATCAAAAAACTGCGTCAAGTAGTTTTGGCAATCCTCTCGTGATGTTAACCTGACACTGCCTAAAGAATTCTGAAGAGACCGAAACAGGTGGAAATCTGAAGGTGCCAGGTCAGGACTATACGGCGGATGCATTAACACCTCCCAGCCAAACTCTCTTAATTTGTGCTGAGTGGTAAAAGATGTGTGAGGTCTAGCGTTATCATGATGAAAAACCACACCCCTTCTGTTGATTAATTCCGGCCGCTTTCTCTCAACTTCTTGCTTTAATCTTATCATTTGTTCGCAGTAGAGTTCTGAATCGATGGTCCTGCCTGTTGGTAACAGCTCATAATAAATAATGCCCTTCCAATCCCACCACACACACAGCATCACCTTGTTGCGAGTTAACCCGGGTTTCGCCACAGTCTGTGAAGCCTGACCGGCCTTTGACCATGACCTTTTTTTGCACGTTTTTGTCGTACGTGATCCACTTTTCATCACCGGTTATCAATTTCTTCAAAAATGGTTCGGTCTCATTACGTCGTAATAAAGAATCACAAATGAGTACACGATTAATTAGGTTTCTTTCAGAGAGCTCGTGAGGTACCCAAATATCGAGCTTTTTTGTGTACCCATTTTTTTTCAAATGCGCCAAAACTGTTTTGTTGTCAATTCCCAGTTCTTCAGCTACGTCGTAACTACTGATATGCCGATCTTGCTTCACTTTTTAAAAAATAGCATCCATTTTATCCGTATCTTTGACATCAAAATTTCCTGATTGAAAACGCTTAAACCAAATTTGTGCTACTCTCACAGACCCTGCACTATGTCCATAAATATCGCAATTTTTTTTCGCGGCTTGCGTTGCAAATTTACCTTTTTGTTAGTAAAATTTTAAAATGTATCTAACTTCTTCATTAGATTCACTCATCTTGACGGTAAGAAAAACAAATGAAAATCACGCATTTTCCTAATTCGAATTTGGAATTATCTTCTTTAAAATTTACGAATATACGAGTAGTGCATACACACAATCTTTAGGTGGTGGCAGGTGAACAGGATTGCCATTGCGGTCTGTTTAACCATTATTATTGATCTGCATTTATATTATCTGTTATGATAAGCATACCAACTTTTGTAATTGTTAAGATATGTTATAAAGCAAGTGGTGTTCACCTTAAAAGGCATTAAGCAAAAAAAAATGTTTTGCATTTTAGATATAAGCCTGTATTAATGTAGTACACAATAGTGAACCTAATAAATAAAAAAAAAATCTTTTAAATGATACCAAAACCAGCCAGGTACAAATAGTATAGCCAAAGTGGTTTTATTACAAGTCCATACATACTATATGCGAAAAGACCTTTTCCCCAACCTAATAGAATGCTTATGTTGCTGACAACAAGGGGTTGCTTTAACGTTTCTATGTAGTACCGAGGCCAAGCTAGTGTTCCCAGAAAGAATTGAGCGGAGGATATAGCGTCATCGTTGTTGATTAGATTAATAAAGTATTTGCCTGCTGAGCGATGAGTCAAGGATCACGCTATAGAGTCGCTCCAGTCCAAAAACAACATGCGAGTAATATTTATTTTAATTTTCAAACTCACAGTAACAAGTGCCTGTATGGTTTTAATATTAATCTAATGGTTTCAACTCTATCAAAAGCAGATAGATCCTTTGCTACTCTTATGACTTACGTGTACACGCTCCACAAGAATCACCACAGACTCAAGATAAAATTTTCCTTTAAGTCTTTTTATCTCCATTTTCTGACGATATCTATGGTGAGCATTTGTGTCTGTTTGTTATTCTACTTACTGACATACCTACTCGTACCTCTGGTTCATTTATGTCCAATTGATAAGTTATATATTTTTTGCATAAAAAATACTACATCGATTCCCCCGGAAGTATCCTTTATTCTATAATAAAGAAAAAAAATTTCTATAAAATAAAAATACTAAAGTTGTTGGTCGAATAAGTTTACTTAACCTTACCCTAGATTTTTCCTTACACCGTAGTCTACGTTTTATTTTAAAACGACATGACAGATTTCGGTATTTTTTTTTAAAGAAATTGCAATTACCCAAGAAAATATAAATACACAGGCAAGGCGGGGTGTCGGTGGGTTCAGGAATCGTTGCGTAGGCGGAGAGGAGAGAGAAGGGTCCATGCCTCGCTGCCGAATATTTTCCGCACAAGGTCAAGGCCGAATCATTTGACTTCCTAGATCGGCAGAGGGCGGCCTCGGCTGCCTGCTGCCGGGTGCCTTCACCGCGACCCTCCTCCTGCGTCTTCCAATCTTTAGGTACCTATTTATACTTATACTATAGTCACTCATATCTATGAGTACATTTCCTGATGATAAAGTCATTACGTGAAATGCTACGTTTGACTTTTATCAGTATTTTATCTTCATTGTGTAGAGTATTGGTGCTTTTTATTACTGCTTATCTGCTATATGTTCGCGAAAAAATGCCGATAAAAATATCCAGGGTCAGGCTCAAGGTCTCCGCTTTTCTGATTTGGCATACAATGATAAGGTTCCACGTTGAGTGCTCGAATTTGAACTTTAAGCGTAATGAGCAATAACATTATTTTGTTACAGCAATACTTCTAACTATACGATCAATAAAAAATAATAAGTAACTGTGTTTTGCTGATTTGTTGCCTCCACAAGGTCATAGTTTCCATCGTATAGAAACAATAAATTATTTAATTACGCATTTATGTAGTTATATATATTTATTATACGTACCGAGCACACTATGTACCTATCTTTCGCAATTTAATTAAATATTGGATTCATCGATTGTTCATACCGGAAGATGTTTAGGTTTGACGTATAATTATGTATATGCTGCATTGACTTTATGCTGACTTTTATCTAGGAGGCGGGGTAGATGGATGATGGATGGGTGAGGGGGTAGGAGCTAGAGGGGCGGCGGGAGCGGGACGGGAAGCGACCTTGCCGGATGACATTGGTGCGCATGGACGCTTCCTGTTATCTCACTGGCGATGCTCCGCGACACTCGCGAGTGGCTTTAATCATTACTGGAACAAAGAATGTCCACTCACCGTAATTGTAATTAACACGTGTCGGCCTTGGTGCGCTCATTATCAGTGCTCCGCACTCCGCAGTCACCATGGCGCGACGTCACAAAGGACTTTAATATATGAGTACATATGTAAACAGGAATGTTTTCCTTGATCATTGTTTTTGCTATTTACGAGATTATGCGTATTAATCGGCAAACCAGGAAGCAGTCTTATTTTTTCTGAATGTAATATCTCAGGGGCATCGTATTATATTATAATTATAATTATACCGCAAGTAACTGCGTGCTTATTTTAACATCTGCAAAATATTTATAAGGGGTGTCAGAGTTCCGTTACATTTGTAAAGGAAAGAATATACGAGTACGTAAGTAAGTGTAGGTAAATACTTAAATAGTTCCAATAAAATTAAATTCTACATTTTGATTTCAGCAATTTGTATTCTGACTGAAATTCAGGACACTGAACATTACGGACGTCCTAGATTTTGGCGGATTTGGTTACCCTAGATGCAACTCCAGTAAGCAGACGCATACTGCCTACTGTCTCATCAGCACGGTAATATTATTTTAGTACTGTGGCATCATTCTCATCGACATATAAGTAGGTACTAGGCAAAAAACCTGACGACGACGGTAACAGAGTATTTGCAATATGTATAGTACTCGAGTACTATCATCGACCCTCCACGTGTTTTGTGTAACGGAATAAAACTGAGGGAAATAAATAAAGTGTGAAACGTCACGACAACGAAGAACGAGTGCGCAGCCACAATGCGCAAACATGTTTACCGCCTCTCAAAGTTCAAGGCCCGTCTAACAACGAACAGCGCACTTTCCTCAAGGACTTGAGGACGTTAGTGGAAACCGCCTCTATTACCTTCATTGTCAATATAGTCTACAAGACTTGCTATATAATATAACCCATCGGGAAAATTACTTTCAGAAGGTACTCGTGTAACATTGGCAAATATTACCTATATGTCAACCTATGACGTTTTTCTCAGTACAGAACAGTTGATTTAAATAAAATCTCATAAAATATACAATAAATTAAAATAAAATAATCAAGTGACCTGTATACCACTATGAGGTGTGTTTAATTATAGGTATAACTTTTTCAAGTGCAGTCAAGTGTAGTCCTGGATTTGTTTTGTAAAAAATGCAATCTCTTACATCTCATTCTTAAATATAGATGTTCAATGGCGATACAAGAATCCTGCCTGGATTGTATTGAGGTCATAGCATGTGTGCAGTGTTTCCTGAGCGACCACTGCACATGCACATGTCATCTGGTGTTTAAGGCCAGGTGCGTGCTGATTCGAGCACCTGCACACTTTCCACTCGGTCGGCAGTTGGATCAGATGAACGGGATCCAGGTGTAATTACATGAATCAGTACAAGTATTTCACCAATTATAGGGTTACTTTTTATCACAGCGCTGTGTTATAGGTCATAAGCATGTAAGCCATTAAAGAAAGCTGACTGGCGATCCACGCACGATATTGAATTACTTTATTTTTATAAAATAACTAAAATAATAAAACTTCTTATCTTAAAAGATAAGAAGAATGAATCTTATCAGAAAAGAAGAATGAAGGCATCCCTACTTAACTTGGTTAAGTGGTCGACTTAACTTGACCGACAAGAGCATCTTCGAAAATTGCAAAAATTAAACTTTTGTGATATAATTTAAAAAATCTTTTGGATTGAATTCAGAACAAGCATTCAAAGCTTTAGATTCTATCATTATTTGTTTTCAGCTACAGTCATGTGTTGAAATTGCAATTTTTGAGAAAACCGGAGAGAGAGAGAGAGAGAAAGAGTAATAAGCTAGAGTCATTTTTTACTTTGTACCTAGTCTAGCTAGTCATCTCTTTGACTTCGAAGTATTTATACATCTTTCAGACTATACATTTCAGATATACTTTATAGGTAAGGCATACCTCGTTTTATCCTGTAACCGCATTGCTTAAATACAAAAGGAAAAATCTGAACGTTAGTTTCATTAGCATTGGCCTTGGTTTCACTTACAAACACTGGAGGTGATCTCGGTCGCGACTTTCATACGACTTATTCATCTAAATTACAAATGGTTTTGTAATTCACAACGTCTACATCTGAATCAACAGAAAATTTATTCATTTTCAGGTATTCATAGTACGATGATGAATATTTTTTTCCGATTATTATTATTTATTTATTAAATCTGTGTGTTTAAAGTGTAAGTGCAGAGGCAACTTTCTCATTTCCTCCAAAATTTACTAAATGCTTGTAGGAATGCTCATGAGCAGAGAAGCGCAGCTTGTATTTACGATACGTAAAAAAAGTTTGCCTTAAATTAAACCGGTCAATACATTTGAATACATACTCGTATAGACGTTCAATTTGGGTAATATAGCGTAATTAGTGTTCAAAAGTTATATATATGTAGTAGGTATGTTTATTCCCCCACGTTGCAAATTAAAATTGCGAAGTTTTTGTGCTGGTTGCTTTCAAATATTATATATACAGGGTATAACAAAATATACTGAAAATATTTTAAGCCTGAATTCAGTCCAAGATACTGAAAAACTTTGCCTAAGGAACATATATCGAATATGAAAAATTATTTTGGGCTTCCCATACAAGCCGGATCCGAGTTTGTTTAAAAACACAAAAAAAATATTTTTCAAATTTACTATGTGGTCCTCGGGGAAAGTTTTTCAGTATCTTTTACTGAATTCACCTTTATAATGGTTTATTTGTTAAACGTTATAAAACCACCTCGCGCCATATTTCAGAGGATTTCTCAAAGTTGAAATGTTAATTCGGCTCCTGACATTGTATTGGCTTCCTGTCTATTTACATCTGTATAGGTTGCCTTCACACAAGCGGGTTGAGGCCATCAGCGCTCCGCAAGAACACCGACATTGCCACTGCTGTCTATTGTAACTATATGAATAATATTGAGGCCCTGACACTTCTTAAAATGTTACAGTTCTTTACTAACATCATGGTAACTTTATATATTATATCTCACAAAGTTACATATTAAGTAAAAATGTAAGGAAGTGATTAAGTATTTAACGCAAGTAAGGAAACTTGTTTACGGTCTATGTAACATTTTTTTACTTAATGCTTTTATTTCCTCTTTTTTCAGGTAGATGGAAGTTGAGAAGTAAAAAAGATTATTTCCGCGGAAATGAAAGCATTAAGTAAATAGATGTTATGACCGTAAACATATAAATAATTATATCTTATTATTTTTACAAATTGATCTTAATCTTTCTTTGAAAATATCGATTTAGATTTATTATTGAAGAAAAACTGATAATATGACCGCTATTTGACTCCAAGAAACTATGACGTTACGTTATCGGCCTGTATTTCATGCAAATCCCATAGAAAATGTTTGTTTTGACGTTTATAAAAAAGTATTTGATTTGTCTTGTTAGAAAAGAGCGGATTATTATACCATTGACGTTACATGTTTGAGCCCTTATCTTTGTATTAACATCTTAAATAAAATAATAGGATATAATTGTTTATATGTTTAAGGTCATACCATCTATTTACTTAATGCTTTCATTTTCTCTTTTTTTCTGATAGATGGACGTTGAGAAGCAAAAAGTTATTTGTACTATACATAAATTACAGAGTGTATATATTTACACAAACGTAGGATTTCATGAGTCTTTCCGCGGAAATAATCTTTTTTACTTCTCAACGTCATAGTTTCTTGGAGTCAAATAGCGCTCTTATTATCAGTTTTTCTGCAATAATAAATCTAAAATCACGTTAAAATTATTTTTGACGTTTTATTCTCATATCAGTAAAAAATAATGTCACTTGTCTTTGAACGTATCGATTTTAACGTGATTTTAGATTTATTATTGCAGAAAAACTGATAATGAAAGCGCTATTTGACTTAAAGAAACTATGACGTCATTTGCCTGTATTTCATACAAATCCCATAGAAAATGTTTGTTTTGGCGTTTAGAAAAAGTATCTGAATTTACTTGTTGGAAAATAGCGGAAATTTTTAGAAACATTTGACTACTTTGTAAGTTGTAAGTGACAACCAATATATACGAGGGGTGTTCAATAAATAGTGATAATGCGATTCATTCTCCTTGGAAAGAAAACAAATACTGGCAGGCATAGCCCAGACATTAGATATTATATAATGATAATAAAAAAAAAGAATTAATTCTCATTTAATAGAAGTCGTTTGTTTGCGCCGTGTCGCAACGTGTTCAAAGAAATGAATAAAATTGAAGTTCGGGCGGTAATAAAATATCTCTGCATGAAAAAATTACTACGGAGCAGGTAAATCAAGAATTGAGAGCAATATTAGGGTTCATGCTTTTCCATATTTTTCGGTTGCGCGTTGGTGTGCTGAGTTCAAGCGACCAACGCACGGGACGCCCTCCCTCAGTGACTGAGCAAATTATTAAAAAAGTTGAAAACATTTTCTTGGTGAATCGTCGCGTTACTGTTCGTTTTATAGCTGAAGAAGTAAAGATTTCGATAGGACGTATCCATAATATTATACGCGACTATTTGGGTATGAAAAAAGTATCAGCGCACTGGGTACCCAGAATGCTTTCTGACGCGCAGAAACAAACGAGACGGAGAATTTCACAAAGCTGTTTGGATTTGTTACAACAAGATCCTGCCTGACCGATTGTTGGCTCGATTTATAACTATGGATAAAACATGGCTTAACCATAATGACACGGAAACGAAAAAACTGTCCATGTTTTCGAAGAGACCGTCATCTCCAACACCAAAGAAATTTAAGGTGATTCCATCCGCCAGTAAGACATGGGCTCTCTTTTCTGGAACAACCAAGGGGTGGTATTGATCGAATACCTAAATCATGGAGCCACTATTACGGGAACTATATACGCAGGACAAATAGCAAAGCTACGCGAGGCAATACGCAAGAAACGTCGTGGTAAACTTGCTAAAGTTGTTTTGTTTTACCAAGATAACGCCCCCGCGCACAAGTCAAGATTTGCGAAGGAAAGAATTGATGGAACATCCTCCATATTCACCGGACCTCGGTCCTTGTGATTTCTACCTATTTCCGCGGATAAAGGAACATCACAGGGACCAGAAATTTGAAGATGATGACGCAGTAGTCGCCGCCGTACACGATTTTTTAAGGGATGAGGAAGAAAATTTTTTTAGAAAGGGAATTTTAGCTTTAGAACAAGATATATCAAGTGTATAAACCTGAAAGGTGACTACGTCAAAAAATAACTAACGTATATATTTTGTATATATTTATATTGAGCACCCCTTATACTGAAGAATGTATGTACGACTTACTTTCTTTACCGCAATAAGTACTGTAGTAGGGGTATGTCACAAAATTTGGTTTCATTTCAGTTGGTTAAAACAAAAGTAAGAATTACAAAAAAATTGGTTTTATATAGATAGTGAGAAAAATCGTGAAACTTTAATTTCGACTGTGAAGCAGAAAGACTCAGTGGTGAGGTTATTATTAACAATTGGGGGTGAAGGGAGTGGCGTCACGTTACTGTAACCCGACACCGCCACGTCATGCAGCGGCGCGCGGCGGTGCGGGTGACGGTCGGCATGGCCCTGACTCTTGAAATAGTCTTCCGTGTTAACGTTGCGAGCGAAAATATCGCATGATGCTGCTACAAGGTCATATTGACACTCTAATAGTCCACCCCCGCTACACACGCGCCTTATAAGGACAAAAATAAACGTTACGTACGACTTATTTTTCAGTTCCTAGAGTCGCTTTCAGGGTCAGCAATTCAGCATATAATACAATTGTATACACACGAATTATATATCATATAAGTCTTCATATGTAGTTATTCTTAGTAGATATATATGATAAAGTTAAATTTCTTATTTAATGTAGACGATTTTATTATTATACATAATTTCGTAATTAAATTAATACCTATGATAGACGTGACTGTTTTCAAAAATATTTTATTCTGGATTGTATAATACTAAAATTTACTACTGAAAATTTATATAACTAATTATAAAGACTTAATAAATGAAATACGTTATATTATTACATTTATCAGAAACGTTTAACTGTTCGGTACATGATGAAGGTCGAAAATTAATATTAGGGATTATATTCATGAAATTTATATATTTTTTCAATTAACATTGAGTGTAACATTTGCCAGTTGATAAACTTTTCGACGTGAGGGGAAAAGCTTACGTTCGATAATGACCTTTGTTAACAAGTTGATAGCTATAGAATTTGGCACTGTTGCTATTATACAATTATACATACGAGGTTATTAATTATGTGACTTCACCTATTTGAACTTGAATTTTTGATTCTTTTCAGTTTGAACATCATTAAGTTTTAGTTTAATATTTAATTATTGTTTAGTTTCATAAGGTAATGATGTATTACCTGTAGTCAAGGGTAATTTACCATTATTTTCATATTTTTTGTCGCAGAGCCGGGTTTTAAAAGAAAACGAAAGGCTTCGACTAGAAATTTATTTAAAATTTAAAGAAAGGTCGTGGGCGGAAGGCCCGTCTGTTTGCACTTTTTCACTTTGTTCGCTAACGGTGGTACTTCCCGGGTGCGGACGGTGATAGCAGCTCCTGGTGGTCGGCAGCTCAGCGAGTAGGTATTCCGGGGGTAGGTCAGCGTAGCCCCGTGCGACGAAGAATCTACGACGGGCGGTAGCTCGGTGCGTGATGTCGATCGTGGGAGCAGAATGCCCCAAATCTTGAACCCTATAAATAATAGTACGGGTAAGGAATGTATCCCAGATCCCACTCTGATTGGCAACACTGATGGCTGGCGGCGATAAGCTATCGGAAGTACCAAATGTGTAGAAGGTGCAGTGTCAGTGGCAATCAGAGCGGTTTTGTTTTAGCAGACAGCGAGTTACAATGATTTGTGATTATGAGATGAAAAGCCCAAACATAAAGGATGAAAGTGATAAGTGACACAATATGATTATTATTTTTGTGAGATGCAAAATCAGCTTGGCAGGTATGATCAGATGCTTTCTTTCCATTGACAGCCAGTAAGAGATGAGTGATACATAGTGGTGAATTAGCTTGCAAAATACACACTTAATCTACACTTACAAACTACAGCTAAGCTACTGACTGATATCTGTTCAACACTTACCCAATTAGGGGTTTAAATCCACGTTTGTTTAGTTGTTTTTCGTGTGTGTAAGTGGCCAACACTGGTGTCCACGTATTTCACAAGTACGATGATTTCAATGAAACTTCTAATTAAATTAAGCAATGCTCATCGAGAGACTTAGGTATAGGTACTTTGAAGACGTTTATGACGTAAGTAACCAAACCCGACGCGGAGCGCGCAATACGTGCCGCTCGCTACGAGATGTTTTTATGATTGCCGACATTCAGGCTGGCTGAGGCTCGGGCCGCCTCGGGGAGCGCGGGCCGCGGGCGCCGGTCGCAGCGCGATCGCCTGATCGATGACGTAATGGATCATACGATGGGTGAGGACCAATGGGAGCCGATTGTGAGGACAATAGAACGCCAACTCGGTACAGTCAACAGAATGAAACTTGTACAATAATAAGTTAAGGTTTAATTTTAGTTTGGGATTTAGGTATGTATATTATTTTATTGTTATTTATAGTTTTAAGTTATTTTTAGGTTTAAGTTAAGTTATTATTTTGATATTTAGGTTTAATTATTTATTTATTTTTTATATAATTTTTAAGTAACGAGTACTTACGTTACATTACCCCCTCCGGTACCGAAAGGATTTTATCCCTCAGATAAAATCCGCAACAAATCACGCTTACGTATTTGTTTTCTCATACACTCTTCATCTTTTATTCTTTATTTTCATACATCACGCAAATAAACAACAACGATATTCGTTTGTAATAATAACGTCGCATCCTTACTATAGGAAGGGTATCGGTTTATGATTAAAACACGAATAACCTATACAAATACTCCTTGTTTTATTTATTTTTTGGTTTTAACGGTAATTGGGACAATTTATGCTTAAGTGTGTATTGTTTATTTATTTAATTAATATTTCCTATCGATTTTAAATCTTTAATATGCCAAGAACCTATGTTTTTTCCTTGCATATTTTCCAAAACATAGAAAAGTGGTGATTTTTTTTCTATTATTTTACATTTCATATATTTTGGGGCCAGTTTCTTACTAAAATATTTATCCTTGTCACTTATAACATAGGTACGCTTCATGACAAAATTACCCACTTCAAATTCCGCCGGTTTACGGCGCAAATTATAATGTGCGGTATTTTTAACGTGAGCATGCCACAACTGCTTTTGAACTTCATCGAAAATGGCTGAAAGGCAACCTATATTTTCGGCGTAGATATCACGAGGTAAAAATAAAATTTCTTTACCCAAATCATTATCGACATAATGAGTACCACACGAAACAAGCTCACGTCCATAGACTAAAAAGGAGGGAGTATAACCCGTGGCCTCATTAACGGAATTGTTTATGGCAAACTGGACTTTGGGAATGAAAATGTCCCAAGTTCTATGATCATTTTCTACAAATGTGGAAATACAAGTGATGATAGTTTTATTATATCGCTCAACCATGTTCACTTGTGGCGTATATTTTGGAGTGAAAAATACATTCGGGACATTGTATTTTTTAAAGAACGCATCCGTTGCACCACTGATAAATTGACTTCCGTTATCCATCAGGACAGTCTGTGGCACGCCGTGAACTAAAAAAACTTGGTTTTCTAAGATTTTAATAATAACGTCCGCGGTAGGTCTTTTGATGGCTGATACGATACAATATTTCGAGAAACAACATGTTATAACTAATATGTAATTTTTTTGAGCACGACTGACTGGAAGTGGACCAACAAGGTCGATGGAAATCATCTGGAAGGGCCGTGAACATTGTTTAGGTCGACCCATCTCCCCAAACGTCTTGTGGTTCTGCTGCTTGTATTCTAAGCAAGTTGTGCATGAACTTATAAACTTCACCACATCAGTGTGCATTCCTGGCCAAAAATAGCGTAAAGCCAAACGACGATAGGTTTTAAAAATACCTAAATGACCTGCGATAGGTTCGCTGTGATTTTCAGCCAAGACCTGATGACGGAGTTCTTTCGGTACGACTTCTTTCCATGAGAACTCTGAAGTTAGCTCGTGTTTATTTTTAGTCAGTCTATATAATGTGCTGTTTTTAATGTGGAAATTTGGAAAATTTTGTGGTCTATTGAGTACACCATTGAAAATATCCCTATACCATTGATCGTTGGTACTCGTGAAGCTATTAGACGTAGAAATGGTACCAACAGGGACCGCTCTTGACAAGGCGTCAGGTATGACATTGTCCACACCACGACGATGTTTGATCTCAAAATCGAATGCTGACAAGCGCACACCCCAACGCGCCAGTCTACCAGTGGGGTTATTCAGGGAAAGGAACCACTTTAGTGCACTATGGTCTGTATAAACGGTGAAGCGCTTTCCGTTCTCCAAATAACACCTCCAGTGCTCAATCGCAGTCAATACAGCCAATGTTTCACGCTCTGTGATGCTGTAATTCTTTTCTGCCGCAGACAATGACTTGCTCATATAGGCTATAGGGTGTTCTTTACCATTAACCGTTTGGGTCAACATACCACCGACACCATAGTTCGAAGCATCAGTATGTACTTCGAAGGGCAGAGTGTAGTCTGGGCAAGAAAGAACAGGTGCTGAAATCAACGACTCCTTAAGCTTTTGGAAGGCAAACTCCGCTTCAGGTGTCCACCTAAAGAGTGGAGCGCCTTTCTTGCTAGATGTCAACTTATTGAGGGGACCGGCAACGGTGCTGAAATTAGGGACAAAACGACGATACCAAGTCGCAGTGCCGAGAAAGCGTTTAAGGTCCTTACGACAAGTAGGTGTCGGGTAGTTAAGGATTGCCTCGACTTTTTCTGGATCGGTACGTAACCCCTCATTATCAACAACGTAGCCCAAGTATTTCAGTTGGCTTCTAAAGAAATTGCACTTTTCTAAATTGACCGTAAGGTTTGCCTGTTTCAATTTTTCAAGAACTCGCAACAATAGGGAGACGTGGCTATTAAAATCTTGAGATACGACGATAATATCGTCAAGGTAACAGAAGACCTTTAAATCAAATTCTCTGAACAGAAGATCGACGAGACGCTGCTGCGTAGCAGGCGCATTGGTCAGCCCAAAGGCGGTACGTTTAAAACGTAGAGTTCCTCTGCCTGGTACGTAAAATGCAGTTTTGTTCCTGTCCTTTTCATCAATAGGGATTTGCCAAAATGCCTTGGTTAAGTCTATGCTAGACAAATAACGAGCATCCCTAAGATTGTCAAGGATTTCAGAAACGTATGGCAAACTGTAAGCGTCACGTTTAGTTACAGAGTTTAGTTTACGACTATCAAGACAAAAGCGAGGTTGGCCATTCTTCTTTGTAACAAGAAGAACAGGAGAAGACCATTCGCTTTCGCAAGCCTCAACGACGTCCAAGGACAACATTTCATCGACCTGTTCGATCAGGATGCGCTGCTTTTCTGGTGACATGCGATAGTAGCGTTGTCGAACAGGTTGTGCGTCGCCAGTGTCAATACTATGCGTTATAAGACTTGTCTCTCCTAATCCCTTTCGCTCAAAAGAAATATCCTTAAACTGTTCTATAACATTGTCTGCTAACTGACGCTCTGTTTCTGTTAAATTATTATAACCGTGTAAATGTTTGCCTGAATTTTCGAGCTCAAGTGTTGCCTTTTTGTCTTCCGTGAATTGTAAACTACTTAAATATTTACGACAAATTCCAAAATCTCTCCAAAAATCTACTCCTAATATAAGGTTGGAAGTGATAGATGGTATAACAAATGCTTTTATTATGTGCAATTGGTTATCAAACTTAATAGGTAAGGAAAAGTAACCGATACTTCGTAACACTTGACCACCCGCAGCTTGTACTGTTGTATTAGTGTCGTCATGCATGAAAAATCCATGTTTTAATAGATGTATATGTGTATTGTTACCAATTATTGTTATAGCAGATCCAGAATCTAAAAGACCAGCTATTTGAATATCATTAATATCGAGAGTGACATAAGGTCTATTATCGAGTGGTGGTTTTTTATGTAGAATTGTGTCAATCCTATAGGACCTAAAAAAGTTTGAAACGGTTTTAAGCCAACAAGTCCAATCGGCTTTATCAAATTTATTGTTTTGGGGATTGGCACAATTCTCACTATTCAGTTTTTTTGTACTTGTAGTAGTACGCTTAGCCTTTGAACAAGTCGGGCACTGTGGTGTTTTAACATCTTTTCGACCACAGACAAAACAAAATACCTCGTCTTTGTTAGCCGTACACTGACGTAAGTTATGAGTGTCTACGCGGCAGCGAGGACAAAAACGTTTCTTATCATTTCCTGTGTTTGTATCTATAGCATTTAAATTATCATATTTTGTATTTTTATTATTGTAGCTTTTATTGTTGTTGTTTTCATATTTTGTATTTTTACTATCGTAGCTGTTTTTGTAATTGTTTTTGTAAAATGTATTATTTGATTTAAGATTTTGATTATAAGTTTGCCTTTGATAGTAATTGTTTTGTTTGGTACCACCAGAATAGGCAAATTCCGGAGCTAAAGTGTCAGCTGAGGGTTTAACTGGCTCATGAAAGTGAGCGAGACGAGACTGGAAATTTTCATAATTTCGGCAAATCGTTTTTAAAGAGTCAATGTCTTTTATTTCTGAAACTGCTGCTAAAGTGCTCGTATAAGTTGGTCTTATATTATGAAGGACAATTTCTAATTTTTCCTCTTCCGTTAAGGGTTTTGACAAACGAGAGAACATACCTGTCATGATGGACAGATAAATTGTTATGTTCTCAGTCTCACCTTGAGTTCGTGAACGAATTTCAGAAATTAGCCTATAGTCATAATCTGCCGGTCCGAAATCTTTAATCAAAATAGAAACGAGTTCACTCCACTTTTTAACGTTAGCTTTGATGCCTCTATACCAATGGAGTGCATCTCCTACAAAAATTTCCGTACAATATGACAACAGCTTTGAGTCATCAATTTTTCTTGCATCACAAAATTCTGAAATACGCTGTATAAATGTGCGCACACATGATTTTCCGTCATATTTAATCTTAGTAATTTCGCTAGAAATCCCACGCTCACAAGTTACCTTGATATTTAAGGGGTTCGTAGCTTCCTGCTCGGTTGCTTGGAAATCAAGGGGATCAACGACACTATCCTTGATAGCGTCATATTTCCGGTAGTAATCCTTAAATTTAAGTATTGCAGAGTCTCTCATTGATTTAGACTGTGTATCAGTGGGCTGAATTCTTTTAAGGCGGTGATAAATATGATGTAACAAATTTTGAGTACGCAAAAGTGTATTTTTGTCTGGCAATTCGTCCGAATCTAAAACTGTTGAAATTTTGCTTATAACAGCGTTTACACCTAACAAATCACTATTTATATCATATGGGCTATTCAAGACGTCCTCTGATGGGAATAAAGCTGATAATTTTGAAATTTGTTTTCGCAGTTCCGTGACTGTACTAGCTGGCGTTTCACCTCTGACGCCTACTTCGTATTCCAACTCAGCCTTGTTTAGTGACAAAAGTTTTATGTGATAGGCCATGTTTTTTTAATAAAAGGAAAAAGAGTCAGAGAAAAAAATATAAGTAACGTGTGTTCCTTGAGTAAGTGTTGAACAAAATATTTCGGTATAATCTTGACTAAGCTACGAATACTAATCGATAAATAACCTGCTCTGTTACAAACCAGCGTTAAAAACTACAACGTCTTTGCAAATAAAAAAAATGATTGTGAAAAAAAAATATAAATCAACACCATGAAGAAGGAAAAGAAATGAAAGCTGAAAAATGATTAAAAATTAATTAATTCACACTTGTACAATTTTATATCCTGCCGACTGTACTTTTAGTACGGAAGAATTTTAGTTTTAACAAATGCAATGGTCGCAGGGTTAAATTAAGTGCGAATTAGTTAGTTTCAATGAAAATGAAAGAAAAATAAAAAGGACGTTTCACAAAAATGAAAATAAAAACAAACACATGCACACAACTACTGCTAACAAAGTGAAAAAAAAACAGACCTTTAAAATAACCACGTTGGCGCCACTGTCGCAGAGCCGGGTTTTAAAAGAAAACGAAAGGCTTCGACTAGAAATTTATTTAAAATTTAAAGAAAGGTCGTGGGCGGAAGGCCCGTCTGTTTGCACTTTTTCACTTTGTTCGCTAACGGTGGTACTTCCCGGGTGCGGACGGTGATAGCAGCTCCTGGTGGTCGGCAGCTCAGCGAGTAGGTATTCCGGGGGTAGGTCAGCGTAGCCCCGTGCGACGAAGAATCTACGACGGGCGGTAGCTCGGTGCGTGATGTCGATCGTGGGAGCAGAATGCCCCAAATCTTGAACCCTATAAATAATAGTACGGGTAAGGAATGTATCCCAGATCCCACTCTGATTGGCAACACTGATGGCTGGCGGCGATAAGCTATCGGAAGTACCAAATGTGTAGAAGGTGCAGTGTCAGTGGCAATCAGAGCGGTTTTGTTTTAGCAGACAGCGAGTTACAATGATTTGTGATTATGAGATGAAAAGCCCAAACATAAAGGATGAAAGTGATAAGTGACACAATATGATTATTATTTTTGTGAGATGCAAAATCAGCTTGGCAGGTATGATCAGATGCTTTCTTTCCATTGACAGCCAGTAAGAGATGAGTGATACATAGTGGTGAATTAGCTTGCAAAATACACACTTAATCTACACTTACAAACTACAGCTAAGCTACTGACTGATATCTGTTCAACACTTACCCAATTAGGGGTTTAAATCCACGTTTGTTTAGTTGTTTTTCGTGTGTGTAAGTGGCCAACACTGGTGTCCACGTATTTCACAAGTACGATGATTTCAATGAAACTTCTAATTAAATTAAGCAATGCTCATCGAGAGACTTAGGTATAGGTACTTTGAAGACGTTTATGACGTAAGTAACCAAACCCGACGCGGAGCGCGCAATACGTGCCGCTCGCTACGAGATGTTTTTATGATTGCCGACATTCAGGCTGGCTGAGGCTCGGGCCGCCTCGGGGAGCGCGGGCCGCGGGCGCCGGTCGCAGCGCGATCGCCTGATCGATGACGTAATGGATCATACGATGGGTGAGGACCAATGGGAGCCGATTGTGAGGACAATAGAACGCCAACTCGGTACAGTCAACAGAATGAAACTTGTACAATAATAAGTTAAGGTTTAATTTTAGTTTGGGATTTAGGTATGTATATTATTTTATTGTTATTTATAGTTTTAAGTTATTTTTAGGTTTAAGTTAAGTTATTATTTTGATATTTAGGTTTAATTATTTATTTATTTTTTATATAATTTTTAAGTAACGAGTACTTACGTTACACTACTGTATATTATTGTTTTTATTATAAATAAATTATATTTTGTGACTTGTAAATGTTAAAAAATAATAATGAAGTTTCTTGAATGAAGAAATAGATATACAAAAGACTAGTTGCACAGGATGCGAGCGAAGTTATTTGTGTATTTTATTAATTATAATTAAACGACATTGAATTATTTAGTAATTTTCAATAGGAAAATACCTTATCTTATAAAATGGTGCAAATACATAAAGTTTTTCGGGTGTAATCGTGGCACATTCGTCCATTCAGACATCCGGACATCCACAAACATTTTTTAAAATATTCTTTCTTATATTTTAGACTTGAAATAAAAGGGTTGTTTTTCATATATCTGTACTTATTTGTATTCGTGCATTTTAATATAATAGAGACAATTTAAATCCAGAAACATGCTTATCCCCGACATGTTGAAAGTAAACCCTACCTAAATGCTCCGCTTATGAGAAGTGCAATACTATATGATCTGAAAAACAAATTAAATAAAAAGAAAATTGTAAACTAAACGTCTCGACGAATGTTATTTTTAAATTGGAAATATAGACGGGATGGTATTTAATTGCATATACCTATTATATACGATTTTAAACGTTCTGTAGAAAACTTCCTGAAACGAATCACCTTGAATAAAAATTAAATAACTCGCTGGTGTGGTGTACATAAAGTTGTAAATCACGAGGGATCGCAGCAGTAAACAGTCTGCCCACACTTCGCAAAAAACTGAACATTCAAAAAAATGCGCCTTGAAAAACTAACAACCTTGTTGAAAATAAGTCTGGCAGTTTCAGTGCCAAAGTCAAGATGAGGATGAACTTACATATGTTTTTCTGAGTGTACCTGATATTTGATAATTTTTAGTCTTTAATGTACTTTCTGAAGTTTAAATTACTTATTAATAGAAAGTTCATGATGACTATGTTGACAATTAGAAATAGTGGACAAGGAAAATACCTTCTTATTTAATATATTTATACATTTTATTATTTTATCATCACATTTTGAAATGTGGGTGTGGTAAAATCATTATCATACCAGTCACAGAAAGTCTACTTCTAGACATAGGCTTCCACCTAACTTCCAAAACGACTTTTGGATCCAGCATCCAGCGTGGTCCTAAACCTTGCACAATGCACATAGATCATTAAATGTGATAAAATAATATTAATAAAATAAGTAAGTAGTCTTACTACTGTGATCTTGTGAATTATGCAGGTTATTTCAGAAAGGCAAAATAATTAAGTAATGAAATTTAATTTTTGTGTTAGCTCAGTATCACAAACTAAGAATACCCTTTATTGAGATTATTTCGCTTTTCTGAAACACTTGTAAGTATAGTCTAAAATATAAAAAAAAAACCTATTTATGTATTGAACTTGACCTTAGGCGCTGCTAATAAATTTATCTAGCAAAATAACAGTCATGATTAAACGCCAAGGATTTCTAACGAGTATTTCCGCAATAAGTAAATGTCCTAATTTGTACAAATGAGTATACAGTTACGGACCTGCTAGACCACGTTGTACGTAGTCCGTTCTATCCTCGATTACTTTTTTGTGTGTGTTAATATTGCCCATACTCCAGATTATGATTTAATGACTGCTATTTATGTAATGTTTTTCCAAGTTGTGTATGTTGTTTGACATGTACACACAGCGGATCACCTGATGGTAAGTGATCACCGCTGCCCATGGACAACTGCAACACCAGGGATGTAACAGAAGCGTTGCCGGCCTTGAAAGATGTAGGGGGGGGGGGGGGGGGAGGGGAGGGAAGTATAGTATATATCAATAAAATAAAAACATATTATGTACATATGTCGACCTCCGTGGCGTAGTGGTCACCATGCTAGTCCGCCACCCAGAGGTCCCGGGTTCGATCCCCGGTCAGGGCAAGTTGCAAAATGACCTTTTTCAAATTGTCCTGGGTCTTGGATGTTTATACATATATATGAATATGTTATAAAAAATTGTATCGTCGAGTTAGTATCCTTTACACAAGTCTCGAACTTACTACTTTGGGGCTATCTCAATCAGTGTTATTTGTCCATATATATTTATTTATTTATTATATATGAAGATAGTTATTATATAGAAGACACACATCTGCAACTCGAAATTCTAAATTAGCGTTTTCCACCCTGACCTGGCTAGGGATCTAACTTCTAACGATTGTTAGTTAGGTGTAGTTACACGGTACCGTGTGCGCTGTACCTTATTTCTCATTTCCAGCGTAATCTCGAAGCGTGTTTATGAATGTGATGCATGACGTATTCATGTTTTCCACCGATGACCTTGCTTCACTATTGTTTGGCCAAATGAAAACATTCGTCATGTGAAAATTCCTGCGGAATAAAATCTACTTAGGTAACCTTAAACTAAAATGAAAAATTAGGTGAGCATATCTTTGCATTTATTTTTTCTTCACTAGAAATAACCTAGTAGGTACCTACTTATATAGACCTATTTCTTATATCTTAATTGAATATTTACGTGTTTTATTGTATGATTACTTGTATTTTATTTGTTCTATTCTGAAAATAACGTCTGTAGCAGAGAGAAGGTTTTTAAGGCTCAGTGGCCAAAAATTGTTGCAAAACTTTTGGTTGCAGCAGATTTTAATGTTAAGGAAGTATGAAAATACACGTACAATATGATAACGTGGTCTTAGTTTTGCACCAAGTGGTGTTGTTGCTAATTCTGTCACGTTACGGCGCCGTGGCGCGCGCACGCAGCCCGCCACGTGGCCGTGATAACCGTACGCTTCTGCGCCGCAATCTACCCGCCTAACCCTGCCGCTGCAAATGATGTCTTTGCACTCCATTCCACATTACTGCAGCCGCTGCACATGCATTTCAGCGAATTCGCTGCTCTCGACCTCTCCTGCTCACCCGACACGCGTTCGCGTGGCCTTAAAAACAAAATCGTGACAATTTATCATCTACGAGTATTATTTAATTAGGTACATACTTTCAATAAAAATGTTCATTTATAACATTTCAACAAAATCAAGTTATTAAACAAGCGAGAAAAGCGAGTGAAGTTCTCCGAGTCTACTTGAACAATCCGGCGTTTGTATGTATGCATGTTTGGGCGTCGACAACTCGAAAAGTTTTGATCGGAGCTTCGTGAAATTTGGTAGGCAGATAGAAGCAGCCAATACATTTTTAACAGCCAATACAATTTTTAAGTTCGAACATGAGCCAAATTTGTCAAGAGGTTGCCGATATATGGTGTTCGCGAGTTCACAGTTAGGGGCAAACTATAATATACTTAATTGTTTATTTGTTTATACTTACTGATAACTGATACTGATTTTTTGACTTTGACTTTGTTAGATTTGACTGTGAGTACTTACTTGAAACATGCAGCGATGGCTAATGTCTGGTCCTTTGAGAGGCTTATGTGGGGATACATATCCAACACGTAGATGCACTTTGGAGCCAAGCCCAAGTTGATGTAATGTGGCATGGCACTCCCTCCAAAACCCATTCCTGAATATACTTATGCGAGGTGTACCCTTAAATAGTTTTCGGCAGGAGAAATATCTATTGCAAGAAAAAGGGAAAGGTCTATGGGTTATGGAATGAGATTGGTACGGACGGATGCTGGGATATTGCAATAGAAACGTCACCTGCCGTCATCATGACTACTGACTATTGTGGGCAGCTGGTGGCTTGCCGCCCACTAGATGGGCCCCTCAAATGCGTCGATAATAGTTGACGGCAGAGGAGCAACACCGGTGCAGGCTACTCACGGGTGTCGAGAGGTGTGCTGCGCTTTCTCTGAAGTCACTCGCTACGTTATGCCCTTTAACACTTCCACCCCTGGAGCGACAGCTCTAACGACTCCTCTCTGCATTGCCAACTAAGGCAATACATAGCTGAGTGACCTTCGAGCCCTCTTGGGTCTCCACCTCGACCGATGAAGAAACGTCGGGGACGAGGCCCCTGAACGTAATCATGACTTATGTAGTTGTCTTTTTTACTTCATGTTTAAAGCCTTATAAATTTTGCGAAAAATATCAACAAATTAGTTTACTTGGACAGATTATAAATCTCGCGTTGATATTAAATCTCGCTTCTTAATCGTCTGAAGTTTAAAATGCTATATTTATATACTCTGAATTCTGTAAATATCTAACGTAAAGACGGCTCGTCTGTCTTTACGGCCCATTTGTCACTTGGTCAAGAAGAGAAAAAAAAAAGAAAGCCTGAAGTAAATGGCAATAAATTGGAAAAGACGTATTGTCGAGGAACGAGCAAGAAATGCAGGTCAGCGACCGAGCAAAAAACACCTCACTGAGTTTCATATTGCGCTGAAATACAACAAATTGAGCACTTTGTTACACGTAGAGCGTAAATAAGGCCATGAAAGTGTGCCGCCAGGTACCTACGCCAATGCTGATGTGAAAACATTTATTTACTTTAATTTTCACTTTATAAATTGTTAAATTTACTGATAAAGGAAGTCAATATTTTCCCAATGTGTATTTATTGGCGTGCCATGTATTACGTTAGTTTCAATGTATTTTCAAAATTAGTCTTAGTGGTTTACTGCAAAGAGTTCTTAGAGCGCGCGGGCAGCGGCGCGTGGCTGAGCGGCCCACTGCCCTGACCCACATCTCTGATGATTGTATGTAGATTTTGTAAGCCATAAGTCAAGCGAAGCACGAGAGTGTGATGACAGCATCCATCCGTTTTCTCCGCCCATTGTGCAGGCGGTGTGGTTCTTCTGCGTCGCGCCGCGCCCTCGCATATCGCGTCAGAGAAATTGAGGTGATATCACTTATAACGACCATATGTAGGTACTTCCTGCCCTAGTGGCCAACAAAGATGTTACCTATATAGATTCACGTTGAAGTGCGTTGATGCGCTCTTACAGAGTCATTAGAAAATCTCTAATACTAAAGAGATTGCAATATTTCACTATTTTCAAGTAGTGAAATTTATCTATTTACCTACTAGAAATTATATACCTTTTATTGAAGCATTAACCTGGCCTGAGCAGCTGATTAATTAAAATTCTCTATCCGTGTCGCGCATTTCACATGAATCATTTTTGGAGCGTTGACCTTATCTCATGTTAATCTGAACGAAACTATATTTTGAGGTTGTGAATGAACTGGTGGTTATTTATACCCATGAAAGTGTTGTCGCGGCCCATCGCGGTGGGGACTGCTTTGTTCTGCACAGGACGAGGTCCTTTCTCTCTCGTCGCCCACCAGTCTGCGCTACTCGTACCTGAGATTTCTCTCGCGGGCCGTATTTAGATTCAGGTCGTGTTCGCCTCACCCAAACGCATTCTGGTTTACTTTATATAAAGGAAAGTACAAACTAATGGTTGTAGTTCGGCATTATAAAGTATGTAATAGAGCAGGAAACACGCACTTATTTGGATCGCAGTTTCATTAGAAATTGTTATATATATATATATATATATATATATATATATATATATATATATATATATATATATACATATAGGAACAACCTAACGTTATTAAAATAATATTTGTAAAGCAGAAGAAGAAATTTCATCCGTGTTGATCATATGTGTTTTTAGCTTATGCTCTATATCTATTTTTTGTCATTTCTTCATTGAAATAGGAAGTTTTGCTTTATGTAATAAAGTTACATAAATAGTTTCTGCCTACCCCTCTAGGAAACAGGAGTGATAATAATGTTTGTATGTCAAATAAAAAATAGTTGATTATAACTTTACGTATGAGCTAGATCAACAAACTATTTGTAAAGGTATTGTGAACTCGAAAAGGTTCAGTCGCCCAGAGTTTTTAAGTTACAAAGTTATGATAAAATATTGAACATGATTTTGAAAACTTGCGAAATATAAAAATAAATACGCGCAAAACGAATTGTAAGCAATAGGTATAATGTTACATTTACAGCTATATAACACCAAGGTTGGTAGTTACGTCTGTAATACAAGCGCAGTATAAATTGGCAATTTCAGCTTTTTGAGCACGCGAGCACGTGGCCACACATGCACGCGTAGTTTCTTATCAGTCCTGTTTCTCTTGGCCGATTTGAAATAATGTTTGCAAGCTCTCTTCAATATTTGTGATTTTATTTGAAATTTGGCTAAATGTACTTAAATAAAAGAAATTGATAATGATAAATGTAGAGTAAGAAGTATTTTTTTTATTTGAGAATTTTATTTTAATACTAAATCATAAAACTTATAACAAAGCATAAGTACATAAGACAAAATAAAACATAATATTTACACAAACAAGTTATAGATAAAAATCCCAAAAATCCCTTTAGTACAGGCCTATAGTATTTCAGTATTAAGTAGGCGAAGTCGGATTATATGATAAGCTTCTCATAAATAAATCTATCAGTTAATAATGAAAGGTTGAATGATGAGATTTACATTACTGATCGAAATGTGCACATGTTAATATGGCGATGTAAACGTAGAGCGGACATGCTTTATCTATTTGAGTTCGGCCTCGAGGTGTGAGGCGTGGTCAATGTTAACCGCAGCTTCCTAGTTAGCAACTCAAAGATCGGGAAATCGTTTGAATGTCATGTTGATATTTTTGCACGGCCGTGAACACACAAGGTCGGCACATTTTACGGCCGGCAGCGATAAGCATGTAGAAAGTGATTCAATCGAAGTTTATACTTGGGATCCAATGAGAATTGTCGGGACAACAATCGTCGCTATTTGCGTTATTTTTGGCATTACATCTTGAGAAAAATATGTTCGCGTATTTTGGTTTCTGATTTATATCATAACAATACCTACTTTACAATAATTTGATACTTTTTATGTACGACTGCTGGGCTCATGCTTCCCTACTCCAAAACTAGTGAAGTAGTCTTGTGTGGGTACAGTAGGCATGTTTATTATTAGATACTTTGGTTGATAAAATTGTTGGTTTATAAGAACTTATTTATGAGTTCATTAGTCTATACGTATTTAGAAGTGTTGGGGTATAGTAAAATATATTATATTAGTTGGTCTTACAAAATTGTTAGATAAAGATACTACATGCCTTCGATTACAAAGATCGAAAAGATATATTACATTAGAAAGGGAATTATAAATTAAAATGTACACGTGCTTAAAGTCATACGTCACAGCATTAACTAACATAAGTAGTACTCGTACAATTCGTATGTGGTAGACGCGGAAGTATTGCGCATGAGCAGCGGCGCGGCGGCTGAGGGCAAGCGGGCGGCTTATGCGCGAGCGCCGCTGCTATCGGTCGCCATCAGTATCTGGCCGCGTCGTTATCTCGCGGGCACCTCGCGAAGGTCAAGCGCTTACGTCACGCTGATAACGATTTGCGCGGTGACCTTGTCGCGCGCGCCGAATCTCAAGGTTGCCGCTATTTGTACAGTCAGATAGAGACCGCCCGCGCCCGCGCCGCTCCGGCCATCTGCGTCACCCGGACTTGCCACTTTATTGATTTTATTATTTGCGGAGGCCACCCGGTTCACTACCTATACGATGACTGCCTACCAGTGTCGTCTTTTGTCCATTCCTCCATATCACTCTCATCATAACAAGTTGCAGTATACACAAAATAAATTCATTTCATTATCAGAAAGATTCCGTATACGTAGGTTATAGACATTGTTTGCGAATAGGTACGAAAACTGTATAATTTTAGCTAAGCCTAAGACAAACTAAAGGAGAACAAAAAGTCAAGGGCATACAAACACTAGCGCATGTCGTCATGTAGCAGTAATAAATAGCAACAATACCATTCCATCCTCGTGTAAGGGATTTGCTATACATATTGAAATGATAGGATAATGCTTATTATAATAACTTTAGTATTTTTCCTTATTCGTTGCCCTTACGAGTATACCATTACATTGTATGTGTCGCACATCTCAGGTGAGTTGCTCTGGAGTTATGGATGACTACAAGTAGGTATGTGTATATTACCTATCTAATTATTACTTGTAGGCTTTTATGTATGCGGCCGAACTTTGTGTAGCACGTGGTGCTCTACTTAGCTTGTTGGTACCTATAGATGTTAGGTGTATGTTGACCAGGCAACACATCAATAGTAATCATTCTCTATACATTAGCACACGAGTGTAAAAGCCATGGACACGAGAAAGAAGCGGAAACTATGAGGCGACTCGGAGTCAAAACTCGAGTTTTATCGGGGATTTATACAATTTCAAGAACTTCTTTTCTTTTATCCTATGACGAACATGATATCTAGAGAAATTTACGTGGTGAGTGCTTGCCTTTAGTACATGAGTCTTTATTTTTATGAAAGTTGCTTGTTACATGGCTGTCTTTATTTTTATAATCCCTACGATTTTTTACTGATACAATTTTCACCTTACGAGTTAGATAGGGCCTAGGGCTGCAGAAAAAATGAAACTGTTAATTATTCATCGGTATAAAGTTTATGACACTTAGACGAGCGAGGGGCGACATTAGTACCTAGTTATAATCGCTGTAGTGACAATGGCAATGACTGGGACATGATGTCCAGCGACCGCATAATAAAGAGCGTTAATTGCTTATTGTCATCGCGGAAACAAACTCGATGGGGCCAGTGGCGGTCGCGGCCGCCGCAATAAATATTGTTCTTACCCGCCGACCTTGCCGCACGTCGCGGAAGCCACCGTTTGCAAATTAGTACGTAATGTACAAGGACGTCCAATACTCAACGCAAATTAGAGGACGAACAAATGCGACGCGTCATACATATATTATATATTTATTTATGACTTGTTTGTAATAACTTTATTGTACCAGAACAAATACATGTACAAAGACAGCATATGAAAAAGCAAATAATAGTATAATTTATCACAGCCTTATACATAGCTCTGTTGGTTTTGTTCATTTGTTAAATCTTTATAAGATGTGAAATATACATAAAAATCTGAACTTAAAAATGGAGGACTTGAAGATGTATCTTTTCTAGCCAACAATGTGTGTAATAACTTTTTCACATTAGCTCGAAAGGTAAAATTAACCACACTGATTTTACTTATGTAATGCTATTCATTACGCACACATTCGAAATCGTGTGGTAAATGTTCCTCAACTAAAGTTTTCTTTGCAATGTTTTAGGAATAAGATTCTATAAATCCAAAATATCTAATATTATTTTTGAAACATAAACTCTCTTTATGCAGCCAGCCTAGATTTATACCGAAACCTTGTTTTACTAATATTATTTCATTTTATATAGTAAGTAAATTACTTGTAACAACACCAAAATGAATGTCCTATTTAAAAAATAATAGTTTTAATAATTAAAATTGTTGTATTAATGAAGTTCTTTTTTCCTGATTAATGTGTTGAAAAAGGTGGAAGGTGTGTAGTACACGTGTGTAGGTGTTGTTCATCACAAGTCTCGACTCCATACACATACGCGCGGGCTTTGCTCGCTTGTTTGTCAGCCCGTCTCGACTGTAATAAATGAACAACTTACCACACTTGTATCATAAACTACTATGACCTATCTGAAATAACTAGATGAACTATGTGTGCATTTTATTTCAGTCATTTACTTATCGTGGCAATGCATGCTCGAAATATATATTTGTGTGATCTCTTAACGAAGTTAACCAACTTTTCAAGGGACGTCTCTATTTCCCTAAAAGTTTTATATGCATAAAAGGACAGTGGCATTATAATTTAAATGTTGTGATACTTTTGTAGCTTTTTCTGTTTATCACACTAAATCTGTGTTTGGTGCTGCCGGTTTACATGCTTTAATACTATTCGTATTTGCGAAGTGCCAGTTGCGTCACATTTAGCAATGAGGAACTCGCGATGTTTTAGTTGTACAGGAAGATTTGGACTTCGTTATCGGGCACAATTATTATTGTTACATCTTTTGTATGTATTTAAAAAAAAATAAGTGGTAGAAATTTTTCAGATAATATTTATTTATTTTATTTACCCAAAGGTTGACAGGAAGAGATTGCTATGTCATAAGTATTGTATTGCATTGCATTTTATTGTATTGTATTAAATTTTGAAATAAATTCATATATTGAAATAAATAATCGTCTGAATCTGACTTGTACTTCTAAGTTGGTGCTCATGTACGGTCATTTTCAACACCCACTACTTGCTTGGGAAGAAGAACATTGTGGGGAAATCCGCACACGTCATAATGACTGTTTTCTAATTAATCTTTATTGTTCATCAAATACAAATTGTACAGAACAATAGGCGAACCTAACGCTAAAAGCGTTGTCCACCAGTCAACCTCTGGGTTATACCGATAGTCTAAATGTGGGTTGCAAGATAAAAGTATAGCACATAAAAAATATTATAAATACAATAATATAATTATTTCTATAAACAAACAAAATAACGTACATTACATATACGATGTTAAATATATACGAAAATAAATATAAATAAATACATATATACGGACAAATCACACAAATTGAGCTAGCCCTAAGCTAGCCCCCTGGTTAGTTCGAAACTAACTCAACGATACTAATATATATTTTATAACAAATACTTGTATAGATAAACATCCAAGACCCATGTCAATCTGAATAATATAATTTTTTTTTCCTTTTCTTAACGTACCTACAAAAGTAAATAAGTACGCTATTAATATTACAATCTAGCCTTAACTCAGACTAATAAGTAATTTAACATTGACCTAGTTTTATACGTTATTCACTAAGAATGTGTCCATCGGCACTTTTCTTACTGTCTCTATTAAGGGGAAGGCACTTTGTTCTTGTGTCTCTATTGGCACATCAATGCACTATAATATCACTGTATTTTTTAAAATTACACTAGTTCAAAAGGTTTAGTTCTTTTAAGACGTCGCACTATGCCCGTGTTGTCGAGGAGCTGGATTGCCTCAACATTCACATGGTGAAGCAGTCTATACTCATGTGCTTCGGCGTATTTCTTGATAACTTTATTGACGGTCTGCATTTTAAGGTCCCGGTGTAGGTCGTCGATTCTTATATACCAGGGCGCATTCACAATGGCCTTCAGTACAATATTTTGGAAGCGTTGAATTATTTCAATATTACTTTGTTTGGTACAACCCCATAACTGTATACCATAAGTCCATACTGGCATGAGGACTTGTTTATAAAGTAGCATTTTGTTATTTACTGACAATTCAGAGTTCCTTCCAAGCAGCCAGTACATCTTTTGGAATCTTATATCAAGTTCCTCTCTTTTCTTTTTGACGTGGGCTTTCCAGCGAAGCTTCGCGTCGAGTGTCATACCAAGATACTTAGTAGTGTTTTCATATGGCACCTGCTGTCCATTTATGTAGACGGGACAGTAGTCATCATTTTTGTTTGTGAAGTTGACGTGGACAGATTTTGATTCGCCATTTCTTTGTCCAGTTGTGAACTTTATTAATAGCTGCTTGGACCTTCTCTCCTGCTTCGGCATGTCTGTTTCCAACTGCCATAATAGCTGTGTCATCAGCAAAGGTCGCGATAGTATTTTCTTCTAGTTCTGGAATGTCGCAGGTGTATAATAGGTACAGGACCGGACCTAATACACTTCCTTGAGGTACTCCAGCTTTTATTTCGTTAACTTCAGAATATGCATGATCTTGTCGCACTCTATAGGCTCTATCAGTTATATAAGACGTTAGTATCTCTACAAATATCATTTATAAATATAAATATATGCAGCAATTTTTAGTTCTACTTATAGTTCGGCCAAGAAGTGCTCAAACACTTGTTTCTTAAAACTACCGCGATTAGAAGTGCCATTTTTCAAACGCGGAGTCACCTAAACGAATGGTTTTTCATGGTAAAACCGTTCGTTTAGTGACTCCGCGTTTAGCAGCAAAAAAAAACAGCAGCAGAAAGCAGCTCAAAAAATTGACACCAGGTAGCTTTTAACACACTCGATAAGAAGAAGATCATAAGTGTACCTACATTGACATAAAAAACCTATAATGCACTAAAATTTAAAAACAGAACAATACAGTCTGTGTCCATCATATGAATGATGGACCTAGCTAACTTTACCGTATCGTCCAAATATTAGCTAGCGTTTTACGACAAGTAGAGTGTACGTCATCTATCATGTAGAGTCGAGGGAGAGCGACTCATCGTGGTCGGCGACTCCGTCCAATGTCAATGTCATTGTCAAACGGAAGACACGTCACAAGACGCTATCGCGCATACTCAACCACGTGGAGGGAATTCTGTATTGTAATAATTTCAAAAGTTTAGCAACTAGTAAAATATAAACTTATGTATGTACTCGTCGTATAGTGTAATCGATCTTAAATCATAATGTTAATTATTCTGCTGGTAAAATTATAATTTTAATGACGCATGTCTTAGTGTTCAATTACATTAAAACGTCATTGTTTTAAGAAAAAAATCTTTTGAAATATTCGTTCACATACATAAATGACAATTTAGACATAAACAAAGATTTTATTTCTTCATAAAGTTCATCATCATCCGAGCGTATTCCCGGTTGCATCCTCAGCAGTAACGCTTCAGAGCCCGGGATCCGCTACCTAACCCTGGGTGATTTGACGAGGTTACTGGTTTTAACATACTCGTAGAGCGACTGCCATCTGTCCTCCGCAACCCCGAAGGGTAGACCAGAACTAATCTTTGAATAGGTTTGATGAGCAAACCCTAGATGGCGTTCGGGACCCAAAGTTTATACGTGCCTTCCGAAAGACGGAATCATCTTTATTTTCGGATAATCAGGTGATTCAAGCCTACAATATCCTAACCAGGCTGGAAACAACTTTTCACAAAGTATGCTTCCCAGTGGGATTTGAAACCACGACCTCCAAGATCATAAAGCGAACGCCTTGACCACCTTGACCACCTGTTTCCTTATAAAGCTAATGTGAGCAATTTCTTTGCCGACTGTCACAACAGATGAACATGGCGATTGTGAGCTGGATTAGATATGATACATGGGGGCCGCCCGGCTTGATTTGGCTGATGGGTCAATTTTCGGATCGGTGTGTCGGGCACGGACGTCGTATAAATTTATCTGGGAGATAAATTGGAGTGGTCGGTGCTCACGCGCTCGTGGATGTGAACCGGGCGCGGCGTGGAGCGCGGCGGTTACGCAACTCGTGAGCCGCCGCGTGAAGTGTGAAGTTCAATGTCACACACACTCACACAACGACCCGCCGTGCATACACTGTGTGTGAGATAGTGTGCGATTTGCGATATCTGAATAATCGCAGCCAACCCGTTACCGCCTCTATCAACACTTCCCGGAATATTTCGTGAAAACACGATTTTCCTTTGTACCTACAGCCGGAACGCTGATGTCGATACGTATTTTTGTGCGAGGTCATGGTAAAGTCATATTGCTATTTCCAGTTCCCATTGCGTTGTGTGAGCTATGTCTTGACAGATTTTATTATCATTTCATCATAAAATTTATTTGTAAAAATAGGTACTTATTTCTTATGCAACGCTGGAGATCTTTCCGACCGTGCGAAAAAAACTGATTCTCTTATCTTACTTTACATTTTCATAAATGTAATATCCATGCCCATTTGAATTGTAATACTGATAATGATATCATTAAATAACGTTACAAATTATGTTGTATTATGTTTAATTGTACATGGTTGTTTAAATAATACAAAATGTGCTAAAGTAAGTACATATACTTAATGACATAAATACAACCTTTTAGAAATTATAAGACAGTTATAGAAACACAAATAGTATATTAATTCATTATAAAGGTTTTACAAAAAATGAACCTTTTTTATTATATTTTGGGCGATGCACTGAAGATATCTATATTTTCACGTCTTTATCCCTGACTATCCTAGACATAGTCCAGGGCCGTAAGACTCAAAAGCCACGCATAGCGTGATGGTGGGCGTAAAAATGGAAAAATAAATCAAAATAGTGATGGGTTGCTAGCCGCGTCGCCTATTAACATGATTCAAATCTCGCTCATTCCCTCAATCAGTTTTTATGACCTGCGCGGGTAGAAAAGCAGCTGATACATTCTAAGTTTTGTCCTTACTCCCAGACCAGCATGGACTGAAGATAGATATCGTGGCAAATTTTATTATCTTGAGAACACATGCGAATTAGTGGCGAATGTTGACGGTAGTTTGTACGACATGAAGGCAAAGCAAGCCAATATTACTAACCATGATGTTATACATCATGGTTAGTAATATTGGCTTGAAGGGTAGATATTTTATGTAGAGTCCATATATAAAGTACATATATAGGTATATATTTACACTTATGATGCTATATTTTTCCAAGTATCCTGTAAATAAACAGTATACGATTATGTTCATAGCGCAATTACATAAATATACTGAAACAAGCCTACCTAACAAAAATATCAAATTTGTCTTTTTTGGCAATGTAACTGTTACTTAATTTAATGCCAGTATTGGAAAAATGCTAAGTGTGAAATAGGCCTATTCTATAAGTTCGGGTGCCCTTGTCTAGCGGTATTTGGCGGAGCCGGGCAGCGGGCGCCGTGAAGGGCGCGGCGCCGCCCTAGGTCAAGGGCAGCCTCACTGACCTACATCCTTGCTAATGTGCCCTTAGAAGGTCGGCGTGACAGCCGTACAAAACTAGTCAACCGATCGCGTTCTACATACTGATTATGTAAACTATCGAGAATCGTTTTTTTTTTCTATCCGGTAGCTATAGTGAATTAGTAACAAGTTCTGCAAAATAATTTTGATTTCGTAAGAGGTGAGTTATAAAAGTTACATCTTACAAAATCACAGATATGAATTTGAAATTTGACATCATTCTTAATTGACCGAGCAAGCAAAGCGTCGCAGTTTCGAGATTGGCTAAAAAATGCTTTTGTCCGGCTGTCCGTCTGTCTGTGTCGATGTCTCGCTTACAAGTCGCAATTCTCGACCGATTCTCATGAAATTTTGTGAGAGGGTTCGAAAATTATACAGAATTTTTTTGTCGTTGCAGTTTTTCGAAATTTTTCAAAATGGTGGAAGTATGGGGTCGATAACTTTAATAATATAATTTTTCAGCCATTTCGAAAAAAAATTAAAAATGTAACTTTTTTGTTACCCTTATTAAGACGCAACTTTTTTGTCTGAACAACGTTTTGGAACGAAATTCCTTTTCGGCGGTACGGAAGGGGGGGGTTAGGCAAAAAAAAGTTTAACATTTTTCCGTCACGAATATTTATACATATATACATGTATAATCTGTTGCGTGTGTTTGTTATTTAACTTCTAAACGGGTTTTGATGATTTTTTTGTGTGTGTGTTCCTGTGGATTCGAAAATGGTTTAGATTTACAATTAGATGATTTTGCGTGTGTTTGTAATTAAACTCCTCCCAAACGGCTGGACAGATTTTGATTCTTTTTTAATTTTATATAATCAAAATATTAACTAACTTCGTTCCAACCGAGTGTTCCACGATATTCACGCACTTCTTTATCCGATAAACTTCAACGTGTCGGGTGACTCGCGAGGTCTACAGCTCACTGAGCCACTGGTAATTGTGACATAACAATGTATTCTCAGTCCACATACCTAATTTTAATATCAGTATAACTCTTCATCTGTTGCAAATAATAAAACAATAGATAAACAATTGACCTGTGAGGAATTCCTCCCAGTGACAGGTAAGGGGATAATTGTAAGTTGACGTTTTGGAAAATATGCTGCAGTACATTCTTTTCATTTTTGGCTTAAGGAAATTTGACCACGTCTCCGTCTTTCGCAAACAAGTTAAGTGGCTCCCCCATCCGCCTTCACCGGAACATCAGAACCCTTTGCCTCCTCTTCAATGCTCTGTACAACACTTCCTATCCTCCTTACTTACGTGAACTATTTTCTTTCGGCCTGTCGACGTTCCCTGTCGGTCCAGCCATAAATCCATCCTTCAATTTCCAATTCATAGCTCTGCTGCTTTTCCGTGCAAGCAGATAGGCTATGAATCAGCTACCACTGAAAATTCAGGAATCTAAAACCACAACCACATTTAAGAAACGAGTAAAAGATTAAGTACTATCGGTTTATATCATCCTGATCATCATATGTAGAAATATTATCTTATGTATTTATTAATTTAATAAAATATATATGTATATATGAGTAAATATTTATGTAAGTTTATTTTACGTACGTTTATGTAAGTAACATAAATGTACGTACAAGCGTACGTACGTAAAATAAACTTACACTTAAAATTATTAGATAATGTTTCTTGCTAGGTAGGTATAAGTGTTTTTGTATTTTTTTTATTGTACACGCCAATTACCTCTTTCTTCTCGAGGGTTTGCTGAAAGAAATTTCTATAGAAATAAGTAGCAATTAAAATTGTTTTTTTTTTCATTTTACAAAAAATGGAATCAACCTGTTATGTAGGTAATTTTATTTTTCGTATTTTACTACACATGTTTTGTAGTATGTATGATTTTATCTGCTGTAGCACTGCTACGCCATTATCGGCTATGGGCTATGGCGACTACGCCGTAGCCGATACGAGTAGCACACATTAAATATGTAGAGATAGGTTTATGCCCGGGCATATTGGGCGCATTGACAAATATCCGTATTTGCCGAATAAATGTCCATTGACAGGGCAAAAACATTAACAGAACTTTTATTAACATAATTAGATTACGACTAATAAATTGACAATGAAAGACAAGATATTGATATTATGTTTAATGACTTAATCAGAGTAGGCAAAATATCTCTTTCGACTCTCCTGTCGAGTCGACGCAGCGCGAGCGCATGAAAGCTGGAATTTATTTGATTTAACGTGACTGTAATAATTATAGGATCAATTTATTTTATTAAAGTTATGGTTTACAAAATACCAACAAGTTCCTGCTTCTGTTTTAAAAATAAAATAACATATTTCTACGCAGCGATAAGGCATTTATTTCGGCATAAACTCTTTTTTGTCCAATACACCCGTTTATGCCCAATTTGTTTTTGCCCTCGCTCGACCCTTCACTAGACATAAGTACCAATAGCGACTTTGTTTACAAAGGTTTTAAGGTGTAGTTTATATATATTGACATAGTTTGCAAAATATAAGCTTATCTTATTCGAGTTCTAAAAGCTAAAAGGAGCATGATTTTTTTAAATTGTCATAGTCGTATGTTTTAGATTTACAGCAGCTTAACCTATATAACCTAAATAAAATAAGCTATTTGAAAAAAATCGTACAAAAAAAATAATCCTTTATAAACAATTACTACTTAGATGAACTAGTTAAAAATACCTAGGTTGTAGATATGTACAATTGTAGAAAACAAAGTCCCTATGTTATAGTATGTAACTTGGAGCTCTACCTTGAGTGTAGCCCTACACGCACTTAGCCAGTTAATTTCTATTCAGTTAAGAAGATGGGACCTTTGAAAAGATGTAGCAGACGCTTAAAAACAATTCAAAAACTTTTCAAATCAAGCTCTATGTTAGTTTTGAAAGACTTGTATCTTGTATACACTTTCTTACCGTCAGACATTTTTTAACTTGGAATTTGTATAAAATGTGACGATCATTGCATAGGAGCTCGATACGTAGCTAAATATGTAGCAGTAAAGCATCCTGGCATTCCTGGCCTACATCCGATTATATTATTTATCCCATGTTGGTCAACAAGAGCAAGTCCACACGACAAAAAATATTATGCGAATATCTGTATAGATGCCATTAGATTGTTTATTAATGTATGAATAAAAAAATATTAGCTAACCATACCATTATTTCGGTATCTATAAAATTTAATTTATCGAATAAATACTAGCATAGAATAAACGTATACTATAAACTTAATTCATCATCATCATCATTTCAGCCGCATAACGTTCGCTGCTGGACATAGGTCTCTCCCAAGGATTTCCATAATGACCGATCAAGAGCGGCCTGCTTCCAGCGCTTTCCAGCGACCTTGGTCAGATCGTCTGACCACCTTGTGGGTGGGTGTCCTACGCTTCGCTTGCCAGTACGCGGTCGCCATTCGAGAACCTTTTTGCCCCATCGGCCATCGGTTCTTCGCGCTATGTGTCCCGCCCACTGCCACTTTAACGAGCTTATCCGCTGGGCTATGTCAAAGACTTTTCTTCTTCTACGAATTTCCTCCTTTCTGATTCGATCACGTAAAGAAACACCGAGCATTGCCCTCTCCATAGCGTGCTGAGCGACCTTGAGCCTTCTGAGAGACCCTTAGTAAGGGACCACATTTCAGAGCCATAAGTCATCACTGGTAACACACATTTTAAGCACTTTCGTCTTGGGGCACTGAGGTATTTTGGACGAGAAGACACTGCGTAGCTTCCCGAACGCTGCCCAGCCGAGTCGGATTCGTCGAAAGACCTCTTCCTCGAAGCTGGAACTTCCTGCACTGGATTAACTGACCCAGGTAGATGCAATGGTCTACAACTTCGAGGGTGGAGCTCCCAACACAAACAGGTAGTGGCGCGACATGGGCATTCAACATTATTTTCGTTTTGTCCATGTTCATTTTTAGGCCCACTCAGTGCCCAAATTAGTTTCTATATAAAAAAGTAAAACTGATCTATAAAATTAGTACGTTTCTCTGCCTGATGTCACCAACAATTTTTTACGCAAAGACAAATTTTTTAATGGCGAAATTATTTTTGGCGACAGTGGTGGCTGTCAAAGCGGTCCCATTGACCTTGCGACCACCTTATTCGAACCCCATGCATACCTCATTGTCAGCGGACTCTGCCTACGCTTAACGACCTTCAAAGAATCAGGGAAGCCGACGGCTAGATCTAATTTCTGATTTACAATTCAAAATTTTGAAGAACACTTTAAAGACGACAAACTAAAATTATTATTTTTATCATGAAATTATGAAGATAGGGCGCAGCTATGAAAAGGTTTATGTTAGATGTTTGTCTACGTGATCGAATCAGAAATTCGGAACGCATTACTTCGTTGAAATTGCAGTGGGCGGGATACGTAGCGCCATGAACCAACGGGCGATGAGATAGAAAGGTTCTCGAATGGCAAACACGCACTGGCAAGTAATCCGAAAGGTGGTCAAACGACCTGAGCAAGGTCGCTGGAAACGCTGGATGCAGACAGGCCGCTCGAGATTGATCATTTTGCGAATCCTTAGTAGAGGCTTGGACAATATGCGACTGAAATGATGATGGCGTTGATATACACATAGGTAATTGTTTTTTACTAGACAAATATTGAGGTCTTGTAAAAAATCGGATGCAAGTTTTTGACTGCGACTTGTTTCGCCTGTGCACGGCTAACTGCCTAAATCCCTTCAATAAATTCAGTATTTGCTTTTTTCACATACCTGTTCACGTATGTTACACAAGTAGAATATGATATTTAAGTCGCTGATCAGATAAATTGATTAATCTTAATATAATTAAAAATAATAATTATTGTATTTTTTTTAAAGTTTTGTCTTATTATTTTGTTGGACGTATAACATAAGTACTACAAGTGTGGCTGACATTTCCGTTTCGTAAAACTATAATAACAATTTTTAGATTAATGTTATCAATAGATGTCTAAATTATATATTATTATATAATACAATATGTAACAAAAATCCTGTACGATCCTTGTAGGAGCAACTCAACATCTTTGCTTTAAAATCTAAGAAAATAATCGATATTTTCATAGAAATTGCTGGGCCGGCCAAACACTTTTGGATGAAAATGTCGATTTTTTTACAGTTTCACGCATTGGAACGGTAATTGTGTTATTCGTTTAAAATTTATTAAAAAATATAGTTGTCATTTCTACACCAAACTTATTCTACGGACATTCTTTTTAGAAATAGCGCCTTCATAGCCAAGTTTAGCATTTATTCTGGATATTTCTGACGAAGGTTGTCTCGGGTATCTTCAATATCTGGGTCAATTCGTTCCATTTGGACGAAGTCTGCTTGTCCTCGATCCAACGCCTCCGCATGACCTAGATCCGCGCCCAAATGCCTGTCGCCAAGGACACCGAGGGGGATGTTTATCGACTTAATTAATATCATACGCCAGACACACGAACAAACTAAATATCATGATATTATTGATATGGGCTTGACATGCAAGTTTCCGAGAATACAAGATGGCCGTCTGGCGGACTTCCGGAAAAATTTATATCTTAAAGATTGTACACCTGGCGGTGAACTTTATAACCTGAAGTAGAAACATTGTTGCAGAGTTTGCTGATAAAAAATAAATGATACACAATAATTATTTCTTTCAAGTAGATTTATAGGTATTTACCGTTTAAAAACCAATTTAAAATCCAAGATACTTACGTACAATTATGCAATGTTTTTAATTACAAAATTTTGTCGAAATTTGATAATTTCATTTTAGCATTCCCCGTTGCATCCTCAGCTATGTTACAATTTCATTTATTTAAATCAGATAACAAACGATCCATTATTTGTTAGTAATAAAATATAAATGTGCAGAAAAAAAACTTAATAACGTTTTTTTAGAAAAGTCTAGTGTAAGCGCGTCCTTAAATCACGAATAACTTTTACAAGATATGTAAGTGGTTAGGTATATTTCAACAGATTGTTTTCATCAATTAGGGCATTAGAATGGCTCATTTATGTCACAAAACGTTTAATGTACTTATTCGTTATATTTCTTTTTATTTGTAAGAGTGACCGTAGATACAAATTAATGACCAATGAGTTTTCTATGTTCTTGATAGTCAATAACTTAAGTAAATAATATTAAAGAGCAGTGGCGGATATATGGAATTATTTTGAGGCGGGGCAAAAAATGTGAATATGCCGCTCCCTACTTAGTTTTGCCGCCTACTGAACAGTACATTTTTGAAAAGTAGACAACTTCTTTTCTTCTTTAAAAGTAACCAGAACCAGACGCCGCCGCCCCCATCCCGTATCGGTAGCATATATTCGATTTTGCCGCCCCTCTGACTTCGCCGCCCGGGGCATGGGCACCGGCTTGCCCCCCTCTAGATCCGGCGCTGTTAAAGAACAATTTCAAAAATATTATGTGTTCGCAGAAGATAAACTGCAGTAAGTAAAGTTAATTAGAGTTTAGTTTCACCGTCGTAAGTTGCATTGAATGAATTTGTATTATAGAATACCAAAGAAATGTTATATTTTGCGGAAATCCTTGCAAAGTGTTTAAATTAACATTAACTCGCTAAAATAGAGGTCGTCGTTATTAATTCATTTTTATAATACATAAGTCTTCCTAAGTTTTGTTATTAATATATAAATATTAATTAAACTTTTGATACCTAATAAACGTTTTCTACTTCTTTGTCTACTTCCTATGAATGTTAAATTTTCGAAGATTAAACGTCTAGACGGAACAAAGTTGTTTTAGTGTTAACTTTGTATAAACGTCAAAGTAGGGTTGTAGTGATGAAATGCATAAAGACGCAATAGTCTTTATACTGTATGTTTGAAAGTCTATGGTCGATTTGGTCGTTCGAACTCGTCTTCCCGGTCTTGTATCTCCAGTAAATACTAGTGTTGTTTCCACCAACTAGCTCTTGCTGTACGAGTAGTAGGTATGAATTGTTTACATTGTGGCTAAATTCACTTAGAGCGGTACGAAGGCGGTAGGTAAGTACTAGTGATTTCAGCGTTGAGCGTGAACGGTGAAGGTCGGGAGGTGACGCAGGGGGCCCCCGTAGGCGAAGCTCCCTGAAAATTCACTTACCATCACTAATACCATCCTTGTTATATTACATAGGTATTACAACCATAAAGTTGAAGTGGAAGGAACATACCCATAATAAATTGAACCACGGGCTATACTAGATCGTTAAAGTATAATAAAATAACGACCACAACACAAATACGACATTTTCATACAAATTGCTCGGGCGGCTGCACACCTTTGCATGGAAAAGCCATTTTTTTTTCGATTTATTACGGGTATGTCCCTTTCACGTTGTATAACGTCTAATAGAATGTATTGAAACTATTTTTATGATGATGATCCCGAAAGTTGTGGACTAAATTAACTCTTAAAATAGTTTCAGTAAACGTTAGACCCTGTATAGTTTAGATCTTTTCATCAGACTTAAAAGCCTATTCTTATCTAATACGTACGAGTACATCGTACAGTTTATAATAAATATACTATAACTTTTTAAAATAAAGTTAGTTTCTAATATGTAGGTACATTAAAACTTGGTATAAATAAAGAACGAAATTTAATTTATTTTATTTATATTGTTAACCATAATGTTATTTTTTTTCGTACGTTACGTATTTGGTACTTTGTGGTAGGTATATAGGCTGTAAAAAACCCATTATTTATTTATACAATTATTCCCGAGGAACGTGGATAAAGGTCACCTCCCACGCAAATCTAGGGTGTTATCGGGTATGAGAGGCGAGGGTGCGAGGGACGGGGGCGGGCACGCGCGGGCACGCCGACCTTGCCCGGCTGTGACTCTGCGACCTTGGAGCCGACCGACCGCGCCCCCCGCCGCCCGCATCACTCCCCCGCATCCCACCCTGTGACACCAGCGCCCGCACGCCCACGCTCTCTTCAGACCCCCTATCTCCTGCCGCCCATGCCCTGATACCTCGTGCAAAATTTAATATACATAGAGGTACTGGTATACATGTACGGAATTGAAATACCAAACGTTGACCGAGCATGGTGACCGGCTAACGACGAACTCGGTTAAATATTTGCATGTTTTCAAACGTGATTAGCATTACGTGTTTAAAAAACGGGAGCTTTCAGGATAAACATGCCTGCCTAATTTAACAGAAATACGATACCTGTTTAACATTGAATATCCTTGAAAGCTGCGTACCTACTCGATTGGTGTTCTAGACGTGATCTTGAAAAATATCTATTTGAATATGAATTTGCAATTTGTTATTGTCTTTTAGTCTACTTGCAAAATCTGAAGTTGCTTGTATTTAAACATCAGTTTAATACATATTATCACAATAGAATTTTATAGTTATTATATACTTCTTATTTAGGTAAGCAGAACTAAAAGATATGTCACGATTTTAGCCAATTGTCCATGGTATCTGCCTACCCCTGTGGGAAAAAGGCGTGATAATGAATTATCATTATCACGCCTTTTTTCCATATTAATGTATGTACAGTCAGGCTTCAAAAATGGGGTCATAATCTCTCATACTAATTGTATGAGAAATTATGACTCCATTTTTGAAACCTTACTTTACTTACCTACGTATTACGTATACACAATATATATATAAAGTATTTTTTTTAATAATTGGTACTTTAACAATGTTGTGCAAAAAATAAGTTGGTAATTAATAAAACAATAAAAAATATAGTTTATAGTTACAAGTCATCCTGTTTTCGGTCGAGGCAGTCTCGGGCGTGACCTCGCGGCGCAAGGTCGCGGGCATTTGGGGGGTTTTCCGTATGTCGCCCGAAGGTCTTCGACTCGGGCTATTAGCACGATATTGTTGGTACAATAAGACTCTTTATTTACGCTACTCATTACAGAAGTGACATAATGGGAGCAGTTTCAAGGATGGTCGATAATGAGAACAGTAACATGTTTATTGTATGAGGATAGAGGCTCCATTATGTCCAATGTGACTCTATTTTCCCATGTCCGTTTAACTTGAATTGTAGGCACCTAATAAAAATAATTTACATTTGTTATCCTTTTAAGTTTACAACATATTGCACATTGTTACACGATTATCAAAAATTTGTATTAGGTAATACCTATTTAGTATACTTTTAATTATGTTGTACCTAGTAGGTCTAGGTAATCGTAAGTACGTAATATAAACCGCTTGTGTAGGTGAATTAATGGCGCCTGAAGTAAGTTATAAGGAAATCTGTAATGCAGACCTTATCAATCTACTTATGGCCTAATATATGGCCTGTATCTATTACCATGTCTTTTTTCTACTTTATAATAAATCGATTTTGATCCAATTTTAATTACCGCGCGGAACCTTTATCCCTGAAAAGAATAGCTAATTAGTTACCTATAGGTTTTTAATCTACTTAACACCTTTAAGATACGAATCCATAAGTACCCTTTGTAGTCGAAATGGGACACGGGTAAGTAATATTATCTTTACATTTATTTGTAAACCAAAAAAATATGATTAGTCAATTGCCGTAAGCAACTTATTTTATTACAAATGTAAAGAAATATGTCCTCTAAAACCAAATTTCGCTTAAACTTGCGGAAGCAAACGCGGAAGGCAAAACACGTTTTATACTTCTGGTAATATTTCCAAAAATAGTTAACAATGAGGCTGTTCATAATCCATTTTAAATGAGTAGCAATTGTTTGTTTACGCAATGCAAAAATGCTTTTGTATCATGTATATTTTTACAATTAGGTACTCACCTGTGTCAATTACTTCTCATGAAATAAAAGCAAATCGTACAGATATATATACATATATAAGTACATTTTCAAGTATAATATATTTTGATGTTAGATTTTATCATGAATATTAAAATAGTTATTTTTTATTACATTTCTATTTAAAACAAACTAAAGAATATAAATAGAAATATAAATAATATAAATAGAAATGTTTAGTTTAGTTAATTTGTAATATTATAAATAACCTATGTATAGTAGTTGAGACTTGAGAGTACATGTGGCGATAATTCTTGGCATCGGTTAACGGATGAGGGTACAGCCCGGTATTTAGTCTAGATCCCAGACATTGAAGAACAGATTATGTGTGTGCTCTAGATAGATTTGCAGACAAATGAGATCACTGAGCATTTGTCGTGCTTCTCAGAATGTGTGATTGGATTCTTAGCAGGAAATAGCCAGATCGTAATATATTGCGCGAGGCTATTATATAAATATTCATTTAGAATATCTCCTCGTATAGTAAGTATTTATATTCTCTTAATTATTGTACACGTATCACTTGCTTCTAAACAGCAGTATTTAGTTGTACAAACCTATACATGCAATCCTATAAAGAACTGTCCAACTAGATAATCATGCGTCGGAATTATAATAACAAAATAACTTTTGTTATTAAACATACATTAACATGTACGTTTAAAAACATAAACCTTTTATGTTAATTAAATCCATTTTGAACTAAAACAAGATCTTAGCTTCAGTGGCTAATGGTATAATAGAAGTCAAAAGGTTAGAAACTTCTCTGAGAACTCTGAACTTTCGTGATAAATTTTTGTAATAAAACTTCAAAGAAAGCATGTAATATATTTTGTGGGAATTTCTATTATAATTTAGCCGGAGTAGCCAGGACAAGATGGCGTAGCGCGTGGTTTAATGCTTTAAGTAGCACTCGGAAGGTGGTGAGGAGTCTTCTCGGAACTAAGATCAAATGGCAGCTGTGGAGTGAGAAGGGAGGCTTGCGCGTGGCGATACACGGGCGGGCGATGCACCGGCGAGCGAGTCAAGTGCAGGGTCGGCCTCACTGCGCCGTCGCCGCTGCATCCCAGCCGACATGCGCTCATACTCCGGTCAATAACATTTGCCCCTCGAGGACATCCTCTAAAGCCTACTACGCAGAAACTTAAGTGACGTACATAACTCAGCTACCCCATTAACATGACTTTAAACTTCTGGTAATTTTAAACCCTTTACAACATAAATTTAGTGCAGTTTGGTGCGATCGCGCATATTGTTAACATCTGGAACAGTTTTGATCATAAAAAACAGGTCCTGGGAATATCAAAATGGCGGATGTTTCTATTTATTGATGACTCTGCACCCTTAGGATTGCATCGATCCAGAATCTGTAGGTGGCTACCCAGGCACGTGTAATAACTTTACACGGGCCTGGGACATACACAACATTGCATTACGTAAAATATACTTGATAAGTTTAAAAAAAATATTTCATATATAAATATAAAGCATTGAACAATACAAATCTTTGACCATTGTAATCAATATACTGCATCGAGTTCCATTTTGCACAATCGGCGTGAAAAGATAGAAAAAAAAATGATTCTGAATAATGAGATGCTAAGTTAGCACTTGCTAAGCTAGCACTCTTGATGAAATTATTTCTTACATAACTAAGTCTATTGTTACAGGAAATAATTTCATCAGGAAATGGCTTAAATAATATCGAGATAAACGATGCGTAATACACGTGTTTATCAGTTTGTTTAAAGATAAGTGGATACGAGTCTTATTTACTTCCTAATGGAATATATGGAGTCGATATACGTCACAGCTTTGTTTATCATCATAAATATAAATAGAACATCATGCCAGAGGTACTCTATTGATATAAGAAAAAATGGCTTTTGGTCCCTTTTTAACTACATAGTTGTGTAATTATGTAGTTACCTCTGTTGTTTTTTCAATATTTTTTCTACTACAAAATTTTAATACTGTCTGTTGTTTATAATTATTTTACGGCTCTGGATACTAGTCCTTTAGAGCCTATCTTTAATTTATCACTTCTTTATTCTTAACCCTAACCCTAACGATACATTCAAAGGTTGGTGTAGGTCTTTTGACTGCTTTTTCTAAATAGTCACGAACACTAATATTAGAACATTTATAATTTATGATTTCAGAAAAGTCTATACTCTATTCCACATAACAGCACATTTGTAGTACCCGTTTACCTATTGTAATTTCGCCCTAGCTTTGACTTTGTCTACCATACTGCCAACATGAGAAAAAGGTTTTTTAACATAGTCACTACGAAGACGTCAAAAAAAATAAAGCTTACCATACTTTAGATATTATACATTCATAGCTATACTAATCCATAGATACCAAACAGAATGATGTTAAAAACATTTTCATATTCTTCGTTGTTTATTTTAGTATTTTATTGAGTAAAAATAGTTGTAGAAAAAGTATTTTAGTTATACAATGTTTTATACGTACGTCCAAAAATGCTCGATGACGTCTCTTTACGATGCTCGCCAAGGCTCGTAACCTGCGCCACTCGCATTTTTGAACCGTCTTATACAACGTTGTATACAACACTTTTTTTACGACTATATTTTAACAAAATAAAATACAAAACCAAACATAGAAAAGTATTTTATGTAACAGTTGTATAAGGAGGGTTGACTACTTATACAACGTTGCATACAATACTTTTTCTACGACTACATTTACTAAAATAAATACAAAAATAAACAAAGAAAAGTACGAAATACTAACATAAGTTTGATAGATACTAGGTATCTATGGAAGACTTAATTTTTTTATTGACCTCTTCCTAGTGACTAAACGTGCCATTTTTGAAACATGGAGTCACTTAAACGAATGTTTTTCATACAAAACACCGTTTGTTCAGTGACTCCACGTTTGAAAAATGGCACCATATGTTAAAATAACGATTTTATTATGTTGGCAGTATGGTAGATCTAAAGAAAAAAAGTTATAGGTCTATGGCTAGGAGTATCGTTCTGGCGAAATAACGACACATGTGCTATTATATAAGGAATAGACTATAGACTTTTCTGAAATCATATAATCTATGTTCTTATATTAGTGCTCGGGACCATTTAAAAGACAGATAACAGTACTGCAGGCCTACCGTCATCTCTTTTAGCAGCACTTAAACTGAACTGTATTGTTTAATGCAACCATGACACCTTTATAGCAGGCCTTAAACAGGATTGTTTTGGTTGACGTCACAAAACCATTCACCTTTTTTTGTATGGACTATTCCTACCATCACGTCTATTTGACAGCACAAAAACGATTATTGCGCGTCTCAAGTGTCAAATAAAGCGATCCTTAAAAAGTTACTTTCCAGTAACTTATATGGAGGATTTTAGTTGGTTTTCTTGTGAATGTGAATATGTTTTTTCTTTACTTTAGATTTTTACAAAACAGTTAGTAGATAATTGAAGTAACGCTACCATGGGACCTTAATTAATCCTTCTTAATACCTTTTATTGGAAATTTGGATTTCAAAAACAAAGTAAGATATATTACTTCATTATTTTAGTACAACTTATGTGAAAAATAGTAAGTTATTCCAACTTACGTAACATATTTTTTTGTAAGTAATAAAAATGCTAATCCTTGTAAAATATTTATTCACACACGAAAACAAATAACAACACATTCTTAAGTATAAATTATTTATTAAAATTACAACTACATACATTTATACATTTTGTCTTACAGGATTCTTTGGTTACTCTCTGAGAAGTACCATGATGACATCAATTAAAGAATACAAGACAGGATTCACTGGAGCCTATTATTAAATACAAACAAGACTGAGAGAGCCAGAGGATTACAGCCTCCTTTGGAACCTGTGATTGAACCAGTGAAATGGCAGAATGTTGAATTCCAAGCATTTTACAAGGCTAGCTCTGCTGCTAGGCTGGTTCGCTTTTTCACCAGAATACCTGAAAGAAAATAATAGTTTAGATTCATGTCGCTATCTACGAATATCAAATACATACCCATACTTTGTAATAAAATTCTTTGTGCACTACAATCACTGCGTACTTACTAAAACCTAGCCTTTATCTCGTTGAGTTAGTCTCGAACTTACTTTGTCTGTATATATTTATGTTATTTATAATAGCACTTAGTGAAGAAGCTGCAAGTTTGAACACAATTATCTAAATATAAACTTTGAATAGGTATGTAGTTAAAATGTTACTTACGACATGGTTATTGATAAAATATATTTATGACAAGACACTGTGCTTTTGTACGATGAAGCCCACAATAAAATTAACTTCCAAACACTAGTCGTTACCATTGTATAATAACTATTTATCACGGCAATTCGAAAAAGAACTATAATATGAAGTGATGAATATATTTTGTCAGGTGATTGCTCGGCTTCCAGCATTAAAAACATAAAAAATTTATGTTTTCACGAATTTACGATTTATTTATAATTTCGAAAACCAGACGCAGACATCCGTTCAAAACTTTCACTCACAATCTTTTTCGCACTCATTAAAATTTTAGCCATCTTTAATGGTCAATATCAAATTAAATTTATATACATAATCAAAAGAAAACAAAGTAAATAACACTAACTTTTAGATATTTAAATAAAATATGATAGAAATAATTTTGTTTAACGTAAATAAAAAAACCGGTAAAAATAATAATTTTTTGTCAAGGATTTGAACGTCTTCGCAGTCTCATCACCAAAACAAGCCAGAGACAACAAACACTTCACCATTCAGGAATAACCATTCAAAAAACGTTCAGCATTATGAACGTCATGGTACGATTTAAAGTTGTCCTGCTTTTGACCTGCTTAAAAACTGCAACTCAACTGCCTTGTTTCTGAATGGTTTTATAAGTGATGGTGGTAGCATTCCAGTATGAATTCAGTTATTTGTCAAGTTGGAAGTTGTGCTTTTTTTTGTTAAGTTAGTGTTGATTGAGTAAAATCTTAACCTAAGTGCATCTAATAGGTCTTTACCTATGAAATTGCCGTTCTGCAGTACAAGCCATTTCAAATCAAAATATTTTTTTTTGGCTAAGAATTTTAATTTTAAATTAATTTTATTTTAAAAACATGGAATTCTTTTTCCAAAAGTAGTCATTTGTTTATTGATTAGTGTTACATTTTCATCGCATTTCAATCTTTTTCGTCATCATGGATACGTTAAAAATTCGAGTAATTATGGAATATGAGTACCGTCGTGGCAGCAACGCGGCACAAGCGGCACGCAACATCAATGACGTTTACGGAGCTAACACTACAAACCAACGCACCACCTGTTATTGCTTTGCTCGCTTCCGATCTGGAAATTTCGAAAAATGAACCTAGTGGTCGTCCGAAGACTTTGGTCGACAATGACGAATTAAAGGCGATTGTGGAAGCCGATGATACACAATCTACGGCTGAATTAGCAGCAGCTTTCGACGTTAGCGTCAAAACAATATTGGTCCATTTGCGTCAAATTGGCAAGGTAAAAAAGCTTGACAAATGGGTCCCCACGAACTCAATGATCGCCAGCGCGAAGTACGCGTCGATACGTGCCTTGCACTGCTCAACAGGCACACAAATGAAGGAATTTTGAACCGCATTGTTACCTGCGATGAAAAATGGATTCTGTTTGATAACCGCAAGCGCTCAGCAAGTTGGTTGGATCCTGGTTCAGCACCTAAACAATGCCCTAAACGAAAACTTACCCCTAGAAAAGTGATGGTCACTGTTTGGTGGTCTAGCGCCGGTGTGATTCATCACAGCTTCTTACTAAACGGGGTGAGCATTACTACAGATGTGTACTGAACACAATGATGAAGAAGCTGGCACATCTCCAATCAGCATTGGTCAATCGCTCCTCTCCACTGCTCCTGCACGACAACGCGCGACCTCATACTGCACAGCAGACGGTTTCAAAGTTGGGTTCAACTGGGGTTGGAAGCTCTCCATCATCCGCCCTACTCACCAGACCTTCCGCCTACAAACTACTACTTTTTCCAGAATTTGGATAACGTCTTGGCGGGAAAAAATTCAATACCCGAGAGGCAGTACAAAATGCCTTTGAAGAATTGGTTGCCCCCGTCCAGCTGATTTCTTTAAGAAGGGCATCAATAAACTGCCACTGCGTTGGCAAGGATGCGTTGATTGCATGGGCGAATACTTCGATTAATACAAATAAAAATACATGAAAAAAATTCGTTTAAATTTTTTCATACAAAGCGGCAATTTCATTGGTAAAGACCAAATATATAGGCACTATCGTGAATAGATCTCAAAAAAAAAAAGGCTATGGCTAGGAATATTTTTTTGGCGAAATAAACGACACATGTGCTATTATATTAGGAATAAAGTAAAGACTTTCTGAAATCATATTATCTTTATATTCTTATAATAGTGTTCTAGACCATTTAAAAGATAGATAGTACAGAAGTAGAAAAAAATACTATTTTCTACTCCTGTACTGTTATATTTTTTAATGATCCCGAACACCAATAAAAGGATTATAATATATATATATATATATAAACCTATTATAATTATTATATATGTATATAATAGATATAGAACCTATTATATATGTATATAATAGGTTGGGGAAAAAGTCTTTTCGCATTTTATATGAAAATTAAAAAATTTTTTAATAAAGTTTATTTACATTTAACTAAAGTATGTAGGTACCATTTTGTTCGATAACTTTTTGCCATCTTATAGGTAGGGACATGATCCCATTGCTATAGAAATTTTGGGGCTTCTGATCAAAAAACTGCGGCAAGTAGTTTTGGCAGTCCTCTCGTGATGTTAACCTGACACTGCCTAAAGAATTCTGAAGAGACCGAAACAGGTGGAAATCTGAAGGTGCCAGGTCAGGACTATACGGCGGATGCATTAACACCTCCCAGCCAAACTCTCTTAATTTTTGCTGAGTTGTTAAAGATGTGTGAGGTCTAGCGTTAACATGATGAAAAACCACACCCCTTCTGTTGATTAATTCCGGCCGCTTTCTCTCAACTTCTTGCTTTAATCTTATCAGTTGTTCGCAGTAGAGTTCTGAATCGATGGTCCTGCCTGGTGGTAACAGCTCATAATAAATAATGCCCTTTCAATCCCACCACACACACAGCATCACCTCGTTGCGAGTTAACCCGGGTTTCGCCACAGTCTGTGAAGCCTGACCGGCCTTTGACCATGACCTTTTTCGCATGTTCTTGTCGTACGTGATCCACTTTTCATCACCAGTTATCAATTTCTTCAAAAATCATTCGGTCTCATTACGTCGTAATAAAGAATCACAATTGAGTACACGGTTCATTAGGTTTCTTTCAGAGAGCTCGTGAGGTACCCAAATATCGAGCTTTTTTGTGTACCCATTTTTTTTAATGCGCCAAAACTGTTTTGTGGTCAATTCCCAGTTCTTCAGCTACGTCGTAACTACTGATATGCCGATCTTGCTCCACTTTTTAAAAAATAGCATCCATTTTATCCGTAACAGGGCGACCAGAGCGGCGTGCATCTTTGACATCAAAATTTCCGGATTGAAAACGCTTAAACCAAATTTGTGCTACTCTCACAGACACTGCACTAGGTCCATAAACATCGCAAATTTTTTTCGATGCTTGCGTTGCATTTTTACCTTTTTGTAAGTAAAATTTTAAAATGTATCTAATTTCTTCATTAGATTCACTCATCTTGACGGTAAGAAAAACAAATGAAAATCACGCAATTTCCTAATTTGAATTTGGAATTATCTTCTCTAAAATTTAAACTTTTAAATGATACCATAACCAGCCAGGTACAAATTGTATAGCCAAAGTGGTTTTATTACAAGTTCATACATACTATATGTCCGAACGCCGCCGATGAACTATTGAAAAGTAATTCATCTACGCCCAAACCAACTTTTACCTTTACTAGCATAAGTCCATATGACATTATCTCAGCTTACAAGGCTCTTAATACTAAAAAAACTGAGGACCTATGGGGTATTTCGTTTTCCATTTTGAGCCGTATCATCGACCTGATTGCTCCTCACTTAACTTTAATATTTAATAAATGTATTTCAGAAGGTGTTTTCCCTGACTTAATGAAAGCAAGTAAAGTTATACCACTGTTTAAACAGGGATCCAAAGATGATCCGAACAATCATAGACCAATTTAAATATTACCGGCTTTAAGTAAAATATTTGAAAAAAATATATAAGACCAGCTAGTATCGTATTTTAATATTAATAAATTACTTCACTGTCGCCAATATGGATTTAAAAAAGGGCGCTCTACCACTGATGCAGCAGCGACCTTAGTTAAAATTATTTACGAAGCCTAGGAGAATCGACAAGACGTTATAGGTATCTTTTGCGATCTGTCGAAGGCATTCGATTGTGTCGATCACATAATATTAAAAAATAAACTAAAATTGTATGGCGTTACTGATACTGCACTCTCTGTTATTTCAACTTATCTTGATAATAGAACTCAAAGAGTTGAAATCAACAGAGTATCCTCAAATAGTGCACCAGTGAGCATGGGTGTGCCTCAGGGTTCAATAATTGGTCCATTTTTGTTTTTGATTTATATTAATGACCTCCCCTGTCTTGCAGAAAAGTTGTGTGAAGTAGTATTGTTTGCTGATGATACATCTTTACTTTTTAAGGTTGACAGAATATGCACAAACTATGACGATGTAAGCAATACTATGTCACAAGTACTTAGTTGGTTTACGACTAATAATCTGGCCTTAAACACACAAAAGACTAAGTGCGTTAATTTTTCACTATTGAATAAACCTAATACTCACATACCTTTGAGTCTTAATGGTCAAGTTCTAGAATGGGTACCTAACACCAAATTTTTAGGCATAACTGTAGACTGGAACTTAAAATGGGATAAACATATTGAGGCCACTGCCAAGAAATTTGGTTCGGCAGCATATGCTGTGAGGAGGGTCAGACGGTGTACTAACGTTGAAACTGCTAGGCTAGTATACTTTAGTTATTTTCACAGCACAATATCATATGGCTTGCTCTTATGGGGTAAAGCGGCTAACATACATGCTATCCCTGTGCTACAAAAGAGAGCAATTCGGTCGATCTACGGACTAAAATCACGCGGTTCCTTAAGAGAGTTATTTGAATCTATAAATATTCTTAATGTGACATCTCAATTTATTTACGACAATCTTGTATTTGTTAAATCTAGGTTAAATAATTTCGAGGAAAATAGTGATGTTCACAGTTATAATACTCGCAACAAAAATCAGCTTCATACGCCTAAATTTCGACTTGCTAAAACTAGAAAGTCACTCTTAGGTATAACATTATTTAATAAACTACCCGAAGCAATCGTTAACCTACTAATGGCAAAATTTAAAACACATGTTAAAAAAGTTTTATTGAACAATGCGTACTATACTATCAATGATTATTTAAGAGATTAAAACGCGTGGATACTTCCTTAACATTTTCTATTACACTCCACACATGAAACATAAATAGCTGCATTTTCTGTTACCATAATAAGCTTACTGTAAAAACATGTAAATGCTCTGCGATCAATAAGTGACCAACATATAATTAATATTTTCTCTTGACAAGGTCTGCGAGTTCGGGTTTTTCATGCTCACTAAAATGTCTAATCCGGTGGTGGCGTCGCTGGTCGGGTCGTTGGATTCCCTCTAATATGGTTGAGTTTAACGATGGCTGATCCGTGCGTCAACTCGTGAACGGGTGCTGCCGGGAGGGACTGGTCAGCTCGGCTTCGCTTTGTTTGACTACTTAATATTTTTTATTACGCAATTTATGTTTGATTACTTGTTCGCAAGCATAACATGTTATAATGTGTCAACATTGTATTATATTATAAGTATTTATTAATTAAAAGACAATTATAATAATATGACACAGCCCTTCTGGCGAGTAGGCGACCAATACTGTGAAAATTAGTTTCTTTCGGCGTTTCTTCTCAGCAGTGGTCGTTACGAAGCGCTGGTATCGGTAGCTTTTCTTTAAAAATAAATTAAATTTTAATATACTTTACACGTAACATAAATTATACTTATTGACGTGTAAAAGTGCCTGTAAAGGTCTAATTACTGAATAAACATTTGAATCTTTGAATCTTTGAACCTAATATACATATATATATATATTAGGCTGGGGAAAGTCTTTTCGCATATAGTATGTATATTATATGCGAAAAGACTTATATATATATATATATATATATATATATATATATATATATATATATATATATATATATAATATGATTTCAGAAAAGTCTATACTCTATTCCTAATATAACATGTGTCGTTATTTCGCCAAAATGATACTCCTAACCATAGACGTACACTTTGTTTTCTTGAAATCTGTTACCAAAAAGTGGTATGGTAAAATAAAATAAATTGCAGAGGAGAAATTATGCAGAGTTTAAGCGAATTGGGCAAACAAAATAATTATTAATAATTACAAGACACTAATCACGGAACCATTCCTGAAGTGCTTGTACAGCAATAGTTGGTGACCATACACATACAAACAACAACTATAATAATAATAAATACCTAATCTGAAGGTAAAATGATATTACTCGTACTTAAATCTAACACTTACAGTCTTTTGAGTGAACGCCTTACGTCCAATTCTTCGTGAAGGTTTTCAGTGGATTCGAAGCCTAAACCTCCCGGAAGATGGCCATCTTAACCCCAAGAATACACACTTCACCAAGTATCCAGAGAGAAATCCACTTCTTTGTTGGTAGTTCACACACGCATATTTCATCAACAAATTACATAGTTCATAACTAATCCATTACATAGAATTGTCCAAGTAAATCAATTTCTGGTAACAAAATCTATGCACTATAGTGCCTATGTAGATGCACTTAGGTTAGGTTATAGTTTTTACTCGATCATCACTAACTTTACAAAAAAAAGCACAACTACCATCTTAAAAAACAACTGAATTCATACAATTCTTATTCAAAATAAAACTTTTCGAAATAAATTATTTCCTGTCAAAATATGAAATACTTTTTTAGTCGCTATACGAAGTAAACGTCAATTTAAAAAGTAATGTTTACCAGAGGTACCTAGAATCTGCCTAACAAAATATGTCAAACATTTTCATATTTTTCTTTGTTTATTTTTATATTTTATTTAGTAAATATAGTTGTAGAAAAAGTATTGTATGCAACGTTGTATAAGTATGTCAAAAAATGCTCGATGGCGTCTCCTTACGATGCTCGCCAAGGTTCGCATCGTAACCTGCGCCACTCACATTTTGACTTGTCTTTATGCAACAGTTGTACTGTTGCATAAAATACTATTTTACAATTTTTTAACATACCCATGCCAAATTACAGCTTTCTAGTACTTATAGTGTCTGAGTATAACTGCTGACAGACAGACAGACATGACCAAACTATAATACAAATAAAACATACATTAAAAAGACTTCTATTCCCCTTTTGAGTTGATAATTCAGGTTCGTGCTCCACAGTACTTGATACTGGCAAAGAGGCTAATTGTACCGAAGGTGGGGTAAGGAGAGAGGTATTATATCACAGGAATTATTAGCTCATGCCGGAGTGCATAGGATTATCCAAAAGACTCTACGGTATCTTAAAAAGAACCTTTAAGAAAAATAATGATACCTCATAATTAAAGCAACACTTAAACCTGGTTATTTAATCACATTTATCACAAACCTTGGCCAGGCAATGGAAATGGTATTGAGAACACGGAACAGCTCGCTGGGGTCAGCTGGAAGCGGCAGTGCGGAGCGGAAGCCGACCCGCCGTGGCCGCGGCCATCGGCCGTGGGTCGTCGACCGCACCGCCATTCTTGTTTTTAGATGCTATGTGTTTATAAAGAAAGATTAGGTCTTGCCACTTTTCAGGCGATAGTTATTCATGCAGCGATATGCTGATTTAAATTATTGTTTTATTTTCAGTTATAGATAGCCTTCTGATACTATACAGAGTAAATGTGGACTATGAGTAAGTATTAAGCCCAAGTCATGTGAAATAGGAAATGGATCACGTCTAATAACAGAAGATGTTACTTTTCTATAGTCTATTTGTTTAAGTATTTAAAAAAATGTAAACATTCTTGACATGTCTTTTTATTGAAATATACAATTTATAAATCATTACCTTTGCAAATTACAAATAAATTATGTAATTTATAATTTATAAAATAAATAATTTTTAATTTGCGAAAGCTTGATTTATAAAGTGTATGTTTCAATAAAAAGACATGTCAAGATTGTTTACATTCTTTTAAATATCTAAACAAATGCACTATAGGCTGGTAAACATTAGGCATTTCAGATTTTTCTAACGTGCGATGTCATTTTTTATCATGTTACCGATTGCTAATTTATTGGCTCATGTAATATAAAAAAGTATTTTTATTTTTATTCGCCTTATTAGTATCCACCACGTAAATTAAATGACGTGCATAGCATAGATAAGTTTAAATTGATCATGGTTCTGTTCAGTGTGTAGTTCAGTGTTAGCCATTCCAGGTATTTCAATATCAACGATTTTACTGGATGGTTCCATTTGAATGACGTCAAAACCATGCCGTTTCCCTATAAAACCAGCACCATATTTTTTTGAACATTAGCGGTATAACAGTTTATTTACTTCTTGTTATCGCCTTCAGCTTCATTCTCTCTGTGTAGCAGACTCTTTTTAATTTTTAATTTGTTTTAAAATAGAATGTGATCTTCACTGTGTGTGAAAAACATTCCACACACATGATGACATGAGCTATCATTCCTTCCATCACATTAAGCTTACTCTCCATGGAAACTTGCTTTTAGATCATGCATTTATGTATATTTTGTTTTTGCCACTATGAATGAAGTTGGAAGGGTCACCGGTTTGTAATGGATAAAACTATCATAAATTCCAATGCATTATATTGTAACTAGCAGGATTTCACAATTTTTCAAAAGTTTCAATATCGCGATCTACAATCTTGTTTGAATATGTTCGTTAACGAATTCCACGATCTTATTGTGACATTTATATTTTATTTATTGTTTATACGTGGGGCGCACTATAAGTTTCCGGAATGAATATGAAAAAATACTATTAAAGGTACAAAATTAATTTATTGTTTTTCAAAATAATCTCCCTTGGCGTCTATGCACTTTTTCATTCGATGAAACCAGTTTTGAAAACTTTTGTGCCACTCCTCTGTGGTGACCTCTGAAACGTGTTTTTCATACTCCTCGACAGCCTCTTCTGGTGATGAAAATCGTTGACCGCGTAATTGGTTCTTAATTTTTGGGAACAGAAAAAAGTCACAAGGTGCCAGGTCGGGACTGTATGCAGGATGATTGCTGCTTTGTTTTGGGATCGTAGCAATAAATCCATGTTTCGTCACCTGTTACTATGTCCCACACCAAATTTGACGCACCTTCGTTGAATCTGGTAAGCATGGCACTGCACCAAGTGACGCGGTCCGTTTTTTGAGCCTCGGTCAAGTTGTGTGGGATCCACCGCGAGCACAGCTTTCTCACACCCAAATGTTTGTGTAGGATTAATTGTATTTGACTCATGCCTATTTCTAAGGATGCGCGAATTTCATGGTAGGTCACATGCCTGTCTGTTTCAATCATACGGCGCACAGCATCGATGTTTTTGTTGGTCACAGCGGTGGACGGCCGACCATCGCGAAATTCGTCACTGAGATTGATACGACTACGCTTGAATTCTGCAAACCAGCTATAAACAGTTGTCTTGCATGGTGCTTCATTGCCAAAAGCTGTTTCAAGCCGAGCGATGCTCTGTTGAGCTGTCAAATTACACTTAAAATCGTAGAAAAGCATACTACGAAAATTTTCCCGAGTTAAATCCATGTTGATGCAGACACACAATTTTTTAAATGGCGCCACAAGGTAAAAACAAAAGACAGTCAGATGAAACAAACTGCATTCTACAGCCAAAGAGTTCTATTTTCAAATGTTGCAATAAATTTTTAAATATTGTTTATGTAAGTGGCCAGTTCCGGAAACTTATAGTGCGCCCTATGTATGTATAGTACATGCTCGTAAACCAATATTCATTAAACGTTCCATTAGCTGCGCTGCGGCAGCGCCCAAAATACGAGTATCTCCTTCATATCCCTTTTGAAGATGTTATGTGTAGTGCAAAAGTTCTTATCGCGTTTTTTGTTTTTTCTAATCAGAGAAAAAGAAAAAAAAATGTATGCCATGCCATTTAGTAATCTACCTAGCAAATTTTTTTAAATTATATATTACATCCGTATTATACGTAAATTACTTAAGTTTTTGTTTCCTTGTATTGTAACCTCAAGTACTTCCAGTGTGTAATACCTACCAATACCATTTTTAAGAGAGTAACATTATATTTGCGTAATGTTTTCCGTTGTCTCCGCAGTGTATTTTTCTTTCACGTGATTGTAATCAGCTTAAATTCTCAATCGTTTTCATAACTTTAGCGTAAAAAGTATGTAAGTTTGTATCTACGTATCGGGTGTCATAGTCATAACACATTAGAAACATATAACATCCATGTTAAATCTTTTAATGAGATTCATTATTGAATGTGAGTGACATTTTTATGTACTAAAAAAGGGCCTGATGTTATTTTAGAATTAGTTTATATTTGACTTTATTGCTTCGATATTTAAGCATTTGATTATGGTAGAATCACGCTTTGACCGCTTGACCATAACCCAGTGTTTTACATTTTCCTATAAGTATCGAAGAGAATAAATACTTAGTGAAGGTACTTGGTTCTCTGGTTGCCTACTTAAACCTGTAAGGTTTTAGTAGGTAACTTTAAATCTACTTCGAATGTGTTACTTTATTGTTCTTTTTTTTCTTTATTTGACTTTGGCCTATTTGTTATATTGCGGAAGGAAGGAATAAAAAACATGTATAAATTTTTACAAGTTTGTTTTATTTTATTTCGACAACCTGTCATATTAACAAACAAATGACTGAGCACGCTCACATACGCACATACAATACACACACAAACACATCGCGACCGGCGCTGCATTGCATATAAATTACACTTATATAGTCTTAAATTATTTTTCAGTCTATTGCGCTCTCCTCGTCCGGCGCCGGCCACGCACGCACGCGTCCTAAACGAATTATCACATATAATATATTAAAACGATCTGCGAACGATAATTATTAACTAGTGTTTCATTAATTTAAAGTAGGTCGGGGTGGGGTGGCGGAGACGTGCGGCTCCGCGGGCCGGCCTCACGCCGGTAACATGGGCGGCATGTAGGAACGCGGCGGGGGCGGCGGAGGGGATGGCGACGGTGACTTCTTCGACAGGTTCAGGGGCTGCGGCGCGTCAGCTTCCGCTACGTCCACCTTCAGCGCTAGCACGGGCTGCGGTGCGGGCGACGCGCCCCGGTAGCAGGTCAGCAGACCGCCGGCTCGGAGCGGGCAGCCTTCGGCGGCGCTCTCGCCGCGTCGCATGTATTGCTGGATGAAGTCCGTGCGCTTTTGCTGCTCGGGGGTCATCCGTGGGCCCTCCATCAAACTCTTAGCAAGTACAGAGTGCGTCGATGACAAAGACGCTCGCATCGGCCGAGGCGAATGAGCTGGGTGTACAGGGCTCGCCGGGTGCGAGAGCTGGGGTGGCTGCGGCGACGGCGTCGGCCTCACCGGCCGCGCTTCCGCCTCACCAGTATCACGCCGCATCGCGCGGAATTTCTTGTGTGGTTTGTAAGCTTCGTCCATTAATAAACCAGCGTCATACAGAGGGGGCGCTTGGAGTACGCGCTTGAGCACAGGCATATCATCTGTCGTCGCAATCGGCCGCCTGTCCTCAGAATGTTCCTCGAGAGACGATCGAGGACTGGAGCAACCAGAGCCGGGGCCTACTATCCTCTCATGCTTTTCATTGCCTGACTCAATGCCGGAATCCGTAGGTGAGTCGAGCTTGCGATAGCGCGGCGGCGGGCGCACAGGCGTGACAGTGAGTCCGTTGTGAGCGAGGTGAGCCACGCCTAGCGCTTCTTCATCGACGGAGCCTCGGGAGTCAAGCCGCCGTCTGCCAGCTAAGGTAGCTGCTAGTAATGGAGTACCGCAATCCCCGGCTGTTTCTCCAGATTCACTGCTGGACACTGATCCGATAGGGCTTCGTGCGGCATCATCCACGACAGAGTCTGCCCATGAGGCACCTTCTTCCTCTCCCCACATTTGTTGTCGTAACAGCTCTTTATGTTCAGTGCGGAATACAACTAACTTTTCTGTATGGAGTGTACTAAGTGTCCGTAAATCTGGTAGAGTATCCATCAACTCCCGTAGAAAACCAGGTCTGTCAGACCTGTTCTGTGCAATGACGGTCTGTAGACATGCCTTGAGTCGCGAATGCATTCGCTCAACCAGCTCAATATTCCTCAAGCCTGGCCTGTCTGGCGTGATGAGCACTATAGCGCAGAATAAGCCGATTTCAGCATCTGATAGATTCATAGAGTTCATGCGCTCGGCAAATTTAAATGTTGAGTCTACCAGGAACCTCGCATTGGCACCGCTCTGGATGGAGTCCCGCTTCATGAGCTGGCCATTGAGACAGATTATACTATTGAGCGGCGCGTCGAACATGCAGATGAGTCGCACGAACAGCGCGTCGAAGAGACCACTCTTGAGTAACGTGAATTTGTCGTCCTGCGTGAGCAGCTGGAAGCCGGGGATAAGGCCGGCGAAGTCGATCACGCCACGAATCACGTGCGCAAATCTTTGTGAAAATTCTTTTTCTGATTGCAACTCTGGCGCCGGGTTTAGCGGACATGCCTAGAACAAAAGAAACCGAACGTTAGAATGACTGTTGAAATTATTAGTTTGAAATTACGAAAAATACGTGTTTGTAAAATAGTTCCTATAAAATTTAGATTGTTCGATACTCACCAAAGTGGGTTGTGAATAGGTGGGACAATCGCGAGCACGCTTGCGCATTGCAGCGACGCGTTCCCGCGTAAATTCGCAGGTGTCGAGGTGGGCGCGCACCACTCGCGCCAGCAGCCGGGGACCATCGTCCAGCTCGGCGGCTGCTAGCTGCTCGTGGGCGCGCGAAGTCGACGACTGCTGCATCGCAGCAAGGATTCGCGCTTTTTCGCGCTTTGGCACGCGTCCAAATCGGACGGCTGCAACAAAAGAGAAACCAGTTTAGAATATTTAAATTGCACCACCAGACGATCTATATTCAATTTCAAATAAAAAGCAGAGTCAACGAGAGAAACATTGCGCAAGGTCGTGGCTAAATATACGAGTAGGTCGGGTTGCAGCTGTCGCGAGGTGCGCTTGTATGCGGGCACACATTGAGCCATGTGCATATGCAGCTGACGGCACGGGGGTAGAGTTCATCGCCCGTGGTGCCGGCCGCGGCCACCCTTGTCGCTAAATCCGCGGGCCCGACGAGCGAGTCGCGGTTAAATGAACTAGTTTGAAAGACGAATGACAAAGCGCGAAACGCGAGGTCACGTTTAAGTGTTACGACTTTCTCGCACTAGACTTGCTGCAAACCGAAAGGTAGTATGCGGTGGGGGCGGTGCGGTGCTTGCGGCGTTCGTGCGCCCGCGCCGGTGAAAGTGTTCGAGCGCGGCTCGCTGTTGAAAACGAAAGCGCAGAGCGCCCTCTCGCCATTTCTCCCGACTTTCGCTGCGCGATGTGGGCCGCAGCCGCGCCAGATGCACGACTCATTGTTCGCTCGATTTCAATTCGTGCTACATTTCATAAATCATATGCAACGAAGAGTCTATCCTGTACCTATACAATACATGTGTATGTCTGTATTATAGCAGCGTAATTTTGTCTCTATTTTATACAATACATTTGTATGTCTGTATTATAGCAGCGTAATTGTGTCTCTATTTTATACAATACATGTGTATGTCTGTATTATAGCAGCGTAATTGTGTCTCTATTTAGTTAAAATTCTTTAACTTATATAAAAGATAAAACTTTTTGTAAAAGTTCCATAAATTATTAACAATTTTTTTTTCGTTTGTTTAGTTAAGTTTAATTGATTTAGTTTGTTTGCGCTAACTTTTTTAAATTTATAAATTAAAATTGAACAAAAAAACTTGTAGTTATCTTTGTACATCAATGCTTAATATAAAAAACTTAAAACTAAAATAAGCGAATAATCGTAAACAAATATTTTTAAGCGTTCTACGAAGTTTGTAGATTTCGTAGCACAGCGCTACGAAAGTTGCAGGCCACTGTTGTTATTGAATATGTAAAGTAAATTTATTTTAGAAATTTTTAACAAAAATAAACAAAAATACGTACGAGCATTGTGGTATTTAACGACTCCGTTGAGGATGCCTTTAAGAATTGGCAAATCTTCTCCCATGTCTGACACCATTACAGTTTATCACTAAAACTAATTCACAGCCAATGGCCACTGATAACTATAAGTTGGTAACTACTAGTTAGTTTATGACTAATTTGAATTAAACACTAGGTAGAATGTCACATAGCACTCGTAGAATATATTTGATATGAGCACAAACACTGTAATCCCAATAGGTAGTAATCCGATAACGAGTTAGAGTAGCAGTAGAGCGATCAAGTCGGAGCGGCGAACACCGGAGCAGTCACTGTGAGCGATGGTCGCGTACTCGTGGACGACTGCGGAGCAGTGTAATGACATAGCGATAGCAAGAGGGCTGACGACCGGTGCGCGGGCCGGACTCCCTCGCACTGCGCCGCGGCGCGCGCCGCGCCAACCTTGAACTTGATGGGGGGGGGGGGGGAGGGGGGAACCGTCAATAAACTCCGCGCAGGCCCCTGCCCCCGCGAATTCCCCCTCCCCGCGACCCTCTACCAGCACGCGCGCTTCCTACCACATGAACCTTGACGATTTGACAAGATATGCGAATCATATAAACGATTTAAAAATTAATGTAATTATTTGTAATAATTAATGAGGATGTTACTACTACTAAAAATATACAATAACTTTCAAGTTACTCAATATATCAAATTAATGTGACCACGTGGTATTAAGTACGTACATAGCAATTTCGCTCTATGGGAGTGCTACGGAGCTACAGTGCTACGTAATGCTCTATTGTAGATTTATTTTTGTGGAAAAATATACTTACATAGTCAAAGTCAAAAATTTTCTTTCAATGTAGAATAAATATATCTCTTATAGAAGCTCATTCTTTAAAATATTATTTTAGTGCATACATATTTTCTTACTATTTTTATTAATTTATTCAAGCTTTAAATTATTGATTACTCGAGCATTTAAGATATTAATGATAAAATCATTAATATATTAAATGCTCGAGTTATGCTATTTATGAGTACATACATATTATCACGCCTGTTTCCCACAGGGGTAGGCAGAGATTATGGACTTCCATTTGCTAAGATCCTGACAGACCTCTTTCGCTTCATCTACGCTCATCACATTACTCTCTTCATGAGTGCAGTGATTAATATTAAAAACATTCCTTTTATTCCATAAATTCCTACTATTTAAGACGAAATAAATGTTTGTATGTACGAGAATTTGAAACAATATATTACGCATTTATATAATATATTTAAAAAGTAATATATTTATTTATTATAATACCTAGTTATTAGTTTTTATCGAAACGCGTGTAATAAGTACTCGTTTGTTAGCCACAGTTATTAGTACATTGGTACTATTTAGTTCAGAAAAATTCCGCATGCTTTATCAAGCGCTGTCGTCAACAGAGTTGTAGGCGTTTAGCGCGCCATCTGTTGTTGAGCGGCAGAACTATTTTTCAATATTAGTATTTGAAGTAACAATTAGGTAATGCAAAGGGTTTTTAATTGCGATAAGCATCCTAAAAAAATTTGGTGTCCAGGCAGGTACCTACTATTGTTGTTTACCAAACTATACCATATTGTACTGAAGTGACTAATCAGTGTAAACTCATTCAATTTTAATTCATTGTTTTGTTGTATTAAGTAAAAAGAAAGTGAATGCAAGGATCTAAGCAATTCCTTCAATAACCTAGGAATAATTTGTATGTAGATACATTTCGAGTTCAACGAACTTTACTATGAAAGTGAAAATATAAATTTCACTCTCACGCTTACGAAATGCGCCTTTCTCCGCTTTCACCGTGGGTTAGCTATAGGCGGGCGCGGGCGAGTGTCGCAACACTCGCAACGAGCCGAGCGGCATCGGCATCGCGGGCTGAGCGGCCGTCGACCCGCTTAGCGTGCGCTCACCCGCGCTTGCATAACCTACCTCCCACACGATGCGCCCCCCTACACTCCGCGAAATAGGATCTGCCCGCTGCGCAGAGCAGCACGCGCCTCGCGTTCGTCCCACTTGGCGTAGTGAGATGGTGCGCAAACGACCTTCCCGTACTAATTGCGTATGCACTCAGCGACTCGATGCGTACGTGCACACGCATTACTTCACTCGGCGCGATACCAATTAACACTTACTACAAAACAGCATTGCATAATTTTTGCACGATACAAAAATGAAAAGTTGTGACCTATTTTATTCAATACAGTATTTTAAGAAAAAGGTACATATTGTATACGAATGTTTCTCTCTATTTAGATGAAAAAAATTAAACGTGAATTTTTTAATATCACACCAAAGCAAATGGATACATGTTACAACAGATAGATAATAAAATCAAACATAAAAACATTGAATAAAAAATACATTATTATTGAATGTAGGTACCGTAATCCTCAAAAATGGAGTCTCAATTTTTTATACATTTAGTATGAGAAATTGGGACTCAATTTCTGAGGCTTACCGTACCTAAATTATTATAGATATTAAACATTTTTTAGGCTCTTATATTTATATTTTTTTATTCAATATTTTTATACAGCACATATTATGAAAGTTTGTCAACTCACCATCTCTGCTCATGCCAACAGCGATGCATTTTTTCAATCGGCAGTACTGACACCGATTTCTGTTGATCCTAAGGATGGAGCACTGTTGATTTTTCGTGCAGGGTCTGTACTGGATCTTCTGTTGTATTGAACGCCGGAAGAACCCCTGTGGATCACAGCGGCATTTAGAATCTCGCTCGACGTCCGAGCTCTCGTCGCTGGAGCAGCCGGAGTCCGAAGACTCGCGGCGCGCCTCCAGCATGCTCACTAGCACCGAGTGTCGCTCGCGCAATTCCGCGCCGCACGACATGGCACGCACCATTCACTCAACACACACCCGCCACAAGCACCACCACTCTCCTATTCCACTGTGACGTGACTGTACTCTGCAATAGGCTTTAGACTGCACCGACACGGTTGGCGACTGACAGCGTACTGTGCGGCGCTGCGTCGCGCAGCGCACAGTTACCCGCGCGACCTACTTGCCGGCCGCCGACCCAACCGAGAAAGTGAGAGTGCCCCCGGCCCCCGCACGACCCCTTCGTTCGCGCTCCTAACGGTCCACGCCGCTCTAGAATGCGTCGCTGCCGCTGCACCACCGGTGCGCCGGATATAGGCCGGGCGCATCCCGGCGGCGTCGCGGCGAGCGGCCATTCACCCCAGTTCATCGACCGCTCGATTGCACAACCACCGGCCCCTCCCCTCCGCACCCCCATGGCCCGGGAGTTAGGGCGCAGCTCGCTCAGGTCGTCGACCGTCTTTACGCCTGATGACGTCAAGCTCGCGTCACGGCCTACCTCAATGCGCGCGCGCCCATTACTAGGGGCTGCAATGATCTAATTAACCAATGGACTACTCGTAATGGTTGCTATGTTACGTTTGTGTTGCATGGAATCTATTTCGTCAAAATCATATCTCAGATATTTCGTACAATTTCATTATTTTATAGAATTGTATGTTATCTCAATTTCGGTGTCGAAACTTTTCTTTATTTGAAATTGTTTTTTTGTTGTTGAATTTATTACAAAAATAATTAATAAAAGCAGATTGAATAAGTTGTTATCATTTGAAACAATGAAATTAGGTCAAATTAACTAAATATCGCAAGAGTAAACCAATCGTAAGCAAAACTGTGCTATCAACCTCCATTCAAACGATTGTATGATTGATATTAAGTAACGTACTTTATAATAGGAGCATTATTTACGTGAGCTGCTAATTTACAAGAATTCGTGAGTACGGAAGGCTGCGCGCAAGTTGTAAGGGCGAGCGGGCGGTGCGAGCCGTGCGAGAGGCGTTCGGGTCATTGGCCCAATTTCGCGTTGCCATCGATCCATTGTGCTGTGCGAGTGGCCCATAATTGGTCGCAGCGCGGGCACTGACCGACCGCGCGGTCGTCGACCTGATGCCGCGAAAACAAAACCTTCCCGCCCGTCCCTCACCTCCTCTCTCTTATGACTATGATAAATATCAGACGAATTATATTTCGCGTACCCGTTCCATTTAAGGAATGAACACAAATGTGATGAATAAATAGCCCCGAAATTTATTTTGAATAACATTTAGAATAGATTCAAAATAGATTTATCATCTTATTGCAGTGATTGAATTTCTATGGCAGAGGTTCCCAAACTTATTTTGTCAAACACCCACTTTAAAAAATCAGTTATTTTGTAGCACCCCCCATTTTTTTCACCATAAAAACCTGAATCACATATTTGTCTTGCCTGAAGTTTAATTCAACCTATATTCTAAACTAGACTTTTTTACAAGAGAGAGCAATAATAATACATACACCAGTACATTAAAGTATCTTTTATAAAAAAATAACAATAATCAACATTGTTAATTTTAAATAAAAAATAGCAATAATAATATAATTTTACAATAATAAAGAGTATCGGAAGTGGGGACCTCACCTGCGAAACTTTAAAACACGAAATTTTTTCAGTGTTTGATTCCTTTAATCTATGGCATCGGATATCGATACAAAGGGGAACATTTTGGTACGTTTTTATTTCAATTAAGTAACCTACTTATGTCAACGACCGCTAGCTAATTAACACGGTGACTTTGTTTTGAGTTCTAAAAAATAGCTCTATTTGCATCCGGTGCTTATGCTGACTGAATTCCACAAATGTTAGTGGTATACGTCGATTTTAGGTCATTTCGATAGTGTCATTCGCAAAACTACAGGAAAATTATCAAGAAGGTAAGTATTATTGTTATGATTAAGTGTTACTTGGTAGATTTATCATATAGATACGTATGCAACAACAGTATATTTCGTGAGATACAAATAAATGATGATTGACATACATTGGTCATTTGATTTTGTTGGTTAGGTAATATGAATGATTTAATAAGGTTCAAAATATACTAAATATATGTATGCTTATAGATGTTTTTTTCTATTCAGCTTAAGATTAGGAAAAAATCAGTTAAAACGATTTAGAGACTTGCAGTTAGCAAATTAGTGAGTGCGCCCACAAAAGATCTGCGCGAGACATATTGAGCCATACAAAGCTAAAAGTGGGACACAAATAAATATAGCGTTATATAGAGAAGGTTTCGTCAGTCGTATGTAGGTCGAGCCGCCATCCATGTACGACATAGCGTCGGCTGGTCGTCGGCCACAAGCGTGCTTGCCAGTTCACTCGACACGATAAGCGATCGCCTAATTTTTAACATTGATTGATTTGGATTATCGGTGACTGTGGATAGGATCATGGTTTTAGAAGAATGTAATAATGACAACTGCAATGTATAAACAACACAAATATTTAACAAAAACGTAAACATAATTTATTCAAATGGTAAACATGCAGATGTCTACAGTAATAATATTATTCACACAAAAGACTGAGAAGAAAAAAAAAACGTTTGTCGTGAGTAACGTTACCTCATTGAGCAAGTAACGGTGCAGGGGCAACGACTTGGGCAGCAGCGGAGTATGCTGACGCATCAGTTTCCGAGGAAGCGACCTCGCGGCTAACAGTCCCCTACGTGCTACGTGCCTGCCGATGCAGATGTTTACCCGATAATGTCAGGCCCGCCAGCCGCCTGACTCACGTTGATATTACTAATTCACTTCCCGCTCACGAGTCATCAATAAATTTTAAATCTATCTACGTCATCTATTGATTCAATTCGAATATTTCTATGGATATGTGCTAAATCCGAAACAATGGGATATGGCACAAATGCGATACCGTTATAGAATACCTTCGTAGAATTTTCTATAAAGGATTTGTTTACATTATGTAATTTAATGAAACTGTTTCTAATTTACGATTTCTGTGCTATCTACCATTGTTATTAGTGAACAATCAGTACATCACAAATTCCTTTAAATTTAGAAAGCAAAGAAATATGTTTATAATATTTTATAGCATGTAGGTAGGAATCAATTGTTTAAGAAGGTATTTGAAAAATAAAAGCTTAGTTTACCTCTAAAGTACACATCATGGTTTCTTTTTTTAAAAACTATAAATTTTTTATAGGGTTTTGTAGTCATTACTAAAGTCTTTAATACTTATATAGGTTATTATTTAGTTTTATTACTATTTAAATTTGTTGTCATTACTTTCGATGTTTTATCAATTTCAGTGCTATAAGCACTGAAATTGCCAAAACGTTTGAAAATAAATAAAAACGAGACATATTCAAGTTTAGTAAGTTAAAAACACACAATACATAATATTCAACAGGAAATCATAAATGCAAACTCGTCAGAGCGCGCGATGCTCCCAATAAATATGACTGCTCGGAGATCAATGAACTTTTAAGCTGACAGTTCAAAAATAATGTGGGTTACGTTCACGTTGCGCGTACATTCGTTGGCCGTAAAAGTTGTTTACGGGCGTTGCGGGGAAGCGAGTGAAGCGAATGCGGCGTTAGCTTGAAGCTCGGGGTCGACGCCCGCGCGCCCTGCACCACGAATTGGTGCCGAAAAATAAGCGACCCACATCATTTGGAAATAAGTCGGTCACCGAAGAACAAAGAACACCTTTAGTTTTATCGTGGCAACTGTACCTTATAATTCGCCCACACCGTATCACAATGATTTATTAAGTACGTATCGAAAGGACTGCAATAAAATTGAGTTAAAGCTAATAAGTATGTCATCAAATGTAATACGCTTTTTAGCTACTTAACAATCAATTATTTCAATCGCACTCACGTGTAAAATAATGATAAGTAGTCAAAATAGAACATAAATACCACCCAAATAATAATCGAGAAGAAAAACAATAATCAGCGGTGACATTTACAAGTTCCTTTTACCTACCTACTACATAATGTAGCAAGCAGTTGTTAAGAGAAGAAATAAAAATTTACGGTCAAATAAACTTATGTTTTTTTTTTACTTTGAACATAATTAATGTAGCAAGCAGTTGTAAATAATTATGAGTTCGTTGACTTCATGCGTACGTATCCTCACAGCGGGTCATAAATTTACACGCTAGTTTGTCATTCATTTGTACACTTTCCATTTGAGTCCACACAGCGCGGTGGCAGCACTGGTTACTTTAGCGCCATCTAGCGAGCAGTAGCAGAACTTTTGAATTGAATGTTTCGCATTGCTGCCGGTAGTTGGCGCTGTTAGCGCCTTTTTTAACTTATTGCAATGTTGTACCTTAACCAAAATATTCTAATACATTAACTGAAAATTCTCTTATTTATTATTATATTATAAGCATAAAAAAACAAGTATGATGCATTAAAAAATAAAAAGTAAGTAATTACATATTTATTTTATCAGTGGACGTCTTTTTAATTATGTTTTTCAGTTTAAGAACAGACTCTATGCTACAAGGTGATAAAGCAGGAATTTCGGTATAAATAAGTATAGTGTAAGCATCAGACGGGGAGGGATCGTCGGCAGCCCCGGCCGTCGCTCGCAGCCGGCGGTCCCGGCTATTATCGTCTGAAAGTCGTCTCGTTTATCGCTGCACAATGCACCAGACGGCCACGGGCTGAAGGACATGCTTTGTCCCATCGAGAGGCGATCAAACTCGTACCGCATAAACCAGTTTACTGTACACTTGCACTTCTATACACGTCTGCTTCCTCGCTTAACTTTCACGCTCATGAATACGACCTTTGTCGGGTCGACATCGGTGACTGGCTCTACACGATATTAAATTATAATGTTTAGTGCTTGAATTGAATCACTGACTACAATAGAAACTTACGAAGAAATTTAAAAATACAATGGCTTGGACAATCCAGCAGTACAGGCCATCCGTTTCCTCAATTTTAATGCCAAAAGGTTTTTAGAGTATTTTTGATGTTTTTGTTTGTTGACATTCGTCGGCAGGCCGCGACCGTCGGGGACGGCTCTGGCCAGAGCCCACGACCTTGGCGCGTCATCTTTTATTTGAAAACGAGATGCTCGACCTGTTCGGCTTTTACATTTTTATTTTTTACCTGCACTTTCTTATGTCGCGCTCAACTGCAACGGATTCTTTATTTAAGACGAAGTGGTAGCTAAGTGGCGCCCTCATTTGAAATAAATTCTTTAAATCTAAATATGGTGATAATTAAAAATTTGATTTATATTAATGTCTAGAAAGACTTTTAAACTATTTTATGAATAAATATAAAAAATAATAAATTTAAAACTGTTTTTCGCCAAAAGTGGCCACTTTTGGCGAAAAACAGTTTTAAAACTAGACGGACTATTAGTAATAATTTTAAAGGTTATTCATAAAATAGTTTAAAGGTCTTTCTAGACATTTATACAAATCAAATTTTTAATGATCACCATATTTAGTTTTTAACAATTTATTTCAAATGAGGACGCCACTTCAGCTACCACTTCGTCTTAAACAATTTATTTAAAATGAGGGCACCACTTTAGCTACCACTTCGTCTTAAAAAAACAACATTTCCTTTTTGAAAGAAATAAAAGGCATTGTGCAAAAAAATGTATGCGGGCGTCGTCTATGTTGTTAGGACGACACAAAATACAAATGCGTCTCAAGTGTTCTCCAAATGTCCTAATATCAACTCGGTCCGTGAACCGCCAAATACCAGGAACCTGTCATGTGTTGCATAGACAAACAGTTTGCCCCAATCGAAAAGGGGAAGTAAAAAATATTTTTATAGCTAGGGGTCTCTAATCTAGACGGCGGCGGAAACATTTAACCTCTTCATTTAAATTGACCTCGTCTGCCGTATGCACTTTAAAAAAGTTGTCTAAAAGCGCGCTCGTTCCCTTGTGATGTTACGGGACAGGTATCGAAGTAAAAATAAAATGTGATAAAATTGGGGCGCAGGGACTGACCCCCAGGACGAAACAGGTACTTACCTACCTACACCTACCGTGGTCGGCCCAAGGCCAAAAATCGCTTTGCTAGGGGCAACAAGCTCACACGATGATTTTATTGATTGACACGAGTTTTAGTGTTATATTCACATTAATTAAAATAGTTGTTGATGTAAATGTTGTTACGCGTAGGTATTTATTTAGATGATCTTAATGCAAGTAGCGATAGTGAAGTAGACGCATTTACATTTTGTAGGTAGTTGCTAAGGTCATTTGGTTATGCTTTGTTCACAAAATGCAGGAGATTGTCTTCCGCGTATCGCGGCCTTGGTATCATTGCTGCACCAACAGCTGGCACGAGACGACATCGTACCGAGGGGCCGGAGGCGAAGTGTGGGGGACGAGGGCTGGTCTGACTGTCACCCGCAGCCTGTAGCTTCCTGCTTTACGATACAGCCCAGACTACCCGCATGCGAGACTCAATTTGACTATTTAAGAATCATAACATTAAATTTAAAAAAAAAACCTTAGTTCCTTTGATAACAGTCACTAGATGTCACAGTGAGACGAAAATATGGTGGTGAGAATGGCATAAATAATCTTAATAAACGCTTGGTGCTAGTGAGCATAATATGGACGATAGACTCGTATAAAATATAAATCACACATATTGATAGTAATAGGTAAAACAATATTTCAATATTTACCTTGCAGCCTTCACAGGAATGCACACCGTAATGGAACCCACTAGCTTTGTCACCGCATACTCGACATAACACTGTAGTACCGTCGAATTCTGCAACAATAAAATAAGACAATTAGATTTGCAAGGAATGAGTCGTCGGAAACGAGCTCGACTCAGTGATTAATTACAAATAAAAAATTCTGTGGAGAAGGGGATATATTCACGTTTGCTAAAAGACCATGAGTAATTAGGCTATTAGGCGAAGAATTATTGCATATGTTTGTTTATGGAATGAAGCAAAAATTACGAGTTCGGCTAAGTTTGGTCAAACATCCGGGCGTATGCGCCGGGCTTGTATAACAAACATTTTCACACCAACGCACGTGATTTCGGCGATAACTCGGTGACCTTGCCGACTGCAGAACGTTCAACCGCCGCAGTAGGTATAGGTAGGCTAAATTAGTCACAGCTTTTGTAATGAGATGATTCGGTGGCTTGTATTGCGGACTAACCAAACCACATGATTTTCCTAACTGCGCTACTAATATGAGTCTCCACGAAAACCACGTTTACATTAATGTACTTAAGTAACATAATATCTTATTATTCCATCAACCTTGAAATGTCAGGAAAATAATCATGAAGCATACTATTAACTTCGATTGCGTATAATGGCAATATTGACATTGCGATTGTTAGAAAAGCAAAACAAAACAAAGAGTAGGAAGTATAGTTGGCGACGTTATCAGCAGCACGTGCTTGTAGGTCGCGTGATTTGCGTTTCAACCTTAACTAACATCGCTTATCATAGCATTCACCTTCATGGACATAATACACATTAATGAGAAAGTCAGTGATACGCAACGCTAATGCATTGCATAGATCAGAGAGAGAAATCTATACCAGAGATTTTAATTAATGAAGGAAACAAAAATCAGTCCAGCTAAACGAAGTAATGACGCAACCAACATGTTGCGTGCGTCAAGGTGACACTGAATAGTTATTTTAGAAAGTGCCGAGTCTCTATTCAGCTTGGATATCAAGTCAACGACCCTTCGTGGCTGCATAACGCAATGTTGTTTATGATTCTGCTAAATTGAGGCATTCTTTTATTGTTATTTTTTTTCGTAACAAACGTGGCTCCTGGACTGGCGAGTCTGGCGACCAACACGCATTATTATCTAATAGATATCAATAATTGATCATAAAATTAGTATAGAGTCGTCATTAATGAAGTAAATTTCGGCGAAGCAGTTAACGAGGGAAGTCATTTTGTTAGTAGGTCAGTGATAGACGTCCCGACCCGAACCGAACAGGTGATTAAAATGAAGGCTCGCCTGCCGGGGCGCTGGACAGTGCGCCGGCCGCTGTGCCTCGGACGGGAACTGGTTCGCACGCCCTCGACTGCTCTCACTTTCCTCATCCTTTGGTTTGTTTATTTGTTAAGGGAGCAGCAATGGTGCGCCTTTTGGATGGTACTTTCTATTTCTGGCGCACACAACTCGCCGCAGGTCGACGTTCGACGCCGTCGCTTTCTATAATATTACTTTCTTTTTTGTAGAGGCGGTAAGGCCGCCCTCGGCGCAGTAATTTCGGTCTTATCTCGAGCAGCACTTTCGTCGGTGCGTATTCACCATGAGGTGGGGATCACAATAGACCAGGGAAAGCGCCGTGGGACGTAACTGGTGCAGTTGCAACAGACAGAGTCTGTAGCGTGCAGCCATTTCTCCTCGTGTGATGCAACTCGCGTTTTTCTGTGCAGCGTGTGTGAGAGTCGTTCGTTCGTTACGTCAATTAAGAGGCGAGGAAAGTGCGCGAGAAAGTGCTGCGACCACGTAACGCGAACAGCTCAACCGTGCAAAGCACTGACGCGCTTCTGACCGCCTGCCGCCTGATTTGTGTCATGGCGATGTTTTTTTGTAAATATTTCGCCTGCTACAAACATCACGTCACGTCTTACATGTGTCCTTACGAATTACCACGCACCTATCGTGCTCAGTTACGTGCAGTACCTACATCAGTTTTGCCAAATCAGCAGAGCGAATTTACCAAATTAGAGTTCAAGCGTACCCTTCATTGATATCATATTAAATAACAGCACAGATCTTATGTAAGCAGAACTTAAAAACTTAAGTAAATATATGAAACGGGATAAAAATATAGTTGTTAGCTAGTAAGTGAAATTAGATAGTTGTCTCGTAACGTTGATGATGTGCCCGCGCCTGCAGTGTATGACGGCAGGTCGGTGAGAGAAAAGTAAAAGTGGTGTGACCAGGCAGCTGTCACCGACTGAACCTGCTCCGCGTTTATTTACTTCTCGCAGTTTCTTACATCATTTGTTATTGTGCTGCTAGATCGTTTGCGATAACATCATTAACAACAATATTTTCTCTAGTAACGGTTAACTCTTTGTCAAAAGGGTAAAAAATGTTGGGAAAACGTAAATCGATTACCGATAAGATCATTAGTAGTCCAATGAATGTGTACACGGACTCCCTGCAGTCACGGTCGGAATCGAACCCGATTATTGGAAGTAGGGGCAAGAACGTCATTATTTGACGAGTGCAGTACAAGTTTGCACAATGCACTTTTGAATTGTTTTCTGTGTAGCCCTGCAATGCGGAAATGATTTAGCAATCGATCAAATATTAGTTCTGCAAATGGATTTTAAAATGAAATACAAACTGCAAGTAGTGCTTAAATCCATGCTCTTTCACTTAAAAACAGAAATGCATTAAAATCATTATTGAAAAAAGGATTGCAATTACATATGTATTATTACCTCATCCAATATAGGTAGGTACCTAATAATGATATATAATATACATATAAAAATAACATAGTAAATTCGGAAACATAATAAAGTCGCTCGAGTTTGTACACATGAACTTCTGGAAACAACCACTTAACAACTTAGGAAAATAAAGTTCGACAAAACAATCCCCCACGGTCCCAAGCCGAACTACTAGGAACTATTCTCTATATCTAAGTTTATTCCCAGTACAAAATTTGTCTATATAATAAATTCTAAATATAAAATACCTCAAAGATTTAAAAAGATCTCGAATGAAGAAGAAAAATAACATGCAAATAGATATCTATTTAACTATTGCTTTCGAATTTTTTTTTATTATAAAATAATTAATGGCATTGGTAACTTATAGTTAAAGTTATAAAATATATATTTATGTAATATTCATAATCATGCATTTAAAATGAATACAAACAATCATTGCAAAAAGTAAAATTTGAAGGTGGTTGTGCATTTTTTGCACACGTAAAAATTTTGAAGCGAAGCTATGTCATGCTGCGAGCTGCAAAGTTAAACTTCTGAAAGTTATCCCGAAACTTTTGTGAATATGTTTATTATTGTTGGCGTCCCTACCTATATGCAGTTCTGGTTCGCGCTCCTTATGCACGGTCACAGGACTCATCATTCTGTTGTCCGTGGGCGTCGGCGCATCATAGCGCCCGTAGCTACTGTCGGGAGACATCACTAAAGTCATATGTACTTAAAACTAATAATTGTCCTTTGTCACTACACTACACGTAAGCCACATCCGAGCCTGTTGGCTCCTGCAGTCACAAGTGTCCTGCCCGCTCTATCTCCGAATATAGGACAGGAGTGCATGGGCCGAGGCGCGCGGCCGGCACGTCACGAGTCGTGAGGGATGAAGGTCGCTCGGCTCGCGATTCTGCCGCTGCACGCGCCGCGTGCGTTTCACTCGAGCTCGATCGACGAACTGAGCGAGGGCCGCGCGCGCTCCTGCTCGAAGCCGCGCGAGCCTTCCTATAAGAGTGAAAGTCTGCAAAAAGATCAGCGCTCCGTGCGATACAATCGGTTCGACAACCAAGCGCGGCTTGCCGAGCGAATTTCGCTTCTATAGACCGCCGAAGCCTGTCGGTCTGCGCTTCGAAGCGAGGATCGGCGCGCTTCGAACTCCGGTCTCCGAGGTCATTGCCGCGCGTTCGACGGACCAATGGTGAGCGCGCAGAGCCGTGCGCGGCGAGCGATTGGAGGGAAGTGGACCCCGTTCCCCGCGCCCGCTCCGCGCGCTGAGTTCGAAGACCCGAACCTTGCGGCGCACCGCGGCCAAGGTCGCGCGAGAGCGGCACCGACAGAGACTCCGCCGAACGTCCGAGTGGGACGCAGCCGCTGCCGGTTGCGTCACACTACAAAAATATTTCTGGTGATGGAACGCGAGTGAACTTGAACACGAAATCGAGCTAATGGATAGCAAGCGCTGTAGGTCGCCGCGTGACGGACTGACCCGCTGCCGCGCGGCCCGCTTGCCTGCTTCCCTCCTAGCACACACAGGAGGACCCACTTCCGGGACTTTCTTTAATTAGTCTAACCTTATTTTCGCCTGACATTCTATTAAATAACATGTGATATAAGTATGTATTATTATAAACAAGGTACCTGACTCTACATATTTAGTCCTTCCGTTTATTGCTTGCTCGTATGTCATGTTATAGCGATTTATACGAAGTAGTTAAATGATTCTTATTAAAATACAAATTTGTTTCTTTTTACAACGCACATCTGAAAAATTAACAGATACTAAACTATTTCTAAATATTGTTTTGTGAATTATGTAATTGTTTTCGTAGTGCCTACACGTCGTAGCACTTATTTTTTACCATAAATTCAATCCAAATATTAAAGTATAATTTATTCTAACTCTACTTAATAAACTTTAGTCATAATAATTAACAAAGCAAAAAAGTTTTATTTAAGTCAGTAAAACTAAGCTGGAATTTTGTGCTCTACGCCTTTACGAGCGGGTGCCAAGAAGCGAAATCACTTTCCACGAGAGCCATATTTGCTCAATCAACAAAAACAATTAAAATAGACTTTAACCAAAGTGTGACGACGACTGATAACAACACAAACGTAACAAGGTGTTTTTATAACTTCACATAATTATCACGCATCTACAGCACCTATTTCAATCGACAATGAATACATAACATAAACACTTTTATATAACAGCGTGTTCCGGCATTGCCTTTCTAGATTGAGCCTTAAGTGGTATAGATTAGAGTGTTGTTTAGGTTGGCGGCGGTGTTGTTTATGCGATATCGCGCGCGCGGCGTTGGGCGGCGAGGCGGGTGAACGACCGGGAAATTTTGGCGCAGGACGGTCAAGGCCAACAGCGCGCGGGTAAGACTTTAGTACACTTGTACAAGTGGAACACGCTTTTTTCGCTTTGTTTTCTACTAACATTTTTAAGTAAAAATAGTATTAAAACTAGCCTAAAATTAATTTATTGAAATACCAGTGGGCAGGTCGCAATGCCTGTAGAACCGGAGGTCGAGTCTAGAGAGGCAGATATATTCATGACGTACCGACTATTACGACAGAGGAGGACCTCTACCTATATGGTGGCAAGTAATTAATAAATTCGTAGAAATTTTGTAGCTATTCGTAGCACTTTGCTACGAATTTTACTTAGGTTTCCAAAAAAAGGATAATCCTTATTTGTTCTACCAAAAATTCATACTAAGTTCTAAAATTAATCATAAGTCTTTTTTACTTTCTGCTTGTGACATATTGAGTTCTAACAACCGAAATTAATTTTGTAACAAAAGTACTACGTTGTTTAATAAGCTTTTGGACTATCATTTCCAGTTAATAATTTTAAAACAAGCATGAAAACTTCTAGATACATAATTTTTAGGTATACAAGGGTGGTATATACTAGTTATAGGCTAGTTATAGGTATATGGTAATATGTACATACAAATATACTAGTTATTACGTTTTTATCTATCTATCGCAGATAGAGCATTTGGGTCTTGTGGCTCTATGTAGCCCGGGGCCGCAAGACTCAAAAGCCACTTTATGATGATGGTGGTGATGCATGATGGTGGATGAGAACTGGTTGCAACATCACCTAATAACATGATTCGCATTTTCGTCCATCCCTCGATTGGGTCCTACGATCTGCGCGGGAAGAGAAGCAGCTGGTACATTCTAACTTTTTTCTTTTTCACAAACCAGCGTGGAAGGAAGGGTGGTGAGTTTACAGTGACTCTGTTAAGAGTGCCCTTACCCTAGACAGAATCAGACTTTCCCATACAAACATAGTCTAGTTTTTATTTTGAAACGGCATGACATATATTGGGGAAATTTTGTAATTTTAAAGAAATTGTATATATTAATAAGGCATATAAGTAACTAGTTTCCACAGTCAAAATTTGAACTTAAAAGAGAATATAGTGCATCATATCATATTTGACCATCAGTATGGCTAACTTCTACACTCTCATATTTTCTTTCAAGTTTTTATTTTGACTATGGAAAACTAGTTATATGTCTCGATGTATGCAATTTCTTTAAAATTACAAAATACTGTAGAAATCTCACATGTCATTTCAAAATAAAAAATAGAGTAAGTTTGTATGGAAAAGTCTAGTGTAAGGGGATTCATAAACTTTCTGGCCATTGCAAATTTATTGCGGACGTTCGTAGAGGTATCTTTCACCAAGTGTGCAGGCGCTCTTATATCTCAGCGCTCGGCTGCCCGTGAATTTTTGTTACTTATCCACTACGCTTCCTAAAGTCTGTACTGACTTGTAGAAATTCTTTTTTTGTTATTGGCCGTGATAGCAACCACTGCTAGATTACAGGAGGTGATTGCACTGGAAATAAACACGTCTTGTTGTTCTACTTTTAAATTTTTTGCGAGCAATTTTTATTACGATGAATTATATTATTGCTTTGTTATCTCAGTGTTGATGCTACTATTATGCTGCCAGATGCACACGTGTATGGTAAAAAATATCAGCGAATTTAAAAATACGTATAAAAGGGTTACATCGCATGTGTTTAGTGTGCATCTTGCTACAGAAAGATGTTCACTCATTTGGCTGTATTTATATTTTTTGTCGCAATCATTTCGCTTCAATACTTTCCCTTTTGCAAAAAGGGAAGCTTTTTAAAAGGTTTCGCAAATATCCTCCCACCTGCATTCGATCCCTAACTCTTTCATAAAAACATCGGGGCCCAGTAATAATACAATCTTTTTAGAGATCACCAACCATGGCAGATTTTTATGCTGATGCCGATGTTGTTAAATTTAGGTGATAAATACAGTTTTTTTTTATATCCAAACATATCATAGTAAACAATCTTGTATTTAAAAATATTTTTTTGCTGCTTGCAAGTAGCTTAAAGTTTACGTAGAAAAGCTTGTTTAGTAAAAATAATACATACGAGTATTTTTCATCATATTTGAATATGATCGAAAAGTCAACGTCGCTTGACCTCCCCATAGAATTGAAAATGAAGTGGATAATAAGAGCACAAAAAGTGCAGCATATGTGCATAGCGATTAATGTGAAAGTGAATAGGAAGTACTTTTTTACTTCCTTCCGCTGCCCTCACTTTTTAATATCGGGGTGCGAATATCAAATTTCAGAGCGCAGTCCTAACAGATTACTAGCAGAGGAAAGTGAACCTTAACATATACACGATAAAGAAAATTTTAGCTTGACGTTGTGGGTCATAAAAAGTTGGAGACGGGTGTCGTCAGTCGGTAGCCACATGTATGGTTTGCATTGTTCACTGTGACCACAGCCAGAAGACGGGCCTCGCTTTTGATGATCTCGATTGATCGGATGATTTTTTATCAAATTGTAAAAAGTCGATGCCATATTGTTTGCAATTTATGGCTTCTGTTTTTTGCACTTCCGGATTATTTTGTCAGATCAGTATAAAGTTTCTAAGTATTACACAGTTTATTGAATACATACAAATAGTTAAGCATTCATTAAACAATACCTTGTCTATCATAAAATTATATAAAAATAGCGTAATTATTTGTTTTAAAATATAAATGGGTTGATATTTTTAGGCCAAGTCCAGCGAGTGTCAAAGGGGTTACGCATACGATTATAATATCTTTTGATAACCGTACAATGAAAAATGAAGGGTTCCGAATACGGTACAAGGATGAAGGGGGTGAGTGTCGGCCGGGCGGCCTTCCTGCGACAGGCAAGGACACGCGGACAATGGGCAGAGCGTGCGCCGCTGAATGCTTCAACGGGACCTCATACTTTTATTTACTATCTCGTCGTAAATTAGTTTAACAACTTTTCTGCTCTAAGAATGTGGTCAAGGATCCCTTTTATGACGTCGACCGCAAGGGCCTTGTGAAATATGACGTGCGATGTATTTATTTACAGCGGCCGGAACGGGTAAACCAAAATTTAAGTTACTTAAGGGGCTACATGAATTTTCCGGGGTCCAGTGCTGCCCCCATTTTAAATAAATCATTTGCAAGAAAACGGAGATATCATTTAAAATTTTGTCTTGATCAGACCCTAGATAACCGTTCAAACTATTTTATAAACTATTGTTTACAGTTAAAAGTGAGAACATGAAGCTTTTCTACACACAATTGCGAAAAACAGCCACTTTTGGCGTATGTGCGGAGAAAAGCTTCATATTCTTACTTTGAAAATGAACATATGTAATTTTTTAACTAAGTTACTTAAGGGGCTACATGAATTTTCCGGGGTCCAGTGCTGCCCCCATTTTAAATAAATCATTTGCAAGAAAACGGAGATATCATTTAAAATTTTGTCTTGATCAGACCCTAGATAACCGTTCAAACTATTTTATAAACTATTGTTTAGAGTTAAAAGTGAGAACATGAAGCTTTTCTACACACAATTGCGAAAAACAGCCACTTTTGGCGTATGTGCGGAGAAAAGCTTATATTCTTACTTTGAACTGAAAATAGTAGTTCATAAAATAGTTTGAAGGGTTATCTAGGGTCTGATCAAGACAAAATTTTAAATGATATCTCCGTTTTCTTGCAAATGATTTATTTAAAATGGGGCAGCACTGGACCCCGAAAAATTCAGGTAGGCTCTTAACTAAAAAGTAAAAGAGGGTTAGTATGTGACAATCGTAGTATAGCAAGGATATTCGATAAAAAGACAGGTCCTATCATGGGCGTACTCAGAATTTGTGAAGGGTGGTGGGGCAAAAGCAAATAAAAGTAAAAACTCGATAAGTAGTAGAAAATTGGAAAATTATCTACACTATTTCATTAATAGCTTGCGGTTTTAGCAAATCTAGGAAAAATGTCCTTTTTGGAACGAAGTTCCTTACGGCAGGCTTGGAGGAGATAGGGATTTTGCTGCGCGACCGAACTGAAAAAAATGTGATAGTAAAACCGTAAGGATGACCTCGTTAAATGAGACGTGCGCAGGCGCGACAGTCGTATACACAAGAACTTTTAAACTTCGTTCCTACCTGGTGTCCCACGACACCACATTTCTTTTTATTTTATTTTGTGCTTAAAGTACTCTCTTGCTGTGCACACTCATCCTGCAGAGGCCAATAACGGTTTTCTGTCATTGCTGATCGTAACCAAGTTACTCTGCGTAAAGTGCTAATCTTTCGAAAGTGCATGTTGTGCAGGGCTGTGCGTACAAGTGGAAAAGATATAGATTCTAATTATGCATATAGCTTCGAGTCAGGGTGGGGCAAATGCCCCACTTTTCCTCACTGTGTGTACGCCCATGGGTCCCATCAAACGAGGGTTTGTTAAGTTTAACAAAATACCACAATAATTAATGATGAAGAGAATAAAAGCAATTTTTCTTACAATAAATACAACAAAACAAATAGTATAGACTCTACTTAAGGAAATACTTTTGTAGTTTGAACGTGATAGTTTCATTATTCGTGACAAATAAGACAACATCTTGATCCAGTTTCTCTCATCAAGGGCGTGGATCAAGGCTGCTCTGAAAGTATCAAATTAAGTACATACCATACATGATAAATAATTGTTATATAAAAGCACACGTGTTTCCTAAATAAACATTCGAGTTCGCAATAACACTGTATGTAACCGAAGTCGGGTGGAAATTTCTGTGAAGTCACGAGGAGCCTCGTCGGCAGTTCGGGGCGAAGCCCGAATGTTTGCGAGCGCCGCGGTCAAGGTCTCGCGGCGACATGGCGCTGCGCGATCCGCGAAACTTGATCCTGGATCGTCGGTAATGCGCCATATTTGACCCATTGTTTTGTCATCACGTTTTTAAGTCGACTAAGTTTCATCTAGAACTATTTATGCGATTGATTGGCTAATAAAAGGACGACAAAATTCCTTAGTAAATAAGTAATGAATGAGACATATTTTGAAATTTTATATCAGTACATATTATGATTGGTAGAGTTTAGGGTAAAATTACTCACGAGTATTATCTATAACATCCTTTCTGTTATTAACCAACTTCCAAAAAGGAGAAAAGGTGATCAACTCATCGCTATCTCTCATGTTTTTTTACATGATTATTCGAAAACGCCAGAACCGATTTGGAAAATTCTTTTTTTATTTCAAAGGGTGTAGATACTTGTCAGGTTAACCCATAGAAATGTTATCGAAATCGGTTGTGCAGTCTAGGGGTGAAGTCATTGTTAGTTTTTAAAATTATTTTATGTGACTTTTGCATGATTATTTATGTAATTGAATTAAATATTCGTAACTAAAGGTGAGTTTAAGTAAGGTTAACATTTTTGCAAAGATTTTTTGGTGGTTTATTTAACTGTACATTCATATAGGTATATCGTTTACACATTTTTTAGAGGTGAAGTAAATTAAGAAGAGAATAGATACTTTATTAAAAAATTAAGGTGCATTTTTGCAACATATTTTTTTTTCTGAAGTAACGAAGAGTGCCGAGGATCTCCGAGTTTTTCCGAGGCAGCGCGAGGTCAGCACGAGTCAATTACCCCACTGGTGGAGGCGCGAGCGAGGAAGACAGGCGCCCGCGCACCTCCATACTACTGACACAACCCGTCAACAACTAATGTAACTGAAGCCCGCCCGCCTAAATACTTTAAATTCTGATTTTTCATGAATCGACTATTATTAATTTTTGAACGAGACTTGTAGCAGGATTTTAATTAGAAAGCCCTCAATCTGAATAAAACTTACTGTCGACATAATATTTATATTCTTTCTAGTATGAATAAAATTTATATGCTATCAATCACATACTTATGAAAAACAAGAAAAAGAATATTCTGTCTTTACCGCAGCACTTACTCGTAAAAGAGGCAATGATTTAATTAAAGCAATAAATGTCCTTATTCTATCATTTAACTTTGTTATATCAAGATTCAGGCTAATTACATTATGAACAAAAATATCTATACACAAATAATAGGTTGGGGAAAAAGTCTTTTCGCATTTTATATGAAAATTCAAAACATTTTTAATATAGTTTATTTACATTTAACTAAAGTATGTAGGTACCATTTTGTTCGATAACTTTTTGTCATCTTATAGGTAGGGACCTGATCCCATTGCTATAGAAATTTTGGGGCTTCTGATCAAAAAACTGCGTCAAGTAGTTTTGGCAGTCCTCTCGTGATGTTAACCTGACACTGCCTAAAGAATTCTGAAGAGACCGAAACAGGTGGAAATCTGAAGGTGCCAGGTCAGGACTATACGGCGGATGCATTAACACCTCCCAGCCAAACTCTCTTAATTTTTGCTGAGTGGTTAAAGATGTGTGAAGTCTAGCGTTATCATGATGAAAAACCACACCCCTTCTGTTGATTAATTCCGACCGCTTTCTCTCAACTTCTTGCTTTAATCTTATCAGTTGTTCGCAGTAGAGTTCTGAATCGATGGTCCTGCCTGGTGGTAACAGCTCATAATGAATAATGCCCTTCCAATCCCACCACACACACAGCATCACCTTGTTGCGAGTTAACCCGGGTTTCACCACAGTCTGTGAAGCCTGACCGGCCTTTGACCATGACCTTTTTCGCACGTTCTTGTCGTACGTGATCCACTTTTCATCACTCGTTATCAATTTCTTCAAAAATGGTTCGGTCTCATTACGTCGTAATAAAGAATCACAAATGAGTACACGGTTCATTAGGTTTCTTTCAGAGAGCTCGTGAGGTACCCAAATATCGAGCTTTTTTGTGTACCCATTTTTTTTCAAATGCGCCAAAACTGTTTTGTGGTCAATTCCCAGTTCTTCAGCTACGTCGTAACTACTGATATGCTGATCTTGCTCCACTTTTTCAAAAATAGCATTCATTTTATCCGTAACAGGGCGACCAGAGCGACGTGCATCTTTTACATCAAAATTTCCGGATTGAAAACGCTTAAACCAAATTTGTGCTACTCTCACAGACACTGCACAAATGTTTTTCGCGGCTTGCGTTGCATTTTTACCTTTTCGGTAGTAAAATTTTAAAATGTATCTAATTTCTTCATTAGATTCACTCATCTTGACGGTAAGAAAAACAAATGAAAATCACGCATTTTCCTAATTTGAATTTGGTATTATCTTCTTTAAAATTTAAACTTTTAAATGATACCAAAACCAGCCAGGTACAGATAGTATAGCCAAAGTGGTTTTATTACAAGTTCATACATACTATATGCGAAAATACTTTTTCCCAACCTAATAGATATGCACTAGATACAAATATTTTGACAGTGAAAAGTAATTTTGCAAATACGTAAGCAGTCCCTGCTAATACAGCTACTAAAATTGGTGGTTTGCTTTTTAATGGTCTAAATAGCAAACACAGCCGTGTGATCCGGACGCGCTCAATCGCTACGACCTCGCCGATTCGGCAACCCGTGCCAAGGTTAAGGTCAACCGGCGAGTGCTCAATTAATAGCCTGAAGCCTGGGGCCCCGCCACACTCGCTTCACCTGCCATTGTTTTCACGTACTTACTTCAATAATGCGGATATTTTTAATGCAGTACATACATTTTAATGGAAAGTTCCGTCTATCATGATGATCACATTTCCAAAGAAAGGGTGAAATACGAAAAAAACCTTTATTTATTTCAACGTGTATAAGTATTTCATAGGGATTTATTATTTAAGTGTAATGGAATCTACTCCTAAAAAGGTTGTATATGCTTTGTCAGAACTTTCATATAACATTACAAACTAGTACAAACAATGTTGTTCATTAACAAATAAGGGCGGAATACATATTAGAATTCTTCAAATAGGTCCTTATCATCAAAGGCAGGAGAAAGTCTACGGCGTTTGGTAAAATTAATATTTTGTGACTTTAATTTGGTATTTTTTTAAATTGTTTTGGATCCCTAGTCACATTTTCAGTCATTTATCAAATTATAAAATAACAATACCTACATTATCATATTGTTGGAATTATTTTGATGTGGTCTTGGATGTTTGCGGTAAAAAGTTTATTTGTCAGGCAAAAAAAGCCGACTTTCATACAAATACCGTCGTTTAGGTACCGATTTATAAATCTAATTGGATCACCTGAAATGGTGTCATCATTAGTGACTGAATCATCCATTAATGATTAAATGAATAAAACAAAATAACCATGCAACGCGGAAGGCATTTATTCAGATTTCGCTTGGCAGTAAATAGCCCGATGCGAAACGTGCGCGACCCTGTCGAAAAATAAGCTAGGATGGTTTCCTTGTTCAAATATCGGAACATGTCAATGTCGCGCCCCGAATTAGCCACAATGTCGCGCTCAAGGCGATGCGACGCGACACGACACACGACATGAGGAAACCGCACTTCACGTCTAACGTCATTATCAACTCACCGATTTGGTCGAGGCTTCCTGATATGGCGTGAACTTCAAAATTGCACAATTTAAAATCAATGGTAGCTCCTCTCTTATGTTACCTATCAAAGATTGAAACCGATTGAGTAAATGTAGGTAGAGTCCCTTTTGTTATAAACACCAATATAGTTTTAAGGGTGTTTTTGTGTTGATATCTGTAATCATCTAGCATTTATATATTTATTAAAGAAATAAGTACTATATACGTACGTGGGTATATATAGTACGTGGGTGTTGCTTAAATGGTACGCCTTTCCCCTCTCGATCAGCTCGCCTTGATATATACAGTAGAGACTTCCTGCTCTGCCTGTCTACACCACACTGAGGACAAACTACAATTCGCATATTCTCTATGAAATAATGATACGAGTATTTCCGAGTATCACAAAAACAGAGTTTGAAATGAATCAGTCTAGTCAAGCCCGCCGACCGAAACAGAAACGAACGCCAACGTGCTAATTAGAGCATTGAAATCGGCTATTGGTCCAAGATTCCAGAGCTTTGTTTAATTGCACGTTACAATAACGCAACCAGTGGATACGAGAGAAGTTGCGCGGTGGGTTCCCGCGTAATCAGAGCAGCGCGGCGGTCCAGGGCGCGGGGCTCGCGCATCACGCGTTGTATAATCCGCGAGGTGCGCGCGCACAACGCAGCATTACGCCGCACTACTCACCTACACAACACACCACGCCCAGGAATGAGGAAGTGCACTCTCTTTTCCTTGTGTTACATTTTACACGACCTCATTAATGACAGATAACTATTTTCCATCATATTTTCCAACACCTTAATCTGTGTTTATTCATAATATGACGTTGCATAATAAATATGTTGCCAAACACATCATCGTTATTATCTTCCTTGTTTGGTACCGATCAGTAGCAATAGCATTATGAGCAATGATCTTAATACGTACGAAATTGAGTGTCCTCATTTTTTAATAGTTACATGGAATACGACTACATTAGGTATACTGTTTTGTTCCAAATTTCTGCTGAAGAATAGGTATAAAATACAAATACATACATATTCGATGAACACCAATGAATGATGAACTCGCGCCGAATACATTTTTATAAGCTTTAAGAATGAGGCTCACCCTCATTCTTAAAAAGTGAAGTTAAATCTGAAAAAATATGGTGAAATATCGAAGCATATTTATTTTTATATATTTACCTATTCGGTTTCATAAAGCTTAATTTTTGAGCGTCGTGATAGCATCTGTCAGCATTACGAATGTGTAATGAGGAGAGGCGCGCGGGGGTCGATCGGGGCTCCGCCGAGCCGCGGCCGGAATATTGCGCAGCATTTGCTCCTGAAAACGTGCCCGAAGAAAGTTCACGGCCGCGCGTTGACGTTACCACCTGCCGCGCCCCGCGCCCGCGCCCGCGCCTCTCCTCTGCCCGCCGCGTCCGCCACCCGCCCAGCCTTTCGACCATCTCGTCATACGCCCACACTGATAACGCTCTTGTCTCCATACAACATTTATTGCCGACTGGATAAATAGCCTCCATTCCAATTCCTGTTACGTTTAAGTACTCACTACAGTACAGTACCTACGCAGGTCGCATGTGCGTACATAATGAACATATTGCATTGGCTCTATCATTTGTCACTTCTCCTCACAATGCTGGTGACAGCCTGACAGCTAAATCGTCAATCAATATTGATGAAACGTATAACAACTCTTTGCAACAGTGTACTGTAATTTGCTACAGAAATTAATTGCTTGAAATCCAAACCCCTGCACATTTAAGGGTTATTTATTAATCGAATATTTTTAATGTTTAATTCTAGTTAGAGATCTAAAGTTGTGGTGTTTATTTAAGTGCTCACTTTATTTTGTATAAAGATTTATTAGAAAGCATACATTTTAATCATGATGGTTTGTATTTTCCTCGAGTATTGGAAAGTGCGAATCGGTGGGGTTCGGGGCTCCACTGGCCTTGGCTCGTTCGTTGGCCGCGCGGCGGGCGGCGGCGGGCGCGGGCGCGTGTACCGCGATAATTTCGGCAGTTGCGCGCCTGTGAGAGTCTACTGACCCCGCAGTTGTTTGCGACGCAAATGATCCCCTTGACTTTATTTAAATCACCTACTCAGTCAACCGACATCGCTACATTTTTAAATGGCTTACGTTCAACATTGACTAGTAAAAAAACATTTTGTGGATGGTATGTAACATGTAACTCTTCAGAAGAAAAAGCCTTTACATACAATAAAGACGTTCCATAACTTGCTTTTTTCTGATTACGTGGGTACTTACAATCTCTTTGATAAGAACAATAATGGTAGAATAGAACTGCGTATGCAAAGTTCCCACGTTTTTAAAGGCATTTATGGATTCTTGTTACACTTTCAGAGAGTATACGTTATATCACTTAAGAATATATATAAAGATTTACGAAAGAATCTTACTAAAACTTGGTTTAGAATAGCGTGCGCAGTATGCAGAGAAAGTGCTGTGCATTACCTATTACAAACTTTCATTTGATCACAGACCGGTTTTAATCACTTTTTTATCATGTGGTCCATGTCAACAACAAACGCCTACTCTACTACCGCTTCACTAATACACTTCTCAATGAAAATGTAATAGTTTTGCTTACTCAGTCGAAGAAAATAGATACATAAAAAAAATGTGCTCTTAACTTGAGACAAGAGTTGGACCGAATGAGAAGGAAGTTAGTACAAAAGTTCATCAAACCGATTATCAATAGAAGTTAGAACGAAATTTCGTGTGGGCAGAGATCGCCATGTTTGGAATGATGTAATTACAAAAAGCAGATCTGGGTTTCTCTACAATGCGGACTAATTTAGTCTTTGGTCGCGCGATCGAAGGTGGAGTATCGTGCAAGTGACCCCTAGAGTGATAAAAAATATTGACAATAAAGCAGTCGTTCAACTTGGTATAATATATTATTACTTTGAGCTCCGCTCAGTTCAGTACTCTTTATGAAATGCACCGATTACGATATCGGTGGTTTCGATTTTGGCAATCGGTAATTTGTATCTCCTGCATTGTAAACTCACTTCCTCGTCTCCCAGCTGGCGGTGAAACGCGGCACCACATTGCACCTTGTTATTAGTAAAAAGTGGATTGGCAGAAATTTCGTCATTTACATAGCCGAGGCTTTTGTGGCATGTTTTTTTGGGAGGAAGAAGGCGGTAGGGCACACTTATGGTGCACACGCCATACGCGCCGCAAGCCGCGTGCCCACACTTCACATGCCGCTGAAATTGGTAGCCGAATCGTTTAACTTTTTCTGACATAAGTAATTGTAAAGAAATCGAAACAACATATGCTTTAACTTAAATATATATTTTTTAACAATATGATATTAAAGCTGTGTAGGTAAGTAGATAGGTAAGACTATATCCATAGCAATTATTCTAAGTATTAAGTTAGAGTAGGTTTTCTGGAACATAACATTATATGTTTAAACCAAAGATAACCTTAGGTATGGCCTCCAGTCTCACAGACAGAGTAAGAGCCTCGTGCTTCCTGGACGGAGTTAGTCTACCTAGATTTCAGAGTTCTATTCTGGATATGTAACTAATAGCACCAAAAATGCACACCGAGATTTCAAGTAAATATTTTGAAAGTTATTCATATTAATTGTCATATACAATATACTCTTTCTCTATTTTAAAATATAGTACAAATGTTAGCAAAATTGGTCTTGTTGAAGTGGGGACGTGGGTCATAGCTGGTGAAGTCGGCGACCGCGTGGCCGTGCACTCACCCGCGAGTGCGGGTAACGGTGCAGCGCGCTGCCTCTGCCTTTCCAACATTAAGTTCTGACTAAGCTTCAACACGTACGTGTATATCTTAACTTTGTATGGATGTATAGTCACTTATAAATATTAACTATAATTTTGAATAGTTTTAAGACAGAAAAATACATAACAGCACAAGATTTAAAAAAAATAAGAACCTAGATACTAATTAAAAAAGAACATTTCGGGAATCCGTATAAGAGAAGCACTACATTTGCACGAGATGTAGCAGGGACAAATCAAAATGAAAGCCTTTAGCAAAAGTAAGTTGAGTTGATAAAGCTAAAGCTTATTTGTGACAGTAAGTGGGCAACAATTGATTCATTCTAACGAGAATGAGGCCGTCACGATATCAAAAAAAGTCAAAAATTGATTTACTTACGAGCAATCTAGATTTACAAATAGAACTCTTAGATAAAAAGTAAGAACTTAAATAAAAATAGGAAATAGAACTTGTACTGTCCGAAGAGCAGTCAGAATAAATCAATAGAGAAGATGCATAATGAGAAAAAACTGATAAATGTCTCTGTTTTTTTTTACCGATTCCTTAACTTTGATTTTAGTTGATTGAAAAAATTTAAAAAATAATATTTCCATAGGATTTTTTTTAAATATAGCTACTTTTGTTATGAGGTCAATCCTGTAAACGCAATATTTGACATAGCACCCAAACAAATGTTCTTATATCACGCCTAAAAATGCGATGTAAGTGATGTCACTCCTGTCCGGTCTTTCTAAGGCATTCCGAGACACCGTTCACAGGCGGACGTGACTTTGTAACCTTTATATCTTAAGACGAAAAGGTAGCAGAAGTGGCGCCATCATTTAAAATAAATTGTTTAAAACTAAATATGGTGATATTTAAAAACTTTATTTGTACCAATGTCTAGAAAGACCTTTAAACTATTTTATGAATAACCTTTTAAAGGAATATTGGTAGTCCGTCTAGTTTTAAAACTGTTTTCGCCAAAAGTGGCCACTTTTGGCCAAAAACAGTTTTAAAAGTAGACGGACTATTAGTAATAATTTCAAAGGTTATTCATAAATTAGTTTAAAGGTCTTTCTAGACATTGATACAAATCAAATTTTTAATTATCACCATATTCGTTTTAAACCATTTATTTCAAATGAGGGCGCCACTTTAGCTACCACTTCGTCTTAACGAGATTTTGGGTTAGCAAGATGGTTTTTTTTGGACGTGCCTATTTATAGGAACTATGCATTATGCATCTTCCCTATTGTCTCAAAGCCACAAGAAAGCAAAGATAAACTTATCTGAAAAAAATGACGTGATTTTGTATTCAAAAGATACAGACAAAAACGTGTAGTTGATGTTGACCGAGCAGTGCGCTAAGATTTATGGTGAAATGATTCATTGTATATTCATTCATTACATCGCATTACATATGATTTGTGCATAAATATTTTACATATTTTGACTCAATACATATGTACCTTGTCAGGCATTGCAATGGGACAAGTGGGAGCTAGGAATCATGCAGATATTATGTAACGGAATAGTAGGTCTTATTTATTAGAAATTCTTTTATTATTTTTAAAAACTTTTTGTAATATTTTTAGTCTGTTATGTGTTTAGGCAGTTTATTTTATATCTTTATCGACATTGGATAAGGTCCTGAGTTGTGAAGTTTTAATTTTGACTGTATTTGAACTAAGTCATTTGGCTTGCGCGATTTATATCGGCGAGGAATGTCACTATGCTTACAGTATAAACTTGAGTTGTTCCTTACGAATTCGTACAGTTCCAATATGAAAATGCTGGGTAGGGTCAATATATTGAAGTCCGAAAAGTATTGTCTACAGCTCTCGGATCGCCTGATATAGTACGGGCCAGTATTCGAACACACTTTTTTTGTAGCACCAGCAGATCTTGAGCGTCTGTACTATCACCCCACATCATCACTCCGTAGCTCAGCCACGCGTGGGCGTATGCATAGTACGAAATGAGAGCAGTCTTTGTTTCTTTTAACTTCTTAGTATCTATTCATTCTTTGTTTTATAGTAATGTATAGGTAGTGCAGTTTTTCACCATTAGTCAAGGTAATTACTACCTAATAAATAAGGCATCCGCTTTTTTCATTTTTTGTACGGAAACCTACAAATATTAAAGTCCAGCGTGATATGGGTTAAGGAATAATTGTGCTGAACCCAATGGTCGTGACCTACATTGTCAGCAGATCAGAGAGCCAACCAGCGAATTCATCACCATCTGCTACCCAAACAATAGCCCAAGAGAAACCTCCTAACCCTTATGCTGACTTCCTTTCGATTTTGATTCCAAAATTCATCTTTTATGGCAAAAAAATGTGCAGGTAAAATCAAACTCGCTCATTGTTAAAAAAAATCCCAGATGCGATTCCTAACCTACCCTTTCTTTTGAGATCGAGTTTCAACAACAGGTAACGTCCAAGTTTTTGCCGAATGGGTATCTTTGTGTAAATTCACGATATCCAACTCTTATGTGAACTTGTGAAAAAGTCTTAGAATTATTGTTTAATCTAAACCTTTTGAGACAAAAAATTTAAAGATTGAGCTTTTTAAAAAATAGTTTTTTAACTTCCTTTTGTTGCGCGAATTCGTAACCGACATTCTCAGATAGGTGATGTATTGTGTCATCGCTAAACGATATCGCGATCGAGGAATGCTTTTAAAATCTGCGTCTTAATAATAAAATACCAGCGGGATGCCACGGTGTATTTCCACAACATTGTATTCTCATAATTTAGGCATTATTTTCAATTTGACGTTAAATGTGAAATTTACACGTAAGACGAATGGGCGCTAATAAATTTAATTTATCACTGACTAACACCCAACCCCTGCTTTACCTTTTTAAATAGGTAAAAATATTTAAATTAATAATTTTGTTTCATAGAATGTTTAAATTTAAGTAGGTTGGTATTTTTATCAAATCTATTTTTTTATTATTTACTTCTTCTGCATTATTAGTAAGAACTCCAATTCCTCTCTATTTTTTAAATACTGGCCACATCTTTCAAAAAACAATGTAAACCGAACAAAACATTGGTCATTGTAACTTTGTCGAAACGATACTATGGTGAATATTTTGAATGCAAAATGTGGTGCCGTTTATAGCTTCAATAAATGGGCCTCTGAGTTTTTTTATTGTATTTGCGTAAAAGCGCGGCGGGAGGCGCGGACATCATTACCGTGGTTAATGGTGCAATTGTCCTGGGACATTTTGAAGTAAAATTGTTTGAATAGCATTTATAAAAGCTCTCTTCTATTGTTCCCGCATAGGCGTGTCTGTGACCGCCAAATAGACCGGAATGTCAATATTACGTATGCGTTGCAAGTCCAGTTGCAGTTGCGTTAGTAAGCGCGATTGCACGACAATTGCAGCGTGATGACGGCAGTTCGCGAGCGCGGGCATAGGGCGAGCCCCGTTAGTACGGGGTGACTGACTCCACCACTGCAGCCTGGTGCATTGTGCTCTAACGAGAACACAGCATTACGTGCAATCATAAGCGAGCCAACCAACTTTACCGCTGCGGCCTTTGCATCATGACGATGGCGACGCCGCTCTTACCTGTAACAAAGGAAAATAATTATAAGTATATTTTGTCAACCTCTAAGTTATCCGTACATGCGTGACTCGAATCAAATGTACGCTAACGTGGCTACTAGCTGTATTACAAACAATACGCAGTTATAAATATTATAATAATCATTAAGGACGTTCACACTTCACGAAATCGTTTAATATGCTAACGTGTATTGTGTCTAAGTCAAAGCCGATGAAATACGTGTAGCACGCATAAATTAGTATTTAAATAGGAATTTAAACCGATCTATTAAGTTGCTTTAGTTGGCACAGGAAACGGGTGGGGTCAACGTTCGAAATGGTGTCATTCACTGTCGAAGTAGCTACTGAACCCAAGCTGGGCGTCCTTGAAAGAGCCACAAAATTGCCAAACTCCAACACAAGCGTAAAGTTTTGTGTATCACATAGTTATAAAGAGCACACACACGCAAGTATATAGCTCAAGAAAGTTAACTCACACCAGTAAAGGGAAAGAATTGAATTCGGTTACCACCACACGCGAGCCTGGAGTCAACGTACCGCACGCTGCGATGAAAAACTGAACCAAACATGTAGCAAGGCAGACTAGACTCAGAGCGACGCTAATAAAGTTAGTCATTCAAACATAAGACATAATAAGCATATAGTTACCGCAACAAAAATAATGCGTTGTCCAACACAATTGGCATAACACATATTATCGTCGATGACGTAATTCTTACTTCGTTTTGGGATACAATTGTATGTACTTAGTAGGTTTTATATCAGTTTTACGTTGGCGATTATGTTTATGACTCTTTGTTAGTATTCATCGTCAAAGTAGTTACGAAACTTAGAACTTTTTAGCAATTTCCGTTCCCATATTGATTCGAATACAAATAGTCGTATTTAGCCGAGTGAGTAATTTCCGGTTAAAATTCGCCTATTTGTGAAGTTGTATGTAATAATAAGATATAGCGAGGCCTCGGGCCAGTGACCGCCGCCGAATCTCAAGGTCTGCGCTGCGCACATCGCGGTAAACAAGTGCCGGTCCACGGCGCGTAGATAACTCCACCTAGCCGAAAACGTGACTTTTATAACAGAAATTTATTTTGACGTAGTCCACGTTTCACAGGTAAAGTAAAGATCAATTTTATGACTTTAAAGCTACATTTTTTAAAATACATTTGTAGGGTGTATGAAAACGATTCATCTGATACAGATATTTTATCGTAAGATTACATTAATTTTTCAGGATACTTATATTTTTCATTGTACATATTTCTGCTTAAGGGTGGTAACAATAATATAAATTATTGTTGCTTGACTTAAAAATTGCGTCTGCTTAAAATTTGCGACGCAATAGCCAAATTTATGCAAGAAAACAAGATCCTTGAATTGGTAATGGCGTGTGGACATCAAAAGTTCGATATCGCTTGTAAATCGAGCGGCTCCCATGCCTAATGTATGGAACATTTGACAAAACAGCAGTAATGAATGCCAGATTCATTTGTTATTTGATAAACACATTTAAAATTTAAATATCTGACATATCTCCCTTCTTTTATATGCAGATATAAACGCTACTAATAGGCAGCGTAAAACATTAACCTGCCCCGAACAGAATAAGTGTGTAATATAAAAGAAAATTACTTTCAATATTGTGTGAATTAAATAATCCTTCTAAAATACCTAATAGAAAAATATGGCATTAGTCCAAACTTGTGAAGCACTGAAATAGAGCTACGAGTACTTCTACGAAGTGCTACGACGCCGTAGCTTTCACTACGGTCTACGAGCGGCGTAGAAGCGTAGTGCTGGTGCGTTGCGCGGGGTGCAGGGGGCCGCCCGGCCGGTCACTGAGCCAGTGTACCAGCGCAGCAGGCCGGTAGATCGCGGGGTCTGTAGAGACCAGTGTGAATTTGGGGAAATGGCTCAGCGGTCACGGCCTCGCGCACGCTTTGCGAGAAATGCGAATAAGAATAACAACTTTTTCTCTCAACGCAATTTACTTTATAAGAATATTTACAGCTTTGAATACTTTGGCCAAATGGTTGGCACTTTTTTGCAACTATTATTAAACAGATTTCTGATAATGACTGAAAGAGAACCACAATACAAAACCAGGAAAACCATATTAGTCAGTATTCAAAATAGGCACCAACAACAAAATACATGACGTGCTAGTTCTTCATGTTAATAGATAAAAATAAAACACGTCCGTATCATGTGTACAAATTTTACTTATCAAGTTCAACAACATGTTATCAATTTGCCTTGAAATTATCGCCATCGTCTTCACAACACAATATTATAAGAAATACTTATTCGTAATTGTTGCCATTGTTGATCATAAGAGGGTTTATGAGTTATAAAGGTTTTATAGCCGAAGGGCGTTAATGATTATTTTATCACTTTGAGGGTCGTATCGTAAATTATGAATAAATAAGATCTCGGGTGTTAACGATGTGAAAAAAGATGTTTAGAATAAATACTGGGAATCACAAACATACATTTAAAAGCAATTTGTGAGTGAAGTCCTACTTATTTAGTTTTGTATATCAAAGTGATCTACAACTATTTAAAGTACTTACTCAATTAAGTAGATACACTTTGGAGACGACCATTCTACACAGAAATTGATGCTTTTTATCTTTTAAAAAAATCAGATTTCGTTGTAAAATTAATACAATAACGTTTAAGATTGGCAAAATGTTACCGGTTCAAAATTCAAGTAGATCAATTTTGATCATAGGCATATTAAATTTGTTGCAAACGTTTTCACTCCACTTACTTACTCACGGGTAAGTGCATAAGCATTGGAGATACGAGTAATTCACATGCAACTAGATGCCTCACATGTGGCCGGCGCTTCTATGTCACCCGACACGCGTTGCTTCTTCCTGGTTTGTCGCCGATCGCAGCCATCATAGCGCAGCGATCGAATGTCGCACGAACATGCGATTTTCCAGCGACCGCGCGACAAAGCGCCGCCGGCGATGTCGATGCCCTCTCTGAACTTTCCACCGGTTTAACTTGATTATTGACACACGGTGAGTGCACGAGTGCCACCTTAGCTAACGTTAGATTACGTAATAAGTGTATTGGATTTAATAATCTCGTAGGCCCCGTCATGTGTGGGAGTAGTTTAGAGAAGGTACCTTGACGTCTGAAAGAAAGTTATTTTAAAATAAGACTTAGTGATTAGTTCCTATACAGTACATTAGAACTTACTCGTTTGTTATAATTTCTTTTTGAGTAAATAAAATAAGTATAAAGTAATTTTTCTGTGCTGCTCTGGGAGCATAAAATTAACTGCTTTTTCATTCCCCTAAAGTTTTATTCATTCAGGTGTATTCAATTGAAATTATTTTAATAAAAATTGAGTTATGGAAATAGAGCATTTTACTATAAGGTGAAATGCAAATATTCATAGATACTCGTTTCCTGTATCAAACATTTGGATAAATTTACCTTTCATGCGATGGCTTGGCGTCCTGACCTCGTCCTGGTAGTCAGTAATTTTAAGCTGTTAGGCCTATTCCAAAATTTGTGAGTTGGTACGTAGTTATTACGTATGGATTGTAAATATTATTCGGCTAATCACCGACTACAACGTGATGATCGCTGGAAGCTCCAACATCGTGTTTATGAGATAATTTTCCTGGTCAGTCGGTTCACATGGACTCCTATTGAGCGTAACTGGTTTATGCGTTCAGAGGTACCGAGTTGATAGTGCCATACGCATGCACAGCGCGTAATCAGACATGATTCGCACGCTAAGGAGTGCAGCAGGGTGCAGTGTGCAAGCGAGACGGCGCGAGTTCAATGGTATTTGATATAGTGCACTGGAGTTCTTTAACCCCTTAGCCTACCTGCGATTCTTGCGAATGAGGCAGCTCGGCCGTTGTCCCTGACTGTACCACTATCAAGCATGTATCTTTTTAGGTCGACGCTAGGCGGAGTACCGACAGCAGCTTACAAATAGGTGCATTAAACAGCAATACATTTAGCAACTAACTTGTATAAAAAGATATTAGGTTACATTTTTGCAACTTTGTCCAGTTACATCCTTGCCGAAAAATGCACTGATAAGTTTAATATTAGATAGGTATATGCGCTCTGCATTAGATACTGGTTATTATTTAGATCCAAAAAACAGCAATGCAAAATAATTCGTTGCTTGCCCAAAAATTCCATGTCTTTAATCGGTATCAAATTGTAATAACTAATAATATTAATGATTGCGATGCAAACTGACGTAGTGATGTAACCAATGGACTACGAATGCTAATCACGTGGAACAGTAGCTTACCGCATGTCAACTATAATCGAGCGAGGATTTTTAAAAATTCGCAGCAGGTGTAGAGGCGCGGGTTTGAGGGGGGCGACGCTGGACGAGTTTCCGTTGTTTCGCAATAACAAGGGTTTACTGACGCCTTCGCAATTATAATTGCTGGCGTGTCATGATCGTGCTCCCGACCCCTTCACTCTATTTTTTACCCGTTTGTCCTAGAAGGTGGATATTGTTTTTAGTTGTATGTGTGTACAGTACGTTGAAGCCTTTCAGGACAGTTATAGCATAATGGCCTTGATGAATTAAGTACAAATTACGAAATAAACTATATCTCATAGCTCAGGCTGCACATCATTTTAGTCCAGAAGCCAGCAAAAAAAAGATCTGGCTTTCGGAACTGAAACACAAAAAGATTTTATTAAAGTCTGCAATTGAATACGTTGCAAGAATCTAAAATGCATTGAGTTCATATAACGTCGCATGTACAGTTTCTACTAAAATTACTCATCGATTTCTGAAAAGGTTTACTCGAAAACAGGGTTGGCCTTATTCTTTTACGGAACATCGCAATATGAAGATATATTACTAATGAGTTGGATTGCAGCATAGTACAATATCACAAATGTTGAAGAACAAGCTAACGAGACAATAGATATGAAAGGGCAAACAAACACCCGAATATTTACTCGTCTACTGACCTACAAAGCAGATAAGGAAGAAAGTCAACACAGAGAATTCAATAAATTATTCATGAACAAAAGAAATACTAATATTGTTTTGATATTGACCTCTTTACAATAATAACTTTACATAGTCGATAGGAAGAAATATGAGGTCACGCTGAAGCGGAAGATACGAGTAAACAATAAATATTAACAAGTTGAGAAAAAAATCTCTATTCGCATAGTTCAGCCATTTTTAAGGCGGCTGGATTTAAATACACGTCGGAGCATATTCGATTATAGGTTCAGAATAGAATGAAATTCATCGTTATTAATTTTTTGGCCGCAAAAAAAATCATTGTTTCTCGATAAAATAACTTTTTAAGTTGTAACGCTTTATAGTTATAACACCTACAAGTGTAATTCCCACTTACTTACAGTGTAATTACCACTCGAAAATGTAATTTAGCGAAAGGAAAATTTTGATAAATCTACAAAATTATTATTTTGAAATTCTTTCATCTACTCTATCAGAAAAAATTAAGAATCAAAAAAAGGTTAAAATTAATTTTGAAAGTTCTTTATGCAAACAATTTCGAAAAAATTTGTTAATGTATTTCATATCAATAAAGCTAAGGGTGGTACGTGAAAGCTGTAAAGTTGGTGGGCTGATGGTGGCGAGGCGGCATGGTGGTGGCGCCGCGGCGATGACCTCGGCGAGCGAGCGACGACCCAAGCCTCCGTGCCAACTATAAACTAGACCCAACATACCTATCTACTTTAAATAGTCCTGATAGCTCATTTACCCCGAGCTTCGACCTTATTATGAGGGCAAATGGATTTTAACGACCATGATAAATTTAATGGGACGACAGGTCGCTTATACATCTGCATTTGAATTTATTTTGAAATAAGCGGTCTGCATTTGAATTTATTTTGAAATAAACAATATTAATAGTTCAAAAACGTGTCTGAGATATTTAAATACAGGTACATACTCGTAGGAGTGTAAATGATAACTTATATAATAAAGTTTCCCCTTAACTATATACAAAAAATACTTTTAATAGGGTATTAAACTAATAAATAAATATAAGGGACAATTAACACTGATTGAGCTAACCCCAAAGTAAGTTCGAGACTTGAGTTATGGGATACTAATTCAATGATATAATATTTTTATAACATATACAAATATAGACAAACATCCAAGACCCAGGACAATTTGAAAAAGACCATTTTCCAACTTGCCCTGACCGGGGATCGAACCCGGCACCTCAAGGTGGCGGACTAGCATGGTGACCACTACGCCACGGAGGTCGTCAACTAAGTCGATTGATAATGCATAGGTATGTCGTTATTATCCAAAATCATAATATTTCTGAAGCGTCTGCATGCTCAAATCACGCGTATTACCACGTGATAATTCATCTATTACACCTTCCCAGGTTTTCGACAAAATTGCTGTAAAAAAATCTGCATAAAAATGTGTGTACATCTAAACGTTTGTAAATCAAAATAGTCTTCTTTCATGTGAGACACCAGAAACATAAAGGCCATAAACTGAATTGAATGGATTTTAAAACGAGCATAGATAGGTGCCGTGCACTGTTTCGTAAGGCCGTGGTCGACGGCCGGCCGAACGTTCTAGCCCCATCTCGCCAGCTTACGCAACTTCGAGAAAGTTGACATCCGCGCCGCTGCGCTCCGGCCAGCATTTTCAGTTCAACGTACCAAGAATGCACCACAATTAGCACCTCTACATGTAATAGCTATGACGGTTACGACTTATTACGATAGCTTCTTGAAAGAAAGTTGTCGGTGCACTTCTCAATTATTTGTTTGTATACTCATCTACTCCGGTAACGTTTCCGTTTGCGATTAAATATGTAAGTTTATTTATAGTTGCTATCTTTTTGTTCACGTATAGCGAACAAAATTACATAAAAGAAGGAAAATTTCTTCTTCGAGGCATTATTTTATAAGTTATAAGAGGTTCATAATATTCATAACTCTGACAAAAGTTAATCTAATAATATGACGCTCCTAAAGTTTAAAAAGGGACACCAAAACAGCAATTCGTAAAGATGTTAGTGGACTCCCGGCGAAAACAAAACACCCAATTTAATTTTGGTAATTGATTGCTGAGGTTATAAAAATAATTGACTTAACAACATAAATTCTGAGTCGCTTAATTTCGTTTTGTCATCGTAAAAGTGACTCACTGATGATTGAACTGACAAAAAGAGAAAATTAAAAATACATTATTCATTTATTTCATTATAATGAACAGCACTTTGAATCTTTGTTGCATACTCTTAATAAACCTAATTAAAATTTTGTATTGTTCTATTTTCTAAATTCTTTTCAATTATGATCTTAGGAATAACCTACTTATGACAGCAAAAGCCTGAGACATCCATGTCACCCAGTAGTCATAATTTAGTTGTATTAAATAAAATATTGAGGTAACTAAATCCTATGAACTAAACTTGTAGGTGTGAAAATGAGAAATGATATAACAGAGCTACGCGGCGTAGAGGGTCTACAAAGCATCTCCGATTCGAGCGAGCTGAAAGTTCATAAAATATTCGTGCGAAGTCTCATAAGTTAACCAGGGCACTCGCTTGTAATAAAAGTATGATCATCATGAAATTTCATTGCCACAGTGTTATCGAATTGGAGGACATTTTTATATAATTCTGGGTCAATGTACCGAGCCGATGTTTTGTTCGGCTTATCGGGCCGCCGCTATCGACTGAGCTATGTATGTCACAGATAGTGTCGCCTGTTCCCCTGTTTGTCTCGCACACAAAGGAATAGTGTTTAGTAATTTTAGGGTAATCTTTAGAATTTTATTTTATTTTCGGAATGCCATCATCAGTAAACGTGATAATAAACCTATGGATATAGTATTCTATTTAAAACAAAGTGGACAATCCAAAATCCATCTTGCTTCCAAAGAACTTATGCATTGGCCATTTTATAGTTTTCAACTGAAATAAAGAACAAAATATTATGTAGGTTTTAATTTTGAAAAGAAATATGTTAGGTCTATTACAAATGTAATTTCTACTTATAAGGGCAAGTGTTAATTAAAACGGTTTATTTAAATGTAAAGGCAATAAATTCGGTACTGCATCCCACACGCCTTCCAATACCTCCAGATTACCCATAGAGATATCTTCGAACATTCTACATTTAACACAATCCGTTGGGCCACGTGACCCATGTATTCCTTTCAAAAGCTACGTATGTCAATGCACTCGTGAGTCAGTGGCGGACCTGAACGTGGCTCAACACCGAGTAGCGATGTCCGCTGCACAAACACGGTACAAACAAATTGAAGCCAAGTTTGCCATTGTACACTGTCAAAGTATAAATGACAGCTGTTAAGTATACCAGAGATAATCAAGGGAAAATATAGACGAGGGTGGCAAGATTGTTATTTTGCTCAGCCGGGTTGTGTACATTTATTCAAATACAAAATGCAAGATAAAGAAAAAGTATATTTAACCTCGACTTTACAATACTATAAATTTAGATAACTCCATCTTTTAATAAATATTCTGTAAAAACCTCTCATTAGAGAGGCATGTCGAGCGGATCTTACAAAAATAAGCAAATAACCCGAAACTCGCGTTTCGAACAACGTGACTCTATTATTGTTTTTCAGTAGGCACATCGCGAGATTGTTGGAAAATATTGTACTTCTTACAAACAAGGAACTGTTAGTTGTTGTTGTTGCTCAATAATGGGACAAAACTGGTTAATTAAAAATAATAACCGGCCAAGTACGAGTCGGACTCGCGAACGAAGGGTTCCGTACCTATAAAAATCACGTTTGTTGTATCGGAGCCCCCCTTAAATATTAATTTAATTATTTATATTTAAAGTGAATATACAACTTAATGTTCTGTGAATATTTCAGGCGTCCACCTATTGTAGTTATTAATATCCAACAAAAAATTCTGTTTTTAGTAACAGCTTGGTGACAGACTGACAGACGGACGGACGGACTGACGGGCAGCGGAGTCTTAGTAAAAGGGTCCCGTTTTTTACCCATTGGGTACGGAACTCTAAAAAAGGAGGCCAGGTTACCACAAAACCTAGTCACATTAATTTCAATAATTTCACACACACAATAATTTCAATATAGAAATGACACTAATAGGCACATACATTTCGTAAGATTACCATGTTAATATAACCATCCGTATTGTGTAATACTACAGGCATCGTTAGGGCTTTTACAGACAAACGATAGTGTGCCAGTGACAGTTTGCGACGTATCGGAGACGACCGTCGACGACCAGTATTTGAAATCGTTGCGGCACCATTGGGGGCTGTTCGCGACCATTGGTGACAGTCGGCGACCGTCATGCCACACTGGTTGGCGACCAGGTTCGCAAGCTGTCGCTGTCGCTGACACACTGCCCCTCGTGTGTCTCATACCTAACTTATGGTATATGACATGACGTTATACGACTTCATAATTTGAAAGATGACTTAATAATAATTAATGTCACTTATTATACTTACGTTACGTTACTAACAATGAGTTAATTACATCATAAATATTATACTGTTACTGTCATACGTATACTTGAAAAAAAAACCACCTATTTGGGCAATGGTGAGTGACCTATCGTGGTAGATGTTTGTACACTTGTGTTTGTAGAATCGTTCCAAGGACGCTATTTACGTCACCTGGGGTAATCGACTTATCGAATGTGTACACGTATCAAGCGAATTTTATCCATATAACCATTTAGTAGTCACTATATTCGAACTCTACAAATCGCTTATACTTGAGTCTTTGGTAGGTATATCAGATAAAATAGATGATTCCCAACATAGACTTAAGAGGTCAATGAATCCTTTATAAAGCCTTGTTCTAAGGAATTGATGTGCTCTGACATGCTCGCCTAGGTTATTATTAAAATGTCTTGAAGAGGTTCAATCCTGAGCAGGTTGTCTAGAATAAATCGCGTGCAACGCACACAGCCACAGAGAACTGTCAGTGTGTGAAGACGCGACGTACGACAATACGTCGACGACCCAGTCGTTCACCCTTGTCAACGAGCGCCTCGCACCCCTACCCACCCTCACACTTTATTTATTCAATTATTTTTCAAAAATTTGTAAACATTCGCCATGCACGTACTTTACGTACCCATTTCTTTTAGCTATGTGACCAATTAAGTCACAATGTTGCAGTTGCAATTTTGTCAATGCAACACTCTGTATGGCTGTGGAATGAAATATTGATATGAAAAGCATAACTTTCTCTAAGTCAATAAAATAAAACGTTCGCAGCTAATTAACTGCTCGCAATTTACAACCAAGAATGTCGAAAGTTATATTTTAAAGATAGAGTTATATACTATCTAATATTATAAAAATGTTACAGAATACTTAGAAGAGTAATGATTTTTGGGAAAATATCTCCATTTTTTTAATAGAACGACCAAAGCTCAGATCATGGCTTTACAAATGTTTATCTTTACTCCAATATCGCGCAGAAAATTATAATTTGATAAACACCACCTTTTAGATTGATACTTTTTAATTTAACTTAAATGCATATCTTTTATATGTATTCAGAGTTAAGACCGTTTTTTGAGATATACATAAATATATAAAAGATATGCATGATTTTTAAGAATTTCGGGTACATTAACTCTCAATTCTAATTGTCACCGTTGCATTGGATTGTTCTAGAACAGCCGAGCAGCCGTACCTATCGGCACCTAATCGTTTCCGTGTCCACGCATACGCATCTGCATATTTATTAATATTGTTCAATTCGTTATATACATTTCTAAAACGTACAAAATTCATTATTAAATGCGAAAACAAATTCCTAACGATTTAAGAGATTATCTAAGCACAAGGGGAAAATGTTGCCTGGGACAAGTTTTATGTGGGACGACGATGACTCACTTTAGTAAAAAAAAAACTACATAACTTTTCAACAACACTCTATTAATAAAAATATACTTAGCATTAACGTGACAGAAAGTTTTTATTAATGACCCGTGACCGTGGGGCAGAAACTTTATAATTTTGTTGTAGCACGAGAGCACTTTCACTAGGAAAGTATTTCTTTTTTTCAGTTCATATATTTTTCTGCAACTAAAATGCAATAAAATAAAGTCTAAATACTTAATACTATTTGATACGACTCATAAGATTATATGACTTGAAGAACTTGGTTTTGCAATAAATAATTTTGAATACCATAAAATAACTAGGGTAAATCTGACATAAATTCTTCAGTGACGCTTAAGACATATCTTGAGCATATCGCTACCCACCTAGGCACAACATATGGCGTGGAGAGCTTTTAGTTTCCGCGTCACAGTTAACCGATATAGGGGAGTCGCGCACGCATCGGCCGGGCAACGACCGCGGGAACTTGTAACTACATCCGACGGTCGGGGCTGAAAGGACGCAAGTGCAGCCGTAGTCGTACTGGTTGCGACGTTGTTCCGCCGAGCGAGCCCGCCGTCGAGCGCTTTGAACCCGTACTCGACAGGCACAGACGTTCTTCGCAATAACGATAGATCTTCCGCATTATATCGTGCTAATTTTAAACTCACACAATGAGCTCTGTTACTAATTTAATCATCGGCTATTTTGCGAGCGCAAATTTAATATAATAGTCACGCTTATCGAAGAAGCCTTGTAGATGTTATGTTCAATATGCCAATAAGGTAAGACACCGTAAGGTAATTAATCTTGCATAAGTTTAATAAAAATAAGCTGATAAATATGAGATAAATCTATTTACAAATTTGATCATAACGATTCTTAGTAACAATTACATAAAACTACCACATAGGTCAATATCCTGAATACCTGAGTATTGAGTAATCGTATTTAGAACAAGAATGCAATCTAATACATCGAAGACCGACCGACAAACAGGTCGGCGTACTAAAAGAGAGCTTTGAGAAACTGCAAGTTATCAGAGGTCAACAAATTGCCTTTGGCGGAAGATCGGCGTGACTCGCGGTCGGAGAAAGGTTTGAGATTTCCCCTTATTACGACATCAGTCCGCGGCGACACCGCTGGAATTAGCGAGCGGGGACCACGATGGAAATGGAAAATTGCGAGGTGCAGCTGCAGCGGGGGTGCGGGGCGGGGAGATCGGGCATTCGCGTGCACTGGCCTATATGCAGTGCGACGACACGGCGCCCGGGAGCGATGCACTCCAAGTACATACTCGTAGCGCCGCGTACTCGACGCACACTCAGCCATGCACCTATTTTTCTATGCAGCTGGGTACAGCCTTTACAGAAAACTTTACTTCAAAAGGACGCTTTCAGCGAGCTGAAGGAGATTGAAATGATGGTGTACTTACAATCCTACGTAACACGATACTGGATGTCCTGTAAAGCAGAGTCATCCATGTAGAGTAGATACGTGCCTAAAAATGCAACGGTCTAAGATTGCAACAGATACAACTTTGCAAATATTTATGTTTTGCAAAACATACATTGATATCGTGTACGGAAAAATCTACAAAATTATGTGAGTCAAGGACAGGAAAGCACATTTTATTACTGGGGTTTCCTTCCTTATGTAACAAATATTGGGAATAAGCTGCGATAATTTAAACCTAAATTAAGATTGTTTTAGATTTTACGAGTATTACATATTTATAACGTTGAAAGTACTTTTTTTTTCTGCAGAACCTACTGTTTGTATGTTTTTCATGTGTAAGTCTGCAGTACTGAATATAAATATTTATACTAGAATAGCATAGCAATAAACTTGTTTTTTTTTGTAACTGCCATATTATTCAGTACGTTCAGCTCTGCTTTTGTTTAATGCATTTTACATGAATTGTATAATAAATAAATGACGCACATTCATGATATCTTTATGCACATATCAGCTTCAAATTCTAAGAACGTTGATAGAGTTGCCGGCGACTATTTGCATGCCTAGAGCACGCACAATGCTTTATGCAATACATTACGCACAATACTGCGTTTATATTATACGCGTAAAAGTGGAACGGATATCGGCGCATTACGATGAAATATGCATAAAGTGCAATGAAGCGGTAGGTATGGCCGCCAGTAGGGCTGTCGCAGGTATTTTTTCGGAAGTACCAGGACATTCAACTGTTTGAGAGGTAACTACAAAGTTAGGTACAAATACAACCAAACCCAGTATTATGATTATGTCCTCTGAACTACTCTCTTACGGAACCTTATTAAATAAATAACCGGCCAAGTGCGAGTTGAACTCGCGTGGAGAGGGTTCCTTACAATGCCAAAGATTTTCCGTGTGAAAGTGAACGGATTTATATTGAGTTTACTACTTTATTTTCAGTTGATAGAATTCTTTTAGGTTTTCCTGTAATCTACAAGTAATGAACTATATTTTGTTTTTTTTTTCAATTTAAGATTTATTTTACAATAATGAAATTAATATATTTGAGATCCTCATAACGAGCCTTTTCATTTGATAGACACAGTAAGGTTTGCAAAACGTTTTTTTTTATTTCCTAAATTGCTCAGGAAACGATCATTACTTAAAAAAAAAAATACTTTGCACATCTGTTTTTGGGTCATAGGATTACACCATCCTACCAAATTTCACCTGCTTTGTTCCATTAGATTAGGAGCAAATTGGCTGTGACATGGACGGACAGACAGACGCACGAGTGATCCTATAAGCGTTCCATTTTTTCATATGTTGTGCGGCACTCTAAAAAAATAAGGTATAGTGGCTATATATTCTATATATCATTCAAAATGTGTTGGCCTTTCCTAAAAGCAACTAAAGTAGAATTATGTTGTGGAATCCCGATAACTTTATCAGAAATTTACATTATCTATATCATTATGATTTGACTCTGGCTCAGTGCTCAATTTAAGAAGCAGAGCAGCTTTAGCAGCCCTGCGGTAGGCGAGTGCAGGGTGCACGGCCGGTGAGGTAACAGGCTGTTCCGGTCTGAATGCGGTGACTCAGCGCCATGCATCACTGTCCCCACCTGAATCCACGATTAATATTCACGTTAATGGCCTCTTTTGTCCATTCGATTATTTCAACATTTTATCGTGGGACTGGAGGAAAACAAGAATTAAAAAAATTTGGAAAGCTATGACCAGGCAAACTATGAATTGAATTCCGTACTGCTACTGCAAGTGTAAGTGTAAGTGTGTAAGTGGCCAACACTGGTGTCAGATTTTTCAAGGCATCTAACATAGCTGGGGACCAAACCCGGTGTCCCTTTACTTGCGAATCCCGCCAGGCTACTGAGCTCCATAAAGGAATGTAATTTCTTAGTACATAATTTTCCAATAATCTAATTAGTAATTTTTGTTCTTAGATTCAAAGCATGACGTTGACATATTTATTAAATCTTAACAGCTACTTACCTATGTTAAGTCGGAGGATTGGAATAAAAATATTTAGAAATGCTCGTCTCTTATAACATTTTAAAGGCCTATAAGGTAAATTACCCAACATAAAATGCTCGATATAATCAAAATCATATCCTTCCTTCATGTCAACGTGTTGTTAAAACGTGCGTGAAGCGATAGATAATCTGTTCAGCCGATAGGTACCTGATACATTTGCCTAAAGTGTTGGCAGGTTGTTAATCTTCCACTGACGGCTGTTGATAATGTAGTTAGCTTAAAGTTCACTGACCTCTCATATTAGTTAGGCATACTAATAAAATTATTGTCTCTATGATGCATACAAATTGATAATAACACGAAAATTGGTAGTTGTAAGCTATTTTATTAAATCGGAAACAAGTAAACAAAGATGTCTGTCAGTATGTCATTGAAACAAAATTAATGTAAATATTTACGCATTACTTTCAATAAATTTTTGCAAACGATACTATAAAAAATGCATTAACATCATTTAAATGGTCACGTTTAATTAATAATGCCAAATTCGTAAACGAAACTCCAGTCAACTGATACTATTTATTACTTACTCAGTAGGCGAAAATTTCAAGAGCAACTAGAGGACAAAGTTCAACGACCGTCAAAAATCTTTACAAAAGCATGCAAGGATACGTACAAAATTTTGAAACTTCAAGTTGTTGTATAAAAAAGGCTTAAGAGTTACCTGCCACGTGGATAGGTGGTGGGCTTCCGTCACTTTTGAGTTCCATGCTTGGTTCGCGTAAGTTCAGGTTTTGGAAAGTTAGGTTAGAACCGGCGCGCGACCGACAGCGGTTTGGCGCGAAAGCCCGGCGGGAGCGGCGCGGCGCGTGGGCGACGGTCGCGCATGCGCCTCCGTGACGTCAACGCACAACCCCCTTTGGGCACCCACCCGACTTTATTTTAATGCGTTGCAAAAAATAAAATAGTAAAATAACCATATAAGATGCAAAGTTATATTTTTAATTATAAAAAGATTCAGAGTTTACGGTTTAGCTATTAGTAGGTATTTGTATACAAAATGTATTTTCATATTTTTTACAAGTATGAACTGTACTTTTTGAGTCCAGTAAAAAGTAGGAACCTAGCTTATATTTTCCATTTTATGTATTTTTTATATTGTACATAATACAGAATACAGGTTGACTTTTTACTCACTAACCTAATTATTGGAGCAAGTTTTGTCCATGATTTTGAACTACTTTCCATAAAATCAATTAACAAAAACCAAAAAACATCGGCTTCCCATTCAAATCAACGCTCAACGAACGAAATTGGAGGTCGAAATTTTTGTTATCAATTTTTAATAACTTTTATCATATGAAGTAGTTCAGTATAATGGACTGAACTAGCTCCAAAAATTAGGTTAGTGAGTAAAAAGTCACCCTATACATTAATTTCAAAAAAATCTTACTTCTTTATATTTCCATAATTGTCTAACAAAAAATAATTACGAATAGGTACTAGGTAGATAGTTTTAGTAAACTAAAACCACTTTAATTTACATAGCCGACCTAAAGAAAGACAATTTCGTATCAACTATTTTCGTTATAGACGTACTGAAGGGGTAGGAAATGGTCAGAGGGCGTTGGGGTCGCCAGAGTTCACGGTCACGCGGAGCCCGCCACCCCCTACCACCCCCTGCCTCCCCACGCCCACACACGCTGCCCAGCGCTGAACCCGTCCGCTCTATTTTTAGGCTCCAACTAGATAGCCTACTAATGACTACCGGGTTTTTAAGCGACGCAATTTGTACATTACATTACATAACACATTATAACAAATATGTTCGCAGTATATTTGTAAAGCCTATTAATGTGACTATTTGATGTGAGCTTATTGTATTGTAAATAATTATAGCTTTAATTTTTTTAAATTATGCCTTCAATGGAACCAAATTGGCGAAATGGAAATAAAACTTTTAAAATATCATAGAAATAGCTGTGAAAATTTGATTATCAGTGTAGAGTTCTACAAAATACATAAAATATGTTTTACTTCTAAATTAATTTTCTATATTATTAAAACATTGAAATATGCTGCTCAATAAACATACAATATGTTCTACTAATATTATTACGTTGAAATATTACTTCACTTACTCATACTTACTAATTAATAAATAAATTTGTTCCAATATACTAATATTACTGATACAAAGTATTGGGCATTTATCAATTGTAAGTAAAGCATTATGTATTCACGTAGTAGTGTTATGTATTTGTTTTTCTTCCATTCTACGTCATTCGTATGACTCTCCCTGTGGCTCTACGAGTATTTCAAGCATAGTAGCGACATCTGTCGACGCGCCTCGCGACAGCTATTCGACGCTAGATGGCGCCGACGACGGTATGCTTTTCCTTCAAATGTATTTGTTGAATTGAAGGTTCAGGATAAACTTAAACCTTTTTTTAATAAAACTGAAACCTATTTGAAAAAATCTACTTCAATCATTTTCGTTTAGCATATGCTTGGGAAGGAACTCTCACATAATTTACAGCTTAAAATTCGTAAAACAGGTATTTAGAATGTTATTAAAATAAATGTAAATATGAGCATCATGTCGAAAATCCTAAATTTAGAAATTCCTAAATGTAGAAATTCCACCGTACAGATAAAGGAAGTTTTAAGATTAACGAGATGAAAAGACAAACTAAATATTTTTCTTAATGTAGACATCTTTTTATAATTCAATTTGCTTTACGTACGAGTTACAAATCTTATTAAAAAAACCAAAGCATACTTGTTATTACATAAGCTAAAGTCACAGTAACTAGCGTCTACCTAGTTCCGAATTAAATGGGCCAGAATATTGGTCGGGGTAGGTAGGGCAGGCTGGGGTCGTTGCCCTCGCTCCCTAACCTACTCTGTATTTAGAACACGGCCGCGCTCCCGCACCGATACAGCCTGCCACATCTGGGTCACCACTGACTCATGTCATGACCCACTAGGCTTAATCATCAGCCGTAGAATAAGCGTAACGGTTACGTTAAACTAAACATATAAATGACGACCTCCGTGGCGTAGTGGTCAGACGACCTCCGTGGCGTAGTGGTCACCATGCTAGTCCGCCACCCAGAGGTCCCGGGTTCGATCCCCGGTCAGGGCAAGTTGGAAAATGGCCTTTTTCAAATTGTCCTGGGTCTTGGATGTTTATCTATATATGTATCTGTTATAAAATATAGTATCGTTGAGTTAGTATCCCATAACACAAGTCTCGAACTTACTTTGGGGCTAGCTCAATCAGTGTAATTTGTCCCTATATATTTATTTATTATTTATAAATGGTCATAAAATCTTGGCGGTTGACAAGACGGCATGAATCATCGTGATTTTGTTCGTGAAAATATTGTTTTTTTTTTTTTCTAGTAACTAGGCATGTGATTCTTTAAAAAGAGCGTATAAGTATTCTAGAAAATTATCTTCATGATATGGATATTGGCATCTCTAGATAATAAGGCTGGGTAGGGAATAATACTGAACTGGGTTTCTTTCTGCGTAATCTTCGCAGCAGTGGTCGTTCCGAAATGCTAGTAGATTTTAGCATTCGCACTAAAAATATATTTAAAAAATGATCTTAAATAAGAGATAAATTTATCCTACATTGAATATTTTTTTTAACTTTGACTTTTGAAAAGTTTATAAGCAGCTAACTACTTGCTATTGGGCGTGCAGTACTCCTCTGTGTCGACAAATTGACAAAAACATTGAAATATTTTGGACTTAAAACAAAGACTACATTTAGTGTACATATTTGAAATAAGCACCAAATATTAACAAGTTATAATATTATTTAATTTAATTAAAAACAAAATTAAAACGATATAATAACAACTTCAACTATAACAGCTTAATTTACGAGTAACGTTCGTAGATTGCTATGATGATATAAATGTTGTAGCACTGCTACAAAAGCTCTACTATAAAAGTAATGAATAAAAACTAGTTTTTCGTCCTGTAAGTAAAAATTACTAGGTATGAGGTTTCTCACATTTTTAGTTTTAATTATTTGGCGCAACTAGACATGTGTAACAAATGATCTTCATCAAAGTTAGTTAGCAAAAAGGATTTTATTTCCGAAAATGTTGCTTAAATTTTCTCTAACGTTATTTACATCATACATTTTAATAGTGTACAGCAGTGTAAGTTAATATAAAAAGCATTCTCACAGACTGTGATGTGACGGTACCGGTGTGTTGTGTCGTGCTTTCTTTTCTTACATAATACCGCCAACAATCGACGCGAACTGATGTGCGGTTACAGATTTATCAAGTAGGTATTCAGTGGAAGAAAACAATGAGTACGTTGAACTTATACTTCTTTCATCATAGCTACATATATTTTGTAGTAATTAAATAAATATTTAACTTCTTAATACACGAAACGTGCGGTAAAATAATTTTCCTAACAGTTCAAAGCTGCGAGCAGTTAAACAAATTACTCACAGTTATTTAAACTACAACAGTCTGATAAAAATCTACACAAAAAATTGAGGTAACTGATACAATGTTTGACGCTCTAAAAAAGTGTTGGCTTGTGTAGAAACGTGGCCAGGTTAGCGGGTTACGAGGGAAATATCACACGAAAAAAGACCATGGCTGACGATTCCATCGCAAACGGTCATCGGCACACTTAGGATCCATTTTGCAATACCAGTTCTAAATATACAAGAAACATATTCAACAAAGAAAGTTCATGCGTTACATTTATGCCGTATGAAATTTTCATGAAGCTGTGTTGAAACTATGGGTATTTTCCGCTGATTGTGAGCGCCTGGACGCGAGGTCCGCGGTATGACGCGAGCGCTGAACAAATTGGGGTCAGGGCGGCGCGGGCGTCGACCTGCAGCCTCTCGCCTCCCCCCTCCGCGCTGCTCCGCGCCCCGCTACACCCCCACCCTGCAAGAACCCCCATTTGTCCTCGCTTTACTTGCTACTTTTCCTTAACAACTTTCGCTGAAGGCGACGACTGTTTTATAACCATATTTGAGTGGTCATTGAAATTCTGACAGATAATGAATATCGTGTAACAATAATAGGTGTGCTATTATGATACGTTTTCTATATACGTGTGATGTGAACATTTATACGAATAATTATATCGCATCAATGACAACTTTATATTAATTGATAAATGATGACTATGTCTTGCAGTTCAGGATAAATATACCATTTTCACTTCTTAGATGGACGTAGCAAGTAATTTTAAACAAATATAGAATCACGCATATTTTAGCAAAAATAGCTTAGTTTATCTTTTCTTAATACAATATACATTTAACAATGGGTACATGATAGACAGCGATATCTACTCTTTAAGCTTTTGGATGTGATGGATGTGTCTATGCTCGGATTTTCATAGCAGGCTTTTTTTTAGTGAAGCTAGTTTAATGTTTTAGTTTACATAGATACCTTGAAAACTCTAGTGTCAAAAGTATAAGGTTGACTCGGAGATTTGTAATTAAAATGTAAATGAATTATAATTTTTATAAAATATGTTACGTTAAGTCCTTATTTTTGTATTCCATTTTAAATTTATTTAAAATAATATAAAAAATGTGTCGAGCCACGCGCAGTGTAAGGTTCCGTAGCTCCGGATGCCGACTTTAAGTTCACGCGACTAAAAGTCTAAAAAAAAAACTGTTGAATTTGTATGAAATTTTCCTTTTCCGAGCACCTACATTTTATAAGTTAATCGCCTATAACCTTTTAATTTGTAAATCCTACCCAGCTCTGATAGATTCTTTCTTTTAACTTTGTTATATACGAGTATATTACTGTCAAGATTTTTTTACATTTCCATATACAACCGATTAGCAAATGGACTCAAGTGTCCCCACACTTGACTCTTACAAAAACCAAATATTTGAGAAACGGATTCCTAAATCGAGAAGTGTTCACAAACTCACTATATTTTTGAAAAACCTATTCAAGACAACCCACACGATGGGCTAGTGAAGAAAAAAATTTGACTTCCACTTTTCATGTATGAGCTACCCTAAAAAGTACCTTTTTTCAAGTTTTTATTTTACCACTTTTTAGCTATGACTTTTATTCGCACCCATGCTAAATTACAGATTTCTAGACCTTATGGTCTCTGATTAGAATCGCGGGCAGACAGACAGACACGGAAAAAAAATAAGAGTTCCTTGTTTACTACGGAACCCTAAACATGTTATCACCTTGCATAACGTCACAGGGAAGGATTTAGTGATTTAAACAGTTATTTGTGTGGTTCGCGGGGCGGACGGCGAGCGTGACCCAATTGCCGGCGGGTGAACGAACTGGAGGCCTTGATCGCAATACCAAGCGCGCCCCGCGCCCGCACCGCGCGCTTCATGCAACCTACGTCACACCACACCACTCACACCGCAACGCACGCAATACATTGTTTCGTTATTTTTCAAAATTATGACAGTCATTTTTCTAGATTTACAACTTTGAACTGCTTTATGATTACGACTGCATTTAATAAAATGAATGGACCGAGTACTCCATTAGTAATTCAATTATGTATGTATACGTAAAATTTGATAACATTCATCAAATATTGAAATAAGTCAAAACAATGTACGCGTAACCTACTTTTAATTTTAAAAAAGTAGTTGAATAAGTAATTTTATTTTTATTAGTTTTTTTTCGCTCTTGCGCACTGAATATAGAGGATTTTTTTTTATTATTCCGGTAGATACGCAGGATTTTAAGTTTTGTTGTAACAAACATATTTTTTGATTCATTGTTATTAATAAAACATCTACATTTGTTTAAATGCCTATTTAAAATTTGAGTCAGATGTTATGTAAACTCAAAAGCATAGTATCCAGTAATATGGAATGAGTCTAGAAACCTCTATTTGTTACTTCAGACTACCTAGGTTTACAGGCGTGAGTAAAAGAGATAGTTAATTCTAGTTAGAAGCTGCACTGAGATCGTAGCAGTCTTGCAAAAGACATGTTGTCGCTATTCGCCAGTATACTGGTGTCAGAGCGAGAGTAGGACAACACAATATTCCAAGGCTTCGCGTGGATTATTATTAGAGTATCGGCGCTAGGTTATTCTGAGGCGACCTAGATAGCGCGCGGGGCCGTTGACCGCGGGCCCTCCGGGTGCGCGCGCGGCCTCCAAAAAAAAATGGCATTCAGCGATGGGCTCCACTTGCGAAACGCGACTCGACCATGATGTCGAGCGCAAAGACTCACTGATCTTTGCAAATAATGCAATCACTATTGATTGACTAATCTATATTTGTTTTGATTTTACATAAACGCATGCCTACAATAACAAACAACCGATTATCAAACCTAATAAATTACTAATGTTAATTATCAAACCAATATACGAATTTCAATAAAACCTGAGTTCCGTTTTTGGTATTTGAAAACAATGCCAACTATGTAATCGAATAGAATTGAATAGATTGTAAATTAAATAATTGCACATATTTGTAACTTGTAACATAGGCATGTTTCAGCTACTAGATTATATAAAATTTGAATCTCAACTCAAATAAAAAACCAATTCCATAACGCCCTTAAGTTCGTCTCTGTGCTTACGGCAAAGCAGGAGGGCGGGCGGCGGCGCGCGGGGTGGTGGTGATTAGCGACGTCGAATATAGCCGGGAAGGCCGAGGGCAACGAACTCCGCTTGACCCAGATCCGCGGAGGCCCCGCGCACCGCGCAACTCCCCCTCACTGGCCTTCGTGCAATAGGAAAGTGAAAAGGACGCAGTGTATCCCTGATTTAATTTGCCAATGATTCAAAAAAATAAAATAATGAACAACTTTGTTTGTGAAACTTAACAATACGTCACACGTCACCGAGACAACATCCTGAGTAAATTAACATAAAAAATTCTGCATGCTTCCTTTGCGTAATATTTATATAGTAATTTCCATGAATTGCAATTAAATAAATAAAAATGTGCATAAAGGTATGCACTGCCTGACTGAGCAAGACGAGAGTCATGTTACGCGAAACAATAAAATAGTGCATTATCTCTATGTTTAGATGCACAATGACAGTTGTACGGATCAGCTGATCGTTGACAGCTCACCTGCTAGAACCCTGCCGAGGAGTACGTCGGATTCACTGGGGGGCGGCGGCTGCTCGGGGGTTTCGTAGGGCTCCAGGTGATGCTGACGAGGGCACTCGGTCACTGTCATGATGGTCGGCGTCAGCGGCGGAAGACGCATGAGCCGCGCGGACTGGGGCGCGTGCGGCCGGCGGCGGCGTCAGCGCGAATGGCGCGCGGTGCGAGTTCGCTACGCCGCCCGCGCCCGCTCGTAGACTCGCTACGCGCCGCCCGCCCCTTGCGGCTCCCCAAGGCTTACTTACCTACATTTCGTTAGGGGTTGATTTCCACAGCTATAAGTTTTTTTATACATCCTGACAGCCCGCTGTACTAATGCGTTTTCAAATTTGATCCAAATATTACTATGTTCAAGTCATGCGTATAGACAGTTTTGTAGTCAGATCATTTACTTACAGCTAAGTTCATTGCCGCTTTCTAAGCGCAAGTACAGAAGAAGCGGCAAAGAACTGTACTGCAGCATTTTCTCCAAAAACTTTAACTTACAGTTATACTTCGGGCTTAGCCGCTGAGGGGGTCTGGGTTTTATCGAAATTTTATTACATGTGATTTTCACTAAATTGCACATTCAGGGAATAAAATATGTAAATTTACTATACTAAGTGCTTTCTAAAAGTTTCATGACTTTTACAATCGTCTGAAATGTAATTTAAGAGCTATCTGTAACCATCCGTCACAGAAAATGGAAAAAAAAAACAATAAACCGCATTCGGCCAGTGTGCGTTTTCAGTCAGACATAATAATATTTCATAATTGGCTTTGGAAGCAATGAAAAAGTGTGATATTGTGTCAATGGTCGAAGGCGGCGGAGCGTTGCCGAAAGCATAGTTAGATTGGAAGCGTCAAGTCCAACCCACTGAACTGAAAACCTAAATCTAGAACTGAAATCATTGGTGAGCGGAGAGTCGAGTTTATAGGCCAAGGCGACCAATTATGCCACTAGGAACCTTGTTCACGTGTAGTTCTATTCTGAATATTACTTTTTGATGCGGACACTTCTTCTGATTGCTACATTTGGCAATATTTATAACAAGAAAGTAAAATCAATTCGTGTCGCCAATTCTAACAAGTTTTTTAAAACTTGTCGCGTGACATAGATATTTTTTCTAACAATTACTTGTAGAAAAATTAATAATTTTATGCATGGGACATAGACATGCACTGAATTTAGAAATTAATATTATCATTTTCACCTAGGCAGTTTTCTTCTTATTTTAATACATTGTCGTGTCAATAACTACCGTACGTGCATCTTTGGGCTTACAGACGAGCGTCATCGTACCAGCGCGACACACTGTCGGTCGTATTTCGCGCGTAGCCACAGACAAATCAGTATCTGTGGCAACACTTTGCCACAGATACGGATTTGTCTGTATCTGTCACGTCCGTCGTCTTTTCTATATATTTTCAAAAGTCGCGACGGCGCCCCGTCTGTGCCTTGTCCGTGCCCCGTCAGCCCGTTTTTTCTTTGAGTCCAGCGCCTAAAATAGACGTTTCAATAAAATCCTAAATATTCAAAACTAAGTTTAAGTTAAATAAGTAGTGCAATATAGGTCGTTCGGTATGAAGCTTTGGCGTAAAGCTTACTAGCTTTATAGTTATACTTTCTTAACTGTTTTATTCTAAATAAACTAAACTCTCAGACTAAACCTAAGCTAATCTTCTACTCTTTTCACTTTTTTTTTAGGATATTCCTATACTTAACGAATTAAACAGACACACAGTATAACAATTTTTAAGATTTTTCCGAGTAACACTATTTATAAACGGGGAATGTAATATAAAAGAGTGATAATCTCCGTTAGTCGTACCCACCCCTATTTGGGATGTAAGTGGTCGCGTGTACTACATATGTAGTATTAGAATTAAATATTAAAGTAAGTACATTTTCAATTAAATTTTTAGAGTATTCCACAATTTCAAAATAGATATGATCTGTTCTACTATTGTATAACGCGCGACTAATGGAGTGGTAAATTTAATATTTCGGGATTAAAATTACCATAGTGTTTTTTTGTTGCTAACGGTTGAACCACAGGGTTGAACGCTCTAAATATATTTTGCGTTCATCATAATAACTCGGTTTGTTTTTTAGATAAGTACCATTTCCTTTCTGTAATTACTATTCTTTTTTGTCACTGGCAAATCAAAAAAAAAGTCATTTTGGGTGAATAATGGTTTAAAACCAAAAGTTAGTCCGCGTTTTATGATAGACGGATGTAGTTGAAAAGTGGTATGCCAGCTGCAAAATTTTTAACGTTATGTTTGAAGAAAAAAAGGGAAATTTTCAGCACCACATTTACATTATATGTAGATCTGTAACTTTTTTTTTTAGTGATGGTAATACAATTCTCAAGGATTATTCAGAGACCCTTCTATATAAAAGTTATTACTTACTGTCACCCATAAACATTCAATGTTCTCCAGCGACTGCGGTGTTAAATGTGTTATGTGGAATATACAAGTGTATGAGGTCAGAGTTCGGGTTAAGCTGAGCCGGGCAGCATCAGGTCGCACTGACGTCATCGCCGGTCATCCACCCTGTTCCAACCCTCCCCTCCTCACCACTTTCCTCTTTCGTCCCACATTTCACTGCACAAGCACCAAATATGCATTTTTATCTTGCAGATTCAAGAAAATTAAATGTTAATACCATTAAGTTTTTACCAAATTATTGTTTCGTATCTCTACTATGAAGTTCAAAGGAAAATAAAATGGATTCTTATTATTTTTTTACTGAAAGTCACTACTCAAAACAAAGGCTATATTTTATCCCGGGTTTACTTCAGGTACATAAACCAAGTTAATTTGGAAGCAAAAAAACGAATATCCTACAGATAAAAGCGTCTATTTTGTTATCCTCTTAAACAGAAAGCTAGAAACCATCTCATCATTTGTGATTTCTGTATATCCTCTCGCGCATCAGCCTATGGATTTTCACCTTGATTCTGTCAACCTCAACATAAATAAAGGTCTGTGTGGGTTTGTTCATGTAACAGAGAAAAACAAAATGGAAGGTTTTAATTGGCCATAGATCACTTTATTTTAAATTTTTAAAACATTTAACCTTGTGACTTGACTTCATTATGATGCAACCTCGCTGCAGCCTAATGTTTAAGAATAATACTGTTACGGCTTCTTGAGATGCTCGTAATACGTCGTTCATGAAGCAATACTCTCCTCAATTTCATACCACTAAATATTAATATTTGAAACATACACTGAGATATCGTTCTAATCGGTTTACTTGCGCTTTCTTAGAAATATTTATCAATATTTGATAAGATGAATTTTGGTGTTTTTCACTTTCAATATTATACACACAAGGGATTTGAAACCCTTTCATAAGACCCACAATCAAAAACTACGAAATATGATTTAATATTAACAGCCGGTCCATGTTGTATTACTATGTAGATATGTATATAGGTACATAAAAACCGCATCAAATATCTCTCAGGTGAAAACACCCTTAAGAATATAACCATTTATTCATAAATGTTTTATTAATTTTATATTAATATTAAATTCTCCAGGCGCAACGCAAATCTTACAATAAGAGCAATAAATTTAAATTTTTGTCGTAACGGAAACAACTCGTTGAAGACGTAACCTCTTTCTGTTTATTTACTCACACAACATCAACAACATGCTAGCATCACATAACAGAGAAGTTGTAGGGGCAGGTAATTAAAACGAGCTTAGAAGCAAAGCCGCAGTCGTTGACCCCTCGTGGAAAGTGGACCATAATGACACCACCACTTTCATTTTCGCACAACTCTCACCGACACGCGAGTTGAGATCGAAAGTGTACTACTTTTGTTGCTGCGTGCGCGCAGCTCCCCCTCTTTTTCCTCCCTCTCCTGTCCAACTTTCCTACGACAACGTCGCGCTTTCTTCGAAGCGGGCGGTGCGAACGGCACTTGTGCAATTCGCTTTCTAATTGCATTATGATCGCATTGTGAGTGATGCTAAACATCATCTCGATGTCCCACTTTCTTGAGCAATTGTATTGGCGGTCATAAATCTGGTGTCATAACAATAGAGTGTCATGTCATCTGATAAAAATACAATGCCGAAGCAAGTTAAGCTTGAAATGATTTTAATTTGACTGAAAAGTGAGCGTTCCTAGCTCTTTAGAATAATTACAATCTAAATAGTGCACTCACGCATATTGTTAGTTAACAAATCGTTAAAACAAATACAATAAAAACAAAAACTTTGCTACTCAGCTCCAGCTAATAGGCGAAGAGGTCTAATCATCTATGACATTTGTTTTTCCTGGGAGTATGTTCCCGGATGAAATTGCAAACTAGCTTATTTACTTACTAGCTGGTACCCACGACTTCGTTCGCGTTAAATTTAAAAATGACGACCACTTTTTTTCTGACATCAGATTTTAATGAAACAAAGCCGATATGTATGTTGCTCTGAGCTGAGATTAATGTGTTATTGAAAACCGCGTAATAATCCATCCAGTAGTTTCGGAGATAAACGTGAGCATACATACAGACAAGCAATATAAAACCCGTGAGGTTAATAATTCTCCACTTCACTTAAAAAACAATTAAGAAAATGAGAAACCCGACACGGATACACGAATATAATATGTATATTAATTGAGAAATAATAACTTGATCACGATTTAACGGTAGGAAAGTGAATATATGTGGACTAACAGATATGAACCAACATATAATAAATTCAAAGACATGTGTGTATTCTTTATTACGTAATATCATCATCCGAGCGTATTTCGGGTTGCATCCTCAGCGGTAACGCTTCTGAGCACGGGGTCCGCTAGCGCTACCTAACCCAGTTGATTTGACGAGATTACTTGTTTTTACACAGAGCGACTGCCGTCTGACCCCCGCATCCCAAAGGGTAGACCAGAACTAATCCTTAGATAGGTTTGATGAGCAAATGCTGGATGACGTTCGGCACCCACAGTTCATACGTGCCTTCCGAAACACGGAATCATATTCCCAGTGGGATTCGAACCCACAACCTCCAGATCACAAGGCTAACGCCTTGAACACTGGACCACGGAGGCATCAATATTTTTCATTACGCACATGCACCAAAATATTAATTTTGTGATCATGTAATACATAAAATCGTGAGTGTACATATTTATAAGTAAATAGATGAGGATTAAGAAGATAGCTATGTAAGCATATTGTCCATGTAATATATATATATATATATATATATATATATATATATATATATATATGTTATTTTGTGTTGAATGAATTGATTAAAATTATCTACGTGCACAATAATAAAATAAAAATGTGTACGAACAACGTATTATTAGTGTTCGTTGATATAAAAATTAAAAACGGTGTTTCCCAATCACAGGCACCGCAGGGGTCGCAAAGGCTGGCATTCAATGTAAATGAACTCCTTCCCTCTTGGCACCGCCGCACCACGTCGCATGTATATGCATTCACGTGCCGCAGGAAATGACTTGAAAAACTGAACTACATACATGTAAATAAAATACACAGTTTGCTTTTGTTCAAATAACGGGACCGGCTATTTAGCATCCAGGGCTGCCGCTGATTTTCTTTATGTCTCGTAAAGTTTTACTGCTGATCCAAGGTTTATTGTGTACTTAATTTATTTATTTGCCTATTTATGCTGCTATTATTTAGAAGAAATGACGTTGCGTGATAAAATTAAAATAGATGCTGTTTAAAAATTGATCGCTATTCTGATAAGATTTATTTTTATAAAGCCAAACGAATATAACGTGTTGATCTCAAGTTATGATTATCAAAATATAAGAGGTATAGATTATATTAAGATATCATTAACTTTTATCTAATCAATACGTGAGTGAAACACTTTTTAATAGAATGATAATTTCTAATGAAATATACTCGTACATGACTTAAAATTATAAACTATGATTTCGCTTATTACTGTCAGCTTAACAATAGATGTAATTTGTATCATCATTATACTTGTTTTTCTATAGAAATGCCTAAAAACCTACATTATTTGTCAAAGTAAATTAAACCAATATACATTTACCGTCTTATTATAAAACCCAGACTAACTTTGTTACTAGGTTTAAACCATTATCCCACCAAATCAAGTAGACATCTTGTAATATCACACTATCTTACCTGTCAATGTCAACTTCTATTTCGGCGGATAATGGTTTAAACCTAGTAACAAAGTTAGTCAGGGTTTTATAATAAGACGGTTAGTATTCACCTGATCCTATAATGGACCAAGAGCCCTAGAGGTGCCAGACCTAACCAATTTTCTCTCTTATCATTTGAGTGCGATAAGTAGTGTTAAAAGTAGAGTAGATTATAAATTGCTCCATATATATATATATATATATATATATATATGTAATGTATATTATTATATATGGAATTTTATATTATTGTATTTATCCGTATTTACTTATTTATTTACATCGTTTTTTATGTGCTTTACTGTTGTCTGTAAGAGAAGTGAATTTGGGCCTTTATATGTTTAAGGATCTGTTTTTAAACTAGCGAGTATGCGAAAACTGAAAGTTTGTATTTTTAGTTTACGAATTAAGTGGTTTTGTATGTACTGAGACTACTTAATAACATGCAAATGATAAGTAAGAAAATAAGTATGATCTGGCAGGCACCTCTACGACTCTTGGTCCATAAATCTTATAAGGCTAGTATGCCTAAATGCCTATGTAAGGCCTTCACAGAGAAGGATATAAAATAAGTAGTAAGATGTAGTGATTATGCATAAACATACTTCAAAAGTGTAAAAAGTCTTATATGTGTCTCAAGTAGGGGAAATATTAGTTAATGATTGTAATAACGACCCGGATATAGTTACATCATACAAGCCTGTCCGGTGACAGCCCTAAATAAAGAGGTCGATGGCCGTATCGGTAATCTGTTTGGGTTGTTTTCGTTTGTTCCTTAATTACAATACACATTGACACTTATTTCATTCATACAATATAGAACGTATTTTATTTATAGATACAAATAAAGGAGTGTTTATATCTGGAATTTGAAGACAAATACATTTTTGTTTTGCTAAGATATTTTTATAAAAAGGACTTGTTTTCCCTGAGATATTTACTGTAAACATTAAAAGTATTGGTATATTTTAGGTGTTTAAAAAAACCTAAATTGGAGGAAAAAAAGAACCACTGGAGCATATAAGATTGATTTTCTGCATCTAATTGATTTATTATGTTGGCAATAACATAAATGCAGCCCAGTCAAATCCGATCGTTTCAGATAAAGCTAACCGTGTTGCGGGGCCGTGATCTAGGTTTCGAGAGCGTCACTTCGTGGGCCTGTATGGATGTAGGTAGAAATGTATGCAAGTATGTCAGACGGATTGAGGGCGTTTACGACAAAAGGGCCCGGTCTATGTCTCGATTCTCGCATGAATGAGCAATAAATCTCATTTCATTATTTGTTGAGTTAGTTCTAGAAATATTTTATGAAAAGTAATCTCCTATTCATGTTAGTCCTTAGTCAACAAACCGGGTTGTATCCTGTGAAAACACAACAGTGATTTTATTTGGATTAGGGTCAGTTGAAATGACGACATGAGCCTGAAACGCACCCTATAAATGTTTACGAGTGTCCGTTCAGTTTCACGGCTATTTCATAATGACGTACTATTCATACCCGATGGAAGGCCGCGTATGTAGGCACACAAGTGTTCATACATAGTTAAGCGAGATAAGATTTATTGCCAACGGTAAACAATCACGGTCACTTTGTACCATCGTCACCTTGCTCCGAGGAATAGCAATAGTTGCTAACTGCCCTTCAGTTATCCTACTAATGCAACTGCAGTGACAGTCGTGATTCTTGAATATTTTACTGTATAAAATAATTTTCTTAGCTTATATAAGCTATATACTTTACTTACTAACTAGGTACAAGAACAGTGACAAATGTTAATCTACTCGTATTTAAATAATTATTGACTGTTTAAATTTAGTATCGATATCGATAGGATCGATTTATTCGATCATAATCAATGTTAAATTTTGTATTCAGTTTAACTATACTCTCGTGTACGTCCAGTAATGATTATTTACATCAACAACTGAAACTTTTTTTAAACTTTTCATTAGAAAAAGACACGTTAAAAATTGCTTAGATATTTAATAGATTTTTCATTGTTATTAAAGGAACAGTTAACCAATAAAAATAATATCGAAACAAGTGTTACTAAAGTAAATATGCAAAAGAAGGACACTCGTTGTTACCTCAACAAATGAAAAATCGTAAAGATTGGCAGTCATTTTTTTTTATCACCGATATGTTACAGTGCAATAGTTTTATTTACGCGAATAATGCAAGTATGCATGGTATAATTATATACTTCTAGTATGTAGATAATCGCTCCTTTTAATTTGATTTATGTATAAGTAAACACAGTATCATGATCATCTTAACCCTTCTTGAGATCATGTACCTTGATAACTGGTCATGAGTTATGATTGATTGAATGAGCTATAAATAAATCACTGAATTTATTTTTATGATTACTGTCCATTCCCGGTCGCTAGATGTATAACGAGTTTTCCCACAATGAAATTGAAAAGTAAAAGGCCCGTGGTGGCTGGCAGCGGTACGCAGCCTTGATCGCGCTGAATTGGCAATATCCTGGAGCTACGAGAAGCCCGATTGGCGAAACCTTGCGACCTGCAAAACTCGGTCGACGAACTCTGCAAGGCCGGCCCGCTGCCGCTTTCTTTGTTCGGCTGTCGCAACACTGGGCCCGCGCCTCGGATCGCTTTATTAAACCTTCACTCATCTAAATTACAATCGCTCGTAAACATTATCCGCGCTGATTCCCTATGACCCAATTTTGGGACAGTGCGTGCTGTGAGCGCTAGTAGTAAAGTTACGCTTTATATTTGACGTCATATGATTACGGTCATCCAATCATCTATTATTATTTTTATTACACGCATCTGCATTTTATAGCTTCAAGGCGGATATTTTTATTGCTGTTATTACTGTTTGCAGAGATAAGCGCATTATTTATTGAATATTGTCTGATTGAAGATAAATTTATGACGAGTTAGTTACTTACTTATATGAAGAAACCAACTTATGCTTAGCTAGAAAACTTTGCTTCCATCTAAAGTACTATGAAATATGTTTTCTATACCTATGTTATCAACATATTTTGGGGAAATTAAATTTTTCAAATATTAACCTCAAAATATTTTATTTCAAAATATATTTTCCCGATTTTTTCATAGCTTGTTATCTTCTAATATTACTGAATAGGTACATAATTTATAAATATAACGTATGTACGTATGTATAACCATAAGTACGAGTAGGTAATTAGTATATAAAATAAACCTAGAAAATACTTGAGCTGCATAGCCTTGTAGCTTGTAGACATAAGATCTCGCGTTACTTCGAGAAAACGTGCTAAGCGGATTTAAATGTTATCCAAGCCAAATTGTCTTCAGCTCCAGCTTAATGATTCAATTTGAAAAATGATGTCAACTGTATCCTAAAGTTACGTAAGCATAATGCTTATATGTAGGTTAGTGCGTTACATTTACGTAAGATGGGGCCTATTCAATCGCTAGTTACTGCATGACGTCTGCCGGTTACATAAAAGATTTTGCGTATTGCTCGCAAATTCGTTGTTTCATTTACGAAAAAATATATACACATCATGTTTATGTTCGCATTGCAGGATCTACAAACTGGACCACTCTGATTAACGCCCATTTTGAAGGGGAAATATTCATGCGCATTTGTAAGAAATGTCTAGTCACAGCTTTATTGCGGCTTTATCAAGCTCAATTAAGAACAATTTGTACGATTACAACTGACTGTAGGTAATAACTAGTTGAAGAATACTGTGTCGTAATTTTCCTGTTCTGATTTCACTTAATGGTATTCTTCTTTTGTTATTAAAAATATATGTGTGAATTCGTAGCAAGCGAAGCGCTACAGACTTTTTACGCATCATCAGGCGCTACGAGCTACGACTGAATCTCTTACTTATATTATAAACGTGAAAGTTTGTATGTATGGATGGATGTTTGTTACTCTTTCACGCAAAAACGCCTGTATGGATTGGAATAAAACTTTTTACCTGGATTAACACATAGGATACTTTTTATTCCGGGAAAATGTGAGGCTGCCGTGGGATTGTTAAAAATATTCCACGCGGGCAACGCCGCGGGCATCGGCTAGTCAACTATGAACATCGATCAAATTTTGCAACTTCATACCAAAGCAACCAAAGTAATAACATTACAGATTTTGTATCTTTTTCTCTTTTAAGCATTTTGTATTGTTATCATAGTAGGCTTAGGTATTGCAGTTTTTAGAAATAAAATAAATATGGTCGTATAGGCATTTACATTTGCTAGTATTGCTATTTCACAGTTATCGTAATAGGTTCCATGGCCAAGTTGCAAAAAGAAGGCGCGTGCGCAGGTACCTTACCGCCATTGGAGTGGTGCGGGGACGAGGAGGGCCACTTTCACCTGGCGAGGCTGCGCGGGCGTCGACCCCCGGTGCCCTACTCCGCTGACCTACTATGAACTAACCGAAATACTATCACTTTCAATTTGTCGAGACTATCATTAAAGCCGAGGATGCGCCTTAGGTTCCACAAGTTAAAAGAATCAATTGTTTTTTTGGAAACTACGCCTCGCAGGCATGTTTGACCTCAAATCTTAATTTACACAATGTAATTTTTATTGCGAATTATTTAAAAATTATTTAAATTAAAAAAAAATCTACAACATTTCTAAACTACTATTGCTGAGAAGAAACTCAACTGAATAGTCTCAACTCAAGGTAGAGCCGAGCAGACCAGAGCAGGCTACTAGATTCACATATGTGGATTGTGGAGCCATCACTGATTCTCCACAATCCACATATGAGAATCTTGAGGCCAGCACCTATTATAACCATTCAGTAGATCATAATTGCGAGAGTTAATAATTTTTATTAAATATCTTCTATGCGGATGCGGCACAGCGGTGATAGCGCCAGTAGAGAGTTGCAGTGACGGCGACTTGCGTAAGACTTGTTATTGGTGAGAGTGAAAGTGGTGAGGTGCTGTCTCCATACTAATGAGCGCGAAACGGGTGCGTTGGACTAGTGGCTCCGGACAGCACTGGGTTTGAGTGTCATGAGACTACTTTCTGCCCAGTTACATAACCAGCAACTTTTGCTTTCAAGAGGGGAAATTGTTAGCAAACAATCGTTAGAAATGTAAAGGTCTTTATTTTCTGGTTAAATTGAAGGGCCTTTACGTCATACTTGGTAAGGCCTGTTAAGTTAAGAGCCATTAAGAGAGACGTACCTGAATGCAATTAATAGTTTAAATATTTATTTACTGACTGCGTCCGTATTTAGGCTGTAAGTATCGACAGGAGTCTACCACCTCTTACTTATTGTATTTAAGGGTATGCATTAATTTTTCGGGGTCCAGTGCTGCCCTGATTTGAAATTAATTATATGAAAGGAACAAGAGATATTATTTAAAATTTTGTTGTCACTAAGACTTAGATAACCCTTAAAACTGTTATATGAACTACAATTGTCCCCGAAAAATTAATAATAACCTCTGAAGGGGATACCTGTATTTTCAGGAGTCCCAGTGCTGCCCCTATTTGAAATAAATCTTTTGATAGGAAACGGACACGAGAGAGATAACTTTTTAAACTATTATATGAACTACTGTCACAGAATAAGTACTAGTACTCACGTACAGAAGTATTACTTAGAAAAGAAATTCAAAGAAATATCTACTCAATGTGGTTAGCGCTATGGTTTAATTAAGCTCGCGTCAGAACTCCTCACCTCTTCGTTTAGATACCTAGACATCCATTGCAAGCCAATTTCATTCTTATTACTCTGGACAAACGATTCATGTAACTGAATTTCCCCTTTGAAGTGGTCGCCGCGCGCTTAGTAATAATGTAGGTATATTTTCGATACCTAAACGGGGAGTGACATAGGCCTGCTACTGTTTACAATTTAAAGTGAGAACGTGAAGCTTTTCTACGCACATAACATAACAAAATTATTTAAGCACCTTTTACGAATACAATGAAGCTATTTGTAAGGCCTTATTGCAACTCAAATGTCAAAATCAATGCATTGTGTGTTATTTTCATAGACTTTTTTTACTGTCTGTAATTTTAAACATTTACGCTTGTTATCATCAATATCTTTATTATTTTTGAATAAACAGCATTTCGCGCCGTAAAAGCTAATCGGCAAACACCGTCAGAGCTCGGCGGCTCTCGGATCACCGACGTCGCTTGTTGGCGACCTCGGCGGTGCGGGGCAACGAACGCTGACTAGGCCGAATGTATTACAAAGTCCGAGTGGCGGCCGCTCCCTGCCACCCTGCCTTTGAGATCCAGCCTAGCTCGCCTCTTACCGTACACCAACCTATGCCTGTAACTCTTTACATCAAGGTGAAACAAACAACCTACAATCGTTAGCAAAATGAGTTGCTAATGCCAACGACACTAGTTTTATAGTTAGAACTACAAGGATTGACTATTTATTGATATCGATTTAATGAGAGGTTTGCAAACCGTAATCTGTAAATAGATGGCGTGGTTTGTTCCGAGACTAAGATACAATGTTACTACTACTATGCAGTCGACTGTCACCAGCATTTAGTATAGGAGTTTCTCATAATTTAATTCTTATAAAAAATTACAATGCGTCTTTAGTTTTGATCAGCTCCGTCTGTTGGAGCTCGCAACTACCAAGAAAATATTATTTACTATTTAAACGATACTGAATAATGAGTATTGATAGTTGTCTCAGTTCAACAGAAAATACAAAGCCTTGCATTTGTCACAAAATTTACTAAGATATTTATAGGCGGCGCTCTCATAAAAATTTGACCTAGTTTCCTATTTGGAAATAGTTCTGAACAAATTTGGTTAGAAGAGGTTAAGTTTACTCTATTCTCCAGAGTTTAAATACTTAAATAAAAATGTGTATCAAGGAGCATTAATACACGAAGAAAATAACTATTAGATATATAGTAAATTAGTGGTAAATGTACACAATGCATCAAAAAGAGGAAAGTTTTCTTGCCTTGAATCCATGAATGCAAGATCGGAAAGGACAATGAGGTTTTAAACTTTCTTGCTTATTAAAAAAATCTAAATGACATAAGAAAGCACTACTTGCAATCTACGTATCCTACGTATCTGTGTCTGTTTGTTAATCAATCACGTAAAAACAAAGAACGAATTTTTGATCCCTTATGCACGCGAATACACACGTGATCATTAACTAATTTTTAAAATGCAATACTTATATATAAGTAAATGTTTGTTATTGAATGAAATATCTCGATTTCACATTATGAAAAATTTGCTAATATTCCGTCCGCCGTCCGTCAGTACATAGTTTTTTTTTACACGTTGTAAACAACTAATACTAATGAATGAATTGAATAGCTGCAGGCAAGCTAAAAATATGTTGATGTTGTTTTTGATGCTTATTTGTTTCCTTTGTAAATCAATTTGCTGATTATGTACTTACTCGAATGCTAGGTTGATCGGCTACCTACTAATTGCAATGTGAAGGGTCACCTACTTTTACTTTTATAACTTAAGAACTACACTGATAATTGTGTATTTGTTTGCAGTCACATATACTCTAACAAAATATAAAGTATGTATTATATAATTTTTAAAACAGAAAACGGATTTCAATATTATATTAGCAACAGACACAGAAAAGCTAAATATGCAAAAATGATATATACTTAGGCGACAAATACATTCCAGTTATTTTGGTTTAAAAACCAAACTCCATAACCGATTTTGATAAAATTTCTATATGCCTAATGGGGAAGAATATTCTTTCAAACAAAAAAAAAAATTATCTAAATAGGTCCAGGCATCTTTGAATAATCAGGGAAAAAACATAAAAAAGAAGAAGAAAAGATACCGATTAATTGAGAACCTCCTCCTTATTTAAAGTTGATTAAAAAGTGTGCAGTTTTGGTATTTTTGTTTATTCCACCGCCCTACCCTTTCACGTTTATCCCATACTTGCTCTTTCTTGTTTATCGCATCCTTACTCCTCGGAGTAAAGGCGCAATTAAGTCCAAATATTTTGATGAAATTCAATGAGTTTACGTATCATAGGATGTGATATTTCAGCTACTTATTTTTCTTTATTTTCATGGGAGAGCTGTGTTGCTGTTGAGATTGTTGTATGTGCCGCAATTCGCTACTGTCTAACAACACAAATCAGATAATTTTTTATTAAAAAGTCTAAACAAACATTTTATTGGATTTGTATGAATAATAACGTCATATTTCCTTGGAGTTAAATAGCGCTTCACGCGAAGCCCACGCCTAGCGCACGACAAGCGCGGTTTGAATTTATTTCATATAATTTGAGTCCTATCACACATCAACACAACACAAATTGCATTTACCGAAGTCCAGTCGGGGCAAGCCCCGCCAGGCGGGCGCAAGGCGCAAGGCGAGCGCGTGGCGTAGGCAAAGCGTGCGCGTGTTGACTTCGGTTAATACAATTTGAGTTGTATTGATATGTGATCGGACTCAAATTATATGCTACAAATTTCATTGCGCGCTAGGCAATAGGCATAGGCTTGGCGTGCGCGTGTCGCCCGAACACGCTAATAACAGTTTTATCACGTTGAAAATGGATATGACTTTTAATTTTCTTAACAGTACCAAATAATTTATTTTGGACCCAGTAAAGTACAAAATTTTTGGTATTATATTAATTAAGAACATACCTTACAATATAAACATCTTACAAAATAGAACTGGAACGCGCGCCTATATGTATAATGTCACCTTCTATTTTTACATTGTTAAAAAAGAAAGTTGATGCAGTAAAGTAATTGCCCCGTGGCAGTGGCCGTACAACAACAAAGTGCAGATAAATATCTTAAAAGCAATAATCGTTTTCATCACTTACGACACACATTTTATCGTAATTTAAAAAAAAAACGCGAAAAGGGAGAAACTTTATTAGTGTACTTGAAAGTAATGCTACTCATGTAACTGTTACGTATTAAGATTATCGAAAAGACGTTGATGAAAAATATTGAGTAAGATATTAAATGCAAAATATGTGATTCGGTTAGTATACTTTATTGTGTGCTTAGCAAAATGTAATTTTCTAAGTATCACATATATTAAAAGTGCATTAATTTAAAAAGAAATGTTGTACGGTTAGGCAAAATCATCACAATTTAACATTATAATCTCAACTACTGGTAATTCGGCAACACATCGACGTTCTGCACATCAGTTACAAAATATCTCAAGATTTTGATTTTTATTGTAATTTTGCGAATTCTACATTCTGCACCTAAACCAATCTAGGCAATTGCGTGATGCTATACGACCTAGTTCATTCCACTTCGTAGGTATGTCGGTTTTGCCACACACTTCTGTGGGGAGATGTCCGCTACAACGCAACAATAAGCCCACGGGTTTTAAAATTCGCCAGCATTAGAATGCGAATTTGCGGCGCACGTTCGCAAGATAAAGTCAGTCAGGGTCGGCGCGGTGCCGACGGCCGGCCATGCACCCGCGCCGCTTGCGACACCACCCCGCGCGCCGGCCCGCCAAAGCCAACATAAGCTATGGGGAAAACAACACCCACGCAACCACTGCTGACGTGGACTACAACTGTTACGAATGCAGGTTGCACTAATTCTGGACCTGTCTACAAATGGCTTGCGTCAACCGCCACTGAAAATAAACACTGAAAAGCGTGAAAATTTTCCTACGCTTCATGAGTTCAATTTATGCTTCTTTCCATAAAACGTCTACAATATGTGTTGTCTTTGTTGTCGCAGGAAAGTTCACAAATAACAAAGTTGCTGAAACTGTTCTATTTGCTACCCATGCATGCGCACGCCACGCGTCCGAGAGTCTTCAAATAACATGATGCACGTTCCTTTTCAGACTATTTTATTTAGTTGTATGTGCAAGCATTATTACGCTTTCTGTATCTACTGATGGGTATTAGAACATACTGGAGAGTCACCGTGGCCAAGCACTGGTCAAATTTATTATAATCAAATTAAACTTATAACCTTTCGACTCGAAAAGACAAGAATATAACCTAATTACCACCAGTTTTACCAGCGAAACTCCGATATTCACAACTAAGTTAGCCTCTGACCACTGCAAACTCGCATACAAATGCAATATCAACCTATAAGTTTAGAATCATAAGTCAATCTAAATAAAAACAGTCTACACTTTTGAGTCATCAAAAAGTTGTCTTGATCCTTGATGGATGACCTTAATTCTTTACGGGTACTAAGTACGTTTGGTGAAGTGTTACATTGGAGTTTATAGTAATTTGAATCATTCTAAATCTATATAAGTACTCTATTTTTCAACACTCCATCCGGTAACACTTTTCTCATTTTATGATTGTTAATTTATTAAAACCTTCGATTTGAATGAAAAAGACAAATTTGTAAAGGATTATCATCGTACAATTTTTTCTTTCAACCAGTAACTGTGCCTGTAACTGATATACGTGAAGTACATGTAGTAAGTAAATGTTACAGCATTAATTATTTGTAAGGGTGGTGGTGTATTGTGGGAGGGGGGATGTAGGGCGGGGAGGTAAGGAGCGACCCACTTGCAGTTCGACGACCGCCGGTATTTTTAGCTTGCTCCCGGAGCACGGTGCATCCTACATTGACTCGTATTTTCCATTGCACTCGCGGTGCATACGTGAGGTGACTTCAATTTAGATCTAGATAATATCGGAATGAATAAACAACGTAATTTCAGACCGAGATAAGCAAAGATCGAATGGAATTTTCCACCATATCTATTTATTCAAAGTAATATTTTTAATTTATTAATTCATATAATTAAATAATTATGTTTTTAGGGAAAGGTAAAAAAGTAGAATTTACGACTTGCTTTTCTTCCCACGTAGATCATAAAAGGTGATCGAGGGAATAGGCGCCAACATTAATCATGTAAATAGGCGATGCATCTGCCACCCATCACTATTTTGATACCCTTTTTCCATCTTTACGCCCGCCATCACGCTAAGCCTATTATGGGCCTAGGCTCTGTTTACTTCGTTAGGGATATAGAATAATTAAACTAAAAGTTCGCCCTCTGCTGTAAACTGACGACCCATCATACAGCTCCACATCTGGATAATCATTTGACCACTTTGGCTCATAGTCGGCCAAGTGCGAGTCGGAAAACACGCAGTGTGGGGTTTTCTGTAGTTGCGAATGCTGACATTGAGTTCACGGGATTAAAAAAGTCTAAAAAACTAATTTTATATTGAATTTGTTTGAAATTTTCCTTTTTCGAGAAGGTAATTTTTTTTATTTAAAATTAAAGTTGGTCTCTATTTTTAAAACCCTTTAATTTTTAAAACCTACTTAGCTATGATAGTTTTCCTTTAAATTCGTTATATATATATACTATTGCCGTGAGTTTTTTCAGCGTCCTTATACGACCCTTTAGTAGATAGAGTGGGTGGTATAGGTGGTATTAGCATTAATTTGTACCTTTTGTACTATATAATTTTAAGAGTTTAAGTGCAATAAGTTAAATAGGTAAATAAAAATGAAATAGAATAAATTGCTGACCATTCAATAAAGTTAACAGTATATATACTTACTCGTGACAAAAAGTCATGTGACGCATTACATGTGATGTAAGATATGATTCAACAATAATGCATGATGGTACAGGAAAATCAAATTGAACAATAAACAAGTAACAGTAACTTACCATTAATAATTGCATTTATTCGCCAAAAGAGAAACCGTCGAAAACATACCTGAAACAAAAGTTTTAACAATCAGTTACATAGATAGACACTTATTGACATGATCTCATGAGAAACTCAAAGTCAAAGTCAAAAATTTTTATTCAATGTAGGATAAATTTATCTTTTATTAAAGGTACTTTTTTTAAATATTATTTTAGTGCAAAAGCTAAAAACAACGAGCGTTTTGGAACGACCACTGCTGGGAAGATTACGCCGAAAGAAACCCAGTTCAGTATTGTTCCCAACCCAGCCTGATGGGCTGTTTCAGTTACAATACAGATTTACACTGAAGCTCAGTATACATGTTTGCTTTAAAAATATAATAAAAAATAATAGCACTTAACAAAACAATAAAAAAAATAACAATATCAAAGCCATAATCATCAGTATGTCACTTATACAGTTTATACTAACCATATTAACTGTCAGCAAATGATATTATGTTCTCAACTACTTTATGTGTCACAATTTCTACGGTAGAAAAAGGTATTGCTTCATTCATTCATTAATGATATTGTCTAGATGCATTTTTATTTCGTAAACTTTGTTGTTTTCAAACGCAAAAAGGCTAATGAACAGGTTTTTATCAAAATACACGATAAAGGTGTAAGTATTAGAAATAAGATATTGTAACTGAAAATAAACATGATCCATCCATTATAAGTATAATTGTCTGCTATGTAGTATCAGTAATTTGATAAAACTAAAATTCTTTCTTTCTTCTCTGCAATAGTATTGTACAACTATCGCTTGCCAATATAATTTCCAATTCATAAATGACAAAATGAATAATGAACATTGCATAAAATATTTACAGGGCTTTATATTTTTTATTAAAGATTGAATGAATTTTTCGCGGGCTCTACGATTCAAAGCTAACATTGTTGTAGCATGTGCTACGATGATTTACTCGTATTTGCTACAAAACTTCGTAGCCATAGCCCGTAGCTCTAGCACTTACAAAGTTTGTGCAATTACTTTTTTAATTTGATACATTTTTTATTAGTATGGGTACATAAAGTACTTATAATACGACTGAATATTATTTTTGTCTTAGTATTAATATAATATTGTAAAAAATATGTTAAATTATCTTTATGTTAGTAGTAACTGACGCGCGTGGCGTTGCGCGCGTGGCACTAATTTTTGACAAGCTCACAGGAACCTCATATTGCAATAAAATGTATGTCCTTTCCCAGGTCTCAAACTTTATTCGAACCAAATTTCATCTAAATCAGTTCAGTGGTATAAGTGTTAAGAGTAACAGACAATCAGAGACACAGACAGAGTAACTTTCGCATTTATATATTAGTATAGTAAAGGTATAAAAAAAATAACGAATGGAAAGTTTACAGTGACATAATTATTTTATGCAGAGGTATAATCCTCGTATATGTAATATTAATGCGATTTTTTTCTTCAATTATACAAAAAAGATTAAATGACAAGCATTAGTTTTTACCATTTAAATCTTAGTGGTTGAAGTAAACATTCATAAATTAAAAGAATTAGTGAATAGCAATTCACGTGATATAATGACAAACAACGAGTAAGAACTTATTTTTCCTCTGCGATAAAGGTATGCACCTTGATTAATTTGCCGGGTATGTCGAGTCGAGATAATTTATATTTGCAGTTCACGGCAGTGAATGGAACACAATCACCTGCAGAAACAAGGCATGCGCCTCGCAGGTTTGCCATAACCCTGGATGTTATACTGGTTCTCAATCAGGATGCGGTTCTCAGTCAAAGCGATTTACGACCGGATGTGTCTCTGAGAACGCACTAAACATTTCCATAACATAATTTATAATCCAGATAACCCTGAGATAACCCTGATAGTAATTATAACGAAGTGGACGCTACATTTTCCGACTTTATTTCTAATTTTCTCGTTTTGTTTATTTCATTCTTATCAGGTAAATGTTAAGATTCCTTAAATAGATTAATGCATTTATTGTCATATAGTGAAACACTTCAACACAGCTCACTGCTGTTAGAGTCAGCGTATTTGCCTAATTGATCAAATACATGTAGTCCAGTGCATAGCGATGATGGATAATAAGACGTAATATTTAGTAAGTGCAGTCGAGAGTCGCTTGCAGTACAGTGGCGCTCGAGTCATTACGTTGTCATCGTCCTAATTTTGCAGTGTCCTCGTTTTTGAGGTCAGCCTGTATCGGGGCAACGAACCCGTGCCCTTATCGCAGGGAGAGCGGGGCGGGTGGAGCGCGCTGCTAAGCGCTCTTGGTATTTCTGCAGTTTCCTCTACTCTACGTTAGATGGCGTTTTACAACTTGTTATTTTAAAACAGATGTTTTTTTTACTTTTACTTCTTTTACAATCGTCGATTATAAATACTTAAGTTTAATCGACTTAAGTATTTTTAATCGACGACTGTTCTTTTTGACATGAATCATTGATTTATTTTTATTTAAAACAAAGCCTTTGTGACAGATTTGGCAAACTGATATACAAAGGTACAATGATCAAAATGAATCGCCGTTTAAAAATGTAAATGAATCACGACCTATGACAAATTACCCGCTGCATCCCTATCGGCTATAGCGACGTCAAAGTGCAAATGGCGATGCAATGATAGTACGAGGTCGTAGCAACGCTCACACGCGCGTAGCCGGCGGTACGGGCGCGGGTCGACGGCCGGTAACCGGGGCAGCCTTGCTCTGTCCTCCGCGCCCTATTTCTGTCGCCACAGACCCCTCCCCTCCCTGCCCCGCATGCCGCTCTTCAACAACCCTCCAACTCCAAATTACACGACAATTAGATAATTTGAAAGATCTAAGAATTTTAGAATTTCTAACATTATAAGAGAAAATCATAAATGTCTTTCAGTAAAAAGACTTCCTGTTTTTCCTTATGTTTGACTGAGAGACAACGCTGTTTAACAATATTTTTCGTGAAACGATAAGGTTTAAACTTAAACAAAAAAAAAAAAAAAAACATAGCTTAGGAAAGGAAAAATAAAAATGATTACAATATAAGAATAAAGTTAAAATTGTCTCTATTTCGTAATGAATGGATTTTAATCGAAGAGCAAGAAAACAATAAATATGGGAATATTATTTAAATTTTTATTATTCTGATTATGTCAAGGTGATATTATGCTGCATCCTGTGGGCATCTAACGAACGTGTTTGGTGGTCACAGCTTTGTTCGACCTCATTAAACGATCATGTAAATAAGTATCAGGAAAAAGTGTTGTCCTATTTGTGCCGTAACGTCTTCGTAACCAACTTCATTATTAGAATTGTATAACGCTCGATTGTTATCAAGTGTCGTCAGTGTGTGACACACGTAGCGACATATGTTTGTATAAAGCTGAGCACACACTTGTGCGCTGGTGTGACGTTGGGCGGCTGGCGTGCGGTGACGCGCGGTTGCGTCAACTTTTACTCGCACTTTCTCGTGGTGCTCTTGCGCAACTCTCGACGGCGCAATACTGGTTCAGTCACCGACTACATACCAGTGACAGCATTTCTTCTGCTACGAACTACTGATAAGACGTAAGAGTTTTACTTTTCCCGCCATTTCGACTCGTACAAACACTGTAACAAGTTAATAATCTACGAATTCATATTACAACGCAAATTGATGATGTCATGAATAATAAGTAATTACGTGCTGTTGAACATTGAACCATTTTTAACGATCATGACATAGGAACTGTTATTCAAAACTCTTTTATTTTAGGTAAAATGTTTAAAAATTAAATAAAAAAGGTGTATAAATTTATAATTACAATGTGTAAAAATAAAATTTATCTTGAACCTGCTAACTTAAAGCCTCGTACCGTACCATACAAATTTTGAAATCCTAAAATAACTAATTAGTAATTACCTTTCTAACTATTAGTGAGCGTATTTTTTCTTTATTTCTCCTGCTTTTTGCTTTAAGTCTAAAACATGAATTTTTCTGAAATATTATTCCTGATTTCGGAATCTACTAATGGATACATTTCAATGAATAGCTAGTGGTAGGTAACGGGACGATGAGGGGGACGCGGGGGCAGCGGGGAGCACGCGGTACGTGCCCCAGTTTCACGCGGGTGCATGAACTCAAACGAGGTAAGGCCACCGACCGAAGCGAGCATGCATTGTAAAGTGTGCCTTAGCTTTACTGCATTACAAATGACTTTAGATTGCAGCGGCTTCAGTGAGTATATCGTCACAAGCTACCTAACTATTGATATCACTCGGAGGAGCTGGGCGTGTGACTCTAGATCCAGCTGCGCCACGACCTTCGCAATTATCGCCCGCGCTATGTCCGACTGTGCTGCTATGTACTCATGAAGCTTTTTAAAAAATAAAAATACCAAGACAATATCATGTCGTGAAATAGCGACCACCAGCAATTAAAGTCCGACAACCAATTGACGTCAACCCTAATTTTTGTATTGTAAATTTTATTGAGGTGACAGATATTATCTTTGTGGGAGCCAAATATGAAATAAAACACATTCAGAGAAACGGGACTGGGACGTCCTATTTCTCCTAATGTGTCTTTGTGAAAGTAGAGTACTTATTATTGTAAACTTCTTCTACAATTTTTAGAAAATTTCTTAATAATATTGAACTATTAACTTAACTTAAGTACATTAATAATGTCAAAAAGAGTAGCTTTTCAAAACTTAATAAATATAATGGTTCTTACCAATTGAACCTTAATTGATAAGTGACAGCTGAAGAATACACAATTTTTTGGCTCTAAAGACAAAAACAAATTGAACCTATTTAAATTAGTAATTGATCTAGAATAATATTTAAGTATTATTATACAACTTCTTGCTGTGCTGAACAATAATGTAAAAGTTGAATATAACGTAGCAACGACTAGTGTAGCCTTGTATTACATAGAGAGGTAAATAACCGGTCAAGGACAGTAGGGTGGGCATTCTTTGTAGTGGAACTGAAAAAATCGGCAAAGCGTAATTTTAGCGGTTGCAATATAGGTCGTCATCGATTTGTTTTACATTATTTTGTTAAAAAATCGCAACTTCTAATAAGACATTATTTTTCAGTTGAAACGAGAAATTCGCATAAAATAGGTAAAGATACTGCTGATAAATAGGACGCACAGAAAGTCAGTAGATTTGAAAAGTAAATAATGATTAAATAATTCATTTTGTATTATTAAGCTTTGTTACATATCTATATTTATGTAAAATATTGGAAAGATTGATAAAAAATATTATATATTAAACAATGCGCTATCCAAAAAGACTTACTTAGGTGAAGTTTACACATATTTTACTTATATGTATATAAAATAAACGCGAAGTTGTGTATTACGGCTATATGGCAAAATAACAACTAACAAGGAGTACAACTAATTATTGTTAAAAAATAAAACGACTAAATATAAGTATATTTTATTGTAAAATCAATTAGAGAAGAAAAAGGTACGCGCATTTGGGTCAACGAGAGCTAGTTGCACACCATTTCGCATCACTAGCGCCTCCTGAAATAGACGGTCGAATATCCCCGCCTATTACTGGCTGGCGGCATTTAAAATTTAAATGTTACATATTTTGCTAATCCATGTCTTTCGAGTTCGGAGACTAGCAAATCGTTGTGGCAGTATAGTTATATACCTGATTTGTTCTATAATATATGATAATGTTTACTAAGTAAATAAAAAGAAGACTACCTACCCTATGAACATACTTTAAAAAAGCAAGATGCGTATTCTTTGAAATGCCTACTCGTAAATAAGGCTTAGATTTGTTCAACTGGAGCTATAGGTACTACACATGGTTTACTATCTATCAAACATATAACTGCGCTCAGTCTTGTCATGCATAAAACAATCTACACATGTATAAACAGTCTCGAACTTACTTTGGGGCTAGCTAAATCTGTGTAATTTGTTCATATATATTTATTTATATTCATCTAGCAAAAAGCAGAGCTTTGTGTGGGCTAGCGATATTTTTCTAGCTTGTACTTAATAATTTTTTGACAGATTTTAAAGAGTATTATCTTTTGTTTTTTTTTTATTCTTATGGGGCATAAATATTTAATGAATTGAAACAAAAACACGTGCCATCATTTAAATTGGACGGAAAAAAGTTATTCTTAGACAAAATCTGTTGTTGTTAAAGTATAAAGGCACATGACAGAGTTCATGAATAATTCTATTGTGCTGGTATATAGGTCAAGCTGGCGTCGGACGCGTAAACAGACGCAGCCGCAGCCGTCAGAGGGACGATGGAATAATCTCCACTGAAGCTGAGCGATTTGTAAAAAAGTAGGCCGTTCCTAGTCAACCAACCAATGGGTTAAACGATCGCTGGACACACAAGGTTTGTTTTGTATTATCTGTCTTATTTACTATGAAAGTAAACACATAGACCATTCTAGGCGAGAATATAACGTATAGTTTCAATCAAGTTTCTCAAAAAGAAAATTTCAACAATAATAATAAACAATCTGCAAAAAAGTTGTATGAAGTTTTATGCTAAAGTACAGTAAAGTAAGTTATTATGCTTTCTTATGTTTCCAAAAAACTGCTTTAACAAGCTCATTAACTAATTAATTAAAAATTATAAAAACATTTTTTTTTTCACAGAGGTTAAATATATTTTTATTAATTACTTTTGAGTTTATTTGTAGTTCGCACTGTAAAAAGAAAAATATAGAGTATTTGTGCCAGAAAAAAAATTGCAATCGAAAAGATCAGATAAAGAAATCAATAAAATTGTAGATACTACGTATGAGTAAGTATGGTTTGCCGATGTTTTAATCTAACCTTGTCGTGTTTATGTGATATGGTTTACACGAACACATATTGTTTCAAAAAAATACATATATTTACTGTATAATTGTTTACTGTTAAACTCTACCCCGAGTTAAATACTAGTAGTTACTACTATATCTTCTTTTATGTTCTACTATATCTTTCAGGCTCACTAAGTTATTTTTAACCGACTTCCAAAAACGGAGGAGGTTATCAATTCGTCGCGATATTTTATGTTTTTTTTTTTTATGTGTGTTCATCGATTATTCCAAGACGCCTGGACTGATTTGAATTTTTTTTTCGTTTGAATGGGTATACTTTCCAGGTTTTCCCCCTAGAAATTTTATCAAAATCGGTTGTGTACTTTGAGGGTGAAATCAATTTTTAGTTTTGAAAAATTATGAAAAATAATATTTTAAGATTAAATATATTCATCTATATCTATGTCTATACATATAATAAAATTGTAACCGATCGCTGTCTGTACATGGAAGATAAATGAGAAAAAATATTGTTGGGGGCTTTTATCAACGCAATAGAACACAAAAATATGATTTTCAGAATTTTTGTCGATTTTCTGTGCGTTTGTGCACGCTAATCTCAGAAACGGCTACACCAATTCGGTTGCGGTTTTCACTAGTATATTTTGATAAGCCTCACTTAACATTTAGTGTTTGTTTCATCTAAATCCGTTCATATATAAAAAAGTTATATGAATTAAAAGAATCAGGTCATCAATTTTTGTTTGAAAAATTGTTATAAAATAACTGTTCCGTTACATTGACTAAACTTGTGTTATTAAATGATGATTGAAAGTTAATAATATAAAGTAAATAAAACCTGCCAAGTGCAAGTCTGACTCGCGTATGAAGGGTTCCGTACTATTATGTATAAAAAGGCACTTTTGTTGTGTGGGAGCCTTTCTAAAATATTCATTTTATTTTGTTTTTGGTGTTTGGTGTTATAGAAGCAACAAAAATTAATCATCAGTGAAAATTTCAACTGTCTATCTATCACGGTTCATGAGATAAAGCCTGGTGACAGACAGAAGGATAGAAGGATAGTTAAGTCTTAGTATTTGGGCTCCGTTTTTACCCTTTGGGTACGGAACCCTAAAAATTGACAATTTCGGTGGATTTGGAGCATTATTAAAAAAATGTTTTTTGGTCACCATAGATGTCGCTGTTAAAAAATTCAAAAATTTAAATTTAAATAATAAAGTGCGTCTCTGGGCCTCTGCAGACAAAGACTAGGGCCGCAAGACCTAACGACGCCCAACCGCCATTCTTAGCGTGATTGTGGGCGGGATAATGAAAAAAGGAATCAAAATTGGTAGTGACAGGACAGGTTCCTAGCTGCTGATCTCATTTCCGCCCATTCACTTGATCGGCTTTTACGATATGCGTGGAATGAGTTGGATAATCATTTTTTCTTTTCTCCTAAACCATGATGGAGACAAAAGCACAGTGAGTGCCGCGCTGCCTGGTACTCCTTGACTACGAGACAGATGAGGTTAGGTTAGGTTCGCAGCCTGACGGACTGCCCAGCCTGGGCGGAAGACCGCGCTGAACAGCACGGTAGTGGGGGACGGACGACCTTTCGCTGTCGACTGTGGTTCGTCACATGAACGTCGTGGAGAGCATGCAGGCCTTTGCGGAGAGCGTCATGCTCCGCAAAAAGGTGGCGGAGAGAGACCCAGAGGCGCACAGGGCGCAGGAGGCGGGATTTTGACCTGCAACTGCTGCCTCCATAACGTGGGCCAATCGGGCGGTGGAAACTGGATTTCGCTCAATAAATACGGTCCTCCGAGTTGAAAGCGCGTTTGTGCCAACACGCGCCTTTACCCTAATGAGTACAATTTTTCTTGATTCGTTTCTTCACGTAAAAAAAGGTAAGGTTAGGTTCCACCCAACTTCCCGTGGGTGGACGTAACGGTAGATCACACACACATGAAAAAAAAATTACGTAAGGTTTGGTTAGGTTAGGGGCTTTTGGAGCACCCATGCCAACATCATTTAGGACTGTTATGTGGCCTCTTTCCATGAGCATCTGTTTTCCATGGTGATACGCGTAATACACCGACGATATTCCAGTTGCCGGCCAGGCTCATTTGGCAGTCTTCGCCGACGACACGGCGCTGTCGTCGGCGAAGACAGTTAGTTTAGTAATAGTGACAGTTAGTAGTGACAGTTAGTAGTAATGAAAGTTAGTTTGAACTCAAACTGCGCCTCCAGACAGTCCTAGGCGCCCTGCTTGACAGGCTTTCAAATGGAGATTCTTAGTGAACGTCAACAAGAAGCAGACATTGCTTTTTGAAAACACCCGCTTCCGGCCACCTTTAAAGCTCTTTGGGGAAGATGTCTCGAGGTACTCGCACGTCAAATCTCTGGGAATACCTGAAGTTCGGCAGCTTGAAAGCCCACATCGATAGGGTGGTGGCGATAGCAAAAATGACCCGGTGGAAGCTCTACCCAGTACTTTTCTCTCGCTTCCCGCTATGGGCGCGGTTCAGGATGAAGTCGTACTTAAGAAAACCTATGTTTTAGGGGCCGATGGGGCTCCGCGTTAGTTGAGGAACGCCGTCATCCATTAGGACTTAAAGTAGGAACGCTTATTTCTCGACTTTTATCTCCCGCCTAGCGAAGGACATGTATAACAAGACTTACCGTTGCACCGTTACATAAGGAGGACGGGGGAGATGATACCAAATTAGTACTTATAGGCGGTGGCAGCACTCCGCTAAAGACAGCTAAAACAGAGCTGTGGGGGCTCCTGCCGAATGACCGAGTGTAAATGAAGTACTAACAAAGTCACTGCCTATTGTAAAAGCATTCAGTTTTTGAGCAGCGCCGGATCTAGATTTTTTGTAGGGGAGGGGCAAAATATGTGAATATGCCGCCCCTGTTGGTTTTGCTACCTACTTAATTATAGCTTGAAACGTGGGTTTTTAATTATTATTATAATAAAATACCTTGACATATGGTTTACTAGCTCTTGGCTGATTTAAGGCTCTTGGCTATGGTTTCCCCATAAGTGATAAAAACGTGATTATTAACTACAATAATTATGCACGAATTAGCGTTTAAAAAATCTTATTTACTGAAATGTTAAATTGTCTCGAGAATTGAGAAGAATGAATGATTTATACGAGATCATTTATGGATGAAACTGCACAGGAGTAAACGACCTGCAATTAGGACAACAAACCTCATCAAGAACAAACTATAATTTGTACGATACTTAACTACTTATCTAATTATGTTTTTTAATAGATAGACGGTTATCGCGGCATTAACATACTAATGCACGCATTCGCGTGGCAAAAATGCAATGACGCTAAACAACCGTGGAACATTTTTGTCAATTTGTCAACCTACTTGCATCCACCTGAAAGATAGTATGTTTCTTTCTGGTTCCTAAGGTTTTCTTAAGGTTCTGAGTACCCATAAACAAGGCAGGTTTGTATCAGTCGATACCTATTTGACATTTAAATTGGGCTGCATGGAAAATTGGTCTTGTATACCACATCACGTGTAAGTATGTATTCACTAGTAGGTCAGTTTGCTGGACCATGTATTGATTGTTTATTTAAAATTATAATGGACACAATTTTCCTTGAAGACCTTGTTTCCATACAGATATATATATATGTGTATATATATATATATATATATATATATATATATATATATATATATATATATATATATATATATATATATATATATATATATATATATATATATATATATATGCCGAAGACCAATAGAAATTTGTAATAATGATGACTTGGTAACACTGAGTAAAATTATTTTCAGTAAGTTTATGTACCTAAATAATTAATAATTCAAAAGTACCATTAACAACTTCAAATTTAAAGTATTCCTTAGATAATATCAAATCGAAATCTACCCAACGAAGAGTTTAACATAGTAGTAAACATCCATATAAAGTCCATTTTTACACATTATTACTCCAACAGAAATTTTTGGGATTTCTAGGTGTAAATGATTAGGAAAGTAAAGCATGACGTTAATATCTTAATTCCTCCGCCATAAACTAGGGGCAATATAAATACTGTCTTGATGCTTAAAAGTATATTAGGTATAAAATTATTATAAAATAGATAATAAGAAACTTATTAAAGAGCTGTGATTCAAGACTTTCAGTTGTCTTCAGTCACGCACATAAAAGTTCTCAAGAGAATTTGTGCAACAAATTAATACCTACCTAATAGGGGAAAATCTAGAACATTGTTGTACTGCACATAAGTCTAGTCTGTGGCGGAGTGCAGTTTAGTTAGAGCGTGTCAGTGGAGGTTACAGTCGTCCCCCCCCCACTGCCCCACAGCCCGCTGCGGGGCAATAAACTCTGCAAGGTTGCACGGCGACCGACTGCGCTATCGCTGGCTACAGTTACGATATCGCCCGCCCTTCTCCTACAAACTATTTTATTTTATTACATTGCTGTCATATCGGTATTATGCTCGAAGGTCTTATGGATTATTATTTCATTTGAAGTGCTGTTTGCTGTGCAAATCCGCCACTTTACTTGCATTGTCGTAAATAGCATCGATTGCTTTATCTAAACTCATAGTAATGCGAAATTCACAGTTTATATTTCATTGAAAATTAAAGCTGCTATTTTGCGAGTAGAACATGAATGAATAAAATGTAAAGTATGAAAATGCGGAAAATTATCTACTATTTATTAAATATTTATTGTTTTCTTAATATAATACTGAATCAAATAATAAATAAACTAATAATATTATCACCGTAAGTTTTTTTTACGAATAATAATACTTAAGTAAACTTAATTTATTCAGCCATTATAGAATCTTGGCTTGAATAAGTAATGAATAAAACACAAAATATTTCAATCAGTAAATTCTCATAATAAGTCATATTGTATATTTGGATTATGCAGTTATTTAAGTATAGATCAATTAGACTAGTTCAGCGAAGATAGAATTGATCAGAACATGACGTACTGCAGTAACAGACGACTAGCGACATCTTGTAGCGAGTAGCGGAACTACGAAGCTTCAGTCTGTTCTACTAGAGCTGAAATTAAGACTTGTACTGTTACCGTGGTTTATGCTGTGAAAATAGGATGTTTCTAGATAGATTGTTGTTTCTATTGACTAAAGGCACTCGTATTGTCATTGGTTGATCATATTCGTTCGTGCCTCCGATCCAGACACACGGGTAAGTATTGTATTTTTCTTCAAATGATTGTCTCAGGTGATAGATAACTGTTTTCTACCCCTAAAACATTATTAAATAAGCCAATTATTATACTTACAATAAAGTAGGGCCGTACATTTTGAATTTTTTTAAATAATTTTGTTCCATTTAAGTACCTAATGAACATGCAGCCAAAACAATAAGACTATCTGTATAATCCAAATGTTTACTCACCTTTTGTTCTGTACAATTTCAATTTGATAAACAATAACGATTAAATAAAATAAAAAACAAAGTAAAGTTGAAAATTTTTTGCAAAAAAACTAATTTTTTAATAAAATATGAGGTAAGTATATAAAATTACAAAGAATCAAAACTATTGCCTTGATTTTTTATAATACTTAAGTTTATATAACATTTCCAAAAACATTAGAATCTGATTAGATTTAAGGGGGGAAAACCGTTATCGCTTTTTGTATGAAAACTTTGCTTCACGATATTTTAAAGCATAGGCATTTTTTATTACTTAGTGATATTATTTTATTTTGACAATAAAAGTTCAATCACACGCTTATTTACTTTAATAACATTAAACAATAATAAAACCAGTCCAGTACGTGTCTGACTTGCGCACAAAGGGATTCGTTCCATTATCTAAAAAAAAAAACACATTTGTTATATGGGAGCCCCTTTAATATTTATTTTATTCTGTTTTTAGTTTTTATTGTAATAGCGGCAATAGAAATACATTGTCAGTGAAAATTTAAACTGTCTAGCTATCACGGTTTATGAGATACAGCCTGGTGACAGATAGACAGATCGATGGACTGAGTGACAGACAGACGTACAGCGGAGTTTTAGTAATAAGGTACCGTTTTTATCCTTTGGGTACAGAACCCTAAAAAGCAACAAATACCTATGATATTACCGTAAAAATATTAATAATTATTACTTCTACCCTACGACTTCTACGTATAAAATTATATTCACGACTTATGAAATTAAAAGAAAAGTAGGTAGTATATCTATTTACACTAAAGTATACTAATCAAATAAAATGTTAAGTATGTATTTAGTTCCAAAATAGAATCAATCCGAAAATGAAGTAGGTCGCTTAAAATACACGTGTAAAAAAGCGATAAACAAAATGAGTCAGATCAGTCGTTTGTTGCGCAGGGAGCGACGACCGCGTGACGCACGCAGCACGCAGCACGCACCGTCACACGCCCGCTACGTGGTGCCGCACGCAAATAACGACACTGACGTCGACGCGATTGCCGAAAGTAATAATTTTTCAAAACTAAACTTCACCCCCAAACTACATAACCAATTTTGATAAAAATTCTATGGGACCGCATGACATTTATACCCTTTCCAACTAAAAAATAATTTTCCAAATCCAGGCGTCTTCGAATAATCGGTGAACATACCTATATAAAAAACAACATAGAAGATTACGACGAGTTGATAACCTCGTCCTTTTTGGAAGTCGGTTAAAAATAATCCGCCTTTTATTCTATCCCGTAACAGTTATGGCACTTAAGTTGCAAGCAATTTTTTTTAAATCTATAAATCTAACAATACCTTGATGTAAGCAATGATATGCACGAGGACTATACCTAACCCTCCTTTTCCTGTCGGTCAATAATTTACTATTTATGAAATATATCATAAACAAATACGAGTAGGTACTAAGGTAAACCTATTAAAAAACTACATATGAAAATCTATTTTTTATCTAACTAAATGGTTTTTAGCACCGGTGACCGAGGTCAAACCTTTTCTTCGCCGGTCTGTTCCGGGTCCAGCGCTGCCCTCGGAAAGGAAAAGGAGATATCATTTAAAATGTCTTGACTAAGCCCTGGATAACCCTTCAACCTATTTTATGAACTACTGTATGCACTGGACCCCGGAAAATTCAGGTAAAACTACCGCAGACACCCGTGGAAATGATTACTACGTGTATCCGCAATAGGATTGCTTTTAAATTCATAAGATGCAAAGGATCAGGATGAAAGAATCAGATCTAGTTATAATGAACCCTGAATCATTTAATTTTCGGTCATTCGGTCATACGAAAAGATATTTTAAACGTACGATACTGAATCTTCGAAGTTGCAGTAAATCAGATGTCATCGGAAATATCGACGTTCGAAATTTAGAACGTATGATATTAAAAAAGCACTCGATTAGTCATTGACCATATATTTAATATGAGTTCGAAGGGGCGAAGAAGATCCGTCTAAACTCTAAAGGGTCCGTATGTAGTTATCTCAAAATGTTGTAAACGTTTGTGGCCTAATAAATGCAAGTTAATAGAGACGCCCTCTTGATACTTTCCTATAATTTAAAAATTGCTTTCTATGCATATTGAATAGGTTTTCAGTACAGTACCTAGCTAGTAGGCAGACTTAATAGTAGCGCCATCTGTTTGAAGCTCGAGCAAGTTTGCAAGTATGGGTGCAACTTGAAGGACGCAACGCCATCTATCGGAATTTTCATGAACGACGAAGGCTTCGGGGGGTGAACGTTACTTGGAAGGTCGTGAAAATTCTGCTAGATATCGCTGTTGCACAAAATATTGCCGCGGGGCGCTAAAAACAAACACCTACCAACCTAGGTAGGAAGGTAAAAATGCGCTCCGGAACACGTAATTTAAAAAAATAATAGTACTTTACTTTCTTTACCCTACCATAAAATATTATTAAATCACACGCACAGGCCAATTTTTTTGCAAAACTTATATGATAGATGATGCATCTACATACTTTTATAGGGATATTTGTGTACATTTTATGAAAAACGCGACTTTTTTTTTAAGCTAGAAAACATTTTAAACTTAAAATAGGTAATGAATAATTATTATTTTATTGGTTCTATAGGCTACATTATATGTAACTATGATACAAAACAAACATTTAGAACTTTGTATTGTATTGATAATAATAAGAAGCGATAACTTTTTACTTTTTACGATGTATACTTTATTAAATAAAATTGATTGTTTTAAACTTATTATTCTTCACGTAAAGACGATAAAAACAGAGAAATTATGGTCGCTAAACACTTGAAAATTAACTTTTTAATCGGATAAAGAATTAAAGTACTTAGTAGTAGCTCTGCTACGACTTTTGACTCACTATATTTAATCCAATTTACAAATATGTTATTATAATAACAAAATAATATAACTAGAAACTATAATAAGTATACCTACTTATATAAAAAATGTCTCACATAACATCTTGATTTTGTGATCTAGGTAGGTATGTACACAAAATTCTAATAAATAAACATAAGAGGACAAAAAGAACGTCAGGCAGGTAATAAAACTGAGCAAAAAATTTCCCGCCTCAATATGCTAACTATCTCGATTCGGCAGCACATTTAGAGTCGTGCTCTGTTTGCCCAGACGCAAATTATGCTGACTTCTAATGTAAATATCTACGTAATGTAACCTCCAGTCGACTTTCGAAATATCGCCCGGAACAAATACACGACTGACCTACAAACAGACGCGAACGCAGAATGATGATACATCAGCTGTCTTCTTCCCGCTGGTACGCAGAAGCTGAGTGCGGAAGAGACAGCTAACCTTGTTACGATGACGAGCCTCCGCTCTCAATGTCAAGTTCGCCGATTATTATTAGTGCTCAATGCCACGGACAGAAACATACGCAAGTACCTACATAACAAGAGCTGATCGCACGCAAACGTGTAAAAACTGTTTGCTTGGAAAATAAGTACTAACGAGCATGTAACTTGTTATACAGTGACGTGCTCAAATATTTTTGACAGGGTAGTCACTCTTACTTATGTTACGAGAACAGCAGCATATGAATCAAAATGAATTTTTCGCTTGTATCCGATATTATATTAGTTTGGCACAAGATAGACAAATTCTTTAGTGTCTGTATGAAATGCACGCTACTGCTTTATAACATGTCCACGCTTGAAATTGGCAGTGATGATGTGATGATATTATGACATATATTTCCATGGATTTATTTATAGCCTTTCTTTGGTTTACTGTCAATTAAACGTATGTCTTCACAAACGTTTAATTGCAAATCCTCGTAAAATAACGTTGCTGTCTCATAATTTTCGGGTGTTCAGACTTTATAGTAATATTTTACATGTATTATAAGTAAAGATACCTACCCAGTGGCATCACGTTATTTTATTTTGTTAAACTTAAATGTAATAAAGTATACTTTGATTAAACTTAATATAACTAACTATTAATAAAAATAAATAGCGGGCCCAGTACGAGTCGGACTCGCGAACGAAGGGTTTCGTACCATTATCTATAAAAAATCATATTTATGCCGATGACCTCCAATTATACATTTCATTTATACCATCCGATTGTAATACTGATGTAACCAAACTAAATGAAGATCTGAGCAGAATACATAATTGGGCTGAACGTCACTCCCTTGTCCTAAATCCAAATAAATCAAAATTTATGATATTAGGAACTAAGCATCAGGTAAATACTATTTTAGATTTTGACCCAAAAATAAATATAAACGGAAATCAACTTGAACATGTAGACGAAGCCCGTAACCTAGGTCTTGTGATGGACTCTCAGTTGCATTTTGAGAAACATTTACTAGATACAGTTAGAAACTGTTTTTATAGATTAAAAATTCTGTATAGAGTTCGAGACTATTTATCCGTTGACCTACGTATAAAGCTTTGTGATAGTCTCATTCTTTCAAAACTGAATTATGGTGATACAGTGTTTGGTCAGTGTCTTCTCGCACGTACAAAAAAGTTAATTCAAAGAGACCAAAATGCCTGTGTTAGATTCTGTTTTCCAGTACCAAGAAGGTCTCATATTACCCCATTCCTCAATAAACACAAATTACTCAACATGACTTCACGTCGCTCATATTATTTATCTACTCTTTTGTTTGGCATTATAAATAACAAGACTCCTTCTTATTTGTATAAGAAATTGAAATTTTCCTGTAGAAATAGTAGACTTCCGTCATTACTAATCTGCCCACAGTATAAATCCTCCGCATTCCGTGGCAGTTTTTAATACTCCGCCACGAAATGTTGGAATAATTTGCCACCACCTCTTAGAAATGCCAAATCTGTTTCAGGTTTTAAGCGACTTTCCAAGAAGCATTTTCTAGACATCCAACTTTAAATATCTGTGGGACAGATGCAACTTTCTTTTCAAAAGACTTATTAATTACCTATATATTACTATTAATCTGCACACTTGTATGACACTATATATTTACTATATTTTTTCCTATAAATATATTTTTCTAATTTTCACCATACTTATATTTTTATTTCATATTTTCAAATATAGATATTTTCTGGACATTTATACTACGCATAGCTCAGTTGACCTTGTTTGTAAAGTTTAGTGAACGATTCTTTGTATAAAATTGTGGTTCCACGGAAGACCAGTCCTGCTGTTTGCCTTAATTGGCGATCAGCAGCTTATGCTGAGTGGATATCACTTTCAGTGATAAAATCTTTTTTACCAAGTGTTAGTTAATAATTTAGTATTATCGCAATATTAAAGATTTACTTGTAAGTTATTAAGTGTACATTATCTTATCACTGAATAAAGATTTTTCTATTCTTTTCTATTCTATTCTATTCTATTCTAATTCTGTTTAGTACTTTTTGTTATAGTAGCAACAGCCAGCATCATCTGTGAATTTTTTTAATTTCTAGCTATCACGGTTCATGAGATACAGCGTGGTGACAGCGCAGACAGACGGACAGTGGAGTCTTAGTAATAGGGTCCCGTTTTTACCCATTGGGTACGGAACCCTAAAAACTAAACTAGATACTATAAATAACATCAAATAATATAAAAATAGAGCCAATTGTAGGGTGCAAGAGGCTGGCGGCATTTCCCCGTTAAATGATCAAGCTCAGCTTTTGGCCAAAATGCGCACCAGCCCTATAGAAGGTAACTTAAGTATGGGATGAAAATATCCTTCTATCAAATCAAATTTAAAACTGGTCAATCTTTGTGATCAAAACATTTTTTTCATTACTCTAGATAAGTAATGGAAAAAAATAGGTTTGATCACATATTTAAAAAAAAATTTACAGAAACAAATAAGCTTTCATGTTAAACGTTCACGCGTTAGAGAAAATTTTGGTATAAGTAATGAAATAAACTTATCATATAATTCGTAGGTGTATATTTCTTGAATATACTAAATTTCAAACAAAAAATATTAAAATGAATGCTGATAAGAAAAAAAAGTAAATAGAGTATAAGTCTTTCCCGTAAAGTTTCATATATTTACCACCTCAAAGATTCAAAGATACAAAAATTCAAAGATTCAAAGATTCAAAGATTCAAAGATTCAAAGATTCAAAGATTCAAAGATTTAAAGATTCAAAGATTCAAAGATTCAAAGATTCAAAGATCGAAAGATTCAAAGATTCAAAGATTCAAAGATTCAAAGTATCAAAGATTCAAAGATTCAAAGATTCAAAGATTCAAAGATTCAAAGATTCAAAGATTCAAAGATTCAAAGATTCAAAGATTCAAAGATTCAAAGATTCAAAGATTCAAAGATTCAAAGATTCAAAGATTCAAAGATTCAAAGATTCAAAGATTCAAAGATTCAAAGATTCAAAGATTCAAAGATTCAAAGATTCAAAGATTCAAAGATTCAAAGATTCAAAGATTCAAAGATTCAAAGATTCAAAGACTCAAAGATTCAAAGATTCAAAGATTCAAAGATTCAAAGATTCAAAGATTCAAAGATTCAAAGATTCAAAGATTCAAAGATTCAAAGATTCAAATTTTCAAAGATTCAAAGATTCAAAGATTCAAAGATTCAAAGATTCAAATATTCAAAGATTCAAAGATTCAAAGATTCAAAGATTCAAAGATTCAAAGATTCAAAGATTCAAAGATTCTGTAATTAAACCTTTAAAGGCACTTTTACACGTCAATAAGTATAATTTATGTTACGAGTAAAGTATATTAAAATTTAAAGAAAAGTTCGTAACGACCACTGACTGAGGAGAAACGCCGAAAGAAATTTATTTTCTTAGTATTGGTCGCCTACTCGCCAGTTGGGCTCTGTTAACGAAGCAGCCTTTTTCAGGTGGTAAAAATATAAAACTTTTTGGTATCTCAACAACATTGACCTAGTTTTATGCGGTCCTTGGCAAATCCTTGGTTGTTCTGAGTAGTCGGTCAAGGTTGTATATACCTTGATATTGAACTGGATCCAGCCACCTACAAACTTTAATACTTTGATTGATTTGTTTAGTGATAAATCTGTTTAAGTATTTTAATGTCACTGACATCAGTCAACTCAAAGAATATTTTTACTTCTAAATATTTTGTTCATGAATAAAGTACGTACATACGGTTTCTCTGGAGAGGCAGATTCTTTACTTCTCTAAAATTATTGTCCCGTGATTTCATAGATACTGTCCTACTCTTTCATACTTAGTGTAAAAGTTCCTCCGTATACTGCACCTACCTTCGTAGAGCGAGTCTCTACATTTGTATTGTAACGAGACAATAAAATGTAGGACATAATATGTAACTTTTTTCAAGTTTTAACTAAAAAAAAAGCTTGTGATCGATTACATGATGGACTTGAAAAATGTTTGTCAGTAAATCTATTTTGGGGAACAGCATTATTGAGATTAGCCATCGGTCGGGCACGGAAATAGTAACGCGACCTTGCATCTCTGGAGCTGGCCGGTACATGCTGTACATACATACCAACTTATCTTGCGTTACCTATCTTTATCTTTGCTCAGTTAAAAGTATACATACAAACACAATCACGTCTATATCCCACCCATCGCTTGGATAAAAAAAATCATCAGCATCTCAGTCTTTGTAAGTCATATTGAATTAATTAGATCTGTCCTACATGCACGTAGTCTCTGTAGCATAGTGATTTTATGTTTGTACATATAGCTATTAAACGAAAGAAGGATACTGGACTTTTTATTCAGAAATATTTTGAAAATAAATAGAATTGGGAGAATAATATTTTTTTACGTTTAACAATTTTATGACATATCTTGATCAGCTTCAAATTTAAACTTTGAAAATTTCAAGTTTGATCGATTCAAAGATTTAGCATATACAAATAGTGGTACGATGAATCATGATTTAATCATAGAAGTTTCGTTTGCCACCACTAGTCGTTTTGGCCAATTGTGGAAATGAGTCGACGGGGATTTTTAAACTATTTTTGGAAATTCTGTACAATTATTTTTATGCAAAGCATAATTGGTTGAGGTTGAGCATAGTTCAACGTCATCATGACTAATTTTGTCTTTAGAAGTCTGAAACTCTTGCCAGAAGGAGATAAAAGAACTAATAGCCACGCGTGTTCTCTTGTTCAATAAATTGTACTATGTACTGTCAAATACTAAAAACGGCACAGTGAACACATTCATCGGTGGTTTTGGCCAAATGGCACGTATCCAAAGCGCTCACAATGATTTTGATGTAACTCCTATAATGGACAGAAAGAAAATTAAGCGTATATAATAATAATAATAATAAATGTTTATTTTCTCATTTACAAAGGTAAGCCTTAAAATTATAAAATGTGGGTTCTTACAGCTAGGAATACATTTGGTTTTAAGACTTTTTCCCTTCGTTTGGAGACTAGACTATTGGAACCTGTGCCACAAGTGACTAGGCCCCTCCCTCGGATCACATAGTCTTGATGTAGAGAAAAATTTTTTGAGTAAAATGTAGAATGTATATATCTCTACATTAACAAAGTAATCCTAACAACAAAAAGTATTTTGTATTTTGTTTATTTAGCATATATAGTCGTACATATTACATTTACGGGACCTTTTGTGGCCGAAATCCCACCAATTTGATATCTTATATCCAGGGAACACTTGGAAATATCAACTTTTGTATTTAATTGCAAAACAGCGTCTAAAAGAGTAATAAGAATTTCCAAAAATTTCGATGGGAGATTTTCTAACCACACTCAATGTGATCTTTTTATGTAACTATGAACGCATGAACCATTTATTGAATTTCTTAACTACATCCGCACTACTGCTGAGGTATCATTGTAATGCAAAAGACATACTTAGATCCAAAATACGACAAAACACTATTACGTCTTAACGGGACAGACAGAGCATTTCTGGTTATAAGTTAACAAATCATTCAGTAAGTATATCGCCAGGCAAATTTAAAAATCTCCGACTATCAAGCGTTCACCCCCAATAACTTTTGAACGGCTGAATCGATTTCCATTAAACATAGCTAAGACCCATCGCGGCCGACCACGCTTCTGGATTTAAAAAAATCGCATTGAAACCAGTCGTTTATAGGAGTCACGAGGCCACAGACAGACACGCCAGACACATAACTCCCTTCGTTTTGAGTCGGGGGTTAAAAACTGGTAGGTAGTCTATTGGTGAGTGGGATAAATATAGGGAAAGTACACGCTTTAATACAAAAATGCAATTTCGGGCGTGCAACGGTCTGCAGCACGCATTTCTTGCACTATTGATCGGGTCGGCGGCCGTGACTCATGCCGCCCTTGCCCGACATTCAACCACCCCCAACCCCCGCTGCACACGCGTTATCACAACCCATCTCCCTATCTATCTATTACTCTGACAATAGGCTTGGCTTTTCTATTCTTAATGTATATTGAATACGTTTTAGAAGAAACTTTAAAAAAGATTGTTATAATTACTTATATTAGCAATTGTTCTTATTTTATTTTATATCTTAATTAATATATTACAAAGATGAGTGGTCGTTCGACGCTAATAAGAAATCAAATTGTAGAAAAAATGATTGATACCCATTTAAAAAAAAAAACGAACTACAATAACTAAATGTTTACAAAGCTTTTATCAAAAGCGAAAGATTTCTCCTTTAATTTATGTCATCAGTTGCATGCTGAAAGTAATCGTAATAGACAAAATACTTAAGGGCACGAGGGACAGGTCCCCCAAACATTGTCTTCGCACCTTGTATAGCTATAAGCTTAACAACTAAACGTAGCGCTACATGCCGGCACGACGCCCGGATCCGTCTACCCCCGTGACCAAAGACACCCTACTAACTTTTATTCCCTTATTGCCCCAAAGGGATCTCGAGCACGGCATTAAGGAGTTTCAGCCTTCTTTATTATGTGGGGTAGTGTGTGCTTGTCGATACTTTGGAACAATTTATTTATTTAGTTTTCTTATGGTTCAGGTGCATTAGTGTATGGTATTACGATTTCTTATGTTCCTTTCAATCATATTGACAATATTTCTCGTAATTTCATAAACGAATGTTAAGTATTTTCAAGTTTTATTTCTCCATATCAGGGCTGTACTTGTTATTAATAATAAACGGAGTCATATTAATGGCACGTATGTAATTTACATGGGGTGTTGTGGCATTTGAAAGGGGCAAGACCTACCCTAAGAACAGTCTCAGTGCACTCTTTTCAATCTTGATTTAAATCTTTTCGACAAATATTCTTTGATATGACATACAATGGAATAAAGATGACTGAATAAATGAAGTTTGAAGAGTTTGCTGACGTATTTACCGAACCTAGATGTAAAAGAAGCCTTCAACACGCGACCTTGTTCGGTTCAATCCCAGTCCTGGGCCACACTGCCCTAACGAGCGACTGGAGTGATAGTGTGCGTCCATACATTGCGTGTCGGCTATCACCGTATTTCATAAATAGTTTTAGTAAAAGCAACGTGCCTCGACATCATAATTACTTTTATTACACACTTTTTCAGCTGCCTGTTAAGATGGCACAAAGATAAATCAAAAACTTCATCAACTATCATATTTTTACATCTCAATAGACAAACAGGAATTTACCTCGTCTTGATGGTGTTTGCGGTAGAAATATTTAATTTTCAACAGATTCAAAAAAGTAAAGCAACTACTTCACAGTTCAGAGGAGTGGAAATATTCGTCTAGACATAGCCATCATTGCGCCTTTAAAATTAGCTACATTGCGAACGCAGCACGCGTCAACGACTAGGGCTAATGACGATGACGCCGACGAGTGTCGTTAATGAGCGCTCAAAGCTCAGTCCGTAGTCGTAATCGTTGCTCAGTAGTCGGCGTGCTCGGCATTCGATGCCGTGACAGCAGCGGCATACACTTTCCCGTTGCGCGAGGGTATGGCTGCTGGATCGATACCGCCCCACGTTCACGGTCAACGCCCTCCGCCCGCCCTACGCTTCCGCGTCACCGGCGCCGCCACCCCCCTCACCCCCTCGCACGCCTCGCTAAATATAGGTACATCGCTCCGACCCTTCAGAGCGCCTGTTACGAAACACAATTAACTTACTATTTCCAGACAAGTATTTTGTCTTCAACGCAAAGCAACGTTCGGAATTGTTCTACGTTTTTTTATAATCAGGTCAATTACGAATTATTATTAGCATACGCGCTGTGTCAAAGGTATTTCAAAAAAAATAATATTATGCAATACTCTGAAAACCGTCTTGAGTAGTCCAATTACAAGAGGTCGGAATTAGGAAGAGTTATTAATGTACTTACACTGATTTCATACAGCGAAAGTTAGAATAAAGTGGAGATGCCTCAAATCTTGAGATTAATCTTAAAGAGCAGATAAATCCCGTTATTTATTTAATAAAAAAGTTAGGTATTTACATTTACACAATTTAAATCATTGCACGCGCGACGTTGTCAATATGTAAAAACTAATAAAAAGACTAATGTAAATACTAATAAAAATTGTATGATAATTATCTTTGTTTTATTTGTCTCATATATATCTGAGGTTTTTATTATTATTGATTAGTAATATTGTTGGCAACACGGGATTGTCCATTAGAAATTCAGGGAATCCATATTAATATCAACATTTCGATGCAAGTACATAAATAACTCTACCTAATTCCGATCTCTGCTAATTACAAATAAGATAAGGTAAAATAAGGAAAATAAGAGTGTAATAAGTCAACAGTTAAATGACAGAAAAAGAAACATAAAATTTGTTGTATCCACTCTAAATAAACTGGCGTAGGAGTTGTTAGAGTTAGTTGTTAAGGATTCCTTAAAATCACTCAAGAACGCCGAAGAAACATACATTCTATCCACGTCTTTATTCCTTACGGGGTAGCCACAGGCTATAAGAAGGTACTAGGGCCATAAAAACCAACGGCCACGGCCAGAAACTCGAAAAATACATCTTGTGTATATCACTATTATGATTAATAAGATGCAGACGGACGGACGGACGGCCGTAGCTTAGTACGAGTAATAAGGACTCGTCGGTCCATTCGGTAGGAAACGAAAAGTAAGGACTAATTCATAGCATCGTTAACTAAGTTCGTTAATCTTTAGGATCCAAACTCTATTATATGCCGGATGAACGTTGAGGACTTATTTTTTTATTAATCACTGGACAACAATATTTTGCCACCATCATACTTGTAGAGGTTTCTAAGAGAATTCATTACAAAAAAAAAATAATCTAGTTATAAAAATGTGTAGGACGTCTAACTTTTTAAATATAACATGTCGAAAATTCAAATTACTTTTTTTCGGTAATTTCAAAATTATACCATTCAATTAGCTGTTTTCCAATTTTAGAATACCAGTTTAACACTGTGAAATTTTTACAGTATTTTTCATCATTGCTAAATTATTTAAAAAAATAGACTTATTACAGATTTTTTGCGGGTCGGTAGAACGCCATACAATGCGCGCAGTACACAATGTATGGGAAATATTACAGTAACTTAAATTTTTATACAATGTGGAAGGGACATAGCCTTAATAAATCGAACCACGGGCTATAAGATCACTACAGTATAATGAAACTAAAAAACAGCCAAAAACTAAACGAGATTCCCGTATAAATTGCCCGGGTGGCTGCACTCTTTTGCATGGAATTGCCGAATATTTTTTTGTGTTTTGGCGGTTATTTTAATTTCAATAGACTATAGTGATCTAGTATAGCCCGTGGGTCGATTTATTACGGGTAGGGTATGTCTCTTCCACGTTGTATATCCAAGTTCGTGTTGGGCCACGCAGTTACGAATGAGCATTCGTAACTACGGAACTTTAAGTTTATGCCACTAAGAACGTCAAAAATCTAATTTTCTATTGAATTTGAGTGAAATCATTTTGCAAGTACATTTTATAAGTTATTCGCCTGTAACTTGTTAAATTGTAAACTCTATTTAGCTCTGATAGTTTTCCTGTAAATTTCGTTATTTATACTATAGCTGTGAATTTTTTCACGTGTTTATATATAACCGTTTAGTAGATAGAGGGGGGGGGGACACTTGACTCAAACATAAATTTTCAATTTACAAATCAAAAAATGGTGTTCACAACCTCATAATATTTTTTAAAGACCTATTTAACGATATCTAAAATGACTGGTTAACGAGAAAAAAAATTGCCTTTGCACTTTACGTGTATGGGAGCTACACTAAAAAAAAATTTTTTTTTTTATATATTTTATTTTACCACTTTTTCCGCCTAATTAATATACATATCCATGCCAAATCACAGCTTTCTAGTACTTATAGTCGCTGAGTAAAACCGCGGACGGACAGACAGACAGACATGGCGAAACTATAAGGGTTCCTTGTTTACTACGGAAACCTAAAAAGGTTTAAAGATAAAACAAATTTTGTCTTGATTTTGAAAGCTGATTACATAATTTTATGTTACAAAATTGCACAGAAGCTTATTAGATTATTATTTAAGGATTGTAAGTGATGAATTACACCTGAGATATTTATGGGCACGAGCGAGCGAAGCAAGCGAAGGTGCTTATAGTTTGAGGGTGTAATTAATACTTTCACTCGAGTTGAACACTCTACTTTTCATCTAATAATAGCGAGAAAATAATTAAAACTGTTAAAATAGATTTGGTTACCTATTTAAGAAGTATCTACCTACTTTTTTTTTACTTAAAATTAAATGAAAATTCCTTTACAATTGGAGGTAATATATTTTCTATGACTGCCTCAGCTTCAGTTTTTACCGATTCAGGCATCAAATCCAAATCTTCACTTGAACTTGTAATTTTTTGTAAAAAAATAAAATAAAAATATTTTGCAATTTTTGCAACAATTATTTAAACAAAGAAATGTTCACGCCTTTTTTTATGGCCTTGCGCTCTTGGCACATTCAGTCATTAGTGTTTTTTACAGATTTCGATTATTACAGGTTTTTGAGAAATGCTTCTTGAAAGCTTGTGTTGAGTAAAATTTAAGAGTACGATATATTTGATGTGTTTTAGAATTGTATGTACATTGTGTATAATAACTTTAAGGTATTTATTTATTTTTAATTTATTTGTTTTCAAGGGGATCCAACACAATAATGGCAAAAGGCCAATTCGTTTTACTTACGATTTAGGATCTAGAGACTACCTTAGACATTTTTTTAAGAAAATTGATACACTCACTTTACCATCTTAGTACATATTTGAAAACATAATTAATGTAAGAAAAAATATTGCCTCTTTTAATAAAACAGGTGATTTTACGGGTAGAAACTTACGTACAATTGGTACATGTACTTTATTTACAAATTGAAATTAATTTCAAATTTGACATCATTCATAATTAACAATTATGATATAACAATGTATTCTCAGTCCACATATCTAATTTTAATATCAGTATAAAATTGTAAGTTGACGTTTTTGGAAAAAAATGCTGCAGTATAATTTGTTGTTGCTTCTTCTGTACTTGCGCTTATGAGGCGGCAGTAAATTTAGTTGTAAGTAAATGATCTGACGTATACAACTAACTATTATGCAATCGACAAAAGAAAATTGACAATTATCAAATTTTACAAATATCCAAAGATAAATAAATGATTCTTGACTTTTGATTTTTAATCAAAAATATTTTTTATGAATGTCGGAAAGCTAATAAAAGATTCCCACGGATAGCATTAGATTACATAAAACTATTATACAGAGTACATATCAAAAACAGCACTGACTTTACGCTAAAGCAAGCATCCGCATTTTTAGGCCACACTGAATAGTCTCACAAAAACTCTAATATGAACCTGTTATACAAGCATAAATTATTTATTAAAGAATATATGAGTTAAGGTATACGCCTTATCGACGCTGATGTTAAAGAGGTCCAGATCTGAACTCCTTGCCTGCTCGTTGACGAGACCGCTCGCATGCAGGAAATGCGTGTTTTATGATAATTGGTAGAAACAGTTGGGACATTAATAGGTTCAAATGATCTTAAGGTTTTAAGAGGTGTTTCAAACAGTATAGTCTATATATCCTGTGATAATTTAAAGAAAATAAAAATATATCAGCTATTTCGCGCCTATTTTCTGAAGGTAATAAAGGTAATAATACAGAAATCATTTTATACAAATATTTCTACACTGCGTGCTACACTCCACCATATCATGTCTTTATCCTTAATGGGACAGACAGAGCATTTTAGGTTCTGCGGCTCTAAGCATACATAGCCCAAGGTCGTTAGATCCAAAGACCACTTTTAGCGTGATGGTGGGCGGCGCGAAGGTGGAAAAAGGAATCAAGAAAATGCTTGACCCTGATATGAAGTAACTAGTATCTAATCTGTGCCTGACATTTTCAGTTCGACAACGAATCATGTTATTAGGCGATGCTTTTAGCAACCGCATCGCCAACTACTGGATTTGATTATATCCTCGCCCACTCTCACCCTTCAATCCAAGTCCATGATATTTAAGAAGAAATGAAAATAAGTTCGGAAAATCCAACAGATCGCGCCTTATTTTTATTGAAAAAAAATGTTATGGGGCTTTTGGGTAATCTGTTAATACACAGAACAAAAATAGACTCAAAGGACTTGTATCCAGAGCCGTAAATTATTTTATTTATGTAATAATGAATATAATATAGCTAGTTTAGTCTAGAAAAATCATTTAAAAAATTGTAGGTCTATGAGAAAAATGCTTGAACCTGAAATGTTGAGAGTAGAGCCCTACCTCAACGCTCCGCTTATGAGGCGTGTAAGTAACGATGTAACACAAAAACATTACACAGGCGTTATAAGAGCGAAGTAGGAAATACAAGTTAACGTTCCCCTTCTACGATTTAAATGGCATTATACATTATACACCATTCTAGGAAAAAATTTTGGTAGTTATTATAATAGATATATTACGTGATATCCTTCAAATATATTTTTTTCTGTTAGTTTATTATATTTTTTTTATGTTAAGTTTGTGGTACCTTTTCAAAAAGCTTCTGACTTAAAACGGGTGACTATATTTTGTCGCTATTTAAGTGGACGCAGACGTGAAATAAAGCTAAGTATAAATATATAACTGGTGGTTATAAGCTCAGTATGCAATATTAAAGTATATTTTTATGGTTAGAACTAACATGAGACATAGACATTATTAGTATAAACATTTTAATAATATATTTTTTAATTCTTCATTTGAGTGAGAGCTTAGCTTAGAGCAAATAGGACATGAACAAAATGGCGGAGGCAGTAGTCTGATAAATACAAAATTTTACCGAATCTGCGTTAAATTCCTAAACACTGAATTCGTTTTCTAATATAGGTAGATATTTTGCCGTAGCATGTGTCTAATATTTCATTCTGACCGACACGTATCCTCGACCCCCTTCATCTGAGTAATTCTTTATTTATTAAAATTCCTGGACGCAACGTTAAGGTTAACGTAAGATCACTCATTTTGTAATACGTGTTAGATAGAGTATAGGTGCATTTTATTAGGTACCTCCAGTGTAGCCTATAGCGACATGGGTCGATGTCACAAAGGCTTGTTACAAGGAAAGTGCCTATTGTTATTGATTCATAGACACGCCTATTAGACCTTTGAATGGGCTGTTTAGCTTGCAACCAGAAACTGCTCCTTGCGAGAATCGTCCAGGATGTGTTGGTCAATGAATTGAACGGTTCATAGTAATGTCACCATGTTACACGAATGTTTGCGAAACGAAATAGATGCTTTCTAGTTTGTTTCTAGCTTAAATTAGCTAAGAACATTAAAAACATGCAAGTTTGCTTCATGAGCGTTTTTCTTTCAGGAGTTCTTAGCAAATGTTTGGCAAATGTTATAGTTTTTGAAAATCATGAAAAGGACCAGGATGAACTTAACGTTAAAAAAATTATAGCTATGACAAACTACACATACTCAATTAAGAGTAGAATGCACCTTCCATACTCGTATACTTTAATATAAAAAAGAAAGCATATATTTTCTCCCAGACTTGCATGGAAGAAAACCAGTAAAAACCATGGTATTATTTCCACTAATCTGGAATCGAATATAATCTAGTATTGATCTCCACACTAATGCTTCCCTACTGACTCGCGCTCGCATTCCCGCATTCAATACCCCACAGCTATGTAGGAGTGCAGAGAACAAAACTGCTTCTGACGCGCCGAGGGCCCTCAGACGGCTGTACGTATATCTTTAGCTACAGTGCAGTGAGTGGGTGAGCAGACTGCAGTCAAAGCCGCTGAATCCCGGAAAACTACCGACCCAGTCTAGACATGGGGGCACTTCCCCTCGCGACCCCCGCACACCGTTCTCCATCCCGCTACCCCGGCGCTTTCACCGACTTGCAGACATTATAAAAAGAGAACGCACCGCTTTTGAGGGATGCCGTATGTGACATGCGAACAAAAACCTGGGAAATGGAGATGAAAAATCACAAAAGGTGCTTTCAGTGCAGCACTTCTAAGGAGTGCCCGGAGTGGGCTGTGAATTGAAAACGGTAAATTATAAATACTGCACGGTTAAGTGTTGTTTAATGATGAACACAAGTAACTAAAATAATAAAATGGTTAATTTTTCAGTAACTACATACGACGTAATACTTACACGATTACGTTACTACCTGAATATACCTTGGGAAAATGTTTCATCTACGTAATGATATTTAACAGGTGTTCGCTAATTTCCATAAGGTACTAATAAATCCCGTGTTTTGTATGATGAGTGTACCTAAGACTGGCAGTGACACCGACACAAATTATAGTAAATCTTACGTAACTATGATTTTACTTCGTAATGAAGTCTGAGAAAATTATAAAAGTAAATCAACAATAAAAAAAATACATAGGTATATGTATCTTTTGTCGTTTCTAGGTAAACAAGTACATGTTAAACATACATGTAAGATTCAATCTCAATCTTAACACCTTGACTGCCAGCATAGCAATCACAATAGATTTTTAATTGTTTTTCAGTCAGTCACCTGGTGACGGTCACCTGACTATCATGGCTTAAGGGCTTAATTATAATAGCACCTAAAGCAAAGGAAGCACCTCATTTATTCATCGTGCATTTCTTGATATGCTAATTTTTTACTTCTTATCGAAGATCTATAAAGTATTTTGTGGTTCATGGTGACTCAATTATTGTAAATCTCGCTTATCCGAAAGCACTTTAAACTTTACGTAACGTGCTTCAGAAAATATGTTAAACATTGGCCCGGGACCAACTGCCTCAGATGCCTTTAGGTAGCTTAAAAGATTTCACACCAGTGTGTACATGAAAAAAGAAAAGATTTAGGTACCTGCATGTACGTACATAAAGAACTTGCGTTAATTGTAGTGCTTGTAAATTAAGTAAGATACACGACTGAGAAAACAAGATCTTCATTCATGGAGATTTAATGCTAATGTTGGAACCCATACATTTTGCAAGCGACCACCATCACCTTGAATTAGATAGACAGTGTGATATGTATGATTGACTGTTCTGCAGTGGGTTAGTGAGAGTGAATTACAAAGAGGGTGAGGGGGTGGTGCACCCGGGTGGGGGGGCTTGCAGACAGGGTGGGTCGGTAGAATGGGCTAGACGGGAGAAGCTCGACGCACCTCGCTTCCGTGCCGGCGTGTAACCGAACATACACACAAACATATGCACGTAGGGGTAATCGCAGCCCACAATGTAGTCTGTACTACTGCAACACGCTACATTTCCCTATGCTATGTGTTTCAAAGGCACGAGGAAAAAATACAATGTTACTGGCAGCGTGACAAGTACTTTTGTTTTTTTTTTCTGAACATTTACGAGTATTTTGTATACCTGTACTACTTAATTATGTTGTAATTTTAAGTTTTAACAATCATTTTGACATTATTTCAGCTACAGGAAGTCCACTGATGGACGAGCTCCACCCCCAAAGATTTCTAAAATGAGCAATTGGAATGAATGTAGCTTCCTACAATAAAAAAAAAATGTTTTCTTATGTTCATATCTTTAATAAAAATTTACTTACTTGTGATTTATATGTAAATATAATTATGTTTAAATAGGTACAACATAACTTATATCACTATAAAAACATTGCCAAAGCAGCAATTTGGGCTCATAAACTTTATTTCACAACAGAAATAGGTGAGATCAAGTTACCACGCAGACGGCGTTTGTACAATTTCCCTCAGGTAAGTTGATGTAGGGTCTTACTAAAATAGGTCAGAAAGGGAATTTTTAAATTACACAAGAGACGTTAAAAAAACTGAATTTGAGATACTATAAAAACATTCTCAGATTTTTCTTTATAACAGAGAAGGTTTTTCCACTGTAGTTTATACTACGCAAAGCAGGTATAAATATAATACAATACAAATTAACTTATATGTAATACTCTACTCGTTAAAGATATCCCGCTTTCTTACTTACCATAGGGGTAAGTAAGAAAGCAGGATATTTTTTATGCGAGACTAAAATGTATTTAGTAAGATAATTCACGATACGAAATGAGCAAATTCATTTGTTCAGCTAGCAGCCAAGTTATGGTAGGCATAGGCATAATCGAGTTAGATAGCGCGTCCCTGACCGCGCGGGCCTTGGCCGCGGCCGTCGACTCGGTACGTTAGACATAGGGTTGCCAAAATAGTTTAGCAAAAGTGTAAAAATAACCAGTCAAGTGCGTGTCGCTTTGGGACCATGCACACTGTAGGGTTTCGAAGTCACAACATGGATAATTATTTTATACGGTTACTGACCATTTTAAACAAATTACGACTTTATCAACGTATTTTCTCTAAGGATATGAAAAAATGAAAAAATCTTTATTTCAAGCCTTAGTTGATAAATATACATATTTCTGGGACCCACCTAGTAAGCTTAGATAAAGCCTGTGGAAGGGGGATCCGCTCTTCCAAACACGTGATATTAACTTAGGCCTAGTTAACAAAATACATGAAAGTCAAGAGTAGAAGTTTTTGGAACGAAGTTCCTTACGGCAGGCTTGGAGGAGACAGGGATTTTGCTGCGCGACCGAACTGAAAAAAATGTGATAGTAAAACCGTAAGGATGACCTCGTTAAATGAGACGTGCGCAGGCGCGACAGTCGTATAGTCAAGCGAGTAGTGTATAATACCTTTGAGCACGATTTTTCTTTTGCAAATTGTGTCGATTCTACATTAGCCGAAGGAACTTCGTTCCTACCTGGTGTCCCACGACACCACATTTCTTTTTTTTATTATATCTTTGACATAATGTGTGTGTGTGTGTGTGGGGGGGGGGGTGTGTGTGTATGTGTGTACGTGAGTGTGTGTGTGTGTAATAACAAATACTTATGCTAGATTTGACATTATTAGTAAATAATAATAATAAACTTGTATTATATAGTTCTCAACCCTGCGATAGAATCTTGGGATCGGAGACCACCAATAGACTATTACCAGAGCTAGTTAGTACAGCAGTAAGTAGTGGTCTCCATTGATTACCTATATTGTAGTATGTCTTGAAATGTCTTAGCCTTTTTATTTTTGTATCTAGTGTACTTATTTATTTATGATATATATGTATACACACATATATATTTATATACACATACCCATATATTGTACAGTTTACAGGTTAGCTATGAATTTTTCAATCTCATCATAATCTAGTGTAGATAGCCATAAAGTAATAGGGGTCTTACATTTATATTTTCTAGTTTATGGATATCTAAAAGTTCATTTAGTTTATTGTATATTAGTGCTGACATTACATAGAATTGTCTTTTAGCAAATTTAGTATTGTTTTGATGAACAGGAGCGACCTTGCGCCTCCTCCTACCCATTTGCTCATTCGGACTAAACGGTATTGTTTTATGTAGTCTCAATGTTGCCAATAGAATAAATAGTTTCCTAACTGATAAAAGTTTAGTGAGTTCATAAAGGTCCTTAGTAGGATATCTTAGTTTTTTAAGAACATTACCTTTAATAGATATCTCTGGCCCCTTTCCACCTCTAGAAATTTAGTTTTTGTTGCTCCACCCCATGCAGAAATAGAGTAAGTAATTATAGATTGAGCCAAGGCAATGTAAATTTGTTTAAGTAATTTTTGTGATGCCACGTGCCTAAGCTTCTTAAAATTCCAAATGAGTTTTCTGACCCTCTTATTGACTTGCTCAATATGTGGGTGCCAGGAAAGACGCTGGTTAAGTTTGACACCAAGGTACCTAATGGATCCCACTCCTTCCAAAGTTGGACAGTTACAGTTGGTAAGGTTATTTCCATGACACATATGAACTTTAAGTTTATAGTTATGGTTAGGTTGTGTTTTTTTAGTAATGTAATGGCACATGTACTTTGTCTTTGTGGCGTTCAATGAGAGCAAATTCGACCTTAACCAAAGTGTAACCTTTTCCATCCCCCTATTCGCTCTTGCAAAGACCTCATTCCAAATTGATCCCTCAAAAACGATGGCAGTATCATCAGCATATGAGACAATACTTCCACCCTCCGGCTTCAGGTTGGTAAGGTCATTTATGTACAGGAGGAACAAGGTTGGACCCAGTACGCTCCCTTGAGGTACCCCGTGTGTGACTTCCCTGTCCTCACTTATAAATTCCCCTATGCGAACTTTCTGCCTTCGCCCGCATAAATATTCTCCAAAGAGTTTCAGGGGAATGCCCCTTACCCCGATTTTTTCTAGTTTTCTTAGAAGAGTGGGAAGACAGACGGTATCAAAAGCCTTTCTAAGGTCTATAAATACCGTTACACATTATATAAAGGATATTGTATGAAATTTTCCATAAGGCTTTATCTTCTTAATTCAGCAACTCTTTGCTTAACAAAGCAAACTTTAGTGTTGTAGTTTTCCTTTAAAATTCGTTATACATGGTATCATCACGTTTTTTTCTAACTTTTTCAGTTTACAAGCTCTACTCTAACAAAATTAGCTTTTAAAAGTTTAATATTTCGCAGACGGATCACTGAATCGAAAAATTATGTTAAAGATCGATCTAAACTACTATCTACTTTAAATGTAGAGGAAGGTACCCATAAAATTTTGTGTTTCAACATTTCATTTTACCACTTTGTAGGCGTGATTAACATATATGTATGTTTATGCAAAATTACAGCAGACGGACAGACAGATAGACATGGAAAACTATCTATCTATCCTTGGAATTCGTGGGCCGAAATTAGACAGGATCGATATTAAAAATAATTTAATTTGACGGGCGATATTAAAGATGGTTTAGATTTTCTTTTACAATTATATTTACTAACAAATTTTATGTACCTACGTACAGTACATCATTTCAGCCTAAAATAAATGCTTCCGAAGCAACCCTACTTAGACATACTGCTCAAATATTCCGAATGAATCTTGTATCTCCCTTCTAACAAGCGGGCGTAACGAAGACGGGAATATATTGCTAACTTATTGATATCTACACCGCTTGGGATTCTGGACGGGCGCGCTCTTTCGTTTGATACCCGTATTGTGCGACCATACAAAGCAATAACTCCAACTTTCTGTCTCTAGTAATATTCTTAGTTAGAATAAATGACAGGCAATAAAGATTTTGTAATACCAAGATGTAAATCTACTGTAAATAAAGTAAGCAGAGATGAACTATAACTACATTCGGTATAAAGAAATTATGTATATAATTAAGTAATCGATATAGATCCAACTACGATATAGGTTGGAAAGTACGATTTAATCAATCTATTTATGTAAATATACCAATCTGTTTCATTTTCCCATTTCTCTCCTTACCTGAATTTTCCGCGGTCCAGTGCTGCCCCCATCTAAAATAAATCATTAGAAAGAAAACGGAGATATCATTTAAAAATTTGTCTTGATCAGACCCTAGATAATCGTTCAAACTATTTTATGAACTACTGTTTACTGTTAGAAGTGGGAACATGAAGCTTTTCTACGCACATACGCCAAAAGTGGCCGTTTTTCGCAATTCCTTTCAATACATTTATTTCAAATGGGGGCAGCACTGGACCCCGGAAAATTCAGGTAGCCCCTTAACACCTTAACTACTCATCCTAATTTGAGTAATGAATGTATTTAAAATTCAAGTGACATTTTTCTCTTGTTAAAAAAGTTAATATTTTGTTTGAGGTAACGTTTTGTGTAAAGCACTATCCTCAAAATTATGTATTTTATACAAATAACATAAGAAATCATTTTTTTCAAATTCTCCCTGCAGGTTTTTCAGGCTAGAACACGTAGTACCCGCTGCACCAGCGTGGTTCGTGCTGTGTGCAGCGGGGTCAACCGCCGGGCGCGGCGGGTCGTCGGCCGCGGGTCGCACCGCCTGCATCTGTATGCGCCCTGGGCCGCGCCGGCAAAAACTGACCGCGCCTGAATTGATATCGCGACATAACTCCATTATCATCTTTACTGCCTTACCATACGTGATCCAAATCCAAACTGTTGTATAGAGACTGTTTATATTCTGTCAGGTTTAATCTGCATTCGAAGAAAAAGGTTATTAAAACACCTATACCTTTTAAAAATTTTGCGCTGCTTTTTATATCTGCTCCTTGAACGATATAAAGATGTTTCGATCTTTTATTCGGTTTCTCATCATCATCATTTTAGCCGCATAACGTCCACTGCTGGACTGGACATAGAACTCTCCCAAATATTTCCAAAATGATGGATCTAGAGCAGAGGTTCCCAAACTTATTTTGTCAGACGCCCACTTTAAAAAATCAGTTATTTTGTAGCGCCCCCCATTTTTTCACCATAAAAACCTGAATCACATATTTGTCTTGCCTGTAGTTTAATTCAACCTATATTCTAAACTAGACTTTTATACAAGAGAGAGCAATTATAATACATACACCAGTACATTAGAGTATCTTTTATAAAAAAAAACAATAATCAACATTGTTAATTTTTAATAAAAAAATAGCAATAATAATACAATATTACAATAATAAAGAGTATCGGAAGTGGGGACCTCACCTGCGAAACTTTAAAACACGAAATTTTTTCAGTGTTTGATTCCTTTAACGATATAAATAGCGTTGTGAACGCATTAAAATAATAAATATTAATTACATTTTTAGTTTATATTTGTACAATAAAAAGGATATAAATATGAACTAATAAATGGATGTTGTGTAGTAAGAGGATTTTAATTTCAGTGAAATTTAAAATATGAAATAGCTGAAGTTATAAATCACTCGTTGCTTAAATCACATCAGCGCCCCCCCAACTTTATTCTGGGCCCGTTACTTACTATACACTACTACAGCCCCCCTTAAAGCCTCCAGCGCCCACAAGGGGGCGTTATCGCCCACTTTGGGAAAGACTGATCTAGAGTATCTAGTTTCGTATCTATGCAAAATAGGAATCGATGAATGAAATAACAGATTTAACTTGTACAGTACATAAGCAAGTAAATATTGAATACACGTCACTCAAAAGTATTTAAAACTTATTTAAAATTACGAAGTTAATCCAAATCAATAAAACTTTATTAATTAGGATTAAAAAAAAATCTGGAAAATTGTCGTAAGATCCTCCTTTTGGTGGAAAACCAACAAATTAAAGCGTAGACTTTGGAAAGCTGAGGAAAATTATAGGTTAGGAAACGTAGTTGACATTCAGCAATTTGTAGTAATGTAGTGGCGAGGTTCCGGAAAATTTAATTGCATATAAACCACGAGCCTAATACGCACCTGTGGTTGTCCACATCACCGTGTAATTTCCCTCACACTTTCCATTTAGGTCCACCTGGCTGAATTAGAGTACAGTTACGATCACTTGTAGAAACTTAACCTCGTAATTACCTCATACTTCACTATTTTCGATTGTAGCATTCATTCATTGACGTTACATGTCTATTTAAAATTATTAAAGAAGTATGATTATGAGAATACAATGATTTACGAAACTTTACTACAAGGTATTTGAATAGGTATAGTATTAATTACATTTTCTTCTCAATGATTAGTTTGGTAAACCTTCTGAAATACTGAATTAATGGAAAGATCTTAAGATCTTAAGATCTTAATATAGATATCCTTCGCTTATATACAACGACTATTAATTAAATGTTACAGTGAGAAATAACAAACTTCATTCAATTTAATAATTTAATAAAATAATAATTGTACGTAATTTGCATAGCAATGTCATAAAATTATGTCACCTAAACCAACCTTAGTAGCCTAGCTACAATTTTAGGCATCTTTATATTGAGTCTATCTTAAAATAACATCGACAAAAATATGAGTCTTTATTTGTCACTGCTATTTTGTAAATAATTGCACTGTTGTGAGTCATTGTTCCAATGGACTCAGAGGTATTTCCAGTATCGACCTGGACACGTCATGGGTCACCCCGGAGAAAAGCGGGATGATGCAGCCCTACGAAATTATTGTATAAGTTTCTGGAATGATAGTCGTAAAGCTTTCAGTGAACCTAACAATAGTTATTTAAGCAAGACTGTATATAAAAAAGAATATCTGAACAGGGAAAGTAAACTATTATTGTTTATCGATTCAATATGAATTCCTTGCAATTTATTTTATAAAACTTTGTAATTAAACTTTTGACTTCGAAATTTAAATCATTAAGTATAATAAATATTTTTCAATAAGTTCAGAATGAAATAAGATTTAACTAACAACAAAACTAAAACTATTACAAAATATAATGCCTAAGTTTAATTGTAGATTATATGACCTTAAGACCACGTTTTCATCATAGTGAATGCGCTGGAAGATTCTACATTGTTTCTCCCATTGAAAGCTACAATAGAATAGGTAAATAATATTAGATGGTTATAATAAAAGATTGAAAATAAAAATAAAATATCACATGTTTTAATTTGGATAATAATCCAAGTATTGCAATGCTGTTAAATAACTAATAAAAACTATTTAAATATAGAATTGTACATTAATTCAAAATATGAATTAATTCATTTCAATAATTAAGCTACGGATGCCTTCGACGCTAGTAGCATTGTGTACGATTTTTTAACTGAGGATAACAAAGAAGTTATTTATGCATATTACAAAATATTATAACTGAGCAAAACACTTTATCAGAATAATATGACAATACCAAAAATAAAACAGCAAATTGACAGACGACCTATCGCTATAGAAAAAATATTCATAATTCCCTCATGTTTTAAATACATATTATATCAAAGTTTAATTTGTTCGAAGCATTTTATGTTGATATAAAGTATCATATCAATATAAAATTCTGTATGATGCAGTAGTCTATCAAAACAAAAGGCAAAATCGTAACTATAGAAGAAAAGCAGGGAAACGGCAATATTGGGGTTTCGTAGCAACCTCGTAGCAAATCCAAAAATCAAAACCATTCTAACCATCTTTACTATAAAGAAGTAAGTTTGTTTAAAAAAGAACACTTTTGTATATGGTGCAGAATGATCATCACCAGAACCGAGATATACTATAAAACCAGATTAAGAGTATTATACCTAGTCAGGAGTCAGAACAAATTAGGTAATTTTAAATTTGATCAGATTACAGCGTTTTGTTCCTGAGATCTTAAGACCAATGTACTACTATTGTATCATCCGATATAAATAATATATTCATGAAAAATATCGGTACTAGCACACTTGCAGGTGAAATACACATAGAATAGAATAAACAACACATCCGATCACGGCAAGAAAATAAAAGTTAGTGCTAGTAGAAATGGAAAACGTCACAGCACAGTTGAGGTTTCGTAGCAACCTTGTAGCACAATGCTACGAATGCGCGGGCGCAGGCGCGGCGCTCGCTGCAGGTCACTGGCACTGGCCCCGCGCGGACACTGCACCCGACTTGCTTAGATACTTCTAACGTTGCAACTTTTTTCTATTGCACACATTCCCAGCATGCCAACTGCAACGCGCCGGCAAAACAAAATAGAATAACAAGATACGAGAAAATTACAACTTCCGCGTTTGGTTTTGAATTTACTTGTTTTTGTTTGTTTGTTTTTGTTAAATAAAGAGTTTTCCCTGAATTTTTAGCTAGTGCATATTTTTACAGGAGATGAAAATGCATAAATTTATCCTATGATTTTTCGTCTAAAATATACCAAACAGCATACCTATATATTGTCATTCCAAAGACTTAGGGTCTTACGACATTGACTTTTTAAATTAGGTAAAATCACGTCATTACTTTTTGTTTGAATCTAGTAGGCCTCTACGATAGGTAAATCAAAAATCTTCATTTCAATATTCTTTTTATCAAAATCTAGTGACCAACTAGATTTTAAAAAATGTTGAATGTTGAGAGAGAATCATGATTCTATCTAAACTGGATTTCCAATAATACTTTTTCATTTGATAGAAAAATGCATTTTTGTATCACCTTAAAATAAAATGGATCAGGTCGTTGTGTGTTATGTACCACAGACAGATATAAAAGAGTACAGACTCACAATGACTCTCATAAAATTTACAACACTATTCATTAGATAAAAAGTCTAATGTACAATAAAATTAATTGATGCAACTTGGCAATTACACCCAATACAAGATTTTGTTTCATCAAACTTAAATATTAATTTTTAGCTGATTACATCAACGACGAATGTACTCTTTCAATATTCCTGGTTAGGTCATGTCATATCAGTTAATGTTAGAAACTATCGGAGTCAGGTAAAAGTTACCCCGGATAATGTATTGAATGGCTAATGTCAACAGAGCCGGCCTGGATCGCATTATGAATCACTTTCACGCGAGCGCAGTCGGTTCGCATCGAAAGTGCAACGCCCCGCTGAACTTCGCTAAGTGGGACGCGCGGGCGCATCTATGCAACTGCACCTACTATTAATACCCGCCATAAAATTAAAACAACATAGAAAGCCATCGATGCTGCATTTATAGAATTATGAATGTATAAACAAACTATTTTACCATTACAAATGCGTAATTCCATCTGCTGCTTTATAAAAATAGACGTATAGCATACAGGGACGGTTTTTTTTCGTTCTCACGTTACAGGTAAGTCGTTAGTTGGATAAAAGCAATGCATCGGGTTTGTAAGCAAAGCGGGCGTGCTCTGAAATAGTCGGGACGGGATCTATTTCCCGGGCAGCTGCACGCGTTCGTTGCCCCGGCGCTGCAGGGCGTTAGAAGTGCAACGATCTCTGCAATTATCGCGTCGTGCAACTCTAAACTTGAACTGCGAGCAATGCAACGCGAACGTGCACCTCACCTTCACTGCTTAGAAAGCAACACCTAGGTATTACGTGGAACGCTCACTACGACACTATACATAATATAATAACACTAGAATGGTATAAGCAAGTATAATGGTAAAAGCAAGAGCAATATTGCTATTGATCGGCGTACTTTATGAAAATGAGATAGCTGTCTACATTATCGATGGTAACAATAGTTTGTGCATGTATATTCGCTAACACATGCAATTATTTTTCATACACATTATTGCACATTGACGTTTTTATTGACTACATTTATTGACTCTTTCTACAAAGCAACTATCATGAACCTAAAACGTAGTTCAATAAAAATTGCAAATCAAACCAAAATTACTTTACTAAATAGCTTTTAATCTGTATTGATTCTATCGCAGTTGTTTACAATTTTCACAATTTTCGCTGCTCATAAGAGAGAAGCCCCCCCACCTGCATAACACTGATAATTTATTCTGGTGGTTTAATGAGTCATTTCATTCCCACGCTTTCAGGCATCTGTTTATAATAATAACTTTTGTCATACGCACCTCGGTAACAAGAAGAAAAATATTTGTGCAAGTGAGAGTGTTTTGATATCTCAATCAAATTGGGCTGTATGCACTGTCTGTCTGACGGCTGGCTCGATCACTGTTTTTTAAAACATTATCTTTTGAATGAATGTCTTTCACTGTTGACAAAACTACATCCCCTTACATCAATAATAAAAATACTCTACCGATACAAATTTCTCTTTCAGCCAGTCACAGATTCTATAAAATTGGAATCTGGGTTGTAAGCTCTAAACCCACTTAAGTACTATATTATGTTTCTTACTCTCTCAGTTGAACGATATAAAATTAACTACTTAGGAACCAAGAATGTCCATTTACGAGTAATAATTCTTTAAATTGTATTGTATAAGCGCCATATATCACAGAAAATTAATAATAATAATAATAATTTAAAAAGTTCCAGTGTAAGAACTAAAGTGCATAAAAATCTTTCTTTGCTTTATGCTCCCCTAGTAGTCTGTTGCACTAAAGTGCATTATCGAGAGCGACACAGTGCAGCGCGGCGGCGTAGCGGAGCAGCGGTGTTGCAATTACTCAATATCATATTCAAGAGCAGGTTCATTTTCCTAACCTTCTTCTTGACTAATAAAACATTATGAATTTTCGTATGGACTACATATTTCAAAGAAATTTCCATTGAATTGTAAGTGGATACTTCTTAAATAACCAAATCTGTTAGTTTTATTTATTTCCTCGCTTTTATAATAAAAAGTAGAGTGTTTAACTAGAGTGTAAGTAATCAATTACTCCCTCGAACTATAAGCGCCCTCGCTCGCTTTGCTCGCTCGCGCACCTAAATATTTTAGGTGGAATTGATCGCTTACAACCCACTTTAACAATCATAACAAAAAAAACAACGACGGGTTGCTCTCCGGGAGTGCCGGCAGAAGTGAAAACTTGAATATTAACGTTGTGCATTTCCATGGACGCTGGCACGCTGTAACATAAAAACACACGAAGTTTCGCGCAAGGGCCCTGCTCCGCCTAAAGGAAACAGCAGGCGCAGGCATACATTTTCGCCGCGCCGTAGAAAGAGAGGAGGATACTTCCTCTCCTACGCCGCGCCGCGCCGGCTGTCTAATCTCCATCCGTCTTACGAATTTTAGATCGGGTCACGTGTCCTGACGCCCTGACGCGTGTTTAACATTTTTTACCCATTACAAAAAAGTGTACAACGCCGCTAAAGAATTTTTACTTCAAAAATTGTTGATACAAAAGTTTCTTTTGCCGGCATTCAATAGTTAATTTTAACAGTTATTAAGGACTTGAACATAGAATAATAACCCAAAGAGGCAGAATAGAATAACAGAAAGCATTTAACTGAAATGCTTAGATTAGTGAGTAATCGTGAACTGCGATTTCACTATAATGTACCAGGCTAGCAGATCCATCGAAGAGTTCGTTCATGCTAAGAAAACAGAGCGATGCATTCGTATGCAGTTGAAACGAGTAACGATTATCTGTAAGTGCGAAAAGGATAGTCTGATTTTGCACTTGTGTTTGCCTGTGTGAATATGACGTGTAAACTGCATATGGACAGCTACGCATTTTCCATTGGCTGCATTATGTGTAGAGGTGCGTATTTCCACACGACTTGGTAGTGAACAGGCCAACGGTTAGTCAGCGCAATGACATCCATTGATCGCTTGGTTTCTCTACAAGTGAACGCACACGTAATCGATGCTACTCTTTTTATTGCATAGCATAATATCGGTTTTATACCATATATTGACATGTTTTTTCTTTAAATCGATACTATGCGTTGACCTACAAAATGAATTTGGCCGGTAAATAAACGTTGGACTTAAGAGAAGCCAAATATAATTACTGAGCACAACAGGAGAATTATCAATATACATATGTAATAGCTCGTTGACCAATGTATATATAATGTCTTGAGGGTGAAAATCGTACAGCCGAACCTCTTGTCTTCACTGAATAAATAAGGTAAATGTCGATGAATTTCATCCTTTTCCACATTCTTACACATCATCACGCTATAAGTGGCTTTTGGGTCTTGCGGTCCTGAGCTGTGTCTGCTGAGAACCGCAAGACTCAAAAAGCTCTATGTATTCCGTTAGGAATAAAGACGTAATAGTATGTATGTATATGTATATCTTGTAACAACAAACATATATAAAATGGCTGCATAATGATTCGACTGAATGCAAAAGCACAGACAACACTCTACGTAGTACCTACATAGGTAATATTCGTGTCATATAAACGCGCGCGCTGCAAGGGCCTTGCCAGCAACCACTTCACGCGCCATGCTATCCTGGTAGCGAAGGTTCGTTTACAATACAACCCTTTTCTGGTACTAAACCGTCGTACTCTGAAAGGACTGTACTAGTATTGTTTGTAAATGTTTCCATCCGTAGTGACCAGCGTACATAAGAATGAACTTGCTTCTACAGCCTCATGACACATTTTATTAGCTCCAAGATTTTTGCTATGCTTTTGCCTATACTCGTATTTCTCAAAGTGTAAACAAGTGATTTAACATTTTGTATAGGTAAGTATTAGCAGTGGCTCCCAAAAGATCGTGGAACGCTCAACTTTTAATTCATAGGCAAATAATAGCGCATCAAACACAGGGTCCGCTGTTGACTTTAGAGATGGATACGCGATGCAACTAGACATGGATACTTAAATGATCTTTTAAGTACTAAACGCTAACTGACATTGATTTCTGGAAGTATTGTAAACCATATATGAAATCAAACATTTTGTATCAAATCGTTAACAAAAAGTACAATAGTTAAAATAAAATTTATTTGATACGTGTATCGAGTAATTGCCCCCTTTTTTATTGCCGCAACATTGATTCACGTCATCACGTGTCGTAGGAAACGCGCGTGGGTTTCAGGTCGCCATTTGAGATAAATATACATGTAAGTAGTACATATTTACGTGCCGCTTTTAGGGAGCTCTTTATTTTTACCCACAAGTTCGTTGTCCCTGTCGTCCAACAGCATGATATTACATAAGCGTTTTTATTTGCGATGACAAAAATAGTAAACTCTCTTTATAGAATATGCCAGGGTAGGCGAACCTTTATGCATCAACGTGCCATTTTTTCTAAAGAATGTTTAATGGGGTCATTGACGTGCCATCAAATAATTTTGAGCTTCTGATTATTTGGAAAATAATAATAATAAATACTACATATCAAAACTCTTTTATAAATTAAATAAAAAAGGTACATTTTGGAATGTTTTAATTACACGCATAAATTAAATTACTGTAAAATTAGTGTGACTTCTGTTGCTGCAGGTTAGATGAAAAATAATTTATGTTATGGTTGTAAGGTGTTACTTTTAGCAAAATGCATGCTGAACTGGATTCATCTGTCAAACGATTTCTAACCGAGTTTTTTTATGTTATTCATCTCTGAACGCCCCCACCCCGCGTACCGAACACTCCGTAGCGTAGGTAGGATCACTCGCGTTCGATCGTCATAAAATACTTAACACATTTTTACACATGTTTTATGATCGGCGACGTGCCGAAAATATTGTATCGCGTGCCATCAATGGCACGCGTGCCATTGGTTCGCCTACCCTGGAATATGCTATTAGCATAAACACTCTAAACAAAATTATGCTTGCATCAAGCGATGCATTTATATTTGTGTCATATATTTTTAGAATCCGAGCCGAAAGAGTCAATGAAACTGTTCGGGTGTAGTTTAATTAAATTCGCAATAGTAAGAAATAGAGTAAAACAATAACAAGTTTCAGTAATTATAATGCATTTTAAATTTTGTATTGATTTCTATACATCAATCCTATATATGTTATACAAAAATGTCAATATCTTAATTGTTCATACTTGTAACACAGACCTATATAATAGAACAATCTTTACCCAAAGGCGGCAAAAACCATTCGTCTGTCAGACTGCTAGAAATCTATGCCCATGAAGCGTAATAGGTAAATAGTTTAAATTTTCACATAATGTGTATAACAATATAATAAAAGTAAAACGAGGCCTCCATATTATAAGAAACGTAATGTTTAGGTGTTTCTTTCTATGAATACCTTTATGTAAGTACATAATATGTACTATTTATGTACTTACATATAGGTATTCATATTCACTTATGTCGGTATTATTCTCAAATATCTACTGATCTAAATGGATTTGCAAAATAGTACCTTTAAACTTATACTAACGCCTTCTTCAGTAAAGGTAGGCAATTAGACATAATACCCAGTTCCATTCAAATATTTTCCTTTTGTTATAGTTACATTATTTTTCCCCCATTATTAACTTTCGTAAAAGTGATCGCACTGCGTCAAGGGTAATTTTTCAATAACACACAGACGCCTTGAACGAGGAAGTAGAACCTCACAATGTTCCGAGTGCATCCCGCATCGATCGGCCGTGACCATGGCAACGCTGGCGAGGCGCGTGGGTCAGGGGCGCAGTCTCTCGCCTCCTCGCTCTTGTATGTAGCTCTAACTCTAGCTCTCGATGAGCTCTAGGCTACCTATGTAAATAGCCTAGAGCTAGAGCTGTATGTTATATGTCAGTAAGGTCATTAATGTTTATACATAGTTTAGAGTTACTCGAGTAAACTTACTATTAGAGGTTAGTCATTGACAAAAGGCTATTTGCACAGCTAAGATATCCTTTTTAAGATAAGTTTTTGACTAGCTCCATCATGTCCACCATTGTAAAATAATACTATCTGCGGGTATTGATGAGCAGTACACAAGTTTAATTTTACCTAAGTTCCAAATTAAGAATAGCAAAATCTGTAATAAATATAGTGCGTCATTACATTACGCAAATTATATAAAGATTTCTAAAATTGGTATTGTTCAGATACAAGATAAAAAATTCAATGAAAAAAACACAAAATCATCTGTTCAACCAAAAATGTATATAAAAAACAAAAAGGAAAAATGTTTTCCGATTCATGTAAGGTTACGCTAGTTTTATAACGCCGAGGCGCAAGGTGTATAAAATGGCGCTAGTTATATTGCTGATTCCTTATCAAGCGACCTTCACCACTCCGGCATAATCATGCAAATAAAAAGTCGCGCACACTTTGTTTTTTGTGCCTTGGTTATTATTTTTTTTATTGTTTATGTATCAGTCGTTATCTCTGACTTTACCGCAATAATTTACCAAGTCTGTTTTACCCTCAACGCCCGCAACCTTCACTACTGATAAGCATGCTTCCTTTCTGTAAATTGATTATTTGTGACAGTGACCGTAACCTTTAGTAATGTCAAACTCTGTAATCCTTTCACTTTAGTTCTGTAAATAAACTTCAAACAGAAACAAGATTTTTGCAATTTAGTAGTAAACAAAACATTATAAACACGAGTGGCGAGAAAAATAAAGGCTGGAGTAGGTACCTAAACTGGACCATCTATCTTTTTGGAAGCTACCTTTTGTGATGTCGTAAATTTTAAGAGCCTATATATTAGAACATCAACAGGACACGTGCTTCAGAATATGTGTGGCCGTGAACCTTACTCGGTCACACCAGGGTTGAGCGGCGCGTGGGAGGGGTTCAAAGCGAAGGACGCGGGGGTAGAGACGTGGGGAACGGGAGAGAGCGGCACGAAGAATAGAAATTTCTGAATTTCAGTTGTTTCTAATATTTTTGTGAAATAGAAAAGTATAAAAGGTTTAAGTTCGCAATTAGTTACTAAGCAGCGTTGTTATGAAACCATTTACAGTAAGTGTTGCTAGTGACGCGCCGCGACCTCGGCCAAGGTTGCAGCCAGCACTTCCCTGTGTACTCACTCATTTATAGCTTGTCCATACACATAGACATGACACCGTATATGTATACAACCAACACATCTAGATTACATTGATGTACTTGCTGGCTCTGATTTCCGCGATTGAGTACTTCTTGTACTAGTAACATTTTACTAAAAAGTCTACGATATTCTTGCTTACATTGATAATATCATTATTATAAAACAAGCAAGCATTAAAATTTTATACAGATAATTTGTTATTTTTAGTGGAATCTTACACCAAATATACCCTTCGCTGAAAATATTCTGCAACACGCAGTAAACGTGAGCAAATAAGTAATAACAAACAGGGATTAATCGAGTCCTCGTTGATATCGCAAGGACGAAATTTGCAAATAGAGTTATTATGCCAACCAGGAAGCGCGATTGTATCGTAAATTGCTATCAGCGGGAAGTAATTTGCTCTTAGAGAAGGTTATGGTGATAACGGGTACTGATGGAGCCCGATGCCATATTGTTGTAAGTGGATTGATTTTATGTGATCGATTTTTGCGATCATTTGTATTTTAATCAAACAAAACCATTAAAAATTTTTAATACTTACTCGCTTAATATATATCAAATAAAACTAAATAAAAGCTGAGATAAAAACAAAGCCGAATTATAAAATTAAATAAAAAGGAATATACTAACTAAAGGCCAGGTTCGCCGTGTGGCGAGATGCGTGTTGAATTTTCCTGAAAAACTGTTAGTGAAATGTTACATCTTATATAATGTAGATACTCGTATACGCACTTTTTTCTACTTTTTCCTTCTTTCTTACACGTCAATTTGGTAATAATATATGCACGAATCCTAACATCAATTGTACCTACTTGACTACTCGTAGAGATGTAAATATATCTAAATGATTCGTATTAAAATAATATAATAGTAATAATGTTAGACATTATAATATATATAAATACATTTGCCGTTTTAGATTTGGTTCATACAATTTGTGTTCTTTAAAGAGACGAAAACAAATCAAAAATAAAAATTATCTTATAGATGAGGAAAAATGTGAAGAAGCAAATGTTACAGGGGGGGGGGAAGGTCAAATTGAAAAATCTCAAAAATTTGCCAAATAATAAAAGGAAATTTCTAGCTATCCCCTAACAGCGATAAATTTATAGTTTGCTGACAGCTAGTGGTGTTTTTATGAACTACGTACGATGACCAAAATAATTTAGAAATGACATCTAGTATACCTATTTTTTATTAGTGTTGTGTGTGACCCCCTTTAAAATTTCAGGCTACGACCGCGCCTGGTAAGTGTGTCAAATAAAGTGTCTTAGAAACCAAAATAGTTTTACTAAGCAATGTACTTATGTCATATTCTTCATTCCGTTGAAGAATAATTTTAACTATTACATAACGAAACTGGTAAGTTAGGATCGAAGGACTACAAAGGGTAGCCTTGTAGCTTAGTAATATGATTGTAATGAGCATAACGATGGAAAAGAGAATCAAAAATAGTAACTCCTATAAACTTTGACGTATATGTAGACAGATTCGCAAGGCTTACGCTCATTCCTTGAATAATTTCTACTAAGGATCATAATTTTTTTTATTTCTCTGGTAAAAATAAAATAAACAAGAATATTTACAAGCTTTTATTTAGTTTCACCTGTCCCGTTGTCTGTCTGTAATCAAATCTTGCAAGTTAAATTTGACCCACTTTCCGGTTTCCGATTGAGCTGAAATTTTGTTCCCATACGTATATCACGTAACAATGCAATATTATGATCACATACAGCTGATCTTAAGATGGAGTTGGAAGGTGGCGATAGGAACATTGTAATGAAACGACGCAGCCCCCTTGAGTTTTGGGCTCGTTTGATTCGTCTTAAGGAGCACTAAAGGTAAAAGCTTGTTTTAAAAATATATTTTTAAATAATTAGTTGTTTTGAAATGTGTTCTTATAAAAAGATTTCTGCACGCGTATATTGAGATCATATTCTAATTTCGCTGTAGAACGTTCTTCAACATCTCAATTAAAGTTAATAGAACTGGCAAGTGATCCCTAATCCATACTCCATACAGATATTTGATACACTGGCACACATTCAGCATACATTGTCCAGGATAAGTTTCCCAAAAGCAAACCAACTTGAGACCAAAATAAAATCAAAAATCTTCAATATTACTTGCAAACTTTGTTAAATAAGGTAGGTACGAAGCTGCTGTTATATAATGACAGTTAAAATACTTTGTACCCACACAGGCAAACAGATAAGTACAAGTATACCATCACAATCGACCCACGAGCGATCATGGTCAGTGTCAGGCACTAGTTAAATCGTTAAGTACTTGTAAATTTAAATAAACAGAAGTTCAAAGTTTCACAGCATCTTCTTTCAGGTATGTTGTTTTATTAATTTACGCAGGGCATACCAAATTTTCATCTTGTTTGAGCTCTATTCTTTACCTTTTCTTGCAAAAGATCGAGAACCTTGACTAAGCCAAGAATAACACTGAGTGCATTTAAAAACTGTGAAATACTGTATACGAACGATAATGATGTGGTCTAACAATTTACAAAATGTATTTTTTGTGTGTTAGACATCTTCAAGAATCTGACATTAGTATTTTAATAACACAATCGAAAGGTAAACAAGTAAGGGCTTTTAATTTTTATACAGGTCCAGGTTTTTCAAATAGATATTCTGTCACAATCAATACCTGAGCGATCATGGTCAAGGTACGGGCCAGGGTCAGGTGTACACGACCCTGGGGTACAGTTTGTGTACTTCAGACATAATATGTAAGTATAAACACTACATATCCCAAATATAAGTAATATGAATTCTTTTATTTTCTATACTTATCTTGTTCAGATTGTCTTTTCTGTGTACATATGTATTTATTTTATATATGTACGTACGTATCTCTGTCATTGTATATAGTATGTAAGTGTAAGTATATTTACTGATTTTACCTATAGCATTTTTTTCTTCCTTACCTATAACTTTGCACCTCACTTGTTTTCGTCAAACCTCTCCAAATACCTCGGTTGTTTTATGTTATCCATTTTTATGTACCATTATGTTTTGATGCCATAACGATTTTAACTAACTAACTAAGTATACAGTATGGAATGCTCATCTTCTTCTTCTTACGTCTAGGTATATCATGTTTGTAGTCATGCCGTCATAAATGACTAGCGAACGATCATGGTCATGGTCAGGATCACCGTCATGTGGTGTTCGACTTTATGCAAATTTATCAGAAATATTTCTAGTTAAATGTCTCAGACTCTTAGTATCTTCTATCAATGTTCACAGGTTTTATAACTTTGTCCTGTATTTTGACTCAGATAGCATAACTGTCTTTTTAAAATAACAAGATCCTAAATATTATAAATAAACTCTTTTCTCGAGATTCCAATTATCAAGTTTTTATTAGAGGAGTGTAAAGTAATGTGACACATTTGACGGATCGCCCTAAAACAAGCAGGGTGCAGGGGTCGCAAGCACCTGTGCGCCCGCGCAATTGACATTGCCAGATAAGATACGGCTATTATTTTGTCACTGCTATCGGCCCAATGTCACAGTGACCTTAATGACACGAATGACGCGTCGTCACCACACGTCGTACTGACCTTGTGATATTTATCTAATCTTCCATTTGCGAAAATAGGTGCTGTTACGAGGATTATTTTCCAGTATTTGTTTTGTCTAAATTCCGCAGATTTTTGTCTTGTGGGTAAAACTACATCTATAGCCACTTGCCTTGTTTGGAATCATGTCTTGTTTTTTCTGTTATGTGCCAGGATTATAAGCCTGGCCAGGACTTCACTGATAAATTTAAATAGACAAACAACCCCTAAGTCATCCAAAAGCTGATTGGTAGAGAAATTTTCATAATCTGTCAAGGGATATAATTATCACAAAATTACAACTAAACAGCAGATACATATTGATATCGTCGATACCAGATGATCTAGGAAGAGGCACGAAAATAAAGAATACAAATTCTTGGATTTTTACCCTATATATGTAGTATAGGTATTGTCTGTATGCATGTCGTACGAACAACAATCTATATTTCAACTCGGTATAAAAAAAAAGTATTATATAAATATTTGTTACATATGTAGAATACTATCAGCGTCACGTGTATGGTCTCGTGTAAATTATATTCTTTTATCTTTGACCGTCAATTCTAGGTGATATATTTTGACCCCTTTACGAGTATCTTCTAATTCAGCTTTCTCTTTCTACGTACTTTATATAGGTAACGGGTTGGATTTTATAGTATATCATTCACTGAGTGGAATAAGCGCTCTTTTGGAGTTTAATTGTAATAGCAGCGTAGACGTTTTTAAACACAACAATGTTTACTATCAACTTAGTTATTATGCTCAAGGATTTATCGATTTAAGAAACGTCGTAAAAACCAGAACTAAAACATCATATAAAATATTGTAAACTATTTCAAGAACTTGTTCAGTGTGTCAAGTGGCCGCGACATGTCACGTACACTGTCGTGTTGTTTATACTCGTACCATTTATTTGTATTGGTAAGCAATACTAAAGCGATCGATGCAATATTATATGTCATTTAAATAGTCCGACCTTCATCAGGCAACGTCATCACCCGGAAACTACTGTATAGATGTAAACCGCGTTACAATTTTCCGAAGCAGGAAGTATAGAGCGGCGGCCAAGGTAAAGTAAAATTGTACTTTAATCATCATATTGTCCCGACATTAAACCTATTTTCATTATGGACCTTCAAGGTTTTCAAGGCTTCAGTTTTAAACAGTTTTCAGTACAGTTATTGATACCGTTTAAGATCCACATCTTTACCTCTATCGTGATAGTCATAACTCAGTTTAAAAATGTCAAAGTTTACAGTTAGTAAGACCGTCAGCATATAGAAAGCAAAAGGAATTAAGAAACACATAAGCGTAAGTAGCCCATCGCTATTTTGAAAACTCCCTAGGTTTTCACCAACTCCTTGATCTAATAAGCACTGTAAGAAATAAATTCTGTAAAGAAATTTTAATTTAATTTACATAAAGCCCGTATGGGCTTTATATATCTTTCAGAGAAGTGCTTATATGTAGGAGAAGTGCTTTAAGCTGATCGCGTAGAAATAAACCATCAATATTCTCTAAGACTAAGGTCTGTCCGTGTAAGTGAGTCCTAGCAATAGCAGGAAATGGTATTTTTTTTCCTTACTCGTTTATAGATGGAGTGAAGTGTTTCAAATACCCACTAGTATTTCCAAAAAATACTTAATGAAAAAAAAATGCCAGTTTACAAATTAACATTCAGGTATTTTATAGATAATTTTTATTCGTGTTTCGTGTTTTAAAATCTCAAGGGATGATGTGAACATGCCAAAATTTCATGCTTGATTTGGCTTAACACTACTGAAAACGCAGCAATCAGTAAACACCGCGATTTGCATAACCTCTTTTTGTCGCAATAAAAAAATTTAAGACCGACTTAAGTTTCTTAATTTCATTTATTTATCAATACAAAGAAGATTCAATACATTACGGCCAAGTGCGAGTCATACTCGCACACGAAGGGTACCGTAGCATTATCTATACAAAGAAATTACGTTGGTTGTATGGGACCCCACTTAAATATTTATTTTCTTCTGTTTTTAGAATTTATTATTAAAGCGGCAACAGAAATACATTATCTGTGAAAATTTCAACTGTCTAGCTATCATGGTTTATAAGATACAGCCTGGTGACAGACAGACAGACAGACAGACAGTAGAGTCTTAGTAATAGGGTCCCGTTTTTACCCTTTGGGTACGGAACCCTAAAAATATATATCGTACATTGATTGATATCATTGTATCAAAATTTTAAAAGCAATGTTTCGTAGAAGCATCTCGTAGGTCTTCGTAGCAGCGTCTACGAAACTCTTAAAAATAAACAAAAAAACAACAAAATCTTTATTACTTCTTCAGTATCCAAAAAATTAAGTAAGTACAGTAAACTATAAACTGAGAATCAGTAACTTACCTAAATCTGGAATGGAGCTGGTAGGCTCTTCGAAAGACGGTGGCTTGTGCATCCTCGGTGGAGGTGGCGGCGGTGGCGGGGGCGGAGGTCGCATGCACTGGATCACCGAGTGCGCCGGGGTTGGCGCCGGCAGCAGCACGGGGGCCCGGAACTCCTTGCCTGGAGGAGCCGGCAGCTCCAGGCGACGCGCGCCAGGCATCATCTCCGGCTCGTATACGTCTAACGGCTCTCGCTTCGGAGATAACTTAGGATAACACTGCATCGTCCTTTTCTAACACTAACAAGTTCTACAGTCTAATTTGAAGTTCAAACTTACAAACAAAACTGCTGTACAAAGTTTTCATTCACTCATAATTACAACACGACATAAAATGCGGAAATCTTCATCGATACTGTTTATATAGACATTTGGACGCATTTGTTTATGTGTTGTGCATGGGAAGTGCAAGGGCGGCAATGCCGGGCGCCGGTACAGAGCGCGATCGGTGCGTGCGCGGCGCCCGCAGACCGCGAGACTCGTTCGCTCGCCGCGGCCAACTTTCTCTCACTGGCGTGGCGGGCGGCCGTGGCCGGACGAAAGTGAATCTGCAGCGTCGCCCCGCGCCCGCGCCCTCAGGTGGCCCTGCGCCGTGCACCGCCCGCCCAACGTCGCCGCCGCTGCCGTTGCAACGCCCATCCGACATCAACTTTAACCTTAACTCTGACCTTTGCTCGAGTGCACTGCACTCGCTATGTACCATAACATCTAATTTTAAATTGAATTTACAATATTTTTACTCAGTTCAATGACTTTTCGATATATTACAGTTTTCACAAATATAAATTTTCGCACATTTTTATCACAAGTTAGGTTGGTTCTTGTGAAATTAGAAATACAAAAGAGTAAATAATCACTACACTTTTTTATTCCATTAGTTTCATATCTCTCCGTACATCCTACCAGTAGTAGAACTAAAGGAAGAATCTATAATAATAAATAAATATATAGGGACAAATAACACTGATTGAGCTAGCCCCAAAGTAAGTTATAGACTTGTGTTATGGTATACTAACTCAACGATACTATATTTTATAACAAATACATATATGGTGACCACGACGCCACGGAGGTCGTCGTGGTCACCATGCTAGTCCGCCACCTAGAGGTCCCGTAAAATCATACTACAGTAGAGTTTTCTTTTAAATACCTAAAACAAATAAAAAAATACCGTAGAGCATCGATATTTTCTCTACTTTTTGATGAAAAACAGAGATAACTAGAATAACTTTGCATTGCCAGAAATAATAATTTTATAAAATTTGATTCCTTTAACCATCAGTTTGAAAAAAATATAGTATATATAAATTAATTCAATTTTTATTTTATAATTTATAATATGAATTAAGAAAATATATGAAAATACGAATCATGTTTATAGACGATGCGGCTAGAAACGCATCACTCTTCTGATTGAATAATTTACGCTACAGAGGTCTTCATTGTAAAATGCTTTCTAACTCGATTGTCTTTCTGTCACCGTTTACCACGGATATGGTGAATATTCGTGTATATGTTTAAAGGGACCTTGTACACGGACTCTGAACTTGTGCTATAAAATCTAGTACATATGTAACTATAGTAGATACAAACCTATCTAATTTGTGGTTCACTTTACATCTACGTTTGAAAACACTAACTTTCTAGATTGAGACGCCGCTTCATTTCATTTCTCCTTGTGAGTGCAAAACATCAGAATACTATAAAGAGCCCGTGGGCTCAACTACCCGAATTTCAAGATAAAATCTTTTCTATGTCCTTTTTCGGGTCTCCAACTACATCCATACTAAATTTCATCTAAATTGGTGCAGCCGTTCTTGAGTTATAAATGGTGTAACTAACCTTACTTTGTTTTATTTAGAATGTTAATTTTCATTACATTAAATGCTATTGGTATTTCTTTTAACTAACAGTTACCTTTGACGGTATTAAGGAAAGGTAGATATTTATATATAGCAAGAGATAAAAATTCAATTTTTTATTTTGTTTAATTCCTTAATTTAATTTCAATTTAAATGCCTCATTAGACAATATATAAATTAAATGAAACGTCAGACGATTTGATTGACAAATCACTAAGTCTAGAACTAGTTCAAAAAGTATTTATTTACTTTTTAATTTCACCCTGTATTGCACATAATTAAACAAATGAGACGAGATGTATAGAGATGAATATAAGTAAGTATACAAAAGGCCCACCTTATCGCACAGCAATCCTCCAGTCAACCCTAGGGTAAAGTAAGTTAAAGGTTTATAATTATATCTCATACACCTTAGAATATTCGTAACTTAGCCATTATAAATATGTCCATCATATTTAACACTTGGTCACACATAATCAAGACGGCAAATTGGACCCTGTCAATGTAAAATGTTTACAGATATAATGTACAATTAGTTCCTGTGAAACGTCTGATACATATACATCTATTGATCGCGGTGACCATTCGGGCACGTTCGTTGTCGTTGATAACCATCTCATAGATAACAGAGAAAAGCGTGCGCCTACAATATATAAAAAAGTTATCTCTGATTGAAGATATTACACGATTTTGTTATCGTCACAGTTCTGCGATACAGCTCCCCTCAGCTTTAGGCACGCTCCGAGTAGCGTGATGATTAACTGATGGCAACTGCTTAGATACGACTGATAAAATAGCTCAGATTGCTGGCTAATTACGACAAATTATAAATCATGGCTATTACTATCAAAGCAAATACGCATAATTTTCTTTTACTGTTTACCAGTTGGTAGTGACGATGAAAAATTAAACAGAAATATTAAAGCTTATTTCAAAAATATATTACGGTGGGGAAGGAATGTAGATTCCTTGTATCCAACATACTTACGATATATGCTGTTTTCAGTACCTACATTAAAAAAAAAATATGAAAATTAATTAGGATGGTGAAAGGTATGCGATTTATGTTTAATTAGGTAGATAAATATATCAGCACTTTATACGAGTGAATTTATTTACAACTAGGTGAGCACATCAAGCTATAAACGTAGGTCTGCAAAGGTCAACGGTTCAACTAAGGTGACCCTATAATTATATACCTACTTATTTCTTAAAATGAAACGCTAGCATTATTACTAATGCATCACTGCCTGATTTTTTAATTATCACGTTTTTTTGCGATGCTTAGGTAAATGTTTATATTTGTTTAAATCGCTTATCTTAGCCATTGATTGTGTCAGAGACGTCCAGAATAATAAACAAAGAACTTCTTTCTTCTTTATTTTTTTGATAGCCTAACCTAATAATTGGTAGAAAAAAACAACTGATCATATCTAAAAAATTATAAAAGTTCTTTCTTATACAAAAACTTTGCAACTATCTCAACTAACATTTTATTTGATTAAATAAATATATAAGGATAAATTACACAGATTGAGCTAGCCCCAAAGTTCGAGATTTGTGTTATGGGATACTAATACAACGATGGTATATTTTATAACAAATACATATATAAACATCCAATACCCAGGTCAATATGAAAAAGATAATTATCCATCTTGACCTGACCGGGGATCGAACCCGGGACCTCCGGTGAGACAGCGAGGCGTGATGACCACTAGGCCACAGAGTTCAGATTATAAGTTTATTTTGAAAATAAATAAATAGCGGTGGTGGCATTAGGGCGGGAGGTACGGTGCGCTGCACCGCAGGGTGCGGCGGTCACTGCCACCAGGGCCACGCTCACGGTCGCGCCGTGCATTGCTCGCTGCTATTTTGGCGACAAGTCTCAATGAACCGAGCCAACCCTCGATATCGATGACAGCCTCTAGAATAGTGCCTTACTAGTAAAACGCGTTTGTGATATGCTAAAACTGTATCGCACTTTTATATTATTTGTCCTGGACACGTTTTCTTTGTTCACACGTGGATTTTTTACCTAGAGTAGAGCGATCTTATCGGCAGGAAAATCCTTGTACGATAACAACACACTTTATTTTAAATTATATCGATACAGACTCACTAAACTTCTTTAGTCCTTTGTCGGATATGCAAACGAGTAGTAAAATCAAATATTCACGACTGCCACAATAAATGAACTTATTCACAAGGTTTTCTCTAATTTTCCGCTTATATTTTAATATGGGTTTTTATTTCGTCACCTGTCTATTGATATCAACTTCAAGCTTCAAGGGTTATTTCTTAAAATAATTTAACACTTCATTTAATCCTTCAACGCTACTTATAGCGTTGAAGGATTAAGTTCTTAAAAGAAACAATCATAACAAATTTTTGGCATTGAAATTGAATTGAAACGGTAATATACTAGTCGCAAAGACATTTATCAATAGTTTTTATAGCCTAGTATTCGGGAGTGAAAGTTGCATGGCATGGAAAGGGCACCGGGACAGTCATGGGGTGCTGCTAGATTGGCGAAGGCCAGACAGCGCGTGCGCGACGCATGCTGCTTCGATGTACTTATGCGTGTCCGGCTCTTACACCGACTATGGGAACCCTTACAAGTTGCTGAAAATTAGAATTCTATCATAAATAACCAAATAAATAATTATAAGTTATCATTATTAACATTAGTCATCATGATTATGTTATGCAGTTTGGTTTTAAAAGTTAAAAATATTGTTTCGTAAGATAATTTTTAAAAACAAAAACAGGACTCCGAATCACTAACCATAATTATTTTTGCAAGTACCAGTCACACCAATGCTTAATATGCAAACTATGGTTACTTAGATCACATATTTTTTCTAGTTATTTTTGTTGAAAAAAAAAATTACCGATTTTGATACCATTTCTATGGGATGATTCAATCTGGAAGAGCATTCTTTTAAATACAAAAAATACTACGGGCTAATATTAAACACTTTTTGCGTCTTTTTGGATTCTTTGGAACGGGTAAAAACATTTTTTCCGGGGTCTTTATGTACTTGTACATTGCGGCACTACACAAAATTTATAGGTCATTTTTTTGGCAAATAAATTAACTTATAATTGCGAAAAATCCAATTTGGCTACGAAAGTATGCAGTGTTTACTTCGTTGTGACGTCACAGAATCCGCATGACCTCCACCATGGCACATATTTCGTTTTAGCGCGTATTTTTAAATTTGAAACTATAATATTGATTTTTACAGAAAATGCAAAAGATATCCAGGAAATATTAATACAGGTGCACACAAATATACTAAGGAATAGTATAAAACGTTTCTAAAAGTAGTTAAATACCCTATTAAACTTCACATACATTTTACATTGAGTTCTTACAACGCTGTACCTACCCTTCATGGTTTCAGAACCTTTTATAGAGGACTCATATCATGGATGTAGAGCCAAAGCTAAGTAGCTTTGGCGTGATCAGATGCATTTGCGCTCGTCTTTTTAGTAGACTTTTTTACTTACAGAAGAAAATCAACCAACCGACGTTGTGTGGTCAACCAACTGACGTTGAATCTATGCTGACTTTAAATTTTCCTACGGTTAAAAAACGCGGTCGATACGATCTTACCTAAAGTTTTTGTAAATGAAGTAGGTATAATAAGACATAGTAAAATATAGAGTTTATGTATTACGTTACCCGGTACGAGTAACTTAACAAAATACGAGAAAAAAAAGAATTTGTTTTACCAGACCTGTTTTGCTACTTGTATATGAAAATATATATATCATAATCACGTCGGACAGACGGAGCATTTTGGGTCTTGGAGCTCTAAGCAGACTGAGCGCGAGGCGGAAAGACCTAAGGACCAGTTTTACCGTGAGAAGGTGGCAAAAAGAATCAAAATAATGTTGGGTTGCTAGCCGCATCGCTGAAAAAAAATCTCTCTTAAAATAGGAAACTATATAGGTAGTAGTAAAACATCATGCTTTTGGCATGGGGTCTTTATTGATGTTGCAGTTGGATTGTATGATCCGCTGTTTGACAAAATCTCTAACTGTTCAAAGATTCAAATGTTTATTCAGTAATTAGACCTTTACAGGCACTTTTACACGTCAATAAGTGTAATTTATGTTACGTGTAAAGTATATTAAAATTTGATTTATTTTTAAAGAAAAGCTACCGATACCAGCTCTTCGTAACGACCACTGCTGAGACGAAACGCCGAAAGAAACTCATTTTCATAGTATTGGTCGGCTACTCGCTAGAAGGGCTTTGTCATATTATTATTATTGTCTTTTAATTAATAAATACTTATAATATAATACGAGTACAATGTTGACACATTATAACATGGAATGCTTGCGAACAAGTAAACAAACATAAATTGCGTAATAAAAAATATTAAGTAGTCAAAAAAGCAAAGCCGAGCTGACCAGTTCCTCCCGGCAGCACCCGTTCACGAGTTGACGCACGAATCAGCCTTCGTTAAACTTAACCATATTACGAGTAAAGGGAATCCAACGACCCGACCAGCGACGCCACCACCGTATTGGACATTTTAGTGAGCATGAAAAACCCTATCTCGCAGTCCTTGTCAAGAGGAAATATTAGTAATATGTTGTCGCAGAGCATTTACATGTTTTTACAGTAAGCTTTTTTGGTAACAGAAAATACAGCTATCTTATGTTCCATGTGTGGAGTGTGATCGAACATTTTAGGAATGTCCACGCGTTTTTATTTCTTAAATAATCATTGATAGTTGTAGACTGTTTGGCATACAGTGAAAACCGTTCAGCTGGATTGTCAATGTGTTACGTTCAGAAAGTCGGACTCGTCCATGAAGGGTTCCGTAGCAAGTAACATAATACATTTGAGTTAATTGAATGAAAGGTAAACTGCGGTTTACGATTACTGACGTATTAAAAATACTAGTTACTAAATCTCGTTCAAACCAATTTTCGGTGAAAGTTTGCATGGTAATGTACATCATATATTTTGTTAAGTTTTATCATTCTCATTTTAGAAGTTATTGGGGGACACACATTTACCACTTTGGAAGTGTCTCTCGCGCAAACTATTCAGTTAAGAGAAAAAATTATATTAATAACCTCAAAATCGTTTTTTAAGACCTATACATAGATAAACGTATGGGTTTGATGAAAAAAAAAATTGAGTTTCAGTTCTAAGTATGGGGAACCTCCAAAATTTATTGTTTTTTCCTATTATTATGTGAAAATCTTAATGCGGTTCACAGAATACATCTACTTACCAAACTTCAACAGTTCTTTTAGTTTCGGAAAAAAGTGCCTGTGACATACAGACGGACAGACAGCCAGACAGACATGACGATTCCATAAGGGTTCCGTTTTTTGCTACGGAACCCTAAAAACAGCTAACCGTTAGATCATGTGGCATCAAGACAGAATAATGAATGTCAGCCTAGGGAAATAGAACTCCTACAAACCTAATAAGTTGAGGGGGCAGCACTGGACCCTGGAAAATTCAGGTAGAATTTTCCAGGGTCCAGTGCTACCCCCATTTGAAATAAATAATTTGAAAGGAAACGGAGACATCATTCAAAGTTTTGTCATGACCAGGCTCTAGAATACTCTAGATAACCCTTCAAACTACTTACGAACTACTGTTCACAGTTTAAAGTAAGTATGTGAAGCTTTTCACACTTTTAGCTTATGTGCGTAGAACAGCTTCACGGTCTCACTTTAAACTCTAAACAGTAGCTCATAAAAAAGTTTTAAAGGTTATATCTAGGGCCTGGTCAAGACATAATTTTAAATGATATCTCCGTTTCCTTTCAAATGAAGGCAGCACTGGACCCCGGAAAATTTAGGTAACCCCTTAACCCAAAACTGTCGCTCGTCAGCAAGAGCCTTTGCTCTATTCCTGCGTGATACAAGTATTGATAGTTGTGTTAATGCAACTTAATGGTGAAAAAATACATAAAAACCACCATTCTTCAAATCCTTTAGAGACGGCTACTGACGTGTGTTATGCTGGTCTAAAGGGTCATGTGCTTGTTTGTCTACTTCGTTATAACATAAAAAGCAAATTTTGTAAAGTAAGGACCACTGAATTGGAACAGAACAAAACCAATGCATCGCGTTCGGTGTGAATGCGCGCTGCAGCGCCCACCGCCGCCGTCGCGGTCGCCGATCAATATGCAACGGCGGGACACTGTATTTCTTCCCCTGGATGTTGGCTAGAATCCTTTACTGTGTTAGATACGTATGTATAGTGTCTGCCAGTTTGAATCTATTTTAGGCAGGTTATTTTATTATAGTCGGACTCGTGCACGATGGATTCCATACCATTATCTAAAAAAAATCACGATTTTTATATGGGAGCCCCAACGAAATATTTATTTTATTCAGTTTTTTTTTTTATTAAAACGGCATCGGAAATAAATCATGTGTGAAAATTTCAACTGTCTAGCTATCACGGTCTATGAGATACAGCCTGATGACAGACAGACAGCGGAGTCTTAGTAATAGGGTCCCACTTTTACCCTTTGGGTACGAAAACCTAAAACCCGACTACGGGAAGATTCTTGTTGAAAAGTCCTTTTATCCACTGAATGCAAGCGCAACAGGGAGAAACAGCTGGTAATGTATATATTTTTTTAATGTACTTTTTGAGTCCTTTCATTTGATACCAAATAACGTATTATGATACGATTTATTTTATTTTTTAGGGTATTTACTTTTTGACCTACAGAGGGCGCCATATTGGGTGTAGAAACAACATAAAATTTGTAAACAATATCGTAACGGCACATAGCCTTATAACCAGCGCACAGAGCAGAGAAGACGCTTTCAACGATACCTTATGTTAAGGTTAAGGTACCATGGATGTTATAAAACAACTTATATAAACTTAGATGTAATATAAGTTATGATTTGTGTTTACAAATTTTGTAAACAATACGCAGGGCTTGAATCTTCTACTACGAAGTTCATTGTACATTTTCGATCGAAGGGCCTTGAAGACTGCATTAGTGGAATGCCCTTGCAAGGGTATCTCAAAGTCGGCCTTTGAATGCGAGTCGACGCCCTCGCACCTCCCCGCTTGCACCCCTCTTGCAATTGTAGTAAAGATCACGACTAAAGATGTAATTGCATTATGAGATTTTTAACTCCAAATAATAAAACTCGATGACTCAGCTGTGTATGCGCTTTATTGCGTGTAAGTTGGTGCAATACTTGGATATTTGGGCCTTTTAGAGGGATTTTATCTTGAGCTCCTCCGTGCTTCGAGAGGCGCGTTTGATAACTATTTATGTATAATGTATATACATATTAACATTCATTAATCACAAATATAATTTAAATATATTTTCCGATAAATTTATTCTGCTATTTTCCAACGAGTCAAATTAGATACTTTTTTCGAAATGTCAAACGAACATTTTCTATGGGATTTGTATGAAATACAGGCAGATGACGTCATAGTTTCTTGGAGTCAAATAGCGCTCTTATTAACAGTTTTCGCTAATAATAAATTTAAAATCACGTTTAAATCGATGTGTTCATAGACAAGTGCCATTATTTTGCGACGTTTTATTTTCTTATCAGTATAAAATAATTTATTTTTGACCCAGGAAAATACCCAATTGTCACTTTTTCTAAAAAGTATTTATATTCAAGATTACTTGTTTCCGGTTTGATTGTCAATTTGTAATAAGATAATTATTTGGTGTTATAAAAGTTTAATAATTCTTAAAAATAAGACTTGATTTAAATGTATAGAATTATTGTTATTTTAGATTAATTTACCATCAGTAATAATATTTGATGATTATCTGACTTTTTAACGATAAGTCTGTCATGAAGTTGTTAAACGAGTATGGCGCCAACATGGCGGGGCTAGGTTATAAATTCAGTGTTTCTTAGTTTGTGAGACCACTTTTGATTTGGCAGATGCAGCGATAGTGTAAGTTTAATTCTGTTACTATGTTTCTCTTTAATTGCGATAATAATTAAGTAGTATTTAAATAGATATGTCTGATGTAGTTGTGATAACGCTTTTACAATTAATCGTTTGTGTAGAACCGTTACAGTATCTTTCCTAAGTACAGGTGTAAAAATAAATATCTTAACCCTAGAAAATGATGTAATAGTGCTTTTGTGATACTTATGAGATTATTGTTGGACTTTAGAAAGTATTTTATGAGTAATTGAAATAGTGAAAATGTGATAATATGCAATGTACACTAAAGCCCTTCAGTCGAGTAGGCGGCCTATGCTGACGAGTTTCTTTTGGGGTATATCTTCTCGGAAAAATAGCGGCCGATTACAAAACCCTGGTAGTTTTGGTTATGCTTTGAAAAGTTATAAGAAATATTTTGAGAAAATACTAATTTTGAGGGAATATATGGCTATGTGAAAAAAAATATTTTTTCCCTCACTCATCCTGGTATTTCATTTTCTAACACGTTCAATCATTGCCAACAACTTAAGCGACAGAAAGAAATAACTTTAAATAACAGAAACATTTCGAATCGACAAGAAGAAGTAAGTCATATAAATAAAATAAGAATAAAACAGTCGACGAGGGTGAAGTTAAAGTTTAATATTATAGTATTCAAATATAATGCAGTAAAATTAAATCGTCTTCATTTGTATTAACAGTTTAATAAACTCAAAACCAACTAAAACATTTCACACAACTTTACCAACTGCGACATGACTTAAAACGAAGTGATTATATACTCTTTGACAAGACTGTCCCATTTATTTTGACCTTTGCTTTCTACAAACCAGCGTACAACTAACAAGATCTTTGTAAGCTGTTTGCAAGTTTTGTAATTAAACATGATCACATATACTAACAAACTCCTGTGTACTTCCTGTGCAGGCGATTTGGAAGTTTAGCAATGTTTACTCGTGCAATTTGAGACTTAGTAAATGGGGGTTGGACACCAACCTCATAGTTAAAAGTATTCTGACTTCACGCCACGCCACCAAAATCTCAAAATTATCTAAAAATGAACAAAAGTACGTAATCTTCTCTTATAATCACTGAGGTACCTACATTTACAAAAAATTTAATTTACAATTCTAGACTGAAAATATTGCTTGCCGACTTCGAGTACAGCAAAGCCAAAATGAGGATAACGTTTTTCGCTGCTATGTAATATGTCTAGGTTGTATATGTTTCATTATTTTTTCCTCATATCTTATCCATGTTACTAGAAAAATGAAGTATCGTTTTGAAAACGTCTTGACTGTCTTGTAGGCTATACAGGCCATGTGAAGTTCAATAATACATATTATGAACTAATTGACTCGTACCGTTATCGAATAAAAGGGTTTAATTAACACATATAAGTATATTATTAGCCTGTTTGCTTGTACTTGCATCACAATAACTTTACTTTTCTGTATTTATTTTTCCGTAGTCGAGTTTTATCTTCTAACCCTATCTTGTTAAAATCAATTAAAAATAACATTCTATATATTCGTACTAAAAGCCCCTAAATGATAAAGAACAAATACGTTAAAGTGTGTTGAGAGAAGAGCAGTTCATTAAATTTGTGGAAGTTGGATGGATTGAAGGGTGTGAGGAGCAGGTGGAGTGGAGGGAGCACGAGGCCGCTGTCGTTGACACCGTTGGAGGACGCCCGCTACAAGGTCGATCGGCCTAAATCCGAGGACGCTAGGCCCACCGACCTTGGAGCCTTAACTGAATGTTTTGTCAAAACAAAATGTTTAGGTGGCAACAGAAATAAGACAAAAAGTAAAATATAATATTGATAAACATTGCATCTGATGTTTTTATTGGGGTAATAATTTAAGTGAAGTAAATTGGAGTTACCGCTAAGCTAAGTATAATTAAGATAGCTAGAATTATGGCCACTGAATGAACAAAACAAAATAGATACGGACAAATGATACAAATCGAGCTAGCTCCATTCATTTTAAAGATATCATACCATATGATATCTTTACGATATGTACAACCCAGAATAGGTCATCTGAACAAGACATCATTAAAAAAGCAAAACCCAACTGTCTTTTTATTTACCCAGTGTCACTTTCACACTTCACTTGAAGACGAATATAATGACAACTCTCCATAATAAGCTTAAATCCATAGAGCCGTTCAGGCCGCAGAGCAATTATACATACATACATACATACTCTCGAAAAATATAACCCTTCTTCTAGCACACTCGGGTAAAAAGATCATTTTCCATCCTGAAATGGCTGAGTATGGAACTCGAGGTTTCTATAGTACGCTTCAAATTACTTACCACAAAACATAGATACCGACTTAAGTAAAACAGTACTAAATTTAATCCTTAGTATTCTGTAACAGAATAAGTTTATCTATCGGCCATTATCATTAGACTGCGTTCCATGCCACAAACATCTAATTAATAAGCATACCTACCGTTTACATAGCAAGACACATCGTCGTCACACAACGAAGTTCTATAAACACAGGACGAGACCCGAAGGTCCTTACTCCTCAGGTTCAAGGCTTGCCGGCCATAAATTACCCGTTATCGTTATCACACGCCCTCGAGGAACAAAACACTGGTATGGCACTTTGTGTGCCATACCAGTGTTTTCATACCCACTTAAAAGTAGGTACATTTAATTACAATATGTGCCAAGATTGTGTTATGTATTTGTGTATATTAGCTTAAACATTGTGTATATTAGCATACATCGATTATCAAAAGCTAGTAATTTTACATTTATAATTGTAGATTTAATCGCAACTAATTAAGTTAGTGGGATTCAAAGATTTTTAAACCTGTCTCGCATATGTGCGTTCTTCACGCCATTATTACTATTTCCCATCAATTTTGAAAACGCGCTATCTTGATACGCAGGCACATAAAGAGTATTTACTGCAGTATTTCTGACAGACAGATATAGACACAATCCCAACAGCTATATCCGTCGCCTGTCGTATTTGTCTATTTTATAAGTTTGGAATAGAACTCAACTCGAGACGTCACTCATAGTGAAACAGGTACCTGGTAACCTTTGTCGATGTTTTATCATAGCATGAGTCTAGATCACTACTTGTATATTCATCTTTGGTCTAGATGAACGGTCCTATGATAAAACATGACAGCCCGATCGCTGTCGCTAGTGACAAGAGGGATGGTTGCTTCTTTGCTCAAAGCTATTCAGAGAGGAAATGCATTTAGCATACTTGGCGCCATGGCAAAAAATTTTAAATTTCTAAATTAATTATTCAGATTAGATTTTGTTTTAAGGTTTAGTTTGTAGTTTCATTTTAAGTTCAATTGTATTTCTTAATTTTTTCCTAATAAATAATTTAGAATCTTTCCTCCATTTTCCTTTCAAAATGGAAAAAGCTCTCCAAGTGCTGACTTAAATAACCGGCCAAGCACATTTCGGGCCATGCGCATTGTAATGTACCTACAGTTCCGAAGTGCCTTTTTACAACATGGGAAGCTTATTTTCATACAATACAATACAAAAAACTTTATTGCACCAAAAAACATTTACATAATCGGAATACTTACAAAATAAGGGTAACATAATATAATGAGGTACAGACGGGCTTATCGCCGAAGCAATCTCTTTCAGACAACCAAAAAGAGAAGGAGTATATTTATTTTTCAAGTCTCGATTACAGAACCTTAAAAACTGTAGGTAGTAATTTGACACAGCCCTAAATGTACTAAAATTAACATGTTGGTACGAGGTTGGTCTCGTAGGTACTTATTCCATGCGATTACGCACAGTGACATATTGAAAGATTTGAGATGGAGACCTCCACAATCCACATTATTGTATTATTGATCTTGTCTCGCATTGTTAATTACGAAAATATAAATGACGTCCGCCGTGGCGTAGTGGCAACCTCGCTAGTCCGCCACCCAGAGATTCCGGGTTCGATCCCCAGTCAGGGCAAGATGGAAAATGGCCTTTTTCAAATTGTCCTGGGTCTTGGATGTTTATATATGTGTATTTGTAATAAAATATAGTGTCGTTGAGTTGGTATTCCATAACACAAGTCTCGAACTTAGTTTGGTACTAGCTCAATCAGTATAATTTGTCCCTATATATTTATTTAATATTAATTAATTAAGTGTCTTATACAAATGTATAAATGTGTCTTGTACAAGTAAAGGGTGAGTTTTTGAGATATGGAATCCTAAAAAAAGTCATAATTTTAAATATTTGCCTATCTTTGAGAATACATTGGATCGAACTCTCTGATAGCTAGACACATAAATATGAAATGTCCAATATTCAAGATTTTCAGCTTTTCGAGGACATTCAGTGCATCGACTCCACTGAAAACTTGTTTACTATCTTATTTCAGGTCAATAGCAAATTCTGGAATATGGTAGAGGGTTCTGCAGTAGTCTGCTACCCCCGCAGTGGGGGTGGAAGGATGGTTACGGTGCATCGTACGAAAGGGCAACTGCAGATAACGCAGGCAGGGCCCAGACAGTCAACGTCCCGATGCACTCCCGGAGCGCACCCCCCCCCCCTTCTGCACACCGCCCTCGCCCGTTACAGCAGGACCCGCGTATCCGGCGCGCCACCGCTACTCACCACAGTTTTTACTTCGCTCTCATCGACCAGTCTCCGTTCTCGTTGATTCGTTGAACTAATGAAACTGATTACCCACTCGCATACTTGAAACAATGAAATGCCAGGCCAGTTTGCTTTTTTGTTTGCTTGTTGCATTTTGAATAAATAATATTAAGCCAGCAATTTCATGAAGGTCTCAATGCATAAAAACTTACACGAGAATTAAAATTTCTGGACATGAAAGAAACTCTTGACCCATAATGTATTTTAAGTGCGTGTCCTGTCTGGCTACGCTCAGATACGATGTTACAAGTTTCAAAAAGAGGACTTTATTTTCCATAATTTGACATGTTTACTACTTAATTTAAACAAGTTAATACAACTTCACCTTGGTAATTGTTTTTTTAGGAACAATCCTAAGAAAACAATTACTAAGATGAAGTTAGTTACAATCACTGGGCAAAGACGCGGAAAAAACAGACCGATTATTATAAAACGTAGACTAATGAAATTCCGAGGTTAAACCTGGATCTAAACCAAGTAACAAGGAAAATCTTATTACAAGACCAGGCTTAGGACATAAACAATGGTCTAAACTTAGGCCAGAGATAAACCACGTACAGAGCTAGTTTAAGCTAGAACTAATTATTTAGAACCGTATATAGCTATAACAAAGATATATAAATCGTACTAACAAAAGTCAAATCGACAATTTGATGGAATTCTTGACCATGTTTCGTCTAGGAAATTCTGAACTCTCAAAATATATCACAGAGATCCATAGTCTCTGTTTTATTTTGGGAGTACTTTGGTAGCCAGGTGGTTTAAGCACCATCTATGCGTCTGTAAGGCTCGATTGGAACATCACTAGAAGCACAGAATAAGTACTAGTACTCACGTACTAGAAGCGACTTGTAGCCACGGTGTTTTCACTTGGTATTTCGTAATTTTGAATGAAAAAATCCTGCAAATTTTTATTTCCAACTCATTTTACTAGATGGCATTGTTCAGTTTAAATGTTGCCATATAAAAAAATAAAAGGTATAAAAATGATTTCTAAAATGGCAACATTACAAAGTAGTAGAAAAAAATACTTTTCTTTTACGCAGAAACTTATCATGAATTGTTATTACGCATGATGACAAAATGTATAATGTTCATGTTATTATATTTTTAGAAGTATTAAAATACTGCGATATTAAAATATATTTTATTACATATAGAAATATTTTAAAAGTTGTCTATAAAATATTTTTTTATTATTTGTTTCTTTTTTTTTTCTACCTGTCATTTATTAATCTGAAGAACAGAACGTAGGTAACTACCAGTAACACAAATAGTTAGGTTCGAAAAGTTTTAAATTTCATTCGGTTTGTTTTCTTGCATCTCGAATGTGTTTTCTGTGTTTATTTTTGACCCACGACCCGAGCTACCCCTTTGGATTCCGATTTCGGACCTTTATATATTGACCCTAGCGACTGTATTTTGACTTTGTTTTGCTTCCGATATGGATTTCGTCGACCTGGAAAATGGTATCTGATAAAACATGTTGTGTGCCTCATTGCAAAGTGACTCGTAAGTAAAAACTAAATATTTCACACTTATTTTATGTACATAAGTTATAGGAACTTGAACAATCCTATTTAGAGTGTCCTGTTCTGTTATAACTTATTATAATTCTTGCACAACGTCTGGCATAAAGAAAAATGATATGAGTAGGTAATAGATTGTTACCAGAAATGTTAGGCTTTATTCGACTATAAAATACTGCATATTATAAGACGAGTGATGAGAAGTATGACAAAGACTTGACAGAAAATTTTCTTCATCATAAACTTTTCATTTTTTATTTGCCATTTATGTGCGCCTGCTGGGCAAAGGCCTCAACTCTATCCTTCTATAACTTTACATTTTTTAAAATTTACGTGCTAAGAATGTACATATAAATACTTGAAAGTGATATGTCTGAAGGTCTGTCATGTGCTGTTTTCTGTTTAATAAGCTTCATCAATTCTTAATTAATTTTTAACTTTTAGTAATAAGCAGTAAATATGACTTTTCAGGGGATGATAAGGTGCCATTGCATAGCTTTCCTAATCCTAACCATGAACCTGAGAGATTCCGTACATGGATGTTAAAAGTTGGTGGTGATGTGTGAGCTTTGGATAATAATTTTGTATACAAGTATCGAAGAGTATGTCACAATCATTTTGAACAAAAATACCACACATGGACAAACACCCTCAGCCGAGATGCTGTGCCTACTTTACAGTTGTCAGGTATGATATAATATTATTATTGTATGTGTTATAGACCACAGAAACTTTATCAAAACCAATTAATAAATTAAAAGATAAAATTATTTGTACAAAATTACAATAAAAAACTGGCCAAGTGCATGTAGGGTTCTGTAGTTGCGAATTTGAGTCCACACCACCAAAAACGTCTAAAAACTAATTTTCTTTTAAATTTGTATGAACTTTTCGCTTTCCGAGTACATTTTATAAGTTGGTCGTTTATAACTTTTTAATTTGTAAACTATATTATATAGTATATAGTTTACAAATTAAAATATATACTATATGTATAGTTTTCCTTTAAATTTTGTTATATGTACTACTGCCATGAATTTTTTCACATGTCCATGTTTAACCGTTTAATAGATAGATGGGGACACTTGACTCTAACAAAAACTTGCAATATAAAACAAAATATTTTAGAAACAGATCCCTTAATCGAAAAATAATGTTTACAAGCTCACTATATTTTTGAAAGACCTATTCAATGATAACCAAAATGATAAGTTGGGCTAGCAACAAAAATTGACTCTTAACGTGTATGGGAGACACGCTAAAAAAATTTTTTTTTCATACTTTGTTTTACCACTTTTTTGGCATGATTAATATACATACCTATACCAGAGTTGGGCATTATTGGAATAAAAATTTATCTAGATAATTAATCAAATAAAATTTATTTGTGGAAAATTATTCACGAATAATTAATTCGCGAATAACTTATTGCAGATAATTTTGCCACGAATAAAATATGATTTTATTAGTTATTCTAAATAACGAATATTTTTTTAAAATTTACTTTTCTCTTTTTAACCGATTGCATCGAAAAAATAGGTCGCCATTTGGAATTTTTTTTTTCAAAATCGATATCTGGATGGCCCTGTGGTTCCTCATATTGAATCTATGCTCAAAATGTGAAAAAACTTGCCGCCATTTTTAAATTTTTTGTTACTGGACCAATTGCCTTCAAAATCGATATCTGGACGTCTCTGTGGTCCCTCATATAGAATCTATGCTCAAAATGTAATAATGCAGGGATATCTGGGTCCCTGTGGTCTTTTATAATGAATATTTGCTCGAATTTGAAAAAGGTAGCCGCCATTTTGAACATTTTTGTTTCTGGACCGATTGCCTGCAAAATCGATATCTGGGGGTACCTGTGGTCTTTTATAATGAATCTATGCTCGAATTTGAAAAAGTAGCCGCCATTATGAACTTTTTCGTTTCTGGACTGATTGTCTTCATAATCAATATCTGGAGGTCCCTATGGTCTTTTATAATGAATCTATGCTCGAATTTGATAAAGGTAGCCGCCATTTTGAACTCTTTTGTTTCTGGACCAATTGCCTTCTCAATCGCTATCTGGGGGTCCCTGTGGTCTCTTATAATGAATCTATGCTCGAATTTAAAAATCAATATCTGGGGGTCAGTGTGTCTATGCTCGAAATTTAAAAAAACTGGCCGCCATTTTTATCTTTTTTGTTACTGCACCGATTGCCTTCAAAATCAATATCTGGTATAAAACAAAAAAGTTCGATTTTGAAGGCAATCGGTCCGGAAACAAAAAAGTTCTTAATGGCGACTACCTTTTTCAAATTCGAGCATAGATTAATTATAAAAGACCACAGGGACCCCCAGATATCGATTTTGAAGGCAATCGGCGCAGCAACAAAAAAGTTAAAAATGGCGGCCACTTTATTTTCATTTTGAGCATAGATTCAATATAAGGGACCACAGAGACTTCCAGATATCGATTTTGAAGGCAATCGGACCAGTAACAAAAAAATTTAAAATGGCGACCTATTTTCAATTTCGATCATGTATTAATTATAATAGAATAATGATCAACAACCACCAAAACCTCAAAAACTACGAAAAACTTGTAGTAACTTTCAGCAACCACCAAAACTACTTAAAACTACCGACAGTCACCAAAAACCAACAAAAATCATCCACAGCCTTAAATACTAATAAGCAACAAATACCCATTACATAAAACCATAAAAACAAACCCAAAACAACCACTGACAATAACAAACACAGTAAAAATGCGTAGCGTTTTATGTAATATGTATGTATTTCTTTCTTTTTTATTTTAGAAACAATAGAGAAACAACTTAAAATAGAAATAATATTTAAATAGGTGCTGGTTATTTCTACAAGTGTGTATTTGTATTGTTAATTGCAATGTAAAAGAGAAGGTGTAATTTGATCAAAATCAACCTCAAATACAGCCTTACACTCGAAAATGTAACCCTCTTTCCGACGCAATAGGTTAAAATGTGTTAGTTGAGTTTTCAATAAAATACGTTATTCGTTATTTAGAATAACGAATAAAATCATGATAATTATTCGTGGCAAATTTATTCGCGAATAATTCATTCGCGAATAAATTATTCGTGAATAACGTATAAATATCAAAAATTTATTTATTATTAAATAAATTTTGCCCAATTCTGACCTATACCAAATTAAAGCTTTCTAGTACTTATAGTCTCTGAGCAAAACTGCGGACGGACAGACAGACAGACATGGCAAAACTATAAGGGTTCCTTGTAGGTATTACGGAACCCTAAAAAGAACTTTATACAATGTTTTTAAGACATATGCATAATAAATAAATCAAACCATGGGTTAAACTAGATCACTAAAGTGTAATTAAAAAAAATCCTCACAAACTTTACTGTTATGTGCTGATGGATTTCATATATTTTCCACTTGAAATGTTATTTATATGCAGTAACCACTGAACATATCAACGCCAAATAAATTTTTATAACTTTCCTTAATATGAGACGTCTCAACTATTTATTTGTGTTGACAGGGTGGCTTTCAAATAGAAGACGAACACTATCCGATGTAACAAATGTTGTTAATCACGGTGGTCTACAACAAGAACAGTTGCCTTCACCATCAGCATCTGCACCATCTACATCAGATGAGCATGCACTGTCCACATCTACTGAAAATAAATCTGCACCTTGTGCTTTTTCAAGTAAGTTCCTAATACACTACTGATACAAATATTGTTAAGAAAGTCTTTTTTAAGCTCTATTTTTTAATAGTAATTGTAATGTAAAATCTAGGCTTCCTGCCTTGTCAAACCTCTGGCCCACTTTTTATTTAATTGTGAAATAATTTGAATAAACTATTTTTCAGATATTATTACGTCTGATAAGAAGGCAAAATACTTAAAGAAATCCAAGAAGCAACCTAAGATAACTAAGAAGGAAGTAAATAAATTGAAGGCAGTTATAACGAAATTCACAAACGAAAAAGATAAATATGCCACACGACTTAAGAAGGCATTAAGACTATCAGAAAATAAAACTTTTCTAAATGCTTTAAACAAGTTCACTACTTTAGCAGCTATTTTCACCTTCAATTTCGTGAAATTTCAAAAGATAAGATGGGAAGAAGATTCACGAAGGAAGAAAAACTGATGGCTCTATGCCTCTATAAACAAGGCCCACGAGCATATAGATGGCTCAGCAAGGTTTTCATACTTCCTTCCCCTTTAACGCTGACTCGACTTCTGGCGAAGGCAGGAATCAAACCAGGAATAAATAAAAATATTTTTCTGCAGCTCAAAAAGCGTGCCGGAAAGATGAAAAGTGACGAAAAATTATGTACGCTTCTTTTTGATGAAATGTCAATTTCTCCTCATTTTGATTTTAATAGAAGGAAAGACAACATAAGTGGGTTTGTCACAAATGGACACGACACTAAGAGAAACATAGCAGACCATGATTTGGTATTTATGATTCGAGGAGTATAATACACAATTACAAACAGCCTATTGCTTACACATTTTGTTGGGGAAGCACTCCAGCAGATGAATTAAAAATTCTTATCATAAATGTAATAACGGAGATACAAAACCGTGGACTCATAGTACTGGCAACAGTATGTGACCAAGGTGCCACAAATGTAAGCGCTATAAATAAATTAATCCAAGAGACTAAAGAAAGCGCTTTAAGAGAAGGAGAAGAGCATGTTCATGATTCTTTCATAATTAATGAAGCAGAAATTTTCCCATTGTATGATAGTTCCCATTTAATTAAAGGAATCCGAAATAATCTCATTTCCAAGAATTTAAAATGCAAGATTGATGGTGCTGTCAAAAGAGCAAAGTGGGATCATATAACAAAACTTTATCAAGAAAATCCTGCCTACAAGGGTATCAGATTAATAAAAAATTTGACAGAATGTAGAGCCCAAAAAGATTCCTAAAATGAAAGTCAAATATGCCACTCAAATATTTAGCAGAACTGTGGCCACAACTATGGGATACTTAGCAGGTGAGTTAAAAATATTCATTTATTATTCAAATAATTGTTTTACTATTTAGTTTGTCTGACAACCTCTGTGGCCTAATGGTCATCATGCCAGACTGTCACATTGGAGGTCCCGGGTTCGATCCCTAGTCAGGTCAAGATGGAAAATGATCTTTTTCAGTTTGACCTGGGTCTTTGATGTTTATCTATATATGCATATATTTGTTATAAAATATAGTATCATTGAGTTAGTATTCAAGTTTGAACTAACTTTGGGACTAGCTCAATCTGTGTGATTTGTCCGTGTATATTTAAATTTATGTGTATTTCTGTTTACAAAAACATCGTATTTATTTTTCAGAAAAAGGAGTTCTCCCACAAGAATGCCAGGACACTGCTGATGTGCTATTGTTTTTCGACGATTTTTTTGATGCAGTGAACGGTAGCCACGTCAACTCTACAAAGAAAAGCGGAAAGCCTAAGTCGGAGCACAGTTCTATGTGGAAGCGGGCAAAATGTGTTCTACGCACAATGACATTTGTCACAAAAGATGGAAAAAAAGAAGGTAAAGTTCCATCGGTAAAAAATTGGATCATTACCTTAGAAAATATGGAGCATGTGAAAAATAAGTTATTTACGGCATATACTTGTAAATCTTTATGGATGAGACATTTAAACCAAGACCCCCTTGAAAACTTTTTTGGCTGTATACGCAGTCATGGCTGCCGAAACACGTCGCCAACACCATCTGGCTTTGAAACGGCTTTTGCTTCTCTGTTAATTACAAACCTGAGCAGCCATTAAAGGGGGTCCAATTGTGAAGAAGATAACTGCACGAACTTTGATGCCATGAGTAACTTATTTTCACAGAAAGATGTAGAAGATGTGAAAAGGACAATAGAAATAAATGAAAATGATTTATATTGCGATTTCGAAGATTTTGAAGAGAAAAAGAAAAATGCAAAAATTGCTATTGTGCTATGTTACAGGTTTTATTTTAAGGAAATGTAAAATAAATATTTTTAAAAAATGTGCATGCTGCAATGGAAATTTATACAGCACAAAAAACCCTAACGATTATATGATAAAAAGGGAATATTTCAAATTTAAAAAAGCATTAACTTATCCTTTGGAGCCTCTAATTAAATGTTTTTCTCAATTACAAGACATCATTACTCATTTATTACAGAATAAAAGTGAGGCTCCGGAGATAAGCATGTATTGTAAAACAATAATATCCATAAATATAGATTTTAATTTCATAAAATGTGACAAACATAAGGAGAAATTAATAGACTATCTAGTAGATGTTACAATTCTATTTTTTTTTTACGAACTGGGGCTGTGATATTAATAAAATATTAAACGGCACCAGGTCGGAGATTATTTCAAATGAAAATGAAAGTGATATAATTAAGAAATTAGCACATGATTTTTATATAAAGAAAAATAAAAGATTAAAACGTGTTTTTATTTATTGTAAATTTAAATCCCTCCATGTCAGAACAATCTCCGAACAAGGAGCTATAGGAAAGTACGTACCTATGTAGGTATAATACTAATAAAGTACCGACTCATATCACTAGATGGCGTGCTGTGGCAAGATGACTGACGCCTCTATCTCTCAATATATAAATTACTCTAATTACTCTATGCTTGTAGCTCTGAGTTTGTACTCATGTATGGTCATTCTCAACTACCACCACTTGCTTCCGGAGAAGGAAAACCTCATGAGATAACATACACGCAGTGACTATTTACGTTTACTAGGGGAATACATTGACACCGACAATATCCTGACTCTTAAATATTGTATTAGAATACTCAATAGTTCTTCCTACTCAATAATCCTTATAAATATAATTTGTAAATATCCTATACAAAGTTACACTGCATTGAAGCAAACTGGAATCAGGGTTTATGATCTGGAATCCTAGCGACTCTATAAAGTATAGTCTCTTGTTAGAAAAAGTTCAAAAAAAATTTGTTAGCGATCTATTCATAAAACTACGAGTATACAGAGTCTATCCTTACTATCCCTTGATGTATCCTAACCTATTTATTTAAGGTATGGTTGGGTACAATGAATTTACAGTTAGAAGGCTATCATTACATATATGTTTAAGAAAACCATCCGGATGTATTGTTGTGCCGGCCGCCACTGCTGGCCGTGCCCAGAGCGCGCACCAACCTGCTGCAAGAAGCACCCCTGACACAACTCACAAGCGATACACACGCCTTACACACGCTTAACATTGTAGCCAATAAGATTGACTTGTTTAATACTACTCTGAATGAATTCATACAGGTATAATGATGAAATTATCAGTAAAATTCATTACTGATATTTATTTATTCTGTTTTAGTATTTGATGTTATGTATTAGAAACACATTTTATTCTCATTCAATATTTTATTCGAGTGACATGATATTTGTAAACAAACCGTGGTCAAGGGAACACACGCAATGTCAGTCCGTCATAGACAAATAGTTTTGATAAATACTTATTGGAAGTATATAACATTTTCTCCGAGGCGATTTATGGCTGAAGCACTTGGGGTGCTAACGATTGGTCCAAGTGGCGTATCCATATAGCACCACCATCAGTTTGGACTAGGGTGCGGTGGTTCTGTGATCTGAAACAATCCATTAGAAAATTTTTAAATTCTTGGGATATGAATTGACTGCCGTTATCGGAAACTAATAAATGTGGCATTCCAAACGTACAAAATAGCTCCTTCAGTTTATTAATGCACCATAAGCTAGTAGTTGTCTTAGTCGGAATTATTTCAATCCATTTTGTATAGGCATCAACAACAATAAATAAGTAATGGCCCATTATATGTCCAGCAAAATCTACGTAAATTCTTTGCCATGGGCCATTTGGTTCTTCCCAATGGTGTAATGGAGCTTTGACAGGTGAATTTTGTTTTGTAGTCGACACGATCTACAGGATTTCACTCTGTTTTCTATATCTTTGTCGATGTTTTTCCAATATACGTAACTGCGAGCGAGTAATTTCATCTTCAGAATGCCGATATGACTTGAGTGAAGCTCTTTAAGGACACGGCAGCGTAAGCTTTATGGTAGAAAAATTCTGGTGACTTTTAAAATACAGTCGTCTTATAGTGTTAGCTCGTTATAATTGAATCCATAATTTTTTAGTGAATGTCCTGTTTTTAATGCATCCAGTAATATATTTAATTCTACATCCTTCTTGGTCTCTTTTGCTATGATTTCTGGGTTCACTTGTAAGTGATTAATTTGTTGAAGTTGGAAAGCAGTGTGTTGGTCAATTGATTTTTCTTTAACTTGTTGACCGGGAAATCTGGATAAATAGTCTGCATTGCAATGTTTTGATGATGATCTATATTCTATATTATAATTAAAACCTGATAGAAAATGTGCATAATGAAATAATCGCATCGTACTTAATGCTGGCAAAGTTTGTTCAGGGTGGAAAATCGAAGTTAATGGTTTATGATCTTTATGATACGAGTGAACTTTCTGCCGTAACAGTGATGGAAAAATTTCTTAAGACCCCAAAATATTGCTGTAGAGTGTAGCTTCTTTGTCAATCTGGCTATATTTCCTTTTACTATTCGTGAGTGTTCTTGAAGCAAACGCAATTGGTCTTTCTGAACCATCTGAAAATCTATATGAGAGGACAGCTCCTAACCCGCTTTGTGAAGCGTCCGTGGCTATGTGTTCTATGTTAAGATACGCTTGAGTAATGTCTAAAGTGCAGAATAGTTTACCTCCATTCATTTCTGAAAAGATGTCTTCAATTATGGGAATTGGGTATTGTTCATCTTTTATGACTTTATGATAGGCGTTACTTTATAGTCGGCACATAATCGAATTGATCCATTAGGTTTGACAATAGGTACAATTGGGGTTCCCCAGTCAGACTGGTCTATTTTCGTTATTACTCCGATGTTGCTCAGACGTTCCAATTTCTTCGTCTACTTTTGGTTTTAAGGCGTACGGTATTCGACGTGGTTTTATAAAAATTGGTTGGATGTTTTCTTTCAGATGTAAGTGTCCCTTATAGTTGGAAATCTTACCCAAGTCAGATTCAAAAACTGATTTAAATTCTTCAAAAAGTTTGTTTTTCAGTTTCTAACATGCGTATGTCTGCTAGCTCTATATTTAATTCTTTCATCCAGCTCCTACCAAATATTGGATCAACATCTTTACTGATAATGTATAATTTTCCGTAGAAGGTTTGGTTTTTTATACTGACATTTGACATATGCGACTCCGTATGGTTTTATAATTTCTCCAGTGTATGTTCTTAATTTCATTTCAGTCTTGTATATTTTTTTATGTAAATTCATTCTTTTGTATTGTAGCAGTGACATTGAAGTCAGTGTAGCGCCTGTGTCAAATTCCATATGTAAGTGTTAATTTTCAATTTTCACTGGAATCATATATCGTCTGATATTTCACTCTTGATTAGATTTATATTTTCTGTGCTGTCGTTGCTAATTTTACTTGTAGAATCGTCCACAACGTTGGTTGTGTTTGTCCTGCGGAGACAAACTCTAGCTAAGTGTCCTTCCTTTTGGCATTTTCTACAAGTAGCTTTTATTGCTCCACATTCGTTCGATCGATGGTCAGATTTACCGCATCTGAAGCATTTGCCTTTTAAGTCCCTTGCGGTAATCAGTGACCTTGTATTATAATATGATTTTACAGGTAATCTGATAGTAGTAGATGGGGTAGAAACTCTGTTGATCTAGTCTGGAATGCGTTGAATATCATTGGCAATGTTTACATTGTCAGTTTTTTCCATTTCCATGGCTGTAGCCATTGTCACTAGTTCAGTAAATTTTAGTGTTTTTTGATTTTGTAATATTTTCGTGCGTATATCTCCTTCTTTCAGACCTCGTATGAATTGTAGTGTTAAAAAGTTTTCCATTGTGGTCTTCCTGCCATTTTGACATATAAATTCACAATGTGTAGCTAGTCTTTTCAATTCAGACGCATATATCGGGATAGTTTCATCTTGTTTTTGTATACGAGATATAAATTAGTGTTGTAATGCCCAAATACTGGGCTTAGGATCAATGTATTCATTTATAAATACGGTAAGTCCTTCAAATGTTTTGTTAACTGGATCATCTGGTGAGCAAAGATCATATATTCTTTCATGTAGTTCTGGTGTTATAGTTGTTAGCAAGATATATATATACTTTCATTTTTTGGATCAGTTACATTGTTGAGTAATAAGTATGTAGAAAGTCTCTCTTTTGTATGTAGAAAGTATGTCTTTTTGGAAAACTTTCAAAAGACTCTCTCTCTTGAAAAGGTTGAAAATTTAGTTTTACGGTATCTATTCTGGAATTTACTTCACTAGTGCTAGGTAAGTCTCGTATTGGTGTTGTTTCTGATCGTATAAGATTTCTTTGAAATGTTAATAATTTTGTTTTTAAATTTGTGTAACACTCTTTGAAATCGTACCTGTATTTCATCTCCTGTTCTTGGTAGTCATCTTCAGTTTCAAACTCAATTTTTTTCTGGTGTATCCTGGAATTTTGTAATATTGTTGTTGAGGATTTCTAGTCTCGACTCAATTTCTTCTTTTGAAAAACTTTCACGTGAATTTACGTGATTGATCGTTTTCGTGAGGGTTCCCCGTAGGCAAGAACGAATCCGCGAAAATTTTTCTTTATTAGTGGGCACCTCATCGCCAATTTATTAGAAAAACATTTTATTCTCATTTAATATTTTATTCGAGTGGCATGATATTCAAATGATATTTGTAAACAAACCGTGGTCAAGGGAACACACGCAATGTCAGTCCGTCATAGAAAAATACTTTGATAAATACTTATTAGAAGTATATAACATTATGTATAGCAGCAATAGAAATACATCATCTGTGAAAATTTAACTGTGTAGCTTTCATGATTCATGAGATACAGCCTGGTGACAGACAGTCGGACAGTAGAGTCTTAGTAATAGGGTCCGTTTTTCCCTTTGGGTACGAAATCCTAAATATTTTCAATTTCGTGGTTTGAGAGTATTCTTAAAAATTAAGCGGCCACCGTGTCAGGGCTGTGAAGCGGAAGTAGCACATGGGCCTGGCAAAAGCGGTAAAGGCGTTGACACCGTGAGTTTTACAGCGGCAATACCTACACCATCTGTGAAAATTTCAACTGCCTAGCTATCACGGTTCATGAGACAGACAGGTCTTAGTAATAGGTCATTTTTACCCTTTGGGTACGGAATCCTACTTATTTACAATTTCTATGGTTCCGGAGTATTCTTAAAAATAGATGATAGCGCTGTTCAAAAATGAAAAAGTTTAAATGCAGTTCTGGGAATATTAACATTTCAGAATGAACATCAGTTCTAACTACTAAAAGTCACCGTCTTATAATAGGTGCACTATGAACCCTATCGGGTATCGCAACCAAAAAGTGGAACGGAAAATCAAAATACTTAGGTAGTGATAGGATATGTTGCTAGCTGCTGATTCACATTTTCGCCCATTCACTTTGATCAGCTTTTACGATCTGCGTGGAAAGGAAAGATTTTTTTCTCCCAAATCAGCATGGAAGAATCCAGCACGGTGAGTTCCGCGCCGCCTGGTACTTCTTGACTACGGGCGTTTAGGTTCAAAATGTCCAATTCCCAAAATGTCCAGAGATTGCAAAACGTCCATTTCCCAGAATGTCCAATTCCCAAAATGTCCAATTCCCAAAATGTCCAAATCCCAAAACGACCAATTCCCAGAATGTCCAAATCCCAAAATGTCCAAATCCCAAAATGTCCAAATCCTACGTCCCAGAATATCCAAATAAACTTAAGAAAAAAATAAGAAGCATTATTTTATAAAAATAGCATCAAAATCGGTTGAGCCAAATGGCAAATTAATCGCGCCCAAACGTACATAAATAACATGCATACAAACGGGTCAAACAGAAAACCTTCTTTGATAAAATCGATTTAAAACATATTTTCATTCGTACATACACACATTATGAGATAAATAAAAGCTAGTAAAATACAATCTATATCCAATCAAATTAATGTAAATAACTAGCTGTTCCCGCAGTTTCAACAAGCATGATATTTATATTACGCAGGTGTAGGTACGTGAAAAGTATAGCCTATGTTTATCCCCGGTACTCAATGTATCATCACAACAAATCTTATGTAATAGATCCAGTAGTATAGGAGCCTATTGGATTTAAGCAAATAAATATACAAATAATCAAATCTTTACTCTTTATAATATTTATGTAGATTTCATTCATTCTGCAATAACTAAACGCATTTGTAAAAGATTATCATGTGGGTACTTATATAAAAAATAATATCTGTTATACTGACACGAACACGAACGGGAAGTAATAGATAGCTCCCATGATTGTTGTGCTTTAATAAATGGCTTTTATTCTAACTCGATATCCTATTGTGATTAACAATTATACCTATTATATTTATGTAAAATCGCAGTGAAAAGGGAAGAAAATGAATAGTGCCTTTCAGTTTGTTACCAATCAAAAAGGAACTGCAACTTTAATTTATGACGGCTACCGATTTAATAAAAATGTGAGTAATTCAAATGGGTCAACACTATGGAGGTGCATAAATAGACGGGTTTGTACTGCGTCGATTACACTAGATAAGAAAAAAGAACGGATTTTACGAATATCACCACATTCTTGTGAGGAAAATATTTCTGATACAGAAATTAAAATACGAATAGCATCATTGAAAAAAAAAGTTTGCAAAGACCTAAGACCGATCCAAAATATATATGAAAATTTTGTCAAAAAACTGAAAAAGGAATTTCCAAGAGATCGAGATTTGATACCATCTTATAAAACTATTAAAAGTAGCCTATACCGTGCTCGGAAGAAATATTTGAACACAGATATATTAAAACATACCAGAACAGGTACTATTAGAATACCTAAAGTACTGGCAAAAAAATTTTTAGTTTGTGAGGATGGTGGAGATATTGGTAACAAAATTTTTGTGTTTGCCAGTAAAGTGGCAAAAAAATTTTTGCAAAAGCCTGGAGATTATTTTGCGGATGGTACTTTCAAATCAGCGCCTAGACCGTTTTATCAGATGTTTGTTATACACTTGGATTTTGGTTCAAATGATAAATGTACCAATGTGATTCCTGTTATATACGCGCTTTTACCCGACAAATCTGAGCAAACATATGTTCGTCTGTTTTCACTTATCAAAGAAAACTTACATCTTAAAATTGTTAATTTTAAATGCGACTATGAAGCTGCCATTATAAACGCCGTTTCGTCAGTATTTCCAGACACTAAAGTGACCGGTTGTTATCATCACTTCAATGAGGCTGTTTGGAAAAAGTCCAATAAACTTGGGTTAGACCAAACGAGGGAAGGACGAAATACGACCAGGAGATGTGCGATGATTCCATTATTTCCAGCAAATTACATACCTGCAGCGTGGAGATTTATTTTGGATGAGGCTCCGAAATCCGAAGTAATGAGGCGTTTTCGTCAATATTTTGAAAATCAGTGGTACCCAAAAAAATCACCTGAGCTATTGAGTACGGCAAAGCAACGTCATAGAACGACAAATGCTTTAGAAGGGTGGCATCATCGTGTCAATTGCCGCATTCCAAAAAAGGCGAATCTGTATTTGTTTTTATATGAGCTGAGGAAAGAAAGCAAACATTGGGATAATCAGATGACAAATGCACTGTTTCAGAATACGAAAAACACTAGAAGGTTGAGGGATATTGAATTCGACAAACGATATTCTAAATTTGTAACGGAACTCGAAAACAATACAATCACTGTAAAACAATTTTTTTCGAAAATTATTTACTTACGTCTTTCCTTGTTTCAGTAAAAAAATATTTTTTTTTAACTTGTGATTGTTATTGTATTATTACAAGTTCAACTTATGACTTTGGTTTTTTTTTATGTTGTCGTTATATTTAGATAATAAGAAACGTATTTTATGTAAAATGAATGATTGTACTAAGTGGCAACAAATAAGTAATATAAACTTACTTCCTGTAAGATATATATCCGTAGTTATGTTGCAAAAGTTATACATGTATATGTCACCGTATGCTATTAAAAAAAAATTTTAATTATTTAATTTTTGAAAGAATCTAGAATTACCTAACACTGACTGATTATTTAACACAAGTGCTTACATAAGTATTGATATCATTGCTTATTATTTTGATTTAAATAAATACAACCAACATGCTGTACCTTGTTTATTTAATTTTATCTTCTACACATACAAAATATTACACAGTAGTGGGACCGAATTTGTACGTATTCAATATTTTTTGCATTTTTTTACTGTGCTTTACCTATTGATAAAGACAACAAATCACCTATTGCCAAGATTCAAGTCGGTCTGTCTGTTTTTCTGTCTGCCTGTCGGTCTGTTTGTAAGAGATTATGTATGAAAACTTTTTGTAAATAAACATTAATAATGCTTCTTATTTTTTTCTTAAGTTTATTTGGATATTCTGGGACGTAGGATTTGGACATTTTGGGATTTGGACATTTTGGGATTTGGACATTCTGGGAATTGGTCGTTTTGGGATTTGGACATTTTGGGAATTGGACATTTTGGGAATTGGACATTCTGGGAAATGGACGTTTTGCAATCTCTGGACATTTTGGGAATTGGACATTTTGAACCTAAACGACTACGGGAAGACAGACTGGTTTGATTAGGAAAGGCTAGATTCACACCGGGCGGACTGCCCAGCCTGGGCGGAAAACCACGCTAAATTGTGCGCGGTAGAGGGGCACGGCCTTTCGGTGTCAATAGTGCTTCGTTACATGGTCGACAGCGAAACATCGTGGACAACAATGCAGGCCTTTACGGAGAGCGTCATTCATGCTTCGCAAAAAAGCGGCGGAGAGACGTCGGGAAGCAACGACCGATCTGGTTATCCGCCGACAATGCACAGAGCGCAGGAGGCGGGCTTATGGCCAGCCTCCATAACGTGGGCCAGTCAGGCGATGGAAACGGGATTCCGTCTCTCGACAAATACGGTCATCCGGGTTGAAAGGCGCGTTTGTGTCAACACGCGCCTTTACCCTAGCAGGTACAATTGAACACCGACAGGCCACACCGTAGGCCACATTGACTCCTCTCTCTAATTGAGCCTCTCAATTGGCTGATAAGCGGCCACGATGCCAGGTCTGTCTTTGACTAAAAAAATCCTCTCTTTGCACGTAAAAAAAGACGTTAGCGTTAGGTTCCATTCGGCTTTCCGTGGCCGGGTAGACGAGACGGCAAGTCTTTTTCACAAGAAAAAATAAAGAAATGGTTAAAATTTAGGGGCTGCAATAAAAATGGGAACAACAATAACAAGAATGCCTGGGATTATGACCTCTTTTCACGAGGACCGAAATATTACGGTGGCGGTAGTAGATAGGTACCAATCTGTCAGATTTGATATTCTCCACGTTGATACGCGTAGTACTTACACCGACAACATCCCCGTAGCCGGCTGTTGGTGTTCTTTGCCGAAGAAACGAAAGTACGTCGCAAAGAACCTCCGGACAGCCCTAGACGCCCTGCCTGGCAGGCTCTTCAAATAGAAGTTCTTAGTGTACGTTAACAAGAAGAAAACATTGATCTCAGAGAACACCAACCTCCTGCCATACTTGAAGCTCTTCGTGGAAGATGTGCCGAGGCACCGCACGTCAATTACCTGGGAGTACCTAAAGTTCGGCAAATGCCTCATAGCGTAATGATGGACATTAGGACGAAGTCAAAGTCAAAGACAAAAAATTTTATTCCATGTAGGATAATTTATCTCTTAGTGAAGGGAAGGAAGGAAAGGCACTCGAAAAAGTGATGGCCTGCTACATAGGGCGCACTATAAGTTTCCGGAACTGGCCACTTACATAAACAATATTTAAAAATTTATTGCAACATTTGAAAATAGAACTCTTTGGCTGTAGAATGCAGTTTGTTTCATCTGACTGTCTTTTGTTTTTCCCTTGTGGCGCCATTTAAATAATTGTATGTCTGCATCAACATGGATTTAACTCGGGAAAATTTTCGTAGTATGATTTTCTACGATTTTAAGTGTAATTTGACAGCTCAACAGAGCATCGCTCGGCTTGAAACAGCTTTTGACAATGAAGCACCATGCAAGACAACTGTTTATAGCTGGTTTGCAGAATTCAAGCGTGGTCGTATCAATCTCAGTGACGAATCTCGCGATGGTCGGCCGTCCACCGCTGTGACCAACAAAAACATCGATGCTGTGCGCCGTATGATTGAAACAGACAGGCATGTGACCTACCATGAAATTCGCGCATCCTTAGAAATAGGCATGAGTCAAATACAATTAATCCTACACAAACATTTGGGTGTGAGAAAGCTGTGCTCGCGGTGGATCCCACACAACTTGACCGACGCTCAAAAAACGGACCGCGTCACTTGGTGCAGTGCCATGCTTACCAGATTCAACGAAGGTGCGTCAAATTTGGTGTGGGTCATAGTAACAGGTGACGAAACATGGATTTATTGCTACGATCCCAAAACAAAGCAGCAATCGAGCGTATGGGTCTTTCAAGATGAGCCGAAACCAACCAAAGTGGCGCGCGTGAAAAGTGCATCTAAGCGGATGATTGCTTCTTTTTTTAATAAAACTGGACACGTGGCTACTGTTGCTTTAGAGAATCGTCGTTCAGTGAATAGTGACTGGTACACGACCATTTGTTTGCCGGAAGTTATTGACGAACTCCGTAAAAATAACCGTAAACGCCGTATCATCCTGCACCACGACAATGCTAGTTCTCACACGGCCAGACAGACAAACGACTTTTTGAAGGCGAAAAATGTAGAACTCATGAGTCATCCTGCATACAGTCCCGACCTGACTGACCTTGTGACTTTTTTCTGTTCCCAAAAATTAAGAACCAATTACGCGGTCAACGATTTTCATCACCAGAAGAGGCTGTCGAGGAGTATGAAAAACACGTTTTAGAGGTCACCACAGAGGAGTGGCACAAAAGTTTTCAAAACTGGTTTCATCGAATGAAAAAGTGCATAGACGCCAAGGGAGATTATTTTGAAAAGCAATAAATTAATTTTATACCTTTAATAGTATTTTTTCATATTCATTCCGGAAACTTATAGTGCGCCCCACGTACTAATGCTACGCTTCATGAAGCAAATCTCGCCCATTCTCTCGGTCTTTTACAATCAGCGTGGAAAAAGGAGCTGCTGGCACATTCTAAGTTTTGGCCTTTATCCCAGACCAGTATGGAAGATAAATAAAACTATTTAAATTAAATGATGAAATTAATTAATTATTTTTAACTTTATAATTTTAACTCATCGGCATTTGCAACTACGTATCCATTCACTGCACGTGACCCGACATGCACTTGGCCAGTTTTATTGAAAATACCAAAATCACAAAGCTCATAAACTAAAGTCCACGCTGACGAAGTCGCGGGCAAAAGCTAGTAAATAATAAAATCTCTTGGTTATATCAGATGACTATGAAACCTGCGCTGAACACTTCGCGTGTCTACACACGCACTTCAGGGCAGAATAGTTCAGTACGCTATATAATAAATAATATACTACTCTGCTGTTACTCGTAATTGACCGAGCAAAGCGTCCCGTTTCAGCTTCGGCAATTCTTTTGTGTGTCCAAATTCATCAGCAACCGATTCTCGTCAAATTTTGTGAACTAGTTCGATAATTACTTTTAAAGAATGTTTTGTCGATTCTGTTTTTCGAAATTATTCAAATGTGGCGGAAATATGGGGGAAGATAACTTTAAAAAATCATATTTTTCTCGCGCGAGTAGTTTGTTTACAGCTACAACCGCTACGAAGCCTACTAAATAAATGCAACGAAGTTGAAAGTTAAGGTACTAAAAAATAGTTTAAAGACTTGACGGGCTGTACACTGAATTTCAGAAAGACGAAATAATATTTAAGGGGATACTCAATATCAGATACGCACAGCAATAAATATTAATACGTAATCAGCCGATCGAGACATGTTTAAAATACAATTTCGCCCTCCTGAAATACACGTAGTTTTTAGTTTTTATAATAAAAATTTCATTAAAATCGCTTTCAAGCTTTCAGACTTACGAGAAATTTATGTATAGTAGAAAAAATCTATAGAGAAGTACCATTTTCATATGTTCAATTAATAGTAGGCTTATCTTATTAGAAAACGTTTTTATTTTTTTACCCACACTTATAATATGTATATAAATGAAATTTAAAAAAGGCACACACATTTTGCATCATGTCTTATTAGTAATAGTGCAATATTTCAGGACTAAATATATCCCAATAGTATTTTCCTTAAACATATTTATTTAACATGTTCTTCATTAATAACCTATGGGCTCTGTAGAAGATGGATGGAATCAAAATACTTAGTAACCCATTAAGGTAGATAAGTTTAGTAAACAAACTTATTCGTCAGGCGGAAATGTTATTATGATTAATTAGGTTATATCTATATTTCTAATTGTTTTTCTAATTGTCATGGTGAAGCTGCTGCCAAAAACTGGCTAAACTTACTATATTTATTTATTGAATCTTAATTGAACACAACAATAAAGGTGGACTTAACGCTAATGCATTCTCTACCAGACAACCTTTAGGAAAAACAGAAAATTGATTTAATTAAATTAACTATACCAACCTACTGATGTATAAATAAAAGAATTTTTTTTATATCAGCACTCAGAACCTAACAAAAAAATATACCCTCCCCATAGACGCTGAAAGAGCGAGGTGTGGGGGATGAGGCGTTATTTGGAAAGACTATTAAATCGTCTTTATAAGGTAAAAATACCAAAACGCGTAAACGACCTCGGAATTTCTGACTTACTTCATTTGGTTATTATTCGCCTCATTCCGTGAATCATCCGCGGGAAAAATTTACAAGTATTTTAGAACCTGGATAAAAAGGATGCAAATGACCTATTTATTAGAAGGCCGATAGAGAATCTCAAGGAATTATAAAAGTTTGATTGTCCGAATAGGTACTAGGTAGGTACACACGGCGGGTTGAGGAGAGCGGGGAAAGCACGGAGGCTGCGTGCACGGGTCAAGGCCACGTCCTCGACCATGACTTCGCCCCTGCCCGCGCGCCGCGCTTACCCCCGCCCGCCCTTGCTAAAGCTAATACTGAAGATGTCGAGGAATATGCCTTGAAACTTTGTTATTTATCTATTAGGTGTGCTAAGTGGCTAAGCTAAGGGCTAGCTGTGTCCTTTTTATTTAAATAATAACTAATACTGTCGTAACGTGAGTGTAGCAAGTAGAATTGTATTGCTTTGTTATTTTCAGAGGAATTTATTTTTACAGTCCTGATTGTTATGAAATATATTTATACGTGCAAAGAAGCATAGAGGAGAGTTCCAAGCCTTTCACCACCAACACAAGTATATTTGTTTCTGCGAACAAATAAACTCTTCAAAAAAAGGTTTGAAACTGTTCTATATTTATGGGTATTTGGACGTATAAATATATTTCATAACAATCAGGACTGTACAAACAAATTGTTCTGAAAGTAACAAAGCAATACAGCACCTACTAGGTACATGTTAGGGTATTCTGGTTTTAGCTTAGATTTTCCTGTTAGGTAGCTGTATTAAGGTAGATAATATTTTTTAACCTTATTGAGAATAAAGATTTTTAAACTTTATATTGATCATACTATTTACTACTATCACCATATCCTATGACTGAGGAATAGTAGTATACTGGCAAGGGGTATAAGAAATACATTATTACTGGCAACATAATACAATATTACTGGTATTTTATATCACTGTTTTGATTTTATTATTATTAAGTCCAGTGAGCTCGGAAAATATGGCAGATTTGTATTAGTACGGGGGCTCTCTCATGTTTTACTGTTAAAACGTGGTTCAACATTTAACGTTCAATACACACACACAGGTACAGTAGGTGTGCTTCAGCTGTCTTAAGGTTAGTACAACCTATTGGTGGGACTAACTTAATAGGTCTTACATATCTAAAACTAAACTAAAATGAGATGTATATAAGCCAAAATATAAATATAGTAGTTTGTCACGGACTGTTAAGTCGTTGAACTTTTAGTACGCATAAACTTTTATTAATTTTGTTTTTACAGGCAACTTTAACTTTGTCACCTGTAAGTAATCTATGCATCTGACCTTACCGTGCCTTTTTGCGCTTGACCTAGCAAAGCTAAGGCTCTCCGTGTTTCCAAATACTAAGGAATTTAATATAAAATTAATAATGTTAGAAAAGTTTGCTAATACTTACCCCCCAGATGATTTTATATCCAAACATTGTGGAATATAATTTTCGTCAATTAGGGTTTGTTAAGCACATAGGCTTTGAAAAGCAAACACCTACGCACATCGTACACGTGCCACGCACAGCGGCCAAGTCAGGGTGAAGGTCGCGGGTCCCGGGCCGAACCTCCCTGAAAGCAGTTGGTCGTCGACCCCGGAGGAAATTTTCCAGGGCATCTGACCTTGACCTTTACACGCGCACGCGCTCTGCCGATCACCCAGTACCCTGACCCTGTTACGAAGGGATCAGCTTATATATTAGGGTATATAACACGTAATGTACTCAATGAGGATAAGGTTAACGCTTCATTTGTTATATACTCAAGTAAGTTTGGGCAACTTTTGTGTTGATAATGTTACATGAATTGGATGTATGATTAATTTATTACTAACATTCAAATTCATTCTTGGATTAAATACGTCAGATATGTGTAGGTACTCGTACATAATTCTCTCATATTGGCCTAAGATAATAGACAGCTCGGTTTTATATTCGGGAAGTCATAAAATACAATATCAAATTTATATTCGGATTTAAATTTAGAAATAATTCATCCTCCATATTTTTAACCATCGTCATACCAGAATTGTGGTACTTAGAATATGGTGTCTTTTGTTTATCGTGTTTTGCGAATGTTAACTAAGTAGGTACCTACCTATATTTTGCGAATGTATTGTCTTGCTATTATGATGTTTGCGAATATCATATAGATAAACGGCGACGGAGCGGTGTAAAGAATACATATTAATAAGGGCAAGGGTCTGGACAGCAAACCGCATTTTGGCTGCATTAAGATTATGAAAAACCATCTATCTGCTATTCAATAATCCAAATAATATTGGTTCAAAATCTATACGAAACTCACCAAACAGTAATTCTATTACGTTATTTATTTTATTTAAAAACTTTATTGAGCCAAAGGCTACAATAGGTTTACGTTTCTATTTAATTAACTATTTATTATATACTACTGTACAACCTAATTACCTAATGTATAAGAAGCCAATTCACTGGTAGCCAAATCAGCTAGAAATTTCCAATTCTATCAACTGTTGGTGAAACTGTGTTCGGTAGGTGATAAGTGCTAGATAATCGAACGGGGTGCGGCAAATCAAAGGGCATTTTAGCGTGATGATGAGCAAGAGAACGAAGAAAGAAAACAAAATAATGATGGGTTGCTAGCCGCATTGCCTACATATGAACATATTCGCTTTAAGAGCGGCCTTCCCGTCTTACTTTTCATACAAACGCTCGTACGTAATTATGGCGTTGTATATAGTGATGGGAAATTCCCGGGAACATTTTCCTAGTGAGAACATTGCTGTTCAGTTCTCAAGAATGTTCTTTTTGCAGAGAATTTACGAGAATTTAAACATTGAAAGGGTATCATATACAGCAGTATTGAAAACATATAACTTTAAGTAATATTCTTTGCATTTTTAAACATCTTACGAAAATTACTTCAAAAAGTTTTACTACAGAGGTTATATTCTTCTTAGCGAGAATGTTCTTAGGGAACTTCAGATTATTTAGTGTGTCATCCCCACCGAACTTTAGACACTGAACTTTAGCTGCTAAACGTCGGCATAGTGTGCTGAGACACTTAAAGTCAATGCTTTGAAGCGAAATATAACTGAAATTGCATTTTATTTTAAAATTAAATGAAATTGCATTTTATTTTAAATTCTCGTAAATTCTCTTTGCTCCGAGAACATTCTGCAATTTTAAGAATATTCTAGAACATTTTCGTTTAGGAAACATTCTCGCACGGAGAATTTTCCCTCGACCCATCATTAGTTGTATATGATCTTTCTTGAAAACTTTTGAACTCCCAGGTATCTTGGACGCTATTCCTAAATTTCTATCGAATTAAAAAATTGCAATTTAGAGAAACAAAGTCAGTATAAGCCTCGAAAAATATGCTTTTCTGCACAAATTTTAGCTGAACTTCGATCGTTCATAAAGTACTCATTAATTGTAAAAGTAAAGAAAATATTTCGATACAAACCTCGCAAATGTAATGAAAATTTTGAATACAAAACATTTATTTCACATACTTGGAAGGCTTACTGATAGACACGTATCACCTGGAACAAGTTTTATGAAATTTCCGCACCTTATGAATAGTTAATATTAGTTCAATGGATAGTTAATAATAATACTCATTTCATTTAATAGAATGCAAACCATGCCCTTAGGCGCTATCTCTCTCTTTTTGGTTTGCCTCTTTTTCTAGCATTGCCCTGGATGAAATACCAAGCTTTTCAAACTATGCTCGCGTTGAAAACAGAGCGGCCGGGAAGGGCCGCCAGGCCTATTCCTTCGATCGACTTCTACGATCTGCATGGGAAGAAATGCAACTGGTACATTCTAAGCTTTCTCTTTTCTCACAAATCAATAATTCCTTGTTAAAATAAAAGCAAATATAAAGGTATATATATGGAAAAAAATATAACATTGAAGTTATTGGAGGTTGGTCAGAGGTATACTGAATACTGATAGAGGCTACAAAATAGCGGGTACTTTACCACCGCCAAATGTAGGTACTTACTTGATGAGGTAACTCAGCTCAGTCCGGCAAAATTGATATTTTTGAGTACCTTGCATTATTATAATAAATAATAATAAAAATAAAATCTTTATTTCATCAACTAAGGTAGGTGCAATATCTTAAAAACGAATAATACCAACTAATCAAAATTGGAAGCAGTTAGGTATTTACTTTACCAATGTGCAGTAGTACAGAGGATGACAGTATTGGTTTCACTATTTTTGTTCACAATAGGTATACATTTACATTTACATATAATTATCACTCTGGTAGGTTACAGTACATTCACCATACACTAGATTTCCAAACAATTGGTAGAAGTAAAACTAAATAGGATAGAAATTAGCACTCCTTTTCCTACTTTAAAACTTATGTTCCATTAAATACATTTTAAAACCAGTACTTGATTAAAGTTCGTTCGTAATTAATCACCTCAGTTGTCGTTACATTTGTCAGAACAACTGCTTCTACCCTCCGTACTAGTTTGCACTGTTTGACGGTTCCTCAAACGACGTAAACAACTAAATGCAGTATAAGCAAACATTACAGATGCGATCGGGCAGTTATGTTATAAGTTGTTTATTCCCATAGGAAGCTATTAAAAGAGCTGAGTCAGGACCTCAACGCCTATACCTGTATTTTGATCGTAAATTGTGGCGCGCCCCCTCCTTCGTCTCACCTGAATTGTTTACAGTTTACCGTATCCAACAGTATAAACAGTAGGCAGCGTGCCTAATAAGCAAAGGTCGGAATTAGGTAGAGTTATTTATATACTTGTATCGAAAAGTTAATATTAATATGGATCTTCCTGGGATTTCTAATTGACAATCCCATGTGGCCAACAATATTACAGAAAAATAATAATAAAGGCCTCAGAGATAGATAAGACAAATAAAACAAAGATAATTAACATACAATTTTTATTAGATAGTATTAACATTTGTATTTTATTAGTAAGTATTTCCATATTGGCAACGTCGCGCGTGCAGTAGATTGAATTGTGTAAAAGTAAATAACTTTTTTATTTAATAAATCAAGGGATTTTTCTGCTCTTGAAAATTAATCGCGGGGGATTCAACGCATATCCACTTCATTCTTTCGCTGTATTAAATCAGTGTAAATACATAAATAACTCTACCTAATTCCGACCTCTGCTAATAAGCCTATCGATAGACTATCGGTATTTTAAATAAAACAAAACTTTCGATAGACTATCGATGGTATAGGTACTATCGATCTTATCGATTGGTTATCAATAATAGCGATGGTATTGATCCTGACGCACAAACTATCGATACTATTGAAAGTGTAGATAGTATTGCTTTAAAACACCCTATCGGTGCTATCGATATTATCGATAGTTTGTTCGTCGTCATCGGTAGTATTATTGGTTATCAGTAGTAATGCTCTAAAACAGTTATCAATACTATCGATAGGCCTATCGATAATTTTCATTTTTCAATTGAAACTATCTATTATAAAACTATTGATTTTTCGGCAACACTATCTTTCGGACAGCATGTGGCAAACGTGACCCGCCCAGTCCCTCTTTAATCTAGCAGACTTCTTTCCAATTGACCTTTTGAATTAATGCGAATGAAGTAGTGGATATATTGAAAAAAACAGAAGATTAAGTCTGTAATGCGTACCATATATAACAAAACGTTATTTTTCATTTAGCCTATACTGTCTCACTGCTCGAAAAATGTCTCCCCGAATTCCTTCAAGAGCTTTTCTCTGTAGGTATCTATTTTTTACATCTTTTATATTTGTTTAAGAATACTTAGTGTGGCTATAAATACAGTTACAATTAAAAATAAAGATAATATTATATTTGAATTTGGAAGCCGTTTTTTTATATGATTTTTCATTGTGTTTTCTTATTTTGGCGCCAATACATTGTACAATTTTGCGATATTAAAATGGAGTGGGGCGATAAAGAAAACCGAATCGCTGTGATTGCATTACCTACACAAAGTAGATTTGGAGCCAAATGCAATTTTTAAAACTCTCCATATGTACGTTAACATCTTGACGCTGATAAGATGATGTTAAATAAAAGATGCTGCTAAGATAAATTAAAAGATATATTATGAGTAAACTGCTGCTAATGCTAAGGTAAATGATATGAGAACGCGATACGCGGCGATGTTGTGCAAGCGTGATTCGTGAACTGATTTTACCTAAGTGACGAAATAATTATTAGGGAAAAAATGCTAACGCAGCTATGTGCGGTTGTTGAACCGTACACCATACGCTATGGTATTAGTCAAATGTTTGTGTACCGGGCTATTAATAGGCACAATGAGACCTTCTCTGTTTGTGACAGGAAAAGACCTGACCGTCCACATAGTGTTCGTACGAAAAAGGTGATCAAGCAGTAAGGGAAAGAATTCGAACAAATCCTGTCCGAAAGCAAAAGATTTTATCACGGGAGATGAAGATAGCACCTAGAACCATGTCGTGTTTTTAAAAGATGACTTAGGACTTGCAGCCTACAAGAGACGTACTGGTCATTTCTTAACTGATAATAATTTAAAAAAGAATAGGGTGGTAAACATTGTAAAAGTAATAAATGTTATTCGCAATAGAAAAATATTTTTATTCTTTTTTACAATATTTATAGATGGACTAGGTATAAGGGTTATTTTATGTAATTTTTTTTCCCCCGATACTAAAACCTGGCTTCGCCCGTGATGTTCCCCGATGTGTCTTCGAGTAATCACTCAAAGATGCCCGGACCAATTTGGAAAATTATTTTTTGTTTGAAAGGGCATATTTGTCCCAGGACTCCCAGGTATACTTGTTATTTGTAATCAACTTTATGATACCTACTTAGGTACATACCAATCCAATGTTAATTAATTAATTACATGGTCGAAAGACTTACCGTTGTATTAATAAAACATCCGCACTCCTTAAATCAGTTAGACTTACACTCAAAGACTGGTGATGCGTATGCGGTAGGATAATTAGGACACAAAAACCAAATACCTGTTGGAAGCGTGGGTCCACAGCTCCGGCGACAAGACGAAGCTGCAATCGGCAAGGCGGCAACTTTTCGTTAATAGGGTTTTCCGGCCTTTGGTTTCTATTTTTAGTGTTCACGATTTCACTTCTCAAAAATGTATTTTTATAGAGCGGTGCAGTTAGATATTTATCGATAGCGGATATGTTTAGATACTTATTGATAGCGGAGCGGTTTAGATATTTATTCATAGCGGAGTGGTTTAGATATTTGATAGCGAGATTAATTATTTTATATGTAGCGGGTTTTAAAATTTTTACTCTTCACAGTTGACACAAACAACTCCTAGCAACCACCCATCGCGCGAGCGGAAAGCGTCGCTTTCGCTCCTACAAAGCATAGGAGTTTGTGACCGACCGGGATATAGAAAAGAACCAAGAAATATTTAAAAATTAAAAGTAAAAGAAGAGACTTTGCAAAGAGGCGTAAACAAAGACCTTGCAACAACCATGGAGGTGCCTTGAACCATGAACCTTGTAACAAGCAAAACGAAGGATTCTAAGGTTGAATCCCAAGTGAAGCGAGTGATTCAAGAAATCGCCTAAAGTATAAATATAACCGTACACCGAGCAGTACACTTTAAATTGCATATATATATCTACCTATAAGATAATTAAAACACCTTCATATACCTACTAAATCAGAGATTAACAAGCAGTTACTTTAATTACTGTGTCCTTTTCGCAAAGAAACACTAAGAAATAATTTTTCGAGGACCACCACTTTTCCATACATTTTCCAATTATAAAATCTATTAATGACGTTTTCTTTGTACGTCATTCTGCATAATCTACCTATTATTATAATTTTTTTACGTAAACGTGATATTTCAGTACCTTTCGATCTCATTCGGATTACACACCTACCAATGTAAAACGTATTAGAAAAAGGACCATGCCTATGCCAATATTTTATTATTTCAACCGACTTCCAAAAAAGAGGAGGTTATCAATTCGTCGCGATCTTTTTTCATGTTTGTTCACCGATTTGAAAACGCCTGAACCGATGTGTTTTTTTTTTTTTTAAGTGCATAATTGTCAATTGGTTGAGTAGTAGTAGTTGGGGTTGAGTTGTTTGGGAGTGAAGTCGGTTTTTTATAGTTCTGAAAACTTTATTATTTTTTTGCTGGACTGACAATGTTATTTTGGCTTCTATATTATGTAGTAATGAAGTATACAAAAATATGGAACACAAGAAGACGCGTGTTTTATAAATTTTTAGGTTTCCATAGTAAATAAGGAATCTGTCTGTCTTTCCGCGGTTCTGCTCAGAGACTATCAGGTACTAGAAAGCTGTAATTTGGCATGGGTCGGGTAAGTATATATTAATCATGCCGACAAAGTGGTAAAATATATTTTGTAATAACTAAAAACCGACCTCAACTCCAAAGTACATAACCGATTTTAATAAAATTTCTATCAACAGTTACTAGAGGCATCTACGTTTTATCATCGCAATTGTCCTTGAAGATCCTCTAAAGGATTCTTGTTTTTCATTGAGCCTGTACTATGTGCATAAGTAGCAGCATAGACGTGGGCGTCAAGCGCAGGCGGTGCAGGGGAAGCGAGCGTTAACCCTTCTGTAGTTCATTCGCCGTCTGGCCTCACCCCTGCAGCCCGCCCAACTCGCCCCTAGCCGCCCAGTGCACTGCCACACTGCAAGGCAACACTTTTTACCTACTACCTATCATTATTAAGCCTGGAAGTTGTCTAGTCTAGACTGGAACCATGTCTGGCTACTTAAATACCTACGCAAAAATAGAATCGAGTAGGTTGACTATGATTAGTCAAAAGAAAAATTTATAAGTTGTTTGTTTCATTGGTAGACTAGCTAATGCCCGCGACTTCGTTCGCGTGGACTTTATGACTGCGGCGTCAGGCCCAAACTGTTACCGCCTTCACCACGTGGAGGTACTCCCAGCTTATGTTATTGTATTACGCTTTAACCTGATCTCTTAGATCCACATCAGATGATCATCGATTTTTTGTAAGCACATGTTTATGCAAATAAATTTAACTTGGTTCTGCATCAAGTGTTCCAGATCTTTAATTATTATACCTCAACAAAAAAATTCTCATCAGGCTGAACAACTTTTGCTAAGGCGTCATTTTTATATTTCTTATAGCATAGCTGGACCATTTTGCTTCTACATCTTGATGCAGAAGCAAAGTTGTTCAGCCTAATGAGAAACTTTACAGGCTTACGTACGTATTGCAGGCTTAGGTGAATAGTTGAATACTACACGCAAGATCCAATATTGTGTTCGTCAATATAAACTAACAGATTACGCTATTTATTTACGTGTAGTGTATTGACGGATCACAAAATTTATCGCTGGATTTCTGGAAATCCTTGTGATCTGATCCCAGATCCTGGATCGTGATATTTATCTTGCGTGTAGTGTTGCACGTCAATATTTATTTATCGCGTCAGTACGTAGCGAGACTGCAGCGATGAAGGATGGCGGCGATTTTCTCTCCAGAAAAGAAAATTGTCAGAATATACCAGCTGCTTCTCTTCCCGCGCAGATCGTAGGAGCCGATAAAGGGAAGGGGCGAAAGCGCGACTCATGTTATTACGTGATGCGCCTAGCAACCCATCACTATTTTGATTCCTAATTCTACCTTCACGCTCACTGTCACGCTAAAAGTGGCCTTTGAGTCTTGTGGCCCTAGGGTCTACCTGCATAAAGCCGCAAGGCCCAAAATGTTCTGTCTGCCCCGTTAGGGATAAAGACGTGATTGTATGTATGTAGTAAATTCATTCTTCCATGCTGGTCTGGGACAAAAGAAAAACTAAGAATATACCAGCTGCTTCTCTTTCCGCGCAGATCGTAGAAGCCGATCGAAAGAATGGGCGTAAATTCGACTCATTCACTATTGTGATTCCTTTTTCCACCTTCTCGCCCACCATCACGCTAAAAGTGGCATTTGAGTCTTGCGGCTCTCGGCTCTATCAGCTTAGAACCGCAAAACCCAAAATGCAGGGCGGTCGCCATGGCTAGGTCCTGACCTAACAATATTTAATTTGAGTTATTTCAACTTTAAAAGCAGAACAGCGAAGCAAGGTACGGGTACGTATTGCAGACTTTAAACTTTGTTGGTTCTATACTTACTATGGAATTTAGTGGGGAGATTTTCTGCATTCTCTTCTAAATAAGGCGATGCTGGTGTCTCTAGCTATAGACACCCTGAAGTATCGTGCATCGTGATAAGCCACCCAGACCATGAGGTAGCTATAATATATTATGCTTGCTAAGGGAACCTTCCTACGAGTTCTTCATATCATTTGATTTACATTGTTTAAACGTGCTTGAAATATAATCCCAATTACGCACCTACTACCGAACCTCAGGAACACGGCTGAGTACCTATACTTTTTGTAGGATATGATAACTTTCTGTTCCGAGATCAGAGCCGCCTTTGATAGCCTAAATATGTAAAATGGATGGATCCCAAAAATCTTTTCATATGAAAAACCTAAATTCTCAACTTCTGGAAAATCTGTCTTACCTACTGCTCGTCTGATAGCGACAGGTTGGCTAAGCTGTTGCTAACCCAAAGATTTAGAAAATACAAGTAGTGGCTAACCCATATCCCTGTTTTATTATCTTAAAGAATGTACCTACTTGTTTACTTACACAAGTACCCTTAGACCATAGGCATAACTATGTATACTTACCTCATTTCTTAGAGTAGTACCTGTTTAATTTATTTTTGAATGTCATAGGAACTGATTTTTTAAAATGATCCGGCAATTTATTGAAAATAACGGGAGCCATACTGATCATATTATTTTTCATCAATGCAGTATTGTAACTGCCCATTACCTACAGTTGTACGTATTGGGATCTTACATTATTTGTCCTCATTCTCATTTCAATAAATTTGGGAAAGAATGGTGGATTCGATTTACAAAAAAAATAGTATATACGCTCGTGATTCAAGTGTTAGAATCCTGAGCAATGCGAGTGATTTATGGCCCTCGATGTAAATCCGCTTTATTCAAGAATTGCATACTATACTTTATACCATGACTACGAGAATAATTTTTCAAAACTACTTCACCACCAAACTACACAACCGGTTTAAAAAAAAATTAAGGAACTATCTGACAGGTATTCCCTTAAAAAAAATATATATTCGAAATCGGTACAAACGTCTTCGAATACATCGATCAACATATATAAAACATAACATTCCGACGAATTGATAACCTCCTCTTTTGGAAGTAGATTAAAAAGAAAAATTTAAGCAAAAAAAAAATAGAAGAAAAGAAAATTTAATTTATTTATTAATTAAAATGGACATTAAAATTGGAACAATTACTAAAATTAAGAGTAAATAGTTCTAAATTCAAACACCAAAATAGTGAGTAAAAGTGCATTTTATTCACTGTTTTCAGTGAATAAAATAAACTTTTTAGAGGGGGAATGGTATAAACGTTTTTTGTAAATTAATTTTTAAATGTTTATGTCCAACCAGTTTATAATGTAATTTAAAGTATCATTTATATCAGATTCATATCCACTTGGGTCGTCACATCTAATTACGGCTGTACTATGATCAGCAAATACCACCATTTTTTGGCGTACGTTTTGAGGCAGATCATTAATGTAAATGAGAATTGCAATGACCCCAATACACTTCCTTGAGGATCTCCAAAATTATTAATTAAATATTTCGACATGAATTTTACTTCTTTCTTTGTTCTGGCACATATACTAGGTATTTTTACGTGCTGACTTTTTTTATCTAGGTAAGATTTAATTAAATTTAACCCATTACCTTTTATTCGGTCGGTATACATTACACAAACAGGTTTCCTAATATCTACATTTCTCATTACATGTCGAGCAGATCATGTATAGCCATACTAATTGTTTTATTTTTCTGAATCACATTTGTTCGTCACATAAAATTCTATATTTCGTCAAGTATTTATAAATGGAGTCGTAAAGGTGTTTTTCGATTTTTTTTGTTAAGACCGATCCTAGCGCTATTTGTCTAAAATTGGAAGTCGCTTAATAAATGTATGTTTTCTTTATCAGGCTAAATACCTGCACATTATACACATATTTAATAAGTGACATATATGTGGAGCACATTATACACATATTTAATAAGTGACATATATGTGGAGGTGGAGCAATATCTACAACACAAACTTAACAACTTTTGTGGAAATATCAACATTCATCATAACCAGTACTACTTGTATTTTTAATCATTTAATAATTTTTATAACTTCTTTATTTAAAATTGGTAACAAAAACATTAATTGTGGCTGGATAGTTAAATCAACTACGGATAGTTATATAAACTAACTTCAACAAATTACTATTTTTTTGGCCGGTGTGGTTGTTAGTGATGAGGCCTTGAAGGAACGACAACTTTACCACTCTCTAGGGAAAAGGAGGCTTTCACAGGCCTAGCCCATTATAAACCAGTGAAACTATTAAAAGTACTGTGGTACGGAGAAACTAATAAAAGTAATAAATGTAGAATGTTAAATGCGACCTTATTTTTATGTAAATCATCATCAATGTTCAGTCCTCTTCAAACATAGTACCCTCTTCTTCTAAATCTTTTTCTATTATGTTCGGTCTCTATTATCACATCCCAAACCTGAGCAATTACCGTATATGCCTGAGCAGTTTAGACCAATTTTTCTGCACTCGCAGTTTTCAGTAGGGGTGACGACAGGGTCAGAGATATATGATTGTAGGTAAGTATTTAGATTATCCAAAAATAATAATAGACCCATATTTTTCAGTTTACCAAAAAAGTAAAAATTTACTACGATACGAAGCATATAAGTTCCGGAGTGGAGGCTTGCAACGTCACCGCTACCTACGTTAAAATCGTATCTAGCCGTAACGTCATACGAAATTTTAATGCGCTGTATCTTTGTAATTTTTTATTTCTCAGAGAAAAGAAAAAATAAGTGTACAATATTTATTAATAATCTAACCGTTGGGCTTATGTTTTTTTTCCATGCGTCATTAGTTCATGACTGAAGAGCTGTAGGACGTGCTGTTGTAATAGGTCTTAGGTGTTCGCCAATTTTCTTCCATCCCCACTCGAGCGGATTCTTCTCCTCATTAAGCCACTGCTGCACTTGGTGGTAAATTCTTAATGAATGCTGCCTGGAAGCTGCTGTAATGGGGGGAAGCGTAGCCAATTTGAACAATTAATGAATAGAATGCTTTGCGATAGCACTTGTAGCGAAAATAATCTAGATCTTCAGTGTTTTCGGCTCTACAAATCGTAGGAAGGAATTGATTTCCCGCGTCAGCCACTGCGTGGAAGTCAGCTTTGGGGTCGTTGAAGAATAGAATAAATAAATAAATATATATGGACAAATAACACTGATTGAGCTAGCCCCAAAGTTAGTTCGAGACTTGTATTATGGGATACTAACTCAACGATACTATATTTTATAACAATTATAATATGTATAGACAAACATCCAAAACCCAGCACCAATTGAAAAAGGCCATTTTCCAACTTGCCCTGTCCGGGTTCGAACCCGGGACCTCTGGGTGGCTGACAAGCATGGTGACCACTACGCCACAGAGGTTATCGAAGACTGCAGCAGTGGCTGAATGAGGAGAAGAATGCGCTCAATTGAGGGTGGTAAAAGGTTGTCGAACACCTGAAACCAATTACAACAACACGTCCTGCAGCTCCCCAAAAATTACTTTCCCTCATAGAATTTCGCTTCGAAGACGAATACGTCCGTAATTGCGAGTGCAGAAAGAGTATCTAAACTGCTCAGTCATATACGGTAATTGCTTAAGCCTAGGATGTGATAACAGGGACACGAACATCATAGACAAAGATTTAAAAGAAGAGGGTGCTATGTTTGTAGAGAACTGAATATTGATGACGATTCATGATGATTTACATTAAAATAGGTCTAATTTTACATTTGACATTTTTATAAGTTATGGCCCAGGCCTGTGGAAGCCTCTTTTCCCTTAATAGTAACGCCTCTTGAGAGGGCGGTGGGGTTGTCACTCCTTCAAGGGCATCACTAACATACCACCGGCCACTAAAATCGCGATTTGTTTTTACAAAACACAATCCTGTATATATAAAATGACATATTTTTCCAAAAATCTAAAAATAACCGGCCAAGTGCGAGTCATACTCGTGAACGAAGGGTTCCAAATAATAAACCACGTTTGTTGTTTGGGAGCCCAACTAAAATATTTATTTTATTCTGTTTTTAGTATTTGTTGTTAAAGCGGCAACAAAATCATCTGTGAAAATTTCAACCGTCTAGCTATCACTATCAAGGTTCATAAGATACAGCTAGTGATCCCGAGGACTATAGGCTTTTAGTTTTTTTTTTGAAGCCTAGACTCTTAATTAAGGGGCTTGACAGGCTAGGATTTAGTTCTTTAGGCTAGGCCTGTTGAATAGGCCAAGCCTAAAGGACTATAAGTCTTTATAGGCTTTTGGGTCGATGTTGTTTTGGCGATATTAACTTAAATATACATACTTTTCCTTTTTTAGGGTTCCGTAGTAAACAAGGAACCCTTATAGTTTCGCCATGTCTGTCTGTCTGTCCGTCCGCGGTTATACTCAGCGTCTATAAGTACTAGAAAGTTGTGGTTTGGCATGGATATGTATATTACTTATCCGGAAAAAACAGCAAAATAAAATTCTGAAAAAAAAAATTTTATGTAGCTCCTATACAAGTAAAGTGAAAAGTCAACATTTTTTTCTCGACTTGCCCATCATGTGGGGTATTGTTGAATAGGTCTATTAGTCAAGTGTCCTCCCCCCCCCCCCCTCTATCTGCTAAACGGTTATATATGGACACGTGAAAAAATTCACAACTATAGTATATATAACGAACTTTAAAGGAAAACTATCGGAGCTAAGTAGGGTTTACAAATTAAAAAGTTATGGGCGATCAACTTGTAAAATGTACTCGGAAAACAAAATTCGTACAAATAAATAGAATCTTAGTTTTTAGATGCTTTCAGTGGCATGAACTGAAAGTTGGCATCCGTAACTACGGAACCCTACACTGTGCGTGGCCCGACACGCACTTGGCCAATTATTTTAAATTAATCTATACTATAACAAGGATTCCGTACCATAATTTATGAAAAATCACGTTTGCGAATCATCAAATCAACCCTTAAATATTTATTTTCTTCTGTATTTAGTAAGTATGTTTTTGTTAATTTCAACTATCTAACTATAATGGTTCATGAGATTCAACAGCCTGGTGACAGAAAGACAAACAGACAGTCTTATAAATAGACAGAAACAGACAGCGGAGTCTTAGAAATAGGGTTCCGTTTCTACATTTGATTACGGAACCCTAAGAATGGAAGATTTGTAACACCTGATGCAGAACCAAGTTAAATTTATTTGCATAAATATTTGTTTACCAAAAATCGATAATCATCTGATGTGGAAATCTAAGACATAAGGTTAAAGTTGTTTAGTGATGAAGGCGGTAACAGTTTGGGCCTAATTTTTGATATCGACTTGCCTAAACTGGCTAAACCTCTCATTTGCCGTCTAATCGTTTCGGATGAATGCACACTGTCCAACAAAAGGCAGTAGATGCTGTAGATCAGAGGTTCCCAAACTTATTTTGTCAAACGCCCACTTTAAAAAATCAGTTATTTTGTAGCGCCCCCCATTTTTTCACCATAAAAACCTGAATCACATATTTGTCTTGCCTGTAGTTTAATTCAACCTATATTCTAAACTAGACTTTTTTACAAGAGAGAGCAATAATAAAACATACACCAGTATATTAGAGTATCTTTTATAAAAAAATAACAATAATCAACATTGTTAATTTTAAATAAAAAATAGCAATAATAATACAATAATAAAGAGTATCGGAAGTGGGGACCTCACCTGCGAAACTTTAAAACACGAAATTTTTTCAGTGTTTGATTCCTTTAACGATATAAATAGCGTTGTGAACGCATTAAAATAATAAATATTAATTACATTTTTAGTTTATATTTGTACAATAAAAAAGGATATAAATATGAACTAATAAATGGATGTTGTGTAGTAAGAGGATTTTAATTTCAGTGAATTTTAAAATATGAAATAGCTGAAGTTATAAATCACTCATTGCTTAAATCTCATCAGCGCCCCCCAACTTTATTCTGGGCCCCCCTTAAAGCCTCCAGCGCCCACAAGGGGGCGTTATCGCCCACTTTGGGAAAGACTGCTGTAGATAGAACGTTGCGAGACATTCGGCGAGACGACAGGCCAATGGGTAATGTCACATTATGTTGTCAGGAGATTTTCGCCGAACCCTTCCAGTTATAAGTCGGGGCTCTAGGGCAGATGAGATTAGCTCCTAGGCAGTAGAAGCTGTTAATAGGATGTTGCGCTACATTCGTCGAGATGACAGGCCAATCGGCAATGTTACATTTTTATTGTCCTGAGATTTGCGTCAAACCCTACCAGTTATATGTCAGGGCTCTTAAAAATTAACTCCTTATTAAAATAGTCTTATCTGTGGCCTCAAATACAAAAGCTCAGATTGACAATTAATATGAGAGCCCAGCTTGGCGGTAGTTCACATGCCCACGAGTTTTCAAGAATATTATTAAAAGATGGGGAAGGTCTCTTTCTTGAAGAGAATGGTCAGGTGGGTCTGCCCGTAATACTTGGCAAAGTTGTTTGCTCCGAAGGAAAACTTATAAGTTCAGTATTTGCGGACCTTCAAAGCATAACATACCAGGAAAATTCTTGGTTATTCGAACGCGCCAATGACACAAAAAAAAATGAACAATTCGCAACCATTAATGAAAAACTTATGACGCAAATTATTGGTGATGAAGTGGTTAATACTTTCTTGAATAGTGGACGATGCCACAAATTATCCAACTGAGTGTCTAAATTCACGTGCAGCAAATGGACTCTCGGCTCAAAATATAAGTCTTAATGTCGGAGTGCCAATAATGCTGATTCGAAATTGGACTCCGCGGAAACTGTGTAACGGAACTCGACTTAAAGTCGTTGCTTTGCAGCGAAATATAATTGAAGCTGAGATTCTCACTGTGAGTGGTGCCAGTGAAACTGATTTTATTCCGCGCATACCACTGATTCCCAACAATTTTCCTTTTGAACATACACAGTTTTCTGTGTCCACTTGCTTTGCTATGACAATAAATAAGTCACAGTGTCAGACGCTTAAAGCCGCTGGTTTTTCGCATGGCCAACTTTATGTGGCTTGCTCCAGGGTACGCTTCAGGTCTTTTCATATTGGCTCCCGAAGGAAAGACTCCCAACATGATTTATAAACAACATTTTTTAATATATTTACAGTGTGAAAAAAATAAATTAAACATAATATTGACTTATAAATTATAACACTGCCACAAGTACTTTCCTATGTATCTACATTAGTTTGTATTTATATTAATACCCCAGAGTCATAAAGTTCACGTAAACAAAGTCGCGGGCATCAGCTAGTTAAAAATAAAATAGATCCTTTATTCATAATTATGACGGCTTACTCAGGCTAATACAAAAAAATGGCTTTAGGCTTAACATAAGCCTATTACTTTATAAAAACCTACAGTCACAAAAAGGCTTTTTAGGTTCATAGACTTTTAAAAATATCATAGCCCTAAAAAAGGACTGACAGGCTTAAATTTAGGGCTAAAAGCCTATAGTCCTACTCTAAAGCAACGTAGATAAGGATGCAACTGTGAACGCGTCAAGATGAGACAAGTTTTTTTGTTTGTTTGTGATAACTTATTGTACAGTCAGGCTTCAAAAAAGAAGTTTTATGGCGTTACTGATACTGCACTCTCTGTTTTTTCATCTTATCTTGATAATAGAACTCAAACAGTTGAAATCAACAGAGTATCCTCAAATAGTGCACCAGTGAGCATGGGTGTGCCTCAGGGTTCAATAATTGGTCCATTTTTGTTTTTGATTTATAGTAATGACCTCCCCTGTCTTGCAGAGAAGTAGTGTGAAGTAGTATTGTTTGCTGACAATACATCTTTACTTTTTAAGGTTGACAGAAAATGCACAAACTATGACGATGTAAGCAATACTATGTCACAAGTACTTAGTTGGTTTACGACTAATAACACAAGTATGCGAATTATTTTTTTTTTGAAAAGTTTTTTGTTAAATCGTTAATATTTGTTTTAAGTATCTTAAAAATAATAGAAAACTGTATTCACATGATATGTACCACGTCATATTTATCAGATTAAGATGATATAGTATTTGGATACAAAGAATAATAAAACAAAAATTTTATAAAATCAATGAGGATCATTTGAGAATATTTTGTAAAGTTTTATTGAGTCTATAGCTATTGAAATACAACATTAAGGTATATTTAAAGAAAATAATTACTAATAACGTTTTCTTTTTGAAAAAAGTAGCTTTTTGTTGGTTTTCGTTTATAAATTTTTATTTCATCTCTGTGTATCATCTATATATAATAGTCCGCCATCATATTAACGTCCCAACGGCCTTGATATCTTCTTTCCATCTCTTTTACGTCCTAATGTAACCGTTAAATATAAATAGATTAAAAAAAACAATCTTTTACCACACTTTTTTTTCAGAAGGTTTATTAGTCGTCCCGGAGAAAGCGTTTCGCGCGCTCGGTTTGGCGCATGCGCTCTTCATAGACTAAAACACGTAATAAAACGTTTTTTTTTTACTTTTTCTCACAGGGGAAAGATAGGCTAGTAATAATAGACTATAGAATGGTTGGTCCAATATATTATCCCTATATATATACTTTATACATGTTATATATTTATCTATATACAAAAAGAATGTGATATGATACGTTAAACTAAAGTTTATATTTTCTATATACAGACCAACATCTACATGTTTGTGATGAATTTATTAAAAAAACTTTTTCATCGGAGACCTGTGTAATCTGGCCTTAAACACACAAAAGAGTAAGTGCGTAAATTTTTCACTATTGAATAAACCCAATACTCACATACCTTTGAGTCTTAATGGCCAAGTTCTAGAATGAGTACCCAACACCAAATTTTTAGGCATAACTGTAGACTGGAACTTAAAATGGGATAAACATTTTGAGGCCACTGCCAAGAAACTTAGTTCGGCAGCATATGCTGTGAGGAGGGTCAGACGGTGTACTAACGTTGAAACTGCTAGGCTAGTATACTTTAGTTATTTTCACAGCATAATGTCATATGGCTTGCTCTTATGGGGTAAAGCGGCTAACATACATGCTATCTCTGTGCTACAAAAGAGAGCAATTCGGTCGAACTACGGACTAAAATCACGCGATTCTTTAAGAGAGTTATTTAAATCTATAAATATTCTTACTGTGACATCTCAATTTATTTACGACAATCTTCTATTTGTTTAATCTAGGTTAAATAATTTCAAGAAAAATAGTGATGTTCACAGTTATAATACTCGCAACAAAAATCAGCTTCATATGCCTAAATTTCAACTTGCTAAAACTAGAAAGTCACTCTTAGGTCTAGGTATAACATTATTTAATAAACTTCCCGAAGCGATCGTTAACCTACCAATGGCAAAATTTAAAATACATGTTAAAATAGTTTTATTGAATAATGCGTGCTATTCTATCAATGATTATTTAAGAGATAAAAACGCGTGGATACTTCCTAAACATTTTCCATTACACTCCACACATGAAACATAAAATAGCTGCATTTTCTGTTACATGTAAATGCTCTGCGATCAATAGGTGACCAACATATAACTAATATTTTCTCTTGACAAGATCTGCGAGTTCAGGTTTTTCATCCTCACTAAAATGTCCAATCTGGTGGTGGCGTCGCAGCCGAGACACTTGATGGAGAAAACAAAGGCAAGTCTGAAACCAAGCCGAACAAGAAATTTAATTAGTTATACAGATGAAAAATGGCAGTCCTAGGTGAAGCAAAGCTACTGTGTAAACTAAAAACTGAAGAAACAAACATCATATTCAAAGTAGTTCAAAAAAAGTGACACCGATCCTGGGGCTTGATACTTGTAAGAAATTAGGCCTGATAGCAAGAGTCAAAACATTAAAGGAATGTGAAGATGATATATTTGAAGGCTTAGGGTGTTATAAAGATTACGAATATGATATTGATCTGATAGATAACCCTAAACTGGAAATAAAACCATCTAGAAGAATTCCACATTCTATAAGAAAAGAAGTTAAACAAGAACTAGACAGAATGGTGAAACTAGATGTCATAAAACCAGAAACGGAACCTACTCCTGCTGTGAGTCTGATGGTAAAAAATAAAATTAGAATCTGTATAGACCCGTCAGATGTAAATAAAAACATTCTGAGACGTCATTTTTCTCTTACCACTATAGAAGAGATCTCAGCCGACATCAAAGGTTCCAAATTCTTTGCATTACTAGATTGTACAAAAGGATTTTGGCAAATTAAGCTGTCAGAAAGAACACAAAAAATATTAACATTCGCAACCCCCTAGGAAAGATATTCCTTCAAAAGGCTCCCGTTTGGAGTCTCATCTGCGCCAGAAATCTTCCAAAAAATCTTAACAAATCTGCTTAGTAAATTTAAAAATGTAAAAGTATCCATCGATGACATTTTTATACATGCAGAAAGTAAGGAAAAATTACAAAAAACTGTTAGTGAAGTCATTGCTGTGCTAAAAAAAATCAGGCTTCAAACTGAACAAAACTAAGTGCATTTTTGAAGCGGAAAGATTAAAATTCTTAGGACACATTGTTTCAGCCAATGGATTAGAAGCAGATCCAGAGAAAGTAGAAGCCATACAAGCAATGAAGACACCAACAAATAAAACAGAACTTCAGAGACTACTAGGGATGATCACATATCTAAATAAATTTATACCTAACATGTCTGACCTAACAAATTCACTAAGAGATTTGTTACACAAAAATACAAGTTTTACATGGGAAATTTATCACGAAGCAGCTCTAAGCAAAATAAAAAAAGTACTTCAAAGTCCTCCAGTGCTAAGATTATACGATGTTAACAAACCTGTAACTTTATCTGTAGACTCGAGCTCAAAAAATCTTGGAGCTGCACTTCTTCAAGAAGGTCAACCAGTAGCCTATGGAGCAAGAGCATTGACTAAATCTGAACAGAATTACCCACAGATAGAGAAAGAAGCACTAGCTATACTGTTCGGATGTAAGAAATTCCATGAATATGTTTATGGTAAGGAACTGACAGTTGCATCTGATCATAAACCACTTGAAAAAATATTTAAGAAAAATATACAATCCGCTCCAGCAAGGTTGCAACGCATAATATATTCACAAAAATATTCACCAAAAGTCGTATTTAAAAAGGGTACAGAAATACCCTTAGCAGACTTTCTTAGTCGAAACTGTGACGCAACTAACCTTAAATATGAACCAGAAGAAAATTTGAAAGTCGCAGTTATACTACTCATGTCATTAGACGCTAAAGAAGAATTAATCAATGCTACAAAAGAAGTACAACAATCCTCATTTACAGTTACTTCTTGAAACAATAATGCAAGGATTTCCTGAAAATGTTGAAGAACTTCCACCTGAACTACAACATTATTTTAACTTCAAAGAAGAGCTTAGCTACCTCAAAGGAATTATTTTCAAAGGTGATAAGATTTTAGTACCAAAACCACAAATTCCTAAGATGTTAAAGTATATTCATCAAGGACATCTAGGTATACAAAGCTGCTTAAGAAGAGCCCGCCAATTTCTTTACTGGAAAGGACAATATAATGATATTTTAAAACTAGTTAAAGGTTGTTCTGTCTGTGAACAAACACAAAGAGACAATATAAGAGATACAGTACTAGTTAAAAAAATACCCACACTTCCGTGGCAAATAATTGCATCAGATTTATTCGAACTGAAAGGAAAAACTTACCTGGTAATCTGTGACAGTTACTCTGGATATTTAGATTTTGCACAGCTAAAAGGTCAGTCATCATATAAAGTAATTGAACAACTTAAAAGATGGTTTTCTGTACACGGAGTACCAGAAGAGCTACAAACCGACAACGGAACACAATATTTGTCTAGAGAGTTCAAAATCTTTCAAAAAGAGTGGAGATTTAACCATGTCACATCCAGTCCACATCACCATCAAGGGAATCGGCTTGCTGAAAAAGCAGTTCAAACAGCGAAGAACATACTAAGAAAATGCAGCATTGACAAGTCAGACATACACCTTGCTTTGTTAAACTGGAGAAATACACCAAGAAATGAGCATTTAGGTTCACCTAACCAACGTCTTTTCAGCAGAATTACTAGATCGCCAATACCAACAAGTGACGATATTCTAAAACCGAAGATAACACAAGGAATCCGTGCTGAACTACAGCGATTAAGAGAAAAACAAGCTGATTACAGTAATAAAAATACGACAAGAGCAATCAATTTTGAAATAAATGATAAAGTAAGAGACAAAGTTTCTCATCGACACTGGGAAGGGGCAAGAGTGGTAGAAAAGCCTGAAGATCTACCGAGATCTGTTATTATTCAAACAGATCAAGGCCGGCTTCTACGAAGAAACTTTAGTCATCTGCACAAGACACAAGCAGACATAACCAGCAACAGAGTTGTAGTACCTGAAACTAAATACATGGATGAACCAGCTGTACAACAGGTACCGGCACAACCTCAATCACCAGCTGCTGCCAAGTCATTCCCAGCATCGGTGCCTTCGCCGCCAAGCACTGCCAATCCGATGCAGAGCTCACACCTGGCTCAGCCAGCAATAGTACCAAGAACATCAAGGTTTGGTAGGATAATTAAACCAATTAATAGACTTGATCTTTAATAATACCTTAATTGACAATTGTAACAAGCTGCACTGTGCAATTAATGTACCTTAATGCATGACTGTGATATTATAACATGCTAGGTAATGTAACACTAAAGAAAATTAATATTTTAAATGTCATGCACCTTATTGATAATTATTAGATTTAGTAATAGGTATGACAATTTTAATACATAGATCATATTTCAATCTTATGACTGTATTAACCTGTTTGTAATGCAGATCTAGAGTCAAATATTAGTTTTGTAAACATATGTTTCAGTTTATTTACACAGTAAGGGAGATGTAGAGTAGAGACATCTAGTGTCGAATTAGTGAACTATGTATATGTTGCTGTTAATTGTCGGTTCCCTTACGTAAAAATTATTAACAAACTAAAATCACATATTTAATAATCTCACATAAAGCTCTCTAGTTTGATATGCTACACTATATATTTATTTTGTTAATTTAAATATTGACTCGATAAAAACTAAAAAAAAAACTTCAGCGGTGTCAAGGGACACCCGGATGGAACGAAGTAAAATATCAAAGATAAAAGAGGTATAGAAAAATTTTTTTTTGCTCTTTGTATAATATAAATATATATAGGTCTAAATTACATTCAAACTCTTTTCTGCGTTCTAAAATCAAGTTTTGATTATCTTCATAAATTTGAATGAACAAAAAGTGTCGTTACAACTTTTGGTCATATTTTTTTCCGTCTAGCTCCTTTTCGCAACGCGCTATAAGGAACTTCGTTCCAAAAGATATTTAAATTCTCATAAAACAACAAAAGATGTAGGATTTAATTTTTTTCTCTTGGAAAAAGCCTTTCATTTGATATGTGATGTGACACGAATATATAGTTAACAAAACTGTGTTTTAGATGTCTATACCAAAGATTTAGAATAGTGGAGAATCAGTTTCAATTCATGTTGCTATACTTGCTATTTTATTCATGGTGAATGTCGAAAATCATAGACTTTCGATGTTTTTGGCTAATGCTTGGGCTGCACCTGCGCCTATCATCCCGACACGAAGCTTCGTGCTATTACACGATACACGCAAATGTGACCAGCAGTTATTGGGTATCGTCCCGAATATTCGGACTTCGTATTTGTTATCGCACGGGTGGCGGTACATCAAAGGGTTTCAGCGCGCTCACAATTCGCTCTGCGTGGTCGGACTAGCGTTGTTCACTTTGGAATTTGTTTTCAACTCGTTCAGACGCGTGCTGTGCGTCGGTGTCACGGTTGTTAATGCGTAAAAATGGAGTGGAACGATAAAATGGTGTTAAAATTTTTAGGTATTTCTTTCAAGGTTTTTTTTAGGTTTCAATAAATGCATTATGTAATTGTTAGTACACATGTTAAAGAAACGAAAGTCGTCGTCCGTATTTAAAACACGTGCGTCCCTACGTCCCATACAACCTACCTGCCAAGGTCTCTAGACATGCAAGTAATAACTACTGAGCTTACCTGTATAGGTACTACTTCTATAATCTTAATCTAAAGGTTTTGACTTTGCTATAAATGTCAGTCAGTCATATCATTTATATCTCATAATTTAGATAAGAATATAATGGCTGACTAACTGACTGACTCACATATAAATTAAAGAAATACACATGTATAGAATTATTTATTTTTTTACTAAAAACATTTATTTTATTAGTTTTTTTCCGCGTCCCCGCTATCCATTTTTTACATGTTTCATCATCCGCCGGAAATCTGGAAATATCAAATCGCTTAAAAATCCCAGAACACCCGATCCAAAAAAGAATCCCCGAAATATGGGGTAAGTGTTAGGGGATTTGCTGAACTAAAATAAAACCCGAAATAAAATCATAAACCGACCAATTTATTAATACAATGCTAAGCTGGCTTGTATCCCTAAGTTTGTACTACGCAATTTGACCGGTTTTTGTGTCAAATGTTTTGACATTATTTTAAAAAAATAATTTTTAGGTTTTTGCTATATTATACAGTTTTTTTATGATATTATCAATGATTTAGCTCAGTAACCTAGTTTCTGTGTGATTCTGATTTGAGATAGAAATACGTGATCAAAATACAGAAACTCCCTATTCTTTTCGTGTATTATTGCTTTTGCAACCCAACACAGAACACCCCACCATTTTTAGCCTGAATACAATTACTACACATCCGTTCATATGACTCTCAGTTTTTATTTAATCCTCGAAACCTTTTTTTTAAGAAATTTAAAAATACTTGACATCAGTTTGTTTTGATAAGTTTCGCTTTGTTTTGCTAACTTGACAACCCGACCATGAATAAATGCTCAGACGGCGATAAGGACAAAACAGGGCACTCTTTTCTTTTTCTTCTTTTAGAAATCGCAATAAGACTATCTCACTATATCGCGTGTCAGGCCAGTGGTCTATCTATAGTATAGATCTATACCATGGTATAATAATATACTTCGCCTGGTATTCTCTTCCCGCGAAAACTGGTGACGTAATAGGAACAAGAATACGTCATCAGTTACGAAACGGTTCTCATACTTTTATAGTGGGGGAAAAGATGATGGATAAAAACAATACAGTTAGTAGGTACAACGTTTTATTTAATTTGCCTTTATCGTTTCGGAATGACCACTGCTAGGAAGATAATGATGAAAGAAACCCAGTTCAGTATGGTCCCTACCCCTATTCTACCCTACCCAGCCCATTGGGGTATGATACAAATTAGAATACAGATTTACATTTTAATATTTACGTTACAATATATTTAACAATTAAAAATAGAATTAAAATTTTCAGTCCACTATTTCCAAAAATTAGATGAATAGTAATTTCCATAACAACTCATTTTAAATAAATAATTTTCAATTTTGGAAACCACAGTCATTTCTGTATGTGTGAGGGAGACAACGCTAACGTTGAAAGAGCGGACTGTTAGTATGACACTTGTCATACTAACAGTCCGCACAAGTTAATGTGTTGCCACTGTGTGTAATTTAATTACCTGAGAAAAATGCATTGTTGAAGTTTTTATACCAATTACGAATAAATAATTATTTATATCAATTTACAAAATATAAAATAGATGAATCGCACTAGATACTAAATAGCTAAGTTGGTTAATATTTTATTTTATATTCATCAACTAATTGAGAAAGTCCTTAAAGTTACTGAAAAGAACAATCAGTAGCAACACTTATCGTGACGTAGCTTGTTCCGACTCGGGAAGAGAATACCTTGTTTTATTACCATGGTCTATACCAGTCTTTCCCAAAGTGGGCGATAACGCCCCCTTGTGGGCGCTGGAGGCTTTAAGGGGGGCGGTAACGGGCCCAGAATAAAGTTGGGGGGCGCTGATGTGATTTAAGCAATGAGTGATTTATAACTTCAGCTACTTTTTATTTTAAATTTCACTGAAATTAAAATCCTCTTACTACACAACATCGATTTATTAGTTCATTTTTATATCCTTTTTTATTGTTCAAATATAAACTAAAGATGTAATTAATATTTATTATTTTAATGCGTTCACAACGCTATTTATATCGTTAAAGGAATTAAACACTGAAAAAATTTCGTGTTTTAAAGTTTCGCAGGTGAGGTCCCCACTTCCGATACTCTTTATTATTGTAAAATTGTATTATTATTGCTATTTTTTTATTTAAAATTAACAATGTTGATTATTGTTATTTTTTTTCATAAAAGATACTCTAATGTACTGGTGTATGTATTATTATTGCTCTCTCTTGTAAAAAAGTCTAGTTTAGAATATAGGTTGAATTAAACTACAGGCAAGACAAACATGTGATTCAGGTTTTTATGGTGAAAAAAATGGGGGGCGCTACAAAATAACAGATTTTTTAAAGTGAGCGTTTGACATAATAAGTTTGGGAACCTCTGGTCTATACCGTTACTGTCTTATAATTTTGTCAAACCTAAAAAAAATTGTTTTTTTGCTCTTTAAATTTTGTATATTCTAAATCACCACCAATGACCACCAACACTTATAAAAACATTCAGAAAAAAGGCAATTCAGGTGTAGTTCAAAAGCAGGGTAAGTTTAAATCCTACTTGATCCTCCTCGATCTTATTGCTGAACGTTTTTTGAATGGTTATTCCTGAATGGTCCTGAATGAAATTATTGGCGTGTCAACCGAGAAGACCTGCATGTGGACGGCACCGTTTTTAAGAGAGTGGCGAAATTTAAATACCTAGGCTAGGATGCACTATTACAGACACAAACACGAAAGAGGACGAAATTAATATCCGCATCCAAAATGCACTACGATGCAGTGCAACCCTACATAAAGTTTTGATGTCCAAGCTTCTCAGCAGAGGCACAAAAATACACATTATATAAGACGATCGTCCGCCCTGTACTAATATATGGGTGTGAGGCCTGGACGCTAACTTTAAAAGAGGAAAGAAGGCTTCTTGTGGCGAAAAGAAGGCTATTTCGCAAGATCCAGCGGCCAGTAAGAGGACAGGATGGTGTATGGAGGTTAAGAACCAATGTCGAAAAAGAAGACCTAGTGGGCGAGCATTACATCATGAGTGAAGTTAAAGCGCACCGACTTCGCTGGGTCGGCCACGTCGAAAGAATGGAAGAGGATCGGGGGATGAAGAGAGCATACCAGGGCCGACCGACCGGTCGCAGGCCAGTGGGCCGTCCCAGGCATCGCTGGAGTGACGTGGTGTATTTTTTTTTTTACAATATATTGGTTTAGGCATTTGTCCTCAATTTCACCTGATGGTAAGCAACGATGAAGACTAGGATGAAGCAAGCCTATCCAAAAGATACCCATTCAATCTAATGATGTTGGACCTGCGCGAGCTTTAAGTTGGAGACAGCTGGCAAGAGCTAGCACTGGACCAAGAGCGCTGGCGTGCTCTTGTGCTTAAGGCCAAGACTCACTTTGAGTCGCTGAGCCAGGATAGTAAGTAAGTAAGTATTCCAGGAGGGCTACCGTCAACATTTATAAAACCATTCAGAAACAAGGTAGTTGAGGTGCAGTTCAAAAGCAGGATAACTTTAAATCCTACCATGACATCTTCCAAATCAACGGTGAACAGTTTCGAAGATATAACGTCTCCCTGTCTTACACCTCTTTGCCGTGGAATAGCCCTCGTGCACTTCTCCTGTACTCTAACTGACATAGTGGCGTTACTGTATAAGCTCTTCAACACTTCAATATACCCATAGTCAATACGGCATCGCTGGAATGACTGAAACACGGCCCACGTTTCGATCGAATCAAAGGCTTTTTCATAGTCCACAAACCCTAAGCATTACGCCGGTTATACTCCCTCGTCTTCTCTATAACCTGCCGCAGCGTATAAAATGGTCCGTGGTATTAAAGCCTTTACGGCAAGTTGTTTGAGGCTCGGGGGACTGGAAGGCATCAAATTCGTGATGACCCTCGAAAACAACTTGTTTACTTGACTTAGAAGCGTGATAGTCCTACAGTTCTTCAATAAGGTGGTATCTCCCTTTTTAAAGAAAAGGACCACCACGCCCCTGTTCTACGCTTCTAGCCTAGTTCACGCCCTCGAGCAAAAGAGAATTAAAGAGCCTCTGAAGGACTGTCAGTATCGGCGTTCCGCCCGCTTTCAGAAGCTCTGCTGTAAGTCCATTCTCGCCCAGCGCCTCGTTGTTTTTGAGCTGTTTAAAGGCCATCCTAATCTCGTACAGGCTGATATCCGGGATATCTTTGGTATAGTGTCGGATCAGCTTGGCTCTTGGGTCTTTAGCCATTTATCCGCTGGGTTGCGAAACGGAAGTATACAACTGTCCATAAAATCTCTCGATCTCTGCCAGAACCCCCCCTCCTTTGTCGACACCACGCCAGCGTCCTCCGTCTTCAACTTCATCAATCGGTTTTGCCCAACCGACATAGCTCTTGTGAACACTTTGGAGCCTTTGTTCTGCTCGATCGTCTCCTTAATATATTTTGTATTAAAGGAGCGGGATTTAGTCGATTTTATTCTTAACAGGGGGCTAGTTCTTCTTTGCTGGACCTATCCAGGTCCACTTTTTTTCGGCGGCTTCTTGAAGAACGAGTTTATCGCAAAGAATCCCTCTAGCTCCAGATAATCAGCCAGCCTACGTCCCCTGTTATTTCGCCCTCCGTATCCGAATTTTCCCAGCCTAAACTCTCCATCACCTCGCTTGCCTAGTTTTGCGTTGAAATCCCACATAACAACCTTAAAATAGGATTCATGTATGGCCCTACTGATGTCCTCATACACTTCATCCACTTCTTCATCGGAGTGATCCTCAGTTGGCTAATATACCTGTATGACCTTCAGCGAGTATCTTTTAGATACTCTAAGTATCAGGTATATTACCCTGCTAGAAACAATCTCGGTGGTTGTGACGGTGTTAATGAGGGACTTGTGGTCGAGAAACCCGACACTATGCTGGGACTTCTTTTTGTCTCGAGTGATAGAGTAGGTTACCAGACTCTAGGGTTGTTGTGCCCTCGCTCTCTCTTCGGACTTCAGACAACCCCACAATGTTCCACAATCCACCGTAACCTACTCATTTCTTCTTACACCTCAGTCAGATTTCGTCAGTTCTATGTGCGCACATTGTGTGTTATCAGGGCCAGTTTTAACCGCTGGTGGTAGCCGAACTCATCCGGGAATTCTTAGCACCTCCTGCCCCATCGTTACCATGACCGCTACCAGAGTCAGGAATAGCAGGGCTGCCGGGTACTGGGGCTTGGTCGCTTGGTTTCTATCCATGAGGGGATATTGCCATACTCGCCACGCTTGGTAGGTAGGTTGGCGAGCGCAGTGGGAGTCACTATCGTACTTCCGACGCTGCTGCCCATCGAAAGTCTGTTCATCTTCAGTGACGGAAATATCCTTTAGTCACCTTTTACAGAAAATTTTTACATCCACAGAAGGAAATGGAGTGGTTCTATTCTAGAACGGAAACCACACGGCCATTGCCGCCAGATTGCGACATGAATCTAAACTATCAATTTATTTCAGGTATTCTGGTGAAAAGGCAACCAGCCCTAGCATCAGATCTAGCCTTGTAAAATGCTTGGAATTCGACATTCGCCATTTCCTGGTTAAATCACAAGTTCCAAAGGATTTTGTAATCCTCTGGCTCTCTCAGTCTTGTTTGTATTTAATAATAGGCTTTAGTGAATCCTGTCTTGTATTTTTTAATTGGTGTCATCATGGTACTTCTTAGAGAGTAACCAAACAAACCTGTAATTTTAAGTATTTGTTGTTATTTGCTATCGTGTGTGAATAAATATTTTACAAGGATTAGCATTGTCATACTTAAACAGAAATATGTTACGTAAGTTGGAATAACTTTCTAGTTTTCACTTTTAAAATTCCAAATTTCCAATAAAAGGTGTAGGATTAATTAAGGTCTTATCGTAGCGTTACTTTATTTATCTACTAACTGTTTTGTAAAAATAAAAAGTAAAGAAAAAAATATTCACATTTACAAGAAAACCAACTAAAATCCTCCTTAAAAGTAACTGAAAAGTAACTTTTTAGAATCGCTTTATTTGACATTGAGACGCGCAATAATCGTTTTCGTGCTGGCTGTCTAAATAAATGTCACGGTAGGAATAGTCCATACAAAAAAAGGTGAATGGCGTGAATGGTTTTGTGACGTCAACTAAAACAATCCTGCTGCAGGACTGCTTAATAGGTTTCATAGTATAAATAAGCACTAAGGCACTCCAGTTAAAGCCCTGCTATAAGAGATAATTATAAGCTTCCAGGAATCCTACCGTTATCTCTTATAGCAGCACTTAAACTGAACTGCGTTGTTTAATGCTACCGTGACACCTTTATAGCAGCCCTGCAGCAGGACAGTTTTGGCTGACGTCACAAAACCATTCACTTTTTTTTGTATGGACTATTCCTACCATGACGTCTATTTTGACAGCACGAAAACGATTATTGCGCGTCTCAAGTGTCAAATAAAGCGATCCTTAAAAAGTTACTTTTTAGTAACTTTTATGGAGGATTTTAGTTGGTTTTCTTGTGAATGTGAATATGTCTTTTCTTTTCTTTTGATTTTTACAAAACAGTTAGTAGATAATTAAAGTAACGCTACCATGGGACCTTAATTAATCCTTCTTTATACCTTTTATTGGAAATTTGGATTTCAAAAACAAAGTAAGATATTACTTCTTTATTTTAGTACAACATAAGTCGAAACTAGTTAGGTATTCCAACTTACGTAACATATTTTTTTGTAAGTAATAACAATGCTAATCCTCGTAAAATATTTATTCACACACGATAACAAATAACAACACATTCTTAAGTATAAGTTATTTATTAAAATTATAACTGCATAAATTTATACTTTTGTCTTACAGGATTCTTTGGTTACTCTCTGAGAAGTACCATGATGACATCAATTAAAAAATACAAGACAGAATTCACTGGAGCCTATTATTAAATACAAACAAGACTAAGAGAGCCAGAGGATTACAGACTCCTTTGGAACCTGTGATTGAACCAGTGTAATGGCAGAATATTGAATTCCAAGCATTTTACAAGGCTGGATCTGTTGCTAGGTTGGTTCGCTTTTTCACTAGAATACTTCAAAGAAAATAATAGTTTAGATTCATGTCGCAATCTACGAATATCAAATACCTACCCATACTTTGTAATAAAATCCTTTGTGCACAACAAACACTAAAACCTAGCCTTTATCTCGTTGAGTTAGTCTCGAACTTACTTTGTCTGTATATGTATATACTAGCTGTGCCCGCGACTTCGTCCGCGTGAAAATCCTTTCAGCAGTTTCAGACATTCGGGTGTACAATGTGCATACAGACACTGACATGCAAACAAAAATCTTAAAAATCTTTTAAATGTTCTGTAACTCCTTATATCTTGCTCACGAATACATACTTATTATCTGTATTTGGTGCCTGCGACTTTGCCTGTGTGAAATTCAGTTTTCTTACACAACCTTGTTGAATTCAAAGATTTTGTCAGATTAGTCTGTATATTTACAGTTCGATTTTTTTATTGTGATGCGGTATACTTTTAATATTGCAAATGTGAAAGTTTATAAAGATCTATAGATGTATGGATATCAGTTACTTATTCATAAAACAACTTATGGATGGATTATAATGAACCCTTACAAAAATAATCATAACCTTTGTGTATAAATATATAGGTACGCAGACGAAGTCAGCAGTCAAACGTAACTCCCTATCTGTAAAAGTCTCCGAGGCGCGAGATAGTGTGTGACGTTCTCGATCAGCAGTCAAACATAACTCCCTATCTGTAAAAGTCTCCGAGGCGCGGGATAGCTAACGACGTTCACGATCAGCACTTAGTTACTTACAATAATATTTAAAAAAAAATGACCTTTAATAAGAGATAAATTTATCCTACATTGAATAAAAATTTTTGACTTGGACTTTGACTTTAGGTGAGACTCCCTTTTAGTGGAACTCTCCGAGGCGCGAGTCAGTGAATTTCGTTCTCGAATAACACTTAGTCGTGCCTGTCTTTTGTCATTGGATTCTTGGGATCTACTCATCTGCTGTTTTTTCGCTTGTCTAATATTCTGTGGCAGATTTGACTTTCTTTGTAGCATTTTTGAAAGCAAAGCACAAAATACAATAATATTTAATTCAATAAATCTATATAGCCAAGAATTTTTTGAAGATAATATCCGAAATACCTAACCAATCCACAAAGCAAGATCACAAAATCCGTATTGCTATAGCCAAATGTCAAACGTAGTTCAATAAATCTATAAAGCCAAGAAGCTTTTGAAGATATCTGAAATATCTAACCAATCCACAAAGCAAGATCAGAAAGTCCGTATTTTCATAGCCAAGTGTCGAATTATAAATCAACAATATTATCCAAAATATTAACTAATCAATCCACAAAGCAAGATCAGAAGTCCGTATTTTCATAGCCAAACCAAATGTCAAATTATAAATAAATCAACAATATTAACTAACCGCAACCCACAAAGCATTAAAGCAGATCAGAAGTTCGTATTTTCATAGCCAAGTATAGCCAAATATTAGTATAAAACTATAAAATCAACAAATTCAACAATTTAACAACAGTAACTAACCAAAAATCACAAAAGAATCAAAAGGTCTTACGTACAGAGCAAAAAATCAGCTTGTATTTATAAACAACCACAGCGCGTTTTAAAATTTCTTGAGACGCCATCTGTTGCGATTTAATGTAACTATAAAACGCCCATAGAAAAATTGTCTTTAAACTTTAAATGACGATAACTTTTTTATCTGACATCAGATTTCAATGAAACAAAGTCTATATGTTGCTCAGGGATGAGCTTAATCTTTTAGTGAAAACCGCGTTAAAATCTGTTCAGTAGTTTTAAAGATTAGCGAGTACATACAGACAGACAGACAGACAGACAAAAAAATCAAAAAATCTTTTTTGTGTTCTGTTACTCTTTTTTTATCGCCCACACCCATTTTTTATTAATTTTATCAAATGTACAGACACGCGGTTCCTATTGTTTTATTATATGTATTGATTTATCTTATTTATAAAAGCACTTAGTGAAGAAGCTGTAAGTTATGACACATAATAATTTAAATATAAAATTTGAATAGGTATGTAGTTAAAATGTTACTTACGACATGGTTATAAATAAAATATAATCATATATTTATGACAAGACACTGTGCTTTTGTGCGATGATGCCCACAATAAAATGCCCACAATAACTTTCAAACAATAGTCGTTTCCAGCGTACAATAACTGTTTATCACGGCAATTCGGAAAAGCACGATAAATATGAAGTGATATATATATATTTTGTCAGGTGGTTGCTCGGCTTCCAGCATTAAAAACATAAAACATTTCACGAATTAACAATCTTCTATCTTCTTCTTCTTCTATCTAAATATATATAACTCAAAGGTGACTGACTGACTGACATAGTGATCTATCAACGCAAAGCCCAAACCACTAGACGGATCGGGCTGAAATTTGGCATGCAGGTAGATGTTATGACGTAGGCATCCGTTAAGAAAGGATTTTGATCCATTCTACCCCCAAGGGGATAAAATAGGGGATGAAAGTTTGTATGAAACTTTGTCAATTTTAAACCGATCGGGCTGAGACTTTGCATGCATAAAGCTACTATGACGTAGGCATCCCCTAAAAAAGGATTTTGATAAATTACACTCCTACGCGAGCGAAGCCGCAGGCAAAAGCTAGTTTATTATAAATATACTAGTTATTAAAAAACAAAAAAAATGATAGAAATAATTTTATTTAACGTAAATAAAAAAGCAGGTAAAAATATTTTTTTTTTGTCAAGAATTTGAACGTCTTCGCAGTCTCATCACCAAAACAAGCCAGAGACAAGAAACAGTTCACCATTCAGGAGTAACCATTCAAAAAACGTTCAGCATTATGAACGTAATGGTAGGATTTAAAGTTGAGCTGCTTAGGAACAGGAAGGCTACCACCAACACTTATAAAACCATTCTGAAACAAGGCAGTTGAGGTGCAGTTTTTAAGCAGGTCAAAAGCAGGACAACTTTAAATCCTACCATTACGTTCTTAATGCTGAACGTTTTTTGAATGGTTATTCCTGAATGGTGAACTATTTGTTGTCTCTGACTTGTTTTGGTGATGAGACTACGAAGACGTTCAAATCCTTGACATAAAATTATTATTTTTACCAGTTTTTTTATTTACGTTAAACAAAATTATTTCTATCATATTTTATTTAAATATCTAAAAGTTAGTGTTATTTACTTTGTTTTCATTTGATTATGTACATAAATTTAATTTGATATTGACCATTGGCTAAAATATTAATGAGTGCGAAAAAAATTGTGAATGAAAGTTTTGAACGGATGTCTGCGTCTGGTTTACGAAATTATAAATAAATCGTAAATTCGTGAAAACATAAATGTTTTATGTTTTTAATGCTGGAAGCCGAGCAACCACCTGACAAAATATATCCATCACTTCATATTATAGTGCTTTATAGAATTGCCGTGATAAACAGTTATTATACGATGGTAACGACTTGTGTTTGGAAGTTAATTTTATTGTGGGCTTCATCGTACAAAAGCACAGTGTCTTGTCATAAATATATTTTATCAATAACCATGTTGTAAGTAACATTTTAAGTACATACCTATTCAAAGTTTATATTTAGATAATTATGTATTCAAACTTGCAGCTTCTTCACTAAGTGCTATTATAAATAACATAAATATATACAGACAAAGTAAGTTCGAGACTAACTCAACGAGATAAAGGCTAGGTTTTAGTAAGTACGCAGTGATTGTAGTGCACAAAGAATTTTATTACAAAGTATGAGTATGTATTTGATATTCGTAGATTGCGACATGAATCTAAACTATTATTTTCTTTCAGGTATTCTGGTGAAAAAGCGAACCAGCCTAGCAACAGAGCTAGCCTTGTAAAATGCTTGGAATTCAACATTCTGCCATTTCACTGGTTCAATCATGATAAATAAAAGACGTGCGTTCGGTAACGTATTTATTGCAAGACTGAATTGTGAAAATTCTACCCACACTATATCAGAACATACCAATACCTCCACCCTTAATTATCAACCAATTACAATTTAACTCAAGTTAAGTGAGAGAAAACATAAGTATAGCTACAATTTATATCTGAACAACACTTCTCGTAATGAAAGTACTAAGACAGTCATATAATATAAAGTTGAGGATAACTTAATCTATTTAACTGTAATCTATGATTTACGTAACTAATAATACGAAATAACCTCCGCGTAGTAAAAAGTAGGTACTAACTGTATATGCATGCATACAAACATTCTTATCAAAAAATAAGTTTCGTTAAATCTAAGAAGATCTAATAAAAGGTGAGTATCAAAAATACTCGTCTATTCCAAAACGAGTTGGAGGTCTTCGGGCTCTTTTTACCTCCCCGAGCACCTCATCAGGCGTAGCATGAGACCTGTTCTCTGGCACACTGGGCTGAGTGTCTGTACTATGATGTTGCGGTGACGTCGCGACTGAGGGCAACACCGGCGTCATCGCTTCCCCTGGCTGAGACCGTTCCTCCGACCCACTCCCCTCGCTATACGGCACCACCAAAGAACTACGAGAAGTTCGTCGTTCTGCTGGATTTGGTGATTCTTTTATACCTGTAGGACTATAAGATACTCTACGCTTTAATTGGTCGATATGTCTGTGTACCTCGGTTCCTTTATCGCATTTCACTTTGTAATCAGTATTTTCTATTTTATCCGTAATTTTACCTGGTACCCACCTGTCGGGCGCGCGATAGTCTCGGCACTAGACGTCCTCACCCGCCTCGAGCTGGCGCTGTCTCATCGCTCTCCTCTCACCGCCGCTGTCAACACTCCTCCGCCGTTCTCTTACTTTTTCTTCACGATCTGGTTTTAATTTATCCAGGCGCATGCGTATACTTCTACCGAGAAGTATTTTCGCTGGGCTTTCTCCTGTTGTATCGTGTTCAGTGTTTCTATAAGCTAACAAAAACCTATTCAGAGCGATATCAATGTCTAATTTCTGTTTTAATGCCTTTTTAATAGCTCGTTTACAAATTTTGACCGCATTTTCTGCCGCCCCGTTGGAGGCTGGGTGATAAGGTGCCGAAAAAAGGTGGTCGATTCCATTATTGGTTAAAAATGTCTCAAATTCTGAACTAGAGAAAGGTGGGCCGTTATCACTGACCACTTGTTTTGGCAACCCAAATCTCGCCCACATGTCACGTAGTACCGCAATCACCGAGCTAGCCGTAGTACTTTTCATCTTTATAGCTTCAATCCATTTAGAGCATGCGTCTACTACCACCAAGTAAGTAGTACCCACAATCGGTCTCAAAAAATCAAGGTGCAATCGCGACCAAGCACGATCGGGCCACGGCCAAGGACTCGGAGCGTGGGCGGGCGGCGCGTCTGCCACCGCCGCGCACACCCCGCATGCGCGGCAAGCAGTTTCTACAGCCTCGTCCACTCCAGGCCACCATACGTAACTTCGGGCCAAAGCTTTGGTTTTTACTATACCCATGTGAGACTCATGTAATTCTTTTATTACCTTAGCCCTACATGACGTTGGTATGACTACTCGATGTCCCCACATAATACACCCTAGCTCGATATAAAATTCTTTTTTTCTATTTAAATAAGGCTTAAGATCTTTTATATCGACCTCAGGCAGCCAACCATCCTTAATGTAACTAATTACCCTAGATAATATAGGATCTGACCCAGTTTCCTTTTTTAAAGTTTTATAATCTAATAAAAGTGCCTCTGTAGCAAAATGTAAGTAAGTTTGTTCTGGAAGCTCGTCTTCTACTTTTGTGGTCTCTTTGTGAGCTTTGATTAGTCGCGAAAGAGCATCAGCCGTATTTTTTTCCGTACTTACGTATTCCATGTTGAAATCATATGCAGAAAGTTTAATTGCCCATCGCTGAAGACGACTAGCCGCCGTCGTCGGTATGCCAGCATTTGGGCCAAATATACTGACTAGAGGCTTATGATCAGTTCGGAGTGTGAATTTCCTACCATACAAATACTGATGGAATTTATCCATTGCAAATATAATGGCTAAGGCTTCCTTGTGTATTTGACTATAGTTAGTTTCTGCCGGCGTGAGCGCGCGCGATGCGTAGCAGACCGCGCGCTCGGAGCCATCGGGCGCGCGCTGCGCCAGCACGGCGCCCAGCCCGCGCGCGCTCGCGTCGCACGTCACCACGGTAGGTCGCGATATTTCGTAGTGTACTAACACGCCCGCACCGCACAACAATTTTTTAACCCGTAAAAACGACTCGCTTTGTTCTTTACCCCAAATGTAATGCTTGTCTTTCTTAAGTAATGTATATAATGGTACTAAATAAGTACTTAAATTCTTTACAAATTTCCCGTAAAAGTTTACCATTCCCAGAAATGATTTTAATTCAGATGCGTTTTGCGGAGGGGGCATGCTGACTATCGGTTTAATTTTATCCGGATTTACTCGTATTCCACTTTTATCCACAATAAAACCTAGATATTCTACTTGTCTAGATAGAAAATTACATTTACTTTTTTTAATTTTTAAACCATTTTGTTGTAAAATCTGTAAAACTTGTTCTAAAACTTTTAAGTGACTGTTAATATCCTTACTTTTTATTAATATATCATCATAAAAAATGACCACCGGAACATCTTTAAACAAATTTTCCATGAATTTTTGAAATATACCCGGACTCGCCGACAACCCATAAATCAAACGGTTATACTTAAATAGGCCTCTATGTGTATTGATAACGGTATATGCTCTAGAAGAATCGTCGAGTACCAGTTGATTATAAGCTTGTGAAAGGTCTAGTTTTGTAAAATATTCATTTCCACATAAAGTATTAAATAGATCATCTACCTTGGGAACCGGGTACCTATCGACCAACAAAACACGATTAAGAGTAACCTTATAGTCGGCACAGATGCGTAGTCCGCCATCCGCCTTACTTGCGATTACCAGGGGAGTGGCCCAGTCGGAGCGCTCCACCGGCTCGATGACGCCGGCGCGCAGCATAGCGTCCAACTCCGCATCGACGCGTGCGCGCACCGCGTATGGTACGGGCCGGGCGCGGCAAAACACGGGCGCTGCGTCCGGCCGCACATGAAGCCGCACCGGCGGGCCCAAGTACCGGCCCAGTGTGCCATCAAACAATGACTCATGCCTGGAAATAATTACATCCAATTGTTTAGTTTCGTTCTCGCGTGACATATTATATAAACTTACTTTAGGCACTGAGATACCTAACTCGAAAAGCCACTGCCGTCCCAATAAAGTCGTGGTTCCGTTGTCTATAACTACTTTTTTTTTATAATTTTTTTACAATTTGATTATACCTAACCTTAACTTCTATATATCCTAGCGGTTGCATAAGAGAACCATCATAAAATTTCAATCTCAAACTACAAGACTTTAATGGTAAATTACTATACAACTTCCGGTAAGTGCTTCCGTTTATACATGACAATGCTGAACCAGTGTCTATTTCCATGTTCAATAACTTGTTCTGTATTAGTAGATTAATACATACCGGTTTGTATTTAGTTAAGGACATCTGATACATAGGTTCATCAAAATCGTCGCTTCCGTCATCCCCATACTGCGGCACGGACGCGTCGCACTCGCCGCCAGTCAGCTGTTGGTCCGGTTGAAAGTCCGGAGGCGCCGCACCTTCTCCGTGCACCCAGTAGTTGCCAGCACTCCAGCCCCCACTTCGCCTCGCTTCCGAGCGTCCACGCCACTGCCCGCGTGTGCCTGCTCCACGGCCTCCGCTGCCTACCCCGGCCCGTCGACCCCCGCGTTCACCTAGTACCCGCCATCACCGCGAGGCTGATTATTGGCCGTTCCCGCCAAATCGAGTCTTGCACTTTTATCTGGGCACATTCTCCTTAAATGTCCCACCTTCCTGCAACTGCTACATTCAAAGTTCTTGTACCTACAGGTTTCCCTTCGATGTCCGTTTGTACCGCACGCCATACATTGGTATATACTTTGAACCTTATTAACTTGGACCGAAGGCTTAGTATCGCGATCCACAGCGCAAGATTTTTTTCGGCCGCTTCTAGTGACGTAGCTAATTTGAATGCCCTGTGATATGTGATACTGTCATCCTCTGCAAACAACCGTTGTCGCGTCGTTTCACTAATTATACCACAAACTAATTGATCACGCAAATTCTCTTCCAATGATGTCTTAAAATCGCAATCTTTAGCGAGTTTTTTGAGTTCGGCTACGTAATCGGCAATTGATTCTCCTTCTATCTCGTCGTCGAAATTTATATCGCTCGGCTAAGATCGATGGTTTTGGCTGTAAATGGATAATTTCATAAGAGATACGGCTTCATCGTAGGTCAAAGCCGAGGGTTTCTTAGGGCTTGATAACGTTGACAACAGAAGATACGCTTCTTCACCCATCACCGCTATTAATGTAGGTAACTTTGCAGTGTCCTTCACGTCGTTTGCGAGAAAATACATATCCAGTCTTTCACTGTAACCAACCCAGTTCCCGGTTTTAACGTCAAACTCCTGTATTTTCCCTACACCCATTTTCACTTGCACTTTATTTTCGCGTATGATTCGTAACTTGACTCCTCGTCGCCAGTGATAAATAATAGACGTGCGTTCGGTAACGTATTTATTGCAAGACTGAATTGTGAAAATTCTACCCACACTATATCAGAACATACCAAATCACAGGTTCCAAAGGAGGCTGTAATCCTCTGGCTCTCAGTCTTGTTTGTATTTAATAATAGGCTCCAGTGAATCCTGTCTTGTATTTTTTAATTGATGTCATCATGGTACTTCTCAGAGAGTAACCAAAGAATCCTGTAAGACAAAATGTATAAATGTATGTAGTTGTAATTTTAATAAATAACTTGTACTTAAGAATGTGTTGTTATTTGTTTTCGTGTGTGAATAAATATTTTACAAGGATTAGCATTGTTATTACTTACAAAAAAATATGTTACGTAAGTTGGATAACTTACTATTTTTCACATAAGTTGTACTAAAATAATGAAGTAATATCTTACTTTGTTTTTGAAATCCAAATTTCCAATAAAAGGTATTAAGTAGGATTAATTAAGGTCCCATGGTAGCGTTACTTCAATTATTTACTAACTGTTTCGTAAAAATCTACAGTAAAGAAAAAACATATTCACATTCACAAGAAAACCAACTAAAATCCTCCATAAAAGTTACTGGAAAGTAACTTTTTAAGGATCGCTTTATTTGACACTTGAGAAGCGCAATAATCGTTTTCGTGCTGTCAAATAGTAGATGGTAGGAATAGTCCATACAAAAAAGGTGAATGGTTTTGTGACGTCAACCAAAACAATCCTGTTTAAGGCCTGCTATAAAGGTGGACTCATGGTGGCATTAAACAATACAGTTCAGTTTAAGTGCTGCTACAAGAGATAACGGTAGGATTCCTGCACCTCAAGTGCCTTGTTTCTGAATGGTTTTATATGTGTTAATGGTAGCCTTCCAGATATACTCTATGACAAAAACTAATAACTAAGTTCATGTAAACCAAATGGAAACCAGCGTTGTGCAATATCGTGAACAGGGTGCTTTACTGCGGTCGTGTCAATAAACCATAGACTAAATGTCATTCAATCTTTCTGTCGTCTTGATCTGTCAAAAAGCGACTCGATCAACAGCAGCTTGATGAGGTTTTCGTAGTATAATTGTATATGTTTGTACTCAAGATTATATAAATTATGCCGAAGAATAAAGGAAAAGGAGGTAAAAACAGGAGAAGGGGGAAGAATGAAAACGAAACAGAGAAACGTGAGTTAGTCTTCAAAGAAGATGGACAAGAGTACGCCCAAGTCACAAAGATGCTCGGTAATGGCCGCCTGGAGGCCATGTGCTTTGATGGCATAAAACGTTTATGTCATATCCGAGGAAAGCTACGAAAAAAAGTTTGGATAAACCAAGGAGACATTATATTAATTGGTTTACGAGATTATCAAGATGCCAAGGCTGATGTCATTCTGAAGTACACCCCTGATGAGGCAAGGAATCTGAAAACTTACGGAGAATTCCCTGAAACAGTGCGCATCAACGAGACGGTTGTCTACTCTGTTGATGGTCTTGATGAGGACATCGAATTCGGAGACGAAGTCAGTTCCGAGGATGAAGCAGATGCAGTTGATGCTATATAAAAAGTTAGCTCTATTAATAATGTTTACAGTAAGTCTATGTAAATTTATTTTGCTGTTATTAATAAACATGATTTTGTGATTTTTGTAAAGTTTAGTTCCGTAATTTTCTCTAAACTCTAATTTTAAATTCAGTAGTTCCATTATACCATCAGTATTTATCTAAATTAAAATGTAAGTGTTTATAACACAATCTGTATTGATCATTCAGATAACTATTATTATACCCATACTAAGAAATCATTTAATAACAAAGGAAATCTATTGTGCAACATTCCTTGAATTGATCTTACTCATTACCACTTAGAGTCTATGTTTAAGGAATGTGTATATACCTAAATTAAATACATAAAATACCAACCAATTTCTCAATTATTTAGTATCCACTTTAGTTTATTTTTTTGTGTAAATAGCCAACACTGGTGTCAGATGATGTACAATGATGACAGCCAGAACCAACATCATGACGTGCCATCGGACGCACAAACTCCATACCACTCACAATGTTTACTTAAGTTTTAATGTTAGTAATTATATTATCTTTGCCTGTCCCATTGTTTGTCAAAGTCCTCCCCTCTAGTTTCTGTGATAAAACTTCAATATATATTTGAAATGAATGCTAGCTAAGCTATTTATGTCAAAAAATTACTTTAACCTAGTGGAGTAGCTTGAACTAAATGGGCAAACTATATCAAAATTCGTTAGGTTCTAACTGTAATGGAGTCTAAACCCTAATGGTTAACCTTTTTAGTGCTATTGACCACTTTAGTTGCAAAATTGTAGAGTGACTGAGATGCTATTGGCAACTAAAGATGTATTAATTGTACTATTTTTAGAAGGTTTGGTGTCAGTGATAAAGTAACATAAACAGGCACTGGCGTGCAAGGTTAAAGGTTTTTTTGTATATAAATGATAGCACAGAAATATGTTAAAGGTGACTTCTTAAAAATAATGTACATAGGAGCTAAGATCATATTGTTTTTGTAAAAATCCATATAATATAATTACAATATGTATATGGCCTTAGATTTTGAGTTATAGTATTATGGATAACATTTAACTAGCTTCTTGATTTGGATAACCTACCTACTTTGTGTGCTGCCACCAGTTAGGTCATGCAAACTATTGCCTGCCAGCACCCACCCATGGTAAGCTGTTAGTCTCAGTATACATGCCACCAACCAGGGATGTAACGGATGTGGTTATATCGGAACCGGAATCGGAATTTTAGAATTTGGTTTATCGGAAACGAAACCGGAATCGGAATCAAATCTGAAGTCAGTCAGAGATATGTGTAGAGATCTTTTTCAATGAAATAATTACACACCATTATTCGTTAGTGTTATCTTTATTATCAATAGTTTAACAGTGTAACAATGAAACAATCGCTAAAATATGAGACAAATTAAATAATACTGCAATAAACTGTAGCTTAGGTAGTTGAAAAAAAAAAAGAAAAGAATTTATAGTCTTAAACATAACTAATAGTTATTTTTAAATCAAATGAAGTGACTGCAAAAGCAGCAAATTATATTTAATGAACAAAAGCTATGCAGCTTTATCTCCATGCAATCTATTTCTTAACAGGTCATAGATTAGGCCAGCGCCACTAAAAGGTTGTTCACTTGCTACTGAGCTTGGTGGACACGACAAATATTGGCGGACAATCGAGTTTAAAGTTTGAAATTTTGTATTCAATTTCCACCATATTAAAGGATCGTCATTGATAGGTATACGTTTTTCTTTATTGTACTCATTAAGTAAACTTCTCAATATCAAACAGTTGTCCAAAACTGCTTTTTCGTGTGATGTAACATTATCATCATCATCATCGCTACTCAAAAAATGTTCGATAAAATCGCTTGGACATTACTATTAGTATTAGCCTCGCCAGCTACTGGTGATGCTAACCTTGCCCGTTTTTCAGCAGGAATATCAATATTATCCCCCTCGCCCGCCGCGCCGGCCGCCGACCTCCGATATGACTTCCGACTTCGGTTTAAAATTTATCGGAACCGAAGGTGCAAAAGCAATCGGAAGTTCCGACGTATCGGAATCGGAACCGAAGCTCCGTTACATCCCTGCCACCAACATCTCAAGCGCATCCACCTCTAACAGGTGTTGCATGCCCCTGTATGGGTACACAAAAAATGCAATAACGGATACAGTGGCATCACTGTATCTGTTTTGGCCGCAGTAACTTTGGCTGTCCAACTAGCTACATGTGTTTCTCAATGAGGCATCCTCAAGTTGTTTCAACCTTTTTGTGCCTGAGGATCAAGTGGCATGTAACTAAGACTTCCGTTATGTAATTAACACTTGAATTTTAAAAATAATATTCTTTAGATTTATGTGTCTTTTCACCCCGGTCCTTTGAGAGGCTTGTGTGGGGATACAAATCCAAAACATAGAGGCCCTTTGGAGAAGTTGATTAAACGTGGAGCTCCCACAAAAAAACCCATTCCTGGATATATGTATGACAGGTGTACCCTTGAAAGTTTCGGCAAGAGAAGGATCTATCGCAAGAATAATTAGCCAAGTGCGTGTCGGGCCACGCGCAGTGTAGGGTTCCATAGTTGCGAATGCCATTTTTGAGTTCATGCCACTAAAAACGTCTAAAAAGCAGTTTTTGAGTTTGTATGAAATTTTCCTTTTCCGAGTACATTTTATAAGTTTATGGCCTATAACTTTTTAATTTGTATACCCTTCTTAGCTCTGATAGTTTTACTTTAAATTTCGTTATATATACTATAGCTGTAAATTTTTTCACGTGTTCATATATAACCGTTTAGCAGATAGAGGGGTGGGGGGGGGCACTTGACTAACACAAATTTTCACTTTAAAACCAAATATTTCAGAAATGGATCCCTAAATCAAAAATGGTGTTCACAAGCTCATATTAAACGGTGTTTACAAGCTAATATTTTTAAAAGACCTATTCAACGATACCCCACATGATTGGTTAGTCGAAAAAAAGAAATAGAATTTTTACTTTACTTGTATGGGAGCAACTAAAAAAATTTTTTTTTTCTTTATTTTATTTTACCACTTTCTCCGCATAATTAATTTACATATCCATGCCAATTAACAGCTTTCTAGTACTTACTAATAGTCGCTGATTAAAATCGCGGACAGACAGACAGACATGGCAAAACAATTTTTTTTTGACAAATCACACTGATTGAGTTAGCCCCAAAGTACTATAACTATAAGTGTTCCTTGTTTACTACGGGTTTTGGAATGAGGTTATTGGAATAAAAGAAACGTCACCTACCGTCATGGGCGTACCCAAGTTCTGGGCCAGGGGTCCAAATCCGATTTTTTATTAGAATCCAATCAAATAAATAAACATAAATTAAAATAGTAATTTTTTATATAAATTTAATTAAACAATAGCTATTTAAAAGGACTTTCTAGGGTCTTCAGCAAAACAATTAATGAATCGCCCATACCGTTAAAATTTTTCTATGTACCCTGAGCATATACAAAGCCCATGTAATCTATCTTCGATCATAGTCTATCTTAGCACGTCACGCATCTAAGTGTGCTGAATGACGGTCCGCCTGTGGCATCGTAGCTCTCGAACGGATAAACCGATCTCAATGCGGTTTTTTTTTACATGAAAGTGAGTTTCCTTGCGGTGGTTCTTAGCTAGGTTTGCTGCCCCCTCGGTACGCCCTTGCCTGCCGTTATCATGATTACTGACAGGTGGTGGCTTGCCACCCACTAGCTTGGCCCTCAAACGACGAAGTTGCGCCGAACAACACCGGTGCAGGCGACTCAGGGGTGTCGAGACGTGTGCTGCGCTTTCTACGAAGTTACTTGCGTCGTGATGCCCTTTGATACTTCCATCCCTGGAGCAACTGCTCTAACGACTCCTCTCTACACGGCCAATTAAGGCAATGCAGAACTGAGAGTCCTGCGAGCCCTCTTGGGCTCTACACCGACCGATGAAGACACGACACGGATGAGGGCTCTGACCGACTCTCTGGAGCACTCGGGTACCTGGTGCCGTTAGCCGGTTACTCAACAACTGCTCGCCACAAGCTTCCCTGAGCTGAGGTTTATTATTATTAATTGCTGTAAGATTATAGGCAGTGAACTACATAAATCAAAAAAAAATATTTATTTGAGCGTGTAAAAATCTAAGCCACATTTGGCATAGTGGATATATTCTGAAATTACATGCTAAAATGAGACATATTTTTCACAAATTATTCAATCCACCTTGTGTTAAAACAACACCTTGGCATACAGCCATTTTTTGCACATGTACTCTACAGAATGTTATCTTCACCACATAATGATTAAATATGGCCGTCAGAATCTGATGGAAACTAAAATTATTGAGTAATTATAGCCATATAGCCAATAGCCATGTTGTACCCGTGGTCTTACCGATTTGTCCCTCTGGTGAGACCACGGGATATTATCATGTAGGTACTCGTGGTAATAGCAGCTCATATGTTTGGTTGATTTCTAGTCTCATAAAATAAATAAATATACTTATACGGACAAATCACACAGATTGAACTAGCCCCAAAGTAAGCTTAAGCTTGTGTTGAGATACTAACCCAAGGATACTATATTTTATGATAAATAGATAAACACCTAAGACCCAGGACAATTTGAAGAAAGCCTTTTCCAACTTGCCCTGGCTGGGGATCGAACCCAGAACATCCAGATTGGCGGTCTAGCGTGGTGTAATAGTCAACAGACTATTACGCCACGGAGGTCGTCGAGACAAGAGAAAAAAATCTTAATCCTAATGCAGACGGAGAGATTTGAATCTTGTGGCTCTAAGCAGACAAAGCTCAGGGCTACAAGACTCAAACGACTCAAAGGAAATTTTAGCGTGATGTTGGGCGATAGGGTTGAAAGAATTTAAATAGTGACGGGTGGCTGCATTGCCTATTAACTTGATTCGCATTGTTGCCCTTACCTTCGATCGGTTTTTACGATCTGCCCGGGAAGAGAAGCAGCTGACATCAACGCACAGCCAAACCGCTGGGTCTAGAAACTTCAAATTTGTCACCTTATGAGGTTGTAGGGATGCACTAAGAAAGGATTTTTCAAAACTCACCCCTAAGGGACTGAACAGGGATCTAAAGTTTGTATGGAGAAACAAGATTAGCTTGACTATTTGATTCGTAACTTTGCAAGAGTACTCCTGGCGGTAAATGAGTAAATATATTTCAGATTTTTTTTTAAATCTGCCCCTAGAGGGATGATATGGAGTGACTACTACCTAGGCGGCGAGGTTTAAGGGTGTATAGGAATTTTCAAAACTCAACCCCTAAAGGGATTAAACGGTGTGACCCTACCTAGGCTGTGCTAAAGCGTTCCATCGCTCTCTCGAGAAATAGAGAGGAAGAGGGAAGGCGGAACAAAGTTCGGTATAATAAAAATTGTTATCTATACAGGGTGTTTTTAAAATCATTGGCATCCTTTCTACTGGTGAAAGTACTCATGAATATGAGCAACTTTTTGTATGGGACTGACTCAATCCAACCAAAAAAAAATCAGCTGTTCCATACATTTTGGGATTCTAAGTATTGTAAAATAGTATGGAACAGCAGATTTTTTTTCGGTTGGATTGAGTTGGTCCCATACAAATTGTTGCTCATATTCATGAGTACTTTCAGCAGTAGAAAGGATGCCAGTGATTTAAAAAAACACCCTGTATATATTATATAAAAGGAGAAGCTGACTGACTGACATATCAACGCTGCCTGGGCATAAACTATAAGGGTTAAAAATTTGAAATTTTGCACAGGAGTTCCTTTTATAGTGAACGTCAAGATGACGGTACCCCGCACGTTTTTACGAATATCATGTAATTAGGATTTAGTACATTATTAGTGCTATTTTATACTTATATAGTTAAATTCGTACGCTCATATGATTTCAAAATATTCAACAAAGAAAGTGGTCCCGCTATTCTGATATCACAATGGCGGGACCACTATTCAGTTATTAAAAAACAAATGGCGTGATCGTAAACCGAATTCACCAAATTATAATACGATATAGTACAACTAAGTTCCAATTATTGTTATTCGTTTAAATAAAGAACTTAATTCGTGCATTCGTTTTAATTTACCTTGGCCTAAAAAAAATAAGTGATTTGATTGCAAAACCAAAATTTTAAAAAAGTAAATAATATTCATAAACTAACAAAGTAAAAATAAATAATATAACAATAATTGGAACTTAGCCGTAGTATATCATATTATAATTTGGTGAGTTCGGTTTACGATCACGCCATATCATTTTTAATAACTGAATAGTGGTCCTGCCATTGTGATATTAGAATAGCGGGACCACTGTTTGTTGAATATTTTGAAATCATATGAGTGTACGAATTTAACTATATAAGTATAAAATAGCACTAATAATGTACTAAATCCTAATGACTATGTTTGTGTACACTATGTTTCTTATTTTTAAATCATATGAGTTATGTAAAAGAAGAAACTGAATGACTAACAGACTGACATATCAACGCACAGCCCAATCCGCTGGGCCTAAAGACTCCAAACTTGGCACATAGGTTCCTTATGAGGTCTAGGGGTGCACTATGAAAGGATTTTTCAAAATTCACCCCCTAAAGGGGTGAAATGGAGGTCCAAAGTTTGTATGGACAAACAGGATTAGTTTAACCATTTTATTTGGAACCTCGCGAGAGCACTCGCGGCAGTAAGTAAGTAAAAAGGTGTATCAGGATTTATCAAAATTTATCCCCTAGGTGGTGAAACGGGGGTCCAAAATTTTTCGATAGAAACAAGATTAGTTTGACCATTTTATTCTAAACTTCGCAAAAGTATTCCCGGCTCTAAATAAGAAATACGAATTTCAGGATTTTTCAAAATTCATCCCCTAAGGGGGTGAAACAGGGGTCCAAAGTTTGTATGGAGGAAAAAGATTAGTTTGTCCATTTTATTCCAAACTTCGCAAGAATACTCCCGGCGGTAAATAAGTGAATACGTATTTTGGGATGTTTCAAAATTCATCCCCTAAGGGGGTGAAACGGTCCAAAGTTTGTATAGACAAACAAGATTAGTTTGACCATTTTGAAGCGCTCCGTCGCTCTGTTTTGGTCTAGCAAATGACAGGAACGGTAACGAAACTGGGAACGGGAACAGGGAACACGGAACCGGGAACAGGCAACAGGGAACCGGGAACAGGGGAACGGGGGACAGGGAACAGGGAGAGGGAGAGCCCTATAAGAACCATTTTCGACATAGACTTAGACATGGCTGACATAGATAGATAGAGACTGATCGATCAACGCGCAGCTAAAACTGCAGGGTTTAGAGACTCCAAATTTGGCACAAAGATTTTTGCTGAGCTGGGTAAAATGGGGATGCAAAGTTAGTATGAAACTTTTCGTTTTTAAAAGTTATTCGATTGAAATTCAATATTAAGGTGTTTCATTGAAAGTCTTGAACCAAATCAATCTAATATATAAAATTCTCGTGTCACAGTTTTAGTTGCCATACTCCTCCGAAACGGCTTGACCGATTTTGATGAAATTTTTTGTGCTTATCCGGTATCTATGAGAATCGGCCAACATCTATTTTTCATCCCCCTAACTGTTAGGGGTAGTCCACCCCTAAATTTTTATTTTTTATTTTTTAGACAAAATTTTTAATTTCTATTTTTTTATGATACAACATACAAAAATACATACAATCCTCAATTTTGGCAAAACAACGTTTGCCGGGTCAGCTAGTATATATATAAAAGAAGAAACTGAATGAATGACTGACTGACATATCAACGCACGCCCAAACCGCTGGGTCTAGAGACTCCAAATTTGACATTTAGGTTCCTTATGAGGTCTAGGGGTGTACTAAGAAAGGGTTTTTAACCCGCTTAAAGTTAAGTTAAACCCGGGAAACAGGGGTTTCAAAGTTTGTAAGGAGAAACAAGATTAGTTAGACCATTTTATTTGAAACTTCGCAGGAGTACTCCTGGCGGTAAATCGGATTTTTAATCCTGTGAAACGGGGGTCCAAAAATTGTATTGAGAAACAAGATAAGTTTGAACATTTCGAGAGGGAGAGGAAAAAGCCAATTAAAAATTTATTATTATTGTTAGAACTTATTAGAACAATTTTTGATTTCTACGCGGATGAAGTCGCGGGTTAAAGCTAGTATTTTATAAGTAGGTATCCGAAATTTTTAACATACTAATTAATATGTAATAATAACAAAATTAATAAAGTAATAACCAATTAAAAATCCTATTCATGGGCGTACTGAGGGGGGGGGGGGCAGAGGGGGGCAGCTGCCCCCCCTGGATTTTGTTTACGTCACTACTAACTATCTACTTTTGTCGATAAAAATTAAGTATACGGTTCCGTAGTTACGAATGCCAATTTTGTGTTCATGCCACTAAAAACGTCTAAAAACTAATTTTCTATTGAATATGTATGAAATTTTCCTTTTCCGAGTACATTTTATAAGATGACCTAGAAACTTTTTAATTTGTAAACCCTACTTAGCTCTTATAGTTTTTCCTTTAAATTTCGGTTATATTTACTATAGCTGTGAATTTTTTTTGAATGACATACATAGGTTGCCTCGGACGACATTTCCTACTTCACCGGACAAGGTTTGAGGGGCTCCCAAGGGAGAAACCTCTGCTTTGGGCGCGCTAGGAGCAATGGGAAATTTTGGGGTACTGAAACACCCATGTTTTGCCGGAAAGGCCGAAGGCTGTGAATTTTTTCACGTGTTCATATATAACCGTTTGGCAGATTAAGGGGGGGGGGGGGGATACTAGACTCTAAAAAAAATCATTTTAAAACCAAATATTTCAGAAACGGATCCCGAAATCGAAAAACGGGTGTTCACAAGCTCATAATATTTTAAAAAGAACATGCCAAATCACAGCTTTCTAGTATCCTCAGGGGCGTAGCTACCGCCGTATCTGCCGTATCGATTATACGGGGCCCCCGGGCTACGGGGGCCCCTAACGTGCGTGAGCAAAAATTAATAAAAACTTTCCAATTTTTTATTTATTTCAGAAATGACAAAGGTCAAAAAAAGCCATTTCTTTTTTTCCGCGTAAAGCGTGTGTTAGATTTACTAAAATATGTATGTATGTGTATTTATACTAATATTAAAGTAATACCTTTTCTATATATCATCACTAAGCAAGTAGTAAGTATTTAAGTATAGATTGATTCTAAAAACAGCTGAGGCATGTACTAATGAATAATAAAGGTAATCTACCAGGTCAATTCATGGATAAAATACACAGGTAATAAGAGGAAATTAAAGAAAAGAATAAGTATTCAATTGTTTATTGCTCAGATAAGCTATAAGCTATACAAGAGTATAATTAACCCAATCACCACATTACTAACTGAAGCAAATATATCAATCTATTCTTTAACTGGCCTTATTTTAAAATGACCTAGTACCCGTAGGACCGTTATGTACATTATTAAAGTATAAAGGCGATAATTAATTTGAATTTAATACCAATAATTATATTTAAAAACAAATCAGCATCAAAACATTAAAAGTTCAAAAATAAAAAAAATATAAAATAAAAACATATTTAAATAAATTTTTAAACATAAAATATACTTAACTCTTGAGAGGTCCGCACTGGTCGACTGCTCGGGAGCGAATGTGCTCCGCTCGTTTTTTTTTTTTTTTTTTTTTTGACGTGACAGACATAGGTTGCCTCGGACGGCATTTCCTATTTCACCCGGACAAGGTTTGAGGAGCGGGCCAGAGGCCCGGCTTCCTATATTTTTATACTACTAGCAGCAGCACAAAGGGCTCCCAAGGGGGAAACCTCGGCTTTGGGCGCGCTAGGGAAGTGCTCCGCTCAGAGCGTCGATTCCTTTTATACCGATCGCGCCACGTGCTGTTTACCGTTAAACACGTGCCGCTATCGTTGGACCATAATACAAGTATTAAAAATCAAGAATTCTATAACAAGTGACTTGGATAGATTACTTAGTCGTTTACAATTTTACCTAAAACTAAACTAAACATTATTTTAAATCACATCAAAAATATATAAATATAAATAACCTAACACGTGCATTCAAAAGTTGGCAACACCCTACATCGGTTATCGCGGGCTTCGGGATTTCCCCATTTATGTCATATCATGTACAAAGGATAGATGATCAATAATCATGTACAAAGGATAGATGATATACCACGGAGAGAAGTGTCAAAAAGTTGTTTGGAAAAAGTGACAGATAGATAATTATGATGAATAAATATTTCTTTTAATTCTATGTAAACCTTTTGTTTTCTTTTGTGAGAAATCTTTACCCTTCCTTCCTTCTAACAATTTTTTATACGGGGCCCCACCAAGGCACGCTACGCCACTGAGTATACTTATAGTCGCTGAGTAAAACCGCGGACGGACGGACAGACAAACAGACATGGCAAAACTATAAGGGTTCCTTTTTTACTACGGAACGCTAAAAAGAACTTTTTGTTGCACTTGGCCGCTTTTTATAGATACTTAGAACGGAACCATTATATATCCAACATACGTATTTTTTCTTTTTCATTTCTTTACATTATTTCTCCAAAATTGAATTGTTTAAAATCTCTCCATTCTAAAAGAGCGTAAGTACAAAAGTTAAGTAGGATGTAACGACTTCATATCTTTGCCATACTTTATAATTAAAAAATTAAACTTCGTCTATAGAGTTATGTTTTGTAGCAGTAAGATATCGATATCGATAGTATTATGAATTACAATAAATATAATTGAAGAAATGGAAATAATCTACTTCTTCTTTTACTAACAAAAACTTTACCGTAAAATAGGGTAACTTTGCATTCAAACTCTTCTATCTTAGCCATTTTGGCATAAAAAATACTATATTGATGACTAGGAATGTGGAATAAAATGGCATAAAAAAGTTACGCTTACGATAAAAAAAAATGTGCCCTATCAACTCTATACTTGAAAAGGGATCTTTGATAACCCATGTTTTTAACGGATTTTCATAGTTGTTTAAAAATTTTCACTTTTTACTTTTTAAGTAATAGCGTTTTAAAGTTAATTGGGGCGAATTTGACTGAAAAAAACAAGAGCACGCGTTGTGAAAAAAAAGGCGCACATGCCAGGATTGCTATTTCAAAAATATAAAAGTTTTTAAATCGCCCATTTAACGGTAGCATTTTTCCTTACTTAGTATTTTTGTAGTTTTTAAGACCTTGATGTCAACATTATTTTTATTTAACCTGAAACATCAATGAAATTAGGTGTCCTTCATATTCAAGCTTAATTTAAGACAAATAATCAGGTGCAAGTATAAACGAAAAATGTTTCTATAAGCTTATTGCGTTGTTCAATCAATAGAATTATGGATAATATGTACCATTAGAATGCCACAAATTAATTAAATAATTCTTTTCTTGAAATTGGTAATTTCAATGTTTGGGTTTTTTGATGTCCGACCCCAATTATTCAGTATTAAAACAAATTTTTAACTACTGTATATTTTTTTATTTATTATTTCTTTAAACACTTGTGTATTAATTAGTATTGTGTTGAATAATTGCCCATTTATTAGCCATTCTTTCAATTATTTATTTAATAGAAACAAATTTTTAAAGTTGTCCTAGAAAATCTAAATTTTGGGTATCAATTTTGTTACCATGTTATTTATATCCAATGATAAAAACTATATTTTGAGGGATGTGAATTTTAAAGAATGCTATATTCTCATTCCAATACATAGCCAAAATAAATTAAAATTGCTCGTCAAATATCATTGTAAAATCAAAGCAAACGTTGGGTTAGCATTTGGTACAAATATGTGCTCAAATTTGTTACTCGTTTTAACTGGAGAGTAAAAACTTTCATGTAATGTTAATTTTTGTAAAAAAACCGCTTACGCTACGCTATTTACTCAATAACTTTGTGAGTTATACATGGTATAACTCACAAAATTATTGATATATCGCTAATCCTTTCAAATTTGTAACGTCAATTTTGATAATTTTGGTACGGTAACGTATAAGTTGATCTGTTTAGTAACAAAATTGAGTTGTTAGGAAACGTTTACATTCAATTTGTTTGTGTTAATCATATGAAATTTATCGCTATCATCGTCAACTTATTTAGGCTCCATACTAAATGGTTTCGTAAATTTTATAAGCACCAGAGTGCTGATAATGACCCTTTATATATTTTTTATCCTTTAGAGTTCAAAATGAAACCATCGAAAAACCGGAGTATACCAAGAATCAAGAAACAAAAGAAATATTTTTTCTACTAGCCTCGACTAGTGCTATTCTTTTATAATAAAATCTACTCTTGTATGGCAAAATAGGAGTTCTCATACAACGCTTCACACACCTTTTCATTCCCTCAATGAATTATTTTTGAGATAATAACTATTCTATGATCTCTCCGGCTCCGGGTCTCAAACTATATTCATATCAAATTTCATCAAATCGATTCAGTGGTTGAAGCGTGAAGAGATAACAGACAGACGGAGGACAGACAAAGTTACTTTCCCATTTATAATATTGTTTGAAAGTATAGATTGGATTGTAGAAGCAATTTCTAGATTCAGATAGATAAACAAAACAATTTTGTTATTGTCCCCAAATATTTATAGGTTTTTTCTTACATTAATAACACATTTCATATTTTACAGAAAATTATAAGTTTTGACAATGACCATGATACTTTTTAATTTCATGTGTTTTGGATTATACATAACTTTATTGTCCTTAAATTGCAATAATGTTAATATTTGACGTAAAATTACTATTTTTATAATTAATTTTGATTAAATAATTAGTAAAAAAATTGAGCACAAATAGTGACCATTTCCAGAAAAAACTGCTTTTATACTTAAGCTGTAGCTAATAAATCGATACCATTTATAAATAACACAAGATGAATAATACCTACACCTAATTTTCCATTCAAAGCCAGTAAAAACACGCTTTAGAAAAAAAAAACAAAATGTTTTGTAGGATACGAAAATTTTGAGAACTGCTCCAATCATATAAAGTAAATATTATCATTTCGTCACAAAACTATGTAAACATTTTGAATGCATGTGTATTTTTTCTAATCCTAATTCTACTATACTTAAAGAACACGATATTACTGGTCTTTCTATCGAACTGATACTTCTATAGAACAACACTAGCACTACTATTACCTCTCTCTCTCACCACCCGGTCACGAATATACGCGTGTGCGCGCGCTGGTGCGTGCGCTGAGCTCTCGCGTATGAGTGTGCTTATGCTTTGCCACGAATTTACGCGATTTCGTTCGCGAAATATAGCCAGTTTAGGGTTTTTTACCTAAGAGTTTCGAAAATAGCATTGATCATGTCATCCGCCCGTCTCGCACCGCACAATTAAGGGGCTACCTGAATTTTCCGGGGTCCAGTGCTGCCCCCGTTTGAAATAAATGTATGGAAAGGAAACGGAGATTTCATTTAAAATTTTGTCTTGATCTGACCCTAGATAACCCTTCAAACTATTTTATGAACTATTGTTTACAGCAGAGGTTCCTAAACTTATTATGTCAAACGCCCACTTTAAAAAATCTGTTATTTTGTAGCGCCCCCCATTTTTTTCACCATAAAAACCTGAATCACATGTTTGTCTTGCCTGTAGTTTAATTCAACCTATATTCTAAACTAGACTTTTTTACAAGAGTATCTTTTATAAAAAAATAACAATAATCAACATTGTTAATTTTAAATAAAAAAATAGCAATAATAATACAATTTTACAATAATAAAGAGTATCGGAAGTGGGGACCTCACCTGCGAAACTTTAAAACACGAAATTTTTTCAGTGTTTAATTCCTTTAACGATATAAATAGCGTTGTGAACGCATTAAAATAATAAATATTAATTACATCTTTAGTTTATATTTGAACAATAAAAAAGGATATAAAAATGAACTAATAAATCGATGTTGTGTAGTAAGAGGATTTTAATTTCAGTGAAATTTAAAATAAAAAGTAGCTGAAGTTATAAATCACTCATTGCTTAAATCACATCAGCGCCCCCAACTTTATTCTGGGCCCGTTACCGCCCCCCTTAAAGCCTCCAGCGCCCACAAGGGGGCGTTATCGCCCACTTTGGGAAAGACTAGTTTACAGTTTAAAGTGAGAACGTGAAGCTTTTCTACGCACAATTGCGAAAAACGGCCACCTTTGGCGCATGTGCGTTGAAAAGCTTCATGTTCCCACTTCTAACAGTAAACAGTAGTTCATAAAATAGTTTGAAGGGTTATCTAGGGTCTGTTGAAGACAAATTTTTAAATGATATCTCCGTTTTCTTTCAAATGATTTATTTTAGATGGGGGCAGCACTGGACCCCGGAAAATTCAGGTAGCCCTTTAATAAGGAATCATATGAAAAAAAGAAAAGCTTTATTTGGCAATCATAACCATTACAAATTACATATATCTAAAATGAAAACAACAACTGCGAATTGCTGAAAGATGGCGGTTTGCCAAAGCGCTGATTTTCATATTGAAGTGAAATAATATACCTACAATACTTTAATAAAACTAAAAACCGACTTCACCCCCAAACTACACAACCCATTCTGATAAAATTTCTTTGGGACCACCTGACAAGTATAGCCATTCAAACAAAAAAATATTTCTAAATGAGGCCAGGCGTCTTCGAATAATCGGTAAACATACATTTAAAAAAAAACAGTTGACATTTTTCACATTTGTTTTTTTAAATTCACACTTATAAAATCAAATTGTTGGGAAACAGGACATTGAAAGTTTTAACTTAAAGTTTAAATCGCAAAATGCCAATTTTTCATCATTTTTCACAAAATCTCAAATATCTCGGAACCTAGAATCTGCCCAGTGGTACCATTTTGCTTGGAACGCCACATATGTATATATTTTGTAGGCACTTCGCGATAAACTTAGGAAACTTTCTCTTCGAAGTATGAATAAATTGTTTAAAACTAAATATGGTGATAATTAATTTGATTTGTATCAATGTCTAGAAAGACCTTTAAACTATTTTATGAATAACCTTTGAAATTATTACTAATAATCCGTGGACTCTCCATATCGATAGAAATCGTCACCACTCGCGCTGGACAATTTTGAATTCTCTTTGGCGCTGGGGGCACGACAACTGGATATAAAGTCTCGCGGTGAAAGGGTTAAAATCTTATGACAATGAAACTTCTCTTTGATTCTCTTCGCTTCGCTACTCCGGCGGTGTGAGTGGAGCACTTGAGCCTTAGGCCGATATTAAATACCATTTATTCATCATATGTATAAGATATCATATCTTTCAAATTCTATGATCATATTTATATAATGTTGTTATACAAGTTCTATATTACACCTAGGGTCATAAAATGTCATATTATCACGATCAATACTGCACGTTTTCCGTTGTCATATCATGAGTGCAATTAAATTTCCACGTCTTTATCCCTGACGAGGTAAACAGAACCCAGGGCGGTAGAACCAGAAGACCACGCTTAGCATGATGATGGGCTTTAAGATGAAAAAAGGAATCAAAATAGTGATGGGTTGCCAGCTACATTACCATACCACATAATTCAAATCTCGCCCTGTCCCTCGATTGGCTTTTACGATTTGCACGGCAAGAGACTACTACTACATTTTAAGTTTTTTCTTTTATTTTATTTTTTAAGAAATTTGTTCATACACGCTTATTAATTATTATTATAAATTATTTTAAAAGTTTTTCTATTTGAGGGTGCCATTTTTATCAACTATGGAGGGTAAATGGAAGGAGAACTATCTTATATGGGGGATATTTGAAAAAGTGTCCAGCTGTACGCAGTAAATAACAGTTGAAAAATCCTCCAAGAGTGGCGCTAGCTGCAGCAAAGGGTATGGAATGAATGTAGCCGTTGGTGACAAATTGAAGTTAGCCGAGTCACAGAATTACTGGGTTAAATAATTTTTGTGGCTAAATTAGTCAGCTAGTAAAAGTTAAATTTAATAAACGTTTCTTGTTTACGTTGTCCAATATATTTTGAAAAATATAACCTAAAATAGTAATTATGGCGCTTGATTTAAAATTTACCCTGTTGCTACTGTAGCGCCACCCTAATTTAACACATTTCAGCGGACACTTTTTACATACAGAGACAGTTCTCCTTCCATTTACCCTCCATATTATCAACAAAAACAAAAATATGATTATATCTGTACGCATGCTGTCAAATAGGATCCCATACGAAGATATAGGGAAAGGATCTTCATGATCCCATATCTATGATTATTGATCATAGACAATATGAATCATATGTTTCATTAGAGGCTCCACCTGCGCCTATCGTCACGAAGCTTCGTGCTATTACACGATACACGCAAATGAGATCGGCCGTTATTGGGTATCGTCCCGAATATTCGGACTTCGTGGTCTAATGCGCGCACGACGGCGTGTTGCGACCGAGTCACTAAACGAAAGGTTTTTTTTTATGGAATAACCATTCGTTTAAGTGACTCCGCGTTTGAAAAATGGCACTTCAGAAGTGCTATTTTTTATTTAAGGTCTCACCGAAACACAAAACGTGTAGTTTTCCAACTCACCACTCGCGTAAAAAAAACCATTTGGCCATATTTTTGAAACGATCGTGTCATGCTTCGGCCGCACCTGCGTCTATCACCCCGAAGCAATGCGCGGCGAAGCTTCGTACGTTTTGTACACTAAAAAATGATCGCGATAAAGCTGTGGTCATACTAGCGGCTTCATTATTTTTCACGAACTATCGGGCAACAATTCAAGATGGCGTCATCTACGTATTTTAAATATGAACGATGACTTTCTTTACTTTTGCATGTGTGCTAACAATTACAAAATGCATTTATTGAAACTAAAAAGAAACCTTGAAAGAAAAACCTAAAAATTTTAACACCATTTTATCGTTCCACTCCATTTTTACGCATGCAACCGTGGCACTGACGCACAGCACGCGTCTGAACAAGTTGAAAACAATTTCCAAAATGAACAACGCTAGTCCGACCACGCAGAGCGAATTGTGAGCGCGTTAAAACCCTTTGATTTACCGCCACCCGCGCGATAACGAATACGAAGTCCGAATATTCGGGACTATAACGGCCTATAACGGCCGGTCGCATTTGCGTGTATCATGTAATAGCACGAAGCTTCGTGATAGTAGGCGCAATTGCGACCCAAGCAAATATGTCAATAACATCGAAAATATGTCTATGGTTTACGACATTCACCATGAATAAAATAACAACATGAATTGAAACTGATTCTACATGAAAGGTTTCTTTGACATACTACGCCACAAATGTCAAAATTACGAGTGGTCGAGACCACTCGTTGCAAATCCTTCGAATACGATCATTTCAAAAATGCGCCCGTTTGGAAACGCTCGCGTAAACCATTCGTAATGTGACAAGTGATTCCAAAATCCGCATTTTTGAAATCACTAGTCACATTACGAATGGTTTGCGCGAGCGTTTCCAAACGGGCGCATTTTTGAATCGATCGAACGCGAAGGATTTGCAACGAGTGGTCTCGACCACGGAACAGAGAAATAGGTGGAAGTGCCTTGGTCCTAAATTAATTAAGAAACCAGCGTCGCCAAACTCACACAAATAAACCAATAATCACATATTGCACACATACGAAAAATTCGTTTGATTGGTCGAATATATTTATTTCAATATTGGCCTAAGTCAATAGACCCTACATGTTAAAAACGACATTAAGTCTCAAGCATAAGGTTTATTTTGCTACGGTTCTAAAAGTACTTACGACGTTTTGCTATTTACTGTCTAACTCAAATTATAAAGTCTGATAATTGCGCCATCTGTCGTCGAGAAGCAGAATTTTTTCGTCACTCTGAATCCCAAGCTACGAAATAATTCTGCTACTTGCCGACAGGTGCGCTACTAGTGATGTCCAGTCTGTCTGTGACTTCTTCACGCTTCAACTACTTAACCAATTTAATTGAAATTGAATATGTAGGTAGTTTAAGAGTCCCGGAAAAGGACATAGGTTTATATCCCCAAAAAAGAGTGATGGAACTTGGCATGGTGAATCTTATTTTGCCATACAAATGGAGGCTTTTTCAAATTACTTATATTACATTAAGGAAGTCTTGGGTTAAGGCTAGGTACATAAAAATTTGGGAGCAGCAGCTGGAGCAAGAACAGAAAAAAATTGACATAAAGGACAACCTTTATAAGAAAATTATATAATTATATATCAGTAAATTAGATATAAGTAAATTGTTTTCTTTAAAACGCTCCAAACATATGGTGCTTGATTTAGTAGGCATCCAGTTAACCCTACCCGTTGCATCTATTCACTTTTCTTTTACATTTGGGTCTAAAAATATTTCGAAAGGTTAGACTAATATTAATTTTTTTATTGCAATAAAAATACTAGAAAATGTTCATGTTAAAATAAGTCTATATATTACTTAAAATCGTTGCGTTATTCTATTAAATTATACCTGAAAATTTGATTTATTTTATCGACAAAATCCGCATCCGACTCGACTACATTACTAATCGAGTAGCGAGATTTCATCGACAAAATTTGTACATCACTAAGTACCAGAATGATTTTCGTAATTTTTTAAAAGAAAATGCATATACATACTGATGGAAAAAAACACCTGCATTGCTTTTATTTTTGTTTTTAATGCTATTTTTACATACTAAAACACTACAACACGGCATATTCAGCGAAAAAAATGTTGGTCGGGCGGACAAAACGGTTTCAACACGTAGCTAGAATACGACTGATGTACGGATAGGGAACAGTACGGAGTTGGTCGATCTTGCGTAGTTTTACCGGAATATGACACGCGCGCCACGCCCACTTGGCACTCCATCAGGATATATTCTGTCCAGAGGGGTTAATGTTAGTACAACAAAGTAGGAAATTATGATGTATAATGATATCGATTCAAAATGTATTCTATCTTTGTATGATCCTTATATAAACCAAGATCATTTTATTTGGTCATATAATATAAGTTCGTACTAGAAATAACAGATGGCATAACTAGTAAAAGTAACTAAATAGTTCAATAGAATTTGAAAAGATGTCTCTAGTTACTTACTCATTTTTTAACGATAGTAGATTTTAATAATAATAAAAAATATAATTCGATACAAATGAGGGTGAAAATAAAACCAATAAATATGATTTTAACTAAAAAAACATTTAACAAACCACAAAAAGACAAATGTCCGTAAAATTACATCAACGTCAATTTTGTCTTGGTACAATTTCTATATCTGTAAATGGCAACACCGATAAAGTTTTAAATTTGTAGGTACTAGTTTGTAATGTTGTGATGTGAACTTTGGTGTGAAACAAAAATCAAGAAAACTTACTAAATATATAAAGTATGTGCTGAGACAAATAGAACTGTGTTATATTTTGGATATGTTTTGTCATTTCAACCATGTATATTCTGCGATGATCGTGTGATTTGATAATATAATTGATTTTCATTACATTTTAAATAAGGCTTTCATTTTGAGCCTATTTCGCATTGTTTATGTACTTAATTATTTATAATCCAAAATATTGTGTGACTGCCATCTCCATTAATTGTCTCTTTGGCGTAATTACATAAACATTGTGAAGTATGGCAGGTTTATCTCCCAAAACAAAAACATCATACGTAGGTAAACTATAAAGTAGGTATACCATAGACGGCTTCGTGGTATAGATATATATATCTGATCCTTACTAAAAATAACAGATGGCGTTAGTTATGCATTGCAAAATTTATTTCCGCTTCACACCGCGAAGATAGGTCTCTATTTCAGTATATACAAAAGTACTCTGTGATTCTGTCTAATTTGTGCTTGGAACTTCCACCTATTTCTTTGTTCCGTGGTCTCAACCACTCGTAATTTTGACATTTGTGGCGAAGATATGTCAAAGAAACCTTTCATGGAGAATCCGTTCCGATTCATGCCCCTTTTTTATTCATGGTGAAATTCTTAGAAACATAGTTTCGATGTATTCTGCGTAAAACGATATTGTTTTTAGCTGACACGACGGTTTCAAAAATACAGCCAAATGGTTTTTTACGCGAGCGGTGAGTTGGAAAACTACACGTTTCGTGTTTCGCTGAGTCCCTAAATGAAAAATAGCACTCCTGGAGTGCGATTTTTCATCGTATCAGCGAAAAACAATATTGTTTTACGCAGAAAACATCGAAAATATGTCTATGGTTTTCTAAGAATTTCACCACTTATAAAAAAGCAGCACGAAACGGAACTGATTCTCTATGAAAGGTTTCTTTGTCATAGGTATCTGCGCCACAAATGTCAAAATTACGAGTGGTCGAGACCACTCGTTGCAAATCCTTCGCAAACTATCATTTCAAAAATGCGCCCGTTTGGAAACGCACGCGTAAACCATTCGCGATATGACAAGTGATTTCAAAAATGCTACCCCTGGAGAAGTGCCATTTCTGAAACGCGAAGTCACCTATACGAATGGTTTTCCCATAGTAAAAACCGTTCGTTTAATGACTCCGCGTTTGAAAAATGGGACCACACAGTGCGCGCACACGCGTATATTCGTGACCGGGCGGTAACTTAGTTGATCTCTTTCCTTAATTCTTCTGCGTATCTTTGGTCCAATTTTTCAAACGCGGAGTCACTAAACGAACGGTTTTTTGTATGGGAAAACCATTCAATTAAGTGACTCCGGGTTTCAGAAGTGCCATTTTTCAATCGCGGAGTCACCTAAACGAATGGTTTTTCCCACGGAACAGAGAAATAGGTGGAAGTGCCTTGGGCTTAAATTAGTTAAGAAACAAGCGTCGCCTAACTCACACAAATAAACCAATAATCACATATTGCACACATACGAAAAATTCGTTTGATTGGTCGAATATATTTATTTCAATATTGGCCTAAGTCAATAGACCCTACATTTTAAAAACGACATTACGTCTCAAGCATAAGGTTTATTTTGCTACGGTTCAAAAAGTACTTACGACGTTTTGCTATTTACTGTCTAACTCAAATTAATAAGTCTGATAATTGCGCCATCTATCGTCGAGAAGCAGATTTTTTTCGTCACTTGAATCCCAAGCTACGAAATAATTCTGCTACTTGCCGACAGGTGCGCTACTCGAATAGTGATGTCCATATTATTTAATATTGATTAACAGTATCGATATCATACGACGCAAAGGCATTTTTTCGAATTTTCTTATCATTATTTAACACTAACTTTCACTCGCAACTTCGTCTGCGTAACTTTCTTATTTATTATATTAGTATGGATGTGCAGATTAAATCGTGAGCGAAGCCAGTCTCAAATGATTAAAGATCTATTATTTTGAGAACATGAAAAATCCGCCTTTATCCCTGTAGCGATCTTAATCCCAAATGGAATGGAACATACAGAGCATTTTGAGTCTTGCGGTTTTAAGCTGAAATCGCCCAGGGCCGCAAGATCCAAAGGCTACTTTTAGCATGACGGCGGGCGAGAAAGTGGGAAAGGGAATCAAAATAGTGATGGGTTGCTACCCGCATGGTCGAAATGGCAGAGGAATTTCTCTTCTGCCATTTTGCCCATTCTCTCGATCGGCTTTCAAAATCTGCGCGGGAATGCGGGAAGTTGGTACATTCTATTTATTTTCTTTTGTCCCTTTCACCCAAACCAGCATGGTGAGCTTAAAATACAGAGAATTGTGTCAATAACTTTGTAGATCCATTACTAGTATTACAGTGATATTTAAGTAAATCCATCTGTCTGTTACTTCTTCACGCTTCAACTACTTTACCAATTTAATTGAAATTGAATATGTAGGTTTATTGTTTAAGAGTCCCGGAAAAGGAGACTTTTTCAAATTACTTTTATTACATTTACGAAGTCTTGGGTTAAAGCTAGTTACATATAAATTTGGGAGCAGCAGCAGGAGCTAGAGCAGAAAAAAATGACATAAAGGACAACCTTTATAAGAAAACTAGCTATTGCCCGCGGCTTCGCTAGCGTAGGAGTGTAATTTATCAAAATTCTTCCTAATGGGATGCCTAGGTCATAGTAGCTTTATGCATGCAAAGTCTCAGCCCGATCGGTTCAAAATTGGCAAAGTTTCATACAAACTTTCATCCCCTATTTTATGCCCTTTGGGAGTAGAATTGATCAAAATCCTTTCTTAGCGGATGCCTACGTCATAACATCTACCTGCATGCCAAATTTCAGCCCGATTCGTCCAGTGGTTTGGGCTGTGCGTTGATAGATCACTATGTCAGTCAGTCAGTCACCTTTGAGTTATATATATATATAGATAGAAGATAGATTAAGATTAAATTATTATATTTAAGTAAATTAGATATAAATTATTTTCTTTAAAACGCTCCGAACATATGGTGCTTGATTTAGTTGGCATCCAGTTAACCCTACCCGTTGCATCTATCCACTTTTTTTTAACAATTGGGCCTAAAAATAATTCGAAAGGTTAGACTAATATTAATATTGCAATAAAAATACAAGAAAATGGTCATGTTTATAATAAGTCTATAAATTACTTAAAATCGTTGCGTTATTCTATTAAATTATACCTGAAATTTTGATTTATTTTATCGAAAAAATCCGCATCCAACTCGACTACATCACTAATCGAGTAGCGAAGTTCATCGACAAAATTTGTACATCACTAATCGAATAGCAAAATCTGTACATCACTAAACGAGTAGCGACAACTTACGGGAACGAACTTTCTAGAACTACCTAGTTAATATGATCGTACCAGAATGATTTTTGTAAGTTTTTAAAAGAAAATGCATGTTATCTTACATACTGATGGAAAGAAATACCTGCATTGCTTTTATTTTTGTTCTTACTGTTATTTTTACATACTAAAACACTACAACACGGCATATTTAGCGAAAAAAATGTTGGTCGGGCGGACAAAACGATGTCAACACGTAGCTAGAATACGACTGATGTACGGAGTCGGTCGATCTTGTGTAGTTTTACCAGATTATGACACGCGCGCCACGCCCACTTGGCACTTCCACCTATTTCTCTGTTCCGTGGTTTTTCCATACAAAAAACCGTGCGTTTAGTGACTTCTTATCTAGGTTCTTTTGCTGAAAGTTCCTTGAAAAACATTTTTTACCATAGACAACTTTATTTCGTTCAAATCTTTTCTGTATGTTGCCAACTTGTCATCGCCATATTGAATTTTGTTGTGCTTCGAAAACATTGTGAGCACGTGGATTGTTGGATTTTAAATAAGCGAAATTTGATAGTTTTATCAGTTTGCACGTATATTTGGATTGTTTTCAATTGCTTTATACAAAGTGAATACATTTTCAGTTGGATTTCAAAGTAAGTACTTTTTCTCAGAGCCGGCAAATATAGTCCACATTTAGATCATGGGGTTCGCTCGGTAGGCTCGTAGGTCACGATGCTATTCCGTTAAAAGTTAGCAACTTAACAAATAACTAATCAGGACTCGGCAACAAGTATGATTTTTTAAGTCGTATTTATTAAAATATTTTGACACTGCCGCAATTGCGTAACCTTTCATTTTGTAACCACATTTGCTTACGTGTTGGTCTTGAAGGTTTCCACATATTGCTCGTGACCCTCACCGGATAACATACGTATAAGTGCCGAAAAACTTTTAGCACGTGGTGTCCGTTAAATATTAATTTATTTGCATCTTTGTTAAAATTATCGCAGTGTTCAGATTTGAGTACGTGTCTTAGTCGAAAAGTGATAGGTAGATAGTTGGCGATTGTAGTTGATTTGTGAGCCATGCTTGCCTCGAGCGATTTTCACTATCTCCGTTTCGAAACGCCGCGTACCAAATGTTAAAAATGTATTATTAGAGATTTTATGATAGTTCATGTGTTACTTTTTTGCCGATTTTTGTCAATGCTAGGCGGTAGTTATTGTGTCAAAAGTGATAAATAATAACAAACACGCGGGTATACAAATAACCTAAATATTTAAAAATATTCTCGATAATTTTCGTTTTCAACTGTAAAATATTAAATTATGGCTTCACCAAAAGTAAGTAGGTCAACTTCTTATCATTATAATATCTTTCCTATGTTAAATGGTAGGCAAACCGATAGCAATTTACAAATCAATATTGTGTTACTGTCTTGTCCACCACAAGACACTTTACTTGTACCGAAAGAGGTAAATGCTAGAGAAAGAAATAAAAGTAAAGAATTTTACAAACTTGACAGTCAAGATAATAAACTTAAAACTTTTTATAATTTCGATTGCTGCTTATTTTTTGAGTTTAAGGTGTTGTGTTCCAGGATATACTATTTACTTCTATTTTCAGTGGCTAACATTAACGATAAATTGTTATTATACTAAACAATCAATGTAAATTTCAAATTACTTGTTTCAGATTTTTAAAAGTGGCTCTATACAATGGCTCCATCTCGGCAACTTCTTATGTGGTCTGTTCCATCCATAGCAGTGCTGTTGGGAATATTCTGGTTCAGAAAGAAAAGGGAATATGCCAAGTCTGACCCTGGAGGAAGAGAAAGGATAAAAAGTCTTCAAGAGGAGTTAGCAGAAGCACTGAATGCTGAAGCAGAAGCTAGGAGAGATACTCCACTTGGCAAAGCTGATCGTTCCCTTATAAAATCAGCTCCAATTGACATTGTCCCCAATGGTAGTGGTTCTCAGAGATCTTCCCCTTTGGTATTGACTGATGAGGAGGTTGACATAGAAATAGACAAAATAATTAGGAGAAAATCGCTGGAAAAGGATAAAAAAATGTCTTACAGTGACAAGCAGATAGTGGCAACCCCATGCACTAAAGAAGCTTCATTTGTAATTCAAGAAAAACCTTCGGGTTTGTTTTCTTCTCTTCAAACAGACATGTCTTGCAATAAAAAAGATAAACTCTATTCTGTGAAAATGAATGAGGATGACACTAATACAAAATCTAAAGAAAACCTTCTCAATGACCTTGAAGATACAAATACTGAGCAAAATAGTACAAATGATGAAATTGCAGAATCTGAGGGGACAGCCCAGGATAGCACAGTAGCTGATAGTGAGGATTTAAATAATAATGATAATAATGTAGTTGAAGAACCTAGTGATAGCAATGACAGTGATAATAGATTCTCTGGTCCACAAACCAGACACATCTCAGAGAGAGATTCTGCTAACCACAGCCCGGTGGATCCAATGTTAGCTAGTCCATCCATGTGTCACTTTTCAGATAACCACAGTGAGGTAAGCAATCATTTTATATATTCATACATAGGCTTTGAATTATATATTGTGTGTAGGATAATTTAAAATTCAAAATGTGCTTTTTCTCTTTCTGTAAATAACAGACTATCATGACCTAGTTTTTTTTCTGCTGTCTTCTATTCAATTTTTTTTAATGTATATGTTGAAAAGCAATAATTTATATTTGCATACATTGTAAAATGTTTTACATAATATTCTAAGTTTTCATCAATTTTTAGGGGTCAAGTGACAGTGGAAAGGGATGCTCAGAGGCGGCTAGCCCACCTCCAGCAAATATGAATATGGTCCCTTCTGACACAGGGCTTAGAATACATCAGTTTGTGATACCACAGACCCTGGTTGGTCTGTTAATAGGAAAACATGGTTCCTTTGTAGCCCAAATTAAAGCTAAGACTGGTGCAAGCGTATATGTAAGGAGGCATCCTGATTCTGTGAAACAAAAAATATGTGCAGTTGAAGGTATGTTTACTTAAGTATTTTTCAGTTCATGTAGTTATTAATTTTAATTACATTGTCATAGTAAACTGCTTTATTTACTCAAACAGGAACTCAAACTGAGATAGAGGCAGCTTTAGATATGATTAAAGAAAAATTCCCTGAGAAGAGATTCCCCAACTTTTCCCTACAGGAGATCAGTGCAGAACTGTATCAAAGGCTGGCTCCTCTAGTACCAGAGTTTCTACAAGTAAGTTTTTTTTTCACAATACTTAGGTGATTGGGCTGCTTATAACTAAAATGGAATTGATATTTTATTGCAACTTTCATAGTGTTTCCATGTTTAAATTTGTGAGCACTGTATGCTGATTGTATCAGTTACAGCTTGTGGAATCCGTGAACAACGACACCATCATGACGTGCTTGGTGAGCGCGGGGCACTTCTTCCTACAGCAGCCCCTGCACCCCACGTTCCCCTCGCTGCACGCGCTGCACCGCCTCATGGCCGCCACCTACCAGAACCCGGACGTGCCGGCCTTACCGCGCCCTGTGAAAGGTAACACCAAAACCAGTTTGCCATAAAATTGCACATGACCTATGTAAACTGGGTGACCCTGTGAAATATCAGTATCAGTGGATTATGGAATACTGTGTCACCATTTTTACACCCAGTTTTCGTATTTTTATTAACTTGGAATGTCATTGACCTCTTTTATGATACAAAAATTTTTTGAAACTAAAATCAGACTACCTCCAAAACACGCGACCGATGTTGATTAAATTTCTATGGGACCACCTGGCAAGTATACCCTTTCAAACAAAAAAAAATATTTTTTCAAATCAGTCCAGGCGTCTTCGAATAATCAGTAAACATACAAAAAAAAAGAACAACAATGTGATAAACTTCTCCTTTTTGGAAGTCGGGTAAAAATGCAATGATAACAATTAAGTAAAAATGTATTATTTCAGAGGGTTCCATATGCGCCGCTCCAACAGAGAACAACTGGTACCGTGCGCAGGTGATCTCCACTTCTGAGGAGAATGACACGTCTGTTGTGAAGCTGGTGGACTTCGGCGGGTACCTCACCGTCGACAACGACCAGCTCAAACAGATTCGATCTGATTTCATGACTCTGCCCTTCCAGGCAACAGAAGCCCTTCTGGCGTTCGTGAAACCAGCGAAAAATGGTTATTTATCTTGTTTTCCTCCATCTATGCTTCTTTGACATTTGAAAATTTGCTTCACCATCATATCTTACTTCTCACCTTTTTGTTTACATTTATCATTTTAATATTGATAAATCATTACTATGTATATTATAATCAGTTAAATATTTGTTTTTTCGACATGCTTTATATAATATTTATCTATGTGGCTTATCATGTGGATTTCATAGATACCTACAGATTACAATAACTTTACGCCCATACAGTCTTTGGTTCTGTTATCATAGAATTCATCCATGTAGTTTTAGCTTGGTGAGTATTATGATGATGTGTCAGTAATTTAAAATGATTGCTTGAGGAAATTTAATATACTTACTTAACTTTATTTATGAATATATTTAAAGTTGTGGCTTTGATACTAATGTGACAAAGCATTGAATAATTATTGTTTTGTATGTAGTAATTAGTTTACAATCAAAATATGCAATAAAGTTAAATTTGATACTTAATAATTTTCACATTTAATTCATGGCTACGCGAAGAATAACATTACCATTTTTTGTAAAAAAAAATCATTGCATTACATAGGGCGCACTATAAGTTTCCGGAACTGGCCACTTACATAAACAATATTTAAAAATTTATTGCAACATTTGAAAATAGAACTCTTTGGCTGTAGAATGCAGTTTGTTTCATCTGACTGTCTTTTGTTTTTACCTTGTGGCGCCATTTAAAAAATTGTGTGTCTGCATCAACATGGATTTAACTCGGGAAAATTTTCGTAGTATGATTTTCTACGATTTTAAGTGTAATTTGACAGCTCAACAGAGCATCGCTCGGCTTGAAACAGCTTTTGGCAATGAAGCACCATGCAAGACAACTGTTTATAGCTGGTTTGCAGAATTCAAGCGTGGTCGTATCAATCTCAGTGACGAATCTCGCGCGATGGTCGGCCGTCCACCGCTGTGACCAACAAAAACATCGATGCTGTGCGCCGTATGATTGAAACAGACAGGCATGTGACCTACCATGAAATTCGCGCATCCTTAGAAATAGGCATGAGTCAAATACAATTAATCCTACACAAACATTTGGGTGTGAGAAAGCTGTGCTCGTGGTGGATCCCACACAACTTGACCGAGGCTCAAAAAATGGAACCCCGTCACTTGGTGCAGTGCCATGCTTACCAGATTCAACGAAGGTGCGTCAAATTTGGTGTGGGACATAGTAACAGGTGACGAAACATGGATTTATTGCTACGATCCCAAAACAAAGCAGCAATCGAGCGTATGGGTCTTTCAAGATGAGCCGAAACCAACCAAAGTGGCGCGCGTGAAAAGTGCATCTAAGCGGATGATTGCTTCTTTTTTTAATAAAACTGGACACGTGGCTACTGTTGCTTTAGAGAATCGTCGTACAGTGAATAGTGACTGGTACACGACCATTTGTTTGCCGGAAGTTATTGACGAACTCCGTAAAAATAACCGTAAACGCCGTATCATCCTGCACCATGACAATGCTAGTTCTCACACGGCCAGACAGACAAACGACTTTTTGAAGGCGAAAAATGTAGAACTCATGAGTCATCCTGCATACAGTCCCGACCTGAAACCTTGTGACTTTTTTCTGTTCCCAAAAATTAAGAACCAATTACGCGGTCAACGATTTTCATCACCAGAAGAGGCTGTCGAGGAGTATGAAAAACACGTTTCAGAGGTCACCACAGAGGAGTGGCACAAAAGTTTTCAAAACTGGTTTCATCGAATGAAAAAGTGCATAGACGCCAAGGGAGATTATTTTGAAAAACAATAAATTAATTTTGTACCTTTAATAGTATTTTTTCATATTCATTCCGGAAACTTATAGTGCGCCCCACGTAGACTGCCTTACTTATGAAATAATAACTGGTCTTTGATATACATAGTTATACCGAGGACCAGTTAGAGAGGCAATAAATATATCTACTGCATATGGTAGTTTCATATAATTAAAAAAAGAATTGGAAAACAAGCAACTATAGGATTGTTAAAAGTTCATATATTTATATTTTCTATATTGACATGACACTGATGCTTGATATAAACTACAAGCTTATTTTTCACATTGATCTGTTTGATTCGTATTAGAACCGGATTGGAGCAATGAGGCGCTCCGCATCATGGCCGGGCTGACGGCGGGCCAGCTGCTGCACGCGCAGGTCGCCGGCTACGACGAGACCGGCCTGCCGCTCGTACACCTCTACCTCACCTTACATCCTCAGGTAAGTAACTTCGGCATCCTCTACTGATAGATCCCAGCTTTCAATAGGCAACATTTGGTTCTGCAGCGGACCAATATTCATAAATCGTTGCTCGTAAAGCAAGATAGCGATACGAGACAGTGTTGATTGTTGAATAAATAAAGCAGGATTGCTGATGTACTAAAAGTCGAGTACTTTTACTTAGTAGAAAGTTATTTTTACAGTTAACCATAATGAACCGAAAATGTATTTGAGCAACAGTAATAAGTTGAACGCTAGTGACGCTTACTAAATAGCGATTCGTGAAGTCAGGCTGTAGCGACATGAAATTAAACTCGATTAACCAATTGTATGCCAGAATACCAGACAATAGTTAAACAATGCATTTTCGTGTAGATCTACGCATCGGCATATGGGAAATTAAAAGTATAGTAAAAAATAATCTTCATTAGCTGAAATGTTTATTGGACTTATTTGAACCTTTGGTTTACCACTATACTTAAGCCCTAATGTCTAGATAATTGATTTCAGTCGACAAGTACTTTCGACTTGGACGTAATTCGGAATTAAATGAAATTTTTGGATATTATTCTGAAATTTGGGGTATGTAACCTAAATTTTGACCTTGAAGAGTCTGTGGAAACTTGGAGAGGGGGCAAATACCTCGTAGAATAAGAAATAAGTATATTTAAAAGAGCGCTATTTTTTTCTTTTTGATTTAAGAGGCTTTTCACATTTTGTTGGCTGTCTCAATCAAATATTTTTAAAGATTATTAAAAATTGTGACTCATTTGAAGAAAAGAGTTTCATAAACTTTCAATAAAATATCCACAATATAATTATATTGAAAGTTTATGAAATGTATATTGACATGTAATTATTTGTGTAAATATTTATACTTTTTCTTATACTTTTTTTTTATACTGTTTCGCAAGTTTCAGCCGATAGTGAATAGGTATCAAGTTGGCTTATAAAAAGATATGAAGGACCATGCAAACAAAGTTATGAGTGAACATTTTTATTTTATCGTAAGTTGGTGGTCTTCGAAAAAATATTTCTTAGTATTTATTGTATGAAAACGACACTAAAGGTTAGTATTAAATTGTCCGTTGAAGTCCGATTAGGTGTTCTACTTTTCTTTATATTCTAGTTTTGTATTTGCTAGTTTTTCTCATAGATGGAGATGAAAAGTAGAGTGTGCTACTCCGGTACGGTAATATTTTTGTCTCGGGCTATATATATATAAATCCCTCGCTTCACTCAGGATTTCACTGTAGAATCCACCGGATCCTTCGTTTCGCTCTGGATTCAAAGTAGCGTCCTCGCCTTCAAAATACCTTATCCACTTGTAGCACAATCTACTATTTTATTTTAAAACGAAATTCTTTTTTTTTCTGCACTGCCAACATTATTTTTGATTCTACATAAATTACACTTGTGTTCAGTTTTTCAAATTGGATTTAATCCCTCGAGATTTTCTTTTTCACTTTTTAGTCCCGAGAGAATAAGCAAACTTTAGCTCCAAATGTTTTGGGATGAAAACATAGTTATTTGAGTAGATGAGATTAAATAGTAGATTGTGCTACGTGGGGCTAAGGTAATATTTTGAAGGCGAGGCGCTACTTTGAATCCAGAGCGAAACGAAGGATTCCACAGTTGAATTACGAGCAAAGCGAGTGATTCTACGGTGGAATCCTGAGTGTAGCGAGGGATTCATGTATATCGCCCGAGATAAAAATATTACCGTACCCGAGTAGCACACTCTACTTTTCATCTCCATCTATGAGAAAAACTAGCACATACAAAACAGAACATAAAGAACAGTAGGACACCTATAATACCTAACAGACTTCATCCGACAATTTAATACTAACCTTTGTTTGGTGTCATTTTTATGTACAATAAATACTAAGAAATATTTTTTCGAAGACCACCAACTTAAGGCGGCCCTTTCCGGCAGCTCTGTCGTCGACGCGCGAATAGTTTGAAAAGCTTGTTTTTTTCCTTCAGGGCAGTGCTAGAAAAAAAAGCAAACCAAAAAGAGAGAGATGTCGCCTTAGGGCGCGGTTTGCATTATGTTGAATGAAATTATTATTATTATTAACTATCCATTGAACGAATATTAACCATTCATAGGGTGCGGAAATTTTATAAAACTTGTTATAGGATATACGTTTTTTTCAGTTAGCCTTACAAGTGTGTGAAATAAATGTATTTTATTTAAAATTTTCATTACATTCGCGAGGTTTCTATTGAAATATTTTTTTACTTTAACAATTTATGGGTACTTTATGAACGGTCGAAGTTCAGGTAAAATTTGTGCAAAAAGCAGATTTTTGGAGGCGTATACTGAACTTGTTTTTCCAAATTTTAATTTTTTATTTCGATAGAAACCTAGAAATAGTGCACAAGATATCTGTTAGTCCAAAAGATTTTTAAAAAGATCAGTAACTACGCCATAATTACGTACGAGCGTTTGTATGAAAAGTAAAACGGGAAAGCTGCTCTTAAGATAAAATGTTCACTCATAACTTTGTTTGTGTGGTCCTTCATATCTTTTTATTTTTATACGTAAACTTGATAACTATTCACTATTGGCTTAAACTTGCAAAAAGTATTCACATTTACATAAATAATCACATTTCAATACAAATAACCTAAAACTTTTGTAATTACTTGAATCAAAGGGAAAAATTGCGCTTTTTAATTATACTTATTTTTTTTTCCGAAGCAGAGAACATAAAAATTTTAACCTACATTCATCCATGTTGAAGACGATATGTATTCCAAATTTAAAAAAAATCACAAATTCTGCCTATTATTTTTTATTTTAAAACAAATTTCTTTTTTTTGCTGGACTGCCAACATTAGTTTTGATTCTACATAGATTAAACTCGCGTTCTGTTTTCAAATTGGTTTTAATCCCTAGAGAATAACCAGTAACTTTAGCTCCAAATGTTTTGGGATGAAAACATCGTTTTTTGAGTAGATGAGATGAAAAATAATTTCTTGACCTAATAAAACTGCGATAAAGAAGTTCAAATACTTACTTACTATCCTGGCTTAGCGACCCAAAGTGAGTTTTGGCTTCCCTCACAAAAGCACGCTAGCGCTCTCGGCCCTGTGCTAGCTCTTGCTAGTTGTCGCCAACTTGAAGCACACCCGCCATCACTATGTCACTCGAGCGATACCTGGGATGGCCCACGAGCCCCGACCGATCGGCCGACCCCGGTATGCTCTCTTCACCCCCCGATCCAATTCCATTCTTTCGAAATGTCCGAGCCCATGCGCTTTTACTTCGCCCATGATGTTAGGCTCGCCCACTAAGTCTTCTATTTCGGCATTGGTTCTTATCCTCCATACACCATCCTCTCCTTTTACTGGCCCCAGAAGATCAAATATTTTGAAAAAATCTTGTAAAGTCTGATCTGATAATGAATGCATCACCAAACATTCGGATGCTGACCTCAGGAACTTATTACTTCCAATGTCACTCTTCAAAGAGGACGATATGCACAAAGGCTGTATGAGGTATGTTATTACTTCCAATGTTGTATGAGGCATTTATTCCTATGGTTGTATGGAATCGAAATCAAATCGAAAGAAGCCACATTTGATTTGGTGTGTACCTTTTACGTGGATTATGTGCAACCGACACTTTCGGAGCAATACCATAGTGGTTTTCGATGGGTATCCTGTTGACCAGAGTACCAAAGACTCTGCCGTTGTGTATACCGTCCTCTTTGAAAGGGGACATTGGGAAGGGGGTTAGCTGGTACTTGAATAAGTTCCTGAGGTCAGCATCTGAAGTTTAATGATGCATGCATGCGTGAAGCTGCAGGTCAGGGGGTCGAGGGATCATGGTGTCAGGGTGTCAGTTGGTATACAAAGTGTATATGGTATACATAGACATGTTGGATATTAAAAGTTACAAGGCTAAAACACGTACCGTCGTTTTTTTAAATTTTAAGAAATTTATTAAATATTTAACTTCTGTATCGCTGAAGTATTAGGTCAAGAAATGATTTTTACTGCCCTTTAATGCCCTACAACTTTGTTGTCAACCCTTTTTTAAAGGTGTGCATAGAATATTATACGAGGGGTGATCCAAAAGTAATGATAATGAGAATAATACAAGTTCATTATAGTAAAAAATACATTTTATTTTTCAACATAGTCTCCTAACAAGTTAATACACTTGGTCCATCGCTTTTCTAAACCCATTATTCCCTTTGAAAAAAAATCTTTTTCTTGACCCTCCAAAAACGCCTCAACAGCAGCCATCACTGCGCTATCATCAAATTTTTCGCCTCGGAGGTGTTCTTTGAGCCGGGGAAAGAGGTAGAAGTCACTGGGAGCTAGATCTGGCGAATAGGGTTGGTGTTCCAGCAGTTCGAATCCCGTTTCTTGAATGACAGCCATCGCAACTGCGGCTTTGTGAGCCGGTGCATTGTCTTGGTGAAACAGCACTCCAGCTCGCAGTTTGCCGCGTCTTTTCTCCTTAATTGCCTCCCGCAGTCTTCTTATTTGGTCTGCATAGTAAGACCCCGTAATAGTGGCTCCCTTCTCCAAGTATTCAATCATAATGATTCCTTCGGCATCCCAGAAAACAGACGCCATAACCTTCCCCGCCGAACTGGACACTTTGAATTTCTTAGGCGTCGGTGAAGAGGCTCTCTTCCAAGCTTTCGACTGTTTCGGCTGTTGTTGTCTCAGGATCAAAATGGTGGATCCAAGTCTCGTCCATGTTCACAAAACGACTCAAAATTTTCTTGATCCGCTTGGAACTTTTCGAGATTGGCCCTCGAAATATCGACTCGTTTTTTCTTTTGCTCGTCGGTTAACATTCTTGGTACCCAACGCACAGAGACCTTCTTCGTGTGCAATTCGGTGGTAAGGATTCTTTGAATGCTGCCATATGTGATTCCTGTGATCTCAGCTACATCCCTGATGGTCACTCTTCGATCCGCCAATACGATATTTTCAACTTTCTTCACGTTATCTTCGGTTAGGGAAGTGGATGGCCGTCCTTCACGGTGTTCGTCTTCAGTGGATGTTCTGCCCAGCTTAAACTCCTTGGCCCAGCGTGCAACTGTAGAATATGGAGGAGCAGAGTCTCCCAATGTTTCCACTAAGTCACTGTGTATGTCTTTGGTAGACATTTTTTTCAGACAGAGGTACTTGATCACAGCTCTAATTTCGTTTTTTTCCATTTTGATGTTATCACTTCGACAGTTCGTATTCAAATGAATGTACATACATGCCGAGAATCGCAGCCTTTTTATATGATTTTTTTATGGTGGCTTAGTAACTATATGAGCATACAGGAAAAATATATTTCGGATTTTTATGCGGACTGTTAATAACCGATTATCAATTACTTTTGGATCACCCCTCGTATATACGAAAATCTGAAAAAAATCCGATATTTTCGAGGTTTTTGGCCCCTACAAGTACAGGCTCCTCGAAGTCAAAAACTATGTTTCATACTCCACGCCGTCCTCAAACAAAATCACAAAAATTCATTAAACTAGGAATTGATTCCAGGTAGCCCTTCTATTTTTTAAGTTGTCGACTAGACTACTAATATCACACGACTTTAAGTTTATTCTAACGTATGTTTATTGTATTGCAGCAAGTGATATACTTAAATAGAGAACTAGTTGAACGCGGCCTGGCAGAATGGGATATCCCGCCCGACTCGTGAGCACCGAGACGGCCGGCTGCGCCATAAACTTACTGCTAATTACTTTAATTTTATTATTGACGCTGACTAGTAATATATGGGATGCATTTGAGACGTGTACTTTAATATATTATCGCTGCACACAATCTAAACTACTAATTTGTGTACCTATTGTTTATTTACTCATTTTGTACAAGATGTTACTTGTAACTTGCAAATTAAATGCTTCGTTCTATTCTATCTCATTCTTGGAGCTAAAAAGTTAATTAGGCTGGTATCTAATAACGACTTGTATTTTTGTATTAATAGTAAATTAAAACTGTAATAGGAATATATATGTACCAATGTACATAAAAAATGCTCTTGACCTATTTCAATGCTCCTATTCGTTTCTAAATTACTATTAATACTAGTTTCGTCTAAGCTCCCACAATAGTAACATAAAAATACAATACGCTTATGATTACACTAGAGTTCATAGAAAAACTGCAAATCGTAGATATGTTAGGACGTTTCGGCAATCGTATGAGGCCCATTATTATATTTTATTGGAATTTATGGCGTTATAAACTACATAGTGAGTTTTATAAGACTTTCAGGATGCTCATTATAATTATTTATTGCGTTACACATACTTACTGCCTTCTGCATTTGACCTCCTTCATTCTCACGCTTTTTTGACAAAATAAACAATTTCAGTCTCAAAGGGCATCAAATCTTAAAAGGTACAATGTGCCCATCAATAGAACCAACATCTACAATGAGACATATCTCTTAATCGCGAAAAAAACTAAATTACTATGGCTGGTTGATTTTCTGCACTTTAGCATTTAGTTTTGTAACAAAATTTGTTTGTATTGTTGAGTACATCGACCCCTTTTACCTTTAAATAGCTACTGACTTATTTTTTAATTTCATTGCTTTATTACTAGTGCCAAATATGTAACATACTTATAATATCATGTTTTGCAATGTTGTTTTGTCCAAAATACGAAAGCGTGTGTTGGCTATGCCGCCTTGTAAAATGTGCCTTTTATTAAGGATTTTCTGTTGAACCCTTCCATAGCATCGTAATGTATATAAAATATTATTTGTCACAAATTGTTTACTTTCTCTTGACTAAATATGTCATTGCAATAAATATGGTACAATTTTTGATTGTGACAAAAAAGTATTTTATTTATGTTGAACATGGAAACTTTAATAGTACACAAGTATGAATGAACGAATGTTTGAGATTGTAATAGTTATAAAATGTAAGAAAGTACAACGAGGCCTGTGACCGGCTTCAAGCCAAGACGAAATTATTGGTATGCAGTTTTAGTTTTATTTCAGTTTAAATTTATAAGATGGCTTTATTTATTGCAGTGAATTCTTACTATCATCTGATTTTGTATAATTTTTCCACAAATTAACAAAATATGTTCTGAAAATTCATGTTTCTCGTTTTATATTTACCTAATATACTGCAAAACATGTGGCCATCTTATTGAATAATATCATCATATGATTGTATTGTCAACATTTCCAACTTTTTTCTTTCAGATGGTACTAATCGTGGTTGTAATGTACATTAGCTGAAACACGTCGGTCGAAGCTTTGTGGTGAAACTTTAGTAAATTATTAAAGTTATAATGAGCACGTTGATAATCCTGACTTGCTAGATTAATAGTGTAAATAACTAGATAGATTGGTTAAGTAGATATTAAAAGCAAAGGAATATTCAGTGTTCTCGTAGTAAATTCAGTATTTTTAATATGTTGTTCATTTAAGTGTTTATTTTAGTTATAATTCCTGTATGCGTATTGTGTAGTGAACTTGGCAAGCTTTTTGGGGAAGCTTAGAGTGTGACTTTCGTCCGTAGTTATTTTTACAGCGTCGAGACTATTTTAGATTTATTTTTATTTACGTACTAAGCCAGTGTGTTTTTCTTAAATTCACGCGTTTGATTAGTTGGTATATGTATGTAATGATGGTCATCCATGGTTAGTGTGCTATTTACTTAGAAACAAAGTAACTGGCTCTCAATTTTGCATTTTGTTGACGCCCCTCTTGTACATAAACTAATATATTTGCGGTTAAATCAATAAATTATCGTTTTAAAAACAATTTTTTTCATTTAATACCTACCGAAATAGTTCAAAGTAGATGCTTTAAAAAAACTACTTTTTACGACGTTATAATTAACTTGCAATGTATTTTGTATGTATGCTTGTTTAAGTAAAATGTTGCACCTCAATTTTCAACGCTATCCCCAACCGATTGAGCTGAGATTTGGCAAACTTGTGCAAGTCAGTAAACTGTTCTGATGATGATGGAGCAGAGAGATATTCATCAGAACTCAGTTATAAAACGATTTAACCTCGACGAGTGAAATGAAATGAAACCTTGATGAACTAATTAAAAATATCGACCAAGAGATAACCAAGTGCGAGGTTGAGGTTACAAAAAAAAACGGAATCTACGTTTTAGGGCCCAGGCAAGCGAGCGTCATTTAGGAGGCACAGAAAATCACTAATGTTTTTCTGTAAGACAGAAATTAACGAAAAATACGCTGGTGCAAGCCAATACACGATAAAATGTATACGGCTGCCGTGTCACAAATAATAGAAGCGTTTTACCTGAAATAAAACGCATATTAAATACTTACCTTATTTGAAACTTTAACCCTTAGCACCACACGCTATTTCTAGCCACGCAACTACACACGTGGGGGAGCGTGGCCCCCCAAAAAGAAAAATCCTATATCAGTGCCATTTTTTATCGCAAGACCAGGTTTTTTTACAAAACAAATAAAATACATTAATTTAATATTATAAGGTTTTTATTTATAACTTTAAACTAAAAAAAAGACATTACTAGTGTCAGACAAAAAAAAGTTACAAAAAACACGTTAAATTTTAAGAGGTTACTTTAGAAAGCAGTTGTGACTTAAAATTAGGAACAAATACATAAATCAAGTCATTTTTGTAGTAACTCTTATCTTATGAATTACAAAACATGCATTAAAATCTATAAAAACACTCAAACGTCTAAAATCACAAGAGGAATGCACATAGTACTTAGCAAATATCAAAAATCACTCAACCCGTGATCGCGATGGTGGTACTTTGGACCATTTGTACCTGTTTTTGCCATAATAAGCATAGCTGTTTCGGCTTTGTTCATCGTTGTCACTTGAGCCTTCGTTTTCAGAGATACTTTCCGCTTCTTCTTCACTTTCGGTATCGTGATCACTGATTTCAGACTCCGCGTCACTCAAATCCGATGATGGTTCAGGCAAAATGTCCTCATTCACGTTTTCGTCAGAATCAAAGTCATTCAACAGATCTACTATCTGCTGGGGATTAAAATTTTTATTTATAGTACACCACTAAACTAAAAAAACACAAATAAATACGTAAAAGACACTACAAATAAACTAACTTATTTACACTCGTGGGGGACTAGGCTCCCCCATCGACTCGTACCTCTTAAACTAGGCACAGTAGCCAGGAGCGCGTCCACTCCCAGCAAGACCTTGGGCGGCACCGGGAATACCCGAAAACTCAAGTGCGTCGCGTTTAAAATACTTAAAATATTTGCTAAAAAGTGAGTGGTGGGGGAGCCTACTCCCCCACGTGTGGTGTTAAGGGTTAAACATAAATGAGATAGGCTATACGTTTTCTGCTGTCTCTGTCTACCATATAGTGCTGTCTCGCTCGCACGATTCCCACTTACCTCACCAAGCAGGGCGAGATCGCCTCTTCGGCTTTCGCCGTTTTTTACCTCATTGAGTCTAATTATGCCCAGGCAGGATTGAAATTAAAGTTTCAAATAAGGTAAGTATTTAATATGCGTTTTATTTCAGGTAAAACGCTTCTATTAAAGTACTTGACCGTCATTTGAAACTTTAAACATAAATGAGACGTGTTTGTTATCGCCTGGGTGAGAAGGACGCCAATGTGAGGCAAGTAATTATGCATATCTAACCCAATCTCTGTCCTTTATCGCAGGCAGCTCGCAGCCTCGCTTCTCGCCAGCGGCGCCGAGCGCGGCGAGGGGCGCGGGCGGCGCGGTTGGAAATGATTAAATGAAAAAGGCTTGTCATCTATTCAGTAAAATGTATCTTCCTAGGAAAAATCAATTATTGATTAATAATTGAGACACAAAAAATTGGGACGTGCGAGGGATAAATGACGATTATAAAATTCAAAACAAGAAATAGAATCAAAATAAATATTTTAATCACAAATTATTTTTTAAAACAAATTTGCAGATTTTTTACAAAAACAAGGTAACAAAAGTAACAATTACTCCTGGAAATTATAAGTGATAGAATCATGAAGTTACTGAAACAAACAAACTTTATGTTTCTATTGGTACGAGTTGGCATGACTTCCTTTCTATAAAAATTTTAAAAGTATTACCAGAACGCCAATTTCCACATACCAAAATATCATCAATTGGAGTATTTTCATACCAATTCTTAGATGCGACTGCTTAACGCACACTTCCGGGAGATGCTTCTATGTTAGCTTCTTTCAGCAAGGATTTAATCCAACCTCCAATCAAAGTACGTGAGGCAGCTTTAGGTTGACCTCTAAAGTTGATAAATAAACGAACAGCCCGATGCGGAGCGTTTATCGTTGAAAAGATCCACACAATGCTTCACCCAAAAGACTGGATCTAGTTTCTTATCGGTAGTGTTTCTTAGTAATTTCCAGCCCGATTGCCTGTAATCAGAATTATCGGTTTTGGATCTAAAAGCAGGCCACAAAATAACGGAATCACCAAAACATTGAAAATGATTATTGTCTACTGCCAATAGGGTCAAATCGTGAACGCGGCGACCCGAACATAATAAAAGCAAAATAGCTGTATGTCTACTAGTGTAAAATAAATTATTTTGGTCAAAATTGTACTCTGAAAGAAAGGATACAAGATCGTCAATATTCCATATAGACTTAAACAGTCTTATTATAAAAAAGGCCATAATCGTGGTTTAGTCCCGTATTATCTAAGTCGGGGTTTAGTACGGTAACAAGCGATAAATCTACTTTAGACTTTCTTTTATTACAAAACCTGAACCAAACAGAATACGATAGATCCAACTTAGTCTGACCGGAAGTAGGAATATCGTTCCATTTTTCATAATAATATATTTTCGTCGAAAAGATTTTAATTAAAAGCGAAATAAGTTTAAATAAAATTAATTCAAAACTATACAACGTACATAATTTTATCAATAACCTCTTATTTATTGCTCTGATTATTAAATAACAATTATTAAAGAATAATAAAGTAATTACAGTATCAAAAAACGGAACGAAGCTAAGTTGACAACTTTGACAACGTAATTCTATATTTAGTCTGTGGGCACACGTCTTAATAAACTGTCATGGAGCCTAACCTATGATTTTGTTTACATTTGTAAATTGTAAATAATCTTAACAAATATTGTTTTTATATGTGTGTTGTATTGTGTTATAAATATAAAATCGTGTTTTTAATGTTGTGAATGGAAATAAATGAACAAAAGTGTTGAAATTGTGTTTGTCATAGAAACTTGTAAAACAATAAAAACACTTTTATATCATAATCATGGCAGTTTTAACACATTTCCTGGATATAATAATAATTTATTATCAGCCATCAAGTAAAATTTCGGATTTACTAAAATTTCACAATAATTTTTATGTTTTGTTTTGATTTCTGTCACGGTTTTGAGGTTAATCGTAGCTTAAACTAGCCTCCTAGCTGGTTTATCTTTAGGCCGAGGATCGTCCTCAGAACAAAACATAAACTTTGTTTTATAATAAGATTTTCCTTGTTACATAGTTTAGATCGACTTTAAAACTCGATCTATCTATAAACCTTGTTTTATAATAAGACTGATACGGTCTACACACGGCCTGATATCAGAGGCGATATCGGGTCGGTGGAGGGGAGCGCCCTAGATCGCTCCCGATTTCGCGTCGTGTGTAGGCAAATCGGCAGCATAATTATTATTATTGCCCCTAACTCTGAAATCGGTTCGGGCGAGCTCACGATTTAGGGTCGAAAATCGTGCAGGGAGCGTTGTTGTGCCGTGTGTGGTGAGATCGGGCCGATTTCGCCGCAGTACGCGCAGGCGTTAGAAACCGTCATATATTTGACAGGTGCTTACTCCAAATGTCACTGTGACACGAACTAGGGAACTACTTTTGAACGATTTCAAAATTGGTTAATATCTCTGCGTTTTAAAAATGGCACCGCGGGTTCTGTACGCCACCCACTATGTATTATTTTACGGCTCTGGATTCGAGTCCCTGAGAGCCCATCTATATTTCTTCGTTACTTTATTCCTACTACGGACTACCTAATCCTACTGTTCAAAGGTTAAGGGTGTAGGTCTTTTGATTGCTTCAAGGAGCTTTTGTCTGGCTTGCTATAAATCTTTACTGCAGTAATCTTCTTGAAATTTCGGATAGGAGTGTAAGACTATTGAGAAGGACATAGGGTACCTTTCATCCTGGAAAAAGTACTGTTCCCGTGGGATTTGCGATAAACGACTCGGCAAAAACAAAGTATTGCAAAAATCAATAGATGGTGATTTCAATAGAGATGATCGGAGTGTCTTTTAAAACGCGATTTACTTTTTTTAAAAGGAACAGTTTTTTGTTAGTATGTATTTGGTTGGAAGAACAAGTTAAATGTCAAGGAGCTTTGAGAGCTATTGAAACGTCTCTTCAAACAAAGACACGCTTAGTTAAATCAACTCTTGAAACTCAGCACCGCTTAGAAGCACCACCAATGGCAGGCTGTGCTTGTAACAGTGAAAAAATAAACTACGAGTTAAAAATTTTATGTTTGGTTTGCTTCCCTTTGTATGCCTGTGGATCGGATATTAAATAGATATTACCTATAAATAAAGTTAATTCTTTAGGAAATTAAGCCAGGCTAGTAAAAGATGTATGTGTTTTGAAAAAAAATTACATTATTACATTTATTACACACAACACAAGTTTTTGATGGGAGTATTGGGAGTATTTGGCGGGAAGTCAAGGGGTTCAGCTGGAGTTTGCTTTAAATTGTTTTGCAAATTGATTCTAATGGACTTTAGAATATGAAATTGGTGTAGTTTAGTGTTATATATGCTCATGCTCATGGACAATATGTTTAATGTTTAAAGTGGACACTCATAGTGCGGTTGTAGTGATATTTATTTGCGGACTGTGGTGGGCGCTTTAGGCGCCGTCCGCCACTCAATCAGCTATAAAAACCAGTGGGCTCGTAGAGATTTATCGCCAGAAGTTCCCTTGAAGCAATCAAAGGACCTATTGACCACTACACCAACCTTTGATTGTATAGCTAGGTAGGTAGGGTTAGGGTTAGGTAGGAATAAAGAAGTGTATAAATAAAGATAGGCTCTAAAGGACTAGTACATATCCAGAGCCGTTAAATAATAATAAAAAACACAAAATTTTCTTCAGTGACACCTGTCACTGTCATAATGAAAATTTTCAATTCAACGAATTTTCTTTATGCGATACAGATTTTTTTACTGTGCAAAAAGAAATTAATTGAAAACTGTTCCGTTTTTATGCCTTTTTTTGCCCTCAGCAAAAAAGAAAAGAGTGATTTGATTTCTATATGTGTTAATTTCTTTTTTTGTCACATTTCAGATCCCTTAGCGTGCTTCGATCCCTTCTGTGGTGCTCTTCTTCAACCAGCTGCTGAAAACTACGTGGTTCCAGGAATTTCTGCACTCCGTTCTCCAGCTGCGAAAGTCGACGTGGTTCAAGGAATTTACGGACAAGATCTTATACCATTGGTATCGTATACCATTTACTTTAGTATATCCTTACTAATCATATGCATAATACGTTATAAATCCAAATTTACTACCTATTCACTTTCGTTTTGTTATTATCTATCTACTTATTACTATCTATACACATCAATAAAATAATTTTTAGCTTAATAGAGATAAGTAGGTACATTTAGAGATGGGTTTTTGCCCGGTCATATTGGGCTCATTGGATAAATGCCGAATAAATGTCTGTATATGCCAAAAAAATGTCCATTACCAAGGCAAAAACATTAACGCAAATTTTGTTTACTTTTTATTATTAAATATTTAGCTACATTTGAGTATGCACAAAACATAAAGTATATGACTGAAAAACAAGAAATTGATATTATGTTTAATGACTTCAGTCAGAGTACACAAAATATTACTCTTTCGGCTGTCCAGTCGATTCGATGAAACGCAAGCGCATGAAAACGAGAATTTATTTTCTAAAAACGTTATTAGAAAATATGAAATTTAGGGGCGAGGCCTAAATGTTTTGGTCGTTCAAAACACTTGAATGTGTTTGCCGGAGTATGTGGATAACATCCCCCGCATTCGTCTCTCATTTTATGTTAGATTTTGAAGCAGTTATGATCGTGCGTGATAATCTTTTTTCTATTGACTTTGGACCTCTTTCTTTGGACTCTGATTACCTGCTTTATATGAAGACCTGGCTTACTATATTTAGATTCCGATTCTACTGCACTTTGACGACTTGGCTACAATATTTGGGCATCAATTAATTGGACAATATTTAGGCTAAGCTTCATAACCAAACTGCCAGTGATGCACAGCGCCATCTTTGATTTTTTTTATGGAACATGGCCTGGAAAGTCTTTCATTGTAACCTCATCATGCAAAGCTAACATTATGTTTTACATATTTGAAATATAACTAAGATTTCATATCATTCTTTTTTTTAGATGAACATGTGTTAATGTGAGGAAGTGGAAATCGCAAGCGGTTGTATTCAGGTAAATAATATATTTTTATACATTTATATACTTTCGCATTCCTTGATTATGTCACAAAAAAGAACTCATTTTTAGAATGTATTATTACCGAATTGCGAAAGAAATATGTTCTGTATAAATATAATTTATGTAAAAAGGCTTCAGTAGTTTGAAGTAGTTTTGACATATTTATGTAGTCAACAGGAAATTTAATATAGAAATAAAATTAGACAAACAACTTTTAATATTTTTCAGATAGTGGAGCAGAGGTGACACCTGTGCAGATGACTTCTGAAGATCCTGCTCATGTTCTCAGTGTTACTAAAAAAACGAACATTACACCTGGACCCTCTCGAGGTAAGTAAATCTTATCTAATAAATACATAAAAACTGTCCCAGCAATTATTATTAAGATGCTTGCGTGGATTCAAGAACAATGACCTTCCTTACTGTTCCAAACAGGGATGGCTAACCAGGTTTTTTTGGATTAATTTTGGTCTAAAACAAACAGTTTCGTTTGTGTGTTAAATACTTGCTGGGACCACATTCATTATGAATGATGAATATATGAAGATAGAGGTGCCTTACACAAAACTGTGTAATGGCTTTCCCTTCGGTATTTATTTTTTACACTAATTTTTAAATGCATACAAAGATATTAAATAATGGTTTATATTTATATTTTCAGGCGAAACTGGCGTGTATCCTAATGCGGAATATGCCCACATTTTCAATAATACCAAAAACACAATCAGAACCCCTGGACCCTCTCAAGGTAAGTCAATTTTATCTTATAAAGACCTAGAAAATTGTCCCAACCAATATTATGAAGATAATTGCTGAGAGCACAATCCATGACTCCGAATCGGAACACTACGTTTTCAGACTCGACCGCCGTAATTAACCCCCGATGCAAAAAAGGGGTGTCATAAGTTGGACGCTAACGTCTATCTGTCTGTGGCATCCTAGCCCTTGAGCGGAGGAATCGATTTTGACGCGGTTTTTTTTACGTGAAAGCAGGTTTCCTTGCGGTGGTTCTTAGCTATGTTTGGTAAAAATCGGTGGTTTAAAAGTTATTGGGTGCTAACGCTTTCAGTCGGGGTTTTGTAATTTACCTGGCAAATATTAGATGGCTCTAGGGATATTAATTCCACTTAACATCGGTTACAATATTATTTAGATCCGCCACTTATCACTTGATGGTGTCGTTGGGTTTTTTTTTAATTTGCCTAGCAAATAAACTTGTTTTGTATCATATTTTTGTTTTATACTTACTTGATGATGCGACTTTGTAGGTGGCGTTCTTTCCAACAAATCACTGGACACCCCATGTCCAATAAAAAAATCGAGCTCTGTTCATTCTCAAGGTATGTACTTAAAGTTAACTATTTCTTATATGTATTGTTCAGTATCACGTTGTAATTTTGTAAATAAATATTTAAATTTTGACTTTCACATTGTATAAATATGGGTGTATACCTGAAAATAAAGATTTATTATTATTATTATTATTATTAAATAAATGGTTATTCATAAAAAATGAAGGTCTACCTAATGCATAAAAATTAGCAAAATGTTTATTATTGCCACATTTAGGACTAAACAATTTATTTCAAATGAGGGCGCCATTTCGTGCATACCCTTCGCCTTAAATCTTCTTCTATATATATTATATATGTATATATATTATCAATCCATTATCATTACGAAATCTCGACAACTACTTAGCCAATGAAGATATAATTTGGCAGATAGGTAGACTGTGACTAGGAGATGTCTGCTATGGGTGCGAAATAGGGTTTGCCAGTTTGTAGGAAACTCAGTAATTTTTAAAGTGAGACACATGGAATTTTTAATTTATTTTAGTAGTTAGTAGAAAATAATAATGCATTTATCAGATTTTGAAAATAACATCCCTATAAGGGTGATATAGGGGTTGCCAGTTTGTATGAATCTTTGTCATTTTTGAAGCGAGACACAACATTTTTGAATTAGTAGTTAGTAAAAATAATAATCCATTGATTGTATTTTAAAAAATTGCATCCCCGGGGGTCCGTTAGGGATTACAAATTTATATTATTATGAAACTTTGTAATTTTTATAAATAGATCCGTCGCTCTCTTTTGCTCTAGCAAATGACAATGAGAACGGGAATGGAAGCGGATCAAAGTTCATTGGGTCCGCTAGGCCCTACACCAGTCTTTCCCAAAGTGGGCGATAACGCCCCCTTGTGGGCGCTGGAGGCTTTAAGGGCGGTAACGGGCCCAGAATAAAGTTGGGGGGCAATGAGTGATTTATAACTTCAGCTATTTCATATTTTAAAATTCACTGAAATTAAAATCCTCTTACTACACAACATCCATTTATTAGTTCATATTTATATCCTTTTTTATTGTACAAATATAAACTACAAATGTAATTAATATTTATTATTTTAATGCGTTCACAACGCTATTTATATCGTTAAAGGAATCAAACACTGAAAAAATTTCGTGTTTTAAAGTTTCGCAGGAGGTCCTGTAGTAGGGCGACCAAGTAAAACAACAGATGAACGACGACTGGTTTATTGAGCCAAAGCCTATGTCTACCTTCACAATATTTGTTTATTAAGTAGGTACCCACAACATCTCCCCCGAAATATTAAACAATGCTTTCATTTCCCTCCCAAATAAAAAAAAATTACTTAAGTTGTAAGAAGTTCTTAACATAAAGATAAACATTCACTTACAAAATTAAACTACATAACGCGTTACTACACTTAAATAAGGCTTAGCATAGAAGTATACTCTGCAACACATAAATTATAATGTAACATAAGTTTGATTGCTACATTGATACAACAAGGGCAATATCTAATCCTAATAGTAAGAAAAAAATCTAGATCTATTATATTTATATCACTGTAAGTATTTATGCAGGATGAGAATTAGTTTCACAACATGGTCACAAAAGAAACCCTGTATAGGTATTTATGAGAAATCTTGAAACTTTGTTACATATTTAATCGCTTACAGGTAATGCAAATAATAACTCCACTTAAAATTATTAAGTTAAATTTAAAAAAAAAGAAGAAAAAGACAAAGAAAAAAACAAAGTATAAAATTAAACGTTTTAGTAAACCCAAGTTTTGTGATCTGCGGATAACTCCGTGCTTATAGCTAGTATACAATCAAATCATTGACAAACAAATCGAACGGGAGGCTTCACCTCCCGGCCACTTCTAGTTGTTTTGATTTGAGGTTGCGACACCGTTTGGCACGGTCGAGGTGGTTTAGTGCTGGCAGGACCCTCGTTTTCTAAATCTAAATATTTAAAATTAGAATTCTTACTACCTACACTATCAGAATTCGGCAATTTTAAAATATGTTGACGGTTTCGCCTGTATGTACCACCATTTTCCGCCTGTACCCAGTAAGAACGCTGATCCTGAGCTGGCCTGATAACTTTAGCTTTAACCCATATGTCCTTATTTCGCATGCGTACAGTTTCATTTGGATACAAAGGTTTTAATTCTCTTGTCCCCCTATCGTAGTAAGATTTTGAATTTTTTTGTTTATTTAAACGACTATTCCTCATAGATTCCGAATAAATGATAGACGGTTGGAGTGATTTATCAGTGATAGGTAACTTAGTTCTCAATCTGCGGTTCATTAACAGTTGTGCTGGAGAATATGTCTCTCCTGAAATGGGTGTATTCCTAAAATTAAGTAACGCTAAATGCCAATCTTGACCGCTTTCAAGAGACTTTATCATCATGGCTTTTACCGTTCGGACATTTCTTTCAGCAAGGCCGTTAGACCTCGGGTACAGTGGCGAGCTGGTCACGTGACCAAATTCCCACCTGCTGCTGAATTCTTTAAACTCTTGTGACACATATTGGGTACCATTGTCTGTAACCAATGTTTTCGGTATACCAAACCGACTAAAAATATCTTTTAAAATTGATATAACTGAAACACTTTGCATATTTGGTAGCTTTGATACTTCGATGTATTTAGAATAATAGTCTACCACCAATAAATACGGCTTACCTTTAAGTTCAAAAATATCGGATGCCACAACTTCCCATGGCAAATTGGGCACGGGATGCGGCTGCAGCGGCTCGCGCGGGTTGGAGGCGCGGTGCCGCTGGCACGTCTCGCAGCCCAGCACCAGTCGCTCGATGGCGGCCGACATGCCCGGCCACCACATCACTTCTCGAGCCCGCCTTTGACACTTTTCTATTCCAAGATGACCTTCGTGAACCCGTGTTAACATCTCTTTACGAAGCGATTCTGGTATTACCATTCGATCCCCTTTAAATAATATTCCTTTAATGACATGCAGTTCCGTATACACATTCCAATAAGGTTTTACCACTGACATAGTATCTCGCTTAATGTTAGGCCATCCGTTGTAGTAGTAATCAAACACCTTCTTCAAAATACTATCTCTCTCTGTCTCCTCTCTAATCCTATTTACCATCTGAGAGCTCGCGTCAACGTTTTCATACACTGTATTTGCATGAATCATCACCTCTTCGAAAATTTCACTATCACTATCCTGCTCTGTTGTCGCGCGCGAAAGTGTGTCCGCGATGAAAAGTAACTTGCCCGGTTTATACTTTAATTCAATGGAATAATGTTGTAATCGTAGTAACATTCGTTGAAGACGAGCTGGCGTTTCATTTAAACGTTTTTTAAAAATAGACTCTAATGGTTTATGGTCACTTTCAACCGTTACTTTACTATGGCCATAAATGTATTGGTGAAAACGGGTGCAACCGAAGACCACAGCTAGCATTTCTTTTTCGATTTGCGCCCACCGCGTTTCGGCGGAGGTGAGGGCACGCGCCGCGTACGCGACGGGGCGGTCCGCCTGCAGCAAGCATGCACCGAGACCGTGCGAGCTCGCGTCCACCGACACCACAACCGGCTCGTTAGGAGAATAATACCGCAGTACGGGGGCGCTGCTTATCCTATCTTTTAATTTCTTAAATGCCTCCTCCTGAGCGCTTGACCAAACAAACTCAACGTCTTTTTTTATCAACTCTCTCAAACCTGAAGATATCTCCGAGTAATTAGGTATAAAACGGGATAAGTAATTTGTAACTCCTAAAAACCGTTCTAATTCTTTTTTATCTGTAGGAGTTGGTATGTCTAAAATCGCTTTTATACGTTTTTTATCTATTTTCATACCGGTGCTATTAAAAATATGTCCTAAAAACGAGACTTCCTGAACCCCAAAAACACACTTGTCTTTGTTGAATTTGACACCGTTTTCCTTTGCCCTACGAAGTACTTCTTGCAACCTTGAGTCGTGTTCTTCGCGAGTCCTACCCCATATTAGTAAATCATCGATATAAATAGCTACCCCCTCCATTTTAAATATCTTAAACATTTCATTGTGAAAAAATTCTGGTGCAGAATTAATTCCGAATGGAAGTCGTAAAAAACGATACCTCCCATAACAAGTGCTAAAAGTACAAAGTTTTGAGCTAGCCTCATCTAGCCTTTGCATCCAAAATCCCTTGTTTGCATCACATTTTGAAAAATACTTAGCTCCAGATAAATCGCTAGCTATTTCATCTAAGGTGGGCAATAAAAATTGAATTCCTACGTTTTACAATATTTAAAATATAAATAATAGTAAATTTTCAGGTTAGATGGATGGGTTTTCTGCTGTTCGGCCAATGAAAACTGTCAACAATATTTTAAAAGGTAAAGTTTTTTGTAATATTTGGAAGAAAAAGAATTTTCATAACCTAATAGTTATAGGCATAGAATTTTAGAAAGTTACGTGCTGTTGTTAAGTAAACTAAATATGTAGGTATTATTATTTTTTGATTAGATTGCGTCTTTGTCTGTATTTTTTTATATTTAACAGTATACAAATACAAGTGTAATAGCGGACTGACAGTTTATGTGTTATATAATCTTAAATTCCTTTTTTTCAGGACTGATGTCATCCATGTGGGGGTCAATGCAGAAAGATCGCAGACGTGTCCTTCATTTTCATTCTATAAGTGTCTAACTTTTAACGTGAGTTTCTTTTAAACCTTTTATTTATTTACATTTGGTTCTAAAACAATTAGCCAAGGTCAAACCTATGTCCCAGATTGCCATTCAGTAATATTATAAAGATCAGCCGCAGGAAGGTCACTGCTGGACATAGGCCTCGCCCAAAAATTTCCAAAACGACTGATTGAAAGCGGCCTGCATCCAGCCTATTCCTGCAACCCTGCCCAGGTGGTCCAACCACCTAGTAGGTGGATGTCTTACGCTGTGCGCCCCGGTAAGTGGCTGTCATGCGAGAACCTGTCTGCTACATTAGCCATCTGTTCGTCGTGCAATGTGCCCAGCCTATTGCTATTTCAATGAGCTAACCTGCTGGTCTTTGCAATCAGTGGTCTTCTTTTTTCTACGAATGTCCTCATTTCTGGTTCTATTAATTTGCTTAACATTCTGTATTGCTTTGTTTTAGGTGGACGAAACAGCAGCCTGTGGGTCGAGTGCGGGAAGCAGAACTACACTAATAACCTTTTTTTACAGCGAGCTGAGGGATGATGGATCGGGGATTATGTCCATTGTCCCTCTGAGTACAGATGAAGGCGTATTTGTGTGCCCCCAAATTACGCTCTTTATTGTAGATAAGGCCTATGTCCTGTAGACGTCATGCGGCTGAAATGATTTTGATGATGTTGTAGACAAAAGCGAAAACTGTTTTCTCTGCTTAAAAATTGTTCTTATCATAGTAATATTTTTCAAGCTTATGTATTTCGTTTGTTAGTATAAACAGTTTTGTATAGATGAAATCGACCGGGATAAACTTTAGTAGGGGCAACATGGAGTTTTAGTGGGTTCGAGTCCCACACTACCACTCACCATCCCCGTGGTAAGTGGTGTGAGTTGGTCATTTCTCCATGTAAAAAAACAAAAAAAAAACCCAAAATTTCAATTCTAAGAATAATGCATATAAAATTAATAAAACGCTTCCATTTGTTAGACTTGAAATACTGATGCCTATCATGTATTTTAGTATATGGTACAAAAGTCATATATGTTGTCAAGCTTTTATTCAACTCTCACTGTTTGTATGTATGTTAAATGTCAATAATTTTTAATATTATCAACCGATTAAGCTGAAATTTTGCACAGCTATGTAAAAAGGATGATAATTTAATATTATGACATCATAAAGTTAAACTGATGATGGAATTAAGGTATAGACATAGGAACTTAGCAATGAAATGGCAAAAACGTATTTAGCTCATTTGATATTTAGACAAGTCTAGAGAAATAAAATAACTAGCGGATGAGAGAGACAAATGGAAGATTTCTGAATGTTCTTCTATTTGTCTCTCTCATCCGTAGATTATTGTTGGAGTCTGCTCCACAAGAGCATAGCTCTTAAATATAGATGATAATGACTTTAGTCTTACAAAAGAAAAATAACTGTACTTGTTTTTACGTCTTATTAAATCTAGTGTCATGAAACTTGGATAGTATAAGCAAGTTCATTCCATGACACTAAATACTCTGTACAATAATTAAATAAGAAATAAATTATGTTCTGCCTTTGGAAAAAGTTAAGTATCATGGATTGAATTTTTTATATTATGATTGTACCAAATGCAAACCTTTTACCAATTTTGTAATTATTTTTCAACTTAAAATTATTCTGACGCAAGTGGTATTTGACCAAATCATTTCATATAAATTATTACCTTTAAATTTTGATATTAATGAGATTAAATGCAGGGCTTATATTATGTAATATATGTTATTAATTAGATAAGGATCGCTGTATAACTCGTCATTTGGAATTGTACTCTTTTTGCTAATAATTACCTGTATCAACAGTTAGAAATCCATTTAAATGTAGTTTGGTTATATTTTGTAATAAGATGTTCCTAAATAAATAAATCGATTGAAGGAAGTCTATGATTTTCATTTCAAATTCAAATTAGAATATCTATTTACCAAAAATACAATATACAGTAAATAGTGCTGACAGTAAAAGGAAAAAACATAACCCCTCCCGAGGCAGTCGGGTAACAATAAGTAGTAAACAAAAAACGCAATGTACATCTAAAACACAAAACCGCAATGTACCTTGCTAGGTCCTGTCATAAGTTAGTATGAACTGACGTTGTCAAAGCTCGATTCCTATCTGTCTTGACAATAACTATCTAATTTGTGAGTACGCGTGCGTGACGGGCGGCGAGAGGTCGTTTTTCCTTTCAAGAATTTCAAGGGTGCCTGCGTGTGCGGCGCGGCAACGAGTTTATTTCGAGAGTTAAAGTTAAAATGTCCAAAGAAAGGGAGCGCGAGGCATGGACGAAGACTTTAGAGCAGAGGTTCCCAAACTTATTTTGTCAAACGCCCACTTTAAAAATCAGTTATTTTGTAGCGCCCCCCATTTTTTTCACCATAAAAACCTGAATCACATATTTGTTTTGCCTGTAGTTTAATTTAACCTATATTCTAAACGAGAGAGCAATAATAATACATACACCAGTACATTAGAGTATCTTTTATAAAAAATAACAATAATCAACATTGTTAATTTTAAATAAAAAATAGCAATAATAATACAATTTTACAATAATAAAGAGTATTGGAAATGGGGACCTCACCTGCGAAACTTTAAAACACGAAATTTTTTCAGTGTTTGATTCCTTTAACGATATAAATAGCGTTGTGAACGCATTAAAATAATAAATATTAATTACATTTTTAGTTTATATTTGTACAATAAAAAAGGATGTAAATATGAACTAATAAATGGATGTTGTGTAGTAAGAGGATTTTAATTTCAGTGAATTTTAAAATATGAAATAGCTGAAGTTATAAATCACTCATTGCTTAAATCACATCAGCGCCCCCCAACTTTATTCTGGGCCCGTTACCGCCCCCCTTAAAGCCTCCAGAGCCCACAAGGGGGCGTTATCGCCCACTTTGGGAAAGACTGCAGTTTAGAGTTATATAGGGATTTGCCGTATTTATGGGACAAAAAACATAAAGAATATTTTAATAACGATATGAGACAGGAGGCATTAAAATCCTCCTCCTCCAAGTTTATAATGAAGAGGTTGGCAAGGAGACGAGCCTAGCTGATTTTAAGAAAAAACTTGAAAATATGCGCACTTCATATGGAAGAGAATTAAAAAAGGTAAGGCCTTCTTCGTGTATGTAGATAATAATGTCTGAGCCGAATGTTTGTGAGTATGTGTTGTGTATAACTACTTATTTGTTACTTTTTCACACTGAAACACGAGAGTTATAACTATACCTATATAATTAATAAATCCCTTGACTATTTCAAAGATAAGTGTTTTATAGTATAAGTATATTTTAGTGATCCGTACCCAAGGTGTCAAAACGGGACCCTACGCTATCTGTCTGTGCGTCCCTCCGTCTGTCTGTCATCCAGGCTGCATCTCAATAGCTAGATAGTTAGAATTTTCACATAATGTATTTCTGTTGCCGCTATTAGGTACATTGAAAACAAAAAAAAAACATTAGATTTTTATTGTTGTATGGGTGAAATCTTGAATACTTATTTAAGCGGTATCACAAACAAAAAAATGCATTTTAAGCCCTTTTTTATTATGGAACCCTTTGTGTGTAAATCCTACTCGCACTTGACTGTTTTTTCATTAAGTTACAAATCCTAGCTAATAACATGGGCTAATAAGAAAAGTTTTTCAGGTGAATGCTTCAAAGCAGACAGGTTCGGTCCAGTGAGGCATATATACCATCATTATGGTATTATAATCTCTTCGACTTCCTAGAGGGTACGACGGGGCCATGTCGTTTTGGAACTGATACTATGGATGAGGTCAGTAAATAAAACAAATATCAAATCTGTTGACATTATATGTTATTTTGAATTTTTTTTTAAGGTTATACTAATTTTGTAAGATTTGTACGAAATCAGTCACAAAATTTAAGTAGGTACCTACAACTTTTAACATATCCTCTTGAAAAGACACCCTGCCCTGTCCATTAAAATAAGTTGTAAAATTATTTCGCACATTATTGCCCTCATTATTGCGCTCTTTTTCACTTATATCCGCCAAAGATACTAAACCCTCAGTTTCTTTCCGCCAATCGACAAAAGAAAAAGAAGAATCTGTTATATTTTCAGTGTCCACACATTTTTTTGTAATATAAGTTCTTGATTTTCTTCTCAAAAAATTATGCAAGGCACAACAAGCCAGCACAATATTATCGACATTATCAATATCCACACTTATAGTACTTTGTCGAAAAATCCTAAAACGTGCTGCTAAGATGCCAAAAGCGTTTTCGACTACTCTTCTTGCTCGAGATAATCTATAATTGAAAATCCTTTTTTCGTGGGTTATGTTCTTGAATGGGTATGGCTTCATAATGTGCCTGTTAATACCGAATGCAGAGTCTCCCAAAAATGTGTATGGCGCTGAAATATTTCTTTCCGGTAACGTACACGAAGGTGGCAGATTTAAATTATCTGCTATTATTTTTTTTTTAAATGTCGTTTGTTGTATGACGCCACCATCAGAGACGCTTCCGTTAATACCAGTGTGCACGTACATGAATTCGTAATTCGCATTTACGACCCCAAATAGAACTACACTGAAAAAGCCTTTATAGTTATGAAAAGACGAATCACTCCCAGGTGGTTTTTTTTATAGCTATGTGCTTTCCGTCGATCGCACCAACACAATGATTAAAGTTCCATTTGTCTTCAAACATTTTAGCATTTTCTTTCCATTCAGCTTGCGTCGCAGGCATCTGAAACAAACAGTAATGTGAAATTTTGTCACAGAACTATGGTGAACTATCGCCAGAGTCCCCAGAGTTGCCTGATGTCCGTAGAAAATCACCAGTACCGAAGAAACTAAAATTACGTATACAAAATAAACAAGAAAAAATGTTCGATACTGCTCAAGCACTAATGACTCAAAAAGAAGATGACTGGGAGATCATTGGGAAATCGATTGGAATTCAACTGAAAAATCTAAATACTCATCAATAAATAATTGCACAGAAAATTATAAGTGATGCCATATTTTATGGAAAACTAGGCAAATTAACAGACGAGTCCACAATAACTCTATCATCCCAAAATTTGGCACCAAATCAAGTTATCCGTTTTCCACGCTACCAAGTGTCAGCACCATCCCCACAGTATGTAATGATTCGCAAATACGCACTCGTTATTTCCATTCTCAAATACTTTAAAAACTTGCAGGAATGTATTTATCCTTTTTTCATGTCGGATAAAATAATATAGTCATTGACAAAAGAGAAGAAATTAATGATAAAAATAAAAAGAAGCTTAGATCAAAACTGACAGAGAAAAAAAAGGAGTTTTGTTTTGGAGATGAAGTAATTTGGTCACGGAAAATAATAGTTATCTTTCCAAAGATTTATTTGCAGGGAATTTTGTAGAAACTAAGAAGCGGTAAAGGTTTAAAGATCGACCACAGACGTGGATTGCTTAGGCCATCTATTAGTCTAAATCCGTCACTGTATACAAGGACAAACCGGGGTAAGGTTTTAACTCTATACTATTTTAAAGAAGATTATCACAAGAGGATATGGATCTTCAGATGAGATGAAAGGAATTATAAAAAAAAAGGTATTTAAACTTTTGATTCCAATTTTACTACCAAGTCAATCCTATTTGGATACGCTGTTTGCATTGAAAGTATGTATGTCTACTAAGATGAGAGAGGTAGAATCTTTCTCTCAGCCTTTGCCCTACATTTACAATATGTGATCCCTATGTGGGATAAATTAATCAATATATGTTTATTTCCTGTGTTTTCTCTAATCTGTTGATAATAGCTTTCTTTAATAAAAACGACACGACGAGTTTACGATGAGATGATATGATCTATGAGGATTCACCTAATTTGTAAGAGATTTGTACTAATAAACTCTGTTGTAATCTATAGACTGGATTACGGTCCAAGGACCTTAGGTTCTTATGTTCCAAAGGAACCTGAACAGCGTTTACAATTTCTGAAGAGAACATATTTATTTTTGTCATTGACTTGAAGATACTTATATTCATCTGTTACATCAGATATCATTGATGTGTTTAATGTTTACTGATATCATTATTAACTACTTCACTTCACGAATACTTATCCTTCCTAGAATATTGCCTTCAAAGCTGGAGTTATGTAAAATGATTCAATTTCAGAAAGCAATAGCTTTGTTATTATACTTACTTACTCTGGTTGGCTGGCTTGTTCAGTGGAATGGTGATTTGTCTTGGAAAAGTCGAGACTTGAACTTGGATTGAGTAATTCTGATACTTATCTATATATTATTTTGGACCATCTAAACAGGCTGTGTTGACACTTTACTGAGTTATGCTAAAGTCACGCTCAGAGGATATGATTCCCGCTGCAGCGCAAGGAAGATTCCTTCGTCATCGTCAGTGTTATGTACACACTTGTTTAGAGAAGCCTATTTCGTCGTAAACATTCCCTTTGGACATAGAAAAGTTATGATCTGGAATGAAGTCTAGTAGACTAAGAGACTTATATTATGTGAACAACATTTATTAGAATTATTTAAACCGATTCTGGTTGAGGCTAATCTTTGGACACTGTTGCCATGGCCTTTTGAATAAGCTTAGTCTTAACAGACTTTTAACTATGTATTCTAATTGCTGTTCTAATATATATCAAAGATATTATGATGTTCTATCAAACACGGAGAAGTCGTGTAGAACTAATAAAACTACCTACTGACAAAGAGGTATATCTTAAACAATATTACAACTTATGTATACTATGGAATTAAACTTCTATTGCTGTCTGAAATGACTTCTACTCATCTTCATGAAACCTTATAAAAGCAGTATTTATTATTACAGTATTTATTTATTACACTCATATATACTGACAAAACAGACTAGAACAAATATTTGTAGAATGCTCTCTAGCAATCAGTTTCCAGTTGATTTGATATAATACTTTGATGCTCAGACCGGGATACTGTATAAGTACAGGTCTCGAAGCTGCTGGAAACGTTTGGCGAGCTTTACTCGCATTCCTCCCTCTGTCTCTTGCCTGAAAAGGTTTATTAGAGTAAATATTTATGTATGATGCTGAGCATTTGCAGACCCTCGGATGGAAAGTGTCAGTCAATGGTTGAACTAACAGTGAACGCGGGGTGGGGCGTTCTCTTTATCCGTAATAAAATAATGAGCGAATGTCTATAATATAAATATGTATATGTAAGTCTATCCTTCTACATAAAGAATCTAATATTTAGGATTCTGTATTAAATAATAAAACTAAAATTAGAGAATTAGAGAGATGAAGTCTCTAATTCTCTAATTTTAGTTTTATTATTTAATACAGAATCCTAAATACAACTGATTTATATGTACTATGAATGGTGGAACAGAACGTGTTGCGCTAGAAACTGAGTTACTGCTTTGTACAACTTGGGTCTACTACAATGACGATCACCGCCTAATCCCAGGACTCACTAAGTTCAAGATAAATATTTATAGTAAGAGAGGTCATGATAAATTAAGGTGTTTATAATTTATTTCTTAAGTTTATAGATAATTCAAATAGGTAGCGTTTAGGATGTTATATCTTGGTGCTAAATGCCCAGGATGTATCATTCAGGTTGTTACAAGTATATACGTATATCAAATTCTAAACCATATCAATATATACCAAATACCAAACCATCACCACAATATATATCTCCCTCAACACCATCTCCTCAATATACACCAAATACTGCTTCAACACCATCTCCTAAATATATTCCAAATACTGCTTCAACACCATCTCCTAAATATATTCCAAATACTGCTTCAACACCATTTCCTCAATATATACCAAATACTGCTTTAACACCGTCTCCTCAATATATAACAAATACTTCCTCAACACCATCTCCTCAATATGAAATATCATCTTCACAATATGAACAGGGTTCGTCTCACATCTATTCCACTGACACTGATTTACCAAATGTTACATTTAGCTCATCAAATGACATAGAACCCAGTGATTCTAACCAAGCTCACGAAACTAATTTTACTTGTGCTACAATTACTAAAGGTTCTGGTAAAAAAATGAAGGAGTTTCTATTGTTTAAAAAGAATGAAAAAGTGATTAACTAGCTTTGCTAGGCCATTTTCTTTACCTGTATCTGTATTTTAATAGTTATATGTGTTATAAGTGTATTTGATTAAAACTTAATATTAATATTAAAAATAGATATTTTATTTATGAGCTAAAACATTCAGGTGAAAAGGAGGGTCTTTCTTAACATTATGGTCTAGGATCCGAACTGAAAACAATCTTCACCCATTTGTTTACTGGATGAAAAGTATCATATAACTTATATCCATTCTAATATTATAAATGCGAAAGTGTCTCCATCTGTCTGCCTGTCTGTCTGTTACGCTTTCACGGCTAAACCACTGAACCGATTTTGAATAAATTTGGAACGAGGTAGATGACCTTGAGGATGGACAAAGGCAACATTTAAACCCATTACAAAAAAAGAGGTGTTCGTACATACGCAGACGAAATCGCGGGTACAGCTACTATTCAATATATTATTAATATCGTTTTCAGTTAGAATCCACTACTATTATAAAAAATGGGTACTTACTCTAATATAGTGTTTCAAACACTTGTATATAGCGGCGCATGTCTCTGGGATCATTTTCGACATTAGTTGCGGTGATATGACAGCACTAAATTTTAAATCCTCATAACTTTGACCTGTAGCCAGGAAACGTAGAGTAGCTGTAAGTCGCTCTTTTGGACTTATGGACTCTCGCATCAAAGTATCTTGTTTCTTTATAAATGGTGTTACCATACTGAGGAGCTCTTCAAAACACTCTATGTCCATTCTTAAAAAGTTTTTTAAATCTGGTGGTTCTAAATGCATCATTATATTGATGTGGCTCAATTCCTCTCGTTTTAACAACCAAGTTTTTGCCCAGGTCCTTCTTTTTCTTTTGGTTGCACCGCCGTAGCAAGTGCCAAAGCGAGGCCTATTCTTTGGTATTTTGAAAGCGTTGGCGGCATATTGACGCGCGCTTCACTACACGGTCGGTTGCGTACTAGCCAGGGGGTACAATCCATGTATTTATCGCAGGGAAATTCAACAATGTTATTCACCAATATTCAAAAGGTGTCACAGAACCTGGAATTAATACGTTTTGAGAGCTTTTCAATTTAGTAGCATTATGCATATAAAAAATTGCGTCGCATACTAAGGGATGGCGCTATACATAAAAAATATCCATGGTTTATTAAATGATACAATAGATGGCGCTGCAAACGCTATTACAGAGTTGAAAAATATATATAATATACTTATACTGATTTATTAAATCCATAGAATAAGGAATATGATATAATAAAACCTATTTACGTTTAACCAATGTCTGCCAGGAAAAAAGTGAAGCAATGTTTTTATACCGATATTATTTTTATTTTTTTAATATGGCAACTATTGACTAGCAAACAAGAAAATGACAGTGACAGGAAACATAAATGTCTGTTCAAGCGTTCACTGTTTGGCGTTGGCGCGTACGCATTTTCTTTTCGTCCCTTATTTTTTGGAATAAGTACGATACGAATTACACAAACAAGTCCGTTGAGTAGAGCTCTAGTTCCTCCGGTTTGTTTTCATAACAGTGCTGTGCTGTGACTAGTTTTCAGTGCTTATAGTGAGAAAGGACTCAATTTTAGAGATAGGACTCATTAATTTTTAAGTGAGCTGTTTGTGGCATTCGCTAACATGTCGGAGAAGAGATGTTGTGTTCCGGGATGCTACGAAAGTGGAGGTGCGTTCACATTTTAACATAAATCACTTCACCACTAGTATGTGTTTGTATCCAACCCTAACTACCTACTCTGCAAGTCACATTCTTCCAAGTTGATAGAAGACACATCTATCATCGCATAACTATTGTAACTCAGTAACAAAAACTAGAACCAATGGCTTATCGTGACTTCTACACCTACATTTGAAGTAGGGGGAAATAGGATGTTACAAAAATAATTTGTATTGTATGTTGTAAATATCAGATTTTATGCTGACCTAAAAACTAGAAAATATAATGGAGGCCCATGCCCAGCAGTGGACTGAGACTGATGATGATAATCAGTTTGTTTTATATATACACATACATATTTCTCACTACCCTCCATATCTTGATGGGAAAGTTTTGAATACCACGCAAAACCAAAGTCTATAATGTACTTTATTGAATATTGATCATAATAAGTTTATGAATTTGATTTAATTATTAATGTTTGATTTCAGAATCACATCAAGTTCTTCATCTGTTTCCTCACCCTGAAAAGGAGAGGACACGATTCAACTTATGGTTGATGGCTATTGGTGGTGAAATTTTGGCCTTAAACAATGAGTATATTTATCGACGTCGCCGTGTTTGTCATGCTCATTTTGAAGAGAAACACTGTTGTCACTTCAACCGCATAAGTAATATAGCAGTTCCTACTAAGAATTTACCAGGTTTGTCATTAATTTCAATTATATGGTGTCATTTGTTTTTGGTTTGCATGTTTAGAAATCTCAATTAATAGTTATACAATGCAAATATTCATTTCTAAATCTAAAAGATAAGATATGTAATAAACAATGTCTAAATAAAGGTATAATTTCTCTTTTTCAGACCCATTAAGCCTACCTTCTCATTCAGCTTCTTTTAATGAAAGGCGACCGATGCGGCCAATCCAGCTACCAATGGAAATTTCACCACCTGATTCAAGAGGTAATATCTATTTCATATTTACTGAGACTTCCGATTTATTTATTTTTTCACTTCTTTACTTTTAATTACAACTTCTACCATAATTAAATAACTTGCATTATTTTGTTTCAGAGACTGTAATGTTACCTGCTCATTCTGCATCTTCAAATGTCATGCAACAACCAACAGGAAGTCTACTGAAAGATTCTGTTGTTGATGTTTATGTAGATAGTAACAAAGAAAACTGCCCTTCAGTGGAAAAATTGAAAATTTCTGGGGAAAAATCTGATTATAAAGCTGCTAGTACTAGTAAGTGAAAATCTTTTTAAGTACTTATTTTTCTCTTTCATATTAATAACAGATACAATCAGTATTAGCAGGTATTTTCAACAAAATATACTATACCAATAAAATTCTCATTACCTGGTGACATAAACAACAATAATTCTTTTTCATATTTGTATTGGAATATATTTAAAAAAAAAAATCGGTCCTACTTTGATGTTTTCTTAAAGTAACAAAGAAACCTCTCTATCATATTTATTTAAAAACCATGCTTTTGTTCTCTATCATATGTATTTAAAAACCATGGTTCAATTTTTCAATTCTATTTTGATGTTTACTTAGAGTAACAATGAAACCATTCTATCATATGTATTTAAACACCACAGTTCAATTTCTTATCACCTATATTTCATCATTTATTTTTCATTTGCCTATGATGCCTATGATTGTTGTTACAAAAGCGGGAACATGATATACTAACATGAATGCAAAATTAATAATTTAGAAAACTATTCCAAGCAGTTAAAAATTAAAAATTTTTTCTTGATTTAACTTAACTTGGGTGTTAGTCACTATCCATCCATTTCTTCATTATCTATGTCATATAGTTGCAATAATTATATGTCTTTATTAATAATTATAACATTAAGTGTGTTAGGAAGACATGAGTTTCATTAAAGGACTATCCACACATTACTGGGTTCCCGTCCCGGACGGGACGGGGCGTCCATGTCCCTGTTCCCGTCAGGGCCGCGCCGGCCGGGTTCTGTGTTGACACATATCAGGGAAATGTGTCGTGACTGATACGCACACAACAATGGCCTTATTTAACACTGAGGAATTGGCAATGAAACGGCCTCCAGGACACTAACGGCTCAGCCCTGAACTATGTGAACGAGTTCATACAAGTCATATGTTACCGATTTTTCTCTGTACCGGCCAGGATCCGTCCGGGCCGGGAACCCGGCAATGTGTGGATAGCGCTTTACTTAATTTCTTTGTTTGATATTTATTTATATTTATATTTTATGTTTGACAGCTACAAAGAAAACAAAGAAGAATTCTATGACTATGGGAGAAGGACAGCTATATAGCAAACTTGTAAAATTACGAGTAAGACTCAGTAAATGTCGAAATAAACTGAAGAGACAAGCTGCAACCATCAAAGCTGCTAAAAATATTTCTAGTAATGCTGATTTTTTGAAAACAATGGAAAATTTGCCTAGTGCTGCTAGAATCTTAACCATGATGCAGATAAGAGAACATAAAAAGACAGGAAAAGGCAGAAGATTTAGTCTTGATGAGAAAATTTTGACGCTTAGTATATTTAAGCAAAGCCCTAAAGCTTACAGATTTTTAAGAAAAATTTTGATTCTGCCTGCACCACAAACGCTGATCAAAGTTCTCCATAGTGCAAATATAGAACCCGGCCTTAATAAAAAAGTGTTTGGTCAACTCACTCAAAAAGCAACAAAAATGAAGCCAGAAGAGAAACTTTGTGTACTTCTCTTTGACGAAATGTCACTTAAGGCTAATATACAATACAATGAAAGAAAGGATAAGGTGATTGGATTTGTCACTGATGGTGTAAGAACAAAAGAAGACTATGCTGATCATGCACAAGTCTTTTTGATAAGGGGCTTGATGAAAAATTATAAGCAGCCCATATCATATTCTTTTTCATCGGCTGCCACCAAAGGACCTGAGTTGGCTATGCAAATAAAAAAAATAATTTTGGAGCTACAAACAGCCGGGTTAGAAGTAGTGGCAACTATATGTGATCAGGGTGCCAATAACCGTTCAGCTCTAAAAATTCTCATAAATGAAACGAAAGCAAATTTATTAAAACAGGGTGAAGAAGGAAGAGAAAATGTATTTATTATTAATGACCAAGAAATTGTGCCTCTATATGACACGCCACATTTACTCAAGTGTGTAAGAAATAATCTTCTAACAAAAGATTTAAAATATAAAATGGATGGCAAGGAAGGAACAGCCAAATGGCAGCACCTGGAGTTGTTACACAAAGAGAACCCTGGATACAGAAACCTTAAACTGATACCCAAAATGACAGACAGCCACATAAATCCAAAAAAAATTGCTAAAATGAAGGTGAAGTATGCAGCCCAAATATTTAGCCAAACTGTGGCAAAGAACATGGGATATCTTGCAGGTAAGACTAAAAATTTAACCATTCCTGTAAAATCTCTCTATCGCTTATTTGTGTCCAAAATTTAAATATTGACTTTATATTTGAAGTATGAAAATATATGTTGAATCTCTCAATTATCCTCATTCATATTATAAGTGAAATGAATTATATGGATATTTTTAATTTTAGTAATGAGCAGTAAGATTTTGCAATTATGAACCATTTGCCAAAAGACGCTATAAATTGTGGAATCCTTAGCTTCTTTTTAAAGCCTACTTGTATAGTTTTAAAATAATATTTACTTTTATTCCATTACAGACAAGAAAATTCTGCCTCCAGCGTGCAAGGAAACTGCGAATATCCTGCTCTTTTTCGACAGTCTCTTTGATTCTGTCAACGGAAGTTACCAAAAAACTACCAATCATTCTAAACCCTTAAAGCAAGCAGTGACACCATTTTCAAAGCACAATGCATTTTGGGACAGCGCTAAAAAAACCTTAAGGGAAATGAAATTTATAGATCCTCAAGGGAGACCAGATAAAACTCTATCATTAATTAACTGGGTATGGACACTTGAGGGAATACAGTTATTATTAAAAAAATTAAAGAATAAATATTCTATTACATCCGTTTGGATGAGACATTTAAATCAGGACCCAATTGAAAATTTCTTTGGGTCCGTAAGAAGTCATGGGTGTCGCAATAATAACCCCACACCCGAACAATTTGAAGCAGCCTTTGCTACCCTTCTCATAAATAATTTATCGAGTGTCCATACCCCAGGAAGAAACTGCGAAAAAGATAACAATGAAACTTTGCATGCTCTCATCATCAGTGAGGACTGCAAAGAACAGAAAATAACAGATTTTTATGAAATACCACAAATTTCGTTAACACTTATCACTGAAAAACAATGTCCAAAAATTATTGCGCCTTTGCAATATGTAAGTGGGTATTTTTTGAGGGAGGGAAAAAAAACAATATTTAAAGGGTGCAAAACTTGTAATGATAATTTATTCTGTAAAAATGAAATTGAGTACATAAAATACAGAGAATACTGTGGTCGAAATTGGCTTTGCAGTCCTTCACCTGAATTAATAGAATGTGTTTCTAATTTCCAAGACATTTATGATAAAATGTTAAATTGTTATTTAAGTGTAGAAAATTTAAAATGTTTTATAAAAACGATTATCCTTTTGAATATCTCTTTTAATTTTATAAAATGTAAAAAACATAAAGAAAGATTAGTGGATTTTTTAATAGATTTAAGTACTAGATTTTTTATTAATCATTATTGTAAAAATATAAACAAAATTATGTCGGGAAACAGTGAATATAATGATGATGAGGGCAGTGCTAATAAGGAAAGAGCTAAGAAAGTTTTTAATAAATGCTACAAAAGAAAAAAATAAAATTTATGATAGTCCTTTTATGTTTTATTTCGTACCCTCCCTTTCCAAATCCATAGAAAAAAAATGAAAAAATGGATCAGGTGGTACTGTAGGTACCAACCGTGCTATACAGCAGCTATATATAGGTAGAATTGGATGACGTCACTAACATTAGTACCATCGTAAAAATAGAGATGGCGCTGTAGCTTCGCTTTCCCGGAAAGCCAGCCGAGATTGGTCTCTATTTTTAGTATATATAAAGTACTCTGTGGTACTAGCAGGCAGGGACGTGTGTAGAGTCGTGCCCGATTTTACCCCCACTATCGCTCTCCCATTATCGCCTCCGATTTTAGGGCCGTGTGTAGATACCTTGTGATATACAGGTTTTTTCAAAGCAATAGATTTTAAAATATGTTTGACTAGTACATGGGAACTTAGCTGACCAGAATTTTCAGCACTACAAAGTGTAGAGACTACTGATTTATGAAGTAAAATAGTATTATAAGAGAGATTTGAAGCTAGGTATAAATCGGCCAAATATTTTGCTTAAATTGAGCCATCTGGATGAAAGGGACTTAGGTTTGATTCCTTACACCAGGAAATCCACCTATTCCATGCCGCTTTGTAAGTTCGTTTAGTAGAACACCTTCATGAATTATTGAGTAGATCAATCTGGGATTTAATCCAGGTTTTTAAACTGTCTGACCACCCCCACATTTCCAAACTTCTAGGGTCATGTCCTGAATTTTGGGTGGCGGAAGACCGGTCGACGTGTCCATCAGATACTGTTGTAAGTTGTGAATTGTGAATGGAGCTGCCAGTGCACGGGACTTGAGGTCTGCTCTCCAAAACACACGTTCCCATCGTAGAACGATTAGTAAAAACATGCCCTGATCCTGGTTGAGGTGAGCCAGAACCTTGGGAATCAGGTAAGGCGAAGGGAAAATCCACGCTAGGCTGTATTTCCAACTCCGGGAGAACGCATCGTGATAAGTAGCCTGACTGCCCGTTTGGTCTAGGGAAACGTAATTGGAAACTACGTGTGCGTTCTTCGAAGCAAACAAGTCTATGAGAGGAATTCCGAATCTCCGAAAAATTTCCTCTGTACAAGGTGGCAGTAGATGCCACTCTGGGAGTAAACGGTAACGTGATTGCAATGTAAATGCTGCTCCTGGCTGGTCCATCGACCCGAAAACGACACGTTGTCTATCTGGGCTCCCCAGCCTTGGTCGGACGCATCTGTCACCATAAAGTGAGACGGGAGGCAAGTGAATTGTCGATGAGAGATTGTGGTTGTGAAGCCACCAGGACAGGTCGTTCAAGACCTATTGTTAGAGGCTGTCTTTTTGTATTCGGTGTTTTGATCAGAGCATTGAGAAACGATAGTAATGCTCGGTGGTGTAGTCTTCCCCTCGGGAAGACAAAGCTGGCAAGGTTCAGGAGACCTACGAGACTTTGTAAGCTTTTGAGATCCACAACACCCTGGTCCAAGATTTGTGATATTTTTGTTGAGAGAGTGATACCTTTTTCTTTGGGTAGCGACTTCTTGTTGGCCCAAGTGTCCCAGTGAATACCGAGAAATACTAGGCTCTGCTGTGGGACTACGACTGACTTGTTCATATTCACTTGCCAACCTAGATACTGTAGTCTCTCTAAAAGTATGCGAACATGGGATTCTAGTATCTGGCGATTTTGATGGACAACAAGAAAATCGTCCCAATAGACAATGATACGGAGTCCCAACTGTCTCAGACTCTGTGCCACCCAATTGGTCAGGGAGGCAAATACTTTGGGTGCCGTGCTGAGGCCGAAGGGCAGGCATGTCATTTCTAGCAATTGGCCTTTGTATAGGAGTCTCAGAAACCTTCTGTGAGATGGGTGGACTCCAAGATGAAAATAAGCTTGTGATAGATCGATTTTGCACAACCAATCTTTCGGCTGCAGAAAATCTGAGACGCGTTGTATGTTCACTAACCGAAATTTTTCCGTCATTACATATTCGTTCAGAGACGAAAGGTTGAAAATAGGGCGATGGGTGCCATCGCCTTTCGATTTAAGGAACATAGTGGACACGAAACTTGGAGACGGTTTGACTACTTCTAAGACACGTTGATTTACCATTTTTAATAACATGGTTGTCATGGGCTTCGATTCAGCGGTATTGAGCCGATTTTCGATCAGATGTGGCATCAAAAGTGGCGGTTTTTGATGAAAGGGTATGCGGTACCCTCTTATTATCTGTAGTATGAACGGTGGAGCACCGAGAAGTTCCCATCGTTCGTAAAATAGAAGTAGTCGCCCTGCTGTGAATTGATTGTCAATACTTACCACGTCTTTTTCCACGCATTTTGAAGTCTGAGGATGTCCCAGAAGGCTTGCGGTTTCTGTACTCCTGTGACTTAATCTTGCGACCACCCCTGGGACGAAAGGAACCTCTAGTATTATTATTAAATACTGAGCGAGAGTCAGCATTATAATTGCTATGTCCCATTGGAGGACAAGAATGGTAACAACCCTGCGGAGGTTGTTTTGTATGGGCAATGTGCGACGCACAACATCCATGAGAGCTTGTGGCACCCTGCGCGGGTCCATTGCTAGACGCCTGCCTCTGCGGGGGGTGGCGATTTGATTTGCTCGAAACAGCTTGCGCAGCTGGAGCACTGGAGCTTGAGCTTGGCTTCTGCAGGGGAAGGAAGGCTCTCCGTACTCCACCGGCTTTTTAGAGGACAGATGTCAAAGATTCGGCATTAAATAAATGTTGACACGAGGGTGGAATTTTTCGCAAGGCCACTTTTGTAAGCGGATCGCGCACAAAATTGATAATACCATCTCTTCTCATTTGTACAACTTCAGCTCGGTGGCCACAAATGAGTTGGAGCAGTTCTGAAGAAACTTTAAAAACATCACCCTTCAAAAACAATTCTTCTACTTTTTCGCGTAACCCATCATAAAATTCTAATTCACGGGCCCATTGTAAAAGTTCGCGAAGAGACGATTGCAAAACCTCACGCTGTTTGAGAACGCAAGAAGTTAAAGCAGCGTAAGCCTTTTCTGAATTTGCTAAATGGCGTGATGAATCATAAGATTTTAGTTCGTCATTTACTTCTAGTTCAACGAAACCGGGGGTAGAACTATATATTTTTGAGTCTCCGCATATCGCACTTCACATCAATTATTATCAAAATATTGAATTTCTTTTAAAACCTTTAAATTTTCAATCGAAGTTTTAGGCACAGAAGGCTCCTTTAATTTTGTATCAATTTCGAACACAATATTTGATTCTATAGGTGAACCGGGTAAATTACTTTTAGATTGAAGGGGGCTATTCTGTTCATATAATTCACCACTAACATTTCCATCAACAATATAATCGTTTTGACAAGAACTTAAACAATTTTGACTATTCTCATAGAAATAAACTTTATTCCTGATCACTTAGCTCACGACATATTTTATTGTAACGTCGTCGTTACAATAAAATATGTCGTGAGCTATCACGTTGCCTATAATTATCTCGGCGAAATTTGCCTCCCCTATTTTTACGCTTAGATTTATTAACAGAGGAACTAGAACTAGACGATGAACTAGATTCGCTATTGCTCGAAGAATCACTGCTAGAACCACTACACGAACGTTTCCTTTTTAATGATTTTTTATTTTTCTCAATCCCGGATGGGCCCGGACGCGATGAATTGTCTCGGTTATTGTTAACAAACTCCATTTTATTTAAAGCATGGGAATTGGAAACACTTTCACTTTCTGTGGAAAAAGTCGTATTATGCACAAAAATAAAGTAAGCACTATAGTGGGTAGCATAAAAATAAAAATAATTCTTAAAACACCTTTCGAACGGAAAGTCCGTTATTAGCAGTTTGGAAAACTTAAATAAATTAAATGATTAATTTGAACTTAGTATAAAATACCTATATAGCTTTTCTTGAAGAAAAAAGGAAAATTAAAATTTAACAAGAATTTCTTGTGAAATTAAAGAACAGAAAAAGGCAAAATTAGAAAATAAGAAATTCAAATCATACCAGAATTTTACGCAGTCCAAGGCACGACCGTGCCGCCGCAGAAAACAAGACGCCAATGAGGTAAAAAACAGCGAACGCCGAAGAGGCGATCTCGCCCTACCTGGTGAGGTAAGTGGGAATCGTGCGAGCGAGACAGCACTATATGGTAGACAGAGACAGCAGAAAACGTATAACCTATGTCATTTATGTTTAAAGTTTCAAATAACGGTCAAGTACTTTAATATAAGTATATTTTATCTATAAATTATAATTATTTTTACAATAAATAAAAATGTACTTTTTTTACAAAAACATCAAGTAAAACAATACATCCACCTATATTGATGTCAGTGAGTTGTAAGTGCTCTTTCACATCAATTAATCAATTAACCTAAATCCCTATCATAAGAACTATAGCACTATAATATTTATCACATGTGTTAACTCCATACATCTGAACAATATTTCTTGTTGGAATCTAGTTTCTTGAGGAATTTTACAGCGTCTGCATCAGATTTGCCGCCGGCCTCCTTTATAGCTCGCAGGACGATTTTTCTTACATCCACAGCCATATTCTTAGCATCTCTGTAAAAATTTAATTATATATAAGAATAACAAGCAAAAAAAAAATGTGAAATTGGTATGTAGATAGACGTGGCTTACAATAACCTGCATTTCAGACTGACGTTTATATTCATTGTCGGTTATGTAATAATGAAATTCTAATTATCATAACCATTAATCAGACCTTAGGTTCAAGGTAGTGGTTTGTTTTTCTGTTTGTTACTTTATGAGATTAATACCTAAAAACATTGACCTGTACCGCAACGCATTTTAATAAAAGTTAAGAATATAACCTTACCCACAAACATAAAAGTGTCCATTCCGGTTGCCGAGGACGTCCCATATCTGCTGCAGGTTCTTCTCAAGCAGGTGAGTCACGTACACTTTGTGCGCTTGGTCACGGGAGAACGCACAGTTGAGCTTCAAGAGGCCACTCTTCTCGTACTCCTCCAGCTCCTTAAATTTTGATTTTAGTTTGACCGATGCTATTTTGCATTCAACCCTACAATACCATCATCACATGCAAGGACAATATGATCAAAAACGACTTATGAAATACATATTTTTAGAGAACAGAATTGCTCGTTAAAAATTGCTCGTTAAAAATAATAGAAGTACTTTGCGAGACTAGCTAGAAAGCGGACCCCGTTTTCTCAGCATTACGGCTGAGAATGCAACTAGAAATGCGCTGAGATGAGAGAGAGAGATAAGAGACTGCGAGACTCTCAGCCGAAATCAATACAATGATACTTGATTTACATCTAAACAGCCGTAAATGTCCGGGAATGTATTAATTATAGTTTATGTTTAGATAGACAAATCTATATTCCTCTTCCAACGCCACAATTATGTAGACAAGCATAGGAAGAATAAGAAGCCGCGAAGCTAATTTTGATATAGGTGTGCGTGTGCATGGTGTGCTCCTTTCCGAATCCTTATAAACAAACCGTCAGGTTTTAGGGACAAAATTGTGCCAAAATCGCGACATAGTTAAAAAAAATTGTTCCTCCTATGGTCAAAAAGTTATAGTCGCAGAATTGGAACACTCATTAAAAGACCTGGATAAAATCATATCTCATTAAGTGCTACAGCTGTGTAGAGTTTATATATGAAAAATTAAGACTTAATTTGTATCATAGAATAACAGTTACATTAATAGATTTTAACGTTTTATTTAGATTTTAACGTTTTATTTAGATTTTATACGGGTTCGTTTGGATCACTCAATTCTCGTAATTTCCTACTCCGACTGGATAAATTCGTTCTGCTTTTTTGATATAATATAATAATACTTTAGAATGAATTTGTTCCATAAAAACCTTAACCATTGAAGCGCTGGTAAAACAGCAAGTTGAAAATACAAAATTAAATATATTTTCAATTGGCTTATCGACGGGCGATAGGCCAAGATATATGCCACTGAATTCACCTCTTGATAAATAAAGTCTTGCTGTCGATGTCGGCATCCAAAGAAGAGGACATTGTCCCCAACCTGCTGGCCGTTCCACCGTGCGTGCGCTCTCTCCTGCAGAAACCCCCGGAACGGCGCCAGCCCGGTGCCTGTGCCCACCATTATGATAGGCGTCTGTGTACGTATTGGTAACCTGTAATCATCACAGTAGGTACTTTTATCAAATTTTAATTTATTATTCTTCTAGCGAAAAGATCATACATGATAATTACGTCGTACTTAATCCCTTACAGCCCTACAGGTAAGAGCATGGGATAATAAGAAAACACAGTTAAAAAAAAAACTAGGTCTGTGTTAAGCACTAAAACAAACAAAGTGTAGTTAACAAAGTAAGCACCAAAGTGTAGTTGGGCGAGTAGGTGTAAGGAAATCAAATAAGAACGGGTTTTAGCAATCCGGTATATTTTTGATACGTATCACTATGTGATTCCGCGAGATTTCCACCCATTCCCTTGATTAACTTTTATGACCTGCGCGTGATAAACAGCGACTGATACATTCTACATTTTTAGAGTACAGTAGTAAACAAAGAACCCTTTTATTTTCGCCATATCTCTCTGTCTGTCTGTCTGTCCGTCCGCGATTTTACTCAGAGACTAATTACTAGAAAGCTGTAATTTGGTATAGGTATGTATATTAATCATGCCAAAAAAAGTGGTAAAATGAAATATTGAAAAAAATATTTTTTAGCGTAGCTCCCATACAAGAAAAGTAGGAGTCATTTTTTTTCTCGACTAACCCATCGTGTGGGCTATCGTTGAATAGGTCTAACAATAATATTGTGAGCTTGTGAATATCATTTTTTTGATTTATCGATCCATAAACAGTCAAGTGTCCCTCTCTATCTATTATTCGGTTATGTATGTAACGAAGTTTAAAGGAAAACTATCAGAGCTAAGTAGGGTTTATAAATTAAAAAGTTATAAATCAACCAACGTATAAAATGTACTGGGAAAAGGCAAAGTCATTCAAATTCAATTAAAAATTAGTTTTTAGACGTTTTTAGTGGCGTGAACTCAAAGTGGGCTTTCGCAACTACGGAACCCTACACTGCGCGTGGCCCGACACTCACTTGGCCGGTTAGTCTTTTCTCCTAGACCAGCATGGAAGCAAAATATATTTTTGTATTGGTTTCTTGGAGTTACATACCTAAACTCAGATTTCCTGATATAGATTGGCACGCGAGGCAGTGGTTGGCCATGCTCGGGCTTGTGCTGGGCGAGCCACGAGGTGGTGACGCCTTTGTTGACACGGCCTAACGTTGTCTTGTACTTCACTACCACTGCCGTCACATGGACCGAGTCTGAAAACAACTGAAAATGTATTTTAATTCAAAATCAAATCATTTTACTTGTGTATAGGTAATAATTAATCTATGAATAAGAACTGAGAGGAAAATTTCAATATATCTCGTACCTACTCAATCGTATCTTCTAAATATAAGATAGTTAGCAAAACAATAAAGATTTAAATCTTTCCAAGGTATGATATCATACATCAACACAGTTTTTTTTAAATTAACCTATACTGTCCCACTGCTGGGTAAAGGTCTCTACCATTTTCTTCAACTTTTTTTTCCAGTGCAGCTTCTGACTGACCAATCTAACAGATAATATAAGAACTTTGCTCATAGTCGGGTTTTAGTTTTTAAAACTATAAGTATCTTGTTCGTTATACCATGGAAAAATACGTGTACTTTATGGCCCCACATCAAACATCGCCAACTCCACACTCATGTAAGCTAAAAATAAATTAAGCCAGTTGCCAAGTCTTCCGATTCGATTGTTTTATTAGTACAATCATACACCAAAGTTCAAGGTGAGTTCGATACCTTTAATGACATAGGTACATACAATAAGATACTTAGGAGGGGAGGTCAAAAAGTTCACGAAATGGAGAGGTGGTTAAGTCGTCCAGGTAGGCACAGTTAATCACCTCATTCAGAGTATATATGCCATGTTTGAACTTCATCGGGTCATTAACTAACTTTTAAGTTATTAACCTACAAACACGTGAATCGGAAAGAAGTAAGTCAGTATGGAGGAAATTGAACACCGCGCCGTTACAAAATTCCAAACAGAGAAAATCCGCTCACACGGTTTTCCAAGAGCTGTTAGCGATTTACGCAAACTCTGCCACTGGTGCAACCATGCTTTACAAGTGGCATGATCTTTTTAAACAAGCAAGAGAGTCCATCGAAGACGACCCTCGCTCCGAAACGGCCAATGGAGGTCACCACACCGGAAATCGTTGAAAAAATAGAAAAACTTGTATTAGAAGATGCCCGGCTGAAGTAGAAGCAGCTTGCAGCAATGGTTGGTGTATCCGAAACAAGTATCTATTTTAAATACCCTGCATCATCATCTTGGGATGACTAAGTCAGTGCAAGATGGGTTCCGAGAATGCACACGCCACTTCAAAAATGCGAGGGTGTTGAGTATTCTCGCCAGTTTTTGGAGCTCTGTGGAGAGAGATAGGGAGAAGTTATGGCCAGGATCGTTACTGGATATGAAACCTGGGTTTACCACTATGAACCTGAGTTAAAGCAAGAGCCGAAGCAGTGGCATAAAAAAGGCACACCTCCTCCAAATAAGTTCAAAGTATCACAATCGGCCGGAAAGATCAAGGCGACTGTCTTTTGGTATACAGAATGTATTTTACTGATTGATTATAAAGATCGTGGTGTTACTTTAACGGGACAGTACTACGCTTCATTGCTGGAAAGATTAAGAAGCTATCAAGGAAAAAAGAAGAGGAAAACTGTCGAATGGTGTGCAAAGATTCAAAGATTCAAATGTTTATTCAGTAATTAGACCTTTGCAGGCACTTTTACACGTCAATAAGTATAATTTATGTTACGTGTAAAGTATATTAAAATTTAATTTATTTTTAAAGAAAAGCTACCGATACCAGCGCTTCGTAACGACCACTGCTGAGAAGAAACGCCGAAAGAAACTCATTTTCACAGTATTGGTCGCCTACTCGCCAGAAGGGCTTTGTCATATTATTATTATTGTCTTTTAATTAATAAATACTTATAATATAATACAATGTTGACACATTATAACATGTAATGCTTGCGAACAAGTAAACAAACATAAATTGCGTAATAAAAAATATTAAGTAGTCAAAAAAAAGCGAAGCCGAGCTGACCAGTCCCTCCCGGCAGCACCCGTTCACGAGTTGACGCACAGATCAGCCATCGTTAAACTCAACCATATTAGAGGGAATCCAACGACCCGACCAGCGACGCCACCACCGGATTGGACATTTTAGTGAGCATGAAAAACCCGAACTCGCAGACCTTGTCAAGGAAAATATTAATTATATGTTGGTCACTTATTGATCGCAGAGCATTTACATGTTTTTACAGTAAGCTTATTATGGTAACAGAAAATGCAGCTATTTATGTTTCATGTGTGGAGTGTAATGGAAAATGTTTAGAAAGTATCCACGCGTTTTAATCTCTTAAATAATCATTGATAGTATAGTACGCATTGTTTAATAAAACTTTTTTAACATGTGTTTTCAAATTTTGCCATTGGTAGGTTAACGATCGCTTCAGAAAGTTTATTAAATAATGTTATACCTAGACTTAAGAGTGACTTTCTAGTTTTAGCAAGTCGAAATTTAGGCGTATGAAGCTGATTTTTGTTGCGAGTATTATAACTGTGAACATCACTATTTTTTTTTTTGAAATTATTTAACCTAGATTTAACAAATAGAAGATTGTCGTAAAAAAATTGAGATGTCACACTTCACAGTAAGAATATTTATAGATTTAAATAACTCTCTTAAGGAATCGCGTGATTTTAGTCCGTAGATCGACCGAATTGCTCTCTTTTGTAGCACAGAGATTTGCATGTATGTTAGCCGCTTTACCCCATAAGAGCAAGCCATATGACATTATGCTGTGAAAATAACTAAAGTATACTAGCCTAGCAGTTTCAACGTTAGTACACCGTCTGACCCTCCTCAAAGCATATGCTGCCGAACTAAGATTCTTGGCAGTGGCCTCAATATGTTTATCCCATTTTAAGTTCCAGTCTACAGTTATGTCTAAAAATTTGGTGTTGGGTACCCATTCTAGAACTTGACCATTAAGACTCAAAGGTATGTGAGTATTAGGTTTATTCAATAGTGAAAAATTAACGCACTTAGTCTTTTGTGTGTTTAAGGCCAGATTATTAGTCGTAAACCAACTAAGTACTTGTGACATAGTATTGCTTACATCGTCATAGTTTGTGCATTTTCTGTCAACCTTAAAAAGTAAAGATGTATCATCAGCAAACAATACTACTTCACACAACTTTTCTGCAAGACAGGGGAGGTCATTAATATAAATCAAAAACAAAAATGGACCAATTATTGAACCCTGAGGCACATCCATGCTCACAGGTGCACTAATTGAGGATACTCTGTTGATTTCAACTCTTTGAGTTCTATTATCAAGATAAGGCGAAATAACAGAGAGTGCAGTATCAGTAACGCCATAAAATTTTAGTTTATTTTTTAATATTATGTGATCGACACAATCGAATGCCTGCGACAGATCGCAAAAGATACCTATAACGTCTTGTCGATTCTCCCAGGCTTCGTAAATAATTTTAACTAAGGTCGCTGCTGCATCAAGTGGTAGAGCGCCCTTTTTAAATCCATATTGGCGACAGTGAAGTAATTTATTAATATTAAAATACGATACTAGCTGGTCTAATATAATTTTTTCAAATATTTTACTTAAAGCCGGTAATATTAAAATTGGTCTATAATTGTTCGGATCATCTTTGGATCCCTGTTTAAACAGTGGTATAACTTTACTTGCTTTCATTAAGTCAGGGAAAACACCTTCTGAAATACATTTATTAAATATTAAAGTTAAGTGAGGAGCAATCAGGTCGATGATACTGCTCAAAACGGAAACCGAAATACCCCATAGGTCCTCAGTTTTTTTAGTATTAAGAGCCTTGTAAGCTGAGATAATGTCATATGGAGTTATGCTAGTAAAGGTAAAAGTTGTTTTGGGCGTAGATGAATTACTTTTCAATAGTTCATCGGCGGCGTTCGGACATGAAAGCAATGACTGGGTGATATCTTTGGAAATGTTAGCAAAAAAAGTAATGAATTCATTAGCTACTTCGATATCCGAGTCAGCGGTTTTATCTCCAATTTTTAATGTGAATGTTGAGTCCCTAGTATTGGTTTTTCCTGTCTCATTATTAATAATTGACCATGTTGTCTTAACTTTATCTTTAGAATTTTTAATTTTGTTCGTTAGATGTAATGCTTTCGCAGCCAAACACACCTTTTTGAACAATTTTGAATATTTTTTAACATATACCAAAAAATCCGCATTAAAATTATATCTTTTTTCACCATATAGTTCATATAATTTCCTCCTACTAGTGTAAATACCTTTAGTAGCCCAATCACAAAATTTAGGTTTATTATCAGCTTTAAGAGTTTTTAGTGGGAAGCTTTTGCTAAACTCTCCTTCCACCGTGTTAAAAATATTTTTGTAATGGTCGTTAGGGTTTGCAATAAAATCTAATCTAGGTAAATTATTTTGTATACATTCCCGAAAATGCACTCTACGATTGGTAGTAATAGGCCTGATGTTCTATATTTCCTCTTATATATGCACTACCTACTGCAAATTTATTCGGAAACACTAATTGATTATCATTTTGGAAAAAGTGTTCCGTGACACAAAAAATATCAACATTGTTACTTTCTAGGAACAGGCAAGTTTCTAGATATTTGCTGGTGAGGCCCTGTATGTTCTGATGCACAAAATTAATGTTAGAGGACTTCACCATTGTCTTATTATCTAGTTTTTTAAGTTTTTAGTACTTGTACTAATGTTGGTCGGTTTAAAAATATGATATGCTAACAATTTAGCAAACGTCGTCTTAAGCCTAGTACGCAGGTACACTGTACCATTGTATATATAGCAATTATTAAGAAATCTATTTATATCAATGACATTAATTTTTTTGTGATGCCACACCAAGTTACACAGATAGATATTCAACATATGAATATGCTTGTTCATATAACTATTATTAAGATATGAAAAAAGACAAATTACTATCTTGCCTACACCCAACTCCTCTATACCTGAGAGAACTTTAATACAAGAAAGTATATTGTCACGAGTTACATTTAAACTATTTCCTTAAGCTAAAATTAAGGTCGTGTTACAGTCATATTTTTCAGATTTTAATTTTGACACTAACTGGCTAATATGTGCCCCTGGCATGCATATATTGGTAACATTTTGATTAGTGTAATTTTGCTCCTTTTGCACAACGTGCCATGTTGCGACGGCTGCCATACACCGATGCGGCTTTGATAAACTGAACCACCCACCTTATAGTCCAGACTTGGCCCTTAGTGACTATTATTTATTTCCAAAAATGAAGAAAGAAAACTACGGGGAAACATTTTTGGAGACGATGAAGAAGTCAAGTCGGCAATGTCGGCCTATTTTGACATTGAAAACAAATTATTCTTTTTTATCCGAGAGATAGAGCTCCGAAAAATGTATTAGGGTTAAGGCAGAATACATTGGAAAGGAAAAACAGTTTGGTGTTTAATTTCAACTTCATTCTGTCTCATCTATGCCTTGACTACGAAAAAGCTTTTGACCGAATACCTATAAAAAGACTAATACGCAAATTAGAACATCTTGGTATACGTGGGAAACTATTAATATGGATCAAAGATTTCCTTACAGGTAGATCCTTCCGTGTTCGAGTGGATACCCTTTCAAGCCCAAGGCTAGTTCTTAGCGGTGTTCCGCAGGGTTCTGTTCTCGGACCCTTGCTCTTTATCCTATACCTAACTGACCTAAAATAGGCGTTACAAGTGCCATTCTCATTGTTCGCAGATGATACAAAACGATTTGGTAACCCTAACACTCCGTTCCAAGAAATCCAAAAAGGACTAGATGATATCCAAAAGTTGACACTCAACATAGATAAATATAGGGAAAAAAAATCCTCGCAAAACCTACTATCTTGGCAATCGGCAATTGACCCCCGTGGAATCACAAAAAGACCTTGGCATAACAATTACTACAGATTTGAAATGGGAAACTCAAATAGTCAATATGGTAAAGAAATCAAATTCTATGCAATATCTTATCAGAAAATCTTTCATAAGTCTGACACCGAAGACCTTTGTCAAACTTTATAAGACATAAATAAGACCTCTGTTCGAGTTTGCTTTTGTTATTTGGGATCCATACTTCAAAAAAGATAAGAAACTCATTGAAAATGTACAACGAAGAGCTACAAAACAGGTGAAATCCTTACGAAATATGCCATATGGACAAAGGATGAAAGAACTGAACCTCACGTCACTAGAATGTCGAAGACAGTGAGGCACCTTAATCGAGACTTACAAGATTCTAACAGGATATTATGATGTACCCAATCTACAAGACATATTTACATTTTCTAACAACAAACGATTGAGAGGGCATCAGCTGAAATTGTGCCGTATGAAATCAAAAAGGAACCCATTTCATAATTTTCTCTCCAATCGAGTGGTTACAGACTGGAACAAGCTACCAGAGAATGTTGTGACTGCACTTTCAGTGAACAGCTTTAAAAACAGACTAGATAAACACAAGATCTCCAAACATTAAGACTCACACGCATCAGCTTAATAAGCTGCTAGTGTGTTCTACAATAAATAATAATAATAATTCCGCGAACTTTTTGACCTCCCCGGACATCTTATCAAAAGTTATTACAGGGGTTATAACTTTTGATAAGTTAACTAACACGGGTGTCAGATTTTTCGACCTACTAGGGCCCGTGACGTAGCTGAATAATCGTCATTTAGTAATAAGTAATTTAAGCACAAGTGAGCACTAGTGTGTGTTGTAGGTACTTTTTTCCTTCACCGAAAGTGTGGTCGATAAAAATTAGCGTCAGATTTCATACAAACTTAAGAGATACAAGCAGGGCCGGGCGGGGACCATATTTTTCGGTCATAGATTGCGCTCTGAAACCACCACCACTTCAAACATTGGTACAACTTACTTTGGGACTTGATGAAATAGAGTAGTATCTTGGTTGTAAACGCGGCATCAATCTGCAGATGTAGTCCAAGGGGGGCCTGCACGATTTAATATCTTCTAACATTTGTACAATATTTCGACTAGCATCTTCTATGAAGGATTTATATAATGCTTTTCCTTCTTTAGAATTCGTAGCCAAGAGTAGCATTTTATTTCTATCCTGAAAAAAAAAGTATCATTGCAATTAATTTTCGATTGAGATGTCTCGGAAGTCCAATTTACTGTGATTCTTTAGTAGACCTTCTATATTTTTTATTTTATTTCTGTTATGTAAGTATTACTCATTATGAATTTATATTAACATTATCCAACTGAGAGCAAAACGAAACAGGTTAAAAAATATTTTTTCTGCCCATACAGATAATGCCTTCAGTACATGTCTCTATGATTGTTGTTGTTTTTTTGTGTAAGCGGCCAAAACTGGTGGCAGATTTTTCAGGCTGCCAAAAGGCATCTGATATAGCTTGACTACTGTCATACAATGATGACCGCCGGGGTCAACGGCTTGTACGTGCCTTTCGAAACATGGAGGAGCCCGAGAACTTTTTATGCCACTTGTGGTCACCCATCCACGTGCGGACCACGCTCGGTGTCGCTTTACTTGCGAAAACGCTAGTTATGCGCATTCCTACTGAGCCACCCAGCTCCTATTCTGGGGTGATGCTAGTTTTCTCGGACTATTGTACCTATGAATTGACACTTACGCGTTGATTAGCGCAATATTCAGCTAACTTCTTAATAACATCTCTTGAAGGTAAAGCAGTTATCTCTAAGTAATGCGACAACGCCATGTCGTATGTAATGTGGGGTTCTTTGGTTGCAAAGGAGAAACCTTCGTTTAGATTGGTTTCTGTCAATTCTCCTAGGCGCTCCACTAAACTAACGTCATTTTTAGGATACACAGCCACATAATCACCTATAAAATTTAAGAGGATATTAAGGAAGTACATAAATGAGGTATGCCATCATGATAATCGTAAAATATTGGGCCACTGAGAACAGGCAATATCACAAACCTTCAGAGGTGAAGTACCTATATTATATAGTAAAAGATATCCATAAAAACGTTTCATTGTCATGCATGAGTAGTAAGCACTAAGTAGATCGTTAATGTCGATCAAGGGAATGACCGATAACCTGAAACCTAGCAACCTGACACTATTTTTGATTCGTTTCACTACATATCCACCATGTATTTTTATTACGAAAGTAACTATTAAGATCAAAGGACTTTTTATATGAAACTATGAGTTTGAATTCATAAGTATCAGGTTATTCATCTGGGCTTATCATAATCGTAATTATTTATTTTGTATTCAACTAAAAGTGGCCTTTGAGTCCTGCAGACCTGGGCTCTGTCTGCCCCATAAGGGATAAAAAGATGTAAGTATAATATATTCTTCCCTTTAACTTACCAGCTTCATACTCCATTTTAGAATTAGATATATCAAACTCCACATGAAGACATGATCTGTCTCCACCTTTATGTAATTCCTTATTGATAATGACCTGAGCCAAGAATGGATTGCTAGCATCAAAGGGTCTATAAAACAAAACACTATTTTAAGGCAATTTTTCATGACATTAAAATATGAGAGAGACAGAAACAGTGTAAATGTGTAAAGGATATGTGAACATGTGTATGAAGGGATTTTTCTTCTTGTAAAGAGTTTGCTTTTGTCGATGGAGTAACGTGGAGGTGCTTCAAGAGGGAAAGTATGCACTCCGTCCATACAAAAAAAAGCAGATGAAGCAAAGATTTAAAGGATTAACTTTTTACAAAATCTGCAAATAAATGTATATTATAGGTATTTTTTTAACTATAGTAAATTTTGAAAAAAGTAAAAACTATAAACTTAGTCTTTTATTGTGTAAATAACATACAAAAAAAAATCATTGAGATCAAATAACACTTAGGAGTGGAAAAACATTTTCTCTTTTTGTATGGACAAGTGCGTTCTATACTTCCCTCTTGAAGAGGAAGGCTTGAACAGAAAATTTTACTAGTAACAGACAAATTGAGATAACTGATGTTTTTGTTGACTCATAATAAAGCTTTTATTTCGGTATCCCCATCTCCAAAGACAAAGACCTATGAATGTTTTGTAAGCTCGATTAATTGTGTGAGCGTGAGTGCCATACAATTATACATACATACTTAGATTGACTGGTTGAGAATAAGTCTACCTTTTGTACTAGAGTATACAATGAAGATTTACTAAATACTAATGGTTCAACTAATTTATTAAATTAATAAAATACTACATGAATCGTTAATATTTAATGGTAGGTTTTCTAGCTAGGCTATGGCTGTATGGAGTTTGTAAATGTTGCTATACAATTCGCCAAGTCCTCCAGGGAAATGCCCACGTGGGACTTGGCAAACTGTATAGAATACATTCTTTGGCGATATGCTGCAAAATTTGGTCAGTAATTAATGATAAGTAATGATATCAAAATTTTCTAAATACTTACGGTCTCTTGATTTGAAGGTTATGTAGCCTGGCTTTTCCTCCACCTGAATTGCTGGCTCCAGGAACAACTTGATAGGAATTACATAGACAGTTTTGTTTAATCAATGTATTAGATGTCACCCTCCAAAATTTTTCCTTCCAACTTAAAAATATATCTTCAATACTATAAATACAAAAGGACACATTTTTTTTAGTAATAAAATTAAATAAACAGATAACAAATCACACCGATAACCAAACTATAACTATACGATAGATAAGTAGACATTAAACTAATTTTGATGTTTGTTTTTGCTAAAGCATTTTTTAGCACAGGACACCCACCCACAAGGTGGTCTGATGACGTGACCAAGGTCGCTGAAAGGCGCTGCAGGCCACTTTAGATTGGTCATATTGGAAATCCTTAGGAGAGGTCTATTTCCAGCAGTGGATGTTATGCAGCTGAGATGATAAATAAATAAAATAAAAATAAAATAACGTTTATTTGTTCAAAGAGTGCATACATACTACAACAATATTTTTTTGTAAGTGAAACCGAAAATTGAATTATAGTAACAAAGTAACAAGTTTGTAAAACAACCATGCATTTCTAGATTGTTTAGAAAATTTAAAGCATTAAAGTAACCATTCTGAAAACATTAACATGCATTTTTAGAGTAAATGAATATTATTATCACTCAAACAGGATAAATCAATACTTTTGTTCTACTAGACGAATGAAAAAGTGATTAATGATATTAGAATTTACAAGTTTAAATTTTGGCAAGCCATAGGAAGTACAACAAACAACTTAATATTTACTTTCGAATGAGTATACAGTTTAGTTGGCTTTTAAATGTTTTACATTGTTTTATTACTCATGTCAATCTGTATTTATGCCAGGTAGACGAATGTTTTAGTCACTAATAGTACATATATAGCAAGCTATTTGAAGGTATTGTTAACTTAGAATATTGCTTGGAGTATAATAATATTATGTATAAGAGATTACAAGTAATTCAATTGAAACATGTTGGTTTAAGGATAGGATACAAAGAATATCATTCTGGGTGTTACCTATTACAACTGTTTACCAGGTTACATATTATTTGTATTGAAGAATTAAAGTTTAGGGAAAGGAAATTCCAGGCGCTCCCAAACTAAGCAGAGCTTGTGCCTTGGGAGGCCAGTTTTCGTTAACAATATACCGTAGAAAAGGAAATGATTTATTTTACTGAGCATTTAGTAATAGGATTCTGGTATGTAAGTATATGTATTTTCAGGGGTTATCAAACTAAGCGAAAGCTTGGACCTTGAGAAACCATAAATTAAAGTAGAATATTATTAGAATAAATTTAAAAGTATAAGTGCACTAGACTTAGTTCCTCAACTCGCTCACAAACCTGTGAGTTTGTTATGTAAAAGTATTGTATAAATGATTCTCACATAGCCCTATGCTTATAGCTTGGGATCGGATAGTATTACTAGCCACTATGTGAGAATTTTGAATACAGCTTAGGGTTACAATAGTCTTAAACAGGAAAAATAGGTTGAAAGTTGTGGAGGCAATTTTTGTACATGGGCTAGACTACTTTTAATAGGATAGATTCTGTCTCCTCGTAATTCAGATTTAGAAGCTACTTGAATATTATGGACTGATGATGATGATTTTTTTAAAGTGCTTTAGGTTTCATACTTACATAACTTTAACTACATTACACATATAAATTTACATACAGGATACCAATGATGACATACAATAATGGACTTGTCTTTAAAATACAGCTTATAGCTTACAAATAAATAAAAGAGTTAACAAAATGAGTAAGTATACTGTGGAGATCTACCTCACATCATTATTATGCCATGCTTTATTAAAAACTTACCTTGTGTACAGCTCTTCAATATGGCTACTTGAACAGGCAGTTGCCAAATTATAACATCCAACACAGGACTCTCTACTTACGCTAAAAACCTACATGAAATGTGTAAAATGTGATTAGTGTATTTACTTCTGTTTCAGTACTGATTAGTAAGTAAGATACTTAAACATATTGTTAAACTGGCTGAGAAAGGATGGAATTGAACTCGGATTCCATATGAATGTAGATAAATTTATTTTATTACTACTCTGTTGTGATACTTCAATCAGATTTTTATCATTACAGGCCAGAGTGAAGCTGTTCTGCTGTCTGCAGAACAGCTGCTGCTAGGTGTGGCCAGCCTAATTTTATACCTAGTTAATGTTGACCACTTACCATATATCGCAATGTCTGTATTGATGGTTTTATTCTTTTTCGTTGCAATGAATTTACTAAGAAATGCGGTAAAGTTCTAAAGGCTGTGGTCATATTTGTAAATCCTTTACACACACTAAGTATGAATAACTTAATCCACAGTAAAGTGGGCAACGGGCAGTAACTCCAAAGCTGCGTCCAATTTTTATTATTTTATACTTCTTCGGTTTTACTGGTAAGTACGAGTAAATGTAATAAATTATAACCTTTAGAAAAAACCTTATATAACCAGTTTTATATATTCCCTGAAATCCTTTATTAAATGAAAACGTTTTAAACTGTACGAGTGTCTTATTGAACAAATTTATAGTAATTACACTTTCCTTCAACAAATTATTTTCGATATTAGTTGGATTTAGTTTTGAAACAATTAATGAACCATCATTGTGCCCACAAATTATATAGTATGTCCAAATTGTGCCTGTGCCATCGAACATGTCAATGTCAGCTGTCACTGTCACCTGTTTTTTTTTTCTCGTTGGTGGTTTGGGGAATTGTGAGACCCAGCCAAACACACTAGTAGGTAATCCAAATCGTTTATTGTTTTTATCACCTTACAACAACTTGATAGCAATATGTACGTAATGGAATCGAGTCACAAAATACATATGAAATAAGAATGCGTACGAGTTTTTGACGTAAGTGCTAAGACGTGTTGTATGTAGTGCGTCGTGTAAAACAAGATGGCGTGCCCGCCGGATGTCCGGTAGGGGTTGCCGTATGCAATATTACCGTGGCGATTGTGGCGCTACAGTGGCGATCACACAGAGCTACCATCACATCTGAAGTGCGATTTCTGAAACGCGGAGTCACCTAAACGAATGGATTTTGTATGGGAAAACCATTCGTTTAGGTGACTCCGCGTTTCAGAAATCGCACTTCTGGAGTGCGATTTTTCATTTAAGGACTCACCGAAACACAAACCGTCTAATTTTCCAACTCACCGCTCGCGTAAAAAACCATTTGGCCGTATTTTTGAAACCGTCGTGTCAGCGTAAACAATATTATTTTACGCACAAGACATCGAAAATATGAGTATGGTTTTCTAAGAATTTCACCACTTATAAAAAAGCAGCATTAAACGGAACGGATTCTATAAGAAAGGCAAAGAGCAAAAAAAATTTTTAGATTCAGAAAGAGATAATCTGACATAAAACCCATTATGTGTCTCTTTCCCTGTTATGGAAATTTACTGTTGCAAGAATGAGACTTCGTTAAATGTCAAAAACGAAAGCGTACACTGTTTGTAAAAACTGAGGGAGGGATGACATGAAAAATATCGACATCGATACTATTGGCAAATACTCACCCTCATGCACGGATAAGGGTTAGCAAATAGTCAGTATTAAAGAATAAAGACTTTTCAATTAAAAAATAATTTATTTTTTACTATATATCCATGACACTTTGACAAATAAGGTGTCGTTCAAAGCGTCTTAAACAACGTGGAAGTACAGTATTTATTTATACAACATATCGTTAAAACCAGACAACAGGGAGATTCTTGCTGAAAAATATACAACGTGAAAGGGACATACCCGAAATAAATCAAACCACGGGCTATAATAGATCACTACAGTATAATAAAAGTAAAATAACTGACAAAAAAACAAAACAAACAATCGGCATTTCCATATAAAAGTGTCCGACCCGCGCCCAAGCAATTTATATGGGGAATGTCAATTATTTTTTTTTTGTTTTTTGACTGTTATTTTAATTTAATTATACTAATAATCGACTGATTTGATTCCTTGGTTTTACTCATAGGATACTTTTGATCAAAGGTGCAGAGGGAGCATCCGGCAGATAACACCCAAATCATGCGATTCTTCACGTAAGTGAAACAAGACAATTCAAAATATTGACGCAGACCGCAGACGATACAAATCGAAAATCGGCGCGGCCGTGGTCGCTGGAATCTGCGGCCAATCAGCTTGGTCGCGCGGACGCAAATAAATCGAACCCAACCAAGAAATGTAAAACCCTACCCTATTCCTTCATCCATTTTTTTATCTCTTTATTAATTTTAATAATAAAAATATTGTGTGGTATCGATATTTTTATCGCTTAGTTTTTCTAACCCTAGTGTCAACAAATTCAATGATTACGAACAGCTATTAAATACTTATATAATAAGAAATACATAAATTACTTTATTTTCTATTTATAATAAAATGGGAAAGTATGGCACTTAATTTCCAGTAAAAAATGTAATACGTGTACCTATAAAAATCTGTGATTTCAAGTGAAAAATATGTGCTCACCTGTGAAAGCTTAGTTTTGTCACGATTTTCTTTATTATTACAGCGGGATTTGCATCTAAGTACTATGCACTTCAATGGTATCTTGCTTATAAATAAAAATGTGGAAATAGCTGCGCACAATTACTTTATTAGTTTCATGGATATAATTACCTCATATACATAATACATTAGAACATAAATATTTTTATGCAATAAAATAATTCCGGGATATAGAATTGATTGTCCAGCACAAGATGGCGCTTATATGCACAAAATGCAAATAGCAAATAGAAAATAGGCAATACCTTACTTGCGATGTATTGTAACGTATATTTAATCGTAATTTAAAATAAACTATATAATTGACAACATTTCAAAAATTTTATATTCATATTTTATATTTTTTCCTTAAAGAACTTTAAAAAAAAGGACATACGTATTTTTTCATTATTTCTCCTAAAATTAAATTGTTTAAAATCTCTCCATTCTAAAAGAGCGTAAGTACAAGAGTTAGGATGTAACGAGTTTACATCTTTGCCCTACATTATAATTAAAAAATAAACTGACGTCTATAGAGTTGTGTTTTGTAGCAGTAAGATATCGATATCGATACAAAAACTTACGTATCGTAAAATAGGGTTTCTTTGATTAATTTAAAAATTCAAACGCTTCTATCTCAGCTATTTTTGGCATAAAAATATTATATTGACGACTTGGTATGTGGAAAACAAATGGCATAAAAAATTACGCTTGTAATACTCGACAAAAAAAATTGTTTTGTTTTTTTGGGTAGCCCACGTTTATTAACGGATTCTCATAGTCGCCCCTTACAGGAATTAAGAACACAAAGAAAAAATGTTTCACTTTTTACTTTACAGCATTTTAAAGTTAATTGGGGTGAATTTGACTGAAAATAAAAACAAGGGCTCCGGCGTACACGCGTTGTGAAAAGATGGGCGACGTACCAGGATTGCTATTTCAAAAATAAAAATAAATATGCGTTCAGAAATTTGGAAGATTTAATTAAAAAACCAAAAAAAAAAGCTATAATAAATGTCACCTTGTGTTTTGAAAGTCGCCACATTTTAGGGTAGCATTATTCCTTACTTCATTTTTTTATAGTTTAAGACCTGGATGTCAATATTATTTTTATTTAACCTGAAATATCAATCATATAAAGGAAATATTAGCATTTCGTCACCAAACTATGTAAACATTTTAATGCATGTGTATTTTTTCCAATCCTAATTCTACTTTACTGAAAGAACTATCGACAATAGATGGTCTTCATCGAACTGATACTTCTATAGACAACACCACGGAACACAGAAATAGGTGGAAGTGCCTTGGGCCTAAATTAGTTAAGAAACAAGCATCGCCAAACTCACACAAATAAACCAATAATCACATATTGCACACATACGAAAAATTCGTTTAATTGGTCGAATATATTTATTTCAATGTTGGCCTAAGTCAATAGACCCTACATTTTAAAAACGACATTAAGTCTCAAGCATAAGGTTTATTTTGCTACGGTTCAAAAAGTACTTACGATGTTTTGTTATTTACTGTCTAACTCAAATTAATAAGTCTGATAATTGCGCCATCTATCGTCGAGAAGCAGAATTTTTTCGTCTCTTGAATCCCAAGCTACGAAATAATTCTGCTACTTGCCGACAGGTGCGCTACTCGAATAGTGATGTCCATATTATTTAATATTGATTAACAGTATCGATATCATTCGACGCAAAGGCATTTTTTTTCGAATTTTCTTATCTTTATTTAACACTAACTTTCACTCGCAACTTCGTCTGCGTAACTTTCTTATTTATAATATTAGTATGGATGTGCAGACTAAATCGTGGGCGAAGCCAGTCTCAAATAATTAAAGATCTATTATTTTGAGAACATGAAAAATCCGTCTTTAACCCTGTAGCGATCTTAATCCCAAATGGAATGGAACATACAGAGCATTTTGAGTCTTACGGTTTTAAGCTGAAATCGCCCAGGGCCGCAAGATCCAAAAGCTACTTTTAGCGTGACGGCGGGCGAGGAAGTGGGAAAGGGAATCAAAATAGTGATGGGTTGCTACCCGCATGGTCGAAATGGCAGAGGAATTTCTCTTCTGCCATTTTGCCCATCCTCTCGATCGGCTTTTAAAATCTGCGCGGGAATGCGGGAAGTTGGTAAATTCTATTTATTTTCTTTTGTCCCTTTCACCCAAACCAGCATGGTGAGCTTAAAATACAGAGAATTGTGTCAATAACTTTGTAGATCCATTACTAGTATTACAGTGATATTCAAGTAAATCCGTCTGTCTGTTACTTCTTCACGCTTCAACTACTTAACCAATTTAATTGAAATTGAATATGTAGGTTTATTGTTTAAGAGTCTCGGAAAAGGACATAGGTTTATATCCCCAAAAAAGAGTGATGGAACTTGGCATGGTGAATCTTATTTTGCCATACAAATGGAGACTTTTTTAAATTACTTATATTACATTAACGAAGTCTTGGGTTAAAGCTAGTCACATATAAATTTGTGAGCAGCAGCAGGAGCTAGAGCAGAAAAAAATTGACATAAAGGACAACCTTTATAAGAAAATTAAATTATTATATATAAGTAAATTAGATATAATTATATAATATGTAAAAGTAAAGTGGATAGATGCAACGGGTAGGCCGTTGCATCTATCCACTTTTCTTTTACATTTGGGCCTAAAAATAATTCGAAAGTAATATTAATTTTTTTATTGCAACAAAAATACTAGAAAATGTTCATGTTTATAATAAATCTATTTATTACTTAAATAGTTGCGTTATTCTATTAAATTATACCTGAAATTTCGATTTATTTTATCGACAAAATCCGCATCTGACTCAACTACATCACTAATCTAGTAGCGAAGTTCATCGACAAAATTTGTACATCACTAATCGAATAGCAAAATCTGTACATCACTAATCGAGTAGCGACAACTTACGGGAACGAACTTTCTAGAACTACCTAGTTAATATGATCGTACCAGAATGATTTTTGTATTTTTTTAAAAGAAAATGCATGTTATCGTACATACTGATGGAAAGAAATACCTACATTGCTTTTATTTTTGTTCTTACTGCTATTTTTACATACTAAAACACTACAACACGGCATATTTAGCTAAAAAATGTTGGTCGGGCGGACAAAACGATCTCAACACGTAGCTAGAATACGACTGATGTACGGAGTCGGTCGATCTTGTGTAGTTTTACCGGATTATGACACGCGCGCCACGCCCACTTGGCACTTCCACCTATTTCTCTGTTCCGTGGACAACACTACTATTATCTCTCTCTCTCTCACTAGTGATGTCAGTTGTCAGATTGACGCACGTGTCAATTGACAGCTGACAGCTTGACATATTTTTTCACTTTTAGATGTTCAAGCAAAGGCGTAACCTGTTAAATGCCTACATCTTTATACTTTTGAGTTTTTTTCATTTATCTCCAAAAATATAACTCAAAAAAATCTGAAAAAATATTTTACGTGTTCAGAATTGCTAAATCTCGAAATGATTCTCGAATTTTCATACCTTTTAGAAAATGAAATGTTGTCAATTACAATTAATAATATATAAATAAAAATAAAAATTACAACTAACTTAAACTAAGTAAATAAAATAAAGTTAAACAACATATCTGTACAAAATTAAATAAACACCCTATTAAAATAATAATGCAACAACAACACACAACAACAAACTAACACACATAGAAACGTACCATAAATTGGTAACGTCAATAATGGCTGGCTTTCATTCTTACTGCGACATACATCGGTCTTTTGTCTCCGTTGCTAGGTACTTATGCGTGGACACTACGAACGGCGGCTCATCGTCACCAGCGACACAGCGTTTGCGACCCCTCTGGCGTGAATACGCTTCGCTTAGCGCGCGCTCGTCTCAGCGCATAGTCTAATTTTAAAACTATTTTTGACCCGATTATATTTTTTTAATTTTAAGTACATTTAAAAAATACTTCTACATTTAAAGATAAAGTACTTCGTAATTTCTAGTCCAAGTGTTAACAATACCCGTGAATCGGTAAGTGACGAACTCAAGTTTTATTTTAATAGGGATATATATATTGTAATTGTGCATATAGGTATTAAAAATAGTGTTTCTTTATCTTCTTCATTAGATAGCTTAAACATAAAATAAAACTGGCCGTTAGTTGTAAGATGCAATAGGCATCTGGTATTGCATCAGCCAATTTTTAAAAATCTACCGTCTTGTTTTACTATCTAATCTGTTGCTTTATTCATCTTATTTCATTATTCAAAATTTTGTGTCACTTCTTCAATGTAACTCTTTGACCATCAGCCACATTCATGCCTCCTAAGTAAAATTAGGTAGGTACTTAGTCCCTTCGTCGTATTACTGGGCGTGGCTGGCTGGTCATGGACATTCAAAGGACATCCAATTAATGCTGGACATCATATATTCCAGGGTCCAAAGCTTGGGTTTTTGACAGAAGACGCCTTAACACCTAGCGCCATACCAAGAAGCTCCTCTTCTGCTGCTGAGTGCTGGCCCACCAACACCGATCGACCCCAGCTGACCACCTTCACGGAGCACGGGACGACAATAAGGGCGGTACCTCCATGCGAGAATAGAAAACGGCATAGGGCTTTTGTATCCCACACCCTATTATTAACTTTTTAAATAAAGTCTTGATTGATGTTGACTTAGGTTTGTGTTTTTTTTATATAACGCCGCCTAAACGTCGCAGTATGCAGAAATATATTTCACATGTGTCTGAAAAAAGATATAACCTAATGGAATTAGAGAAAAAAGGGACATGGAATTGTATGGATTGTATAACGAAAAAGAAAAATTACGTAACGTTAAAATCTTCTCCCGAACATTCCATATGTATTACCGAAAAACACTAAGGAAACAAAAGCTAAATATCGTACAAACATTCCAGTAAAAACCTCATTAACCGATTACCAAAAAAGGAGGAGGTTATCAATTCGTCGCGATCCTTTATTTTTTTTTATATATGTTCACCGATTTCAAAGACGCCTGGGCCGATTTAAAAAATTTTGTTTGAAAGGGTATACTTTCCAGGTGGTACCATGGAAATTTTATCAAAATCGGTTGGGTAGTTTAGGAGTAAAGTCTGTTTTTAGTTTTGAAAAATTATTTCAATCCCTACCTGACGAATTCTTTGATACGGAAGAATATATACATACTGCTCTAGGATCTAGCTTCATTGGATACAGAAGTATCACACAAAACAAAACAAACAATCAGGAAAGGATAACAGAACTTGAAGATATTGTATATAGCCTACAAGGTAAACTGCTTGCAGCTGAAAATATAATAGAAAGTCTATCGGAAGAAAATATGACACTAAAAAGAATTTTAGCATGCTGAGGCAAAATATCTCTACCTAGCCAAAGAAATACTACTACGTCAATAAGCCAAACTAGAAAAACGTCCGTCAACATTTCCCGCAACACATCAGATTTTCCTCGTGATTTGTCACCATGCTTGCCAATATCTAAGCCAACAGATCAGAAAAGTAAAAGAAGATATTATCAATCAACACCGAAATCACAAGTGAAAATAGTTCCACTTTCTAATAAAAAGCCAGAGGAACTTACATCCATCGTTACTGCTCCAAAAAACAGAATTTTCATAATAGGCGATCAACAGGCAGTGGGATTAGCTTCGTTTTTGTTTCACAAAAGATCTCACGGCAAAAGCCCAATGGAATATGATATTAATAGTAAAATATACCCAAATGCCCCCACAAGCTACATTATAGAAAAGTCGGATATTCTTAACTTGAATTTTACAGAAAATGATTGATTAATACTGGGTGTAGGGTCCAATGATAAAAATCATATTTAATTTTGTACAGAAATATGTGCTCTTCTAAAATATGTAAAGAAACCTAGAATTTTGGTTATTAATGTTATGCATGATATGTTTATAAATACTTTTAAGTTAAATGATAAATTTAAAAACATTATTGTCTTCCTTTGAAAATTGTTATTATGGTAAATTTAGGTCTTATAACAATAGTAATAAAACTACAGATAGAAAGAAACTAACTACATATGTAAATAAAATAATAGATTATAAGGTTATGATAGATACTATCTACACAGTGATAAACGTAATGATACAATGTCCACTATCTGATAACATAAGCAAAGTTGTGAACCCAAAAAAACTTTAGTAAAAAATTGTACAGCAAATAAAGAATCCCAAGCATTTAACAACAAGCCAAAAATAGGCACTATTCCCTACTATTTTCGTACTTTAGACAAGAAACAAACTATAAAAAATATTATTAATAATATAGGTCCTATCAATAATAGCCCTATCAAAAGCCATAAAACAAATATTACTAATGATAACAGCAACAAAAATACAAGCAAGAGTAGGCAGCTTTTTCTTGCCTAAAAAAAAGGAAAACAATACATTAAACATTATGCATCTAAATACCCAAGGATCGAAAGTTAACCAATTAGAGTTGATAACAGACACAATTAAATTAGTCGTTCTTTGTTTTAGCGAAACATTTCTCCAAGGCAAACATGTAAATATGCTTCAAGTACCAGGGTACAAATTGGCATTTTCTTACTGTAAAAATAAATCTAAAGGATGTGTATCTATGTAAAAAATGGGTTAAGTTTCAATCAGATTGACTGTGTAAATTCACTTAGTATTAAATTGAACTTTGAATGCTGTGGTATAATAATTCCAGAATTAAATTACATTGTCGTTTGTGTATACAGGACTCCTGACTCTAACTTTAATATTTTTATCAAGAACTTGGAAATTTTGTTACTTAGGCTTACACTTAGATCACGCTATTTAAGAAAAAATATAGCAGGAGATTTCAATTTTGACACTTTGGTAAATGATTTGGAAAGTCGTACATTCTTAAATACTTAGGCAGCCTTTAATATTAAATTAACAATAAATGAACCTACTAGGATAACTTCAACTTTCAAAAATATGTCTTGATGATATTATAACAAATATAAAAAAACAGCACTCAAGAGTTGGACATTTTGGTATCTCAGATTAATCCGGAGTAGTCATAGAAATACCTTGTACCCAGAGTTTTACTAAAAAAATACTGGTATGTATATAAAAGAAATATTGATAAGTATTTAGATGTATTTATAAAATATTTATCTCAAATTAGTTTCGCAGAAGTATATTTACATAAAGATATTAATAATGCATAAAAGACGTTCTTAGATTTATTTCAAATGTTGTTTAAACATTGTGTTCCTTTAGAGTTAAAATTACATACAGGAAAAAGAAAAAATGGCAATCTAAAGGAATTCGTATATCTAGCAAAAATAAAAGAATAATGTATAAAGAAGTAATTAAGAAAAAAGATCCAAAAGTAAATGAACGGTATAAGAAATACTACTTTCTATTTAAATCGATATTACGAAAAGCGAAACAAAAACAGAATTTAAAATATATTAAAAATAGTGAGAACTAAAATAGAGATACTTGGAATTTAATAAAACAGTGTACTACTCCTACAAATAATATTAAGAATACAGTTGAAAAACTACTTAGAAATAATTCCACCACTGACAACCCAGATGCTATAGTTAAATCTTTAAATAATTACTTCATTAACAACAATACGTACAATAATATACCTAACAGTTTTAAATCCTCCTCTCGAACACAAAGTAAAAGTATTTATTTAAGTCCAGTTGATGCTGATGAACTTAAATCAATTGTAAATAACCTAAAAAATAAAAAAAAAGTTGTGGGTACGATAACATACCAATTGAATTAATAAAATGATCTCTGCAATACAATTTTATTCGGTCATATCTAAAAAAAAATAGGAAACAAGTTACGGTTATTGATAAATACAATCCTAAAAACAAAACCATAGAAGAAGTCTGGTCCAAAAAGGCAAATGTGATTCTCGGTGTTCCTCAGGGTAGCATTTTAGGTCCACTACTTTTTCTGATATAAGTATGTCAATGAGCTTCCATTAAAACATTTTTTCCATTAACAAAAAACTAAACACAAATGCGTTATGTTCGCTGACGACGCCACAATATTAATATCAGATACTAATCAAGATAAAAGTAAATTCGAAGAAGAGATAAATAAAACATTAAAAACCACTACAAAATGGATAAAGTCTATTCATCTTAAAGTTTATCTACAGCAAACAAAAATAGCACAGTTTCATGGATATAATAAACAAACTTATAATTTAAATGTTCAGGAATCAAACACTAAGATAGAGGAGGTAACTGAAAATAACTTTTTATGTGTAACAATAGATTGCCACTTAAACTGGAAAAGTCACATAAACAAAATTAACAAAAAAATATCGTCTTAGTCGTATTGTTACGCCCTCTCTCTCTTATCTGAAAGTTCTTCAGTAGATGTAACACGGTCAGCATTTTATGGAAACGTATATCCATAGCTTACCTATGGCATAATATATTGGGGAAATTCTGTGGATGCCCATAGCACCTTCATTCTGCAGAAAAAATGTTTGAGAATCATACATAATATGTTTCAAATGTTCAAATAAATTCTTTAATTCTTTAATGTATTTAAAGAACATGGTTATCTTCCACTGACTAATCTAAGCGCACGGTAGTGCGCAGGCCAAGTTCCAGCAACAGGCCGCGCGCATGCCGTGCACTATTTACACGAACCGTTTCGAACCACTTTTGACCCCCCTGTAGCTCAGTGCCTGAGTTCAAATTTAGAAGTATTATAATTTTAGATATTTTTAACTAAGTACCTACGTATTTTCACAACTATACCATATTTTAATTTGGGTGTATGGTAAAGTGAATTTCAGCCAGATGGACCATTGACGTGAATAAGGTGGCGGGTAGTGGCTGGATGCGGAAAGCAGAGGACTGGGCGTGGTGGCGAGTCTTGGGAATGGCAAATGTTTACCAATGAATCAGGCTGTTGATGAAGATGATTATGATCAATTTTAAAGTGCATCTAAACTTGGCATTGGATTGGATTTCAACCCTTTTTAAGGCGAATAATTAGCCGATAGTAACTTGGCCCCCTTTTTAACAGGTATGTTTTTGGTGGGATATTTATTTACTTGAACTCTGTGTATTTGTAAGAAATAATATGCACTACTTTAAAAGAAAAGTTGAGTTACGAAGTAACCTAAGAGATTTATATTTGCATGATTTGTACTTACCAACTGTTAATAATGAAATGTTTACCAAAAGCGCTTTTATCTCTGGTATTAAAGTATTTTACCATTTATCAACATAAATTACGTGGGGCGCACTATAAGTTTCCGGAATGAATATGAAAAAATACTATTAAAGGTACAAAATTAATTTATTGTTTTTCAAAATAATCTCCCTTGGCGTCTATGCACTTTTTCATTCGATGAAACCAGTTTTAAAAACTTTTGTGCCACTCCTCTGTGGTGACTTCTGAAACGTGTTTTTCATACTCCTCGACAGCCTCTTCTGGTGATGAAAATCGTTGACCGCGTAATTGGTTCTTAATTTTTGGGAACAGAAAAAAGTCACAAGGTGCCACGTCGGGACTGTATAAATAAATATATAAATAATAAATCTTTATTCAAATAAACTTACAGAGAAACTTAACATATTGTCAATTAAAATTAAAAGATAGGTATATATTTATTGTAGCACCTGAGCTAAGATTCAATCTTGTATTTCAGGCGGCACAATGCTAGGCTAAAGTAGTACTATAAACAATCATATCTACATCAAATTTAACATTAAACATATCTACTTTATATAAATTAAAAACATTCTTTAAAATGAGGAAAAATAAAAATTATATATATATATATATATATATATATATATATATATATATATATATATATATATATATATATATATATAATACAACTTATTTTAAAACTGTTAGTAAGGCCTCTGTATCCTCATAGGTCATATTTAGAAGGGCTTCTTGTAGTATTCCCTTACATTTTTTTAGATTTAGGTGATAAAAATCTAGGCTTCTATTTAGTTTATTATAAATGAGTGGGCCAAGAAATAAAAAGAACCTAGATGAGAAAGCAAATTTCGTACCTGAATGAGGGCAAACATTATCTCTCCGTCTTCTGTTACTATTGTTAATAAATGGAAGTGCAGTGTGTACTTTTAGCACAGTGTTGAGTATAAATAGTTGTCTCACAGTTAATACTTTACAGGATTTGTACAGAAGGTCGGTAGGGAAGAGGAAAGGGCGAAAAGTAGATACTTTTAGTACTGCTCGCTGTGCGCGTTCAATAATTAATAAAGACGTTTTAGCAATACCACCCCATGACGTAATACAGTAAGTTAATATAGACTGACATAAGGCAAAATAAACTTGTTTTGTTATGGCTGAATTCGCGATTGATCTTATTTTTTTGAAGATATATATTAACTTACGTATTCTGCCGTTTAAAACTTCAATGTGTTGTTTAAAAGATAATGTTTTATCAATAAGTATACCGAGGTATTTTATTGAGTTTGTGTTAGCAATTTTTGAACAGTTGCAGGTGGTGATAGTATTACTGCAAAAGTGTGCAATAATATTGTTATTTGTGTGACCTGATTGTGAATGACGCATATTGAATTGAATAAATTTAGTTTTGTCTGTGTTCAGGGTTAAAATATGTCCTTGGAGCCAGTCATTTACAATATTGAATCCCTGTTGTGCGAGTTTGTATACCTCTGTTATGGAATTTGCAGAGAACAGCAAGGCAGTATCATCAGCATAAGAAATTAGTTTTCCTCCTTCCAAATTTAAATTACAGAGGTCATTTATGTATATAAGGAAGAGGGTTGGGCCTAGAATACTTCCTATACTAGTATGCAGGATGACTCATGAGTTCTACATTTTTCGCCTTCAAAAAGTCGTTTGTCTGTCTGGCCGTGTGAGAACTAGCATTGTCGTGGTGCAGGATGATAAGGCGTTTACGGTTATTTTTACGGAGTTCGTCAATAACTTCCGGCAAACAAATGGTCGTGTACCAGTCACTATTCACTGTACGACGATTCTCTAAAGCAACAGTAGCCACGTGTCCAGTTTTATTAAAAAAAGAAGCAATCATCCGCTTAGATGCACTTTTCACGCGCGCCACTTTGGTTGGTTTCGGCTCATCTTGAAAGACCCATACGCTCGATTGCTGCTTTGTTTTGGGATCGTAGCAATAAATCCATGTTTCGTCACCTGTTACTATGTCCTACACCAAATTTGACGCACCTTCGTTGAATCTGGTAAGCATGGCACTGCACCAAGTGTCGCGGTCCGTTTTTTGAGCCTCGGTCAAGTTGTGTGGGATCCACCGCGAGCACAGCTTTCTCACACCCAAATGTTTGTGTAGGATTAATTGTATTTGACTCATGCCTATTTCTAAGGATGCGCGAATTTCATGGTAGATCACATGCCTGTCTGTTTCAATCATACGGCGCACAGCATCGATGTTTTTGTTGGTCACAGCGGTGGACGGCCGACCATCGCGAGATTCGTCACTGAGATTGATACGACCACGCTTGAATTCTGCAAACCAGCTATAAACAGTTGTCTTGCATGGTGCTTCATTGCCAAAAGCTGTTTCAAGCCGAGCGATGCTCTGTTGAGCTGTCAAATTACACTTAAAATCGTAGAAAATCATACTACGAAAATTTTCCCGAGTTCAATCCATGTTGATGCAGACACACAATTTTTTAAATGGCGCCACAAGGTAAAAACAAAAGACAGTCAGATGAAACAAACTGCATTCTACAGCCAAAGAGTTCTATTTTCAAATGTTGCAATAAATTTTTAAATATTGTTTATGTAAGTGGCCAGTTCCGGAAACTTATAGTGCGCCCTATGTAAAAGCATGTATAACTGTAACTTATTTAAGAAAAAAATAAAGGTTTGGCTATCAGAGCATATATTTTATGACTTAGAAGAATATTTTAATTTTAATACCCAGAAAGGAAGAAGTAAATAATTTAAATAAGATACTTAATTGATTTAAATTGTTATGTAAATAGGAATTAATTTTTTAATTAAGAAAATAGTACCTATTTATGATTATATTATATAAATATAAGAAAACCTAGTTATGGCAGTATACTTTTATGTTAAGGTTTATAAGATAGCAATTAAGTACTGAACATTGTTATATAACTATTGCATGCATGAAAGGGCAAACTGTTGAAACATACCACAATATGTATCATCTTTAAACACAGTTGTGCAATAAATAATTTTTGTTTGATTTGACTTATTATCTACTACGAGACCCCGCCACAGCCACGGACACATTACACAGCTGAAAAGGGCGCGGGCAACAGCATACAAAAGTAGATTTACTAAATTACCTGAAGAATGTTTAAAATCGAGTCGGCTTGGGGGGACTGAGGACGGGTTGAGTTATTTTACACGAACGCTTGAGGATAGTAGGTAATTCAAAGTAACGTTTGAAGTAGGATAGGAACCTGTGATAGGACCGAATGTTAGGTACTATGACGCGACGAAATTGATACTACCTTCCTATTATTATTATTAATTTCTTATTCGTGAGTTTTATGACGTTTATTTTTATTATCTGTGTCACTCCCCATTTTGGTTTCGAAAATATACCTACATTATTACTATGCGCGCGACGACCACTTCGAAGGGGAAAATTCAGTTACATGAATTGTTTTTCCAGAGTAATAAGAATGAAATTGGCTTGCAATGGATGTCTAGGTATCTAAACGAAGAGGTGAGGAGTTCTGACGCAAGCTAAATTAAACCATAGTGCTAACCACTGAATTCCTTTTCTGAGTAAGACTTCTGTACGTGAGTACTAGTACTTATTCTGTGGACTGTGACGCATGTTTAGAAGTTTTCTTTAATATGAAAATGACAACTTTTGATAACGTTTAATTAGTCTTAAATTACTTTTTATCATGGGTTTAATTTTCTTCTTCTTCTTTCCTCGCCTTTTCCCTATTTGGGGTCGGCTCTGTATGTCAACTCTCTCCATAATTTTCTGTCCTTCGCCATCTCTGTACTAACCCCCCGTTCCCCCATATCCGATCTCACGCATTCTTCCGACGTCTTTTTCGGCCTTCCCCTTCCTCTATTCTCTTTTAATTTATAGATACTTAATTAAAAGGATGCCAACGAATTCAATTCCACCATCTAAACGAGTAGATGTTGGCATGTGGGTGGTCCACATGCCAACATCTACTAGTTTAGATGGTGTGAAATTAAAAGATGAAGAAGCTATGAAGACATGATCATCCGTGCCATGACATAACCATCATTAGTGTGAAATATAAGAGGATCGATATGTACTGAATTATCTGTATGAGACCAACCCTCACCAACCCAGAACACTGAATTCGGTAGTTTTGTCTCTTGAACTTAAATGAAGAGTCAAAGATGACTTACCATCATACCATCTCTAATATAACTAATGTGGTGCCGTGCATAAACAAAAACCTATACCTTGAATGCAAGCAAATAAAGTCACCAATACTAGGAGAGCGTGGGGTAATGAGAGCGGTCGGGTAATGAGAGCGGTAGTGTTTTAACGGAAACTATCCTTATTAACATACGAATGACCTCTGGGGCGTGTTCTTTAACCTTCGGAAATGTTTTGTTTTACACGGCCAGCTCGTCATTGCGCAGCGTTGAGTCAGAAAGGAAGATTGTTTGCTGTCCGGTTCGTGCTTGTAAAAAAGTTCAGATTGTCAGCGACCAAGTCAGCGTGATATTTTCATGCTGACTTGTTATTATTGTATTATGTTTATGCTAATTACATACCCAAATTAGTCTACTTTCAAATGCTATTCCATGGGTAATCATTGAGAATTGAATAAAATACATGTGATATGTTTTTTAAAAATGGAAAAAGCGGGTAATTGGTGCCGGATAGCTCATTACCTCACATGGCTTCCATTACCCTCGGTATGTTGACAATGGATATTTAGTACCTTTTTAGATTTATATTTGTACTTATGGTTATTTTAGATGACTCATAAAAGACATCGAACTATAACCAAAGCTTCTTGGACGGTGTAATACTCAAAAGATGTTTCTCAAGAAACTGATATACCGTGTAGCACCATAAAGCAAATAATTTGCCAAGTGCGTCTCGAACCACGCGCAGTGTAGGGTTTTGTAGTTACGAATGCCTGAGTTGATCGCCTGTAACTTATTAATGTGTTAACCCTACTTACCTCTGATAGTTTTTCTTTAAAGTTCGTTATATAATACTACAGCTGTGATTTTTTTCACGTGTCCTTATATAACCGTTTGGCAGATATAGAGGGGGGGGGGGGCACTTGACTCTAACAAAAATGTTCACTTCAAAACCGAATATTTCAAAAACGGATCGCCAAATTCAAAAACGGTATTTACAAGCTCATAATATTTTTGAAAGACCTTTTCAACGACACCCCACGTGAGTGGTTAGTCGAGAAAAAAAAATACTATTCACTTTACTTCTATGGGAGCTCTAAATACATTTTTTTTTCAGTATTTTATTTTACCACTTATTTGCATAATTTATGTACACACCCATGCCAAATTACAGCTTTCTAGTACTTATAGTCGCTGAGTAAAACCGCGGACGGCCAGACAGACAACCAGACGACAGACATGGAGAAACTAATAGGTTGGGGAAAAAGTCTTTTCGCATTTTATATGAAAATTCAAAACATTTTTCAATATAGTTTATTTACATTTAACTAAAGTATGTAGGTACCATTTTGTTCGATAACTTTTTGCCATCTTATAAGTAGGGACATGATCCCATTGCTATAGAAATTTTGGGGCTTCTGATCAAAAAATTGCGTCAAGTAGTTTTGGCAGTCCTCTCGTGATGTTAACCTGACACTGCCTAAAGAATTCTGAAGAGACCGAAACAGGTGGAAATCTGAAGGTGCCAGGTCAGGACTATACGGCGGATGCATTAACACCTCCCAGCCAAACTCTCTTAATTTTTGCTGATTGGTTAAAGATGTGTGAGGCCTAGCGTTATCATGATGAAAAACCACACCCCTTCTGTTGATTAATTCCGGCCGCTTTTTCTCAACTTCTTGCTTTAATCTTATCAGTTGTTCGCAGTAGAATTGAATCGATGGTCCTGCCTGGTGGTAACAGCTCATAATGAATAATGCCCTTCCAATCCCACCACACACACACAGCATCACCTTGTTGCGAGTTAACCCGGGTTTCGCCACAGTCTGTGAAGCCTGACCGGCCTTTGACCATAACCTTTTTCGCACGTTCTTGTCGTACGTGATCCACTTTTCATCCCCAGTTATCAATTTCTTCAAAAATGGTTCGGTCTCATTACGTCGTAATAAAGAATCACAATTGAGTACGCGGTTCATTAGGTTTCTTTCAAAGAGCTCGTGAGGTACCCAAATATCGAGCTTTTTTGTGTACCCAATTTTTTTACAAATGCGCCAAAACTGTTTTGTGGTCAATTCCCAGTTCTTCAGCTACGTAACTACTGATATGCCGATCTTGCTCCACTTTTTCAAAAATAGCATCCATTTTATCCGTAACAGGGCGACCAGAGCGACGTGCATCTTTGACATCAAAATTTCCGAATTGAAAACGCTTAAACCAAATTTGTGCTACTCTCAGACACTGCACTAGGTCCATAAACATCGCAAATTTTTTTCGTGGCTTGCGTTGCATTTTTACCTTTTTGGTAGTAAAATTTTAAAATGTATCTAATTTCTTCATTAGATTCACTCATCTTGACGGTAAGAAAAACAAATGAAAATCACGCATTTTCCTAATTTGAATTTAGAATTATCTTCTTTAAAATTTAAATTTTTAAATGATACCAAAACCAGCCAGGTACGAATAGTATAGCCAAAGTGGTTTTATTACAAGTTTTTACATACTATATGCGAAAAGACTTTTTCCCCAACCTAATATAAGGGTTCCTTGTTTACTACGGAACATTTCAGCCCGATCCGTCGAGTGGTTTGGGCTGTGCGTTGATAGATCACTATGTCAGTCAGTCAGTCACCTTTGAGTTATATATATTTAGATTTTATTTGTTATGGGGAGTCAGAATATTCAGAAGAGGAAACTTTGTGTGCTGTTCGTTTGACACGGGCAAAACTGTGGTACCAATACAAACGCTGCGGTACTGGCCACAGAAATATTACGGTAGTAATAATGCAGCTTTATACATATGCACATTCTGTTTGGAAATTATGTAGGTAATTATTAAAGCCCTAATTTTTATAATGTTTAAGTTTTCATGAATATATTTATTTATACTTAGAAAATATACCTATTTTTTATCTTTTAGTTGGCACCTACTAAGGTTTGTTATATTCACATGATTTTGTTGATTCAATTATGGTAAGAATTAATAATTTATATCTATGGCTCCCATCACCCAAACAAGCTCTCATTTCCCGAAGTGTGGGGAAATAAGAGCGAATGGCTTTTTCTATATTTAGTTTTTTTTCCCTAAAATGCGTAGGTAGGTACTTATCTCTAGTTGTTTCAAATTATGATCAACTATTCCTTTACCTGTCCCTATAAATAAAACAATAGATAAACAATTGACCTGGGAGGAATTCCTCCCAGTAACAGGTAAGGGATTATCAGATACTCAAATGAACAAGGTTTATTTTAATAATTAAAATATATTTCAATAGATTTCGTTTTTATCAACAAATTTCTTTAGTAGACTCCAATTCCCCCTCGCTCCTTTACAAGTTATACGGTACGCCTCAGTCAGGGGTGCTCATCCTATATTATCCTATCCGGCGGTATAGGCATGGCACACAGGTACGCGATCCCGGCTTCCCGAGCTGCTACGAACTCACTCCTTATCTCTTCCGAGTTAGTAGTATCCTCTCCCACCCTTTATCCTTTCCCAAACTCGTCCAACTCTCCTGACCTTTATTTATTGATATAAATTCTATTATATGTATTAATTACTTTTTTCCCTGCCTTCGATTTACTAACACACATTTGAATCCCGAGGAGGGTTGATGTCTGGTTGGCGGCCGGTCATAAAAAAAAACCATGCCAAATCTTTGAAAGTATGTCTAAGGTATGAATAATTTTCAAGGCGATAGGACTAGGGCGTTCCCCCGAGGCGACGCGCAGTCACAGCACCCGGTGACTGTGAGAAATGGACCAGGGTTGTCGCGTCAGTCTGGATGGGCGCGACGTAAGAAGCAAGTCCAGGAAAGGAAATTAAGATTAGGGACGTTAAATGTAGGAAATATGACGGGAAAGTCAGCAGAAATTGCAGACTTATTAAGTAGAAGAAGAATAAATATAGCTTGTTTACAAGAAACAAAGTGGAAAGGTTCAAAAGCAAAGGAAATCAGGGAAAGGTATAAATTTTATTATTGTGGCAAAGATGGAAGACGAAACGGTGTAGGTATTGTAGTAGATAATGATTTAAAGGATAGTGTTATAGAGGTAAAAAGAGTAAACGATAGAATAATTACAATAAAGATCTTGTTAAATAAAGTAATTTTGAATATAGTGAGTGCATACGCCCCACAACAAGAATGCGATGATAGGGCTAAAGAAAATTTCTGGCTAGAGTTAGATAAAGTAATAATGGCGGTACCTGGGGATGAATATTTATATATTGGAGGTGATTTTAACGCCCATGTAGGGAAAACAAACGAAGATTATGAAAGAATTCATGGAAACAATGGTTTTGGACACAAGAAATGAGGAGGGAGAAAGTCTTCTAGAAGCTGCAAGCGCATTTGATCTAGCACTTGTAAACACCTTTTATAAAAAAGCAGATGAACATCTGATAACTTACAAAAGTGGAACACATAAAACACAAATAGATTATTTTTTAACTAATAGAAGCAGGCTCAATATAATAAAAGACTGTAAAGTAATACCCGGGGAAGCAGTAGTGACACAACATAGGCTATTAGTAATAGAATTAAAATTAAAATTTCAAGAATTGAAGAACAAATTGACACTTAATCCGAAACTAAAGTGGTGGATGCTAGAAAAAAAAGAATACGCTAAACAGTTTAGAGATAAAATTGTAGACAAAATGTTAGAAATGAATGATAGAATTCCAGAAATGTCAGCCAATGAGTGTTGGGATGAAATGGCTAAATGTATCCGAGATAGTGCGCTTGATGTTCTTGAAAAACTAAAGGAAAAAAGAGCAAGCGGGGTAAGGAAACATGGTGGTGGAAAGATGAAGTAAAATATGCCCTACAAAAGAAAAAGGATGCTTTTAGAGAATGGCAAAAGAGTAAAGAAAGTCAATATGAACAAGAGAAAAGAGAACTCTACAATGAAGCGAAAAGAAGGGCGAAGAAATCTGTAGCAATGGCAAAAGCGGAACAACAAGATAAGCTTAATCGGGAATTGGACAATCCTAAAAATCAGAAACTTTTGTATCGAATTGCTAAAACTAGAGAAAGAAAAAGTAAAGATTTTGCTTACGTGAAATGCATTAAAGATGAAGCAGGAACAATTCTGATAAAAGATGACGACATCAAACAAAGGTGGAAGGGGTATTTTGAAAAGCTATTTGTCATAATATTTATGGTCATGAAAATTAAAGAATAAAGATTTTAGTCTATGAACTCAAGTCATGTCTTTCATTCGTATTATCAAATATTTATTAAATATAAATAAATAACATGGCGCAGTCGGTAATTTTACATAAAATTATATTATAACTGTAAAGTTTAAAAAGTAACAGTAAAAGTTAAAGTTTTTGAATTAAGTACATAAGAGAAATTGAAAAATGGAAACCGTGTTGGTCCCACCGCCACCATTTTTATATGATGACGCTCTTGCCTATATAACATCGGGAAGATTAACAGAAGATTGGGAGAAGTGGAAAAATGGTTTCCATATATACTTCAAGGCATGTGAGTTGGATAAAAAAAGTAAGGAAATACAAAAAAATATATTATTACACATTGTAGGTGAAAAATGCAGAGAAGTTGTCGATCAACAAAATGAAAAACCGGAAACATTGGAAGCCATTTTGGAAGTCCTGGATAAAAAATTCAAAATTAAAAGAAATATAACTGTGGAAAGATACAAATTTTTTACTAGAGATCAAAAGGAAAACGAGACTATTGAGCAATATACATTTCAACTAAGAAAGTTAGCATTAACATGTGATTTCGGAACCCTTATGGACGAAATGATAAAAGATAAAATGGTTTGTGGTATACAAAATAATACAATTAGAGAAAGGTTGTTAAGGGAAGAAAAGTTAACGCTGGAAAAGGCTCATGAAATATGCAGGGTAGTAATTGAATCAAAAATTTACTGTGAAAATATGAAGGAAAAAACTAATGTCATTAATGAAATAAATGAAGAAAAAGAACATAGAAATAATGTTTTTAATGTCAATAAAACAGTAAAATTGGAGCAAACTGGAATTGGAGCGAACTCTGGGGGTGGATGGCGAAGTGCTGGTATGCGTACATTGGCAGTCAAGGGAGCTGGTTTTTCGCAGCAACAGCAACAAGGAATAGTCCGACCAATGCAATGTGGACAGTGTGGATTAACTCATAAAATATATGAGTGTCCAGGGGGGTCACTACATAATCATACAACGCAATCACGTCTGAAAGAAACCGACGTAACGTGAGTCGTGCCAACTATCCACTCCCTGGATGACGATACCTGCTCACGTATTCTTTTCGTTCCCATAGACAACGCACATCGATACCGGTGATGTGAATTTTGTTGCTAAAGTTATCGGTACTATGACGGTACTTTCAAAAATAATTAATTTATCTTGATTGGTTATTAAATACGAAAAGTTTACTTTCTTTTCTTACATTTTAGGTTAATATGAACCAAAAAATATTTTTATAATAATAAAAAGTAATTTATTTCAGTATCGTAAAATCGGTATGACTCAATATCCTAGAAGCCATGACCACAAAAACATTAAAAAGTCGTATCACAGACATGTCAACTTCAAATATGACATTTGTATGACATGACATGTAAACATAAACATAACCTATCGGTAATATACTTAAATTTCAATTTGTTTTAAGAAAACTTCTCCAGTTTTATTTCGAGAGGGGGCGATTGTTACCAAACAAACCAAAAAAGGCAAATTTTTAAACCGAACGAAAATTCGAAGGATTCACGCCGAAATATAACCCCTACAGCTTTATACTTACTTCCGATTAACTTTGGAGCGCTACGACCTTCATCTTCAGCAACTAGCAAAGCAAAGAACTTCTCAGAACAACATTCCAGCTGCTCTAAGTCACCTATGCCAAAAATACGTTCTTCTCAGTGAATTCCATAAAATAAAAGAATTTTGTAACCCTCCAGATTGTGAAAGCTTGTGTTTGATAATTTATTTCGAGAATGACTGTAATATTAGCTATACAATGGATGGAAAATGTATTTCATAAGCGACAATACATTGTACCTATACAAATATATTATTATTTGCTGTAAAAGTGTTGATTTTTTTATATAGCAAATTATTTTCAGCGCCTGAATTTCTTGTAATTACTCAAATTAGGTACTCTTAATGCTAGCAATTACTAGAGAGAATATACAAATAGTAAAAACACAAGTCATGTGTATCAGATTGGTTGCATAGCTCAAATGAAAATGTTTTGTAGGATATGTACTTTGTTTAAATTTGTACGAGAAGTCTTCAAATTCAATTTTACTTTTTGTAGAGGATGTTTTAGTGAGTTGCGTAGGCTCTTATATGGTGGTCTGAAAGAAAAGGCTTGGACTGTAGCTGATGCTTTTCTTCTTGTACAGACCATAAAGCCGATCTAGGGAATGGGCGAGTTTTAATCAAGTTAATAGCCAATGCCACTGTGTATATTACTATTTCCACCTTTGCTCACCCACCATCATGCTTAAAGTGGGTTTAAAATGCTTTATCTTTTTTGACGACCTCCGTGGCGTAGTGGTCACCATGCTAGTCTGCCACCCAGAGATTCCAGGTTCAATCCCTGGTCAGGGCAAGTTGGAAAATGGCCTTTTTCAAATTGTCCTAGGTCTTGGATGTTTATCTATATTTGTTATAAATTATAGTATCGTTGATGTAGTATCCCATAACACAAGACTCGAACTTACTTTGGGGCTAGCTCAATCTGTGTTATTTGTCCTTATTTATTTATTTGTGTAGGTTTATTGTACCTGCAGCACAAATAGGCATTTGAATAATGTTTTTATGTACTTATAAAAAAAATATTCTAAATCCTAGCCTAAAGATTAAATAAAACAAATTTAAAAGAAATCGTGGCTTCTTGCATGAATAAAAATAAAATTAAAATATTAATAAAAATATATATTGTTTTATTTACACTCCTTAATTTTAAATGGTAATATAAACATATCAATAATATTAAAACACTGCATGGATGTTATCAGTCGGAGCCCACAAATGCTGGCTGATTGTAATCACATTGTGGATTGAATTAGTAATTGTTAGTAGTTCTTCTGCCTTGCTCTGTACATCTCCCTCCGTTAGTTCAACATGCTGCAATCACCATTGATGCCTTGGGTGAACCTGCAAAATATTAATTTAAGTAGTATAGTGTTACAGTATCACATATTCATCCTTAACAGGGTAGACAGCAGGCTATGGCCATAAGAGCACAATGTCACTTTTAACCTAACGGTGGGGTGGAGGTACCTATCCTTAGTCATCGCTTGAAGTGTTTGTACAATTTTACATCTTGTATGCTTGGTCAGTGAATATTTTTGTACTATTGGAAAACAAACAGTACATGTATTCAAAATATTTTTTGGCACTGGACCCGACTTCATATTGAGAAAAAAAATTGTACCAACCTGCGCAAGCAATTCATAATTATTCCACCATAATATAGCCACATCTTGGTTTATAGTGGAGCTTTTGAGCTGATAGTATGCGGCCTCATCTAATCTCATTAGGGGTTCCAGTTTGTCTATGATGGGGCATTTTTTTGGGTTTGTTAAACTAAATAACTGGTCCAAAGCTGCACCACTTGTACCCAGAATCTCCTGTAAAATTAGAAAAAAATGCAACATGTCCGTAGGTAGATATGTTAAAAACAAGTAGAAAGGGAAGCACCTAGTAAGACCTTACAAAGTGTAGTGATTACATATGTAGGTACAATGTACATACCCAGTAAGATAGCTTCTTCGCTGGATGATTTATATGGCTATTTTGTCAAATAAAGCATCATGGCTCTCTCCACCATAGCGTGCATGCAATACAGACCCACACTGTCTCCTGCCGCAAACACCGAGACTCAGTCTGATACAACTGTTCCGTGGATGCAACTATAGCCACATCCTCCTTGTAACTGCCGTTCCATAAAATGCAAGAGCAAATTAATATCTGTAAAAATATAGTAACTGTTATGAGGTTTTATACTAACCGTACACTTAATGACATCGCAAAAGAAAATAAATCTAAATTCACAATGAGTTTATGTTCCATCGCCTTGGAGCTTGGAGTTATTACAAGTCGGACGATGGGGGAGGCAGCAGAACTAAGATAAACAATCCATGTCTGAGCTCCATGCATTCTTATTTCTTGTTTCTTCAAAGGCTAAATCCATCGAATTTTACATCATAACCTTAAACGCAAGTCCGTCGAGTGCAAAACTCACTACACTCCAGTCCAGCAAGATAGAGGCTCATCCACAGCCCACAGCTGGACTTGATAAATTGTATTGGTAGGTAGGTACGTAGAAATTTTGAACTGAAACTAACCAATAAGAGCCTAAAGCCGTTTCAGACGAAACGAATGCGTAACTAAAAGAGGTGACGTCGGCGGGGTGGTGAAGCGGGAAGGGTCGGGGGGCATTTTCAGACGACTCGCGTGCTGTCAAGTAGACATTTTGGCGCAAATCGAGTACCGTTTTGCTGCTTATCTGTCAAAGTCGTTGCGTCCGCATTGAATACGTACGAAAGCGACCGCTGACGTCATGACGAAATGTGTTTCGGATTGCCTCGCATGTGCACGCATCGCGTACGACTGACGTCGTAACATTATGTAGTAACCCCCCAGGTCTTAAAACGATCACACAAATCGAAACTCATTAAAACAAATACTCAACTCAACAAATACATACCTACCCAACTTAACAAGTTATGATAAGACAGCAATTTTATAGTTAGCTGGGCAACCACATCAAAAGTCAAAAGTTAATTTGTCAATATTTTCTAAAAAGTAACGTTTTAATTTGAACTTTTTTGTTTTTTTCGGAAAGTTGTTTCTTGATGACACCTGGCAATGAGTTGATTAATCGCAGTACCTGATAACGCGCGGTCCGCCTACCGTAGACGTTGTTTGCGCGCTCTGTGCACAACCGGTTTTGAGCGATGGCGCGCGTAAACACAGCATGTTCAATTTTAGTTTGCAACTCGTTGTTAAAGAAGTTCTGTTTTAATAAAGTGAATTTAAAGTTTAACTGAATTGGTAAGACTCCACAATGTTTAAAAAGGCCCAGCTCATCGTCATGGTATTTTAATTTAATTTTATTAGATACAATTGTTTTCAAAATTTTTAGCTGGAGTCGATACACATTATTTAGATGAGTATTATATGTCCTCCCACAGCTACTTAGGCCATATATGACATGAGATTCCGCTAACGACTTGTACAGTAAAAGTTTGACACTAAAGGGAATTCGGTTTTTAAGAATATACATGTTTGCCAGAAAATGCCTCAGTTTATTACATACGTGATGTATATGAAGTTTCCAATTGAGTCTGTTATCAATGATGAGCCCAAGGTAAGTATGAGAATCGACAAGTTCTATAGATGGACAACAACAAGCACCATTAGTCGCTGTGTTGTGCAAACATGCGTGCTCATGTGCAATTAGGCTTTTATCATCTATAAAGGGCCTTATGTACGGCGATCTTACGCGAAGTAATTTGGTTTTATTTGTATTGAGTACAAGACCGTTATCGTGACACCACTTGCATATAGCATTAAAATCCGTTTGCAGATACTCGTAAGCTTTCTCAAGGTTGCGATCACTGATTACTAAGCACGTGTCATCAGCAAATTGGTAGCAGGTACAATTTGTGACGCAGTTACTCATGTCATTTATGTACGAGAGGAAGTGTAATGGACCAGCCACCGACCCCTGTGCTGTGCCTTCAGTAACGTCTACAGGTTTGCTGAGTGTATCGAAAATTTTTACAACAAAAGAACGGTTACTGAGATAATTTTTATTCCAATTTAGCAAAGGGCCGCGGATGCCACATGTGTCAAGCTTAGTTACGAGAATATTATGACCAAGGGTATCAAATGCACGAGAAAAATCTATGCAAAGTACCAAAACATGTTTTTTTTTTAATTCAAAGCGGAGTTAACTTCATCAGTGAACTTTGAAAAAAACTTGTTCCGTGCCCTTTCCTTGCTGAAAACCAAATTGATTTTCGTATAATATGTTATTGTCTTTATAGTAATTGTGTATTTGATGACAGACATATTTTTCCACAATTTTATCAATGCTAGAGAGTAGCGTGATCTGACGATAATTACTATAGTCATTAGTTTTACCTTTCTTAGCAACAGGTCTTACACATCCTTTTTTTAACTCATCTGGGTAAACACCAGATTGTACGCTCGCATTAATTAAATTAGCCAATGCCACTGACACACCACTCTCCACCATTTTAATATCTGAGACTCGAATACCGTCTATACCTGGGGCTTTATTCGAATTTAAATTTTGAATAATAATTTTACTTATTTTGCTACTTGTCGCTTTTTGGTAGTAAATACTCGAATCAACTGGTTCTAAATATTTGCTAGTGTCCATTAAAGCCCTATTGCAATTCGTATTACTTTTGACAGATCTATTAAATTCATCAGCAAAATTATTGGCAATACTCTCCACAGTAACACCCTGAGACTGAAAAGTTTTAATTACTGCTTCATCTGCTGACACTGAAATACGACCAAGCATTTGATTAACAATTTGATATAATTTTTTAACATTTTTATTATTATCTTTTATTTTATTTATATAATAGGAATTTCTATGATATTCTAGGAACTTATGAACTTTGTTTCGTGTTTTGTTGTATTCTAGTCTTATTTCAACGTTATGTGGATTTTTTTTTCCATAAATGAAAAAGTTTATTGCGTTTTTCGCATAGCCTATTAATATTATCGTTCATCCAAGGCAACCTGTATAGTTTAAAGTCTTTCATATAATTTACATCCCTAGTTACTAAATTACGAGCATTATTGAATGAACTACAAATGAACTTGTAAATTTGATTAGGACAGCTCATATCATTGGTATCCATCCAATTAACTTTTTTTAATTCTTTAGATAGCAACTTATAATTAACATAAGTTTTGTGAACATCATGTGTTCACTGCATTTGCGAGTCATCGCTTACACAGGAGAACAGTGGTCTGCTAGTACGACGTCGATAGCTGCCGAGTGCCTTTTTTCAATTCTAGTATAATCAGTTATTCCACACATCAGTCCGCGCTCGTTCAGTTTCCACGTACGAATCTGAAATGGTTGAAATGGTTTTTAGATCTATATTTGTGTCGCCGATTAAAAGTACTTTGTGTTGAGTATCAAAACTCGAGACCCAGCTCGCTAATAAACAACCTTTTGTGAATATTGGAAGAAGAGGGTGGCCTATAAACTGCACACACAACTATCTCCTGATGACTTGTTTTTAAAGAACCTGTTAGATTTTCAAATGTGAAACTGTTGTATGTGATGGGCGTGAATTTTAAATATTTTTTCGTGTATATAATAATACCTCCTCCCTTTTTGTTTACACGAAGTTGTGAGTGCATATTATAGTCCGGTATGTTATATAACTGTACAATATTATTAGATATGCCAGCCTCTGTGATAACGATCATATCTAATGGAAATGAACACTGATGAATAAGTTGTAACAATTTAGGAAAGTTTTTAATCATTGATCGAATATTAACATGAAAACAACAAAAAGACAAACTTTTATTACTAGACAGTTGTTGAAAGAAAGAATAAATGGATTTGCAATTAAAAAAATCTGTAGGTTTTAATGATTCCATACAAGGAAAAAATAATAATAGTATAGTTTACACACAAAAATCGGTTACAAGTGATTCACCTATCGATCTGTTCAATGTCTTGAACAGATCGAATGTACATAATTTTACTATCATTTGTTTTACGTGCACATACTTTCCCTTCCTTTATCCATATAAACTTAAATGAACTGCCTAGTTTTTGTTTAGTATTGTACAAAAGAGTTTTCATATGCTTTGTTAATGCTTCTCTTACGTAAATTTTAATATCTGCCTTTTCCTTCGGTACGTCGGGTAGACACGATCCTACAGTTAGCCGCTTTTCTTTGCTAGCCGCAATCCACTTGCTTTGAGCCAATTTCGTCTTCATTTCTGCCAGTATCGGACCAGGTTTTTCCTTGCTACCTGCAAGACGACGAGAGGACTGGACATCTTGCCCATCTACTTCCAACACCGCCGCTATAGAGGACAATACCTTGCCGACATCCTTAGGTTGGGGATTAAGAACGGTTCCTGTGTCAGATTCATCCTCGGCATCGTCTTCCGGTATGACATACGACGACCTACGGGACATATTCTGCAAGCAGTAGGGTTACTACATAATGTTACGACGTCAGTCGTACGCGATGCGTGCACATGCGAGGCAATCCGAAACACATTTCGTCATGACGTCAGCGGTCGCTTTCGTACGTATTCAATGCGGACGCAACTACTTTGACAGATAAGCAGCAAAACGGTACTCGATTTGCGCCAAAATGTCTACTTGACAGCACGCGAGTCGTCTGAAAATGCCCCCCGACCCTTCCCGCTTCACCACCCCGCCAAAGTCACCTCTTTTAGTTACGCATTCGTTTCGTCTGAAACGGCTTTAGGCTCTTATTAGTTAGTTTCAGTTCAAAATTTTTACGTACCTACCTACCTATACAATTTATCAAGTCCAGCTGTGGGCTGTGGGTGAGCCGCTATTTTGCTGGACTGGAGTATAGTGAGTTTTGCACTCGACGGACTTGCGTTTAAGGTTATGATGTATAAGTCGATGGATTTAGCCTTTGAAGGAACAAGAAATAAGAATGCATGGAGCTCAGAGATGGACTGTTTCGCCTCCCTCATCGTCCGACTTGTAATAACTCCAAGCTCCAAGCTGATGGAATGTAAACTCATTGTGAATTTAGATTAATTTTCTTTTGCGATGTCATTAAGTGTGTGGTTGGTATAGAACCTCTTATCGGTTACTATATTTTTACAGATATTAATTTGCTCTTGTATTTTATGGAACGGGCAGTTACAAGGAGGATGTGGCTATAGTTGCATCAGACTGAGTCTCGGTGTTTGCGGCAGGTGACAGTGTGGGTCTGTAGTGCATGCACACTATGGTGTATAGAGCCATAATGCTTTATTTGACAAAATAGCCATATAAATCATCCAGCAAAGAAGCTATCTAACTGGGTATGTCAATTGTACCTACATATGTAATCACTACACTTTGTAAGGTCTTACTAGGTGCTATTCCCTTTCTACTTGTTTTTAACATATCTACCTACATACATACATGTTGCATTTTTTTCTTATTTTATAGGAGATTTTGGACCAGATATTTAGTTTAACAAACCCAAACAAAATGCCCCATCGTAGACAAACTGGAACCCCTAATGAGATTAGATGAGGCCGCATACTATCAGCTCAAAAGCTCCATTATAAACCAAGATGTGGTTAAAATAATTATCAGTTGCTTGCGCAGGTCAGTACAATTTTTTTTCCCAATATGTAGTTAGGTCTAGCTAAAAAAAATTATGAATACATGTACTTTTGTTTTCCAATAGTACAAAAATATTTACTGACCTGGCATACAAGATGTAAAATTATACAAACACTTCAAGCGATGACTAAGAATACCTCCACCCCACGGTTAGGTTAAAAGTGACATTGTGCTCTTACGGCCATAGAGTCTGCTGTCTACCCCCTTAAGGATGAATATGTGATACTGTAACACTATACTACTTGAATTAATATTTTACAGGTTCACCCAAGGCATCAATGGCGAATGCAGCATGTTGAACTAACGGAGGGAGATGTACAGAGCAAGGCAGAAGAACTACTAACAATAACTAATTCAATCCACAATGTGATTACAATCAGCCAGGATTTGTGGGCTCCGACTGATAACATCCATGCAGTGTTTTAATATTATTGATATGTTTATAATACCATTAAAAATTAAGGAGTGGTAAATAAAACAATATATAATTTTATTAATATTTTAATTTTAAGTTTATTCATGAATGAAGCCACGCTTTCTTTTAAATTTGTTTTTATTAATCTTTAGGCTAGGTTTTAGAATATGTTTTTATAAGTACATAAAAACATTATTCAAATGCCTACCTATTTGTGATGCAGGTACAATAAACCTACACAAATATATAAATAAATAGGGACAAATAACACAGATTCAGCTAGCCCCAAAGTAAGTTCGCGACTTGTGTTATGGGATACTACATCAACGATACTATAATTTATAACAAATACATATATAGATAAACATCAAAAACCCAGGCCAATTTGAAAAAGGCCATTTTCCAACTTTCCCTGACCGGGGATTGAACCTGGAACCTCTGGGTGGTAGACTAGCATGGTGACCACTACGCCACGGAGGTCGTCAAAACAAATAAAGCATTTTAAACCCACTTTAAGCATGATGGTGGGCGAGCAAAGGTGGAAATAGTAATATATACAGTGACATTGGCTACGAACTTGATTAAAACTCGCCCATTCCCTAGATCGGCTTTATAGTCTGTACAAGAAGAAAAGCATCAGCTACATTTCAAGCCTTTTCTTTCAGACCAGCATGTAAGAGCCTACACATCTCACTAAAACATCCTCTGCAAAAAGTAAAATTGAATTTGAAGACTTCTCGCACAAATTTAAACGAAGTACACATCCTACAAAAGATTTTCATTTGAGCTATGCAACCAATCTGATACACATGACTTGTGTTTTTAATATTTGTCTATTCTCTCTAGTAATTGCTAGCATTAAGGGTACCTAGTTTGAGTAATTACAAGAAATTCAGGCGTTGAAAATAATTTGCTTTATAAAAAAATCAACACTTTTACATCAAATAATAATATATTTGCATAGGTACAATGTATTGTCGCTTATGAAATACATTTTCCATCCATTGTATAGCTACTATTACAGTCATTCTCGAAATAAATTATCAAACACAAGCTTTCACAATTTGGAGGGTTACAAAATTCTTTTATTTTTTGGGATTCACTGAGAAGAGCGTATTTTTGGCATAGGTTACTTAGAGCAGCTGGAATGTTGTTCTGAGAAGTTCTTTGCTTTGCTAGTTGCTGAAGATGAAGGTCGTAGCGCTCCAAAGTTACTCGGAAGTAAGTATTAAACTGTAGAGGTTATATTTCGGCGTGAATCCTTCCAATTTTAGTTGGGTCTCAAAATTTGCCTTTTTTGGTTTGTTTGGTAACAATCGCCCCCTTTCGAAATAAAACTGGAGAAGTTTACTTAAAACAAATGGAAATAAAAGTATATTACCCATAGGTTATGTTTATGTTTACATGTCATGTCATACAAATGTCATATTTGAAGTTGACATGTCTGTGATACGACTTTTTAATGTTTTTATGGCCATGGCCTCTAGGATATTGAGTCATACCGATTTTACAATACTGAAATAAATTACTTTTTATTATTATAAAAATGTTTTTTGGTTCATATTAACTTAAAATGTAAGAAAAGAAAGTAAACTTCTCGTATTTAATAACCAATCAAGATAAATTAATTATTTTTGAAAGTACCGTCATAGTACCGATAACTTTAGCAACAAAATTCACATCACCGGTATCGATGTGCGTTGTCTATGGGAACGAAAAGAATACGTGAGCAGGTATCGTCATCCAGGGAGTGGATAGTAGGCACGACTCACGTTACGTCGGTTTCTTTCAGACGTGATTGCGTTGTATGATTATGTAGTGACCCCCCAGTATATTGTACGTAGAATAACTTTTAAGCATTTCACTACAAACCTCAGTTGTTTATAGAAATGTTGTGTAATGTTATGTTATATTTATTCTGTAATATGTTAGTAAACAAAAATTTAAAAAAAAAATTCGTTTACCAAAATTTGTCCCAGTATTTTTCCACAACTTATCTGGTTACGATAGTCACTTGTTTTTGCGACAGTTAGGAGAAACTCCTGCCAGGATAAGTGTGATAGCAAAGACTAAGGAAAATTACATATCATTTACAAAACTTTTTCAAGTTGGTTTGCGGGATTATATACCAGTACGATTTGTTGATTCATTTAAATTTTTAAGTACCAGTTTAGAAAAACTTGTCGAAAATTTGAATAAGGATTATTTTTTGCACTTATCTCATTTTTTCCCAAAAAAAGAGCACTTTGAACTTTTAACACGAAAAGGTATATACCCTTATGAATATATGACTCATTGGGATTGTTGTCTAGAAGAAAAGTTACCACCACAGAATTGCTTTTACAGTACTTTAACCGATAGAAATATCACTGAATCTGAATACTCTCATGCTCAAAACATTTGGGATGCTTTTAAGTTAAACAACATGGGTGAATATACTGATTTTTATCTGAAAACAGATGTTCTATTACTAGCCGATATTTTTGAAAAATTTAGGAAAATGTGTAAAAGTTGCTATCGACTAGATCCTTCGTTCGTTCTCACAAGCCCTGCTTTATCTTTTGATGCAATGTTACTTAAAACAAAAGTTAAATTACAGCTGACGGAAGATTTAGAAATGATTAGAATGATCCAAAAAGGTATTCGAGGTGGTGTTTGCCTTTGCTCTAATAGATACTCTAAGGCTAATAATAAATATGTACCCAATTACGATCCATCCATGCCTAACAATTAACCTAAATTAATCCCTAACTTATATGATAAAGATATATTATATATTATGAACATTTAAAAACATGCATACGACATGGTTTGAAATTAAAAAATATTCATAGAGTCATAAAATTCAAACAAAGCCCATTTTTAAAAGAGTACATAGACTTAAACACTAAGTTACGTCAACTAGCTAAATCAGCATTTGAACAAGATTTTTTTAAATTATTAAATAATAGCATCTTCGGAAAAACTCTAGAAAGTACAGAAAATAGATTAAAAGTTTATCTAATTAATAAATGGCAGGACAGTAATAATAAAACGAAAAAATATTATGGTGCAGAACAATTAATATCAAGTCTTAATTTCCACAATTTCAGAAAATTTTGTAGCTATCCAAATGAAGCTGGATACAGTACTTTTAGACAAACCCATATATATAGGATTTACTGTTCTAGAAATATCTAAAAATCACATGTACGATTTTCATTGTTCCATAATGGAACCTACATACGATACCCGATTAAAATTATGCTATACTGATACAGACAGTTTTTTGTACTCAATAGAAACAGATGATCTATACGAAGACATTAAATATCGTTTTCAATCTTATTTTGATACAAGTAATTATAAAAATGATAATATATATGGTATTATACCTAAAAATAAGAAGATTCCAGGATTTTTTAAGGATGAAAATTTTGGGGTTCCTATAACACAATACGTAGGATTACGATCAAAGCTGTATTGTATACAAACAAAAGATTGTAAAACAAGAAAAAAAACAAAAGGAGTTCAAAAAGCAGTAGTAAAGAGGTGTTGTTACTCAATAATTTAGTACGTAGGAAAAATATAATTTTTAAATCTCTAAAATAAACAATATATCACAAAACTGGCAAATGATTATTATAAATAAAATACGTACTATTTTTTGTTAACGTTATTAAACAGTCGAAAAAACAATGTAGTGATATTTATCTTTATTGTGTATTCTTATGTATTAAACATGTAAGTAAATAAAAGTGTAAACATTTTTTTCCTTTAACTGAACACTAAAACCCTTATTAAAGTATTAAAGGATAACAATAATTAAAAGAAAAAATGTGGAGTACATCTTATAATATTTATTTTAAATTCGCTACAAAATATTGTCGAAATACCATTTCTTGATACAAATAGCATTTTTAAGTGCACAAAAATTATTATGAGTTAAACAATTAAAGTTACGTTAATTTTTGCAATAAGTATTATATAAAGTTAAAAAATTAGTACTTCCTCTGTCTTCTATGTCTATTAAATCACAATTGTCACATAGTTCAATTAGCCATTTTTGTTTTTCGAGCCCTTTCATTACAATAGTTTTGTTTTGCATTATTGGTGTGATTATCCTTTTAAATTCTCTTGAGTCTATATGTCCTTCAGACCCACGAATCCCGCGAGTTCGTTCTAGATATCGAACAGTCCGTTTTTCTGCAGTAGTTAATGTAGTATATGCATATGGAGGTTTGATTAAAAAAAACTTGAGTGAATTCTTCAGTAGATAATGCAAACTCTTTGATTATAAATGTATTATAGCAATCCTCAAATCCTAGAACATCCACGAAAATAATCGAGTTCATGATATTTTACGAACAATGTTGCTTAGAGGTCTATATTCGACTAAACAGTCATTCAGAATGAGACAATATGCTGTTGTGTGATCAGGTATCTCTCTATTGCACTCTAATTCAAGACGAATGTTGATAACCGGCCCTGATTTGATATTATCATTCTGTCTAGAACAATCTATCACGAATAATGGTGCAATATTTTTAAAATCTTGAGCACTCAACAAGGCGTTGCATGGGCGATTATAATAAGATAGTTGAAAATTAACATATTGTTCGTATATAAGTGCATAGTTATGTTTTGCAAAGTTATTATTATAACTTTCGTACGGGTAATATGTAGAGTTTAAAAAAACTTTGACATCTCGAATATCGCAGTGATCGAACCGAGACATATCGTTAATTCCATTATTTTTTCTGTTTTTTTTTGTAAGCCTAAAATAACATATCTAGGTTTTTCAATTTGTGATGAAGTTTTAATTGACCAGGGGGGTTACTACATAATGTTACGACGTCAGTCGTACGCGATGCGTGCACATGCGAGGCAATCCGAAACACATTTCGTCATGACGTCAGCGGTCGCTTTCGTACGTATTCAATGCGGACGCAACTACTTTGACAGATAAGCAGCAAAACGGTACTCGATTTGCGCCAAAATGTCTACTTGACAGCACGCGAGTCGTCTGAAAATGCCCCCCGACCCTTCCCGCTTCACCACCCCGCCAAAGTCACCTCTTTTAGTTACGCATTCGTTTCGTCTGAAACGGCTTTGTTAGTTTCAGTTAAAAATTTTTACGTACCTACCTACCAATAAAATTTATTAAGTCCAGCTGTGGACTGTGGGTGAGCCGCTATCTTGATAGACTGGAGTGTAGTGAGTTTTGCACTCGACGGACTTGCGTTTAAGGTTATGATGTAAAAGTCGATAGATTTAGCCTTTGAAGGAACAAGAAATAAGAATGCATGGAGCTCAGAGATGGATTGTTTCGCTTAGTTCTGCTGCCTCCCTCATCGTCCGACTTGTAATAACTCCAAGCTCCAAGGCGATGGAACATAAACTCATTGTGAATTTAGATTTATTTTCTTTTGCGATGTCATTAAGTGTGCGGTTGTTATAGAACCTCATAACAGTTACTATATTTTTACAGATATTAATTTGCTCTTGCATTTTATGGAACGGCAGTTACAAGGAGGATGTGGCTATAGTTGCATCCACGAAACAGTTGCATCAGACTGAGTCTCGGTATTTGCGGCAGGAGACAGTGTGGGTCTGTAGTGCATGCACGCTATGGTGGAGAGAGCCATGATGCTTTATTTGACAAAAAAGCCATATAAATCATCCAGCGAAAAAGCTATCTTACTGGGTATGTACATTGTACCTACATATGTAATCACTTCACTTTGTAAGGTCTTACTAGGTGCTATTCCTTTTCTACTTGTTTGTAACATATCTACCTACGTACATATTGCATTTTTTTCTTATTTTACAGGAGATTCTGGGTACAAGCGGTGCGGCTTTGGACCAGTTATTTAGTTTAACAAACCCAAAAAAAAATGCCCCATCATAGACAAACTGGAACCCCTAATGAGATTAGATGAGGCCGCATACTTTCAGCTCAAAAGCTCCATTATAAACCAAGATGTGACTAAAATAATTATGAATTGCTTGCGCAGGTTGGTACAATTTTTTTTCTCAATATGAAGTTGGGTCCAGTGCCAAAAAAATATTATGAATACATGTACTTTTTGTTTTCCAATAGTACAAAAATATTCACTGACCAAGCATACAAGATGTAAAATTGTACAAACACTTCAAGCGATATGACTAAGGACACCTCCACCCCACCGTTAGGTTAAAAGTGACATTGTGAGGATGAATATGTGATACTGTAACACTATACTACTTAAATTAATATTTTACAGGTTCACCCAAGGCATCAATGGTGAATGAAGCATGTTGAACTAACGGAGGGAGATGTACAGAGCAAGGCAGAAGAACTACTAACAATTACTAATTCAATCCACAATGTGATTACAATCGACCAGCATTTGTGGGTTCCGACTGAAAACATCCATGCAGTGTTTTAATATTATTGATATGTTTATATTACCATTTAAAATTAAGGAGTGTAAATAAAACAATATAAATTTTTATTAATATTTATTTTTATTTTTATTAATGCAAGAAGCCACGATTTCTTTTAAATTTGTTTTATTTAATCTTGAGGCTAGGATTTAGAATAATTTTTTTATCAGTACATAAAAAAAATATTCAAATGCCTATTTGTGCTGCAGGTACAATAAACCTACACAAATAAATAAATAGGGACAAATAACACAGATTGAGCTAGCCCCAAAGTAAGTTCGAGACTTGTGTTATGGGATACTACATCAACGATACTAAAATTTATAACAAATACATATATAGATAAACATCCAAGACCCAGGACAATTTGAAAAAGGCCATTTTCCAACTTGCCCTGACCAGGGATCGAACCTCGAATCTCTGGGTGGCAGACTAGCATGGTGACCACTACGCCACGGAGGTCGTCAAAACAGATAAAACATTTTAAACCCACTTTAAGCGTGATGGTGGGTGAGCAAAGGTGGAAATAGTAATATATACAGTGGCATTGGCTATTCACTTAATTAAAACTCGCCCATTCCCTAGATCGGCTTTATGGTCTGTACAAGAAGAAAAGCATCAGCTTCATTCCAAGCCTTTTCTTTCAGACCGGCATGTAAGAGCCTACACAATTCACTAAAACATCCTCTACAAAAAGTAAAATTGAATTTGAAGACTTCTCGCACAAATTTAAACAAAGTAGACATCCTACAGAACATTTTCATTTGAGCTATGCAACCAATCTGATACACATGACTTGTGTTTTTACAATTTGTCTATTCTCTCTAGTAATTGCTAGCATTAAGAGTACCTAATTTGAGTATTTACGAGAAATTCAGGCGTTGAAAATAATTTGCTTTAAAAAAAATCAACACTTTTACATCAAATAATAATATATTTGTATAGGTACAATATATTGTTGCTTATGAAATACATTTTCCATCCATTGTAAGGCTAATATTACAGTCATTCTCGAAATAAATTATCAAACACAAGCTTTCACAATCTGGAGGGTTACAAAATTCTTTTATTTTTTGGGATTCACCGAGAAGAGCGTATTTTCGGCATAGGTGACTTAGAGCAGCTGGAATGTTGTTCTGATTAGTTCTTTGCTAGTTGCTGAAGATGAAGGGCGTAGCGCTCCAAAGTTACTCGGAAGTAAGTATTAAGCTGTAGAGGTTAAATTTCGGCGTGAATCCTTCGAATTTTTGTTGGGTCTCAAAATTTGCCTTTTTTTGGTTTGTTTGGTAACAATCGCTCCCTCTCGAAGTAAAACTGGAGAAGTTTTCTTAAAACAAATAGAAATATAAGTATATTACCGATAGGTTATGTTTATGTTTACATGTCATGTCATACAAATGTCATATTTGAAGTTGACATGTCTCTGATACGACTTTTTAATGTTTTTGTGGTCATGGCTTCTAGGATATTGAGTCATACCGATTTTACGATACTGAAATAAATTACTTTTTATTATTATAAAAATGTGTTTTGGTTCATATTAACCTAAAATGTAAGAAAAGAAAGTAAACTTTTCGTATTTAATAACCAATCAAGATAAATTAATTATTTTTGAAAGTACCGTCATAGTACCGATAACTTTAGCAACAAAATTCACATCACCGGTAACGATGTGCGTTGTCTAAGGGAACGAAAAGAATACGTGAGCAGGTATCGTCATCCAGGGAGTGGGTAGTAGGCACGACTCACGTTACGTCGGTTTCTTTCAGACGTGATTGTGTTGTATGATTATGGAGTAACCCCCCAGGTGTGTTTTGTAGTCTTTGGTAACAAAGGCTACTCATAAAGGTCCCAGTTTCTATATACTAATTGAATGGGTCTATCTTTTTCTAGTATTTTAAGTAAATTAATTCTTCTCTATCCGACACTTTAACGTGAGGTACGCGCCATATGATCTTCTTTATATCGATACTTTTGACCTCTTCACCTGTATTAAACTTTAGAGCATTGAGGTTAGTATTACTTCGTAGTAAATTAAGCTCATGTTTACAATTCACAATTATTTTTTTATAATCTTCTGCAAACCCTAGTATGTTGCTGAGCGGTACTGAAGCAGCGAAATGACCACCAATTTCGTTTTTAGTACCGTGTATATCCCATCCTCACACTTTGGATACCTTCGACTCGGCTTCGTTCATAGATACAAGTGCTTTCATAGTAGTATACCATTATTATATACCATTATTATTATACCAGCATTCTTCACTTTGTCAATTTCAACGCCGTTTAATTCATATTTTATATCTCGAAAAAGGAATAGGTTGTTAGTAAACTGTACTATTGGAACTGCTTCCTTCTTCTCGTTGTTGATTACATTGACTACGGCTTCAACATACAAGGTACTTGCACATGGAAGTACTTATAAATCTTGTTGGTTTATAGGTATCCGAATTTCATCATTTCTTTTGAAAGTAGTTATGTACGGCTTGTACGAATGATATTCTATACCATCTATAGAGTTGTCATAAACAGGTGGGTTAGTTATGTTTAAAATATTCATTTTATCAATCCAATCGATTTGAGAAAAAGTATATTAGCAGCTGTTAATTCCTTTTTTTATCACGAGTATGTGTCTTCTTCTTGATTGCTTGATGGGTACTAATCTTTTGTAAAGATGGAGTTGTGTATTTATTGTAGTAGATCATATTTTTTTCAAATGCAAATACATCACTAGAAAGGGTCACAGAGGTAAAAGACTTGGGAGTTCGTATGACGTCACAGCTAGATTTTCAGGAGCATATACTACATATTTGTAAAATCGCGTATAGAAATCTGGGTTTTATTTTACGCAGAGCGGCTGGTTTCACAAATGTGCATGTAATATATACATTATATAATTCTTTAGTTAGAAGTCATCTCGAATGCAATGCACAAGTTTGGAATCCGCACGAGATAAAATACAGCCTTATGTTGGAAAAGATACAGAATAAGTTCTTGAGATATTTATATTGAAGACAGTACGGAGTGTATCCTTTGTATCCTCTTATGTATCCCACATTGTTCGTGTTAGGTATGGTGGGATATTACGAGCTAAGGGTAAGAAGGGAGCTTAGTATGGTGACCTACATTTTTAAGTTGATTCGTGGTATCATAAATAACTCGGAAATGCTTAAAGTGGTGGAGTTCTGCGTTCCGAATAGATACGTGGAGCGCCGAAGGCAGCCGTGCCTTTTCGTGGTACCTCACGGGCGGACCAACTTGGTGAACAAGTCTCCGCTGGCACGCGCGACACACACTCTGAATTTGATCGCGGGCAGGATAGACATCTTCCAGTGTACTCTGTGTGAATTTACAAAGGTTGCCGTGTGTATAATAAGTTATAAATAATGTAAATAATCGGAAAATGTGGAATGTTTTGCTATTCTATTGTATTGGGTACAAACCTGTAAAAATAGAATAAGTGGAGAATAAATAAATAAATAAAAAAAAAAATAATAATTGTACCTCCTCACCGCAAAAATTTATTAAATTGTTTTTTATGTCTAATATTCTGATATTTATACTATTTACCATGCTCCTGTTCACCGGAAAATAAACGGTATTTTTCGGGATTTCTATTATTCTGTAGCCAGGAGGAACATTCAAAGCGAATTCGTGAATTATATGACTTGATTTTCCATTAATGAAGGAACCTCCAGTAATATCACATTCTACCCGCAGCACTGTTGTAGGTAGAATGTTCACCGGCAGTGGGGACTTGTACCATTTATCTCTCATCAGGACAGTTTTACCATAACCTAGTAACGGTCCAATAGAATTTTTCAAAATGAATATCTTTAGAGCAGCATATCGAGAAACTCAAAGTGTTGTTGTTGCACAATAACTTGAAAACACAATTCTTTACTTTTGATTGTAAGAACTCGCTGATGTCTTGAAGTTCATAAGCTCCGTCAGGAATTTCAACCACTTCATCAATTCCATAATAAAATTTATTATTAGTATTTGTAATATTTGGTATAGAAATAAACGAAGAGAAGTGTAAAAGAGAGCACTCATATTGACCATCAAGTTCCAGTGGAGGGGTATAGATTGTTGTTAGTAGTGAGCTGTTTCCAGTAATGGACAGAGTGAAAGACATTTTTGGAATGATGTTTAATTCTATCGTAACAATTATTATATACCATATTTATACCAAAAATCTTATAAAAAATTATACACAAATGACCACAATTTACAGTATCAAAGTTTTGAAATCGAGTATAATTATAATGTATATCAACTAACATTCAAATATTTCACCAATTCTTTAGGTGGTCTTAAGTTACCGAAACTATCGAAATATTCACAATAATGTTTTATTTTAGCAAAGGCTACCCAATGAGTTCCGTTATTATTATAACTGTCTAAGTTTAATATACTACACTCTATGGTTCGTGGTTTACGTGGTAATTTTTCCCTCATATACACACCTCGAAAATACGGAATATTTTTAGCGTATTTTATAATATCTATATTTGTAAGAGCACGTTTAGGTAGCTTGCTTATTAGTTTTTTGTTGATTTTAAAAAATAACCCACTTCCCTTCTTATACGGTTTAAGATAAAATCCTTTTCCTATAGCAATAGCCTCCATGGCTTTGTTATGATGTTCAGATTCATGTAAATTCTTTTGAGCGGATCTAAAATCATTTATAGTTTTAGCTATACTAGCAGCACCTCCTGCCAAAGCGCCTAGTGCTGACAAACCCGCAAAAATTGGTATCAAAGGTAAAATCCCTCCTGATTTAGGGATTGGTATTATTCTTGGCAAACGAATGCGACATGTCTTAGGAAACAATTTTTTTGCTGCGGCATAAACATGTTTGATATCACTTTTATTATCTTTTGATTTCAGTTCAATTGTGAACGTATTTTTGATATAATTGTTTTAAATTGTTTTATTCCGGCACGTGTTTTTAATTTTGCTTTCATAACCTTGTTTACTATCCACGATGCTAACTTTTCTCCTTTACCAGCGTCTTTAGAATGTAATCGCTTTTTAGCCATTTTCATAAGCTCGAAATCTGCGTTATGACGAACGGAGAGGTCTGGATTGTTATATGCGATATCGTGGTATTTACAAGCTTCGTCTAATTTGTTAACACCTTTATCACCTCTCAATAATCTTTCTTGTAGCCTCGTGCCTGGTCCGCAATAGTTGTAACCTGGTAAGTGAAGCTCGAACGGGATATTGTTTATCAAATTATTAACCAGTCCACCTCCTCTCATATTTTTTTACATAATGAGGAAAATACTAGATGCTAACACTTATAAGTATTATGATACAATTGAATTTCTATTTACCCAACTGTTTTCTGTGTCAGAGAGCCCTAACCATTTGACAAACAATTTATTGCCTTTTTTCCTAATGATTTTTTCGATTAAGTATTTGTACGGGTATTTAGTTTTTTGTAACTCTTCTTGATAGAATGAACCCAATATATTTTGTTTTCGTTGATCTTGTATTAAATATGTAACTGGTTTAGTGTTATTAACCGTTTTAATTGTAAAAATTTCTGTAGACCAATTAGGTGTAAAACCTTTTGCAAAACTACTCTTGTGCTTACTTATTCTAACGTGGTCACCTGTTTTAAATTTATTTTTGGTTAATTTACAACGTTTCTCTTGGAATTTTATAATCTTATTTTTTACCAGGTTTTCATTTTTTGTATTTACATCTACTGGTTTAAACTTAGTAACACTATGTTTTTCATTGTTGTAAGAAAACAAAACGTTATTTAAAGTTTTTCCTATCCATTTATAGTTACCATTATAACTAAAACATTTATACAATTTAGTCTTCAATGTTCTGATCAGCATTTCCACAATTGAAGCTTCTTTTGTTGAATATGAAGAATAGTGGTTAATCTTCATTAACTGCATTTGTCTTTTAAAAATATTGTTATAAAACTCAGTGCCTCTGTCAGTTTGTAGGTTTATAGGAATACGTCCACTTTCCCTTATAATTTGAGTAAATGCGTTCTAGGACCTCTTTCTTTGATTTAGTTTTTAAAGGAATTACCCAGGCATATTTTGAGAAACCATCAATGATAGTTAAAATATATGCATATCCATTATTATACTTTTTGAAAGATTGAAAATCAGCCAGGTCTGCTTGCCACAAGTCATCCACTCCTTTCAATCATCACATTACGACGGTCAAAATTATAAAACTTTTTTTCAAACTGATTGAGATTCTCTTTCACAACTTCTTTTATTGCCTTTATATGAGCGGTTATTTTATCAGCGATCTTTCTGTCAACATAATTTTTGTTCGCCGCATCATCATGTGCTACAGGTTCTGTAACTCCTCGCAATCGAGATAATCTTAAATCAAATTCTCCGGTTTCTGATCTAACTAGATGATTTGTTGAACAATCTAGTATTTCCGACAAACGTAGTCTTTTATGAACATGGTGACCGAATTTATCAACATTTATTTTGAACTGAATTCGTTCACAGTTAAATAATAAATGATCTAAGTAAGATGTGTTGTTATTTATTTATACTACCATTTTCACGTAGTTCTTCTATGATTGAAATTATTTCATTATCCAGACCAGTGTTTCCGGCATCTTTAGATGCTATTAATAACTTTAACCTTTCTACTAATTCATTAGGATCATCCCAGTAAATGTAATCAGTATTTTTCTTAAATTTCTTTTAAGCATCAATCCTTCACCTGCACTAATATCAGCATTACTGACAGAAGATGTCGAAGGCTTTTGCAGTCTAAAAAGTGGTTTAATGATGTTCAAGTACTTACGTCCCTTATTAGATTTTATTGGTTTAGTAGGATCAAAGTCTCGTCGGCGACCATTTGTCTCTATTTACATGGCTTTATATTCCTGACAATCATTTTCAGTAACCACTTCCAAATTAGGTACTTCTTTTAACAATAACTCCTGTAACCCTGGCGTAATTTGATAATCACGTCCTGCTATGGTTATGCTTCGATCATTTATAAGCACAGCACCGCCTTTGTTCTTTTTACTATCTTTATTTATCGCCAAATAGTTATAGGGTTCGCTCCATACTTTTGAACACATTTCTCGAAATTCGGACCATGACATGTCGGTATTAACGTGTTCATCATATACATGGTGGAGGTTCACATCATCCTGTTTGAATAATATTAGAAGATTTACGTTGTCTCTTACTAGCTGTTTAGGTATCTTACAATACGTTTGATTCAAATAAAAACAGTTAATAAATTTATGTCTCCCCATTGCGAAATAATCCCTCATATTGGACTGGTTTTCACATGCAACGTCATCAAATATTATTATGGAGTGTGGTTTTGCATCGTGAGGGCTTAAAACAAGTTCACTGTCTTTATATTTTTGCAAATGATACTTCCGGCACTAAATTAAGAACATTTTCTAAAAACACGTATTTTGGCTGATAAAATGTTTTTAAAACGTAAACCATTTTCATGTAATAGAAGACCTATGATTACATTAGTTTTCCCACAATTCGAGGGACCGCAAATAATACATCGAATTGTATTTGGTAGAAGGTCACCATGGCGGGAAACATCTACTTTCTCATCTGGACATACTTGACTCAATTGTAAATGTTGAGATTGTTTAACGAATTTCATCCTTTCAACCACTAATACTGTTTTTGTTTGAATGTTATAAATTTGTAAAGTAACGATTTATATATATTCAAAACGAACTGACCATGTGAATGCTTTACTTGAGATGGTATAAGTAAGTGATTCAGTTACTATTTTGATTAGATATTGTGTAGCAGTTTGGAAACAGGGTTCTTATTTTGTGGATATAGAAATAATTTCTAAAAGAATATGTGGCTTTCACATGGTGACAATACTCAACATCAGATCAATTGACATGTCTTTAAATATTGGAGATTACATGGATATAATAATTACTTCTGAGAGACTATGTGGTCTTCACATAGCTAAAATTATAAATTATGAGCAATATGATGCTATTCTAATACCTTCACAAAAATGTAGTAAATTACGATCTAAAATTCGATTACAAGTCACCAGAATAAATAGAAATAAAATATCCCTGACTGAAGTGGAAGATACGTTTCCAAAAATGCCATACATCGATATAAAATGTGAGTGGAAGGCCAAGTTGATGTAAATCTAGTAGTCTTGACTCAAGTGTAAGTACTTGAACTACGTTTTGAACCCGATATTCCATATTGATTATTGGGGCTATCAGATAAAAGAGAGTTTTTACCAGATGGAGCGAATGAAGTGAGCGAGTCTGGTGAAAAACTCTGTTTGATCTGAAAGACCCAATAATCACCTATTTACTATAACAAAGAAATCTGCAATACCACAGATAGTGCTTCGCTGATTCTCTGTTCCTTAATGTTGAGAAATAATCTTAATTATTTCTGTTTATTAAGCAAACGTGATTATTTTTGCTATAAATTGTCCTAATTTGCTAAAAATATTGTATATGTTTTTGTTGTTAATATATGATTTTCATCATATGTTTCTTGATTTAAATTTTTTCGATACTCTAAACATCTGCACGTAAATGTAATCATCTTCGGGAGAGACATGAAGTATAATTTAGAATCAAACTTCACAAGGTAAGTTCGTTTGATTCTAAATTATAACTAATATTTTCTCTTGACAAGGTTTGCGAGTTCGGATTTTTCATGCTTACTAAAATGTCCAATCCGGTAGTGGCGGCGCTGGTCGGGTCGTTGGATTCCCCCTAATATGGTTGAGTTTAACGATTGCTGATCCGTGCGTCAACTCGTGAACGGGTGCTGCCGGGAGGGACTGGTCAGCTCGGCTTCGCTTTTTTGACTGCTTAATATTTTTTATTACGCAATTTATGTTTGTTTACTTGTTCGCAAGCATTACATGTTATAATGTGTCTAAGCATTTATTAATTAAAAGACAATAATAATAATATGACAAAGCCCTTCTGGCGAGTAGGCGACCCATACTGTGAAAATTAGTTTCTTTCGGCGTTTCTTCTCAGCAGTGGTCGTTAAGAAGCGCTGGTATCGTTAGCTTTTCTTTAAAAATAAATTAAATTTTAATATACTTTACACGTAACATAAATTATACTTATTGACGTGTAAAAGTTCTAATTACTGAACAAACATTTGAATCTTTGAATCCTGAGCCGATAACCGCCATTTTTGTTCAACTTATTTGTGTCGCATTGTATTTGCTTGATATGCAGCCATTCTCGTAATTTAGGTAAGATTTGTGCCTACCCTGTTATGTAAAAAATGTTAGTAATTACTGTCATGCCTTTTTTTTACGTTTGCATCCCTAAAAAAGTTTTAGGGAGTCCAAGTGGGTTTGTTAGGTAGGGGACGCTAGACCAAAGTATTGCTTACCTACACTTAGACTTATGTCTCACACACACCGAATTAAAATTAAAAGTCGTAACGTTTCATAAAAACCAGTATATTCAAATATAATGCAAAATATAAGTATAGATAATATTTCCTTAAAATCTATTGCCCAGTCCACTTAACATACACATTTACCAACAATTTTATTATTAGGTGCAATTCATGCACAACAATCGTTATTATTAGAAACAACATTTCAAAAACTAATACATTTTGGAATTTCTTACAAAAATAAAAATCTAAGTATTAAATCGATGCTGATCGTAGGATTCGTAGGTAACCATTTTATTATACATATAAGTAACATAATCTAACATAGTACCTTGATAAGTTAGTAACATTCATATGAAGTTTCGATCTTTCAATATTCAGACATAACTTTAAATTACAAATAAATAATAGGTATAAATCATTTGTTCAGGCCCTGAAACGAATGTAATGAAGAAAACATCGCTACTGTAACGTCTTTTGTTATCAAATGTACTATTTATCACAACATTACGTAAATGTACCTAACAATATTTTAGTATCTACCTCAAAGTAGGCACTTGTAGACAATTCAGCTAATAATGAAATAAAGTTGTATGGCTGGTTTTAACTCCATACATCTGAGGAATATTTCTTCATGGAATCCAGTTTCTTAAGGAATTGTGCGGCTTCGGAATCTGATTTACCACCCACTTCCTTTACAGCCTTCATCACGATGTTTCGAACATCCACAGCCATGTTTTTCGCGTCTCTGTAAAGGTAAATTTTTAATTTATAGACATATTTATAGACCAATTGATCAAAATAGTGCAAACCACTAGTTTCCGCTCAATTTTCTAATGAAGATAAACGTAGTTTAACTACGACCTCTGTGGCGTAGTGGTCACCATGCTAGGCCATCACCCAGAGGTTCCGGGTTCGATCCCCGGTCAGGCCAAGTTGGAAAATGGCCTTTTTCAAATTGTCCTGGGTCTTGAATGTTTATCTATATATGTATTTGTTATAAAAATATAGTATCGTTGAGTTAATATCCCATAACACACGCCTCGAACTTACTTTATGGCTAGCTCAATCAGTGTAATTTGTCCCTATATATTTAATCAATACATATAATAAAACAGTAGGAACCGCGTGTCTGTACATTTGATAAAATTAACAAAAGATGGATGTGGGCGATAAAAAAGAGTAACAGAAGGCAAAATAGATTTTTTTGATTTTTTTGTCTGTCTGTCTGTCTGTATGTACTCGCTAATCTTAAAAACTACTGAACAGATTTTTACGCGGTTTTCACTAAAAGATTAAGCTTATCCCTGAGCAACATATAGGCTTTGTTTCATCGAAATCTGATGTCAGATAAAAAAGTTATCGTCATTTAAAGTTTAAAGATAATTTTTCTATGGGCGATTTTATTTATTTACATAAAATAGCAACAGATGGCGCCTCAAGAAGTTTTAAAACGCGCTTTGGTTGTGAGCAAAAAGAAATATTTCACAAAGTCGTACGAAGTGTGAATAATAGTGAGGAAAAACCGTTTTTCCTAGATGCACCAGGTGGCACTGGCATCAGGAGACAGAACAAAATTGTTCTGGCAGTAGCTTCGTCAGAAATTGCAGCCACATTCCTTCCTGGCGGTCAAACGGCTCACACAATGTTTAATATTCCAATCGATTTAAACAGCATTGAAACACCGACATGTTCTGTTACAAGAAACTGAGATAAAGCAAGAAAGTATTTGAGGATTGCTGTCTAATCATTTGGGATGAATGCACAATGGCAAACAAAAAAGCCGTTGAGGACGTGGACCGAACACTACGGGATATTCTCCGTGATGAAAGGCCAATGTTATAAAAACATTATATTACTTTTCTTTGGAGATCTTTGGCAAGCCCTACCCGTCAAAACTCGAGGAACTAGAGCCGACGAGACCAATGCTTCGCTGAAGCGTTCTTATCTTTGGCCTCAAATAGAAAAGCTAAGCTTGACCATTGACATGCGAGCACAGCTCGGTGGCCATTCACATGCCCAAGAATTTTCAGATCTTTTACTGAAAATTGGAAACGGCAACCTTCCTGAATTAAATGGTCAAGTGACTCTTCCAGAGTCGCCAGGTAAAAACAGTATGGTAGGTTTTCGGAGACGTTTCGAGAATACCACATCAAGAAAATTCTTGGTTTTGTGAACGCGCTGTACTCACACCCAGAAATGACCAAGCATCAGCAATAAATAAAAAAATTGTTGGGGATGAAATGGTATACACATCTTTTAACACTGTTGTTAATCAAGATGATGTCGCAAACTATCCAGTTGAGTTTTTAAATTCACTTACTGCAAGCGGTGTTCCTGCACACAAAATCACGCTCAAAGTTGGTGTTCCGTATCTTAGAGTAACTTCTCTACAAAGAAACTTAATCGAAGCTGAGATTCTTACTTGGTGTGGTGCTGGCGAAACTGTGTACATAGCAGGAATACCAATCATCCCCACCCAACAATTTTCCATTCCAATTCAAACGGACACAATTTTCTGTGTTGCTTTGCTATGACAGTTAACCAGTCTCAGTGGCAGACGCTAAGGCTGTTGGAGTGGATCTTAGGTCGAATTGTTTTTCACACGGCCAGCTATTACGTGGCTTGCTCGCGGGTTAGTAATGCGGTTAACCTGTTCATATTAGCCCCAGAAGAAAAAACTGTTAATGTGGTTTATAAAAATATTTTTTAATTTTCTAGCGGCAATCCTCGACTTCGTCTGCGTACCTATTTATTTATACACAAAGGTTATAATTATTATTGTAAGGGTTCATTATAATCCATTCATAAGTTGTTGTATGAATGAGTAACTGATATCCATACATCTATAGATCCTTATAAACTGTCACAATTGCAATATTAATACAGTGCAACCTTAATATAACGTACCTCAATATAACGACTTCCTCGATTTAACAAATTCTTCGTAATCCCCTTGAATTGTCCATAAGAGTCAATATAAAATATACCTTTACATTGCGAACATTCTTTGCGTACAACCTCTTTATAACGAATTTTCAACTATCAAGAAAAAGTATTCATACCTCTAATTAACGAATTTTGCCAACCCAAAACCTTTATATAAAGTTTCCACCAATAATAATAACTCTTAATCTTATATGTAATGTGATTCATGTCTCGACACGCTTTTGTTTGTAAAGTAATCATTGTTGTTTTGATGGAAAGTAATGTAAACACCTCTGCTCGTCACAATTGTTAAAGATTTAAGTTAAAATGGCTCAGAAACGTAAAAGGTGTTCCTTATCGGTCGCAGAAAAGCGAAACATCATTAATTATGTTGACCAAAATCCCATGACGAAAAAATTAGACATAGCTAATAAGTTCGGGATTCCCGCAAGTATATTGGCTACAATTTTAAAATTTAAAGATAAGTTTTCAGAAGTAAGTGGTTTGAATGTAAACAGTAAAATATTAAAATCATGCGAGTTCAAAGACGTAGAGGAATGTGTGTTAAAGTGGTTAAACCTAATTGTTTTTAAATACATAGCAAATACATATAGTATGTAATTTGATAAAAATGTGTTATCATTTATTAGTAGAAGTTGTTCGCTATAACAAGATAAGTACGTAATATTGAGGTGAATAAAACTATTCTTTTACCTCTTTATAACGAATTTTAGACTAATCTAACCTCAACATAACAAACCTCAGTTCAACGAATTACTTGATATTACGAATATTTTCTTGTTCCCCTCCGATTTGTTATATCAAGGTTGCACTGTATATACCGCATCACAATAAAAAAAATCGAACTGTAAATATATATATATATATATATATATATATATATATATACTAATCTGACAATTTTTTTAAATTTGTCATGTCTTCAACAAGGGTGTGTAAGAAAATTGAGTTTCACACGGGCGAAGTCGCGGGCACCAGTTACAGATAGTAAAGTATGTATTCGTGAGCAAGATATTTAAAGAGTTATAGAACACTAAAATGATTTTTAAGATTTTTGTTTGTATGTACTGTCTGTATGCACATTGCACACTGTACACCCGAATGTCCGAAACTGCTGAAAGGATTTTCACGCGGACGAAGTCGCGGGCACAGCTAGTTATTATATATATAACGCACAATCCAGAGGAAAACAACGAGCAAAGTCTAACTGTCAAGGTGTTTGCTGAAAAACTAAGTACCTACCTACTTATTCTTTAGAAGTCCTTGAAGAAGTGTATGTTACTTACCCGCACACATAAAAGTGTCCATTCCGGTTGCCGAGGACGTCCCATATCTCCTGCAGGTTCTTCTCAAGCAGGTGAGTCACGTACACTTTGTGCGCTTGGTCACGGGAGAACGCACAGTTGAGCTTCAAGAGGCCACTCTTCTCGTACTCCTCCAGCTCCTACAAGTACTCAGTAAATATGAATTCGAACACATTATGGTCATATATCATCAATTATATTTCTAATATAACAAAATGATCAAGATGCGTGGCTGACCAAACTTATATTCGATTACACAATAATGACATTGATCATCAAAAGCGTTGAAGTCTTTTAGGTACTTTGGAACTTTCGTTATGTCATAAAGAATTTTATTTCCTGGAGAAATAAATAGAGAGATTGAAAAATTACGTTTTGGTAGATGAAATCCTGGTCTCGATGTCTGCATCCGAAGTACAGGATGGTATCTCCAACTTCCTTGCCGTTTGATTTTGCGTGGGCCCTTTCTTGCAGGAACCCTCGGAATGGAGCCAACCCAGTTCCCGGGCCGACCATCATAATAGGCGTTTGGGTTTGCAGCGGTAACCTGAAAATAATACGGATTCACGTTTTTATCTATAAAGGATTGGACATAGTGCCTATATGCCACAATAACCTAAAAATCCTAATCGACGTAAAAGGTATATGAGTTGTTGTAGCGATTTCGAAACTAAAAAGTAAACGAATGCTAGCCGGCCAGCATTACCCATTGAGATTCAAGTCAGCCCAGTACCCGTGGCCTAGAACTGATATTAGGTATACTTATATCATCCGATTTGCGGAGGATGAAGAACTGGCGCAATCTTTTATTTTTGCCTGACTTCGACAACAATAGAACTATCAATGTGTACGAGTTGTTATAGGTCAAATAGACATTTTAATTTAGAAAGTAAGAATTTTAACCTTACAATTATCTTATTTGTAAACATTTTGACATTTCATCGCTATCTGATTGTTCCCATAAAACGTGACAACAGGGTCAGAAAAGTATGATTAGATTCACTGTCGTCGTGTCGTGTCACACATCGTCATTTAGATTATCCAAAAATAATTGACCCATACTATTTAGTTTAAGATTTGGAGCATCAAAGTTCCGAAATGGGGGCTTAATCGCTACGTAACCGCTAAGTAAAAAGCGAACCTAGACGTGGCGTCATGCTAAATTTCAATGCGCTGTATCTTTGTCATTTTTGTCTTTCAGAGAAAAGAAAAAATACGTCTACAATATTTTTTAATAATTTCACCGATGGGCTAAATATATTTTTCCATTCGATAAAATTAAACTAGTCTAGACAGTTAAACAAAACCAAAACAAGGCAAGCCTATGATGAAGGACATTGAATTTTATACCTATCTAATCATAATTTCAAATGCATAACATCCAGTGCTGATGTAGGCCTCTCCCAAGGATTTCCAAAATGACCTTTCTAAAGCGGCCTGCAACAACTATCTAGTATAATGACGGGTACTTGTAATGGATATGAACATATGTAGTTACTTTTATGTTATTAATCGATCAGGTAGATACATAAATACTATATATGCATAGTTTATGTAATTCCTTACCTATTATACCTACTACTATATACTAAAGTATCACTTCCCTAATGGGGTAGCCTAGGGCTGTAAGATCATAAAGGCCACTTTATGATCTTACAGCCCTAGGCTGTTAGCTTTAAAGAGGGTGTGGGTGGAGGTTGTATTTCAGAGTGATCCAGAAAATACCAAATTCAACATTCGAAGGCAATAAAAGATAATTATAATTGTAATTTTGGGTATTGTACCTATCTCTTTTCGATGCCATATTGTTCTTTTGCTGCTCTCTTCCATCATGGAATCATCCAAGGTCCATAAATATTAAGATACTTACACGTACATATACTATTAGCATACGTGTACAGGACCTAACCAATACTTACTTAACTCAAAAAAGAAATAAGTAATTATTCTTAGAAATGATAATACTAGTAGGTATGTACTAGTAGTTAAGTACATATTATACGAGTAGGTTGGTATTTAAGCATGTTTAAGTAGAATATAATTTTCCTACAAAAGTTATTTCTTAAATATGACAATCAATGTTACGAAATATTCCATCAGATCTTTTCGCATATTGCGTCATTTCTGTAGTTTAAGTTACAAAGAAACTTACTTACATCATATCAAACATCATGCATAGTAAAATTAAAAATTATTTACAATTTTTTTTTCACATTTAACACAGGTAGCAGGGGCTCCACAATTGATGTATAAACCTGTTTCTGAGGAGTATGTACGGACGTATTTTTGACGGAGTGCTGCACCTGGAGATGCTAAGATGGTTGCACCTGGCGAGCGAGGTACAATCATGAGTTCTACGAAATCTACCAAAAGTCAAACTTAATGAGGTTTATCAAGATGGGACGCCTCCGATGGGCTGGCCAGGTAGAGCGAAATAAGGATGATAAAGCTCCCAAACCCGTCGGGAATTCACTCCCTGCAGACCAAAACTCAGATGCTGCATGTAGTAGAACAAAAACTAAAGGTGCTTTAACTGAAAAAAAATTGGCAAGAGAAATTGGCGAGAGGCTCACCCGAGCCTGTAGTGCCTAAGATGATGATGTATCTGGGGAGTCCCTCTCTTTTTAACCCCCGAGAGAAAAGGGTTATAACTCTATTTATATATATATCGAAAAATTCTTTATTATATCAGAAAAATCCACTTTGACGAAGTTTTTGGGCTGTAATTTTTTTCTCAGCATTTTTGCCCAATGATTTTGATAAAATAATAAGATACCTACGCCACTACAATTTCTGGGGAATGTTTCTTGCTTTTAATAGTGAAGTAAACCATAGACGTCAATATTTTCATCATTTTAAATGGATTTTAATCACAGAATAATAACCCACAGATAATATCCCTAATCTCTGATTTTAATTCACTTCCTTAGTTTAATTGAAAAATCTTTTCCTTTCAGATTTCTCTCTTAACCCATTTGTGCATCCTTTTTTCTAAGAATCGTCAACTTTTTACCAGATTGTTGTACTATTTTGGATAGCTGAAATATCAGAGATGTTTTGATTGTCATTAGCACACATATAGTAAGTACTCCGTAGTATTGTACATATTTTTTTCAAGAAAGTACAATCATCGAAATTTTCTTTATTAAAATGATAGTTAATACATAGGTACCTAGTAGTTATTAGGTTGTATCATCCGTTTTAACGTAGAAATTTTTGGTTTTGATACCTAGATATTGTTTTAAGTGTTTTTAACACAAAACATCAAAATCATTGGGCAAAAATGGTAAGAATAAAAAATTACAGTCCAAAACCTTCGTCAAAGTTGATTTTTCTGAAATAAATGAAAATGTCGAAATTCAAAATTCGAAATTCAAATGTTTATTCAGTAATTAGACCTTTAAAGGCACTTTTACACGCCAAAAAGTATAATTTACATTACGTGTAGTTTATATTAAAATTTAATTTATTTTAAAGAAAAGCTACCGATACCAACGCTTCGTAACGACCACTGCTGAGAAGAAACGCCGAAAGAAACTCATTTTAACAGTTTTGGTCGCCTACTCGCCAGAAGGGCTTTGTCATATTATTATTATGTCTTTTTTTTAATAATAAATAATTTTAATACAATACAATGTTGATACATTATAACATGTAATGCTTGCGAACGAGTTGACAAACATAAATAACGTAATAAGAAGAAATACTAAGTAGTCAAAAAAATCGACTTCGAGCTGACCAGTCCCTCTCGGCAGCACCCGTTCACGAGTTGACGCACGGATCAGCCATCGTTAAACTCAACCATATTAGAGAAAATCTAACGACCCGACCAGCGACGCCACCACCAGATTAGACATTTTAGTGAGCATGAAAAGCCCGATATCGCAGACCTTGTCAAGAGGAAAATGTTGATCACCTATTGATCGCAGAGCATTAACATGTTTTATACCATTCCCCCTCTCAAAAGTTTATTTTATTCACTGAAAACAGTGAATAAAATGCACTTTTACTCACTATTTTGATGTTTGAATTCAGAACAATTTACTCTTAATTTTAGTAATTGTTCCAATTTTAATTTCCATTTTAACCTTCATTTTTCTTATTAAATGTCTATTTTCGCTTAAATTTTTCTTTTTAACCAACTTCCAAAAGAGGTGGTTATCTATTCGTCGAAATCTTATATTTGTCGATTTATTCGAAGACGTTTGTACTGATTTAGAATATTCCTTTTTTTTTTAAGGGAATACCTGTCAGGTGGTCCCATAATTTTTTAATAAAAATTGGTTGTGTAGTTTGATGGTGTAGTCGGTTTTTTGTTTTGAAAAATTAATCCGCAATTCTTGAATAAAGCGGATTTACATCGAGGGCCATGAATGACTCGCATTGCTCAGGATTCTAACACTTGAATCACTCGCTACGCTCGTGATTCAATTATCATGAATCCTTCACCTGCTCATGATTCAACTATGGCCCTTGAAGTAAATCCGTCATTTATTCACTAATTGCATAATATACTATAACAGTAAGCTAATTATTGTTATAGAGAATACAGGGAGGTTACTACATAATGTTACGACTGCCTCCGTGGTCCAGTGGTCAAGGCGTTCGCCTTGTGACCCGGAGGTCATGGGTTCGATTCCCACTGGGAAGCATACTTTGTGAAAAGTTGTTTCCAGTCTGGATAGGATATTGCAGGCTTGAATCACCTGATTATCCGAAAAGAAAGATGATTCCGTGTTTCGGAAGGCACGTAAAACTGTGGGTCCCGAACGCCACCTAGCGTTTGATCATCAAACTATCCAAGGATTGGTTCCTGGTTTGCCCTTTGGGTTGTGGAGGTCAGACGGCAGTCGCTCTGTGTAAAAACTAGCAACCTCGTCAAATCTCCTTGGTAAGATAGCGGACCTCGGGCTCTGAAGCGTTACTGCTGATGAAGCAACCGGGAATACGCTCGTATGATGATGATGATGATGATGTTACGACGTCAGTCGTACGCGATGCGTGCACATGCGAGGCAATCCGAAACACATTTCGCCATGACGTCAGCGGTCGCTTTCGTACGTATTCAATGCGGACGCAACTACTTTGACAGATAAGCAGCAAAACGGTACTCGATTTGCGCCAAAATGTCTACTTGACAGCACGCGAGTCGTCTGAAAATGCCCCCCGACCCTTCCCGCTTCACCACCCCGCCAAAGTCACCTCTTTTAGTTACGCATTCGTTTCGTCCGAAACGGCTTTGGGCTTTTATTTGTTAGTTTCAGTTCAAAATTTTTACGTACCTACCTACCTATACAATTTATCAAGTCCAGCTGTGGGCTGTGGGTGAGCCGCTATTTTAGCTAGACTGGAGTATAGTGAGTTTTGCACTCGACGGACTTGCGTTTAAGGTTATGATGTAAGTCGATGGATTTAGCCTTTGAAGGAACAAGAAATAAGAATGCATGGAGCTCAGAGATGGATTGTTTCGCCTCCCTCATCGTCCGACTTGTAATAACTCCAAGCTCCAAGGTGATGGAATGTAAACTCATTGTGAATTTAGATTAATTTTCTTTTGCGATGTCATTAAGTGTGTGGTTGGTATAGAACCTCTTATCGGTTACTATATTTTTACAGATATTAATTTGCTCTTGCATTTTATGGAACGGGCAGTTACAAGGAGGATGTGGCTATAGTTGCATCAGACTGAGTCTCGGTGTTTGCGGCAGGTGACAGTGTGGGTCTGTAGTGCATGCACACTATGGTGTATAGAGCCATAATGCTTTATTTGACAAAATAGCCATATAAATCATCCAGCGAAGAAGCTATCTAACTGGGTATGTCAATTGTACCTACATATGTTATCACTACACTTTGTAAGGGCTTACTAGGTGCTATTCCCTTTCTACTTGTTTTTAACATATCTACCTACATACATACATGTTGCATTTTTTTCTTATTTTATAGGAGATTCTGGGTACAAGTGGTGCGGCTTTGGACAGGATATTTAGTTTAACAAACCCTAACAAAATGCCCCATCGTAGACAAACTGGAACCCTTAATGAGATTAGATGAGGCCGCATACTATCAGCTCAAAAGCTCCATTATAAACCAAGATGTGGCTAAAATAATTATCAATTGCTTGCGCAGGTCAGTACAATTTTTTTCCCAATATTTTGTTAGGTCCAGAGCTAAAAAAAATTATGAATACATGTACTTTTGTTTTCCAATAGTACAAAAATATTTACTGACCTGGCATACAAGATGTAAAATGATACAAACACTTCAAGCGATGACTAAGAAAAACCTCCACCCCACCGTTAGGTTAAAAGTGACATTGTGCTTTTACGGCCATAGAGTCTGCTGTCTACCCCGTTAAGGATGAATATTTGATACTGTAACACTATACTACTTGAATTAATATTTTACAGGTTCACCCAAGGCATCAATGGCGAATGCAGCATGTTGAACTAACGGAGGGAGATGTACAGAGCAAGGCAGAAGAACTACTAACAATTACTGATTCAATCCACAATGTGATTACAATTAGCCTGCATTTGTGGGCTCCGACTGATAACATCCATGCAGTGTTTTAATATTATTGATATGTTTATAATACCATTTAAAATTAAGGAGTGTAAATAAAACAATATATAATTTTATTAATATTTTAATTTTGATTTTATTCATGAATGAAGCCACGATTTCTTTTAAATTTGTTTTTATTAATCTTTAGGCTAGGTTTTAGAATATGTTTTTATAAGTACATAAAAACATTATTCAAATGCCTACCTATTTGTGATGCAGGTACAATAAACCTACACAAATATATAAATAAATAGGGACAAATAACACAGATTCAGCTAGCCCCAAAGTAAGTTCGTGACTTGTGTTATGGGATACAACATCAACGATACTATAATTTATAAAAAATACATATATAGATAAACATCAAAAACCTAGGCCAATTTGAAAAAGGCCATTTTCCAACTTGCCCTGACCGGGGATTGAACCTGGAACCTCTGGGTGGTAGACTAGCATGGTGACCACTACGCCACGGAGTACCCGTATTTTAAACCCACTTTAAGCATGATGGTGGGCGAGCAAAGGTGGAAATAGTAATATATACAGTGACATTGGCTACGAACTTGATTAAAACTCGCCCATTCCCTAGATCGGCTTTATAGTCTGTACAAGAAGAAAAGCATCAGCTACATTCCAAGCCTTTTCTTTCAGACCAGCATGTGAGAGCCTACACAACTCACTAAAACATCCTCTGCAAAAAGTAAAATTGAATTTGAAGACTTCTCGCACAAATTTAAACAAAGTACACATCCTACAAAAGATTTTCATTTTAGCTATGCAACCAATCTGATACACATGACTTGTGTTTTTAATATTTGTCTATTCTCTCTAGTAATTGCTAGCATTCAGGGTACCTAATTTGAGTAATTACAAGAAATTCAGGCGTTGAAAATAATTTGCTTTATAAAAAATCAACACTTTTACATCAAATAATAATATATTTGCATAGGTACAATGTATTGTCGCTTATGAAATACATTTTCCATCCATTGTATAGCTAATATTACAGTCATTCTCGAAATAAATTATCAATCACAAGCTTTCACAATCTGAAGGGTTACAAAATTCTTTTATTTTTTGGGATTCACTGAGAAGAGCGTATTTTTGGCATAGGTGACTTAGAGCAGCTGGAATGTTGTTCTGAGAAGTTCTTTGCTTTGCTAGTTGCTGAAGATGAAGGTCGTAGCGCTCCAAAGTTACTCGGAAGCAAGGTTTAAACTGTAGAGGTTATATTTCGGCGTGAATCTTTCCAATTTTCGTTGGGTCTCAAAATTTGCCTTTTTTGGTTTGTTTGGTAACAATCGCCCCCTTTCGAAATAAAACTGGAGAAGTTTTCTTAAAACAAATGGAAATAAAAGTATATTACCCATAGGTTATGTTTATGTTTACATGTCATGTCATACAAATGTCATATTTGAAGTTGACATGTCTGTGATACGACTTTTTAATGTTTTTATGGCCATGGCCTCTAGGATATTGAGTCATACCGATTTTACGATACTGAAATAAATTACTTTTTATTATTATAAAAATGTTTTTTGGTTCATATTAACTTAAAATGTAAGAAAAGAAAGTAAACTTCTCGTATTTAATAACCAATCAAGATAAATTAATTATTTTTGAAAGTACCGTCATAGTACCGATAACTTTAGCAACAAAATTCACATCACCGGTATCGATGTGCGTTGTCTATGGGAACGAAAAGAATACGTGAGCAGGTATCGTCATCCAGGGAGTGGGTAGTAGGCACGACTCGCGTTACGTCGGTTTCTTTCAGACGTGATTGCGTTATATGATTATGGAGTAACCCCCCAGTTCTTATGTTTTATGTGAGGAGTGTAATGGAAAATTTATAGGAAGTGTCCACGCGTTTTTATATTTTAAATAATCATTAATAAAATTGTACGCACTATTCAATAAAACTTCTTTAACATGTATTTTAAATTTTGACATGGGTAGGTTTACGACCGTTTCAGGAAGTTTGTTAAATAATGTTGTACCAAAGATTCAAAGATTCAAATGTTTATCAGTAATTAGACCTTTACAGGCACTTTTACACGTCAATAAGTATAATTTATGTTACGTGTAAAGTATATTAAAATTTAATTTATTTTTAAAGAAAAGCTACCGATACCAGCGCTTCGTAACGACCACTGCTGAGAAGAAACGCCGAAAGAAACTCATTTTCACAGTATTGGTCGCCTACTCGCCAGAAGGGCTTTGTCATATTATTATTATTGTCTTTTAATTAATAAATACTCATATTATAATATAATGTTGACACATTATAACATGTAATGCTTGCGAACAAGTAAACAAATATAAATTGCGTAATAAAGAATAAAAAATATTAAGTAGTCAAAAAAGCGAAGCAGAGCTGACCAGTCCCTCCCGGCAGCACCCGTTCACGAGTTGACGCACGGATCAGCGCAGATCAGATCGTTAAACTCAACCATATTAGGGGGAATCCAACGACCCGACCAGCGACGACGCCACCACCGGATTGGGCATTTTAGAGAGCATGAAAAACCCGAACTCGCAGACCTTGTCAAGAGAAAATATTAGTTATATGTTGGTCACCTATTATCGCAGAGCATTTACATGTTTTTACAGTAAGCTTATTATGGTAACAGAAAATGCAGCTATTTTATGTGTCATGTGTGGAGTGTAATGGAAAATGTTTAGAAAGTATCCACGCGTTTTTATCTCTTAAATAATCATTGATAGAATAGCACGCATTATTCAATAAAACTTTTAAAACATGTATTTTAAATGTTGCCATTGGTGGTAATCTTATACCTAGACCTAAGAGTGACTTTCTAGTTTTAGCAAGTTGAAATTTAGGCGTATGAAGCTGATTTTTGTTGCGAGTATTATAACTGTGAACATTACTATTTTTCTTAAAATTATTTAACCTAGATTTAACAAATAGAAGATTGTCGTAAATAAATTGACATGTCACAGTAAGAATATTTATAGATTTAAATTACTCTCTTAAAGAATCGCGTGATTTTAGTCCGTAGTTCGACCGAATTGCTCTCTTTTGTAGCACAGAGATAGCATGTATGTTAGCCGCTTTACCCCATAAGAGCAAGCCATGTGACATTATGTTGTGAAAATAACTAAAGTATACTAGCCTAGCAGTTTCAGCGTTAGTACACCGTCTGACCCTCCTCACAGCATATGCTGCCGAACTAAGTTTTTTGGCAGTGGCCTCAATATGTTTATCCCATTTTAAGTTTCAGTCTACAGTTATGCCTAAAAATTTGGTGTTGGGTTCCCATTCTAGAACTTGGCCATTAAGACTCAAAGGTATGTGATTTATTATTGGGTTATTTAGTATTGGGTTTTTTTCAATAGTGAAAAATTAACGCACTTAGTCTTTTGTGTGTTTAAGACCAGATTATTAGTTGTAAACCAACTAAGTACTTGTGACATAGTATTGCTTACATCGTCATAGTTTGTGCATTTTCTGTCGACCTTAAAAAGTAAAGATGTATCTTCAGCAAACAATACTACTTCACACAACTTTTCTGCAAGACAGGGGAGGTCATTAATATAAATCAAAAACAAAAATGGACCAATTATCCCTGAGGCACACCCATGCTCACTGGTGCACTATTTGAGGATACTCTGTTGATTTCAACTCTTTGAGTTCTATTATCAAGATAAGATGAAATAACAGAGTTCAGTATCAGTAACGCCATAAAATTTTAGTTTATTTTTTAATATTATGTGATCGACACAGTCGAATGCTTTCGACAGATCGCAAAAGATACCTATAACGTCTTGTCGATTCTCCCAGGCTTCGTAAATAATTTGAACTAAGGTAGCTGCTGCATCTATGGTAGAGCGATTTCGCTATTAAAATACGATACTAGCTGGTCTAACATAATTTTTTCAGATATTTTACTTAAAGCCGGTTATATTGAAATTGGTCTATAATTGTTCGGATCATCTTTGGATCCCTGTTTAAACAGTGGTATAACTTTACTCGCTTTTATTAAGTCAGGGAAAACACCTTCTGAAATACATTTATCCCACCAAAAACATACCTGTTAAAAAGGGGGCCAAGTTCCTATCGGCTAATTGTTAGCCTAAAAAAGGGTTGAAATCCAATCCAATGCCAAATTTAGATGCATTTTAAAAAATATCTAAAATTATAATACTTCTAAATTTAAACTTGGCAGGTTTTCGTGCTGTACGTAACACTTGATTAATTGTATAATTAATTTATTATTTATATAATTAAATTAACTTTTTTATATAATTAAATTAACCTGCCAAGTTCAAATTTAGAAGTATTATAATTTTAGATATTTTTTAAAATGCATCTAAACTTGGCATTGGATTGGATTTCAACCCTTTTTTAGGCGAACAATTAGCCGATAGGAACTTGGCCCCCTTTTTAACAGGTATGTTTTCTGGTGGGATATCAATACATTTTTTCAAGAAATCGTACCTATCTATTTTATCTTTTTATAAGATATCAAAACGTCGTAAGTGTATTAAGAAACGCCCATCGATTTCTTATCAACTTTTCATATATACTGCAGACGAAAAACACAATATCGCGTTTCAGTTATACCGCTAGCGCCAGCTATCGAAATTAATTTATAACAATAGAAGCCTGATTTTTTAGGTAAGCAGTATTTAATAATAAGCTAAACATTGTGCATTATGTATACATGACAATATTTTATACCCCCTCCCCCCTCTCCTTCTCCCCCTTCTCATCGTATTCTCATTGTATCACTGGTTAATACTATTTTGATTAAAAATGTGATATTCGATTGAGCCAAGCCACGCTTGACCGATTTCTCAAATTTCTTAATTTTTTGTTAATCTACATATAAAACACGACCTGCGTGCCAAATTTCATAACGCTAGGACAATTGGAAGTGGCCTAGAGGTTTTGATTACCGGTCAGTGAGTCAGTCAGTCAGTCAGTGCCAAAATTAGCTATTTTCACAGGGTCATATTTCAGGATCTACTGAAGCTATATCTATGAAATTTGACATACTGCTTTAGTACTAGTATACGATTACGTAGTTTCAATTTTATCTCTGTACTTGCAATAGGTACTGAGTTACAGGGGGTCAAAAGTGGGTCAAAACGGTTCGTGTAAATAGTGCACGGCATGCGCGCGGCCTGTTGCTGGAACTTGGCCTGCGCACTACCGTGCGCTTAGATTAAATATTAAAGTTAAGTGAGAAGCAATCAAGTCGATGATACTACTTAAAACGGTAACCGAAATACCCCATAGGTCCTCAGTTTTTTTAGTATTAAGAGCCTTGTAAGCTAAGATAATGTCATATGGAGTTATGCTAGTAAAGGTAAAAGTTGTTTTGGGCGTAGATGAATTACTTTTCAATAGTTTATCGGCGGCGTTCGGACATGAAAGCAATGACTGGGCGATATCTTTGAAAATGTTAGCAAAAAAAGTATAGAATTCATTGGCTACTTCGATATCCGAGTCAGCGGTTTTATCTCCATTTTTTAATGTGAATGTTGAGTCCCTAGTATTGGTTTTTCCTGTCTCATTATTTATAATTGACCATGTTGTCTTAACTTTATCTTTAGAATTTTTAATTTTGTTCGTTAGATGTAATGCTTTCGCAGCCAAACACACCTTTTTGAACAATTTTGAATATTTTTTAACATATGCCAAAAAATCCGCATTAAAATTATATTATTTTTCCACCATATAGTTATATAATTTCCTCTTACTAGATGTAAATACCTTTAGTAGCTCAACCCAAGGTTTATTATCAGCTTTAAGAGTTTTTAGTGGGAAGCTTTTGCTAAACTCTCCTTCCACCGTGTTAAAAATATTTTTGTAATGGTCGTTAGGGTTTGCAATAAAATCTAATCTAGGTAAATTATTTTGTATACATTCCCGAAAATGCACTCTACGATTGGTAGTAATAGGCCTGCAAGTGATAGGTCGTGGGGTGTGGTCTTTTGGAGATACAAGTGATACTTGTTGGCCGAGGTGGTCAGAGCCAAGACAATCAAAGACTTTTTTATCAATGACCGGGCAATCACAAAAAATATTCTCAATGCACTTGGCAGATATTTCTGTTATTCGAGTGGGCTCAAAGAATGTATACTCAATTTAAATGAATTAAATAAGATAATGAACCTAATACTTTTTGTGTCCGAAACTAAAATATCTACATTAAAGTCGCCACATACAATAATATGTTTATTTTGAGAGTTCGTGTTAGGACATCTTCCATAATTTTTTCAAAAGTGTTACAACAAGCTGAAGGAGGTCTGTAAGCACAAATAATAATGTATTTGTATTTATCTAACTCCACACATGAAAGTTCAATGGTACATTCAAGAGACAACCCTACTATGTCTTTTCTTTCTTTGAATTTAATATTATTATTCAAAAGAATTAAGGAACCTTCATGTTCTATTAGGTTGGGGAAAAAGTCTTTTCGCATGTAGTATGTATGAACTTGTAATAAAACCACTTTGGCTATACCATTTGTACCTGGCTGGTTTTGGTATCATTTAAAAGTTTAAATTTTAAAAAAGATAATTCAAAATTCAAATTAGGAAAATGCGTGATTTTCATTTGTTTTTCTTACCGTCAAGATGAGTGAATCTAATGAAGAAATTAGATACATTTTAAAATTTTACTACCAAAAAGGTAAAAAGGCAACGCAAGCCGCGAAAAAAAATGTTTATGGACCTAGTACAGTGTCTGTGAGAGTAGCACAAATTTGGTTTAAGCGTTTTCAATCCGAAAATTTTGATGTCAAAGATGCACGTCGCTCTGGTCGCCCTGTTACGGATAAAATGGATGCTATTTTTGAAAACGTGGAGCAAGTTCGGCATATCAGTAGTTACGACGTAGCTGAAGAACTGGGAATTGACAACAAAACAGTTTTGGCGCATTTGAAAAAAAATGGGTACACAAAAAAAGCTCGATATTTGGGTACCTCATGAGCTCTCTGAAAGAAACCTAAGGAACCGCGTACTCATTTGTGATTCTTTATTACGACGTAATGAGACCGAACTATTTTTGAAGAAATTGATAACTGGTGATGAAATACGACAAGAACGTGCGAAAAAGGTCATGGTCAAAGGCCGGTCAAGCTTCACAGAATGTGGCGAAACCCGGGTTAACTCGCAACAATGTGATGCTGTGTGTGTGGTGGGATTGGAAGGGCATTATTCATTATGAGCTGTTTACACCAGGCAGGACCATCGATTCAGAACTCTACTGCGAACAACTGATAAGATTAAAGCAAGAAGTTGAGAGAAAGCGGCTGGAATTAATCAACAGAAGGGGTATGGTTTTTCATCATGATAACGCTAGACCTCACACATCTTTAACCACTCAGCAAAAATTAAGAGAGTTTGACTGGGAGGTGTTAATGCATCCGCCGTATAGTCCTGACCTGGCACCTTCAGATTTCCACCTGTTTCGGTCTCTTCAGAATTCTTTAGGCAGTGTCAGGTTAACATCACGAGAGGACTGCCAAAACTACTTGACGCAGTTTTTTGGTCAGAAGCCCCAAAATTTCTATAGCAATGGGATCATGTCCCTACCTATAAGATGGCAAAAAGTTATCAAACAAAATGGTACCTACATACTTTAGTTAAATTTAAATAAACTAACTATATTAAAAATGGAAAAAGTGTTTCGTGGCACAAAAAATATGAACATTGTTACTTTCTAGGAACAGGCAAGTTTCTAGATATTTGCTGGTGAGGCCCTGTATGTTCTGATGCACAAAATTAATGTTAGAGGACTTTACCATTGTCTTATTATCTAGTTTTTCAAGTTTTTAGTACTTGTACCTAGACCCAAGAGTGACTTTCTGGTTTTAACAAGTCGAAATTTAGGCGTATGAAGCTTATTTTTGTTGCGAGTGTTATAACTGTGAACATCACTATTTTTTTTTTTTGTAACTATTTAGTCTTGTTTTAACATAAAGGAGATTGTCGTAAATAAATTGAGATGTTACAGTAAGAATATTTATAGATTTAAATAACTCTCTTAAGGAATCGCGTGATTTTAGTCCATAAATCGACCGATTTGCCCTTTTGTAGCACAGAAATAGTATTTATGTTAGCCGCTTTACCTCATAAGAGCAATCCATACGACATTATGCTATGAAAATAACTAAAGTATACTAGCCTAGCAGTTTCAACATTAGTACAACGTCTGAAAACTCTAAAATTATCAAGTTTTTGCAAAGGCAATAGGGGGTGAATACGAGTCGTTATGGTCACATAGCGCATCAAGAAGGATGTAGGTCGAATTACCAGTAATACTGTAAGTAAGGGCAAAATGCAGTATGAGCAGTATTACTAGGTATTAAGTAATATGTATATAAATGTGCATGTCAATTATTTCAAAATGTTTTTGAAATTACATCCTCATAAAAGTTCAACGAAGTATGGAATAGCGTGTAATTTTTATTTAATGACCCACTGCTTGATGGTTAAACGACCGTAGTATAAGGTTGCAGGAAAACGTAGGTTAATGCCGATCGCTTCTAATCGGTGTTTTGGACATACTTGGGGAAAGCCCAAAGATACCAAACGAAGATAACGAAACCAAAAACCAAAAGATAACGAAGAATTTTATATAATTTTTACCTGAATTGAGACTTCCGAATGTAGACTGGTATTCTAGGGAGAGGCTTGCCCTCCACAGGTTTGAGGTCGGCGAGCCACGTGGTAGTGACGCCCTTGTTGACGCGACCCGTGCTAGTCTTGTACTCTACCACCACTGCGGTGATGTGCACAGTCTCTGGGTGTAACTAAATGAATACAAATATTAATCAAAACCGTATTAACCAACATATTAAATAAAAAAATTGTAAGAATAATTTTACATCTCGTGATAATTTCGATTTTTCTTAAGAATTTATAGATGGACTTCAAAAATATTAGTAAAAATAAAAACTCACATTTCTAACTACAGACTACAGACTTGTTAAATAACTTCTTGCAGTTGACAATAATGTCCTAATATCCAATCCAACAAGGGCATTCATACTAATTGTAAGTATACAGTCCTCGAGGCATAAGCCAGCTTTGCTTTAATGTGAGTGAGCGCCAAAAGTAGAGTCAGTCAAAAAATTACTTAAAAATTAAATCAATGTTTTATATTAGAAAGAACTAAACCATTTTGATTTAAAAATTTAGAATATACAATTGCAACTTGACGGAAATATCTGCGAACGGCTCGCAGGAAGACGGTTCCACGCAAGAAGAGCGAGGTACGCAGATATTTCCGACGAGTTGTATGTTAATTTATTTTATTATATCGTTATTCACCTTATTTATTTATATTATCTTAGATTAGGGTTTTTTATAATATATGTATCTGTAAAAAGTGAAATTTAAAATATACTACAAGAAATACACATACTTATTATAAAAAAAACCTAATCTAGCTGCCCGCTGGCAGCCGAGCAAGGCCCAAGCTACCGGCGGTTAAGACCGCAGAAAAAGAAACCTGACAATGCGTGCCGTGTCCAGGAGTACTGCCTTCTGTATCTGACCCTTGATCCAGCTATCTAGCGAGAGAATCTCGAGTTGTTGATAAAGACTGTTCGCTAAAAGGCCATTCACCAATAACACTATCGAGACAATAGCAGTCACCTCGGAGGCCAAGTCAAGATACTTACTAAGCTTGTCCTTCTCAGCCTACACGAGGTTCTCGTCATGCGGAACGGTGATGTCGACGAGCACTGCCTGGCGCATCAATCAACCTATCAGCATGATATCAGGCTTATTGGCGACAATAATCCTATCCGTGATGACAGATCGATCCCAATAGAGCGTGGCACGACCATTTTTGAGAACCGACATCGGTGAGTAGGTACTTATAGTACGGTACCTCAGATTCTACAAGTCCGTATCGAAGAGCGCAAGCTGCTGGTGAATAAATTAGGCTACAAGGTCAAGGTCAAGGTCTGTGCTAGCTAGTACTCACCAGTTAGCCAGATGAAAACAACCGGAGATTATATGCCTTATTAGACACTCTCCGGAACGTCGACATGTTCAACGTCAACCGTACCGTCTCTCATGATACCTATATCTCCGATAGTTGGTTGTCATCATGATTTCGTCTGCAATTGCACAGGCAAAACCTTCGGTTTCCCAAAGAGTTCACCGAATCGCAGCCAGTTCACCAATGCGAGCTGATCAACATCGGGCCCTATGGAATCGCCCGTGAAGCTCCTTGCTCTTCCATACGCTCATGCGATCTTCGGTACTTAGCTACGTTTATTTGCGCCAGTTCTCATTTGCCAAGCAGATAACCATATCGTTGCGATGTCACATAAGACATTGAAGTAACAGGATACCAAATTTGGAGTCGATCCGATCGACTCGACTTTTGTAAAAGAAAAATGTATTTGAAAAAGTAAGCAATGGCTAAAGAAAAGGGGCCCTGAGAATTGTAATGCCTTGGGGCCCTGATGGGGTTAATCCGGCCCTGGGCATTACACGGCGTTGAAGACACGCATCTTATTTCCTCCCGACAATACACTTTTAAGTACTTTTGTCAGTCGGCTAAAGAAGCGCTGACATACCAAGACATTTGTATGTATTTGTGTAATGTTTGTCTATTCACATTAATAAATAAAAACACAAACATTGGAACGTCAAGCTGCCAGCGGTGGGTAAAGGTGAAAGTGAAAAGTGCGTGGCAGGAAAATGACGCGCGAGGGTCATGCCGCGATGACTCGCGGCATGACCCTCGCGCGTCATTTTTCATGGCCATGTCATGGCCGAGTTCCAAAAAACAGGATAGACCGGTGCGGACCGTGCCGTGCCTCAAGTCGATGTCTCACCTACACTACCTGTGTGCAGTGCACTCACAAAAATGCAAAGCTAAGCTTCTATCTCGAGAGCTGTACCTTGGAATTAAAACAAAGATGCAAAGATGCCCTGCACTGCACTAGAATTGCCTGCGTAAAAAGTAAACACAATGGGTACTTAAGTGCTTACTTATCCTTGAAAAGCAATTAAACTAACTATAGTATAATGACTTTGTCCTCATATTAACTTTAAATATTAATTTAACAGAAGTCCTGAGCAAGGTTGCAGGAAAGCGCTGGATGCAGGCCGCTTCCGATCGGTCATTTTGGAAATCCTTGGGGGAGGCCTATGTCCAGCAGTGGACTTCCTGTGGCTGATATGATGATGCTTAATTAAATTGTGTTACCTTTGGGCTAGAGGAAATAGAATAGTATCTCGGTTGCAAGCGCGGCAGCAGTTCGCAGAGATGGTCAAGGGCTGGCTTGCACGACTTGATGTCCTCCAGAATGTGAACGATGTTCCTGCAAGCGTCCACCACGAAGGACTGGTACAACGCCTTGCCTTCTTGGGAGTTCGTTGCCATTAGCATCATTTTCTTTTTATCCTAAAAATAAACTTAACTTAAGTAACTCGCGTAGTACAACTATCTAACTAATAAGATTTTGAAATGATCATATCAAAGGTTACTTAACTATAAAGTATTATATAATTTTAATATTTAAGTACATACATACATACTATCACGTCTTTATCTCTAATGGGTCAGACAAAGCATTTGGGGTCTTGCGGCTCTGAAGCAGTCAGTGCCCAAGTCCACAAGACTCAAAGGCCACATTTAGCGTGATGGTGGGCGAAAAGATGGAAAAAGGAATCAAAAAGTGATGGGTTGCCAGCCGCATCGCCTGTTAATGATTCGCATTTTCACTAGGTCCCTCGATTGGCATCTACGACCTGCGCGGGAAGAGTAGCAGCTGGTACATTCATTGTTTTCGTTTTCTCTCAGACCAGCGTGGAAGAGAATATGTAAGTATTATTTCTTTAGAGTCCCCTTACCCTAGACAGAATGAGACTTTCCCATACAAACGTATATGTCTATATTCTAATGTATGTAGTAAAGATAAGATTTCTTTTGATCTGTACCTACACTTTGACCTCTACCCGTTCTGACCATTTATTGTATCCTCTAGCTAATACTTGGTTGACTGGAAGAGATCCCATTATGGGATAAGTCCGCCTTTGTACTTACACATTATATGGTTTGTAACTGTTCCTATAATTGTAAACTGTTTATGTACAATAAAGATATACAACAACAACAACAACAACAACAACATAGTCTAACTTTTATTTTGAAACGATATGTCAGATATTGGCGAAATTTAGTACTTTCGAAGAAATTGCATATATTTACGCATATAACTAGTTTTCACAGTCAAATTATGAACTTAAAAGAGAATATTAGTAGATTATTAACCAAGGGGATAAAGCAGTGTCTTCTGTCGCGGGTGACGACTTAAATCGCGAGCGCAACGAAGGACTCGAGGTTTACTCCCGAGCGGAACGAGCTCTACTTTTCGTACCATTTGCGAAAAAATAAAGACAATAATAACTAGAGATAAGCATTTATTAAAGATATATAATACTTTAATTCATTTTTATCCAATTACATGAAAAAATATAAAATGTTTTACGTTGTATATAAATATAGGTACGCAGAAAACTTGGCTGTATGTGTGAGACGCAAATGACCCTTTGCTTTTTCTTTTTAGAAAACTAAACAGCTGGTGTAACCAAACAAAGACATGACTTGATTTTAAATTTTATGAAATTTAAGTGGTTTTGTGGATTTTGCAGATAAATGTTGTTGATTCAAAATCGTAATTTTTTTACGCTTAACACTATAGAAATGATTTGAGTTCAGTATAAATTTCAGTAAGTATTCCAAACTTAAACCACATTCTCCCTCTAGAGGATGAATGAAATTCAGTACAACTTTCTTTCCCTGTTTTCATTCTTGGTCTAGAGGCTGAATGAGATTCAGTACATTTTTCTTTCCCTGTTTTTAACAGATTAAAAATGACTATTGTTATGTTCGCTTTTTGTGCCATAGAATGTGCCTTTTTTGAGCAAGTGGTACGAAAAGTGTATTATATCATATTTGACCATCAGTATGGAAAACTTTATATTTTCTTTCCAGTTCATAATTTTAGTGTCGGAAACCAATTATAATCCTAGATAATTGCATTTTCTTTAAAATTACGAATTTTAACTAAAATCTTGCATGTCATTTCAAAATAAAACGTAGACTACGTTTGTATGGAGAAGTCTAGGGTAAGGGGGACTCTTAACATTAGTGGTCACTAAGCTAGTCCGCCACCTGGAAAATGGCCTTTTTCGAATTGTCCTGGGTCTTGGATGTTTATCAATATATATATATATAGGTTTTTGTTATAAAATATAGTATAGTTGAGTTAGTATCCCATAACACAAGTCTCGAACTTACTTTGAGGCTAGCTCAATCACTGTTATTTGTCCCTATCACAGAACTAGATGTACCGTCCCTATATATTTATTTATTTATAACAGGCAATGAGTCCTCGCACTTTAATAGCTGTATTCGACATTAATTTACATAATACGCATATTTAATGAATAAGGATGGTCCAGCGCATTATGTAAGTTTTTTTGCTGTAATTTTAAAGGAATACGTTGCAAATACCTACTCACACAAAATTTTCTTGAGACTCTATTTTCTGGCTCAGAGCACCAAACCACATTTCCGAATTTTTAACCTCCGACAAAAAGAGAGGTGTGTAAGTTTGACACTAATGTCTGTCTGTCTGTGCATCGTAGCGCTCGAACGGATGGACCGATTTCGATGCGTTTTTTTTTTCACGTGAAAGCATGTTCCCTTCCGGTGGTTCTAAGCTATAATTGAGGAAAATTGATTCAGCCGCTTGAAAGTTATTGAGGGTTACATCTTGAAAGTCAGGGTTTTCCATAAAAAATATAGAAGGCGCTCTAACAGCGGAACTACCGATACTATATCAAATCGTATCGGTAGTTCCGCTATTCATCACTAGATGGTGTTCTTGACATTTTAGGTCGGGGCTTTTTTAACTTGACATTTCAAATAAACTTGTTCTACTTAAGTATATGTTCTGGGGAAAGTTATTCAATACCTAATATGGACTAAATTTAAGCGGCAAGCGCCCTCACTTTCAAATCTTCTGATACTGCAAATATTTTACTTTGACTTTGTTCGACCTTGTATTCTTGTAGCTTGTTGGTATTAGAAGTTGACATAATGGGAGCACGCAGTTTTCCGCAATATAAGTAAAGGCACACATACAAGTTATATAACATGTAAGTAATTTGCGTGAGTGTGCTAATGTTTCTTAGGCACAATCGTACTTCTATTTTTAGTTAGTCTGTGCTCAGGCACGAAAACACACCACTGGCAAGGAAGCTACCGCTTTATTTGGTCGTAAAATTCTCTTATGACATGCCGTCTAATGCATACCTCCTCATCCGCACAATATTCGGCGAGTTCCCTCATGATATGTGTGCGTGGCAAAGTGGTGATCTCTAAGTAGTGCGTAAGCGCAGTGTGGTACGTTGTAGGGCAGGGGAAGGGGTTTTTCTTAGTGCTCTCTTGATCGTTGTTGATGAGTGAGAAAACTTCATTTAGGTTGGCATTGGTAAGCTCTCCAAGCCGGTCTACCAGAGCGCTGTCGTTTACTGGATACACCGCCACATGGTCACCTGCGACAATGGGGCAATATATAAAATGGCGGTCAAATAAATAAGATATCCAATTATTTTCTTTAATATAAATGTTGATTGAAAAAAATCCCAGCTGTGTGGATTAAGAATTTTTAAAAGGATTTATATCGTGCACCTTTCCACAAAAAATTGACCTATCCATTTCGACTTCCGACTCGACTATATTGTGAATCTGTGACTAAAATAAAGTAAGAAGGTAATGAGTAGTATTACTTTGAGTCCGGTGGTAGATACTTGTAAAAATTACAATTAATTTACCTACCACCGAATCAGAGGCGTAAGTAGACAGGCGTGGGCGAATTTTTTTTTAAAGATATCTAGCCTAAATGCATTATAATAATTTTAAACCAGAGGGCTTGCAAAACGAGACCTCCCTTACGAAACTTTGCTCTTTTTAGGATTCCATACGCAAAGGGTAAAAACGGGACCCTATTATTAAGACTCGAATGTTTGTCTGTTTTTCATAAACAGTATCTCATGAACAGTTGAAATTTTCACAGATGATGTTTTTCTGTTGCCGCTATAACAATAAATTCTAAAAACAGAATAAAATAAATATTTAAGTAGGGCTCCCATGCAACAAACGTAATTTTTTATAGATGCGCGAGTTCGTCTCGCACATGGCTGGTTTTTTTTTTACGACGCCTATACTCCTTTTTGTCTCCCCCCTCTTCCCTTCAGGGTATCGTTGGTCATGATTTAAAAAATGCTACTGAAAGAATGGATATACGTTCCTATAGTAGTCTTTGAATATAAACTTAAACCCACATAAACTATTAAAACTTAACAAAAACACAAAAATAAAAATACATAAATTATTATACAAAAATATAGTCTGTGTGAGTTGCAGAGCTTTCATAAATGTCACATAAAGCTCAGCGTAAACTTTTACTCACAGAATACTCGTATGTAAGTAAAGCACTGGTTTTCTGCTATGACCTGAAGTGGTCGACAAGACTATGTTTGTTGGCTATGTAGTTTGTCTCCAGCACATGGATTGCTTGTGTAGGATCTAGGAGAATGACATTTTCTTTAAACCAACTCGTATCCTATATGCTTGACAATCTCGACTCTAATATTTTAGCACAAGAAATTATTATAAATTAGAATCTCTTTCACAATTTCACAGCAAAAGTAGATAGATAATTGATTTTGTCGAAGATGAAATGTTCGCGGGTTTGTTATATTGATAGTTTGACGACAGCCGTGTAAATGCTCGTATGTCAATGAGCACTGTATGGTTTGCTTGACATTCTTTAGCCTCTAATTGCGTAATCCTCCTTAGCCATCGAATTCCTTATGTTCGGGTTCGGGTGTAAAAAGAAGACGTTATTAACAAATATTTCTTAAGTGCATACCAGCTTCATATCGCATCTTTGAGTTTGAAATATCCAACTCGACGTGCAGACACGACCTGTCACCGCCTTTGTGCATCTCTCTATTGACGAGGATCTGTGCCAGGAATGGATTCTTTGCGTCGAAAGGCCTGAAACAGGAATTGTAATGTTAGTAGTTGCTTTAGTTAGAGAGCCAACGTCAAATAAGGATTTTCAAAACATCTTGCTTGTAATTGTAACACATGTTTAGCAAATAAATTTTTCTTTAAAATCTGAGTTGGAATTCTTTAGTTAGGTACTTAAATTTTGTAACAGGGAGTTCCACAGGTCCGGTATCACTCGTGGTTCCACCTTTACGGGCATGATGAGCATTTCCACAACCCTAATAGACTTGTGACGTCAAACTTTCACGGTCTATTTGAATAGGAGTGCTAATAAGCATTCTATTTTTTATAAGAGTCAGCAGAAACTAAATATGCAGTCATGATTTCTGCTCAACCTTTTTTTTGAAGACTCGTTTCTCATAAACGAGGCCTGTGAACCTATGCACAAATGGTGCTTTCTATCAGTTAGTCTCTAGAATTGAAATTCTGAAAGACTATTTGAGTTTGGGACCATTCGAACTTAGGTACTCAACATATTTTGTCATTGGCTCGCAATACCAATTCGATTAAGACACTATTATGCTTTTATTTATTGTGCACTTAGTACTGACGTCAACAATTAAATTGACGTACTTACATAAATAAATTATTGCACATTTATAATAATATGCCTTAGGAAAAATGTCCTTATGCATCCTGTTGATTTGATTCCGTAATCAATCATTTTCATTTCATATTATATTATTTCTAAGACATATTACTTAGATAGCAATAATTTAACACAAGTAAGTATAAACTTACATTAAATAAATCAGTGTGATTTGTCCCTACTCATATATTTTTCTTCTCTTATTTATTTATTAATATAAGTAAGTAGGTATATTAAACTTACGGCCTCTGTTGTTGAAGAGTGTGGAGCCTCGCAATTTCGCCACTGAAGACGCTGGAGGCTGGAATCTCATCCGGCGCGTATGTCACCAGGCTGAACTGCCGAGTAAGATCCTCTTCGCCAGAACTCTGAATGTCAAACTTCTCGCACACTGCTGGCCAGAACTTGTCTTTCCATGTAATGAAGTCGTCTTCAATGCTAGAAAAGAGGAAATTTATATAAATTGCTGTGGGATTTTAGTAAATACCTACCACCTACCTACCTTGTTAAAACTCCTGTCTAAGACGAAACGAGTTTAAAAATGAATTGTATTATCATCGAGAAATAATTTAGGTATAGATAGGTACCTGAGTACCTGTATCTAACTTGATTTATTTCGTACTAAGGTAATATACTAAAATTGCGTAGGTATAAATTCTTTACGAATTCTGTCCTCAAAATAGAAATAAGGAGAACTACTTATTAACCATCTAAGGACAGGAGTCAGGACACAATAGGCGCCAAGAGTCCCAGAAATCTTTGAAGAACGGACTCCAAATTCATATTATATTACTCCATTGTGTCTGGCAGGTCGAGTGTGGCCCAAAAATCGTAGAGTTGTAGAGGATCCAAATCACGCTGAGCAATATAGTATATAGGTGGAAAACGGCAATCGAAAACAGTGACAGGTTGGTAACTCACACTTATCCAGGTTTAGGTTAGGTAAAATTCTATCTCGATCGACTCCCTCATGTTTTGTTTGGTCCAATATCAACATTAAGTATCAATATAGATAATGAATGTAGATAATTACTTAGCGTCATCATCTCCCAATCCCAGTTCGTAGACCCTACTTGCGCCGAGCTCCTCCAAGCGTTTGTCCAGATAAATTGCTACTTCGTTGTAGTGCTCGTAAGTTTTGTTGCCCAGGCCAAACACCTATGAACAATAAAAATATTGTTTTGAACAAACAAGTTCAATCTACTCCAATAATATAAACACAAAACAAGTTTTTAATGGATAATTCTGATAAATACATATAATTAAGGTGTAGGTACCTACCTTTTTTTACTGATTCATGGTATTAATATTCGCATATGCATATGTAATTATTTGAATTTAAAAAAAGCCACTGTTAATATGTCTACTTAAGCTCTCCATCTAATGTTAATTGTTTGTAACCTGTTTTAAACGTGCAACGAGAATTTAAAATAATCATAACGGGAAAGCAACAAGTTTATTTTTGCCATTTAAATTAAATAAACTCTGAACGAGCCCCCAGTAACTTTTGTAAAATATACCTAGGAAATAGAACACCAGAAAACAGAAACAGGATATCGGCTTACAAAAACAGAATCTAGAAGTCAAAAGTCAAGACCTGCCTGAAGTCAGAAGTCAGATTCCATAAGACAGAAACCAGAATACTGCACGATAGTGTCTACAAATCACGAATCTTACAAAAAGACCTGCAGAACAACGCGATGGACACAAAAATAACGAAGCAGTCTATTATCCTTTCAAGTATATATCACACACCAAGTATATCTATCCTCCCCATACTGATTTGATGCAAATATTCGGCCGGTTTTTTCAAATCCCCGTCTCTCCTACTTCCTGACTGCAAATATTACCTACTACTCCTAATATGCCTATATCCCTATCTACGAGTGCAACTGGTTTCTCGAGCTATGAGACTTTCATAGCTCGAGAAACAACTCTCATAATGAGAGTGGTATAGCGAGGTTTGGCGTCGCCATGTTCGAGAGACTGAGGACGGTAAACGTATCGGCTTTGATCTGCAAGCTTGATGACTTACTTTCCAAGGTAGACCTTATTCATACGCTCTTGCAGCGTACGTAACTGATGGCTGGGTGGACTCAGAACAGAACAGAAATGAACCCCCAATAACTTTTGTACGGCTGAAACGTTTTTTATCAAACAACAAAGCTGAAAGAACCACCGCAAAAAAACTTGCTATCACGTAAAAAAACCGCAACGAGTAGCTCTGTAACGGACACATTCGGTTTTCTTACGTGAATGCAAGTTCCTTCCGATGGTTCGTAGCAATGTTGAATGAAAATCGGTGGAGACATTTAAAAGTTATTGGGGGTCCGGGGTGTTTTAATTTGCCTGGCAAATAAACTTGTTGATAAACATGAGACTGCTGTATGCAACCATTATCTACCTGCTTGAAATTATGGTGATGACGACCTTGTCCGGAGTTGCTCGACAAAAAATATTCGGAGAAACAAAAAACGCATGTCCTCTGCCTGGACATTGGACTTTTGCAAAGACTATAATGTAATCACTTTGTTTTTTACAACGCAACGGTCACGTTGCCGCAACGTTGTAGCACTCGTAGCTAATAAACGAAATTATCTCTTAATTGACTTAAACGGCACTAAAGTTGAGTAACTTATTAGTAAGTAAGTAAGTAGGGTAGCTACCCTAGGTACTATTTACTAATAAGTTACTAAACATATAGTTAATATGTAGTATGATAGAGATATGCTGGTATTTTTTAAGCAAATCCGAGCTTGGTTTACAATTGGATTAGTGATCACAAGTGGCAATTGGCATGTTATCCGTGGCGGCGTTAGCCTTATTCTACACTAAGTTACCGTTTATTTAAATAAATGCGTCAAAGAGCAACACACGCATCTTAAACTCTTCTGGGCGTGAGCGCAGAATAAGTACTAGAACTTAGTAACTAGGTACCTAGTTAAATCCAAATATTACAGTTTATTTGTACCTATAGTTTGCGAACAATCGACAGCCGAAGTTTCTTAATTTCGACACTGATTCACTAACTCACTCACGCACTGATCGCCATTAAAATTCTAAGGTATTTTCAAGCCCTAATGTAATTTAGCCTTCAGTTTCAGAAAAAGAAATATTACTTACATTACTTATTATTATTTACAGTTCAACTAATAATACCAAACTAATAAAACTAAAAACTAGGACTTTAAAGACTATAAATAAAAATACTAAGTATTTACTACTTAATTAACTGAAAATAAATAAAATGAAAAAGAAATTGGAATTATGCACATTTTAGTACTATGCTAATGTAATAAAATCACCAAAAAAGTGAGGTCGTTTGAATCAAACGCTAAAAATAAGATTTTAAATCAACTTATCAAAAATTTAAAAATAACTACAAAATCTGCACCATTTATGCCACCAAAAACACCTACTCACAAAATTTTGGTGACTATATTCTGGTCAGGGTTATCCTCGAAATCCTCGATTGACTAAGAACGGCGGTGTAGGATGGAGCGAGCACTGCCTCTTCAGGCTATCCCCGATGATCAGCAATCGTAACATGTCACTCCGTAACAAGATGACATTATACAAGCTGTGCATTCGCCCTATAATGTCGTATGCCAGTGTATGCTTTGCACACGCTGCCAAAACGCACATAAACTCCCTCCAAGTCATACAAAACAGGTTCCTCAGGAAGGCCACCCAGGCGGAATGGGGCACCCGCACTGTGGACCTGCATCGCGAATTGGAGCTCTCCTCCATCATTCGATTCTCCAAAGAGACCGCTTCACGAGTCATTGAACGAGCCCCCACACATCCAAACCAGTTGGTGGCGAAAGCTGCCGACTACAACCCATCTTCGTTAGGTGTAGGAGACCAAGGCATGTACACAATGATCCGGACGACCCCATAACTCGTGCGATTTCCCCTTCAACAGAGTCACCTGCGCAACGCAGGCACAGAATCAACATTAGCTCGATCGCAAATCCCACTCGCCGGCGAGTGCGGTTTAGGAATAGGAGTAGGACTGGCGCGTTCACGAGGTACCGAACGGTACCCGGACGCTTTTCGCCGGTCGGCCCTTCAGGCGCTTGACACTTAGTCAAAGCCGATCTCAGTGACGTCCAAATACGAGGTTCGTTCCCACCCTGTGGGAGCCCTTTGCGCTGTCACTTTTTCCGGTGTGGACAACATCTTGCCATACTGGCAAATGTTGGTCCCGCCTTTTAAAAAACGTCGCGTCCGGTGAGCTGTATAATGCTTTCAGCATACAGCGTAATCTTCGTTCGAAAAAAAAACCGGACATTTCATTTTGGATAGTATAATCGGCACCTTTTATTTATATTTAAATTAAATTTTTAATAAAATTTGTCTATTCTCTATCAATTAGTTAAAAAAGTGCTGCGAAAAAGGTTTAAATGAAAAAAGAAAATACAGTGCCTTTTGTAGATCTAGACGAAGATTTTATACCACCGAAGAATTAAAAAAAAAACCGTGTGGTGACGAAATTAGATACGCTTTACATTATTAATGTTTGCTATTTCGTGACACTAACGAATTACATAGTAACTTTTGTTGTTGTTTATATTTGCTTTAAATAAATTAGGTATTTAAATCAAGATTTTTCAAATGTGGTTCAGGAATCAGTTAAAGTAAATAATACAGATCCTTAAGACCTTAATTCGACACTGTTTTGATAAGTAGAATTTCCGTAATGTGAGTGTGAAAGTTACCTAAATTTCTATTTTTCTATAAAGGATGGGCATTAGTATTAACAGTTTCTTATAAGTAGTTTTCGTATAGGTTATCGATTATAGTTTTTAATGTACATGAAAACACAAAGAATATATCACGATAAAGGTGGCCTGGCGGGAGTTCGCATTGCTAGGGCTTTCGCAATTTAAGTGATACAGGGTGTGATCTGTACTTGGATGGGTGACCCCAAGTGGCAAAAAAATTCCGCGTGCCCCTTGCTTCGGAAGGCACGCTCAGTCGATGGTCCTCTCTGTCATCATTGTATGGCAGACGTCGAGATTTGGCAAATGCCTTATGGCAGCTTAAAAATCTAACATCAATTTTGGCCACTTATACACATGAACAAAACAATGAGTACTCCTATGCGTTAAAAATAACCAGCAGACCTATAAACAGTCACTTTTGTTGTATGGGAGCCCCACTTAAATATTTATTTTATTCTGTTTTTAGTATCATCTGTAAAAATTTCAACTGTCTAGCTATCACAGTTCCTGAGATACAGCCTGGTGCCAGACAGACGGAGAAATGGACAGCGGAGTCTTAGAAATAGGATCCCGTTTTTACCCTTTTTTTACGGAACCCTAAAAAGAAGGTTTACTAGTATCTTGTGATCTAAGCGTTAATGTTATAACTAATTTGCTTCAAAACTTTAAGTTAACTTCATTCCTGAAAACTTTATACTAAGTGAAGTGCCATGATTTTTACAAATTTAGGGTTCCGTACCTCGAAAGGAAAAAACGGAACCCTTATAGGATCACTTTGTTGTCCGTACGTCTGTCTGTCTGTCAAGACTCTTTTTTCAGGAACGGGTGGAGGTATCAAGCTGGAATTTATATCAAATGCTCAGGTCTACTGTCCCTTGGAGCTGTGAAAAAATTAAACTTCTAAGCCAAGCCAAAGCAATCAAAAGATCCAGCCGTTTATGTTACAAATTTTTGACACTCGCAAGGGAATCAAAACCTATAGGGATCTTCCCGTGAACTCTGTTACGAAGCAACGTCTTATAGCACAGATAAAGGAAAAATTGCGAAAACCGTAAATTTTTAGTTACATCATATAATAAAAATATTTTAAATAATTTTAAACTTACTATACCTACAGGTTTGCCCGGAACCCTCGGTGCGCGAGTCCGACTCGCACTTAGCTGGTTTTTTTTTACAAATTCCCAATTTTTTAATTTTAATATTGATTTCGATCGGTTTATAAGGCTTTTAAATTACCATAATAATATTTCTAAAAAAATAAATGAAAAAATCTGTATGTACAAATGTATTACATACAGATTTTTCTTTATTTAACAAACGGTTTTTCATTTTAAAAATATTCTTATTTATATTGCTAATCATAACTGACCCTTTCAATATGTATTTGTGCAAAAACACTCGTAAATAATAAAAAGCGAAATAGGATGCCAAATTTCACGAATTTAAAAACACCGTCATATTTTATGACGAATTAAAGTGCAAACAGGACGTTTACATATATCAAATAAAAATGAAATGAATGCATATAATAAACCAGGAAACACAAAAATACACATGGTGGTACCATGTGTATGCGAAAAATACTTTAGAAGCGGTATCTACTTTCGATTTTTTTTTTTAATTGTCAAAGAAGTACCATCCTTAAACTCAAGTATCATGCATGTCCTTTACACGTTGTCAGTTCTGTGTCACTCCCCGTTTAGGTATCAAAAAAATACCTACATTATTTCTATGCGCGCGGCGACCACTCCGGTATGATAAAATCAATTATTTGAATCGTTTGTTCAGAGTAAAAAGAATGAAATTGCTTGCAATGGACGTCTAGGTATCTAAACAAAGAGGTGCTGAGTTCTGACGCGAGTTAAATTAAACCATAGCGCTAACCACATTGAGTAGATATTTCTTTGAATTACTTTTCTGAGTAAGATTTCTGTACGTAAGTACTAGTACTTCTTCGGTGATGTTGTATAATATCCACAGACCCGTAGACAACACGACATTGCTAAACAAAATAATATTTGATTGGGAAGGTCAATACAGATAACTTGGAATTGCGACGAATATCAATGGCATACTCAACTCGCATCTATTTTGATTACAGAATAGATATAACTGTGACGTAAGTAATCATCATCAATACATCAATACATATAATAAAACAGTAGGAACCGCGTGTCTGTACATTTGATAAAATTAACAAAAAATGGGTGTGGGCGATTAAAAAAGAGTACCAAAACACAAAAAGATTTTTTTTATTTTTTTGTCTGTCTGTCTGTATGTATGTACTCGCTAATCTTTAAAACTACTAAACAGATTTTTATGCGGTTCTCACTAAAAGATTAAGCCCATCCCTGAGCAACATATAGGCTTTGTTTCATCGAAATCTGTTGTCAGATAAAAAAGTTATCGTCATTTAAAGTTTAAAGATAAGTTTTCTATGGGCGACTTTATAGTTACATTAAATAACAATAGACGGCACCTCAAGAAACTTTAAAACGCGCTATGGTTGTTTTTGTGAAAAAGTATAAATACAAGCCGATTGTTTAGCCCTGTACGTCCTAAATAGGCTTTTCTGGCACCGTAGCTTCGGCCTTTCCGGCTAAACATGGGTGTTGCAGCACCCCAAAATTTGCTATAGTCCCTAGCTCGCTCCTCAAACCTTGTCCGGTGAAGTAGGAAATGCCCTCCGAGGCAACCTATGTATGTCGTCTAAAAAAATTGCTCTGTACGTAGGACCTTTTGATTCTTTTGTGAGTTGGTTAGTAACTGTTGTTGAATTTGTTGATTTTATACTGATACTTGGCTATACTTGGCTATGAAAATACGGACTTCTGATCTTGCTTTGATGCTTTTTGGGTTGGTTAGTTAATATTTCGGATAATATTGTTGATTTATTTATAATTTGACACTTGGCTATGACAATACGGACTTCTGATCTTGCTTTGTGGATTGGTTAGTTAATATTTCGGATAATATTGTTGATTTATAATTTGACACTTGGCTATGAGGATACGGACTTTCTGATCTTACTTTGTGGATTGGTTAGTTAATATTTCGGATAATATTGTTGATTTATAATTTGACACTTGTCTATGAAAATACGGACTTTCTGATTTTGCTTTGTGGATTGGTTAGATATTTCGGATATCTTCAAAAGCTTCTTGGCTTTATAGATATATTGAACTAAGTTTGACATTTGGCTATAGCAATACGGATTTTGTGATCTTGCTTTGTGGATTGATTAGGTATTTCGGATATTTTTTTTTAAATTCTTGGCTACATAGATTTATTGAATGAAATATATATATTATTGTATTTTTTTCTTTTCTTTCAAAAATGCTACGAAGAAAGTCAAATCCGTCTCAGAATATTAGACAAGCGAAAAGAAAGCGGATGAGTAGATCCCAAGAATCCAATGACAAAAGACAGACACGATAGTTAATCGAGAACGAAATTCATTGACTCGCGCCTCGGAGAGTTCCACTCAAAGGGAGTCTCGACTAAGTGCGCTGATCGTGAACGTCATTCGCTATCTCGCGCCTCGGAGACTTTTACAGATAGGGGGTTACGTTTGACTGCTGATCGAGAACGTCACACACTATCTCGCGCATCGGAGACTTTTACAGATAGGGATTAGGGAGTTACGTTTGACTGCTGACTTCGTCTACGTACCTATATATTTATACACAAAGGTTATGATTATTATTGTAAGGGTTCATTATAATCCATTCATAAGTTGTATGAATGAGTAACTGATATCCATACATCTATAGATCCATATAAACTGTCATATTTGCAATATTAAAAGTATATCACAATAAAAAAATCGAACTGTAAATATACAGACTAATCTGACAAAATTATTAAATTTGTCATGTCATCAACAAGGGAGTGTAAGAAAACTGAATTTCACACGGACGAAGTCGTAGGCACCAAACACAGATATTAAAGTATGTATTCGTGAGCAATATATATAAGGAGTTAAAGAACACTAAAAAGATTTTTAAGATTTTTGTTTGTATGTCAGTGTCTGTATGCACACTGTACACCCGAATGTCCGAAACTGCTGAACGGATTTTCACGCGGACGAAGTCGCGGGCACAGCTAGTCAACTCTAAAATAGATTGAATTTATTTACTTACTTCAATTTAATTGCTTTACAAAACACATCTGCTTATAAAATTATTTAATTCATATTTCTAGATTATTTCTAGATGCATAATTACAAATGATTATAATGAGCTTCTTAAATTTTTAAATTCAATACTGTGCCTAATTTTATGTACCTGCTATGTTATGTACTTGCCTTATTATTCATTTACGAAAGAATCTCTTTAGAAGACTTTATTTATAAAAAATGCCCTGAAATTGTTTCTTCCAGAGCACACACCTTGACGTAAGATAAGTACATACTATCGTAATTATCACTTTACGTTTGTCGATGCTATCTACCACTTTTATTAATAATATATTTGGGAAGAATTTTCTTTTACTAAAATTATACCTTACACGTTAAGTCCCAGTACTTGATACTACTGCATATTAATTTTATTTCATTTTTCCCTGTCGGAATCAGGCGTGATAATATGTATGTATGTTATTTTAAAATATACTTATTAGGATTTTTTACAGATTTCCATGATTAGGAAGGTAAGGTTTTTTAGCTATAAAGCTGTATACTTTCATGACGGTAAGTATATGACTTACCGCGTAATTTAAACCAGTTAGATCAGGATCTCCATTTTTTAACCATTCGTAAAATTCCATCGCATTGTCGGTAGGATCACCTTCTCCGTATGTTGCCATACAAAACACCGCCAATGAATTAGGGATGTCTGGTAGCTTTGTAAGCTCTTCCTAAAAGATAAAAATTATGTTTAGTTATCGACTCTAAGTACTTAAATAGTCACTGTTGTATAGCAGTTATCAGGGATTCTATACAAACCATATCACATTCTTCGGGGTCAGCAACCATGCCCTTCATTTTATATCTGGCTCCTTCTTTAGCGAGGCGGCCGGCGAACTCCTCAGCGGTGCCCGTTTGGGAGCCATAGAACACTACTAAACTCCTGCCCGAAGATTGTAACTTTTTGATGAACGAATTCTCTGTGACTTGTATTGTTCCAGCTGTTCTGAAATCAGAATAAGATTTAGAGTATCATTTGGTTATAATATACACGAAATAATAAGAGGTTATTGTTACATTGAGCATGATTGACGCTGTCGTTCTCCTATACTTTTGTCTTCTAAAGACTGGTACGGATAAGGTAAATGCCCAATCAAATTTTTAACTCGGATTTTTTATACATGAACTTATGACGTGTTTATCCCTAACGGGGCAGATAGAGCGTTTTGGGTCTTGCAGCTCTAAGAAGACAGAGCCCAGGGCAGCAAGACCCAAAGGCCACTTTTAGCGTGAATCAAAATAGTGATGGGTATTATCCGCATTTTGCATTTTCGCCTATTCCCTCGATCGACTTTTACAATCTGCGTGGGAAAAGAAGCTTGCTGATACATTCTGTTCTCCCAGACCAGCATTGGAGGGAATTTTTATACCGATGACTATATTGAGCCAGTCACAAAATAAGCAAAAATTTGCATGTGCCGTACGTGTTTAAAATAAATAATTTTAAAATATTTTTTAATTAAAATAAATGATAGGTATATAGGCCGATTCAGCAATGAGACCGGTTCACATTGCGTACAAAGTCTACGAGAAACTATAAAGAGAATCAGACAGCCGCCGGTCTGTACCCAATTTGGCGGAGTCAATGCCATGACCCCAAATATCAAACCAGCGGCGTGGTATTACTCTCACTATCCACTTGCCGTTTCACTTACATCATCATTATCATTTACGTGCTAAGACGTGGCATACTGAACTTCGACGTAACTTTATAAGTAATCTGTGCTCCGACTGACTCACAGAGAAATACTGACACACATGGACAGCTTCTAGTCATCGTAGTATGTACTTACCATACTAAATAAAGAATAGAATTGGTTTGTCAATTAAAAATATAAGTGTTGTAGGTTTCTTTAAGTGAAAATATAGATTATTTTAAAAAGGTTATTTGAATAAAAAAATCTACGTGTAATCAGATTTTTTTATATTATTTTACACCGGAAGTGACGACACAAAGCAATCAAAGTTTACATTTTTCCTATCACTGTACTGAATTATATATTCTAAATCGTTGGAACAGAAAAAACAAATGACATATGTCAACTGTCGAAGTCTTCTTTTTAAATCGCCGTTATGTTGGTTGTTGTCAAGATGTTGTGTTGATAGATGACAGTGACAGTACAGAAGTGAAAGCGTAAATTGCCAACTTTACTCAAAGAATCTTAATCCTGACGTCACAGCCTCAAATAAGCTCGACCTTGGTAAAAAATGAAGGTCATTGAGATTTTCGCGAATATCTAGATAGGTAAGTAAGACTTTATTTTAAAATCTGATTATGAAATCTTCTCCTAGAGCCTATTCCTCGAAATTATTTGCGAACTAGAATTTTTTTCAATACTAGACAAGCGAATTAGCTGATATAAAAAAAGAACTGGGGGAGCAGAAGAGAACACGGCTTCTAGAATAGCTAAAGCACGGGGAACTTTCGCACAACTTCGAACCATATCGCGATCCAAGAAGATGACTTGCACAGTTAAACTTTAAATTTTGCGTTCAAACGTGAAATTGTCTAGCTGTGAGTGTGAAACATGGAAGGTAACAAAAGAGGTCACGCAACCAATCCAGGTTTTCATCAGCCGCTGCTTGCGGCAAATCAACATTTTCATTCAAATATGGCCGGCCGAACACTTTTGTATGAAATATTGTTCATATTGACGGTCTGAGTTGCTCCTACAAGGATTGGCCAGGGGTTTTGTTACATATTGTAAGTAAAGATAAACATTCAAGACCCAGGACAATTCGAAAACTGCCATTTTCCAACTTGCCCTGACCGGGGATCGAACCCGGAACCTCTAGGTAGCAAAGTAGCATGGTGATCACTACGCCACGGAGGTCGTCAAAGTGAAGTGCTTATACAACAAAGCCACTGGCCACTATGTCGGTCCGAGTACAGGAGCACAGTACGAAGGATATTCTATTGTAAAGAGGCGTGATACAGGGAGATATATCTCTAAAACTGTTCACCGCCGCTCTGGAAGATGCCTTCAAGCTCCTGGAATGTAAAGGACTGGGCATCAAAATTGATGGCGAGTATATCACTCACCTTTAATAATGGCAAAAAAGCCTTTATACGGTATGACCGACTAATCATAGAGGAAAGAACTGCTGATAAGAGGAAGCGCTCACCATCAGACTCCCCAGATCTCCAGGCTAACAAATCAACCAGAAAACTTAGCACACCTCTTAAAATAAATAAAGAGGGCTCACTTTACAAGGCTCGACAGAACCAGAACAAAGAAGTTAACAAACAATAGCAACTAACCCATAAACCAAACAGCCACCGGAACACCACAACGAAAAATACATCAAATATAACTAATTCAACTATCTACAAACACTCATTCCCAAATTCGCCTGGTCAGCGCGGGGAAGTAGACCACCACCTTCCAGCCAAAAATGCATCAAAATTAAAACATAATACACCACAACAGTATATATCAAAACAAAATGCATCAAAACAAGGAATATCACCAACAAAAAAAGTGCCAAAAAAACAAGAAATGGAAAAACCAAAACTATGAAGTTTACTAAGCCACGCTGAACGTACTAACACTGAAATCTGAAGAAAAACTAATGGAACTTGAATGTGCTCTAAAACAAATAAAGTGGGATATATATTACGTGGCCTGAGCGAAGTTAGAAGATTGGGAGAAAATATAATTGAACATCCAAACTACATATTTTACTACATCGGGGAAACACAGGGCAGTCACGGAGTGGGATTTATGGTCAAAAAACACCTATCAAGACAAATTGAGGCATTTGTGGGAGTCTCAGAGCACATTGCTGTACTACACATGTAAATACCAGTTCACAGGGATCCATGGACAATAATTCAAGTGTACTCACCTACAGAACAAGCTGAAGAGGAAAGCATGGAGAAATTCTACAACGACCTAAACAATGCAATAGAGTCTCATGCATACAATAACCTCATAGTAATGGGTGACTTCAACGGTCAAATTGGAAAATGCCATCCAGAGGAAAAAGCAATAGTGGGTCAGTACACCTATAGCAGCAAAACAAGAAGCAAGAATGGAGAGAGTATCATACATTTTGCCCATATGAATAATTTAACCATTTTGAACACTTAAGTTCAAGAAAAACAAAAAGGAGATGTGGACTTGGTTAAGCCCTGATGGTACAACAAAAAACCAAATTGACTTCATAATGTCCAATAAGCCAGGCCAATTTTCGAACATAAATGTCCTAAATAAATTTAATTTTGGTACCAACCATAGAATGGTAAGAGCTGAGCTGCAAGTAACCCAACCTAAAAAACCGAGACCAAGACGAAACCCAACAGTTACAAAAGCTGGAGAGCCTTCTCTAACTGAAGCAGGTAACATATTGAAATTAAAACATGCAAACTTCAAAGAGGCTACAACGACCTTGAGTATGCAAAAAAAGTACAACTGGTTAGAGGACACAATAAAAACTACTACTAAGCACTGCAAAGACAAAAGAGCCAATTATAAAAACTGGTTGTCAACAAAAACTGTAAATCTGATGGGAACAAGGTCTTCGCTATTGGAAACAAAAGACAACCCACGCAGAAGAAAACTGATAGCAGCAATCAATAACAAAATAAAAGAAAGTTTGCGAAAGGACATGAAAAAACACAGAATGGAAACAATAGAAAGACATTTCCAGAAAACGGGAGGTATTAAAAAAGCATACAAAGAATTATCAAATACAAAGAACTGGATAGTGAAAGTAAATAATAGCAAAGGCAAAGTACAAAACTCTATAAACGCTACAACATTCTATAAAGAACTTTACGAGGAAAAAACCAAGCAAGATGAGATAAAACTGACGGACAACACAGAAATCCCAAGTATCCTTGAAGACGAAGTCATTTATGCTATAAAGTCTCTAAAGAGCGACAAAGCACCAGGCCCAGATGGCATAAGTAACAATATATTAAAAGAAGCCATGATAGATATTGCTCCTGTACTTACAGAACTGTTTCACGACATTGTTAAGTGCGAAACTATCCCAGAACAGTGAACACAATCAAACATAATTTTGCTTTACAAGAAAGGAGACCCACTCAACATTTAGTTCGCTCAAAGAATAATCCAAAAGCAGGTGTAGAGTGCGTGAGCTGGCACCTAAGCAATTTCTTCAGGAATTTGTTCAGGATGCTTAGAGAGTAAACATACTAAAAGTCCCCGCCTCTAGGAGGGGCGCCGGAGTGGGGGGAGGGGGTTAAAGTTACCACTTTTGAGTTTTTCGCAAATATTTTTAAAACGGTGCGTCGTAGACAAAAAGTGTCTTCTACGTAATAAGAGTTAATAAAATTGTCTGCAACTTTTGTCTTATACAATTTTTCGGATTCCTGACCATTTTTGAACTACACGTTCTGGAAAAGTGAAATTTGCGAAAAACAAACGAATTATCAAACACTACCTCTTGCCTGCTACATCAACCGTGTTATTTCGGAATGAAAAATAGCCTGCATGTTAATCCAGGTCCTAATATATGTACATACCAAATTTTATACAAATCTGTTTAGCCATTGAGCTATTGAAATAATAAATAAATAAATATATAGGGACAAAAAACACTGATTGTGCTAGCCCCAAAGTAAGTTCGAGACTTGTGTTATGGGATACTAACTCAATGATACTATATTTTATAACAAATACATACATAGATAAACATCCAAGACCCAAGACAATTTGAAAAAGGTCATTTTCCAACTTGCCCTGACCGGGGATCGAACCCGGGACCTCTGGGTGGCGGACTAGCATGGTAATCACTACGCCACGGAGGTCGTCAAATATTTTATATCTTCATCCGTTTAGGCTTCATTGTTCAGTCCTGACAAGGGTTCTTCTTCCAAGGCACTCTCATCTTCAGTGGATGGTTCTTGCTGGAGAGGCTCTTCGTCATCTTCACCATCGTCTTCTTCAAGAGACACGCCGTTGAGACACTTCCCTTGGCAGTGGAGGCATGCCGCAGAACATTTGAGCATTGCCTGCATTGCATTTGCCACTACCACAATCCTTAGTGCAGCGGCAAAATATTGTTTTAGTAGGACCTCCGGTGCGGGCGAATCTTCAGTTGTTATTGGCACCAGGCTATCTCCTACATGTTTCCATCCCCACTCTTGGGGAGGCAGCTCATCCTTAAGCCAAGCTGCACTTGGTGTTAGGTGCGCCGTAAATGCTGTTCAGCTGCGTTCTCAGTTGGTGGGAGGGAGCTGAAGTCAGGTTTAATCGTTGCCAGTGATCTCATGAACAACTGAAAGCGGTACTCTTCAAATCGAATTGGGAACTGAAGACTTGAGCTGAGACGGCCCTGCTTCTTCTTCCTGAGTTGTGGATGCATTCCTTACATCTTTATGAATTGTGTTAGCTCGGGTGTAATTTTTACGTCAATTCGTGTGAATTAAAAGGGTTGACAAATCACGGAAAATTTGGTGCTTGTCATCTTTCCGTTCTTGACTAGCTTTAATAAGGCCCTATTCCCTTTTCTTTCATCTCAGTGACGTCCTTACTCCCTTTCACAACGTGCTCGTCACACACAGGACACTTGTTAGAACTCATTGCGGATGATCCGATTCATAACTAATAACGTTTATAATCTTTTTGGCCTTGTGGCTGCTCCCCTGCGTTGCCGGGTAGGCTACTGCCAAACAGCTGAAAATGAGATGAGAGACGATGATAACATAAGCCCAAAGGCATGGATGATAATGGAAATGGGAGTCTTAGCCAGCAAGGTCGCGTTTTCTGTGACGGTGGGCATCGGAGATATAGAAAGAAACGTGGCGACCCGCTTTTGGTCGAAAACGCGATCTCAAACTGTTACCGCCTTCACCGCTTGGAGGTACTCCCAGCTTATGCTATCAAAAAAATACCAAATTTATAATTAGTTCTCAACATCAGGTAATGCCACGCTGAAAAACATTCATTTTCACTATTTCGGAGCGTGATGCTCGAAAACTGATGAGAACAAAAGTTGTAGACAATTTTATTAGCTTTCATTGCGTAGAAGACACTTTTTGGATCCTGAACAAATTCCTGAAGAAATTGCTTAGGTGCCAGCTCACGCACTCTACACCTGCTTTGTTGAGTGGACTAATTAGGAACTATCGCCCAATCAGTTTGATGTCTAATGTATATAAAATATTCGCTAAAGTACTGCTAAAACGGATAGAAAAGGAACTGGATGACCAACAGTCAATAGAGCAGGAAGGCTTCCGGAAAGACAATTCAGTGATAGACCATGTACACGTTGTACGCCAAATAATACAGACGTATAGCGAATACCAGCTCACATACTACTTAAGCTTTATCGACTATAGCAAGGCCTTCGATTCATTGATTCACGAGAAGATATGGGAAACTCTGTGTGACCGAGGAATACAGCACAAATACATTAGGCTAATTCAAAATGTGTATAGAAATAGTACTGCGTGTATACAGCTGGAAAAGAAAGGAAGAAACTTCAACACACAAAAATGGCAGCAGAGAGCGAAAAAGTGGGACAAAAATTAAATCCAGAAAAGACCAAATTGATGACTAACGGCACCGAAAACACCATAAGAGTAGGTTCTACCCATATCGAGTACACGCAGGAATACATCTATCTGGGTCAGCTGATATCATCTATCGACAACATAACTAAAGAAATAGAAAGAAGAACTGCATATGGTTGGCACAGATATTGGAGTATGAAAGAAATAATGAAAGACAAAACACTCTATACTAATACAAAATGCAAACTGTTCAACACTTGCCTACTACCTATTCTCATGTATGGTTGCCAGACATGGCCTATGTCACGCAAACTCACGAATAAACTCACCGCATGCCAACGAGCCATGGAAAGAAATATGCTGGGAATACGGAAATCTGACAGAGTAAAATCAACTATTATTCGAAACAAAACAAAAGTCAAAGACATCATCCAAAACATAAAAAGATCCAAATGGCGATGGGCAGGTCATGTAGTAAGAGGGAAAGCAAAGTGGTGTAAAATTGTTTCTGAGTGGTATCCAAGAGAAGGACATAGAAAGAGAGGGAGACCTCAGATGAGATGGGATGACGACATAAGCAAGGTGGGGCAGGAAAGACCTGGCACAGAGTGGCACGAGATAGAAAAGAATGGAAAAGGCTGGAGGAGGCCTTTGCCGAAGGGCAATCAGACCTGCAGAAAAAGAGGAAAAAAGAAATAATATATTAGAATGGCGAGAACACGTGTCTGAAAAATAAGGCTATAATAAATAATATCACTCACCTTCGATTTGCCAACGATATCGTTGTCAGGGCAGAATCGATGGAGGACTTGAGTACGATGCTTATGGTTGAACTAGTCACGGGCTCGAACTCACAGATGAGCGCAGCCAAAAAGCATGTTGTCTCACCTAACATTGTGTTCGGGCAAAGCAGTGAGGTGAAATGCACGATAATTCATAGTAAACGGAACGCGTAAAAAATACTTATGGCCCTTTGGAAAAGGGGGTTTTATGCAAAAACTACTGCATTAATCAATAACAAATAAAGTTTATTAAAAATTTTGATAATTAAGCCGTGCCGACTTTGTTTCGGAGATTTTTCACTTCTTTTATTTACTTACTAGCTGCGCCCCGCGGTTTTACCCGAGTTTTTGCATACCAAATATTATCAAAATTGGTCTAGTCGTTTGCGCGTGTAGAAGTAACAAACATACACACATACTCAAAAACTTTCGCCTTTATTATATTAGTGTGATTAGGCCGAAAGTTGCTAAAAATAAGCAAAAAAAAAAGCAAAAACAAAATTTATAATGAGACAAAACGATATCATGTTAATCTTTAGATGTAGAATGTCAGATAGTGGTGGAAATCACCCTGAAATTAGTATATGAAAAGTATCGACTAGTTCAACCTTAAGAAGACATAGATCTAGTTTCCCAACAGGTCGGCCTGAAAATGAATATTGACAAGACGACGGTCATGTCAAATATGAACGTTACGCCTTAACCTGTTTCTCTTGGGAGCTCCACCCTCGAAGTTGTACACCAGTATGTCGACCTGGGTCAACTGATCCAAGCAGGAAATTCCAGCTTCGAGGGAGGTCTTTCAACGAATCTGACTCGGATGGACAGCGTTCGGGAAATTATGTAGTTTTTATCGTCTTAAATACCTCAGTGCCTCAAGCCAAAAGTGTTCAATCAATGTGTATTACCAGTGATTGATGACTTATAGCTCTGAAACGTGGTCCCTTATTATGGTCTCATAAGAAGGCTCTCAACGGGCTAGGGAGAGGACTTTGTTCAGTATTTCTCTACGCGATCAAATGAGAAATTAGGAAATTCGTAGGACTACGAATATAGGAGAACGAAAGTCATTGTCATAGCCAGTGTGCGGAGCTCATAGCGCGGAGAACCATTGGCCGATAGAGCAGAAAGGTTCTTGAATGGCGGCCATGTACCAGCAAGCGCGGCTTAGGACACCCACCTGCTTGGTGTTCTGAGGACCTGAACCAGGTTGTAGGAAGGCGCTGGATGCAGGCCGCTTCCAATCGGCCGTTTTGGAAATCCTTGGGGGAGGCCTATGTCCAGCAGTGGATTTGCTGTAGCTGATATGATGATGGTAATGATGATTGGCTAACCTGGTCCAAAGTAAAACGCGTAGCCACTAGCTAATACCGATCGCGATGGTAAAAGACTGTTGAAGCCATCTGCCACACCTTAGGACCTTCAGACTTTAAGTAGTAAGTTAATTAAAATCCAGAGTCGTAAGTAGTCATTGTCAGGGATGGGTTCTAAAAGCAACCATGTAGGTGGCATAAATAAATAAATCAATCAAGTTCAAGGTTGTATTGTATCATTGTATCATTTGGACCATAGACCTAAATTTTTTACGCTTTGGATTTATCGAGAAGTGCCTCTAATTTATCCAAAGATATAAATTTTTTTTTGCTCTTTGAATTTATCGGTTGTCAGTGACACTACATGCTTTAACGCGGTGACATGAAATGAAGTAAATAAATCAAACAAGTTCAAGGTTGTATTGTATCATTGTATCATTTGGACCATAGACTTATTTTTTTTTTACGCTTTGGATTTATCGAGAAGTGCCTCTAATTTATCCAAAGATATAAATTTTTTTTTGCTCTTTGAATTTATCGGTTGTCAGTGACACTACATGCTTTAACGCGGTGACATGAAATGAAGTAAAGATCCGTAGAGAGTTGTGTTGTGTGAACTTGTGTGTGAAGTTTGGTGATAGACGGCTCTATCGAAGTTAGCCAATTAGGAATAAGCAATAATTTATTATATATTTATATAATATATCATTGGGAATAAGTCACATGATAAGTATTACTAAATCGTATCCTTTACATTTATATTTTATCTAAGTATTTTAATTTGTTAAGTCATTATTAGGGGCTATCTCAATCAGCGTAATTTGTTCTTATCTATGTATAATTTTTTAAGTTACCTTTGAAAGTAATATTGGTAGTCCGTCTAGTTTTAAAACGGGTTTTTGCCAAAAGTGGACACTTTTGGCGAAAACCCGTTTTAAAACTAGACGGACCATTAGTAATAATTTCTAAGGTTATTCATAAAATAGTTTAAAGGTCTTTCTAGACAGTGATACAAATCAAATTTTTAATTATCACCATATTTAGTTTTAAACAATTTATTTCAAATGAGGGCGCCACTTTAGCTACTACTTCGTCTTAATGTGTAATTTTTAATCTGCTATAATTTGAATGTTTTTATCTTAACGCCCATCATCACACTAAGCGTGGCATTTGGGTTTTACGGCCCTGGTCTCTCTCGATAAAGACGTCATACATAATGGTCTCTATAATTAATGTCCTCAAGCCAAAGTATTGATTGCTCAACGGTCAAGCAACAAACAATGAAATAATGCGTTGTTTGTTTTTTCGTGTGTTTTAGAGGCCAAAACTGGTGTCAGATTTTTCAGGCTCCTTAGAGGCTTCTAACATAGCTTGGCGACTGCGACACAATGATAACAGCCGAGACGAGACCAATGGCTTATACGTGCCTTCCAAAGTACGAACTATTTACTTGTTTCTCTAAAAATAATAATATAAAATCAATCAAAATATTTCATGCTTTACAGCCACTCTAGATTAAGTCACTATTGATATAAGTAAGTATTGTTGAAAATATAGTGGTACAGGTAAATCTATAGTTTGATATTAAAAATATTGTTTATTTATTGAGCAAATATCTCGAAATTGTTTTGGGTCCAACTATCTAAAATTAACTTGTTTACCTTAGCAAATGTCTACTCGAAAGCAATAAGAGTAAAGAAAAGTATTTATGAATAATATATTTTTCGATCTTTAGGGAGCCCCGATTTTTAGGGTTCCTTGGCCAAATGGCAAAAAACGGAACCCTTATGGATTCGTCATGTCTGTATGTCTGTCTGTCTGTATGTCAGTATGTCACAGTCACTTTTAAAAAAAAACTATAAGAACTATACTGTTGAAACTTGGTAAGTAGATGTATTCTGTGAACCGCATTAAGATTTTCACACAAAAATAATAAAAAAAAGCAATAAATTTTGGGGGTTCCCCATACTTAAAACTGAAACTCAAAAAAATTTTATCATCCAACTCATACGTGTGGGGTATCAATGGATAGGACTTCAAAAATCATATTGAGGTTTTTAATACAATTTTTTTTCTTAACTGGATAGTTTGCGCGAGAGAAACTTCCAAAGAAAGTGGTAAAATCGTCGTCGTCGTCGTCCGTAACTTCTTAAATAAGAGTATGATAAAACTAAAAAAAATATATGATGTAAATTACCATGCAAACTTCCACCGAAAATTGGTTTGAACGAGATCCAGTAAGTAGTTTATTTTTTAATACATTTATTAAAACATCGATCAAAGTTACAACGAAGTACAAGAACTTTTATAATATGTTATTTGCTGCTACGGAACCCTTCATGGGCGAGTCCGACTCGCACTTGACCACTTTTTTTTTATTTTCTAATACAAGCTATATGACCGTGAGGAAGAATCTCGATCAGCATTCTAATATGATTGTATGATACGTGCTTATTTTTAGGATTCCTTAATAAACAAGGAACCCTTATAGTTTCGCTTTATCTGTCTGCGGTTTTACTCAGCGTCTATAAGTACTAGAAAGCTGTGATTTGGCATGGGTATGTATATTAATTATGCGGAAAAAGTGGTAAAATAAAATATTGAATAAATTTTTTTTTCAGGGTATCTCCAGTCACAAGTAAAGTGAAAAGTCATTTCTTTTTCCTCGACTAACCAATCATGTGGGGTATCGTTGAATAGGTCTTTGAATAATATGATGAGTTTGTAACATGGATGAAATATTAGTTTGTAAACACAGTTTTTCGATTTAGGGATCCGTTTCTGAAATATTACATAGGTTTTAAAGTGAATTTTTTTCTTAGTCAAATGCCCCCCCCCCCCCCCCTCTATCTGCTAAACGGTTAAAAATTGACACGTGAAAAAATTCAATGGATTTAGGGGTTGCGAATTTATATTATTTTGAAACTTCGTAATTTTTTTGAGTGAGAGACAAAAAAAATGAGACAAATAGATCATTTGTTCTCTTTTGCTCTAGCAAATGATGGTAACGGGAACGGGAATGGTATATTATAACACAATTTATAACGTAAAAAACCAATCAAAGATCCTTGTAGAACCATTTTTGACTTCTACGCGGACGAGGTCGCAGGTTACAGCTAGTAGTATACATAACGCTTAAAGGAAAACTATCAGAGCTAAGTAGGGTTTACAAATTAAAAAGTTATGGGCGATAACTTATAATATGTACCTACTCGGAAAAGGATTTCATAAAAATTCAATAGAAAATTAGTTTTTCGGGGTTTTCAGTGGCATGAACTCAAAGTTGACATTCGTAACTACGGAACCCTACACTGCGCGTGGCCCGACAAGCACTTGGCCAATTTTTTGATAACACTGCCTATTTCTTACAGAATTTTATACTAGATGATTTGGCCCCACTAAGGCAGGAAAAACTGTCTTTCGACATCTTTTTAAAAAACGCATTTTATCGTAATATACACCATAGGTAATTTATTTTAATGATACTCCCAATGGCTAATGAAATTCTTAACCGATTTCAATAATCAGATCTGTAAAAAATATAAATTAACACGGTTTAGGCCACATGGCCTTACTATTTATTAAATGAAAACGACTTGAGTTTCCACTTTTCTTTGTATTCTGTTTTGTATTATGCTTGTTTTTCTCATAGATGGAGATGAAAAGTGAAGTCTGCTGCTCGGGTACGGCAAAGCGCTGGACACACAAAAAAACGTCGCGCGTCACCAGTGTTGCCATAGATACGGATTTGTCCGTATCTATTACGTCCGTGCCTTCGTCTCATCTATATGTTTTCAAAAGTCACGACGGCGCCCCGTTTGTAACCTGTCTGTGCCCCGTCCACGTCTTACGTCTTTTCAGTGTGTCCAGCGCCTAATATTTTTATCTCGGGCCATATACATGAATCCCTCGCTTTACTCAGGATTCCACCGTAGAATCACACGCTACGCTCGTAAATCAACTGTGGAATATTTCGTTTCGCTCTGGATTCAAAGTAGCACCCTCGACTTAAAAATATTACCTTTACCCCTTGTAGCACAACCTACTACTTTGCTCTTTGGAGAACATAAAAAAAATATGGTTATTTATTTTAAAACTGTCGATTATGAACTTGTTTCAAATGAATATGATGGTGAAAGGAGAAGATCGCTTAGATTGAATTTTATGATTTTATTGTGAGAAATCTTATGAAATAGACCAATCTCAAACGTCAATCTAATTTTTGTTTATAAAGCAAAACTAAACTGAAATTATCGATAAGTTTGCCTATCTCCTTCATAACATATGAAATATCTAACCAAACCAAGTTGCGACATTCCATAAGCCTGTTGATTTCGGCCAAGGAGCACACAGGCTGTTGTGGTGTAAATTCGCACTCTTAATCCCAGGGCTTTCGGCCGGTTTCCCTACAGGCAATTGGAGTAAGTATTATCATTCAAGTGAGATTACAAATGCATGTTGGTTTCGGCCAGACAGGCTTTTGTAGTTGAAACACACACTCCAAATCCCAGAGCGTTTCGGCCGGGATGAGTACAGGGGTTGTAGTAGGAAGCCTTTCAAATAGTTTATATGTGTGGCATAGTAGGGATACCAGCCTGTAGCTCTTGGGATCTCATGGGGGCTTACCAGGCTTTAGCCAGCAGAGCTATAACTTTGACTTTGGCTTTGAAAAATGCTATCAGCCAAGAAACCGCAAGAGGGCCTGGCTGCTTAAGTTTATCCACCGTTAGGTCGTCGTAGCCAGTCGCTTTCCCGCTTTTAAGCATACTAATTGCGGAGATAATTTAAGGGAGATCGAAATGTTTCGTGATATCGGAGGCTGTGCAAACTTCTGCTGGTATTTTGGCGGGCTTAGAGAGCCGACATGGAGCTTTTCCATTCAGCAAAAGCTGACGGGCCACCTGATTTGCTATGACGTTTCCCAGATTTGAAGGGTTTGGCGGATCTCCTGCGAATTTTTTGAGAGTAGACAAAGCTTTTTTGCTATTTTTAGACATGTCTATCTCAGTAAAAGGCGATTTTATGATTTTTCAAAACCTATTTTAATATGTTCTTAAACTGACATTAAGTCAACTGGTATTTTTATTTCCTTAAAATAATGACGCGTAATGCTAAAAAAAATTATTTAAAAATTACGCAAAACATACTCGCACCGAAACGACAGCCACTATCATGATGACGTCATACTAGCAATAACAAATGCTAGGTTGTAAACTTTTCATCGATAATGCACAGTATTAAGTGTATTTTTTTAATAGTTATCTTGAAATAGAAGAAAGGTACTTACTTCTGTAAAATAAAGCTGAATTTAGCAAAAAATAAAAGCATGGAACTTTGCTACCATTACCGTGTCGATTTTAACTTTCCACTTTTAATAAACGGACAGCGAGTGTTATAAATCGTACGCAATGCCGCTTTTAAATCCAAATAATATAGTATCTGAAGTCACAAATAAAGAAATATCACACTGTTTACCTACAACTCGTATTTGCTATTCTGACGTAACTTATGAAAACAAAATGGCGGTCGACGTTTTGATCACATGACATTCAGATAATAAAAGTATGATTTTGTTTTTGAAATTAAAAATCAATCGTAAGTTTTTGTAAAAAATTAACACTGTATTCGTGTTTCCTAAAATAAAGACTCTCTTCTTCTTCTTTGTCCTAGCACTTTCCCGTTTTATGCGGGGTCGGCTCTCTTAGTTACTTGGCGCCAAGTCAGTCTGTCCTGGGTTGTCGGGTCGGGTAGGTTCTCCACTTTTAACAGCTTCGTCATACTGGTCCACCAGGTAGCAGGTGGGCGACCTGGGCCCCTCTTACGTTCAGGCAGCCACAGAGCTTTCTTAACTACATGTTGTTCGTCTCTCCGCATTACATGGCCATACCATCGGAGTCTACTTTCAGTAACCTTTTCCTTAATAGGGGCTTTAAAACTGCTACGTACGTAGGTATTACGGATTTTGTCTAGTCTGGTCACACCTCACACCTCCTGCCCATCGCTGCATCTTCATTTCGTTTGTGTTAAGTTTTTGCTGATGTGTGTTATTTATACTGACCAGCATTCCGCCCCGTACATCAATGCAAGTCTCACTGCTGTTATATAGACCTTACCCTTTGTTCTTATGGGCATACGAGGGTCACAAAGAACTCCGGATAGCGATCTCCACTTTTGCCAAGCCACATTTACCCGATGTGTCACATCCGCATCAATATCTGCATTCTGTGTTATTATGGAGCCTAAGTATTTAAATTGGGTGGCTTTTGGTACAGGTACATTACCTGGATAATATATTGAAGTTGGAGTGCTATTGTTGCTGATTTGGCAATGTAGATGTTCTGTTTTGGAGCGGCTAACTCTAAGACCGGTAGTCTCGAGACTCTCGAGGCCCGCTACCCATGATGTGAGTGTATCTTGTAGCTCGCTTGCTGTTGTGGCCATCAAGACTATATCGTCTGCGTACAGGAGATTCCAGGGTAGAGGGGATTGAATGTTTTTTCGTAACAAGATCCATGACTAGATTGAAAAGTAGCGGGCTAAGGGCCGAGCCCTGATGTACTCCCACTTTCACCTCAAACTCGTCACTTATTCCGGCGGGGCTCTTAACTCGGGTGCGAACGTTGTCATACATATCTTGTATGAGTTGTATGTATATTTCTGGCAACTGTTGTGCTCTTAGAGCTTGCCAGACCAGTTTTCGTGGCACCCTATCAAACGTTTTCTAGGTCTATAAAAATGAGGTGAGGATCTTCTTTGTTCAGCCGATATTTTTCTGCTATTACTCTTACAGCCTGTATTGCATCAGTAGTAGACTTGGAGGGTGTAAAACCAAATTGATTGGGGCTTATGGTTGAAAGTTGTTGAATGCGGTTGTTAATTATGCGTTCCCAGATTTTCAATGTGTGCGATGTTAGCTTGATGCCTCGATAATTATTACATTCAGTGACATCGCCCTTGTTTTTGTAAAAGGGAACCAAGTGACTGACACGCCATGAATTTAGTATCTTCTTGCTTCCAAGGATGAGATTAAAAAGCATCGTGAGCCATTCCAGTCCTATACGGCCAAGAAACTTCCACACTTCGGCAGGGATTTCATCCGGGCTAACAGCTTTAGAATTTTTCATCTTAGCCCCTGCAACTTTTACCTCCTCAAGGCCTATAGCTTGTACTGGTCCTTCTATTGGCACAAGAGGTTCTAGATCTTCAACTCATTCATTAGTTGGTTATAATATTCAGCCCACCTGGTGCTGATATCAATATCAGTTGTAAGTAGCTTGTTGTCTTTGTTTTTAATAAACTTGTTAGTTTTAATATCTTGTGTTGATTTATGTCTTGATTTTGCTACTTTGAAAATATCTGAATCTGACTCTGACTTTTCAATTCTATTATAAAAACCCTCCCTTGACCTGGCCCTAGCCGGTGCCTTACACTATTTAGCAAGTGATTTTGCTTCTTTATATTTATTAAGGTCTTCTTCTTGATAAGATGCTTGCCACTTCTGAAAAAACAACTTTTTGTTTTGGACACATATTTTGACTTCATTGTTTCACCATGAGGGGTCTTTTCCGTTACTTGGGCCACCTTTTGCTATGCCTAGTAATCGGGTTGCGCGCTGGCTTTGCATTTTGTCTCAAAATTTGACCACATCAATTCTGTTTTGTCATAGTTGTTTTCCATGTCAACCAACAAATAGTGTTGCAATTCTTGAATAAGATTGTCTCCCTTTGGACCAACAAGCTCTTTCCATTTTAATCGAGGTGTTCTGTCTACTTTTGCTTTGGTACTTTTGGGCAATCTATACACTCCTACCAAAAGTCGATGCTGCGTGGTTAGAGACTCCCTGGGTATTACTTTGCAGTCCCTAAAATTTTTCTTAAAGTTTATGTCTGCTACAATATAATCTATTCGTGTCTATTTTCCTCCACTTTTATAGTTAACAAGATGCTCTGGTTTCTACTGAAAAATAGTGTTTATGATTACCATACCATGTCTAGATGCGAACTGCAAAATATATTCTCCTTCTTTATTATGGGTGCCATATCCATAACCTCCATGCGCAATTCTATGCGTGTTGTTATGTTGGCCTACATGTCCATTCAGATCACCCAGAACAAATTTTTAATTTATATTATTTACTAATTTAATTTTGACCAACGAGAATGGCCTATTGTCTTTATCTATTTGCTTCTTCGGCTTTCCCACAAACTAGTCATTGGTAATTAAGTAATTAAAAAAAAAACATTTTCATTATACATATACCCATGCTAAATTATAGCTTTTTATAATAATGGTCTCTGAGTAGAGCCGCGGACGGCAGACAGACATGGCGAAACTTTTAAGGGTTCCTTATCGCTTAAAAACAAAATGAAAATATAAATCATAGGGACATGCTTATATATTCAAAGATTTTTTTGGAAAAAATCATTGCTCTACTGCCACTAGGTATCCTGTAAGACAACAGGGTCAGGGGACTACGTTTGATATGGCCGAACGACTTCCTCTTAACATTAACATTTAAGTTTATTGACCCCATATGGTTCTACCTACGCCGATCACTGTTTACGTAAAATTACTAATAACAGAGGCATTATTATATTTATTTCATATTGATCTAAAGTAATCAAATTAGTAAAGAACCATTACACATATTCAATCCATATTCGAGAAACCAACGTCGAAATACATCATAGTAAACCTAGAAGGGTTTTCATTGATGTATATTATTGATAATATAATTGATGTGCTTACCCAAAAGTTTCATTCAGGTATTAATTCTTCGATGTCAATTTTAATCAAATAGATTATTATGCGAACGTGACTCTAGCTCTACCAATGGATGACGCGTAGTATAATGCCGCTTTTTTAAAAATGATTACAATATCAATTGAAAATTACGGTCAATGGGTCAACCTAATAAAAGAGCATAGACCTAGACTTTTTCTACCAGCTCTAAGTACTAACCTAACCTACTTATTATTATCTTGTCAAGAACACGAATGATGACGGTTTGGCCGTAAATAAATAAATTGTTCTTAGTAGAGCGGAATGAGAAATCGATCGAACACATGAAATGAAACTAATGAATGTGTAAGCATTTGATTGCAGTCAAAAGAACTGATCCATGAAGGTTAAATTGCTTACTATTTGCCCAAGGGCCGAGACTCAAGTCTGATTAAGGGTCGGAAGGTAGAGCTGTGAAGTATGACAAAAATTAAACCATGTCAAATAGACTTCATCCAAAGTATGGAGATAAAATATTGCGTAAGACGTACTAAAACCGGATACAGAAATTAATTTGTTATGCGTTACGTGGTGCGAAAAGGCAGTGCCAAAAGACATCAACGGGTTCAAATTTTAATTCACTTCTAAACTTCCAACTGTTATGGAAAATAGAATTATCGGCTAATGTTCTCATAAATATTGGATTTTACTTACATAAACAGATCAAATAATACAGAATAGTATATCAACAGATTTTTACGCGACTCCAAAAAGGAGGGGGCTACTCAATTCGAATGTATGTATTTTTTATGTATATTCGCTAACAACTTCTCAGTTTTCGAACCGATGTTGATTATTTATTTATTTTAAAGGGATATTATGGGTATATTTTATACATACAAGTTGTTTCTACTGCCATTGTCACCAGTTAAGATCTGGATAGCGGAGTCCTCGAGCAATCGAGGGGACTGTAGGATTATGGAAGCCAATGAAAGACGAAATTATATAAAAAGCATTAAGTATTTATTTCATTTAGAATTGAACGGTGTGTTTTATAACTATTTGCGTGTGACGCTTAGTTATGGCAAGGGCCGGGAATACACTAAATTCTGAGAGAGCCTGATGACGTACCCATATGTAACTCGGACTTCGATAACAAAGAATTATTGTTTCATACATAAACAAACTGATAGAAAGGGATAAACTTCCTAAGTTAAAGAGAGACAAATTTATTTTTGTATACTCCAACAGGGACAACTCAAATGTTCTCAGCACACATAAAACAGATTAGGTACCTATAAGTTACTTTGTAACATACTCGTATGTGATTGTGATTTTATTGCAAATTAAGCATTTGCATTCAGAAGGTAATTTTGAGAAGCAGAGTACCCTGGATTAAAGCATTTTCGTTCTTATTCCAGAGACAATAAAAAGTGTCACTTATTTGGTGGCGCCGACTCTAGAACTGATGAAAACGACCAAAATTTGAAGTCGTTATTTTAGATTAAAATTATCTAATGTGGATTCCGACTACTTCCAACCACAGACTATGGGGATTACGGTACCGTCCGACCTCGGCGCGACGGTTTAATCAAAGAAAGGATAAACTTTATATTTATTAAGTAATTTACAAAAAGTGAGTTTACCTGTGGAGTTTACCTTAAGTAGGTACGATGTTTGCATAGTGACTGCAAGATAAAGATTACACAGTAAATATTACAAACCAGTTGTAATATACGCGAGTCGCGAAGGTCTAAGGAAATATTTACAGATGTTCGTTATTATCCATAGATAAAACCAATTCTAGGTCTATGTTATAAACTAATACCTATTAATTGTTTGATTTAAAAGCTAATAATGGAAAATCTTTATTTAAAGTCTCTTCATGAAGCCTAATCATACTAAGCATACCCGATCGGCGTTGATTGACCTATATACAGTAACCAAGAGATGTTTGTAGTGATGATATTAATGCATGTAGCAGTTATTGCGTCCACAGAAATGACTGTCATAAACATACGGTAGAATAGTTTAGTCTGCAAAAGATAAGTTTTATATCAACTTCAGTAGTTGATGTTTGTCCTTACAAAAGCTAGTAAAACTTTTATGTATGTATATTTATTTGTCTTTCTTAGAAGCATTTATTATAAGCAGGCTAACTACAAGACGGAAAGAGCCGCAGGCACTTGGATTTTGAGCGTCACTGATTGCTATGCATATGTCTATCCTATCAATTGAGTGTAACACATTGTCATGGACACTACAATGAACGAGGCAGATAATAGTAGCACGGAAATAAAATAAAAGATATGTAGTTAGGTACTTATAAAAGTTATCTAATTACGCAGTACTAGGTACCTACGCTTGGGGCGGTAGTCTTGTGCGTTGAGACCTTGGGCGTAGTTAGGAGGAGATTCAGGTGGGGTTGGCTGTCATTTATATACCTAAGGCGAGAATATATACTTTTCTAGTTACGGCACCGATTTGAAAGTTGGAAGATACTTAAATAGGATGAGGTTTTATAAAATACCCTAAAATGCGAAATTTTATACATATATTTATGGATGTTAGTTCTGCTTTCACAAGAAATCGGCTGAACGGATTAAAGTGAAATTTAGCGTGAAGAGAGCTTATTACGTGGATTAACTTTTAGGACATTTTTATATCCCAAGAAAATAGTATAGGTTCCAGTGGGATATTCTAATTTTTTTTCGACGCGGGCAACGCCTGGGGCCTCGGCTAGTAGCTAACATCAAAATATACAAGTAGATACCTAATGAAACTACTCTAATCTAGCTCATCGCACAGATAACTTCTGAATGGAAATCTTAGCGAATATACATATGGCCTAAATAAAAAACATCCTGAGAAACCTTATAGGTTATGTCTACCCCGTTAGGGATAAAGATATCATTAGTACTTATGGTATATATACCTGTAACTTTAATAAGCAAGGTGAGCAAAGGAAACACCAGCTCGACCTCACACGGAGACTAGTGATGACGCCGCGACCTCATTGCAGGACATTTTATTACGTACATACCTAGTAGATACGAGTATCTACTCGTGCCTAGAAGTCGTTGTATCTTGAAATTATAGAGCAATAAAAAAACTGAGTGTATACATACATAACTATTAAGTAAGTATAATATTAAGTATCTACATACGAGTACATATACTGTGCTTGAAATTGGTAGGTAGGAATTCATATATATGTATAGGTATACCTATACAGGGTGACTTTTTACCCACTAGCCAAATTTTTGTAGCAAGTTCAGTCCATGATACTGCATTACTTTCTACTTACCTAGTAAATAGTTAGGTACATATATATTTTTATACATATCAAAATTTTTAAAAAGTTAATTTTATTATGTTTGAATCTATTATTCAGCTTATATAGCTATTATTCCGATTAATGTGTACTTACTTAGCTGTAATTTGGTATAAACATAATACCTAAAATATACTCACATAAGTAAGTACTTTGTAGCTACTTTACATAATTAATAAGCAATACGTTTACATTATACTTAAGAAACGTAAATCACAGGTTATTTTTATTCTTGATAATGATAAATATTAGATATCGTATGACTTTTACGATATTATGTATCTACCTATTCAAACATGCCCAATTGGTGCACAGTACTTACTGTATTGAATACTTGCTGAGAACTATTTCATCTTTCTTGTTCTCTTTCCTAGAACTGTAGAGCCACCAGACCGCTGCTCCCAGCAGCGCCACGAGCATTATAATATCAAATGTACTGAACAGAGATCCCCCCGCGGCCGCGGCCGCAGCTGTGGCTGCATCCTTTAACATATCCTGCGAGTTATCTGACATTTTGGAGGTTATGAACAATTCCAAAAAGGTACTTCGTAAATAGGAAATCACTTTTATTTCGAAGCTTCAAGGTTGAAAATCAGTAGGTAATTTACGCAAATACTGTCAAACACGAACACTAGTTACACGTCTCACTTATAACACCACTGTAACTACACTACATTCATGAATGCTGTGTGTGATAATCGTACATTCGTGAATCGTGACGGAACCGCTTCATAGTGAGCGAGCGAATCGATATCAACGTCTCGGTCTAAATGCACGAAACTGACGCGAAGTTTGGCGAGAAAACCCGAGGGAAGACTGGAAGATACGTAGATATTAAAATACAAGTCGTTCACGTCCACAAGCCACAAGTGCCACAGTAAACTGAAGCAAACAAGTTATGCCAATATGTCCACGTGCCTCACAACGACTGGTGTGCCCGAAGCGCGACGCAGACGGCCAGTGGTCACGTAAACTGCCGACACGAGTCACGACGACCACTAGCTCAGCTAGCGTTCGAGTCTGGTACGAGTTCAGCAATGCTGGCTCAGGTCATGATTGCAATTTAGGTTTGTTGGATTTTTTTAATTTTATATTCCCTTCTTGCACCATCATAGGCCCTCGCGAAATGTACCTTGCCCACATTAAGTTTAGGTCTTGCGCCGCCACTGTAAGTTAGGTATAAATTATGCAACTAAAGAACTCTCATTACTCATACTCAGCTTCTAAACATCTATCTGAGCAAGTATCATTATACCAAAATAATTCGAATCTTTGTCCTATATAAGAAATAGAGTCAAATTCAAATGAACAACCACGAGATAGATACTTACCTATTAGTACGATTTTTGATTCTCACTATAGCTTTATTAGAAGAAAATTAATAGTTATTTATGCAACTGGTGTTACAGACAGAGCCCAGGCTAATGGGCCTAAGGCCACACCCAACCCAGCACCGGAAACTGTCGCCCAGCGATGGACAGTGGCTTACATTTTGGGATCGAGTTTGCGTGCCATAATGAAATTTAGTACAACATTATAATATAACACTCGTTTAGGTGATATAATGGTTATCTACTATGACACTGGGTGTTTAATGTTGACAATAAGCTAACTGTTTCAGAAACTTTTATAGACGATTTATAGCATGGTAGTATATAAAACTATTTATATTACCGGTAAAAGGTCTATAATACAGGTAAACAAACGATCTTGTTATATGACCTAGGCGTTTAATCCATCTTCATTTTTGCAATATTAAGTACATTAAAAAATTTGAACTTACTTTCACGCAGGCTGGGAGAAAAACTAAGAACTAAGAATTACTCGCTGCTTCTCTTCCCTCGCAGACCGTAAAAGCCGATCGATGGAATGGCCTAAAATGCGAATCACGCCGGTAGCCATTAACCCATCAGATTCCTTTTTCCACCTTCTCGCTAACCATGACGGTAAAAGTAGTAGTTTGGGTCTTGCGGCCCCGGGCTATTATGTCTGCTTAGCGCCGCAAGACTCAAAATATTATGTCGTGTGCATGTTGAGATTCTTATAAATAAGTAAATTTCATGATTCTTTCAGGATTCATTCTTCAGAACTTGGCACCCACAATTAGATCTCAATTCTTTTGTAGGTGAAGTCGACAGGTATTGAAATTGGCTTCCATTTTCATATTTATGTTTTTGATAAGATATAATTTTATAGTTAATGTCATTGTAACGCCGTGTGGTTACCAGTTGGAGTAGAATAGGACCTCTCCAAGTCCGTGGAGTTTGCGTGGATCTCGTCGAAGGCGACTTAGGAAATCTAACAAGCTTAATTTACAAAACTTATAAACATCAATGAGACCTCTCCAACCCGTCTGGCCAGTATAGTGAGAGTACTCCAAATCATCTGGCTGCTCCGGCCAAGTATAGTTCCGGTAGTATAGAAAGGATCGAGTTCCTGCAGTGGAGACAAAAAGACATGATGATGAGTTATTGTGACTGCGGCGACGTGTTTCAAAGCTCGAGGGGGATGAGGTGCGGGGCGATGTGCAAAGCATAGCGTAGAAGCAAGTAAATACGAGTAACTACCTAGCAAAACAGCTTTTTCGCTTTCCGCTTGTGCCTCAACTTCCTATAGTGTATATTATATCGTAGGTACCCACAGTTTTCTTCGTACCTAATCAGATTTTTGTCATCATGACATGCATATTTATTTTCAAACAAATCACTAATTATCACAAAAATATTGCTTACGTACTAGCGATTCTCCGTGATAATCCAATAAATATCTGGCCAAGTGCTTATCGAGCCACACGCTCAGAATAGAATTCCGAAGTTACCTACACTACACGTTACAACATGGGGGCTTCATTTAATTCAGCTGTAACTGTTACTCCTGAATTAACAAGCCTAATTTAGCCGAAATAGGGACTTACATTTCACTAACTCCCCTATTCAAAATTTTACACTGCAAAAAAAAAGAAATGTATCACTCAACGAGATTCTCTGTCCGCGCCTGGTCTCACGTCTGATATGCCTTAAAAGCAGTTTCATAGTATTCCTATGTATATCAAACTTAATGTTATCTATCATAGATATGGAATAATTTACAAATAAAGATCATGGTTACCTTGTCAAATATAAAGGGATTATGATCGAGCTTTTTGTGCTGTAACACCGATTTTGACGAAAAAGTACCTATTGTTAAAGGCTTTTTTGATCTGTTGTATTGTGCACTTGTAAGTATGTACATGATTTTATTCCCATTTCAGCGCAGGAGGATTAAAAAATCCAAGTTGTAGGTTCTTCTAGGATTTTTAGACACTGTTATGAATTGACGACCTCAGTTCCGGTACCTATACCTAGAAAGTTCACTTTCTTCTTTCAATTCAATTTCGTTAATTTAGATTCGATCGATTTAGATAGTAAATATTATGCATAAGTTATTAAGTACCTACTTAGGACTTGCTAGAGATACATTACCTAGCCTAGGGCCGCGAAGAAAAGCAGAGATTCTAGACCAGCATGGAAGTGTAACTTCATTGCGCCTATCGATATCAAGGGCGGATCCAGGGGGGGTCATGATGACAGCCCCCTGGGCTGGGTCCGTCCTGACTCCGCTGCCACTTCACTGTGGATGGTGAAGTGGCATCGGAGTCAGAAATATACTGCAGTCGATTTCTGACCTTATTTTAAATTGCGATATTGAGATGTACTTATCCTAATATAAAATGATTTTGTTATTCAAATAAAGTTATTTTGAAGTGTAATAAGTACTTACATACATTAATAAAATATCTACTTTTTACTTGTATCTATGAATGTAAAAATTAAATTAAAAGTTCTTGTGACTAGACCACGACGATGTGACCCCCACCCCTGGCACCGAAGCTTCGGGATCCGCCCTTGGTCCAATACCACTAACTTGCTAAATGGTATCTATTTCAGAGGGAAGTAAAACCGGTTTTTATTGTGTAAATAACATAATAAAAATCATTGTGATCAAATGACATTTAGGAGTTGAAAAACGTTTTTTCTTTTTATTTTAAAGACTGCGTACTAAACTCTTATCCTGTGACATTTGGATTAATTGCAGGATAATTTACAAGAATATTTTAGTACTTTAACTACCTATTTCTTCGGAAAAGTAAGTAAAATCCACAAATCAAAATAATGAAATAACCTACTAGGTAATTCCAGAGAATATGTGGATACTAGGTAAGTAGTACATATTTTTTATTTTAGGTTGGTAACTAGTATAAAATGCCAGAAAAACTAACCTCATCCTTTAACCTATGTCCAGTAGTGGACTTGTGTCTGATATGATGATAAAGATGAACAGCGTGTAGGTAGTTTTCATTCCAACTTATAGCGAAATGACACTCAAGTCTAATAAATTACAGAACCCTAGGGAGCTTTTTAATTGTGAATCGTGATGAAAGACCAGTCGAGTGCAACGCAAGCAGCATTGCACTCAACTGGTCTTTCGTCACGATTACACACGATTAGTATAAATGTAACAAAAATAGGCCGTCTGTGACGTAAACACCATATTCAGCATGAACAACCTAAACTGACATCTATCAAGTTTGTAAAAGAACATGATATTGCAGAAAAACGCCGCCCTCCATTTTAATATGTATGATTTGCTTGTGTGACGCAATCCCAGGTCAGGCACTCAAGGTGACGGCCAGAAAGGCGCAACCCAGCTCGTGTTATTTTATGATTGCCATTCTTACTTACCACTGAACTTCAGCACGTCTCTGAAAAGACTTAAGTCCAAGGTTTGACCATGTATATTCGCCTTTTTATGTGATTGAGTGTATATGTCTACTTCCTCTTTATATATTACTAGCTTTAACCCGCGACTTCGTCCGCGTGGAAGTCGAAAATATGTCTAAGAGGATTTTAATTGGAAAATGTTGATATTTGTTGACAATTTTTTTTTTAATTTTTTTTTTAAATATTTTTATTTTTTAATAAAAAGTACCCTATGTTACTTCTAGTACCTCCCAAAATATGTGTACAAAATTTCATGATTATTCGTCAAGTAGTTTTTGCGTGAAAGCGTAACAAACATCCACGCTTTCACATTTATAATATTAGTAAGGATTATACCTACTTTACCTACTTATATATATTAAAAATAATTAGGTAATACATAAGTTTATAAGTCAGCAGACGCTGCGTAGCGTGAGGCCGGGGACTGTATGCAAGTACCTGAATTTGTATAGAAAACACGCATACTACACTTACACCGCGTCTACGCCCGTGATTTTTGTATGGCGGCCCCGCGCGGAGCAGTGTGCTAATCGCATAAAGAGTTCACGTGAAACATGCATGCGATGACATAGTGACCTAGTGCCTAGGTACAGTGGGCCACGTAGAAAAGTATACGACCAATAGTATATTATAACGGTAATTCTTCAGTTCTTTTTCTCTACCTAATGAACGCGTTTTCTTTTTTTTACTTTAAGAAAAGCGACGCGTTAATTTGGCGAAGAACAAAACAAGACTTTGCATAGTCAATGAGAGGTAGTTAATTACTTTTCTATGTGGCCCACTGTACCTACATATTTCCAAATGCTTCAAGGCACCTGACATTGAGCTTAGCAACTGCTAGATCTACTCGCTGTACAAGTACCGTAAGTGTGACACCAAACTTCTTTGGCGTCACGAACAGCAGTCGTCACTATGTATTCGGCATCACAATAAACGACGCTAAAGACTTTATTCTAAGGCCTTCTCCTTTGGTGTTCGGGAATTAAAAAGGAGAAAGTACCCTATTCTCTGTCCTGTATTTCTCCATGACAATCCTAAGGGCAAACAATGTAAATGCCGGGACCTGACTGCCGAACCCGTAGGCGCCAGCATTAACACGCCTTACGCACGTGACCCGGTGTCATGTTCCCACGTCCAAATTCGGACATTTCCGCGAAGTCATCCTGAAACCCGACGCGGACCACTACGCCCACCCCGTTCTCGCCATCAGTAGCAGGAGCTGCCTACTATCATCACCATGCGCCTGGAAAGAACGTCTGCCATCACCCTAGTACAGCTCGCGAGACGTAAACTTAGCTTTGCATTTGTATGAATGCACACAGATGGAATAGGCACAGTACACAAAATATATAGAAATAGATTAAATAATATTACCGTAGTGTAGGTGAGCATCGGCCTGAGTCACAGACACAGCACGGCCCCGCTCCGGTTTTTGGAAAATAGGTTGCGAGTCCTTAGACGCAGTATTGAGTAGTGGCGTGTGTACTACGGCGTTTTGTGAATCAAAGATTTCCTTTGGCAGGATTGGTCCTTAGGGCCCAAAAGTTGATTTATGAAGTAGAGCCACCAAGAATTTGTTTATCAGGATCTTGGGCTCCAGCTCAATCTTGATAGACTACCTACGTCAAGTATGGTATCATTTTCGTATGACTTGAGGATGCTAAATTCATATTTGTTTTCACATTTGCTCGATCCATATGGTAAATGATGTAAAATAATAAAAAAATATTTGCTTGTTTAAAGAACAAATATTCTATAAAATACACAACTCGGAATGAAAAAGAAAGAATAACTTAAAAGAGCTCTTAAAATTATTCTTTTGTATATTAAAATAATAAAAAAATATATTTTATACCAGTTCCCCTGTAAAAAGTTTATTTTATTCACTGAAAACAGTGAATAAAAAGCACTTTTACTCACTATTTTGGTAATTTATTTTATTCACTAAAAACAGTGAATAAAATGCACTTTTACTCACTATTTTGATGTTTGAATTTAGAACAATTTACTCTTAATTTTAGTAATTGTTCCAATTTTAATGTGCATTTTAATTAATTTAACCTTCTTTTTTCTTCATTAAATGTCTTTTTTCGTTTAATTTTTCTTTTTAACCGATTTCCAAAAGAGGAGGTTATCAATTCGTCGGAATCTTATGTTTTATATATGTTGATCGATTTATTCGAAGACATTTGTACCGATTTAGAATATTCTTTTTTTTTAAAGGGAATACCTGTCAGATGGTCTCATAATTTTTTTATTAAAACCGGTTGTGTAGTTTGGTGGTGAAGTCGGTTTTTAGTTTTGAAAAATTATTCTCGTAGTCATGGTATAAAGTATAGTATGCGATTCTTGAATAAAGCGGATTTACAATGAGGGCCATGAATCACTCGCATTGCTCAGGATTCTAACTTGAATCACGCGCTACGCTCGCGATTCAATCATCATGAATCACTCCCTACGGTCGTGGAAATCTACCGTTATCACCTGGAATCCTACCGTTATCTCTTATAGCAGCACTTAAACTGAACTGCATTGTTTAATGCTACCATTACACCTATATAGCAGCCCTTAAACAGGATTGTTTTGGTTGACGTCACAAAACCATTCACCTTTTTTTGTATGGACTATTCCTACCATCACGTCTATTTGACAGCACGAAAACGATTATTGCGCGTCACACGTTTCAAATAAAGCGATCCTTAAAAAGTTACTTTCCAGTAACTTTTATGGAGAATTTTAGTTAGTTTTCTTGTGGATGTGAATATGTTTTTTCTTTACTTTAGATTTTTACAAAACAGTTAGTAGATGATTGAAGTAACGCTACCATGGGACCTTAATTAATCCTACTTAATACCTTTTATTGGAAATTTGGATTTCAAAAACAAAGTAAGATGTTTTACTTCATTATTTTAGTACAACTTATGTGAAAAATAGTAAGTTATTCCAACTTACTTAACATATTTTTTTGTAAGTAATAACAATGCTTATAACAACACATTCTTTAGTATAAGTTATTTATTAAAATTACAACTACATACATTTATACATTTTGTCTTACAGGATTCTTTTGTTACTCTCTGAGAAGTACCATGATGACATCAATTAAAAAATACAAGACAGGATTCACTGGAGCCTATTATTAAATACAAACAAGACTGAGAGAGCCAGAGGATTACAGCCTCCTTTGGAACCTGTGATTGAACCAGTGAAATGGCAGAATGTTGAATTCCAAGCATTTTACAAGGCTAGATCTGTTGCTAGGCTGGTTCGCTTTTTCACTAGAATACCTGAAAAAAAAATTGTTTAGATTCATGTCGCAATCTATGAATATCAAATACCTACCCATACTTTGTTATAAAATTCTTTGTGCACTACAATCACTGCGTACTTACTAAAACCTAGCCTTTATCTCGTTGAGTTAGTCTCGAACTTACTTTATCTGTATATATTTATGTTATTTATAACAGCACTTAGTGAAGAAGCTGCAAGTTTTAACACATAATAATCTAAATATAAACTTTGAATAGGTATGTAGTTAAAATAATACTTACGACATGGTTATTGATAAAATATAATCATATATTTATGACAAGACACTGTGCTTTTGTACGATGAAGCCCACAATAAAATTAACTTCCAAACACTAGTCGTTACCATCGTATAATAACTGTTTATCACGGCAATTCGGAAAAGCACGATAATATGAAGTGATGGATATATTTTGTCAGGTGGTTGCTCGGCTTCCAGCATTAAAAACATAAAACTTTTCTTTTTTCAGGAATTTACGATTTATTTATAATTTCGAAAACCAGACGCAGACATCCGTTCAAAACTTTCATTCGCAATTTTTTTCGCACTCATTAAAATTTTAGCCATCTTTAATGGTTAATATCAAATTAAAATTATGTACATAATCAAATGAAAACAAAGTAAATAACACTAACTTTTAGATATTTAAATAAAAATGATAGAAATAATTTTGTTTAACGTAAATAAAAAAACCGGTAAAAATAATAATTTTTTGTCAAGCATTTGAACGTCTTCGCAGTCTCATCACCAAAACAAACCAGAGACAACAAACAGTTCACCATTCAGGAATAACCATTCAAAAAACGTTCTGCATTATGAACGTAATGGTCGGAATTAAAATTGTCCTGCTATTGACCAGCTTAAAAACTGCACCTCAACTGCCTTGTTGCTGAATGGTTTTATAAGTGTTGGTGGTAGCCTTCCTTCTCGTGATTCATCTATGGCCCTCGAAGTAAATCTGTCCTTTATTCACTAATTGCATAATATACTATTTTCCCGGCTGATTATTATTATATAAAAATTTTAAAAAAATCTAAGCCTGTAATTTATTAATTTAAAAAAATATTTTGTATTCCTAATTTAAAGAATTTATTTCCGTTAGAATTAAATCTTAAAGTAATTTTTTTATAAGTTAGGCAGTTGATAATCAACAAAATTATCTCGAATTTTTGACTAGATTGTATAGTAAAAAAAGGTTTGGACCTCTTCTCTTATCCATATTTAACAAGATGACGTCAATTAAAATTTGAAAAAGATTACTTACAACTTTATCTATATCTATACATATAATAAAATCGTAACCGATCGCTGTCTGTAAATGGAAGATAAATAATAAAAAATATTGTTGGGGGCTTTCATCAACGCAATAGGACACAAAACTATGATTTTTAGAATTTTTGTCTGTTTGTCTGTGCGTTTGTGCACGCTAATCTCAGAAACGGCTGCACCGATTCGGTTGCGGTTTTCACTAATGTATTTTGATAAGCCTCACTTAACATTTAGTGTTTGTTTCATCTAAATCCGTTCATAAATAAAAAAGTTATATCAATTAAAAGAATCAGGTCATCAATTTTTGTTTGAAAAATTGTTATAAAATAACTGTTCTGTTACATTAGCTAAAACTTGTGATAAAAAATGATGATTGAAAGTTAATATAAAGTAAATAAAACCTGCTAAGTACGAGTCGGACTCGCGTACGAAGGGTTCCGTACCATTATGTATAAAAAATCACTTTTGTTGTATGGGAGCCTTTCTTAAATATTCATTTTATTTTATTTTTGGTATTTGGTGTTATAGCAGCAACAAAAATACATCATCAGTGAAAATTTCAACTGTCTTTCTATCACGGTTCATGAGATACAGCCTGGTGACAGTCAGAAGGATAGAAGGATAGTTAAGTCTTAGTATTAGGGCTCAGTTTTTACCCTTTGGGTATGGAACCCTAAAAATTAACAATTTTGATGAATTTGGAGCATTCTTAAAAAAATGTTTTTTGAACAGCGATAGATGTTGTTACTAAAAAATTCAAAAATTTAAATTTTAAATTATAAGTGCGTCTCTGGACCTCTGCAGACAGAGCCTAGGGCCGCAAGACCTAACGACGCCCAACCGCCTTTCTTAGCGTGATTGTGGGCGGGATAATGAAAAAAGGAATCAAAATTGGTAGTGTCAGGACAGGTTCCTAGCTGCTGATCTCATTTCCGCCCATTCACTTGATCGGCTTTTACGATCTGCGTAGAAAGGGTTGGATATTCATTTTTTATGTTCTCCTAAACCATGATGGAGCCAAAAGCACGGTGAGTGCCGCGCTGCCTGGTACTCCTTGACTACGAGACAGATTAGGTTACCACCCTGACGGACTGCCCAGCCAGGGCGCAAGACGAATGCGTAACCCCAACAAAATGTTGCGCCTTAGAGAAATGAGAGTATTACAGATACTTGGTTCATAGTTAGCCTCAATATGTTCAAATATAGCAAAATTCGTTCATGTTGTATTTTCGAAGTTATTCGAGAAAAACTGATTTTGCTGGAGTAACGTTACCCCAGCAAGATGTTTTTCAAAAAAAGCGTTTAGCCTAGAATCAAGTATATGAAAAGACAGCTCTTAATGAGTTGTAAATGTATACCGATAGCAAAATTTGTTCATCTTATACTTTTTGAGATATTCAAGATTTTGCTGGGGTAACGTTTTGCAATTTTCCATATCTCGAAAACTGTTAGTAGCAGAATTTTGAAAGAAATACTGTTTATAGGCCTTAGTATGTTCAAATTTGTTTAAATATAAATATTCCGATTCATCTACAAATATCGAAGTAATTTATTATTTTAAAAAATCGGAAAATTCCGGTTTACTCGTAACTAGTACATTTACTAACAAAAAAAAGCAGTTACATATACGTATGATATACCTTTTTAATGTGTACAAATGTGGATGAACAAACATTGCGCGATATGAAGATACAAAAGAATTTCATCGAATTCCTAGTGGTGTGACTTTGGCCATTGAATACGCAGTTCTCTCTAAACACAAATAGATAAACTATAGTGAACATATCCTGGGTCCTGGGTCTTGGATGTTTATCTATATATGTATTTGTTATAAAATATAGTATCGTTGAGTTAGTATCCCATAACACAAGTCTCGAACTTACTTTGGGGCTAGCTCAATCAGTGTTATTTGTCCCCGTATATTTATTTATATTTATTTATTTACATGTGTTCATTTTGTTACAAAACATGCCTGAAAATTTCGGCTTCAAATCTCGAATGGAATAAAAGTTATTAAACAAACAAGAAATCATCAATTCTCCTACAAACCGACTAAATAACGGAGGCTACGAAAAAGCGGCCTGAATATTTTGTTGATGAATCGGAATACTTATATTTAAACTTTGAACAACCTAAGGCCTATAAACAGTATTTTTTTCAAAATTCTGCTACTTACAGTTTTCGAGATATGGAAAATTGCAAAACGTTACCCCAGCAAAATCTTGAATATCTCAAAAAGTATAAGATGAACAAATTTTGCTATCGGTATACATTTACAACCCATTAAGAGCTGTCTTTTCATATACTTGATTCTAGGCTAAACGCTTTTTTTTTAAAAACATCTTGCTGGGGTAACGTTACTCCAGCAAAATCAGTTTTTCTCGAATAACTTCGAAAATACAACATGAACGAATTTTGCTATATTTGAACATGTTGAAACTTACTATGAACCAAGTATCTGTAATACTCTCATTTCTCTAAGGCGCAACATTTTGCTGGGGTTACGCATTCGTCAACGACGCGCACTTTGCCGCAAGTTGGCCGATGCGATGCGGCCTTGCGGCCAAGTGCGAGGGGGAAATGTTTTGAAGGATTTCCGCTGCATTCGGTTTCATACAAACTATGAATACAAAAGTCTTGTCCACACGGCAACAAAAAATAAATTGTCTATTTCTTTAGAGGAGAAATTATGCAACACATTTTTGGCTTCACCCTAATTTGGAAGATCTACAAAAATGAAAGAAATGAAGATCTATTTATTTTTATATAATTTTTATTCTTATAAAATAAAGTAAACCGTCCATTTATATGATGCCGATTTTGTTGGCAACATCCAACGCGTCATGATCCCTCGTGAGCCGGACGTACGCCTTCTTTTTACCGTCAGGCCTGAAAAAGAAACAATTTTTAAGTAAAATAATATAATGCATCAATAATTTTACCATTATCCAAATTGAAGTCAGAGTTGTGTAATTCTTATTTCATTCTTAGTCAATGAGATTCCCACAAAGATTTCATCATTTTAATAATGTAGTGATCCTATTGAAAAAGGGACTTGACAAAGTCATTTAATACTAGGATTATTCACTTTATTTATTTTGATTCTTAGGTTAAGCTATTTATAGAATTACTACTATGATTTAGAGCTTTTAAAAGATTTCATTGTTAGGCAAGGGCCGCCCTCTCGTTTCGAAATGTCAAACGTAAAATAATATTGCTAGAATTTTTAAGCTATTGCTTAAAGCTTTTATCGCGGGCCTTGAGCGCGGCCACCGAATCTACAAATTCCGTAACGGAAATTACACCTAACACTCGTCTAATGTCGTTTCAGTTTGGCAGACCTTCGGCACGGTGTTTGTGTGCGTGCGACTGACGTATGCGTGTAGACACAGAGTACTATATATGTATATACTAGCCATTTGGTACCCGGCTAAAGTATACAGCGCCAGCACTAACAAGAGGAACTAATTTGTCAGCTGGCTTAAAGTTGTGTCTTTTACAAGTTTTACAACAGATGGCGCATTCATCACTGTGCCTCGTGCGTATGTGTTACTACTGACTTGTAATAGATGGCGATATTAACAGTCAATCATGTAGACTACATGGGGTCAATGCACCAGCAGCGAGCGGGCGGCTTTTTATTCCTTTCAAACACCTACCTATCGGTCAAATCCGGACGAAAGTACTAAGTCTCGCGGTTACATAGGTAAAGTCAAAAACACCAGTCGGTCGGATCCGGCGGCGGCGGCGCGTCGTTCCCCCGTCGTCGCGTCGCGCTTATTTTATAACTTTGCATTTCAAAGGCAACTTTTTGTATAAACAAGTTTAGTCATAGACAAACTATACTTTTGCTACATAATGGAACGGAACAGTATTAAGTCATCAGTGTTTTTAATAATTTATTTTTCTCAATCACAATCTATTTTTAGGGTTTCGTAGTAAACAAGGAACCCTTATAGTTTCGCTATATCTGTCTGTCAGCCTGCTTATATGTCTATCTGTCTGTCCGCGGTTATTATTACTAGAAATCTTGGCACATGGCTTGGCCAAAAATGGGTCAGGGGGGGGGGGGGGGGGCATTCGAGCCAAAGATAATAAGTTACATCCATTCATTACGTGCGTCTATTAATTACGTGGGGTAATAAGGGAGGGGGGGGGGGACATCACATAATCTTTTCTTTCAAAAAATTATGTAAATATGTTAATCATAACAAATAAATGTAAACCATGTTTCTTAACTAAAATATGGCAAAATCTGACACATTACTTTTATATATTAAATTCTAATTCAGTCCATGGAGAATTCTGCAAGGTTTCAAGAGTGATTATTGGTGCCAACATTCTCATGTGATTTTCAGTACAATCATCTGCTCCTTTAACTTTTTTTTTATGTCAGTTTAAACCGTTGTCACCACATGCGCACAGTTTTTTTATATAAAAAGAATGAATATTTTGCCGTATTTTAATAAAAAAACATGTTTTTTTCGTTACTTTCCAACAACTCCAATCAGACACTTTTTTCTGAGTGTCTAATCGATCATTTTTTATGAGTCTATTGTTAAATTAAAGAATTTAAATAAAAATACCTATTTTCATTTATGTTTATTTATTTGATTAGATGCTTATAAAAAATCTAATTTGCCCGCCTCCCTCCCCCTGACCCATAGCCTGGGCCTGGGTACGCCTATGTACACATGCACAAATCTCGCAAGTCGCACGGAAAGGAATTACTTTGTTATAAATTGATACCTTGTTGTTAGTAAGCACATTATTACATTTACATTATTAGCCCGCCGCGTGGTTTCCGGCCTTGAATAGAACCACTCTATTTCCTCCTGTGGATGTCGGAAGTACGATAGTAACTCCCACTGCGCTCGCCAACCCGCCTGCCAAGCATGGCGAGTATGGCTATATCCCCTCATGAATAGAAACCAAGCGAAATCCTTGGGAGATGCATAGGCCTCTCCCAACGATTTCGTTTGGTTTCTATACAGCCGCATAACGTTATGCGGCTGAAATGATGATGATGATTTACATTATACATTATATTTTCGTTTGATAGTAACTATAATATCAATATTATTTTTTTTAGGGTTACGTACAAAAAAAGAAAAAAAAACAGAACCCTTATAGTATCACTCTGTCTGTCCGTCCGTCTGTCACAGCCAATTTACTCCGAATCTACAGGACCAAATCAGGTGAAATTTGGTAGGATGGTGTAATCCTATGACCCAAACACAGATGTGTACGGCAAATAAATATTTTTTTTTAAATAAGGATCATTTTCGAGGGACAAATTAGGAAATAAAAAAACTCCGAAACAACTGAGCCTAAAATATTGAAAAAAGTACAAAATATAGTTCATTGCTTGTAGATTACAAGAAACACAATATAAGAATTCTATCAATTGAAAATAAAGTGGTAAACTCAATATAATTCGTTCACTTACGGAAAATCTTCGGCATTGTACGGAATCCTCTCACGCGGGTTCAACTCGCACTTGGCTGTTTTTTTAATAAATAGTGTGACTTGGCAATTGCACCAGGCAAAGGAATGTGCATCAAACTAAATCTATCTATTCCTACGCTCTGTGCTTTTATTTGTTTGAAAGTATATATAAGTTAGACTATTTTAATTACTTTGTAGATTATGTTGGAGAAGAGTATGTATGAAGGAGCTCGGTGGCCCGCTGGGAGTGCGCTCTCGCAAGTGAAGCGGCAACGCAGTTGGATGTTTCGCACTTGGATGGGTGACCACAAGTGGCATATAAAATTCTCGAGCTCCTCCGTGCTTTGGAAGGCACGCATAAGTTGGTCCTGGCTGTCATCATTGTATGACAGTCGTCAAGCAATGTCAGAACGCATTGAAAATTCTGACACTAGTTTTGGCCACTTACACATACGAAAAGCAAGAAGCAAGCTGAAGATTATGTTGCTGCGTGCGACTACCAAGTCACTTTATTAATTTAAAAAATTGTAATATCAACTATAAAATACTGGCTAACTAACAAGGTATCACTTTATGAAAAATTGATTTGATAGCTGCTCCTACAGGGTAGGTTTGGTTTACGTTCGATTTTATAACTTTTTACGGCAGAAAAACTGCGTTACGTCTTGCAAGACTTGTGCATTTTTGTTCATGTTAATGTTTTTGTTGGGATCATGTTTACAAAAATATCGAAAGTCAATATCAAATAATTATTGCCAATCCCTGGAACAAATTCTTAGAAAGTAAAAATAAAAAAAGATGAGCGCCATCTGTCTTGAGTAGAAAGTACTATGGGATGACGTGTTACTAGAAGTTCCGATTGAATTTAACCGAATCTTTTTGGCGCTTTTCATTTGGAAGAAACAAAAAAAAAATATTTAAATGACTACATGTAAATAAATAGTAAAGTAGTAATAACTGGATGATGCTACAAAGATTTAAACTCATAAAAACTGCTTTAAATCTAAGAATAAAACCAAAAAGTTGGAACTTATTTTGAAATGAGGTAAGTAGTGCCATCTGGTAACATTTTTATGTAACTAAAAGTAAAATGTATGAGACTGATAAGACATGGTGTAGACTAGCTGCTAACTGCTCATAATATAAATTCCTGGATAACCTACATGTATTGTAAGATAATAAAAATATTTTAAACGATATTAAGTTCTCATTTATTCAATAAAAGAAAAAAAATGTTTTCTTATCGGTCACCACGCTCAAAAAGTGTAACTTGAATTAATATCAAAGAAAAAATATACTGCATAAATAAAAAAATAAGTAATTATAATTGCATAAGTTGATAAAAAATGCTATGCAATAGCTTTACCGCGGCAGTCCCCGAGTCCCACAAGTTTTCTTTTTTTAATAAATTTGTTTCTAATAAAAAAAAATATAGGCAAATGAATAAAGAATCCAATTGGATACAAAATATAGATGTAAATAAATATTTGATAGTCACAGTATTCACATTCCCACGAAACAATTAAAATCAACAATATATGTAGATCTGTAAACAAAAAGTTAACAGTTCAGGAACTTTAAAAATAACTTTTAACTGTTTGAACTATAAACGATATATAATCATCATTCATTATTGTAATATTTAAGTAAAAAACAAATTTGTTGGCTTTTTCATTACCCAGATGGTTTCTAATTTTGGACTGTACTAAACCAAAGAAAGAAAAAACTCTTTCAATAATTGCTAATGAGGCCGTCGCACTATACATCAATGAGAGTTTCTAGGCCATGTTCAATAAAAAAATTATAGATGGCGCTGTGCAAAGCTGGCAGTATGATTATGAAACTTAGCCTAAAAATTGACCATTTAATTCAGAGGTTCCCAAACTTATTTTGTTAAACGCCCACTTTAAAAAATCTGTTATTTTGTAGCGCCCCCCATTTTTTTCACCATAAAAACCTGAATCACATGTTTGTCTTGCCTGTAGTTTAATTCAACCTATATTCTAAACTAGACTTTTTTACAAGAGTATCTTTTATAAAAAAATAACAATAATCAACATTGTTAATTTTTAATAAAAAAATAGCAATAATAATACAATTTTACAATAATAAAGAGTATCGGAAGTGGGGACCTCACCTGCTAAACTTTAAAACACGAAATTTTTTCAGTGTTTGATTCCTTTTACGATATAAATAGCGTTGTGAACGCATTAAAATAATAAATATTAATTACATTTTTAGTTTATATTTGTACAATAAAAAAGGATATAAATATGAACTAATAAATGGATGTTGTGTAGTAAGAGGATTTTAATTTCAGTTAATTTTAAAATATGAAATAGCTGAAGTTATAAATCACTCATTGCTTAAATCACATCAGCGCCCCCAACTTTATTCTGGGCCCGTTACCGCCCCCCTTAAAGCCTCCAGCGCCCACAGGGGGGCGTTATCACCCACTTTGGGAAAGACTGATTTAATTAAAGTCCAAATATTGTAGCCAAGTCGTCAGAGTGCAGTAGAATTGGAATCCAAATATTATAGCCAGGTCTTCATACAAAGCGTAATCAGAGTCCAAAGAAAAAGGGGTCCAAAGTCAATAGAAAAAAAGATTATCACACACGATCACAACAATGGAAACTATCGAAAAAACAGCAAAACCAGGAAAACCATGGCATTTTTTTTTTAAATTATTTTTCAGCTCTGGATACTATACAATCAAAGGTTTATGCAGGTCCTTTGATTGCTTTATTTATAGTTCTTCTGGCGAAAAATCTGTACAAGTTCACTTGTTTTCATAGGCGATTGAATGGCGGACACCGCTAAATACCACCAGCATTGCACAGCGCAATCATGTTAATTTTTAAGGACATAAATAAAAATGTTGCCCACAAGAAAAACTAGGGTAGTGATCACAAAATCAAAATGTAAAAAACAATCACTATTTTTATATGTTTTTAGAAGAATAAAATTATCAGAAGTGAAATGAAAAACGTGAACTGCTACAAATATTTTTAATGAAAACCCGACAATACAAAATAAGAGCGCAGCGCACGCAACAAGTCCTCCGAATCCCTAATCCGGTCCCTAATGCCAATGCCTTGAGAAGCTTGTCGCCTCCCATGCACCAGTCCCTGCAGGCAGGAACAATGGTTTTTTCTTCTTTACTTCTAACAATGTATAACACTCGCAGACAAAAGGTTCTGTACCATTATCTATAAAAAAATCACGTTGTTGTACGGGATGCCCCGTACAACAACGTGATTTGTAATAGATATAATAAATATTTTTATTTTTTTAAATATTCGTTGTTATAGCGAAATCAGAAATACATCGTCTGTGAAAATTTCAACTGTATAGCTATCACGGTTCATAAGTCTTAGTAATAGGTTTTTACACTTTGGATATAGAACCCTAAAACTCCGCCCGGAGACTTTAAAAAGCATAATATTGATGTTTTGAAGCATGCACTAATAAAAGCAATAACAAACCTGATAAGGGTGTTCACTTTCGCAACATTGATGTCATATAATTTCTTGACGGCCGCTTTAATGTGGTGCTTGTTGGAGCTGGTGTGGACAATGAATACCAAAGTATTGTTGTCCTCAATTTTTTTCATTGCTGCTTCTGAGGTCAATGGATACTTTATTATGTTGTAAGCATCCATGCTGTCAGACAAAAATTACATTATTTTAGACAGTATCTTTAATCCAACAACTATATATGAACCAAATTCTACAAAGAAATCACATAATCTTTATATGTAACAAAAACCCTGTCCGATCCTTGTAGGAGCAACTCAGACCATCAATATGAACAACTTTTCCTATTAGACCAATGCTTGAAACTCAAATAAAATCGACATTTTCATACAAGTGTTCCGCCAGCCCGACAATTTCTATGAAAATGTTGATATTTTTCTTAGTCCCATAGGAAAAGTTGATCATATTGATGGTCTGAGTTGCTGCTACAAGGATTGAACAGAGTTTTTGTTACATACTGTATAGTTAATTTTGAATTGTATTGTATAGGCCCCAGAAACACATGATTTTTAGTCCCATTGGTTAATCAATAGATTATTAAAAAATAGTTTGCTCGGACACACTCAAGGTATTAATTGGAACTTGGAAATTAAGCTACTTACAAATAAAAACTATTACAAAAAGATTTTTTTAATAAAACTTACCGATTCCTCTTTGGTAGAGAATTCCTAGGGTATTTAGGTTGCCTTGGTGGCTCAAAAGTTTTGGGCCTACGGAAATGTACCGAGGTGCGAATCTTGCGGATTCTCTTTCCATGTTCACCTTTAACAACCTGCAATAAACAATGTTTCATTATGTAAATCTGAATAAACAAAGCAACAAAATGCTGAACAATGATTAAATCAGAATTGTGCTTCATTATTAATATCATTCTCTGTCAATGAGATTCCCACAATAGTATCATCATAATTTCAACAAATAGTAGCAGCCGGTAAACAATACACATTGGAAATTGCATGTAAGACAGGTGTATGGATGATAAATAAGTGATCAGTGACAATACTAATAATAGCAGACCTTTCTCTGTGCCTTGAGAGCCTTCACCACAGGTTTAACCACCTGTTTCTTCTGTCCTTTAATGCCAGTCTTTTTGGGTTTAGGAGCAATCTTTAGCTTAGCAGCTGCTGGTTTAGGCTTGGGCTTGGCAGCAGACGCGGCTTTCTTCACTGAAGGTTTTGCACTTGACTTTGTTTTCAAGGCAGCAGCCTTGGCTGAGCCAGGCTTGGCAGATGGTGCAGCAGCGGATTTCTTCTCTGCAGGCTTTGCCGCCGCTGGAGCCGATGCAGCCTTAGCTGGTGCAGGTTTGGCCGCAGCAGGCTTAGCCGCAGCCTTAGGCGCTGCCGCTTTAGGAGCAGGCGCTGGTGTTTTGGCGGACGCAGGCTTAGGAGCACTTGCCGCAGAGGCTGCTTTGGGCGCTGCAGCTGGTGTCTTAGCACTAGCAGGCTTCTTCTCCCCGGGTTTGGACCCTAAAATATAATTTACATGTTAAGATGAACGACAACATACACATAACCTATCCAAATGTAAATAAGTACTTCTGTTTCAGTACATATGGAGTAAAAACACATTACATATGAATTTAAAAGTAATTATATAGATATGCAAAGCATTTTTTTAAATGTAGATCCAGAAATTATAGATACAGGAGTCGCACACCGCGTGGCTCCTACTGTCACTACATTTCACACTGTTTCACTTATAACTTGCAACTTCTATTGATAATAACCCGACGAAAATTATGACAATTATTTTTCATATTGTGTTATTTTAATGCCTATTTATATCAATTTTTATGAAGAAAATCCAAAACATACCGGATTTCTCGGGCTGGTTCTTCGGAGGCATCGTGACAAAAAAGATGGAGGATTGTCAGTGTTGCCCAAAGAGAATATTATTCTCACTACGTTTTAAGAGACGGGACTCCAGCCACTTTATGAATTCCTTATAAAATCCCGTGCTCCTCTTCCCTGTGACTACTATACTATCCTTTCCTTTATTGACTCCAAATATACTAAAGCTCTTGTTTCTTTTCTCTTATTTCATGATATTTCATTTTAACTATATCAATTTAATTACCTATCCATCTTTATGACAATTTAAGTATATATTGCCCTAGTTTCCTCAATACAGCCTGATATAAAACTCATTTAAATCTCTATAGACAAGATTATTTTACACCGCCTAGTCCTCATTCCCATTTCTATCCGTACTCGAAAGTTGTAAAACCTATTTTCCCCACTTGAACCTTTTAATTGGATGAGAAGATTGGCGCCCGCGCCGTTGGTTAACTGGACACTGGCAAAATAAGCTTCAACGAAGTTTAATCGCCAACAACAAGAAAAAAAAAATAACCTTCTGTTGATTTTTGACAACAGTACTACTGTCTAATTTGTATTATTGTCCTTTGATCTTTTGTGATTATTAATAAAATTAGGTACCTATAATAGTTAAAAATATGTACTGACGAAGTCTCGTATTTACCTAGTTTATTTACATACCATTTGAATTCGAGATATTAACTAATTAATTCCTTGGACTAGTGACTGTATTTTAGGTGTAAAATGTAGGTGTTATAATTGCAGATAAATTATAATTTTTATTTTAATATCAAATTTCAAGTGTATAAGACTTTATTTTAAATAACATCATTCGAATGCAATGTTTTATTATTGTAAAAAATGTTTTTGTGTTGATTCAAAACTTATTATGTCATCTTTGCAACTCTACAAATACTTATTACGCCAATGTGAAAGATTGCCGCCTGATGCGTGCAAACATTATAAATTCGCTGTAAGACAGGTGCGTTAGCGTTAACTTCCTACGTGTGATAACATTTATAAGTGAATAATCAAAATATGACATTTACAGATGTGGTACATACCACAAAGAAATTTGCCAAAATTTGTTGATATGCCAAAAACACTACTTGTATATTCCAGTGCCTTGTATTCCTATTTTTTTTTTTGATATTATATTGATCCTATAAAATATGGAGCCGTTTTTGTAAATTAGGTATTTATTACAAGAATGGCTCCATATCAAAGAAAATAGGTACATTTCTCACTTTGCTGTCATTATTATGGTGGAACAGGGTAGACAATTTTGTATTTGTCTGTATGAAATGCACGCCGCTTTGGCACTTTGGCTAAAAACCTGGATAAGCATATGTTAATGTTTCAGAGTTATAAACAACATAAATTTGAACCAGACCCACTTCGCGTACAAGAGATTATAAAAAAGAGTATAGAAGATGCAAATTGGGTAGTGAATAAGGTATGTACCGTAAATCATTATTTATGAGGTAATTTACTGTTATTTATATTTTTTTAAATTATGATATTGTTTTTCAGTATACATCAAAATAATGGAAACCACTTGGAAAACTTGCAGTTATGATATTTTAGACCGAAAATATAGATTTGTGCATGATCAACAAATATTGTAGCAAGTAAATATGTTTGGGGAAGCAATAGAAGATTATGAAATACTTGAACATTTAGGGAAAGGTGGCTTCGCACATGTGTATCGGGCAAGATGTCGAAGGACAGGCCTATTTGTTGCCATCAAGATGATCGACAAGGCCCTAATGGCACGGGCAGGTATGATAGGTCGTGTAAGACAAGAGGTCACCATACACTCACGCCTGAAACATCCTGCTATATTGGAACTGTTCACTTTCTTTGAAGATGCACATTATGTTTATTTAGTATTAGAATTAGCACATAATGGTGAACTAGCAAAGCACTTTAAGTTAGGAACACGTGGACTTTCAGAGAAGGCCGCAGCTGATATTTTTAGACAAGTTGTTAGTGGAGTTCTGTATCTCCATACTTACAATATTATTCATAGAGATTTGTCACTTAATAACCTATTATTAACAAAAGATCTTAATGTTAAAATAGCTGACTTTGGTTTAGCTACACAGTTAAATGGTCCAGATGAAAAACATGTAACCATGTGTGGAACCCCAAACTATATTTCCCCAGAAGTGGCTTCAAGAGAATTTCATGGCTTACCAGCGGATGTATGGGGTTTGGGCTGTATGTTGTATACACTATTAGTTGGAAGCCCACCATTTCATACTCAACATGTAAAAACAACATTGAATAAGGTTATAAATGCAGATTATAAAATTCCTCATGAGCTTTCTCTGCAAGCGCAAGACTTATTGCAAAAACTTTTATGCAAAGATCCTACCCAAAGGATAACTTTGAAAGAAATAATGGATCACCCTTTTTTAAACAGTTCTTGTAATGCCCCAAATGGTGCCAAATCAGATTTGTCAAGAGATTCTGGGTTTCTTACAACGCTACATAGTACACAACACAGTTGCAAACAAAGAAATGAAGATAAAGTCACTTCAGATTGTCTTGGTATATGTAAAGAACAAAACCTTGGAAACATCATACAGAGGAAAGAAATAAGACCTTCATCATTTAATATATTTACTGGTATACTGGAACAAAATCACTCTGCACAAAGCACAGGCTATGATTACAGGACAGGATTGACTCTAGATAAAGGATCTGTTGAAGTTTATGACCCTAGGAATCAAAACTATCCCAGCAATAAGTTTTTACAAAAACTTGACAGTGTTTGTAGCAATACTCCATCAATTGATAATCTAAAGAAACTGGACATAAGAAGTCAGAAATGCAGCATTAGTCAGAGCCTCAACATGGATGAAGATAAGGAGAATACACCAAAAACATGCAATGTGAACACTAACAATTTAGGTGTTCCACCTCTATGTGCTGAGAGACTACCTGCTATCTCCCATAGAACTCGAAATGCTGTATTGAAGATAGAATCTTCAGGAGTTATAGTAGAATTCTTTAAAAAGAAAGGAAGAGATAGGGAAGAGAAGATAGTGGAAATCTGTAAAATATCCAGAGATGGTATGAAGGTAATAATCTATACTGTTGATAATAAAGACAGAGCTAATGTAGCTAGTGTCGACCATAATCCAAGTCCCGATGAAATATTCTCTTATCACAATTTGCCTCAGAAGCACTGGAAGAAGTATTTGTATGCTTCAAGATTTGTAGATCTAGTAAAAGCTAAAACTCCTAAAATAACACTTTATTCTCAATTGGCTAAATGTCAGCTAATGGAAAATAGTACAGATATAGACATGTTCTTTTACAGTGGTGAAAAAGTTACATTCACTTCTGCAGAAGGTATAAAAATAATTGACAAAGCCTTAAAAACTTACCACAGTCCTGCTACTATACCGGAATTGAAACCATTGATTGATCATTTTGAGGAATGTTCCAATCGCATGAAAAGAATACAAACTGCTTTGTCATGTATCCCAGATGAATGTTTTCCTTTGATAATAGGGAAAAGACCTGTATCAGTAACGAATAACATGCCAACTCCATTCAATGGTTCTGTGAACACAAACTACAATACACCCGGTTTCAATGTTGGCTCATTTCATCGTACAACAGCTAGTTCTAGTCAAACACCCAGTGAATACAACCTTCCTTAATTCATTGCTTATAAATTTTGTTCTTGCTTTTAAGTTCTTATAACAAAATCTAATTAAGGGAATATACAAACGCCAGTGGAACACTCGTTTGAAATAAAAAATATTTAATAAATACTACATATTTACAAAATGAAAATAAAATGTTCATCTTTGTTTGGACACCACTGGCGTTCATTTAAACCTCTAATTTGTGGATGTTAAATAGGTACACTATAACATTTTTTTACCCATGGATATGGCTTTGCCTTTATACAATTTTATATTTTACTACAATCCCATACCTTCTGGAAGAAATCTGTACCTATAACATGTGTATGTACATCGCCTAATTAGACAAATTCAATGGAATATCGAATGCTATAATTTGACCATTCATTTCATTTAAATTTAAGAGCGACGCTCTTGTCGGTGGAGTTTCTCCATTATTTGACCATTATTTTAAAATTGCATAACAGTGGCGTCTGTACGACATTATTCGGCGTTTTGCGGACCAAAGATTTCCTTTGGCAGGCTTTGGCAAGATTGATCCAGAGGGCCCAAGGATTGATTTAAGAAGGAGAGCCACCAATATTTATCATATAAGCTTCTTGAAATTTGCTTGATTTAAGAAAAAATATTTTATATAATACACGAATTGGAATATTTACAAAAGAAAAATTACATGAAACAACTCTATTTTCCTTTTGTACATTAAAATAATAAAAATTCTTATATGTGTTTAGAACTCACCATATTTTTTTCAATTTTGTAAATTAATATTTAAAAGTTTAAAAGCTAACACTAAAATTTAAAGTTACAGATAGTGAAAAGTATAAATATTTGAAATTTATATCTCTATTTTTTATTTTTATGTTTTAACCAAATATTATTCCAGAATTGAATTCCAGACATTTTATTTATGCGAAAATTATACCAAATTTGGCTAAGGCTAAATACCCCTTCCCCCACCTGCATGAAAAATCCAGGTGGCTTTATTTCGAAAACCCATCTTAGGACCACAAAGATCAAGTTTCTTACTGAAGGAAACCTTTGGTTCAGAAAATGCCATATTCTTAACTTTTTTTCGTGTACAGAATTACAGACGCCACTATAAGTTTACCTTTATACTATTGAATTGAAATACTAGTGAATTTGCTTTATAATTATTTTATTCAATGTTTGTCCGACTGCACCAGAAGACTGGTTATGTTTTATTTAGGCACTATTTTATTGTCAGACCCATATACATATTTTAAGGGGATACATAATTTTTTCGGGGACCAGGTCTTCCCCCAGCACTTGACCCTGAAAAATTCATTTGAAATAAATTCTTTGGATGGAAACAGAGATATCATTTGAAATTGTTGTCTCATCGTGCTCTAAATAACCCTTCAAACTATTTTATAACTACTGTTTACAGTTTAAGTCTGAACGTCAAGCTTTTCTTTGCCCATTTGCCAAAAGTGGCCGTATTTCACAAATGTGCTAAGAAAAGCTTTTACGCTCTTACTTAAAACAGTTAAAACTAAACCCCGAAATTCATGTATCCCCTTAATAACGTTTTGTGGTACACCACGTGTGGACCACATTTGTTTTAAAACAGTCGCGTGACCGGCGTGACTGAGACGCCATTGACAACAGATAGGATGAAATATTTTTATTTTTGTTGCTTTAATATTGTACTTATTTAGGTACAACTCTTTCAAACTTAAGAGTCCCCTTACTCTGGACCGAATCAGACTTTCCCATACAAACGTAGTCTACGTTTTATTTTGAAACGACATGTCGGATATAGGCAAAATTATGTGAATTTAAAACAATTGCAATTATCTAGGGTTATAATTAGTTCCCTACACTAAAATAATGAACTTAGAAGAGAATATAGTGTATTATATCATATTTGACCATCAGTATGGAAAACTTCTACACCCTTATATTTTCTTTCCACTTTATAATTTTACCGTCGGAAACCGTCGGAAAAATAATTGCAATTTCTTTAAAATTACAATTTTTTACCGAAATCTGACATGTCGTTTTAAAATAAAACGTAGACTACGTTTGTATGGAAAGGTTTAGGGTAAGGGGATTCATAATAGGTACACAGTTTCTGGTCTTGCCTACAGACATGCATCATATAGTTAGCCACAAGATGATCATTACAAGTTCGTAACTTTAATAAGAGCTTGTCATATTTTTCTCATTGCATCGAATTGTCAGCTAGCACTTAATTATTACCTACACTACACATGAATTAACTCAGTATTGGATTTCATATACATTGCCTGTTTTGTTATGATATCATTGACTGGCAATGTAACTACTTATATAAAATCAGGCTCTGAATATTAGCATATTTGTATCCCAGTTCTATACAGTAAATTGATTCGTAGTTAACAACTTATTTGTGTAATAATGCTGGTATAGAATTTTATAAATACGCAAATAATTAAATAAGTTTAGTACCTACCTAATTTTATTTTACTATTATTATATATAGATTGTATTGTAAATTCCGTTGATGGAATAAGTATAATTCTGAGAATATTTATTGATAAATATAGTAAATTTATTTTTAAATTAAGTAAGTATTTTTAATTACTGACCCATGCTGATGAAGTGATGACTGAACAACACCAAGCTACAAACAAAACCAATTTTGATAAAATTTCTGTAGGACCACCTGGCAAGTATGTCCTTACAAACAAATAACCGGCCAAGTGCGAGTCGGTCTCGCGCACGAAGGGTTCCGTACCCATTATCTATAAACAATCACGTTTGTTGTATGGGAGCCTCACCTAAAATATTTATTTTAGTCTTGTAACAAATACCTAATATTTGTTGTTATAGCGGCAACAGAAATACATCATCTGTGAAAATTTCAACTGTCTATCTATCACGGTTCATGAGAGATGTAGTCATGTAGCCTGGTGACAGACAGACGGACGGACGGTCGGACAGCGGAGTCTTAGTAATAGGGTCCTGTTTCTTTTTTTACCCTACAAAGAACTGATAACCTTGCTCGAGAAGTCGAGACTAGAGTCTAGCTAGAGTGACCCATTTTCGAAGGAGGTTGTTTTGCACGAGCGTTTCCAAAAAGGAACATTTTTTTACCAGCGAAAAGCAAGCAGATTTTTATTACCGAGTGAGCAAACGAGACAGTACGGGTAAGCGGAATGTACCGTGTAGCTATGCGTCCACTGCTGGAGCATTCTTGTTTTGACAAGCTGAGTTTTCTCAGATGAAATAAATACTATGAAGCAAAACAAGACTGAAGACAAAGATTAAAACAAGAACAACATACATTCATTAGAATAAATCATATATATTTGTTATATTTATGTATAGAATTTTATTTAAGTATCTACCCATTTTATTTTATGTCTAACATTAATTTGCACTGATTTAAAAGTCAAATATAAGCAGAATTAATCCCGTTGGGCATTAGATGCCAGTCGGAGATAAGATAGAGTAAAATGTACCAGCTTCGACTACTACTGTAGATATTTTTTCTGAGAATTATAAATAGGCAATGGGCTTACAACCTATCATTTATGAGTTTTGATCATGACCTCATCATATTGCTAAATATGTTCTTTGCCTTGTAATAATTTAATTTGCAGTAAGTATACCAGGCAGATAGTCATTCATGATAAGAAGTATGTCTGTATGTACTTAATTTATTTATTTATAAGGAAAACCTCAATAAATAACGTAGAACGCAAGTTTTAAGTAATATATAACTTTTGCCTCTTTGACAAAATTGTGCTTATATACCACTATTGGACATGAGATGGTCAAAAAATTCCTCCTCTCTCCTCTCTCCTTTAAAAGAATCCGCCAATATAAGACGGCTTAAACAAATTCAGTTTTAGGTATTTACCTCTAGATGCCATGGCTACACCCCATTTGGCTTGAGACTCTCTGCTAAGTGAACAAAATATTCTCCATTACCAGAGAATGCTTCTATAAGTTAATAAAGCCTTAATCCTTACCTTACCTGTTCTACTCATAGCAACTCAAGGAGTATTGCAGATACAATGGGTTAAAAAAACGAATAAAGGCTGTAAAAGCCACTATACAGCCGTAAAATCATTGAAAAAAAACATACGAATCAAATTGATAAACTCCTTCTTTTTCTTAAGTCGGTTAAAAATATCCAATCCAGGGTAAAATTAGATAAGCCTCGGGTACAGACAAAACCTGACCTGGCAACTGGAATACTCGCGTAAAATCGCACCAAAATAAGACTGAAAAGTCGCTGTTGTCGTTGATCGTGACATGCTTCATACATTTCCATACATTTGTTTCAGTCGCAACAAGCTGTCGCGCGCGCCGCAAGCCGCCGCCCGAGCACACGCCTATATTCGTGACCGGGCGGTAAAACACGTAGATCACGTAGATGACGCCATCTTAGATTATTGCCAGATAGTTCGTGAAAAATAACGAAGCCGCTAGTGTGACCAGCGCTTTATCGCGATAACTTTTTAGTGTACAAAACGTACGAAGATTCGCCGCGAATTGCTTCGGGACGATAGGCACAAGTACGGCCGAAGCATAAGTGCTACCTGGGGGTTTATGATGGCCACTTTGACGAATTGTTCCGAAATCAATTCATCAGCCATATTCCTCGCAAAACTCTAGAGATACTCTAAAAATCTTAAAATGGTCACAAAATCTCCCAAATTCCTCTTCATTTCAATTCAATGGTGCGATTTTTCAAACGCGGAGTCACTAAACGAACGGTTTTTGTCTATGGAATTAAAGCTGTAGCAAACCGTATGTATTCGGTACTGCAGGTTTAAAATGGCCATTTCGATGAATTGCTCCGAAATCAATTCATCAGCCATATTCCTCGCAGAACTGCTAGAGATTCTATAAAAATCGTAAAATGGTCACAAAATCTCCCAATTCCTCTTCAATTCAATTCAAATCGCAATACATATTTGGCGAGAAGGTTGCCGCACGAAAAAAATAAAAACCGGTTCTTTATCGGTTTATATTTTTGTTCATTTAAATACATTATATAACGTATTAACGTTAGTTTCATCTAAATTAACCGTAATATAGCTAAATCAAGGAAAAAACCACGTATTTATCTAAGAATTAAACAGATAATTAATAAAATGTGTTTTCTTTTTGTTACTGGTAATAATAGGTATTTCACATGACATAACAGTGTCACTTTATTCCGTCAGGGTAAATAACGTACCTAGTTCTTCATTTTTTATTTATACAATGGCAAAAGCGACAATAGTAACTAAAACACGTCAATATCAATGATAAGTCAATGTCACTCACGTTTGAATTGAACCATCCGTGATTTTAATAAATTTGAAAGTTTTTTGCTTGAGAATTTGCGGTATTTTAGCTTGAGAAATTCTTGCAAAGTACGTATTATGTGATATTATTTGTTTCAAGTTTTACTAGGGCGTAAAATTACAGTTTTATAATAATATTGTTTTGTAGCAATGGAAAAACGCTCGTCACGCGTCTCGGAAGGTCGGTGGGAAATACTGTTGTCCTTCTTAGAGAGCCACCCGACTATGGCCCGGGCACGGGGCTATAACAATAGCGCCAAAGGTCGGCAGGAATCTGCGCGTCTTTGGCGGGAGTTGGCAGACATGTTAAATTCAGAGGGGTTAGGTACCACGAAAGCTTCTAAGGATTGGTCGTTCGTAAGTACTTTAAAGTAGAAAACAATATTTTGTATAATTAGGTAGCTACTTTCTAATATTCATTTGTGTAATCTTTCGTATACTCTAACCAATCATTCTAATTTTGTCCACAGTATGTCAGCAACTACAAAAGTAAACTTAAAAAGGTGGTTGCTGATATAAATGCAGATGCCTCGGGAACAGGTGGCGGACCTCCTCATGACAGCAACCTGTCTGAAGCTGACATGAGGTTCCTAGCCATCTTGGGGCCAGGGTTTGGTCAGATGTCCCCAACTGTGCGAGTGAACCCATTCCCAGTAATAGCAATATTATTTAACTTAAAATGCCTGTTTTTAATATAATGTAAATGATTTATGATGATGACAAGTGGACCCTGGGCTTCTCAGCGTTACAGCTGAGGATGCAACTGGGAATACACTGAGATGAGAGAAATTTATGATGATGACGACCTCCATGGCAAAGTTGTTACTACACTAGTCTGCCATTCAGAGGATTTGGTCTACATCCCCAAATAGTCTAGGGTTTGGGGTGTTTATCTATGTAAGTATTTATCATTAAATATTATGGTGTTGAGTTTAAGGCTAGCTCAATCAGTGTGATTTGTCCCTTTATATTTTTTTTATTTATATTTTAAAAAATCTTTTTAATTCAGGAACCACAACTATCAAGTAGTCAAGCAGCTCCTACTATTGAAGTGGACCCTTTAGCGGTAATAATTAAAATCCATAAATTTACTATGTGATTTTCATAAATTATATAATCATAAAAATATTATGTTTTGATTAGGAGCTACCAGATCACGACTACTTTAGAACAGTTACGTTGGAAGAGAACCGGCCAACAGCGGATGTTATAATAAAAGAGTAAGTTAGCAAAAGCAATAGGTACAAAACATGCCACTGATGGAAAAATGTCAGTTGCAATGTGTATCACTGTTACTCATTGAGTATTTTTTTCACAGTGTTCCTAATCAAGGCTTTTCACATACTAGCTTTTAACCGTGACTTCGCCTGCGTAAAGTTAGTACAATTGTAATAATTATAAAGTACTAAATTACGCAGACTAAGTTAAATAAAATTTTTTTTTGCAGACAATACGGAGCGGTTGAGGACGAGTCCAGGAGCCGAAGTCCACTATATCGTGAGCTACCTGAAAATGATGACGCTCCAGTCCCGCTCACCCCGGCCTCGGCCAGGGCAACTGAACCTACTTTTCCACACCATACTAGGCGTAATAGGTATCGCAGTAAGTATACTTATTTACTAATTTTAAGGTTATTTTAGTTTCATTAATGCAATCAAAAACATAATAATATTTATTTATTTATTGTTTTAGCTCGACCTTTAGCCCCTATAGACGAAGCCCGCAGAATATTATCCCAAGTTGAGATGCAGCACGCTGCGGCTGATGCGGCACATTCTGAAGGACTGCGTTTAATAGCTCTCAATTTAGGAAGATTAGTAGATGTTATTGAGAAATATTTCTCACAGTAAAGGTACAGGTACACTGTAAACTACTTTAAGGATTCTGTAGTAAAAAGTTACAGTCTCTTATTTACTTCTTAGTTTCGCCATGTCTTTCCGCAGTTCTATTCAGAGACTATTTGTACTAGAAAGCTGTAATTTGGCATGGGCGTGAATATTAATCATGCTGACAAAGTGGTAAAATAAATTCAAGAAATAATATTTTTTTTAGGTAGCTCCTAGTCGTTGTTAAGTGGGAGTGTAATTTTGCTTCTCGATTATTCCATCGTGTATTGTATACCGTAAAATAGAATGAAATTTCAGACTGAGCAATAGGCAATAAAATAGAATGTAAGGCATTTTTATTTTCTAAAATCTATTTTATTACGAGTATGTTCTTAATATTACTAACATTTTAATTTCTTCAGTTTTAATAAACCTTTAAGTAATTCATTTCTCAACTAAATAATTAATTATTAGTTACTCAACGGATATATGGAGTGCTGTATTCCCGTCATGTAACACTGTCTTACGTGGTACTTGACGGGAATACGGCGAGCCATTAAAGAGCCGTTAAGACACAGTGATACTTATTGGGAAGTATGTAAGTTGCAATGAGTAACATTGGAACTCATTCGGAAGTTTTTGCCCTTGCGTTACAGTGGTACTCAAGGTGTTACTAATCAGGAAGAAATGGATAAGATCGAGAAAAACGGACGAAAATAGCCTATTATCTAGCACAATTTTGTGCTCGCCGTAAGCGTAATCTATTATTTCTATACTGTGATCGAGCTGCCCGGTAGACTGCTTGATTTTGGACTCGTGCAGCCCAAAGTCTACCTATCAAAACTTGTCTCACTGTTTGCCCGGCTGTTAAAGAGTTATTTCTTGTACTTGTTTCTCTATGACTATTATGTATCTGTAACAATTACACATGTACACATAATTAATAAATGACCCCTTGTATTTACAGATGCTGCATAGTTGATTTTGTAATGATTGTTAAGATGAAGAAAACGAAATGAAAATTGTTAAGATGAATAAGACTGAAAAAATAATAAGGTATGTCACTACAGTTACTTAAGTTATTCATTCAATCAAAACTAACCTGCCATTGTGCTTCTCTTTCTAATTCTTGAACTGTCAACTGCTGTACGGGCAGCCTAGCATTGTGGGCAATATTGTGCCATACTGCACAAGCATTTGTTATAAGTCCAGCTGTTGTTGGATGATAATGCATTTTTCTATCAACTAGCAGACATCGCCAACGTGCTTTCAGCACGCCGATACACTGCTCCACAGTGTTACGTGTGAGACAATGCAAGTCAGTATAATGTCGTTCTGGAGTATAATCTTCAGTATTGACAATAGGCGTTAGCATGGTCGGTCGTAGTGGGTAACCTGAATCACCTAAAACATATTTTTTTGTTATAGTCAGCTAAAAACAATTTGCATGTATGTAATTTGATTAACATATTAGTTACCTAAGAACCACACGGTTTCATTTTCAGACTGATGGAGTTCTTCTATGTACAGCTTCAATGGATGGTTACGCCAAATAAATGAATCATGGTCTACACCTCCATGGCTAGCGTCAATATTTAAAATATTCAACTCGGAATCACACACTTGCAAAACGGATTATTATTCACATGATCTTATTAACCGAGCGAGGCAAGGTGTTTGTATGTATGTATGTTTGTTTAACAATTACTGGAGTATTTTTGATCGAAGGTTCATAGAATATGAGCCAAATCGGATCAGTCAAGGGGTTGCTGAGATATTAGTTTGTGATTTCAGTTCAAGGCAAACTACTAGTAGATAATTAAGAATCATAACATCAATAACTACTTTGTTATATTTATGACTATATTTTTGAATAAATAATTTTTAAATGTAATTTTATTATCTTATTTAATGTACCCATTTTATTTTAAGTGACTTTCAAAATCAGGTTACTTTTATGTTTTTATGTATGTTCACCGATTATTTTAAGACCACTGCCTGGACTGATTTGGAAAATTTTTTTTTTGGGCATACTTGTCAGGTGGTCTCGAAATTTTTTTCAAAGTCAATAGAGTAGTTTGGGGGTGAAGACAATATTTAGTTTTGAAAAATAATATTTCTACAATACTCTATTTTACTTAATAATTTAATTACACACCATACACATAATAATAAATATTAATATGTACTATCTACTCTATCTAGTCGTGAACGGGTGCTGCCGGGAGGGACTGGTCAGCTCGGCTTCGCTTTTTTTGACTACTTAATATTTTTTATTACGCAATTTATGTTAGTTTACTTGTTCGCAAGCATAACATGTTATAATGTGTCAACATTGTATTATATTATAAGTATTTATTAATTAAAAGACAATTATAATAATATGACAAAGCCCTTCTGGCGAGTAGGCGACCAATACTGTGAAAATGAGTTTCTTTCGGCGTTTCTTCTCAGCAGTGGTCGTTACGAAGCGCTGGTATCGGTAGCTTTTCTTTAAAAAATAAATTAAATTTTAATATACTTTACACGTAACATAAATTATACTTATTGACGTGTAAAAGTGCCTGTAAAGGTCTAATTACTGAATAAACATTTGAATCTTTGAATCTTTGAATCTAGTATCTCTACTATAGTGGAGGAATATCTACAATTTGTGCATTTAATGAGTGATATCTCTTCCGGTTATAGTATCGTTCCTCATTGTCTGATGGCCTGACTATGCCAATGTGGGTGCCATCAACACACCCTATCACGCCAGGCATTCCAAACTTTTGGTAAAATCTATAAATGTATGTTATGTAAGTAATATACCTATGTATAGAATTAAGTTTATTTGGGTGTGGGAGAAAAAAAGAGGACTGCCTCCGTGGTCCAGTGGTCAAGGCGTTCGCCTTGTGACCCGGAGGTCATGGGTTCGATTCCCACTGGGAAGCATACTTAGTAAAAAGTTGTTTCCAGTCTGGATAGGATATTGCAGGCTTGAATCACCTGATTATCCGAAAAAAAGAAAGATGATTCCGTGTTTCGGAAGGCACGTAAAATTGTGGGTCCCGAACGCCACCTAGCGTTTGATCATCAAACTATCCAAGGATTGGTTCCTGGTTTGCCCTTTGGGTTGTGGAGGTCAGACGGCAGTCGCTCTGTGTAAAAACCAGTAACCTCGTCAAATCTCCTTGGTTAGGTAGCGGACCCCGGGCTCTGAAGCGTTACTGCTGAGGATGCAACCGGAAATACGCTCGGATGATGATGATGGGTGTGGGAAAAAAAAAAACACAAAATTTACCAATACCTTCACTTCCTGTGCAGATCATTCAGTTGTTCAAGGTAAAATTTGGAATTTATCCTAATAGACAATAGAATTTTTCAAAGTGCTATTTGGGATTTAGAGATACAGATGTGATAATATGTTAGTATGAAATTATTTGGAAAACCCTGAAGTCAAGCTGAAATATAGGTTATAATAACTTACCCCGTTTTAATAATATTTCTTTCTTGCCTTGTCTGAGGAAACTTGATATAGCGATTCCTAAAGTGTTTGTTGTTGAGGGCCAGTGTCACAGCCCTCATGCAGTTAGATACACTAACTTGGTGCATGTTGTTGTAAGCACTAGCTCCTGTAAACCTTTGATAGTCACCAGAGGCATAAAAATTTAAAGCTGCTAACACCTAGAAGTTAAAAAAGCCAAGTCAATAATTTAAATGAATGAAATGAATATTTATGTACTTATTCGTTATAAAATATAGTATCGTTGAGTTAGTATCCCTTATACCAAGTGATATATTTGGAGCTAATACAATTTGTGTGATTTGTCCGTATATATTTATTTGTTTGCTATAAATACATTATGTATGTGTAAATACTTACTTTCGTAGTCGTGCTTATACCTCCACTATTGCGAGATGGTAAATAGGGTTCTATTTCTTGAATAAGGTCCCGGCACACTGTTTTATTTATGCGGTAGCCCCATAAACTCATTGTCGGGCATTTGGAACCCTAGCTCCATTCGCCGCAAAGTGCCTCTCTGTTGATTGAAAAGTATGCCTTCCATAAGGCGGGCGTGTTCCAGATAGTTTTCGTACAGCCCCAGATCAGCCATTTTTTAAATTTATTGAATAAACGAGAAGGAATTTAATATAATGATCTAAGAATATAGTAACTTTGAATGCGAAAACAAGTCAATTGTACGATTGACAGCCAAGATTTATTGTAAAAAGTTACTCGTGACTAACTTTTTATGATTCTCCCATTTGACATAAAAGCAATTCGGGCATTGTGACCCATTTTACGAATTTGCAAAGGAAACTGTCAAAAAAATGAATTGGGAAAAGTAATGTCGCTCGTGAAACATATATTTATTGCGCTAATGTGGCCATTTTACGATTTTCGATGTAATTCATATCTGTATCGTCTGGTGAAAAAGTCGGAGTGGCGGTTTTAAACCCCCTGAAGCGCTCGTCACACTAGCGGCTTCGTTATTTTTCACGAACTATCTGTTAATAATCTAAGATGGCGTCATCTACGTGTTTTAACGGACGACGACTTTCTTTTCTTTAACATGTGTGCTAACAGAAACCTAGACAGAAAAAGTTAAAAATTTTAACACCATTTTATCGTTCCACTCCATTTTTACGCATTAACAACCGAGGTACCGTCGTACAGCACGCCACTAAACAAGTTGAAAACAAACACGAAGTCCGAATATTTGGGACGATACCCGATAACGGCCGGTCACATTTGCGTGTATCGTGTAATAGCACGAAGCTTCGTGACGATAGGCGCAGGTCCGGCCCAAGCATTACAGCAATTCGTAGTTGTTGTTTTTATTTTAGATATATGTAATTTGTAATGGTTATGATTGCCAAATAAAGCTTTTCTTCCTTTCTTATGATTCCTTATTAATTGTGCGGTGCGAGACGGGCGGATGAGATGACATGATCAGTGCTATTTTCATAAATTCTTAGGTAAAAACCTCAAAACTGGCAATATTCCGCGAATGAAATCGCGTGAATTCGTGGCATGATATAGGCACGAGCGCGCGCGCCCACGCCCGAGGACACGCTCATATTCGTGACTGGGCGGTTAGGTTTAATTTGCGTTACGAAATTGTATTCGGTTGCCGCGCCAAGGCCCGTGATAAAAGCTATGCAATAGCTTAAAAACAAACTTTTAAAAATATTAAAAAGAATAGTGATACTAATTAATTAAATAAGTATAAAAAAAATTGTTCTTAATTTTGTTTTATTTTATACAATATGTAACAAAAACCCTGTCCGATCCTTGTAGAAGCAACTCAGACCGTCAATTTGAACAACTTTTCCTAAGGGACCAATGCTTGAAACTCGAAGAAAAATTTAATATTTTCATACAAATTTCTGGGTCGGCCGAACACCTTTGAATGAAAATGTCGATTTTTTCGAGTTTCAGGCATTTGTCCTATAGGAAAAGTTGTTCAAAAATACGGCGAAATGGTTTTTTACGCGAGCGGTGAGTTGGAAAACTAATACGTTTTTTGTTCCGGTGAGTCTTTAAATGAAAAATAGCATTCCAGGGGTCGCATTTTTGAAATCACTTGTCAAATTACGAATAGTTTACGCGAGCGTTTCCAAACGGGCGCATTTTTTAAATGATCGTATGCGAAGGATTTGCACGAGTGGTTTCGACCACTCGTAATTTTGACATTTGTGGCGAAGACATGTCAAAAAAACTTTTCTTGGAGAATGCGTTCCGATTCATGCTGCTTTTTTATTCATGGTGAAATTCTTATGCTAGGGCAGAATGGTTTTCTCATACAAAAACCATACGTTTAGGTGACTCCGCGTTTTAGAAATCGCACTTCAGAAGTGCCATTTTTCAAACACGGATTCACCTAAACTAATGGTTTTTCCATACAAAAAACCGTACGTTTAGTGACTCCGCGTTTGAAAAATCGCATCACTGGACCTGCGCCTATCGTCATAAAGCTTCGTGCTATTACACGATACACGCAAATGTGACTGGTCGTTATCGGGTATCGCGCCGGTGGCGATACATCAAAGGAAAGCACGCTAATAATTCGCTCTCCGTGGTCGCATTTGCGTTGTCGTTTGTTTTCAACTTATTTAGACGCGTGCTGTGCGACGGTGCCACGGTTGTTAATGCGTAAAAATGGAGTGGAACGATAAAATGGTGTTAACATTTATTGCTTTTTTTTCTAGGTTACAATAAATGCATTATGTAATTGTTAGCACACATGTTACAGAAAAGTGTGACCAGCGCTTTATCGCGATGACTTTTTAGTGTACAAAACGTACGAAGATTCGCCGCGAATTGCTTCGGAATGATAGGCACAAGTGCAACTGAAGCATGAGTCCTTAACAGAAAAATAGCACTGCTGGACTTATGAGCATGATGACATTGATGACGTATTTTTCCCTTTTTGTGATTCTGGTAGAAACCCAAGGAGCTATAAAAAAATATTTAAAAAAGTTATATTGTTTGTTTGATTTGGCAACACCAGTCTGGCGAAACTGTCAAAGACAAATCCAAATGTATGAAACGGACTTAAAATCTGCAGGTTTAAAATGGCCATTTCGATGAATTGCTCCAAAATCAATTCATCAGCCATATTCCTCGCAGAACTGCTAGAGATTCTATAAAAATCGTAAAATGGTCACAAAATCTCCCAATTCCGCTTCAATTCAATTCAAATCGCAATACATATTTGGCGAGAAGGTTGCCGCACGAAATAATTAGAAACCGGTACTCTACCGGTTCATATTTTTGTTCATTTTTATACTTTATTTAACATTGTTTTTATGTATATTCAACTATAATATAGCTCAATCAAGTAAAAAAACATGCATTTATCTTAGAATTAAACAGATATTTAATAAAATGTGTTTTCTTTTTGTTACTGGCAATAAAAAGTATGCCATGTGACATGACAGTGACACTTCTCCCTATTAATGTCAGGGTAAATAACAATAGTTCGTAATTCGTTGAATCAATGGTTTTCAGTAAAGGTTTTCAATTAGTTTTGCAATAATTTACTTTGATATTGTCTTGTAGCTATAGGAAAGTAAAAACAGGAATACGTATTGAAAGAGTGTCACAAATTGCGCTAAAGGGCACGCGCACGTAAGTACTCACACCTTTTTATTGTGATATTTATGAAAAGGTTACGTACGTTGTACAATTAGATTTATTTAAACCCTTTAATTTATATATTTTTAGGAAGAAAGAAAAGAAAGAAAGAAAATCTTTATTCGGCAAACAAAAATCTTATCTAATAGACTTTTCGCTCGGCAGTATGTTTGACCTGGCTTTCAATTAAGGTTAAATAATAATAAAGATTTGTAGTAGGCATATATTATATTAATATTCTTATAGTATGACCACCGACTGAAATTTTGTAGTCTCAAACAATATTTGTAATGTAACAAAAAATCTAAAAAAATATATATCCTTTTAAAGTGCCAGTATGTCTTCTAAGTATTTATTGTATAAGCAATAAATTATTTATGATGTTTGCTGAGGCTGCTTGAAGGCGAAGGAAGCAGCAACGAGTTCACTGCTAGAGCATTCTTGTGTCATTAAGAGAGGAATTCCTGCAAATAAAGGGAGTCATGAGCGAACCCTTTGGTTCACTTGATGAGATCCTAAACTTGCATGACAAGCTGGGTTTGCTCAGATGAAATGAATAATAAGAAGCAAAACAAGACTGAAGACAAAGATTAAAGCAAGAACAACATACATTTATCAGAATAAATAATTTTTATTTGTTATATTTATGTATAGAATTTTATTTAAGTACCTACCCATTTTGTTTTATTTCTAACATTAACTTATACTGATTTAAAAGTCTAATATTAAAACTGAATTATTCCCGGCTGGCATAAGATGCCAGTCAGAGATAAGAGAGAGAAAAATTTACCAACTGCTACTACTACTGTAGATAAGTAGTTATTAGAATTCTAAATAGGCAATGAGCAAACAACCTATCATAATAATAATAATAAACGTTTATTTTCTCTTCACAATAGCACAGAATTGACAAAAGTATTACATTACGATAGGTATCTAGTAACTAATTACTTATCTCTATTTCGCAGTCTTGTTAAGTAATAGTAGACTTTGTGAAGAGACTAGTCCCTGAAATAGGTCCCGTGAGGACGCTACAGGTGACTAGGCTCCTCCCTTGGAATACTTTTTACAGGAATTGCAGGTGTACTTACAAGTTTTGCCTAATAAATTAGTTTATTGTATGTGCTAATTGAGTTTAAGTATTTTAAATTGTAGGCGGAAGCACTATTCTAAATCCTAAATTAAATTATGGCTGTTTAGTTAGCATGAGTGTCAGTGTACTTGTGTGATTTGTATGTGTTTCTGTAGGCAAGGTTGATGTGTATGGGAGTGAGTAAGGACAATCAGGGATAGTGTAGGAGATAGCGTTATTAGGGGCAGTTGTTATTAGCTGATTGGATTTAGAAGGGTTATCATGAGTTTTGATCATGACCTCATCGAATTGCTAAATATAGTCTTTGTCTTGTAATCATTTTATTTGCTGTATACCAGTCATAAAGTCATTCATGATAAGTATGTCTCTATGTACTTAATTATTTATAAGGAAAACCCCAATAAATAATGTAAAAAGCAAGTTTTAAGTAATAAATAACTTTTGCCTTTTTGACAAAATTGTGCTTATATAGCACTATTGGACATGAGATGGTAAAAATAGTTTAATTTCCTTTAAAAGAATCCGCCAATATAAGACTGCATAAACAAATTCACTTTTAGGCATTTACCTCTAGATGCCATGGCTACACCCCATTTGGCCCTAAGACCCTCTGCGAACTAAACAAAATATTCTCCAGTACCAGAGAATGCTTCAATAAGTTATGAAGGCCTTAATCCTTATTTTTATAGGTTATGAATACAATTTATTTTCTACTTCAAGTGTCATTACGCGTAGATGTTTCGTAAAAAGTTACTCAAGACTAACTTTTTATGATTCTCCTATTTGACACAAAAGCAATTTTGCAAAGGAAACTGTCAAAAAATGAATTGGGAAAAGTAATGTCGCTCGTGAAACATATATTTATTGCGCTAATGTGACCATTTTACGATTTTCGATGTACCTAATTCATATCTGTATCGTCTGGTGAAAAAGTCAGAGTGGCGGTTTTAAGCCCCCTGATGTCCGTACAACCCGACTAAGTTTGGAAGTTACGAAACTCGTATTGTTCAAATGGGGCTCGCCGTTTCTCCAGTCAGTCATATTATAATATTCTCTCCATCTTGTCATAATCACAAATTAGATAGTTCATAATGTCATTTTGACTATAACTTTGTTTAGAGTGCCAAACTTTTTCATTTTAATATATTAATGAAATTTCATGTTATTTTGGCCATAATCAGGTTTATAGTATCTCTTTGTTTACTCTACTCGTAAGAAATTATGTGATTAGTGATAAAAATGGCATTTAAGTGCGAAATATGTGGTATTACATCAACCAGAGTGTTCGGTGTAACCGAACACCTGTGACGTCGGCGAGCCGGCCGGTGTCACAATCATAGGTATTTACGTAAATCAGTGCACTTTTGATACGTAAGACGGGCGGGTGCATTCAACCCAACATTTTAATTGTAACATTTTGTGACGCATAATAAACGGAGTTTAACTAACATTGGTTTAACATTTAACTACAACAACACACACCCCAAACATTGGTCCTTCGAGCCTTTTTGGAGTGTCCTTGGTAAGTTTAACGTGTATTAGCAATCGGTTCGTTGGCCTCCCACAAGCGGGTCTCACCAACGGATTGAGACGGTGCTTTTATTACACTTGGACTTATCAAAAAATTCCAAAGAACTAGCATAACATCGGGGTGTGTGGAGGGAGAGTGAACATTAACATTTTACATTCAACATTTGAACAAGATGGAAGATCTACTATTGTCGCAATCGGAGATAACAACAGCTATCGAAAAACTTTTAGCCAACTTTAAGAGAGAGGGTTATACGCGTAGACATGCAACGGCGGCGAGAAAACTGGACGAATTAACAACACTTTTTACGGATTTTCAACTAAACCATGCTCGTTTGTGTCAATCTGGAGATAGGACGCACGAGTATTTTGTGGGAAAACATTTTGAGTCAACACAAAAATATTACTTAGAGGCAGTGGCGTTTATTAACAAACACTTGAAGATAGAAGAAGCAGAGAAAGAGAAAGAAACTCCTAAGGTGCTAACTACTAGAAACTCCTAAAATACAACCGGAAACATACAAACAAAGACTAGCAGTGAACCATCGCCTACTGAGGTGCAACAAGCAGAAGAGATAAGAGCAACATTAACTAACAGTTTAGACGAAAAATTTAGAAGACAAGCAGCTAACTATAAGGCGTTTCAAAGAACAATGTCAAATATTCAACTTGAGAGCATAACAGAAAAGTGGGAGTTGGAAGACATAATTAAAAAGTTAGATTCGCGCTGGACGGTAATTGATAATCTTCACTGGGAGATGGAGAGTGAGATGAGAGGTAAAGATGACGGGGGATTGGAGTCGTTATACAACATGTACGAAAAGCAGTATGATAACACGAAGAAGAACATTAACAAAAGAATGTGGGCGGAGAAACACAGAGATCAGACAACCCCTCGTCTTGAGGTGCCAAATTTTTTTGGGAACTACAATCAGTGGAGTTCTTTTAAAGATTTGTTTTGTGAGACAATACATAATAATCCATCTTTATCCAAGGCCCAGAAGATGCAGTTCCTGAAGAGTAAAGTGCGAGGGGAAGCCGAGCGGCTGATATAACATCTGAGCATCAGTTCTGACAACTATCTGGTATGTTGGGAGATACTTAATAACCGTTATAACAATAAAAAACTTATTTTTTCATCGCACATCAACATTCTTCTGGATCTGCCTACAATGAAACATCAATCATTGGCTTTGATAAAACGTATGCATGACATCACGATTGAGTGTCTCAATGCTATTAAAAACCTAGGAGTAGACATTAACACTTGGGACCCACTGATAGTTTACATTTTAGATCAGAAATTGGATGCTGAGAGTCATACTGAGTATATAGAGTCGTTGAAAGATCGTCGGGAGCTGCCTGTACTTAAGGATTTTCTTGACTTTTTGGAGGGAAAATTCACCGCCTTAGAATCCGCACGTCGTAAAGGCGATCAACAACAGTCCAGGTCACATAACAGTCAATATCAGCAGCCTTTAACATCATACGGGAGAGTGACTTCAAATAATAATTCATGGAACAACACGAACAAATCAGCGCCCAAATCTACGTTCAACGTCATTTCTATTACTTGTCCTTTATGTGGCAATGATCACGGATTATACAATTGTAAACAATTTCTCCAACATTCAAACGATCAGAAACTTAAAACCACACGTGACTTACGAGTATGTATCAACTGTTTATTTATACATCGTAACAATGATTGCACTTCAAACAAAACATGTCGGAAATGTCCGAAGAAACATAACACTCTCTTGCATGACGCGTTGAGCAAACCGGCGCCAACGCGGTCTAGCTTAACTGCTACCCAACAAGATAACAATAACACAAACAACAGTTCTCATGTGTCACAACTCCAAGAAGAAAATCAAGAGGTTTTGTTATCAACCGCGTTAATAAGAGTGAAGGCCGACGATGGCACTTACCATACTATGAGAGCCCTAGTTGATCAAGGCTCTCAAGTATCCTTGATAACAGAAAGAGCTGCGCAACTACTAAACATTAAGAGACAGAGGTGTAAAGGAACAGTCTTTGGCGTTGGAGAGAGAGAAAACAGTGGGAAAGGGTTACTAACAATTGATTGCAGCTCTATGTACAGCGAGTTCAGATTTCAGACGGAGGTCATAATTATGAATAACTTGATTGGAAATCTACCTAACCAAACATTTAAAAAGCCGGACTGGCCTTTTATAGAAAACATTTCTCTTGCGGATCCCGAGTTTTACGTCAGCCGCCCGGTCGACATCCTGTTCGGGGCTGATGTTTACTCATTCATTATACTTGGCGGTATCATTAAAGGAGAGGACTTGAGTCATCCTATCGTGCAACAAACAAAACTTGGGTGGTTACTGTTTGGAGGAGCCAAAACATATAGATGCAACGTTTTACTACACAACATTGACGAGATCAAAAAATTTTGGGAGGTTGAAGAAATTAACGAAACATCGGATTTATCAGTTGAAGATCAAAAATGTATCGATTTTTATTCGGAAACAACAAGAAGATTAGGGGATGGACGCTATGAAGTGAGATTACCATTAAAGGAAGACATTGGCAAATTGGGATCATCAAAACAATCTGCATTAGCTCAATTTCGAAGTCTGGAGAAGAAATTTCAATAACATCCTAAATTAGAAAATAATTATAAAACTTTTATGAAAGAATACGAAACAATGGGACACATGACACCGTCGAGCGGCAGCGACGATGACGTAACGCTCGAATACTATTTGCCACACCACGCTGTAGAGAATTTGAACTCTGACCACTCAGTGTAGAGTAGTTTTTAATACGTCACATAAAACATCTTCAAATTATAGTTTAAATGAACTGCTGCACACGGGACCCAATTTGCAAACAGATCTTCAGATGCTTCTTTTGAGCTGGAGACAGTATAGGTATGGATGGACGGCTGATATTTCTAAAATGTTTAGGATGATTGTTCTGAATCCTGAGGACAGGAAATTTCAAAAAATATTTTGGAGATATTCAACAGATGAACCTATTAAAACGTACGACTTAACAACAGTTACCTATGGGACGCGACCTGCACCTTTTCTTGCCATGATGACTTTGCGGAGGTTAGCTGCAGATGAACGTAACAAGTATCCGGAGGCTGCAGAAGTAGTGGAGAAGGCTTTTTATATGGACGACTTAGTGTACGGGTCAGAAACAATAGAGTCTGGACAGGAACTTATAGCTGATCTTATTTCATTGATGAAGTCTGGTGGTTTTGATCTGAGAAAATGGTCATCTAACGAGGAGAAAATTCTACAGAACATAAGTACACAATGCGACAAGTCGGGAGATAACATTTTCACTTTTAAAACGGACAATGTTTCCAAAACACTGGGTTTATGCTGGGATTCATCTCAAGATAATTTTACCTTTCAATACGAACCTCCTCAATCAACCTCAACAATAACAAAACGAGTCTTACTATCGGAGATATCGAAGATATTTGACCCACTTGGATGGATGGCACCTTTATTTACTAAGCTGAAACTACTTTTTCAAAAACTATGGAAATATAATTTAAAATGGGATGATGAAATACCGGAAGACTTAAGTAAAGAATGGATGAGAATAAAAAATGATTTGCCGAACATTAATGAATATAAGATACCGAGATGGATTCAAGGTTATAAAAAGGACATAATAGAACTTCATGGATTTTCAGATGCCTCCATTGAAGCCTACGGATGCGTCGTGTATGCAAGGGACAAAGGTCAAACAAAAATAATATTGGTAGCTGCAAAGACAAAACTGGTGCCTCATAAACGGGCGATAAGCTTACCAAGATTGGAATTATTAGGTGCGCATTTATTGTCAAAATTAATAAATAAAATTAGGGAGGCTTTATCTCAACATCATCTGGAGTTATATGGATGGACGGACTCTATGGTGGTACTTGGTTGGCTACAGGGTGAGCCGAACCGGTGGAAAGCATTCGTTGCGAATCGAGTCGAAAAAACAACGGAAGTCATGCCGAGCGCGAGCTGGCGCTATGTGAAGTCAGAAGAGAACCCAGCGGATGCGGCTAGTCGAGGATTATATGCTGAACAGCTGAAGGAACATACAATGTGGTGGAATGGGCCCGAGTGGTTGAAGACATTTGACGGAAAGGAACACATAAAATCATATACTACGAACGAAGAAAGGAAAGGGAAACAAACTAACGTTTTAAAGGAAGAGAGTAAAGAAAATCACATGATTGATAACTTATTAAATAATTACAGTACATTTAACAAAACGGTACGAGTATTGACCTGGATTTTAAGGGCATTCACACCGATGCGCAAACAATTGCCAACGTTTCTCACATTACAAGAACTCGCTACCGCGAAAATGCTGATCGTAAAGCACGTGCAACAAAATGAATTTGAAGCGGAAATTAACAGTCTAATGAAATATACAACAGTTGATAGAAAAAGTAAATTATCTAACTTAAATCCATTTATTGATAAATCTGGTCTTTTACGTGTGGGAGGACGATTACAGAACAGTAGTTTGAACACTGAGATGCAGCATCCAAAGATCATCCCGCGAACCAGTCGTCTTACCGAACTTTTGATAAACTAAGCTCACTTATTTACGTTTCACGGTGACCCCCGCTTGACTTTGGCAAATTTTGGAGGAAACAATATTGGATACCGGGAGGACTTAGCGTCGTCAAAAACCATTTTTGAAACTGCGTTACTTGCAGGAAGGATGATCGAGTGAAGCAACATCAGTTAATGGGAAACCTCCCTGCGGCACGCACAGAGCCTGCGCCACCATTTTTTAAAACTGGATTGGACTACTCAGGATTTCTGTATGTAAAAGCAAACAAAACAAGGAATGCTGGGTCGATGAAGGGTTACATAGCTATTTTCGTTTGTATGGTGACCAAAGCTATACACTTGGAACTAGTCACTGATTTGAGTAGCTCGGCATTCCTAGCTGCGCTGAGGAGAATGTCTGCTCGACGTGGAACTCCTCGACACATCTACTGTGATTGCGGGACGAATTTTGTCGGAGCGAGCAGGATTTTGCAAGAGGAATACGAGAGAATCAAACAAACATTCGATAACGATTTTTTGGACGTGTTGGAGAGTATGGAGATCGAATTTCATCATAACGTCCCGAGCTTTCCGAGCGCTGGAGGTTTATGGGAGCGGGCTGTGCAAAGTGTCAAATTTCACCTTAAGAGAGTTGTAGGAGATCAACGTTTAACATTTGAAGAGTACTCAACGTTGTTGGCACAAATAGAGGCTGTACTAAACTCTCGGTCCCTATGTGCCCTAACAGAGAATCCGGATGACTTGGAATGCTTGACCCCAGCCCACTTCCTTACTGGACGAGCTGGAGTCACTGTTATTGAAACGACAGAGGATGCAAGGACGAGATGGCATATGACAAACGAACTTTTTAAACAGATTTGGAAGAAATGGAGATCGGAGTATTTATCGGAACGGAACGTAAGAAACAAATGGCGCCAATCGCAGAAAAATATACAAATTGGAGACTTGGTCACGATACAAGATGAAAATCTTCCGCCTGGAAAATGGGCTATGGCAAGGGTGGTGGAGCTACACCCTGGACGAGACGGTTATGTACGTGTGGTCACGTGAAAAACACAAAATGGGTTCATAAAACGTCCCATAGTAAAATTATGTATCCTGCCAATTGAGTCGGAGCTACGTGAAACAGACGCTACCTACAAAACGCCACAACAAACATCGAACCGAAGGCAAAGACACAAATGTAATTCGACACTGTATTAGGTTGCTATGGCCTTACTATTTTTCATGTCACTGGTATCGAATGCGAGCGGAACAAATAACATTACGAAGTTAAACGAAAATCAAGCCCTTTACTTTGACCCATTAGCGAAGATGCAGTTCATACAGGATCAGTGGACTTTGGTAGCCTACTATGATATGTCTCCATATTGGGAAGGAACTACAGCACTAGAGAAACTACTGGATTATGTCGCAAAAATATGCCATAAATTAGAACCGGACAATAAATGTAATATGATCATACCTCAACTACTTTTACTACTGTTGCTAAACCAACACTTTATGGAGCACTCTAGACGGCGCAGGGGTCTTATCAACGTGGTGGGATCTCTCGCGAACACCTTATTCGGCGTATTGGACCAACAATTCGCAGAACAGTATACACGAGACATAGAACTGATTAAGCTAGATCAAGGACATCTGAGGCAACTGTGGAACAACCAAACGTCTATAGTAGAATCGGAGTATAATTTGAAAAAACGAACAGAGGAGATTATGAACAAACAACATAAAATTATTAATAAACATTTAAACAATTTGGACGAAAATATTAGAATATTTCAAGGAGAAGTCAACAGATTGAGTTTGGGAGAAGATTTTGCTATGTCTGCGCTGACAGCTAGTAACATGATACAACATTTGAAGAATATACAGAATATGATGCTGGATACTATTTCGGATATATTCCACGGAAGATTTAACCTACATTTATTGTCCCCTCAACAATTACAACAACAACTCAACGTTATAGCAGGGCTTCAGAAAGGCGATACCACCTTACCAGTCGACATACACTCGGACTTACATGAAATATATAAAATTTTGATGGTCAAAGCCAGAATGACTGAACAATATTTTCTATTCGAAATTCGAATCCCGCTCATCAGCCGAGAAACATTTGACTTGTACAACGTGATACCTATTCCGAAGAAACAAGACGAGAGCATTATAACGATTACACCCGTTTCTGAGTATGTGGCTATCAACTTACAGAAAGACAACTATGTACCAATATCTCAAGGAAATTTAGCAAAATGTATATCTCGCGACAGCTCTACATATATGTGCCTTCAAAACAATCCGATATACAAAATGAAGACAGACAGAGATCTTTGCATCTTGAACAAGAATAATTTTTGCGAAACAAGTAAAACCGTATGCAAAAATATGTGGATAGGATTGGCAAACATAAATAAGTATTTTTATTATTGCTGTGAGCCATGCCAGCTGAGAACAATAACTCTCAAATTTTACCCGATTGCGTCAAAAGCAGGGTTAATGGTAATGTAATCGTATTAAATTTATTTTCAATTTTAATATTGAAATTTAGTATTTTGTAATAAAGTCGACTTTTGTACAATGCGATTCAAATAAGAATAAGATCTTACCGCCACCATTTTGTGACGTCATCCTGTCAAACTAACTTCACATCAGTAAGGTGTGCAAAAAAAAATGGGTAAAATAAAACTAAAGCTAAAATTTATTTTAAGTATGATAAATTAGTAATGTCCTTTCTGCATTACTATGTACTATTTTAGGATAAAAACTATTTTATGTCATTCCCGGGTCTCAAACTATTTACAAACTATATTTTAACTAATTGGTTCTGTGGTGGAATCGTGAAGGGGTAACAGACAGATGTAGACTGGGTTACTTTCACATTCATAATATAAGTATTATTGTGAATAGTTTCTAATACACGTGATATGTAATTGAAATGATTTCTGTAATTGATTGATAAGTAATTGGTAAATACGATTACATTCCATTGTAAATTGTTACTGTAGGTACTTGGACTAATTGATTACTGATGTTGATCGGTTAAAAATAATATGATTGGCAATCACAGAAGTAATGGTAATACTTGATTGTTAATCTAATTACTCTCTTCCCATTGCTAGTATGTACTTGTATTAATTACTCCCACAAAGTATTAAAATAAAATATTGAAAATAATTATATTTTCCCGACCTAGCAACCTCTTCAACAACAACCAACATATTCCTTAACTTCAAATCAAAAGAGTCATTTAAAAATGTTTGCCATATTTACAATTAGTTTTGCACTTTTTAGATGTAAACAGTGGGTCAAGATAACTGGCAAAGAAGACTTGGCTTATGTACCAATAGAAAAATTACACCAATTAAAATATAATATAAATGTGGAAAACACTTTAAACTTAAAGATTTTAAAAAGAAAAAAAAAACCAGCTCAGAAAAAATGCTGTTCCATCTATGGAAATTACTGCTGATCCATTACCAGAAGAAATATTGAAAGATTTCCCATTACACGTGGCGAAAACAGATGTGGATATTGGTTTGTTTGATTATTTTAATAACACCTAAAAAAAATGTTTTTACATAACGCGATTATTTAAAAAAAAAATTATTTTTTTTACAGATTTTCGATCACAAATATTACAAGAACATTCTTATTATAAGTTGGGATCTGGTGTCAGTCATATAAGTAAGTGACTTATTTCTATAGCATCTGTACACATTTCTTTATTCTTATTTTCAAAATCATTGATTACATGTTGACTTTGTAGCACCAAATCTGGATACGGCACCAAACCTGCATACAGCACCGAATCTGGATACAGCACCGAATCTGGATGCAGCACCGAATCTGGATGCAGCACCAAATCTGGATACAGCACCGAATTTGGATACAGCACCGAATCCGGATACAGAACCGAATCTTGATACAGTACCGAATCTGAATACGGTGCCAAATCTGGATACAGCACCGAACCTGGATACAGCACTGAATCTGAATACAGCACCGAATCGGGTTACAGGTTCACAAATACTACAAGAACACTGTTATTTTAAGTCTGAATCTGGCGTCAGTCATATAGGTAAGTCACCTATTTCTATAGCATTTGTACACATTTTCTTGTTCTTATTTTCAAAAGCATTGATTTCATGTTGACCCTCTAACACCGAGTCTAGATACAGCACCGAATCTGGAAACAGTACCGAAATTGGATACAGCTCTGAATCTGGATATAGAAACACTTCAGTCCAATCAATTCCTTCAGTCAATAGGATCCTGCCTCACAGGTATTTCATTCATTTTGCAATTCTTACAATACTAACTAGGACGACCAAGCTGTACTCGGTTATTTTTTACAAAAATCAATTTTTTTGCTTTGTCACTCCTTAAATACCGAGTTTCATCAAAATCGAGATCTTCATTATAGCGATGAAGATAAAATGATTTAAAGTATAGGATTAACTGATTTCTGAATCTCTGTCTTCCAGTTACAGATCATTGTATTATTTCGCTTTTTACAGAACCTTCAAAAACGAATGCACATGTAACGTTGAAAAGAAAAAGATCTTACAGTACTGATTGTTAGGGAACTGTATTAGAACCTTTGAAAAAAAAAAGAACCAGCAGACCAAGTGCGTTTTTACACTATTTTTTTAATGAATTTCGTACTTTTCAATATTGTATGATTATATTAATTGGTTATCATCAAAATTATTGCCAAAATATTCATACGAAAGAATGTAGACTGGGTCCAAAAAATATTAGTTTATTTAATCCCTCAATAAGATTATGCAAAAATTATAGACCTATATTTTTTACTTTGGTGGCAAGTAAAAAAAAACTCAAAAAATAAATGGGAATGGAGGCGATTTAGGTCATCTAATAGTGAATATCGTACCTGATCTTAGAATATTTTTTGCTAATCAGAAAAAAATACAATATTTTTTAATAATCAAAAGTAGATTATTAAAAATACTATATTTTTTTCTGTGATTAGCTAAAAATAAAATGTCACCACCCATACTACTTCGCTTTCTAATTGTTTTAATTTCTGTACCTCTCTGTTACAGAACCTTCAATAACGATTCAAAATAATTTATCAGACTCACCCAGGAAGAAAAAATTACGGAAGCAATTAGAAAAAAGCAAAATTACAATTAAACATCTTAAAAAGAAAGTTGCTCAATTGGACAAAGTAAATTCGCCGGTACTAAAAAGTCTTATTTCTGCTGCTGTGCAAAACCAAAACCGGAAACCTCAAGGGAAACGTTGGACCAAAGAAAATAAAAGCATAGCACTCGCTATTTACAAGAAATCTCCCAAAGCTTACAGATATATTCATCAATTCTTACCAATGCCAAGTGTTAGAACCTTACAAACAGTACTCCAAAATATCAAAATGGATACAGGCATATATCCATGTGTCATGACACATTTGAAAAAACAAGCAGAAAATATGTCTGAAAAGAACAAAGTGTGTGTTTTAATGTTCGATGAAATTTCATTAAAAAAAGATTGATTTACGATGTTACTTCTGACAAAGTTGATGAATACGTGGATATTGCAGCCGAAGGTGGCAGAACTCAAGATATAAGCGGATCACGCTTTGGTTTTAATGCTCCAAGGTATACATAAAAAATTCAAACAACTGTAACGATTCGCAAATACGCACTCGTTATTTCCATTCTCAAATACCTTACAAACTTGCAGGAATGTATTTATCCTTTTTTCAGTCGGATAAAATATTATAGTAATTGACAAAAGAGAAGAAATTCGATAAAAATAAAAAGAAGCTTGGATCAAAACTGACAGAGAAAAAAGTAGTTTTGTTTTGGAGATGAAGTAATTTTGTTACAAAAATAAAGATCTTTCCAAAGATTTATTTGTAGAGAAATTTGTGGAATCTAAGAAGCGGTAAAGGTTTAAAGATCGACCACAGACGTGGATTGCTTAGGGCATCTATTAGTCTAAATCCGTCACTGTATACTATACAAGGACAAACCGGGGTAAGGTTTTAACTCTATACTATTTTAAAGAAGATTATCACGAGAGCATATGGATCTTCAGATGAGATGAAAGGAATAATGATGAAAAGGTATTTAAACTTTTGATTCCAATTTTACTACCAAGTTAACCCTATTTGGATACGGTGTTTGCGTTGAAAAGTATGTATGTCTACTAAGATGAGAGAGGTAGAATCTTTCTCTCAGCCTTTGCCCTACATTTACAATATGTGATCCCTATGTGGGATGAATTAATCAATATAAGTTTATTTCCTGTATTTTCTCTAATCTGAGTTAATTATAGCTTTGTTTAATAAAAACGACACGACGAGTTTACGATGAGATGATATGATCTATGAGGATTCACCTAATTTGTAAGTGATTTGTACTAATAAACTCTATTGTAATCTTTAGACTGGATTACGGTCCAAGGACCTTAGGTTCTTATGTTCCAAAGGAACCTGAACAGCGTTTACATTTTCTGAAGATAACATATTTATTCTTGTCATTGACTTGAAGATACTTATAATCATCTGTTACATCAGATATCACTGATATGTTTAATGTTTACTGATTTTGTTGTTAACTATGTCACCACACGAATACTTATCCTTCCTGGAGTATTGTTATCAAAACTGGAGTTATGTAAAATGATTCAATTTCAGAAAGCAATAGCTTTGTTATTATACTTACTTACTCTGGTTGGCTGGCTTGTTCAGTGGAGTGATGATTTGTCTTGGAAAAGTCGAGACTTGAGGTTGGATTGAATAATTCTAATACTTATCTATATATTATTTTGGACCATCTAAGCAGGCTGTGTTGACACTTTACTGAGTTATGCTAAAGTCACGCTCAGAGGATGATTCCCGCTGCAGCGCAAGGAAGATTCCTTCATCATCGTCAGTGTTATGTACACACTTGTTTAGAGAAGCCTATTTCGTCGTAAACATTCCCTTTGGACATAGAAAAGTTATGATCTGGAATGAAGTCTACTGACTAAGAGACTTATATTATGTGAACAACATTTATTAGAATTATCTAAACCGATTCTGGTTGAGGCTTATCTTTGGACATTGTTGCCATGGCCTTTTGAATAAGCTTAGTCTTAACAGACCTTTAACTATGTATTCTAATTGCTGTTTTAACATAATATCAAAGATATTATGATGTTCTATCAAACACGGAGAAGTCGTGTAGAACTAATAAAATTACCTACTGACAAAGAGGTATTTCTTAAACAATATTACAAATTATGTACACTATGGAATTAAGCTTCTATTGCTGTCTGAAATGACTTCTACTCATCTTCATGAAACCTTATAATCACAGTATTTGTTATTACAGTATTTATTTATTACACTTATATATACTGACAAGACAGACTAGAACAAATATTTGTAGAATGCTCTTCTAGCAATCAGTTTCCAGTTGATTTGATATAATACTTTGATGCTCAGACCGGGATACTGTATAAGTACAGGTCTCGAAGCTGCTGGAAATGCTTGGCGAGCTTTACTCGCATTCCTCCCTCTGTCTCTTGCCTGAAAAGGCTTATTAGAGTAAATATTTATGTATGATGCTGAGCATTTGCAGACCCTCGGATGGAAAGTGTCAGTCAGGGTCGAACTTACAGTGAACGCGGGGAGGGGCGTTCTCTTTATCCATAATAAAATAATGAGCGAATGTCTATAATATAAATATGTATATGTAAGTCTATCCTTCTACATAAAGAACTGAACATGCTACAGAACTTCATCTCTCTAATTCTCTAATTTTAGTTTTATTATTTAATACTGAATCCTAAATACAACTGATTTATATGTACTATGAATGGTGGAACGGAACGTGTTGCGCTAGAATCAGAGTTACTACTTTGTACAACTTGGGTCCACTACGATGACGATCACCGCCTCATAATAATTATAATCAGGACTCACCAAGTTCAAGATAAAGATTTATAGTAAGAGAGGTCTCATGGTAAATTAAGGTATTTATAATTTATTTCTTAAGTTTATAGATAATTTAAATAGGTAGTGTTTAGGATGTTACATCTTGGTGCAAAGTGCCAGGATGTCTCATCCAGGTTGTTACACAACCTGTATCTCATTATTTCGTCAAGGGGACCATTTCGAAACAGAAATTAGCTATCATTATAAAAAATACTGGATATACTGTTATTAGTACGGTATGCGACCAGGGCCCAACAAATGTTGGAGCTTTAAATTTGTTAAAATGCCTTTGCGGTAACCCTGATGATTCGAATTGTTTTATGGTAAACAATGAAAAAGTTTTCATTATATATGATGTACCGCATCTATTTAAGTCTATAAGAAACAATTTTCTCAGTGGAGGCACTTTGGTTATGGGAAATAAAAAAGCAAAATGGTCACATTTGGTAGAGATAGAAGAAAGAAACAGGAGCACTCTCCATTTCAAAAAGATCACGAAATTGCATGTGAAGCCAAAATTTCGTTCAAAAATGAGAGTTAAATTAGCTGCCCAGATACTTAGCAACACTACAGCTGCAGTTTTAAAGTTAGTTTCGGAAAGTACAAGTATATCTAATCAAGAGCACAGCCGTGAAATTTTGGAAACTGGTGAAATAATTGAAGATTTAGACCGTCTGTTTGATTGTACTAATGGGCAATCATCGCCGAAGGATGTAAAAAAACATCTAAGAGAAAACGTGCGCAAAAACAGCTTCCACCATAGACTATGAAACGAATATAAAAATAAATCAAAAAGTCTTTATTTCACTAAATCAGATAGTCACTTAAGACTGAAAAATATCAGGTGTGTCAATGGATATGTTATAACTCTAAATTCCCTGCAGGATATTTGGAAGTATGTGGAAGGCAAACAATTCAAATATTTGAATCTTCGGCAGTTGAACCAGGATTCACTAGAGAATTTATTTGGAATAATCAGACAACATAGCCCCACAAACCATAATCCAACATGCCATCATTTTCACTCAGCCCTAAAGTCTTCAGTTATTACTCGCCTAAACACACCAAGAAGTCGGGGTTCAAATTGTGAAAATGACAATAATAAACTACTTTTTGTCTTTCATGATATAGTTTTTCAAAAAGCCAGTGCAAAAGCAGAAAAGTATGATGTCAAAAACCTAATACCACAGTCAAATGAAGATACTCCTATAGTACACATTGAGGATTATGAAGAAACAGAACTAGAGGAACTGCAAATGGAAGAATTGTTGAAAATGTTTGATAAGCAACCAGTTGGTTAACATCATAATATCTTTGATATTATGTTAAAACAGCAATTAGAATACATAGTTAAAAGTCTGTTAAGACTAAGCTTATTCAAAAGGCCATGGCAACAATGTCCAAAGATAAGCCTCAACCAGAATCGGTTTAGATAATTCTAATAAATGTTACATAAACAGTTGTTTATGTGAGTGGATATTTGGCTATGGCTATTTTAAAAAAACAGAAGTGTCAAGAATGCTGCAGAAATTTAAAAGTATCAGATCCTGTACAAAACTCTATGTACAGTTATATAGCTTTGCGAGAATGGTGGAGTAACAAGACTTCTCTTACGTATCCGTCTCTTTAGCTTTGCAAGACTGTCGATTTATGTACGAAGATTTTTGAGTGCGAAGTACGTGACCAATTATTTCGTGAAAATATTGGTGAATATTTTTTTACTATATTGATGACTAAATGTGACATGACATGGATCTGTGCCGATCATAGGCATATTATTACTGAGTTGCTATTGCGTCGCGTGACTCATCTACTTATTAGAAATGAATGCCAAATTTTAAATAATTTATTTGCGGAGGCTGAAGAGACATCTGCAGATTACACGAAAAAAGCGCAGCAACAAGCAATCGCGAAATAATAAACCTGTAATTTTGCTTGGGTATGTATATTAATTAAGCCGACAAAGTGGTAAAATAAAATAATTTATTTTATCACTTTATCGGCGTATTTTAATATTGTAATCTCTCACACATCCCTTCAATTCAATGGACTGGTTTCAAATTTTTTCCCATAACTTCTATTGTCTTCAGTTTTTAGATGTAAACAGTGGGTCCTCAAGACTTGGCTTTCGTGCTGATATAAAAATTACATCAATTTAATTAGTATATGTTTGGAAAGCATTTAAGACCTAAAGATTTAAAAAGAAAAAAACACAATGCTGATCCGTATATTGAAATTACTGCAGATTCATTATCAGAAGACATTTTGAAAATGTTCCCATTACACGTGGCTAAAACAGCTGTCAAAGATCAAGATGCTCTTCAATGTGTGGACTGGATATTGGTTTGTTTGATTTTTGCAATAACACAATAAAACGTTTTTACATAACTTTTATATTACAGTCTAACTTGAATTTTATTTTCACTTTTTGCAGATTTTCGTTGCAAGAATTGCACAAATATTTCAAAAATACATTTATTTTGTAGTCTGGATCTAGCATCAGTAATTTACGTAAGAAATCTGTTTCTATAGCATAAGAACACATTTTCTTATTTCTATTTTTAAAAGCCAATTCCTATTTCATATTTGCTTCAGATCTAATATCGATTCTGGATGCGGCACCTCCTCAATTAAAAAAAAAGATGCAGGATCTTTTTTTCAATTGAGGAGGTGCGGGTGCTCAAGTGCATATTTTATACCACTTTTTATATTTTTATTAATTTATGTTATATTTTATTTATTTTTAAATACATAAAAAAAATAAGTTTATAAATAATCACTTTATTCACCTCTTGTAATAGTTATTTAATTTCTTTCTGCATTTGTGCCTCAAAGGCCAATTAATTATTTCGCTTTTTAATTGTTACAGAACATTCAACATCGTGTCAGGAGCTTAACATGTTCAGTTAAGAAGAAAAAGATCATCTAGCACAGTCTTAGGAGACTGTATCACTTAATTTGAGAAGAAAAAGCTCCAGAATCCCACGTGCTTATTATTGTTTTGTGACGTTTTATTGTACAAAATATATTTTTTAAATCTGGAGACTACTCTTTTCTAATTATTTTTTTATTTGCCTTTTTTAAACATTCAACAAATTAAAATTCTATCGATAATAGTAATGGATAGAATCTACATTACGCACATCCCTATTTTGTCTTCTATGTTGGCTGCATTGGCAACACGACATCTGTCATTGTCTGTGTAGGTTGGCAAAAGAGCATTAAGTGTGTTTTCTATAAATCGACTTTTTTATTTTTTTACTATAGTCATACTTCGTACATCTGAATACAAGGTGATCAACGTCGCCTTTTTCGCCTAAAGAACAATCACATGTGGCTGAATCAAAGACACCGATTCGGCGTAAGTGATTGGGAACACAGCAATGGCCAAATCTTAGTCTAGATATGGTAGATGTCACCTTTTTGCTAAAATGAAATTTAGAAAACCAGGGCTTTAAACAAAGTTCAATATGTAAACGTCGATAGCGCTCCCCTTTAAACAAACTAGATTTTTCCCAATCAGAGTACCACTCTTTTAATAGATTCTCACGGGGTAATTCTAAAAGGTCTTGGGTATACACTCTATTATTTTCAGTACAACCCTGCACTTTTGCTAATGCCGCCAGCTCATCTACAAACTCATATCCTTGAATGCCTGAGTGACCAGGTATCCACGCTAAAGTGACGAACAAATTTAAATCATGGCATTCGTTTAGTTTATATTTAATCTCAAGTGAAAGAGGACAAATTGATTTCTTCTTAAATGGGTTTGATAAAAGAGATTGGAGCAAGCTTAAAGAGTCAGAAAATATATAAGACTTCTGAACTTTGTTTAAAATAATATATTTAATACATTCGAGAATAGCCATTCCTTCTCCCACAAAGTTTGAGCACAATTGTGAATATTTATAAAGATGGAAGTTAAGTGTCTTAAAAAGGCTGCTCCAACACTATGGTCACAAATGGTTAAAGATTTAGAAGCATCAGTATAAAATATTTCAGAGTTAGGTTCCAGATGATTAATAAAAGAGTTAAGTTTCGAGTTCGCACTGCTTGATCCTTTCTGTATGTCGAGGGACAGCTTGACATCCGGTTTAAATATCAAAATTGCATAGTCAAATGAGAAAATAGGATGACAATCATATTTGTGTTCAGAGCAATTAAGGTCTTCAAATCTTCTGTGACTAGCAACCAAATGAGGAATTTCCTTTTTACGCCAGTAAGTGTTTTGCCTATGCATGACTTCACTAAGAACTCGAAGTTTTAAATTTAATGGGTGGTTTTGATATTCTTGAATTTTATATATAAACCTATCAGAAAGATATTTTCTACGAAGCCATAAAGGAGGTTCCGAGCATTCTATTTGTAGGGCATTTGTTGGTGTACTCTTCATTGCACCAATGACTATTCTGAGGCTTTTGTATTGCAATAAATCTAATTTATGAAGAGCTTGTTTTTGTTCTAGACAAACAGTTATAGATCCAAAGTCAAATAAACTTCTGACTAATGCATTGTACATTAATCTAAGAACACTAGGATGTGATCCCATTTGCAAAGTACGCCGAGCAAAGCCACAGCCGCCAGCCACCGGAGACCTGCCACGAGCCCGCCTGGATCCTTTCCACCGCCCGTTCACTAACTGCGGGGTGGATTATTTCGGGCCCATGATGGTGAAGATTGGACGTCGCCGAGAGAAGAGATGCGGCGCGCTATTTACGTGTCTCACCACTCGCGCCGTACACATAGAACTCGTGGCGTCCCTCTCCACGGACTCTGCACTCATGGCGTTGAGAAGAATGGCTGCACGGCGAGGTTGGCCGAAGATCATGTACTCGGACAACGCAACGAACTTCCACGGAGCAGATCAAGAACTTCGGGCAGCATACACAGAGTGGACACCAGCTCTACGCAACGAAGGCCTGCTACGACGTATGGAGTGGCGTTTTATACCACCTGGGGCACCTAACCAAGGAGGTGCTTGGGAGCGATTGGTGCGCTCTGTGAAGACCGCGCTCTCCGCTACACTCCGTGAGAAGGAACCAACAGAAGAGGTGCTGAGAACTCTGCTGACTGAGGCGGAGTTTTCAATCAACGCCCGACCATTGACCCACGTTAGCGTGAGCCCCCATGACCCAGAAGCACTCACGCCTAATCATTTTCTGCTGGGGTCATCAATGGGCCTCCCTACCACAGGCCCCTGCGACGAAGCCGACAGGAGGGCCTGGAGAGCAAGCCAAGCGCTCGCCGATCATTTCTGGCGGCGCTGGCTAAGAGAGTATCTCCCCACTTTGGTACCACGTGGCGAGCCAAGGAACAACAAGCGCTCGCTGCACGTTGGAGACATCGTCATCGTAGCCGACAGCACGCTGCCAAGGAATGTCTGGCCAATGGGTATCGTCGAGCGCACCTACGAGGGACCAGACGGATTCATACGCGTCGCTGACGTATGAACGAAGACAGGAGTTTTCAAGCGTCCGGTCAGCAAGCTCGTCGTGTTGGAGAAACAAGAGGCTACGCAAGCTGCGCCGGGGGGAGAGATGTAAAGGACAACGAGCCTGCCCGCCGAACGCCGCCCCGACCAACAGCCGACCAATCAGAGCGCCTACTTTAATTTATTTATCTTGCTTCCGATTGGCCGATGAACTCATCGGTATAGTATGCACTCGCTCCTGATTGGCCGGCGCACTCACCGGTGTCGCACACAAAGGCGCTATTGTTATTTGTAATAAAAAGCGGCCGAGGGCCCATTGATTCATTCAGTGCATTCGGTGATTTCATTGTGAACAGACCTCGGGAACAATAAAGAAGAAAATATATCGAAGTGGCGTTTTAATATACAGTCCTCTACAAATACCAAATTCAGTCAACCGGTGTTTTGCGATAAATTTGATTTAACAGATGTGGCTGAATTTGTAAGTGTAAAAAATAAAAATAATAAGAAAAAGAAATTGGTAAATACTCCATTTAAAAACGAAATTGATAGGCAATCTCTGCGGCCCTTTCAACAGGCTTTAGCGGAAAATTTCAATATTTGTAGAAAGTCTGTAGCATCCTGTTCAGAAAAAAAATATAATGTCTATAGATAAAATATATTGTCACAAGAATCACCTATATATAGAAAATTATATAATGAAAAAGACTCTGGCCCATATATGGTACATGTCACCTTAATGTCTGAGCCTGCCTGAAATATCTCGGTATACCCCCTAAAATTTGGCAATTTTTTGATGAAAACCAAAATGGGAAACATTTTTCAGGATGGAATCAAAAGAGTAGGGCGTATTCGGCTATCAGTTTCTTTCAAATCACATACTGATGCCAACAATTTTTTAAATCTAATGAGTAATAACTCCTCATATAGAGTAGTCACCCCAACATATAATATTTGCAAAATGGGGTTGATAAAAGTATCCCTGTAGAGTGGACACATGAAGATATCCTAGAAAACCTTCAAATCCCAGAAGGTTATGGCCAAATTATTAAAACCCGTAGATTGAGCAGAAGATCTGTTAATGCAGATACAGTTTCCTGGACTCCTACTCAATCTGTAGTATTAACCTTTGATGGACAGGCCCTTCCCCAAGAGTTATTTCTTTCTTCTCTAGTATACCAGTAGAACAATATATTTACCCAACTATAAGTACAATGTTTCAATTGTCGTCGCTTTGGTCACACCCGTGACCAATGTAGGAGCAAACCAAGATGCAACAAATGCAGTGGAGAACACAGTGGGTTTGCTTGTAAAGTTACTGATTTTAAGTGTGCCAATTGTGCCGGACACCACATGGCAACAAACAAGTCGTGCCCTGAGTTTCTAGGCAGGTAAATATTAAAAAACATATGTCGCAGAACCCTATCTCCTACCAAGAAGCATCCCAATTATATCCTATAGTAAGTAAATCTTACTCACAAGTTATTTCCACATCAGCACCACCATCTCCCTCCCATATTAATAATTATAGTAGCTCAAACTACCAATCTTACAAAAAGACAGTTGTTCAAAAGAATAAGCCAGCTCCTGTTCTCTCTAAAGGGTATGATAAACGAGAACATGACTCACTAATTCGCTCTATTAGTTTTGACAACAGTCAAAGCGCTACAGGATCTGCACTTAAGCAATGCAGCAAGGATGCATTACCCTCTTCAGATGACATTAATCAGTTGTTATCAACACTGATAAATGTTATTGTTAAATCCAATTTACCTGAACACGTTGCTCTCCCACTTATTAACCAAATATCAGTTGCAATTTTAATATTTTTAAACATGGATCAAGTCCTTTAGTGGAATTGTAAAAGTATAGTTTCAAAAAAACATGAAATAATCAATTTCATTAACACACATAATTTATTTCTACTAGCTATATCGCGAGATCAGAAGTCAATGTCATTTAAATTTTGTCGTATTAAACAGCTCATGCAAACATATATCGGCTAGAGTGCATTTGAAATCGAATTGTCTAATACGTAAAAATAAACATAAAAAAATCATTTCCACATTATTATTTATAAATAAGATGCCATCGAATTACATAGTACAGAGATGCAAATCCCAATGGAATAATAAAGAAAATTGTGACAAAACTATTAGCTTTCACAGGTGAGCACATATTTTTCACTTGTAATCATAGATTTTTATAGGTGCACATAATACATTTTTGTCTGAAAATTGAGTGCAATCCTTCCCATTTTATTATAAATAGACAACATAGTAATTTATGCTTATATTTCTTATTATTTAAGTATTTCGTAAGCTGTTCGTTATTATTGACATTTTTGATAATAGGGTTAGAAAAAGCTAGTCGATAAAAAATATACCACATAATTTATTTTTCATTTTGAAATTAATCATGAGAGAGAAAAAACTTGAATGAAAGAATTGATGATCAACCGAACTTGTGAAGTTCGATCGAAATTATGGGAGTAGCATAGCATCATTTTAAATTGGCTGTGACAGACGGACAGACAGACAGACGTACAAGTGATTCTATAAAGGTACCGTTTTTTAATTTTTTTTACGGAATCTAAAATCATCACACATTAACATTTGTACACAATGTTTTGTTGAAGGGACCGTACCGTACCAACATTGCTACTATCAACCAACCCTTCTTTTGGCTTCGCCGCAATCGGGTAAAGATCAAACGTTGATTTATAATTATTTAGATAGGTAGTGAAAAATAATTTGTTTATAATTTAAAAGTTTTTTATTACTGACTATTTGCTAACCCTATTACCCGTGCACGAGGAGTATTTCTCAAAAGTATCGATGTCAATATTCATGTCATACCTCCCTCGGGGTTCACAAACAGTGTACGCTTTCAATTTTGACGTCGAAGTCTCATTCTTGCAACAGTAAATTCCCTTAACAGAGAAAGGGACACAAGATGGGTTTTATGCCAGATTATCTCTTATTGAACCTAAAAATCTTTGGTGGTGGGCCAGAGTGCGTGTGTAAATTAGTGTGTCCACGGCACGGCGTCGCCGTCCCGTTGCCGGAGCCTCCACCGTGCCGTCGCCATGCCGGCAAGTAGGTCCTTTGATTTTTTCAAGGAATCTTCTGGCGATAAATCTATTGATGGCACATAGGTATATGATCGTATAAAATGATAGTGTAATATCAGCCTATGTATAGTAGTGACCAAATGGGGATTTTAGGTAGAAAATGAGTTTTACTCTGGCAACACTGTTCAGTAACATTTCATCCCTTGCTCCTTGTTCTTTCATTAAATTGTAGCTCGGACGGAAATATTTTTTCATCAATTTTGGGAAGGGTGTTTCTGCCCAGTGTATTTTTAATTTTCACATATGTATGGTGTACGTTTTTGTAATATGTTGTAGCGTCGTCTTTAGCCCCATTTACTAGATAATGCAATAACGATTAGTATGATAAGTCAATATTTCTCTTTTTGTTTGTGATTGTGTACCTATCACTTGATAATGATTCGTTAGCGCCAATGTGGTATGGCACTGGTTACAATTCGTCGTTCTCCGAGCGTTCAGACACCAAAGAAAACGGTGAGTTAATTATGCCGGATGTTAAAGGTGATCGTGCTTGACTGCTGTCGAGACAACGAGTCCTAAGTCCTACCTAGCAATAATGTTGCCCAAAGCATGACAGATGAAGTTTGTCCTACTTATTTCTTACGTTCAAAAAATAAATATTTTTATGATACATAACCTCATAATTTAAAATATAGCTAGGTACCTATTTTCTTTATGTATGGTGTATGCCTCTATCCTTGACAGTAAGCTCAACAAGTATTACTTACAAACTAAAATATAAGAGTAAAAGAAAAAAATGATATTCTTTAGGCAAAGATAAGGCTAAAAGATAATACAATTACTAACATAAACTTTAGGCAGCTGAGGCCTTTGCAACTGCCAAGTAAGTATAGCTACAGCCCTACAGTGCTTATTACATAGAGCATCTGATACTGCACTCCATACTTAGTAATCACAGTATTGTGGTGTATTTTGTAGAGGATTTGCACAAGCTCTGAAAGTGCTTCACAGTATTCCAACTTTTCAGCTTTCTTTACGTCTACATATATCCTTCCTTATATGAGCATTTGAAAGGCAAAGTGTAGCAAATAGCTGTATAAATGTATGATCTCTTGCTGATCCAGACTTCTGGTTTGAATGCGACCAAAATTATAATTCCAAATATTATTTTTCCAATATTACTAGTAACTTACCGATTAAGTTTTGAGAAACTTTACTGGGTAACTTCCCATACAGTAACATTTCTAGTAACTTACAAGCAAGTTTCGGCAAACTTACTAAGTAACTTACTGTACAGTAACTCTCTGGGTATTTCTCAATGTACTATCAAGTTATTTAGTAAATTTTTTGACAAGTTTCTGTCTGGGAATAAAAATGGTCAGTTTACAAGTAAAAATAAAATACTTTTTACCAATCAACATTAAATTTGGCTGAAGCATTAGTATCACATTGTAGTAATTAGTACTTAAATCAAGAATTTTTGAGATCACAAAAGTATTTTCAGGCATAATCACAGTAAGTCACTGTATACATTTTAAAAATCTAAATGTGTACAAATTATACAATAACAGGCTTTTAAAATTTTCTGTAATGATTTACAGTACATTTCATCACGGTCAGCTAAACTTAATAACAAAAAACAAAAGTAAACAACAAACCTAACAATTTAAAAGTTATAAAAATGTTAAGGAACATCAGTCTTCTTCAGAGCTTTCAGAAACCCTTATTATTATTTGATTGTTCCTCCTTTAAGTATTGAAACTGCTAGAAGAATCTCTGTCTGTAAAATGAGTGGTGTCTATTTCCGAGTTTCCTAATAAAGTATCAAAAAAATCCATCTCTGAATCGGATTCCGATGATGAAGAGAAGACTATACTGCTTCTGTTAGTTTATGAGTCATCTAAAAGAGTTTTATTTGCTGGATTTCGACTGTATGGTGCTCATCATCACAATCATCATGACCATGAATAAATTAACTGGAAATTTATTCATGGTCATGATGATTGTGATGATGAGCACCATACAGTATGTATCGGAAGTTACACAGTAAAGTTTGTATTATGAATTGTATTATGATATAATAGGTATACTAAGGTAACTCATATATGGTTAATATTATAAAAAAAAATATTTATACACAATATAATACATTACCTATGTACTTACATCATCATCATCATTTCAGCTGCATAACATCCACAGCTGGACATATGTAGGTCTCCCCAAACATTTCCAAAATGACCCATCTAGAGCGGCCTGCATCCAGCCCCTTCCAGTGACCTTAGTCAGATAGTCAGACCACCTTGTGGGTCTTAGACTTAGTCAAAAGTCAAAAGTCAAAAATCATTTATTTATCTTTGGATATTTATATCACTTGATAATTGTCATTTCTTTTTTCTTTCTTTCGATTTCTTAATAGTTGTTGACGTCAGATCATTTACTTACAACTAAGTTTACTGCCGCCTCCAAAGCGCAAGTACAGAAGAAGTGGTAACAAACTGTACTGCAGCATTTTCTCCAAAAACATCAACTTTACAATTATACTGATATTAAAGTTAGATATGTGGACTGAGAATACATTGCTATGTCCAAATTATTAATTAAGAATGATGTCAAATTTGAAATTAATGTCAATTTGTATTAAAGTACATGTACCGATTGTACTAAAATTATGTCATTTGTGAATGTACAAATATAAACCTTTAAGAGGGACCCGCGCCAAGCTCAAGCCAGACGTTTTTGTCTTTAAGATAATTATCGGTTCCGTAATAAGCCTTCTCACAAAGTACTTTCTTTACATAAGTTTTAAATTTTCTATCTGGATTCTGGCAATTTATTATAAAACTTTATACAGTTTCCCTTAAACGATTTACTGACTGTTTTCAGCCTATAATTAGCATGCCAGTATGTGGTTGCCATTTGAGAACCTTTTGTTGCCCCATCTGCCATTGGTTCGTCGCGCTATGTGCTTCGCCCTCTGCCACTTCAACGAGCAAATCCGCTGGGCTATGACAGTGACAGTGACCCAATTAAAAAAAAATGTAGCCTATGTCACTCAGGGATAGTGTAGCTTTCCAATGATTAATTTTTTTTTAAATCAGTCGAGTAGTTTTGGAACCTATTTGATGCAAACAAACAAATAATCTAATCTTTCCTCTTTATAATATTAGTTTAGATTACACGTTGGGTTACATTATTAAAGTATAAGTAAGGATCCCTAATTTAAATAAAAATAAAATGTAGCCTATGCCACTCGGGCATAGTGAAGCTTTCCAACAGTGAAAGAATTTTTAAATCAATCCAGTAATTTCAGAGCCTATTTAATGCAAACAAACAAACAAACAATTATTAAACCTTTCTTCTTTATAATAATAGTTTAGATTATGTATGACCATTTAAAATTATTATTTAATTTTGATGTTATCATGAATGTTTATTATTTCATTTTGAAAGTTTTTTTTTTCCAAAACCCATTCACGGTTTATTTATATTTCACTTGTTAGTAGCAAGTCACAATTCACCATATAGTCATGGCAGCTCATAAACTATCTATACAGATGAAATTTTTAGCATTCTTTGCTTTTACCATTTTGCTCTTTTATCATTTTGTGCTATTAACATTTTGCTTCTTTAACATTATGCACCTAAACGTGATGCGCCTAAACGTGAAAGGCTACACATTACATAAGCTTTTTTTTATTACTATCTTATCTTCAAAATCTAATAGGTCCACACGGGGGCGCTCAAGCTCAGAATAAGTACTAGTACTCACGTACAGAAGTCTTACTCTAAAGAGAAATTCAAAGAAATATCTACTTAATGTTGTTAGAGATATGGTTTAATTTAGCTCGCATCAGAAATCGACACCTCCTCGTTTAAATACCTAGAATTTCAGTTGCAAGCCAATGTCATCCTCATTACTCTAAACAAACGGTTCATAATAGGTAGGCACCTGCAAAAAACCGATTGAGTGAGCCGTTTGCCGGGGATGACTGTTACAAGTTACTACTATACGTGTCGCTGGCAATTCGCAGCCAACGCAGCGACGCAAGACACCGCGCACTGCGCTGCCGCGGCGCGCCGTTTCATTAGAGTTACGAATGATAACGTTTCTACACATTATTTCTCTAACCATATTATGCCACTAACAGAAATAAAATAATTGATCGTCAATTTCAAACTTAAGAAATCCCTTTCATTTTCGTCCGTAAAAGTCACCTACCTAGTAATGGTTATGCGATTTTTTTCATCCTACATAAGTATTAAACGTGTATAAATAATTTTTCGTAATAATAACCATATATACCTTGTATACCTATCATATAATAATTCATAATATACTAAATACCAAGGTACGTAGACGTACATAATAATTTCACAATAATCACTTTAGTAGTAGACCTTAACTTTAAGCATCCTAAGAAAACTTAAAAAACCTTTGGGTCGCAGTCCTTAAGCAAATAAACAATGCACAGTTTTTTGAAGTGAAAACTTATTTAGCGACGTTGTACACTTTTTTTGTAATGGGTAATAAATTATAAACTCGCGTCAGGGCGTCAGGACCATAGAATTATAAGAGGCAAAGAAGGCGTACTAAATTAGCACAGGATTAAATATAATCATCTTTTCTTTTCTTATGGCATGTGTAATGCGTTAAAGCGAGATCTCAATACATATTTTATTTCTTTTTTCTGTAGGTTTTCACAAGCCTTTTTGCATACTAGTGGTGTCCATTATCGATATTTTCTCGTATAGATAATTTCAATACACATACTCGTAATTTGCTGATTTACGCATAGATACGCATTTTTTCTGATCAAAAGGTTCCGGGTTTCCGGAACCTTTCGATCCGGAAACCCTGAACCGGACCTTCAAAACAATAACGCCGATCAGTTCTTAAGTCTGAAATGAGAGAAGAAGGAGAAGAAAACACATTACATGATTTTATTTAAATCTATGCATAAATTTTTTTTAGTACTAAAAAAGAAAATTAAATGCACCTTTTATATTAGTCTTCACTCGAATTTTTTCTTCACACAAATGTCATATTTCGACAATCGTCACATTTTCTGGGTCTTTCATTTTCATACGTAAACTTATTCAAAGTCACACATTTATCCATGCACAATATTGCGCGTAATTATGTTTTTTCCGTAGCAAAGAACACAATCCTGACTACATCATTGTAAAAAAAATATGTTGATGATGATTGTTTAATTAAATAGGTAATGTTTTGTAAACGAGTATTGTGAGTCTTGTGTAGTATGGATGGTTCCATATTGTCGATGTTAGATATATGCACGTTTCATTTACTAGGAAAGACATCCAAATGGCAATTGTCATTTTAATCCAACCAAGTTGAATTAGAATACAATGATACCAAGAAAAGGAACTATGACCAGATATTTAATTTCACAGTATTAAAAGACATCAGTTTGACACTAATTACACTAATTTAGTGACACCACGATAAAACCAAGAACAGAATACGATTACTTGTTTCAGTTGCTCATATAGCAAAAATCATTTTCGCCGTGAGTAAGATTGCTAATGTCAGTTATTACTTAAAATGACTAAATAATACGGTATCTTTTTATATCTCTTATCTCTGGTCAGGACACGTGACCCGGATCGAAAATTCGTAAGACGGTTAGAGAGAGACAGCCGGCGCGGCGAAAATGTATGCCTGCGCCTGCTTTTTCGTTTAGGCGGCGCAGGCCATTGCGCGAATGTTCGTGTGTTTATGAACAGCGTGCCACGCGCATCCATGTATGGTGACAGTGACAGCTGATGGCTCGACCGTCTGTGTAGTGGCCACACTGCTGTGTATTCGTAAAATTCGTGTATATATAGAGTTTAATTTATGTAATATTAATTGTCATGTTTGTGTACGATAGCGCTATAAATAAATATTGTATTCTACCACATAAATGATAGTACTTTTATACTGATAAAGCAATTCGTGCAAACTTATTCCCTAACCATTCCAAAATATCAAAAATGCACAACGTTAATATTCAAGTTTTCACTTCTGCCGGCACTGCCGGAGTTCGACCCGTCGTTTTTTTGTGCTTTTTCTTTTTCTTTCCATGGTGAGGGTGTTGATGAACACAGGTAAACGAACCACGCGTGCGTCACTGCTCACTGCTTGAGCGAGTCGTCCTTGTTGAATTTCCCCCTTCCAAGTGGTCGTAATCCGTAGGTATATTTTCGATACCTACACGCGGAGTGAGACAGGCCTGGCTCAAGTAAATCCAAATTTAGCCTCGTCGCTTATTAGCACGTCGCAAATTTAGCTCCCCAGCTATTATACATGCGATTTGTTTATAAATGTTATTTTACCTGGGCCCATGTCCTGGGCGGCAGCAAGGACATAGCAAAATCAGATATTTACTCCCTCTCCCCTTTGCACTCATCCCCGCTACTCTTGGTAATTACATATCGTTTTGTTACAGGATGAGGCTGAAAGAGCCGATGAAAATAATGAAAATGATATCGAAAGCCGTGCCAGCAAGAGGTAGGTAATAACTATTCCTTTCTTTTATTACTTCAAGCATAATTTAGGATCATTATCACTTAGTTACAATAGTAGAATACACTTAGGTGATGAAAGAAGTCTCTGATGATCACAGGAATTAAGTAAATGCGTAAAATGAGGCTTTCTTTAATGCTCGAGGTGCGTGTGTGTGTTTATACCGATCAAAAAAAATTATGAAATGGCTTTTATACCAAACCATGTTTTAGACAGGTACTAAGTACTTCAAAATCCTTTTCCTAACTAGGTATAGAACAGACGAGTTTTATTACAAGTTGGTCGTAACATGTGCCCGCGCTTCGGGTCGTAGCCTGCCTAGGCTATTTTTTACCCCCGGCAAAAAAGAGAGGTGTTATAAGTTTGACCCTAATGTCTGTCAGTCTGTCTGTCTGTGGCATCGTAGCGCTCGAAAGAATGGACCGTTTGATGCGGTTTTTTTAAGTGAGAGTAAGTTCTTATGAAAATCTGTGTAGCCGCTTTAAAGTTATTGGGCTGAAAATCAGGGCTTTCTTTAAAAAATTATAGATGGCGCTACGGATATCCTATGGTATCAATAGTTCCGCTATTCTTCACTACGAGGCGTTCTTGACATTGTCAGTGGGTTTTTTTTTTTAATTTTAATTTTAAAAATTGGTGAATAAATAAAGCAAGAATAAGCATTTGAAATATTGCTCAAAAAAAAAATCTCTTTCAAATGCGCCAAATTAAATAGAAGTGACGTCAAGTGCGCTGTACGTGCATTATTTTTAGGGTTCCGTACATAAATGGTTAAAACGGGACCCTATTAATAAAACTGCGCTGTCCCTCCGGTCTACCCGGCTGTCTGTTTGTCACCAGGCTGTATCTAATGAACCGTGATTAGACATGAGCGCCACGTCAGCGCGCCGCCGCCGCCGCCCTTTTTTTGTATATTTTATATCAAATCTAAAGAGAATAAGTTTTCTTCACGACGTATCAAGATCTGTCATTTTAAATTGATTTTCCACGAACGAACCAGGTCTCAGTTCTCATTTTTTTTTTTAACAAATTTGGCACTAAGACACCTCATTCAACCACAGAGTACTATTTCAACTAGATAAAGAAACCCCAATTGAAAGAGAAAATATAAAAGTTCATTAAAATCTAAAATTGCTCACTTCATTAGTTTAATCCCCTTTCTTATATTGTGATTTTGAGTGACTCAAGAGCCCACAAATACTATAGGCATAGGAAAAGATAAAAAAATTATTATTGTACTGTAGTTTGATTTGACTTAATAGCTTCAGAAATATTTTAATCATAATGTAAAGAAATAATACTTTTTACATAGTTCAGTAAATGAAAGCTAAAGTACTTATTTTATTTTTGTGATGTATTTATCAGCCTTTTTATGTTGGTCACGCCGCCACCGCCGCGCCGCCGCCGACAATACTTATCGGCGCCCAAGTCTGTCTGTGAAAGCTAGACAGCTAAAACGTTCACTAATGATGTATTGTTATATCTGTTGCTGCTATCACAACAAATACTGAAAACAATAAAATAACTATTTAAGTGGGGCTTTCATACAACAAACGTGATTTTTTATAGTTCGGAACCCTTCGTGCGCGAGTCCGACTCGCACTTGGCCGGGTAGTTTTCTGTTGACAGTTTACCTTTTAAATAAATAAAATAACGTAATCCTGCACGACAATTCTTCTTTTTAACCGACTTCCAAAAAGGAGGAGATAATCAATTCGTCGCGTTGTTATATTTTATTTTTTTTATGTTTGTTCACCGATTATTCAAAAACGACTTTATTATTATTATATATATTATTTATATTATTTTATATATTATATATATTATTCAAAAAAGACCTGAAAAAATGGTAGATTGTGCTACAAGGGGCTCAGGTAATATTTTGAAGGCGAGGGCGCTACTTTAAATCCAGAGCGTAACGAAGGATTCTACGGTGGAATCCTGAGTGAAGCGAGTGATTCATGTATATCGCCAGAGATGAAAATATTACCGTACCCGAGTAGCACACTCTACTTTTCATCGCCATCTTTGAGAAAAACTCGTAAATACAAAACAGAATATAGAGAGCAGTAGAACACCTAAAATACTTAATCAGGCTTCAACAGACAATTTACTACTAATCTTTGGTGACGTTTTCATACAATAAATCCTTTTTTTTTATTTTACTATTCGTGTCCCCCTGCTGGGCAAAATTTAAGCCTCCCCTCTTTCCTTCCACAATTCTCTATCCTGCGTATTTTCTCTCCAGTCCCTGTCGTAACTTTTAAAGTCGTCTGACCATCTACAATAAATACTAAGAAATAATTTTTCGAAGGCCACCAACTTACGATAACATGTTACTCTCATAACTTTGTTTGCGTGGTTCTTCATATCTTTTTATTTTTATACGTAAACTTGATAACTATTCACTATTGGCTTAAACTCACGAAAAAGTCTAGCAACCCCTCTCTATTTTGATTCCTTTTTCCACCTTCTCGCCCACTATCATGCTAAAAGTGGCCTTTGATTCTTGCGGCCCTTTTCTCTGTCTGCTTAGACCCGCAAGAACTAAAATGTTCTGTCTGCCCTATTACAGATAAAATCGTGATAGTATGTAAAGTATGTATGTATATGGTCATTTGGAAACTTAAGGAATACAGCGGTACCGCAATTCAGCTTTAGATCGAAGGTATAATATCACTCTTTGTATAACTATAGAATATGTACCAAAAACCCAGTCCGATCCTTGTAGGTGCAACTCAGACCGTCAATATGAACAACTTTTCTAGACTTTAAACTTTTGATAGACTTTTATTTAGATTTTCCCGTCCCGTTGTCTATCTGTCGTTATCAAATCTTGCAAGGTAAAGACCTACTTCCCGGTTTCCGATTGAACTGATATTTGGCATGCATACGTATATCGCGCGACAGTGCAATATTATGATGACATGGAGCTGGTCTAATGATTGAGCTGGAAGGTGACCATAGGAATTAGGAACTCGTATTTACAGGATGAAACCCGATATAAAATATTTATCGTGCGGATGTGGATGTGAAAACTGGACCGGGTCGACCTCGACGAATGTTCTGCGACCTGAAATCTGAAAAAAGGTGAATTAAGGAGTACTTATAACCGGAGAGCATGTATGAAAAGAGTAATGAGTGTTGACGAAGCAAAAGAGGTTTGCAAGGATCGTAGCAAGTGGAAATCTATAGTCTCTGCCTACCCTCATGGGAAACAGGCGTGAAAATATGTATGTATGTATGAAACCCCATCGAGTTTGGGCTCGTTTAATTCGTCTTGAGAAGCACTTTAAAATTTTAGGTCCATTGTTTTAGATAAAAGCTGGTTTAAAAAATATTTTTAATAATTTATGTCATTTGTACTTAGTGTGAATAATAAAAATCAAACTAGGTATCATTTCCAAACCGTTCGCCTAGTTAGTATGTTAAGATACTAAACCAGACGACAGACCAACGTAATATTTTTGATAGTTAATAGATTCAGGTGTTACCTTGCGGAAGTCAAAGTTACATACTACATGATTTGAATTACTTTGTGCAATTCCGCCACCAGTTAGTTCATGCAAACTATTGCCGGCCGGCGCCCACCCACTACTGTTAGTCCCAGCATACCTGCCACCAACAGCCCGTGTGCACCCGCCACCAACAGCTAATGCATGCTCCCTCCGATACTGCTGCCTCCGCTGCGGCTGCAGCAACATCGGACGCCGCATACGCGACACGTGTTTCGCCTCTCCACGAGGCATCCTCAGGCACCAAACAAGTTGTTGATCGTTCGGCGGTCAAGCGTCGAATGATAAAACTACACTTTTTTTTTTTTTTTTTTCGAACGAAGATTACGCTGTATGCTGGAAGCATTCTACAGCTCACCGGACGCGACGGAATTTAAAAGGCGGGACCAACATTTGCCAGAATGGCAAGATGTTGTCCACACCGGAAATAGTGACAGCGCAAAGGGCTCCCACAGGGTGGGAACGAACCTCGGCTTTGGGCGTCACTGAGATCGGCTTTGACCAAGTGTCAAGCGCCTGAAAGGCCGACCGGCGAAAAGAGTCCGGGTACCGTTCGGTACCTCGTGAACGCGCCAGTCCTATTCCTGATCCGCACTCGCCGGCGAGGGGGATTTGCGATCGAGCTAATTGTGATTCTGTGCCTGCGTTACGCAGGTGACTCTGTCGAAGGGGGAATCGCACGACTTATGGGGTCGTCCGGATCATGGAGTACATGCCTTGGTCTCCTACACCTGACGAAGTTGGATGGGTCGTAGTCGGCAGCTTTCGCTACCAACTGGTTTGGATGTGTGGGGGCGCGTTCAAAGGATCGTGAAGCGGTCTCTTTGAAGAATCGAATGATGGAGGAGAGCTCCAATTCGCGATGCAGGTCCACAGTGCGGGTGCCCCATTCCGCCTGGGTGGCCTTCCTGAGGAACCTGTTTTGTATGACTTGGAGGGATTTTATGTGCGTTTTGGCAGTGTGTGCGAAGCATACGCTGGCGTACGACATTATAGGGCGGATGCACAGCTTGTATAATGTCAACTTGTTACGGAGTGACATTTTACGATTGCTGATCATCTACATGCTACACTCGGATAGTCCTCTAGCTATGTCGGTTAAGATATATAATAAACTTCCGGAACATATAAAAAATGCGACAACTATAAAGACATTTAGTAAACAAATAAAAGAACTCCTACTTTCTAAATGTTACTATTCGGTGTCGGCGTACCTTGAAGATAAACTTAAGTAAAAATATAATAAATATATAAGCAAGAAACAATAAAAAATAATAATAAATGAATAAAGAATATAATACCTAAATAAAAACTTTATAAATATAAATATAATTATAAATATGTAAGAATTGAAATTGATTGTAAATGACTGAAATAGCAAAATATAACTATATGTAATTGTGAATAATTGACAAGATTTCTCCTCTCTGTTTTGCAGTGCCCAGCAGGGTCCTTAAATGAGTGTAGAATCGTACAACAATGTGTATAGTATAACACTATGTATCTGTATAGTCTGCATGTAATTTGAGCGAGCAATAAAGTATTGAGTATTGAGTATGCAGTACCACAAAATATAAAATCTAAATATACATCAAGTTTAACATATTTAGGTAAAATTACAGATAAAGTGTCTAAAATATTCAGAAATAATAAGGTATTCGTAGCCTTAAAAACAAAAAATTCGTTAAGATCTCTTTGTAACGTAAAAGATAAAATTGAGTCAGACAAAAAATCTGGTATATACAAATTAACTTGCGATGATTGTCAACAAGTTTATATTATACAAACCAGCCGTAATTTTAAAACTCGATATAATGAACACATAAATGCGTATAAGAACAAACACCCAGAAAGGTCAAATTTTGCAGAACACCTTCTTGACAAAAATCATAATTTATCATCAAATAATACGTACAAAATATTACACACCGAAGAAAAAGGGTTAAAATTGAGTATTTGGGAGCAACTAGAAATAAATAAATTTAAAAATCTAATATTCAATTAATAAATAAACAGCTTGAGGTAAATAATTCCCCTTTATTAAATATTTTTACTATAGAAAGTTCGGGCAACTCCGCTCCCCCACCCTCTTCTCTAACAGTATAAAAGGATGGCAATACGGTGTAGTTTTATCCCCTCCGACCGACCACGCTCGAGGAGGTGGAAGAAATCATAAGGTCCAATAGCCCCCGGAAAGCTCCCGGAGCTGACGGCATTTCTAACGGTGTCCTCAGACGCCTCCCCGAAACCCTCCTGTTGCTAATAGTATGCATTTTCAATGCAGCTTTAGCAAACTGCACTTTTCCAGCCGCCTGGAAAGACGCAGTGGTTATAGGGATTCCAAAAGCAGGCAAAGACCTGAGCAACCCCTCTTCATATCGACCCATAAGTCTACTTAGCACTTTGGGAAAGATATACGAACGCATCATCCTGACGCGGCTCAAGGAATTTTTAGATTCCAAGCCCTCCATAATACCTCCCGAACAGTTTGGTTTCCGCCCCAAACATTCGTGTATCCAGCAAGTGCACCGCCTCACGGAGCACATCCTCCACCACAAAAACTCAGGTAGGCCAACCGGAGCGGTCTTCTTTGACATAGCAACGGCCTTCGACAAGGTCTGGCATGAGGGTTTGGTTTCCAAACTCGTCCGCATGGGCATGTCAATCAATCTCGTGCGCATCATACGAGATTTCCTGTCGAACAGGACGTTCCGCTATCGTCTACAGGGCTGCTTATCTAGGCCGCACCCTATCAGAGCAGGAGTCCCGCAAGGCTCCGTACTCTCTCCGACTCTCTTCTCGCTGTACACCAGTGACATTCCCAAAGCTCCAAACGTGGAGTACGCCCTATATGCCGACGATACGGCAATCTACTACTCCCATTATCGGAAGGATTATCTTTCCAGCAAACTCCAAAGAGCTGTCACAGCACTTGGAGAATGGTTCAAGAAGTGGAGAATCACCGTGAACCCGTCCAAAAGTACCGCAGTGTACTTTAGCGACGATCACGGTGCCACGACCCGCCCTCGTAGGGGGGGCTCCACTCCACTTCTCAGAACTCTGTCCCTGTTCGGCCAGCCCATTCAATGGGCAAAGACGGCCAAATACTTAGGCGTAACTCTCGACAGTGGTATGACCTTTGGTCACCACATAAAGAGAGTTAGAAATCGCGCAGCCCACTGCCTCTTCAGGCTATCCCCGATGATCAGCAATTGTAAAATGTCACTCCGTAACAAGTTGACATTATACAAGCTGTGCATCCGCCCTATAATGTCGTACGCCAGCGTATGCTTCGCACACGCTGCCAAAACGCACATAAAATCCCTCCAAGTCATACAAAACAGGTTCCTCAGGAAGGCCACCCAGGCGGAATGGGGCACCCGCACTGTGGACCTGCATCGCGAATTGGAGCTCTCCTCCATCATTCGATTCTTCAAAGAGACCGCTTCACGATCCTTTGAACGCGCCCCCACACATCCAAACCAGTTGGTAGCGAAAGCTGCCGACTACGACCCATCCAACTTCGTCAGGTGTAGGAGACCAAGGCATGTACTCCATGATCCGGACGACCCCATAAGTCGTGCGATTCCCCCTTCGACAGAGTCACCTGCGCAACGCAGGCACAGAATCACAATTAGCTCGATCGCAAATCCCACTCGCCGGCGAGTGCGGATCAGGAATAGGAGTAGGACTGGCGCGTTCACGAGGTACCGAACGGTACCCGGACGCTTTTCGCCGGTCGGCCCTTCAGGCGCTTGACACTTGGTCAAAGCCGATCTCAGTGACGCCCAAAGCCGAGGTTCGTTCCCACCCTGTGGGAGCCCTTTGCGCTGTCACTTTTTCCGGTGTGGACAACATTTTGCCATTCTGGCAAATGTTGGTCCCGCCTTTTAAATTCCGTCGCGTCCGGTGAGCTGTATAATGCTTCCAGCATACAGCGTAACCTTCGTTCGAAAAAAAAAAAAAAAAAAGGTGTAGTTTTATCATTCGACGCTTGACCGCCGAACGATCAACAACTTGTTTGGTGCCTGAGGATGCCTCGTGGAGAGGCGAAACACGTGTCGCGTATGCGGCGTCCGATGTTGCTGCAGCCGCAGCGGAGGCAGCAGTATCGGAGGGAGCATGCATTAGCTGTTGGTGGCGGGTGCACACGGGCTGTTGGTGGCAGGTATGCTGGGACTAACAGTAGTGGGTGGGCGCCGGCCGGCAATAGTTTGCATGAACTAACTGGTGGCGGAATTTCACAAAGTAATTCAAATCATGTAGTATGTAATATTTTTGTTTGTTTATAAAACAATTTAAGCTAAACAAAGCTTATGAATATCAATGAGACCTCTCCAAACCGTCTGGCCAGCGAGGAGAGTGTATGCCAAGCTCCTCCGGCTGCTCTGGCCAAGTATGCTCTGGTAGTACAGAGAGGGTCGTGCTCTTGCAATGGAGACTAAAAGACCTGATGATGATGATGATAAAATAATTTTCAGGGCTATTATACTTTTACTTTTGGAATTAGCAGAAATGAAATATCAGTTTATAAAGGTTTTTTTTTATAAGTATGTCTGTTATATGAGATACGAAATAAAGTGGTCCAAACGGGTTGTACTTATATAGCTGAAATAATAATGCGATATAATTTTGAAACTGCTGGAAAAAACTTTCAATCAATTTTAATTTATTATTCGCTTTTCACATTGTACATATATTACACTACACTACATAGTCACTTCAAAAATAAGTAGGTATAATATGAACCCTGATAGGGCAATAGAAAAATTGTTCGCCGTAATGAAAAATAGGAATAGGGTTTTTTGTTTGGGTTTAACCGGTTTAATGAAAATGTCACCTTATTTCACAGCGCGTCAGACGTTCTCGCTTATGTATGGCCGAACGGGGCAGTGGTGTCGCTTTCCAGAATACATGATTGAAGCGCAGTTTGTAACTTTGTAAAATGTAGGTTTGATTCTATGAAAGCATAAAGTAGACATCTTGAACTCATAACGAGCCCCCTCTAAGTTTCGACAGCTGATTAAGTTATTTGTCCGTACATCGAGTTAATGAGTGTGTATTACAGTTGTTCTTCTTTATTAATTTATTAATAATATATTCTTTAGAATATCTTCAAAGATATAATTTAACAGAGATCCTCAAAGGTTATTGGGGAAAGGGATACTTACATTTCAAAATCGGGCTGCTTTTGACGTCTATTTGGTGCCTCACCTTTCTGTTGTAAATATCAGGGACGAGAATGTGAACATGAAATACAGTTTGACCTCAATTGTCTTGTGGCATGAGGTTTGCTTCATCAGAGTATTATTAGTGTTTTAGATATAGCTTGCGCGTTATTTATGACGTTTTGATTATGTTTTATTTTATTTATATTCGCCACCGAGTTGCAATAACAGTGTGCGTGTATCGGAGCGTGTTCCCGACCGCCTCGTGTTCCTGTTCTGTGCTGTGTCGATTTTCTATATTTACGCGGTAGTTTGTGCTCTCGTAAGAGGGAGTCGTGACGTCGCTCATCTGCTGGGCTTTACAGACGACTTGTGTACATCGCACACGCACCTTATTGTCGTTTGGGAGTAGCCGGACGCGCGTGGTGTGCCCATCATTATAATAGCCGTCCATGCAGGACATACGGACACGGAGTATGCGCTTGCGATTTGCGCGTACTGCGCCCGACGAGAAAACCGCGATCGTACAGCCGCAATGTTTTTGTGCCAGTGCCGTATTCAGTGACAATAAAATTGTGTGCCATTTACTTAGTGATTGGATTACTCCCCTTTGTTTTCGATATGGTTGCTTTCAGGTAATGTAAAGTAGTTTTCCTAACTAGAGTTAGTATTAACTAATTAATTGTCCTGATGAGTGCGAGGCCCTGTCATTCCCTAAAAACGACGCAATTTTGTGGGCATGACATTAGATTTTCTTTTATGTTTATGGCAAATTATTATGGTATTTATTTATATGTATGGGAGAAAAATAAGTTTGACTTGACGGCATAATATTATTTGTTAGTCAACACCTAGATAGCAACTGAATCAAGGATTATCAGAAAATAAGTAGAAATTAATAATGGCAACGTTAAATAATTATTTGGTCAGCAGAAATAAACAACCAGCTCTCTAAAAGATTATATAAAATTATCGTCAGCCTACAATTTTACCTATAACAAATGATCATAGAAAGTAAGTTAGGTTATGGTTGTACTTACATGTACAGTGACCATCACAAGAACGAGCGAAGCGAGCGAACGTCAATTGGCTATCCTAAATTTGTGTCATACAGAAACTAGCTTAGGTTAAAAATAAATAAATACATAAGGACAACACACACTCATTAAGCTAGCCCCAAATTAAGTTTAAACTGGTATTATGGGATACTAACGCAACGATACTATTTTATGTTATGATAAATTTGATAGATAAATACCTAAGACCCAGTGCAATTTTGAAAAAGGCCATATTTTGAATTGCCTTGTTTGGGGATCAAACTCAGAACTTCCGGAGTGGCGGAATGGCGTCTTAACCGTTAGAAAAATAAATGAATTTTATAGCGTTTCAAAATTCTATAAAATTCTAGATCACGATATGCTGTTGTATTATAATTACTCGTAATTGCTTTAATTATTAATTTACTATGACCACAGAATAAGTACTAGTACTCACGTATAGATGTCTTAGATAGTAAAGAAATTCAGAGAAATATCTACTTAATGTGGTTAGCGCTATGGTTTAATTTAGCTCGCGTCAGAACTCTTCTCTTCGTTTAGATACCTAGACATCCATTGCAAGCCAATTTTAATTCTTATTACTTTGGAAAAACGATTCGTGTAACTGAATTTTCCCCTTCCAAGTGGTCGCCGCGCGCATAGTAATTATGTAGGTATATTTTCGATGCCTAAACGGGGAATGACACAGGCCTGCTATGACAACAAAATCAGAGCTGCCCCATACTCTCATACGTTTCTTGCTGATCTATTCAGTTATGTTTGCCAACCACTAGAAGCAGCAGTATAATAAAGGAAATAACTTTGCTGACAAAATTACATTCTGTAGCTGAGTAAAACCTCAACGGTTATGTTTTTAGCGCGTATATTGCATGGTTGTATGTATGTTTGATTGTATACCTATGTACTTCTTTATTATCTCGTATATTCCAAACAGCTGGATTAATTTCTATACATATAATTCAGAAATATACAAAATTGCGGATTCTTGTTGCCTAGATAGAAAGATAAATAAATTGTTAAGTTGCGAGTTGAACTTGCGTGGAGAGGGTTCCGTACAATGCCCAAGGTTTTAAATTAATATAAAATATTACAATCGATATAGTCATAGAAAGATGCGATTTTAACTAACTAACTATTTCCGTACGTAAAGGTATTTTATTGAGTTTAGCACTTTATTTTCAATTGATAAAAATCTTGATAATTTTCCTGTACTCTACAAGCAATGAACTATATTTCGCATTTTTATTTTTAAAAATTTTAGGTTCTGTAGTTTCGGAGATCAGTGGGAATGGTCATTAGTATAGTTCTTTGCTTGTAAATTACAGAAAAATTATATAAGAATTCTATCAATTGAAAATAAAGTGGTAAACTCAATATAATACGTTCACTTATGGACACGGACGGAAAACAGTTGACTAAAACACCACTAGATAGCGCTGTTATTAGTTAACTCGCGTCTTACTATGACGTCTTAAAATGTGATATTTTTGACCCCCGACGCAAAAATGGGGTGTTGTAAGATTAACGAAAATTGACCATTCCCTCCCTGATTTGCGAAACTACTGAGTCTAAAATATTGTACGGAACCCCTCCACGCGAGTTCAACTCGCACTTGGCCGGTTTTTTCTACATTTAAAACCTATCGAGTGAGGGGTCAAAATAAATGATTACTTAAGGATTATAAAAATATATATTCAACTTATACATAGATAAGTTTAAATGTAATTTTGACTGAGAAATGTTAAAAACAAATAATTACCTTGCCATAATAATTACTTGTATGTTATTTTTATGTATTATTTCATTACATTTTTCATGATATTACAAGCGATACACACTTGACTTACAAAAATTTGCACGTTAAAACCAAATATTTCAGAAATGGATCCCTAAATCGAAGAATGATGTTCACTTACAATATTTTTTGAAAGATCTATTCAACGATACCCCACATAAGGCTTTGGTCGAAAGAAAAAAAAAATACTCACACTTTACATATATACGCAAAAAAAATAATAATTCTTGCCTTTATTTTACCACTATCGGTATGGTTAATATTTACATGTTATGGACGAAGTGATTAATCGGACAGTATAATGACCGCGCACTGTGAAAATGGCCGATATGAGGGGGCAGTGTGATAAAAAACTATTAAAATTATCAAATTGTCCGGGAATTATCATAATGCTTATAGCCTATGGGGCTGAATAACACAGAATCACAACAGTAATATAACCTTTTAGGTCCATATGAGTTCGCCTTTAATTTCAATGAAAATTGCAAAGTCTAGTGTTGCCACTCGATAGCCCACTATCGATAGCCTATTAATAGACTAGCGCTATCAATAGACTGTCGCCAAGGGGCAGCGACTGTCAACGTCGTGGACATAATGTCGCAGCGACAGTCAGCGACAGTCCGATTCGCGGACTGCCATTAAAATAATGTCGTCAATGTGTCGTCGTCAAGGTGTCGTTACTGTGCGTCAATATGTCGTTAATGATTCGTCAATGTCACAATGACGACAATTTTTTATTTGCGGACTGTCATTGACTGTCGGCATCTCTCGGCGACAGTCCACGACATCGATAACGATACTATTGAAATAAAGGTAAAAATCGATCGTTTAAAACTATCGATAGTGTTGATAGTATCGATAATTTTTGTATTATGAAAAGCAATACTATCTACAGTTTATTCCTTGTCATCGATCGATACTATCGATACTAAAGTTGGTAATCATTCAATAGTATTGCACTAAAAGAGCTATCGATACTATCGATAGGCCTTTTAATAGTTAGGCATTTTTCGATAAAATATCTATTGTTAAACTATACATTGTTCAGCAACAGTATTGCCCATATCAAAAACATGCGAAACCATTGATGTTCGTTTTTTTTACGGCTCTGGATACTAGTCCTTTGAGTCTATTTTTTGGTCAGCGCGCGTATGTATGTTACGCGTTTGTTTTGTGTAATAGATTACCCGTAAGCCCCATGACTATAATCATAATGTCTAGGCAATGTGATAAATAAAGAAATTCTATTTATAATTTATTACTTCGCCCAAATTAGCTTGTCTTTATTCATAATGCCCGGGGGTTATGAAAATTGCCCAATTTATCAGTTCGTCCATATCATATACATACTTCTCATGCCAAATTACAGCCTAGCTTCCTAGTACTTACAGTCTCTGCGTAAAACCGCGAACAAACAGACTGAAATGGCGATACTATGTGTGTTCCTTGTCTACTACGGAACCTTTAAACCAGATTGTGTATTAGTGTAAATATTTTTCTATTTTTTAACAATAATAATGAATAAATTCCATCCATACCTCTACCTTTTTTGATTTAACAACGTTTCTGTACAGTTTTATAGGACATGTCAAATATGCTACGCAATAGGACGGTTACTGGATCATTAGTTGTTTACAAACTGTTCAAGTGCTCGCCCAGTGACCTTATTGTAAAATCAAGTAACACTGTAGTTTCCCGAAATAACGTTTCCGCGTTGTAAAACTAACAGCTTTTCCTTGTCATGTTCTAGTAATATGTTATACCACAGATTACTAATAAATTAGCTATACCTATAACATTAAGCCGTAAACGGTTCTGTTTTAACCCCGACGGAAAAAGATTGGTGTTATAAGTTTGACGCTAACGTCTATACTGTCTGTCTGTCTGTCTGTGGAATCCTAGCGTTCGAACGGATGCACCGATCTCGACTAGTGATGTGCCGCCGAGAAATTTTTATGTTCTCGGAAATTTCTTTCCTAGAAAAATTCTGGAAATTTCGGAAGTTTTAGAAGTGGGAAATTTCTCGGAAATTTTCCAGACGGTTTCGGAAATTTCTCGGAACTTTCAAGAACGGTTTATCACTAATCTCGATGCGGATTTTTTTACGTGAAAGCAGGTTTCCTTGCGGTGGTTCTTAGCTATTTTTGGTAAAAATCGATCCAGCAGTTTAGACAACATCAGTTCTATACATATTACCATGTAAACCATGGCTACAACTAGATGGCGTTATCTAGCTTTAAGTACAAAGTAATTTCAAAGTATAGTGTAACTCGTCTTTAGCTTAGTTGATTGAGCGTATGGCTTGTATCCTCGATGTTACCAGTTCAAGTCCCAGCATACATGCATGTATTATTTTTATTTATATTGTTTAATTTAATATAATGTATATCATTTATTTATTAATAAAAAGTGTTATATTTTTCCGTCACGAATTAATAATTTACTACGAAAGGTTTGCATAAAATTGCCGTAGCAAAAAGTGTCGCTGCAGTCGTAGCTGTATTCAAAGGCAATAGTCTACATGGATGATATGAGAGAAGTATTGCTGGGGGCTTTTATCAAGGCAATAAACAAAAAATGATGTATAAAATTTTTGTCTGTGCATGCTACAAATTAAGAATTTCGATGATTTGGAGTATCCTTAAAAATAAGTTTTTTGGTCACCGATCGATGGTGCTGTTCAAAATTTGAACTTATTTTTAAGCCCAGATAAAAGAAGAGAAGTTATTATAAGATTGACGCTAAAAGTGTCCGTCTGTCTGTTTGTCTGTTCGGTTATAATGTTATGTAGTTCCGCCACTTATCACTTGATAGTGTCGTCGGGGGTTTTTTTTTTATTTTCCTAGCAAATAAACTTGTCCTAAATAAATTCCTACTGATGATTACATTGATCTTTCGGCTTAAATTTAAAGGAGCCCGCCGTGTAACTTTTAAAATACATATAATGAATAATTTCAAACAACAACTACCCATTGACATTGTTTTAAGAAGCTTATAAAAATATTTTAATCGCGAAAGTTTGTAAAGATGTGTAATAATAATAAGTATGTATGAACGTTTGTACTACTTTCAAGCCAAGACAACAGAACGGATTGGTAGGTTTGGCATAGCATGGCTGCATATAACCTGGAGTAACACATACATTTATGTGACGTTCCCGTGGAATTGCCAGAAAACGAACATCGTGGACTACGATGCGGGGCCCGCGGGAACAACTAGTCTAGTATCCATCATATTATAATACGTGTAGCTATAATAATATGGGACTAACTTGGTACTAAAGGTTTTCAAATAAAAAATCCGGCTAATGTCGAGTCGGACTCGCGCACTAAGGGTTGGTACTTTAAAAAAATCACGTTTGTTGAATGGGATTCTTCAATATTTATTTTATTCTGTTTTTAGTATTTGTTGTTATAGCGGTTATATATTACGGTTCATGAGATACAGCCTGATGACAGACAGACGAACGGACAGCGGAGTCTTAGTAATAGGGTCCCGTTTTTGCCCATTAGGTACGATACGCTACAAAAAAAGTTTTTGAAGTCGATTAAAAATAGAAAACATTTTTCTACTCATCGTTTTCAAAAGGACCATCGTAGGTTTATTTATGTAAGGGAAAATCCTTTCCGACCTGCTACTGGTAGATACATTCTCGTTGATACCCTTCCGAGACATAACTCGATCCATAACATAAAAAATTGATAATGAGCGCGTGGCGTTGGGCTGGCGTCTAAGACCGGCGTGTCTCCGTGGACGCATGGTTAGCTGAATGACTTTTTCGGGCATACGACAAGATCGAGGCGCGGCGCCGACGACGCGACGCTGCCGCGGTCCCAAGCTCCCTTGACTAGTATGGGCGGGCAACGCCGCTTTGGCAGCATGCCGCCGCTATTTTTAATGAACCTTGAGAGCAACCGCCCTTGCCGCTACAATGCAAGTCAACTATTGAATCATGGCCTATCTTAACTGCCTACATTTGTGTAAATATTTAAATCTATTAATATATCTTCTACTCTATCTTCCCTTTTAAAGCTACATCATCTCGAGGTAGGTGTTTCCCGTGCTATTTTCGGATGACCTCATCATACATTTTACGTTCAACACTGCTCCTCTTTTAAAAGGCAGTGTGGCCGTATAAAGCTAAATGTCACAGTGCGAACGTAATCGCACATTTACCTCAGTATTTTTAGCTTTACGAGGGTTTACTAGCGTCATCGGCTTAATATTGGATAACCTAACCAATGTTATGCATGTTTCTGTCCATCTATTCCAGGAAATTATTATAGTAGGTACCTGATTGGATGTAAACAAGGAGTTTTCCTCATTTTTAATGTATACTACTATATAATTTAATGTTTTAAACTGAAATATTTCAGCTCGGTATTCTGTTCTGTATTGTGCTGTTGTTATTTTGTTCCTTATTTTTAAATTATTTTGATATATGTGTCGATATATAAAGGATCAATATTTGATTTGATTATAAGTTGAAAAAGTGTTCAGTAAATGTGCCTGTGGACTCATTTTATAATCTATTTATTAGCAGCATTACAAACAGGAAGGTATTAGAAAAAGCTATTGAATTTGATTTAGGATTTTTACTATAGGAATATGTGTTATAAGTTTTTAATTTTACTATCGCGCTCTAAGTTTAAGAAAGGGCTTGTATGACGAAGGCGATTAAAGCGCTAGGGGCCGTCAGCACAGCCAGCGCGTCGTCATGGTCCCTACGCGAGTGTCAAGTCGAGCACCGGCTTGCGCCTGCACCGGTGAAAGGGAGGTTAAACGTTAAACCAAGACGGATTGCAGCAACTTACTAAAAATGGCGTCATTCATACATTTCGCGGTTGCATTATATTTAAAAAATAATTATTATCGACCACCTTATACGAATATTGTTTTACTCTATGAAGGATATCGCGTATCGGTTTGAGCATAAAACGTTTTAGGTATAATACGATTTGGTAGACTTTATAATTGGTTTTAAGTGGTTCCTCGTTTTTAATTTCAGCCTCAATGAGTGTTACTTCGCGAACAAAGGGGCGGCACTGGTGCTGGGCGGTTCGGAGCGGGGCTGCGCAGACCAGCGTCGGTCGCCGGCGCGGGCCCACCCTCAGCCTGACATACAGCACCATCTCCAGTCCATGTTCTATTTGTTGCGGCCCGAAGAAACGCTTAAAATGGTGCTTTAATTTTTTTAAATATACTTAAAGAATATTTTACATTTAAAAAAAACAAATGAAGGTACTCTTGCTATAAATCAAAAGTATAGTTTCAGTTATGATAATTAATGTTGAGAAATCACTATTCTAAAGAAATAGCAACTAAGCATTTGCAACTAACTAAACATGTTTTTTTATATAGGTACTTACTTAGCTTTCTTTTGTTACCAATGGTTAAATTTTACTCTTATCTAAAATTTAAAGTTACTGACAACATTAGTACCTCAACTCAACACCCGGAATAAGTGAACAATTCAAATAAAGATTTGAAATCTAATTCCAAGTTTACGAATAACAAATTGAAATGCTATCGACAGGCGGTGAAACTGGAGAGTGCCCATGCTGGTCGCACCAGGTATCTGGTAGTGGTCTGCAGGCATGATGAAGCAGCGTTGCTCGGCATCGACTGCAACGAGCGTACCACTGTGGGGCTGGTGCTGAGGGTTCTGGCCGACACCTCTATAAAGCTAGACGGCGATGGGTGAGAAAGATTATAACTAAATAAGTTGACATTCCGTATCCTAATCATACCGCGTTACGTTAGTCACTTGCACCTTAGCAGCTGTTTCAGAACCCGGGCATCGTTTTAATATAGGTATATTCTGTAGTAACTATATTTATTTCTGATCATTTAGCGCATTCCTGATTGCATTGCATTCATACCGGTGATACATCGGAACTCGGAGTTCGCTTACTTATTCTATTCATCATCATCCAAGCGTATTTTCCCGGTTGCATCCTCAGCAGTAACGCTTCAAAGCCCGGGGTCCGCTACCTAATTAAGGTGATTTGCCGAGGTTACTGGTTTTTTACACAGAGCGACTGCCGTCTAAACTAGAACCAATCCTTGGATAGTTTGATGATCAAACGCTAGATGCCGTTCGGGACCCACAGTTTATACGTGCCTTCCGAAACACGGAATCATCTTTCTTTTAGGATAATCAGGTGATTCAAGCCCGCAATATCTTAACCAGATTGGAAACAACTTTTCACAAAGTATGCTACCCAGTGGGTTTCGAACCCATGACTTCCGGGTCACAAGGCGGACGCCTTGGCCACTGAACCACGGAGGGGGTCGCTTATTTATTGTATTATATGACATTAAAAAATTAAAACCTTTTGAAGTGAAGTCTAGAAGACTAACATTGCCCGAATGGCGCACTGGTCATGGTTGTCTATCCCAGAAACTACAACAAGAGTCGGCACTAGTGTTGCGCAAAATATCAACAGATGTATAGTGTAACGTTAATGCAAGCATGGGCATGACTAATTGCTGAACTTGACCTGAAAATAGTTTCAGTTTGCTTTTTTAAACCTTGAATAAAAATTCGAATATTCGGTTGCAAAGTTGGGCAGCAAGGAAAAAAGGAAGGACAAAAGTTTGAAACGAATAAAAATATACGTAACATGCAAACTCTATAAATGCGCCCTATAAGTCTGGCAAAATTTTTTTTTAATGTGGTTTGTGTAGTAATTTTAAATAAACTTAGGTAAATTTACTTTGAACAGAATTATAATAATTCATTAATGAAAGTCCGGTGTTTGATTTGAACGTTTTAACCTACTTGATCTGACATCGTGGAATTTTGGTTCTGCGTCTCAAAATGTTACTTTATTTTTCAAAAATCTGTATGCCAATGAAATTATCAATTGCAGCCACAGCCAGGCCTTTGTCATTTCCTGTTTAGGTATCGAAAATGTACCTGTAGTCCAAATGGACTACAGGTACATTACCAAATGGTTAGGTATTTAAATTAATGTAAACAATCTTGCCATGTCTTTTTATTGAAATATACACTTTATATATCAACACCTTTGTAAGTTACAAATTATTTATTTTAAAAATTATAAATAACATAATTAATTTGTAATTTGCAAAGATCTTCTTCTTCTTCTATCTTCTTCTAAATATATATAACTCAAAGGTGACTGACTGACTGACATAGTGATCTATCAACGCACAGCCCTAACCACTGGACGGATCGGGTTGAAATTTGGCATGCAGGTAGATGTTATGACGTAGGCATCCCCTAAGAAAGGATTTTGATCAATTCTATCCCCAAGGGAATAAAATAGGGGATGAAAGTTTGTATGAAACTTTGTCAATTTTAAACCGATCGGGCTGAGACTTTGCATGCATAAACCTACTATGACGTAGGCATCCCCTAAGAAAGGATTTTGATAAATTACACCGCTACGCGAGCGAAGCCGCGAGCAAAAGCTAGTTGATTTATAAAGCGTATCTTTTGCAAAGGTTTATTTCAATAAAAAGACATGTCAAGATTGTTTACATTTATAAAAATACCTAAACAAATGGTCTATACCTAAACTATACATTATTAATATGCGTGCGGCGACCACTTAGGAGAAAATTCTGTTAAATGAATCGTTTGTTCAGAGTGATAAGAATGAAATTGGCTTGCAATGGATGTCTAGGTATCTAAACGAAGAAGTGGTTCCGGGTTCGGTCCCCGGTCAGGGCAAGTTGGAAAATGGCCTTTTTCGAATTGTCCTGGGTCTTGGATGTTTACCTTTATATGTATTTGTTATAAAATATAGTATCGTTGAGTTAGTATCCCATAACACAAGTCTCGAACTTACTTTGGGGCTAGCTCAATCAGTGTAATTTGCCCCCATATATTTATTTAGTATGAGGATTATTAAGTAGTGTAAAGAATTTCTATAAGATTTAGAAATAAAAGATTTTTATGATGTTAGGCTTTATTTTATGTAAATTTTTGAGATTTTCCATTACTCAAGCACATGTCGCTTTTAGTCATCGCATTTTTTGTAAGAATTAGTGGACTTTTTTCATAGATTAGATAAATTTTAAAAAAGGCCAAAAGCTATGCTACCCACTAGTTATTTCTAGTAATATCACAACAAATTAGTAATGAAACAATTAGTTATCACTACTTACCTACTACCAATGAAACAATTAAACAGTATTCATGAATTTTTAAAAAATATTTTACGATAATTTAAGTCAGTTATCGTTTCAGTTAGGATTAATATTTGATACTAAAATAAATGAACATGAATTCCATGATCAAATGGGCAATGGGAGACATTTAAAAGATTTTTTAAATTTGACGTGTACGACCGCGCCTGAGCTTGTGGCTATTATAATAATTTAAGCCTGGCGTCGTAAAGCACGCCATGCGTTACATCGTCACGCCGCATGTTTGCACTTTACGACTAATTTACTACACCATCAGTGTGTCCATAGGTAGTTCATTTAATGATTTTCCCTCGGCTGCAAATGATTTCTTTTTAAGTATCATATAATAATAATAAAAATACCTAATCGTGTTGCATGGCATTATCTCTATCCCCGAGGGAAATTGAATGCGCAGCACTGAAGACTTGCGATCTATATAGGTATATCATGAATATCATAAGACGACTTAATAACAACACAATGTTAAATGACTGTTTAAAAGCGATAATCGATGTATATTTAAAAGAGAAACTCTGCAAACCAAATATGTGCGATAGCTGGAATTAAGACAAAACATTCGTTTGCCATACGCGTCACTGACCATAACAAGAAACCATTTTGTTCGCAATACTTTTAAGTAAGCTAAGAACAATAACTAATTAGGGATTCATTGTCCGCAGAGGGTTCAGCGTGTGCGTGTGCAGCCAACAACACATATTCAAGCCGGTCTCCGTTCAGGCCATGTGGTGAGTATCATAATAACAACCAAAGCAACATTATTTTTGTTGCTCAGTATAGCGTTATCTCAACATTCCATGTTTGTTGTGAACGTCATTATTTAATTGTTACTAATTAACTTATCTAATTAACTAGCTCGTTACCGTATACTCAACACGAATAATGTATAACAAGGAATTACTTTATTATCCTTCGGACAGGATTATAACTAACTACTTACTGAACTAAAGGGAAACGGCCCGATGTATATAAAGATATTGCATAACAACAGAATATGTGGAAACCTGTAATTGGACGTTATCATTTGTTGCATTTGTGACAATAATGGTAGGAGGCTCATTTGGGCGGTTTTACACTTGGCAGCTAATAAAGATAATAATCCGCCAAAGTGATAAAAACTGCGTTTTCTGAAAGGCAATATTTTGTGTTTGTTCACAGTTGCATGTTTTACTGGTTATCATCTTTTTAATAGAAGTTTATTTGTTAGACAAATTAAAAAAAAAACTGTCCGTCAAAAACGCTATCTAGTGGAGCTATCGATACGACTTGATATCCGTAGCGCCATCTATTACTTGCTAGAGAAAGCCCTGACTTTCAAGTGTTAACCCCCAATAACTTTACCGATTATAAACGTAGCTAAGAACCACCGCAAGGAAACTTGCTTACACGTAAAAATACCGCATCGAAATCGGTCCATCAGTTCGAGCGCAACGATGTCACACATAGACCGACAGACATTAGCGTCAAACTTATAACACCATCTTTTGGGGGTTATAAAAGATGCGGGAAACCATGAATGCATAGGACTTCTTTCTTTCAAGATTTTGTGGTTTGAGTTATTTAGGGTGCGATTTCTGCTTCGCTGAAATGGAGAATCTGAAATACATCTGATAGTATTGATAGTTTTGTTTGTGCAACCGCAAGTAATTCTATTCCGCACATGTGCGAAACGTGCTAATGTCAAGCTCAGGTTGCACACAGTAACATACACATTTTGCGATCATACATATAACTAACTTCATGTATTCTTCTATTATTAGGATTCACTACTTCAACTGGCTGTCAGATGTTTTTAGGTTTGCGACATGCCGTGACAATTATGTAAACGGTAAATGTTTTTATTTTGAACACGTGATGCTCGAAGTTGCCTACAAAGTGACCAATTTGCCAAAATTGCGATGGAGCACTTAGAAACTGTTTGACCTAGAACCGAGAATTCAGTAATTTATGTACTCATTAATTCTAACTCTGATTCACCAACTCCGTTTAGAAGCAGACACATAAAATTGTGTCAGGTCGGGTTAACTTATTTACTTTCACGCCCATCATATTGCTAATATGCTGATCTTTTTCCTGCTAATATAATAAGAAAAGGTTATAATATTGCGTACATCCACGATCACTTGCAACTGTACCGAAGTATGCGGCATTCATGAAAATAATGTTGACCTCGGCAAAGACACAGAATAAATACTAGTACTCACGTACAGAAGCCTTACTTAGAATAGAAATTCAAAGGAATATCTACTTTATGTGCTTAGCTAGCGCTATGGTTTAATTTAGCTCGCGTCAGAATTTCTCACCTCTACGTTTAGATACCTAGACATCCATTGCAAGCCAATTTCATTCATAATACTCTGAATAAACGATTCATGTAACTGAATTTTCCCCATTGAAGTGGTCGCCGCGCGCATAGTAATAATGTAGGTCCTAAACGGGGGGTGACACAAATAATATAATTACTTACGTAAAATAATATAATTACTTACGTAACTGATAACCAACGCCATAAAACTATTGGAGGGCCCGTAAGTAGGCAAAATTGGAGTTGCGGGTAGGCACACAGAGATGGCAGCACTCACGACTAGCAAAAAAGTGACAAAGAAAGTGTTGAAAATGCTTTAATAGTTATTTATGCAACTTTTGTATAATAAAGGGTATTGAAACACGAATGTGGATTTATCACACGAGGCAAAGCCGAGTGTGATAATAGTATTACATGAGTGTTTTAATACCTAATTATGACAATTGCATACAAGACTTACCTACACCCATGATATGAATCCTCTATGAAAGGTTCTGAAAATATAGGGTGTTTTACAGTGTTGTAAGAACTTTATGTAAATTCATATTAAGTATTACTGAGTATCTAATACAAACAAACTATGTATAGGCAATAATGGAATTATTTATTGTAATCATTATTTACATTTTGGATCTTAATTTTTTTCCGTCACAGACCCCCGTAACCATAATTTTACAAACTATGACAGGCGAAATTGAAAATTTACAATTTTTAATCTGGTATATCTGGATGTTACCCAATTCTTATAATATCACATCTCTGTCTATTGCGGGGCAGACAGAGCCCAGGCTAATGGGCCTAAAGCCACACCCAGCACCGAAAACTATCGCCCAGCGATGGACAGGGGCTTAAATTTAGGGGCTCAAGTTTGCGTTGCATAATGAAATTTAGTACAACTTTCGTTTGGGTGATATTATGGTTACAATGACATTGGTTGTTTCAATGTTGGCAGTAAACTGTTTCAGAAACTTTTATAGAGGATTTATAGAATGGGTGTAAATAAAAATATTTATTGCATTTCGTATAAGTTATATTTGATTAATTAGAGTTCTACTTTATTTCAATAAAATAAAAGATACTAATGTTTTAATAAATATCTATAGCGCCATTTAGTGACAAAGAAGAGAAATAATCATGTTAATTAGGCGATGGGTAGGCATGACCTCGGTAAAAGAAAAGCAACGTCTTTATATTTAAGCATTGCTTTGTGTTACAAGCCGGTGAAAATTGTAGATAACGAGCATCCCGTCGGGTTGCAGGTCGGCCCTCCAGACGCTGCACCGCGCCAGCAGCCGCGCGCGCGCCTGCAACCACTTCGCCGGCGGCACCTCGCACTCCTGGTGCGCCTACTACGAGAGCCATGTGGACTCCGACCGCTCCTGCCTCAACGAGTGGCACGCCATGGACAGCATCGAGTCCCGCCGCCCGCCCTCGCCGGACTCGCTCAGGCTCAAGTGAGTTCAATATACGATCAAACAGACTAACCTAGTCAAGTTTGATCAATATTATATGACTCACTTAATCGAGAAGGCTTTCGACAAGTTGAATCACACTGACTGAACTAGCCCCAAAGTTTTAAACTTGTGTTATGGGATACTAACACAATTATACTATATTATAAAACTAAATTATATATTATCTTCAGATGAAGTGATGAATTACATAATTTCAACCCATCGCTACTACACACAAGTCTTCAGCACTCCTTGATTGATGGTTCTATTACTTTGTCTCTACAAATTAAACAAATTTAAAGTGCATCGCCGCGTATAATTTATTCTGCGATATCTATCGCTTGTAATTTGATTCTGTAAAAAGTTAATTGATTTTGATAAATAGCGGTAAAATAGTTACGATAACTTCTATTTATCAAAATTAAGACTTACATTTCCGATGCATTACTATTTAACAAAACTAGGCAACATATCGGCTATTATTTTCTGACTTTGGGCAATTAGAGCATCCGTACAATGGATCATGCATTGACCGCCTAGACCTAGTTTCTTGGCCTCGCAGCTCGGACAATGCGTTAATTAAAATATACTGTTGCTTGCTTACTATACATTAGCAACAAACAATGATTACGGTTATGTTCGATCATTTGTGATGTCAATGCACTTGTTTTGTGTGTTTCCAATGAAGTGGCAAATTGATTGACCTAATTTTATCGACCGTCTTCTCTACTTGTATGAATCGCGTCAGATAAGCCGATCCGTTTAAGATACGAGGGCACACAATAGTACTGAATGTAGATGTAAAGGTGGATATTGAGCCGAGACAAATGAGTTATTAACTCGTTATTAATAATATATTCACATTGTATATAGGATTTCTCTGCGGTCTCTTGCTAAGACAGGCACTTCATGCGAAGGTAGTTATTGCAGCAAAAGAATTAGAAACAGTTGACATACAGAGCCGACCCCAAATAGGGAAGTGGCGAGGAGAATGATAAATAAATAAATATATAGGGACAATATACACTGATTGAGCTAGTCCCAAAGTAAGTTCGAGACTTGTGTTATGGGTTACTAACTCAACGATACTATACTTTATAACAAATACATATATAGATAAACACCCAAGACCCAGTACAATTTGAAAAAGGCCATTTTCCGACTTGCTCTGAACGGTGATCGAACCCGGAACCTCTGAGTGGCGGACTAGCATGGTGACCGCTACGCCACGGAGATGATAATAAATATCTCGTTAATTTTATCATGATATATTATTTGTTACTACAGGCCACGGGAGAGGGACGAAACGGAACGCGTGATTCGCTGCACGCTGAAAGAGATCATGATGAGCGTCGACATCGACGAGGTCACCAGCAAAGTCATCCGCGTTCGGCTCGAGGAAGAACTGGACATGGACCTGACGGAATACAAGTCTTTCATAGACCAAGAGATGCTCACCATACTGGGGCAGATGGACGCGCCGACAGAGATATTTGACCATGTATATCTCGGCTCCGAGTGGAATGCTAGCAATCTGGAAGAACTGCAGAGGAATGGGTAAGGGTTGCTATCCTAATATTTTACTTGACAACCGCAAAAAGGAGTAGAAAAAAGGGACTTCCCTATTTGCTAACTATTTATTTGTTACTTCCCAGTCTAGGGGAAGTAAATAAAAGAACTGTAATACACAGGACTGATATAATGAAAGAAAAAGATTACAAAGACTGTCTGAACCGTTAATGATGATAATGTGAGAACAAAGAAAATTTAAATTTTGAATATTTTTGAAGTAATTCTCCCGGTGTTACCTGCGTAGGGATTGCGTTTTGTTTCCTTAAGTTTTGCGTTCTGTTATGTATCTTTAACAAAGAGTTTAATGTTTTGGGACTTCAAGTTTTTAATTTGGAAATACCTGAAATGATTTGGATGTGAGCGTTATCGTAAATTCCTTCTTACATAACCCCGAGTAACAAACGCCATTATAATTACTTACAGCTGATGATAATAAAGTCATGGGATGCATCTTCTTTCGACTTGTTAGCACTGGGCTTAGACTCAACAATTTTTATGTATGAATTTTTGTGAAATATATTTTTCCATTGTTGCAGGGTTAGACACATATTGAATGTGACAAGAGAAATAGACAACTTTTTCCCTGGTATGTTTGATTATCTAAATATAAGAGTTTATGACGACGAAAAGACTGATCTTCTCAAACATTGGGACAACACATACAAGTACATAAATAAAGCCCGGAATGAAGGTTCAAAAGTGCTCGTCCATTGTAAAATGGGCATCAGCAGATCCGCATCCGTCGTGATCGCTTACGCAATGAAAGCGTTCAACTGGAACTTCGACAAGGCTCTCAAGCACGTCAAAGCGAAAAGGAATTGCATCAAACCGAACACCAACTTTCTGACCCAATTAGAGACGTACCAAGGAATACTCGACGCGATGAAGAACAAAGAGAAGTTGCAGAGGTCTAAATCAGAAACCAATCTGAAGTCGCCCAAGGTGACCGGCAAGGCGGAGAGCAAGGCCATGGAGCCGCTGCCGCTGGTGCGGGCGCGCGGGGCGCGCGCGCGGCCGCGCTCGTGGTCGCCCGACTCGCGGCTCGCCGGCGCGCTTTTGCCGCCCACCTCCGTCTCGCTGGAGAACCTGCCCACCGAGACGCGCCACATGCTCATGCCCTATGCCAACGGCAGCTACAGCGTGTCGCCCAACCAGATCATCCGACTCAAGGAGGAGGGCGCGCCCTCAGTCAAGCACATCGTCAACGAGATCGAGAACGCGTCCACCGAGCGCAGGGACTCCGCGAGAAGATATCAGAGATTAAACTTCGGCAACCAGAATGACGCGCCGAATCCGAAATCAATAGAGGCGTCGGTGTCTCCGATCGTACCCCCGGCCGACGCACCTAGTAATAAAGTACAGCAGAGTTCGCCCTCTCGAAATTTAAGTCACAAATATCCTAATGTAGAAGATGAGAAAATACACACGTGGGATCCCGGGGAGACTCCTTGGCCTAGAGGAGAAGACACCGGACGGAACGCTAGTGATAATGAAAACATAGTGAAAAGTGACAGTGGTATTATAGATGTTAAGACAAAAACGAATGACGCTTTTTCTAATTTAGTAGATCGTAATACAGAATGTGAAGAAAGGCGAACCGGCGACGAGGAGGCGCCGCCGCCTAGCCGGCAAAGCTCGTGGAGCTCCTTCGACAGCGCGGTCGTGCCCGATTTGTCACGGCACTCGTCGTGGGGCTCGTACGACACGCGCGTTGCGCCGCGCACTGCGCCGCGAGACGACAAACGCGGAAAGGACAAGCGCGACGACGACAGCGCGCCGCGCGCCGTCGACCTCGGCAGCATCCGCGAGCACTCCGCGCCGCGCCGCCGCCACGCCGACAACGAGCGCAAGTTCAACGAGACGTGTGCCATGCTCGAGGAGCTCGCCAGCGCCGCTGCGCGTATGGAGCGCGCGCGCGGCCGCGGCGCCTCCACGTGGAGCGGCCGTCTGTCCGCCTCCGCGCCCGCCGACACGTGGCTACGGGCGGGCCTGCGGCGGCGCCGACCCGCCTGCGCCTCGCATGGCGACCTACCGCGCCGCTCCGCACCGGCCGCCGCGCCCGCTGTCGCCGGTCTCGTTAGCAATCTAAAGAAGGAGTTCGAGGCGCTGTCGGAGGCGGAGTCCCTACGGCGAGGGCATACGCGCAGCCGGGCTTCCGACGGCCGCGAACGCGCACCCTCATCGCCGCCGGCTGGCGAGGACCTGTCCGTGAGGGTGCTTGTGGACCGCTACGACCAGCCGGGCCGCGCACGCTGCGAGTCGGCGAGCGAGACCACTCGGCCCCGGCCGCCGGTGGAGTCGCAGTCGAAGAAGAGCCGGTTGGCGGAGAGCGGCGCGGCGTCGCTTCGCCACTCGTACTGCGGCGCGCGGGGCTCCGAGCGGCCGCCACCGGCGCCCTCTGTCGTGTCGCTAGCGCCGCTCGACTTCTCGAATGTGGTGGTCTCAACTGTGATGTCGAAAGCTCAAAACAAAAAACAATTGCAACATGGGAAGACTCATCCGTTGACGAGGCTCAACTTGAATCGGTCGAATAATAGATGTTCAAATCCTGTATATAATACTATGTAGAAGTATTTATGATTTTTATTTATTATGAATTCTTGCCAAACTCGATATTTTATCTTTCTAGAGTTTTATATACTATTTACAAAATGAAATCACAGTGTATTTGTCTATCACGTAAATTGTATTAATATGCGGCTGTTTGTGCGTAGAAGAATGTTAAAAGGAATAAATTCAATACAACTGATGTACAAGTTTTATAAGAGTTTCTTATACAAATATCCTCTTATATTTAGTATAGACATGATTACATCGTAAACATACTTATAGTTCCGCGTCGCCCCATCAGCCAAAGTCAACAGTCTGCAGCCTCTTTCCCGTGACAAATGCAACGCGCGGTACGTTATGAACTTCGCTTATTTTTTTATAAGTTTCAGGTACTTTTTTTGGCTTCCGTCGAATTGTTCCGAAGTCAAATGCATAAATTCCGCCAGGATTATTTCGTATAGAACATTCTGTCTGTAACATAAATAATTTGTGAATATTCTTGACTAGTCAACTTGGAGAACCGTTAGTTAGTTGTGTGTTTAGATGTTGTTACGAAACGGGTTCGAGATTTGGAGAAAAACGTCAAACTTCATAATATAAGGGTCTTTTTTTTACTACGGAACCCAAGTACTACACGTGAAGATGGTCCAAGGAGCCGAAATCGATAAAAATAATAGAAATAAGTAAATTAAAATTTTAGGAGTAATTAATTAAAAATATCTTTCTTAGTTATTAAAGATCAAGTGGAATTATTTAATAAAATGATTATCAGCCTTTATGATAAACATGCCCCTTTGCGTGCTATTAGAGTTAAGCATCGCCCAGCGCCTTGGCCTATAGACGAGATCAGGGTAGCTATTGCCAAAAAACTCAGGGCCAAGACTAAGTTTTAAACTGATCCGGACAGGTACCGCGATAAATATATCAGAGCTCGTCAGGCGTTACGAGCTCAGGTTACAGGATGTGTAGAGAAGCCAGTCATGTTCACCAGTCCGTTGAAAACGGGGATCCGGCTAAAGTGTGGAAATTTCTTAAGTCGATGGGAGTGGGAAAGAGCCATCAAAATGTCTCTAATGATCTTGATTATTGACCTTCTTAATAAACATTTCTCAACATCTACAGATTTTGATGGCAATGATAAAAGTAAGATATTAAACCACCTATCTTCTAATTCCCTCCCCTGACTATTCTTCTTTCTCTTTTAGTCCTTTAACTGAATGTGATGTTCAAGAGTGCATAAATTCGGTAACATCTAATGCCGTAGGTTTGGATAACATCAGTCGTAAAATGTTTCTTCCTATCCTAGACATTATACTTCCTATTATTACTTTTATCTTAATATGTCCTTATCCTCTGGCATATTTCCGTCCGCTTGGAAAAGTTCCTTTATCACTCCATTACCCAAAAAAGCTAATCCTTCTTCTTTCTCTGACTTCCGTCCAATATCCATACTTCCCTTCCTCTCGAAAATCCTTAAGCGTATTGTCCAAAAACAACTTGATCCCTTTCTGCGTAAAAAACTCCATCCTTCTCCTCCACTCATTAATTCTATATCTAATCATCTTCGCTCATCTTACCACCTGTATGCATACGACCTCCAAATGTATTGCCATGTTAATCTGGATATCCTCAGTTCAGGGATTGATTTAATCAACGGTAACTTATCGCGTATAGCTGAAAGGAGTAAGTCTCATGGGCTAAGTTAACCCCTTTAAAACACAGGCTATTATAATAGGCAATTCTTATTATATCTCGCGCATTGATTGGCAATCCCTTCCATCAATTATATTTAATGGCGTAAGTATTGACTTCAGCATCAAGGTAAAAAACCTAGGTGTCCTGATCGACAAAAATTTGACATGGTCGCCTCAGCTCACAAAGGTTAGTAGAAAAATATTTGCGTGTGCGAGTTCTCTCAAAAGACTGCATAACTTTCTCCCTGTGAAGACTAACATTGCGCTGGCACAATCCTTACTTCTCCCCATCCTTTATTACGCTGACACCTGCTACCTCGATCTCACGGAAGAGCAATTTAGTCCGGTAGCGCTAGGTTTTTAAGTTTCAAGAATATTAGATAATTCGATTTTTTGCATATAGTTTCTAGACCCCTTGACCAACCTAAAACATGACGTGTCATCTTCGATGTTTGCTTGGGTAGAAATTTAGGTATTTGCCTTTTCGAACATTATGAGATGAAAAGAAAATTAGAGATGAATTTTTCACTTGCATGACAATAACTACGTGGTGTCTGATGTACAAAAGCTTTTTGTGTCATCATCTGGCCACAGGATCGGTGTCATTTCACGAATACTTAATATTTCGCTCAAATAGCTCTTTAAGAATATTAGAATTAGATAAATAGGTATTACACGCCATAGAGCACTAATATATGTGCTTCAAAATGTTTTGTGTCACATTTTATCCACGATATCTTATTGTATTTTATTTTTTTAATTCAATACTCTGTAAAAGACACAAAAGATTATTAGTGTTATTAGAGTTTCGTCTTTTTCATTATTGTAGTGTGATAAACCACAATTCGTAGTTTGTGTCATCTCCATCCACGCAATCTTATTATTTGAAAAAAAATTAAATATTTCCGCGCCAAAACTCAAAGTGAAAGTTATGGGGGCACGCATGGGTGCGCGGGGACGGCTGTGTGCGTGGCACACCGGCACAGTATCTGTCCGCCATGCCGGCCGCAGCGCGCGTCACTAATTTTTTTGGATTTTTAGCTGACTATGTGGGTGTGTATGTATGTCTGTTTCCCCGTAGCATCCAAATCGCTTGTTCAATTTTCACAAAAGATACATATACATATCAATCGATTCGTCATTATTGTCCGGGTGACATAGCTACTAATTTGTATGCAAAAAACTTATATAACAAATGTTAAATACTTACAATAAATTTAGAGTATAATATAACATATGACTCGCGTAGTCGGGTATTAGTTTTTTAAACTTATATCTTGTTATTTTATAGGTTTTAACAAAAGCTTCATTTAGAAGTATTTTGATTATTTTTTCCGTATGTGTCAGTGGCCAACATGTTTTTTACAAAGGTTCCTTGAATGACGTACTTATGTGTGCAACAACTGCAAAAGAAGGATCATTTTTTTCACGTGTCTTTTTAGAGGTGTATATTGTTTGTTCTCCGTCTGGCTGTTCTACCTAACGATGATGACCGGCACTACTGTAACCTTAGCACGAGTGGGTTCTTATGTGCTGCTTCTGAGAACTCGATAATCTTCGTGTAAGATTTGTACAAAATGCTATGTTTATTTTAAAAATTTGATTGTTATGGTTGACTGTATCAATCGGCATTAAAAAAATAGGGAGGTTGTTCACAATTTTGGTTATTTATTATAAGCATGGGTTTCATTCAACCAAGCTATCAAATGCAGTTCTTCCTGTTTATTTTCGACAATGAACCTATACAAATTTGTTTTGGTATACGTACATATACTCAATTCACACAAACACAAGTTTATTTGCCAGGAAAATTAAAAAATCCTGACTTTTAATAGTTTCATATGTAAACGCCATCTAGTGATAAGTGGAGGAACTGTATAGTAGAATGAATATCCGTAGCAATATTTGACAGGAAAACTACAAAACGGCTCAACCGATGTTTATCAATCATAGCTAAGAACCACCTTTTATTATATCATTTATTATTATGTGGTAACGTAGATATGCACGTAGGTTAGTATTTTGTTATAATATAAATGCTCTGAGTTTTTAATTTTGGAGTTTTTGCATCACCTGTCAGCACCACCTGTAAGTTGACTGGTAGAAAAGGCCTACGGCCTTAAGTACATCAATTACAATTTCATGTAATGAAGTTAAATAAATAAACCACCGCAAAGCCGCATTGAAATCGGTCCATCTGTTCGAGCGCTAAGATGCCACAGACAGGCACTTAGAGAGACAGACGGACAGACTGGAAGACATTAGCGTCAAACTTATAATACCCCTCTTTTTTTTCGGAGGTTAAAACCTCACAAACTTGGATACATACTTGTAATTAAGTCACTTTTTAGATTTTACGCACAAACCCACATACATACAGAATTACTTACCGACATACTTTCACAAACAAATTAGGCAATTTGTAACACACATTTCCCTCCTTCGGCAGTCGGGTAAAAATAAGCTGTGAATAAAATTACGCAAGGTACATCGAACACGCAATAGTAATGTAAAGATGGGCGGTGGGCAAATATAAATACCCAATCTACCCATTTGGTGGGTAGATTAAATTATATATTATAAGTAAATTCTTCGCAATACCTGTCGGAAAGCGCGTGCAAACTAGTGATGTCCCGCACTAAATTACCGTTACCAGTACTTTACTATAGGGGAATATTTCTAGTAAGTTTCTATTGTTACCGGTAATATTCCCAAATGCTGGTAATATTGTTTAATAGGTGTCGCCTTGTTAAGTCTTGTTAATTTATCTATGTAATATTGCTTAAAATGCGCACGTACACTCTTCCAAGCTGCTTCTCTTCACGCGCAGATCGTAAAGCCGTTCGAGGGAATAGGCGAAATTGCGAACCATGTTAATAGGTGATGCGGCGAGCAACCCATCATTGTTTCGATTCCTAGGAATCCATAGCAAACCCTTATAGTTTCGTCCTCCCTGTCTGCGGTTTTACTCAGAGACTATGAGTACTAAAAAGCTGTAATTTGGCAAATTATCACTCTCATGGTGGGAAACGCTTTTCTCTAAATCGTGTTTGGGACAAATAGCAATAAAAATACTATCTATCCCAACTACTTCTGCTTCAGAAGAGAGATCTTTTTTACTTTCGCCAACATACATCCAAAAAAAGAAATAAAATTGACGACAAACAGAGAGAGAGAGAAAGAGAGAGAGAGAGAGAGTAAACTTACTTTTTATATTCCTAAACAGAAACTTGTCAAGAAATTTACTAAATAACTTGATAGTAACATAGTATAAATTCCCAGAAAGTTACTGTACCCTGCATAGGCTCCGTACATTTAATGTATGTCAATGCTGGGATGTCAAGGATGTCAGACAAACCCGGTCGCTAAGAATATGTAGAAATCAAAAACGATCGAATCTGCCGAGTGCTTTTATTACACTAAAAATTAAATGCTACTTATTTGAGTTGTCACAATGTCAGTGTACTAAATCTAGGTCGCAGCTAAGTGCTGCGTTTGTCAAAAATATTAACTATGGAAATGTACGGCTTTGCCTGAACATACTGCCAGAAGAGCAAGAAAGAAAACCAGGAAGAATGTAAAATGTAAATAAAACTTAAATTAAAAATTCAGTATTAATGTCAAAGTTAAGTTAATGTAAAAAATATAACAATGAAATTTATAAGTACCTACTTAATGTAAATATTAAAAATCAATATAGAATTAAAAATATAAAAATATGCATGTAAAAGTAAAATTTTAAAACTGCAATAAAATATATGTGTGTCATTAAGGTTTAGGGAGGTTCTCAAATGTCACTTTTCTATTAATAGAAGGAGATGTTGCTGTGTCCACGCTCATCACAGATACACTTTTTGCACGAGATAACACTGGCGTAGCCGGCACGGTGTCGTAGACCACTTCCGCGTCACGCACATGCTGCATCGTTGTCAGGGGGATTGGAAGCTCTCGGGCCCTGGTGCTTTCTCGACGTGATTTCCTGCATCTGAAGACTGCGTACATCAGGATACCAAGGACGATGATTGAGAGCACCGAATAAATGATTGTCAAATGAGTGGTGCCGTCGTTCTGTATTTGCTGCAGATCTGGAACCTTGAGCTGCGCAATGCTCTCGCTTATCTCGTCGAATAACTTCTCGTGATTCTCTATTTTGTCGATTTCGCTATCAGATATTGGAGTGTGTATCAGCTCATTCAATGATGATGTAAATTGAGGTATCTCCGACATGTCAATTTCTGGTTGTATAACTATCTCGTTCTTGTAATCATACGGTATGTGAATCATAAATGTGTCTCCTTTCAATATGCAACCCTGACCTATATAAATGATGCCATTGCCTCGTAATTGTTTTGTTATTAGCGCACCTGGGCATAAAATGCGGACTGCGCATTCCTCGCAACACGAGAATAGCCAGGCGCCGCGCGTTTGCAATTTGATCTATTTGTCGGTGCACTGCCTTATCTCTGAACGGCAAAACGTTTGATTGTCATTGTTTGTAAATAAATTGATATTGCATAAGGACTGCTTGAAGTGGATGTTGTAAATAGGATGATTTTCATGGCATAAAAACTTGTCATTGTTGTATTTAATGCATTTTTCTATGTCAGTATCTGTCATTGGCATTATCAAATCCTTTTTGATGTTGAATGCTATGTGATTAGTTGCTGGGAAGTTATAAATAGTTTTTCCGTTGCTTGTCACTGGGAGAGATATCACTTTATGTAATTCGAATGTGTCAAGGCTTAGAAGAGGAACTACAACATGTCCATGTATTGGCAAAGTATGACAGACATCGAAAATTACATTAACCACGTCAAAAACATACCTAAGCAACAACGAGTTAACATATATGCCCATAATATCACAGTTTGAACATGAACTTGTTGAAATAAAACACTACAACGATCTCATGGTAAATAAAACATTACACCATCGCAGTAAAAGAGGACTCATCAACGGAATCGGATACGTAGCGAATTCCTTATTCGGCGTACTCGACGATAGATTTGCACTACAATATGAAAAGGACATCGAAACTGTCAAAAACAATGAAAATCATTTGCTTGCAATGTTCAAGAATCAGACGTCTATCTTAGAAGCCGAGAACAACATCCTTAAACGAAATGAAGCCGTCATGCATCAACATTTCGAATACATCAACCAACACCTTAATAACATCACCCACGAGTTGAACAAGGTCGAAAGAGTGACAGCAAACATCTTTCAGTCCATATACGTTATGGCAACTGCACTCTCAGCCGATGTTATCATATCAAATGTAAGACGTATTCAAGAAACCCTACTTGACACCGTAACTAATATCTACCACGGACAAATTGACATGCATTTAATTTCTCCTGATCAGTTAAACTCTCAACTGCATACTATATCGGGACACTTACCAAGTGAATTAGTTTTACCATCAGATAGTGTGAGAGAGCTCTATAAACTACTGCATGCACAAGCTAGAATGACAAACAAATATATGATTATCGAAGTTAAGATTCCTCTTCTAAGCCTTGACACATTCGAATTACATAAAGTGATATCTCTCCCAGTGACAAGCATCGGAAAAACTATTTATAACTTCCCAGCAACTAATCACATAGCATTCAACATCAAAAAGGATTTGATAATGCCAATGACATACTGACATAGAAAAATGCATTAAATACAACAATGACAAGTTTTTATGCCATGAAAATCATCCTATTTACAACATCCACTTCAAGCAGTCCTTATGCAATATCAATTTATTTACAAACAATGACAATCAACGAAACAATCAACAAGTTAGCAATCGAAGAAAACAGAAAAATACCCATTGGCATCCAAGGTTTTACAGCATAATATCTACGTTGACGATATCTTAGCAGGCGATAACAACTGCCAAACTGCAAAGGAGACGCAGTTGCAACTAATTGACATGTTACGCGGAGCGGGAATGAACTTGAGAAAGTGGTCGAGTAACACACGTGAATTACTAGAACATTTATCGCCCGATCAACTTAACCCCTCTGTTGTAGATTTAAAACTCACGGACTCAATGAAAGCATTAGGACTTCACTGGGATCCATTTAGTGACATATTTAAGTTTAAAAACATATTGCAAATTGACATAAAACCTGACATTCAATTGACAAACTATACCAAACGCATGATGCTATCTGACATGTCTTAAATATTTGATCCCTTAGGATGGCTATCTCGATTCGGGTTACATATACGTCACAATGACGATACAATGATACGTAATAAAAAAGGTGGATTACGTTTCATTGTATCGTCATTGTGACGTATATGTAACCCGAATCGTCGAATCCAACATATGACTCTGACGACATATGATAAGCTGCTATGCTTATTTATTAAATCTAGTATTATAGGCGATGGTGTCAATAGTACTGCATGTACATTGCTTTCCTTTATGTCAATTTTGGGTATGTCAAAATGCTGTGTTGATTCTGGTATTTCTTCCTTTAGCCATGAAGGACCCTCCCACCACAGGGAGTGTTGCTGTAGTTGCAATGGTGTCAAGCCTCGAGTGGCGCAGTCAGCTGCATTATCTTCCGACTTTGTGTGACGCCATTGAGATGCAGGTAAAATGTCAGTGATTTGCTTAACTCGATTGGCCACAAACGCCTTCCAACGGCTAATATCCCCATGAAGCCATCCCAGAACTACCATGGAGTCGGTCCAACCATGTATTTCAATGTCAATGTTAGATGGTATTGATGTCATTATTTTCTTAAGTAATTTCGCTAGTAGTACTGCTGCAGAGAGTTCCAATCTAGGTAAAGTTTCCGGTTTCTTCTTTAGGTGCTAGTTTTGTCTTGGCCGCCATGAGCCTTGTTATCTGCTTGTCATTGTCATCTGTAGTTTTAATGTAAACTGAGCACGCTAATGCCTTTTCAGAGGCATCCGAAAACCCATGTACTTGTATCTTATGTGTAGTGTCACCTATCCATCTCGGAATGTCAATATTTTCAATGCTTGTCAATTCTTTTTTAAATGTTAACCATTCTTGTAGTAGGGGCTCCTCAATGTTGTCATCCCAGCCAATGTCAGTTGCCCAAACGCGTTGAAATAATATTTTGGCCGTGATGATAACTGGAGATAGCCATCCTAAGGGATCAAATATTTTAGACATGTCAGATAGCATCATGCGTTTGGTATAGTTTGTCAATTGAATGTCAGGTTTTATGTCAATTTGCAATATGTTTTTAAACTTAAATATGTCACTAAATGGATCCCAGTGAAGTCCTAATGCTTTCATTGAGTCCGCGTGTTTTAAATCTACAACAGAGGGGTTAAGTTGATCGGGCGATAAATGTTCTAGTAATTCACGTGTGTTACTCGACCACTTTCTCAAGTTCATTCCCGCTCCGCGTAACATGTCAATTAGTTGCAACTGCGTCTCCTTTGCAGTTTGGCAGTTGTTATCGCCTGCTAAGATATCGTCAACGTAGATATTATGCTGTAAAACCTTGGATGCCAATGGGTATTTTTCTGTTTCGTCGATTGCTAACTGCTGCATCGTTCTCATTGCAAGAAATGGTGCAGCTTTCGTTCCATATGTCACTGTGCAAAGCTGGTACTCCTGGAGATTTCCTGCTTCATCTCGCCACATGATCTTTTGTAAATGTTGGTGTTCTTCTCCGAGTAAAATGGTTCTAAACATTTTCTCACAATCGGCTGAGTAAACGTAGCGAAATGTTCTCCAGTTAATAAGCAAGCTCTGTATGTCATGATGCTATTTTCTCCCACATTCCATCAGGTCATTAAGACTGTAACCCGATTTTGTCTTCGAGGAGGCATTAAAAACTACCCTCAGTTTAGTAGTATTCCTTCCTTCCTTATAGACTCCATGATGTGGCATAAAAAAGCTAGGTTCTTTTTGTGTAGTACATTTCCGCATATGTCCGAGGGAAAGGTATTCCTGCATGAAATCATGATACTGCTCGCTAAGTTGTTTATTTTTATCTAGCCTGTTTTCTAATTGTTTCAATTGGGCCACCGCTTTGGGTTTGGATGGACCAAGATGCTGTTCATAATTGTCAATCATCGGGTAGAGTACTTCGTATCTACCGTCAGGCAATCTTCGCGTCGTAGAAACGTAAAATTGCTCGCAATACTGCTCTTGTGGTGTCAAATTACAATTGTTTTCTGTCACTTCTTCCATCTCCCAGAATCGGGACATGTCTTCATCGTGATTTGTCAAAACGTGGCAATTATATGTGGTGGTGTGACTTCCCGAGATTATCCAACCAAGGGCCGTCTGCTGTGCTATAGGCTGAGATGCAGAACCTTTCAATAAACCTTCCATTATAATAATTGAATAAACCTTAACGTCGAGAAGTATGTCAATAGGTTTTGAAATGTGATACTCTGGGTCAGCTAACTGTAAGTTACGAAGATGGTTGTAATTTTTCTTGTCAAATGTCAAGTTGGGTAGGTTATTTATTACTCTAGACATAACGAGCGCTTCTGTAAAGAACGTATAATCGTCATGAATAGATTTGCAGTTCAAAGTGACCTTCCCTTTGCCCTTCTTCGGAGTGATACCTACTCCACATATCGATGCATTAATGTGTTCTCGAGGCAGCCCTAAACGCTGTACTGCATTTTCAGTAATTAGAGTCACCTGAGAACCCTGATCTAACAGGGCTCGCAATGTCATATACGTCCCGTCGGCCGCCTGCACCCTTAATTGAACAGTGGTAAGAAGTATTTCGTCACTATCATTGTCAACGTGATTTACATTTTTCTGCTGAGATGTAAATGACCTGGCCGATGAGTTCAATGAGCTCGATGTTGCAATTTGGTTGCTACCTAAAATATCGTGCAATAATGTGTTATGCGAATTATTGCAGATTTTACAACGTTTTGTCGAATTGCATTGGTTCAGTTCATGAGTGTATAAGCAATTTCTACATATTTTATTGTTTGAAATGAACTTTAACTTCGCATCAGCTGTCATGGTTTTAAATTTCTTGCATTGGTACAACGCATGATAAGTATTGCACAATGGACACGTAATTGCTCTATACGAAGTTTGGTATGCTCTATTAGGATAATACGGTTTATCTTTATCTTGTCGAAAATATGGTTTATGCTGCGGCTTCGTAGAAGATGCTTGATAATTCTGAATCCTAGTATCATCTTTCTTCTTGATCGGTTCTAATGCTGTAAACTTTGCTTCTAAAAATCATAAAAATTCCTCAAGTGTTGCTAACTCTCGTGGCGCTCTGCGGGATTCTTGATAATCTCTGTATGTTTCGGTATCCAATTTCTTGCTAAGAAGATGAACAATAATCGGATCCCATGTCTTTGTGTCAACTCCCAGATTTTTTATTGCATGCAAACATTCAATGCTAGTGTCATGTAAACGTTTTATCTCAAAGGAAGTTTGCCTTTGAAGATTATGTTGATTTAAAAATATTTCCATTTGTTTAGAGAAAAGAAGCTGCAAATTATTATAACGTTGATACAGGATGTCCCACGCGGTGTCATAGTTGTTGGCCGAGATGTGAAGATGCTCGATGAGTCTTTCTGCTTCTCCTTTGAGTTTTGCCTTCAAGTGTTGCATTTTCTGTGTTTTAGACAAGCTGGTATTATTATGTATAGTCTCCTTGAAGAGGTCCAGAAAGGTAGGCCATTGAGAATAATCTCCCGAAAAAATCGGAATCGACACCCGCGGCGTGGAGTCCTTAAGATGTGCTGTAGATGAAATCTTCCTGTTAAGTTGCCTTTTAATGTCACGATATTTTCTTTTAGTTTCTGTGTATTCCATCTCATATATCGTGTCAGACGTTCCTAAGAGGTTGTCTATCTGCCAATGTAATTTGTCAATCTGTTCCCATCGGTACTGCAAATTCTTCAACTCGTCATCCAATTCCCACTTCTCTTCAATGTCATCCACTTCGCAATTACCTATCTGTCTACGCATGGCCTTAAAATTAGTACGCTGTTGACTCAAAAGATCTTTAAGTTTAGCGTCAGGTTGCATGGTCACACTGTCAGTTTGAGCCGTATTGTCAGTAGCTGATGTCGAGCCTGATGTCGAAGAATGTTTAATCGGAAAAGATGCTATAATATCCCTAGTTCCAACATAGTAATCGTACACTTGCTGATACATATTTTTAGTAAAATATTCATGAGATTTGTCAAGATAAAGTTTTAGTTGGTTGTGATTGGAGTCAAAATCTTTCCAATAGTCGTCAAGTAATTCCAATCTCTGCTGAATGTAGTCAGCAGTCTTCCTATCAGAAGAATCCTTTTTAAAGTTGGTATTAATTTTTTCCAAACTTTTAATGATGTCATCTTGGCGTTTAATTATGGTATCCATGATGTCAAAAAAATAATGCAAAAAGCTATACAAGAAAAAAAATGAAACGATCTTACTTGTATGCCGATGTCAAGCTTACGCTGCTGTCAGATGAAGCACGGTCCTTAGGCCACGTAGCTCCAATGCTATGCTAGATAATGTAATGTCAAGACTCCTGTGCACCAAAGGGAGACTGTGTTCTGGCTGCTATGTCCATACACTATGTCAATGTCACAAACTGTTTTTATCACTGTAGGATAATGTTTTACACTGCAATGTCACTAGTGTTATTCCGCAACACGAAATTTAACTCACAAATGTCAATGCACTGTACGTACGATGTCAACGTGGAATGTTCACCACTGTCACTGGTTCACCTCACCCGCGAATGATCCTGCTTAAACCACCACGCGCGTAAGGTCAAAGCTTTCGAAGGACCAAAATGTACGGGTCCCTGCATAGGCTCCGTACATTTAATGTATGTCAATGCTGGGATGTCAAGGATGTCAGACAAACCCGGTCGCTAAGAATATGTAGAAATCAAAAACGATCGAATCTGCCGAGTGCTTTTATTACACTAAAAATTAAATGCTACTTATTTGAGTTGTCACAATGTCAGTGTACTAAATCTAGGTCGCAGCTAAGTGCTGCGTTTGTCAAAAATATTAACTTTGGAAATGTTCGGCTTTGCCTGAACAGTTACTGTATGGTAAGTTACTCAGAAACTTTCTCGAAACTTACTCAGTCACTAGGTAAGTTACTAGTAATATTAATAAAATAATATTTAGAATTATAATTTTTGGTTGCATTTAAACTAGAAGTGGAAGAAGTCTTATCGTATCACTGATAATCACAAATGAAATATATTGAAAAAATAGTTTTTCTGTGTTACCTTATATTACTACTTTTTGGGAATGTTAACAGTAACGGTACTGGGAAAGTACTCGACTCGACTAAGTTACCAGTAACGGCACATATACTAGTGCAAACGCTATAATATGCTTAAAATTCAGGTATACGTCATATGCGATATAAAATATATGAAACCACCATACTAATCATACAATGAAAATAGGCTGCTTTAACTTATTATAAGACCTTAAATGAGATGTCAACGTACTTGTATGAGTCTTACCTTCATATAAAAAATAGAGAAGTATTTTTTGACTGCTCGTCCAAGAGCCAAAACTACTGATTTTGGGGTTGGTCTCGAAACAAAAGATATTCGTTTTGAAAAGTTCTTCGATCCTCCAGCAACTCGTTGTAATTATAACATTTCCCACAAAATAGTTAGCTGGATATTTATCCGAATTTACCCTTTGTATGGAAACAGCGATCTTGAATTAAAAAAGCAAGTTTCTGATCCTAGGCACCCTCGGCACTTTATGGAGCTCAACCCTATACCAGCCGACTTGTAAGCCACAATATTTTTGTTTACACAATACCACTTGAAGGCGCACCAAAATCCTCCCGGCAACTGTGGCGCAGCAGACATCCACCCCCTCCTGATTTTATTCAACCATCGGAGGATAACATAATTTAAAAAAAAAAACCTAAATTTCATTTGTGATTATAGTGATCCGATAAGACTTCTACCACTTCTCTAGTTTAAATGCAACCAAAATTACAATTCTAAATATTTTTTTCCTAATATTACTAGTAACTTACCGAGTAAGTTTTAAGAAACTTACTGAGTATCTTACCATACAGCAACTTTCCTAGTAACTTACCGAGTAAGTTTCGAAAAGTAACTGAGTAGCTTACCATACCATTCTGTGATGGAACCCTTACTTATGTATATAATATACATAAGTAATACACCCGCGGCCTATTACAGGAGTTCCAAATCACGTGAGCTATGATCGTCTTATTTAAAACCTTAAGTACATTATCAGATACCCCAAGCTGTTCACTCTACTCTGAATTTATTTTAAAAGTCTAAAATGAGTATATCGATACTAGATATTATTTATTACGTAATTTAATCCCTTATTGAAATAGTCGTATTACAGAATTGTTCTTTGTAGCTGTTATGGTTTATATCATTCAAATAATTGACTTCATAAAGCGAAGGAAAATATACGCCATTCCTGAAAAATCAGGTGGATCGATCCATATTTGTAATCAGTTAGGTCATAGGTCTGCTATAGCTTAATTATATGTGGTAATGTCGTACAAAGTACGATAAATGGGCGTTGAGAGTCTTGGATATTTGGTTAACCAATGTAATTTTATATATTCGCTTACGCGAAACAGGTATGTAATTGTTGGTCGCGATAAAATCGCGAAGAGCTCTTATAATAATAGTATTTTCACAAGACTCTAATTATTTCGAGTAAACTCGATACATCTTGGCGATACAAAGTCAATATATCTGGTTTGCTGTGTTGCGAGGAATGAGATATTATATCGTCATGGACAGCAGGTTTCCTCTTTAGGAGAAAGATGTCACGGTTTGACACCTTTGCACTAACATGCATAAGAAAAATATATAGTTTTGGTTAATAAGTCCACTCCGGCGACAGTATATCTGTTTAATCTTTGATCAAAGAGATATACTCTCCCAACCCTTAATAGCCTCGGAAAAACCAAATTTCCCGATGAAATTTGATAATTCTTACCACTTATTAACCTTCTCGCGACTCTAATATTACTATGTAGGAAAGCAATCAAGATCTAAATGATCTTGAGCCAAACAAAACAAAACAATCTTACCCGGCTATCCTAACAAAGAATCCTAATCCTATCTGCTCTGTAATTACCAGAGCTTCCACGTAAATTCTATTCTTTTACTTATTTTCTAGTTTAACATGCTCGCAACGGTTGGCGTGTCAAGATCCTGAGAGCAAATATATTTGAGACGTTAATTTAGATCATAAGTTCTATACCTAACTTCTGACCTTCTAACCTTTCTCTGGTGAATAGATGTTTGATATACTAGTTACCATATATCTCTATGACCTCAATACACATAACTATCAAATATCATAATCTGATAACCTTTAGATATTCACTATTTTGACTAAATTGATCGGATCCGATATCTTTCAATTATATAGATCTAAGGTAACAAATGGAACATATGTGACTCTCAATTGACAGCAACAATGATAATACTACATTTAACCCAACTATAGAAATTCAAGTAATCTTCGATATATATATATCATCTTTCCCTTTTATCGTATCTATCTTTAGCAGATTTATTAATTTAACCGTAAGCAAAACCTCACTATATTCCGATAACGAACCTAATCACGAACCTACGTCTAAACCGACCTAAGAGCAATCGCAATTGCCCGCCTATCCTAAGTCTAGTCTATTATAAGACCTAGTGTGAACCTAGGGTCTGTTATTAGCCACCACGCTCATAACAGGTGTGTGAGAAGTTAAACGTGTGTGTGTGTAAAGCGACTTGTGTAGGATATGCAAATAAGAACTAATCTAGGGATATATTAGGATAAGGTCAACCCTCTGTAAACCTACAGGTTGACCTAGGATACCTAGGTGAAAGGAAAATGGAAGACCTGAAGCGCCCGAATGCCAGTCTCAGCACCCAGTATAAATTACCTATTCAGTACTTATCTAACGCTCCAGCGGAATTTTGGGGTTTGTGAGAAAGGTAAAGATAAAATAATTAGGAAGTCTAGAATTCTAGACCCGTCACTTCACAGTAATTTACCCGGACACAAAGCAACGAGCTCAAATCGGTGAATGAAATTTATAACACAAAATCACACACACTCGATTTTAAACTCGAAACTTGTATGTCAGGCAAAGAACGCGCAAGGACTGATCCCCTTTCTTGCCTCGCGTTTGGTTTTATTAGCTTCGTCTGACCCTCGAATCTTGACGCGACACCAAGCCTACTAACTAGCATGCAACAAAAAAAATATTGCATCCCCATTTGCCTTTACATGCATTCAATAGCGTCGCTATCTAAGATAACTTAATATATTTACATTCACATAGAGATCTTCCGCAATCCTCATTCTATCGAATAATATGACATATTTATAATTTATTTAATTGATGAATGTAACACGATATATGAATCAACTGTATCTTGTGATTTCATGTGTACCTATGGTATATGAGTAAATAGACGCAACCTCACCATTGTATATATTTGAATGTACAATTATAAATATGTCTATGTATAGAATTCAATTTTCAGGAAGTATCTAAGCATTAGTACTACCCGACCTCTGTCCGTGTAATCAGCGAAAATTTAGACCAGATAAGCCGATCTAAAGATATGACAGAGTATAAACTCGCATTTACACAACACGGCGTAAATATAAACCATGTAGTATTGCATAATTACATTTTTTTATCACGCAAAATTTTACCAAGTCCAAACAGCTGTGCATCTCCGCAAACATTCCAAACTTTTTTTTTTTTACAAATCCTCATAATGCCCTCGCCTTCGCAAAAAAAAATCTTAGGTACATAACAAACCATCTTTATGATCGTGTGATTGTTTCTACATGTCTTATGTGACCACTACAGTAACTTTCTGGGTATTTTTTCTATGTTACTATCAAGTTATTTAGTAAATTTCTTGACAAGTTTCTGTTTGGGAATATAAATAGTAAGTTTACTCTCCTCTCTCTCTCTCTCTCTGTTTGTCGTCAATTTGTTTCTTTTTTTAATGTATGTTGGAAAGTAAAAAAAGATCGCTCTACTGAAGCAGAAGTGGCTGGGATAGATAGTATTTTTATTACGACGAAACTATAAGGTTTTGCTATGGAACCCTAGGAATCGAAACAATGATGAGTTGCTAGCCGCATCACCCATGAACATGGTTCGCATTTTAGCCCATTCCCTCGATCGGCTTTGTCAAAAAAAAATATTTTGTACTGATAAGAGAATAAACGTCACAAAATAATGTCACTTGACATTAATCATATCCATTTTCAATGTGATTTTAGATGTAATATGGCAGATAAACAGATAATATGAGCGCTATTTGACTCCAAGAAACTCTGACGTCACGCCGTGCTATTTCATTCAAATCCCATAGACGATGTTTGTTTTGACGTTTAGAAAAAGGTTTCTAATTGAACTTGTTGGAAACTAGCGGATTATATGTTGAAAGACAGATCAAATGCTATGTCAATATATTAGTATCCTCATACATATAAGGAGAGTACATTTATTTTACTGCTCAAACAATAGCCAAATTTACTGATTACGGGGTTGGTCGCGATACAAAAAATATTCTTTTTGATGAGTCCTTAAATACCCCGTCAACTTGTTATAACATTTCCCACAAAATAATATGCCGGGTATTTATCGGAATCCACCCGTTGTATAGGAATAACATACGAATTAACACGTCTTAGTTTACATGTTTTGTTGGCAAGTGTTTGTCCACCTGATTATATGTTAAAATAAGCAAAAAGACATCAAATGCGATGTCTTTATATGAGCACCATCATACATATAAGTAGAGTAGATTTTTATGACTGCTCATCAAACAGCCAAAACTACTGATTTCAGGGTTAGTCCCCGAACAAAATATATTTGTATTGATCATTTCTTTGACCCCTTATCAACTTGTTATTATTTATATTTCGCTTAAAAAATATGCCGCGTAAATTGACAGGTGTTAGTTTTTATTTATTTTGCTGGAAAAATGTTTTTTGACCCAATTATATATTATAATAAGCGAACAGAAATGAAATCTGTATATTTAATATGGACAGCATTAGGGATTTTAATGTTTGATATTTATTCTATGTCAATATATGTCATTGAATAATACATAGCATAACCATTTCACACATTCATATACAAAGTTAGACTCCCACTCATTTTTAAATAAATATCTCAATCTACCCACCCAAACTAGTAGTTACGGGTATTTACCCGGTGCGCATCGGGTAAATACCCAACCTTGGGTAAATATCCGGGTGGATGCCCATCGCTAGTAATGGTAAAAATAAAAAAAAAATACTTGCGAAATGAACTGCAGTCTTGCAGATTTTTAATGCGTCAATTTTCATTTAATTTGTTTTTGGAACGAAGTTCCTTACGGCAGGCTTGGAGGAGATAGGGATTTTGCTGCGCGACCGAACTGAAAAAAATGTGATAGTAAAACCGTAAGGATGACCTCGTTAAATGAGACGTGCGCAGGCGCGACAGTCGATTCTACATTAGCCGAAGGAACTTCGTTCCTACCTGGTGTCCCACGACACCACATTTCTTTTTTATCTTATATTTTCTTAATGCTTTACTTAATTGAAAGTAAAATGGAGTTGAAATATAGTACTGTATGTATTATATGTGGACGCTTTCCGGACACTAAAACAGTGAATGCCTGGACTAATGTGACACAAATGAATACAAGGGGTATATTTAGTTGTTACTGATATGTTGTATTATTTTTTTCAACACTAATTATCTTATTGGTACAGTTTTTATACATGGGCACTTAGCCAGTTTGCAATGGACAAAGGGTGACACAAATAGGTTTGCGCACTAGTCTGGCTACGTTTGATACAATACTAAGTATTCCATTTTACAACTTTAAATCAATTTTGTCGATTCAGTATGGAATTAAATAAAACAGTCACAAATCAATAAATTTCCCGAAACGCAGACCTCGAAAGGGACACAAATCGAAATAATAAGCTCTTTAGATACGACTCTATTCAGAGGCAAGAAATAAGCATATCTAGAGTTCTTGTAAGTTATACCCTTAAAATTTGCTAGCGCTACCGGACTAATTAAATAAACTTGAACGTCTCCAAAATCTCTGCATTAGATTCATATTTGGACTTCGCAAATATGATCACATTCCTAGTTTTTGTGCACAATGCACAATTCAAGTGGCTCCCTATTAGACAACGTCGTAACTTACATATCCTTTCCCTTCTTTATTCAGTCCTGTTCTTTCCTTCTACTCCGATATACCTTAAAGAATGCTTTACCTTTCGTGTTCATAGTACTCATTTCTATTCTAATTCTTTCTCAGTTCAGGCAGTAAAATTTTGGAATGCTTTGCCATTGGATAGGTATTCGTAAAGTGCAATCACTGAAAAAACCTTTCCTGTATAACTCTAACTAATATCTCTTTGCTACTTTTCTTGTCACTGGCTACTTTCAGTTACTTTTCTTAATGCTTGTACAAATTTTATAGTTTATGTATTTATATTACTTTATTGTTCATTTATTTGTTATAGTATGTACTCCTATTATTTACTGGTATACTTATAGTTTTCTCTACCCAAAGGTTGGCTGGAAGAAATCGCTTTAGTGATAAGCCCGCCTTTGTACCTACTAGATTTTAAATGTACTTTTCATTATTGTCATACTTAGTTGGTGCAAAAAAGAAATTTTATCTTATCTTATCTTAAAGATATTTTGACTAACAGTTCAAAATAAGGTGCTCTCAGATAAATAAAGCAAAATGAATAATCTCCTCTTATCTAGCTGGATAAAGCTTACAATTTTCATGTTGACGTCGACGACCCTTAGTAGGTTGCTGTCAGAGCCGCCGCACACGATCAGGTTGGTTTGCGGCACAAACTTCCCGCAGTACAGTTTCGTTTGATAAGTATCCGGTGTTATTGTTTCAATCAATTTGCACGAACCGTAGTCCCATACTTGAATATTGTCTTTCTCTTGCCATGAACAAGTTAGTACCTGAAAAATATAGGTATCTAAATAATTTTATTTGAGTCATAGTATGTACAAATGGTATTTTTTTGGTATTGTATTTTGAACTTAAATAATATTGTTTGGGATCAAGTATCAAATATGTCATTTTGTCAAATGTAGAGATTTGTACCGAAGAAAAGTCACTGACAGGCTAGCTAGCGTATCTAATCAGTTGAAGGAGCAGCGAAGGGGGCACATAGCGCGAGGAAGTTGATGGCCACCACTTCGTAACCAACCTATTAGATAGTCAGACGACCAGGGCAAGCCTGCATAAAAGGAGGCAGGCTACTTCCAATCACGGCCGGATTATCAGGGCTCATAGACAATGCAATTCTAGGGACCCTTTCCTTTGCCTTTTTTTTACTTTTTAAAATACATTTTTCTATTAAAAAAGTCAAGTCCATCAGATCGAATTTTGGTATAAACAAATAAAAAAAAAATAAGAAAAAAATCATTCGATGGAACGTTTTTAGGGTTTCGTACCCCAAGGGTAAAAATGGGACCCTATTACTAAGTCTGTCTGTCTATCTATCTGTCACCAGGGTGAATCACATGAACCGTGATAGCTAGACAGTTGAAATTTTCAGAAATGATGTACCTACTTCTATTGCCGCTATAACAACAAATTCTAAAAAAAGAACAAAGTAAATATTTATTGAAGTGGTGCTCCCGTACAACAAACGTGATTTTTATAGGTAATGGTAAGGAACCCTTCGTGCGCGAGTCCGCCTCGCACTTGGCCGGTAATTTTTTCTTTGTGCGTGCACACTAGTTGATGCAGGGCTCCTAGGCAGTTACTTAATCAGCTTTTTGGATAATTCGGCCGTACTTCCAATTGGTCATTTTCAAAATCCAGCAGTGGATTTCCAGCGTTTCCTGAAATTATGATTTTGCTTTACAAGACATCCTATATTTTAAATACTAGAAATTTACCTGTTTGCCAGGTTTGTCAAAGTCCAATCCTTCTCCACACATGTGAACACCGAAGAAGTACCTGGTCGCAAAAGGTTGCCGGTCGTCCCAGCATATGACTGCGTTGTCCCAGCCGCCCGACACCAACTCGTGGTGCGATTTCGGATTGAATGAGCAGGCGAAGATTCTTGATGTATGCCCATCCACTAAGTTTTTCGATTGGCTATCGAACGGGATTTAGTATTTAAGAAGTCTACTTATAATCCGGTCAATGAAGTAATTGTAGAGTGCGTGAGCGAGAACCTAAGCGATTCCTACAGAAACTTGTTCAGGGCGCTTAGGGAGTAAACATACTTAAAGTCCTAACATCTAGGAGGTGAGCCGGAGCGAGGGGAGGGGGGGAAGTTATAAATTTTTGTTTTTTCTGTTATGTCTCAAAAACTGCGTCGTAGCGAAAAATGTTCGAAGACTGAATAAAAGCATATAAATCCTTTCACAGGCCTACTGGAAGATATCTCTTTTGAGCTAAGTAGTGCTTTTGTACAACTTTTATTTGATGTATTCTCTGTATAAATTTTCCGTGTACATAAATTGGGAAGTAAATAAATCGCTTGTTAATACATGATTTGCATTTTTGTTAATTCCCTCGATCGGCTTTTACGATCTAGGAGGAAAGAGAATCAACTTTACGATATGAGTGGGGTATCAAATGAAAGGTCTTGATTAGCACATATCTAAAATATATTTATCGTTAGCCATAAATGGCTTTGGAATCTTTTTCCAAATGCCCAAATTTAATCAAAATTGAATAAAAGATATTGGATCAAAATTGTAGAGAATTTTATGAGCTCTTAGTCTTAGCACATTTTTCGCTACAACGCAATGTTTTTGAGATACTTATAAAAGAAAAAACACCTCCTAGACGTCAGAAATTTTACTGAACTTTCTGTAAGAATCGCTCAGGTTCCCGCTCACGCACTCTACATCGCCCTGTGCTGTGAGTCATTCGTTGACAAGACTATTCTCCTAATGACATATTTATATGTAGACGTCACAATTTTTGAAAAAGGTACAAGGTACTATAATTTGGTCAATGAGTGCTTACAAGGGGAATTTAGATGAAAAAGTCGTAAGCAGAAAGTTTGACTTAGAAACTTTGTTTGGACTAGTTAGTTAACACCCACACAATTATTAATAGTGTGTGGGTGTTTTTGGGTGCGCAATAAGAAATGATTTTGGCACATTCGTATTGTTACAATGAAACAGGGAATTTAACCCAGTTTTAAAACTCGGCCGTTTTTCGAAGCTCATTAGCATTAGCTAGTAGCATGATTGGAGATAGATAAAAAAAGTAAAATCCAAAATTGTAGAGAATTTTATCAGCTTTTTTATGTAGTACAACAAAATTTCGTACAACGCACCGTTTTCGAGGTTTTTGTACGGAACCCTAAAAACGCATTAAAATCAGTCAATTCGCTTAGGAGCTACGATGGCATGACTCCAGCCAGACATACACAGACACGTCACACTTATATAACACCATATTAAATTAGAAATTTTGTCGGCATCACTAGTGGGTTGACTGGTAGATAAAGCCTATTGGCTTTAAGTACGCCTATTGTAATAAAGGCATTATATAACACCACTCTTGACTCTTGACTTTGGGGGTTGAAAAGCAAAGTAGCAGCAAGCAGGCAAACGCTTATGAGAACGTAGCGTACACTAGGCTAGTGACTAGTTGGTGCGATAGACCAATTTTAATAACTTTGCATATCGTTTGGCATTTAACTTTACACTTGGTGATCGATCGGATGTAGTGCCGTGCTGGTCAAATGCCTCAGATGATATAGGGACAAGTATTTATAACCAGGTTGATACAAATCAGGGGCCCTAGACACCTTGATAGAGTTGGAAACGGCAGTACACATAAAGATACCTAGAGTAGAAAGCTCTTTCCTGAGTCTTCGCTTCTTCATCATACATGTTTAGTTTAGCATCGTCTCCATAAGTAATGAATTTAGTAAATCGTGGATGGTAACAGAGACCCAAAGTCTGGCGTTTCTCACGTATCGTGTACAGGCATTGATCATATTTATACTTCCAACACTTAATACAGCCATTGACATCTGTAATAATAAGTAAGTATGGCTCAGGTACTTACTCCTGACTCCTTGAACCCTCCATTTCCCCTTATATACGCCCATGTTGCAAGTAGCAAAAAAACTTGTACTCCTTCGTGTTATATAGTAGTTCCCGGATGTCATCATTGTATGGCAATCAGAGATATAATTCTATGATGACAATCGTCAATTAAGGGGCTACTTAAATTTTTTTTCGGGGTTCAGTGCTATTTGAGATAAATCATTTGTCAGACTGACAATCAGTCAGAACGACTGCATCCACCTTGACCAACTTTTTCCGTTCTGTCAAAATAAGATCAAAACCATGAGATAGTAGCGGGTAGCAGGAGGAAAATTAAATAACTGAATTGTGGCAAGTAATAACTCATAGTCGACCGTGTTAAATGCACTGGTAAAGAAAGAGTCCAATAATACCAGGATAGTAAGAGCTTTATTGTCAATATTGAACCTAATGTCCGTTATTTTTAAAAGTGCCGATGCCCAGTGCTAAAACGCAACTGGAGCGTGCTTAAGATTTTTTAACGAGGTATTTGGAAAGACATTGCTGAACATGGTGTTCTAATACTTTGGAAAGAAGCGGAAGGATAGATATGGGTCAAAAGTAGGAAGGAGAAAAAGGATTGGATTGTTTAGGTAGGGGATTAATATGCCCAAACTTCTACGCACTAGGAAAAACACCCGTATCCAAGGAGCAATTAATAATGTCAGTAATCACTGGGGCGATTAAGGTTGCTATTGGTTTTATTATATCAAGAGATACATAGGGCGCACTATAAGTTTCCGGAACTGGCCACTTACATAAACAATATTTAAAAATTTATTGCAACATTTGAAAATAGAACTCTTTGGCTGTAGAATGCAGTTTGTTTCATCTGACTGTCTTTTGTTTTTACCTTGTGGCGCCATTTAAAAAATTGTGTGTCTGCATCAACATGGATTTAACTCGGGAAAATTTTCGTAGTATGATTTTCTACGATTTTAAGTGTAATTTGACAGCTCAACAGAGCATCGCTCGGCTTGAAACAGCTTTTGGCAATGAAGCACCATGCAAGACAACTGTTTATAGCTGGTTTGCAGAATTCAAGCGTGGTCGTATCAATCTCAGTGACGAATCTCGCGATGGTCGGCCGTCCACCGCTGTGACCAACAAAAACATCGATGCAGTGCGCCGTATGATTGAAACAGACAGGCATGTGACCTACCATGAAATTCGCGCATCCTTAGAAATAGGCATGAGTCAAATACAATTAATCCTACACAAACATTTGGGTGTGAGAAAGCTGTGCTCGCGGTGGATCCCACACAACTTGACCGAGGCTCAAAAAACGGACCGCGTCACTTGGTGCAGTGCCATGCTTACCAGATTCAACGAAGGTGCGTCAAATTTGGTGTGGGACATAGTAACAGGTGACGAAACATGGATTTATTGCTACGATCCCAAAACAAAGCAGCAATCGAGCATATGGGTCTTTCAAGATGAGCCGAAACCAACCAAAGTGGCGCGCGTGAAAAGTGCATCTAAGCAGATGATTGCTTCTTTTTTTAATAAAACTGGACACGTGGCTACTGTTGCTTTAGAGAATCGTCGTACAGTGAATAGTGACTGGTACACGACCATTTGTTTGCCGGAAGTTATTGACGAACTCCGTAAAAAGAACTGTAAACGCCGTATCATCCTGCACCACGACAATGCTAGTTCTCACACGGCCAGACAGACAAACGACTTTTTGAAGGCGAAAAATGTAGAACTCATGAGTCATCCTGCATACAGTCCCGACCTGGCATCTGTGACTTTTTTCTGTTCCCAAAAATTAAGAACCAATTACGCGGTCAACGATTTTCATCACCAGAAGAGGCTGTCGAGGAGTATGAAAAACACGTTTCAGAGGTCACCACAGAGGAGTGGCACAAAAGTTTTCAAAACTGGTTTCATCGAATGAAAAAGTGCATAGACGCCAAGGGAGATTATTTTGAAAAACAATAAATTAATTTTGTACCTTTAATAGTATTTTTTCATATTCATTCCGGAAACTTATAGTGCGCCCCACGTATATTGTCATTGTCTACTGCCCTGGTCTGAATCGATCGAATAATTTTAGCCACCTCCTCATCAGTAATTTTATCTGTTTACTTACTATAGATTTTCTACGCACATTAGCCAAAAGTGGCCGTTTTTCGCAAACGTGCGTAGAAAAGCTTCACGTTCTCACTTAGTTCATAAAATAGTTTGAAGGGTTATCTAAGGTTTGATCAAGACAACATTTTAAATGATATCTCCGTTTCCTTTTAAATTATTTATTTAAAATGGGGGCAGCACTGGCCCCCGAAACATTTAGGTAGCCCCTTCAGCTAGGAATGTCAGATGTTTTAAGGGGCTACCTGAAGTCCAGTACTGCCCCCATTTGAAATAAATCATTTGAAAAGAAACGGAGATGTTATTTAAAATTTGGCTTTGATATAATCCTAGATAACCCTTCAAATTATTTTATGAACTACTGTTTATATTTTAAAGTGAGAACGTGTAGCTTTTTATAGCATTTCTGCTAAAAGTGGCCGTTTATCGCAAAAATTCTATAATTAAAACTACACGTTCTCACTTTAAAATATAAACAGTAGTTCATAAAATAGTTTGAAGGGTAATCTAGGATTATATCAAAGCCAAATTTTAAATATTATCTCCGTTTTTCAAATGATTTATTTCAAATGGGGCAGCATTGGATCTCAGGTAGCCCCTTAAGGATAAGGCATTTTTAAAATTTTACAGCGTTTTATCGGAGTTGGTTAGGTACATCAACGGTGCCATGCTACGGTGGTACATAGATCCATGATACTGAATGGATTGGATTATAGTCAGTATTTATGAACCTGCTTCCGTAGGCACCGCTGATGTTCCTATTTACCCCGATATATCAAAATTGTTTTGCTTCCATTTTCTTAATATCTTTCGGAAAACTTCGTGTTTCGTGTCATAACATAGTTTCGTCGTTGGATGGCCCGTTGGGAGGTATATGTTGTTATATTGTTTTGTTTTTGTTTTTCGTGTATGTAAGTGGCCAACACTGGTGTCAGATTTTTCAGGCTGCCTAAAGGCATCTGACATAGCTTGACGATTGCCATACAATGATGACAGCCGGGACCAACGACACTTGTGGTCACCCATCCAAGTGCGGACCACGCCCGGTGTGGCTTAACTTGCGAAAGCACTAGTAATGCGCACTCCCGCCGGGCTACCGAGCTCTAATGTTGTTATTAAGTGCTGTTTTCACTTATTATTAAATTTATTCTGTATAAAAGTTAGAGTAAAGCTGTAATTTGCAGGTATGACAGTAGGTACAATGACACAAATAAGTCGAAGAAAAATGGCGGACTTCAATGCATTTTTGTACAGATTCCCGACACGTAAATTGGACCAAAATGGCGGTCGTCGGCGCAATTTATAGTAAATACCTGTTCGATCGTCTAGTGCAGATCGTAAAAGCTGATCAAGGGAATGGGCGAAAATATGAATTGACTTAATAGGCGATGCGGTTAGCAACCTTTACTTTTTCCACCTTCTCGCCATTCGACACCCTAAGGTCTTGCGGCTCTGTGTTCTGTCTGCCCAGGACCGCAAGACGCCTCTGGTCGTGTCTGCCTTATTGTTAAATATTTGGTATATATATATTATATTTAGATTAAATAAAGCATGTTACTTCTAATAGATTTATTACGAACAAAGAACATTGGCATGTGTCACATTACTTCCTTTGACCACAAACCATCGACAAGGTATACATACTCAACATCTCCTCCCTTTATTATATAATAATAACTAAAGTAAAGGTTTATAATCAACTCGGGGTATATCTCTCAACAACCTCGTGGTAGATCGTGACGGAAGAATTGATTCACCACCAGCAATTCCATTTGATGGCGGACTCGTCATTTCCGTAACCTGTTCTTCCCCCACGACATGTGATGACGGATTTGGTTCATGTAAACCAGAACTATCTGCGTCACAATCCCAACCATGTTGAACGTATTTATCATACCGTTTAAACAAAATTATTTGATCCTTATGTTTCTTAAAAGAAATTAATGAAATGTGATCGTTAACAATGAAAACAGCTTTTCCAATTTTTCTGGTAATTACACCTCTACTCCATTGATACTTAGCACTATTTGAAAACTTTTTGTATAGCACTTCATCTCCAACTTGAAAGTCTTGTGTACTTTTTTTGCCACCGTATGACTCACTCTGCGAACACTGCTTACGTTTCACGTGGTTAGACAATGAATTGAGTGAGGACGTCGATGACGATTCGATAGGTTTAATTAAATCCAGACGCGATCTGAGATTTTGACCAAATACTAGTTGCGCTGGTGAAAATCCGGTAACAGAATGGACTGAGTTCCGATAATCAAATAAGTGTTTAAGAAGCCTCAACCTACAGACCCTCATATTATCGGACGACGCCAGACTGGATTTAATACCCTTTTTCACTATTTTGACGTAACTTTCAGCTTGACCGTTACTAGCTGGGTGGTATGCTGGAGACGTCAAATGAGCAATGCCGTTTAACTCACAGAAGTTAGAAAACTCGTGAGACGTAAATGCTGTGCCATTGTCGCTGACTATCGTCTGTGGTAGTCCAAATCGCGACATAAAATCATAAAGTTTTTCTATTACAGCTGCAGAAGTGGTATTACTGACCATATCATATACTTCAACCCATTTCGAGTGAGCATCTACAATTACTAAGTATGAGCGATTATTGATTGGTCCTAAAAAATCAATGTGAATTCTTAGGAAGGGTTTAGATGGAAATTCCCAAGGTGTCAACGGAGTGCGTGATGGTGACGGTCTCAGTTGGTTACATACTTCACATCCACCTATCAATTTCTCCAAAGCCTTGTCAACTCCGGGAAACCAGAATCGCGAACGAGCCTCCGCTTTCGTTTTAACTATTCCTATATGTGAATTATGAAGCTCTGACAAAACTTTAGCCCATAATTTTTTGGGTAAAACCACTTTGTGACCACGCATCAAACAGCCATTTTCGTATGAAAGTTGCGTCCTACAAAAATGATATGGTTTAATACGTAAGTCTAAAACCTTTTTTGGCCTTCCGTTCATGACATATTTTACTACTTTGCTAAGTGTAACATCCGCTTTAGTCTCATCGCGCAAATTCTTCAGCGTCACTGGTAAATTGCCCTCCACAACAAAGTTAATGTATGTAGCGCAGTCCATCATTTCTATGTCAGCATCACCCGAATCGCCTGGCTGATCAGGCAGGCTGGCACGTGACAAAAAATCAGCACAATTGTCAACACTGCGTACATATTCAATGTTATAATTGTAAGCGTTAAGAAAAATTGCATACCTCTGGAGACGATTTGCTGTTACTTCAGGGATGCCTCGATGTGGTCCAAAAATTGTAATTAACGGCTTATGGTCTGTACGCAGTATAAAGGGTGTTGATCTACCATATAAATATTGATGAAACCGACGCACCCCAAAAATGATGGCTGTGGCTTCTTTTTGTATTTGGGAATATCGTTTTTCAGCAGCATTCAAAGTTCGTGACGCAAAACAAACAGGTCTTTCGGTGCCTTCACAGTCTACCTGTGACAACACTGCGCCTAAGCCATTTGGTGATGCGTCCACTGTCAAAATCAGTTTGGCGTCGGGATTCAAATGTGTTAACACCCTATCTGAGACTAAAAGCTTCTTGATTTCATTGAATGCTTTGTCATGTATCGCATTCCAATTCCACTTGGATCCCTTTTTAAGTAAATCATATAATGGACTTAATATACTCGAAGCTCCTGGAACAAAGTTCCGATAGTAATTTACTAATCCTAAGAACGACTGTAACTTGTTGACATCATTAGGTTTTGGTGCTTCAACTATGGCTTTTACCTTCTCGGGTGCTTTTTGTAACCCTTGAGCATTTATAACGTAACCTAAATAACTAATTCCATTCTTGAAAAATTCGCATTTTTCCCTTTGTAACGTTAACCCTGCATCTTGTAGCCTTTGAAGTACAGCGTAAAGCCTTTCTAAATGAAGTTTATGATTAGGAGCCGTTACTAAAATGTCATCCAGCAGACATAACACTCCGTCCATGCCCGATAGAACTGTTTCCATTGCACGTTCGAAAATTGACGGTGCACTGGTTAGACCAAAAACCATACGCGTATACTTAAACAGGCCACGTGTCGTATTGATGCAAGTAAGGTTTTGTGATTCCTCATCAAGAACGAATTGGTTGTAAGCCATAGACAAATCCAATTTTGAAAACTGTTGGCCGCCATGCAGCTTTGAAAATAATTCATGAACCGTCGGCAGAGGATATTGCTCAACTAACAATTGTTTGTTTATAGGCACAGAATAATCTGCACATAGCCTAATGCTACCGTTACGCTTTAGCACTGGCACGACCGGCGACGCATACTCCGAATGATCAACAGGTTTCAAAATTCCTAGCTGTACAAGCCTTTCGATTTCCTTGTCCACCTTATCTCGCAAAGCAAATGCTACTGGCTTTGCTTTAAAGAAAATCGGCTTAGCATCATTTTTCAGACGTAATTTAACTTCATATTTATTAAAAGTACCAAGTTTCCCTGAAAAAAGATCTGGGAATTTAGAATTTAATTGTTCAATAGAACTTCCTGTCGATTCACTTGAGCCCACGTACTTGCATGGTAACAATTGCAAACTAAACAATGATAAAAAATCTCTGCCTAACAACGGTAGCCCCCCGTCCCGCACGACAAAAACATCTAACATGTGCGTGCAATCTTTATACGTTACAGGCAATCGTAAAACGCCTGTACATTTAATGTTATCGCCAGTATAAGACAATAGTTTTTTCTTAGCCGGCGACAATGGCACATCGCTGAAAAAGGTCCTAAATAACTTTTCAGAAATTACAGTAACGGCCGAACCGCTGTCAATTTCAAATGTCAATTGAACACCGTTAACAAGAATGGTCTCGGTCATGGGTTCACCGTGAAGAGAACGGATATGAAATAACTCACCATCGTCACCGTCGCCATCCTCACTCACCATCAACACTTATGTATGTGTATGTAAGGCCCCTCGCCCACCCCGACTTTTTGTAGTGATGCAGTCGCGATACTGTCGCGTATTTGCATAGATACAGTCGCTAGCTGTGTGTCCTCGCCCACCTGAACACGATGCTGTCGCGATGCAAACGCGATACTGTCGCGACGCAAACGCGATTCACTAACGGAACAAAATTGCTTGCGATCGTCACAGTTGCAAAATGGACTCCGTTGAGGCTCATTAGTCACGTTCTCTTTGGTGCTGCTTTTACGTAATTAGCCGAAGAGTAGACAACCGAAGCGTAGGCAACGGAAGCAGCGTCAATATTGGATGCACTCATTTAATAAAGAGAGATTAGTTGGCGGATATTATGTTACAACGTTAAAAATACAAAAAAAATTTAGTGTCGATTTCGATATCGTCCGACACGGTCGCGCGTCAGCATAGATGCAGTCACAACTCGAGATGCTGTAGCGCGTTAGCATCCTACAGTATCGCGTTGCAAATGCGACTAATGCGCGTTAGTAGTCACGCGTTTCATAAACGCGCGACTGCATCGTTACTAAAAGTCGCAGTGGGCGAGGGGCCTAAGTAGGTTCGAGCAAAGAAATTCAACTCACAGGAAGACAAGAGCATGTTTGTAATGGGATGCGCCTTGCTAACAGGGCGGTGTTTTATGGCGGTCACCGGACCAGGGTACGCCCTGCACTCTTCGTCCACCAGGGTATGACTGCAGTTTCCAGTATTGCAGTTGAATAACCTGATGGTGCCGTCAGTGAAGCCCGCAGCAACGTCATTCATATCCTCAGTATACTTACAGCACATTATGTCCTTCGTAGTATCTCTGAAAGGTTTTGATGGGTTAGTAAAAAAAAAAATAGAACAACAAGATATAGGTATATTGTTTAAAATAAAAACCGAAGTTAGTTATAACATAGATTTCAAATCTATAAAATCGTTTAATATTACAAATAATTCAATCAAACAAACCTTTCGTATACATTTAAAATGGTATAAAATTCAGTAAATCAATTTGTTATAACTTTCTATAAGTTATATAATATTAAGCATAATAATCATTTCGTATAGGAATCAATTGGTAGAAGATTCTTAAAATGTTATTATTATTAGATATAACAAACTTTTGATATAACGCCTGGCAGAAAACGAATAGAAATGTCGCTCACTCGTTTCGCTCGCTCGCTCACTGAATGCTCCGCACTTGCATATATCGTTACGTTACACATAACGTAAAAATGGAGTGGAACGATAAAATAGTGTTCAAATATTTAGCTTTTTCTTTCTAGGTTTCAATAAATGCATTATGTAATTGCTAGCACACATGATAAAGAAAAGAAAGTCGTCGTCCATATTTAAAACACGTAGATGACGCCATTTTAGATTATTGCCAGATAGTTCGTGAAAAATAACGAAGCCGCTAGTGTGACCAGCGCTTTATCGCGATAACTTTTTAATGTACAAAACGTACGAAGATTCGTCGCGAATTGCTTTGGGACGATAGGCACAAGTGCGGCCGAAGCATAACAATCGTGGCACCGTCGCACAGTATCGTGTAGTAGCACGATGCTTCGTGACAATAGGCGCAAGTGCGGACCCAGCATTATGGTCACTGCAAGCCATAACGTAACATATTGACTGTCATAAAGTTGGCTTTAACAGCCAGTCACTTCTTTGAAAAATGCGACCATTGTGGTCCCATTTTTCAAACGCGGAGTCACTAAACGAATGGTTTTTTGCAAAAAACCATTCGTTTAGGTGACTTCGCGTTTCAGAAATGGCACTACAGCAGCTTGCTTGCTTCACTCGCTCGCTCACTGCAAACCATACAAAACATACTGACTGTCACAAAATCAGCTTTTGACAGTCACTTCCGTCACAAGCTCGCTCACTGTTATGGTCACTACACACCATTATCTGCCTTACTGTGTTAACCATTTTTTTTTTATTTATTTAATTTTTCATTTAATTAGGGAGCACATCTTTGGGCGCACTTTATTTTATTTCATTATATTATTTCATAAACTATCGAAAAAGTTGGCTACACATACAAAATGCGCGCGCATTTTGTCTGTGTAACCATTTTTTTTTAATTTTTACTTAATTTGGGCGTACATTTTTTTTCTTGATTTATAAAAATAGAAAAATCTGTATTTGTAACCAAATTGTATATATAATCAACTAATCATTTTTTTTATTTGTATCATACTTTGCGCGCACATTATTTTTTTAATTTGTAAGCTTTTTTGTACGGCCTTAGTAAAATTATTACATATCTACTTAGGTAGCCAATTTTCTTTATAAATAAATCGAAATTGTTTGTTTAAATTATGCACTTTTGGCTAACATACTTGAAATTTTGACATGAAAATTAAAGTAGGTACATGATATTGTCGTCTAACTGCGCGCGTATTCCCGTTGAGTAACACTAACGTAATGAAGCCTGCATGACGTTAGTGTTACTGTAGTGGTCACATAAGACATGTAGAAACGATCACACGATCATAAAGATGGTTAGTTGTGTACCTAAGATTTTTTTTTGCGAAGACGAGGGCGTTATGTGGGTTTGTAAAAAAAAGATTGGAATGTTTGCGGAGCTGCATAGCTGTTTTGACTGGGTAAAAATTTTGCGTGATGAATAAATGTAATTATGCAATATTACATGGTTTATATTTACGCCGTGCTGTGTAAATGCGAGTTTATACTCTGTCATATCTTTAGATCGGCTTTTCTGGTCTAAATTTTCGCTGATTACACGGACAAAGGTCGGGTAGTACTAATGCTTAGATACTTCCTGAAAAATCGAATTCTATACATAGACATATTTATAATTGTACATTCAAATATATACAAGGGTGAGGTTGCGTCTATTTACTCATATACTATAAGTACACATGAAATCACAAGATACAGTTGATTCATATATCGTGTTACATTCGTCAATTAAATAAATTATAAATATGTCATATTATTCGATAGAATGACGATTGCGGAAGATCTCTATGTGAATGTAAATATATTAAGTTATCTTAGATGGAGACGGTATTGCATGCATGTAAATGAAGATCGGGATGCAATATTTTTTGCATGCTAGTAGGCTTGGTGACGCGTCAAGATCCGGGCATCAGACGGAGCTAATAAAAGGAACGCGAGGCAAGAAGTAGGGGAACAGTCCTTTCGCGTCCTTTGCCTGACATAGAAGGTTTTCGAGTTTAAAATCGAGTGTGTAATTTTGTGTTAAAAATTTCATTTACCGATTTGAGCTCGTTGCTTTGTGTCCGGGTAAATTACTGTAAAGTGACGGATCTAGAATTCTAGACTTCCTTTTTATTTTATCTTTACCTTTCTCACAAACCCCAAATTTCCGCTGGAGCGTTAGATAAGTACTGAATAGGTAATTTATACTGGGTGCTGAGACTGGCATTCAGGCGCTCTGGGTCCACCCCTTTTCCTTTCACCTAGGTATCCTAGGTTAACCTGTAGGTTTACAGAGGGTTAACCTTATCCTAATATATCCCTAGATTAGTTCTTATTTGCATATCCTACACAAGTCGCTTTACACACACACACGTTTAACTTCTCACACAACTGAGAGCGTGGTGGCTAATAACAGACCCTAGGTTCACACTAGGTCTTACAATAGACTAGACTTAGGTTAGGCGAGCAGTTGCGGCTGCTCTTAGGTCGGTTTAGACGTAGGTTCGTGATTAGGTTCGTTATCGGAATATAGTGAGGTTTTGCGTACGGTTAAATTAATAAATCTGCTAAAGACAGATACGATAGAACGGACAGATAATATATATATCGAAGATTACTTGAATTTCTATAGTTGGGTTAAATGTAGTATTATCATTGTTGCTGTCAATTGAGAGTCACATATGTTCCATTTCTTACCTTAGATCTATATAATTGAAAGATATAGGATCCGATCAATTTAGTCCTATGTATGATAGTGAATGTCTAAAGGTTATCAGATTATGATATTTGATAGTTATGTGTTTATTGAGATTATAGAGATCTATGGTAACTAGTATATCAAACATCTATTCACCAGAGAAAGGTTAGAAGGTTAGAAGTTAGGTAAAGAACTTATGATCTAAATTAACGTCTCAAATATATCTGCTCTCAGGATCTTGACACGCCAACCGTTGCGAGCATGTTAAACTAGAAAATAAGTAAAAGAATAGAATTTACGTGGAAGCTCTGGTAATTACAGAGCAGATAGGATTAGGATTTTTTTGTTAGGAATGCCGGGCAGGATTCTTTTGTTTTATTTGGCTCAAGATCATTTGGATCTTGATTGCTTTCCTACATTGTAATATGAGAGTCGCGAAAAGGTTAATAAGTGGTAAGAATTATCAAATTTCATCGGGAAATTTGGTTTTTCCGAGGCTACGTGGGGCGCACTATAAGTTTCCGGAATGAATATGAAAAAATACTATTAAAGGTACAAAATTAATTTATTGTTTTTCAAAATAATCTCCCTTGGCGTCTATGCACTTTTTCATTCGATGAAACCAGTTTTGAAAACTTTTGTGCCACTCCTCTGTGGTGACCTCTGAAACGTGTTTTTCATACTCCTCGACAGCCTCTTCTGGTGATGAAAATCGTTGACCGCGTAATTGGTTCTTAATTTTTGGGAATAGAAAAAAGTCACAAGGTGCCAGGTCGGGACTGTATGCAGGATGACTCATGAGTTCTACATTTTTCGCCTTCAAAAAGTCGTTTGTCTGTCTGGCTGTGTGAGAACTAGCATTGTCGTGGTGCAGGATGATACGGCGTTTACGGTTATTTTTACGGAGTTCGTCAATAACTTCTGGCAAACAAATGGTCGTGTACCAGTCACTATTCACTGTACGACGATTCTCTACAGCAACAGTAGCCACGTGTCCAGTTTTATTAAAAAAAGAAGCAATCATCCGCTTAGATGCACTTTTCACGCGCGCCACTTTGGTTGGTTTCGGCTCATCTTGAAAGACCCATACGCTCGATTGCTGCTTTGTTTTGGGATCGTAGCAATAAATCCATGTTTCGTCACCTGTTACTATGTCCCACACCAAATTTGACGCACCTTCGTTGAATCTGGTAAGCATGGCACTGCACCAAGTGACGCGGTCCGTTTTTTGAGCCTCGGTCAAGTTGTGTGGGATCCACCGCGAGCACAGCTTTCTCACACCCAAATGTTTGTGTAGGATTAATTGTATTTGACTCATGCCTATTTCTAAGGATGCGCGAATTTCATGGTAGGACACATGCCTGTCTGTTTCAATCATACGGCGCACAGCATCGATGTTTTTGTTGGTCACAGCGGTGGACGGCCGACCATCGCGAGATTCGTCACTGAGATTGATACGACCACGCTTGAATTCTGCAAACCAGCTATAAACAGTTGTCTTGCATGGTGCTTCATTGCCAAAAGCTGTTTCAAGCCGAGCGATGCTCTGTTGAGCTGTCAAATTACACTTAAAATCGTAGAAAATCATACTACGAAAATTTTCCCGAGTTAAATCCATGTTGATGCAGACACACAATTTTTTAAATGGCGCCACAAGGTAAAAACAAAAGACAGTTAGATGAAACAAACTGCATTCTACAGCCAAAGAGTTCTATTTTCAAATGTTGCAATAAATTTTTAAATATTGTTTATGTAAGTGGCCAGTTCCGGAAACTTATAGTGCGCCCTATGTATTAAGGGTTGGCAAAATTGTGACCGAGAGGCCAAACAGACATACTTTCGCTGGAAGTGGACTTATTAACCAAAACTATATATGTTTCTTATGCATGTTAGTGCAAAAGGTGTCAAACCGTGACATCTTTCTCCTAAAGAGGAAACCTGCTGTCCATGACGATATAATATCTCATTCCTCGCAACACAGCAAACCAGATATATTGACTTTGTATCGCCAAGATGTATCGAGTTTACTCGAAATAATTAGAGTCTTGTGAAAATACTATTATTATAAGAGCTCTTCGCGATTTTATCGCGACCAAAATACCTGTTTCGCGTAAGCGAATTTATAAAATTACATTGGTTAACCAAATATCCAAGACTCTCAACGCCTGTTATCGTACTTTGTACGACATTACCACATATAATTAAGCTATAGCAAACCTATGAACTAACTGATTACAAATATGGATCGATCCACCTGATTTTTCAGGAATGGCGTACATTTTCCTTCGCTTTATGAAGTCAATTATATGAATGATATAAACCATAACAGATACAAAAGAACGATTCTGTAATACGACTATTTCAATAAGGGATTAAACTACGTAATAAATAATATCTAGTATCGATATCCTCATTTAAGGCTTTTAAAATAAATTCAGAGTAGAGTGAACAGCTTGGGGTATCTGATAATGTACTATACTTAAGGTTTTAAAAAAAAATATTATAGACGATCATAGCTCATGTGATTTGGAACTCCTGCAGCAAGCCGCGGGTGAATTACTGTGTATATTATGTACATAAGTAAGGGTTGCATGAGTTGCATCACATTACAGTGCCGTATATTTGATAGAAATCGGTTCAGCCGTTCAAAGTTAATGGGGGTGAATGCTAAAAAGTAGGTTTTTTTTATTTACCAGTCAAATAATCTTATTTAAGTTGCTTACATGTAGTTTATGAACACCGTCTTGAATACTACTGTTACTCAAGGGAAAAAACTTCCCAATGAGTTCTAGTGTTATTAATTGCAACTTACATTCTTCCCAATGAGTACCACTGTGTCTTAACGACTTATTAACGTGGCGCGCCGTATTCCCATCAAGTACCACTTAAAACGCAGTGTTACTTGACGGGAATACGGAGTGCTGAATTACCTTTAAGTAGGTACTTTTATTTAATCTTCATTATGAAGAATAAATCAAGGCTTGAGGGGGATTATAGGTAAATTGCCCATCGCATATTGGATTTTTAAACCCGAGAATAAACCACAAATAACTTGGTTTTTTTAATGTACATATTACATTATATTTCGAATAAATTGGTCTTGTTAAAAACATAAAACCATGATATTTTAGTAATGAAAAAAAATCGCAAAGTTACGTCTAATTTTAACTAGAATCCTTTTTTTGACAAAACTATGCGTGTTACTGAGTCAATATTTTTACACATAATATAAAATTATATTGCCGATAAGCCGTATTACCATTTTTCTAAAATAATGTATATTTCACGAGTAATTAAAATAAAACGAATTCGGCGCTTTTGGGCGCTTACTACGTTCTTACTCCGCGCAGAATGCTCTCGTTTTGTCGCACATAACCCGAGGTAATGGGCATGTTTTGTTTCATCAATCAGTCGTGATCGCTCCATTGAGACGAGAAGACTGTGCTTTTGTGCTCCAGCCCAAGAAAATACGACATCGAAATTATGGCAACAAAAACAATCACAGGAAACACTCCAAAAGAGAATACGTATATAAGAATAAGAAGATAAAAATTAAACTCATGGCTAATCGTCGAAGGCATGTATCTCTTCTGTTTAGTTATTTTACTTTTCTTATATTTGTGTTAAATCGATTATCATGCATAAGTATCGTCATCGATGTAGTATAAGCAAAACAAATCGATGCTTTTGACTTCTCACGTGTTTCAACTCAAGGAGATGAAGAAAGACCATCTTTTTATTTATGATTTATAATTCTTTTGTAATTCAGAGCTGCTTTAGCTTCTTTTTGTCTTTGTATCACCAAGTAAATACATTTTTTTAATTGTTCGTTTGATTTGCGCATACATATTATATTATAGAAATATATGGATACTTATATATTTATTTGCATGGGTGACCAAAAGTGGCATAAAAATTTCTTGATCTATTTCGTACTTTACAAACCACGTATAAGCCTTAGTCCTGGCTGATATTATTGTATGACAGTCATCAAGCTAAGTCAGATGCCTTTAGGTGTTCTGTTCTGTTCTGTTCTGAGTCCGCCCAGCCAGCAGTTACGCTGCAAGAGCTTATGAATGAGGTTTACCTTGGAGAGTACGTCATCACGCTTGCAGACCAAAGCCGATGCATGTATATCGTCCTCAGTCCCTAGAACATGGCGACGCCAAACCTCGTTATACCACTCTCATGGCTCGAGAAACCAGTTGGACTCGTAGATAGGGATAAAGGAGTGTAGGAGATATTCGCAGTCAGGGAGTAGGGGAGAGAGAGGGAGTTGAAAGAACCGACCGAATACCAGCATCAAATCAGTATGGGGAGGATAGATACAATACTTGGTGTGTGATATATACTTGGAAGGATAATAGACTGCTTTGTTGTTTTGTATCCGTCGCGTTGCTCTGCAGGTCTTCTTCGTAAGATTAGAGATTTGTTGACACTGTCGTAATAGTGCAGCCTTCTAGTTTCTGCCTTCTAGAATTTGACTTCTGACTTCAGTTTACTGGTCTTGACACTCTTCACTTCTGGCTTCTGGGTTTTCTGTTTTTCGCAGCCGAATTTCTGTTTCTGTTTACTGATTTTTCTGGTTCCTATGTACATTTTTTTTTTGTAGTTCGATTTCTGAATCCTGCTTCTTTGTTCTAGGCTAATGGGTTCTGGCTCCAGATTTCTGTCTGAGGCTTATCAAAAATCAAGGACCCCACATTTTTTAGTTCAGCAAAGCAACAAAAATTCGCAAAAATACAGCGCCTAGAAGCTGGAGAAAAAAAAAAAGTAAATAAATTTTTTTTTTCTCCCCTTCACTTTCGTCACTCCCGTTTTTTTTTCCTTTTTTTTCCCCGCATCGTATTATTACCTCATACCAAGTTTAGTTTACTATTTTGTAAGTGATATCCACATGGTTTCACTTATTTTATTTTCGTCTTTGTATGGCCTGTGCCCCTGATTGGTGTACTGATCACTGTCTTAGCGATATTGGTGTCGGTGGTCTGGGTCTTTTGCGACATCTATTTTTTCGGGGTGTTGCTTGTAGGCCATCTCGGGCGATTGGTTGGTTTGGTGTTTCTTCTTCCGATTCTAATTCAGTTTCTGATATTTCATAGATTCTTTCCGCTTCTTTTTTAATGAGGGTTCGATTTCCTGCTATTTCCATCCATTCTGCTTTTGTTTTGTGTGTGTAGTGGCAGATATCGTGATTGAGGGAGTCTTCCCAAGTATAAATAGGTCGTCCAACTTTCCGCTTGGCTTCTTTGCGTTTGTAAATTGCACAAGGTAGGTGTGCGATTGGGCGTCTCAGTATATGACCGTAGTATGATATCCTTCGTACCTTTATTATTTTGGATACAGTCTTTCCTTTCAGGATTTCTTTTATTTTTTGTTTTGGTGTGTCTTTGGCGACGTCAAGTAATCCTCGAAGTATTTGGCGTTCGTATTTCCTAAGTCTTGACCGATTTTGTTTTGTCAATGCAGAAACGTTCAAAGCATATGTCATGTACGGCCTAATTACCATGTTGTACATTAACACTGCGATGCTCCACTCTATTTGATTCTTTTGTATAAATGGTAATAAAATTTTTGAATTTTTTATTGCTTTGACGCAACGGGTTTTGATAGTTGATTTCCGATTGTGTGTAGCTGAAATGTATGTGCCTAAATACTTGATTTCTGACATGGGTTTAATTATGGCTCCTCCAAGTATTCTGCTTCGTTGTTCTTCGACAGGTGGTGCATGAGGGTCTCGAATAACTAATTTAGTTTTAGTCTCGTTTATGGTGAGACCAGCTGAACGGAGAAGTTCTTTCATTTTTGTAATGATTCGATCGATTACTTCTAGTTCTTCCCCGATCAGTATCAAGTCATCCGCGAAAGATAATATCATGGGCAGGGTTATTTCCAGATCTTGGTCGAGTCTCATTGCGCTTTCTCCTTCTCCAGCGTTCTAAGTACCTCATCGATAATTATTGTGAACAGTCTTGGAGATAGGGGGCAGTCTTGTTTAACGCCTTTGCCCTTGTTGATAGTTTCCGAATTTTGTCCGTACCATGATATGAAAGTTTCGTCGTTCATACATGCTTTGATTATTCTGTTAGTAAGAGGTGCACCTACTCTGGTTAGCAGTACATCTTTAAGTACTTCTAAGTTGACGTTATCGAATGCTCTTTCTAGGTCAAGGGCCACGACGTAAACTACCGCACCTTCTCTCCACTTAATATCTAAAACACGTCTAAGTGTAAAAGTATGATCCTCAGTTGATAGGTTATTCAAGAAAGCCGCTTGATAATTTCCTAAACTAGTGATAGCCGCGTCTAGCCTTTCCAATAAGAAATTCGCGTAAATTCGATATCCTACGTTACAAATAGATATCTTCCTGAAATCATTAATGTTTTTTGGGTGAGGTTGTTTCGGGATGGGGACTTGCTTAGTGAGGGGCCACTCCTTAGGAACTTCATTTTTGTGCCATATCAAAGCCATAGTTTTAGTGAGTTCTTCTAAGAATTCAATTGGGGCTGCTTTGTATAATTCGGGTACAACGTGATCGTTTCCTGGGACAGTGGCATTTTTCATGCGCTGTATAATATTCTTAATGTTCTCAACGTTAGGGGGCTCCATCTTCGTATAGTCAAGGCCTGTTTCATTCGCGGTATTAACGTGTCGCCCTTCGCTTTGTCTTACGTCTGCAATCCAGTTAGACATTGGAATGTAGTGTTTGGATTGATTTCGTGCATAATTCCTTTTATGATTTCTAAGAAATTTGTAAGTTATTTTCATACGTAGTGATTTATGTGTCTTGCTTAGGCCCTGAAAATTTTCTTTTTTGCTTTGTAAGTTTCCTCTTTTTCTAAGATGGTTTTAAGTTTTTTTCGCGCTATAATAATACATTTTGGTGTACTTTTTTGTCTTGGGGATATTGTGACTTTTGGAATAACGCCTTTTGAAAATTTGCTAAAGCGACTCTGCTTTCTTTTGATTTAGCAGCAGGTTTTTGTAGTGCCTTATGTGCAGCATCTTTTAAAATATTATTTAGGGTGTCCCATTCAAGTGTGTTATCGTTTTTGTCCGTCAAATTCTTATTTGAGTTTTCTTCTTTTTTAACTAATTGGATTTTTTCTTTTACCGCGTTCTGGTATATTGTCAAATTCTTTTTATTTTGTAAAAGCTCGTAATCGTAATTTTTATGATCATATTGGATTTTTTTGAGTTGGCAATTTTGATTGTTTTTTGGGTAACCCGTTTTATATGTAAAAGATGTCATTTGTACTTTTCCCCATATCAGTTTATGATCGGATTTAACTTTCAGGCCTTTTTCACCAATAATACTGTGGAAAATATGCCCCTTTTCGTACCGGTGATAATATGGTCGACTTGCGATTGTTTTGTTCCCCGTGACCAGTGGTCCTACATGTGGATCTGCCCCACGTACTGTTTACTTTTAGTTTGTGTTTCTGTATTAAATTGAGCAAAAGGTTTCCGTTAGCATTTGAGGTATTGTTCAACCTTTGAACATTCGGTCAGCCAATCACGCGACGAACGTGCGACCTAGATGCAGAAACTGCAAGATTCTGCTGTAACGACACTATACACAGACGACTCACATTGAATTTTTGTAATAAGTGTGTGTATCTTGGATTTGTATATATAGTTAGGCAAATTGTAAATAAAATTGTCTTTCATCGGCAGTCGAGTTGTTATTATCTCCTGCGTAGCGGTTGACCCGCTGATGCCTAGTAGCATCCTCCACAGAGTGGCTGAAATAAAATCCACTTTACCCAGTGCTCATTGGAACCACGTGATCTCTTCAGACAATCCAGCTGACATAGTATCAAGAGGGATTGAACCTCAAAAATTAGAAAACCAAACCCTATGGTGGCAAGGTCCCCAGTGGTTACAGAACGACATACTATCAAGAAAGCAATACCAGAGACAACCACTGAAATCAAATGTCATACAACTAATTTTACTATTAGTGATACGAAGACAGAAAATGATATTTGGCAGCGATTTTCGGACTACGAACGAATGATAAGAGTGCTCTCGTACTGTTATAGACTATGTAATAAACAAAAGAAATCAAAAATTTTATGTATTGATGAAAAAAGAAGGACGAATTTACGAGTCATCAGACTAGTACAGGAAGAAGTTTTTAGTAACGAATTAAAACTATTACAAAAACAACAACATAAAACCAGTAAATTGTCAACATTAGATCCATTTATAGACAGCAATGGATTACTTCGAGTTGGAGGAAGATTGCATAATTCACAACTTCCGTACAACCAGAAACACCCTATATTGTTACCATATAACCATCAAGTAACAATCCTAATAATACAAGACGCTCACATAAAAACTCTTCACGGTGGAAATAAGCAAACTCTAGCCTATGTACGTCAAAAATACTGGATTATAAGTGGTAAAAGAAAAATAAAAACTATAATAAATAGATGTATTAAATGTATACGTTACAGAGCAGAAACAGCATCACAAAAAATGGGACTATTACTAACGCCAAGAGTGACACAATCGTACCCATTTAATCATACAGGAGTAGACTATGCGGGTCCGATATTAGTTCGAGCAATGAAAGGTAGAGGTCATAAGTCGTACAAATCATACATTTCTGTGTTTGTATGCTTAGCCACAAAAGCAATCCACCTTGAACTAGTAAGCGATATGACAACGGAAACATTTATCGCCGCACTACGTAGATTTATGGCACGAAGAGGCCATGTCTCACATATGTACAGTGACAATGGGACTAATTTCGTCGGAGCAGCGAACTTTTTACATCAAGAAATACTTGAAATTACACAATCTCCTCTATTTCAAAGTGCACTAACCAATATAGGAACTGAATGGCATTTTATCCCAGCATCATCTCCACATTTTGGCGGAATCTGGGAAGCTGGCGTTAAGTCAGTGAAACATCAAGTAGAAGCGTGTCTCAACTCACGACCATTGTGTCCAATGAATGAAGATGTTAATGACAACACAATTTTGACTCCTGTCCATTTCCTAATTGGCCGTGAAGCAGTTGGTATTCCAGATCCAGTCACGAACATTAATACAGATTTAGTCAACAGATGGAGATTGATTCAAAAGATGAAAAAAGATCTCTGGAAAAGCTGGACAAAAGACTACTTGCATCAACTACAGCAGAAATACAAATGGAAACAAAACTATAAAAATCTGAAAGTTGGAACGGCAGTGATTAAAAAAGATGAAAGTATAAGCCCAAGCAAGTGGCCCCTAGCAAAAATAAAGGAAATACATCAAGGTCCAGATAATGCAACAAGAGTTGTCACCTTACAAAAATCAACAAGAAACACACTAAGACGCTCGATTCATACTTTGATTCCGTTGCCGATAAATGAAAATGATGAGACTAAGGACGTGACACTTGTAACTAGTAACATAGTAAACATAGAAAAAACTTCAAACTGGAAACCTAAGGTATTTACATACTTACCTTTTATGTTACTATTATTATTACAAATAACTTGCACAACTGCTACCACATGGACTTATACATTAAAGGACATCGACCCAGGATTATATGTGGAAAATATTGGTACTGCAACTATTGACAGAGGAACATTCAGAATCAAGACAAACTATGATAAAAAGAATATGAGACAAGACTTCTTAAAAATAACATCGGCAACGACCCTATTTAAAAACCTCTGTACTAACAATCAAGAAATAAATTCGGACACACATTGCGATGATTTGTATAATCATTTAATGGACGAAAGATCAAAATTCGAGAGAACGATTCAATATTTAACAGACATAGATACTAGAAGAAGAAAAAGAGGACTACTTGGTCAACTATTAACTTCCGTCTTCGGAGTAAATGATGAAGTATACAAAGATATTGACACTTTACAAGAAAACCAGCAACAATTAATACAAGCTGCAAACCATCAGACAAAGTTTATGATTTCAACTATATCAGCAGTTAACCAAACTGAAGAAAGAATTCATAAAAAATTAGAGAAATTCCAAAATAAGTTAAATCAAGTGATTCAATATATGAACAACAACAACGCCTGGTATAAAAGCATAGATGCAAATCATATTAATATACAAATCATGCAAGCGTATCAATTGGCATATAACTATATTACAGAAATCATGGAAAACTATGACGGATTACTGGAAATTTACATAGACAATGCCTCAATTTATAACTTGTTGTCACCTAAAAAAATCAGTGAAATAATTACAGCCGCTAACACTAAACTACCATCAAATTTGAAAATTGTACAAACACATCTTATAAACACAAGATTAACGAAGAATGAGACACATATACAAGTGTATGCATATTATCCGATACACGACTCGACTAAGTACACATTAATACATTTGACTCCAGTACCAAAAAGAAACCAAGATGACACATTCCAGAGCATCTTCATGCAACAAAATTTTATGGGTTTTGACTATAACAACGAACAATATTTCCAATTGAACAAAGAAAAATTTCATAATTGTTTGAAAAACAGTGCAAGTTTTATTTGCTACCCTGTGGCGGTGAAGAACATGCAATTCAATAAAAATTGCATTGTTGAGCAACTTTTTAACAGTCAGTATCTTAATTCGACGAGATGCATAACAAAGCATTTCAATATTACAACAGACATTTTATGGAAACAATTATACATACCAAATACTTGGTTATTCATCCCAAAGAAACCCATGCTCATATCAATAATTTGTGACGGTCAACGACAGGAAGTCCATATAGCAAAAATTGGTGTTCTTCAGATTGCTGAGAATTGTATCATCAAAACAAAGTACAGTTTTCTTTCAGCCATAAGAACTGAAAAGATTACAGTACTAGCTTCTTTCTCAAAACCCTTTAATTTCACCTAAAACTCTAATATAGAACATTCCGACAACACACAAGATATCTCCCAGGAACACATTTTAGATAGTTTAAAAGACTTATTTCAACAAGTCATAGATTCCGAACACAACTTACAAACACAACTTGATAACACCATTTGGTCCAAAATAGAGCCACATTCTTACTTAGTCAGTTTCGGAATTTCTGCAGGTATGATAATTATTATGATATTCATTTTATGTCTAACTCCACAGGTGACGAGATGGCTCCGGAAGAGATGCTCCGAGGCGCGAACGGATGCTCCAGTGTACAGCATCCCATCTACGGCCCGACACCGACAGAGGTCTACGCCCCCTGCCAAGCCACCCCGACAGGCATCACACGAGAGCATCGAGTGGTACGAGCCAAAATTCCCGCTGTCGGAGGCGCCAGGATGTTCAACCTTTGAACATTCGGTCAGTAAATCACGCGACGAACGTGCGACCTAGATGCAGAAACTGCAAGATTCTGCTGCAACGACACTATACACAGACGACTCACATTGAATTTTTGTAATAAGTGTGTGTATCTTGGATTTGTATATATAGTTAGGCAAATTGTAAATAAAATTGTCTTTCATCGGCAGTCGAGTTGTTATTATCTCCTGCGTAGCGGTTGACCCGCTGATGCCTAGTAGCATCCTCTCACTGTGGCCAAGACACCCTTAGCCAGTGACGGTCTTGTGAGTCTGCTTGACCGACAGTGAGAAAATCTTGTCCTGTACACATTGCACCTCGTGTACAACTACCCTGATTCCTTCCCACCATCCGTCTGTGGCCTTAGGTCTCACGGCGCAGACTTCCTGGACACTTTATATATTTATATAGGTATCACACTTTATGGTTAGGGCTAGGGCTGTGTAGGGTTAGGTGATAGGCTGTAGGTAAATACACTTATGGACTCTTAGGGAGTTCTCGCCCTCTCCTGGTAATTTATTTCTGTATAGTTTGCCAGTGCGACCAACAGCGACACACACCCATACATACAAACATTTACACTAGTTGGCAGACTGTACAGGTATTATGGTAGAGATTTTTTCCGATTAATGTTTTGAATGTCTCGTTTCGGAGTCCTAATTCACGTACCTATATGGGCATTAAAATCGCCGATAATGATTAAGAAGGCATTGCTTGGGGTTTTCCTAATAAGATTTCCTACTTGTGAGAATCGGGATGTTGATTCTGACGGGATATGCGTGTTAATGACGAAAATATTTATTGGGTCATTGACATCGGCAATTTTTATCTTTAAGTTTATTGCTATTACGTCACGGCTTTCGCAATATATGCGTATTATGTTGTAGTCATTTTTTTTGTCAATTAGGATGGCAATTCCTCGGTATTCCTTAGCACTTTTGCCTCCACCTAGTATCCAGTTGTAGTGCTTTGATTTATAGCCTCCGGTAGCCATATGAGTTTCTTGTAGGCCTGCAATGGTTATATTGCGGTCTGAAAGAAGTTTATCTATATTGTTCTTATCGCGTAGTGTTGCGCATCCTAGTACATAGATTATGTTTGTCGTGAAGAAAATAAAGAAGTTATGGAGTTAGCTTATAATATGAATGTCGATTTTCTGTTCTTTTTATTTATTTATTTATTATTATGAGGTTAGTAGTGTTGGCTGAAAGCTATTTCGTGTGATATGTAGTTCAATTTTATTAGCCTCACCGATTTAGAATTTATTTATTAGGTATCTGTCTAGAGGAGATGCTTAATTGCAGCCCGTCACCACCTCCTCCGCACCAGCACCCTGGAGGCGGCAGGGGACCTAGCTTTTGATGCCAACAATTATGCAACACAACAAAGTGACAAAACCAAGAGATACTTTAAATATCCCATGACAACAAAGATATACCTACTTGAACTGAATTGTGTTGATGTCTTTTTAAACTAGTGATGTAGTTGATTTATTTTGCAGCTTGGCTAGATCAGCCGGATAATTGAATTCAAAACCGCGAGTGAGACATTCAACCGAGTATCAGTTTGTTCAGGATCTCGTGAATAGAATTATCAATAATGGGAAATACAGTGTCACTGCGCTTTACCGTGCTACAACGTGCCTATGTTGGTAATTTACGAAGAGGCAATAACTTTTTCTTAAACGAAATGTTTTGCGGAAATTTCTGGTTAGTTGAAAGTGCAGTGGCCTGCTTTGTAAAAATAGTAGATTTGTCCTTAGCTAGATTATTTTAGTTATCAGATTCTGGTGTAGTATATTTAGGGCCTTTTTCAGTACCACGCGTGCTGTTTTAGGTCGTTGCTTACTATGAACGCAGTAGTATAATTAATATATTTCAGTAACGATTTTAAATTCTCATCCTTTTTTTGAAGATATACAGCTTATTGAATTTACTAAGTGCCAATTACAAGTCTTTATTTATAAGATAAATATTCTGAACTTTAAAATAACAAATACTACATAAATTCTGCTATTAAATGGATAGAAAAAAGAAATACTCACAATATCAAAAAGTGGATGTCAGATAAACGGAAAATTAGGTACTGTTGAAGAGGTTTGGTTTTATACAAAGCACTCGATCTTATCAATTTTACAATTAGACAAGTAATACATTTATCGAACAAATACTAATAAAGTGTAAGTGCCTATTAAACAATTTAGCGGTCAAGTTAATTACAAGTTATTTGTCATAGAACTTATTAGCTAATACTTGCTTTATACGAGGTATGCTGGTACAAAATAAATCAAATCGCATTCTGTTACGAAGTTATTAAAAGTCTCACGACTTTCTTGAGTAAGACTATTACCTACTTCTTGTAATTACTGATTTTCCAGAACAGAGAGGAGGACATGAGAAGGATAGTTTCTAGATTGGCATTCAGTGACAGTTAGGATAAACTGTATGCCTATATATAATACATATATAAATAAATATAAAAATGATTGATCTCACCAATTAACCTCAGCAGAGTTTATAGCTGAATCTGCGTGGTCGTATTCACTATTAGCTTCTGAATAAGTATCTATAATTACACCATACACTGCACTCACAAATATGCACGCATGCGCAGACCAAATGACTTGAACTGCGTTTTACTCTAATACCGGCGCGAACGATTACGGGGCTTTACGATTGGGACGTTACGGTCTCGGCAGGTAGTGAGCGCATCAAGCTAAGTCAGATGCCTTTAGGTAGCACAAAAATTCTGACACTCAGTTTTGGCCACTTACACACACCAAAAACAAAACACACAAATATAAATAGTTACATTATTTACTTACCTTCGTTTTACTTACCACACAGACAGATATATCAATCCGACTCGCACTTACCCAATTTTTATCTGATTATTATGGTTATACTATGTATGTGCGATCATATAAGACAACGACATGCAATGACAAGCAGTCAGAAACGGGCAACGGCCATTTCTTTGATAAACTGTCAAATAATAACAGGGTCTTGTCATAAGTCAGCAGTTCACTACAGTAATAATCTTAGAATAATAACCCATAGAGATAGTAATGACATACATTGCGATTTTTTATTTATTGCTTATTTTTACCCAACTGCTGAAGGATTTAAATGGCGTTTACTGGCAAATTTTTGATTCATGGTGGGTTGCTAAAACTGTGAGTGTGGTTACCTATCTATGTTACCACGCACCCAGGTCAGTTTTCCTTCTTATTCTCTATATTTCCAATTCGCGATGTGGCCCTCATCAATACGGCCACAATGCATTGTGGTCGTTCCGTGATTGCCACAATGCGTCGTCGTGGTCGTGGCCGTTTGACATTAGCCACAACGCGTTGTGGCCTATTTTTTCACTCATTGAGCGTTTTCGGTCTTTGAGCTTAACAGTACATACAACAGAAATAATGTTACTAGGCCGTTCTCGTCGGTCAAAATTAAATTGATAAATGATGTTATTAAAATGGTATATACTTAAGAAACGCAAAAACAATGTTAATTTTTTACAAAAACTTATGATTTATTTTTATTTCCATAAACAAAAACAAAATCGTACTTGTATTATCTGTATGTCACGTGATTAAAAAGGTCGACTGCCGTTTTTTATAATTATTTTACGGCTATGGGTACAAGTGCCTATCTTAATTTATTCTTTTGGGTACCGTGCCCAAAGGGTAAAAACGGGACCCTATTACTAAGACTTTGCTGTTCGTCTTTCCGTCTGTCTGTCTATCATCAGGCATCCCATGTATCTCATAAACCGTGACAGCTTGACAGTTGAAATTTTCACAGACAACAAATACTAAAACCGAATATATTGTTTTTATAAGTAATAAAATAGTTTAAAAGGGTTATCTAGACAAAATATTGAATGATATCTCCATTTCCTTTCAAATAATTTATTTCAAATGGGAGTAGCACTAAACCCTGAAAAATTCATTTATCCCCTTAAAACAATAGGCGCACACTTTATTGTGCATTTATTATTGAATGAATAGTTTACAATCTAGTATTTGTTACTACAGGTATGACGTCGCAATCATGGCGGCTGTCGTTTTAGTGCGAGTATGTTTTGCGTAATTTTTCGAAATTTAATTTATTAGAGTCATTATTTTAAGGAAATAAAAATATCAGTTGACTTAAAGTTACATTGAGGACGTATTTACATAGATTTTTAAAAAAAATTGTTACTAAATAAAAATACGTAAATTCAATGTTCCTTTTTTCCTTTCTGATATAACTTCAAAAGTGTTAAGGTTAGGAAAAAGATGGGATGAGGTCCACACCTCATCCCATATTGTGGGCGGAGGACGATCAGTTGTAGTCGGGTAAAATTTTTTTTTCTACTTTGCTCGTCGATTGGTTTATATTCTAGCAGCCCAATATTGAGCTACTCTGACGACGTCGTCACGATCACATATAAGTCGTCCAGGATAGTCAGGTAGCCTACTACCTGACTATTCTGGACGACTTATATGTGATCGTTCCCGGGGCAAGAAAGCAGGTGCGCCAAGCAAAAATTAAAAGTAAATCAAAAAACGCAATGTATAACATATCGATACTACGGTAGCGCAATGGAGTCCTGAGTAATGTCATTATTTAGTATGAAATGACGTTTAGAAGGCTTGTTGCCCATCTGTCCGTTAGAATATATTCTTTCTAATTTGTGGTAGCGACTTCGCTGAAGCGGTGGACGAAAGCGGGGTGTGTGAAGTGCGCGGGTGAAATCTGGTATTTTCTTAGCTTTATGAGCGCTCATAAGGGTCGAAACAAACGAGACGCAAGTTGCGTCGCGTAACAGCGCAAGTTGCGCCGCGCAACTCGCGCTCCGTGTGGCCGCTCTACCCGCGCAAGATGCGCTAAGTACATATTGACGCACACAGATTATTTGGTCAATTTAGCTGGCCAAAAGATAGTATTGTCTTAGTGGATTGTAATGTCAAATTCCATCAATGGCTTCGTTCGAATGAAGACAATGAATTGTCTTAATGGATTGTCATGTCAATGACGTTGTCTGAATGAAGTCAATTACTGTCATAGTGGATTTTTTTGTCAATGGTCTCGTCTGAATGAAGACAATCATTGTCTTAGTGGATTGTCCTATCAATGGCTTCGTTTGAATAAAAACAATGATTTTTCTTAGTGGTTTGTCATGTCAATGGAGTTGTCTGAATGCAGACAATCAATGTCCAAGTGGATTCCACTAAGACAATTAACTGTTTAAGTAGGCTGTCCTGTCAATGGCTTTGTAGAAAGAAGTCAGTCATTGTCTTAGTAGCTTATACTTTGTAATGGCTAACAATGGAGCATCTTAGGGAATTGTTCTGCCAATCGTTCCGGCTTAATGAAGACAATGAATTGTCTCAATGTATTGTCCTGTGAACGGCGTCGTATGAAAGAGACAATATTGACTTGTGGATTATCCTGTCAATAGCTTTGTCTGAATGAAGGCAATCATTGTCCTATTAATGGCTTCATCAAAATTAATACAATGAATAGGCATGACGAATGAAAAATATATTTCGCCCATCGGTTAGATTATTAAAAAATATTGTACACTTATTTTTTCTTATCTCTGAGAAACAACAAATGATAAAGATACAGCGCATTTAAATTTCGTATGACGTCATGGCTAGGTATTTTTACTTAGCGGTGACGTCGCAAGCTCCCACTCCGGAAATTTGATGCTCCGTGTCTTTAAGAATTTTTACTTTTTTGGTAAACTTAAAAAATGGGTCTATTATTTTTGGATAGTCTAAAAGACGGACTAATTATACTGAAACTGAAAATCTCGCTTCGCTCATTTTACTCGCTCGATGAATTATTTGTACCTACCTCTTCCTACCTAACGTTGTCAGGCGTCCGGATAAAACAAGACATTGCTAGGCTTTTTATTGCTTGTCCGGCCAAAATAAACGGTATCCGGCTTTATTATGCATATGTACAAAGTACATATGCATAATTCGTATGGCCTTTGTTCTGACGGCCCCGGGCTCTGTTTATCCCGTATGTTATAAAGACGAGATAATATGTCTGAATGTATGCGTAATTAATTAACGTTTTAGTGAATTATATTGCTTTTATTTATTATAAAAGTTAAAATATTTAAATCCCAGCACTAGGCTGCTGATTTATAGGTACTCTTCGTGGTCAAAAATAGGTGCCCTTCGTGGAATAGACTAGGTGCCATTCAAACGGGTGCCCTAAGTGGAAGACCTCATTCAACTTTTATACAAGTTTAACTTCCGTGGTGCCTATCATAAATTACGAGATAAAAAATGCTAGATACGCAACATAATGAGTAAGTAATACTTCATTTTAGACCAAAATTATTAAAATGTAGCATGGGCGGTCTTATCGCTAAAAGCTAATTTCTTCCAGACAACCGATGTATAGAGACAATATGGTGAAATGCCACCATTTTACAAAGACAAGTCCCATAGACAAGGTAGATTTTGTATTTCAAAAATAAGTTTTTCAAAACATTTTTGTCCCGCTTTCTAACACTACGCGATCTCTGTGCAGGCGCGTGCGAGCACGCGTAAGTGCCGGACCAGACGGGACGCAAGTAGCGTCGCGCAACTTGCGTCGCGTTACGCGCTTACACAGCATTTCATACAATTTCTACCAATCGTTCACACGACGCGCAAGTTGCGCCTCAACGCAACTTGCGCTGCGTTACGCGTGCTCGCACGGGCCCGCACAGAGGTGGTAAAGTGTTAGAGAGCTGGACAAAAATGTTTAGAATTATTTTTTATATGCAAAGCAGACCTTGTCTATGACTTCTATCAAAAGATCTTAGAAAAGATACATTTTTTCTATGTACATTTTAACTATTATAAATTTTTGGTATGCAATAAAGTGTTATTTACTATGTTAAGTTCCATACAAAGAAATAGTTCTTTTTTTCTCGTAACTTATAATATGGTAGTCACACTTATATAAAAGCTGTTGCTTTTAATGTATGAATATGATCGGCAAAGAATCAAAACAAAAACCACACTTTAATTTCTATGTAAGTGCAGGCTGATTCTCAAACCACTGTGCGGCGGCAACACGAGGCAAGAGCGAGAAAGATGTATGTTCTTTAAAGTCGTTGACCCACAGAGAAAATTAAAGTTATTATAATCGACATAAGAGAGAAACTCTCAGAATTTCAAACCGAAATGTAAATGTAAACCTACCTGACCAATAAATTGCAACTGAATGAAGATAATCCATTGCAGTAGATTAATTCAACTATACAGTTACTTAAATAATATCATCATTATCCTCGTTCTTATTTCCGTTGTGTGTTGTGTTATGTGTATGACATGTATTTTATATTGTTATGTAGATCTGTATTGATGTTTGTATGTATATATATATATATGTGTATATATATGTGTATATATATATGTATATATACTTATATATTACGTATTAAGAATCAGTATTTATTACTATTTTTATTTATTTATATCCTAAATAAGTTATCTTACTTATCTTTTATATATGTATATATATTTTTTACTGTTTGATATTACAATATAATTTAAGTTAGTTAATTTTCACTATCACACAACTTATTTATTATTATTTTTACTTCCCAATCCTGTCACCCAAAGGTAGCCTGTAAAAGATTGCCTTGGCGATAAGGCCGCCTATTGTACATCTGATTTACCTATGTATTCAAATGTAAATTTCATGTGTTTTGGTGTAATAAAGTGTTTTTTGCTTTGCTTTTGCTTAGACTATCCTCAAGATAATGATAACAGTGGATTGTCTTCATTCAGATGAATTCATTCAGATAATCATTATAAAAAATATTTTTTTTTTGTATAGAGCCCAACATAATAATTAAGTAAGCCATTTATTGGTATAGGTAAGTAAATTTATATTTTTTGATTTTAAATCTTGAGATTTTCTCATTTCCTCTGTCATAACCAATTATCATTTCGCATGTCGATTACGATTATCATTTTCTCTGTGGGTCAACGATTTTCATTTATAAAAAAACTACTTTTTTATGGAACCCAGCATAATCATCGTAAGTAATACTTTATTTTATACCAAAAAATAATAAAAGGTAAAATGTACATACAAAAAAAAAGTAAAATTGGCGGTCTTATCGCTAAAAACGATTTCTGCCACACAAACGATGGATGGAGAGAATATGGAAAAACGGCACCATTTTGCTAGAATTTCCATAGGACAACGCCTGTTTTGTATTTAAAAATAAGTCTCTAAACGGGCGTCTGAAATAAATTACAGTGGAATTTCGTCCTCAGAAAAAAATTACAGTGGATTTTCTTCATTCAGACAAAGCCATTGACAGGACACTCCACTAAGACAATTATTGCCTTCATTCAGACAAAGCCACTGACAGGACAATCCACTAAGACAATGAACTGTCTTAGTGGATTGTCCTGTTAATGGTTTCGTCTGAATGAATACAATCATTGTCTAAGTCAATCAGTGTCTTAGTTGAATCCACTAAGACAGTGATTGTTTTTATTCAGACATCTCCATTGTCATGACAATCCACTAACAAGGAGAGTGCAGGGGTTAGGGGAAACGAATTTCAATTCTTTTCAGCGTAGTGGTAGTATACCACGTGGGTATACTACCTATAAAATATTAAAGTGCAACGCTCAAAAGTTACGGAGAAAAATGGAACTAAAGTTCCTCGAGCACTTTATATATAAGTAGTATAACATTCCGACTGAGCGTGCGATGGCGTAGTGGTAACGCTCTAGACTCGTACTCCTGCTGACGCGGGTTCGAGTCTGCCTCCGTGACATTTTTTTTTTTTCGTTTAATTTATTATTATTAATTAATTAATTTTTTACAGAGTAAATAAATAGTTGTTTTACATAAATAGTAACATGGTTGTTGTAAATGGGTAAAAAGTAAAATTCAAATTACTGATACTGATATGTAATTACATAATATTACGTAAATAAATTAAAATATTTTTATAAGAATTTGAATTTTACTTTTTACCCATTTACAACAACCATGTTACTATTTATGTAAAACAACTATTTATTTACTCTGTAAAAAATTAATTAATTAATAATAATAAATTAAACGAAAAAAAAAAATGTCACGGAGGCAGACTCGAACCCGCGTCAGCAGGAGTACGAGTCTAGAGCATTACCACTACGCCATCGCATGCTCAGTCGGAATGTTATACTACTTATATATAAAGTGCTCGAGGAACTTTAGTTCCATTTTTCTCCGTAACTTTTGAGCGTTGCACTTTAATATTTTATGGGTAGTATACCCACGTGGTATACTACCACTACGCTGATAAGAATTGAAATTCGTTTCCCCTAACCCGTGCACTCTCCTTGTAAGACAATTCATGGTCTTCATTCAAACGAAGCCATTGACAGGAAAATACACTAAGATAGTGATTGTCGTCATTCAGACGAAGTCATTGACATGACAATCAACTAAGACAATACTGTCTTTTGGCAAGCTAAACTGACCAAATAATCTGTGGGCGACATTATGTACTTAGCGCATCTTGCGCGGGTAGAGCGGCCACACGGAGCGCGGGTTGCGCGGCGCAACTTGCGCTGTTACGCGACGCAACTTGCGTCTCGTTTGTTTCGACCCTATCGCAGCGCAAGTTGCGTTGAGACGCAACTTGCGCGTCGTGTGAACGATTGGTAGAAATTGTATGAAATGATATGTAAGCGCGCAACGCGACGCAAGTTGCGCGACGCAACTTGCGTCCCGTTTGGTCCGGCACAAAGGGCCGTAACAGACGCGACGCAAGTTGCGCCGCGTAACAGCTAGTGATGGGCGATGCATAAATACTCAATCAACCCATTTGAGTATTTACTCAGTAGATTGAGTAAATACCCGATAAATATCCTTATTTATCCATTTGGTGAGTAGATTGATTTATATGAGTTGCGACTCATATTTATATTCATATTTATTATTTCATATTTTCCTGACAATTTTGAAACTTAAATCTAGTATACACTTGCAATTCTTGTCGGAAAGTGTGTGCGTACGCCATAATATGCTTAAATGTAGGTAAACGTTATATGCGACGCTAAATTATATGAAATACCATACTAATCATACACTGAAAGTAGACTTCTTTGACTAATTATCATTTTTTGGTGGGAGGTGTGCATAGACGTAATTTTACGTAAAAATAAGTAAACAGACATCAAATGCGATGCCAATATTTGAGCATGCTATATTTACTCTATTTATTAAATCTAGTGAGTAAATACTCAAATGGGTAGATTGAGTACTATCCACTGCCCATCACTAGCTGTTACGCGACGCAACTTGCGCCCCGTCTGTTGCGGCTCTAAGGCCCTGTATTCCAACGGCCCACTCGGATGAGGTGCGGGGCATCTGCGAGGCACCCCGCAGACTTCTACATATCTCGTCTTACTGAGGAACGGTAGGCGGGGAATGAACGTGAAAGGACGCGGAATGTAGATTTTATCGGTTTTTATTTTTTTTCAAACCAGGAATACGGGGTATAAAAAGCAACTCTGCGAATTTTTCTAAACATATTTAGTGGCTTTAAGTAAGCACAAGAATCAAATGTAAAATATCAGTAGTTCAGTCGTAGTTTTGAAAAAATATTACAAAAAAGTTTATTAGATCATGTAACTAAATGCAAATTTTACTAGACTAGATCCTTAACTAAGAAATCTTTTTTTTTTCAAATTTAAAAAAAAAAATTTCGATGTCTCAGATGGTTTTAAAAATTAAAAATTTCGGCCTGCCAAGCCTTAAGTTAGTGTTGCTCATTGGGAATACGGGTACTGTATTCCCGTCAAGTAACATTGTGTCATAAGGGAGTGTAATGTATCCTCTTAATTGGTAGTTGACGGTATTACGGCGCGCCGTTAAGACACTGTGTTACACGTTACACATTGGGAAAAATGTAGTTGCAATAAGTAACACTGGAACTCATCGGGAAGTTTTTCCTCTTAAGTAACAGTGGCACTGAACGGTGTATTACTCATCGGTAACCAACGTAAAGATCCATTTAAAAACGCTGAAAAAACACGTTTCTTGCATGACGACCCCCTTTAATTTTAATTTTAATCATATTTTTAGTATTTTGTTGTTAGGTGTAGCGGCCACAATGCATACTTAATCGGTGAAAATTTTAAGTGTCCAAAGCTATTACGATTCTTGAACCCTTGTACATCCAGACACCCGGTCTAACACACCCCGGAGGGGTTAGAATAGTTGTAAGTACTTACCTAAAATATCATATCTATGGTTTCAAGAGATAAAGCCCTGTAACAGACAGACAGAAAGCGGCAGCGGAGTCTCAATAGTAGTGTCCCGTTGGGACCCTTTGGGTACGGAACCCTATAATTGAATATATCACGTCACTCGAAGACACATTTTACCTACCTTTATTTACCTACTGAAAGTTCCTATGTAGGTAGATACCTAGTTCAAAATAATACTTATATTAGAACCAATAAGGGCATCAGCGTTTTGGGAACTTTTCTTTTGTTTTACAATAAGGAAGCAGCAATTTCAAGATCAAAAAAAATATTGACACCCGAGGTCATTGATCTGGCAGTAGTACTTTAACCGCAAGCCCTCCATCCATCCTTTGCCGTGGTAGTAGGTTTGCTAATGGGCCAGATGGGCCGTATGATGTCGTTTTGTCCCAGGCAGGTAGGTGGGTAAAATTCCGTGGTAAGCTTAGTTAGTTAGTCAAATAAATACTAAATAAGTAGGTAATGTACGTACATAATTGAAAGAATATTAACCTCTCCTTGATAAACTTGATTTTTTTCATTAGGAAAAGACTTGTGTTCAACATGCGGGGTGTTCGTATGTACAGATATGATCTCTTTCGGAATCCTAGTGCTACTTTTATTTACAAATGCATTCGTAACTGCGAAGCTTTTTCTTGCTGATTTCATACTGGACTGAGCCATGGGCCCAGGTACTGTTTTACGCTGCAGGTCCATCATGCTTCAATAAATTAATCTGTAGAGTCCATCTTTTCAATTTATTTTTTTAAATGTTTTATGTTACCTACTTAAGTCCTAAAACAGAAAATTTACTACCTTACTTTGACAGTGTCAAGATCTATGGTCCACATCATGGAAATCAACGATTTAGAATATACAATGTTAGTACCTATTTACTTGTATATTCTAAATCCTTAGTCGTTGGTCTAAGCTAAAAAAATTCAAGAAATTTTCTTTAGCTGAGTTGCGAGGGAATGCAATCTCGACTCAAGATTGACGAATCGAGATCTCGTCTAAAAATTTTAATACGAGATTGAGTCGTTCGAGATCTCGTCCAATTATCCGACGAAATCTCGCTTTAATCGAGATTAGACTTACTTTCAAAAAATACCTTATTCATTGATCAAAAATTATTAAATTGAATAAAAACTACCTGCCTATGTGACTGTTATAATATTTTGTAAATAAAACACAATAATAATTAAGCAAAAAATTAAAAATCAACTTTTATTAAAGAAAAGGTAAAAGTTACAAGATATACGACAGAACGAATTAAATGTTATTGTTTTGTAAATAACTTCTCAGGAAGCATAATTTATTCAAAGTATCATCAACCATGCGGCACCTAATATCTGTAGCAATATATCCCGAAAGCGCTCAGCCTCCACGCTAATTGGAACTACAGTAAGAAGGCTATTATATGCGAACTTCAAGTGCTCTCTTTCTTCGCCGCACTCAAAAAGATTCATCTTTATTTTAATAGATTATCAATGTTATCATTTGGCTTTCAGTTGGCTATCTTTCCATCCCCTTAAAACTTCTTCCAGTTCTTTTCGTAAAGACGCTCTCAGCAACTGAAATCTGAACTTCTTGCATACGTGAACAGCCCGCGACGCCGCACGCTACTCTGCCGGCTAGAAGCTCAGCTCAGAACAGACAGCGCGCTGTTGATGGATGCGATGAGCTCGTATTTTTTCATGTGCGCTCAATCTCGATCTCAAATGTGATCCCGATCGATTTGGTCGAGATCTCGAACGATATTTTAAATACGAGATTGAATCTCGAAAAATTTCTCGAGATCTCGCAGGAATCGAGATCTCGCGAGATCGAGATTGCATTCCCTAACAACAATCGAACAGAGTCTGTTCGATTGTTGTATGGTATTGTATTGTTGTATTGTATTGTATTGTTGTAATCGACAGGCTTATCCAATGTCGCAACTTGCGACATTGGATAAGCCTGTCGATTTGGGCCAGAAAGCACCCATGCTTTTGTAGTTAAAACACACTCCAAACCCCAGAGCGTTTTGGCCGGGCCGAGCCGTACACGTTGTTGGAGTAGGAACATAGCGTTAATGCAACTGCACATCCCCTAGTGGCTCATTAAGTTCAACAGGACTTTTAGCTTTCATAGGTAGGTATCTACTTAATTTATTTTTCAAATTATTCAAAGAGATAATGCTATTTTAATTGCCTTACTTTTTAAATTTATCTTATTAAATTTTATAATAATGGCTTGTTTTAACTAAAAATAATAATTATTGATGTTTGATTTTTAATATTTACGTGACTTTTGTTTGATTAATAAAAAATGAGGGGCCAACACTGATTGCAGCTTGTCGACTGCTTTACAATGATGGCAGCCGGGACCAACAGCTTCACGTCTTCTTTCTATTCGGACTTCGTCTTCGTTATCGCGCGGGTGGCGGTACATCAAAAGGTTTTAGCGCGCTATCAATTCGCCGAATTCATTTTGGCGTTTCTTTCAACTCGTTCAGACGCGTGCTTCGCGACGGTTCCATGGTTGTTAATGTGTAAAAATGGAGTGGAACGATAAAATGGTGTTAAAACCTTTAGGTTCTTCTGTCTAGGTTTCTTTTTAGTTTTCAATAAATGTATTTTGTAATTGTTAGTACACATGTAAAAGTAAAGAAAGTCGTCGTCCGTATTTAAAACACGTAGATGACGCGTCTTGGATTATTGCCCGATAGTTCGTGAAAAATAACGAAGCCGCTAGTATGACCACAGCTTTATCGCGATCACTTTTTAGTGTACAAAACGTACGAAGCTTCGCCGCGCATTGCTTGGGGGCGATAGACGCAGGTCTGTGCGGCCGAAAATAGATAATATGATTTCAGAAAAGTCTATACTCTATTGCTGACTAGCACGTGTCGTAGCCATAGACCTAGATTTTTTTTTCTTTATATCTATGCACGGTAGTGCCTATGCCTATGTAGATGCACAGATGCTGGGGCCGCATCTGCGCCTATCGGCACGAAGCTTCGGGCTATTACACGACGATACACGCAAATGTGATCGGCCATTATCGGGGTAAAGTAAGTAAAAACACTTTATTGCACCAAAGCACATGAAAATTACATTTGAATACAATAAATCAGATGTACAATAGGCGGCCTTATCGCCAAGGCAATCTCTTACAGGCTACTTTTGGGTGACAGGATTGGCAAGTAAAAATAATAATAAATAAGTGGTGCGATAGTAAAAATAATACATACCTACTAACTTAAATTGTATTGTGATATCAAACAGCAAAAAATAAATAAAGGATAAGTAAGATAAACTTATTTAGGTAATATATAAATAAAAATAATAAATTAGTATTGATAATTGAAAGACATAATATATAAGTATATACATATACACATATACATACATACAAACATCAATACATATCTACATAAAACTACTAACAATAAGGAATACATATGTCACACACAACACACAACGGAAATAAGAACGAGGATAATGAAGATATTATTTAAGTTACTGTATAGTTGCAAGAAAATTCCACTTTACATGGTTCTTGATACTTCCCAATGTTTGAGCAAAGCGGATGTGGGTCGGAAGGGCATTCCAAAGACGGACAGAATGAATAGTGAAGGATTTAGAGTACATTACAGTGAGGTGAATTTCAAGTCGAAGATTTTCAGAACTGCGTAAATTGCGTTCATGAGCGTCTTTAAGGAAAACGAAGAGTTCGAATATTTTTTTTTAAAAACTTACCCTTCTCTTTTTAACCGATTGCGTCGGGAAGAGTTACATTTTGGAGTGTACGAGTGTTTTCTTTTTAACCGATTGCATCGAAAAAATTGGTCGCTATTTTGAATATATTTTTTTCACTGGGTCGATTGCCTTCAAAATCGATATCTGAATCTGAACGGCCCTGTGCTCCCCCATATTGAATCTATGCTCAAAATGTAAAAAAATTGGCCGCCTTTTAACTCTTTTATTACTGCGCCGATATCCTTCAATATCGATATCTGGGGGTCCCTATGGTCTTTTATAATGAATCTGTGCTCGACTTTGAAAAAGGTAGCCGCCATTTTGAACTTTTTCGTTTCTGGACCGATTGCCTACAAAATCGATATCTGGGGGTCCCTGTGGTCTCTTATAATAAATCTTTGCTCGAATTTGAAAAAGATAGCCGCCATTTTGAACTTTTTTGTTTCTGGACCGATTGCCTTCAAAATCGATATCTGTAGGTCCTTGTGGTCTCTTATAATGAATCAATGCTGGAATTTGAAAAAGGTAGCCGCCATTTTGAACTTTTTCGTTTCTGGACCGATTGCCTACAAAATCGATATCTGGGGGTCCCTGTGGTCTCTTATAATAAATAAAAAATAGTGCCTTTATTTACAACTCAAGCAGTACTCACAATTGACAGCGCCAGTCCTCTTTGCACTCCAACTGTCACTTCACTGTCAGGCCCGCGGAAACGTCACAGCACTGATACGCACGTGGAAACGTCACTGCACTGTCACACGCACGGAAACGTCACTGCACTGTCGCACGCGCGGAAACGTCACTGCACTGTCACACGTGCGGACTTCACTGCACTGAACACTTCACTTTTACTCACTACTTCACTTTACTTACTGTTTACTTTTTTACTCACTACTATTATTATTTTCTTTTCTATTTTCTTCCTTCTTCTTTGGATTTCACTTTCCAACTAAACTGCCTCAGGCGGCGCCATGTTCAGTTTATATACCCCCCGAATTCGAACAAAATCGCATCAATGTTCCAAACTCAAATAACTAATTTCCTATCGCCTTCTCTCTCACTCATTTTCTGTCCCGTATTTTCTTTTCCATTTAGTCAAAAACACTATAAGTGGCTGTGATTTGAACCAGCGGTCTCTAAATTCACAGTCCATCGCTTAGACTACTAGGCCAATCGTGCTCTGACGCTATTGATGAAATTTTCCTTCAGTTGAATTCTTTTTGTTCGAATTTGTGACGTTGACAGTGTCATTCATCTCTTTACGCGACACTGCCCCCTCTTAAGACATGATCGTCCCGATCATCTTTATTCCGTAATAACGTGTCAACCGGTCCACATGGACTATTTTTGCTGGACTGCGAGGATTACGCTGAATCCGGAAGGTGACGTCGTTAATTCTGGTGACTATTTTGTAAGGTCCTTCCCAGCTTGGTTGTAGCTTTGGAGATTTCCCTTTCCGCCTCACAGGATTATGAAGCCAGACCACAGTTCCCTCTTCGAAACTGAGACCGTTAGCTCTTCGGTCGTATCGGGTCTTCATCCGTTCACTAGCTTTACACTCAGCCTCTCTAATCTGCTCATAGACGTCAACCATCTTAGTCCGAAGATCATTGGCGTAGTCAGTTATTCCTTTCGGGTTATCTGGCGGGCAATTCGATAGTAAATCAGCTGGTAATCTCAATTCTCTTCCAAAATTGGCATACGCTGGAGTGACTGTAGTAGTCTCATGAACCGCAGTCCTATAAGATAAGAGGAATAGCGCAATATACTCGTCCCAGTTTTTCTGATGGCTTTCTACTACTTTTGCCAGATGTTGTTCCAATGTTTGATTAAGCCTCTCAACCATTCCATCTGACTGCGGGTGATACGGCGTCGTTCGAATCTTATGGATTCCCATGATTTCACAGACTTCTCGGAACACTTGTGACTCAAAGTTTCGTCCCTGTTCACTGTGCATCTCCAATGGCACACCAAATCTACAGAATACTTCGTTCACAAGCTTCGTCGCTACGGTGGTGGCCTCATCATTAGTCCACTTCTCATCTATGGAATCAGTACGGATTAGCCTGATGTTCACGTTTTTCTTCTCTTCCCGTCGATGGCAATGCTTGCAATCCTCCAAGTAAGGTCTGCGAGACAGGGCATCTGCGTTACCATGACTCTTTCCTCGTCGATGTTCAATTTCGAACTCATACTCCTGGAGTAGCTCAAAATCCTGAGGGACAAGTAGCCAGGTGGATTGACCTGGCTACTTGTCCCTCAGGATTTTTAAATTCCAATAACCATTTTAATGCAGCGTGATCAGTCCTTACCAGAAATTTGCGGCCGAGCAAATATTTCTTAAAATGTTGCAATGTCTTTACCACGGCCAACAATTCTCTGCGAGTAACGCAGTAATTTCTCTCCGGCCTTGATAGGGACTTGCTGAAATAGGCGATCACGACTTCCTGATCTCCTCTCTGCTGAGATAAAACACCTCCAATTCCGGTGTTACTTGCGTCAGCGTCCACAATGAACCCGCCTTTCACGTCAGGATATCCGAGGATTGGGGTTTCACATAAACGCGTTTTGAGGTTCCGGAAAGCTTGCTCACAATTTATATCCCAAGAAAATGCTTGTTTCTCTTCGGTCAACCGATGTAATGGCTTGGCGATGTCGGAAAACCCTCTTACGAATCTTCGATAGTAAGAACATAGACCCAAAAATGCTCTCACCTGTCGTCGTCTTATCTGTCGGCGTTGGCCAATCTTTAAATGCACTTATTTTGGATGGATCAGTGGCGATACCTTGTTCTGATATGACGTGACCCAAGTAGTTGACCTGTCGTTGAAAAAATGAACATTTCTTTGGACTTAGCTTCAAATTTGCATTCTGTTGTTTTGAGAATACGTTTTCAAGCTTTTTGAGATGGTCATCAAAATCTCTTCCCATTATAATGATGTCATCTAAATAGACCAAGCAGCTTTCTCCTAGCATACCTGCCAGCACGTGTTCCATCAACCTTTCAAATGTTGCTGGCGCGTTACAAAGTCCAAATGGCATAGTTTTGAACTGCCATAAACCCTTGCCGGTCGAGAATGCAGTCTTCTCTTTATCCTTGGGATCCAAATCTACTTGCCAATACCTGCTTTTTAAATCAAGAGTAGAGAACCAAGTCATTCCACAAAGTGAATCCAAAGTATCGTTGATTCTAGGGAGCGGGTAACTGTCCTTCTTAGTTACATCGTTCAGTCGCCGATAGTCGACACAGAATCTGGTCGATCCATCCTTCTTTTTCACTAATACAACCAGAGAGCACCATGGGCTTAATGAAGGTTCTATCACACCATTCTTCTTCATCTCCTGAATCATGTCCTCAACTTCCTGCTCACGGGAAAAAGGAACACGTCTTGGTCTCTGCCGGATGGGTGCTGTATCTCCAGTATCAATTTTATATTTCACCAAATCAGTTCTGCCAATATCTCCATAATTTTTTGAGAACAAGTTAGAATATCTCAACAAGAAATTCATTGCTTTTATTAATTACAATTTAGTGTGATTACCTTTGCAACCATCTAGAAACTTTGCTACATTTCTTCCTGATTTGTGATTTTCCGCTTTTGTCCCTCTTCACACTTCCTCAACCAGGCTATTTCGTCACAGTTTCCGATAACCGTTCCCTTTTGCAGTATTTGCTCCACGTCATGAGGGTTGAAAACAGGTACTAAGGCAACTTGGCCACTTCCCACTAAGGTTCTGGCCGGGATCCATGGCGCATCTGAGATTCCTCCCTCTATAATGGCACATCTCCGTGGTCTCCTTCCATTGTTAGGCGGTAGTATCACAGAAACCGTCGTCTGGGATCTCGGGTTAAGAGTAGTGTCCCTCAAACATAACACCTTACCGAAATTTCCTCCTTTCATCGGAATTTCATCATTGTCATGTTTTAGAATACCATTTTTCAAGTCAATATTGCACTGATGATTTTGTAGGAAGTCCAAACCGATAATACAGTCGTCAGAGATGCCTGCGATTATCACTCTTTGCCAATAAAGTGTTTCCCCGATCTTAATGGCCACAATTTTCTCTCCTTGAGATGGGATTCATTGGCCGATAGCAGTCGTCAACGTGAGATTTTTATTCGATTGATCATACCGACCTCCAATATTTTTAAGTCTGTGGTTGCTGATGACTGTCCGTGAGGCTCCAGTATCTTACGTCAGCTGGCAAGGTTTCCCATTGATCATACCGTCTATCACTAAAGTATTTCCGTCGCTTGTCTGCTTCACAAGAATTCTTGGGGCTTTGCTACTACCGGCCAGCGCTTCCCCCGCAGCCCTGGCCTTCTCTAGTTTTCCTGTGGCTGCTTCGACGTCGAAACCGCCGCATCCACCTGACGTCGGAAAATTGTACGTTCTCGCTTCGGGCAAGTGCCTTCAATATGGCCCCGTTCTCCACACTCATAGCACATCGGGTTGTAGGGTCGTCGTCTGCTGTTTTCTGTGACAACAACCTCCCGTAGTTTCAGACCACGAGAGTCATGACGCACCGCTTCTACTTCCAAAGCGTGAGCCACTGCTTCTTTTAAGGTGGTGTGGTGATCCAGTCACACAGCCGCTCTGACTTCAGGATCCCGTATTCCATCGATGAAAACCTGTAGGAGAATCTCTTCTACGACGGATGGTGATGATTGATATGCCTTGCGCATTTGATATTGTCTTTCGACTTCAACGGACCACTGTTGTAAGGTCTGGCTAGCTCGCTGACAACGATCTTTGAGTTGAGCCCTGTATACATGCTCTAGGTGACTGTCACCGTATCTGGCTTCCAAAGCATCTATGAGTTCGTCGTAGGTGACCTCTTTCTTTCCGGCGCCGAGTGCTTCCAACACGGAGAGAGCATCATCTCGAAGTGCTAGGGTCAATGCAGACTGCATCTCTTGTTCATCCCAATGGCTGGCTTTTTTAATTGTCTCCAGCTGCAGTTTGAAGGCAGCCCAGGAGGATTTACTGTCGTAGGGTGGCACCTTTAAATTTTGGTATAAGGGGCGACTACAGAGCTAGTAACAGGGCCAGATGCTTTTAGAAGTTTTACTTCTTTATCAAGCTGTTGAAGCGTCCCCTTTACTTCTGCAACTTCCTTTTCAAAGTCGTCCATCCGGGCTGCATTAGCCTGAACCGCAGCCAAAACGTCTTTGGAAAAGAGCTGAAGCTGCTCCTCCTGACGTCGTGCTTGCTCCTCCTGGCGGCGTGCTTGGTCCTCCTGGCGGCGTGCTTGCTCCTCCTGGTGGCGTGCTTTCTCCTCATGGCGGCGGGCTGTCTCTTCCTGCAGCGTGCGTATTTGCTCCTCTTGGCGGCGTGCTTGCTCCTCCTGGAGGCGGGCTGTCTTTTCCTGCAGCGTGCGCATTTGCTCCTCCTGGCGGCGTGCTTGCTCCTTCTGGCGGCGCGCTGTCTCTTCCTGCAGGGTGCGCATTTGCTCCTCCTGGCGGCGTGCTTGTTCTTGCATCAAAATGGTCATTTGCTGTAAGAACGCGTTCATTTCCAATGGAGCGGCTGAAGGAGCGGCCGCCGTCATGGTCGCCGCGCCTCCAGGATTGGACTCCTCGAGCGGCTGTTCCTCGGCCGCTGCAGCTGCCGCCCGGGTGGTTATCCCTTTCTCATTTCTAGGCACGACTGGCATCTTTCCTATCCCACTTCTGACACCAATTGTCACGAGAGTGGGTTGGGGATAATAATAATAATAATAATAATATTTGGGTCAGATACAGAAGGCAGTACTCCTGGACACGGCACGCATTGTCAGGAGGTTTCTCTCTCTGCGGCCCTAACCGCCGGTAGCTTGGGCCTTAAAGCCCCGCTGCCAGTGGGCAGCTAGATTAGGTTTTTTTATAAAGTATGTATATTTTGTAGATTTTTTTATATTTTACTTTTTATAGATATTGTATAAAAAAATCTAATCTAAGAATATTTAAAATAAATAAAGTGAATAATAATAATAATAAACACTTTATTGACACAATTATTTGACACAGTATATATGAAGCCTCTGGTTTCCGAGATAGTTTTCACTGGTTTTCGAAAACCAGCGTCTTCTCCCATAACAAGCTAGTATGTCACATGTTCGTATTTAACTTAGTTACATAAAAAATAATAATAAGTAGACTACACTAAAGAGAACAAACGTGCTAGTAGTATATATGCGTCTGCGTGCAAGGGTGTCTTCGCAGCCTTAACATTGTGCGGTCTTAAGCTAGTCTGCAATCCTCATTCTGCGGTCGGACCTGGTTGCGGGGACGTCCGCATAATATTTTGACGATGCTTCAAGTATAGCTATCGAATCCTCGCGTTCTGATTGGTCGTCTGGTGAAGTATGAGCAAATTCTAGGGGGGGACCGTATAATCGGTATTTTTATTGAGGTTAATTAACACACGCCGAAAATTAGTTCCAGTGTGTCACCACCACGTGGCGCCACCAAATCCGAAATGTGTATGTTAGTACGAATGTGATAAAACGGGGACCTTTACAAAGGACCGCACTTTATGCTTTAAAATAGAATCCTTCTACGATGTGTTTAAGATCGAAGAATCACAGATGTTGAATATTAGTGAAACTGAAGCTATGAGTACAAAGTACGTAAAATACCGGTCGTACTATTCAGAACGTCATGAACATGAGCGTCAAAACAAGCAACATTTAATACGGGACATACATTGATACGAGTATTTTGTTAAAAAAATTGGTCAAGTGCGAGTCGGACATTAAAGGTTATGTTCGTCTGTGCAAAAAAGTGAAGAAAGCACGTTTCTTGTATGACGGCCGCCATTACATTTTAACTGCAACTTATTATTAGTATTTGTTGTTATAGCGGCCACAATAATACATCATCGGTAAAATATCAAGTGTCTAGCTATTATCAGGCCCGTGTCAGTTCCCGTTTAGGTATCGAAAATATAACTACATTATAACTATGCGCCCGGCGACCACTCGGAGGGATAAATTCAGTTATATGAATCGTTTGTCCAGAGTTGCAAGGGATGTCTAGGTATCTAAACGAAGAGATGCTGAGTTCTGACGCGAGCTAAATTAAACCATAACGCTAACCAAATTGAGTAGATATTTCTACGAATTTCTTTTCTGAGTGAGACTTCTGTACGTGAGTACTCGTACTTATTCTGTGCTATTACGGACGGACGGGCCGGACGGACAGGCGGACAGGCGGATAGGCGAACAAGCGGATAGGTGGATAGGCGGACAGGCGGACAGACAGGCTGGCAGACGGACAGGCGGGCAGACGGACGGGCGGGCAGACAGATAGGTGGGCAGGCGGACAGGTGGGCAGGTGGGCAGGCGGACAGGCGGACAAGCAGGCAAACGGACAGGCAGGCAGACGGACAGGCGGGCAGGTGGAAAGGCGGACAGGCGGACAGGCTTATCTTTTAGGTAAATGATGTATAAAATAAAACTATAAATCTTCTTTTATTTTTTATTATTATATTTAAATCGAAAAAATTATAGAGAAAATCGAATGTATTACCGATAAATTAAAATAACAAGCTATGCGCTAAGTTATTGTAGTTTATCTCTACCCTTAACATTAAAAACGACCCGTATCGCGTCCTTTCGCTTGTTTTTTAATTACATTGTAAACGTAATTTTTTATATCCGTCCAACTTCTTCTTTCCAAATCTGGTTCCTGAGTAAGACATTCATCACATTCTTTTTTGTTGGGTACTTTCTTCCTTATCCAGTAAATTGCCATTTGTCTATTCATGGCGTCTTTTTCTTGATTAATCCAAGCCAGTCTTCTTATTGGTCTTTTCTTTCTTTGTACTTTTTTTACTTTATTGATTAGCAGACTTATTTTTCTTTACTGGTTCATTATCATTTTCGGATTCTGGTTCACTAGAAGTTCTTTTATTTTGATTCTTAGTTTTATAGTTCATTTGCTTAATGAAACTCTTTTGTGCATCATTTTTCCTACCTATTTTTCCTTGTTTTTATTAGCTTCATCTATTCGATCTATTTATTTAATCTTATCTCGTTTTTCCATTCTTTCTAGTCCCTCAAGTTCCTCCGGCTCTTCATCCATATTTTCGTCTGTTCCATATATGTCCATATCGTCAAAATTTTTAAGCTATTGCATAGTTTTTATCGCGGGCCTCTGGCGCGGCAACCGAATCAAGGAATTTCGTATCGAAAATTATAGCTAACACTCGTCTAACGTCGTTTCAGTTTGGAAGACTTCGGCACGGTGTTTGTTGTGCGTGCGACTAGACGTATGCGTGTAGAGCGTTGGACATTATTCGAATAAAAAATTATCTAGATAATTATTCGAGTAAAAATTTATTCGTGGAAAATTATTCACGAATAATTCATTCGCGGATAACTTTTTCGCGATTAATTTTCTCACTAATTAAATATCATGATTTTATTCCTTATTCTAAATAACGATTTTTTTTAAACTTACCCTTCTTTTTTTAACCGATTTCGTCTGGAAGAGTTACATTTTGGAGTGTACGAGTGTTCTATTTTCAACCAATTGCATCGAAAAAATTGGTCGCCATTTAGAATTTTTATTTCACTGGACCGATTGCCTTTTAAATCGATATCTGGACGGCCCTGTGGTCCCTCATATTGAATCTATGATCAAAATGTAAAAAAAAACTGACCGCCATTTTTAACTTTTTTGTTACTGGATCGATTGCCTACAAAATCGATATCGGGGGTCCCTGTGGGCTTTTATAATGAATCTATGCTTGAATTTTAAAAAGGTAGCCGCCATTTTTGACTCATTTTGTTTCTGGACCGATTGCCTTCAAAATCGATATCTGGGGGTCCCTGTGGGCTTTTATAATGAATCTATGCTCGAATTTGAAAAAGGTAGCCGCCATTTTGGACTTTTGTTTCTGGATCGATTGCCTTCAAAATCGATATATGGTCTTTTATAGTGAATCTATGCTCGAATTCGGAAAAGGTAGCCGCCATTTTGAACTTTTTTGTTTCTGGACCGATTGCCTTCAAAATCGTTATCTGGTCCCTGTGGTCTCTTATAAAAAGTCTATGTTCGAAATTTAAAAAAATGGCCAATTTTGCCAAATTCTGAGAATAGCTGCTAACTGCTCATAATAAAATTTTCTGAATAACCTACATGTATTGAAAGATAATAAAAATATTTTAAACTATATTAATTTCTCATTTATTCAATAAAAGAAAAAAAAATCCTTTCTTATCGGTCACCTCGCTCAAAAAGTGTAACTTGAATTAATATCAAAGAATAAAAATACTGCATAAATAAACAATAAATAAATAATTATATTGCATAAGTTGATAAAAATTGCTATGCAATAGCTTTACCGCGGCAGTTCCCGAGTCACACGTTTTTTTTTTTATTTTTTTTTGCAAAGGTACCCGTATCCATAGCAAGCAACAATTTACTAACTTTTGTAAGCTGTGATACACCATCCGGCAGTCTGTAGTTGTAAGCACAATAGCACAACGCACATTCATACAGAAAAAACTGGCACAATAACGTCCATTTCCACCAAGAGACACCCCCGCAATGGTAAGTAGGCGTAGGTAAGGTAGGTATGAGCCGTATGAGCTGACTAGTAGGTGAAGCGAATGCGCGGGAAACTTCAGTCAGAATTTAGATTTTAACGGATTTTTACGTACGTATTTACTATAACGTGGGGACGTTTATAAGTACCGTGTTAATGAGTACGTATTTACATCAAAATGCGGTCGGCGTGTTACTTCGTACGTAGATAATTAAAGTGGGGACAGTGTGTAAATGTATTCGTATTTGATGTGAAATGCGGTCGGTGTGTCATTGCGCACGTATTTGCTCTAAAGAGCGGGCCGACCGCATAATAAATTAGGACCGCAGAAGCCGCAATTTTGTCAAGAATTTTAAGGAGGTCTATCTCTGTCTCATTCGCGTGTATTGAAATTTTAAACAAAAGTTCATGCCAGAAAGAGAAAACTCTATATCCGAAACAAATTTACACTCTGCTATGTCGACGGGAAAGGTAGGACCGCATAATCGGGAATTCTGTTAAAGTCCTCACTATATATGCTTTGCGAACAAGGGTGTGTAAGTGTGCGTGTGTGAGGGTGTGTGCGTGTGTTTGTGTGTGTGCATGTCTGAGAGTGTCTGTGTTTGAGTGTGAGTGCATGTGCGTTCGGGTGTAGTTATGCTTAAAGTACAACATTTTTAATCGCGGAGTATTGATATACTTATTAATGTACTTATATATTTATATACTTATTTTTATTTAATCTTAAAGTTTAATTTATTTTATAATGAGGGATAGGAAAGGAAACAACAATCCTATTGAATGGTGCCTTTATTTACAACTCAAGCAGTATTCACAATTGACAGCGTCAGTCCTCTTTGCACTCCAACTGTCACTTCACTGTCAGGCCCGCAGAAACGTCACAGCACTGATACGCATGCGGAAACGTCACTGCACTGTCACACGCACGGAAACGTCACTGCACTGTCACACGCGCGTAAACGTCACTGCACTGTCACACGCGCGGAAACGTCACTGCACTGTCACACGCGCGGACTTCACTGCACTAAACACTTTACTTTTACTCACTACTTCACTTTACTCACTGTTTCACTTTACTCACTACTATTATTTTCTTTTCTCTTTTCTTCCTTCTTCTTCGGATTTCACTTTCCAAATAAACTGCCTCAGGCGGCTCCTTGTTCCGTTTATATACCCCCCGAATGCGAATAAAATCGCATCAATGTTCCAAACTCAAATGACTAATTTTCTATCGCCTTCTCTCTCACTCATTTTCTGTCCCGTATTTTCTTTTCCATTTAGTCTAGTATTATATAGAAACTTCTTTCAAAACTTCAAAAACACTATAACTGTCTGTGATTTGAATCAGCGGTCTCTAAATTCACAGTCCATCGCTTAGACCACTAGGCCAATCGTGTTCTGACGCTATTGATGAAATTTTTCTTCAGTTGAATTCTTTTTGTTCGAATTTGTGACGTTGCCAGTGTCATTCATCTCTTTACGCGACACTATGCTCGAATTTGAAAATGGTAACCGCCATTTTGAACTTTTTCGTTTCTGGACCGATTGCCTACAAAATCGATATCTGGGGGGTCCCTGTGGTCTCTTATAATAAATCTGTGCTTGAATTTGAAAAACATAGCCGCCATTTTGAACTTTTTTGTTTCTGGACCGATTGCCTTCAAAATCGATATCCGGCGGTCCTTGAGGTCTCTTATAATGAATCTATGCTCGAATTTGAAAAAGGTAGCCGCCATTTTGATCTTTTTCGTTTCTGGACCGATTGCCTACAAAATCGATATCTGGGGGTCCCTGTGGTCTTTTATAATAAATCTTTGCTCGAATTTGAAAAAGATAGCCGCCATTTTGAACTTTTTTGTTTCTGGACCGATTGCCTTTAAAATCGATATCTGGAGGTCCTTGTGGTCTCCTATAATTAATCTATACTCGAATTTGAAAAAGGTAGCCGCCATTTTGGACTCTTGGTTTTTGGACCGATTGCCTTCAAAATCGATGTCTGGGGGTGGTCTCTTATAAAGAATCTATGCTCGAAAATTAAAAAAAAATTGCCAATTTTGCCCAACTCTGAGACTAGCTGCTAATTGCTAATAATAAAAATTCCTGAGTAATCTACATGTATTATAAGATAATAAAAATATTTTAAACGATATTAATTACTCATTTATTCAATAAAAGACAAAAAAATATTTCTTATCGGTCACGCTCGAAATGAGTAACTATAATTAATATCAAAGAAAAAACTTGTATTAATATTAAAGAAAAAAATACTGCATAAATAAAAATTTATCATTGCATAAGTTGATAAAAAATGCTATGCAATAGCTTTACCGCGGCAGTCCCCGAGAGCCACACGTTTTGTTTTTTCTTTATTTCTTAGTCTAAAATTGTAGGCAGATAATGTTAGTAATAATGTTAGTGTAGTGTTATCAAATCAGAGCCGGATTTAAGGGAGGGCAACCGGGGCTACAGCCCGGGGCCTCCACAATAGTAGGGCCCCCACAATAGACTTCGCAAAAAATTTTCAGATTCCGACTCCGACTTCCGTTAACACTAGTAAACAACTTTTCCTTTGATTTTTTTCGCTGTTTTACCTCTACCTATAGTACTTTTTATAAACATGATTATGTTGTTCTTAACTATTAACAACAATCATTGATCTATATTATTCACTCCAATCAGACAATCAGTAAAATATTACAGGCCCTGGCCCTAAGCCAGGGGGCCTCCAATCCTTGTTGCCCCGAAACCTCCAGACCTCTAAATCCGACCCTGTATCAAATCAAACATCTCCACGTAAATCCACTTTTCTCCATTTTTTCCAGATACCTTAATGAAAATCACTCCATTGACAAGATTGTTTACAATACACCCGTTGCGAGGTTTTATGAGTTTACCTATATTTGGAATAAATCCACTATGCCGAAGTTTTTGGGACACTATAGGTATTTATCTTATCATTAGAGCCCAGTGATTTTGTATAAGACTAGACGAGTAATCAAAAAAGAGAAAAAATCAGAAAAGAACAGAAAAATTTTGTGTTCCGGAGTAAACAAGGAACCCTTATAGTTTCGCCATTCCGTCTGTCTGTCTTTGTCTCCGGTTTTGTTCAGAGACCATTAGTACTAGAAAGCTGTAATTTGTATATCAATCACGCCGACGACACTGGTTAAATAATTTCTTTTAGGGTAGGTAGTAATATGTAAAGTGGGAATTGTTTTTCTTTGACTACATGATGTGCGGTGTCATTAAATAGGTCATTCAAAAACATTGTGAGTTTGTGAACACCATCTTCATTTTAGGGATCCGTTTGTGAAATAGTTGATTTTAAAGTGAATTTTTTTGTTAAGAGTCCAGTGTCGTCCCCTTTAGCTAAACGGTTACATATGTACCCGCCACGCACTTGACGCCGGTTATTTTATCTCATGCGGGATGCGTGTAGCTTGCTGGCACAGAGAGAAGAAATAAAACCAAATCGCAACGCTAAATAAATTTTATTTCATGAATTCATGTCAATAGGTATTCATTATTCACACACAAAATAGTAATGTACAGTAGAATCATTTATAAATATTGTTGAATCTGCTTAGCACGTAAGTAGTTATATTTAGTAATTTTAATATCACGGAGCAGCAAATGACGGAAGATGTGCATATTCATCAATTACAAGTGCAATATACCTATGTATGTTTGTATGAATCATTCATAAGAATGAAATGCGGATTCAAATTTGAATCACTGAATTGACATCACTTGTGAGGACACGCGTGACAACGTGACGTGCCACTTGATCACGTAGTGTAGGTGCGGAGCTCAAGGTATCAGGGTACCAAATCAAGTACTTATAGCGTAGCCTATCATCCCTTCGTGTGCTTTCACTTATTTTTTTGTCATAAACACCTCTGTGATAGAGTAATTTATCAACTGGAAGGTTGATCCATCCAGTAGGCGCTCAGAAGTACCCAATAGAATCTTTTAGTTCGAACATGCGAAATCGGTCAAGGGGTAACCGAAATATTGAGTTCGCGAGTTCACACTTCGGGCGAACTTTAAAATTAGGTATATATTGTTCTATAGCTATACGTGTGCTAAAAACATTCAAATCAAAATCTGGCAACAGCGACCTGGAGCCCCCCACCTCATATTTATATTTCGTGGTGCAGTACAATTGATGTATTCTATTCTGTGCGTCTGACAAAAAAGCTAAGTAAACTAGAGCCAATCACGATAAACTTATGACCAGCACAAGCATTTAAAGGTTTTTCGGTGCTTTTAAATAATTGTTAAGGCATCGAGATAATATATAGTTTGTATTGGTACATATTAGGTATCATATGCTGAAATTATTTTACAGACAAGCAGAAAGGTTTGAGGTTAAAATGAATAATTTAATAATGAAAACGTAGATCTGCGTTGAAAACATTTCTAGGCTTAGAAATTCAGAATACTTACTTGTACTTGGTAATATCTTGTACGCCGCGAGAGTCACTGGTAACGACCGATGATAAACTAAACATATTACTTATATCTGTAATTGTTGTTGTTAAAGTAAATGTCTGTAAAATAGTTTCCACCCAATAAGGTTTCAGGTACTGAACAGTACGGCAATAATATCTGGTGAAATATCTCCGGAAAAAGCGCTCCGACAGAGGTTCAAGAACAGTAATAGTCACTCAACATAAATCACATCTTTATACGTGGTATGCACAATAAATAAAAGCTTTCACCATACATTGAATACACCACTATCACATTACTGCACTCGGACAATAAATAAACAAATTATTTCTAGTTCACAGAATTTTTTTTCACAACTCTTGCAATCAATGCGCACGTCATCCATGACATGGAGCACCTCAAGTATCTATCTTCCATCTAATGAATTAAGGTGGTTATCTAGCGACTTATATGTGGCAAACATTATTTTGTACCTTCCTATCAGTACAAAAATTGTTACTATCTATCAACAATTTTGTGGGATACATTACAAATCTCAAAATGAGTTTAGTGAAAAGTTAAGTGGAAATTAGTAAATATGGTTAGTATTACCACAAATAAAACAAATTACTCAATCTACAAATGTGATTTACAAATCTCTGGAAGTAATAATGATTTGTAATGTTTTTAAGATCTAGTAGATTTTGCCTTTTTGGAATTGTAAATAAGAAACTCTGTTATTATTGTCTAACACTGTTTCACACCAGAGAGTATTTTTAATACAAAAATAATAATGTGTGTCGTCGTTGACTATTTAAGTACATTTCCAATAGAATCAAAACAGGGACGCAAAAATACACATAATTGACGGTACATTATGTAAATAAAACCTGATAGGCTTTACCCTGAGGCCAGTGGCTCCGGAATTTGAAGTAAATTAAATAAAAAAATATCTACAACCATGCTATAAATCCTCTATAAAAGTTTCTGAAACAGTTAGCTTATTGCCAACATTAAAACACAGTGTCATAGTAAGTAACCATAATTTGCATTCCAATAATTGTACGATCCAAAAGTTAAATAATTATAACAATATATAATTTCATTATGACCTATACATACATACTTAGTTTGTATTACATAATCAGCAATAAACTTACCAGGAATTTACATAGAGTTCTTACAACAATGTACAACACCCTATGGATTTAGAACCTTTTATAGAGGATTCATATCATGGGTGTAGATAAAGTTTTTTTATGCAACTGTAATAATTAGGTATTAAAACACCCATGTGATACTATTATCACACTCGGCTTCGCATCGTATGATAAACCCACATTCGTGTTTTAATACCCCTTATGATACTAAAGTTGCATAAATAACTAAATCAAGTCATCAACTCATCACATATAGTTTTTTTTTTTCTTAAGTTTTAATCAACTTCAAAATTTTACTTTATCAACATTTCCTTAGACCTGCCGCATCCTGGATGACCCAACTTCGCGCGATGAAAAACACGGAAAAAAGAGGTTCTATAAAAATGAAACCAAGCTACATCGGTTTTACACGCCTAAAACCACGTACGGTATGCTTCAAAAATGTTGGCACTCAATTGACTCCATTTATAAAGCTTAACCGTACATTACATACCATTTCTCTTTGAAATCGTAGGAACCTTTTCCGAGATTCCAATTAGGTATAATATATGTTAACGAAGCTTTGTGATGTTTCATTTAATTAACCACCGACAAAAAGCGGGGTGTTATAAGTTTGACGTGTCTGTGTGTCTGGCATCGTAGCGCCTAAACGAATGGGCCGATTTTAATGCGGTCTTTTCTGTTTGAAAGCTGATTTCATCTAGATGGTTCTTAGATATGTTTGATGGAAATCAGTTAAGAGGTTCAAACTTATTGGGGTTGGCCACTGGAAAATCGGGATTTTTTTAATGCCGCCTAATAAACTTGATTTGCTATGTATCCTCTTTGGTACTCTAATAAGTATTTTAGTCTATTGTAGACTGTAACGTAAGACAACCTATTAAAACCGACCAATTACCTATACAAACCTAGAATTTTTTTGCTCTTTGTTATTCAATCAGCTTATAAATATTTAAAGCTAATTGAATAACAGCTTTATAATGTGCTCTATATAAATAGATCAACACATGATTTTGTTTCATAAACCCCTAATAGAATAAAATAGAATTAATGGTACTTATACAAGTATATATTGTAAGACCACATTACAAAACAACATTTAAAGCTATTTATTTCATATTTAATAGTATTTTATGCAACAGTTATATAAGGAGGGTTAAAAAATGCGAGTGGCGCAGGTTACGATGCGAGCCTTGGCGAGCATCGTAAATTGACGCCATCGAGCATTTTTTGACTACTTATACAACGTTGCATACAATACTTTTTCTACAACTACATTTACTAAAATAAACAAAGAAAAGTACGAAATACTACCATATGTTTGGTAGATACTAGGTATCTATGGAGAATTAATTTTTTTTATTGACGTCTTCCTAGTGACTAAAAGTGCCATTTTTGAAACATGGAGTCACTTAAAAGAATGTTTTTCATACAAAAAATCGTTTGTTAAGTGACTCCACGTTTGAAAAATGGCACCATATGTTAAAATAACGATTTTATTATGTTGGCAGTATGGTAGATCTAAAGAAAAAAAGTTATAGGTCTATGGCTAGGAGTATCGTTTTGGCGAAATAACGACACATGTGCTATTATATTAGGAATAGACTATAGACTTTTCTGAAATCATATAATCTATGTTCTTATATTAGTGTTCGGGACCATTTAAAAGACAGATAACAGTACAGGAGTAGAAAAATATAATTATATAACTTCTTATTACGTCTTCAATAGGTTGCTATATGTCATCCTAACGTGAAACTCTTTAATAAACTAAAATACTAACTAATAAGGATTTAGGTACCAAAGAGCGGATACTGTGAAGCATTACGTTCATATTTATACACAATAATTGCTCTTTAAAAGTAATACGTGACAGAGACAAATATTATTTACATTATAATAAAACAAGATAAAGTTTAAAAGCTTAACCCGACTACGGAAAATAGTTATTTATGCAACTGTAGTATAATAAGGGGTATTAAAACACGAGTGTGGGTCACATGAAGCGAGCGCGAGGCCGAGTGTGATAATAGTATCACATGAGTGTTTTAATACCTAATTATTATTACAGTTGCATACAAAATTTTATCTACACCCATATGTATCCTCTATAAAAGGTTGTAAATCCATAGGGTGTTGTACAGTGTTAAGAACTATATTTAAATTTCTGGTAAGTTTAATTGCTGAGTATCTAATACAAACTATGTATGTCTATGTAATAATTAAATTATATATTGTAATAATTATTTAAATTTTGGATCGTACAATTATTGGACTGCAAATTATTTTTGTTCGATATTAGTAAATATTGAACAAAAATGGCGGGATACGACGTGAATTCGATTTACCAATAAGTTCCTTTTTTAAATTACGGAGCTGTTGTAGTGAACCGTGCGTACGTGACAATGCTCTTTTTTTAAAATTCATAAAGAATGTAGCTGTTTGATGAGTAAGGGATCTAGTTTGCGTTGCATAATGAAATTTAGTACAACATTATAACATTCGTCTGGGTGATATAATGATTACTACGACACTGAGTGTTTTAATGTTGGCAATAAGCAATAAGCATGGGTGTAGTTAAAACTTATTAAAATTAAGAAAAATATGTATACCTATCCAGTTAACGCAAGCTCAGCAGGGAGAAAAAGCTACGAGTATAATGACTATATTGTTATTATTGCTGATTATGTCCATTCACTTGGCAACACGGTCTGTGATTATATTTTTGAGTTCATTACTTGATGGCCTTTAGTAGAGGGCACGATATCAAATGTAAAAAAATCTATTTCTACCAGCTGACAGCTATGACCCTTCAAACGATACCTCATTTGTCAATATACAATATAAACAGATAAACATAGATACATGGTTACATAGCGGCGAAACACATACCTAACTCTCCTTTTGGCCGTAGTCGGATAAAAATTATGAGTAATTATTTAGATCTCCTGGAAGCTTTTGTTTCTATATATATGCACTGAAAATATAATTTTGATTACCTACATTTATATTATTACTTGTTCCGTACATATTGAACAAACTTCATGAAACAAATTAGCGAAACATGTCGAAAACAATGATGAAAAAGTTCAACATAAGAGGGGCTTAGTATGAATAAATTTGTAATACTTTTAAGTGGCTGTTCCTACTTAAAACTCGTAATTATACAAAGTACATTGGTTAGTAAAATAGTTGTTAGTATTATACATTACGTGTAACGGATAAATATCTTTATCATTCTTTTTACAGTATACTTACAGGGTTTAACAAAATATACTATGACCAATTTAAGGGTATACATAATTTTTTCAGGATCCAGTGCTGCCCCATTTGAATGAATAAATAAATAAATTTTTAAAGGAAAAGACTGAACGTGAAGCTTTTCTTAGCATTTTGCAAAAGTGGCAGTTTCACGCAAAAAAATGAAATGATATCTGTCTTCTTTCCAATAATTTATTTCAAATGGGGGCAGCATTAGACCCAAAAAAATTCATGTATCCCACCGTAAGGCTGAATTCAGTCTACATACTGATAAAATTTCGCCAAAATAATTATACCGAAATACAAAATTTAAACAACTGTAGAGAAAGCGAGGCGAAATGCTCGACCGTTACAAAGGGAAGATCTTCCCGTCAGGCATGGTATTGCGCCTGGGGAACGGCTCCGACGGTGTTTTTTTACAATTGACAGAGATAGGTTGCCTCATACGGCTCTTCCTAGTTCACCGGACAAGGTTTGAGGAGCGAGCCAGAAGCCCAGCTTCATGTTATAAAATACTAGCAGCAGCGCAAAGGGCTCCCAAAGGAAAAAAATCTAAGCAATTTGGGGTGCTACAACACCCATGTTTTGCCGGAAGGGCCGAACGGTGTATCGTCGAAGGTTGTATTTAAGCAGCGAATCGGGCGAACTCTGGAATTGAGATATAAGATACTGTTGGCGCCATCTCGTATGCTTCTTGTGAACTATAGTATTGCTTTATTCATTGTATGCGTTTGAAGTTCCTCGCGTAGTGGCGTATAGGTCGCCACACAACCATACAAATTGACCGATTAGCTGATCCGCGTTAAGTACTATGGAAAGCGTTTTTTATTTTATTTTTCCTATTTCGACATGATCCTTGAGGAAAGTGGATCAATATCATGGACTGAATCTACCCGTATATAAAATAGTTTTAGTTTATTTTGTTAGACGGTGTTTTTGCTTGGTTTAAAAACTAATAATAAAGAAGCTAAATATATATATTTTAGATAGGTAATCTGAATATTCTGATACATTAATATTAATAAACAATATTTAAATGAAAAAGACCGTCTTCCATTAAAACCTCGCACAATGGTCACCATGATATCGTGGTAGCTTATCGAAGACGTGACAAGCTCTTGTCCAATGTAAGAGGAATAGCTGACTTTTTGTAATCATGTCCAATTATAATTACATGGTTCATTGACGTCGTCATCGTCGTATATAATAAAAATTTATTTTTATAGCATTATGTCATATCGTTAGTTATCGTAAACTAAAATTCTAAATTATTTAGGAATACAAAAATAATTTAAAAAAAATAACCATCAGATTCATCGTCAACAATAAATAATAGTGGCAGCTGTCCGACATAATATTCGGCGTTTTGTAAACCAAAGATTTCCTTTGGCAGGATTTGTCCATAGGGTTCAGGGATTGATTTAAGAAGGAGATCCAACAAGATTTTTGATGTAAGCTTCTTGAGGTTCTTGGCCTCCAGCTCAATCTTTATAGATGAATTGGTTAAGCTACTAGACTATCATCCTCATCATCAGGTCTTTCTAATCTCCATTGTAGGAGCACGACCCTCTCTGTACTACCAAGGCCGTATTTGGCGAGAGCAGCCAGAGGTTAGGCCTACACTCGCATTTGTATGACATAAATTCATATTTGGATTCACATTTGCACGATTCAGATGGTAAAATATGTAAAATAAATTAAAAATATAAAATAAAATATTTGCTTGATTAAAGAAAAAAAAAATTAAGTGTATTGCTTGATTAATTCTATAAAATACACAAATTGGAACACCTATTTGAAAATGGAAAAAAACTTGAAAGAGCGATATTATCTATTTGTATATCAAAATATTAAAAAGAGATTAAATTCGCTTGCGATTGATTTAGTTCTTTTTAGTTTACTTAGTTAGTTTTAATTTCAGGCTGTATTTTATTTAGTAAATATTGTAATAGTTGTCTAATTTCTTGAATAAAGTATAATTATTTATAGGTTAGGCAATTTTTAATAAGCAAAAATTTCTCAAATTTTCTCTTCAGTTTAAACTAAGAAAAATAGCGATAAAGTATTTCACTTCGTGAAGCCTTTCTTTTATACATAATTAATAAGAAGACGTCATAAAAGAAAAAAATCTGTTTTATAATATTTTTTTATATATATTATTCTTTTATTTATTAGTAATCTTGTTCGATATGACTAAGAGTAAGGGAAACATTCTTTTATGAGTTTAAAACACTTTTTTCACTTTTTTTAATTAATATTTTAAAGCTTTAACTTACTCTAAAATTTTAAGTTACAGATTAGTGAAAAGTTCAAACATTTTAAATTTATTTATATATCTTACGTTTTTACGCATATTGACCCAAATATTGTTCCATAATTGAAATCCAGAGATTCGATATATACGAAAATAATACCAAACTTGGGCTTATAATAATAACCGTCGTTATTATTATTAACCTTGGACTTCGTTTAGGCTAAATAAGGCCCCTCACCTGCATGAAAATTCCAGGTGGCTCTACTTCGAAAAACAGCCGAAGGAAACCCTTGGTTCAGAAAAAGCCGTATTCTTCACTTATTTGCCACTACAAATGTTATGCATATTTATATTAAATAATTTAAGTAAGATATGAGAAAATCAGTTAGACCGAAAATATGCAACATTTAGTGCACTACGTAGGATACGACAGAACGAATTTCTGTGTAGCCTGTCTGTATGGCCCTTGGAAGTATCCAGGTATGCAAATAGCGAAATTAAATAATTGGACATTTGCTGCTACCTTTAAGTTGTTACAAATATTATTAAAAAACAATTGTTTTATCATGATGTATTATTTGTACATAATGCAATAATAAAACAAGCTCTTATCTGCTATTTTTGTCAACAAATTAATAAAAATTACTGGGCAAGTACACGTTGCAGTCAGTTTGTCGTTAATTTACATACCTAGATACATATTAACAAAGTAAATTGAAAAAAAAAATGAGTCTACCCTGAAAGTTTGATCCTATTGAAGATAAAAAAGTAATGACAAAGAAGTACCTACACGCTGGCATATACACAATTGCCAAATAATTCATTATTTCTAAGTCCATGATGCGAAAGATATTTCGAATTAAACCTCCTGGATAAGTACTTACGCTGTCGCTGTTTCACAGACTTCCCTTTAAGAAATTTTTCGCATTTCTGTAACACCCTGCCTAATCATTTTCGTTTTATTTTATGTTGCATTTCTTAAGCAGGCAATGAAGAGTCAAATAAATTTAAATAGCAAATTATGCTAACAAAACGTTTTGGTAATGTAATATTAGTCGTAGGTAGGTTTCTCTCTGTTTGAACGTGATCTTTCTGCGATATTTTACCTATATGAATGATAACAGTTACTGGATACCTACCTACCTAAAAGATTACCCTTATACACTTATCTACTGTCACTCTAAATTGACTTGTTGATTTTTGTTACACACTTACCTATATCGAATTCCCAAAAACAATTACAAAATGATTACTACAAATGATACACACTCGAAAATATACCACCATGCACATAAATTAGAATCAAACAACAAATGGCCTTATTGAATAAGTTAATAAAACGAACCAAGCGAAAACATACACAAAAGAACACCAATTTCATTCTTTACCTATACTTATCCATTACATTGGGTGTCAGGTACTACCTACATACAGGGATAATAGATACTCATATTTTTTATATGACATAAAGCTCCGAAAAGCTCAGGAGCTATATTTTAACTCGATCGAATTGAATTTGTGTAGGTACGTCCTCCACATCAAATGTGCAGAATTTTAATTCGATCAGAGTTCAAAACATTTTTCTCCAGGTATTTAAGTTGAGTAGGTACAGAGTTTAAACTGTATGCGATGTGCAGTCGTGACGTATCTAAGGCTAATACCGCATAAGGCGTGCGCGTTCCACGAGCGTGTGAACGACGCGAACGCCGCATGTGCCGCATGTGCGCCGCGACAACGCCATCGACAGAGCACGCGCCCCGTATTCTGCTATCTATTTCGCAGAGTTTGTGTCAAAGATATACTACACGCCGCACGCTAGTAAAACGCGACGCTCAGGCCGCGTCAGAACAATGCGGCATTGTCATACACACGCTCTAGGAACGCGCATGTTCGATTTAGAGTGAGCCTAAGTGGCAAACATAGGCGACATTCCATCAGCAGTGGTAGATAACAGAAAGCAAATCGTGTTGTATTTGTATTATTAAACGCTCAAATTAAATAACGGCGCCGGTATGTTTTTTATCCTGAGAACCATTTTACTCAGGTACGCCTCAGCCTTATATGAGTAAAATATGTTTTAGGTATCTAATACTAAAGCCTGGTTTTAATATTGAAAGTGCGAGCAGTGAGTGCCAGTGCCAAAGTAAGTTTGAGCCTGGTTTTATGGGATACTAACTCAAAGATGTAAATCTTTGAGTTATAAAGTCTTATAACAAATACATATTATATAGATAAACGCCAATACCCAGGACAAATTGAAAAAGGCCATTTTCCAACTTGCCCTGACCGGGGATCGAACCCAGAACCTCTGGGTGGCGGACTTGCATGGAGGCCACTACACCACGGAGGTCGTCGAATGCATGACGAATGAAAAAATATTCTTAGACCATCGGTTAGATTATTAAAAAATATTGTAGATACACGTATTTTTTCTTTCCTCTGAGGAACAAAATATGACAAAGATACAGCGCATTGAAATTTTGCTTGACGTCACGGCTACGTGCGATTCTAACATAGAAGTGACGTCGCAAGCCCCCACTCCGGAACCTTGATGCTTTGTATCTTTGTGAATTTTCTCTTTTTTGGTAATCTAAAAGACGGAATAATTACAATTATACTTTTCTAATCCTGTTGTCACCCCTATTGGATATGCATTAAGCTCATTACACGCCTATGTCATACATGATGTGCCGGCTACAGCAGAGGCGGTGGGCGAGTGCGGGGAAAGCGACGTAGCGCGGGGGGAGCTACTTGTCAAAGAATAAAACAGGCTTCTATTCACTTGTCACTTGCAAGTGCCTGTTCACACGCACTATCACTTGTCAATATGTAAACTAGGCTTAAGTCAAGGCCCATCAGTACAAGTAGTACCTATAACACCTATAATGTATATGGTTGAATGTATGTATGTATGTCTAAGTATAAAGAACAAAAATAAGACTGTACCACCAATGATTCCCTGAACGAAAGTAGGTACTCATTTCAGATTTACAGGTAGGTATCAATAAATCAATATATTCTTATATATCAATATATTATCTGATTTACATTGCTTGAATATGTCAAAATACAAAAGCTCAGAAATTACTTGTGTAAGTTAACAAAGTTTCAAGATAATTTTCTTTTTATTTAGAGGTGATTTTTTTGGGGTAAGAAATATTATAGTAAGTATACTGAAATTATACTAACAAGTGTTGCCAATATATAGGAAATAAACAATATAGGTACCTAACTGATTCAATTAAAAGTCCCTATTTTCAGTTTTATTGATTCCTACCTACTTTATCAAAATTGTTAGGTTTTCACATTGTACTTTATAATCATACCAAGGTAATGCTTCAGTAGAGCTTCAGGTGCTATAAAATTTGCCGAACATAGATTTGATTTACTTAGATGCTTACTATTATCCTGTTATTATTCAGCTTATAGCTATGTAATTACAAGTCTTAGGTAAGTTCATCTACAATACATATGTATTATTCCAAAAAGTTATAGCCCCATCAACTGCATCAGTGATGTGGTTGTCTGAATGTATTTACAGTCTTGAATTTGTACAACCCATCCTCCCAATTGGTACCTAAAATATACAGAGGCTATTGCGTCAGTGCTAAGTTTATATTTACCCATTCAGTAAAGAATCCCACATTACTTATTCAAAAATAGTCTAACTATTCATTTCCACAAAAATAGACAATCTGTCTTTAATTTCATGACCACATCCACCTGAGGAAACATGCAATAAATTTATAATAATCAACATTATTACATAAACAATGATAACAATTCAATAGACTTCTATTTTTTTACAAACAGCTGTAGTCGAAACATATTAATTTACAAAAGCGCAATTCTCCTAATTCTATTAGATTGTTTGATTATATGTATAATATTATGGCAAATTATATAACCAAATGATTCTATTTCTCATAACTGACATCAACTGCAGGAAATTGTATGCGCTACAAGTTTGTGATGAGTTTTATTGTAACAAGATTTTTATTTTATTTTAAAACCAAATGAATAATTTGGAATTTAATTAGCAAGCTACAAACTTTTGTGAATATTTTGTGTTAATGAAATAGGTATGAATGTAATTAGTTAAAAATTTAATGTCAGTTAGAAGTATATAAAAGGATTGCTTTATATCATGTATTTGGTAAGTAGCATAAGGCTACTTTAAAATTATGAATTGAAACAAAAGCACAACAATTATTATTATTCTCAATATTAATTATTAACTATAAAACATTCACAATTTACCTATTATTTTTATTTATACGAGTATGTATATCTGTTCTGAAATGAATGATACACCACCATAGTTATTCTAAAGTTTCATAAAAATCAACAAAACACAAAAGCAATTCCATAATAAATAAATAACATCAGCAGCAAACTAAGTAGGTACACCACTTTCATGAAAGAACAACCCATTTGTATAGCTGTAGATAAAAACAAAATGATAATTTATCTAATTGTTGCTACAATCACAGTGATTATCATGAGCTTGTTAAATCATATATCGGATCAAACAGTATGGCCTTGGGACTGGTGCCGCTGTCCCCACTGACTAGAGGGTCCCTGTGCCGAGTTACCTTGTTGCATCCAGGAGAGAATGTTGGGTGGGCCCGGAGGTGCAGATGACGCCGGACCAGCGAAGGGGCTTTGGTCAGAAGCCCCCGAGGGAATATTATTGATGAGTCCCCAGCCAGCTGCTTGATTAAGTGCAGCTACTAATGCCTGGTTTACAGGTAGTCCTCCCATGCCCATTGGCATACTGCCACCCTGTGCTTGCCCAGCACCGCCTGCCACCGAAGTCTGTCCATGCTGGCCAGACATACTCAGTGCTTGCATGTTCACCATGTCCATGTTACGGCTGCTCCAAGAATTGTTGTTGGAAGCGTTATGAGGATGTCCTTCTTCATAGTTTCTACTCGGTAGGTTACGCTGATTGGCACCACTCTTGTTCTGCTTGGGTGATGCATTTGAAACATTCACAGAAACTCCTTTTATTATATGATCTTGCCCACACAGACTTTGTGCTACTTCTGGATCCAAAAAGGTAATAAAACTGAAAGCTCTAAAGGGTTTTGGAATAAATACATCTGTTACTTCCCCAAATTGAGAAAAGTATTCTCTCAAATCATTAGCTGTTAACTCTTCTGTGCAGCGACCAACAAACACTTTACAGGGCATTGAAGTCACTGATCCCTCTTTGGAGTTTGGTATCCGAACATCACACCAGCGCCCGTCGATCATGTGTCTCTGGGCCAACACTCTCATTTGAGATGTATAAGAAGCAAACCGGATAAACGCAAAACCCTTAGACATGCCTGTCTTAGGATCTCGTTTCAATTGCGCCATCAAAACTTCTCCAAACTTCTCAAAATACTCCCGCACTGTTTGCTCAGTAGCTTTCCATGGTAGTCCTAGTACAATCAAATCTGAGCATAGATTATCATTACGTTTGTTCTTACTAGTAGAGGTTTCTGAGTTTTCACCTGATTTACGTTTGTTTTCCTTGGGAAAACTGCAAATGTATAAATGATTACCCCATCCTTCAGGGGGAGGGTACAACCTGCCGTCTCTAAGTCTGATACCTCTTATGGTTTTCGTTTCAGGATGCCTGTACTTTAGGCCACAACATCCAGGAAACTGCGCAGATACTGTCGTTAACATCAGTGTTCCATCTTCTTCAATAGGGAGTTCTATGGGTTCTTCATTTTCGTCTTCGGCCACGGGCAAGTACTCGAAGGACATTATTTCTTATTCATGAACGATAAATATTTAAAATTGATAAAAATAACACAAATATTATACTTAACACTATACAAAATGTACAATTCCTATTTCATAAATAAATAAAATTAAACGTCAGCCACGGGTTATGAACCCATTGCAATTTTGCAGGTTGAAAACATAGCAAGTTAAATAAATTTTGATCTATTTCCGAGAATCTACTCAAAGAATTTCCCTACGTCGAAAGTATCAAGTTTTATTAGACGTTCTATAACAATAGACAACTTTCTAAATTTGACATTCTACATCACAGGGTTACCAACTAATGTATCACAATTGCCACGCAATTGGGAAAGAAAAATAAAATTATTACGTAATTCTAAAAACAAAATAACAAATCAATTGGTTAGTTATAGAGTAATTTAGCAAATAATAAGACATACGAGTTCGTGCGACCCAAAAGTACTAAAATTCGGAATAGAACACTGAACAAATAAAATAACACTGCGATAGTATTAAATTAAAGCTGCCTAAAAACACTGGGTTTCATATAGTAAAATTAGCAGTAAAAAATATGGAAGCTTCAAGAGTTCACAAGCTTTTCAATTGGTTCATATTCAAATCGTAAATATTTCGTCCAATAGTTTAAGACTTGTGTTATCTGTGCAGAGTTTTTATTGGTTAGATTAATCTGTTATTCAAAACTTCATACAAGATATCAGACAAAAGTGACAGGTTCGTAGTTGCTGAAATCAAATGTTAAAATAAATAAATGCGAAAAATCTACAAAAATAGTGATTTTCTTGAAATTCATATTGCTTTTCTTCATTTTTTTATACAGTATATGTTATGTATAGTTATGTTAGTATATGGTATATTTATTTAAACATTTTTAATCGTAATGTTATTTCAAGTGGTGAATTAACACATAACCTTAATTCATTAACTGGCGACTCTTTTGTTTAATAAATAAACAGATAAGATCGTTACTGTATTAGTAAAAATAGTGTGGGCTGAATGTTAAAAGTGAAATTGTGATACTATGGATGATGACTCTAAGGAGTATAGAAGAAATAAACCACAACAAAAATTGTATAAACCTGGTAGTGGGCCGTTAAGACGCTCGAGTTATGGTTTAGATGCAAAGATGGATCATTATGGATCTCAGAATTCAATACATGATGAATCTGTGAGTAACACTGGTAGAGATCATTCAATGACAAACCCCCGCCACAAAAAACCTGAACAACAATTATATGTACCTAGATCAGTTGATTCAGGCTCAGACGACAGACAGACAAAATCAAGGAGTGATAATTGTAGTCAGTTCAACAATAAAAAAATGTCTAATAGACAAGAAAAGCAAAACTTCAACAGCGGGTCTGGTTCCTACCCTAGATCTGGTTCAAGAAGAGATAGAACATTTGCAGAAAACCATTACAAAGATAGCAGTAATGATGTGAACTACAACAGAAATTACCGACAGATTTCAGAAACGAGATCCATATCACCAACACATGTTCAAGACGGAATGGCTGTAGAGAGAAATCGTGATAGTAGGAGTATGGAACCATCTGCAGCTCGTCAATTGCTAGGGGGAGGTGGCAAACCACCTTCAGGGCGAAGAAATTCAGCTGGCTATTCATCTGATTCATCCAGACCAAAATTCATGGGAAATCTGGACAATATACCCCCAAGATTCAGAAAGAAGTTTTTAGAGCAATCTGGCCACCACAGTTTTGATAGCGTTGATCAAATCAATAGGCATGGTTCAAACCAATCTCTGCAACCTAATTATAATCAAAGCCAGTTTTATAATTCCAACTTAAACTGGTCTCAAACATTGCCATCACGAGGGCGCGGACGGTTGAGGCAAGAAGGGTTTGACAGTGAAAAGTTTTTAAACTCATACTTGAAGAATTATGAAGTACAAGATTCAAGAAGGTCCACACCTAGTAGCTCGTACATGAATCTGTATGAAACGAGCGTACTGGACAACAAACATGACAGAGACAATATCATGACTCGGAGTGATAGCCAGAAAGATTATTATGGTAATTTCTTCATATTTAACAATAGGGACTTAATTTTTTCATTTTATTTTATTGTTAATAATGTGTTTCTTCTTACATCTCTCAAGGACATTTTTTTGCAAATTGGCCTCTATTGGCCAGACATAGGCCGGACCCGTTTTGCGTGGGTAATATGTTATAACTATAATGACTGGATATGCATATATATGACACTTATTCTTTTTTTATTTATGCTTACGCAATACAGCCCTATTGATTAAAATTAATTTATTTTCAGCAATCAAAAATGGACTTAGTGACAGTAATGATGTGTCCTACCACAATGATAGATCCACTAAAGAATCCCTTCAGCATGAGAGTGACACTATCTCTCAAATTACCAATAGCCTGCTTGATATGACTAATTTAGTAAGTATTAATCTTTACTATTACAAATTCATATTGCTTTTATATCTGAGCCAAGTAATTAAAACTGTATTGGTTAGAAGCCTTCTTAGGTTTTATAAATTGTTAAAAATACATACTTACTACATATTATAAAATAAGTTTTGTTTACTCTTATAATGTTTAAGACTGAGACTTAAGTATGTGCTTACTACCAATAGGGTTAATTTATGTACCAATGTATATTGTCACAAGTCATGTGCTGCCGAGAAATAATCTGTTTTTGAAAATTTCTTTTATTGAAAACTTACGGAAATTTCGCATATTTTCAACATTTCTAGAGAATTTTAGTTGATACATATTCTTAAGAAATTTCTTGTGAGAAATTTCTCGGAAATTTTCCACACCATTTCAAAATTTCTCGAAATTTTTAAGAATGGCACACCACAAGTCACTGGTCACAATAGGTATTTTTACCTGATTGAAAAAGCAGATTTATGTTAACACAAATCTCTTTCTTTATATGGTGATAGCTAGTGATGTACCGCCGAGAAATTGTCTGTTTTTGGAAATTTCTTTCCTTGAAAATTTCAGAAATTTTCACGATTTCTCGAGAATTTTAATTGAAAATTCTCCTGAAGAAATTTTGGCTCATAAAAAACAATCATGGTATTAAATACATGCTTATTTTAGGACTGGACAGAAGAGGTTGAAAAGAACATCAAATTGGATGACATGGGTGATTCATCAACTAGTTTTTCCCAAACATTTAAGTCATCCTTGTCTCACGAAAACAAACCAGCAGTTTCACAGGAAAACAAGCCAGCTGAAAATCGCGAATCTAAGCGAAATGGGAGATCACGACGTCGAAACAAAAGGTGTGCTTACGTATTATCTTAACATGTATGGTACGCTTCAGAAATGGAGTCATATTTTTTCATACAACTAGTAAGAGAAGTTATGACTCCATTTTTTAAACATGACTGTACATACATGATACATTTTTAAGTATCGAGACACGCGTAAGAGCGTGTAAGAGCCAAGTTCAAAATAAGTTTTAAATAATATCTCGGTTTCTTTTCAAATGGGGGCAGCACTGTACTCCGAAAAATTCAGGTAGCCCCTTAAACAACTTATTTATTACAACCACAGTAGAGGACAGGCAAAAGGGTATTGTATTTTAATTTTTTTTATAATATAATTAGATTTTTACAGATTAGATATTTTAATCTTACATAAACAGAATCAATAAAATAATATACATTAAAAAAATATGTGAAATGAAAAAACATAGTCAATAAAAATAAAACAAAATAAAATTACAACCCGCCCCTTAGCGTTTCCGCTGCAAAGGTGCCCAGAACGCTTGCCGCGTTACCGCGCTAGATAGCTATGGCCATTCTTTGTACCAGAAACGAGCCAGAGCGGGAGTCCCCAGTTTTTTCTGCGACTCGTTGACTTATCTCCATTATAAGGCGCTAAGCGTCCGATCCCCAGCTGCCCATGGTCTCTACTGCTATGGGCACAAAGCAATATTTTGGCTCCAAAGCCATGTACTTTAGACGCTTTCTATCAGCCCAATCCTCGGCAGCCGCAGCCGCCATGCACACCGTACGTCCAATGTGGCTGACAGCTACTGTATTGACGCAGGTTGCGTCCCAACTTAACTTGACTTGTGCCAACTTAACTTGTGCCATGGAAGTAAGGCAACTGCCTTACATCCATGCACAAGTGTCAGCCCGTCAGGTCTCTTGCCATCCGACCTATTAAGGCCTGGCGGCTCCATCACGCAGGGAACGTTGGCTGTCACAAATGCCCTGCGGACTATAGCATTGAGAGCATGATGCCGAGGGAACCTGCCCGAGCAACGACGGCAAATCATCGCATGATGGCCGTCACCCTTCACCATGGACCCGCAGACGCATTTCTGTGGTTCATACATTAAATTTTGCACAAACATTACAGTCCTCTAGGTCATCTTGAATCCAAAAATTCTGAAAATGTAGCTCACACAGTTATTGATATAATAACGTTTAAAAAAACCTGAATAGAAAATGTTAGTGACCTCTTATCCATCATCAAAAAGGTAACCTACTTCCAAATGACCTAGAAAATTGATATTTGGCATCTAGGTAGACTACTACGCGTACAAAAGAAAAATTCAAAAAACAGAGAATTTGGTAGATTTTTAATTTTTCAAAAAAGGCAACCTACATACTTCCATATGACCTGAAAAGTTTATATTTTGCATCTAGACTATAAGGTGTATACAAAGGAAAAATTCAAAAAACAGTGAATTTCGTAGATTTGATTATTTTTCAATTGACCACTTATCCATCATCAAAAAGGCAACCTACTTTTTATTGCCTGTAAAATTTAATATTTGGCATCTAGGTAGAATCATCATCATCCGAGCGTATTCCCGGTTGCATCCTCAGCAATAACGCTTCAGAGCCCGGGGTCCGCTACCTAACCAAGGAGATTTGACGAGGTTACTGGTTTTTACACAGAGCGACTGCCGTCTGACCTCCACAACCCAAAGGGCAAACTAGGAACCAATCCTTGGATAGTTTGATGATCAAACGCTAGGTGGCGTTCGGGACCCACAGTTTTACGTGCCTTCCGAAACACGGAATCATCTTTCTTTTCGGATAATCAGGTGATTCAAGCCTGCAATATCCTATCCAGACTGGAAACAACTTTTAACAAAGTATGCTTCCCAGTGGGAATCGAACCCATGACCTCCGGGTCACAAGGCGAACGCCTTGACCACTGGACTACGGAGGCAGTCGTCATCTAGGTAGAATATTACGCGTATACAAAGGGAAAATTAAAAAAGAAAACGGTGAATTTCGTAGATTCTATTATTTTTCAATTAAGTAATCCATTTTATTAGGTAAAGAGCCTAACAAAATTATACGAGCAAGCATTTCTTCTTTCTGATACTGCTGTTCAAAAAGTAATGATATCCCACCAAAACATAAATGTGAAAATGGGAGCCAAGTTCAAAATCCGACAAGAATTGAGCTCTAAATGGCCGCCAAATTCTTTAGAGAATATTGATTTTTTTTATAAGAATCTTAACATTTGTCTTCGCTAGTTTTAGCAGGCCTACTTATATTTGGCTAATCAACTTATCATCTTTACGTTATACGTTATTGTTATCACATTGTAAGGTTCTACTCTTCAAACTATCGGAATTGCTGCTAAAAAACTAGCCAGGGCAAATGTTATTATTCCTATCAAAGAACTTGGCGGCCATTAAAATCTCAATTCTTTTTTTGGATTTTGTACTTGGCCCCCCTTTTCAAATTTATGTTTTTGGTGGGATAAGTTGTCTTAATAATCTAAGTGGGCAAAGGTACTCCTTTATTATGTAGCGGAAGGGAAGTTCTTTTCTCAAAGTCTTTATTGGGGACTCTTTGTATTTTGCTCAGAATTTCTTAATCCTTCAATTACGGATCGGCCGGATTCAATTGCGTCTGTGGTTTATGTGCTTGACGGGTGAATGTTTATTTATAGTACTTTAATACTGCATTTTAAATGCCTAAAAATATCATATATGGTGGAATGATGATAAATAAGTATGCAATTTGCCAGGAAGTGGCTATTTTCATACTTTTTTGTAGTGTGAAACACCACTAGCAGCATGAGAGTACTGAAAGTAAATAATTTTTGAATTAAAACATTTTCAGGAGCTCTAGTAGAGGGCAAAAGAATTCGGAAAAAAAGGAAAGAAATCGCAAAGATAGCAATGCAAGCATCCAACTTGAACCTGAAAAGATCCGCAAAGACAGTAATGTCAGTATTCAGCATGAAACAATTTTTTCCAATCTAAAACAGAGAGAACGAGAAAGGAGAGATAGTCATAAAAGTAACCGCTCATCCACCATTGGAAATAGTAGAGATGACTTGGATCGTTGGAGATCCTTAAGATCATATAGTCGTGAACAGAGTGCTGAAGGGTATTTATGCCTTAATTCTATTACCTTAGTACTATTTAATTTGGAAAACCATTGTTTAATAGAATTTTTGTTATTTTCAGGAGAATAGTTTCACAATGCAATAGTAGAGAAACATCAGCCAATCGCGCCATGAGCCCAAGAGATAACGATGGTTTTAGAATTCCAGCTTCGAAATCTGCCACATGGACTGTTGCAAATCAGGTAAATATTCTCCTAAATCATGAGATTACGTTTGATTCACTTTATTTTGTATTCTTATTACTTATTACTAAGATTACAAAGTAAAGAATTCTGATGTGGGTAACTCACGAGTATATTCATTTAGTTGACCACTATATAATATACCCGTGACATAAGTACTTAAATGCTTTTGGTGAATGAAAATAGCTAAATCTCTATCTGGTCATTATTAAAGCAGATTTTTTGCAGAGAAATCTGTTATTAGCATGAACATATATGGAATAATTTTTCAAAACTAAAAACCGACTTTCCCCCAAACTACACAACCGATTTTGATAAAATTTCCATGGTACCACCTGGAAAGTATACCCTTTCAAACAAAAAAAGAATTTTATAAATCGGACCAGGCGTCTTTGAATAATATATATATAAAGGATCGCGACGAATTGCGAATTGATAACCTCATTTTTTGGAAGTCGGTTAAAAAAAAGAAGACCATGCATATTAAATGTTAAAATATGTTTTTATTATAGAAGAAAAGTAATGGCTCATGGGCTAGTGGACGCACAGCGAGTATCGAGCGCGGACGGCAATCCCCTGCGCCCAGCGTCGTGAGTACCAGTGGAGACGCGGGGGGCGCAGGCGATGGCACGGGCGGCGGGGGGCGCCGCAGCCGCAAGGGCGGCCGTCGTCGCGGCGGACGACATTCCGAACCTGCGCACCACCCGCTGCCGACCTCGAACTCCTCCGCCAGCACTAACTGGCGTGAAGAAATATTAGAGTCCAAGAAGCATGCTACCCATGACAGGTAAGTGAATAGTTTTTTCTCGTCTAACGTCAATGTCACTGACTTGTCATTCTGAATATTCTTCTTGTCTTTGTGTGAAAGTGACATTGACGTTTTAGATGACAGTTCTGTTTTTTCATTTGGCAAAGACATTTAGCGTTTAATTCCATAACTTGTCATACAGGCAAGTGCTACCACATTTATAAAAAATGCACTCTTTAATCATTTATATGAATACGACCACAATTTTATTAAAATATTGTTATAGAATCACATGCAAATACGATTATTTTTCGTTGCGATAGAAAAAAAAACAATCTATGGATATTAATTATTTTGCCTAAAATATGACGGGGCTTTATGGGCTATGTTTCCTTTGCACTAAAACGCGGGATAGCTGTTCCTTTCCTTTCAAACCACGTAGCGATTGATAACATACTCTTTGCAGTAAACATTAATTGCTTTCGGTAAATGTTTGCGTAGTTGGTTATTTCTTTAATCATTTCCTCACATTTATTGAGAAAAGCTCTATTGGAATGGGATTGCCGGACTCGTGATTATTAAAATCTACTCGTCCGGCAATGCTATACTTCCCGTCCTCCGCAGTAATGTACCAGGTTGTTCAATAAGTCTTGACGTGTTTGCAAACGCTTAGCGTGAACCGACAATTTCAGTTTTTATTATAAAGTGTAATCGATTACAAGACTGAACACGTTTATTTTACCTGTCCATCATTGATCAATTAGTTGAAGCAAATTTTCAAAGTTGTCGAGATGACGTCGTTGAACAAACGTGACTATCGTGTAATTATCTATTACAACTTTAAGCGTGGTTTGACAAAACAAGAATGTTTTGATGAGATGTGTTCCGTATTTGGTCAAGAAGCCCCTTCTGTAAGGACCGTGGAACGATGGTTTTTACAGTTCAAACGTGGTGATTATGACCTAGATGATGACCCACGATCAGGCAGGCCTGCAGAAATTCAAGTACCGGAAAACATAGCTCGTGTGGAAAAAGCTATTAGAGCAGATCGTCGAATATCATAATGTCAGTTAGAAGAGCTCCTAAATATTCCTGTATCTTCCTTGCACAACATTGTGACCAACCATTTAAGTGTAAAAAAACTTTGTACTCTGTGGGTACCCCATATTTTAAATGAGCACCAAAAACACTGTCGCGTTCAATAGGCGCAATCTATGCTAAAGCGATTCGATAATGGCTAGTCAAAAAATGTTATTTCAATTATCACAGGTGATGAAACGTGGATTTATCATTACGACGTGCCAACTAAATCCCAAAGCAAAATATGGGTCTTCGAAGATGAGGAGCAACCGACTCAGGTTCGAAAATCCAAATCCGTCCAGAAACGAATGATGACTGTTTTTTTTAATCCTTGTTTAGGATTATTAAAATTTGTTATGCTTAGTGGACAAAAGACTGTCACTAGTAAATCAAGTCTTCAATCACCAAGATCTGCTTACCTCAATTATTCGAAGAACTGAAAAATCGACGACCGAACTCGGGACTTCGAACATGGTTCCTACACAACGACAATGCGCCTGTTCATAGAGCCGGTGTTACCGTGCAGTTCCTTAGAGAATCCGGCATCAAAGTACTCGAACACCCTCCCTTCAGCCCCGATCTTGCGCCCTGTGACTTCGGGTTATTTCCGTTTGTGAAGAACCGTTTAAAAGGCCGCAAGTTTTCGACAGAAGAGGAGTTAGTTGATGCGTTTGAGGAATAACTTGAAATAATTCCTCAAGAAAAGTGGGACAGTTGGATTAATGAGTGGTTTGTATGTATGAACAAATGTATAAACTGTGACGGAGTTTATTTTGAAAAAATATAAATGTATAAGCACACACGTCAAGACTTATTGAACACCCTATGTACTATAGTCTAATCTTAGCATAAGCCTTTCTTCAGCCTGTCTCAGTTACAAGCCACACATGCCGGAGACAAAGGACATTAATCTTCCGGGCATATTCACAAATAGGGATTGCCTTCAGTCTTATTTTCAACCCGGCCGGATCCGACCGGATTTTCATCAACCGGCCGCATCCGACCAGATTGAACAAAACAGGATAACTTTCTTTTTTCGTTATAAAGTTAACCGTTAGTGAAGTGTTAAAAGAAAAGATACAACCTTTACAAAATTAACTTTATTACTATGACAAATTTTTAAAACAAAGGAAAACAAATAAAATCACAAAAAGTTAGAACAATTAAAATCTCATTGTGCATTCCGCGTTCACACTAATCATTTTCCATTTTATTTTTAAACATTTATTTTATTGCCCCATGTCCTCATGTTTCCCTTGATTTTTAAAGTTAAAATGTTTTATAACTTTTAAATTAACAATAAACTATTTATACCCTGTAAATGTCGGCCATTGAAGACTTTCTGAGTTAGTAACCCGTATTTTGCATATAATTTAATATACAAGAAGTACATATAACGAAATTCAAATTTTAAGAAAAGTTTTTAGTTATAAAAATTTGTTTTAAATTTTCAGTTATTAAAATTTGTTTTAAATTTTACCCCTGAGTTGATTTAAACAAAGCTTTCTTTACAAATTTTTTTCAGATTATTTTATCATAAATCTTAAGTCACGATCGTAAAAAAAAATGGAAAAAAAATATCAAAATAAATGCGGCGGGGGCGGTGGGTGGTGCGCGGGCTGCGGCTCATAACCGGTTCCGGTGTATTGGTACCGGATCCTGTAGGTGCCAATTAATGCCGGATACGCCGGATTACCGGATCCGGATTGCAATCCCTATTCACAACACAGGCATTTAGTTCGTAATTTTTTAGGTGTTTTAATATTTAATCAGCAATTTCTAATGTTTTTTGTCGCTTTCAGACAACCCGATGTCCCTCAAAGAAATAGACTAAATAGTACAATGTCCGATAAATCAATCTCTGAAACATCTACATCTCATCCTGGTTTAATTGTTCTACCACAGAGTTCAATATCTCACATGCAGAAAGACCAAGGGTAAGTGACCTGTGTTTAATAGTGAAAGTGATGGTGCCAAGTAGGTATATAGTGCTACTGTCAACAGCTGTAGGGTTTGTTCACCCCAAGCTACTCAGTAATTTGTTTCTTTGTATTGCAAACAATATTTATTGAATGAAAATAAAGTTAAATAACAGTTTGTTTTCAGCAAGCCTCTGAATAAACTAAGATGTTATTTTCCCAATATTTTAAGGATTATTAAGTTTTGACTGTATTTGTTGTTTATTTTAGGAGAGGAGGTTCCATGGAAACACAGAAAACTTTATATGATCATCAAAATCCATCCAAACCTATAATTGTACAAACTAGTCCTAACAAAATAGATATTAGAATGGATAGAGGTGAGTGTACACTTTTTTAGTTATCCTTCTGTAAGTTTATTGTTATGGTAATTGAGTACTTTTATATAGTTAGAATAGAATTTCCTTTGTTGCCCAAAAATTCTACAACACTAAATAGAAAAAAATCATAAATAAAACAATAAGATAAGAATGAAATGTCACCTTCATTTCGTACATTTGTGCAGCATTGTCATATCGTGTGTGGTTCTTTGGCAAAAAGCAATTCAGCATATGTCGCGGGCACGATGTAACCGCGATGCTAGTTTTCAATAGACCTTATTGTGACGCGTGTGACTCACGGGTGAATGTGGTTTGTGTGTAAATAGTATGAGTATGTGTGTCTTCTAAATAATTATTTATGTAAGTAAATACATATGTTAAACAAATATTTGTGCTGAAAGCAGAAATAACTTAATACAGTTCTGTAAAATCTATGATATATAGGTAGGTACTTTTAGCAACGTGGGCATTAGTGGACAACGTAGTTCAGTAGTCTTCTGTCGTATTGCTAATTACTGAGGGTCGTGATAAGCAGAATATTTTTTCGAAAATTCCTCAGTTGGTCAGTAACTTTAGTGCATCCTGTAATATGGACTTTATTAGTTGATCGTAGATTTTCTTATTATACCTGAACTGATGCTTCTTCTATAAAATGTCATAACAATTTACGGCTTATGTCTATTTTTATTATTGTAACTACATCTTTTTGATTGTTTCTTTCTCATAATGTAAAAAATATATATTTGTAATAAATTTTATTGCATAACAGATAAATCTATGAAGTAGCTGTTAACATAGACTTATTTCCAAACACAATTTGCTTCTAGTGATCTGTGAATGTATAACATCTTCAGGCTGGAAGGCTATTTAAATATTTATGCTTTTACCCTATCTACTTTTACCATATCTATATATCACTTTGCACGCACTAGACTATGCACATGTACAGTAGTTAATGCAAATCTTATGACGGTTGAGAGCAGACTTGCCCGTAGGGGGTGCGTCTGAGGCGCGCTGGCGGGGGGCGGAGCCCGACGCGGGGGAGGCGGGAGACGCGGCCAGAGCGGCGCGCCATCGCGAACTGCTGCAAAGAGTGGACCGCGCAGATGCCATACTACAGACGCATGCGCTAAGAGGACCGCTGGCCCTGGCTGCGCATTGGCCTGATGTTGCCGATACTAGGTTGGTAACTTACTTTTTGTCCTGTAAAAGTTCTCAGTAAGTATATGAATTATATAAACCTATTTATTGGTTAAATTAATTTCGTTTGACCGCTCTAGCAGCAATTTTGATCTGAAAAATTCAAATCCCTTTGACACTCTTGTAGAGAGAATATTTTCATTAAGTCACATCAATGCCATGCTTGTTTCCTAACAGATTTGCTTCATAAAATTTAGCTAACATAATTTTTCGTTTGTATTTTGTTATTAAGCCAGATTTATTCCTACATTACAGAATACATACATACCGCCTGAAAATTACACACCTTTTATATTTATATTGTTGTCTGGAGTATAAGAAGGGTATTATACATTTATTTTGCAGAAAGTTCCTACAAAATGCCCTACAACGGCTTCTGATGTCCGATTTAAAATACTGCCAAGCTGATAACATTGAGCACCATTTTTGGAAGATCCTGTATTACAATTTTATTGAAGTCCTCAGGAAAAGTTTCACCCAAATTGCTCCCGAACACAAGCCAGAAATAGTTAAATTAATAAATGTTATTATTGAAGAAGGAAATAATTTCTTTGAAAGTCTTGTACATACGTTAGAGAAGACATACAAATTCAATATAGATGATTATATAAATGATAATCACGTACTGCCTCCCAAAGGACTGGGTTACGTGGGCCTTGCCTTGATCTCAGTACAAAAACTTTATGTATTCCTTGGAGACTTAGCGAGATATAAGGAGCAAGTGAATGAGACGAATAATTACGCCAAAAGTAAATACTGGTACACAAAAGCACAACAAATCAACCCAAAAAATGGGAGACCTTACAATCAATTAGCAATTTTGGCGATATATTCCGTAAGTTATCAAATATTTATCATAAAATACCACTCGATTGTTTTGTTTCAATTTTGATAAACATGTTTTATTTACAGCGAAGAAAACTAGACGCAGTGTATTATTACATGAGAAGTTTGATGTCTTCGAATCCTTTTCATTCAGCTAGAGAAAGTTTAATATCACTATTTGATGAAAATAGAAAAAAGGTACGAAATATAAAACATTCAAGCTGTTCCACTGTGAAATTCTTTGCCTATTAATATCCGTAGCAAGAATCAGTTAAAAGCTCACAATGTGTCTTAAGTTATGATTTGTTTTGTAGTGGATTCTTTCGCATTATGCTTATTATTTCCCCTTTAATTCTTTTATTCTTAAAATTATAATATAAATTGTATATATGCAGGATTATTGTCGACCCACATTCATTGCGAGGTGTTAGATGTGGCAAAAACAATTCGTTTTCACCCCCTATTGCTTTAGCAAAAAGTTGATAGTTTAAGAGATACTAGCTTTTGCCCGCGGCTTCGCTTGCGTAGGGGTGTAATTTATCAAAATCCTTTCTTAGGGGATGCCTACGTCATAGTAGCTTTATGCATGCAAAGTCTCAGCCCGATCGGTTTAAAATTGACAAAGTTTCATACAAACTTTCATCCCCTATTTTATCCCCTTGGGGGTAGACTTGATCAAAATCCTTTCTTAACGGATGCCTACGGCATAACATCTACCTGCATGCTAAATTTCAGCCCGATCCGTCCAGTGGTTTGGGCTGTGCGTTGATAGATCACTATGTCAGTCAGTCAGTCACCTTTGAGTTATATATATTTAGATTAGACATTTTAAATTGAAAGAAGAAATGAAGTTTTTGGGCTGTAATTTTATTTCCCAGCTTTTCCAACAAGTGATTTTTATGTTTTTGTGTTAAATACCCTTAAGCCAAATTATCAATTAAACCTGAAATTTCAACAATAAAACGGAAGATACCGCCTAATAAACAACATAATAAGGAAAATTTCCAAGACTTAAGGGACTACCTGAATTTTTCGGGGTCCAGTGCTGCCCCCATTTGAATTAAATCATTTAGAAGGAAACGGAGATATAATTTAAAATTTTGTCTTCACCAGGCACTAGATAACCCGTCAAACTATTTTATGAACTACTGTTTACAGTTTTAAGTGAGAACGTGAAGCTTTTCTACGCAGATTACCCAAAAGTGGCCGTTTTTCGCAATTTTGCGTAGAAAAGCTTCACGTTCTCACTTTAAACTGTAAAAAGTAGTTTATAAAATAGTTTGAAGGATTATCTAGAGACTGGTCAAGACAAAATTTTAAATGATGTCTCCGTTTCCTATCAAATGATTTATTTCAAATTGGGGCAGCACTGGACCCCGGAAAATTCAAGTATCCCCAAAACGCGTTCGTGCATGCGTTCGAATGATAAGAAAAAAATCTCTGTTTTCTCAGCTAAGCAGAATGATACAAAAATTAGGTATAAATTTGATGATGTCGAAACTAGTTAAGACGAAGTGGTAGCTAAAGTGGCGCCCTCATTAGAAATAAATTGTTTAAAACTAAATAAATATGGTGATAATTAAAAAAAATTATTTGTATCTATGTCTAGAAAGACCTTTAAACTATTTTATGAATAAACTACAAAAAGTAGTTGTAATCACAATTACAAACTACTTTTTGGAACTACAAATTTTATAAAGATTTACTTACTCATAAATGTTCGTTTCTTGCTTACAACTTTTTACACTTATAATTTCGAAATACAACACCCTTAATACACGCGCGCGGTATTAATTTCTTATTTTAATTTGTAGTTATAACTACTTAATTACAATTACAAATTACAACTACAGTAGCTTCAATTGTTGTAGTTAAATTTAATGTAATTTTAACTAGTTGTAGTTAACTACATGTAATTGTAATTTGTAATCAAACTACACAATAGTAGTTAACTACGCCCAACTCTGTGTGTACCTGCTATATACATATATTAATATCAATATATGTATATAGCAGGTTCTGTATTGTATCTATTTACAGTAAATCTGACATATTGCACCGCTTAACTCTTAAATATTCACTTCTCCCTCTTCCCAAAGGTTTACTGAAAGATTGCTAGGTATGCGATAAGTCCGCCTTTGTATCGTATTTATGTTTTTGTATTTCTTGTGCAATAAAGAGTATTTTTACTCGACTTCAAAAAAGGAGGAAGTTTCAATTAGACACGAATGTATTTATTTTATGTAATTATGTTTTTTGATGATTCTTTATTGATTTGTATAAATAAGGCATATTTTTGATATGCTAACCTGAAGCCTTTACGTCCTATAATGGTTCTTAAATTTTCTGTTTTGCATGTTATGCAAAAAGAAAATGTGACAATATAATTTAAACTTACTAAAACCAACTGTATTTTCCTAGTATGAAGCAGCAGAACGCAAGCGTCGTGCCGCCTTAGAAACGAAAAGCTCTGAGAATGGCGAAGCTGGGCCAAGCCAACTCAGCGGGTGCGGGCTTCGGCGCGAGGTGTGGGTGCGCCCCAGCGGACGCCGCACCACCACTCTGCGCCCACACACTATAGACGAAGACTTTGCCTCCATGACTTCTGTAGAGGTAAGCATATTAAACCATGATTATAGTTACTGTTCTACTGTTGTGTTCATTAAAAAAAAAAACTGCACTCTTTAAATCAGTTAGGTTTTTAATATAACGTAACTGATTTAACGAGCGCTGATATTTCGGTCAATTGCATAAAAATGTAGCGTCCTTACTTTCGTAGCCTACTTAATATATGTATAGTATACTAGTAAGTCCTGCACTCCGAACTGTGAACTCGCGGACATAAATCTTGTCTTGACCGATTTGGCTCATGTTCGAATTTTAAAATTCTATTGGCTATTTCTCTTCATGAAGCTCTGATCAAAGATACTCAAGTTATCGTTGAACAAACATGCATATATACAAACGCCAGATTGTTCAAGTAGACTCGGAGAACTTAGCTTGCTTTGCTCGCTCGTTCAACAGATTTAGAAAGGCAGATTTTATATGAATAGGTGCCGCCCAAGATGAGGTATACTGTTCTGCTATACGCGATGGCTAAGCGGACCACCTCATCTCTTTCTTTTTGTTGTTTATATGTTTCATTAATATTCCGTACAACAATCTAAATATATATAACTCAAAGGTGACTGACTGACTGACATAGTGATCTATCAACGCACAGCCCAAACCACTGGACGGATCGGGCTGAAATTTGGCATGCAGGTAGATGTTATGACGTAGGCATCCGCTAAGAAAGGATTTCGATCAATTCTACCCCCAAGGGGATAAAATAGGGGATGAAAGTTTGTATGAAACTTTGTCAATTTTAAACCGATCGGGCTGAGACTTTGCATGCATAAAGCTACTATGACGTAGGCATTCCCTAAGAAAGGATTTTGATGAAGTATACTCCTACGCGAGCGAAGCCGCGGGCAAAAGCTAGTTAATTATATTCCGAGAGAGGTAATTTTAGGCGGCGGCTATTCCTAAAACCATACCGAAATCTTTTAAAATTTCCTGTTTTTAATTTTCACTTATCCTTGGAAAACATTATTTACTAAACAAAAAAGAACATTATTTACTAGTCAATAATGTTTTTTTACCATTATAAACAGTTTTCTTTTATTTCAGCTAAACAAGAATTTTATAACCAGTTACTTGCACGTACACGGGAAGCTTATCACTAAGATTGGGTAAGTTTCCTTACTTGTTACATTATCTACTGATTGACTACATCAACCATTGCATCATATACAACTGGGACTTTCTTAAAAACAGTGGTTTATTTGCGTAGCATGGAGACGTTCCACGAGTCAGCTTCTCTGATGTTACGTCAGTTCCGAGCGCTGCTCGCTCGGCAGCCGCTGCCAACTCCTGCGCCGCGCCTCTTGCAGCTCACTGCGCTCAACATGTTCGCAGTGGAGACCACGGCGGCCAACAAAAAAGGTGATGTTATTGCAGCAGCAGACGAACAAGTCGCTTCTCTGATGTTACGTCAGTTCCGTGCGCTGCTCACCCGCCAGCCCCGACTCCCGCGCCGCGCCTCCTGCAGCTCACTGCGCTCAACACTTTCGCGGTGGAGAATACGGCGGCGGACAACAAAGGTGATATTATTGCAGCAGCAGACGAGCAAGTCGCTTCTCTGATGTTACGTCAGTTCCGTGCGCTGCTCACCCGCCAGCCACTGCCGACTCCCGCGCCGCGCCTGCTGTGCAGCTGCAGTTTACCGCGCTCAACACACGAAAGAGAAAAAAAGGAGGAAGTGACAAGTGGGCGCGGCGCGCGTGTCATAATTAAGCACAACTGCACTCAATCGCGACCTTATATTAATCGTACTAAAGTTTATAATTCCTTTTTATGAAAATAACGCCATGTATGTTAAAGTAACAGAATTTCTTCCAAAAGATTTACTACAGATTGCACAATACAGATTGCACAATATCGTAAGTACTTTTTGAACCGTAATGCATATGCCAGCTGCTTTTAGGCAGCCTGAAAATACTGACACCAGTGTCGGCAGCGAAAAACAACAACAAACAAACAACATCTGATATGATGGTACGTACGTACAATCTAATAAATAATTTATGCCTGGATGTATTCCTTTTTGTATCAATTATTCATTATTGAATAGAAAATTACTTACTTGACTTGGAATCGAATTGACTAGATTTTTGTTTTGTAAGATTCCATGGCCTCTCTTCACTTTAAGTTTTTTTTCAAGTGTATTAAAAATACAAGGCCGTTGATTTGGATTATAGCTGTTGGTTTCCTTTGTGCGAAAGGTGCTGTTTGCTATAAATATTTGTATAATAGAAACAAATAAATGTTACCAACCTGCGGTAGAATGGTTATTTTAACTCGTAGATCTATACATATCTTCCTTCTGTATAAATTTTCATGAAGAGATAAAATTAATGATGGAAAACGTTGTAAAATAAGTCTTTACACCCAGGCAGTTTCTAAACAGTATTCTAAAGTCTGCTAAAAAATATAATCATTTTAAATTGAAAAAAGTGTTTTGTGAAACAGTCACTTTTTATAAAAGAATTACATCGGTACGTCATAATAACTAAAAAAATGTTGCAAACGAAGAGTATGTACCTATTAAAAATTATTAATATGAAATGTCAGTAACATAATTGTGCTACGGAACGTTTCAACTCGTGTCGTACAGCCAACATACGAAGAAAAAACTGTCGCCGAGTAGGTATGCACAACAGACATACAAAGGGAAGCACTTCCCTTTATATGTCTGTGGTATGCACTCACCGCCGCTGAAGTGATTCATCAAAAGACGGCGTTGGCGCTATAGTTTGGCAATCAATTTTTTTTTGAGATTTATTTTGTGTTGTAATCTTCAATAATACATTGTTTACAGATGTCTACACGTAAACATGAAAATATACATTTAATATTAGTTCAATGGAACAACTGTTTGAGATAGGATTGAAATTTACATTACTGCGTTTTTAAAAAATTTACGACGAAGTTATACGATTTCACGTTGCCAATCGTCGAAATGTGTACTTTGACCTGTCAAAATCATGCGCGTACGAGATTTAGGCATGAGATAAATTACGTTATATGAATGAAAATTATTTTGTAGTTCAATTTTATCTATGTATGGAAAGGCAAATTATGCGAAATGCGACAAATTACAAGGTTTAAATTTGTCGCCGTCAGCATACTAGCTCCGCTGGAAGACAACAGCATGTACTTGTCCCCCAGGTAATATTCATTTGTTATTTTATAGTGACTTGATTCTGACACAAGTCATTATTTAAAAAATATATTTTTTAAAACAAGTGTATAGTTTATCTAAAGTGATCCTCAAGACTAATCAAACGAGCCCAAACTCGATAGGGTTGCGTCGTTTTATTACAGAGTTCCAATGGGCACCGTCCAGCTCCATCATCAGGTCCATAGTCATAATATTGCATTATCACGCGATATTCGTATGCGTGCAAAATTTCAGCTCAATCGGAAACCGGGAAGTGGGTCAAATTTAACTTGTAAGATTTGATTACAGACAGACAGACCCACAGACAACGGGACAGGTGAAACTTAATAAAATCTTCCATCGAAAAAAAACTAATAGAAGCCATTAATGCACTAGGCATTAATGGCTTCTATTAGTTTTTTTTCGATACTCTGCAGTTCCTTAAGAAAAAAAGTAGTTTCATAAACATAAGAGATAAGAGAAAATAAGAGAAACAGTGACATGATCAAATCACTACGAGGAAATAAAACAACACAAGGAATGTTTTGAACTTGTTTTTTTCTCTCAATTGGAAAAATAAAATAACCGTAAATAAATAATAGATATATGTATACGGACAAATCACACAAGTAAGTTCCATAGTTTATGACAAACATCATTTTAATTATAAAAAAGGTACTCGCAAATATATGGAGGAGAAATTTAATAAATGACAAGAAAAAGAATTACATGGAAGACACGTAAAAGAACTGGCTGGACATAGGGAAGCATCTAATAAATGGCTTAGCGCTAGATACTTCCCAGAAACTGAAGGATTTCTTATTGCTATTCAGAAACAAGTTATAACCACCAAAAATTGTAGAAAATATGTAATTAAAAACAATGCGATGACTAGTAACCTATGCAGAAAAATTCATAAAAAACCGGAAACTATTCAGCACATTACGGGCGCATACATCACTCTTAACACATAAAGATAATACACACAGGCATAAATCCACCAAAAACTTTTAATAAAACATAAACTCCTAAATGACACCGCTACTAGGGATTAGCGGTGTCAAGTTTATTTGCTAGGCAAATTAAAAAAAAAAACCCGACGACACCATCAAGTGATAAGTGGCGGAACTACTAAGACTGACATTTTTAGCGCCAATCTTATAATAACTTCTCTTTATTATCGGGGGTTAAAAATTAGTTCAAATTTTGAACAGCACCATCTATCGGTGATCCAAAAAACTAATTTATAAAGATACTTCAAAACCACCGAAGTTCTTAATTTTTAGCGTGCACAAATGTACAGACAAACAGACAAAAATTTTAGGAATCATTTTATGTGTTTTATTTAGCGATGCATCCGATACCGATACCGATACCGATATATCGGCGATACTTCGGGTTAGCCGATATATCGGTATCGACGATATTTTTATAACCGATTCAACGATACTTTTTTTTTAAATCGCCTTTCTCCGCAAAACTTAAGATTACTTTGTTTTTTAAATAAAAATGTTATTAATGTTAATTACTAAAATTTATAATAATTATCTAATATCGACCTATGTAACTACTTTTCATATTAATAAAAAAATAATCCGACTGGTGATTTATTTATTTTATCGTCATGTTTGATTCAATTAACGTATCGGTATCGGTATCGCCGATATTTGTATAAGAGTATCGGTATCGGTATCGTATCGGCGAAAAGGCGTATCGATGCAACCCTAGTTTTATTCCTTCCAGAAATATTTTTCTGACAGCAGCGACTCTTTTTTTATGTAACGGAATTTTTATGGAAACCTTTCGTAGTAAATTATTAATTCGTGACTCAAATATGATGAAAAAATCTAATATTATTAATAAATAAAGGATATCCATAATAATAAATTAAACTAAAGAAATATAAATTAAATAAAAGCTCATGCATCAGCTGGGTCTTATGCTTAATCAACTGAGCTAATAAAAGTAAAATTAAAAATTTTAAAAAGCCCCCGACACCAGAAATGTTCTCTGAAAACTAACATAAATCAACTATTAAAGAGCTGAGAGATGGTCTTCAAACGACTGATCAGGTCATGGTTACCTTGTCATATCCTTTCAATATCATTGCAGTAACACGGTACCAAATTTTGAATCGATCGGACATAAGGAAGTTAGCCAGAACCCTTCATCAACTAGAAAAGAGCTGATGATCTTCAAACGGCTGAACAGATTTCCATGAAACATGGTTTAGAACACTCGGGATAAAATTATCTATTACACAAAAAACACTAAACGAAAATCGGTTCATCCGTTTGGGAGCTACGATACTACAGACATATACACAGATATACAGACAGACACGTTAAACTTATAACACCCCTCTCTTTTTGCGTCGGGGGCAAAAATAAGAAAATAAGTACACCGAATTAGGTACAAGAGGAAATATGAGGAATGTGGAGAATGAATGTTGTGAAAATCGTACCAATAATAGTCATATCAACTGGCGTGATTCCATCAGACATTTTCCACAAGTTGGAACAAATAGGCTTAAATAAGTTTAAATACATAGGGCGCACTATAAGTTTCCGGAACTGGCCACTTACATAAACAATATTTAAAAATTTATTGCAACATTTGAAAATAGAACTCTTTGGCTGTAGAATGCAGTTCGTTTCATCTGACTGTCTTTTGTTTTTAACTTGTGGCGCCATTTAAAAAATTGTGTGTCTGCATCAACATGGATTTAACTCGGGAAAATTTTCGTAGTATGTTTTTCTACGATTTTAAGTGTAATTTGACAGCTCAACAGAGCATCGCTCGGCTTGAAACAGCTTTTGGCAATGAAGCACCATGCAAGACAACTGTTTATAGCTGGTTTGCAGAATTCAAGCGTGGTCGTATCAATCTCAGTGACGAATCTCGCGATGGTCGGCCGTCCACCGCTGTGACCAACAAAAACATCGATGCTGTGCGCCGTATGATTGAAACAGACAGGCATGTGATCTACCATGAAATTCGCGCATCCTTAGAAATAGGCATGAGTCAAATACAATTAATCCTACACAAACATTTGGGTGTGAGAAAGCTGTGCTCGCGGTGGATCCCACACAACTTGACCGAGGCTCAAAAAACGGACCGCGTCACTTGGTGCAGTGCCATGCTTACCAGATTCAACGAAGGTGCGTCAAATTTGGTGTGGGACATAGTAACAGGTGACGAAACATGGATTTATTGCTACGATCCCAAAACAAAGCAGCAATCGAGCGTATGGGTCTTTCAAGATGAGCCGAAACCAACCAAAGTGGCGCGCGTGAAAAGTGCATCTAAGCGGATGATTGCTTCTTTTTTTAATAAAACTGGACACGTGGCTACTGTTGCTTAAGAGAATCGTCGTACAGTGAATAGTGACTGGTACACGACCATTTGCTTGCCGGAAGTTATTGACAAACTCCGTAAAAATAACCGTAAACGCCGTATCATCCTGCACCACGACAATGCTAGTTTATAGTCGTTTGTCTGTCTGGCCGTGTGAGAACTAGTTCTCACACGGCCAGACAGACAAACGACTTTTTGAAGGCGTAAAATGTAGAACTCATGAGTCATCCTGCATACAGTCCCGACCTGGCACCTTGTGACTTTTTTCTGTTCCCAAAAATTAAGAACCAATTACGCGGTCAACGATTTTCATCACCAGAAGAGGCTGTCGAGGAGTATGAAATGAGAGGAGTGGCACAAAAGTTTTCAAAACTGGTTTCATCGAATGAAAAAGTGCATAGACGCCAAGGGAGATTATTTTGAAAAACAATAAATTAATTTTGTACCTTTAATAGTATTTTTTCATATTCATTCCGGAAACTTATAGTGCGCCCCACGTATGTTACTTTACAGCAAGCTGCATTATTAAATACTTACCGAATCGTACGAAAATAATTACAACTAGATGCGAAAAACTATAACTAATTCTTAATAATATCACGTGGGTCAATACTTGGCTAAAAGCCCGTGTTGACTCCAAAATTACCAGGCATCGCTTGAGAATCCCCAATAGAAGAACAACCACAATAATAATAGCCCAGTTATCTGGTCTACTAACATCCACATAGCCCAAACCAAGTAAATCCTTCCTGTAGGACTGACCATTAGTGCATCTCAATGGTACACTAAGGGATAGACCTCCATAGATGCAGCCATCTCACTTTTTAGTTAAAAAATAATTAAAAGGCCTCTACATGTTGGCTTTGGCCGCATGAATGCCTCAAAAGACCGGGTCCCCCTTGGATCCGTGGCTCAAAAGCGTACCAACAAAATAATTATATTAATCTATTTTGGTCTTACAATTATATTATTGTAAGTAAAAAAACCTGGCCAAGTGTGAGTCGGACTCGCGCACAGAGGGTTCCGTACAAACATGTAGGTATAGTAAGTTTAAAATTATTTAAAATATTTTTATTATATGATGTAACTAAAAATTTACGGTGTGCGCAATTTTCCCTTTATCTGTGCTATAAGACGTTGCTTCGTACCAAATTTCAAGATTCTTAGTTCACGGGAAGTACTCTCTAGGTTTTGATTCCCTTGCGAGTGTTAAACATTAAGGGACAGTAGATCTGAGTATTTGACATAAATTCCAGCTTAATACCTCCATGCGTTCCTGAGAAAAAGAATTTTGACAGACAGACGGACGGACAACAAAGTGATCCAATAAGGGTTCTGTTTTTCCTTTCGAGGTACGGAACCCTATAAAACGAAGTCTAGAGTTAGTAGTGTTTTCATACTATTTTTATTTTTAAATTAAATTAGAATCTAATTTATTATTAAATTAGATTCTATTAAATAAATTAGTAAAAATTTAAAAAGTGCACTATTTTCTTGGATCCCCCGGGGATCCCCACCACGTCACAGTGCATACGCTTCCAGCGCCACTTAATTATATAATCCGGCTTATCACTTATCAGTGATGACTTTTAGAAAGCTCCCACGAATTCTGCGCCTCACGGAAGCAGTTCTTTTGTGTAATATTGCATAGAAATCATCAGTACGCGCCTCAGCAAACATTCCTGATGCACTACAGAATCGCGGGGCCCCATGAGCAACCTGAAAGCATTATTATATTGTACACAGGCTATTCAGGTATAAAAAGACTGGCAATATGCCTTACAAAGAGTAGTTTTTACGACTTTTGTACATTTTGAAAACCTGCGGGCCAATAAACCGGACCGGACCGACAACGCCCTTCGTTCCCTCTCGCTCGATATCCTCATCATCAGACAAATCATCGGTGAATTTGGATACCAAATTCAGGCGTTTCCCATTAAGGTACATTATACGGGGCGGAATTATACGGGGATTTTTCGACCCTACCCTGAAAACAATGATTCGCTCTTGCGCAAATTGTATACCAGCCCATGTGACCTCGTGTTATCTTCACACTTACCCAGCAATTTCTGTAAAGCGTCAGCAGAAGGAGAAAATAAAATCATGTCATTCGGCGTAGCTAATGCTGTTTATGGTTAGTTTACTAATGGAGCATCTGATACCTGTTCCACTGAGTTCCTCTATCAGCTGGTTTATTTATAATGGCTGATAAGTGCTGGTGAGTTCAGGCTGCCCTTTCTGACTCCGCATTCAAATATATGCTAAAATTACTATGATAAACATAGTATGGACAATTGTTTCTAAAAAATCACGGCACGTTATTGTCAGTAAGATGGGTACATGCTTTCGTTTTGCAAATTTAATATATGAAGCGAGCTTGTAAATGCGGCTATTTCCTGCGGCTCCGTCCGGGCGCAGTAAAGGTTTGTAATTACAAATTACAAGTTATCGGAGGTTGATGCACCGCGCTCGCGTCGCCGCCGCCGCCTGCGCCCGCGCACCGCACAAATGCACATTTGACGGCGACAGGTTCAACAAACTGACTCTGCGACGGAACGGTGACGACCGCTCTTTCACGCAATTATACGTAATGATATTTTGAATTATTATAGAAAAATTACGGCATCCACAACCCCTAATTACGCCTTTCGGAAACATGATGCCCATTGGCAACTTTTTTCGCAGAAACCTCCAGGAAAGATTCTCAGATAACCGTTTATTTCACGCATGATTTTTAGGTTTTTATTTAAACTTAAAAAGTTACCGCCACTGTAACGGAACGCTGATACTGTTCACATGAAATACGTTTGCTGATGCTGGTGTCATAGCGTACCACTTTATCAGTACTTATGAATAAAATGTGCGTAGTCGTAATGCAAACAAAACATGCAAGGATGGCGTAACTCATTATGCAGAAATATGTGCACACAGTTGTTGTAAAGGGTGTCGTGATGTTGCGTTCGCAGGTGCAATCCGTGCTGAGTATTTTTAGCCGTATCTATTTATACCCGACCGGCTCCGAACATCGACTTGTCGGTCATCTCTAGTAGCGCCGTCCGAGGGCACACGAGTCCTATATCTAATTATCAATCCTGAAATTAATCACTTTTTATCAACATCAAACAATCTCATCTTATATCATTCCCTTGCATGCAAAAGCTAACAGGGTGGTCTCGTGACTCTATTTGAGTCGAGATAGATGGCAAGACCATTAGTCATGCAATTTGTTAATAACTTTGTCTCAATTTATGATAACTAGAATGTATATGAAGTTATTTACAATAAAGAAGGAATAACAGTAAAAAAATTATCGTTAAAGTTACCTACTTTGCCATCAATTAAACTTTCCAGTATTATAAAAATGGAAGTCCTAAGATTGTGCACGTATTAAATTAAATTAAAGTATAACCATCCAGGTGCAAGTCAGAGTCGTGCACTAAGTGTTCCGTACCATTATCTATAAAAATATGTTGGTTGTATGGGAGCTCCATTTAAATATTTATTTTATTTTGTTTTTAATATTTGTTGTTATAACGGCAACAAAAATACATCATCTGTGAAAATGTAACTGTCTAGCTATTACGATTCACAGACGAACGGACAGACAGGCGGACGAACAGACGGACATTGGCCCATTTTTACCCTTTGAGTACGGAACCCTAAAATATATTTCCAGAAATGGATGACGCAACTGCGTCCTTTGTACCGCTTGACCCTGAGTATGATAATTTTATTGATTGTGTTAACCTACAAATGAGCATGTTTGACTCATCCGATTATATGTAAATAATACCAACTTATTGTACGGAAATGGTAAAAAAATAACTTGTAATGTTTGCTTTTAGTAACCGTATTAAATTGGCGTTAGGAAATGGAAAGAAGCAAATAAGCCCACGATTCCCCATTTAAAATATCGTTAAGCATATAAGTTACTCTAAACCAGTAACGTTTTGAATTGCTGTGCACACATTGGCGCGTAATAAGGATGCCATGTCTATACTATTTACATATAATTTATATGATGATGAACTATTGAGTTAATAGCTAACTTGCTATGTTTGTGCTCTCTTTATATTGTGCGAATATTGTATAATCCTTTGGTAAATATGCATATGTTCCATGTTTAAAATAGGTACTCAGTTATTGGCATAAGAGGTGAATTTCATTGCAGTCCAAAGTACTCGTAATGCAAAAGGTCAGCACATTTTATGCGCATATCTTATGCTTATCCTGTTAGCTTTATCGTTCTTAGAGCTAAGCACTCGACTATCCGGAACCCGTTAATTTCTAGTTGTACTCTGTGCTCGTGTAATATGGTCGATATTGGAAACGCAAGACATGAAATTCCCGTCGCACACTGTTTAGCTTAGGATTTGCATGTAATGTGACATCTTGACAACATATAACACATCAATGATTACATTTAGTACAGCCATTAGATACAGGTTTCTAATATTGCTTTCTATTCATCAGATGGAAGTAACAAAAGCGAGAGGTCAGCTTGGTTGGAATGCGCGCTAGGGGTGTCACTGCTCATGTTCGGCGTGATGTTGGAGCGATGCTGCGTGCTGCTGCCCGAGCCACAGCACTCTCAGCAACACACCGACGCACTGCTGCTGCTACCGGCCATCAAGGTGCGTACGTGCGACCAGGGCTTGCCTTCTTTTTTCTTTACAGCCAGACAGGCCATTTTCAGATGAGACGTGAGTAGCGAGTAGTATTAACGAGAAAGTAAGGGTGAAGGGAGACGCGGTATTAACGTAGGGGTTAAAAATCGCAACTTATAAATAAAAGGTGTCAGGTTCGATATTTGCTCTGCCCGACTTTTTAGTATTAGTAGGTTTAGTCTGACTTATATACGGTCATTTTCATCGATAACTTTCGGTAAAGAAAATAATTGTGAGGAGACTTACACACAAACCCCCTTATTCATAAAAAAATACAAACGTTTGTTAAACCTTTTTTAGTTAAAATATGTCTCGTTCTTTGATGTGAAATATTCAAAAGAGGGAAAGGGACAAAACATGTTTTAACTAAAATAGGTTTACCAAATGGTTGTTATTTTTTATGAATTTGAGGGAAAGTCACTAGTGTGTACATGTATATGTATGTTGTCACTAAGATGATAAAGGTAGTAATCGAGCTACGTCAGATGCCTCTGGGCAGTCCGAATGACACCTCTGGAATGAAGAAAGTTGAAAGGCCAGCATGGCTGAAATGCGAGCCAGATAGAATTGCTTCAGTTGTTTTTGATCACTATTCATATTCGACGTGGTGTTGAAGCGGTCGTACTCGTATAATAACTACACTAATAGAATCCGAAGTTGGAATACCAACTAGTTGTAGAATCCGACACATCTTTTTAAGAAGACTTCCAAGGCTTACTTGCTGTATTTCATTCTAAGAAGTAAATGAAGCTCTTAATTATAAAAGTCAACTTCAAAATGTTTCTCGTTAATTTTAATCGCCAGATAACGGGTAACGGGAGATTTATTAATTAATTAATGAAAACTCCTTACCACATTCCGTGCTACATACAAACGCGTGGTGTTCTCAAAGACGCAGCAGCGCGTTTTTCCAGTCAACAAATCAAAGTATTTAATAAAATCTGATTTTAAGTAGTACTAAAAGTATTCATTCTAAGATATTATTACATACCTGCAAGTGCGAATTTTGGTTACTGAATTACTGCTTTGTGTATTATATTTAAATTTTGAACTTCAATATGGGTCATTATTACAGGTGTGGTCTGACTGGATGTTATGTCACAGTAGTGTGTGGAATCCACCGCCAGCTTTCAACAGTTTCGAAATAGAGTAAGTGATATTTTTTAAATATACACACACATCATTGAAGTGTGGACGAGTCACAAGGTCTGTCATTGCTTCGCTTGTATTTTGGATCAGTCCGGTTCCTAGTCTGCGTTATAAGCTGACGCTACCTCAAGCTAATACTAATACGATTTTTCCGTAAACGTTTTTTTTCTGAGAGGGCGGGGATATGTTACACGCACAGTATTTTTCAGGTCCTTGCATTTGCGTTGCGTGGGATTAACGTTTATCACTTTATACGACAGACGTATTTTCGACGCAGCCGCAGCATGTCTTGGTCAAGACAATATTTTTTTTAATATCTCCGTTTCCTTTCAAATAACTTATTTCAAATAGGGGCAGGGCTGGACCCCAATAAATTCAAGTATCCTCTTAATTCTTATGTGTTATATTTAAAATAACCCTACGCGATTTCTATGAAAATTGTCTCACTTTATGGCTAGGTCGGGGCTCACAAGGTTTAACAGTGACCCACACTTCCGAGATTTTGCATATTGTAAATGTAATTCTACCTGAAATTCACGAAATTTTTTATTTATAGAAGCGAAAACGACCCGTGGGATTGGCTTGCAAAGCTTATGAACATCCTCGAAGCTCTTGATGATAAATCAATAGATTTAGAATTCGAACCAAAAGAAGGTAAGGTATTTTCGTATATTACGATAGTAGTGTAAATAAGACAAGTTCAAAGAATTAAGTTTCTAAACTTTATTCGTCTTACTATTAAACGCAGACTAATCTTGTACTTACTTAGTTTAAACCATTATTTGTCCAAAACAAGACGACCTCCCGCACCATGTAATCTTTTCTTTTGTCAATGTCGCGACATTCCATAAGCCTGTTGATTTCGGCCAGGAATCACACAGGTTTTTGTAGTTAATATTCGCACTCCAAACCCCAGAGCGTTTCGGTCGGTCCGACGGCCGAACCATACTGGCTATTGAAGTAAGTAAAAATTAGTCAAGTGATATTACAAATGCATGTTGATTTCGGCCAAGAAGCACACAGGCTTTTGTAGTCCAAACCCCAGAGCCGAGCCGAGCCTTACAGGTTATTGGGTAAAACTAAATGTGAGATTTCAAATGCCTGTCCATTTTGACTAGAAAGCGTTCTGGGTTTTGTTGTTGGATCTTATAAGTACTTTAAACCCCAGTGTGCTAGTTTTTTTTAATACTACTTTTTATTTCTGCAAAGTTCGATTAATGGAGTATACAGTTACTGGTTACAAATAAAAGTAAAAAACATTTCGTAGTATTATAAAGAAATTGAATCTTGTTGTTATCTAATAAAGAAAAAAAAAACATAACTAGTTACATAGTACATTTATCACAAAAACTACAACCTTAGAGCTCGGTGGCTCGGTGATAGAACGCCTCATTACTAGCGCTTTCGCAAGATTGTATGGCAGTCGACAAGCTGTCAGATGCCTTAGGCACCTTGAAAAATCTGTCATCAGTGTTGGCCACTTACACGAAAAATAGTTATTTTATTAATCAAACAAAAGTCACTTAATTATTAAAAGTCAAACATAATTAACAAGTCATTATTATTTTTAATCAAAACAAGCCATTCTTAAAAACTTTATGAGATGAGTATAAGAAGAAAATCAATGAAAATATAATTATCTCTTTGAATAAATTATGTAACTTGTTTCGCTTGCTGTTTGCATTAGACCGAACGCGGACCGATGAGGTACCTATGAAAGCTTCAAATCCTGTCTTTACTGGATGAGCTACTCGGGGATGTGTAGTTACATTTACGGTATTTTCCTACTGCAACAAGCTGTAGAGCTCGGCCCGGTCGAAACTGCTTTAACTACAAAAGCCCGTGTGTTTTCTGGCCGAAATCAACATGCATTTGTATCTCTTTTGATTGATAATATTCACTCCAATTGCCTGTAGGGAAACCGGCCGAAACGATCTTAGGTTTGGAGTGCGAATTTGAACTACAAAAGCCTGTGTACTTCCTGGCCCAAATCAACAGGCTTATGGAACGTCGCGTCATTGTCAACCATAGATTTAGTTTAAATAAATAAATAAATGTATTTGAGGAGTGAGTCCAGCTAAGGTCATCAATACCATATGGATTTAATTCTCTTTAGAGCGTTTACACATTCTGCCGCCGCGGCGGCAGCGGTTGTCGCCGCTGCGAGCATTTACCTAGTAAAAAAAATCTAGGTCTATGTTGTCAAATTCATTTGGGCGAATAATGGTTTAACAAATTCTAAAGTTTGTTTGAGTCTTATAATAAGACTGATGAAACTAAGTGGGTACTATCACTAGATTTCAGTTGTAAAGCTGTGTCAGAAGCCTTGAGTAAGGCAAAGTAAAAATCTGACTCTAGTCTTACTGGTACATTCTTTATTTTCTTTTACTTTCAGATTGTATGGTAAAAGTTTTTGTATAGTTGACACAGCTATTTTTCAAGTATACGAAGCTACTGTCCTTTTTTCACAAAACAATACGACATATATCAAAAATATTGTGATCTTGTGAACACCATTTTTTTGATTTGGGGATCCGTTTCTGAAATATTTGGTTTTATAGTACAAATTGGTGTTAAGAGTCGTGTCATCAATCTATTGTATATAGGCACTTGATAAAATTCACCCCAGTAGTATATATTGTAAAGTTTAAAGGAAAACTATCAGAGCTAAGTAGGGTTTACAAACTAAAAAGGTATAGGCGATCAACTCATAAAATGTACTCGTAAAAGGAAAATTTCATACAAATTCAATAGAAAATTACTTTTTAGACGTTTTTAGTCGCGTGAACTCGAAGTCGGCATTCGTAACTATGGAATCCTACAATGCGCGTGGCCCGACACGCACTTGGCCAGTTATTTATTATGTTAGACTGCAGAAATATTGGCTGTGGTTAAAAGGCAGCCACTATTCACGACTTTAGTTAAAGTTTTAATCACTGAGGATGAAATTTGTAAAATTGATTACGCCATCTAATGTTTAAAACAAAGAATAAACGCATAGATATAACAGGATGCAGCATCATACGCCGATAAATCAAGGCGTCAGCGTCACGATTCCTGCGAATCTTGCCGACCAATTTCACGCGCGATAAAAACTCATTGATCAGTGACAGGTTCAGTCACTTGGTTTTTTGACGGTTCAATCAGGACGATAATGTTTGAACATGACTGTTTGAAATTCTTCTATGATTGAGCATAGCAGCTATCGGCGTGTAGATCAATGACGTAAGCGACGTTTTACTTTAAATGAATTCGCTGTTGTTTTTTCGAGGCTTAGTTTTACCAAAAATAATAGAGAGTCACAGAAGGATCATCATTCATCGATATTAAAATAGCGATGTTCTAACTACAATTGAATTTCATATAACATCGTACATCGCAGCGCAACATTCAGTTTCTTTCTATTTAGTTATATAACGGCAACGGTGATGTTTTGTAACTCATACGATTACTTATCTAGTTAGTAGTCATACAGGGTGACTTTATATCCACCAGCCAAATTTTTGGAGCAAGTTAAGACCATGATTCTGAACTACTTTCTATAAAAAAGTTTTAAAAGTGTAAGTTAGTTTATTAAAAAACAAAAAAAAAATCGTCCTGATTAAAAGTTATAAACTACTAGAGTTATGGAGCGACCATGAAATGTAGCAGTAATAATCATGTCAAATGAAGTAATATTTTATTATTTTCTTATTTTATTTTGTCTGTATTAATGTGTGTATAATAACGTTTTAACAAACAAACAAATACGAAGTAGTTGGTTGAATAGAATGTTAATAAATATTGTATTAATTTTATACATTTCGCTGGTTACAACATTTATTAAAGTAATAATTTTATAACGTTTTGTCCTCCTATTCTACTTAATTTTTTGTTTGTGTCTCACGTCAGAGCACAAAGTGTATGAGGTGCTACCTCTGTCATTTTTTTAATTTGTGGTGTTAGCGTATGATTATAGCATGTTACGTTTTGCATTCGTCCCATCCACGCCCGTTATGCGCGGCTTGGCGGCCTTGAAGGTCAAACGTGGCGGCCGTCGTCGATAACAGCCTGTAATTTTAAATCTCCTTCCAATATAACTTTGCCCCGGTGTAAGCTATTTATGTTATTTTTTTTTATGTTGAAAATGGTCATAAAGGGTTGTTGGATTCTTATAAATTTACGCTGCCTGTGGATATTGCATAAATCTACAATATTTGACTTCGCAACTCGGTATAAGTTTTTGGGTGTCTAAGTTATGCATAATGCTCGGGCATTGTGAATAATGACAAGCTACTTTGGATGAAGTAGTTAATTACAATTTGAACTTCTTTATTTATTACAATGTCTAGACATTATGATTATTGTCATGTGGTTTTCGGACAATCTGATAATACCTAGGTACAATACGGGGGGATTCACCTACAGTTGATTTACCTGAGGTCTATCGACCAAGTGACGAGACATTATGATTATTGTCATGTGGTTTTCGGACAATCTGATAATACCTAGGTACAATACGGGGGGATTCACCTACAGTTGATTTACCTGAGGTCTATCGACCAAGTGACGAAAGCGAACAATTTGGCTACCCCGAATTTGTACATGTCATGTAGATAGGTTATGGTGCGACACTATAAAAATTACTTCATGACCGGGGTAGTCTACATGACTCTGCAAGAACGAGTCTGCTGTTGACGGCTATTCTGCCCCATAGATCATAAGCATTATAATAATGCCCGGACGGTTTGATTATTATAATACTTTTTAACACACTGCCCTCTCATTTTAGACATTTTTCAAACTGCGGACATTTATAATAGTGTCTTATTATTAATCACTTGTTCCATAACATCTACACATGCGCTAACTGGCGCACATAGAGACAATTCATGAGTTAAGGTTTGATGGCTAGTTAAGTAAGTACACAACGTGTAAGGGACGTTATTTTGATTTCATTATACTAGAGGTATAGTGATTTTATATAGCCGTGGTGTGATTTATTACGCATATGTCCCTTACACGTTGTATACGAGTATTGAGCGACGTAAAAGTAAAACTATATTTTAATACTTTTTTAGTTGTATAGATTATAACCGAAAATTGAGCATTTCCTTTCGCTTTATCTCGGAAACCTTACTCGTTTCCTTACCAACCCCTTAGTTGGTCCTAAGCTGAAATTTATTGTGTTTCGTATGGAAAACTTCACAAAAAGAGGTACCCTATTTGTGTAATTTCGACTCTCAGTTACCGGAGTATTTAAATAATATTTTCTATGCAATGTTTAAAATTGACTAGGACTATAAACAATTTGTCGTACATATAAATGATATGTAATTCAAATATAACATATAAAACTTCTTTAATTTAGCTTTATACGTTTAGAAATTATTATAATTGTAAATTATGAAGATGATCATTAGCAACTACATGATTCACGTCGTAATTACCGCTAGTTCTTTATAATTTACGAATGGTCCTGCCTTGTGCTCTTCTAACGAAACACGATGCGGTAAATGGATGCGATCATGCCTATTAATAAACACATCCTGTAGCGAATGTTATTCACATATCTACACCAGGGCGTGAGGATAGAACCAGCGCAGACATTTTAATTCTTTACATATTTTTATTACATAGGCATTATTGGTAATGTTAATTTTTTTCATGAAATGAACAACATTACAGTGATCTAGACACGCGGCAGCGTTGTCAGAGCCAAGTTCAAATTAAAGTATTTCGTAGATTTCATTTTTTTTAATTAATCGATTTTATTAGGTGAAGCGCCTATCAAAATAATACGAGCAAAAAATTCTAATTTCTGATTTTCCTGATCCTGTTGTGCAAAAAGTAATGATATTCCTACAAAAAACGTAAATGTAAAAATGGGAACCAAGTTCAAACTCCAACAAAAGAATTGAGGTCTACATGGCCGACAAGGACAATCCTGACATTTATTTATAAGATTCTTTACATTTGACTTTGCTCCCATTTTCACATTTATGTTTTTAATGGGATAAAATATCTACTAATTCGCTTGTCAAGTAATTTGAAAAAAGATCTAATTCGCAAACCTTTTCAAGGAATAGCCTCTAGGTCAAAGTCAAAAGTTAAAAATCATTTATTTATCTTTGGATATTTATATCACTTGAAACGGAAAGAAAAACGAAATGACAATAATTGTCATTTCGTTTTTCTTGCCTTTGATTTCTTAATAGTTAGTTGTTGACGTCAGATCATTTACTTACAACTAAGTTTACTGCCGCCTCCAAAGCGCAAGTACAGAAGAAGCGGTAACAAACTGTACTGCAGCATTTTTTTCCAAAAACGTCAACTTTACAATTATTCTAATATTAAAGTTAGATATGGTGGACTGAGAATACATTGCTATGTCATAATTATTAATTAAGAATGATGTCAAATTTGAAATTAATGTCAATTTGTAAACAAAGTACATGTACCGATTGTACTAAAATTATGTCATTTGAGAATGTACAAATATAAACCTTTAAGAGGGACCCGCGCCAAGCTCAAGCCAGACGTTCTTATCTTTAAGATAATCATCGGTTCCGTAATAAGCCTTCTCACAAAGTACTTTCTTTACACAAGCTTTAAATTTTCTATCTGGCATATCAAGGACCGATTCTGGCAATTTATTATAAAACTTTATACAGTTTCCCTTAAACGATTTACTGACTGTTTTCAGCCTATAATACGGGGTAACTAAAACATTTATCTTACGTTAGTTTCTACCCGTAATATCACCTGTTTTATTAAATAAGGCAATATTTTTTCTTACATACATTATATTTTCAAATATGTACTGGGATAGTACAGTGATTATATCAATTTTCTTAAAAAAATCTCTTAGGGAGTCTCTAGATTCTAAATCATAAATAAAACGAATTGCCCTTTTCTGTCAAATAAAAATAGTCTGTATATCAGCAGCACTCCCCCAGAGAAGAATCCCGTAGGACATCAGACTATGAAAGTAACTAAAGTAAACTAGTCTAGCAGTTGCTACATCTGTCAATTGTCTGATTCTTCTAATAGCGTAAGCCGCCGAGCTAAGCCTATTAGCGAGTTTAGAAATATGGACATCCCATTGAAGTTTTGAATCTACTGTAATTCCCAAGAAAATAGTATTATCAACGAGATCTAATTTTTGACCGTCTAGTAGCACATCAACATTGGCCTGCCTCACGTTAGGAAGACTAAATCTAATGCATTGGGTCTTGTTTGCATTCAACAGAAGGTTATTGGCAGAGAACCAATTAGAAATGGCCGATAATGTGTCATTCACCGCAGTAGCATCTTCGCTATGACGGTCTATTTCAAAAATAAGAGACGGGTCATCGGCGAACAACACAATACCAGCTTGTTTCTCAACCGCGTAAGGCAAATCATTGACGTATACTAAGAAGAGGAACGGTCCCAGGATAGAACCTTGAGGTACACCCATTTTGACAAAAGATCCGTTTGACTTTATGCCATTTATATCAACAGTCTGAAGCCTATCCGTTAAATATGATTGAATGAGGTTTATAGATTGATCGTTAAAACCGTACTGACGGAATTTGAGCAAAAGTGTCGGATGATCTACGCAGTCAAATGCTTTTGAGAGATCGCAGAAAGAACCGATTGCATCATGCTTGTTTTCCCATGCGTTATAAATGTAACTAGCGCTACCCCCGCATCGGTGGTCGATTTCCCTGCTGGCTATGAAAAAGGTTATGGGTGATAAAGTGATGTTGCATTTGATTAAGCATTATCTTTTCAAACACTTTGATCAAAACTGGCAAAATGGAGATAGGTCTATAATTGCCAGGATCTGTTCTTACCCCCTTTTTAAATAAAGGAATCAATTTACTGCATTTCATTAAACTTGGAAAAATACCTTCCTCAATGCATTTATTAAAAATAAAAGCTAGGTCTGCAGCAATGATATTTATGATGTTGCTTACTACATTAACGGACATACCCCAGTGATCTTCAGACTTTTTTAAATTTAGCTGTTTAAATGCATCGACTATATCTTTGGGGGTAATATGTTTAAATTGAAACTTATGATTACATGGAGCTATATTATCTTTAAGTAAGGCTTCAGCATGTTGAGGACTTGAATTGACATCAGCAGTAAGTTCCAAGGAAAAGCTTTCTCTAATCAGATTTTAAAATAAGGTCTTACTTATTTAGATATTTGCAAAAATCCAAATAACCTTTATTTTCAAGCAAGGTCAACTTATTTGAGGAAGTGAAGTCACGATGAAGATTGGCAATTTCCACTTTCAGTACTGTACTGTCACTGTCACTGTCATCTCCCTACAACAATATTTGTCAAACTTACTACAACCAACATAACAAAAGTAATTTAAACAGGTGACATTGACAGCTGACCGTTGACATTGTTTTTTATTTGTGCAGGCATAAGAAAAATGTAAACTTCGATTGCTGTGTGTCGTCACTTCCGGTGTAAAGTTTAAAATGATATAAAAAAATCCTGATAACACTTGGAATTTTTTTTTGTTTAATTTACCTTCTTAAAATGGTCTAAATTTTCGATAAAACCATCTATTAAACTTTTATATTATTTAGTTGACAAGCTAATTACTATTGCTTGTGTCTTGTCTATTCTATGTCATACTGGTTCTTTTCGTGCGCATATCGTAGACTATCAAGGAATGGGCGTGAAAAGGCTATTTTACTAAATAGGCGATAGACTGTAACCTGTTACTATCAGCTATACTATATTTCTAAGCATAGCGCGGCTTGTGACCCTTGGCCTTTACTCAGTCTTCCCTTTTTGTTAGTCAAGCCACTTGTGACTAATCTAAGTGTATTGTCCAGGTTACTCACCTGTGCGACTGGCAGAAGATGCTTCTTTAGGCGGGTTTACGCCGCTCATGTATATGGAGCCAGCGATGGCGTGGATGCGGCCAGAGCCGATGCCTACGCTGCAGACGGCAGAGCACGCGTTGCGGATGAGAAAGCTGTTGTTTTTCGGCACAGAGTTAGTAAATAATATTTTTTTATCTTGAATAATCCAGTGTAATTGCGAATCCGTGAAACGGTCATCAGTTTGTACTTAAAAGGAGATCTCGAAATCAATTGTAATATAAGGATCAATTGCAAGATTATTATCGGAGATTGATACCTTAACCCAGCATAGATCCAGAATGTTAATGCATTGTACACTACACTTTCTTGCGGTCTGTTGTCTGTGAGTCCATGAAGAGCTATGTGTGTGCAAGGGTCTCTCCACATTATCAATAATTACAAATGTCGCTAACGCGCGTTTTCATATAGACAATACCAGCTATTTAATTGAGAAGACCTTTTAGCGTCAACACTATTTGCTGGTGTGGTGAATCCCTAAATGAGTATTATATTAATGTTGTGCTGTGACTTATATTAGGCAAACTTTGGCCTTCAAATAAGGTTCATTTATTTGTAAAATAAAAACACAACTACTATATTTGTTGATATCTCAGTGTGAAATTAACATTTATATTAAGTACATATGTAATCTTAACGGAGTATAGTAAGTGTCTTAGTAGGTATAATTTTATACTTACTAGTTTAATTACACGGGATTAGATAAATTGCAATATTCCTGGATTTTACGACTCGGTAATTTCGTTTTTATATGAACATTGCTGCAGCTTAATGTGGCAAGGTGTGTAAGTGCATAGCGAAAATCCAACCCATACAATACGTCATTTTATTAAGAACTTCTTTATTGGCAGTTATAACTAGAAATGGTCATGGCCACAAATATTTTTTTTCAGCTAAAGAAGACTCGCAGATATTTATGGTCAAATAGGTAATTAAAGTTCATGAATGTAAGTCTTCGTTAAAGTACAAAAACGGTAACGCAGTAACTATAAAAAAATCTAATATAGCGACAGCATTCGAAATGTCTTCATTCTGAAGTACGTGTTACTTCACAATGTTTTTCATCTCCATCATTTAAATAGTGTTTAATGAATTATAGTAAATAGTGTTTAATGAATTATACTTATTGAATTAATTAAATCTCAAAAATTTTAGAGCACCATTTGTGTTCGTAACATTCGTAACTCTTCGTCTTTACATATATACTCGTAAATGCTAAGGCACCTAGAAGAAAACTGCATTCTACTCTACGAGTATCATAAAGGCTTGCATGAAGAATGTAAAAAGTAAAAAAAAGCATACAATGTACTGTACAGTGTACACGTATGCCCTTGGCTTTATTGCGATTTTTTACAGCCTATAATATCGACATTAAGCGTAAAATTAACTAACATAATAAAATTACAAGAGCGGCTTCATATAAAAGGAGAACATCCTGCGTAAGTACGCTTCCTTAGAACTTTATTTTAGTCAGACTGAGCAATAAAAACCAAAGTTATTTTGGTGTAACAAACTCATCTATCTATACTATAATAAAAGAGTAAAAAAAATGTGTCTGTACATTGAAAATTTTTCAAAAAAAAATATTTGTGGCGATGGAGATATAGTAATAGAGTAAGAAAATAAAAAAAATGTCTGTCTGTTTGTCTGTTTGTCTGTTTGTACACGCTAATCTCCGGAAATACTGGACGGATTCGAATGAAACTTTTTTTGTTATATAGCTGTGAAGCCTGGGCAACATATAGGCTATAATTGATTTTGGAAAATGGAACACATGATGCAGAACTATAATGGTCCAGCTAAACTATAAAAAATATTAAAATGCCGCCTTAGCAAAAGTTGTTAAGTCTGATGAGAACTTTTTGTTGAGTTATAATACAACTGGCCAAGCGCGAGTCGGACGCGCGCGAAGGGTTCCGTACCATAATCTATGAAAAAATCACGTTTGTAGTATGGGAGCCCCCCATAAATACTTATTTTATTCGATTTTTAGGGTTCCTTACCCAAATGGGTAGAAACGGGACCCTATTACTTAGACCGTCCGACTGTTAGTCTGTCTGTCACCAGGCTGTGTCTCATAAACCATTATAGCTAGACAGTTGAAATTTTTATAGATGATGTTTTTTTGTTGTCGTTGAACAAAATCATACTAAATCTATACTACAAATAAAAGAGTAAAAAAAATGTGACTGTACATTGAAAATTTTTCCAAAAAAAAGTTGTTTCGTCCGAAGAAGAACTTATAAGTTCAGAATTTGCGGACCTTCAGAGCATAACACACCAGAAAAATTCTTGGATATGTGAACGCGCCATATTGACACCAAAAAATTAAAAATCAATTATTATAGAACTTATGACGCAAATTATTGTTAATTTCTTGGATAGAGTTGTTGACGACACCACCAATTATCCAGTTGAGTTTCTTAATTCACTTGCAGCAAATGGACTCTCGGCTCACAAAATAAGTCTTAATGTCGGAGGGCCAATAATGCGAATGCGCAATTTGATTCCGCCGATACTGTGTAACGGAACCCAACTTAGTGTCTCAGCACTGTATGCCGAAGTTCAGCGGCTGAATTTCAGCCAATGCATGCCTGCAATGTTATTTGCATTACTAGCAACACATAATGCCGAACTTCCGATGCTTTTGCCTGAATCGGACCCGTACCCGTACCCGTACCCGTACCCGTACCCGTACCCGTACCCGTACCCGTACCCGTACCCGTACCCGTACCCGTACCCGTACCCGTACCTGTATCCGTACCTGTACCTGTAACCGTACTACCTCTTCCGCTCCCGCCGCTGCCGCCGCAGCCGCCGCTCCCGCCGCCGCCGCCGCCGCCGCCGCTCCCACCGCCGCCGCCGCCGCCGCTCCCGCCGCCGCCGCCGCCGCCGCCGCCGCCGCCGCCACTGCCGCCGCTGCTCCCGCTCTCGCCGCCACCGCTACCGCCGCTGCCACCGCCGCCGCCACTGCCGCCGCCGCTTCCGCCGCCACCGCCGCTGCCGCCGCCGCTGCCGTTTCTGCTCCCGCTCCCGCTTCCGCTCCCATTCCCTCTTCCACGTACCCGTTCCCGTACCCGTTCCGCTCTCGCTCCCACTCCTGCTCCCGCTCCCGCTCCCGCTCCCACTCCCGCTCCCGCCGCCGCTCCCGCCGCTGCCGCCGCCGACGCCGCCGCTGCTGCTGCCGCCGCTCCCGCCGCCGCCGCTGCCGCCGCTCCCGCCGCCGCCTTCACCGCCGCTGCCGCCGCCGCCGCCACTGCCGCCGCCGCTCCCGCTCTCGCCGCCGCCGCCACCGCCGCTGCCGCCGCCGCCGCCACTGCCGCCGCCGCTTCCGCCGCCGCCGACGCCTCCGCCGCCGCCGCCGCCTCCGACGCCTCCGCCGCCGCCGCCGCCGCCGCCGCCGACGCCTCCGCCGCCGCTGCCACTTCCGCTCCCGCTCCCGCTCCCGCTTCCGCTTCCGTTCCCTTTTCCACTTCCGTTCCCTCTTCCGCTCCCGTGTCCGTTCGCCGCAGACGCGCCAAAGACGGAAGATTAAATTCTCATATCGGCACATCACTACAGTCCGGCGTTTCCACCGAACTTCAGCGGCTGAACTTCAGCTTATTTAGTGTGTCATCCCCACCGAACTTTAGACACTGAACTTTAGCCGCTAAACTTCGGCATAGTCTGCTGAGACACTTAAAGTTTACTGTGAGTGGGCCAGTGAAACTGTATTTATTCCGCGTATAACAATTTTCCTTTTGAAAATACACAGTTTTACAAATACACAGTGTTTTCTTGCTTTCCTATGAAAATAAGTCACAGTTTTAGAGGCTTAAAGCTGCTGATGTCGATCTAAGGACTGCTTTTTCGCATGGCCAACTTAATGTGGCTTTCTCCAGGGTTAATAACACTTCAGCTCTTTTCATATTGGCTCCCGAAGGAAAGAATTAAAATAATATTTATTGACTTTTAACTCCTAATACTGTTACAAGTACTTTCTTATCTCTCTCTATCTTTCTCTCTCATTAGTTGTTATTTATATTAATACGCCGGAGTCATAAAGTCCACGCGAACGAAGTCGCGGGCATCAGCTAGTACATAATAAAGTACCTCAGAAAGTTAGTAAGTTTATTATAGAAAGTAAAACTAAAACTTTTGATAAACATGTAATTGGATGTTGATAATTATACTTCAGTCTGGTACATATTATTTGACCCAATAAATAGTTAATAACAGTTATAAACAGTAACCAATTGAGAGTAAAAAATTGCATAATTTGTGATAAAAATAGGTTACTTTCGTTTTAGAAAAAGAAAGTTGATAATTAAGATAACTTCACCGAGCCCTTATTACCCGACTCAATCTATAAGTGTTTATAGTTAAAGCGGGCGAAAGACAACAAGAGTAAATGTTGTATACCTACTTCGTTAATTTTACGTTTAAAGCTTTTTAACAAAGTTAACGAAAACAGAACTACATGTCTCATATATTGTTGCCTAGCTGATGCCAGCGATTTCGTTCGCGTGGACTTTATGACTCTAGCGTATTAATATAAATAAGAACTAATGTAGATACATAAGAATATACTTGTAGCAGTGTTATATGCTCTAAATATTTATTTTATTTTATTTTTTTATTTCATATTAACTTGGTTCTGCATCAGGTGTTCCATGTTTTCGACGTTTATACCTCAACAAAATATTTTCATCAGGCTGAACAACTTGGCTGAGGCGTCATTTTTTATATTTCTTATAGTTTAGCTGGACCATTATGGTTCTGCATAAGTCTATTTTCCAACATAAATTATATGTTTCCCAATCTTAACAGCTATATAACAAAAAAGTTTCATTTGAATCAAACATAAGTTAGCGTGTACAAACAGGCAAACGGACAAACAAACAGACATTTTTTTATTTCTTACTCTATTACTGTCTCCATCGCCCAAATTTTTTTTTGAAAAATGTAATCAATGAACAGACACATTTTTTTTACTGTTTTACTATATGTACGTAAAGTAAAAATATATTTTTTTACCGTTTCTATGATACGAGTAAAAGAGCAAAAATTAGTTAAAAATATGTTTGCTCTTTGTTAACTAACTAAAATGTCAACATGACATTATATTATTCTTTATCAATAGGTACCTACATATAATAAAACAGTAAAAAATGTGTCCGTACATTGAATACATTTTCCAAAAAAAAAAAAAAACATTTGGAGCGATGGAGACATAATAATAGAGTAAGAATTTTAAAAAATGATTTTTCTATAATGCGATTCAAAGAGCAAAAATTTTATAATTTGAGTAAAGTCTCCATCACACCACTGCCTGGTCTGTCTTTGCCACAACCGATAAAACCTTTATTTCGAGAGTTATTTTAAAGATTTTAGGATGCAATTTAGTAATTTAAACACTTCCTTCGTCTCTTACGTTCACACGTAAATTTTTGATTCTTGTAGAGTCTTGTCATATTTATCGCAGAGAACCGATGGATGAATTTATATGGTCGAATCCAAATATTATTACAAAGGTTGCTGCAAAATATTTCCTCAAATGAAAATTTCAAATAAGCACCTAATAAATTATATGTGGGCGTTAAAGCAAAAAGGGTCCAATAGTCGATACCTAGAATAGTTATTTGATGATAATGATTAAAAAGATATTGAACAACTGGCCAGTATAATTCTATGGAACTGGCAATTTTTTATCTGACATTTGAAGTTTGATTAAGCATTTTCAAAGTTTGAATAAATAACCAAACTTTTTGTTTTTGGTAAAAAACAAGAAAAATGGTATTTAGAAACAACATACATATATAGTTATTTAGTATATACATTTGTAAATAATTGAGCAATAATTAATAAATTAAATTCGATAAATGCAATTTTTTCACCCAATTTACAAAATTTCCTAAGTAGGTATATCTCGGAAACTAAATGCCGCCCACTGAACCCTTTTTGCTTAGACGTCCACGTATTAGTTTTTATTTCGTTAAAGATGTTCGAAAAAAAGTCTGGATTGCCTAACCTAAGAACCTATTCAGGAAAATTGAAACATAATAAATTCGTCAGTGAGCCTATATACTTACTAATTATTTTTCACATCTGATAAATCTTAGCTATGTAAAAGTAATAAATACCATATTTTATGATCCTGCATATTACAACTACTTAAGATTTAGCATTTGTGATGCCTATAAGTTAATAAAATGGAATTACAATATTAATGTTTTACATTTATCTGCATTACTGCCGATTTCGGTCGTTCCTATGGTCAATTGTTTTTGTTTTTTTCTGAGTCAAAAATAAATTATTTTGTACTGTTAAAAAATATAAAACGTCGCAAAATAAAGTCACTTGTTATTGAACATATCCATTTTAATTGTGATAATAACAGTGCTATTTGACTGTTAGAAACTATGACGTCATCTACCTGTATTTCATACAAATCCCATAGAAAATGTTTGTCTTGACGTTTAGAAAAAAGTATCTGATTTGACTTGTTGGAAAATAGCGGATTATCCTTGCTGTAGGTAAAGTCATTAATAAGTTGTTGTCTACAGGTACCTAGTGGGAGTGGAGCCGCCGGTGCTTCGACTAGAGTACCCGGGTGACGCGCCGCCTCGGTACGTCAGCGCCGTGCAGGGCGTGCAGCCTAACCATCCGCCGCTGCACCATCTGGTAAGAACAGTTTTAATTTCAACAAAGTCAACAAAATGTTATTCAATGTAGGATACCTTTATGTCGTATTTAAAGATCGTTCTTAAAACCTACAAACTACTTACGTTTCGGACTCAGTTGTTGAGTATAACAGCCACCTGATGCAAACCTGTTGGAGATAGAACCCCTACATACTAAAGAGGGAGATAGAAGAATTTTCAATATTCGTTGCTCAATTTCATCGATGATTTCAAGCGATTTATATTACGTTTATTATTTGTATTTTCTTTAGTCCGAGGATTCCGAAGACGAAGACAGCACAAGCGGTGTAACCAGCGGACCCACCAGTCTTAGCGAAGGGCTAGAAGGACCCGAGGGGGCGGATGAGGCCACCAAGAGGTTACTCCGGCGTAAAGAGCAGCTGGAGTCGAGAAAAGCTAGCCTAGAGAAGCGTCGAGAACGTATGCAGGTATGTTTGGTTAGAAGAATAGCAGGAAAAATCCGAAACAGAACGTCTCGTAACCTGTTCCTGACCTGCTTTTTTTGTTATTTTTTTCATATTTGGGATGTTTCAGAGAATGTATCTTGGACTGGACTTCTTTTGAAAATTGCGCTCTGAAGGGCACTAGATATTTTCTGTAGCAAAATATTCTTTTATAGCCCATTTGTTTAGGTATATAAAAAGAATGTAACATACAAATGATTTATTTCACAAATTTATAAATTACATTTTTTTTTGTGATTTGCAAAGGTATTGATTTATAAAGTGTATATTTAAATAAAAAGATATGTCAAGATTGTTTACATTCTTTTAAATACCTGAACAAATGGGCTATAGAAGAAAAATATTTATTAGATAGGTCATTTTTGTTACGTTAGTTTTCTTCATCATAAATTAATTATTAATTAATAAAATAATATACCCTTTGAAATAATTTCATAAATATTATTATTTTTATTTATTGTGTCAATTAAAATAATTCCCTGCATTATCTATTAACTTAGACACAGATTGATTTATAGACAGTGTGTGATCTCGTTTCTTATGGCTCGTTTACACAGTGCGAGCTGCTGCCTAGCCAGTAGACAGCTACTCTACTCATTCGCCATTAGCTCGGCTTGTCTTTGCTGTCTACACGAACACGACACATAGTAGTTGCTGCCTAGTCTTGCGAATCGTCTCGATGTTCGCGACTCGTACGTAGGCGCAGCACACAAAAAACACAGGTTCCGCTTACAACTGTCCGGCTAACATTAGCGAGCTACTATCGAACGCCATGAGCGAGTTGCGAGGCGAGTGAAAACAAAAAATGTTGAAGTAAGTTGGATGCGAGCTGCTGTCAACTCGCACCTACGAGTTATCGTAACTTACGTCCAAATAGTGCGAGTTACTGTAGTGCAGTTACTTGGCAGGCTGACGCGTACGCTAGCTCGCAATGTGTAAACTAGCCATTATTTCTCGTCATATGCACGTTTTTGTACCTATTTAATTACATCATTGTTTTATCTTCTTTGGATCTTAAAGGCCTTACTTTGCCATATTTAGATAATAGTGCATCTGTATATGGTTAAATTCCGCAATGCTTATGCTGGCACAGCTGTGAGACATTATAAAGCTATGCATTTTCTCATTTTTAGGGTTCCGTAGTAAACAAGGAACCGTTTTACATAGTTTCGCTATGTCTGTCTGTCCGCGATTTTACTCAGAGACTATTAGTAGTAGAAAGCTTTGGTATGGGTAATTGGGTATGTGTATCAATTACGCCGATAAAGTGGTAGAATAAATCTTGACTTTTTATTAGTGTACATAGCTCCCATACCCGTATAGAGGTGATCAATATTTTTTCTTTGTGGTGGAATAAATCTAGACGTTTTATTAGTGTACATAGCTCCCATACCCGTATAGAGGTGATCAATATTTTTTCTTTGTGGTAGAATAAATCTAGACGTTTTATTAGTGTACATAGCTCCCATACCCGTATAGAGGTGATCAATATTTTTTCTTTTTCAACTATACCTCACAGCATGGGTGATTCTTGACTCACCCATGCTGTAAGGTACAGTTGAATAGGTATAGTTGAAGAATACTGTAAGTTCGTGAACTCTATTATTCGATTTAGGGATCCGTTTGTGAAATATTTGGTCTTAAGTGAAATTTTTGCTCTAACTGATAGAGGGGGGGAGGAGTCAGTCCTCCTCCCTCTGTATCAGTTTAACGGTTGAAGATATGAAATTCACGGCAATAGCACATGTAATGAAGTAAAAAGGATAAAAGGAAAACTATCATAGCTCAGTCTACCTACTTTACAAATTAAAGAGTTATTTATAGTCAACCAACTAATAAAATGTACTCGGGAAATATATTTTTTTTACAAATAGGCATAACAAATAAAAAAATTACTAGCCCTTCGGTTAGATTATTAAATTACCGGCCAAGTGCGAGTTGAACTCCCGTACGAAGGCTTCCGTACTATTACATATATAAAAAACACGTTCTTACACTACTTTTTTTTAGAAATATAATAAATCAAAATCAATAGGGTTTTCCAAAAAATTATCTAATACGCACGCTTCCTTTCATTTAATAAATAATATCGTGAATAATGTTAATAAAAAGAAGTTTACGTGTCTACAGACATACTATTTTTAGACATGACGAAAGCATTCGATTTTGTTCCACATAAATTATTACTGGACAAATTAGAATGCAAAGGCATAAGGGGTCGTTAAATTGGATTAAATCATATTTGTCTGATAGAGACCGATGTGTAAAAGTTGAACTAGTGGATAAAAATGCGATTGTTCAAACTGATCTATTAATCAGAAGCAAAACAAAATAAATTTGGTGTGCTAAAAGGCAGTGTTTTAGGGCCACTTTTGTTTATATTTTAAATCAATGACTTGATAGATAATATTGACCAAAAAACAATATTATTTGCTGATGACATATCAATAATAATTATCAATGAAAAAATTTTACCTTGCAGCAACACAAAAATGACATTCTTAAAAATTTACAATAAGTTGTTGAATGGTCTAATAAAATTCCAATATACAAAGAGTGTTCCGGGCACAGAAAAGATGCATTAGGGCATTTTGCTACATACCATCATACATTTTAAGTAGACCTTGTTTAAAATCACTGAATATATCAACACTGCCATGCTTATTTATTTTAGAAATAAGCTTCTTTGTGAAACAAAATGCGCATTTATTTGTGCAAGCTACACATTTCTTCCTACGAACAACACGAAATTGTAATAGACTCGTATTCAATCTAGTGCCAAAAAGAGAAAAATATAAAAAAGAACAGTTATGCCATGTGTAAAGCTATGTATAATAAATTGCCATCTGCACTACAGAAGCTCCCGTTAAATAATTTTAAATCATGGCTGCTCAAAAGAAAGTTTTATTCCATTAAGGAGTTTTTAGAATGTAAAGTTAAAAATTGCGAATTCGATGCATAAATAAATTGATGATAAAGTTAGAAAACCTTAATTTGCATGCTATTTAATATGGCTAAAAAGGTTTGAGCTACTGTTAAAAATAGTATTTTTTAACACCTGTACTGTACACCCTATTTATTGGAAATAAAATATTATCTTAACTATTTATTTTATTCCGTTTTTAGTATTTGTTGGTATAGCCACAACAGAAATACATAATCTGTGAAAATTTCAGCTGTCTAGCTATCACGGTTCATGAGATACAGCCTGGTGACAGACGGACGGATGGACGGCCGGACGGACAACGAAGTCTTATTAATAGGGTCTCGTTTTTACCGTTTGAGTACGGAACCCTAAAAAGATTGTACACATATTTTTTTCTGTTCTCTAAAGAACAAAAAAATTAAAAAGATACAGCGCATTGAAATTATCTTATATTTATGAATTTATTATATATTATTAACTTTTCTTTTTGAATTTTTACTTTTTTGATAAACTGAAAAAATATGGGTCCATTATTTTTGGAAAATCTAAAAAAACGGACTAATTACAATCATACTTTCCTGACCTTGTCGTCCCCCTAATAAAAAAAAAAAATATTAAAAAACTCAACGTATCCTGGCTGGGGATCGGATCCAGGATTTGGGACTAGCGTGTCAAGCGTTGCATCACGAAGATAGTCAAAGTAGAAGAGATAAAGATACATGTGTTAGGTGCAATAATAATAATCGTTTGTAGGAAATGTTGCGGGGCGGCTATGTTAGCGTGGAGGTAGAGGTCCGCCCGCGCTGGCTGGTGCCCGACACCAACTGCTTCATCGACCACCTGCCGCTGCTGCAAGCGGTCGCGGCCGAGTCTGCGCAGCACTACACGCTGGCCGTGCCGCTAGTTGGTCAGTATATATACAGCTGATAAGATTTAAGATATCGCCATGGTCAATGCAATATTAAGAACTGCTTTAGCTGGTGTCGTTAGCAAAAGAGGTAAAACATATTTTATGCGCTATGAGTTCTAAAATATTCTGACCTTACCCCATCTAGAGCTAGTTTGGTGAGCCGCGCCAGTGTGCAATTCTAAGGAACGCAGTAAACTACACACCGCTCACTGCGTAAAGTCTTGTCTTTTTTATTAATTTATGAATTTAATGTCATACTTCCTTTTTCTTAGTCATGACTGAATTGGAGGGCCTGAAGAAATGTACGCGAGTCGGCGAGAGTGCTAGAGCAGCGTTGACGTGGGTGTCGAGTGCTGCCAGCGCGGCGCGGGTGCGGCTAGCGACGTCGCGCGGCTCGCTGCTCGCGTCCTGCGCGTTCACCGCCGAAAGCGAACAGCAGCGAACCACTAATGACGATCGCGTACTGGCTACGGCTGTCAATCTACACACTAACCTGCAGACAGGTAACACTGTAGATATAGTTTCCCCATGGAGTTTATGACAGTATCCTAGAAAAATACCCAGATGTTCAGGCGGCTTGGTGCTTATGTCGTGCGTGTTCAACACCGAGTGTGAACAACAGCGGGCCACCAATGACTACCGTGTGATGGCTACGTTTGCACATAAAAGTGTTCAAGAAAAAGCCTTAACTACGCAGGTGGTTCGGCTAGCAGGCAGGTTATGGGACTTTGTAGATAATTACTAGTCTCAAAAATCTTTGGCGGCTGCTCGCGTCGTGCGTTCACCGCAAAGCGATAGGCGACAAATGACTGTTGGCTCTCAATCCGCACACTAACCTATACAACAGGTAATGTGTTGATTTAGATATGACTGTTGTAGTAACATGTACATTTAGTATTATCCAAACGTGCTGGACGTAGAAAACGTCTTAAATGTAAATAGTACCCAAACGTTAGGTCGTTGAAAAAGTCTTGTTCATGAAACACGCTTCTCTCGTCATCCGTGTTCGTAGCCGAATGCAAGCATCATAGAGGTTATATACTATAGCTTAGGTAACCTTCGACAGCAGACATTACTTGTATTAAAGTAAATTGCTAAAAGCTTAGGTAATTAGAAACCGTCAGCATACATAACACACCATTAGTAATTAATTTAATTAAGACTTGTGTTACAGAGTCGCGAGAGGAAGTCAGCGATCCGGCGAAGTGCGTGAAGCGCGTCCGTGAAGTGGTTTTGCTGACGGACGACCGCAACCTCCGTGTGAAGGCGCTCGCCGCCGAGCTGCCGGCGCGCGACCTGCCTTCCTTCATGCAATGGGCGGGATTGACACATGACTCGGTGAGCATTAGTGCCAATTTCTTTAACTTGTTATTTTAAATTACTGCGTCAAGTTCGACCGGAAATAATAATAATAAATATAAATGTACAGACAAATCACACTGATTAAGCTAGCTCCAAAGTAAGTTCGAGACTTGTGTTATGGGATACTATTTCAACGATACTATATTTTATAACAAATACATTATAGATAAACACTCAAGACCCAGGTCAATCTGAAAAAGATCATTTTCCATTTTGACCTGACCGAGGATCGAACCCGGGACCTCCAGCGTGACATCTTGGTATGATGACCACTAGGCCACAGAGGTCGTCTGAAAGAAGAAGAAATTAGGGCAGTTGTGCAAATATAAATTTTTAGATGCCTTGGTAATAAAATCACTGAAATATTATTATCATATATCATCAATGCTCAGACAGTCATCTAGCACAACTTATAACAAACTTTTGCTTTTTGTGGTTTGGTGAAATATTTTAGTTACATTAAAGATTTGTAGTAAATTAATCTGTATGCGATAAAACGAAATGCCTTTTACAAAGTAAAAATAAATATTAAAAGATTATTAATACATCCTTCATACTTATAAATAATAATATGTGGAAATATTACAATAGGCGACGCACGTTTGATATAAATTAAGCGTTCTTTAGAAAAGGAATAGATTATTCCAAAGAAAATGCTTCTAATCGTCGCACGTTTGTCATGCGACAAGTGATTACTACCCGATACGTGGACGCACGCGCCACCCTTCATTGAACTATGCTTGGCGTGCGTGCAACGCGTGCATAACCCGCCTGTCTAGATCAATCACCACTGGCTTGACAATGCTCATGTATCAATATACAGTTACATTTAGTAATATCGACTGTTTAGGATTGCTTATTTTATTATGAAATCCCTTTTGAGAACTCTTTATCTTTTTTTTAAATAAGAGCCTGACGACGAGACGGTGGGTTTCATTCATTTTTTTATTTATATTTAATACCACTCCACGTACTAACGCTGTATATTGTTTTTTTTCCCACAGAATCTGACGATAAAACCAGATGAAAAAACTTCCGCAAACAAGTGATGGCGCGCGGTTGGCGAGGAAGACGACTGGCCCAACCCTTCGCCGACCGGCGGAGGCCGCGAGGTGACTTAATTTGTGGGAGACGGTAGTGCTTAATATGGAATGACATTCGACGCCGATCTCAACTGGTGGCTCGGATGTTTGTCACACTAGTATAGGAATTGAATAGATTAAGTAAAATTAATACACCAATAGAAACTTAAACTAATTTTGTTAAGTGCTCTACGTTCTACCCTTGTGTTCCTGGGTTTATAGTTGTTATTTTATGTATTTTCAGTTTATTATTAAGATATTAGATAAATCGTAAATTTAATGTTGCTGATCTTTATTTTTATTTTCTTTTTGTGACATATTAAGTATATTTTTTTATTATTTTGTAGCTAGGTAATAGTAACAAAATATACTGTATACCTATATATAACATCAAGTACAGGTGACATAGTAAGTTCTTATTTATTTCTTTTAAATAAATTGACGACGAATTACTCGCATATGAATGAAATAAAATAAATGCACTGTTATAAAGGTTAATGAAATCAGTAAGAGTTATTTTTAATGAAATTTTAGAATCGTAATATAATTTTACTCGAAGAATTTGCATGAACGCAGCGAAATGTCATGTGCCATTCGCTTCTTTGTTGAATTTCGATGTGAACTAAAGGGTACATTTTAGCTATAGAATATTTTAGTATCCCAGAACTGTCTAATGAGTCTTTGATTGTTGCATTCATAATTCACTTTCATATATGTATTGAGAAATCACATCTTGATTATGATGTTTCGAAATAGTTTGGCGTTACAAGGACAAAATCGTGTTTTGATACGACTTTGTATAGAATTAAATCTAACACTGACATGAGTTGCGTATGTTTTAATATACAAATGCTTTGACACCGAATGTATATTTTAACTAGCTGCTTTTAACATTTTGCAAATTATATGGTACCATATAAAATTGTTTCTAGTTATATTCAAATTGAAAATTAGTCCTTATTTAGTACTAAAACTAATTAATGTGGATCAATTTAAACGGGAATTTATTTTAACATTAAATTGTTCAGTGAAAGAAAACCTATGCAGACATTTGTGCATGACATTTGAGCTTTGTTTTCTTAATATGTTCTACTATTATATACATACATCTTATAGATAGTCTTGAACTTAATAATTTAAAAAAAAATCTTTGTCTATAAGCTCTATCTTCCAAAACTTTTCTTTTTCTTCCATTTATTTAATTGTATTTCCTTTTTTTTTCCACGGTAATATTAGTATGCGAATTGGTCGACAGCTGCCTCTTTTATTCGTTAAGACTTTCAAAAACAAGCCTTGATCTAATTCTATCTATCGGCTTGCGCTGGAAGCTGGAACAGAGATCCCGTATGAATTTAATTTATCCACGTCAAGGGTTTAGTCTGGCCCTGAAGGTCTGGTGGGACAATAGTTCACCTTCAACGGTGACTGTGATCTCACAAGTACAAAGTGTATTTTACTTTTTAGATAAAATGTATTCAACAGATTACATATATGAAATATCGAAAATAGATGACAATTATTATTGTAACAAGTCTTTGTTCATTTTTGAAACAAATTTGATGCTGTTACTTTTGTCTTAATCATGAAGTTTTAATAAACATTAAATTACTTGAAAACAAGATTAATTCATTTTTGCAATTTATGTATATTTTACATTGGTTAATGTAAGGCAAACCAAAATTCTTGTGATTCGCCAATTTAACTTGTAGTGTATATCTATATTTTTTTTCAGTCGAATTCGAAGGAAATTGATCGAAGTGCATTTACCCATGTTACTTTGCATTTGCCTGTTTTTTCCTCACCCCTCTCTTGTTCTATTAGAAGGTCTTAGAATGTTTTTGTTATGATGAGACGTGAACCGCATCGCGTGTTCTTGAACCGTATTGTGTGCCCTCAAGATGTCGTCTGTGATGTAAGTTAGCCAATAATATTTGAATTACGTTAATCAAATGTTGCTTACTGCATCGAAGGTCAAGCTAAGGTAGCTTTACAAAAACTGTGCGTAATTGAAAACGGTAAATAGAATTATCGTTAGTAGCGGATATTCGCCGCGAGGATAATCCAAACATGGCAATGGAGCAAAGGTTGTCCATTAAATTAAATAATGAAATGCGTTTTAAAGGACTTAACGTCTTACAGTTAAATGCGCTTCTTTATAATGTAATGATCAAATCTATTTACAATCATAGAAGTGAGAAATTCCGACGTGAGACATGAGCAATGGGAATTGGCAATGTTCCGAGCCGAGGCTAGGCGCACCGGTGCCGAGGTTGTAAAAGTACCGTTATACTTATTTACCGTGCGCATCTTGCTTTGGGCGCTGTGTGTGTCTAATATATATATAGGATAGATGCACGTTCAATGTGCACCCAACGGATAAATTATAGATAGGTACCTTTATTAATATTTTATAATTTAAAACTAAAAAAATTGATGATGTCATATCTACATGGTACGACAAAAAGATATACCTACACCAATACTTACCAGTAAGGTAAGTCGACCTACATCCGTTACGAGGTGTTAGATGCTATTGTAAAAAGTTGAAAGTTTAAGAGATTATTGCCATTTTAATTTATTTCGAAAAAATCCACTCTGACGAAGTTTCTGGGCTGTTATTTTTTTCATCAGGAATTCAAACCAGTGATTTTGATGTGTTTGTGTTAAATGCACTTATGCCAAATTATCTAGGTATAAAACCACAAGTTTCTACGCCAGAACGGATAATACAGCCTAATAACCAACATTTAAATAAAGAAAATTTCGATGACAAGCAACTTTAGAGCCTTCTCTCTTAAAAAAAATATGGTGCTAGGTACCTAAGTGTATGAATGATAAGAAAACATCTCTGTTTTCTCAGCTTTGCAACATGGTATGGTATGGTATGCAAATGATTTAATTCTTTTGTCCTTACCCTAGACTACAAATACTGGGGAGAATCAGAGATAAGGGATATTCCTCTATGGGTTATTATATTATTCTAAGGGGAGAATTTCTGGCTTCTGACATTAAAGTAGATCGCAGACGTCAAAGTGGTTATCATTTTTATCTGATTTTTATTCACTTTCTCACTCAAATACTTTTCTCGTTTGACATCCTTTTTTTAAAGAATCATAGCTGTTAAGATTAAATCCATATAATCAACTTTTTACCTGCTTTGTAGATTTTGACATTTACACAATGAAGTATTGGACGTTCAATCATGTGAACAGCTTTGTCCCGGAAGGGATTATCGTACCATTTTGCATAGCTGAGAAAACAGATGTTTTTCTTATAATTTTTTTAAATAGGGACATGGAAATCATCGATTTTTTTTAATTAACATGTTGGTTATTACGCTGTATCATCTGTTTTATAGTAAAAAATTGTGGTTTTGATACCTAGATAATTTAGCTTAAAGTATCTTTAACAAAAAATATCAAAATTACTGTTTGGAAAAGCTTAAAAAAAATCAGTCCAAAATTTTCGTCAAAGTGGATTTTTCTAAAATAAAATAAATGTTGAAAATCTCTAAAACTATCAACTTTTTTTAAAAGCAATTGGGGGTGAAAACGAATTGTTTTATTACCTCATCTAACTCCTCGGCAACGGATGTTGGTCGACTTACCAGTAATCCTGTATTTGGGATTTTGTATGGAAGCTACCTCCCATATTATTTATGTCTTTCTAAAAGTCGAAACAAAAAGATTTGTATGAAAGATTTGTATGGAGGCTATGACGTCATAGTTTCTTGGAGTCAAATAGCGCTCTTGATATCAGTTTTTCTGCAATAATACATTTAAAATCACATTGAACATGGGTATGATCATGACAAGTGATATTATTTTGCGACGTTTTATTTTATTAACAGCACCAAATGATTTAATTTTAACCCAGAAATTACCCAATGGTAAATGTAAGCAAAAGCTTACCATTGGTAATTTGTTTGCTGTACAAGCAGTCGAAGATTAAATGCACTACATGGATGTGGACAAAACAATTTTTTGGCTCATTAGACAATTTAAAAGTATAAACAAAAAAATATGGGTCCTTTATTTTTGGATATTTAAACTAGTTGACGGACTAAATAAAAAAAAATAACAATCTCTGAAAGCATCAATAGTGAGTGTGATGGTTAAAATTGTATTAAGCGTCATACCAATGTGATAGAGCGGTGTCTTAGAGACCGTTAGTATATTTTAACCATATGCTCCAAAATAAAAAAATAAATTATACGATTCGTTTCACAAAATATCTCTCTCATCTCAGCGTTTTCCCAGTTGCGTCCTTAGCTGCAATGCTGAGAATGAGAAACCCGGGGTCCGCGAAACCAGCTCCCTCGCGCGTCCAGTTAGCGTGCTAATGTTCCACGTTGCAAAGCGGAGTTTCTGGGTTGGGGCTCGCGTCTTTGGCCGCGCTATTTTTCCTTTAGTCGCCTCTTACGACTTCCACAGGAAGAGATGGAGTGTTCCTATTCTAACCCGGAACTACGCGGGGTTTCGTTTCACAAAATAAATAAGTAACTAATTTCACGGTGTTCGGGACTACCAACTTGTGATTGTTATGTATAGGTGCTCCCACACAGCAGTTATATAACGTTATAAAACATTGTGTAACACGATAACATTCTATAAAAATGTGTTACATTTTGCTACAACATGTTATACAAATATGTTATAAACGCTTCCACACTGTATGAACTCGTTGTGTAACATAATTCTGTTGTATGAAGTTATATAACATCACTAACAATTTATAACTTGTTATAATTAGTTATAAAATGTTAGATAACAAATGTTATGCAACATTTATATAACTGCTATGTGGGAGCACCTTTGATTCAGCGGCTGTTACAGCGGGGTAGCGATCAATAGCGTGTAAAGAGGGGGGCCCGCGTTTTTTTTTTCACTAAGGAACACCTACCCATCGCTACAAAAGAGAGACAACCGGCCGATAGATAAATACAATCAAAACTAAATCGATAATTTAAAAAAAATCTCTACTCGAAAAACGACGTTTTCATCCCAAAACATTTGGAGCTAAAGTTACTGCAGATTCTCTCGGGACTGAAAAGTGAATTAACGACAATTGTTGGCAGTCCCGCAAAAAAAAGAAAAAAAATTACTTTAAGAACAACAAATTATGGGCACGGACGTCGTAATTTTTTAAATTTGGAAAAAAATTCATCAAAACATTTTTATGTTCGTCGCTTCAGACAAAACACAAGTAGGTATAATAAAAAAAAGGGCACGTTTTGTCTTTAATTCAAAGTAATTGCATAAGTATTAGGTTATATTGTATTGACATACCTATAACTACCTACTTAATTATTGAAATACAATTACGTAAGTTCAAGCCGATAGTGAGTAGGTATAGTAAGTTTCCATAAAAAAAATAAAAAGATATGAAGGACCACGCGAACAAAATTATGAGTAAACATTTTGTTAGGAGTTGGTGCTCCTCGATTTTTTTTTCTAAGTATTTATTGAATGAAAACGACATCAAATAAATATATCTGTCAGTTAAACACTGATTATGTAATGTAGATGATCTACTTTTTATTGTATTTGCTAGGTTTTCTCATAGATGGAGATGAAAAGTAGAGTGTGATACAATCAGTGTAATTTGTCCGTATATATTTATTTAGTTTCGGATTGTATAAAATATTATCAGGACATGGACACTTAGGTACTAAAGAGAAAGTATTCAGAACGTTAAACAACACAGCAGCTTCGTAATATTTTATCTTGTTTTGAACTAACAGGTATCTTGTGCGCTATTTTTAGGTTTCTATCAGTGTTATTTGTCCCTATATATTTATTTATTATTTTATTGAAATAAAAAATTAAAAATATGGAATAACAAATACAGTATAAGCCTCCAAAATCTCCAACAATTTTACCAACCAAAAATTGTAAAAGTAAAAAAAATTTTTCGATACAAACCTCGCAAAGGTCATGAAAATTTTAAATAAAAAATATTAATTTCACACACTTGTAAGGCTTACTGAAAAACACGTATCACCTGGAACAAGTTTTAAGAAATTTCCGCACCCTATGAATAGTTAATATTCGTTCAATTGATAGTTAATAATAATACTAATTTCACTCAACATAATGCCAACCGAGCCCTCAGGCGCTATCTCTATTTTTGTTTTGCTTCTTTTTCTAGCATTGCCCTGGATGAAACAACAAAATTTTCAAACCATGCTCGCGTTGACGATTGAGCGGTCGGGAAGGGCCGCCTTGAAATAAACTCTTCTTTATCTTAGCGCGTACCCGGTTTGCATCATCGCCTGTGCTGCTTCGGATCCCGGGGTTCTTTCCCGCTTTTCTTCTCCAAATATAATTTGCATGTCAAGCAGAGCTGTGATGCCAATAGTCACCCAAGAATGCCGAATACGATGCGAAGTGGAGAAGAAATTGCCAAAACAGTTAAAGTTGATTTGATTTTGGAGTGAATTTGTACGAAAAGTTTTAAAATCGGCCGTCACCCGCCGTCAATCCTCCTTATGAATGCAGTTGTAGCACGAGATGTTTGTGTTTAGTCCTTTAGTCGCGTCTTACAACATCCACAGGAAGTGATGGAGTGCTCCTATTTAAGGCCGGAAGCTACACGGCTAAAGCTCTTAACTTAAAATTAACTTATGTATGCTAATCAAAGTTATAGCCTTTGTCATATGCAGACGCTTCATAGTGCAGGTACCAGAAGTAACTAAATAACACAAGGTTTGATTTCCAAATCAGGTACCCAACTATCTTTGATAAATTCGTTTAATACTTATGTAACTAAGAACATAAGTGTTATTAAATCTGCATATGATACTCGTAGTAATAGATTAGATACACAGGATTTGCATTTTATTTTGTTCCATTAGATGAATCGAGATTGAAGTTGTAAAATATTATAACAACACTGAAAAGTGCCGGAAGATATGTCAGGTTGATGCCACTAAAGCCGGTCTATCAAAGAATTAATGTGAATTTCCATGTAAGTTACCTCTCTTCGAATAAAGCAAGCATATTTAAATTAGCTATAAACTTATAATCAATTTAACATTGGATGTCATTAAATCAATATAAACATATAAATCAAACTACAGTGAAATAGATTGAGTTTGTTGTGGGGAAATAATCCAAACATATACACTGCACGTCTGCCCTTTTCAACCCTTTCACCGCGAACGACGGATTTATCCGACAAACATTGCCGTGCCCATTCCGCGAGCGTCGGATATTTCCGACAAAAAAAACCGCTCGTATCACATAACTTAAGTATCCACATCCCTTTTTGGTTGTAGGTATTTATTTTAGGTTTCATACCCCTCGCGCTGGGGGCACGGCAACTGATATAAAGTCTCGCGGTGAAAGGGTTAATTCAGGCATAGTGTCGTTCCCCCCAATGGGTTCCCGGTTTGTCGTACCGGGGGGGCTCAGTACTCGTGGTAGTCGGTGGCCACGGGGAAGCTAAGAGGAACCCGCGAGGGGGCGCTCCTGCTGTCGTCCACCAGCAGAGAGCGCCCACATTGGGGCGGCGGGGGAGTGGGAAGTTCTCCCCCCACCCGAGGAGGGGCGCTCCCGCGGGCTCGGCTTCGGCCTTGAGCCTGTAGGGATGCGCCCAATGGGGCGGCGGGGGAGTGGGAAGTTCTCCCCCCACCCAGGGTGGGGCCACCGGGAGGGGAATGTTTCATTGCCCTCCCGGCGCTTTAGGCGGGGCCACACCGCCGTGGCTGTGGTAGGAGATCGGTCGCGGAGGAGGAGGAGTGTCGGTGTTACGTTGCCGCTCTCCCTATCCTCCGCGACCGAGCGGTGCCGTACCGCGTTTGCGGCGAGAGGCAAGCGGCGGAGCCTTTCATCTTCTCCGCCGCTGGGAGCCGGTTTATCTGGCTCCCATGGGTCCACAGGCGGTGGACTGCGTGGGAGTCTGTCGCCTCTCAATTGGGCCGAGGAGGTACGGCGCGTCCGTGAGTTCCGGACGCGCCGACTTGGTAAGTGGGGGGGCGCTGTGACGCCCCCGAGGAGGGGCCGCTTTGGCGGCCAGCCGCGCCGGGGTTCGCGGATGTATTTCCGTTCCCGTGTCCCCGGCAAAAGCGGTTGAGATGGAACTCCGGAGGTTTTTTAGTGGGTAGGCACGTCGCTCTGGCGTGGAGTCCCACATAACCCGACAGCCTCCCCCGCAGGCTGACGGGTATCCGTAACAGGGATCTTTCCTCCGTAAAAAAAAAGGCATAGTGTCGTTGACTACCGTAAAGGTAACGTACCACACTCGTACCTATTGGATAAATAATAAGCAACGAAGAAGAAATAACTCCCACAGCGAGCAATGACCGTACCTAGATGCACCATTATTTATAATCTGCTTATATGTATATCCTTCGGTCTCTTCACCGTCCCTTGGGAGGCTTGCGTGGGGATACAGATACTAACACGTTGAGGCCCTGTGGAGAACTAAATGCTTAAGTAAGTATGTGGCGCTTCCGCCAAAACCCGTAGTTGGATATTCCAATGAAAGATTTACCCTTGGACAGGTTTGTTTGCTCGTTCTTCGTATGTGGCCTGATGGGCTCTGTTGTCAGAAAAAAATTTAGGCTGCCTACAGGCATCTGACATAGCTTAAAGACTGCTATACGGGGATGCCAGACTGTCATCCCCGTATATCAGTCCAACACTGGTGTCAGATAAAATTTTAGGCTGCCTATAGGCATCTGACATAGCTTAACGACTGCTATACGGGGATGCCAGACTGTCATCCCCGTATATCAGTCCAACTCTGGTGTCAGATAAAATTTTAAGCTGCCTACAGGCATCTGACATAGCTTAACGACTGCTATACGGGGATGCCAGACTGTCATCCCCGTATATCAATCCAACTCCGGTGTCAGATAAAATTTTTGGCTGCCTACAGGTATCTGACATAGCTTAACGACTGCTATACGGGGATGCCAGATTGTCATCCCCGTATACAGGTTTCGGCAAGAGAAGAATACATTGCAACAAAAAGAAAAGATTACCTAAATGGCTTATGACGTGGGTTTATCAAATCAAAACAATTATTTTATTTCACTATGTTGTTATTTTGATGGATTTATATCTACTAGGTTATTGCAATAGGGACTTTGGGCACAACTTTGGGTCCTGTCTGCCATAGTCATGATTACCTACAATTTTCGTGACTTTAAATTTAGAGGAGTACACAGAAGGAAATTACCATTACTTAGGTATTTCTAGATTCTAGTTTCTACCTTGGTACTCCTTTATTCCCAACCCACATTACTGTGAATTTTGTAAAATTAATTTATGTACAAATATCTACAAATGAATTCAGTTATTGGCAATTCATAAACTCATATTGATATGTATTGTAACAAGTCTTTTGATCTTGGTACCATGACTAACAAATCTATACACGTAATTTCTGAGTAAACGAAACGATAATGAAGATACGTTACAGATTTATGACGTACTAAATGAGGTAGAAATGCGAATGAAACCTCCGCTTCCCGTGGGAAAATTTAATGATTATGGCCAGGCATTTCGGAATTACTATTTAAGTATTTACATAGTGGAATCTACGTAACGGTAGTGTTGTCGCATTTTAGCCGATGATTCCGATGTTGTGCATTGCATCACGTCGGCTCACAAGTGCAATTCAAACAAAAGCTACGCACTTAGATACTTGGCAAATAGGAAATACTTAATACATAGATCCTAAATCTACGAGGAATTTGTTACGGAATCAGACAAAGAAATGTATTCAAATATGAACCTTAAAAAACCACGAGGAAGACATTATTTGTGGCCTGAAATAAATAAATAATTATTATTATCGTTATTTATTTTAAATAATCTTAGATTAGATTTTTTTATAAAATATCTAAAAAAGGAAAAAATACTACAAAATATACACATTTTATAAAAAAGCCTAATCTAGCCGCCCACTGACATACGCCAAAAGTGGCCGTTTTTCGCAATTGTGCGTAGAAAAGCTTCACGTTCTCACTTCAAACTGTAAACAGTAGTTCATAAAATAGTTAAAAGGGTTATCTAGGGTCTGATCAAGGCCAAATTTTAAATGATGTCTCTGTTTCCTATCAAATGATTTATTTCAAACGGGGGCAGCACTGGACCCCGGAAAATTCATGTAGCCCCTTAAGGCCCAAGCTACCGGTGGTTAGGGCCGCAGAGAGAGAAACCTCCTGACAATGCGTGCCGTGTCCAGGAGTACTGTCTTCTGTATCTGATCCAGCTATCTAGCGAGAGTCTTAAGGTGTTGGTCAAGACTTCACTGCAAGACCGTTCGCCGATACGACTATCGGGACAATGATCGTCGAATCCACATCCCATATGGCAGTCACCTCGTGGGCCAAGTCAAGGTATTTACTAAGCTTGTCCTTCTCGGCTTTCACGAGGTTCTCGTCATGCGGGATGGTGATGTCAACGAGCACTGTCTGGCGCATCAATCGATCTTTCAGCACGATATCAGGCTGATTGGCGACAATAGTCCTATCCGTGATGACAGATCGATCCCAATAGAGCGTGGCACGACCATTTTGGAGAACCGGCAGTATGGTAGATATAAAGAAAAAAAGTTATAGGTCTAGGAGTATCGTTTTGGCGAAATAATGACACATGTGTTATTATATTACGAATAGACTATAGACTTTTCTGAGATCATCAATCTATGTTCTTATTATGGAGGGTAAATGGAAGGAGAACTGTCTCTGTATGTAAAAAGTGTCCGCTGAAATGTGTTAAATTAGGGTGGCGCTACAGTAGCAACAGGGTAAATTTTAAATCAAGCGCCATAATTACTATTTTAGGTTATATTTTTCAAAATATATTGGACAACGTAAACAAGAAACGTTTATTAAATTTAACTTTTACTAGCTGACTAATTTAGCCACAAAAATTATTTAACCCAGTAATTCTGTGACTCGGCTAACTTCAATTTGTCACCAACGGCTACATTCATTCCATACCCTTTGCTGCAGCTAGCGCCACTCTTGGAGGATTTTTCAACTGTTATTTACTGCGTACAGCTGGACACTTTTTCAAATATCCCCCATATAAGATAGTTCTCCTTCCATTTACCCTCCATAGTTCTTATATAAGTGTTCGGGACCATTTAAAAGACAGATAACAGTACAGGAGTAGAAAAAAAAAATAAGTTTATGGACTAATATTACTAGTCTAATAAATTTCGAGAAATAGGGCCATGGTAGAAATAGTCCATACAAAAAAAGGTGAATGGTTTTATGACGTCAGCCAAAATAATCCTGTTTAAGGGCTGCTATTAAAGGTATCACGGTAGCAATAAACAATGCAGTTCAGCTTAAGTGATGCGATAAGAGATAATTGTAGGATTCTTGATTTGCCAAAAAAAAATATATGTATACTAATAAAGGTATGTATACTAATTAGGCAAAAAGGGAGGTAAAATTAAAAATATTTTTTTTTAGGTTAGCTACCATACAAGTAAAGCGAAAAGTATTTTTTTTTCTTGTCTAACTAATCATGTTGGGTATTGTTGAATAGGTCTTTTAAAAATATGAGCTTGTGAATACCGTTTTTCAATTTAGGGATTTGTTTCTTAAATATTTGATTTTAAAGTGATTTTTTTTCATAGAGTCATGTGTCCCGCCCTCTATCTGCTAAACGTGAAAAAAATCACAGCTATAGTTAATATAACGAAATTTAAAGGAAAACTAAGTATAAAAGCTAAGTAGGGTTTACAAATTAAAAAGTTTAGGCGATCAACTTATAAAATGAAATGTACTCGGAAAAGAAAAATTTCATACAAATTCAATAAAAAATTTGTTTTTAGACGTTTTTAGTGGCATGAACTCAAAATTGGCATTCGTAACTACGAAACCCTACACTGCGCGTGGCCCGACACACACTTGGCCAATTATATTAAAATAGATTTTTTGATGTTTCTAATTACATATTGCATATTTTTCGTGCCACAAAAACTTAGTATAGGTACTACTTTAATAAATTAGATGTTGAAATAAAGATGTCCTAATAATTTTTGGGATAAACAAATTCAAAGGTGACCATTAGGTACATGATACTTATACCAAACTAATTCAAGTGCTTGCAAAGGCCTATTACAAAAGCATTTGGATTTTAAATCTTGACAAGAGGTTAGATCAAGATGTGATCCACTGCTAGATAAAGTTCTTCCCGTCATTTTTCCAGCAATGCCAATCGATTGCAGTTTACTCCCATATCTTTCTTGAAGTTGTCGATGTCATCTCACCATTGATTATCTCCCGTGGATTCTTCTTTAAGGTGAATAGAGTTAAGTTTGACCTTGGACGTTTGGGCTCCTGGTTCCGCGCGCATACCTCACATCCCGCCCGGAAACACTGATCAAAGAAAATACGGGCGTAGGATGGCACAGAAGTACACTCCATACATTACTGCCTATTACATGAGCTCGAATTGATAAATAACATTAGATTTAAGTGTCTTTATATTGAAAGTTGAAAAGTTTGATTGCCGAAATCGCTATTCGATCTGTAAAATAATACCATTTTTAATATAATAGGTACCTACTTATTTTCGTGTCGCAATATAACAAACAGGTTTGGAAAGTGTTTCTGTTCAAAATACTGAAAACTCGCGATTTTTACAGATGCGATGGCTATTTTTTTAACTCCCGACAAAAAAGAGGGTGTTATAAGTTTGACGCTCATGTCTGTCTGTCTATCCGTGGTGTCGTAACTCTCGAAGGTATGACCATCCCTTCGAGAGCTACGATGCCACGGACAGATATCGATGTGGTTTTTTTTTTTACGCGAAAGCAAGTTCTCTTGCGGTGGTTCGTAGCTATGTTTGATGAAAATCGGTTAAGCGGTTTTGAAGTTATTGGCGGTTAACGCTTGAAAATCGGGGTTTTTTTAATTTTCCACTCATCACTAGATGGGGATTTTTAGGGTTCCGTACAAAATATTAAAAAAACCGAACCCTTTAGGATCACTCGTGCGTCTGTCTGTCCGTCCATCGGTCACAGCCAATTTGCTCCGAATCTACTAGACTAAATCAGGTGAAATTTGGTAGGATGGTTTAATCCTATGATCCAAACACAGATATGCGAAGTTAATAAATATTATTTTTTATTTAAGGGTAATTTTCGGGGGCAATTTAGGAAATAAAAAGAAAGTTTTGCATACCTTATTGTGTCACATATTAAATGAAAGGGCTCGTTATGAGGATCTCAAATATATTTTTGTAATTAATATAAAATAAATAACATTTATGCATGAAACAAGACGAAAATCCTCCCCTGACCTCCAAAACTAAGCCTAAAATTTTGAAAAAAACTACATTTATTATAATTGTTTGTGGATTACAGAAAAACCTATAAGAATTCTATCATTTGAAAAAAGTAGTGATTTCTTTTCGATTTTGGCCGGTTTTTATTTTAATTTGCCTAGAAAATAAACTTGTATGACGATGACATTGATTCAATTTGTTAAATCAAAACTAAATTGTTACAAGAAAAATAGCGATGTTCCACTCGCGACAAAAAGGAGCTTCATACGCCTAAATTTCGACTTGCTAAAACCAAAAAATCACTCTTGGGTCGTGTGCGTGTGGATGGAGTGCTCCTTTTCCGAATCCATATGAACAAGTCTAGGTATAACATTATTTAACAAACTTCCTGAAACAGTCGTAAACCTACCCATGTCAAAAATACATGTTAAAAACAAGTTTTATTGAATAATGCGTACTAAACTATTAATGATTATTTAAAAGATAAAAACGCGTGGACTTTCCCTATAAATTTTACATTACACTCCACACAAAACATAAGAACTGTATTCCCTGTAACAATAATTAGCTTACTGTAAAACATGTTAATGCTCTGCGATCAATAGGTGACCAACATATAACTAATATTTCCTCTTGACAGGTCTGCGATATCGGGCTTTTCATGCTAACTAAAATGTCCAATCTGGTGGTGGTGTCGCTGGTCGGGTCGTTAGATTCCCTCTAATATTGTTGAGTTTAACGATGGCTGATCCGTACGTCAACTCATAAATGGGTGCTGCCGGGAGGGACTGATGGTCAGCTCGGCTTCGCTTTTTTTTGACTACTTAGTTAATATTTTTATTACGCAATTTATGTTTTTTAACTCGTTCGCAAGCATTACCATGTTAAATGTGTCAACATTGTATTATAAGTATTTAATAATTAAAAGACAATAATAATAATATGACAAAGCCCTTCTGGCGAGTAGGTGACCAATATTGTGAAAATGAGTTTCTTTCGACGTTTCTTCTCAGCAGTGGTCGTTACGAAGCGCTGGTATCGGTAGCTTTTCTTTAAAAATAAATTATATTTTAATATACTTTACACGTAACGTAAATTATACTTATTGACGTGTAAAAGTGCATGTAAAGGTCTAATTACTGAATAAACATTTGAATCTTTGAATCAATCGCGGAAAGAAGCATATAATTTTGTTTAAACGAAAATTCATCAACAAAGTTATATTAAAACCTATAAAAGTGTAGAAATATGCATATAAAATAAATGTTACTCTAAAAAACTTTAAAATCTATTTTTTAAGTGGAAATATTTTTAATTAAAATTTGAACACCATTCATCTTTACACCACCATTTCTTTGGCCAGTATCGTCAGATGTATTAAAAAATGTCATAATGACAGTTGACAAGTCAACTGTCACACAGTCCGCAATACCGCTCGCATCTCCGCTTAGATGGATAGACACAGTTCGCAACTCCTTTCCGCATTACTTCCTCGTACCGCTCCGCTACCTAACTACACTTACATGGACAGGCAGCCTTATAAACTGCATCTACCTCCGCGGATGTTAAAATTATTGTATCTACAACAACCCTAATAAATACAAACGTCGGATCATTCAAATTTGTATGTGCTAAATTTCATGTTAAATACATGAAATTTAGCACATACATTAAAGTTAGATAGGTTTCGGGTTGTGAAGGGGCCAAAAGTTGCTCAAACTGGTTCGTGTAAATATACACACGGCTGCTGCGTCGCCAGTCCATTTTTTTTTTAACTTGGCTCTGACACGCTGTCCCGTGCCTAGATAGCTCTTTTCTTGTGTGTTACTTTTTTCTAAAGGTGCTCCCACACAGCAGTTATATAACGTTATAGAACATTGTGTAATACGATAACATTCTATAACAATGTGTAACATTTTACTACAACATGTTATACAATGTTATAAACGCTCCCATACTGATTGAAATCGTTGTATAACATAATATAACATTCTGTAACAATCAGTTTGGGTCTGTCTTTCGAGAAAGCTGGTAGTGATAGTGACTCAATGGAGGAAGTGCTGACTGGTCTGGCTTTTATTTTTTGTTTGAAAAAAGAAAAGAAGAGGCGTAATTACTGGATGCGTCGAACTCTAAAAGCAAGAGAAAAGTACAGTGCCACAGAACTGACTAGAGCTGTGTATGTGACAGAGTAGGCACACTACAAACGAAGCGCGCGAGCAACCTCACCGCGCCACGCCTTATCGGATGATGTTATACAACAAAAGTTATCATTTGTTTCATCATGTTGTAATTAGTTATATAACATTCTGTTGTATGAAGTTTTTTAACATCACTAACAATTTATAACTTTTGTTCTAATTTGTTAGACAAAAAATGTTATGCAACATTCTCTAGCATTATATAACTGCTGTGTGAGAGCACCTTAACTATTTTGTATGAAATTTTCCTTTTTCGAGTACATTTTATAAGTTGATCGCCCATAACTTTTAAATTTGTAAATCCTACTTAGCTCTGATAGTTTTCCTTTACATTTCGTTACATATATAGCTGGTAATTTTTTGACGTGTCCATATATAACCGTTTAGCAGATAGATGTAGGAGTGAACATTTTTGTTAGAGTCAAGTGTCCGCACCGGACAAAAATGTTCACTTTAAAACAAAATATTTCAGAAACGGATGTCTAAATCGAAAAACGGTGTTCACAAGCTCAAAAATATTTTTGAAAGACCTATTCAAAGATACCCCACATGATTGATTAGTCGAGAAAAAAAAGTAACTTTTATACGGGAGGTATCCTAAAAAAAATTGTTTTCAATATTTTTTTTGACAACTTTTCCGCATGGTCAAAATACATGCCAAATCACAGCTTTCTAGTACTTATAGTCGCTGAGTAAAACGGCGGACGGACAGACAGACATGGCGAAACTATAAGGGTTCCTTGTTTACTTCCCTAAAAAAAGGATTTTGGAGAGGTGGTAATGTATAAATTTAATATTCGATGCTTTCGATAACAATTGTCGTAAAAACCAAAATGGCACTTTTGGTAATAAGCGAAAAACAAACAAAAAAAAAGTTTTTCTTTATTATCTTTTTTATTTTAAAACCTATAAATAATGATGTATACACGAAATACTTGAAATTTGATGATCTTTCGCAACGTTTTATTTATATCTTTGTCAAAGCTTTATTTTAAAAGTTAGCTTGGATATACACCCCTAAAAATAAAAAAAATCGGTTTTTACGACCACCAATAAAACAAGATTTATTAATACGTTTACTATTTATTAGAAGTATCTACCTATTTTCAAAAACGTTAGCTATACAAATGGAGATAAGAACCTTGTATTGAAACCATTGTTAATGTAAACATTAAGATTTCAAACTGATATTATGTAAAAAACTGAAAATATCTATATTAATATAACCTTAAATAATAAATTTATTAGAAATCTCATCTTCCTCGTCAGTCTCAGGTAGAGTTTCTACAATATCTTGAGACTGTAGAAGCTGCTTATATTCAGCATGTAATAGTTTGTTATTTGTCTCTTGATCATACAGTCACACAAGATCTTTATATTTGCGGCTGTAATAGGTAGTCTACCTTGGGCAGATTGTCTCCTTCAATAACACTGGTCAATAAGGTTTTTGCCCAGTGATAATGAGGTGTAATATCAGGAAGTACGCGGTGACTATTCATCAACCATAGACGTTTCACAGCTGGCTTAGTTCGATTTTCTGAGTTATGCTAATGGTGTGCTTGTTGTAACATTATTGAGTGTTAACCCCGCGCATATCAACGAACGTGTTTTGTTTTGTTCAATGGCTCATATCTAACGAATATGATATACAGAAACAAACTTGTGTACAGTATTCAATCTGAATCTACTGAACGTCTAAAGTGTTAAATCTGTAGCTAACAAATAGTTTGAATAGTGTATTTTGTATTAAGTGAATTTTTAATTGAGTTCTGCGTGTTTGTCTTTTTACGTCGATTTATATCTAAGTGTTTTATCATTGATCAACTGAATAAAGAAGATTGGATTTCCAAGCCTTGCTGGCTTGAAAATCCATGGTTTGTTCCAAGCCTTGCTGGCTTGGAAATCCATGGTACATGTTTTTACTAATTTTCTCGGAAATATGAGAACTGAGAACTATAAAACACTTGTAAAATATATGATTGAAGCCTTGCGCGTTATTGGCTGTAAAATGTCCCTTAAAATACATATTCTGGACTCACATTTGAATTTTTTACCTGAATGTATGGAAGACGTTAGTGATGAGCATGGTGAGCGACCGAGTTTCCATCAGAATATAGCAGGCATCAGAACAGCGTTATCAGGGAAAGTGGAGCCCTGCTATGCTAGCAGACTATCGTTAGACGTTAAGAAGAGAAGCTGTAGATATCGATTATAGAAGAAAAAGTAGTTCAACTTTACGCTTTTAAAAGTAATAAATGTATTAATATAAGTAAACTTTTAACTGAGCTGTAAATCTTTTAATTGATATCCACAGTAAACCCGAGCTAACTAAGGCATACAATTATTACCACTGTCAACGTTTTTTAATGTTCTCTTAAAATCAGTTGAATTCCTTTCATGGATTTGCAAAAGTGGTTTTTTTGTTGATCAGTATAATCCCCAAAATACCTAAAGAAATCGTTCAAAGAATTGAAAACGCTTGGCGAAGCTTCTGGTCTAAAGAAGAGACTGGTCGACGTGTGTATCGCCTATCCTAACCTACGGTGCTCAGACGTGGTCTCTTACAGATGCGCAAAAGTCCAAATTGAAGCATTGTTTCATGAGTTTGTCAGCATCGAACGTAGCATTCTAGGTTTCTTTGATCGATTTCTTTATCCTGGCGATTATTGAAGTAGACAAACTGCCCAAGGTAGATTACCTATTACAGCCGCAAATTGTAAAGATCTTGTGCGAATGTGTGATCAAGGGACAATTAACAAACTATAACATTCTGAATATAAGCAGCTTTCACAGTTTCAAGATATTGTCGAAACTCTTCCTGAGACTGACGAGGAAGATGAGATTTCTAATTAAGTTGGTTATTTAAAGTCATCACGATGCCACAAATGATTTTAATCATCAGGTTATTTGTGTGTTTAATTTTTTGTTACTAAAATAAGTTCTGATATTTGTCGATTATTTGCTTCTTAGCCGAAGAAAACCGGTATGACCAAGAAAAAGATGAGCGTATGATTTGACCCAGTTTAAAGAGAAGTGGAGGGTGATATTAAGGACTGGGACGTATAAATAGAAAGAGAGAAGGCTTTTGCCCAAAAATGGGACCTAAATGGCTATTAAAAAAAATAGGCAGCCTGTTCGTATAGAGTGCTTTTGGAGTCAAGCCTCTTACTTGTTTATATTTTTATTCTATAAGTTTTTTTACTTCTCTTTTTATAATGGCGTGCATCGAGTCGGCTGGCATGTACCTTAGTGTATCCAGGAAGTAAGAAATTTATAAATAGATACATACTGTAGTGGTCACATAAGACATGTAGAAACGGTCACACGATCATAAAGATGTTTTGTTGAGTACCTAAGATTTTTTTTGCGAAGACGAGGGCGTTATGAGGGTATAGTTGGGTTAAATGTAAGACTATTATTGTTGTTTACAATTAAGGGTCACTTATGATTCATTTATTACCTTAGATCTATATAATTGAAAGATATAGGATCCGATCAATTTAGTCCTATGTATGATAGTGAATATCTAAAGGTCATCAGATTATGATATTTGATAGTTATGTGTTTATTGAGATTACTAGATTGAGATTATTGAGGTTAGAAGGGTAGAAGTTATGTATAGAACTTTTGATCTAAATTAACGTTTCAAATATATTTGCTCTCAGGATTTTGACACGCCAACCATTGCGAGCATGTTAAATAAGAAAATAAGTAAAAGAATAGAATTTACGTCTAGGCTCTGGTAATTACAGAGCAGATAGGGTTAGCATTCTTGTTAGGTTAGCCGGGTAGGATTGTTTTGTTTTGTTTGGCTCAAGATCATTTAGATCTTGATTGCTTTCCTACATTGTAATATTAGAGTCGCGAAAAGGTTAATAAGTGGTAAGAATTATCAAACTTTATCGGGAAATTTGGTTTTTCCGAGGCTATTAAGGGTTGGGAGAGTATATCTCTTTGATCAAAGATTAAACAGACATACTTTCGCCGGAAGTGGACTTATTAACCAAAACTATATATTTTTTTTTCTTTGCATGTTAGTGCAAAAGGTGTCAAACCGTGACATCTTTCTCCTAAAGAGGAAATCTGCTGTCCATGACGATATAATATCCCATTACTCGCAACACAGCAAACCAGATATATTGACTTTGTATCGCCAAGATGTATCGAGTTTACTCGAAATAATTAGAGTCTTGTGAAAATACTATTATTATAAGAGCTCTTCGCGATTGTCATCGCGATCAAAATACCTGTTTCGCGTAAGCGAATTTATAAAATTACATTGGTTAACTAAATATCCAAGACTCTCAACGCCTATTATCGTACTTTGTACGACATTACAACATATAATCTAGCTATAGCAAACCTATGACCTAACTAGTTACAAATATAGATCGATCTACCTAATTTTCAGGAAAGGCGTATATTTTCCTTCGCTTTACGAAGTCAATTATTTGAATGATATAAACCTTATCAGATACGAAAGAACAATTCTGTAATACGACTATTTCAATAAGGGATTAAATTACGTAGTAAATAATATCTAGTAACGATATCCTCATTTTAAAGTTTTTTTTTTAATAATTCAGAGTAGAGTGAATAGCTTGGGGAATCTGATAATGTACTATACTTAAGGTTTTACAAATATTCTAGACGATCATAGCTCCTGTGATTTGGAACTCCTGTAGTAGGCCGCGGGTGTATTACTGTGTATATTATATACATAAGTAAGGGTTCCATCACAATACTTCAACAGTTTTAGAAAACATTAAATAATAATTTGATACTACTTACTACTACTTTGATACTACCTTTTTGTTTTTGTTCCGGCCGGCCCCAGATGAGTCACAATACAAAAGTAAATGTTGTGTGCCTTTTTTATTAGCAAATTTTTAAATACGTTTACAAACAAGTAAAAATTTCAGATTTACGCCATATTTTTTCTAGAAATAATACTAGTTATTGAAGATACGACTTAAATTATAATACGATTTAAAGAGAGGTAGGAGTTACGACATTTGTTTCTCAGGGAAAATTACATCTTCATAATATTTTTATGGGGTGTAATTACAACTTTTTATATCATTTGTATATACGCTGTTTTGTGCAACTGGCTAATATTGACAGGTTTATTTTACAGCCTAATCGGTCAACGCTTCGAAGCAATGTGTCTTATTTATACCACTTTTTTTTTTGTAAAAAAAAGCAAGTTTAGGCCTATAAAAAAATTGGCTGTAAAAGCAAATTTTTCAGCCCGATTGAAATTATATACACATCGATAAAGCGTCAAAAGTTAAGTAGGGCTGTATCAAAAACTCTTTTTCGCCAAAATGGCTTTTACGACAATTGTTGTCGAAAGCATAGATATGATATCCCAATGCTCAACATATAGGTAGGCCTATCAAGAAGGTACCTATACCAAGAAGACACAGCTTTATATTATAATTATTTGTTAGTTATTTATTCTTTCAAGATATATCGGTGGCCTTATCTTATCCTAATACTTCTCTTTTGATTTTCCAATAAATACTTAAAAATATTAAAAGATTTGGTACACAGGTACCTACCTAGCAAATTTAAATATTAGCAGACTGCATGACAAATTCACAAAGATTTTATAGTCGAAATAAGTTAAACAGTGATTATTTTAATTGGTTGTAAAAAAAGAAATGTTATTAACATTAAAAATAAGGTTTATGTTTAAAAGGATGGATTCTAAATGGAAAAAGTCAATAAAAGCTTAAGTGTTATGTAAATATAACGCTAAGACATTTTTGGGCGTCTTAAGATACGGTTTTAATTATTTAAAATACACGTATGTTCGCTACTGACTGTTTGTTTATAGTATTTATGTAAATGGTGGCGTTAAAAATACAGTTTGCAGTCTATGTCCATTTGCAAAGTAGTTACCGGTGCCAAGGATGCCGACGCAGCCAATTATACCCGTAGTTTAAGTCAGTTTAAGTATATTTTTTTAAACTAAATATTTTTCTTCTTTTCATATCTCGACCTCCGTGGCGTAGTGGTCACCATGCTAGTCCCCCACCCAGAGGTCCCGGGTTCGATCAGCGGTCAGGGCAAGTTGGAAAATGGTCTTTTTCAAATTGTCCTGGGTCTTGGATGTTTATCTATATATGTATTTGTTATAAAATATAGTATCGTTGAGTTAGTATCCCATAACACAAGTCTATAACTTACTTTGGGGCTAGCTCAATCAGTGTTATTTGTACCTGTATATTTATTTATTTATTTATATCTCCTTACCGTATTTTTTTAACTACAGTTTATTTTTTGTATGTTCTAATTAGTGATGTACGCCTGGGAATATTGCCACTGCCGGAAATTTTCCACTCCCAATGTGAACGGAAATTTTCCGGGCACATTGGGAATATTGCCCAAAATTCCCAGCCGAATTTTCGATATCTAATATTGATAATTACATATTTTAAATCGCTATCCCGTCATGTAACAATCCCGACTTAGCTAGCATAACACTTGCCGTCACTCTCCCCTCCCTGCGCGCACATCACCCTCACACCCACGCGTGCTGCTTTAGTAGCTCCGTTTGTGTTGCCTTGGAAACGTGTCATTATTGTGCAAGCGCATTATAATATTTAGTAAAAATGCGTGAGAAGTCAAAAGTACAGGACTACCAGGATCATCACAAGATGGTGATCAAGCACCTTCGAGCTTACGTTGTGGAGCCGGTACCAGAAGAGAAGGACGCAATGTTCTTCACTTCCGGTCGGAATCATGAGCCTGAAGCTCAGGAAAGCCCCGGGCGCAGACAACGTCACGAACGAGGCGCTCCATCATATATGCACCTTCTGCCGATGTACATTATGGCGGTGACACGCCTCTTCAACGGCATCCTGCGCAAGGGAAACTGCCCAGAAGAGTGGAAAACTGGCTGGGTCATTATGCTGCCCAAGCCAGGGAAGAACCTGCAGAATCCGGAAAGTTACAGGCCTATCACGCTACACAGCGTACTCTCGAAGGTGTTCGAAAAACTCCTGCTTGGCCTCCTGCTCCCGCATATAACACCGCGTGCAGAGCTCTATGGGTTTCGGCCAGAGCATTCGACGACGCTCCAGATAGCGAGACTGCTCCACCAGATTTCGGCAGTAACCAATCGCAAGGAGTACGTGGCTGTGGTGCTCCTTGATAACGAAAGGGCGTTCGACCGAGTATGGCACGAGGGGTTGCTATATAAAATGTCCGCAACTCCTAATCCTATGCCCCGTAGACTGCTGAAAGATAAGGGTGGCGGTCGAAAACACCGAATTAAGAGAACGCCCCGAGCGGGCTGGTGTTCCCCAAGGAAGCTGTCGCCTGCGTGCTACGCGTGGTACACCAACGAAATCCCAGTGGCCGTTCAGGCTAAACTAGCTCTGTTCGCTGACGACACCGCGTACTTTGCGGTCTGCATGAACGTCAAGCACGCCGCCAAGAAGGTCCAAGTATGTAGCAATAGACGCCTTGCCTGACTGGCTCTCAAAATGGAAACTGTCGGTGAACGTCAGCAAGACGGAGGTACTTATATCTGGAACACCAATCCACCGAAACTTGAAGCTGTTCGGGGAAGACGTGCCGACACAGCAACACGTTAAGTACCTGGGGGTACAGCTCGACAGACGCCTAAACCTGTGTGCGCAAGTCGACGGGACAGTGGCATCATCGAAATACTCCGTCCAGTGCTCTCCTCCCGCTAAGGACGCGGCTCGGGATCTACAAGAAGTACGTGAGATTCCGCCTCACCTACGCGGCCCATGCGTGGTAAGCATTCTGCTCGGAGACTAACAAATGACGTCTCCACGCTCAAGAGAACCTAAGTCTCCAGGCGGCCGTCGGGGTGTTACGTGAAGAACGCCGTGATCCACCGGGACTTGAAGTGGGAGGGCCTGGACAACTTTGTCTCTCGCCTAGCGAGAGACAAAGTTGTCCTCCAAGGCGAACCACTGGGCGTACCCCCATCTCAGGGGGATCGCGCCCCTGCACGCCCACCCACCGGACCGCAGTACAAACCCTCGCCCCGCAATGCCATTATCCCGTCGACAGCCGAGCTGGGCGCCGCTTCAACAGCGACGACTGACCTGAACCCCTAGCACAAGAAGCTTGATGTAGCCGCCACGGCCACTACCCTGGGACCTGCCTGTAATTACAGGTGGCGGCAGAAGTTCACTGTAGAGGGCCACAGCCCTGAGCAGCAACCCCACTTACGCCGAAAAGCGGAGGGTGAGACGACCATTTGATAAAAAGTACACGAATACTTATGTATAAGTGGTGGTTTCTGTGGTCACAGTTTTACTTTAAAAAATGCCACAAAACTTGCGCTACATCTTGCGTGCAAACATTGTCCAGTCACGGTATCATCTGAATCCAAAAAAAAGAAGCAGGCAGTGAAAACGTTTTATTGCTTTTGTTTCTGTCTGTACAGTCTGCCAACTAGTGTAAATGTTTGTATGTATGGGTGTGTGTCGCTGTTGGTCGCACTGGCAAACTGTACATAAATAAATTACCAGGAGAGGGCGAGAACTCCCTAAGAGCCCATAAGTGTATTTACCTACAGCCTATCACCTAACCCTACACAGCCCTAGCCCTAACCATAAAGTGTGATATATAAATATATAAAGTGTCCAGGAAGACTGCGCCGAGAGACCTAAGGCCACAGACGGATGGTGGGAAGGAATCAGGGTAGTTGTACACGAGGTGCAATGTGTACAGGACAAGATTTTCTCACTGTCGGTCAAGCAGACTCACAAGACCGTCGCGTCACTGGCTAAGGGTGTCTTGGCCACAGTGAGAGGATGCTACTAGGCATCAGCGGGTCAACCGCTACGCAGGAGATAATAACAACTCGACTGCCGATGAAAGACAATTTTATTTACAATTTGCCTAACTATATATACAAATCCAAGATACACACATTTATTAAAAAATTCAATGTGAGTCGTCTGTGTATAGTGTCGTTGCAGCAGAATCTTGCAGTTTCTGCATCTAGGTCGCACGTTCGTCGCGTGATTTGCTGACCGAATGTTCAAAGGTTGAACATCCTGGCGCCTCCGACAGCGGGAATTTTGGCTCGTACAACTCGATGCTCTCGTGTGATGCCTGTCGGAGTGGCTTGGTAGGGGGCGTAGTCCTCTGTCGGTGTCGGGCCGTAGATGGGATGCTGTACACTGGAGCATCCGTTCACGCCTCGAAGCGTCTCTTGCGGAGCCATCTCGTCACCTGTGTAGTTAGACATAAAATGAATATTATAATAATTATCATACCTGCAGAAATTCCGAAACTGACTAAGTAAGAATGTGGCTCTATTTTGGACCAAATGGTGTTATCAAGTTGTGTTTGTATGTTGTGTTCGGAATCTATGACATCTTGAAATAAGTCTTTTGAACTATCTAAAATGTGTTCCTGGGAGATATCTTTTGTGTTGTCGAATGTTCTATATTAGAGTTTAAGGTGAAATTAAAGGGTTTTGAGAAAGAAGCTAGTACTGTAATCTTTTCAGTTCTTATGGCTGAAAGAAAACTGTTTTTTGTTTTGATGATACAATTCTCAGCAATCTGAAGAACACCAATTTTTGCTATATGGACTTCCTGTCGTTGACCGTCACAAATTATTGATATGAGCATGGGTTTCTTTGGGATGAATAACCAAGTATTTGGTATGTATAATTGTTTCCATAAAATGTCTGTTGTAATATTGAAATGCTTTGTTATGCATCTCGTCGAATTAAGATACTGACTGTTAAAAAGTTGCTCAACAATGCAATTTTTATTGAATTGCATGTTCTTCACCGCCACAGGGTAGCAAATAAAACTTGCACCGTTTTTCAAACAATTATAAAATTCTTCTTCGTTTAATTGGAAATATTGTTCGTTGTTCTAGTCAAAACCCATAAAATTTTGTTGCATGAAGATGCTCTGGAATGTGTCATCTTGGTTTCTTTTTGGTACTGGAGTCAAATGTATTAATGTGTACTTAGTCGAGTCGTGTATCGGATAATATGCATACACTTGTATATGTGTCTCATTCTTCGTTAATCTTGTGTTTATAAGATGTGTTTGTACAATTTTCAAATTTGATGGTAGTTTAGTGTTAGCGGCTGTAATTATTTCACTGTTATTTTTAGGTGACAACAAGTTATAAATTGAGGCATTGTCTATGTAAATTTCCAGTAGTCCGTCATAGTTTTCCATGATTTCTGTAATATAGTTATATGCCAATTGATACGCTTGCATGATTTGTATATTAATATGATTTGCATCTATGCTTTTATACCAGGCGTTGTTGTTGATTATATATTGAATCACTTGATTTAACTTATTTTGGAATTTCTCTAATTTTTTATGAATTCTTTCTTCAGTTTGGTTAACTGCTGATATAGTTGAAATCATAAACTTTGCCTGATGGTTTGCAGCTTGTATTAATTGTTGCTGGTTTTTTTATAGAGTGTCAATTTCTTTGTATACTTCATCATTTACTCCGAAGACGGAAGTTAATAGTTGACCAAGTAGTCCTCTAGTCCTCTTTTTCTTCTTCTAGTATCTATGTCTGTTAAATATTGAATCGTTCTCTCGAATTTTGATCTTTCGTCCATTAAATGATTATACAAATCATCGCAATGTGTGTTCGAATTTATTTCTTGATTGTTAGTACAGAGGTTTTTAAATAGGGTCGTTGCCGATGTTATTTTTAAGAAGTCTTGTCTCATATTCTTTTTATCTTAGTTTGTCTCGATTCTGAATGTTCCTCTGTCAATAGTTGCAGTACCAATACTTTCCACATATAATCCTGGGTCGATGTCCTTTAATGTGTAAGTCCATGTGGTAGCAGTCGTGCAAGTTATTTGTAATAATAATAGTAACATAAAAGGTAAGTATGTAAATACCTTAGGTTTTCGGTTTGAAGTTTTTTCTATGTTTACTATGTTACTTGTTACAGGTGTCACGTCCTTAGTCTCATCATTTTCATTTATCGGCAACGGAATCAAAGTATGAATCGAGCGTCTTAGTGTGTTTCCTGTTGATTTTTGTAAGGTGACAACTCTTGTTGCATTATCTGGACCTTGATGTATTTCCTTTATTTTTGCTAGGGGCCACTTGCTTGGGCTTATATTTTCATCTTTTATAATCACTGTCGTTCCTGCTTTCAGATTTTCATAGTTTTGTTTCCATTTGTATCTCTGCTGTAGTTGATGCAAGTAGTCTTTTGTCCAGCTTTTCCAGAGATCTTTTTTCATCTTTTGAATCAATCTCCAAAATCTGTTGACTAAATCTGTATTAATGTTCGTGACTGGATCTGGAATACCAACTGCTTCAAGGCCAATTAGGAAATGGCTAGGAGTCAAAATTGTGTTGTCATTAACAGCTTCATTCATTGGATACAATGGTCGTGAGTTGAGACACGCTTCTACTTGATATAAGAATGTTGTCATTTCTTCGAAGGTTAAGGTGGCGTCTCCAATAACTCGGCGTAAATGACGTTTCACTGACTTAACGCCAGCTTCCCAGATTCCGCCAAAATGTGGAGATGATGCTGGGATAAAATGCCATTCAGTTCCTATATTGGTTAGTGCACTTTGAAATTGAGGAGATTGTGTAATTTCAAGTATTTCTTGATGTAAAAAGTTCGCTGCTCCGACGAAATTAGTCCCATTGTCACTGTACATATGTGAGACATGGCCTCTTCGTGCCATAAATCTACGTAGTGCGGCGATAAATGTTTCCGTTGTCATATCGCTTACTAGTTCAAGGTGGATTGCTTTTGTGGCTAAGCATACAAACACAGAAATGTATGATTTGTACGACTTATGACCTCTACCTTTCATTGCTCGAACTAATATCGGACTAATATAGACTATGCAGTCTACTCCTGTATGACTAAATGGGTAAGATTGTGTCACTCTTGGCGTTGGTAATAGTCCCATTTTTTGTGATGCTGTTTCTGCTCTGTAACGTATACTTTTAAAACATCTATTTATTATAGTTTTTATTTTTCTTTTACCACTTATAATCCAGTATTTTTGACGTACATAGGCTAGAGTTTGCTTATTTCCAACGTGAAGAGTTTTTATGTAAGCGTCTTGTATTATTAGGATTGTTATATATATATATATATAATAGTAAAATTAGTTGTATGACATTTGATTTCTGTGGTTGTCTCTGGTATTGCTTTCTTGATAGGTAGTATGTCGTTCTGTAACCACTGGGGACCTTGCCACCATAGGGTTTGGTTTTCTAATTTTTGAGGTTCGATCCCTCTTGATACTATGTCAGCTGGATTGTCTGAAGAGATCACGTGGTTCCAATGAGCACTGGGTAAAGTGGATTTTATTTCAGCCACTCTGTTTGCTACAAATGCTTGCCATCGCTCTGGTCCTCTTATCCATCCAAGATTTATCATGGAATCTGTCCAACAATAAATTGTGTTCAGTGTCATCAATATGTTTTTAATTAGTTTAGTTAGTAGCAACGCTGCACATAGTTCTAATCGAGGCAATGTTGTCTTATTTCTTTTAGGCGCTACTTTGGATTTTGCTTGAAGCAGTGTTACGCTATATTCACTATTGTATTTTACACGGCAATATACCACAGCACCATATGCTTTTTCAGAAGCGTCACAAAAGCTTTGTAATTCGATATTGTCATAGTTGGTTATGTGACACCATCTCGGTATTTTAATTCTTTCTAGTGTTTTCAAATTATTCTGTATGTCGAGCCATTTTTCTTTGATATTTTTATCAACTTGTTGATCCCATTCAATGTCATTTGTCCACAGTTCTTGCACTAATAATTTCATGATTATTATTATTGGAGCTAACCAACCAAGTGGATCAAATAATTTAGCGACCTCTGATAAGATGAAATGCTTTGTTGGTTGATCGTTTTTGGTTATTGTTATCTTGAAATAAAATTTATCTTCTATTGGTGACCATGATACACCTAAAGACTTTCTATTTTCATCTAATGGCAACTTTAACATGTTATCATCTTTATTCTCTGATAGAATATTTTCTAATATCTCTGCACTATTAGATGACCATTTTCGCAGTTTAAAGCCGCCTTTGTTCAGCATGTGTATTAATTCGATTTGCAACTTTTTTGCTGTTTCTAGATTAGATGTACCGCTTAGTATGTCGTCGACGTAGAAGTCTTGTAATGTAATTTTACTTGCCAACGGAAACTAATTTTTCTCATCTTTTGCAAGCTGTTGTAAAGTCTTAATTGCAAGATATGGCGCACTAGTTGTGCCATATGTTACTGTCGTTAGCTCATATTCGTCAATTTGTTGGTCAGGTAAAAAACGCCATAAGATTCTTTGGTATTTCATGTCGTCATCATGAATCTTTATAAATCTGTACATTTTCATAATGTCGTAACAATATTGATGTCAAGTCCTGCTCTAACCTAGGTCCTTTGTACAGATTGTCATTTAAGCTTATTTTAAGGCTTGTCTTGCTACTTGCGACGAAAACTACACGTAGCTTGGTCGTGAGTGAGTCGTCTCGTATTACTTACTGCCTGATGTGGTATATAATACTTTCCACTCATTTTGTCGTTTTTGGGAACTTTTTTCATGTGTCCCATCTGTATGTATTCATTCATGAATTCTATATATTGGTTACGCAGTGTTTGATTTTTAATGAACTGTTTTTCTAACTGTAAAAGTCTTGCCGCTGCTTTTTGACGCGATTCGCCATATTGTAGGTCAGGATTCTTTAGCGATAATCGCACGGTGTACGTACCATCTTCATTTCTAACCGCCGTATTTTGGTAAAAATTTTCACAAATTTCGTCTTCGTTGCTCAATTAGTCTGAGGAATTTCTTCTAACTCCCAAAATTGTGTAAGTCTTTTTTCGTCTTCATTTGTGCGCGTTTTCATGTTGACAACTTGCATAGTCGGTTTATCAATTTGGTCGTAAGTTCCACTACCAGATAGTTTCCACCCAAATTGGGTATTCTGGGCTATGATTCCATCGTCTACTTGCTCTAGTCCTTGTAGTAATATTTTACTAAATTCTTGGGCCTAATATTATGTCAATAGGCCCCTTCTTATAGTAAGTCGGGTCTGCTATTATTTTGTTTTGCAGGCGTTCTGTCTGTATTTGGTTTAAATTATTACTTGGCAGGGATGTAGTTAATTTTGGTAGTATTACTAGTGTAACGGGTAGTTTATATTCACTAGAATACCTAGGTCGTAGTACAATGTCTATGCAATAATTTGCTGTCTTTGGGTTGTCATCTCCGATGCCTTTTATTTGAGCATGGATTTTTGTCCTTGGATAAGATAATATCTGCGCTACTTCTTCAGTACAAAAGGAAGCTTCAGATCCTTGATCACAAAGTAACCGTACCTAGCAATTGCTGAGTTCCGTCGTAATTCGTTGTTCTGATTAACGCGGTGGCTAATAACATTGCTTTATTTTTAATTTCAGAGGCGAATCCAGACACATTAGCGCTCATTTTTTTAAGTGATAAATTCTTATTCGAAGTCGAGTTTGAAGAGGGCGTTTCCTTGTTTTTGTTGAATTGATTTACTGTGCGATGTAATAGCATATTATGTCCAGCACCTTGGCATATTTCACACTTCTTGTATTTTTCGCTCACGCAGGCTTTTGTCGTGCTGTGGTAAAGACAACGCTTGCACATTTTTTTTTTGTTTACAACATTATTCCGTTCATTGACATCCAATGCCTTGAACTTTGGACAATTATGAATATTGTGATCATTATTTTCACAATACCAGCACAAGTTCCGTTTTTTATTATATTTAAATGTTTGTTTTTCGTTTTGCAGTGGATTCGAAAGCTTTTCCTGGTTGACTTGGTTTTGATGAAAATTATTACTGGAAGTTGTAGCCATATTTGATGTTTCTAAGCATTTAAACCGCTTTTCGAAGAACTTCATTAGTTTTTTAAAGTCTTGAATTTCAGTACTTTCTTTGAGTTGCTCCTCATATTTTGAGTTTGTTTCGTCGTCCCATTTTCGAGATATTAATCTGCATAATACAGGACCCCATGAGAACGAGTCGAGTCCTTGGTTTTTCAAGCCTTCTATGCACTCGTTTACTGTGTCATGAATGTCTCGAAGTTGTACTGAAGTCGCTTTTCTTATTTTAGGTAAGTCGATTAATTTGTCAATGAACTTTGTTGTTATTAACCGTTTGTTGTCATAGCGATTCGTAAGTAACTTCCAAGCTGTTATGTAATTGACCTCATTGATTGGCAAATATTGAATTAGTTTAGCTGCTTCTCCTTGCACATGATTTTTTAGGTACTGCATTTTTTCCGTTGATGAAATGGATTTATCATCATGTGTTATTTTTGTAAATAAATCTTTAAATGTACTCCATGAGTCGAAGTTGCCATTGAATGTAGGTATTTTTATCTGTGGTAGCTTTCCCGTAGATTTAATATTTATAACTTTTGAGTCCACATTTTGATTTTCGTAAAGGTTTTCTTGTAATAGTTCAAGTACGTCTTCATACTTTTTCCGTAAATTTTCGTAGTATTGATTGGTGAAATAATCGTTGCTAGAGATGCCTTGTACTACCATCAATTCGATGTGTAAACCCTCTGGAGAAGTTGTAAGTGCCATATAGGTTTATGTTCGTAGATTGCTTCAATAGTTTGATTAATCTTTGTCGTAAGTTGTTTCATTCGAAATTCTTGAATAATAAATTTTGAATTATTCTGTTTGTCTTCTTCACTCAAAAACTCTTTCTCCATACTTGGTAAGTACGCTTCACATTGTGCCAAGTGGTCCATTGCTTCGTCGTAGTATTTTTGTATATGATTTTCGAAGTATTTCCCTGCGATGTATTTATTTGTCGACAAAAGTTCTTGATCTTTCAATATTTCATGTATTTTTTCTGCTTGTATGAACACATGAGACAGAATTCTTTTTCGATCATCTATATATTGTCTGGTCTTCCTGGCCGCCGAGTCCTTTTTGAGATTTCCCAATATCCTTCGTATTTCGCTGGAGTGTTCTTCTTGGTTTTTGATTAACTTGTTCAGTTCTTGTATCTCCATGATGTACTTCTTTCTTGAGTCCCTATCCTACTCCTAACAGTTCAGCTATTGTCAACACTTACCGCACCTACACCCTTGTCTTGGTATATGCAACTTCTCAATGAACTGGTGAGAAGGTCAGTCCACCGATCTGCTACCACCAAGGGATATATGTAGGATACAGCAAAGTGAAAGGTTTGTCTCAAAATGCAACAAACTGATGCTTTAGTGGATACACCAATCTGCTACAATCAAGACTTGTCAGTCAGTTTCAGTCTAAACCCTAGGGGGTCGCGTTCAAAGTTGCTCGAAGGACCAAAATGTACAGTCTGCCAACTAGTGTAAATGTTTGTATGTATGGGTGTGTGTCGCTGTTGGTCGCACTGGCAAACTGTACATAAATAAATTACCAGGAGAGGGCGAAAACTCCCTAAGAGCCCATAAGTGTATTTACCTACAGCCTATCACCTAACCCTACACAGCCCTAGCCCTAACCATAAAGTGTGATATATAAATATATAAAGTGTCCAGGGAGTCTGCGCCGAGAGACCTAAGGCCACAGACGGATGGTGGGAAGGAATCAGGGTAGTTGTACACGAGGTGCAATGTGTACAGGACAAGATTTTCTCACTGTCGGTCAAGCAGACTCACAAGACCGTCGCGTCACTGGCTAAGGGTGTCTTGGCCACGAGGATGCTACTAGGCATCAGCGGGTCAACCGCTACGCAGGAGATAATAACAACTCGACTGCCGATGAAAGACAATTTTATTTACAATTTGCCTAACTATATATACAAATCCAAGATACACACACTTATTACAAAAATTCAATGTGAGTCGTCTGTGTAAAGTGTCGTTGCAGCAGAATCTTGCAGTTTCTGCATCTAGGTCGCACGTTCGTCGCGTGATTTGCTGACCGAATGTTCAAAGGTTGAACAGTCTTTTATTTCTTTCTCTCTTTCTTTATCTTATTAGTCATTTATTTCATAAAGCAATAAGGGTTAGAATTTTAAATAAAATCTTTGTGAAAATTGTAGGACATAGTAAACGGGCAATCTCTTGGGAATACTGCCGGCAGTTTACTGGAAATTTTGCCGGGAATATTGCCAATGCACTGGGAATTTTCGTATATATGATATTATATGGATAACTTATATTTCCAGTATTTAGGCTATTATAAACTTATCTTAATTCAATATATATGACTCTAATAAAATGAATTAATCAATTATCCCAGTAAATTCCCACTTTGGGAACATTGCCGGCAACATTTCCAGCAAAATTTCCAGTCCCTGGCAATATTCCCGGGCACGGTACATCGCTAGTTCTAATATACTTACATATTATTATGTCTCAATGTAAACAAATTTGCCTCGTAGTTTCCGGCAGACTAGAATAGGACCACTCTAAGTCTTCCTGTGGATGTCGTAAAAGGCGACTAAAGGATACATTCATCACGAACACCAAAACAGGCTTCCGATGCGGGCAGCAGCGTCGGAAGCTAAATCGTGACACAACACTGCGCTCGCCAACCCGCCTGCCAAGCGTGGCGAGTATGGCAAACCCCCCCCCCAATGGAGGTACAAAAATTGACCAGGCCCCCAGTCCCCGGCAGCCCCGCTATTCCTGGCTCCGGTAGCGGTCATGGTAACGGTGGGGCAGGGGGTGCTAAGAATCTCCGGCAGAGATCCGGCTACCACTCCCGTCGACGACTGGCCCTGGTAACACACAACGTCCGCACATTGAGGACTGACTAGAAACTAGCTGAGGTGGAAGAAGAAATGAGTAGGTTATGGTGGGACATTGTGGGGTTGTTTGAAGTCCGAAGAGAGGGCAAGGGCACGACAACCCTAGAGTCTGGTAACCTACTCTATCACCCGGAAGGAGACAAAAAGAAATCCCAGCATGGTGTCGGGTTTCTCGTCCACAAGTCCCTCATTAACAACGTCACAACCATCGAAAGTGTTTCAAGCAGGGTAATATACCTGATACTTAGAGTATCTAAAAGATACTCGTTGAAGGTCATACAGGTATATATGCCAACTGAGGATCACAACGATGAAGAGGTGGATGAAGTGTATGAGGACATCAGTAGGGCCACACATACTTCTGAAACCTATTTTACGGTTGTTATGGGGGATTTCAACGAAAAATTGGGCAAGCGAGGCGATGGAGAGTTTAGGCTAGGAAAATTCGGATACGGAGTGCGAAATAACAGGGGACGTAGGCTGGCTGATGTTTTGGAGCAAGTGGACCTGAATAGGTCCAGCAAAAAAGAACCAGACTCCTGTTAAAAATGAAATCGACTTCATCCTAACGACAAAGAGACGAATATTCAACGATGTCTCAGTGATCCATCGGATCAAAACCGGGAGCGATCACCGAATATTAAGAGGCATCGTGAATATTGATCTCAAAGTCGAAAGGTCGCGGCTGATGAAGTCGACGCTCCGACCGTCGCAGGTTCTGATCGAAAACTCCGAAGGCTTCCAGCTTGAACTATCAAATCACTTCGAAGGCCTCCAGGATTGCGTTACAGTGGACGAGATAAACCAAGGGTTTGTAGAAGCTGTCCAAGCGACGGGATCGAAGGTGTTTAGGTCCTGCCCCAAACGAAAACCTCAGAAAATCTCTGCTCAGACCCTAGACTTAATGGCAGGGCGACGATCAAGGCCACTGCAGACCTCCAAAGATACTGAATCATATCAGCAGCTCAATAGACGTTTACGAAAGTCCTTGCGAAACGATACCCGCTCATTTAATACAAAATGTATTAAGGAGACGATCGAGCAGAACAAAGGCTCCAAAGTCTTCGCAAGGGCTATGTCGGTTGGGCAAAGCCGATTGATGAAGCTGAAGACGGAGGACGGTGGCGTGGTGTCGACAAAGGAAGGGGTTCTAGCGGAGATCGAGATGTTTTATGGACAGCTATATACCTCAGTTTCTCAACCCAGCGAACAAATGGCTAAAGACCCAAGAGCCAAGCTGGCCCGACACTATACCGAAGATATCCCGGACATCAGCCTGTACGAGATTAGGATGGCCCTTAAACAGCTTAAAAACAACAAGGCGCCGGGCGAGGATGGAATAACAGCAGAGCTTCTGAAAGCGGGCGGAACGCCGGTACTGAAAGTCCTTCAGAGGCTCTTTAATTCCGTTTTGCTCGAGGGCGTAATGCCAGAAGCGAGGAAAAGGGGCGTGGTGGTCCTGTTCTACAAAAAAGGGAGAAAACACTTTATTGAAGAACTATAGGCCCATCACGCTTCTGAGCCACGTATATAAGTTGTTTTCAAGGGTCATCACGAATCGTCTCGCAAACAGCTTTGATGCGTTCCAGCCTCCCGAACAAGCCGGTTTCCGTAAAGGCCAGGTTTCCACGGATCACATTCACACGCTGCGGCAGGTTATAGAAAAGACAAGGGAGTATAACCGGCCGTTATGCTTAGGGTTCGTGGACTATGAAAAAGCCTTCGATTCGATCGAAACATGGGAAGTGCTTCAGTCTCTCCAGCGATGCCGTATTGACTATCGGTATATCGAAGTGTTGAAGTGCTTATACAGTAACGCCACTATGTCAGTCCGAGTACAGGAGCAGTGCACGAGGGCTATTCCACTGCAAAGAGGTGTAAGACAGGGAGACGTTATATCTCCGAAACTGTTCACCGTTGCACTGGAAGATTCAAGCTTCTGGAATGGGAAGGATTTGGCATCAACATCAATGGCGAGTATATCACTCACCTTCGATTTGCCGACGATATCGTTGTCATGGCAAGATCGATGGAAGACTTAAGTACTATGCTCGGAGACCTAAATCGAGTTTCCCAACAGGTGGGTCTTAAAATGAACATGGATAAAACGAAAGTAATGTCAACTGTCCATGTCGCGCCCCTACCTGTATGTGTTGGGAGCTCCACACTCGAAGTTGTGGACCAGTATATCTACCTGGGTCAATTGATCCAGGCAGGAAGTTCCAGCTTCGAGGAAGAGTCTTTCGACGAATCCGACTCGGCTAGGCAGCGTTCGGGAAGCTACGCAATGTCTTCTCGTCCAAAATACCTCAGTGCCTCCTCAAGACGGAAGTGTTTAATCAATGTGTGTTACCAGTGATGACTTATGGCTCTGAAACGTGGTCCCTTACTATGGGTCTCATAAGAAGGCTCAAGGTCACTCAATGCGTTATGGAGAGAGCTATGCTCGGTGTTTCCCTACGTGATCGAATCAGAAATGAAGAAATTCGTAGGAGAACAAATGCCACTGACATAGCCCAGCGGATTAGTTCGTTGAAGTGGCAGTGAGCGGGACACATAGCGCGACGAATCGATGGCCGATGGGGCAAAAAGGTTCTCGAATGGCGACCACGTACTGGCAAGCGAAGCGTAGGACACCCACCCACAAGGTGGTTTGACGACCTGAATAAGGTCGTTGGAAAGCGCTGGATGCAGGCCGCTCTAGATTGGTCATTTTGGAAATCGTTGGGAGAGGCCTATGTCCTGCAGTGGATGTTATGCGGCTGAAATGATGATGATGATGAATGTAAACAAAACTTACCAACTGAATTCTCGAAATAGATATTTTGTTATATGTAACAAAAACCATATCCGATCCTTGTAGGAACCAATCAGACCGTCGATATGAACAAATTTTCCTATTGGACCAATGCTTGAAACTCGAAAAAATATCGACATTATCATACAAAAGTGTTTGGCCGGCCCGGCAAATTGTATGAACATGACGATTTATTTTTCGAGTTTCAAGCGTTGGTCCCACAGGAAAAGTTGTTGATATTGACGGTCTGAGTTGCTCCTACAAGGATCGGACAGGGTTTTTGTTACATATTGTATGTACGGCACGACTCAGAAGTGGAGTCCCAATTTCTCATACTGATGGTTCAGAAATTTAGACTCCTTTTTTGAGGCTTACCGTACATACATTAGAAATCCTATCAAATAGAAATGAGGCCGAATGTTATATACTCAACGACCATTTAGCGTGTCATTTCTAATTCTATGAGAATTAATATTCGGTGAGTTTAATCGACCATTAATTTGCGTTATCGTAGTTTGTATTGGGCTAATATATTTACAGCCATATTTTGAAAAGATAAAACGATTTACATATTCTAATAATTAATAATGTCTACGGCTTAACGGATTTTTTAATACCTAGATGTTAATTAATAGCGTTATAGTAATCATTAGGTATGTTATGTAATGTTTGTATCTCTTATATTCTAAGCTTATATTAGATAGTCACGCACATTACGATTATAGGTACCTGTTACTTATAGGTAATCGTAAGGTTGTTATCTACAGAAAGGTGAATAATTTTATGTTACCATGTAGATATCTGTTGCTGCTTGGTGGCAATACAATTTATCATATATACCTTGTCCAGCCATAAATATTGTAAAAAAAGAAAAAAAAATCTATTGCAAATAACATTTATTACTTTTACAATGTGTTAGTTTAATACATAAATATAAAACAATTCAAAATATAAAATGCTCATTCGAAGTGGTCTTCATTGGCTGCAATACAGTCCTTTAAACGTTGAGGCCAGTTATCAATAGAAGCACGCACTCTTTCCAGGGGAAAATTCTTCACAGCCAATCGTATGGATTGTTTGATGAACTCCAAATTATCATGGCGTTTAGAGCAAGCCGTACTCTCTAAATCTGACCATAAATCATAATCCAGCGGATTAAGATCGGGTATAGACAAGGGCCAGTCTTCACCTCTGATGAAGACGAAAACGTTCAATTCCAACCAAGACTGCGTGGACCGAGCTTTGTGACCCGGTGCCGAGTCTTGCTGGAAGGACCATTCTTGGTTATTGAACATGGTGTTGTTAAGGGGCTTAACTACCTTCTTAAGAATGGTACGAGTATATTGATACACTTGTGCCGATGTTTTGATACCTTTTTTACAAAAGTATGGCTCAGTCATTCCTTTATAACTAACTCCACCAAACCATCACTGAAGTCGGATAATGCCCACGTTGCACTAATTGGGAAGCTTTCTTATAGCTTTGAACATAGATACGGTCATTTTGTTTATTAAAATGTTGCTCAAATGTAAAAATTTTCTCATCCGTAAACAAAATTTTTCCGTGACCTCCCTTTTCGTACCGCTTCAGTAGTTGTTTCGATTTTACCACCCTATTCTTTTTTAAATTATCAGTCAAGAAATGACCAGTTCGTCTCTTATAGGCTGCAAGTCCTAAGTCATCTTTTAAAATACGAGACATGGTTCTAGGTGCTATCTTCATCTCCCATGATACAATCTTCTGCTTTCGGACAGGATTTCTTCGAATTCTTTCCCTTACTACTTTGACCACCTTTTTCGTACGAACACACTACGTGGACGGCTAGATCTTTTTCTGTTACAAACAGGAGGTCTCATTGTACCTTTTAACCGAGCGTATGGAGAGTTTTAAAATTTGCATTTGGCTCCATACCTACTTTGTGTAATGCAATCACAGCGATTCGGTTTTCTTTATCACCCCACTCCATTTTAATATCGCAAAATATTGTACAATGTATTGGCGCCAAAATAAGAAAGGACAATGAAAAATCATATAAAATAACGGATTCGAAATTCAAATGTAATATTTTGTTTATTTTTAATTGTAGCAGTATTTATGAATAGAAAAATAAAAAAAGAATACTAATTCCTCTTCCACGGGTGTCGTAAGAGTTAGGCGGGTAAGGGAAGTAAGAAGTGACTAAGGGAAGTAATAGGTAAGGTAACACAGAATTGGCAGAAGTGTCGTATGTGTAACGACGTGTAATGCAATCACATACCATATGTACCTAATTGTGTAATTCTAACTGAAAAAATGTTAATCTAGCTACATGTTAATTTTGCATGCCTTTGTTCGAGGCAGGAAATTATTGTACGACTTTGTAATTTATAAATAATTTTATACATTTTTTACATCACACCAAAACACCCTCCAGTGATAAATTTGTTTGATGGAAAGCTGAAAAGGTATAATAAATAAATATATACGGAAAAATTATTAATTGAGCTAGCCCCAAAGTAAGTTCGAAAATTTATGTTATGGGATACTAACTCAACGATACCATATTTTTTTTGTTTATTTCATTTCATTTCTTTATTAGCACACAAAACAGATAACAATCATATTTTGTTAAATAAGTACAATAAATTCTTAGCGTCGATCTAGATTGTTTTCCTTATATATGTATGCCTAAAAAGTCTAAATACAATTCAAATCACAAGGTAATGCGCTAGAGAATGACAGAATTTATAGATAAAATTAAAATATTAAAATTTTATAATAGATATATTTTATAGATGCACATCCAAGGCCCAGGTCAATCTGAAAAAGATCATTTTCCATTTTGACCTGACCGGGGATCGAATCCTGGACCTCTGTGACAGCCTGGCGTGATGACCACTAGGCCATTGAGGCCGTCAAGAAAAGGTGGGATTGAAGAAAAAGAAAGATGTGTTTAAGCACGAACAAATCGGATATACACAGATATATACCCATAAACCTTCTCGAAAATAAAAACTGCACTTTAAGATCGGCCTTGTTAATATTTTTATTCACAATCAATACAATCTTAAAATAGCAGTTTTCTGTAAAAACGTGTCAAACAATGTAAATAAATAAACTTTTTACACTAACGCTTTCAGAGGAAGTAAGTATATCAAGTAGATTCTTGTTCTGTGTACGTAGAGAGTTATCTTTAGAAAGATGATTATTCGCTCAGATGTGTTCGTATTCTGCGCCACGTTTCTAGTTAACTGTAATCAAAGACACTCATGAATTGCTCTGGTGTTATTTAGATGGGATAATGCAGTAATAGATGGGTTTATGGGCATGTACAGCTATGTATTAGCACTTTAGGAACAGTTAACTTGACGGACAACGACGACATTCGTGGAACTGTATGAGACTGATACTAAATAAATTTTACCTCATCGCTTCTTGTGAATCGTATGTAGGTAATGTAGGGTGAAAGTCAAATTTCAACAATTTTTTAAATGTTTTATCACAAACGCATCATGTAGGTTTACTATAAGTACTAGTACAGTCAGCCAAAGAGATATCTGAACAGGCCCTCTATCTATATCTTGAATTTTCTCTGAAACTGAAAATAATATTAACATGAAAATGTATATTCAAAAAGAATTCATTAAAATCTTTCTGAATATACATTTTCATGTTAATATTATTTTCAATTCGAGAGAAAATTCAAGATATAGGTAAAGGGTCTGGTCAGGTATCTCTTTTGCTGACTGTACATAGTAGTTTTTGTTACATGAGCTGTCTCACTATGATGAGATGACCCGTTTCGGAGATCTTTATTATATATATTCATAACGTGGAAGGGACATTCTCGTAATAAATCGAACTACAGGCTATATTAGATGACAATAGTATAATGAAATTAGAATAACTGTTAAAAAACAAAAAATAATTTCGGCATTTACATACAAATTGCCCGGGCGGCTGGACACTTTTGTATGGAAATGCTGAAATATGTTTTTGTTTTTAAGACTGTTATTTTAATTTAATTATACTATAGTGATCTAGTATAGACCGTGGTTCGATTTATTACGGGTATGTCCCTTCTACGTTGTCTATAACTAATATGGGGTAAATTTCTGAAGTAACGCATAAATATTTTACATATCAATCCTGTTTTTATTACTGACATTAATTTTGTATGGGAAAATGTTTTTTCTTTTATATTATTTTTTCGTAAATTTTCCTATGTTTTTATAAGTTATTCTACTATTCAGGACGGAGACAAATACAACGAATCAAAAACCATGAAAATCGGTTCTGCCATTCTCGAGTTATAAGTGTTTAAACAAACCCAACTTTGTTTTATATTTTAAATGTATATATATATAGTAGGTACCTATACAATTATGATTTGAACATACAAATTATAAAACCCTCGTTACAAATAAAATTAAGTGAGTTTTTTTAGGATTAGACCATTTACAGTTGTCATCAGGTTGACATCAGCCCAGCAATCATAACGTGAATAGTATCCGGTTTGTGCTTACAATCTTCTCGTAGTCCGTTGGTGAATCATCAGTTTAAACTTAGAGATCCTCGGCTTTTTCTGATATAGAATATCGGAAATATTAGAATATGTACGTACCTTTCTAATATTGATATATATAGATCACTTTAGCTGTTATTTGTAATCATCTATTATATTTTACAGTATGTTTAATTTCAATTGATTTCTGTGGTAAAATTGCAACTTATGATTTAAATTATATTAATTTAAAATATTAACCAACAATATCCAAAGCTGCAGTAAATTATTGCAACATTTTTAGGTAATTAGTAGGTAGACAGTTTAGGTAAACTATCTAGCTTATTAGTATTAAATAATCTTCTAATAATAAATATGTTCTTTTGTTATATGAATATCAATACGTATAATGAAAAAGTAAAAATCGCGTGTCTGTACATTTAATAAATTTATAAAAAAATGAGTGTGGGCGATACAAAAAAGTAACTAGCACAAAAACGAAAAAAAAATTGTCTGTCTGTATGTATGTTCACGCTAATCTTCGAAACTACTTGACGGATATTTACGCAGTTTTCAAATAGAATAATAGATTAAGCTCAGCTCAGAGCGATATATAGGGTTTGTTTAATTGAAATCTGATATCAGGAAAAAAATGTCGTCATTTTTTAATTTCACAAAAAAATTAAGTTCCGGCCACATAGAAAATAAATAAACAAGAAATAAACAAAACCGAAATTATCATGTATTTCATGACATTCTTTTTTACAAAATGGTTTGGTCATCTGTGTTATCACTTACCTATTGTATTTAGATTTCAACAAATCTTTTTTCAGAAATAAGATGTACTAAAATGCAGTTTCAAAATAAACTATGATTTGTCAGTTAAATTGCGTAGCCAGAGCCTGCAACTTCATACAATTAGCTTGTGAGCTCAAAAGAGTAGGTGGAATTTTAAAATTTGATAATTCCTTGAAAATATTAAATTTAGTCGATGATTGAATTTGTGTGCCGTGATCAATGAGTCGTGCCTTAGGACGGGCGGGTTAGCTCATCCGGCAAGCATTTTGGTGGTTTTTGTGAGGATACGCTTGCGGAAGGCCTCGCCGAACACGACTTTAAACAAATGACGGCATGCGCCTGCTTAGGTACTCGAAGATTTGCTTTTCCCTTCAGTGTTCCAAAAGAGGCAGTAAATGATAATTTTATTCTAAAAAAACCTACAATTTTAGCGGACTTTTATTTATGTCTGCAAAGACATGAGGTCAGTTATTGTTAGATTTTTTATAATTCTCACGCATGTTACCCAGAAATAGTTTTATTAAAGCTTTAAAATATTTTTACGATATTTTTTATATCGATATTCGAAGCTGCACGCAACAAGAGGCCATTAATAAAAATATGATAATTATAAAATTATCATACAACATAGAAGTTAACGACGCAATTACAATATTATTGTTGTGATATGTTTTTGCGACAAAGCGCATTCATTGACGAAAGGTTAGGAGACGGCGACGTGCTGCGCACGCGCATCCCGCTTTGTATTAGACATCAACGCTAGCGTAATCCGCTCATTACGCGAGCGCCGTGACGCGCCAATGTCAATGGTGGACAGCTTTTCTTTGAAACGGTGACTTTGACACCAGATGTTCATTAATTTTAAGCAACATTGAGTTTTGTGAATTACTTACTGTGTTATAATGTTTCACGTTCCACACAATACCCTTCAACATAATGTATTGGTATTTTCGTCAAAAAAGGTTATTATATTATAAACGATAGGGTGTTCAAATGCGAAAAAGTTTCTGTAAGATATACACTTTCGTACGATATATATAATGTATAGCTACCCAAGAAGAAAAACCGGCTAAATGCGAGTCGAACTCGCGCACGAAGGGTTACGTACCATTATCTATAAAAAAAACACGTTTGTTGTATGGTAGCCCCACTTAAATATTTAAGTATGTTAAGTATAGTGGCAAAAATACATCATCTGTGAAAATTTCAACTGTTTAGCTATACCGTTAACATGAGATTCAGCCTGGTGACATACAGACAGACGGACGGACGGTCAGCGGACGGACGGACAGACAGATAGTGGAGTCTTGGTATATAGAGTATAGGGTCCCGTTTTTATTCTTTGGGTACGGTACCCTAAAATTCATCTCTCATACAGCCGACGGAGATTATTTTTTTTTAATAAATGCTCGTATATCGCATTAATTAGCGTTTTAAATTTTATTGCTTGGGGAAGTTGTTTACTCTTATGGACTAGTTTAAGTACTTAGTTAGCTTTTCTGTAATATCATATACATATTTTTTACAAGATACACTTTTTATTTTACTTGGGTAATAACTGTTCTCCGTCAGCATTATCTACTGTGAGACTACGATTAATGAAATGTATACGTCGGTATTAAAATCGATTATGTAATTAAGTAATAATTATACAAAGTTGCCAAGACCTGACGTCAGGCGCCGGCGCACCGCGTATTAACAGAGAAGCGACTTTACTTTGCGGGTAGTTGAATAGGTTTTTCACTTTGAATACAGGCTGTCCATTAATGGGCTTCGTTATGAAACAAGCTGGTGCTCTCAGCTGAAACGCAGTGAGATTGGTTTTCGCGGTTGGCTTCTATTAATCGTAATTTATGAGCCAAGCTCAAGTCACGCCAAAGCACGAAGCAGGAGTAGTCATGATGAATGTCACAATGAGTCATACCAGTGCATCATCATCGCTTCTTATAAAAGGGATTTTAAAATGTTAGATAAATGATCTTTATTATGTTTGAACATAAGTTATTATATTTTGAATGATGACTTAAATTCCATAACCAAGTCTAAAATAATTCCGTAATTTACGAGAGAAATCAATATCGTTGACGTCGATTCAGAAATACCACGACAAAAGTTCAGAAACCGACTCACCAACATAACGTTCGCGTGGTCTGGAAAACCAACATAACGGTCACACATAACAAAGTTAATTTACATATCTTATCGGAATATGCTAAATATGATTTATCGGAAGACATTTCTACAATCAATAAAACTTATTTAACGCAGACTTGCATATGTTATAATAATAGTTTAGTGTTCAATAAAGCAATATCTTTGGGACATTGTAAATTATGTCCATAAATGCATAAAATATGCAATTTTATATCATCTGGTATGGTCAATAGGACAGGTCGATACTATTCATAAAAGTTAACGGGTACAGTAACATTGAGTTCTTTTAATTTTTACGACTGTTAATTAAGAAAGGCTGTATTATTAGCCGGTCTCAGAGCTGGAAGTATGAATAGCGCTGTAATTTGCATAATGTTACCGTTTATGTAATTTCAAATTTTATGGACAATCAAGGCAGATCGGGCGGTCTCTATTTGCAAGTGTGCAAATTGATGAAAAACATTGTTATTTGATTGGATTATGCGTTCATATTTTATTTTTTAGATACTCTAATTTACCTAGATAAATTTATTTTTACTGAATACAATAAGTACCTTTTCATTACCTATTCATTTCATGTAAGTATTATGATCATTACAAAATTCCTGACAAATATGAAGTTCTCCCCGAGTTGAGAATAACGTAAGAAATGCCTGAAGGAACATGTATTATGATGTGAAATCGTTTAGCGACGTTGGCGAGCGCACCCAGCGATGACAAATTAACTAATGCACTAGACGTGAGAACACGCTAATGACAAAGAACACCGAGCGCAGCGCGGGTTCACATGCCGCACGAGATTTTCGCAATACCAGTACAGTATTTACTCACTCGCTTGTTCTTCTCTAAGGATAAGCGGATCACCCACAATGCTCGTAAAATAAGATTAAAATAAAGTTCTCCTTCAAAAATCTATATGAGAATCGGCTCGTGGCAAAGACCACCAAGGTTAAGCAAGCCAACATGCGTCGCCACTTCTGCTTTTTGCAAAGCTCTAGGCAGAGATAGTTATCGAGGTGTGAGACCACTCAAAATGAATATAAAGAAAATTATTCTAAGTATTTCTTTATCACACTCACTACACTGGCGGTCTTATCTTACGAGTATAATAACATTTTATATCTTTCTTTTGTTACCTTGAAATCTTTCGCTTTTAGGTAAATACAACTTTTTTCTGTTAATAAACTGTAAATGACATACTTTAAAAGTGAATTATTACTTAATTTAGAGTAAATTGACGAAACATAAAACATAATGTAACGAAAGATAAGAAGTTATTACGGCACCCTTTTTTATAGAAAATAATATTTGATGAAGGTTGTATCTTAACAGGAAAAAGAAAACTTTAAGGTTAATTGATCTTTATTTAAAGTAGGTAGGTACCTAAATGTTGATTCCCAGATTCCCACGTTATTAATCTTAGTTTTCCCAGCAGTAGGAAGATTAAGGCTGCGGATGATGATGATGATACTAAACGTACGTAACGTCTTTTAGTTTTTTATTTGCATATATCTGTCGCAGACGGATGAATAAAAGGGGGCAGAGCGTGGCGTGATCGGCATCTGATATCTCAAGTGACGTAAACTACCCACTTAGTTACTTACAGTACGAGAACAAACTGATGTCAGGATGAAAACTTACTTACAGTCACGTCACCTTACCGATGCCGCCACATGAGAGATCTTACGTGAGCCTTATAAAAATGTGACGGAATTCCAGTGCCCCGCCTCCGCACTGAATCATGAATCGCAACCACCATGTCTGGATTCCCTGGCCCCACAGAATTGAATATTGTGTATACACCTGGGCTTTCCGTCTTGCTTAAACAAACTGTCATTGTAATAAATCGGTTCACCAATCCACATCTATTACAATAATCACAATTAAATGAGTCATGGCCAAGCTACAGCAAACTACACAAACGAGTTGTGCACGATACGGCCGCCTGAACAAGACTGTCCCTGTCGCTAGGTCGACCGGTCTTATAACTTGTTGCTAACGAGTATTGCCATTTCAAATCCAACCGTTACATTTTGTAGTAAACAACTTTCTCTCTGCGCGTGTAAAATCATAAAAACGGGAATTTTACATTGAACTCTCCGACACGGCGATTCTGACAAGTCACACGTCCCAGTGTGACGCATTTGAAAATAATTGAACCTAACTGCAATATCAAATCATCTCTACTCGGCCTATCCTGATCAAACGATTTAAGACAGGGCTTAAAACAAACTCTTTTAATAAACCAAAACCTTTTTCTTTAAAAATTAAGCTTACATCATTACTAGGGATGATCACAAACTTTTTACCAACTATGAAATGACCACTGACCATTATTCACTCACTATTCAACCACACTTCAAAGAATTAACCATTCTTAAGACTCTACTTGCTCTGTTAAAATACTCCTGTCGACTCTATCGATCATGGTCATCTCTATCACCTAATTCGAGCAAAAGGACTCATGCCACCTTCGCAAGGTGACGTAATCTCAGAAGCGGTCGTCCTATCGCCTAATTCGAGCAAAAGGACTCATGCCACCTTCGCAAGGTGACGTAATCTCAGAAGCGGTCGTCCTATCGCCTAATTCGAGCAAAAGGACTCATGCCACCTTCGCAAGGTGACGTAATCTCAGAAGCGGTCGTCCTATCGCCTAATTCGAGCAAAAGGACTCATGCCACCTTCGCAAGGTGACGTAATCTCAGAAGCGGTCGTCCTATCGCCTAATTCGAGCAAAAGGACTCATGCCACCTTCGCAAGGTGACGTAATCTCAGAAGCGGTCGTCCTATCGCCTAATTCGAGCAAAAGGACTCATGCCACCTTCGCAAGGTGACGTAATCTCAGAAGCGGTCGTCCTATCGCCTAATTCGAGCAAAAGGACTCATGCCACTTTCGCAAAGTGACGTAACCTTGCCCCCCTCATCGATTGACGATCACCACGTTGCCTCCCCAGAGCAAACAACTACAATTTAGTAACTCGACAAAATAGTGGTCAATGGGCTCACACTTACTCATTCGCTTTTAATTTAATGCCCGGAAAGTATACTGATTTATAAAGTACTTGAACAGGTGCAAAATCGTCATAAATGGGAAGCACTCATCACGTCGCTCACCAATCGGCAAATGGCTGAAGGGGAAATACGACAAAATACATCTTAACTGGGTAACTAGTAGTCAACAAAAATAAACCTGTACAGAGCCATTTACATTGGTTTTGCACTAAGGCTATCGCAATAAGAATATTGTTAACGCATTTGCAATCTAACCTATTTGGTATAGACTTCCTAAAAATAAAAATGGTATTGCTTATCGGATTATTGTAACGTGTTTGTAAAATCTTTTCGAAAAGTAAATTATCAGAATGATTACTCGTCTTGAACTGTCTAGATTAAAATTTATTCAAGTAACGGGATTTTACTTCAAACAACACAGCAATTAAAGTGTAGTTTTAAAATAATATTACGCACATAGTAAACAGTGAAAAGCCCTCTTTAAATCATGTCAACACCATGATCATGACCATTGTAGACTTGCCGACGTAGCCGTTACCACCTTAGCATCATCATTACCCGCTATCAATGATGATATCGTCATCATCATCACCGCCCTTTCATCATCAACAGCGTCAACATTTTCATCATCATCACCTTGTCATTATTGATGATAAAACCATCATCATCACCAACTATTCATCATCGTCGTCATCATCATCATCATCAGCCACCGTAAGTCCAATATTGAGAAAATGCTGGGAGAGGTTATCTCTACTACTATACAAAGAATGAGTACCTTATATCATCTTTGACCAGTATTCACGCGCCACAGTACTGTATTGCAAGTTCATAATTCTCAATACTCAAAAATGACTCAATTTGCTACGAATGGTAATCTGGCGCCACGGTCGGCTCCGTCCGATACCGACTTATGCCACCTCATTGACAATAACTTCGGGCGTCAACCGACAGCGACTCATGCCACCTCCAGTGACGATAACCTCATGTTGCTTCTACACAACAACCAATATTTCGGCTCCAACCGATCGTTAGCTTACTAAGTTTTAGCAAATGTTACACACTCTTCGTAAAACTCGCGTACTCAAAACCAATTTACTGCTTGAATAGTGGTCAAAAAACTAGATTTCATAAAACTTTACACTTAAAAACTAAAGGATTTAAAATTAATTGCACTCTGCTTTAAAGTCGAAAATAAAATGAAAACTCACCAAATTTTATTGGCGATCCAGCAGACAAGCCATGTGCCGCGAGCACAGACACACATACACGAGATCCGCTCACATTTTTTCTTTACTTCACCAGAAATTTCCAGCACCTGCTGCGTACCGCTGCTAGCTCCCATCCGGCCGTAACATTGTAATCACTTGTTAACACTTTAAAACCTTACCTCGAGAACTAACGCTCTGAACAACGGGCAAACCACAAGTAGCATTCAACAGGATCTTCTTCCGATGTGAGCTCCAGATACAAATCTTACCTCAAATGTGAGCTACAAGTCCAGATCTCACTTCTGATGTCGCAGACGGATGAATAAAAGGGGGCAGAGCGTGGCGTGATCGGCATCTGATATCTCAAGTGACGTAAACTACCCACTTAGTTACTTACAGTACGAGAACAAACTGATGTCAGGATGAAAACTTACTTACAGTCACGTCACCTTACCGATGCTGCCACATGAGAGATCTTACGTGAGCCTTATAAAAATGTGACGGAATTCCAGTGCCCCGCCTCCGCACTGAATCATGAATCGCAACCACCATGTCTGGATTCCCTGGCCCCACAGAATTGAATACTGTGTATACACCTGGGCTTTCCGTCTTGCTTAAACAAACTGTCATTGTAATAAATCGGTTCACCAATCCACATCTATTACAATAATCACAATTAAATGAGTCATGGCCAATCTACAGCAAACTACACAAACGAGTTGTGCACGATACGGCCGCCTGAACAAGACTGTCCCTGTCGCTAGGTCGACCGGTCTTATAACTTGTTGCTAACGAGTATTGCCATTTCAAATCCAACCGTTACATTTTGTAGTAAACAACTTTCTCTCTGCGCGTGTAAAATCATAAAAACGGGAATTTTACATTGAACTCTCCGACATATCGATATTTTATTGTTCGTTTTCATGTAGAGTTATATAGAAACTGCGTTAATATAACGTAACATCTATCAGGTCTACAGGACATTATTTTATTTAGTGTAGCATTTTTTTCTTGTGGATACATTTTAAAATAAAAAGCAAAAAAAGATCATATCAAGTTTCGGGATTTATTTCCAGCAAAATAAATAACATAGAAATGACATGTGTAGACATAAAGGGTATACTTAATACTTATCTCACCGCGGTGGAGACATTGTATGATATATTTTAATCTATAATGAGTATAATTATGATAAAAGCAGATTGATCGTGACAGCAGATCGTTATGCATTGATGAGGTCGTCTCGTGTGTGTAGAGTCAGTCATATGCTCGTTGCTCGCTATGTCGGCATTACAATTTGAGGAGCTACCTGAATTTTTCGGGGTCCAGTGCTGCCCCCATTTGAAATAAATAAAATAAAATGGGGGCAGCAAATAAAAAAAAATGTTTTTTATTGCACTTTTGCGAAAAACGGCTACTTTTAACAAAAAATGCTATAAAAAGCTTCACCTTCTCAAGATATAAACACTTCAAAATATAAACAGTAGTTCATAAAATAGTTTTAAGGGTTATCTGGGGTTATATTAAAGCAAAATTTTAAATGATATCTCCGTTTCTTTTCAAATGATTTATGTCATATGGGGGCAGCACTGGATCACAAAAAATTCCAAGTAGCCTCTTAAGAAATATAGCAAAGGATTCGTGTGGCATGTGAGCCTGCATATCGTACCCTTGAACCTAAGTGGCAACTCGCGGCCGCGTTGAATGACCCCGCGCGCAGGCGTCGTTGCGCGACCGCAGCGCCGCACCGCGCTAATTGTTATGTAACAGCCGACTTACGCCGCTTACACACCCAAAATATTCCATACATGCCAATTTCACATCTTCTTAACAAAATATACACACTTAATTGGCCTTCAAAATCCCCTCTCTCGCAATATCGGGATGCGTAAACAGGTTCCTGGAACGCGAATGCAGCTTTCTTGCGAACTCCGAAGGGAGGGTGAAGTCACTGAACTTCGCATGCTGTATCTCGTTCCTTACTTCATAGTTCTTGTGATTGTAAAATTACCTTCGTGAGATGCAGTTATTACAAAGTATGACGTAAGAATATTTTGAAATTCTTTCGCCTAACTATAAGTACATTGATTTTTTTAAGCAAATAAATAATACGAAAATAAACATTACTTTTTGGCAATGTAGTAAGTAAGTAGTTAGTAATTTGTAAAGCTCTAGCTTGAAAATAAATGAAGTGGCCTTCTTTTTTTGAAACCATAAAAAAGAAGTGAACCACAACTTGATCTAATTTCCTATAATAGAAACATTTTGTAGAGCATCAATTCAAGATCTCAAACTCTACATTCCGAATATGAATTATATTACCGCATATCTAACCCGAAGGTAGTAGTAGCAGTAGGTAGTTATATTTTTTTACGAACCTAGTGTATGTGTTATGTATAGTCCTACTCTTAGCTATGAATACCGACTAAAATTATGATTATTAAAATATATACATACATATTTCATTTGTTTACAATAAACACCGCATTAGAACTGTTGTGTGCCCATACAAATCAGCCGGAGCCCAGGGCACGCATCAATTTAGGCGTAAAGTGATGCAGTTATATGTTATTCTCGTTATTTATTGGGCAACAGACAGCGCGAGCGTCGCCGCGGGCTCTTGTGCTAGAATTTAGATTGATATTTTTTGTAAGTTAACTCGGCCACAATAAGATGACAGCGGCAACAAGAGGAGTGCGAAATAAACTTCGTCGTAACTGAAAGTATCAAGGTGAGGCGATGGCGGGCGCCGAAACTCGGCTAACAGTAACAGTACACCCACGATTGAGGCAAAAACTGCACCCAGACCAAGATCGAATGCCACCACCGATACCACCTTTGTACTCTTCCCATTCAAATTAATTACATCAACTTGTGAATGGAGATACCAGTCGATGATACGTTCCATGTAAATATATTCATTCAATGATAAGGATTTAATTACCTAGATATTTTGGAGCAGACCTTTCACTGAAACATGACTGTACACAAACTCGATTGATATTTATTGAATAATAGAGGAGAAAGTTTCATTATTGAAATGAATGACGAGGCGATTCTTAATACGCGTTTCGATTTGCCATATGTTTTACAGTAGACCAATAAGCATTTGTTTGTTGTACGTATAAAGTATATTTGATTTGGACACTTAATTTCTATTTTGAAATTGGCGTAGTCAAAGACAATCTGATTAACTTACTTTTATGTGACATCTTTAATATTTAAAATGTTATAAAACTAATTAAGGTTGCAACTTGCAACATTATTATACAAACATTACTATTTAGTATTTGTAGTACATCTCCTACATTACTGTTTAGTATTTTAGGACCTACATAGGTCTATTTTATATAGAAAAATTAAGAACCTGAACAAAAATTACTGGCAGTTTCATACATATACCGCGATGGCGACCGCTGCAATGAGCGTTGGGGTGGCAGCGTCCGTCGCGACTGCTTGTGCTGCGTCCGCTTTCTCGGCCTCATTCTTGACCGCGAGTCGGAAGGCACCGTGTTCTCATAGTCGACAAACCGATGTATCTATGTCGATTGCTTGTAGGCGGCCTTGAGCGTCAACCATTAATTTGTGTGCAGAGCCGACATCGCGGTCCCGTTACGGCGAGCGCCTGAATCTCGTGCCCACTCCACAATATCTGAAGATAGTATCACCAACCGTAGCCTGAGATATCACACAGGCTATCACGAAGAATTTTTTTTTGTAAAAAAATTAACGGTTCTTGACAGTAGGTAATTGAAGTGCTCATGAGAACGATGCGATGCGACGCCTTATGAAAGGCTGCAGTAATTTAATAGATTAAAGTCATGTTTCGAGCTTACCTTATTCACACGCAGATCATCTCGACATAATCGGTGCTGTGCTATGTCAGATTGGCGGGAAGCTCGCGGGCCCTGCAGTCACCGTGTTTGCCAGCTTTTCTTGAGATAATAGGAAGATTTTTTATGACATGACGGCATGTATCGCATTGTTTGCGGATGCGAACACAAATACTGATTGATTTTAAAATCCTCAAGCGATTGTTTGATTTTCACACGCGATAGTATGTACTGAACTCTGCATATTTCGGACATTCATTATGTTGATAGAGTTGAATTGGAAGATTTGAGTAGTTAGTTGGCACGTCGTTTGTTATTAAATATGAGTAGATAAGTTTTTGTTAGTCGGTTAAAGCGATAATTTATTTGAAATAATTTGCCGATCTTAATACTATCAATACGAGATATAGTAGTCGTATCTCTAACGTCGCTGACGGGCCGGCGGCGCTGGGATGGCTCTGCTGCCGTGCTCATGTGTCTCTGTGACCAGAATTCGTATACACAGCCTGGGAGTGCTCAAGACAGTGCTCTCATTTGGCCAGGGAAAACCTTACCATTTTTACGCGCAACGCTTTGCAACTACGAATAAAGTCATGCATTTTAAAAACTATGCGGAGGACGATTTGCATAGATAGGAATTAGATTACTCTACATTATATTAAGTATTCGTTGTAAATCCGCAAGCAGCAACGTGTTGAAAAGCGGACCTAGATAGGCTCCAATCCAAAGAATTTGACTAAAATGTTCCCATCGCTTTGATGAATAAATTTTAGCACTGATGCTTTACGGTTCTGTCTCTTTTGTTTATTGAACTTGGTTTTGCAGTAAACGCCCATTTACACAGTGCACATTTCTTGCCTTTAAAGCAATAGACCGGGTTCGATTACCGGTCAGGGCAAGTTGGAAATTGGCCTTTTTCAAATTGTCCTGGGTCTTGGGTGTTTATCTAAATATGTATTTGTCATAAATATAGTATCATTGAGTTAGTATCCCATAACACAAGTCTCGAATTTACTTTGCATTGTCTAAACTAAACGTCAACCATACGTTAATCTATTGCTTCAATTAAATTGTAAGCAACATGCAAGAAACTTGTACTGTATAAATGGGCCTTAGTCTTTGTATTTTAGATATTGTCAAAGTTCATGTCATCAAGTGGTGCAAAATCAACAATGCAACATACTTAAGCACACAGAGTTTGCATTTCTCAGATATTTTTATCGATTTTGTTAATCATATAAGTAGGCATATTAAAGTGAATATCCATTAAATTTTCCAGCTAAAAGAAATATGATAGCACCGGACGGTGGTAATGCGGCGCAGGCCGCGCAAGCGCAGCGGAGGAGGTTGGTGCGACACGACGCGGACGAGCCCGAGCCGCTCCGTCGTCGACGTGAGCCCATTGTTGCCTTAATACATAATTAGTTAGGTGCCGTTACCTAACACGATCAACCGCCACTGCTGACCGGCGGCCGGCCCACATCGCTGGATCACTTAAAAATGCACTGCACTACTAAAAAATGTACAAAAGTAGTACACACAACATGCCTCAGTAGACTTGTATTTTGTAGTTTACTTTTATTAATGTTAGTGGGGCGCCGTACCATGGATGTCTTCGCCTCCGGCTAAGATATTACCGGCACCCGTCATCACAATAAAAAATAATATTATGAATGTTGTTCGTGCTTGAACTACATACATGTATGTTATTAGAACAATTTGCTCTTGATTTTATTGATTGAAAGATCTTAACTAACTAATACATTAATTAAAGTCGATAGGTGGTTACTGGTTCTGTATTTTCATTGTGATATTTGCAAATAAAATAAATATTTACAGAATCGAGCTTTCGTTAACTTCTCTAGTCTTAAAAGCAATGTGTCCTTATATAAAATAGATGTAAGTATGAGCTAAACATCCTAATCATTTCTATGCATACCAATTCTTAAATCCACTTAAGCTAACCACCTAAAAATGGTGCATCTTCCGTCTACATAATTCCAGTAAATTGCTGAACTTTATTCTCATGAGAGAATGGCTTTAAACGATAACGGGATGGATTGTTAAAGCACTATAACATACGAGTAAAAACAAAAGGCGGAAATACATGCTTTAGAAATGACGTCTATTAATAGTGATGATCATCCTCTTAGATCAACAGCGCAGGCATGTGATAATGCTGATAATGTCTGTATTACCATCCATAAGTAGCGAGCTTTGAAAAAAATTGAAGGTCAGGCAGAATGTTAGTGACAATACTCATCGTCATGCACCGATGACGACGTATAGCGATAGTGAATTATTTGTTAGTCTTAATGTCATTATTGCATTACATTGTAATAAATGAACATTAGTAAGTGATTAAGTAAGTTATACTGTGGGCCGGAGACGGGACTCTGGCCGGATGTGGGCTGCGATATACCTATGTATGTAGAGGTTTATTGCTAGATATAAGCACGAGAATGACTGCGCGATACGACCTCCATGGGAATATCAAGTTTTAGGTTCATACCTACTTAACAGTAGAGTTAAATTAGGTGGGTATATTTGTCTGTGTTTGTGTATATTTCTAATAATATAACCTTAAGAAAAAAAAGGCTTTCCATAAAGCCTTTCTTAGTTTTGTAACGAACTAAATTAATTTTGAGTCCTCGTACTAATCTATTTTTAGGAAATCAGAAGTCTGGTTTCATTCAGTGAGTTTCTCTTAGATACCTCACTTACCAACATTTTATTACCTTTGGCTGATTATTTTATTATTTAACGAGTTAAAATTCTACATTATATCACCAATTAAGTACTTTGCCTACTTTGTATTTAATAAAAAAATACAACACAGTGTACATAATACATTATTGTATAAAAAAAATACTAATACTCCAATTTTTCTACGACATATAAAATGAAGTCATTAAGTATGTACTATAATTTCATTAAATTACAGTCTTGGCAACTTAATTGAGTTTTATTGAATATCTTGTCTGGTGAACCCTCTCTTTATAATGAGTACCTAATTATTAAAACCAGTGCTATAAACCTTTATTTAACATCTTCAAAAAAAAAAATATCCATGCCTTTGTTCTCAAGCAATGTATTATTGAAATGGCTAAGTAAAACTCCTTGTCTGTTTGCACACTTATTGTTCATTATTATCTCGGTTTACTGTCAATATGACAGATAATTAGGGGTGTTTAATATGGTCAGAAAATACTAGTAACATTTAACTGCATCATTTTTAATATTTTTGAAAATATCGGCCAGCTTTTTAATTACAAATTATGAAGACTGTTCATTTTGTAGTAGAGTAAAGCCGGATCCAGGTTAAGATCCTTTCATAATGACGTCCTTACCACTTTTGAGAGTACCTACATCAATTAGTTTGATAGGTACATACGCTTAGACAATTACTTCGGTATTTCCACGTCAATTAGGCTAGTAAAAAGCAAATTTCTGTGAAGAAATGATTACTAATACGTGATTAATGTTAACTCATGTTGAAGGTTAGTCGGGGCAAGTGCCAGTAAACAAAATCCGCGCAGCAGGTCACGACCGCGAGAGGATGAGTCATGGTAGGTACAAGGAAGATCTAGGAGCCATGGCGTCAGCAGCGGCCGAAGTGGTCCTCACGACGCACACCACTTACTCAATGATGTCAATTTTCCACAAAATGTTGCTTAACCACATAACTTACAAATTAATTAATATTTTGCTGTGTCAGACGATAAATAAATACTAAATGTATTTCAAAGTCCACTGCACTACAAGAAAAAATGGAAACTCGACTATGTAAATTATCACGATAATCTCAGTTCAGGATACGACGTACAAATTACATTTCTCCAAATTTTTTTTTCATAAAAACACTGTAGGCTCTCAAAACTGTTAAATGTTTAAATTGTCTATGTTGTAAATGTAATTGTAAATGTAAGAATAAGATAATTCATAAAATACCTTTTTCATAAAATGTTATAACGGTTAGTCACGATTTGGGTAAAGGTACTCAAACATGTTCCAGGTCTATAATGAAAAAAAACATTTTCGAGTGAAGCTGCTACATCCAAAGATTTCTTCTTATTTCAAAGCACAAAGCAGATAGAACCATTAATAACCTTCTTTATCTATATTTAGTGACTGAGATTACCTACTTTTTCACTTTCGTACATTTATTTGGGTATTTCTTTCGCGAATACTTTTACTTTTTTAACGTTATTTATTGATTCATGCTATCCGAATTAAGCTGATCACGATTCCCAGATATATCCCGATCCCAGATAAATCACCCGATTACATAATCGATCTTCCTATTTTTAAGGTATGAAGAAGAGAGGTGAATTAATAAGTATTCTGATTTACTTATACTTACATGCATAATATTAAATATGGAAAAATATGAATTTGGTACTTTTGTACACTTTACTTATTAAGGATTAAGTACTATATAATTAATTATTCTGTAAACAAATGAGATCATTAATATTCTCAGGATATTTAGACATTCCAGTAAAATTGCATGACAAGTGTTAAATTGAGCGAATTTTAGAGGCGTCTAAAACATTATAAACACAGACATTATATGAGCATGCGGTTTTTTTCCCCTAACGTTCTGTTTTTATAAAGTGTTTCCTGCACCTAGTCGAGTAGAGATACACAATTAGTATTTTTTGTTTGCTAGATCAAGTTTTCTCAATGGCGTCTCACGCACTGAAGTGACGTGATAATTTAAGAAATAGGATTTTACCGGTTCTTTCTACGAGAAACGGTAATGAAGCAATATTTCAACAATTCTCTCTGTTATTAGGCACTCCGATTTATTGTGGTCTCGATAATTTACACTTGTTTGCGGTGGCCGAGCGTCGAGCGCACCTACTTCGTGTGTCTCTCATTGTTTCCAGTGCCAAACCATCATCAAGCGCTTCCGCCGTGTTTACCTTCCAACTACACACCTACTTACCTGCACGAGTACATTCACAACTTAAAAACTACTTCCGATGTAACTGTATTGGAATAATTTAGGTACCTACCTATTACTTGGGTTGTGAGACATGGTCAATATTGAATCTGTGCATGTTGAGATTGCTCTACATTTGCAGACCTGATTTATGCTTCGTCTCTGAACTTGCCCGACCTAGACATTGATTCTGAAAATATATTATCATGCTACATTATTGTGTCCATTATAAACTCATTAGTGTAGCGGGGCAACGGCACTCGAGCCGGGCGCCAAATTACCAACATTATCAATTTATACTCGCCAGTGCACAAACAAAAAAGTAGAATGTAGAAGGCCGGTTCCCGTTAACAAATTCGTATTGTGCAATGTAGGAGAAAAATTGTAACGCGTGTTTTGGGCACGCTCTTTTTGTGGGTAGGGTTTGATACCGCTACGGTCAGCGAGATGTGTGTATACACTTAAATGCTTTCACTGCGCCTCTGCGCCCTACATCAATCATGCTTAATGCATGCAGCGCCCGCCGCGCCCGCGCCGCCCGCGCCCCTTCTTGCAGCGCTGCATAACGCTGCCTCAAGCACCACTTTCATGTTTCAGTTACAAGCATTAATACATGCAGAAAAATATGTCAGATTAGTGTCTCTAAAACAGTTAGATATTATTTTTACTTGACTACAGCATAGCCAAGAGGAAGGGTAATGATTTTAGCAGTCTATGTATGTTGGTATGTATGTCTTTTTCATCCGAATCGCTTGTCCAATTTTCAAAAATGATATGTCAATTGATTTGTTATTATCGTCCGGGTCCAAAAAAAATGAGATCCATTTTTTTTGTTTTCCTATCACGTAGGTATCATATTAAAGTTCTTAATTAGCACATTTCATAAATATATACATTGTTAACCATTAATGGCTCTCGTAGTCGGCTATTAGATTTTTAAACGTTTATCTTGTTATAGGTACCTATATATACTAATAAACAATAGTTTGATATGGATTCTTTCTTTGACCAATTTCACAATCTATACTATAATAAAAGAGTAAAAAAAATGTGTCTGTACATTGAAAATTTTTCAAAAAAAAATATTTGGGGCGATGGAGATATAGTAATAGAGTAAGAAAATAAAAAAAAATGTCTGTCTGTTTGTCTGTTTGTCTGTTTGTACACGCTAATCTCCGGAAATACTGGACGGATACGAATGAAACTTTTTTTGTTATATAGCTGTCAAGCCTGGGCAACATATAGGCTATAATTGATTTTGGAAAATGGAACACATGATGCAGAACTATAATGGTCCAGCTAAACTATAAGAAATATTAAAATGCCGCCTTAGCAAAAGTTGTTAAGTCTGATGAGAACCTTTTGTTGAGTTATAATACAACTGGCCAAGCGCGAGTCGGACGCGCGCGAAGGGTTCCGTACCATAATCTATGAAAAATCACGTTTGTAGTATGGGAGCCCCCCATCAATACTTATTCGATTTTTAGGGTTCCATAGGGTAGGGTAGAAACGGGACCCTATTACTTAGACCGTCCGACTGTTAGTCTGTCTGTCTGTCACCAGGCTGTATCTCATGAACCATTATAACTAGACAGTTGAAATTTTTATAGATGATGTTTTTTGTTGCCGCTGAACAAAAACATACTAAATGTATACTATAATAAAAGAGTAAAAAAAATGTGTCTGTACATTGAAATTTTTTCAAAAAAAAAGTTGTTTCGTCCGAAGTAGAACTTATAAGTTCAGTATTTGCGGACCTTCAGAGCTTAACACACCAGAAAATTCTTGGTTATGTGAACGCGCCATATTGACACCAAAAAATTAAAAATCAATTAATAAAGAACTTATGACGCAAATTATTGTTAACTAGCTTGTGCCCGCGGCTTCGCTCGCGTAGGGGTGTAATTTATCAAAATCCTTTCTTAGGGGATGCCTACGTCATAGTAGCTTTATGCATTGAAAGTCTCAGCCCGATCGGTTTAAAATTGACAAAGTTTCATACAAACTTTCATCCCCTATTTTATCCCCTTGGGGGTAGAATTGATCGAAATCCTTTCTTAGCGGATGCCTACGTCATAACATCTACCTGCATGCCAAATTTCAGCCCGATCCGTCCAGTGGTTTGGGCTGTGCGTTGATAGATCACTATGTCAGTCAGTCAGTCACCTTTGAGTTATATATATTTAGATTTCTTGGATAGTGTTGTTGACGACGCCACCAATTATCCATAAATGTTTATCTCATAAAATTCAAAATCACACTACTTTAAGCGAAATGGGACGTCCCAAACAATGTTCACTTCCATTTCAGACCATTTCAATAGATTTAATGGGTCCTTTGCCTGTTACACGTAAGCAAAATTCCTATATATTTGTTGTCACGTGTTGTTTTTCAAAATTTTGTTTAATCTTTCCCATTAGAAGTGCTACTTCTCAAGTAATTACCAAAATTTTACAAGATTCTGTTTTCCTTATTCACGGCGTTCCTCAGACAATATTTCTTGACAATGGCAGCCAATTTACTAGCACTCTTACAGAAACCTTTTTCAAAAAATATCATGTGCCAAATGTTTTCTTCTCACCCAAATATACACCACAAATAAATACTGTCGAGCGTTATAATAGGACAATCATAACATGCTTATCGACGTTCGTCGATGATGACCATAGATCTTGGGACATTCAAATTCCTTCAGTTCAGTTTGCTATCAATAACTCGGTGAATGAAGCTACTGGATATACCCCTTCGTTCCTAGTTTTTGGCAGAGAATTAGTTACTTGTGGCACTCATTACGTTGATAATGACCTTGGTGATAAAGTAATTTTCCTACCACGTGACCTTTACGCCGAAAATTTAGGATGCCTATCAAAAATATTTGACGAAGAACAATTAAAGCTTTGGCAAGCCCATGTTAAAAATACTAGTCACTATAACCTCAGGCGCAAACCAGCTGAATTTAACGTAGGTGATTTAGTGATGAAAAGAACCTATGTACTGAGCGACAAAGATAAGTACTTTAGTAAAAAACTGGCACCAAAGTACTTCAAATGTCGCGTAACAGCCAAAAAGTCTCCCTTGGTTTATAATTTAGCTGACATGTCAGGCAAAGATTTGGGTACTGCGCATATAAGGGATATTAAATTAGCCAATACCTCATAATTTTTTTTCATGTGTACAATCTCATACCCACAAGTATACCTATTTAAAAACGTTGCATACACCACTAGTTTGTTTGAGTTAGTCAGATTATAAAAATTGCTGCCTAACTTATTTTTATGTAAGTACCATGGTATTTTTTAAAGTATTTACCACGGTTGTTTAAATGTTGATAATATGACTGAAGAAGTTTAAAAGACGATGTATGAAAAGTAAAAACAAACTTATTTACTAAGATGCGGATTTTATTTTAAAAAGGGAATAAAATCCTTGGGTACGACAGGGGGTAGTGTAACGTAGTACACATTCTTAGGTTATTGATTATAATTTAAATATAAACTAATTACAATTTTAAACATTTTTACTTAAAACTTTACCTAAACTTAACAAAAAAAAAGTATTTTTTAAAACCTACCTAAACTTATTTACAATTAAAATAGTAATAAACATATATTTACAAATAAAACAAACGGCAGAAGTTGGTCAACTCAAGAAAAATGTCTGAATTCGCAATAGTGACTGCGACATGCAGCGTTTTTTATGTAGGCAGTTGAGATCCTTTGTCTCGATGCACCGGCGTGCGGCTACCGGTCAATCGGTGATCATTTTTTGGCATCATTTCCTTGTTGCGAGACACACGTATATACGTTCTCATCCTAGACCGTTCTTCACTATACGTTGTGATTTTTCAAAAAGTGAATTTGAGGTACCAATCCTAAGCGGTACAGTACCTACACCTAGTTTAAAGATTCTCGTGAAGTGCTATTCAAACCCGAAATTCGGGTTCCAGTTTCGGACTTACGAATCGTAAGAATACACTTTCCCGCGGCGCGGAGGCACAATCTATACCTACTCGAGTCCTGGACAGCCCCCAACAACTGGCCACCGGCAGCTCCACTTCCACGCACTGGATTCCGGGACAGTACCTCCTTACTTCCCCAAGTGACACAGAACGACCGGCATAGTAGGGCCCCTGAAACCACCCTGAGTTATTTTTAATAAATTATATTTTTCTAAAGCTGAAGTTCGTGTTGTTCATTTAACACCTCGCGCACAACGCTTCATGAGTTTCTTAATTCACTTGCAGCAAATGGACTCACGGCTCACAAAATAAGTCTTAATGTCGGAGGGCCAATAATGCTGATGCGAAATTTGACTCCGCCGAAACTGTGTAACAGAACCCAACTTAATGTCTCAGCACTGTATGCCGAAGTTCAGCGGCTGAATTTCAGCCAATGCATGCCTGCAATGTTATTTGCATTACTACGAGTAGCAACACATAACGCCGAACTTCCGATGCTTTTGCCTGAATCGGACCCGTACCCGTACCCGTACCCGTACCCGTACCCGTACCCGTACCCGTACCCGTACCCGTACCCGTACCCGTACCCGTACCCGTACCCGTACCCGTACCCGTACTCGTACCCGTACCAGTACCCGTACCCGTACCCGTACCCGTACCCGTACCCGTACCCGTACCCGTACCCGTACCCGTACCCGTACCCGTACCCGTACCCGTACCCGTACCCGTACCCGTACCGGCCGACGCCGCCGCCACCGCTTCCGCCGCCGCCGCCGCAGCCGCCGCCGCCGCAGCCGCCGCCGCCGCCGCCGCCGCCGCCGCCGCCGCCGCCGCCGCTGCTGCCGCCACCGCTGTCGCTTCCGCTCCCGCTCCCGCTTCCGTTCCCTCTTCCGCTCCCGTTTCCGTTCACCGCAGACGCGTCAAAGACGGAAGATTAAATTCTCATATCGGCACATCACTACTGTCCGGCGTTTCCACCGAACTTCAGCAGCTGAACTTCAGCTTATTTAGTGTGTCATCCCCACCGAACTTTAGACACTGAACTTTAGCCACTAAACTTCGGCATAGTCTGCTGAGACACTTAAAGCTCACAGTAAGTGAGTGATGCTAGTGAAACTGTATTTATTCCGCGTATGCCACTCATCCCCAACAATTTTCCTTTTGAAAATACACAGTTCCATATGTTAACTTGCTTTGCTATGAAAATAAGTTACAGTTTTAGAGGCTTAAAGCTGCTGATGTCGATCTAAGGACTGGTTTTTCGCATGGCCTACTTATTGTGGCTTTCTCCAGGGTTAGTAACACTTCAGCTCTTTTCATATTGGCTCCCGAAGGAAAGAATTAAAATAATATTGACTTTTAACTCCTAACACTGTTACAAGTACTTTCTCCCTCTGTCTCTCTCTCTCTCTCTCTCTCTCTCATTAGTTTTTATTTATATTTATACGCCGGAGTCATAAAGTCCACGCGAACGAAGTCGCGGGCATCAGCTAGTCTTAAATAAAACCGGCCAAGTGCGAGTCGGACTCGCGTAAGAAGGGTTCCGTACCATTATCTATAAAAAATCACGTTTGTTCTATGGGAGTCCCCCTTGAATATTTATTTTCTTCTGTTTTTAGTATTTTTGATAGACAGATGAACAGACAGATAGACTGCGGAGACTTAGTAAGTAATACGGTCCCGTTTTTATCCTTTGTGTATAGAACCCAAAAAAAAGAACTGTAGGTAATTTAGAGAAAACCAATTGGAATTTTCTATCTATAGAAACTTAAGTGATTGTTTTTTTTTATTAGATACTTGTGTATAGAAAAGGCGTCAAATCAGTGTGATGTGAAGATATCTAATACCGAATTAGATTTTCCTTTCAATTCAAATAACAGAAGAATACAGTTTGAGTGTGTTAGGAGGTTAATGTGTTATATTGTTCTGTTTAATACATTTTAGAATTTGTAGGTAGTTCCAAAATATAAAGTATTACACCTTTCTGACGAGAGATATATAGAGATAGTCTTTTCAAAATTGACATAAACATCGCGCATCTTGGTCCATTACTCTTGCAATTTTCACTAAGATAGTTTACCCAAGAATGCTTCATTTAAAGTCTTCTTAATTGTCTCTTCTTCCGAGCCTCAGTGAGCTAACAAAAACTAATTTCAGCCTCCTAGGTTCACCTATTTTTGTTGAGGCAGTTCCTGAGGCCATCAATTCTCGTAGGCAGCTTGCTAAGGGCTGACGGCTAAGGAACGTCTAAAGGATATCGCAGCCCAAGTAGCATTAGTATTATTAAGATCATGTTTCGCATTGCCTAAAATCAACTTTTTGCTCCGAACCGTACCAACTTGGGTTTGTTCCGAAGAGATCTCCGATTTCGATGGGACCTTAAAATCCACAGTGGAGTCAATCTTAAATGTCCACCTTGATGAGACTCAGTGGAAACAGGCGACTCTTCCTATACGGTTAGGGGGCATCGGGGTGCGGTGCGCTCGTGATGTTGGTATGCCCGCTTTCTTGGCATCGGCGTATGGGGTTGCTGGCCTTGTTGCTATCATTTTTCCTTCTAAGGGTAGCAAGGTAAGCATACCTTATGCGTCCGATGCTGAGTTAGCCCGATTGCCCTTCCATTTCAGCAAGCCTGGGATGAAGTTGGCGCGGTGAAGATTCACGAGGAGTTATTGGGCGTGGCTGCGGGGGCGAATTTAGCAAGGCTTAAAGCTGTTTCACAGCTGGAGTCGGGTGCATGGCTGCAGGCTCTTCCGTCGCCTCACTTGGGCACATTATTAGACGACGACTCAATGCGGATGGCCTTGGCGCTCTGCCTGGGCAGCAAAGTGTGTGAACCACATAAATGCGTCTGTGGGTCCATGGTGGAGGGCGACGGCCATCACGCGATGAGTTGCCGGCGCTGCTCGGGCAGATTTCCACGGCATCATGCTCTCAATGACATAATCCGCAGGGCCTTCGTCACAGCCAACGTTCCCTGCGTGCTGGCGCCGCCAAGCCTTAATAGGTCGGATGGTAAGAGACCTGACGGGCTGACGCTTGTGCCGTGGAAGCACGGCAGATGCCTGACATGGGACGCAACCTGTGTTAGTACAGTAGCAGTCAGCCACATTGGGCGTGCTGTTCACACGGCGGCAGCGGCTGCCGAGCATGCGGCAGATAGAAAGCGGTTAAAGTACGCGGCTTTGGAGTCAAAATATTGTTTTAGCAGTAGAGACAATGGGCAGCTGGGGATCGGATGCCAAGCGCCTTATAAGTGAGATAGGTAAACGAATCGCCGAAAAAAACAGGAGACTCTCGCTCTTGCTCGTTTCTGGTGCAAAGAATGGCCATAGCTATCCAGCGTGGTAACGCGTCAAGCGTCCTGGGCACCTTTGCACCGGAAACGCTAAGGGGCGGGTTGTTATTTTATTTTGTATTATTTATTTTGTAATTGACTTGTTCTGTGAAACGTATTTGTATTTGATTTTAATTTTGACTGTGAAAACTATCCGCTGGGCAATGTCAGTGACTTTTGTTCTCCTACGAATTTCCTCATTTCTGATTCGATCTCGTAGGGAAATACCGAGCATAGTTTATGTGATAAATAACTATTCAAACGGATTTTTTACATTACAGAATAAATAAATTAGAGAACTTAGACTTTTTAAAAACACAAAAAATTGTTAATTATCGAAATCGTGCATATCAAATCATATAATTCCTAAGCAATATTTGTTTGAGTTGTGTCAAATGTTAAAGGTAACTTCCTGATGCCTCGGGCTACGGGTTAGCGTAATGAACACAACTCGTCACGTCACGTATGAGAATTTATACGCCGATCATCATTTACCCACCATAGATATAGGAGTAGGCAAACAAGCGGCCTTCACAAGGACGTTCATAATAAGAGGCTGTTAATAAAATCCGTTAGCACTGGTGAGAACGTCTTAATTGTAATAATTGTAATTGACCAAGCCCACACCGCAAAGTAAATAAAGTTCTAGTTAAAAAGCAATTTGCAGTAACCCCGCATCCCGACCGGTCTATTTCATTTCGTCCCCTTTTTATGTCTCTCGCGCCGCCGAGCCGAACTTTCCACCTGGTTTTCATTTCCCTCAAGTGCTCGTTTAGAGCCTTGATCACGACCCTGAGATCATTTCTGAAGTTTACGCGCATTTTATGAGTATTTTTCACAGGACCGTCTTTAATTTTTTTTTGTTGAAGTAGGTACATTAAAGTCTAGCCTGATGTTTTATACATATACAACCTATTTATCACAGTAAGTGGATTGGCAATCGGAATAAACATGATCATTTGAAAAATTCCTTCCATTTAATGTAGCACTATTATGTTACAGGGGTGATGGATCTTTTACTTCTAACTTTCAATTGTCTTATCGCAGAGAATAAAAGTTCCCGAAGGTAGTTTTGTTATTTTTCTGCAACGCTGGTCTTAATTTATCGGAACCGTTAGTTTTTATGAATGACTAGGTATATCTACTGATATTTTGTATTAATGGTTATGTTTTTTTTATTTATCGGTACCTACACCACAGATAGTTATGTATACTCGTTCGTTCGTTATGTAAATGCAGTCTGAAATAGGTATTTATATATTGCACATATAACTTAAGTAGGTAGTTAACATAAAGATAAGTTTTAAAATTCTCTGAAAAAATTTCAACTTACTACTTAAAGATACTTTTCATTTGCAAAATCAAAATTGTACTGTACGATAGTACATCTAAAACATCCTGTACTAATAAAAACGTGAGTTAGTGTTTACGAGTGAGTTTGATTTAGAGTCGATTGCAAAATCATGATATCTCAGCCACTTATGTACTTCCTCTTTAAGCAAGGATTTTATATTCTCTGCTCGTGACTTATCACGGACGAGTACTTCACTCGCGGTGATAAGTACCGACTACACTCGTTGTTTAGCTGAGTTTTGCAAGTTTTGGAGCTTGCTTGGCAAGCTTTAATGAATTAGTAAATCTAGGCCACATTATAGGTCTAGATAAAATCATACATGGAGCTAACAGAACTCTGTAACAACCTCAATGATACATCCTGGGCATTTAGCACCAAGATGTAACATCCTAAACGCTACCTAATTGAATTATCTATAAACTTAAGAAATAAATTATACACGTAAATACCTTAATTTACCATGAGACCTCTCTTACTATAAATCTTTATCTTGAACTTAGTGAGTCCTCGGTTTAGGCGGTGATCGTCATTGTAGTGGACCCAAGTTGTACAAAGCAGTAACTCAGTTTCTGACGCAACACGTTCCGTTCCACCATTCATAGTACATATAAATCAGTTGTATTTAGGATTCTGTATTAAATAATAAAACTAAAATTAGAGAATTAGAGAGATGAAGTTCTGTAGCATGTTCAGTTCTTTATGTAGAAGGATAGACTTATATTTATATTATAGACATTCGCTCATTATTTTATTACGGATATAGGAAACGCTCCTCCCCGCGTTTTCCTGTGAGTTCAACCATAGGCATGACCACTCCCCATCCGAGGGACTTCAAATGCTCAGCATCATACATAAATATTTACTCTAATTAGCCTTTTCAGGCAAGAGACAGAGGGAGGAATGCGAGTAAAGCTCGCCAAGCGTTTACAGCAGCTTCGAGACCTGTACTTATACAGTATCCCGGTCTGAGCATCAAAGTATTATATCAAATCAACTGGAAACTGATTGCTAGAAGAGCATTCTACAAATATTTGTTCTAGTCTGTCTTATCAGTATATATGAGGGTAATAAATAAATACTGTAATAATAAATACTGCGATTATAAGGTTTCATGAAGTTGAGTAGAAGTCATTTCAGATAGCAATAGAAGCTTAATTTCATAGTATACATAATTTGAAAAATTGTTTAAGAAATACCTCTTTGTCAGTAGGTAATTTTATTAGTTCTACACGCCTTCTCCGTGTTTGATAGAACATCATAATATCTTTGATATTATGTTAAAACAGCAATTAGAATGCATAGTTAAAAGTCTGTTAAGACTAAGCTTATTCAACAGGCCATGGCAACAATGTCCAAAGATAAGCCTCAACCAGAATCGGTTTAGATATTTCTAATACATAAATGTTGTTCACATAATATAAGTCTCTTAGTCAGTAGACTTCATTCCAAACATAACTTTTCTATGTTCAAAGGGAATGTTTATGACGAAATAGGCTTCTCTAAACAAGCGTGTACATAACACTGACGATGACGAAGGAATCTTCCTTGCGCTGCAGTGGGAATCATCCTCTGAGCGTGACTTTAGCATAACTCAGTAAAGTGCCAACACAGCCTGTTTAGATGGCTTAAAATAATATATAGATAAGTATTAGAATTATTCAATCCAACCTCAAGTCTCGACTTTTCCAAGATAATTCACCACTCCACTGTACAAGCCAGCCAACCAGAGTAAGTAATTATAATAACAAAGCTATTGCTTTCTGAAATTGAATCATTTTACATAACTCCAGCTTTGAAGGCAATATTCTAGGAAGGATAAGTATTCGTGAGGTGAAGTAGTTAATAATGATATCAATAAACATTAAACACATCAGTGATATCTGATGTAACAGATGAATATAAGTATCTTCAAGTCAATGACAAGAATAAATATGTTCTCTTCAGAGATTGTAAACGCTGTTCAGGTTCCTTTGGAACATAAGACCCTAAGGTCCTTGGACCGTAATTCAGTCTATAGATTACAACAGAGTTTGTTAGTACAAATCACTTACAGAATAGGTGAATCCTCATAGATCATATCATCTCATCGTAAACTCGTCGTGTCGTTCAAATTAAAGAAAGTTATTATCAACTCAGATTAGAGAAAACACAGGAAATAAACATATATCGATTAATTCATCCCACATAGGGATCACATATTGTAAATGTAGGGCAAAGGCTGAGAGAAAGATTCTACCTCTCTCATCTTAGTAGACATACATACTTTCAATGCAAACAGCGTATCCAAATAGGGTTGACTTGGTAGTAAAATTGGAATCAAAAGTTTAAATACCTTTTCATATACATTTTCATATCCATATCCTCTTGTGATAATCTTCTTTAAAATAGTATAGAGTTAAAACCTTACCCCGGTTTGTCCTTGTATACAGTGACGGATTTAGACTAAAAGATGGCCTAAGCAATCCACGTCTGTGGTCGATCTTTAACCCTTTACCGCTTTATAAAGATTCCACAAAATTCTCTGCAAATAAATCTTTGGAAAGATAACTATTATTTTCCGTGACAAAATTACTTCCTCTCCCAAAACAAAAACTCTTTTTCTCTGTCAGTTTTGATCCAAGCTTCTTTTTATTTTTATCGAATTTCTTCTCTTTTGTCAATTACTATAATATTTTATCCGACTGAAAAAAGGATAAATACATTCCTGCAAGTTTGTAAGGTATTTGAGAATGGAAATAACGAGTGCGTATTTGCGAATCGTTACAACACTAACCAATTAGATGTAATATAATCAAATCAGAGGTACTTAAAAAAAGCAATGGGTACGTTTTTAGGATTTTTTTAAACCTAAAGTATTAAAAACGGCATTTGATACCTCATAAATTGAATAATTAATTTAGTAATATTTGTTTAATTTAATAAAGGTGGACTTAAGGGACTACCTGAATTTTTCTGGGGTCCAGTGCTGCCCCCATTTGAAATAAATCATTTGAAAGGAAACGGAGATATCATAAAAAATTTGGCCTTGATCAGACCCTAAATAACCCTTTAAACTATTTTATGAACTACTGTTTACAGTTTGAAGTGAGAACGTGAAGCTTTTCTACGCACATACGCCTAAAGTGGCCGTTTTTCGCAATTGTGCGTAGAAAAGCTTCACGTTCTCACTTTAAACTGTAAACAGTAGTTCATAAAATAGTTTAAAGGGTTATCTAGGGTCTGATCAAGGCCAAATTTTAAATGATGTCTCTGTTTCCTATCAAATTATTTATTTCAAATGGGGCAGCACTGGACCCCAGAAAATTCATGTAGCCCCTTAATGCTAATGCATTCTCTACCAGGCAGAATTTAGGGAAAACATTCAAACTTAAGAATAAATAATTATTGTGCATGATTTAATAACTTATAATTTATTTAGGGATTTGATTTGTGTCAAATTAAGTTAACGTTTAATACCCAGTCATGTTTTTGCAACTGTATTATAATAGGGAATATGCACGTATTTTTTAATTTGCTTAATAAAATCCTTAATAACCATAGTAAACAAATATGAAAGAATTTGTAAAAATATCATAATCAGCGACAAACATGTGATACTTTAAAATTTCATTTAAAAATAGAAGCCCGGTATGAACTGGTGGCGTTAAAGTTCATATCATCTATACGTTTGCCATAGAAAATAGCGTTTTTGCGAGTGACAGACATATTTTCGTATAATTTTTCAAAACTAAAAACCGACTTCACCCCCAAACTACACAACCGATTTTGATAAAAATTTTATGGTACCACTTGGAAAGTATACCCTTTATAAACAAAAAAAGATTTTTTTTTAATCGGTCCAGGCGTCTTTGACTAATCTGTGAACATACATAAAAAAAATAAAGGATCGCGACGAATTGATAACCTTTTTTGGAAGTCGGTTAAAAATCGTTATATCTCGTTCGTTTTTCAGCCAATTTTTATTCTGTTTTCACTGTTGGTGTTTTACTATTGCATATTTAAGGACAAACTGGTTAGATAACACATTTATTTTGATGCATATTCCCTATTGATGGGATAAAGTTTTGCAGAAAGTTAAACATATTCCATACTTGCTACGAAAATGAAGAAAAATAAGTTTTCGTAACAAGTATTTTTGGACTAACCCTAGTTTTGAATAAATTGACAAGTTAAAGTATTTATGAGATGGTTTTCGAAGGGAACATAAAATAACTGACAAAGACCCATTAACTCGCAAATAGGTAAGTACATTGCACGTTTTGGTCAATGAACTGAACCAGCGGATTTCCGCTTTAACAGGTTTACACCTAATTAGTTATAACATCTTGATATTTAGATCATTGATCTCCATAATATTAGCATAAGTACGTTCATTTTTAGATTCCCAGACCTAAATGGCAAAACAGAAACCTTCTACCTGTCTGACTGTTTGGTTGTGTATCTCTGAGTACCTATATATATTTACATCGTTAATCGTGATACCGAAATATCTATTAAAGCTATCCATTCTAGTAATTTTTTTAAATTGAATTGATCCACAATCTTTTTTATCGTATTTCTATTTTTTTTTAATATTCCTAAATCTGTTTCCTTTTCACTGTGCCCGTGATAAAGTAGAGGGGTGTTATAGCTTCACTCGTATGGCTGTATCGGTTTATAGATGGATTTTATTGCAGTTTATTTTTTATTTTTCATTTAGACTTAAGGGTGATGGTTTACGGACCTGGTAATCAATGAATTATATTGTAACTAGAACATCTTTGGACTCATAAAACTATTATACTTAATGACGGAAGTAAATATTTCCCAGTCCACGTCAATCACTGATCTCTCTTTATGCGTACCGACAGAAACAAATACAAAGTTGATAAATGACCTCGTTATTATAACGGTTAGGAGAGCTGCATGATTTTCCATTCGAGGTCACTTAAATCTCTTTGTATGTTACAAGCTTTTTAGGCTGATCATTTGAATATTTTTTGCAAACATTTAATAACATTAGCAATTGAAAAATGGTTTCGAAAAAATAGCATTATAAGCAATACATTATGAATAAGACTTAATTATACACATAATTAAATTTAATACTCGTCACGTAATAATCATGTGTTGACGTCAAGGATGCGACAGAATGGACGGGGTCAAAGTTTCAGTTGACCTTACCTCGCCTTCACCTAAAAACAGTTTTTTTTACAACTTTTTTAGTTTAGAAGATAATAATGCTTGTAAAATATATTTGTGTATTCATACAGTCTGTGTGTACAAATATACAAGCTCAAGTTTCAACATAAAGGTTCTACGGCATCATGACATGCATGCACCGTGATTCAGTCCCTGACGTTCCCACAAAGGTATTCACGGGAATGAGTGTAACCCATTATATTGATGTCACCGTGAGACCTTAAAAAAACTGTATTGACATCAAACCGACATATAGTTTATTCATCACGCTATCATTCTTCGGTCTTGATTTTTTTAGCTACGAACAGTGTGAATTCAATTAGCTGCTTCATTTAAAGTTATTCACGTCGACACAGAAACATAACCTACATCTACACATGCGAGAGCACGCATAACTGTTTGCGTATCGAAATAAATACAGGGTGCTCGGGCCAGGTAGGTAGATGCTGATGGTTCACGGAAAGAAGGCCGCTCGGCGACCTTCCAAAGCGGTGGGCGCCGAGCGTTGACCGAGACTGCGGCCGCGGGTCGCAACTCCGACATATTTGCCCAATTATGCCAATTAAATATTTAAGAGCTTTGAGCCGGAACGTAATATCTGCACAAAAACTGGAGCCACAAGCTGCTTTTATGAACATTAGCACGCAATAAAATTAGATCTCGCTATGGATATTAACAAAACATGAATCGAGATATCTTACAGCCTCATTATTTTAACTAAGTTAGGTATACTTATTTTTCAGAAAAGATGCGTCATACGACTTCTTGGTACGAACCAAGTTCATTACACTTTAAAAAACAACAGTTACTCAAATAAATAAATTAGAGTAGACACACATTGTTTTAAGGATGACATGTGGCAGGTAAATCGTATCCATTAAGAAATTTTCTACGAAGTCTATAAACACGAAAAATTATTACTCGTTTAAATTTCGATAAATGGTTCTGGCAACTATTATTATGATTATTGGGGAAAATTCAACTTTTTTTTTAAGGATGTTAAACAATTGAACTTTTTCCAGTTTCCAGTGTGGCAGTGAGTATACCCACACCCAGACGTCCTTGGTGACGCACGAATGCGGATTTGGTCGTTCAAATAATAAAGGACGGTGCAAGATGACTCAGTGGAATTAAGCTTTGCATATTGAAAAACGTTTTATAACATAATATTTTTATTATTTGTTTGTGGTTGCAGGTCATACACCTGATGATTGGGCCCCAGATAATTCCCAGTTGCCTAGTAAAATATATGGGAAATGAAATAAAGAAAGAAAAATATTTTATTCAGTGCTTTACATCAGTTGCATTACTAAATAACTAAAATTAGTTTTTTTTTTGAAATGCTATTACTTATTTGAAGCTTTTTTCTCATCATATTTGGGTTAACCCTTTACAATTATGTATTCTATGGTATAACTATACTTTTCTCATACAAAAGAAAATATAGTGGCTTGTGATTATATTTTGCAGTTTACAAATATTAAAAGTCCCTATATATTTTGCTTACATAAAGTTTCAGAACAATGGAAGGTACCTAATCAAAAAATTTATTGTCGAATTCGAAGAATCATTCGAGTTACAAAATAAATGATAATTTGTTGCATTCAATGGGTAACAAATAAATGTTTGTTGCAATGAGTACATATAAACTTATATATATTTACGTAATATTTTTCGTATGTGGACAAAACTGCTTACTCGAAATTTATTTCTCATTGCTCTATTTACTACTATATATATTTTTTATTTAAATAGCTAGGATAGGATAATTTATATATTTACAAATAAAAAGAAACAGTGAAATACCGGCATGCGGCATAGTGCCAAGAACGCTGGCCGCATTTCCCCGTTGGATCGCAATACTGATGCGTTGGGCGAGAAAGCAGCCAACTCTCTTGTCGCCAGCGGCGGAGATCAGTCTTGGGGAGATCTCTTTAAGGAGACCCTAGCATCGGGGCCCCATGGTCCGAAAGTCTCCACGCCAAACGGCACAAAAATATAGTCATCATTTAACGAATATAAGTCATCATATAACATATTTGCGCCGTTTGGCGATCTCAGCTTTTTCAGCAGCCGAACCAGCTTTTTAGACTGATCCCCTGAGATGGGAGGGTGACAGTGTGTCAACGCATGTGGCGTCCCACATTAACGCCCTGCCGCGTTCCCAGGGGATCAGTGACATTCCATCAGGTCTCTTGCCATCATCACATATTACACCCCGAGGTTCGAGGGTACAAGGTACGTGAATGGTAGCCAGAGCCCTTCAGATAATGTCATTAAGAGAGTCGTGGCGCGAAATTCTACCAGCACTGAGATGACAGTAGAGACCGTGGAGCCCAAACTGATCCACGTCGCTGCCGCATGGGCAACGATGAGGCGTACAAACGGGTGTTCCCAGCCGGAGCCCAACAGCAATTCTAAAACTATTATTATCTAAAAATGTACCTATATTCCGCTTTCCTTTCTTGCGTTACGCTGTTAACAGAAGAAAGGAAAGCGGAAAAAGCAACACTAGTAATTTTTCTGATGCCTATGCCACCATCTTTAATAAGTAAAGTGAGCTGTGTCCATGAATTTTCGTTTAGATGTAAATTTAGAATTTTATCTAAGGTGGCACAAAGACAATCATCAATTTTGTTTATTAGTTCCAAATGTTTCCAGATTGGACTAGAGCCTAGAATGTTAGTGAATTTAGGTACAAAAAGGCAATATTTTAGAATTACGGTTTACGGTTTACGGTTTAAGAAATTTATTTCTCATAAAAAGAATACAATTCACTTATAATGAGAAATACATGATATCTTAATTATACCTAAGTAGGTACTTACAAACATTTACTTATTCCTGCAAGTATGGAATGGTTATTTGTAATAATAACATATCATCATTACGAAACAAGTAATTTTACAATTATTAATGCGGGTATCAAAAATATTTGAGGGACCAATTACGTGTCGAAAATGATAGCAATTATGTGTTAGTGACACAGTTATGTGTAGTAGACACTTTTACGTAGTATATGATTTATTACTCTGTGGTAACATTATGAAACAAAATAATGTAAGTAATATTATTTTAAAAAATTAAATAATCTCTTAAAATGTGGTGCTTAAGGGTCTTTTTGAATAATTGGTAAGATTGTATCTCTTTAATATTTTTGGGCAGTTTGTTATATAGCTGTGCTCCTTCATACGTGACTGTTCTTTTGCCATAGTTTGTGCGACATAACTGTAATTTTAGGTCATTTGCTTGTCTTGTGATTCTTTTCTGTAAAAAGCCTCTTTTTGTAAATGATATTTTAGAATTGATTCTTTTTTCTAATATTTTGTTAACTAAAATACATGTATTAAATCGGTATATTTGAGCTACAGTCATTATTTTCGTGTCCTTATAAATTTTTTCTGATGGTGTACAATAATTATAGTGAAACAGTAATTTTATTATTTTATTTTGACTTCTCTGTACTTCCTCAAATCGGTCTTTGCTCCTGTACCCCATACCTCAATAAGATAGTCCAAATGGGGTTTAACTAGCGAGTTGTATATAATATACCGAACAGACTTAGGAAAACATCGTACTGTGCCCCGAAGAGCACCCCTAAGTGAGGCGAGTTTTGTACGTAAATTATTAAGGTGTGGTTTCCATGTCAGATGTTTATCTAGAATTAGGCCTAAGTATTTCTCTGAGTAAACTCTTTTGATTGGCTCATTTTCGATCGATAAGGTGGGTATGTCATCAATTTTCTTATTTTTAGCAGAGAAAACAATGTAATTTGTTTTAGCTACATTGATTGTAAGTAGATTATGCATTAACCAATTGTGAAGTACGTTTAAGTCTTTCTGAGCTGATTCGGCTATGGTTTTTATATCATGACCGAAGTAAAATAAACTAGTATCATCTGCATATAATGTAATATCTCCTGTTAGCACTATCTCGTTGATACTGTTTATGTAGATAAGGAATAGCAGTGGTCCAAGGATCGATCCTTGAGGTACACCATAAGAAATTATTTCTGGTGAACTTTGATATTCTCCTATTTTAACAACTTGGCATCGACCAGTAAGGTAAGACCTAAACATATCGAGGGCTTTATCTTTTATTCCAATGCTTTTTAGTTTATTTAACAAGATTTGGTGGCTAATCGTATCGAAAGCCTTTTTTAGATCAATGAAAATACCTAGTCCTATAAATTTTTTATCTATTTTATTTTTTAATTTTGTTATGAGGTCAATGGTTGCAGTCAGAGTGTTTGAATTGTTGCGAAAGCCGTATTGGTTTTCACTTATAAAGTTTATGGAGGTAAGGAAGTCATTAAGTCGTTTATAAATTATTTTTTCAAGAATTTTTGATACTATGGGAAGGACTGAAATAGGACGATAGTTTCCTGGATCGGATTTTTTGCCAGATTTAAATATTCGAGTAACTTTAGCTACTTTGAAAGAATTTGGAAAGTTGCCGCTAATTAGACATGCATTAATACACTCAGTTAATTTGTCCAGTATAAGTGACTTTACACTTTTTATTGTGTTTATTATTATGTTAGCGAAAAAAGTACTGAAATAGTTACAAATTTGTAGGGTATCAGTTATAATTTGTCTGTAACCTAGAAGGAGCGCCGCTTGGTTTTGACTTATTAACAGAAAGCTCATTAATTAATTTCCACATTTTAAGAGGTTTATTTGTACATTTGTGGAAAATCTTATAATAGTATTGTGCTTTAGTTGCTTGAATAGCTTCGTGTACTTTCTTTTTCTCTGATCGATACTCAGCTTTTAATTTTTCGTCATTCGGGGACTGAAGGTGTAACTTCCATAGCTCGTTTCGTTTATCAATGGCATTGATTAACTCTTTATTAATCCAGTCCGATTTTGGACGATTGAGTGATTTAATTTTTGTGACTTTGCTTGCTTGAATCGAATTGATTAACTGAGATTCCAAACTTTCGTACGCATCAATATCTCTTAATTGTGTTTCCTCAAGTGTTCTGTATAGCTTATCATAGTCTATGGTTTGAAAGGGCACTTTCTTTACTTTATCTGGTTTATTGTTGTTGATTTCCAGGTAAAGGTGATTATGATCTGACATAGAAGATCCAATTATGGCCATATGAAGTTCATTTTTGTTTAGGTTTGTGCAAATGTGATCTATTATTGATCGTGTACTTGAAGTTACTCGGGTACAGAAGTTAGCGTCGATTTTATTCAATATGGTTAGACCTTGTTCTAGCATCGTTCTTTTGTATTCTTTGCATTGCTTGATTTTTGATAGTGACTTTTCTTCTTTGAGTAACAGGTTATAATTAAAGTCTCCGAATACTATAACTCTTTTGCGTTTGAGTAGTTGCTGGGAATAGTCTTCAAGGAATTCATCACTATTAGTCCTGCCAGGTTTGTAAACGGCTCCTATATCTAAGGAAAAACGTTTCAGATGGATCCAGAGGTAATGATTGTCGTTGATGGTTTGTTCATCTATAAAGTGATGTTCAAGGCTGTTGTGTACATATATAGATACTCCACCGCCGAGACCATCTGTCCTATAATTGTAGTAGTGCGTGTAGTCTTCCAGCTCCAGTCTTTGTGCTTCATCGACAGATTTTATCCATGTCTCACATACTATTATCACGTGTATTAAGTGAGCAAATGCTTGCATTATGCATTTTAACTCTTCTAACTTTCCAGATTTAACTAAGCTGCGTACATTTGCATACAGAAACTTCAACGATTTACGGTTTTGTTCTACTTTTGAGTGACTGTTAGTATAGCTGTGAGTAACGTATAAATGTGTATTATCTGATGGAGCTGGCAGTATCAGTTTTTTGATGTTGTTGTGACAATTTTGGTGACTCCTTTAATGAACTTAATTGTAAGATAAGGTTTCTCCTCGACTGACTCGATTTTTAAGCTCATTGCGTAAGTCGTTCATAGTTTGCTTTTGATGAGGAGTTTCATCAGAGTATATATTTACTGTAGAAAATTTATTTATAATCTCAGATTTGTTACGTAATATTTGTTTTGCTTCATCAGCAGTCGCAAAACGAACTTTTATTGGTCGGGATTTATTTTGGCTATATTTTCCCACTTTTGTAGGAGTTGTGCAGGTAGGTACTGCTGTTTTAATAATTTTGCAGACTTCACTTATATCGTTACGCTTTCTCTCTTCTGCCACTTTGGACTGTATTTCAGGTATCCCCGAGATAATTATATTTTTTTCTCTTTGCGTGCGTTCAAGAACTTCATTCAATAATGTTTCATGTGTGATATGTAACTGTGCTGGGTTAGTAACAGATGTTTTAATTGATGCAATATCCTTTTCTATAACTGAGAATTTCTGTTCCGTCTCTTTCTTAAATGAGGATATGTTTTGTGTATGCAACGTGAGAATTTAGAATGTCCAAATCTAGAGGATGTAAAATAATAATTATCTAATTTTTTATCCAAGAGAGGCTGAATGCTGGGTCCTAGTAATGAAGCACCCAGAAGTTGTATTGTCTATTTACTTATATTATAACAGAGTTTGAAATAAATATGAATGGGATGAAAATCAGCATTCTTTAAAAAGATTTTTCAATCAAATTGTTTAAATCCAACATTTTCGTTAGTAAAAATTACCTAAAATATTTATTCATTGCGATTATGAAGTATTTACGATATTTATTGTTAAAGTGGACATAGGTTTTGGATAAACACCCTTTTGTCAAAATTAAAAGCAGTTTTGATTAATTTTAATCAGATTTTACACTTCTTTCCTTTTTTTATCTTTTGAAAAACTGGCTTGATTTCCTGCCTATCAAAAGAAGGCAATTATACCCAATGATGACTAATCTTCGTTATTATTCGTGCACTGCCATTCTATCATTATTTTCAAAGATGGGCAAAGATTAATTAACATACCATCAACCGCGAAGAAAATATGTGTGCATTCTAATGATGCCAGCTGAATAGGTTCCTCCATTTTATTGCGCAGAGGAACGACCATTTTGTTTAATTGAACACCACTTTGTGCAGTTAAATTAAAAACAGTCTGTTAAATATTTCTACCGAGAGTCCGTTGACTTGAAATTACAAAGGGTAATCACACGGTGCAATTTCCCTGACCATAAATATGTTATTTTAATGAACGCATGTAGAATTACATTAGAGGCTGAAATGAGCCGAGTCCGAGGAAGTAAGATTGAGGTTATACCTATCTATCAATGAGTACCTACGTTGCCTATTTAAGTACGTGTGAAAATTTTAGTTCCTTACGCAGTGCTTACCGTTACCTTAGTTGTTGACTTATGTATATGCTTTCATTAGTAGCTGGCCGGCGTTATTAGGACGAGAGTGCGCCATGTGTTTGTTTAACTCTTAAAGTACTAAACTGTGAGTCAGAATTCGCATATTTGAGGGTGCTCAAAATATCATTGCCCAATAAATCTAAAAATGTTTGAATGATATGTTACGTGTCGTTATAGGCTTTTTTCGATTCTTTTGTGTGTATGATCGGCGTGTCTATGCGAGACGCACGTGTCGGTGTGGTCGTGTCTATTGCTCTGTTTGCACATAGAGTGTAACGCCCTTTGTGTTCCTTGTTTTGTTACAAAATATTGAACACCGTTTTATTTAACACCAGCTTTCAAATTATATTGACATGGTGACGACGCTGGAACAGTTTCAGATAGAGTTTAAAAGCTGTTACGAAATCGTTACTTTCGTCGACTTGTTTGTTAGCACAAGAAAGTTGTATTTTGCATGAGTAATTGAGTACTGCGTAGGTACGTATGCTGACAAAGTGGTAAAATTAGATGTCGATACAAAAAAAAATAACAAAATATAAGGGTAGCACATATATAAAGTGTTGATGATTTTTTTTAGCGTGTAACCCATGATGAGAATCGTCTGATAGGTATTTTAAAACGCGATTCGATTTTGTGACCTGTTAGCGAAATACTAATAGTTTTGAGCGTTCCTCCACCCCTTTTGCTAAATTGTGGGCTTGAAAAATCTTTGAAAAAACCTTAAGTTTTATATTCATTGAACTTTAAAGAAAATCTATCATGGCTAAGTTAGCTTTGTTAATTTAAAAGTTACAGCAGAATGATTTATAAAATATAATGTCCTTTTTTAATAAGAACAAATAATATATGTTTATCGAAATACGAAAAAAAAAAACGTTTTCTATATTAGTAACGATATCATGATAGAAGACTTCCGTAGCGTAATGGTCAAGTTGGTCAACACGCTAGTCCACCAATCTAGAGCAAGTTGGAAAACGGCCTTTCAAATGGCCTGGGTCTTAAGTATTTCTCTATATGCGTATTTATTATAAAATATAGTGAGTTGAGTTAGTATCCAATAACACAAGTTTAGACTTACCATACTTTGGGACTAGCTCAATCAGTGTGATATATCAAAATATTATATTATGTTTATATCACGTGATACTTCGATTTGTATGAGATAAAATTATTTTTTTATATTTCGTTTACATTTATTGGGAAAAGTTGTTCAAAATGTTGGACTGAACCACCCCTCAAAATATGTGTAATGTACTTAAAAAAAGACATTGTATATTTAAATATTTGAAAGAAAAAAATGTTTTAGGTATATATACATAGTAATTAGAAAATAATTATTAACATGAAGTTGTAACCTGCTTAAAATGGATAGTAAACATGTAAAACTATGGAAAACAAAGTCCCCATGTTGTAATGTGTAACTACTTATACTCTGAGCGTGGCCCGACATGCACTTGGCCAGAAAAATCAAACGAGGTAGAAGGAAAGGTCAAACTCAAATGTGCTCGTAAACTTTTGCGGTGTTTAAAATTTGTATTACTGGGAACCGATTTATGACTGAGAGTTGTAGACAGTATCTTTAGTAGCTGTTTTTATACGCTAGGTTTTCTGACAAGAAACTAAATTATGGCCGTTTGTTATATTTGCGACTCTGCATAGAACTGTAATATTTTTTTCATCTCATGTATGTACTCAAAAAACGATGTTTTCATCCCAAAACATTTAGAGCTAAAGTAACAAGCTTTAGCTCCAAATGTTTTTTGATATGTTTTTCTGGGGACTAAAAAGTGAAAAAGAAAATCTCTAGGGATTAAAACCAATTTGAAAACTGAACACTAGTGTAATCTATGTAGAATCAAAAATAATGTTGGCAGTCCAGCAAAAAGAAAGAAGAATTTCGTTAAAATTTGGAATACATATCATCGTCAACATGGATGAATGTAGGTAAACATTTTTATATTCTTCGCTTCGGAAAATGAAATAAGTATAATTAAAAAAGCGCAATTTTTCTCTTTTTGATTCAAGAAATTACAGAAGTTTTAGGTTATTTATATTGACATGTAATTATTTGTGTAAATGTGAATACTTTTTCGTAAGTCAGCCTATAATTAATAGGTATCAAGTTTACTTATAAAAAGATATAAAGGATCACGCAAACAAAGTTATGTTTGAGTGAACATTTTATCATGAGTTGGTGGTTTTCGAAACATTATTTCTTAGTATTTAATGCATGAAAAGGACACCAAACAAAGGTTAGTATTAAATATTCAGTTGAAGTCTGATAAGGTTAGGTTGAAGTCTAAATAGGTTTTCTACTTTTCTTTATATTCTGTTCTGTATTTGCTAGTTTTTTTAGGGTTCCGTAGTAAACAAGGAACCCTTATAGTTTCGCCATGTCTGTCTGTCTGTCTGTCTGTCCGTCCGCGGTTTTACTCAGCGACCGTAAGTACTAAAAAGCTGTAATTTGGCATGAATATGTATATCAATTAGGCGGAAAAAAGCGGTAAAATAAAATATTGAAAAAAAAAAATTTTTACCTTATCTCCCATACAAGTAAAGTGGAAAGTTTATTTTTTTTTCTTGACTAACCAATCATATTGGGTATCGTTTAATAGGTCTTTTAACAATATTGTGAGATTGTAAACACGGTTTTTCGATTTTGGGATCCGTTTCTGAAATATTTACTTTTAAAGTGAAAAAAATTGTTAGAGTCAAGTGTGTCCCCCCCCCCCCCCCCTATCTGCTAAACGGTTATATATGGACACGTGAAAAAATTCACAGCTATACAATATATAAAACGAAATTTAAAGAAAAACTATCAGAGCTAAGTAGGGTATTCAAATTAAAAAGTTATGGGTGATTAACTTATAAAATGTACTCGGAAAAGGAAATTTCATAAAAATTCAATAGAAAATTTGTTTTTAGACGTTTTTAGTGCCATGAACTCAAAGGTGGCGTTTTTAACTACGGAACCCTACTGCACGTGGCCCGACACGCACTTGGCCAATTATTTATAGATGGAGATGTAAAGTAGAGTGTGCTACTCGGGTACGGTATTATTTTCTATATCTCGGGCGATATATATGAATCCTTCACTTCAATCAGGATTCCACCGTAGAATCATTCGCTACGCTCGTGATTCAATTGTGGAATCCTTCGTTTTGCTCTGGATTCAAATAGCGCCCTTGCCTTCAAAATATTACCTTATTCCCTTGTAGCACAATCTACTATTTCATCTCATCTACTGGAAAAACGATGTTTTCATCCCCAAACATTTGGAACTAAAGTTACTGCTGATTCTCTCTGGATTGATAAGGTAAAAAAGAAAATCTGCAGGGATTGAGCGAGGGGTGGAGGGGAAAGTTCTAAATTTACGATTTTTCTCTTAATCTCATAAACGATACATACGACGAACCGCTTATCCAATTTTGACAAATGAAATGTCAATATATTCTTCATTATTGTACGGGTGACATAGGCTACAATATGAATGCAATAACGAATTGGGGTATTAAATAAAAGGTCTTGGATAGCCCATTTCAAAAATATATACATTGTTAGCCGTAAGTGGCTCCCGTAGTCGGGTATTCGAACGTATATCTCGTCACATTTCCGGAGGGTATATAGCTCGAAAATAGTTGGGAATTTGAAAAATGAGTATGGTATCAAAATTGTGGAAAATGTTATAAGATTTTATTCAATCTTTAAACATTTTTCGCTACGACGCGTCGTTTTTGAGACATAAGAGAAAAACCAAATATTTACAATTTCCCCCCCTCCCCTCGCTCCGGCTCACGTCCTAAACGTCAGAACTTTTAGTATGTTTACACCCTAAGCGCCCTGAACAAGTTTTTGTAGGAATTGCATAAGTTCCCGCTCACGCACTCTACAGTTTCACCCCCTGTGAGTCATTCGTTGATTAGACTAGAGGCGCGAACGGACCAGAACTCAGAAAACGCTGATCAAGGTCGCCAACGGTATCGATATGAACTACTGTTCCTTGACTGTGTTCACAAGGGCTACACTACACTTCATGTTTTGTATTATAATAAGACGAGATGTAGATAAATAATATAAGCATAAACTATACGCTATTGCATAAGGTTAAGCCTGTAATAATAGTGTAAACACATTGAACAATTAACTATTCTGCTGATTCTCTTTTTTCCCACCCTCCGTCCCTCGCTCAACCTCACGCTTAAGCCTTCGGAGCTAACAGTCGCAGGCTCTGTTAAATGTAGCTGGAGACAGTATCTGTAACAATACTTAGTTAGATACAATTTACCTTTATACTTATTTCTTATAAGTATCTACAACTGAAGATTTTATATTAAAATGAAAACTTAGGCTTTTTCTAGAGCATAGACATAGAGTAGGTATTTGACTTACTTGAAAAGCATTATATACTTCTCACGATATTATCATGCCAGCATATTTAAAAGCCGGACACTTAAATCATACTTATTTGTTAGTTTGACACAGCTGAAAACTTGAAATGTAGAAAATGCTTTCCTAAAACGCACATTGTTTGAAAAATCAGCCGCTCTTTGTATAGGCACACAAAGTTGCAAACACAAGGAGGCATTTCATGGTGAGATAAACGTTGAACCTAGTATTTAGTTTCCTTATTTTCTTACGAGATAAGTGCGTACTTAGGAGGGTAATGGAATGAGTCAGTGCAAAAAGAATTACGTCGGCCATTAGTGCGCTTTGTTACCAAATCAACTCTTTACGCGTTTACGACTTATTTGCCTATGTAATGATATCATGAATCATTGAAGCTGATGCTTTCGAGTTCAAAATAAACGTTTAACTAACTAAACGTTGTAAAGCTCTTGTTAAGCACAACAATTTAATATTTATCTTGTCAACCAACTAATGGAATACCAAAGATCATGTTACCACGCTTGGTACCAGTTTGGTGGGTCCCCGATTTACAAATGGTGGTGCGCTTGCGCACTGCACAAATCTATGCGATGGATGCGCCAAAGCGGGAGTGCCAATGAACTTAGGACGGGTATTGACAGGTATTGCGTTAAGACAAATAGACGTTACAGCGGCTGAGACAGACCTCCGTTCACTCGACCATACATGTGTTGGCACGAGAGCCGAGCGATCACAGGCCTCCTGAGAACTTCTATGCAAATAGTCATCTAGGGTAAATAAGGAATTCTTGCAAGCGAGTGCCTAATTCTTTAACTGTAGTTTAGTTATGTGTTATTCAAATGTTGAAACAAAACGAGGAAGTTCTGCAAAAACAAGATGTGTACTGTTTTTGTGTGTCTAGATGCAAAAACTTGTGCCGAGCTTATTACGTCGCATTTGTAGAAACAATTTAAAATTCATGATGTTCTCTTAATTAGCGATTCACATAAACAGGGTCCATGACTCCGGCGAATTTTATTTAGTGCAACAGTAGTACCTATGGAAATTAACAAAAGTCCACCGTTGGCCGCGCGATAAGTACGTATAAATTACAGGTACCGTTTGTGTTGGAGTGGCCGCCGACTTGCTGTCGCCCAAGTTTGTTTACCCTGCATGGCCAGATGACACTGGGTAAAGTATTTGCATTCCATTTGCATATTTTTTGCTACGAAATAATATTAGTGGGCGAATAAATAATGCATAATGTGATTACCAAGAGATGATTGACCATTTGCGAATAATGTCAATATGTGACAGATTGAGAGCAAGGCACTCGTTGCCAGCCGCCCGTGTGTCAACCGCCTGTGTGTACCGCCGATCATGTCGGTCTGTCACAAACTGTCAAGAATTGTCGCTCGCCTGTAAGAGCCCTTTTGATTTTGATATTGATATCACTCGCCATCTCTCCCTCGGTCTTCCTCTGGCTTCTGATCACGCACTCAAACTATTCAGATACAGGTATGTATTCATTTAGACCTTTGCGTAGTAGCGATGCTAAACTTGATAAGACACTTTTGAAGTATACAGATCTAAATGAATACAAATATACAAATACAAACAAAAGAGGAAGTTCCTCTTATCAAGTTCAGCATCGCTATAACGCAAAAATCTAAACGAATAAATCTGAAAGGTTACATATTATGGTAAGTAGACGTACCTATGATATCTACATCTTAGATAACCTAACTACTGCAGGAGCCTGCTGAGCGCTCATTGCCGACACTCACACGAAAATTTTGTCACCATGATTTGAAACGTCAATTGCTGCGAGTGTTGCGATTTTATTGCTCTTGCAACTAGTGCCTAAAGCTAGCTAGAGTAATTTGAACGAAACTTGAGGATCCTAAAATGATATTTAAATATTTCCTACCTATAACAACTTTTTTTCTTAAGTTAATTTAATTCAGCTTCTCAGCTAGGATTATGAAGTACATAAATAGTCGTTTGAGTCATGGTTGGATGTTTCTGGGAATTATCATCTCGGATGTTATCCTGGTCCAGTCAGTTGGAGCTTATTTTTTATTGCATTATTAGGTTATGATGCAGGGCATATGCAGGATTCGTAAAACAAGAAAAAATTAAAATTTATGCTGTTCTATTTAAAATTTCTTCCCTACTGTAGTTGTGAATAAACACGTTATTATGATCACCAATACATTAAATACTTTTTTCTACTCCTGTACTGTTATCTGTCTTTTAAATGGTCCCGAACACTAATATAGGAACATTGATTATATGATTTCAGAAAAGTCTAGTCTATTTCTAATAGCACAGGTGTTGTTATTTCGCTAATACGATACTCCTAGCCATAGACCAATAACTTTTTTTCTTTAGATCTACTATACTGCCAACATAATTAAATCGTTATTTTAACATATAGTGCCATTTTTCAAACGTGGAGTCACTAAACAAACGGTTTTTTTGTATGAAAAACATTCGTTTAAGTGACTCCATGTTTCAAAAATGGCACTTGTGGTCACTAGGAAGACGTCAATAAAAAGAAATTAAGATCTTCCATAGATACCTAGTATCTACCAAACATATGGTAGTATTTCGTACTTTTCTTTGTTTATTTTTGTATTTATTTTAGTAAATGTAGTCGTAGCAAAAGTATTGTATGCAACGTTGTATAAGTATGTCAAAAAATGCTCGATAGCGTCTCTTTACGATGCTCGCCAAAGCTCGCATCTTAACTTGCTCCACTCGCATTTTATGAACCTTCTTATACAACTGTTGCATAAAATACTATTAACCAATTCTCATAAAAAGAAAAAAAGTGAATTTAAACAACAGCTTTGCGGCAGAAGAGGTAAATTTGATACCGTTAACCCATAGTTTACATGGGTATTTTTACGGTAGATGCAGCCTTAAGAATAAAATAAAGATAACCAACATCAAATTTTGTTCGCTACTCGTACTTTCTTGGCTTAATCAACTTTAACGACCTGCCTGTCTGCCAGGAATTTACTTATTAAATATTGCGACAAAAATAAACTTTGCCCATGTTTAATTAATGGCGAGGCTTGGCGGTGTTGGTTGATGCTAGCTAGAGGAAGAATAGACAGAATTCATCAGTGTGGCGGCGGTATGGCGGTTATTGATTGTGACACGGTAATGGAGCGGCCCGTGCGCAGCGATAAATCACACAGCTGAAGACCGACCGGCGGATTACGACGGAGTACGGACGCGCACTCCACGTAGCCGCCACCTCTTCCCGACGCATATTGTATATTGTTCTCAGCTTTCCTATTAGTACTAAAGTATAAAAGTTAATTGCATACTCCGTGAGAACACTAAAGGAAGCCATTAAACAGTTACAATAAATATTAGCCGCAATAAAAATATAACGAGGGAGAGGTAGATGCTCGAACAAGATAAGCGAGTTCCCTAGGATTCACTTGTTGCCTTATTTTATAAGAATTTGAAAGTGCTTGCAGAACATGAACATGAAGTGATGGAATTCTTAGTGGCAATCGTTTTCACCTGAAGTAAGGGTGCAAGTATTTATTGTAGTGTAAAGGCGAGGTCAAGTCTGTCTTGGCAGCTTGCGGTACTTGCGCATTGTCCGCTCGCTGGCCGTCGGGTGGCTTCGCCAAGTCGCTAACATGCGACTGGGACCTGCGCCTGTGCTGCACCGCGTCACCTATCCTATCAACCTATGTCAGAGAGCACAAACAGTTGAGTTATATGGCGCTGTCTATAACACTGCATTGTTAATGTAATCGATGCTGGTGGGCTGATTACATATTTTATTGCTAACCTCACATCTTCTTGAGCCAATGACCCAAAGGCATTACGGTACTTCCTAGGTAAGGTTTACGCTGTATTATGTGTTGGAGTTTTCCAGATGCAAAGTAAGTAATTATTTACATTTGTTCCATTAAGTAATTCACAAGCTTTAAATTAACTCAAGGGAGAATATATAGGTATATTTTTATTTTTTAAGATAACACCGACCAAACGTATCTAAACATTTTCGTCGTTCATCGTGCAAAAAGTAACACGTTTACGTTTAGGGTCCCCTTTATAGCAGAACTTTTTATGTTATAATATTATTATGCATAACAGCGGTTTACATAAACGTCATTTCGTAGAAAATATTTTGGCATCTACTCATTTATCATAGATTCAAAACCAATAATGTTGAAAATCTGAATAATCTTAGAGCATAAATTTTATAGCCAGTATAATCTTAAAGTAGAATCATTATATCGCAGAAAGTTCGCATCCAGAACCGCCTTTTGGTATTTAATTCATACGTATAGTCATTTCAATGCAGTGTCACTTTCTAAGATTAAATTTTCTTTCGGCATAGCTATTTGGTTGAACCCAATTTTATGTAATGAATTTTATGTAGTTAAAATTTTTACTTCCCTGTAACAAAACATATAATAGTAGAAAAAGGTTGTCTACCTTGAATGGCGCAGTTCTATTCTAACATAACCTAAACTATACTTTTGCCCGAACCCAGTTAACTCGGAATGCTATTTTTTATGTTGAGAATTTCTGCCTGCACCCAACGCTTTCCAGCGACCTTATTCAGGTCATCAGATCACCTTGTGGGTGGGTGTCCTACGCTTCGCTTGCCAGTACGTGGTCGCCATTCGAGAACCTTTTTGCCCCATCGGCCATCGGTTCGTCGCGCTATGTGTCCCGCCCACTGCCACTTCAACGAACTAATCCGCTGGGCTATGTCAGTGGCTTTTGTTCTCCTACGAATTTCCTCATTTCTAAATAGGGAAGGAGTACTTAGTACTGAGTAGGGAAACACCGATCATAGCCCTCTTCATAGCGAGTTGAGTGACCTTGAGCCTTGTTATGAGACCCATAGTAAGGGACCACGTTTCAGAGCCATAAGTCATCACTGATTACACACATTGATTAAACACTTTCGTCTTAAGGCACTGAGGTATTTTGGACGAGAAGACACTGCGTAGCTTCCCGAACGCAGCCCAGCCGAGTCGGATTCGCCGAAAGACCTCTTTCTCGAAGCTGGAACTTCCTGCCTGGATCAATTGACTCAGGTAGAAATACTGGTCTACAACTTCGAGTGTGGAGCTCCCAACACATACAGGTAGGGGCGCGACATGGACAGTCGACATTACTTTCGTTTTATCCATGTTCATTTTAAGACCCAACTGTTGGGAAACTCGATTTAGGTCTCCGAGCATAGTACTTAAGTCTTCCATCGATTTTGCCATGACAACGATATCGTCGGCAAATCGAAGGTGAGTGATATACTCGCCATTGATGTTGATGGCAAATCCTTCCCATTCCAAAAGCTTGAAGGCATCTTCCAGTGCAACGGTGAACAGTTTCGGAGATATAACGTCTCCCTGTCTTACACCTCTTTGCAGTGGAATAGCCCTCGTGCACTGCTCGTGTACTCGGCCTGACATACTGGCGTTACTGTATAAGCACTTCAACACTTCGATATACCGATAGTCAATACGGCATCGCTGGAGAGACTGAAGCACTTCCCATGTTTCGATCAAATCGAAGGCTTTTTCATAGTCCACGAACCCTAAGCATAACGGCCGGTTATACTCCCTCGTCTTTTCTATAACCTGCCGCAGCGTGTGAATGTGGTCCGTGGTGCAAAAGCCTTTACGGAAACCGGCTTGTTCGGGAGGCTGGAACGCATCAAACCTGTTTGCGAGACGATTCGTGATGATCCTTGAAAAGAACTTATATACGTGACTCAGAAGCGTGATAGGCCTATAGTTCTTCAATAGAGTGTTATCTCCCTTTTTGAAGAACAGGACCACCACGCCCCTTTTCCACGCTTCTGGCATTACGCCCTCGAGCAAAACGGAATTAAAGCGCCTCTGAAGGACTTTCAGTACCGGCGCCGGCGTTCCGCCCGCTTTCAGAAGCTCTGCTGTTATTCCATCCTCGCCCGGCGCCTTGTTGTTTTTAAGATGTTTAAGGGCCATCCTAATCTCGTACAGGCTGATGTCCGGGATATCTTCGGTATAGTGTCGGGTCAGCTTGGCTCTTGGGTCTTTAGCCATTTGTTCGCTGGGTTGAGAAACTGAGGTATATAGCTGTCCATAAAACCTCTCGATATCCGCTAGAACCCCTTCCTTTGTCGACACCACGCCACCGTCCTCCGTCTTCCGCTTCATCAATCGGTTTTGCCCAACCGACATAGCCCTTGCGAACACTTTGGAGCCTTTGTTCTGCTCGATCGTCTCTCTAGTGTGGGGTCAGCTTCGCATATGTTATGCCAAATTAAATTCAGGGCGTCAAGATTCTGCCAGATAGATAGAACCCTTACATTTAATAAGTTATTTGTAAGTATAAGCTTTTATTGTGAGGCCTAAGTAAGTACTTAATGAAACAAACCCAAACTCGATGGAGTTGCATCGTTATATTACTGAGGCCCATCGACCACCTTCCGTCGCCGTGATTAGACCTTAGACATCATCTACTTACCATAAAGTGCTGTTCAAGACCTATCAAACGATGATGTTTTTTAACTGAGATCTGTGGAATGTATCCCAAGACTACATCATCAGAACAGCTTATTGACTCGTACAGCAGCAGTACAGCGTAATATTGTATTACGACGGAAAAAAATCGACTTACACAATTATGCAAAATATCAATTCAATGGGCTTAGGATAAAGTTTTGATAATTAAGTTGTACTAAGATTTGAACAAACAAGATACATTGCAAGTTCAATAAAAGCTTGCAAATATAGCTTTAAGTTTTGACAAGGTGCTCGTGGTCCATCTCCAGTTTTGAGCATTAATATTTTGTTCCGGACAGCCAGTTAGGGAGCAAAGTGTACCAAATTAATTTAGGCGGCCATGCGTCGCCTGTTCCTAATTAATCGACATTTGTGTGCGACCTGCCGCCTCAGTTAATCTGTATACACCTGTGGCCATTTGTCAATGCGTTTACCTTTGAATCTATAGCAAGACACACAGGACAGTTCTATGGCTGCAGGAATAGTAGGTAGTCCCTGGATTTAATATAAGTACCGCATATACCCTCTTATTTATTGTACGATAAACGAAGGTTTTAAGTTGTTAAATAAGTTTAATTAATTTTTTAATATTTACTTTCCGAAAAATTTGCACCCGCCGGGCAATCCGTGAAAAGTTAAAAACGGTACCCTTATAGGATCACTCACATGCTTTTACTCGTGACAATAAAATGCGTGATAGATATTTTTCAATAATGAAATCTCTTATATATATTTATTGTTATATTCATTTATTCATTAAATACGTTATAAAGCTATTCAAACAGTAGTCGACCGTCGCCGACTGTCGGCATTGGGACAAATTAATCTAATTTTCCCGACATCCGAATATAAAGGTAAAAAGATAAATCCTTTTTTTTATATTAAAATCAGAGTTCGGAAATTAACAGTCTTATTTTTAGAAAGCCAATCAATAGTAATTATCTCATTCAAAGAGCAATTCATAATTGTTTAACCCCTGACATTAAAGAGGGGTGTTATAACTTTGACGCTAATGTCTGTCTGTCTGTGGCATCGTAGCGCTCGAACGGATGGGCCGATTTCAATGCGGTTTTTTACAAAGCTCTTTCCAAAGTTTGAAAGCAACTTCCCTTGCGGTGCTTTTTAGCTATATTTGATGAAAATCGGTCCAGTCGTTTAAAAGTTATTGGGTGTTAACGCTTCAAAGTGGGGTTTTCTAATTTACCTGCCTGATAATGGATAGCGCTTAGGCTATCAATTCAATTAGAATATTGCGTTGTTCCGCCTCTTATCACTAGATGGTAAAGAAAGTACATCTAGATGTTGTCGTCGGGATTTTTTTTATTTGCCTAGTAAAAACTTGTCTCGAAAAAACGTTCAATTTTATATTTGAAAACATCCTAGAAATCGAACAATAGCTTCTAAATCCTGTAAGATAAACCAAAGCAAGCAACTAAGTACACCTACCACTGGTGGTTACTAGGTCAGGCGAACGTAGCTTCAGAAAAATGCTGGATGCGAGGGGCTTTCAATGATCATTTAAGAAATACTTGGGCAGCAAAATGTCTAAATGTAGACTTCCTGCGCCTAATTATGGTGGTAAAACGCAAGCGTTCTGCCGTAATTAGAAATGTCCAATAGTCACGTAAAATATCATAAACTTTTAATTCATTTATGGCATTCCTCACTTATGGAAACTATTAAATCGTCCATTTATTGATTACTCTAATAACCGGGCATGCAATTCACTGTCAGTAATGCATCAAGTGTAGTTAATATGCATTAGCATATTAAGTACAGTTGATGCATTACTGTTCTTTTTTGTATGATACTTTGAATTCTACCTAATTGATAGTCGGAGAAATGAAGTAATGACAATATAATTACTGATTTCCGTAATTTCTTTTCAGGAAAATCCGAGCTATTCTTTTAGCTATGGAGTGTCTGATTCCCGTACCGGTGACATCAAGACGGTATGGGAAGCAAAACAGGGTGATACTGTAAAAGGTAAGATAAAAGTTTTTCAATTTCCTAACACACATCTGTCCATGCTCTGTTTTTTTGTTTTAAAATAAGGCCTTTTTCTGTCACAATTAACAATTCAACATCAATGTCGTCACTAAATAATATTTCAATGACATACTCTTGCCCTATCTGCAGTCGATTGATAAAAAGGCGGACGAGATACAGCTCAACTGCAACATGCCGTCGACAGGGTGGCGACGGCTGCCGTCAACTTGTGACGACAAAGTCCGCTCGTCTGTATATGAGGCCCTAGGTGATTCGAAGATATCACTGTCTCAGTCCACTTATGTGTGTCAATCTTTTGTAAATAGAAAGAAATGTTTTGATTTTGACGTTCTTTTGTTTGCAAGAGGCATGACGAATAGAAAAATATTTTTAGCCCATCGGTTAGATTATTACAAAATATTGTACACTTTTCTTTTCTCTGAGAAACAAACAATTACAAAGTGCAGCGCATTGAAATTTCGCATGACGTCACAGCTACGTACGATTTTTACACAAAAGTGACGTCGCAAGCCCCCAGTCCGGAACTTTGATGCTTCGTATCTTTGTGAATTATTACTTTTTTGGCCAACTGAAAAATATGGGTCCATTAGTTTTGGATAATCTAAAAGTCAGACTAATTAACTGCCAAAGTACATGGTGACGTAGACGTACTCTTACAACCGTGACTGACAAATTATTGAGAAGGACTTGACTTGCCGCAGGTTGGGGAACGCGTGTTGTCCGCTGACGTGTGCAACAAGCGGGATCCACCAGAGCGTCACGCCTTTCGGTGCGGCCTGAACGCAGCAGGCATTAGACTGACTTGACAAGAGATGTGTAATGGAGACTGACTGACACACCGACCATCTCTACGCCAAGACTTGACGGCGATAATGACAACCGACTGACGAGGTACTGCGATTAGGACTCTCCGCGGATTTTGACAAATACCTCTGACATTGACCGCTATTGACAGACATGACTGACTAGACTGGAGTCGACTGAGCGCGCCCCGCTACCAGCTTTTTAGAACTGGAGGTGGGGATGTTGGGTCCCTCAGCCTCCTATCACACAGACGTATACGACCTCTTTCCTCTAGACACAGAGATTATGCCTAGTGGAAGAATACAGACAGACATTGACATTCAAAATAACAAATAACGATTTTTTCTACGAGACTCGCTACGACCAACGGCGAATACAGACGCTATCAAGACCGACAATGACCTAACTAGAAGACTTATTTGACTATTTGCTTGAACGGAAGAATCAAATCTTTCTTTTTAACCGTTCACGGCCACAGACAGACACACAGACAGAAAGACAGACATTAGCGTCAGGGGGTTAAAGGTGAACGCACATTTATCCGAGCCAAACGCGACAAATCGAAGTTTTAAGGTCTCGCATATCTATCCGCACCGAAAGAAACGAACACGCCGAAAGAATCGACCGCGCCTAAAGAACCGTTTCTTTCCTCCTCATTCCTTTACACCTGTCGCCCTGTAATTACATGTGAATTGTGATGGATCTTGACGAGATTTTTATTATCAGAGCTTTTATTAATCAATTATGTTAGAATCACTAATTTTTGTAACATTAAAAATAAATCGAAGTAGTTATTTGATCGCATTATTCTCGTTGCTCTTACGCACTCACTTTTCGTCGGAATGCAGACGATTCGATTTGATCGATTTGATCGTATCCCCCGCGCCGAATTTGTTAACGTCATCCGAATTCATCTAGGAATTCTGTATTTCTTCTAGATTCGGACAATTCGACGCGGTCAGGTGTGCGAATTTTCTTAGGATTTCATATAAAGAATTCTTAAATTCGTTTCGTTCGGCTCGGATAAGTGTGCGTCCACCTTAAAAAAGGTTGACGCTGATCTGACTGTAGAATATATAGATGTGCGTACACAAGCAATTCTTCAATGACAACAAATAAATAGGTAAAACTAAAAATAATGTCATTTATTTATGTTATACTTAATGTTATAAGTGCTTACCTACAAGTGTTTTCCAAATATTTGTCAGTGTTTACTGCATTAATATTTGATTATCGTGCACGATTCTATTTGAGTGACATGTAGTTCAATGTATCTGCGAGGAACACCAATGAGCCTCTCGTCAAGCCTCAGTGGTGGCTTCAAAACTATGATGTCATCCATCACAAACGGAAATTGCCCAAAGACATTTATAAAAAGGCAATGTTTCTTGACATTTCAATCTTCCTAGAATTTGCTTGCAAATTGAAATGCGTTGTGTGCGCACTTTATCCCAGCTAGAGCTGGTTACTGTAGTGTCTATGACCACTTAAACTAAATATAGTCTTAACTTGTTTTGAACAACCTAACTCTATATATAGTGCAAGTACTTAAGTTATTAAACCATTTTTCAATTACGTGCGAAATGCGAGTAAATTTATTTTTTCCCCGCGTATTACAGTCTCTGAATATACGCGATTAACTTGTAAATACCCTAAGAATGAGCTTTGCTGCAGGCTTCATAAAATGCTAAGAATAAAAGAAATAACAATCAATTTCCCTTTTATCAACCATCCCATAAAAAAATATTGTAGGTATGTCACAACACATCCGCCGTGTATTGCAATAGTTAAATGTTTTCACAAGAGTAAATCTTTTAAAGATGTCTCTTATAATTTGATAAATTATTGAGTATTACAATAATACCGAACCTTCAAAAGGGGGTCACGACTTCTTTCCACAATGCTGACATTAAATTGGAAGCTGTTAACAGGAGAGTATTAAGAAATCGCAACAAAATTGTATAAGAAAATTAACTTTGTGCCAATTAACCGCGCGTCGTTTGAATCTACTTAATGATGAGCCACTGTCGCAAAGAAGCTGGCAGTGTTTTCATTAGGCAAATTGATTCGGTGAACGGCTCCCAGTGCGAGCGCGAAAAAAGTCCGCGGGTACTGACGGAAGTCCAAACCATTACCAAATGTGTGCTGCGTGTGCTTCTCGGAACATTGGCTTTGTTGGGCCCGCCGCTGCTTGTTTACATTTTAATAACTCTGTTGAATTTGTAGAGGCATTTTATTTATTAGAGCAACTGCGTGTGCTTCAATTGTCGACTAGGATTTACATTTTAATAAAAAAGAAAAAGTTGAAGAAAAACTCTTATCAAATCTTAGTTTCAAAAATATTTTATAGTAATAGAATTAATTGCAGAAGATATTGACGACATCAATAAACAAAAGACAAGATGGGACACCTCTTTTTATTAAAATCTTTTGAAGTAACCGAACAGTTATCGAATTTCCCGCTGTGCTCAATTTATCGAAACTAAGTTACCCCGTGTTCAAAGGGTTTACTGTGTTCGCAGTGAAACCCTAAACATTTGGGAGTAATTAGAATTAATGAGAAATGGACGGAGAGGCGTCCATTGACATGGCGAAACATGATACGATGCCGCAGATATTTATCTGTTTTATTTTCATCAAGTAATACTTTAAACTCCCGTTTGGCTTGCGTTTCTAATGTTGATCCTCATAAACAATACTTGGATCCTCCGTGCCACATAAGATCCTTTGTAACACCACCCCCGCGCTTTCGAGCTCGAGGTAGGATTAAAAAAGTCCTCGCATAGAGGCAACTTTACGAGCCCACCTGGAATGAAAGTGCTTATGAAGTTGTGAAAATCGCTCGTAATTCATCCCAGTTCTCAAACAAGTAAGTGTAGGATGCAAATCCGAAGCTGGGAGCTAGCATCGCGAATGCGATGTGCTAAATAAGAGAAAACGGACCATTGCTGTATGAAGCTTCCGTCTAGACGGAGATTATGTAAAATGGAATATAAGCTTATTCGTTTTTCGCGTCCTTATATCGCAATAGCAAATTTGCTTTGCGCGCGCTTTGATAACTCTCGCTTTATTTTTATTCCATGATTTTCACTGAGATGCGGATTGTGGACGATGTCTTATTAGAAGGGGTTTTGTTTACATTTAATAAATGTCACGTATTCGGTCTATAGAAATAGAATATTGTTAGTGAATTAGTAAAGCAACAGATGGGACATCGATCTAATCGGAATGAGCGGCTAATATTACGCATTGTCGTTATTAATAACTGTCGTTCGGTGACAAGCCCCCCAAAAATATTTACAAAAGAAGACCTAATACGTGCGCAAATCCCTCTAAATGGAAATTGCGGAAACTTAATATAAATCGAATAATCCATTCTTGTGTATAGGGGACGTTTTGGGAAGATAAATCTCAATCGGGGGTGAGGAGCGGCCGGCAGTGCAGCGCGGGAGGGTAGCAGACGGCGGCCTCGGGCTCCGGAGCCGGCCATCTGCCGTCATAAAATCGATATTACTTAGCAAGAGATATTACTAGAATAGAGTGCTATGTGTGACGCCGTCCAGGTTGCGGTGTCTGCGTTTCACAGCCTACAGGCCGGCCTGCTGACAAGTTAAACATTTTAAGACGAACTTTGCGGCAAATTTTGAATGTTTAGGTTGAAAACTGCAAACTTAATCAAACATCATATTTTTAACAAAATAATTTGTTGCAAGACTATTTCACGCATATTATTCTTGACGACGTCAATCCAGCATTTCATTGTTTACAATCGTACTACCTATATCGATAGAATATATTCTGAAAATAATATTATTTATAGAGATGTACCGACTAGTCGGTAAAGCCGACTATCCGACCTATCCGACTATTATAGTCAACGACTAGTCGGCGAATATGCGGCAAAGAGCGCCGACTATTCGGCTTCTTATTAATATGCATTTCTCAATAATATGTACATATGTAGGACGAATTACCTTGATTATTTATTAATATTTCTATTTTATAATTAGTCTTACACATATTGAAATGAAAATAAAAGCAACCTTTACTTTGGTAATCAGTTTCTTAAATTACTTACTTGTAAAGAAAACATATATATCAACGACATATATGAAACAAAAATTACATCTGTATTTATACATCAAAACAACACACTTAATATATTCTTATCTTCAATAAACGTTATAATTATTTATTTAATTTAAATAAAATAGTAGGATTTTTATCAACGAACTAAGTAATATTCAAGCATGTACAAAAACTTCCAAAACATCTGTTTCATAAAACAACAAATAATAAAAGTTATATGATCTATAACCGTACATAAAAATAATTGTGACAAACAAAAACATCATCATTTCCTTTTTTAAACTTACTTATATTTTTTTAATTAAAGGTAAATTGTGGTGTAAAAAGATTAAAGCTTCTGGCAGACTAAGTCTTTCGGGCATAAATCGATTTTCGCTGTAAACGAAGTATTCGGCCGACCAGTTGGCCTCTTCACAACCGACTAATCGGCTAGTTGATTAGTCGGCCAAAGTCATAATCGGCCACATCTCTCACGCTTTGGTTTGGCAAATCGTTTGCATATTTGATAAATGCCGTGATATCACATAAAACTTCCAATATATTTTATCAATAGAACGTCCCAAATGATCTTGTCACTGCTAAATATAACACTTTTGCACAATCGCCCTAACGCTACAATCGAACGATTTCTTTGATGTTTTCCAAATACGAGGGGAGTTCGAGAGACTTCGAGAATGCATACAAACAAACACCAAGAATTAGACCATAAAACATTTATAATGAAAAGGGGCGATATATTCGGAGCACGAACAAGGTGGAATAAGGAATTGGCGAAAAAGACGAAAGTGTGGGAAGTAAGTGGATAAACAAGCATTTTTTGCGAATGAAAGCAATTTATTTTCCGAAAACAAGTAAGGGTAGATGCACGCTACTATCACATATCTTGACAAACACTAACTAATTAAAAGGTACGCACATCATGAGTATAAATTATCTACCTACTTCTCGTGTTTATTTTTCTAATTAGCTTAAACGAAGCAAGATCGGTTTCAGTCAAACTCATGTGACTCTTCTCTCATTTTTATGTTTATGATGTAAACAAGTGATTTAATTGTTTCCGACTTCCAAAAAGGAGGAGGTTATCAATTCGTCGCGATCTTTTATGTTTTTTTTTTTTTGATGTATGTTCACCAATTGTTCGAAGACGCCTGGACCGATTTGAAAAATTCTTTTTGTTTAGAAGGGTATGTTTATTAGGTGGTCGCATAAAAATTTTATCAAAATCGGTTGTGTAGTTTGGGGGTGAAGTCGGTTTTTAGTTTTAAAAAATTATTGAATATTAACAAACTAAAGAAAATACGTACTACTTTTACGTACGTTTGTATGTTAGTTGCATGAGTAGTGTGAAAGTGGCTTAGACGCCGGCAAGCGTGATCTGTTAGCAATATCGGTGGCCAGAGCTAAATAATTCGGATAACTTAACCTCCACTCACTTGGTTTGGTGGAGTACCCTGATTAACTTTCGATCGAGTTATTAGAGTTGGATCCACGAGAGGTGATGTTCGAGTGACCTTTTAGTTAAGCTACTAAGTGGCATGTATTTTTAAGTAGGATGCCACTATTCATAGAAACTTTCTGAGTATATATTTGTATAGATACTTGCATTTATTTTTTCTGAATAAAAGAAAGATAGATGAGATGAGGAAATAGATAATCGTGAAAGTAAGAAAAAGAATGGTTGAGTGTGAGAACATTAGACCCTGCGAGCCCATCTTTCTCTTTCGGATTTTTTGCGTAATATCTTGTGTAAAATTAAGTGCTTAGTGGGCCCCTCTCAAATTTGATTGAAATCCATCGATAAATAACGCAACGACAAACATAAACCGTTTCCCCCCTTATTTTTCCCCCTAATCAAAACTAAAAACTTAAATCAAATCTTGTGTGCCAATTTTTGTTAAAATCGGTTGACAAATCTGACCTCTAGGTGAGAACAGTCAGACGGACAATAGCATTTTTGGCCTATCTCAAAACTGCAACTCGCTTCTTAGAAAAATGTTTGTAGTTACTGTTTATATGTTTACTTATATTGATGGTTATCTACTTTTTCTTGTATATTTTATATCGTCGATTCTTACACTGCTACATTTCTACACACTTCAGAAAATATATCGCGAGGTCTCTGGGGTACCTCAAATTAACGAGGCGAGTCGTAATATAGTGCCCTACGTATTTTGAGAAAGCGCCCAAACTTCTTGCCAGAATCCGAAGTCACCTGAGCGAAACCTTTATGCCTACTTACTCGTTTTTTTTTATTGGACGTTTTTTAAGTATGATTGCTGATTTAGAATTGTTCAATTTAATTTAGTTAATTAGTAACTTTGTTATGATATGTATACTACATATTCATTGAATGTAATGTGCTGTTTGTACACTTTTTGTACCTATGTAAAATAAAAATTCGTTAAAAAAAGCAAAGTTTAATGTTTTAGCAGCAACATACATACATACATACATATTATCACGCCTGTTTCCCACAGGGGTAGGCAGAGACTAAGGACCTCCACTTGCTACGATCCTGACAGACCTTTTTCGCTTCATCTACACTCATCACTCTCTTCATGCATGCCCGCCGGTTACGGGTACTTCTAACCTCTCCTTTTTTTAAGAACGTCTGCAATTTGATCGCGGTACGTTCGTCGAGGACGACCCTGACCCACTCTTCCACTCACGTTTGCTTTGTAGACTCTTATAGTGAATCTCCTTTCATCCATCCTTTCTACATGTCCGAACCATATCAACATTCCTTTCTCAATTTTTGTTACTACATCTTCTTTCAGTCCACACTGCTCCCTTATGACATCATTTCTAATCCGATCTTTCAAAGTAACACCACACATACTCCTCAGCGCTCTTATTTCAACTGCATTTATTCTACTTTCGTGCCTTTTCTGCCATACCCAACTCTCACTTCCATACACCAGCGTCGGTATCAGCACTCCATTATGAACAGCCAAACGTGCTGTGTTTGACACTTTCGTGCTGTTCATAAAGGAGTGTAGTGCCCCATTCACTTGATTTCCCGCATTCACTCTTCTTTCTATATCACTCTCGTGTTTTCCATCTCTTGTAAACTTACATCCCAAATAAATAAACTCTTCCACTTGCTCCACTGTACACCCACTGTTTACCACAATATTGCATTCTGTTATACATTCATCCCTCTCGAATACCATTACTTTCGTTTTACTCACATTAATTTTCATTCCCTTTTTCTCCAAAGCTTTATTCAAAACGGTTACCATTTTCTGTAATTCCTCCTCTGAGTCTGCAAGTAATACTTGGTCATCAGCATAAAGGAGGCACTTAAAAGTAACTCATCCATTCTAACACCACATTCAACATCTTTCAGATTTGTCAAACAACTGTCCATGAATAGGTTAAACAGCCAAGGTGACGCTACCCATCCCTGTCTAACACCCTTTTCAATATTTCTATGTATTCGCCACCAAGTCTGACACAAGCACTGGAATCGCTATAAAGTGATTTCAGTGCTCGTACCAGCTGACCGTTCAGCCCATACTCAGACAGTGTCAACCACAACTACTTCCTCACCACTCTGTCATAGGCCTTTTCCAGATCTATGAAGACGCAATAGCCTTTTCGACCTTTAGCCAAAAGTTTTTCTAGAATGCATCTTAAGGAAAAGACCTGATCCGCGCAACCCATTCCCTTTCTGAATCCTGCTTGAACATCCCATATCTTTCCATCAGTATCTTTTATCACTCTTTCAATCCTTAGCATACAACTTACCGACAATGCTGAGAAGGCTAATGCCTCAGTAGTTCTTGCAGTCTTGCTGTGAGCCTTTGCCTTTATAGAGGGGCACAATGACCGCCTTACACCAATCCTTCGGTACCATGCCTTTTTCAAAACACATATTAAAAAGGCGACACAGCTGACTTGCCACGATGCCCTGTTCGGCCTTCAGTATTTCTGTATTAATTCTATCATATCCCCCAGCCTTTCCCATTTTCATTCCATTTAATGCTTTCACGACTTCCTCCATTTTATTTTATCATCACCAAAAACTCGTAACTCAATCTCATGCATGTCTTCATTCGTCTTATTTACTTTTCTTTCGTCTTTTTCAAATAATCCTTCAAAATACTCCTTCCATACCTCTAAGACACACTTTTCCTCGACTAACAATCTTCCATTCTTGTTTCGGATCTTGGTTAGCTCTGAGGACGCTGACTTTCCTCTAGCGGTTTTGACAGCTTTCCAGAAGTATTTGATATTACTTTTAAAGTTTTGAGACAATCTTCTATCAAAATCATCTTTTTATTCCTCTTTCTTCTTTTTAACTATTTCTTTAACGATTACATTCATCTTCTTGTATTCTTCTCTTGCAGCAGAAACAACTTCACTTGTTATACTATTTTTATTCCCGTCAGCCCGTAAGGCTAACCAATCCGTCCATGCTTTCTTCTTTCTTACAACTGCAGCCTGAACCTCCGAATCCCACCATACTTTCGTCGTATCTTTACACTTTCTTCTTTTGGCTATCCCACATACTTTGGTAGCGGCACTGATAATTCCTTCCTTTAAAACCTTCCATAAATTTTCAATGTCGCATTCATTATCTATATCTTTTAACTCTTCTCCTAAACATTTTTTATACTCCTCTTTCAATTCTTCTCCTTGCAAATTTTCAACCTTAACTCTCTCCAACCTATTGGGGGATTTCACTTTATGGTGACGCCAACTTCTAAAAAGATTTTTAATCTTGGAAATCACTAAATGATGATCGGTACATATCCCCACACCACGATACGATCTTGTATCAATAACATCATTTTTCATTCTTTCATCCACTATTACATCTTTTCATTTCATTCTACTCCCTTGTATATATATGAATCTTTTTGTGACAAAACAAAGTGTTTGTCACACAAAGACTCTTCTCCAGACATACTTCAAGTAAACTTTTTCCATTTTCGTTCTCCCTTTCATCGCCAAACAAACCCAATACTTTTTCAAAACCATCTCGCTTAATACCAACCCATCCATTAAAATCACCTAACATGACTATCTTCTCATTGTCTTTGCAACCACTCAAAACATCATTTACACTTTCCCAAAATTCCTTTCTTTCTTGTCTATTTCTTTTAGATGTACCTTCTGTAGGCGCATATACTCCCAATACAAATATACGATTCAACCCACTTTCATTCTAATCCAAACAAGTCTTGAACTTACAAATTCATACTCATTCACACACTCTGCCATTCTTTTGGAAAGGATGAGGCCAACTCCTTGACAGCCTTTGGCGGTTTCTGGTACTTCTGACCAATACGCCGTGAACGAACCAAATTTAGTGGTTCCGCATCCTTTCCTTTTCGTCTCATTCACACACAGGACATTAATCTTTCTTTCACTCATCATTTGATACACCTCATCTACCTTTTCATTCATTCCCCCTCGAACATTCAAAGTAGACAAGCGGCTGTCCAAAGACCGCTTTTCGCACCTGCGGGAAACGTGACGTGACGAGTTGCGAAAAGTTGATCCATTGCGTTCCCACGAGTGATGGGGATTTATCCGGTCACACCTGACAGAGCCTTGTTAGGCGAAGGCTAGCCTTGTTCTGGGGGCGCCCGACCCCAGGGCAAAAGGGGCACGCTCGAGACTAGGCTCGCCCCTAGCCACGCATCCCTCGGCACGGCAGACCTTAGATTAGCATAGAAAAAAAGAAGGCAAGGATAAAATAACACATAAATAGATAAGAGTATATAAGGACAGGGTTGATCGGGATTGGAATAGGACAAGAGGTGATGGGATACTACTGACTCGGAAGACATAAAGGAGTGAGTCCATAGCAGCTCGGGAAGCCGGGTCCGCGTACGGGTGTATGACATATTCAATAAACTACCGGACAGGTAGTTCAGGAATGCCACCCCTGACAAAACCCTTTAGCAGCAACATTGTCCATAAACGTGAAATAAGGTTCATGGGACACATAACTTAAGGCTTTTTAGGGTTCGTAGTAAACAAGGAACCTTTATTGTTTTGCCAAGTCTGTCTGTCTGTCCTCGATTCTAGTCAAAGGTGTAATTTGGCATGGGTATGTATATTAATCATGCCGACAAAGTGGTACAATAAAATCTTGAACACGTGAAAAATTTCATCACGGTATCATATTACTACCGTGAATTATTTCAGGAAAATGTATATATTGCCTAGACATTGTATACAATGTCTGAATTCAAAACATTGCAGGTAACATATATAAAAGAAGTAAAGGAAAACTATTAGAGCTAAATAGGGTTTACAAATTAACAAGTTCTAGGCGACCAACATATAAAATGAGAAGGAAAATTTCATACAAATTAAAAAAAAATAGACGTTTTAGTCGCGTGAACTCAAAGTCGACATTCGTAACTGCGGAACCCTACACTTCGCGTGGCACGACATCCACTTGGCCTGTTGTTATAGTGTAAGAAATCTGTCTCTGTATTATCGGAGGAAAATCACTACGTACATGCTAAAGAAAATCATTACTACAATTTAGACATGTTTCCTTCATTTTGCGTTTCAACCAAACCAAACAAAAAACAATTTCAGAGAAACCAAACATTGCGGTCAATGAAACCTGCGTAAGCTGACGTCAAATCGTGGTAAATGGTTAGCTGGAAGAGCTGATCGGAGCTCAATTAAGGCCGTACTTCCCCAATCTGCGAGTGAGATGGCTGGGAAGTGAGTCACGACCGGCGGCGGCAGCAGCGGCGGCGAGCGGAGCGGGCGCGTGTTCGGGCGCCGGCAACCTCGACTCCGGCCAACATTCCACGAGAACGTTGCCTTCCTGCGATCGCAACCACTCTGATGCAATATTCAACTTTACTGCGTCCTTGCAATGCCGTAATTCATTATAACAAGTTGAATCGCTGTGAAGTCATTTTTATCATTTTCTTCTGTGCACGTTATATCGAGACACGCTCGGTCAAGTGCTGGATGTCCAAGGCCATTTAGGCGTCCTTAATTACCGTAAGTCTAGTTCGTGTGACAGGCAATATGATTAAGTGCAGTGAGGATGTATTGATGAACATTAATTTAGAACTTTAACGTTTCTTTTTTGGTTTGAATATCCTCAGGCTTATTTCAACAAATTAGCCTTAAGTGGACAAGACTAAATTTACAAGAGAAATTAATCTAGGACTATTCCAAGATAAAATACTGTTATATTTTATACTTCTAGTTTATTAAGAGTATTCGACCAGAAATGCAAAAGGGGCACACGCCTGCTTCACCCAGTTCTACGCATATGGGGAAATCCATGGTTCAGAAATTAAGAATTGATTTTGACTTCACATTAAGTCAAACAAAAAATAACAGAAAGGCAAGAACATAATCGAGAAAAGGAACTAGATGTTAAGAACAAGTTATTCGTAATTCGAAAATAAATGTCAAGAGATGACAACCAAAAATGTGTGCCAAGTAGCATGAGACGTTGTGTTCAGTAGGTCGGGGGTACAACTTAATGGCCATCATAAAATATAAATGAAGTGGAGCATCGCGTTATACAAATAAGGTGTCGGTCGACGTCGAGCGCCTGTCATGTCGAGTGGGAAATTGGCGTCGTCTCCGCATTTGTTCCGCGCGGCCGGGCCTGGTGCCTCGGACGAAGGCCGCAAATTAAACAGTAACAGATGTGATACTCGCCGGATGATGGGAAAGTTGACGTTGGTTGCCAGCCCAGTGGCGGATTTACCAATAGGCTGAGTATGCTGAAGCCTAGGGCGGCAGATTTTAGGGGGCGGCAAATTTGGCCCAAAAATAGTTTTTTTTATCTTACAGAAAAAAAAACATTATAATATAATCATTTTCATATACCTACACAAAGAAACGAGTGACAAACATTTTAATATTTAAGTAATGCACAGTATACTGAATACTTACGTCCGTTATCCTTCTATAAGTCAAGAAAAGCAAAACGCCTTATCTCTTTTGTGCATAGAGTGAGAACTAATGAACAAGATTTCATACGACGATATAATTAATGCGAATTTAAAATCTCGCAAAAAGGCAATGAAAATTTTAATTATAATAATTTCATTGTCAACATTGTTTGTATCGTTTTTAAATTTTAAGTGCAATAAAAAATATTTAATAAAAACAACGTTTACCGACTGCTCATTATTTGGTGTAAGCTGTGTTCATTTGGTATATGTAGCATATGCTGCTGTTTTTAGGTCAAAACTTTACTCTTCACTAAAACGCGGGTTACAAAAATAACCTAGAACTAAACTAGCGTATTGAATTTCAAAGGTCTGTAGGGGCGGCAAAAATTGAATAGCCTACTAGCGGCAAATTTGTAAATCCGCCACTGTGCCAGCCAGTTGTAGAGTTTTCGCACATCCGCATTTTCAAGGAGGATTGCGTTCAGGATGATCCCGCTGGCTCCTAAGCAGCACGACTAAGAACCAGTAGCGTTCCTAGTCGTGCTGCTTCTGTTTGATGACGGAGAGATGATTAATGAGACTAACAACACAGAGTTACAGATTAAAGGCGCCTTTTTCACACAGCGTTGATTCTGCAGTTCGCGTGCGCTTTTCACCCGTTCTGTGCCTCATTATCATTCGATTCATCCTGGCAATACATACACCCAAGCTGTCCCACCCACCCAGTCCTGATTTTAGCTTAGATAACATTGCGAAGGGAACAGCGTAGCGTAAGCGCGTACGAAATGCTGTGATTTCTTCATAAGTTTTGGGCTGAAAAAGCGATACCTTTACAGTAATTCAAAAGAAGTAAAGCCGAACAGCATCACAGATTTACAACGTTTTTAGAGGTAGAGGTATTATTAAGATTGTGTCTCGTGCATAATTCTGCCTTTTGAATGTAATGTCATATTTGTTTATAGCCAGAGAAAATACACAATGTCCCACTTTTAATGCGATTCCATCCGACTCCCTTTTAAATCAAAAGAGGTCAAAATATAGATTACTTGTAATTGTATAAAGAGTTCCTCTTCTGCTGCTCTATTTATTTTATTGTACGGGCGGCGGTGGCGGTCGCGCCACCTTCAGCCTTGCGACTACTTACCAATGTCTATGTCATTGCCGTTGGTTTCTCGGTAATTGCTGATTCGGAAAAAACGCGTGAGCATAATTTACGTTAAGGTTTTGGTAAATTAGGTAGGTACACTCATAAAAATATTTAGGGTGATGTTAACCTCCTTTTTTTAACTATTTTCCTCTTTATCTTAGTATTTTATCTCGCTATGTTAACAAAATAGCTAGAAAAATACGTCAAAGTTAACAAAATTGCGTATTTTGCTTTCCGTTATTTTTAATGAAGTCTTTTAGATAACCATTAAAACGATTCACCTGTGGTTTAACGACCAATCTCCTGCTTGACGTCAAACCTCTTTGCACAAAATGTTTGTGCTTAGTCTTCTAGTCGCCTGTTACGTCATTCACAGGAAGGCATGGAGTAGTCCTGTTGTTGACTGGGAACTACACAGCACTGTGGTTTAGAATTTCTGTGGAAATAAATCGGCTGTGATACTCGTATTCGTGCCTATATGACGAATAGCTGCAGGCGTGTAGTGCAAGTAGGCAGTAATTCTGCAGACGTCCTGATTGCTGATAACCCTTGGCACCGAACTCCTCGCCCGATAGCTTCGCTTAGAACTGCCGTTACTTGTTGAATCACACGCACAGTTCACCGCACATTGTTCTGATGCACTTTCATGGTATGGGATAGTGCGCGATTAACAGCTACATACCTTTTTCATACATCTAAATTATGATAGACTATTCTGATATTAAAATAATGATAAAAAGCGATTTAAGTCCTTACTGACTGACAAAGATTCCTCTCTGGGTAATTTTGTAAAAAACGGCAGGATGTGGAGTCTGAGGCGTGTCGAGGAGCGCGGAGAGGGTGCGAGGGGGTGTTGCGGGGCGGTACGGGAAGGGGGGCGAGCGAGGCTGCTGCGAGTGTCCGCGGCTGTCAGGCCGGACTAACCCGTCGCTCCAGGTCAGCGCTCCAGCCGGCTATTTATAGAGGTGCCCCTTAAACAGAGTAATTATTCATTGATTAGCATTGCGAGGAATAGGGGATTGCGTTTCTGATAGCTATCGCGCAAACGAGAATCGTCGCCGGCGCCGGCCTCGCCTGCCGTCGAGCTCGCCGCCCGGCCGCCGCCGCCCGCCCGTTAATCCTCCCGCACTAGCCTCTGATCTACCTCCGCCACTACACTACACTACCATATTACATACCTACGTAAATGCACTATTTTATATGTTTTATCTACATTGCTAAGGTAGAGTTATATATTTTCTATTAAGAGTTTCCGTAACAAACGGTAATGGTTAGACATGTTTCGTTAAATTAATATGGAAAGTTGGCTAAGGAATAACTAAAAGTATTCTTTCATTATTAGAATCACAAATTAATGTAAGTATATTACGTTCAGCAAAAATGTATACCTAGATACCTATGATAACTCATTACATTTCTTGTATATATGTAATAAAATAATACCTATTTCCCAGTGACTACTCTTAGGTAGGTTTCTTACCGTAGGTTAAAATAGGCGAACTCGTTTTGTATACATGTAGAACTAGATATTTTCAATGATTTGAGTTTCATTCTGTTGACTGACTCAAACAATCTCGTAAGTAGGCAGTCTGATCGGGGTCGTTCATTGGTTCGTTAGGAGACGCGTGCCCCGCATTCAGAAATATCTTAGGGCTAAATTACTGAGGGCCCTTCCTCTTCAATGAGTCTTAGATAAATTGTCTCTTTGTTTTAAAATAACTGTTCTTACTTTGGTTTGCTATAAGGCGTCTATTTTATTGCAAACTTATTAGTTTGCTGAATATGTAAGTGGCCAACATTAGTGTAAGATTCCTAACTGCCTAAGGGCGTCTGACAAAGCGACTGCCATGTTAGATGCTAATGATGATAATTATGCCTTATTTTATAAGGAGGACGACCTCCGTGGCGTAGTGGTCACCATGCTAGTCCGCCACCTAAAGGTTCCGGGTTCGATCCCCGGCCAGGGCAAGTTGGAAAATGGCCTTTTTCAAATTGTCCTGGGTCTTCGATGTTATCTATATATGTATTTGTTATAAAGTATAGTATCGTTGAGTTAGTATCCCATAACACAAGTCTTGAACTTACTTTGGGGCTTGCTGAATCAGAGTAATTTGTCCCTTTATATTTATTTATTATTATTGTTTATTATGCCTTCCGAAGCATGGAAGAGTATCAAGCTCATCCACTAGGAGTAGATACAACGGCTTATGTTTAACACTAGTGGCTCTGTGAGCTGTAGACCTCGCGAGTCGACCGGACCCTTTGAAGTTTATCGGATAAAAAAATGCGTGAGTGTCGTGGAACACTCGGTTGGAACGAAGTTGTTTAATATATTTAATTGAATATTTTTATATCAAATCAATAAAAAAAAACAAGATCGGTCCAGCCGGTTAGGAGAAGTTTCATTACAACCGCACGCGAAATCAACTAATTGTAAATCTAAACGATTCTGGAATCCACTTGAATACACACAATTTTTTTTTTTGTTAAAAGTCGGTCTCGCCGTTTAGGAGTTTAATCACAAACACACGCGTAGAAGATTTATATATATGTTAACGGCAATCTGTATAACTCGGCATTACGTATAGAATGCCTAAAACGTTCAGGCAATGCATGAAATATTATTTATTTCACACTTGGCACGTGTGAACAGCCGGCAATGTGTGTGCGTTAGGGTGAACGTGCAATCTGATATTATATGGTGTTTTGTTGGTTCGTCATTTTGTATGTACGTGTAGGGTGTATAAAGATTCGTGACGGAAAAATGTGATGGAAAATCTTACACTTTCTTTCGCCTAGCCCCCGTCCGAACTTCGTTCCAAAAAGTTGTGCAGACAAAAAAGTTGCGTGTAGACACGGGTAACAAAAGAGGTTTATCACATTTTTGAAAGTTTTTCGAAATGGCTGAAATATGATATTTTTAAAGTTTTCAACCCCCATTAATATGGGGGTTGAAAACTCGACTTTTTTCTAATTTTTTCATTAGAAAAGTTTTCAAAATACTGAATCAAAAAAAAACTATTTAATTTTCGAACCCTTTCACAAAATTTCACGAGAATCTGTTGAGAAATGTGACCTGTAGGCAAGACCAGCCGGACAGACAGACAGCAAGACAAAAGCAGTTTTGGCCAAGATCGAAACTGAGACGCTTCGCCCGCAAGATAGTAATACTAGATTGTACTACAAGAGGCTAAGGTAATATTTTGAAGGCGAGGGCGCTACTTTGAATTCAAAGCAAAACGAAGGATTCCACAGTTAAATCACGAGCGTAGCAAGTGATTCAACGGTGGTGATCCTGAGTGAAGCGAGGGATTCATGTATATCGCCCGAGATAAAAATATTACCGTACCCGAGTGACACACTCTACTTTTCATCTCCATCTATGAGAAAAACTAGCAAATACAAAACAGAATATAAAGAAAAGTAGAACACCAACAATACCTAATCAGACTTCAACCGACAATATAATACTAACTTTTGTTTGGTGTCGTTTTCGTACAATAAATACTAAGAAATAATTTTTCGAAGACCACCAACTTACAATAAAATGTTCACTCATAACTTTGTTTGCGTGGTCTTTCATATCTTTTATTTTTGTAAACTTGATACCTATTCACTATAGCTTAAACTTACGAAAAAGTATTCACATTAACACACATAATTACATGTAATTATGACATGTATGTCAATACAAATAAAACTACAACTTCTGTAATTATTTGAATCAAAGAGAAAAATTGCGCTTTTTTTTAAATTTTACTTACAGAACATAAAAATGTTTATCTACGTTCATCCATGTTGACGACGACATATATTTCAAATTTAAAAAATCACGACGTATTTGCCGATTATTTTTTATTTTAAAACAAAATTCTCATTTTTTTTTGCTGGACTACATTATTTTTGATTCTACATAGATTACACAAGTGTTCAGTTTGGTTTCAAATTGGTTTTAATCCCTAGAGATTTTCTTTTTACATTTTAGTCTCGAGAGAATAAGCGGCAACTTTTGCTACAAATGTTTTGGGATGAAAACATAGTTTTTCGAGTAGATGAGATGAAAATAATTTTATGAAATAATTTCTGTAGGCAATCTTTTATATAATTCTTCTTCTTCTACTTTACAGTCTATATCAGTCACCACAGGAGACTTTAAGCCACTCATGAAATAAATTTTCTACAGTCAAAAAACAAAAAAAAAGGTCATTATTCCCATACAAATTGCCCGGGTGGCTGCACACTTTTTTATGGGAATGACGATTTTGTTTTGTTTTTTCTAACTTTTATTTTAATTTCATTATACTATAGTGATCTCACACCAACAGAGCAATCTAGTAACTCAGAAATCAACTCATTTTATTATAAGCTTACAAATGCCATAAAAAACCATACATTCAAGAACTTAATTGTCATGGGAGACTTTAAAGCCAGAACAGGGAGCAGAGTGGATGGAGAAGAACTAATATTGGGCCCTTTCTGCTCAGGAAAGAACAAGAAACGGAGAGAAACTTATCCAACTTGCATACGAGAATAATTTAAGAATCCTAAATACTCAATACAGAAAACGTGAGCACAAAAGATGGACGTGGATATCTCCAGATAGCAACACAAAAAAATGAGATAGATTATATCCTCACGAACAAATATAAGGAGTTCGATGATTGCAGAGTCATAGACAAGCTTAATTTCAACAGCAACCATAGAATGGTGCGAGCAAAACTCTGTATCAAAAGAAGCCTAGACTAAAAATCTAGACCATTTAAAGTAAAGCAAAGCAACATGAACAAAATGGAAACTACTGGAAAAGGAACACACGAACTAAAAATCTTCATAGATACTACCAAGAATCTGGATACCCAGAATATGTATAATAAATTTGAAGAGCTTTTGAATAAGAACAAAAAGACCAACACGGGAAATAAGAAAAATAAGATAAAATGGTTAACAGATGAAACTAAAGAACTGCTAAAATACAGATCTGACCTGATATCTACTAAGGACAAGACCAAATCTACAAGACGAAGCGTATCCCATATAAATAACAAAATAAAGGCAAATATAAGGAAAGATCGCAAAAAGAACAAATTAAAAGTGTTCGATAGATGCATCAAAAGAACCGGAGGCATAAAAAAAAGCAGTAAAACAATTAAAAGAAAAATCTGAATGGATTCCTAATATAAAAGACAGATACCACAAATGCAAAACCAGGCGCCCTGAAATATTATCCATAGCCACCAACTTTTTCCAAGAGTTGTATTCAAATAAAAACCCCGGACCAGCCGTAGAATTACCAAGCGGTGGAGAAATACCTATAATATTACCGTCGGAAGTCGAAAAAGCTCTTAAAACTCAAAAGAAGGACAAAGCTCCAGGGTCCGATGGCATTAGTAACGAGTTCCTTTTAGAGAACCAAGATTCCCTGGTACCAATACTTACATATATTTTTAACGATGTGTTGCAGAGTGAAATTATATCGCATCAATGGACAATATCTACCATTACACTTCTACACAAAAAGGGGGACAGGAACGACATAAACAACTATAGACCCATAAGTCTAATGTCGAACATCTATAAAGTTTTTGCAAAAGAAATTCTTAATAGAATAACTAAGACACTGGAAGAAAATCAGCCTAGAGAACAAGCGGGATTCAGGAGCGGTTATTCTACCATAGACCACATACATTTTTGAAAAAGGAAATGAATTTAATATTACTTTTTACTGTGGGTTTGTAGACTACAGTAAAGCCTTCGACTCCCTAGAACATGACAAAATCTGGCAAGCACTTCAGAACCAAGGTGTCGAATGTAAATACATTGGATTGCTGAAAAATGTATACGAAAATAGTACAGCCAAGATAAAACTAGAAAAAGAAGGAAAAGTAATAAAAATAGAACGGGGAGTACATCAAGGCGATCCTGTGTCTCCTAAACTATTTTCAGCTACCTTAGAAGAAATATTTCGTCAACTGGATTGGGATGAATATGGAATACAAATTAATGGAGAGAAACTGTCACATCTAAGATTTGAAGACGACTTGATAGTCGTGTCACCAACGAGGGAAGGACTACAGAAGATGCTAAATGAACTACATCAAATGAGTCGCGCAGTAGGTCTACAAATGAATATGCAAAAAACTAAATTAATGACAAACGGAGAACAGAAACCAATTTACGTTAACAATGCAAACATTGAATATGTAAACGAGTATATTTATTTAGGTCAAATAATCTCTCTAAACGACCAAACATCAAAGGAAATTGACAGACGCATTGGTGGCGCCTGGAAGCTATATTGGAGTATGAAAGAGATCATGAAAAACAAAGAAGTGAGTTCAAAGATCAAGGGTAAGCTCTTCAACACCTGCATACTTTCCGTTCTCACATACGGATGCATAACCTGGGCAATGAATAAAGCACACTACAACAAACTTAAAACCTGTCAAAACGGTATGGAGAGAAGTATGCTGAGGAAAAAATTATCAGACAGGATAAGAATGTCAATAATAAAAAGACAAACCAAAACAAGAGACGTAACAGTAACAATAAAGAAACTGAAATGGAAATGGACAGGACACACGATAAGAGGCAAGGAAATGGTCAGTAACAATAATCAACTGGTTTATGGGGCATAGAAAAAGGAAACGAGGAAGACCTCCAAGAAGATGGGTCGACGACGTCAAGGTCGTGGCGGGCAATACATGGACTAGAACTGCAAGCGACCGCGAATGTTGGAAAATATTGGAAGAGGCCTATGCCTATACAAAGGCAACAGACAACGACACAGAGAAAGAAGACGAAGACAAATAGTAATAAATTCAAGTCAATACTGTATCTTGTCTGAAATAAAGGCTTTTATTATTATTATTATTTTATTATTATAGTGATCTAGTAAAGCCTGTGATTCAATTTATGAAGGGTATGTCTCTTCCAAGCTGTATACAATATGTAACAAAAACCCTGTCCGATCCTTGACGGAGCAACTCAGACCGTCAATATGAACAACTTTTTCTATGGGTCCAATGCTTGAAACTTGAAGAAAAAAATCAACATTTTCATACAAATTGCTGGACTGACCGAACACTTTTGTATGGAAATGTCGATACTTTTTCGAGTTTCAAGCATTGGTTCCATAGGAAAGGTTGTTCATATTGATGGTCTGAGTTGCTCTATATAGTGCAGCTGCCCGGGCAATTTGTATGGGAATGCTGATTTTTTTTGTTTTTGTAAATAATTCCAGACCAAATATTTTATATCATCTATCACTAAATATATTTTACCTAAATTTTACTTTATAAGAATCAATTATAGTACATTACTGCAGAGGTCAGGAAGTATGGCATTTCCGGACGAGTAGTTTTCAAGGCCTCGCTACCGCTCGGCCTTGACAATGAATACAGCTCCGGCAATCCCATTCCCTCCGAGGCATGCATGTGCTTTTCTCAATAAATGATCGAAAATAATGTAAAAAATAACCAACAATGCAAATATTTACCGAAAGCAATCAATGTTTACTACAAAGAGTATATAATCAATAACTATGTGGTTTGAAAAAGAAGAAACTGCTTCCCCACGTTTTAGTGCTAAGGGAACATAGTCCATATCGCCCAGTCATATTTTACGCAATAAATGTAATACCGTAGATTACTGTTTTTTTTTTTCTTTCTCTCGCAACGAAAATTAAGCATGTTTTAGTGTGATTTTATACTAACATTTTAATAAAATTGTAGTCATATTCATATAAATTGCATTGCATGCATTTTTTTTAATGTGGTAGCAATTGGCTGTATGACAAGTGATTGAATTAAAAGCTCAATGTTTTTGCCAAATGTAAAAACAGAACTGTCATCTGAAACGTCAATGTCACTGTCTTGTCATTCTGAATACACTTCTTGTCTTTTTGTCTTTTTGTTTTGAACAGCGGTCAGGAATGAATTTTCATACTACTTTCCTGGCCTAGGCCGGTAAAGAAATAAATGATCCAAGAATTACAAATTTCGTGTCTTCTTTGTACTACAATAATGCCCACATTTTCAAGCATGTTGGAGAAAAATAATTTTTGCTGAGATAAAAAGGCTCTTACATTTTTTTTCTAAAACTTCCTCGGAAATGTAGGCATTATTGTAGTAAAAAGAAGACTTAAAGTTTGTTATTCTTGATTCATGCTTTACCTTACCGGCCTAGGCCAGGAAAGTAGTACAAAAATAATTTTTAGCTTATGGTCAAAACAAGAAGACAAGAACTCCTCACTTGACTAAGTATCACGGCACCCTGAACGAGCTGGGTTGGGACTCGCCGTTGACGAGCTTAGAAAAATATTTAATTTTCGTAATCGTAGAAGGGAATGACGGTTTTTGCTTGGCAAAAATGCTAATTCTATTCTTTCAATGTTCCCAACACTTAGTCCATAAATAAATTTGGTCAAAATAATCATTGATAGTTACTCTTTAACGGTATCATATATAATGAGCGATCAATTTGTCGGTTGGTAGTTCAAACGAGGAAGGTAATGAATTTGGCACCTATTTTCTTTATTCATCTGTTTAATATGAATACGTAGACATCCGCTCTCTGGTAGTTCTAAGTAGATTCTAAGTCCTTTAACAATAATAAAAAAAATTAAATTATCAATTTTCATACCGAGTTTAGGCCTAGAATGGCTATTTTAATGACTCACTAGAACGACCCATCTACGGTTTTACAATTTTTGCGTAAAATATGCCTGGGCCGTATGGGCTGTGTTTTACAGGGGAAAGCAGATTTTTTTCAGTAAACCATCATCATCATCATTTCAGCCGCATAACATCCACTGCTGGACATAGGCCTCTCGCAAGGATTTCCAAAACGACCAATCAAGAGCAGCCTGCATCCAACTTTCCAGCGACCTTGGTCAGGTCGTCTGACCACCTTGTGGGTAGGTACGCTTCACTTTCCAGTACGTAGTCGCAAGGATTTCCAAAACGACCAATCAAGAGCAGCCTGCATCCAGCTTTCCAGCGACCTTGGTCAGGTCATCTGAACCTTGTGGGTAGGTACGCTTTACTTGCCAGTACGTAGTCGCCACCTTTTTGCCCCATCGGCCATCGTTTCTTTGCGCTATGTGTCCCACCCATTTCAACGAACTAATCCGCCGGGCTATGTCAGTGGCTCTTGTTCTCCTACGAATTCCCTCATTTCTGATTCGATCACGTAGGGAAACACCAAGCATAGGCCTCTTCATAATCTATAGTAATTTACTATTATTTCCAAATAAAGTCACATGTTTTTGGGATACCTACGTAAAATGCATACCTAAACAGATGTCAATGTATTTGGAAATAATAGTACATTACTGCAAAGGCCGGGAAGTATGGCTTTTATAAGATACATGCAATTGAAAGTTTTTGTTTTGACGTTTGGAAAAAAGTATCTGATTAAAGTTTTTGGAAAGTAGCGAATTACCGTCGGATTGGTGGACACATATGAGACGAGAGTTTAATTTTTACCAAGCTATCATTAGTAACAAACGGTTATAGCATTAAAGGTTTTTAGTGCTCAGGAACCATTTAATAATTATAATACGCACTTGAAAATTAAGATCGTGTCGAGGAATCTAAACATGCAACAATCGGAGTTTATAGGTAAAGATCGATGCAAGAAATTAGAGGCGAGGGCGCTTGTTTGAATCCAGAGTGAAACGAAAGATTTCAGCGTAGCAAGTGACTACGTTGGAATCCTGCGTGAAGCGAGGGATTCATGCATATCGAGATAAAAGTATTACCGTACCCGAGTAGCATACTCTACTTTTCATCTTCATCTATAAGCAAAACTAGCAAATACAAAACAAAATATAAAGAAAAGTAGAACACCCACAACTACAATACATAATCATAGTTCCCCCGAAAGATATTAACCTTTATTTGGTGTCATTTTCATTCAATAAATACTTAAAGATAATTTTTCGAAGAGCACCAACTTGTGATAAAATGTTTACTCATCATAACTTTGTTTACGTGGTCCTTTATATATTTTAAACTAGATATTCACCATCGGCTGAACTTAAGAAAAATTATTCAGATTTAAATAATTATAATGTCAATACAATATAACCTAAAACGTCTGTAATTAGCTTGAATAAAAGAAGAAATGTGTTTTTTTTTAATTATACTTGTGGTTTTTTCCGAAGAGAAGAACATAAACATGTTTACCTTCATTCATCTATGTTGACGATGATATGTATTCCAAATTTAAAAAATTACGATGTCTGTGCCACTAATGTATTGTTTTAAAACAAAATTCTTCCTTTTTTTCCTGGACTGCCAACATTACCTATTTTTGATTTTACATAGATTACAATCGTGTTCAGTTTTCAAATAGTTTTTAATCCCTAGAGATTTTATTTTTCACTTTTCAGTCCCAAGACAATCAGCAGTAACTTAAGCTGCAAATGTTTTGGGATGAAAACATCGTTTTTCAAGTACATGAGATGAAAATTGTAGATTGTGCTACAAGGGGATAAAGAAATATTTTGAAGGCGAGTGTGCTACTTTGCTTGAATCCAGAGTGAAACGAAAGATTCCACTACGGTGGAATCCTGAGTGAAGCGAGGGATTCATGTATATAGCCCGAGATAAAAATATTACCGTACCCGAGCAGCTCACTCTACTTTTTATCTCCATCTGTGAGAAAAGCTAGCCAATACAGAACAGAATATAAAATAAAACATCTACAATACTTAATCAGACTTCAACCGAAAATTTAAAACTAACCTGTGTTTGGTGTCATTTTCATACAATAAATATTAAGAAATAATTTTTCAAAACTTACGATAAAATGTTCACTTGTAACTTTGTTTGTTTCTTTTTATTTTATAAGTAAACTTGACACCTATTCACTATCGGCTTAAACATACGTATTCATATTGACTCACATAATTACATGTCAATACAAATAATAAAAATCAAAGAGAAATTACATGTCAATACACATCATTACATGTCAATACAAATATCCAAAAACTTCTGTGGGTAATTAATTACTAGAATCAAAGAGAAAATTGCTCTTTTTTTAATTATACTTATTTCTTTTTCCAATGCGAAGAACATACAATTTACCTACATCCATGTTGACGGCGATGTCGGCGATATGTATTCCAAATTTAAAAAATTACGACGTCTGTGCCTATTGTTTCTTATTTTAAAACAAAATTTTTCTTTGTTTTTGCTGGACTGCAAACATTATTTTTGATTCTACATAGATTACACACGTATTCCGTTTTAAAATTGTTTTAATCCCTAGGGGCTAGGGATTTTCTTTTACACTTTTTAGTCCCAACCAAGTAAATTAGCAGTAACTTTAGCTCCAAATGTTTTGGGATGAAAACATCGTTTTTCGAGTAGATGAGATGAAAAATATTTTGGTAAGCATTTAAATTATCCCCTTACTCTAGAATTTTCCATACAACCGTAGTCTCACTTTTATTTTGAAATGACATGCGAATTTTTGGCAGTATTTTGTAATAAGTAATTGCATATATCAAGGCATATAACTAATTTTCTACAGTCAAATTTCATATTTGACAATTACTTGAAAAAAAATATGAGAGCGTAGGAGTCTTCCATAACATCTACACCATTTTCTAAAATTGACAAAATCGGAGTTTATAGGTAAAGATCGCTTTTTTCATGAAAATGTATTGCGTCACAATTCTCTGGAGTAAAAATGAATGGAAAACAACATCAATGATGGCCAAATTATCTACGTTCTCTCAACAAATTTGTGTACATGTACTTACATATCTGTTAAGAAAACGTCCACATGTCATCAACATGTTACGCGACACTGTAACAGTCGATAAGTCTGACAAATCCTTACGACACCCAGGGGCTAAAAAACAGTTATACTAACAGCAACATAAAAATGTCAAGTCTGTGGCTTAAAGCTGGCTATTGACATAAGTCCTGACATTCCTAGGCAAGAAATACAACGAAATCGTCAAAATTAAGACTTTCAGGTGTGCTATTTTTAATTGAAGGATTCACCGAAACACAAAACGTATAGTTTTTGCTCGCGTATAATCATTTGGCCGTATTTTTAAAACCGTCGTGTCAGCGAAAAACAATATTTTTTTATGCAGGAAACTTCTGAAATATGTCTAGGGTTTTCTAAAAATTTCACCATGAATAAAAAAGCAGCGTGAATCGGAATGGATTCTCCATTAAAGGTTTCTGTGACGTATCTTCGCTACAAATGTCAAAATTACAAGTGGTCTAGACCACTCGTTGCTATTCTTCTCATACAATCGATTCAAAAATGCGACCGTTTTGAAAAGCTTGCGCACAGCATACGTAATGTGACAAGTGATTTCAAAAATGCGTCCCCAGATCGCAGGAATGAGTTTCCGCTAAACTTCTGCTAAAAATGTGTTGAGTTTAAGACACATGCTTTGTCTTCGCTTGAAGTGTGTAAGCATGAAGATGTACGGCAGGCAGTGTAAGTTTTTTCTATTTTACGTCTTCCATTGGCCAGAAAGTGTCTTCGTTGCCCGCGTATTAGGCGTAAAATGCCACTTGCGGCCCGACTCACTTCTGTACCCACCCAGGCGTAAAACGAATTATATTAAACAAAGAAAGGAATAAGAAACAAAATGTGAGAAAATTGTTGAGTAGAAAAGACCTACAAGGGGTTAAAGTACTACAAGAATTAGGAAATGAGTAAAAGCACTTATTATTAGCGGGTTAGCTTGGTTCTTGGATCTGTAGCCATATTCACGCTAGGTTTTGCAATGGATGTATATAACTGCCGGTAAAGCCTCTCGATCTCTGCCAGCATCCCATCCTTTGTCGAAACCATATTACCGTCCTCTGTCTTCAGCTTAGTCAGTCGGCTTTGCCCAGTAGGCATAGTCCTTGCAAACACTTTTGAAACTTTGTTTCATTTTATCGTCTCCTCAATACAGTTAGTATTAAAGGAGCGAATGTCGTGTCGCAAGGACTTTTGTATTCGTCTGTTGAGCCGCCGATACGACTCAGCGTCTTCGGGGGTTTGCAGCGTCATGGATCGTCGTTCTGCCATAAAGTCTGAGAAGAGATTTTTTTAAGGATTATTTTTTAGGGCCGGATTTTAAAATCTTCGATCCCACTGCTTGGCTAAGTTTTTACAAGCCCGTTGTTTAACTCGTCCACTGAAACGCAATCCTGGAGCCCTTCGAAGCGATTGGAGAGTTCGACTTGAAAGCTCTCGGGTTTTGGATCTGGCTCTGCGATGGTCTGGATAGTAAGTGCTTATTATAATTATTCAATAGTTCCTGAGAACTAAAAAACTTTAAAGCTAACTTCTTGTTACTGATAATAATAGCTTGGTGAAAATTAAACTCTTGTCTCGTCTGAGTTCACCTTAACAACTCTAAACAGATATTTTTTTCTAAACGTCTAAACAGACATATTCTATGAGATTTGTATGAAACACACGCTATTCGAAATTCAGTAGCGGTGTCGCTAATGAAGACTCTTCATATCAGTTTTTTACAATAAAAAATATTTGATCACTTTGTAAATGGATATGATCATGACAAGGACATTATTTTGTGACGTTTTATTTTCTCGGCAGTACCAAATAATTTATATTTGACCCAGGAAAATACCCATTTAGTATAAACCTTGAGAAAAACTGCAGCACAGGCGCAAAGAAAATAAATTGAACTGAACCACATGTCGGAGACAGCCTCCTTTGGAGCCTGTGATTCAACCAGTAAAATGGCAGAATGTTGAATTCCAAACATTTTACAAGGCTAGATCTGTTGCTAGGGCTGGTTAGCTTTTTCACCAGAATACCTAAAAGAAAATAATAGTTTAGATTCATGTCGCAATCTACGAATATCAAATACCCATACTTTGTAATAAAATCCTTTGTGCACTACAACCACTGCGTACTTACTAAAACCTAGCCTCTATTTCGTTGAGTTAGTCTCGAACTTACTTTGGTTGGGGCTAGCTCAATCTGTGTGATTTGTCTGTATATATTTATCTTATTTATAAAAGCAATATGTCAAAACACTGTGCTTTTGTACGATCATGCCCACAATAAAATTAACTTCCAAACACTAGTTGTTACCATCGTACAATAACTGTTTATTAAGGCAATTCGGAAAAGCACGATAATATGAAGTGATGGATATATTTTGTCAGGTGGTTCCTCGGCTTACAGCATTAAAAACATAAAATATTTTATGTTATACGACTTTACCATTTATTTATAGTTAATTCGAAAACCAGCTGACTATTATAAAAGAAAGAGATATCTCTCCGCCCCAAAGGAAGGACTTATATTCTATAGGTTATTTTATTCTTTGTTACATCGGTACCAAGTACATAACATAGGTACTATCAAAATTATTTTACGCAGACATCCGTCCAAAACTTTCTTTCAGTTTTTTTTTCGCACTCATTAAAATTTTTGCAATCTTTAAATTGAAGTTGACCTTCAAATTAAATTTATGAACATAATTAAATAAAAACAAAGTAAATAACATTAACTTTCACATATATAAATAAAAATGATACAAATAATTTTGTTTAACGTAATTTAAAAAAAACCGGTAAAAATAATAATTTTTTGTCAAGGATTTGAACGTTTTCACAGTCTCATTACCAAAACAAGCTAGAGACAACAAACAGTTCACCATTCAGGAATAACCATTCAAAAAACGTTCAGCATTATGAACGTCGTGGTAGGATTTAAAGTTGACCTGCTTTTGACCTGCTTAGAAACTGCACCTCAACTGCCTTGTTTCTGAATGGTTTTATAAGTGTTGGTGGTAGCCTTCCAGTTGAGTCATACTGTACTCGCACTTCCAGACACCTTTTTGTATCTACTGATTGTTATTTTCCTAATTTCTGCGAAACTTGTGTTATTTTAACAAAGAGAACATTTCAATTCTTAAGCTAGGTGAAAAATTTTCGGTTCTTGGTGGACCAGGGAACATGCATGTAAAAAATATGTGTTGTCTAACCAGTTTATCCATAAATATGCAAAATTAAAGTAGTAACAGTGAAAATAGCATAAAAATTTGTTGAAAAACGAACGAGATATAACGATTTTACGAAAATATATCTATCTCACTCGCAAAAACGCTATTTTCTATGGCAAATGTATAGATGATATGGACTTTGACGTCACCAGTCCATATCGGACTTCTCTTTCTAATCGAAACTTTAAAGTATCACATATTCGTCGCTGATTAGGATATTTTAAAAATTCTTTCTTATTTGTTTATTGTGGTTAATAAGGATTTTATTAAGCAAATAAAAAAAAAACATGCATATACCCTTACCTCATTCATTATAAATTTACTTATTATGAATTAAATAAACATGTTCATATTATTATAACATCAACTTGAATTATAATAAAATGTAAATAAACATGGCGTCACCACTCTACAGGTCAGACACCTATCTGGTTTTAAGGCAGCTTGAATCGAGGTATCATCCTCAAATAATACGTATCGTATCCAGTTTCTGGTGAAACACATGAATCGTATGGATTGTTTAACGTTTTATGCAAATTGACATTTAGGCGATTATTATCCAAATCTAAACATATTATGATTCAAAAATCTTTTACTTATATTCCGAGACTTTGCGTTCCCATAGCTAATAATACCTACTCGTAAGTGCAATTGGCTGGTCTTTAGCATGAATTTAAAGACAATTTTTTTAAAGGGTTTGTTTATTTTTGACAATTTTTTTAAAGGGTTTACATTTTATTGGTGGATTTTAATTGTGTAGAAAGAATTATGCACCTTTAATGTTATTATAAATTAGGAAGAAACTACTTGAAAAAAAAACAGCTTGCTATTAGATACTCTCGTCCGTTGCTGCCTATTGACGAACAACTTAAGAGCCCATTACGCCAAGGGGCGTGAAACGGGGCGCGGGCTGGAGGCCCGTCACGCCGTAGCGCGTGATCGGTTCATACAACATTCTATGAGTCTTTGTGTTGAGGGCGTCCATCCGTAAGCGTCGTGCCGTACGGTCGGCGTCGCGGGCAACACATTAACGAAAACGTACGAAGTCATGGTTTCCAGATTTTAGTTTTGTTCCAAAATTGGCTAACGCCCTCGGGCGTGATGGGCACCTAAGATTGAAATCCCTCGCTCAGTGCAAGTCACACCTCTAGGCATTATTTTTTTTTCACCTATTTTTTACCCCAATTTCACATTTTTAATAAAGATTGTTTATTTTTTCAGAATTTACATACATAAAGCTTAAACAGAAATTGACAGTTGTCCTCTAGCTGATTTCTCATCTTTTTATGGGCAGTCAAGCTGAAAAGTTCTAGTTTTATCTCATTCCTTATCAAGCCAAATGTAAAATATAGGGTCTGAGACCGGTCAATAAATTGATAATAATAGACGGGTAATAAGTTTAGTGTTAGCGGAACTCGATGCAGTTCGGCGGGTGAGCGGTTTGGGGTGGACAAAATCAATAGTCGCTACGAATAGCTACCACTACAGGCACACGGCATCTGCACACATCGCGATTCTTTATATTGCTTATATCAGCTCCCGTGCGCCCGGACCGAGCCCGAATTATCTCTGCAGCAGGTGGCGCCTAACGTGAACTTTATGAGGTTTTTTAGGGGAACGAAGATTTTTATGAACTCTCCCTCGACAGACTGTCTATCAAGGACTATTGAACACGGCACTTTCTCTTGCAAACGCCGGTATCAATGTTTGTAAAAACTGGTACACAACGCTTAAAAGCCAGTAAAAAGTGGTAAACTTTTACTGACATTTAAAGCAATGGTCGTTAACTTAGCTGTATACATGAGGCGCAGTGGAGTTGAAAAAATAAAGTTTCGTTTAAAGTTATATGTAACAGTGCCTTTATTTTTAAGAGGTAGAGCTTTTACCGTCCAAATTTAGGTTGGTATCGATTTTTTGTGTAAGCTGCATCTTCTAAAGGCAGGAAATAATAATATATCGTTGAAGCTTAGGCTTTCGCGCTTTGGGCAATATTTTTCGGAGCATACCGGCTACGTGCTTCGCGTCGCGTCTCGTTTATCCGGGATCTATTTATCGACATCTCATGATTAAGCATCTAATACAACACAACTGTACCGTGGAATAAATAACTAGTACACTAGAAAGAGATAAGGCCAGCTCAGGCATTACTTAAACGGTTAACTATCAATCATATTTATGCTACAGTTAATTCTTGAAAAAAAATGTGTGTCACATTGCGGATGTCAAGAAAATACCCTAATCATAAATTAGCATAGTAATGTTTGCACCCGTTATGCTAGGATTGAGTCCGCCTTAATTAATGTAAAAAAGTGGCGCTAGCAGAGTCACTGGCCTAAGGCGACTACACATCATAAAAATTTAATTAAAATCCTGATGATGAAATTCTAATAATGTCCATTAACAGTGTTAACGGAGAATGTGAATACGAGATCGTATGGTCAAGATTCAAGAATCAACTCTATTCAGACACAAATATTTTAATAATACTGCATATATTCGGAAATCATAATAATGTAATACATTCATATTTTAATTTTATATATGCATAAAAGATTCTAAGCTTTTAATCATTGGCGTAAATAGGAGATTTTCCTGCAAGTGAGTAACAGTCGGAAGACAGTTATTTTAGACATGAAATAAATTTTTTATAAATAATAATGGCATTCATTCGCATATGATTGATAAAAATAGTATTCAATCGAAAGTTATAAAAACAATTGAAATAGGTAATAATGGTGAGTTTAGTAATGTTTCAATTCTCGTCCGTATATATTTATTATTATTTATAATGATTTGGAGTAATACAAGGAGTAAAACACAGTTCAAAATGACAATAAAAATAATAAAACAAATCTTTACACTTAATTGAAAAAAGAAACAACCCAGTATTTCTCTACGCACACTAAGTATAATCGATAAATCATAATCAAGTAATAGACCGTGCTTTATACGTCACGTTATTCATCAAATCGACTGTATACACCTACTGGTTATTAAAGTAGCATTACTCGACCATAAAAACTGACATAGAATGTGAAAGTGAAAAATTGCTCCAAGCGTTGTTGTCAAACTTGACCTTAGAACAACAATTCTCAGTCTGTACAATGTTTTCTTTTTTTTCTTTACTTTCTTTCTGCTGCAAACATTTCATATATACTTTACTTCGTAGGAATACCAACTGCGAATGTGCTGTGCGGAGTACGGAGAAAATACGGAGTATTTAGTACGGAGATAATGCGTTAGAAGCACTAACGTCTAACACCTTTATAAAAAAAAACTCTGTCTCTTATTTGTGCGATAAGAGAGATGCAGGGTTTTTTATAAAACGGTAATTTTATATCAAACTATTTATAATATATCAAACTGTTTCCGTTTCAAATTTCATTCCTGTTGTTCAATTTACCCAAGTATTGTGGGACTATTGAATGTGTACCAAGTTTTACAGTCAAGTTACTTGCGGCTTATATTTTTGCAATGATCAATTGCGATTAGGCATTTCGACGTCTTATTCCAATTCAACGTCATAACTTTCAGTGTCAATGACGTCGAATTTTATGTGTTTGTCTTAAGTCTAACTATATATGCATTGAATGAGTTCAATTTTGATATAACTTAGTATCACGTTCCTTTATATGTAATGCTATTAGCAATATATACTAGGTACTTCAAAATGGCACGAAATAATATTTTTTGTATGACCTGATCGCTTAATGAACATATCTTTCAGCTATAAAATGAAATATTTTTCAGTATTTAAACAAAATATTATATACCTATTTCAAGTTAAAATAAATGAATTGCTTGTGTAAATGTGTAAGTTCTTAGACTTTTTACTGGAAATAAAATAAACAAGAACATTGTAAAATCAGAGAATTATATGTATGAACCTGCATACAATTTTAATTTATTAAATAAGTACCTTTTCTAGGTCATAAGCAGGTAGGTATGTATATTTTATGCACGTATTGGTGACACGTACTCTTAACATCAGAGTACATTTTAATTCAAATGTTCGCTATTTCTTTTCTTTATTTAGTTAATTCAATTAAGTTGTCAATAACTTTCGTGTCAGTGGTCACCATTCATTTTTGTTTACGAGCCTCTTATCTACAACGGAAGACAATTTCGCATATCTTTACACTGTGCCTTCTAATTACAGAGTTCCTTAATCCTAATAAACCTTTTTCTACAGTTACAAATCGTAAATGTAGTAGTATACCAACTGTATCTATAAACCAGTTATGCAAATCTTATTATTGCTTGTGCGGTCGGTCAGAAATTCGTATCTAATTGAGTATTATTTAAAGTGTCCTTCCGGAAAATCTTAAAAGTGACTTAATAAAAATGACTTTCGAAACTTGATGCTAACGGCATTTTGCGAGAAAGAAGAGTTGTTTTATAGACGTTGTTTATTGTTTATTGGAGACCTAGTGTTGTTTTGCATTATTTTAGAGGCTTGGCGGTCACAAGTTAAACCATCAAAATATTTGAAAATGCTAGTGTTGAAACACAATGTGTACCACACTAATGTACAACTTGACGACGACATATTTAAAATACCTACATTAATATATTCGAATCATCATAGCTATTCAGAGATAAAACGCAGGAAGCGTTTTTGACACCATGCCGCAAGGACAAATCTAAGTTAATAATTTAGACTATAGGATTTATTTTGTGAATTAATTTTAACTGCTTGGTAAATAATTTCTTTAGCCAAAAGCGGTAGATGTCGAAACGAAAGTAAAAGTCTGTCTTATTCACACGAACAACTTTTACTATACTAAGAACTAATCTCAAAATTATGAAAAAATTGTGAAACTTTTTGCACTTTCGTATTATAAGTTTGAATTTAGTTCTTGAAATAACCCCAAGGAAAAGAGGGGTATAAACTTGACGGTTTTTTAGATTATGTTACGATAATTTTTTTAATTTAATTACTTTTGGTTGTTATTAAGTAATACGTTGGGGAAAAAGTCTTTTCGCGTTTGATATGAAAATTCAAAACATTTTTTAATATAGTTTATTTACATTTAACTAAAGTATGTAGGTACCATTTTGTTCGATAACTTTTTGCCATCTTATAGGTAGGGACATGATCCCATTGCTATAGAAATTTTGGGGCTTCTGATCAAAAAACTGCGTTAAGTAGTTGTGGCAGTCCTCTCGTGATGTTAACCTGACACTGCCTAAAGAATTCTGAAGAGACCGAAACAGGTGGAAATCTGAAGGGGCCAGGTCAGGACAATACGGCGGATGAATTAACACCTCCCAGCCAAACTCTCTTAATTTTTGCTAAGTGGTTAAAGATGTGTGAGGTCTAGCGTTATCATGATGAAAAACCACACCCCTTCTGTTGATTAATTCCGGCCGCTTTCTCCCAACTTCTTGCTTTAATCTTATCAGTTGTTCGCAGTAGAGTTGATTTGATGGTCCTGCCTGGTGGTAACAGCTCATAATGAATAATGCCCTTCCAATCCCACCACACACACAGCATCACCTTGTTGCGAGTTAACCCGGGTTTCGCCACAGTCTGTGAAGCCTGACCGGCCTTTGACCATGACCTTTTTCGTACGTGATCCACTTTTCATCACCAGTTATCAATTTCTTAAAAAATGGTTCGGTCTCATTACGTCGTAATAAAGAAGCACAAATGAGTACACGGTTCATTAGGTTTCTTTCAGAGAGCTAGTGAGGTACCCAAATATCGAGCTTTTTTGTGTACCCATTTTTTTTCAAATGCGCCAATACTGTTTTGTGGTCAATTCCCAGTTCTTCAGCTACGTCGTAACTACTGATATGCCGAACTTGTTCCACTTTTTCATAAATAGCATCCATTTTATCCGTAACAGGGCGACCAGATCGACGTGCATCTTTGACATCAAAATTTCCGGATTGAAAACGCTTAAACCAAACTTGTGCTACTCTCACAGACACTGCACTAGGTCCATATTTTTTCGCGGCTTGCGTTGCATTTTTAAATTTTAAAATGTATCTAATTTCTTCATTAGATTCACTCATCTTGACGGTAAGAAAAACAAATGAAAATCACGCATTTTCCTAATTTGAATTTGGAATTAACTTCTTTAAAATTTAAACTTTTAAATGATACCAAAACCAGCCAGGTACAAATAGTATAGCCAAAGTGGTTTTATTACAAGTTCATACATACTATATGCGAAAATACTTTTTCCCCAACCTAATATAAGTATGTCAAATTCTTGATCAATCTTTTAAACAAAAATAAATAAATCAAAAGAAAAGGTTTGTCAAATAAAAACCACGTGGTCTACGCCCGTCGCGGGTCGCCACCGTCATCTTCCTCACCGGCACAATATATATGGACAATATATATATGTATATATATATATATATATAAAAGCGAAAATCACTCACTCACTCATCACGAAATCTCTCTCAAGCACAGAATCCGTCAATTATTGTCCTAAACTTTCAAATCATATTTACCACCTAACATATGTAGCTTTAAATTCTTATTTATTCTATTAATCATATTATATTTCAATGATATTTTGTATAATGTATATTGTCAACATATGTACTTACCTTATATTTATATGTCCATAGCTTTATTATGTTACTAATTTACAATGTTTTCTTGTGAGCAAATAATGTTTAACATGCTGTGCGCACTATTTTTTTTGGTTTTGCAACTAGACATGTTTCTATTATATAAGTTGTTTTGTTAAGCTGCGTTGTAAGACTGTTTTGTGTGCCAATAAATAAAAATAAAAATAAAAATAAAATAAAATAAATCTCTAAAACTACTTGGCCAATGAAGATGAAATTTGGCAGGAAGGTAGATTGTGACTAGGCGACGTCCGCTAAGAAAGGATTTTTGGAAATTCCATCCCAAGGGGTGAAATATAGGTGTCCAGTTTGTATGGAACTTCGTAATTTTTTAAGTGAGACACATGAAATTTTAAAATTTATTTTAATAGTTACTAGAAAATAACAATGCATTTATTAGATTTTGAAAATTACATCCCTATAGGGGTGAAATAGGGGTTGCAAGTTTATATGAACCTTCGTCATTTTTGAAGCGAGACACATGACATTTTTGAATTAGTGGTCAATAAAAAATAATAATACAGAAAGTAGATTTTAAAAATGCAATCCCCTGGGGTGCATTAGGGGTTACGAATTTATATTATTATGAACGGGAACGGGAACGGGAACGGGATATTATAACACAATTTATAACGTAAAAAACCAATTTAAGATCCTATTAGAACCATTTTTGACATCTACGCGGACGAAGTCGCGGGTTACAGCTAGTTATTTATATAAATAGCTAGCTGTGCCCGCGGGCTTTGCTCCCCATGGAAATGGGATAAAAACTATTCTATGCTCTTGTTTAGGTCTAAGACTATATCCATACCAAATTTCATTTAAATAGGTTCAGTGGTTGAGGTAACAAATATACAAACTCACTTTCGCATTTATAATATTAGTTATCTCCTATACAACAAACGTGAATTAATCCAATCCAATCTAATCCATCCAGTTGGATTGGATCACGTTTGTTGCAAAGGAGCCCCACTTAAATATTTATTTTATTCTGTTATAAGTATTGTTAGTCTGTTATATATAGTAGCAACAGAAATACGTCATCTGTGATTGCAACTATCTAGCTATCACGGTTTATGGCCATGAGATATAGCCAGGCGGACGGACAGACGGACAGCGGAGTCTTAGAAATAGGGTCCGTTTTAACCCTTTGGGTTCAGAACCCTAAAAAACTAAAAATCCGAGTGTGCGATAGAACAGCCGCCTAGGATGCAACCGAGAACACGCTCGGATGGGAGAGGTTATATGATGTTTCTTAGCTTAGTTTCTCATTCCAAATTACATTTTAACATAAATGTATGTAGTATGCAGAGAGTAAATCTGTAACCTTGCCGTATTTTCAGACGTATTTAAACTTTACTGAGAGCAGCTTCTTAATTTCTCTGGTGATTTTGATAAGTTTTTCTAAAATTTTAAACTCTTAAGAAATTCTAAAAAGCCTAGCAATAAATTGGCAAATCATTTATATTTACAGAGAGTAATTTCTATGTCCTCAGATTGTGCTAGTGTTACCTACCTCAGTAAAAACTTTACCACCCAAAGCTAGGGAATGTTTTAGCTGCTTCTTATCTATCGTAAAATATTTTAAGAAATAGACATTAAACTGGAAAGCTTAATCTGATTTTTTTTTATCTTTACTAATAAAATCTGGCAAAGCGTTTTTTTAGGTCGCGCAACTCTTGGCATTGTGTTGCAAAACGGATATAGACGCCTAGTAAGTATATCGTGTTGCTTATTTTGATAAATAAATATTACTCTTCTTTTACTTTGTAACCCTTGTATTTTTACTCTTCTTTCACTGAAAGTCTGAATGCTTTACCATCTCTAGACATTACAGAACTTTCAGAGATCGAGTTGACATCGACGAATGGTCGGCAATTCGACTTCGAGGCAATCACTTTTGTATATTGACCCCGTATAAACTTGAACGTTGTACTTTTCCAGAGATTCGTCATCGTCATTCTTTGAAATGTCGAACCAGGTCATGAAGCCATAAAAAAAGTTCTGCTATCTCGTCGCACGCTGATGTAACGATTCGAGATTATCTGAACTTTGTAGATAGGTAAATATCTTCTAAATAAATGTATCTTCCAATTATTTGTTTATCTAAGGCAGGGACAGGAATACCGATATTTTTTATCTATATATCGATACCCGATATCGGTATTTTATCGATATATCAATACATCGATACAAATTTCGATATAAGTACGGGTATTATATCGATATTTTGTGACAAATACTGATATCGATATTTTGAATAGAATAATGGTATTTTATCGAAATTTGTATCGATATATTGATATATGGATGTTTGTTTGTTTTTGTTTATGTAAGTGGCCAACACTAGTGTCAGATTTTTCAGGCTGCCTAAAGGCATCTAACGTAGCTTGACGACTGCCATACAATGATGATATATGGATAAAAAATATCGATAAAATACCTATATCGGGTATCGATATATCGATAAAAAATATCATTATTCCTGTCCTTGATCTTAGGGCGTTCCCGGTCGCATCCTCAGCTGTTCCATTCGAGGCCCGGGGTGCGCTTCTCAGCTGTTTCTTCTCCAAATATAATACCTACATTTGGTCACCCTAGGATGCGGAAGACCGTGAGAAATTAAGAGGAAATAGCCGGAACAGATCAAAGATTCAAATGTTTATTCAGTAATTAGACCTTTACAGGTACTTTTACACGTGAATAGGTATAATTTACGTTCCGTGTGAAGTATATTAAAATTTAATTTGTTTTTAAAGAGCTTCGAAACGACCACTGCTGAGAAGAAACGCCGAAAGAAACTCATTTTCACAGTATGGATCGCCTACTCGCCAGAAGAGCTTTGTCATATTATTATTATTATTATTGTCTTTTAATTAATAAATACTTATAATATAATACAATGTTGTGACACATTATAACATGTAATCCTTCGAACAAGTATCTAAACAAACATAAATTGCCTAATAAAAGATAAATAATACTAAGTAGTCAAGAAACGTTAAGTAGCTAGAGTGTGGTCCAAAATGTAGGATTGTACCAAATTGCAAATGGTTTTCTTTGCTGTAGTTATATGAAGCAAAAACATACATAAAGATAAGGATTAAGTAGATACGATTATCCTCTAATTAAAGGGCAATTAAGCATAAATCGTTGGCAGGCAGGTGCTGACTACTTAACTTATAACTAAAAAACAGATTGGTACTCGACATAAATCAATTTACAAGTTTTCTTTATTTCATAGGGATACCTAAGTACTAACTACTTGGTTCCGGCGATTTTATTAGCGTTAATACTTTATCACTATTATTAAGGGAACACGATATAATTTCTTCTTTATTCTCAGTGGATAAGCTTTTTTAAGTGGCAGTGGACGGAGCAAATGGAGCCAAAAACTGATGGCTGATAGGGTTCTCGAATCGTTTCGTCCGCGTATCGTGAACTGCAACGAAGGACACCCACCTGATAGGACGTCCTTGGCAAGGTTACAGGAAAACGCTGGTTGCAGGCCGTTTCTGATCGCTCGTTTTGGAAAACTTTTTGGGAGGTCTATGTCCAGCAGTGAACTTCCGAACTATCAAACAATTTTCTACGAAACAACGTACAATCGGGAAAAAAACTTGATAGTGTATGTACTTATGAAAAGTATTGTATTTAAAAGACAGTTAGATGAAAATTAGCTATTCCTTGTGTTCCCTTTATTAAAATATAAAAAAGTGCATTTTACGTAAAAAATAAATTGAAATATAACAGATAGGTACTGAGGTAATCATCATCATCGGTAGTACGTTGTTGTATAGAAAATAGTTTGTTAGAATTTAGTTTCAGAGAAAAATATGTTCTTATATTATTATATCTTAGAATAATCAATACGCAGAATACATTTAGGAAAAAAAATTAAATCATTGATTTTTGTTACAAATAAAATTTTACTGTCTGCAACACAAAGGGAGACAGAGCTCAGGGCCGCAAGACCTCAACACCACTTTTATCACAATGGTGGGCGTAAAAGTGAAGAAAGGAATCGGAATAGTGATGTTATGCTAGACGTATTACACATTCCTTCAATCGGCTTTAAGGCGGCCCTTCCCGGCCGCTCGGTTTTCAACGCGAGCATAGTTTGAAAAGCTTGGTGTTTCATCCAGGGCAATGCTAGAAAAAGAGGCAAACCAAAAAGAGAAAGATAGCGCCTAAGGGCATGGTTTGCATTCTATTGAATGAAATTAGTATTATTATTAACTATCCATTGAACGAATATTAACTATTCATAGGGTGTGGAAATTTCATAAAACTTTTTCCAGGAGATACGTGTTTATTAGTAAGCCTTACAAGTATGTGAAATAAATGTTTTGTATTCAAATTTTTCATTACATTTGCGAGGTTTGTATCGAAATATTTTCTTTACTTTTACAATTTATGAGTCCTTTATGAACGGTCAAAGTTCAGCTAAAATTTGTGCAAAAAAGCAGATTTTTGGAGGCTTATACTGACTTTGTTTTTCTAAATTTCAATTTTTTATTTCGATAAAAACCTAGAAATAGCGCCCAAGATACCTGTGAGTTCAAAAGTTTTTAAGAAAGATCATATACAACGCCATAATCACGTACGAGCGTTTGTATGAAAAGTAAGACGGGAAGGCCGCTTTTAAGAATCTACGCGGGAAGAGAAGCAGCTAGTCCGTTCTTAGTTTTTTCTTTTGTCCCTAGACTAGCATGAAAATGATTTCATTATAAAGACAGTATCAATATAATTTTTGTATTTTGTACTAATTAATAGGTACCTATCTCGTTTGTTTCAGCATTTTCCAAGTCGCTTTTACCGTAAGTGAAGGTATTCTCATGCACACACAATGCATGTAATCGTTATGTGTTTGCGCTATAATGGTTGCAAACCTGTTTTGCTATAATTATACGCAACATGCTCGATTAGACGGAAGCCGTTGGTTCGTGACAGTGTCGGTAGCTGAGGATTTTGCTAATTGTCCTCGACCGATGGATAAGCAATAAAATCAATTCGGAGGACACTGGCTGCATCTTCAATTTATGCCGAGGGGATTCGCGATGCGTCGTGGTAAGACGTCAGCCCCCGCCACCGGGCTTCATATTTATACGCTAAAGCGGGCACTGCGAAGAGTTCAAACGTACGTCGGGCGCTCGGAACATTAGACGATCGAGAGAATCGCAACGCGTGGGTTGAAGAGGGCGAGTGCAGTGTGCAGTGCGTGCGGATCGTGTGTCGCTGAAAGCTCGCCGCGAAGCCTCCGAGAGTGGCGGGAGCGCGCGAGCGCCCGCCTCGCGTCAGTGCCGGCCCGGCCGCGCCGCAAGCATCACGCTCCGACAACACTACCGACAATTGACTGGCTGCTGTACTGCTCTCCTGCTCAGTGACAACACATATATACACACTGTAAAGACTGCCTGAACTACATCCTGCCGCTTTCCAACGGAACGCGATTCCTATTTTCAGTTAAACGCGAGGTAAGTGATTTTCCTGAAAACAATTTAAATGCATTTATTGCATGCATATCTACGTTTTATAAAAATAAGGCCTTTATAGAATGAAAAAACAGTTACATAAAATTTCAAGTTGTCTTGGATTCCCAAGTGGAGCGCGTCTGAAAAAGCTGACCCGGCCGGCGAGCTTTTCACCGTTGCAGTTGCAGCTTCGCGTGTGTAGGTTATTTTAACTTTAATGTGTAAGTGCTATAAGACTATAGGTATTAAGTAAGTGTTTGCATATGCCGTTGAACTCAAGAAAATATTACGCTTTTAAAGAGTCTGTTTATACAAATACCTAAGTATATTAAAAATAATAATCGTATAGTTATAGCAAAAATCCATAAGGTGAAAAACTAGATTAGACTCATTAAGTAATGTTCGAATACTTAGATTTTAATGAATAAGGCAAAAGATTTTTTTCACCACAATATTTTTAAAAACTAAAATTAAGGTATATTACCCCAACGCGATTTTGAAATTCTATGCAGGCGATGCCGTGGGCTAAAGTAAGTAATGAAATCGTACAATTGTACAAATTAGGAAAATAAACGCATCTCGCCTACGATAGTAAATATTAGATTTCCATATGCAGATTTATAAAAAATCTTTTGATTGCTATACTAGTCAAAGAATCACTCAATCAAAAATACCCGTATAGTATGTTATTTTAATTGCAGATAATTGCTGTAGGATGATATACAAATAATTAATAATGAAGATTTAAATTGCCCCGAAATAATTTTACAGTTCAGATAAACTATCACTCCGCCGAATTATTTTATTTCTGCAAATTTGCTGATTCGGTTGAGAAAGAGCCAATCTTGCTGATAAACGCCGCAATAGTGAAATGTGTTTTTAGTTTTATTAAGTCTAGTTTGAAGATTAGTTACACAGTTAACAATCTGAATCGGTTTTGTGTAAAGTAATACCGTAGAGCCACCGAACGCACCAGTTATAAAAAACAGTTACATCTATTCACAATCGGTTACCAATCATTATATAATGACGTCACATTTATAAATTTTATTTTTGGTTAATATATAAGTATTTACTTTATTAATTTCTAGATTTCGTATATGAAGAAAATGTAAGTAGGTAATTTAATTTAATTTATTTGTATTTTAATTGCCTAAAAAAAGATCAACCCCAATAAGTAACAACAAAGGAAACAAAGAACAATGAATGTGAATCTATTATAGCTAACGGTCACCATCAAGTAAAATGAAGTAAATTATTTTTTGTAACCGATTTCTTCAATGGAATGGTAATGGCGATTGTTTTATTAGTAAATATAATTCAAATAACAAAATAAGTTAACTTATGTTCAACTAATTTAGAGACAATAATTAAAAGAATGCAATGTACATGTTAATGCTTTTTTCATTCAGGAAGTTTATTTAAAATCAAAAATGATTTTTCTCATTTTCGTAAATGTGATATTCAAATACCAAATTTCACAGTCTTAGGTACTTGCCCTCATTAATTAAGCGTCTAGATGATGTTCTGTTAATCAACAAACATGTAAGTAAAGGACGTTTATGTAGGGTTAATCAATTAATAAGTACGTATGAAACTAGGATCGCGTGAGCAAATCGGATGTGGCCGCGTGCTGCGGGAACGAGCGGAACCGATGCGATATTTCACAGTCGCCACCACTAATCATTCGCGATTGTATTAACTAAGTCGATTGAAATCCAACTGAATCATTCAATAGGTATATAAATAAATAGTGCTGGCTTTAAATAAAACTAAGTGGCGTGGACAGACATCTAACCAAAATAGGAATCATGAAAATATTAAGGTTACAAAACTTTAATTTTATTTGCCCTGTAATTGTAAAGCTTCATTTAAAAATAATCTAAGTACTTACTTATTTGATTTTCTTTTAGATAGTTTCTTATGTTAATTTTGGAGAAACTTTTCTTACATTAATTGAAAGATATATTAAAAAAAATAATGATTTTTATAAATTAAACAATATCTTGACGTCGAAAATGTCAGAATTTAGATATTGATTTATTTTATTAAAAAATTACAAACGAAAACTCTACTTGTTACTCTATTTAAGAAAAAATCATATAAAAGAAAAACAAATAAAATGCCTACCAAATAGTTTTCCGTAGACTAAGTTTCATTTCATTATCCTGTTATAAATATTGCGCAACATAATTATGCGTTCATAAAAAAGTACACAATATTTTATCTTGTTTATATGTAGACGAATCGGTACATTTATTTGTATAGGTATATTGCTGCAGAGCGAGGAAAATAGGGTACTCGGAATAAAACGAAAATGGGGTAAGAGAAACTGCTACCGACTATTTCTTTCGTTCGTATTCGGATAATCGTGTCCATTTTTTATAAAATTAGGGGATTTGGTTCCGCTATTAATAATTTAACCCTTCGCAACTTAAGCCTTCGTAAGCGGTTTGTATTGACATTATGTATAAAAGACAACAAATACCTAAATGTAACAATTTGTAAATAATAACATTTATTTAACGAAAAAATTGTTAACATAAAATAGATCGTTTTAGACTCTCCGTAATTAATAAAAATTCAATGAAACAATAACTCAAATATCGAAGCCATATTGAGTTGTATCTAAATTAGAGGTTCACCTCTCTCTACCGACAGATTTCTATTACCCTCCGAATTCGATTACGAACTGAAGTGCATCGGAGAACGTTTATTAGAGGTACAAGTATAGAGTCCATCTATCTATAGAGTCGTTGTTTAATAAAGAAGTCGAATGACGGTACCTGAAATCTTATTCTGTATATTTTTGACATACATACACATAAATTAGTAATTGTTCAACTTAATTTTAGTTAAATTAGAAATAATTCTACTAGAAACAATTTTCAAAAAAAAACATCTTGCGATTACCCGTATGTACTCACTTTACTTGTTTATTAATTTCGTCAAATATTAAGTTTATTAAACTTACTAACTTTTATTCTATTCGTACAAGATAAATTTAATGTGCAATTTTCGCTTGATGAAATATAATAGTCCGACGAGATACAAAAAAAAACAGTGATTTTTACGGATTATCTATTTCGTTAGTAACTAACACAAAAAATTGATCTGCCTGCACGCCACAGTTATTATTTAATTTATATATTTATTCCACTATTAAGAATTTGAAAACAAATTGCCCTGGTAGAGCTTTAATATAAACTGTTTTAAGGAACCAATACTACTTGAGTGAATTAAAATAATATTAAAAAAAATCTATTCCTGAACTGTTATTTGTCTTTTAAAATATGGTCTCGTACACTATTATAAGAACATAGTTATAATATGATTTCAGAAAAGTCTATACTCATTTCCTAATGTGTCGTTATTTCGCCAAAAAGATACTCCTAGCCACAACCCTAGATTTTTTTCTTTAGATTAATGCACGGTAGTGCCTATGTGGATGCACTTAGGTTAGGTCTTACTCGATTCACACCAACTTACCAAAAAAAAAAACACAACTACCAACTTAACAAATAACTGAATTCATGCAGTTCGTATTAAAAATAAAACTTTCCGAAATAAATTCTTTACTTTAAAGATAAAAAAAAAACTTTTTTCTTAATATAGTCAATATAGGAAGTAAACATCAATTTAAAAAAATAGTTTACCATAGGTATATATTTTTCATTGTTTATTTTTGTATTTTATTTAGTAAATATAGTCGTAAAAAAAGTATTGTATGCAACGTTGTATTCGAGTAAGTACGTCAAAAATGCTCGATGGCGACTCCTAACGATGCTCGCCGAGGCTCGCATCAGAACCTGCGCCACTTGCTAACTTTGAACCGTCTTATACAACTGTTGCATAAAATACAATTGATGGTGTTTTGTGTTTTTTATTTTGTGCAATTTATTGATCAGCAATTAATTAAAAAAAAATATATATATACTCAAAAATAATATGTTTATTATTTAGATTAGCTACAAATCTACACGTTAAGCGTTAATCATAAAATAAAATATTCAGCTGAACTAAATAACTTTATTATAGGTTTAGGACAAGTTATGTTTTAAATTAAATCGTTTATTTTATTGAGGATCTACATCCCGGTAATTTGAAAATATTTGATTAAGATGATTGTTGTTTGACTAATACGTAGCCCCCTTTTTTTTTAAATTATTTCTAGATTATTTATAACTTACTAATAAGTGTTCTAAGAGATTATAAAATGTACCTATTGTCAAAGGCTAGGATTAGGTAGATTTTCACCTTTACTATCTTTGGCTTTGGTACCTATGATTGGTAAGGTGTCGTGCGACCGCGCGACGCGGCGCTCGCGCGCATGCAGCCAACGCAAGTTCAAGTGCAGGGTGAAGGTTTCGCGTTCGTGCGAAAGCGAGTTCCGCTCTGCACTATGCGCTATGTTAGTTAATAATTTACTGGTCGGTAGTCAATTACCTTAAGATATATTTTTTGTCACTTTTTTCATAATGAGTAGTATTAAATTCAGTAAAATTTATTTATATTTATATAGTAAAAAAAATATTCCTGTGACAAAAATTGCTTGAGCGTGTTCTTTGTAGAAGTATGACTACCTATTCGTATCGTTCTGTAAAATAATAACATCTAAAAAAATATATGAAACTATTTTAAGGGTAGATTTAGTCCGTGATACTAAACAACTTTCTCCAAGGAACATAAATATTATCGAAATATGAAAAATATTTTTTGGCTTTCCATACAAACTCGGATCACCTGATCGCTCATCTAGCATGGAAGGCTAACATTTTTTTTACATTTCGATATATGTTCTTTGGGAAAAGTAGTTCAGTATTATGGACTGAAACCCTTTAAATCGTTTCACTATATTTTGTAAGACCTTATATACTTGCATTAATTTTTAATTAAATTTTAACACCGCGTCCGTCCTCTTTCCGTCTCCGTTGCTTCCTTCAGTGACACACAGCAAAGAATACTATACCGTTGACGTTGATACGGAGAATACCATTACTTCTCAGAAATGTCGTGCAATTTAATGGAAATTATATGTAGAATCACGAACCTAAGAACTAATAATATAAACTCGTTCGGACCGAATGCCTTTCCAATGACACACCCCATGGAGATAAATTTTAAGGTTTACCAAGAAAATATATTCCGTTAGTTTAGCTTCAAAATGATTGCTGTGTCGTCAATAACATATTATTAGCTAATGATTATTACAGGATATAAATTGATTCTATTTTATTATATTTCTGTCACATAAATTATAGTTATAATGTAAATATCAATGCATACCTATACTAGTTTTAAAAATATGTAAAAGTAGATATCATCTTCATTATACCTGCGTTTTTTAGTTGCTATCTAAAGACGAATGTATAAAGACAATAGTAATATAAGTAGGATACTATTTTTACCCTGAATGATTTTGTGAAGTCACTTCACCTTAGCTAATGTATAAACACATCGATGATGGCAGTGTAAAGCGAGGTCAGTGGATTTCCGAAGTTTTTGCTACGCGTTGTTCACACTAGACCACGGAAGCACGCCTAGTTGGCGGGAGCTAAATGGCTGAGTTACTGTCTTCCCCAGAGCGTTACTCAGCGACCCTGGTGTTTACTTACGTACCTAGTTTTTACACTGTATGTAGTGCTCAACAAAAACAACAATGCACAACCTGATAATGGGTTTTAACAAAGTAGCATGCATCTTCGTTTCCGTTTCACAAAATTAGCCGTTGGGTGTTACACTTGCAAAAGGAGTCAGTAGAATAAGTACCGTGGTGATTGGTGTCATCCATGACGGCACATAGGCAACATATAAGCGATATGGCAATAAAATTAAGCATCCCTAAAAATCTTTAAGCTGACTCCGCATTAATGAAACGATTCAATATGCGTGCGCGCAGTCCGGCGTGACTGAATGCGCCCGCGGGCTGCGGCCGCGCCGACAAGCGCCGCGCAGCCGCCGCCGTCGCCGCCGCCGCTTCCTGAGAAAATAGCAACTTATGGGGAACTGAATCTGGGCCTTGCAGGTGCCATTGACCCGTGCAACCTGCCGCACTCGACGCACATGTGTTGCCATTCACATTTAATATTTACCCACATACCTTCACTCAATATGGGTTTATAGACTCGTAAGAATCGAAAGCCACAATGAGGTGAAAAGGCTAATGGTTTTTATGTTCCTGCGGTGAATCTAGACAATATAACAGCGAATAAGAATCGTTTTGTCGCGAGGTTTGATGAAAAATTTATTACAGGAATGGGCATTCAATATATAAACAATTGTGATAACAACACGTCGTAATAAGTCGTCTCGGATGGCTACAATAACTTTCAACAAGCTGTGGTAATGGTAACTAGAGATTTTCTCATTATCTATTACCTACTTGTAGTCTGTGACAAGTTATGTATCAGAAACTCTGGTTGCGCCGACCGGGCGGCGAAGTCATGGTCGTGGCCGGACCGCGGGGAGATGTAGAGCCAAGACTGCGCGCGCGCCATAAGTGCATTGGGATCTGATGACGCAGCCGCACTGTGGACGCCAAAACCGTTATTACTGGACCACAAAAATGTCGCAAAAAGCTCGTAAACCGTTTCTGTTTCACTTGCTATGTAATTTCGTGACTTGACTTTGATTTCATGGTATATTCAACAGTTTTATCAACAATAGACAGTTTTCGCGCACTACAATTATATAACTATCAAACCGTGCAATTCGTGATAACGTAATGAAATGACAATATCGTGATAGTCATTACAGATTCCTACTATCTGCAAATATTAACGGTGGTCGTATACACGGAAATGCCAAATGATAAAGCATTGAGATGAAGCACCTCGCGGGAGTCGTTCCACTTTTCTCGTTTTTTCCTGTAACGTAGCGTCTACGGAGGCGTATTTATACGTTATATTATATGTAGTTTTTATCAAAATTTAGTTAAGAGAAGTTATGTTCCCCGTAGAATGCATGCCCCCATTTATGCCAGGGAACAATGAAGAAGAATGCTCCACACTGGACAGTTATTGGTCCCAGAGGTAATGAACATAGGTCGCGAGTATGTAAGAGCCTCGCGACACGGGTTGCTTGTTGAATATCAATATCAGAATATAGCCAGGCCGCGATGTGGCCATGCCGGTCACAATGACCGATAAAGATAAAACACACGAATATGGCTCTACACCGAGTCTGTTTAAAATTCACATTCGATAGCACCGGCGAGCGCTAGGTGCTCAGTGCCACCAAATGGAATGTAGGTTATGATGTTACTTAGTCGGACTTTTTTGCCGGTCTAAGTTTTTTATTACAATAGTTATCTCCTTTCATGTCAATCAGTTTCGTATAAGGCGTGAAAGTACTGACGTCACTGTGCCAAATTCTCCTTGTTAACTCTGATATTATTACCCCTGGCTATTGGACCGAGGCTTAAAAATAATATACGTGGGAAATGCGTCGCCTACTTTACTTTTTGCTCGCAGATATTGTTCGTCTCGATTATTTAGTAAGTTTTATACGAGTACCTATATACTAGTAGATTTGTTGCAGACGCTTATCGACTTGACTTTACTTTGAGGGAAATACTAATATAGAAATATAGGTAATAGTTTATATTTTAAGTGGATTTTGGAAATATAAGCGAAGGTTTCAAAATAAAGCAAGTGATTATCTTAAAGTCTACTGAATGCCGAATATTACAAAATAGTAAACAAAATGTAGCAAAATAATTTCCATTATCAATATTAAAAGTTTTTTAGATACTTTCTCTTCAAGTAAAATTCAAACTTTGTGATGTATACTAAACAATATCCTTAGTAATAATCTAAATAAGAATACATACCGCGAACAATATATTCAAATGTATATTGCTAAGAAACGAATATATTTTCCGATTCACAGGGTAAGCTCTTTCTGCTCTGTCGGCTTTTGTGGGACTTGTAAGAAATGAACAGAGCAAACGAGCTTTCATATTACTTTAAATGAATATGTATATAACATATTACAATTCATATCTTTACAAAATAATCTTGAACAGTCTTTACAATCTAACCAATTTCCAAAACTAGAGAATCAAGTCTCATCGTTTTTTCATTGTGTATGATTAAATACTAATTATTTTTCTTGTATTTGTCTGTAGAAAAGCCTTAAAGCTAAGTTGACATTAAATTTCATACATTTGCCATGGTTTAACGAATAAACTGCTAATTTCTAAAGTAAGAATCACATACTGAATTTAAATTTATTGACGACCTCCGTGGCGTAGTGGTTACCAGTCCGCCACCCAGAGGTTCCGGGTTCGATCCTCGGTCAGGGCAAGTTGGAAAATGGCCTTTTTCAAAACCTCTTGGGTCTTGGGTGTTTATCTATAATATGTATTTGTTATATGATATAGAATCGTTAAGTTAGTATATCATAACACAAGTCTCGAACTTACTCTGGGGCTCAATCAGTGTAATTTGTCCCTATATATATTTTTATATATTTATTTAAATTTGCAAAAAATAAACTGTTTCACAGAACACAGTGTACAGTGTTATACCCAATAATTTACAAGCCGCGAAGTTTCCATTATCGCTTGGATGAACTTAGCACGCATTTACTGGAGTCTGGAGGCTTCGCTATGCACCTCAAAGAGGCTGCATGGGGCCAACGCTCATGGCACCCACACTCTAAATAACAAGACAAATAGACATGTCCACTTTACCATTTACCGAGTAAAAATTCTCATGTTATGTTTGAATAGGTCTTTTACCAATTAGTATTTGAACCGATATATGACGTGTGTTTCGGTGTAGGTTTGTCTGTGGCACTCACCACACACTTTGTGTGACGCCCGACACCCCGAGACGAATGCGAGGCGTGAGAGAATAAGGACTCTCTGCTAAACTACTAACAACTCATTGTTTGTACTCAAATAAAAGCCGTTTAAACTTTATGTAGACATTAAAAGTTGATGGTTTGGCCCACATATAAAATACATTGGTTTAAAATGCTTTAAACATTTTGCAACTGTGACATTGACCGACAGTAAACAACTTAAAGGAAAATCGTGAGACAGTGCCATGCGATCGCATTTAAAATACAAATCGTCGCTTCACATACTATCTCCTACTTAATAATCCAGAACCTTTACCTCTTTTCGTGACCAACAAACAAAGCTGTTTTATCGAAAACGTAATGTGTATCGTTTTCATATGATATTTTAGGTACCACACCATTAATGATAATAATACGGTAAATCTAGTCGCGCTCACCTGCGCAAACATTCGGTGAACGTTCTAAAACAGTTCAGTGTTCGCGAAACAAGCATGAAACTGTTAATGACGCAATTATAACTTGTGTCTAACGCTTTTTATGCTATTTAAGGCTTTGGTAAGACTTCATAATGTCCAGGTTGTTTTATCGTGCGGAACGTAAGATGTCATTGTCCTAGAGCAGGTAAGGCGCATGCACCCGCTTGACCGCGCACTCCACTCAAATTAGCTAGTAGCAGTAAGTACCATAGAATATCTGACGGAATCACTGCCTATAATTTTTCAAAACCCATCACTATTGTTTATTCCCCTTTTCCACTTTCTCAAACAAAATCTCACTAAAAGTGGTCATTGCGTCCTGTGGCCTTGGGCAGAGTTGTTCCAGGACCCAACTCAAAGGGCTCTGTCTGCCTTAATAGGGTAAATACGTAATAGCGTGTGTAGCTATATATGTATAATTTTAACGCAAAATTATTAAAATATAAGTACATTGGCTTACTATTTTTAACCTTTTTATAGGCGTCACATTTTAATTACTAGAATAGCATATTAAATAGCCCTATGTCCACTTAGCCAAGCGAAGCAAGCCTATATATCAGTTTGCATTTAAAAGACATGTTGTATATACATACATAGATTTTTATATGGCATTGTTTAGGTTTGACTAGATCATAAACTTAATATTTAATGACATTTCAGAGAAAGATTTACACAGCCTCCCTTTATTTTCTACATTTGTTTGAAACAGTCTTTAGAAGTACGCCGTCATTCGTTTTCCTTTAATCTTAGTAGGGTCCCGATGGAAATCATATGTCAACATGCCCCCTGCATGAATTATTCACACATCAAGAACGCCGAAGAAGAGGATAGGTAACCAAAATCAATAAAAATATACTTATTATTTTGAGCCATCAAGTGTCCCACTGCTGGGCAAAGGCTTCCCTTCACTTCTTACATTCAGTCCTGCTCTGAGCTATTTTTTTTCATGAGATATATTTCATATCTCAAGAAAAAAATAATTGTCAGCTATGGCGGTCCCTGAGTCGGCTCATGAACCGAATAGTTTTGCTGTTAAAGGTTTGCAAATAAACGTGTATTGGGCTTGTCTAATATGGTATTATAATGATCATTACGTTAATAGTATTTAATCTGAGGTGGATACTTCCTGATTCGTGGCGCTTCCCTGAATTTGCTTTTAAGCATTCGTGCGCCGACGTCTTCACCTTGAAAGAACATAGAGCTTTTTTTAGCGTCTGTTTTTTCTCTACCAATAATGATAATTTTTTAAAGTATTCATTCAATATTCTGATGTTGAAGCTAATCACGCTTGCTGTTCTTATAAGGTCATGAAAAAAGCCATGTTGATGGAACTTTGATACACAAGACGCAATATTTATATTTTTGTTTGATTACACGCTTATTTACTTACAATAAAATATAAACGATTCTGAGTTTATAATTGACCGATCTTACACAGGCTATATGCGAAAGGTATAAATAATTTAGTATATGTGCAAAAAATAGACTATGGAAGATTAAACGGCCACAATCGATTTGGTATGCAAATATGTCTGGGAAAAAATATCCACCGGCATTAGAAATTTGTTGGAGTTTTCGGAATTTGATATAACTGTGTATGGCATGAGCAGTATTGCATAAATTGTAGCACTTTGGTAGAGGGAGACAAAGAGATGCGCAGGTACTTAAATGTCGGTAAATCGGGAAAATTGAATTATCATACTTTGTATTAATTTTGAACTGTTTAAATAACGTCTTTTGAAACACGAAGTTAATACCTAAATATTTTCGAATAAATAAATTAGAACTGCGGTGTGGTATATTAAACATTATTATTATATAAATAAAATTTAAATATTTACAGGAAACAAGCTAAACTTAATGATTTCATAGGAAGCTATTGGGACAGATCCACAGACCCTTTTCTCCTTTTTAGGGTTCCGTAGTAAACAAGGAGCCCTTATAGTTTCGCCATGTCTGTCTGTCTGTCCGACCACGGTTTTACTCAGCGACTATAAGTACTAGAAAGCTGTGATTTGGCATGGATATGTATATAAATTATGCGAAAAAAGTGGTAAAATATAATACTGAAAAAAATATTTTTAAAGGGTATCTCCCATACAAGCAAAGTGAAAAGCCAATTTTTTTTCTCGATTAATCAAGCATGTGGGATATCGTTGAATAGGTCTTTCAAAAATATTATGAGCTTGCGAACACTGTTTTTCAATTTATGTATTCGTTTTTGAAATATTTGCTTTTAAAGTGAACATTTTTGTTAGAGTCAATTGTACCCCCCATCTATCTGCTAAACGGTTATATATATATATATATATATATATAAAGGACACGTGAAAAAATTCACAGCTATAGCATATATAACGAACTTTAAAGGAAAACTATCAGAGCTAAGTAGAGTTTACAAATTAAAAAATTATAGGCGATCATCTTATAAATGTCGGAAAAGGAATATTTGGTATAAATTCAATTGAAAATTAGTTTTTAGACGATTTAGTGGCATGAACTCAAAGTTGGCATTTGTTACTACGGAACCCTACACTGTGCGTGGCCCGACACGCACTTGGCCAAATGTGAAAAAGTGACAGTAAATGGTAATAACCATTTACTGTCACAAGTCAGTGTAAAAGAATACATATGAGTAATAGAATTAAAAGTAGGTATAGGTTACTCAACATAAACATATATTTTAAGAGAAAGTGAAATAAAAAGAGCAAAGAAACAAGAATGTCTGACTGTCAGTGGACAATACAGTAAGTCATAATTGGCTTGTAAACAGCATGGGACGGCCGCCTCAAACCGAAGTCCAAGAGAGGTGGTCTGGAGTGACGCGGTCACTGTACCAATTTTATATTGTCATTCTTTTGTTTCTCAGCCTTTTGTCCAAAGGTCGTCTTGCAGGAGTGAAAACGCTCACAATGAAAACTGACATAAGTTACGTACATTTAATATGTATTAAGGTAACAATAAATAGAAATTGCACACTTGCTATAGGTAACATAGCACCAACGCCTGAGTAGCCTTGACAGTTGCACTCAATTTATGGTTTCATGTCAAATAAAAAAGATGTATGTTATTTTTGATTGTTTTGAACGCTCTATAAAACAATAATTGGGAGTTCTGGTACTTGTTAGGAATCTGCGACTTTACATGTAAAGTGAAATACGGTGTGTACGATAAATCGATAGTATTCAGTACCTATTTCTGATTATTTTCGCTTTACATTCTGAAACCGAATGGGAAAATGCTGTAGAATGTTAAAATTATTTTGCGTGGGCTTTATAATTAAGGTCAAGTTAACATTCGTGTACTACATTTGAGGGCAAGAGCAAACGGAACCTTAAACTGGAATCTAAGTTACTTTGTTTACTAGTCTTTGCAACCAAATATAGACGCAATGTTTGAGCTCCGATGAGAAACCTGTAAGGTGCAGAAATTTTTGCCGTATATAGCCGCAGCTATTTGATGCAGCAAATGAGATAAATAACTGCATATATAATGGCTCACTTGAAACTGACAGATAAACTTTTGTGCTTATTAGAAATTGACATCCTTTTCCTAATTTTAATTAAAAATATATATGACATATATATAATAAATATATTACATATAATTTCATGTACCTGCCATTCGTTACACCTAATTTATTTTGATATCCCTTTAATGAGATGGCGCTTAGCTTTGTGTTTAGGTCAGTTGAATTTAGTCCGTATAATTCATGTTAGTGGGTACAGCCGAGGCGAAAGCCGTGCGGCGTCCGCCCCTGGCGGAGCCAAGACCACGCCGCGCCCGAGCGCCTAGCGCCGCTATTGTACTCCGACTTACTAAATCAATATTTGCGCAGATGTCGGCGCAAGAGCATGCTATACTCGTGGCGACCTAAAATTCATACAGCTTATATGGCAATGTTAGCGGTAAATTTTCTCCACAGCTACTTGTAATCCTTCAAATGTGGGTCGGTACTGCACGCACAAGGTGACCCAACCCGTGTTGCTCTGAAGGGTAATTTATTCAAATTGACGAGCGATCTTGAACACTTGAATGGTTGCGATCAAATTGCGTGTAATTATGTGTTAGTAGCCATCGTAAATGCTCTTCCGAGCTTTCATACAGAACTATCCTTGTTGGTGCTACGATTTCTGTGAGTCACTTCGCAAATTAAATTACCACTGAATTGTGACATTTCAATCATCATATACATCCTGTCATAATGTGGAAGGTGATATATATACAACTACTAGTAAAGACTACTGTGGAAGGTGATAAAGGATCACAAGAGACAGAACAATTCTTTTAACTCTCTTATTCTGGGAAAAGACATCGGGTCTCCCATAGTCTGATCCTATAACTTGGTCAAACTAACAGAAGGTACTTGCCATATATTTGTAAAGGTATTCGTTACATGTCCGTATCGATTACTGGATCAGTCTACTGAGCTGAAACGGAGCCACGGTATTTCCGATTTAATTATCGTTAAGATTGCCTGAACCCAGAGATCTATAGAACGAAACTGATCCAATAACCTGACCGGGAATACGTAAGCAAAACGAAGTTTATTTCCAGCCTAAGACTACCATGATTCCAATCTTGTTTGTCAAACATTATTAGAATAACATTTTGTATGTATAGGTATGTACCCACAAATTAATTCATATGCACGTGTCTAGGTAGCTACTTACCTATACCTAGAAAAATATCCGACTTTAGTTAGGTAACTACCTTTCTTACGTCAATGGAAGTCTTACCTCGTTAAAACCTAACAACATTAACTAATTTAAAATCCATTTAGTAGAAATTAAATTCATGGAAACACTGTTGTACATTGTACTGTACATGTTGCTTCTAATAATAAGTACTTAATCGTAGGTTCGTATCACAGAGAGCGCACATACACTAATAATGTTGTAGCTCGACAAATAACACACGACTTTTATGACTAGAAATAATGGACAGTTGATTAAACGCAAGTTTACTGCTTTTGCTATATAATCCTTACTAATTATAAAGGGAGGATATCCACATTGATAATTATGGCTTCAGGATGCGTCGTTAAACCATCACACTTATAATTGCTAGTCTCGATTGCGAATTACAAGTTTAAGCGAGGATAGACTTACCTTCCCTCTCTGCTATTTATTCAATCTTTTTATAGCCGTGTGATTTCCGAGTGAAAACGTATAATTTTCTAAGCGATAACCACGATTCCCGTGTAATATGATAATGTGATGTATAAATATTTCATGTCTAGGGCTCTTTATCGTTTTTGCACTAGAACCAGTTACGGGCGATCCTGTACTCGCCCCCTGCGAGTATAAGACCTGTAAATTATTGCTATTTTTATACTGGAGTCTTTGCTCATGCGATTCTTTGTAAAGTATAAGTTTCCCTTTGTCAGTTTTCATGTCAACTGAACCGTGACCAATCAGAATGTTAATTGTACTTTTTTTCATTTTTTGTGGGAATACATGCAGAGTTGTTGCATTGGCAATTGCTTATTTATTCTTAAAAAGGTTTTTACTTATATAGTTGCCGGGATAGAACTTGAGAAATTTTAAGCTACTGAATGCACCATATTAATTCATTTAATTTTAGTGAAAAGCCTGACTACCAAATAAAATCAGTTCTCTTATATTAGAGAAAAGTTATTATCTATAGTAAGGACATACTAAAAGTTTTTGAATTCTGAAAAATCAGACCAGATATTAAATTTACGATACTTTTATTGTTTTTTAAAGTATAAGCCCTCACAATTTTTACATTTTTGCATTTGCAGGGACCATTGTAAAAAGCAGTTGGACCAGTCTTCCGTAGGGACCTCTCCAATGGCTTCGTAGAACGTATTCACCACCGATTCAGGGCTCGTAAAACGTGTGATGATGATTTAAGTTTGACTTTAATTTTTGGCAACAGAAAGTCGCAGGGTGCGAGGTCTGGGATGTATGGTGGATGCATCATCAGTTCTACATTTGAAGCCTAAAATACGCTTTCGCTACCTTAACGGATTGTGAAGGACGACATTACTTTAAGGACGCGTTTTCTGAGACTCTGGGCAAGCAAGTGTTGACGTACCAATCTACGGTCACTATCCTTTGATCTTCAAGCTATACTGTTATATGACGTCCTGATTTGGCGTAATAAGACGAAACCATTTTCTTACTAATGCTTCGACTTTTCTTTACTTTCGTCCGAAAATCTTTAAAAGGAGAGACTCATCCTACCGACTGGCTTCCGTTTCTGGTCTCCCGTCATGTGGTATCCATCGAGAGCAAAGCTTGCGCACCTTCAGATGCACATGCGAAATATTTTGCACTTGGTTCACTACTTATACTTAATACAGTACGAATTTGATGTCAAGTATTTTTTTTTTGTCAGATTCAATCAGTTGTCCTCGTACGGTATCAATATTGGATTCTGTAACCGCAGTTGCCGGTTGACCTTCACGTACATCGTCATGAAGGTGATCACGACCACGTCTAAATTCTCCAAAGTAACATAATCCTAGAGAGTTCTATTTTCGAATTCCGTAACTGCTTTTTTTATTGTATGTGGCCTGTTCCAGAAACTTTTAGTATATTACTTTGAATTTTTTCGCGCATTGGTATATTTTGCATGTGTTATGTTCTTACTATATATAGAAAGTAAAAAAGGTTTGGGTAGGGCTATTTCTTAAAAACGAAGTTTGAAGCCGTAAATCAGTTAACGGAAAATGTTAGAATACTTTAACCTTACTACGTGCCTAGGCTCGCTCGTTTAAATTTAAGTTGGAAGTTTCATTCGTTTGTAAGTACTTGCCATTCATTCCTTACACAGAGATATAGCCGGTAATGACCGGCCGGCCGGCACTATCGGCCAGACGCTCGTAAACACTGCTCGACACGAGGCATTCGAACATGGCTGCGAATGCAACTCAATAGACATCACGTCGAGGGCACTCACTTCCTGGTACACAATTCATGTTCGTACGAGAATTTCACATTTACCGAAAGAACAACAAAATGCTTCAACTGCGACTAAATTAAATTAAATTTTACAAAACGGGGTGTTGGATTCAAAGGTCAGCGATTTAGGACTCAATGGTTAGAGCTGTACATAGGGGAGATTATGAATGTCACGGGTCAGTGGTCGCCCTAATAGCTAGTGTCAGAGAGCGGTCAAGTCCCAGAGGGCTGGCGTAACGCGGGGGCTGCTCCCGCCGGAGGGTGCATAGAGATGACATCTCTAATTTGAAACGCATCTTGAGATACTCCAGAAATAGAATTTGGGCGCAGGAAATGCCTTAATTATTGGCTTATTACCATTATCCCGGTGTTCCTGGTCTGCGTTAGAATTAACATGAAAAATGCCGTTAGAGAGAAAAATCTACGCATTATCATTGATCAAAGACGTAAAAAACTGCATGACTTGTTCCGTAAGCATAGTTACCGTGAGAGGTGTCAGTAAACGACGAAGCTTACCTGGCTGAATTGTAATATGTAGAGGCAGGCCCGGCGCGCGGGGGCAACGCTCATCGTGTGAGCGAGGCGGCCGGGCGGCCGTGGACCAACAATCGCGAATTCAACGTATGCCTAGCAACAGCCACACACACTACGCACTTACTTTCTCAATGCACACTAGCACAGAATGTGCATAAGAACTTTGAGCTTTGATAGACTTCGTGATATTAGAAGCCTGTAGGATTTTGCTTTTAATGACAAAGACTCTAGCTAGCGTAGATTTAGAGCTAATGTAACTTACATTCTCCTAAAATTTAAATGTGATCAATATTACAAATGAACCGATAGTTATCTTGAATAAGTAAATATTCAAGATTTTTATCATCTATGATTTTTATGCCGCATGGCTAGGTTTATTTAGATATCTATAATTGTCATTGACAATATCCTGTATAGCTCATATAGATGAAAACCATAAAATGGCATGGAAACAAGATTTTGAGAATTCTCACTTAGAATATTAAAGCAAAATGTAACGGTGACGAGTCGTCTGCGGCGGATTTACCATTTACCTAAATTATTCGGCCGACGTTGGCGATACGATGCTCGCTGCTTGTCTGTCTGCGAGCAGGATCCGATAATGTAGCTTCGGCGGTGGCCCACTCATGGCCACTGATGAAAGTTTCACTAGGTCGTTCTTTATTGACGCATTATGACAATTAAAGAATTTGTATAGGTCAAATTGATGAAAGTTAGGTACCTAATTTCTATAAAAAAAAGTATAAGTATACTTGATGTTAATTTCGTCGTTATCTAGGGGCAGATGTAGGGATTTGGCGAGCTTATTTCATTCTAAACCTAATCTAATATTTTTATATACACTTATTAGACTACGAATATTTATGCGACAAAAAAAATTATATTGCAAGTACCTAGATATAATAAACAGTACTATACAATATAAAAAAAAAATATTAAGTACTCATAAAATTAAGCTCTTCCTAATGCAATAAGTAATTTTTTTGCGGTTCAAGGATCATGTTTGAAACTGGACAGTTTATTTTTTATTTAAAATTTCATGTTATAAAATTGAGTTCAGTCGGTTTTATATATCAAAGTAGTCAGATGCGTTCACCGTTCGAGATTACGCATGCATAATGTCCAAAAAACCCAAGTACTGTTATCTGATGAGGCAGTCTAGATAGCTCTCACTTATATGTGTATAAATATAAATTATATGACATAAAATTTGCGCGATTCAACGAACCGAGTGTACCTCATGAAGGAAACTAATATTTGGCATCTTCGCACGCGTCCCTAGGGACGCATCCTGCCGTTCCCTGTTATTTCCACGCCACTGTCTCCTCTACATTATCTTTCGTCCCGTTTCTCGTAAACGAATTAATTGCATGGCCCTCGAGTTACATACGTAAACAATGACAAACATGTTTGTTTTTTGGATATCGATCGATAATGAATAGAAAATCAGTTGGCTCGCTTTGTATGTCACGCTTTGTATCGGATATTTGAGTTGAACGTCGAGCGTACTTGACGTACATTCATTATAAAGTATTGTCTGCTGGTTGTTAACATAACATTATCAATGGACACACTTGTGTTATAACATCGTATAATTTTTGCAACGGTGACCTAATGTATTTTTTTGATGACCTACATATATATTTTAAAGTAAAGTACTCAGTTTACATGTATATATTTTGATATATTACAAGTAATTTTTTTTTGTGACCATTGGAAAAACCTTCTTTATTTATTTATTATTTGTAAAATATCTTGACGTACCATTTAAAGTCGTTCGTAGGATATTTAATTTATTTAAGAACAACTAAAACAATTCGATTACTCCAAGGCATCATTATGTCACTCTCAATGTCGATATGTGCTCTATTAGCCTTAAGTGGTATGCGACATATGTCACCACTTAGTATGTGCACGACAGGCCACTTCTGCCGTTAATCGACCGCTACACTTCAGAGACAATTATCGCCTAATAACGATGTAGCGTTGCTTTGTAGCCGAATCTAACGACTCTCCGTCGCCATGTCCACGACTCTATGCTAATCACTCGTAATTTACGACGGACGATAATCGCGACAAGCGTACGTGAGCGCATTCTGCGAATGAGTGCGCATCGGATGGCTGAGCGTACTCAACATACGCTGTGAGCTTTTAAATGACGACATGAGAATTCACAAATCGATTTCATCGCGATTTAGGAGATAGTTTCGCATGGTCGGGTCGATCCTTATCGAGCTTGGATCAGAACGAGTATATAAAAGTGGTTGTACGCGAGTAGCATCCGCGAAGTAGCCGCGCGTCGCGACTCGGTGCCCTCCTGCCGAGTGACCCTCCGGTCATCGCATCTCACATCTAGTGCGCTGTCTCTTAGCATACTTAGCCCGGTCTGGCCAACTGCTAGGTACGTAAATTTTGTGGAATTACGGACAGCTTTTTGAGAATTGTTGCGAAATTTAATGCAGATCAAGTTATCCAAGTAAGTTAATAAAAAGAATTTAATAACATATGAACATTGTACAATAAAAATCAAAGCTTTGAAATTAAAAATCTTAAATTAAAAAAAAATTAAGTTTATAATTTAGGCTTATTTCTCGTGATTACTGCCTAAGTTTTTAAGATGTGAAATCTTCGAGCTTAGGAAGGTTGCTTTGTTAAAAGAGAGCAACAAAGATAATGCACAATACAGCTTCTCAATCTGATCTGTTGTCCAACGTTCAAGAAATTGGTGTCAATGCTCGCTGCGGTTGCAGTGTTCCGAAATTATGTGTTGGGCAACGCCGGGTCGGACATGCCGCGGCCGGCCAGCGACCCACCGCGGCCAAGCACCCAAAGATACGCCCTTCCGATCTGATTGTATCACTCGCTCAAAAGGCGCCGTGTGCTAATTCTTGCTCTACTGCACAATATCTATTCCAGCAACATAAAAGACAACATGTTCCCGATCGATCGGCTTATCGATCAAAAGATATCCAAATAAATTATAATTTATTTTGCTCTTATTTACTGCTTTATTACATTATTTTTTTGCTAACACATAGTAACCGTTAAAATTCGATGGTAACTTTGGAGATTAATTAACGCCTTGTACGAACAAAATAGAAAAAGTAATAAACTATAAGATCGTAGCATCTCGTAGCCGTAGGCTCTTCATATCTGCGATGCATAGATCAATGTGAGAGGTCGCACAATCAGCAGAGAGAACAATTAAACCCACACATTTGAGGTTTTCCGTCTGCATACTTTTCAAATTTAGGTTTATTTAAATCGGATTAACTGTTACTTTTGACGTTCCACTGCTGAAACAAACGGTACGCCAAATTATACCTTGAGAATTGGGCCCCATTGTGTACTCGTAAGAATTGATGTTCCCGAGACCGGCCTATTATAACAATTTAAAATGGTGTATTACTTTAAGTGAGGCTTTATTAACTGCAATTTCTTGTTATCTTAATAAACGAATAAACACAGTTACACATACAGTATACAGTTTTAATACTTGTAATTTTTAGACATCTTTAAAGCAGGTAAGTATATTAGGGGTGCTAAATAAAATAAGTTCTTATCTATTTAAAACATTATCTGTGTAAAAATATCCATTCCGCTGCAATGGGGCAAAAAGGTTCTCGAATGGCGACCGCGTACTGGCAAGCGAAGCGTAGGACACCCAACCACAAGGTGGTCAGACGATCTGTCCAAGGTCGCTGGACAGCGCTGGATGCAGGCCGCTCTTGATCGGTCATTTTGGAAATCCTTGGCAGAGGCCTATGACTAGCAGTGGACGTTATGCGGCTGAAATGATGATGGTGATGATGATATCCATTCCAAAACTAAAATTAAATACACGAAGTAAAAACTTGTAAAATTACAAACCAACAAAGAATAAATACTCTCGTATTACATTTCTATTTCTACATAAACGAAGACAAATTGATATTTCACGTCAAAAACATGAAAAATGCTCTCGTTATAGCAACGACAATAAGATGGCTCTCGACGTCGCAAACACGTGGTATTTTAGTAAAGCAAATAAATAGATAGTGGTGAATTCTCACCGCACCCTCACCCTCCCTTGGAGTGACTTGTGGAGAGCGTCTAGACAGAGGGACCCGGTCCAAATACGGATACATATATCTAAACTTACACATTTACACCTTTCAATACCTTTAATTATTAGATTTTGAAACAGTTTTAGATAAAATATTTACTTTTTTTTTAAGTCTAATTTTCGAGAAGAACACGTAAATAGGCGCTAAAATAACGACTTTCTCAGAAGGAAAATGACAAAGGAGAGCTCCGTATTATTTTACTTCGCGGAAGGGATCCTGTTAGTTGTAGTGGCTGTGGGGAGGCTGTTGAAAGTACGTGAAAGGTGCATACGGTACGTAATGAGCAGGTACTAGCAGTAGATATAGGCATATGCACGAGTAGGCAGGTCCGTATGGGGCTGAACAACGACGGACGACTCCGTTCCCACGGTAACGCGAATGCCGTACTGCACCTCTACTCTTGGAGGTACAACGCTATAAGCTGTTGACTCTTTCTATGTCGGCGACACAACTTCAACGCAACACTCAGTAGAAAATCAACATCTCAATATTTTCTATTTTGATAAATCGGGTTAAATACTCTACATAACTCTATGCACAAGTAAATATTGGTTGGTAACTTTTAAATTAATATGACAAACAGTCAATATTAACTGAAGTAGGTATATAATTTTAATTTAATTGAGGTTTTCATGTTAGTTCTACTTATCCTCTAATATATCAAGCATTTCTTTATTCTTCTCATAAGATTTTCTCGCATATGTAATCGCATAGGTCGGTTCGAGGAGCGAAGTATAAAGGCAAAGTTTATCTTCCCACTAAATCAAATAATGCCTCAGGAACTAGGTATGCGTAAAAAGCACTGCAAGTAAACAAGAATTGTAAGAAGCCCTTAATATTCTAGCGGTTTCCAGAAACGAGCAAGCGACCGTGCTGAAAATCCTTTAAAATTGCCAACATTGTTTGAAACAGTGGCCGCGTGCAGCCGCTGAATGGACAGTTAAGTTCCCTATTCACTCAAAGGTAAATAGGCACATTTTTGCGTTTCCGCGTTCTTTCCCATACAGTGTAGTGCATGTCATATAGTAAACTCGTGCCTTGCATGAAGATTGCCTGAAATGGGGACATTTCCTTATAATTATTTTGTGCCTTTTACTAAGGAAAAAGTTTAACAAAGAAAATGTATGTCATGTCATGAACTAACTAATTTCGAAACAAACTACTGAAAATATTGCCACGTTTTCATAATAAAGCACAAATGTTGAATTTATCAAACGAGTCATATTTGTAGGCGGTATTGTAAAACTGGATAACAGTATTGCAGTAAATACTGCATCTTATACGAGAAAAAGTGATGTCCTCATAGCAAATGAAATGTGACAAGAACATCCGGTCTTCATCAAATTATAGAAATGCGTGTGTGTGCATCGGATATTGTGACAGGGCGCACACATGTTGGGGCCCTTCCGCGCCCGCCTGCATCTCCACTCAGGCACGCGTTCTTTCCGCCCATAGATAGGGTTACTAAGTTACTATAAATAATACATCTCTGTCTATTAAGATTTTTTATTACACAATTTTCTTGCGAAGTTTGAAAGTTGTGAACGTGAATGAATGATTAGTACCAAAACAATTCTAAGTTGGATGTTTATATTATTTTAAGTGTATATTTAAATAGCTTGTAGTTGTATCGAGCATACTAATGAAACTTAAAAATGTGATTAGAATTATGTGACATTGCTATTTTATCAATTTTAAAGAATTCGTCCTCTGAGTGCAAGTTAAAATACAAAAATTGTTTTACTTGCGTGAAATAAATAAATAAAATGAACCATGCTGACATAATAAAGAATCTCGCAAGTCAAATGGAAAGTAACTTTGTCATTCTCCACACTGAATAAAGTACCAGAAGGTACTTATTGCAATTATGAGCGTCTGTAAATTGCAAGACCGTGTCTAATGACATAATACGAAAACTTTTCAGTTATTATGTGCGCCTGAGGTAATTAGATAAAGAAGGCTAGCAAGACTGAAAGTTGCACCAGTTGTAGTAGATATAGGTACTTATATTGTAGTCACTTTCTTAATATACCTATTTATTTTTTGTTTATTCAAGTCAAAATAAATTGTCACATATATTATAACCATTTAAAAATATATATTTTTTCTGACTTATAAATATTAAAATTTATATTAAAATTTAAATAGGTAGCCCGTTCAGATCTAAGCTTTGATCCGTACCTATGTGTTTTGGATAGTTTTTGGGAACTACATTTAATTTTGATAATTTAAGAGGGAAGAGCCATCTCTCCATCCATACAAAAAAAGCAGATGAAATTTTTTTTTTCACACGTTAATGTTAACTGATCTCAATTTTTTTTTATATTTTGTTAACACAATTAAAAGACAAGGTTTAAAGGTTTTCCTTTTTTTCAGTATTTGCAATAATAAAAAAGGTAAACCTATAAATTTAGTCTGTCCTTGTGTAAAAAACATACTTAAAATCATTGAGATAACATTTAGGAATGGATAACCATTTTTCTATTTGTATGGGCGAGTGCGTGCTCTCTGCCCTTTTAATTTTTTCATGTGCCTACACTTGAATTCTAGGACTTAAAATGTTATGGAAATATTTAATTTATAAAATATTGAATTCTAAAATTTTAGAATCGGCTCTTCGCAAAAGTGTACAATTTGCGAAGAGCCGACAGTGTGAACGAAAGTGATGAGTCAGTGGTGTAATGTTAGGAGGGTAACGTAATTGATTGTGTGATTGTTTGTTGCAGACGGAGAGGCGGTGGCAGATGGAGAGGCGCGCGGCGGGGGCGCTGCTGGCGCTGGCCGCGTGCATCGCGAGCACACACCAGGGTATGTGCTCGTTTTCATTTATCTCAAACTAGCCTTTACCTGCCACTTCGGCAGCGTAAATTCAGTACTTTATAATTGTTAAAATTGACAAAAGCGACATCTGTTCTTAACTCGTAACCCTACTTATTTAAAATAAATCCATATGCGCTCGATTTAGCATCCCTACAGCATACACACTGCTGCTACAAGTCATTTAACAGTTCTTACTCTAAAGTCTACTTTTGTATGGCAAAATAGGAGTCCGCATACAAAGTAAGTTCCACGGCCCTTTTTATACCCTTAATGGATCATTTTTGGGATAAAAACTATTTTCCCCGGGTCTCAAAATATATTGTTATACTTATCGATTATTTATTTAATTTAATTCGTTTACAAAAAAATATTTGTGTTCATATATAAAGTTTACATACATGATAAAAAATAAAAGAAACACACACACAGTGGACAGCTATAGAAATAGATCTTAATAGAAATAAATCTTATTTTAGCTATGTCGTAAATCGTGTTATAAAGTTCTCTACTAAGAAGGAAAAAAAAAAGTAAACTTTAATCATAACAAAAACATATTTCCTCTTATATTTTATGAAGTGTCTTTTTATGATGTCACATAAAAACAACAAAATTACTGAATCCAATTTTTAAAAAAAAATCCTATATGGTCTCATTCCTATTGTAAAATGATATATTACATAGATTATAATGGCTCTTTGAATTTTGAGTTGTATTTTACTGTCAAATCAAATATGAATATTGCCGTGAGGCCATAAACTAAGAAGAAAATACAATTACATAAGCCTTATTTATGCTTAAAACTTGACTGTAATACACGTTTTTTATTCATAACTTTACATAAACGTTCAATCATAAACGTGGTTAATACTTATTTGCCAATAAAATGCAAAGCATATTTTTAAATTAAAGTCAAAGTTCGAATTAGAAATTTCGAATTTTAATTAAATATAACTACTCGTGAACTTGTGACGATGTGAGATACAGTAATAAATTAATAAATAGACAATTAAGCTAAAAAATACGTAAATAAAAAAAAATAAAGAAAAAATATAACTAATTAAAAATAAATTATTCTAAGTAAACAAAAAATTTGAACCTAAAAATTTATAAAAATACAATGTACCTAAAAATAGAATTAAAATATACAGTAATAATTTTAGTATATAAATGCTGATGTCTTAGAAACAGGTTGCCGTTAAATCAATGACCTTAGGTCATTGCGTTACATACATTATCTCGTCCAATACGTCATACTAGATTTTTCGGTTGACTACACCAAAAACTAGCCTTTAAAACTCACCTACTACAGAGTAGTATAGCTTCACCAATGTTTTATCACTTCAGTTTTTAAAATAACCATGAAATCCACTTTAAAATATCTCCGATATTGTTGAATGGTTCGTTCTATTTTGCACAGCATTTACAAAGCAAAATATAAAATCCATAAATTCAAGAATCAAATAAACAACTTAGTTAATAAACTTGTTTTGGGGCTATCAATGGTTTTTTTTTTTTTATAAAATATGTCTTTGATGCCTCTGTAGGGAACTTAAGGCTTAGATTGACGCATAATGCAAACTATGAAGAGAGTTAGTGAGTATTTTATTTAGGGCGTTTAGAGTTAGGAGCTTGGCTCACCATAAGATCTGGAGCTTTCTTAACAATATCTACCTAGTCGTCATGGCATTGCCTTACATAAGATGTGCTAGTGGGATCAGTTTACCAAAGTATATATTTTGTTTCACAAATAAATGCACCTATCAACGTGAAATAAAAATACACATAGGTAGTTATAAGTCAGAAATGCTTTATCAAATATTATAGAAACTCCAAAACTAACACAGGGGAACAAGGTTTTTATTGCAATGAAACTAAAAACTGTTTATTACTTGACTTAGTATGTATAATATGAATCCAGTACTAAAATATGCCTAACAGCTCTCAATTTTATGATATTCTGTCTCTTTTCCTTTCATATTTGATCTCGAAAACAAATAATTGTTTGCAAATTTTATAATTTTCAAACAATTATTACCTCAACATTAAAAAAGTTGTTTATTATTTTCGTTTTATAAATACGCGTGTGATATAGTAGAAGTTTTGCTTTTGGCTACATCGTTATCATGTTAGTAAATTTAATGTCTATATATACTGTTAGAAGAGGATTTTACTGAAGACTGAATTTTCCCATACTATATTATTTTTAATTTTTGTATTGAAAATGGCATGGCAAGTTCAACTTCAATATCTTTGCAAAAAAAGTAGGAACATGAATCAAATTTTGTTCTGAAGATAAACGTAAATTTAACTATGCAATCTAAAACTGAACCTTTACAATTTGTTTTTGAATAGCACTCCTTCAAAATATACAAAATAACTGAAAATCGAGTCAAAAGAAATATTTCCAAAAGTTGCCAACTAAAAGAAAACAAAACTAGGTTGATAAACATCATACTAAAGTCTACTGGAAATACCGATTTAATTTCATGCAACATAAAATATACTCAGTTTTGTTGCCCTGTGTTATCAATGTATGCTTTTTTAGTTAAAAGAAAGATTTATATTTAAAATTGTGTCAATTTTATATTATTTCAATAGGACTTTTAAACTCGGGACATGTGACAAACCACCGCCTATAAACCGACCGCACTGCGTTGCTATATAGTCTGTGCTATAGCTAAACATTATTTATTGTTCCTTACCACCCTTTGTCAAACATGCTACAAGTCCTGCGCACCTATGATGGCTTTTGGCTGATTCCTAACCGCACGGCCCCAAGACAGTCGTCGGGAATAAATAACAGTAAAAGGTCCGAGCCGAGTCTCCAAGAGCCAGCGCAGCGCATGTCTCTGGATGATGCTATTTTTGTCCAAGTGCAGATTTAGTACCCGTTGCACGGTTACTTCAAAGAATTCCTATTGAATTTATGTTATACATAGGAAGTATATTTAAATGCGACCTACAATGTTTAGGTCTACCCGTGTGAACTTCATCACGCATGGCGACCACGGCGACATTCATTCATTGAAACGACAATCCATATTAATGTAGTGCAAATTTTAAATTCAAGCTGCCTCCTCATTTCGATTGCTCGGGCCATGTTCCTAAGCGCACGATTTTGCATTAAGTAGTTTTTTGTTCGTGCAGAGCCATTTATAACGTCACACTTATACGTAAAATCGATTTATTAGGTTTCATGGGAATTACACAGGCCACCTACGTCACTACAAGACACGGGAATTTTTATTAAGATTAGCTCTCAAGGAATTTAAATTGTGTACTTTTATGGGTGAATGACATTTGGTTAGTGTAAAGATTTATGAAGTAAAAAAATTCTAATTCTAGTCTATGTGTTAGTGTACTGATACTGAAATGTAGTACTTAATCGTCAAGTAACCCAGAATATAGACAGCTTTGTTAACTCACAAATCACTCTCAAGTTTTGTGTGAACAAGCCGAATTCTCACGTGTCGGATAGTTTTGTACTTTAATTTTATAACTGCTCATCAATCGTGAAACATAAATTGTACACTCGACTGGCAAAAACTACATTCTTAGTAACCTTTATTGGACGATCACAGATGTTCTGACCAGAGGTTATACACTAACCGTTTGGAAATTTAGAGGAAAATAATAAAATTCAGATTTCCTATTCATAAGTTCGTTAGTGTCTACATCAAATCCTATATTCGATTCAATGGCGAACGTTTAGTGTTCGTCGTTAACGGTACCTTTATATCCGTCACTGGTTTCAATGCTCATTACAAGTTACCTATATTCGCGGTGTGACTTTCGCCCTGCATCGCATCGCATCAGCTTTAAAGCCACAAGCTCGATGTTAACGACGCTCTCCGTTACTTTAATTACAGCTTTGTCCCCCAGCCGCCTTCAGTAATTACACTCGTACGCAGTAAAACGAAAATGTAAAACGACTGAGAGACTATGACCGATCGGAGGTTCGAACGATTTGCAGCTAATATCCTGCACAGCTGTGACGTGCTTTTGCTTATTAGTTTGCACATAAAATCCGCAATAAAATATTTCCCATAAAAGTGCATAAATTACCGTTTTATTTCGGTACGTGTGAAATATCAAATGGCATGGCTAGCGTATGCTTCTATTCTTGAATAATTTCCATGACCTTTTAGAATGAAGATTTTTCTATAAGTTCGAACATTTAACCGACTTCTATAGATAAAATAAAAAAAGAATAAAATTAAATCACGACTCTCCAAATTAATTTGAAATGTTGCACGCATTATTTCATAGAGGAAGTATGAACTGGTTCAGAAAATTTTACATACAAAATTTATTTTTCCCTTTTGGTTTTTGGAAAATTTACCGAAGTATAATTTTGCCATCTAAAAAAATAGAGTAGGCGTCACCGCAAAAAAAAAAAAATTAATGACTTACCTCAAAACACGTCGTATACCATTTTTTTAATGACAAAACCATCTTATTAATGGGTCCAATTTATAAAACATGGGCTGGGCTTTAGTATAAATATAATAGTACTAGCTGTGCCCGCGACTTCGTCCGCGTGAAAATCCGTTCAGCAGTTTCGGACATTCGGGTGTACAGTGTGCATACAGACACTGACATACAAACAAATATCTTAAAAATCTTTTTAGTGTTCTGTAACTCCTTATATATCTAGCTCACGAATACATACTTTAATATCTGGATTTAGTGCCCACGACTTCGTCCGTGTGAAATTCAGTTTTCTTACACGCCCTTGTTGATGACATGACAAATTTAAAAATTTTGTCAGATTAGTCTGTATATTTACAGTTCGATTTTTTTATTATGATGCGGTATAGTTTTAATATTGCAAATGTGACAGTTTATAAGGATCTATTGATGTATGGATATCAGTTACTCATTCATACAACATATATGAATGGATTATAATGAACCCTTACAATAATAATCATAACCTTTGTGTATAAATATATAGGTACGCAGACGAAGTCAGCAGTCAAACGTAACTCTCTATCTGTAAAAGTCTCCGAGGCGCGAGATAGTGTGTGGCGTTCTCGATCAGCAGTCAAACGTAACTCCCTATCTGCAAAAGTCTCCGAGACGCGAGATATCGAATGACGTTCACGATCAGCACTTAGTCGAGACTCCCTTTGAGTGGAACTCTCCGAGGTGCGAGTCAATGAATTTCGTTCTCGATTAACACTTAGTCATGCCTGTCTTTTGTCATTGGATTTTTGGGATCTACTCATCCGCTTTCTTTGCGCTTGTCTAATATTTTGAGACAGATTTGACTCTCTTCGTAGCATTTTTGAAAGCAAAGCACAAAATACAATAATATATATATATATATAGCCAAATGTCAAACTTAGTTCAATAAATGTATAAAGCCAAGAAGCTGTTGAAGTTATCCGAAATATCTAACCAATCCACAAAGCAAGATCAGAAAGTCCGTATTTTCATAGCCAAGTGTCAAATTATAAATCAACAATATTATCCGAAATATTAACTAACCAACCCAAAAAGCATCAAATCAAGATCAGAAGTCCGTATTTTCATAGCCAAGTATAGCCAAATATCAGTATAAAATCAACAAATTCAACAACAGTAACTAACCACATCACAAAAGAATCAAAAGGTCTTACGTACAGAGCAATTTTTTTTTAGATAACATACAAAGGTTGCCTCGGACGGCATTTCCTACTTCACCGGACACGGTTTGAGGAGCGAGCCAGGGACTATGGCAAATTTTGGGGTGCTGCAACACCCGGTTTAGCCGGAAGGGCCGAAGCTACGGTACCAGAAAAGCCTATTTAGGACGTACAAGGCTAAACAATCAGCTTGTATTTTTTTTAACAAAAAGCATTATGGTTGTTTTTGTTAGTAGCGCGTTTTAAAGTTTCTTGAGGCGCCATCTGATGTTATTTAATATAACTATAAAGTCGCCCATAGAAAACTTATCTTCAAACTTTAAATGACGATAACTTTTTTATCTGATAACAGATTTCGATGAAACAAAGCCTATATGTTGCTCAGGGATAGGCTTAATCTTTTAGTGAAAACCGCGTAAAAATCTGTTCAGTAGTTTTAAAGATTAGCGAGTACATACAGACAGACAGACAGACAGACAGACAGACAAAAAAATTAAAAAACTCTTTTTTGTATTCTGGTACTCTTTTATCGCCCACACCCATTTTTTGTAAATTTTATCAATTGTACAGACACGCGGTTCCTACTGTTTTATTATATGTATTGATTAGGTATAATAGTATAATATATTAGTATTAGGTTTAATCCATTATGTGTCTAAAACAAGAAGACCTCGAATAATATTTATCACCTTTTGTAACTGACATTTCATTTAGTGAATAATGGGAACCTACTACTGAAGCTATGCGTTTTAAAAATAAGACGGAGTAGACGAAACTATGCAATGATGCCCCAGCCAGAAGCTGCTACGTCGTAGCACAAGTCGTAGGCTCGTAGAACCACGTAATTCTGTTTATTATCTACGCAGTAGGTTAAGAATTGTCTTAGTGTTATGATTATACTATAATCCACATTATTATAATAATAAATTAATAAAATCCATTACTATTTTATGAATAAGTATAAGTTTTTATCGGTTGAGTGAGAGTGAAATCATACAATATTTATGACATGATGAGATTATAGTTTTACTGTGTACTCAATGTGATATGAGATTTTTTATTTCGCTACGGTTTGTTCGGATTGTAGGTGCGATAGAGAAATAATATGTTGTTGTTGTATCATGCATTGTATTTCCCGGTTACGCAAAACCCAAGAGAAAGGTAACGACTTAAAATACTTATGTAGGTTTATGTCTACATACCTCTAAAGGATTTCAAACATGAACTTTGTATTGCATTGTTAGGAGAAACAAACTCACCTTCTTGAAAGCATATATCAGTCGACTGTTGGATTAAAGGCGCCTCCTCCCAACAAAGGACGATTTACCCATAATCACCACCACCACACTGGGCAGGCGTGTTGGTGAACACCGTAAAGGGTTTGAAGTCATTATGCTTCTTACGCCACCCGTAAGAGACAGAACCTTGAGTAATTCTATATACTCTGTCCACGCCACACGTCATAAAAGAAACATACTAGTGTATTCTACGAAAATTATGTATTTTTATTGTGATAAGTGCAATGAAAAACATCAGCAAGCGTGAACAATCGCAGGTTGCGAGACGTAAGCGGAACTTATTGTACACAAGCCGCAGTGGTAGTTGTTGTTGATAAGAAAATTACGGATTATCGCCATGAATCATGAAGCGCGAACGCGAACCCGCTAATCGACGTTACGTTTTTAGGAATTCACTCATAATTATAGAAGCAATTTCGTTCATGTTCTTGGAAGTTGATAATTCTGTGATAAATGACATTTAATAGGGATGTAATTTTTTTTTTGCCTTATTTGAAAGATTACTTAGAAGTATGGTATAAGTATTTTTTCTTTTCTCTGATTAGGAAATAATGACGAAGATACAGCGTATTTTAATTTCGACCCGTCGAGATTGAACCCCCACTCCGAAACTTCGAGGTGTTGTATCTTTGTGAATTTTACTACCTACTTTTATAAACGAAAAAAATATGGGTCCTTTATTTTTGGATAATCTAGTAGACATACTAAAAAATAATAATTAATTTTTTACCCAGTCCACATTTTTGCATTTGCATTTTTTGTATAATTTGTATTAACATTGTTTTTTCTTATTTTTCAGCTCCCACAGTTAGCAATCAGACATCATTAGATCTTTACGATGGTAAATATATTTTTTCAATTTTACAAACAATCATTTATCTCTACTACAAAGATAATAAAAGTCATGATAAAATGCGTCACACAGTTTTCTGTGGCTAGTGGGCCTAGAATTATTTAGAATTAGAAGTCAAAGCACAGGTACTCTGTGCTACTATGTGTGACCCAATGGCCTGAGAAAGTTACGTTGACTAATAAAATAAACACGCGTGCTGGCTTAAGTCCATCAAATAATTAATTATTTCTTATTCTATTTTGATACAACAGAGAATGACATTGTATACCTAAATGTGTTATTTACGTCCTCGTATTTGTAACGTTTCAGTCGCGTCGGAGGGTTGCTATTACAACTTCCAGCACTACGGCGAAGGCGACCGCATCATGACCAACGAACCGTGCCTCAACTGCACCTGTCACAACCGGATGCTCATGTGCTACCTCCGGGTGTGTCCTTTCACGAAGCCCATCGGCCAGGACTGCACCGTCGAGAAGCGAGCAGACCAATGCTGCCCTATTGTTACTTGCCCAGATGGTAAGTTTATATGCCAAACGCATTAAAATGTGCATAAACTACTGTACAACATGCTTGGTCAAAGAATAAACAATAAATAATTCACAAAATATTTCGCCAAAAATCTACAAAAATGCACCGGCAACACGTATCGACAAAAGTTGCGACGAAGTTGGTTTGTAGGTTGCTAAGAAGTTAATACATTGGGTGCTAATTAAACAAACTTCTTTTTAATAGCATTATTCGCCTCTAAAAATCTACATTGCCTTCTAAATTACTAAGTCAGCCACAACCAACGTGCATCTGAATAATACTATCTAGTCTATTAGCCACTAGTTATCTTCTATGTAAGCCACTCTAAATATAACTCAGCATGGTGGATATTCTTTAGCATCTAAATTTGTATCATGCATTCAAGCTATTAACTTCTAAAATGCTAATATATGGCACCAAAATAGTAATTACATTACCTTCTTATTTTATAACTCAGTATCTTCAAAATGTAACTCATCCTTCATTAATTGATAGTCAAAATTTACCTAACATTGACATCAAATAGTAAGTTATGGCTACTAAAAATTTCCATTATGGACTGTTGATAGGGGACAGGGGTCGAGCCCCCCCCCCCCCCCCTCGTCCCCTGTCCCCGGGGGGGGCTTGGTTACTGATGTATGTAACTAAAAACTAATAAATACCTCGGGTATTGTTTTTTTTTCATGCCAAATTTTCTTTACGGATATTTCGAAACGTAACATCTCCGGCGCTGCGAGAAGTGCAGCCCCTCTGCTCTTGCGTAAGAAAACACTCATGCTCGACTTCGCAGCTTCGGCTTGCTGGTCGCCCATAGCAGCTGCGTTTTCTTACAGCGGGCGGGGGCTGCCCTCCCTCCGCGCCTCCAGCTATAAAAAAACACTTGAGTATAGGGCAAACAAGGCTACGTGAAGTCGGGGTTGACCAGTTCGGATTTGCCCATAACTTTCATGTGAATAAAATTGGTTCTGTATTCTGGGACCATTTCTGTCCTGTTCAAGTTGACTATCTCTTCCGAGGTGGGGTTCCTTAGTCTCTCGTGAGTACAAGAATCGAATGGCGCTTGCTGATTGGTGTAAATGGCCGGTCACCGTCCTGTCATCTCGCGCACTTGCGCCAAATCGTGCAGTGCAGTGGCTATTTTTACGTTAAAAAAATATGATGTATTTAATTTACGTGCTATGTTATAATTTATGATGATGGCTATTGAGGCTTGAATTGTATTTTTTTTTGAGGAGCCGGTGTTGAAGCTGTAAAACGTAAAATGGTGATGAGTTGTTAAATCCGGGGCTGAGTTAGTTTTGGTGGCAATGTACAAATCAGAAGGACAACTTAAGATAATTACTGATCTTTATTTGACGCTGTCTTTAGAATATTTATTTGGCGTCGTACAAAAGACGAATTAGTTTATTAGAGGCTATCTCATTTTCCCGTTCCCCATCATGTCGCTTGACTTATTATTTCTCTTATTCATTAAGATTTGATACTGAATATAAAAAATAGGTAATTAATATTTCAGTCGTGTATCTTTATAATCATCATTTTAATAATGATTATAAAGATACACGATAATATTATTAAAACAAATTTATATTAATATACAAAAATATAATCTAAGTTAAGAAGCCTAGTTAATGTATTTAATTTTTCAGTTCCAGTTGATCTACTCACATCAACGTCAACATCATCGCCGGCTGAATATGGAGCAACTGGTCTCGGCAAGCTGGACAAATACGGCTGCAGTATAAACGGGAAGTACTTCCCCGAGGGTTCGAAAGTGCCTCCGACTCCGAACAAACCTTGCGAACACTGCTACTGCATTCGAAACATGACGACTTGTGTTATGCAAGAGTGTACTCTTCACGTTGACGGATGCACTCCTATATATCACAAGGATGTCTGCTGCCCAGTTCGTTATTCGTGCGGTAAATATCTTTATTATATATATTAGGTACATTATATTTTACACGTACAGTCAAGTACCAAGATACCTGATCATGCCCTCTACTTATATCTTCAATTTTGTCTTAAACTAAAAATAATATTGACATGGTAATTTATATTAAGAAAGACTTAATTAAAATCTATCTGAAAATAAATTTTCATGTTAATATATTTTAAGTTTTAGAGAAAATTCAAGATATAAGTAGAGGGCCTGGTCAGGTATCTTGGTACCTACATATAATTTCCAGTAACGATATAGTCGATAGCCAAAGCAAGTTCTTGCAGACATATGAAGTTTCCATTAAATGTTGCTTAATTTAAACGTTTAAATTTTCAGATCATCCTGAAGATGAAATGCCACTTTTGGATGATATGTCGACTACAATACGACCTACGCCTGGATTCTTGCTGACAACTACAATTTTAGCACCAGTAACGCAGATGACGCAAGAATGTGTACATAATGATCAAATATTCCCTGATGGAACCTCCATTAAGACTGAAAAGGCTTGTGAGCATTGTTATTGTATGAAAGGTGATATCGTGTGTGTAGTCCAGGAATGCGGCACCCCTATGGAAAATGAAGGCAAGAATTGTACTTCTGTAGCGCCTCGTGAGGGTCAATGTTGCCCAGACACATATATCTGTGAAGGTGATGAGGTCACCACTGAACTAGTACTTGATTACACGACTGAACCGTCTTTAGATAGATTGACTACTTTAGTACCGCCTAGGAGAGTCCTTGATGAAGGTAGTGGATATAGAAAAGAAGAAGAACCTGTTGGAACTGAAGTACCCGTTATTGAGCATGAGGTGGAGGGCAGCGGAGAAGAATTCACTACTGTACAACCTTCTGACGAAACAGAAAAGGAAACTCCAAGTCTTATTGATGAAAGATTATCCAGTACTGAAGATCTGATTGGCATGGATACCACTCCTCATGCTGACATTGAAAAGGCTTCTTTTGAATCAGACAGTGAATTAAATACTGTTCCTAGTGGTACAGTGGAGCCTTTAGGAACATTTATTCCTAAATCAACTACAATTTCTGGTACAAAGACAAGTGAAGAAATGGAACCAACTCATCTTTATTCTGAACGTACGACTGCATCACTTGCACATAAGGATGAAGACATTCTTGTGCATACAACAGAATCAGTATTTAGAAAAGAAGACAAATCTCATGCACCACAAGATGTCACAACTGAAAATGTTCTAGAAGATTTTACTACATCAGACTCAGAGCCACTTAAAGATAATAAGGATGTAGATATGTACACAACGATAAAACAAGAACCAGTAGTTACCGACGAGCTTGAATCTAAATATACTTCCACACCTACAATATCAGAATTCAGCCAATCTGTGATGGTAACAGAAATCCCAATTACAACAGCAAGTGATGAATTAATTAAAGAACCTAGTGCGACATCTTATAAAGATCACACAGAAAGTGAAATTTTGACTACTGTTGTGTCAGATAAAACTGAAACGACTACATTAAATGCACAAGAAAATGAAATTGAAGACATCTCTACAACACAAGGTCCAGGTAGAATACCAGGAGAAGGTGACTGTCTACAAAATGGAGTAACATACAGAAATGAAAGCACAGTGCCAAGCATAAATAACTGTCAAACTGATTGTAAATGTATAAGTAGCATTATAAAATGTGATCCCATAATCTGTAGTGCTCCACCCGAATATATGAATAATTGTGTGCCTACATACGATTCGATGGAATCATGTTGTCCCACGTACATATGTGACGGTTCGAAAGAAACACTACCACCTCAACCTCATAGTCAAATGTCAGAGACAGCCAGTTCTACACCGACACCAGCTATTGATTGCGAAATTGACCAATGCGATATTAAAAAGGTGGATAAGCCCCCCATACCCGTACCTAGTGAAATTCCACAAACTAGTGACTGTGAATCAGAAGATTGTAAAGGTACTGCGCAGACACCTATTCAATCAGTTTGTACTTCAGAAGGCTGTGATGGTGACGTTAAACCAGTTTCACATGAAACACCACCACCAGTTGCTTCTGAGAGTTGTTCTGATGAGGAATGCAAGCAACAACCAATTGAAAAAGATGATTCTCTCCAGTCATGTGAAGGCGACAATTGTAAAATACCGCAGCCACAGCCTTGTCAAAACGAAGAAGAATGTAAAAGTATCGATGTTCCCAAAGTTGAAGCGCCTTGTGAAGGCGAATCCTGTAAAATTAAACCAACTGACTGCACTGAAGAAGGCTGCAAACTACCTTCAGAATTGGGTTCAGTTCCACCTGCGTGTGAAGGTGACAATTGTAAAATATCTCCCACCGCATCTTGTCAAAATGAAGAAGAATGTAAAACTATTGTTCCAAAAGTTGAATTGCCTTGTGAGGGCGAATCATGTAAAGTTGAACCAACTGATTGTAATAAGGAAGATTGTAAAATACCTCCTGAACCAAGTTCAGTTTCTCCTACTTGTGAAGGCGATAATTGTAAAATATCTCCTATCAAGCCTTGTCAAAATGAAGAAGAATGTAAAATTATTGATGTTCCCAAAGTTGAATTGCCTTGCAAAGGTGAGTCATGTAAAACTGAATCAACTGACTGTGATGATGAAGGTTGCAAAACACCACCAGATTCGGTTCCAGTTCAACCAGCTTGTGAAGGTGATTCATGTCAAATTGAATCCACTGATTGCACAGGTGAAGATTGTAAAATACTTCCAGAAAAAGGTACCATACAGCCTACATGCGAGGGTGAAAGTTGCATTAGCAACGATGAACAACAGCCTGAATGTACCAGTGAAGAATGCAAAAAGAAAATTACCCCACATGATTCTGAGCAATTGCCTTCTAAATGCTTTGACGCTGATTGTCTACCTGAAACATCTGAATTGCCAGAAAAGACGGAAGCATCTGGCACTGAAAGTCCAATTCTACCACAAGACAAAGCAACAGAGTTACCTTCCGTAACATCCGATTATATTCAACCAGAATCCACTCCAAAAACTTCTGAAACTGATAAAAATGAACAACCTCTAACATCAGAAATGGAGGAGGGATCAACTACAGAAAAGAGTGTTGATGTAGCTACGCAAACAGTTGAGTATTCAGAGAAGACTGATAAAACTCAAACAACTTTGCCTGAGATAAAATCTACCGAATATGAAACATCTTCTATGCCTGAGTTAGAATCTTATACAGAGAGTAAACAAGTACTTGAAAGTATGACTACACCTGCGTCATTAGATACTACTGATAAGGAAATAGTAGTATCAACAACGACCTTATTTGATGATTTGGTAACTAGGACACCTGAAATACAAGCATCAACTGAAATCTTGAGAGAAACTGAAGGAATCACTTATAAAACTAAATTACCTGAGGAACAAAAGATACCAGAAAAAACGGTTGAGCCAGAATTAGTAACTGACAAAGTGGAAGATGCCACTCAAACTGCCGTTTTATCAGATTCAAAACCAGAAATGACTGACTCTTCCATCCTTGAAACAACTACGCAACTCGAAACAGGTAGTTCACCAGAATTAAACATTGAACCAGAAATATCAGCCATTCCTTCAACGGGTGCATCTGATTTAGAAACTGAAACTGTAGAACAATTAGCAACATCGGAATCACCTTTCAAACCTACTGAACAAAGTATTTCAGATGACATTGCCCCAGTGACTGAGACTGATATTTTAACGAAAGAAGGCGAAGAAACATCTCAAGTTCCAGTCGAAAGTTCGGAGTCAGATGAAAAGATTACCACAACATCACCTGCAGTTTTGGAAGTGAGTACGGAAGAGACCCGTTCCGGTACATTAGCAACACCTGAACTTTATACTACGTCCAGCAGTGTAGGTGATGAGTTACATGAGAAAAAGACTGAAACACCAGACCTAGAAATACAAGAACCAATAACACAAATTGTTTCAAGTCCAAAACCTCATATTGTTGATGAAGAGTCTGGTAAGCAAGACAGTGATACTACTGCTAAATCAGCTTCAGTTCCAAGCATGACTGAGCCATCTATCTTACCTGAAGCAGGCATGGCTGATACCGAAAAGTCAATTACCGATGAAGGAAAAATACCAGAGTTGCCGTCTGAAGATTTCTTTACCGAACAACCCGAAATAAACACTGAAGAGCCAAGCATCACAAGCCAAGACCAAGAAACTCAACAAGAACCTATAGAGCCAGAATCACCTGATTATATTCCAGTACATCCAACAACAGCTGATAAATCAGAATTTGATATGATTGATAAAGAAACAACGCCTGAAATTATATCACCAACCGACCACAAGGACTATACAACACCAGAATCAGTTTTAGAAATCCACTCTCAAGAACCTGATAGAGAACTAACAGTACCAGGAATTGAAGATGACGTCAAAACCTCCCTTCCCGTGAATACAGAGTATGATCAAAATACACAAGCTACAGAGACGTCCGTCGATATATCACAAAATGATACTCGTAAATACAACACAGATACCATAGACATTTCTGAACCTGTCACAACGATAGAGGAACTGACGACAAGTTATCATATTCAAGAAAAACAGACGGAATCTCCTATTTATTCTGAATCAACCACTTTAAAACCATTAAAAGAAGAGGAACCGCCTGTGACTTTACACGATGAAATGTTCAACACTGAAAAACAAGAAGTCATTTCCACGGAGACACCAGAGTCGCATGTAAAAGAAACGGAGAGCGAAGTAAAATTACCCACAACTTTGGAATACTTTACTACAGAAAAATCAGAACCGGTTGAATTAGAGGAACATGAAACACAGTCACCAACTATTTTAGAACCAAAACCAACGGAACCTGGATCTCCTACTGAATCTGTAGAGATAGAAAAAGAAAAACCCAAACCTGAAGAAGACTTAGAGATGGTCACTATCAAAGTAGCTGAACACACTTCTGAACCTAAGTATGACTATACTGAAACTCCGCCAGACATGATTGAATTAGTTGAACATAATGTACTGGACATGTCAACTCTTCCTTCTTCCATTAGTGATGAAGAAACAACAGCTACCTCAGAAACGGTTAAACCCGATGACCAATCAGAAATAGTAAAACCCGATGATGAATCATCCATAGAAAAGCTTGAAACTCCTATTACTGAAATAGATTCTGATAAAGCAACTTCGACACCATTACCAGAAGACAAAATAACAGACGAAGTACCATCAACACCTTTAGGCATAATCAAAGAACATGATACCACACCGGAACACCCTGAGCAAGTTGAAAGTCATGAAGAAGTACCTGATGTTGATATTTCCACACAGAAACCAGAGATTGATGAAATACCAACGCAAACTACTACTGAAATAATGCAAACAGACAAAGACTATTCTTCTAAACAACCAGATACATCAAACCTTGTACAGGAAACCGAATCACCGGAAATACCCGGAGTTGATACAGATCGTACAACTAAGCAGCCTGAAGAGTCTGTAACAGATTTGAAGATCAAGCCGGAAGAAGAATTTGTTACCGAAGAACCTGGAAGTGGTGAAATTGAAGTTAAGCCTGACAAAGAATATTCTACTGAAAAATCTGATATTGAAATTGTACCGATGATTGAACTAGAGTCCACAACAATGGTATCGGAGCAGCCTGGCATTGATGAACAGTCTGTGACAGATAAAACTAAAGAAAAAGAAAAACCAGATATCGACAACGAAATTGTACCAGAAGAAGATAATATAAAACCAACGGTTGAAGTCGAAAAAGAAAACATTCCAGAAGAAGAAGCTCTCACAGGACCACCTGAAGTAGAGCAAGAAATTACCCCAGAACATGATATTTCTACTGAAAATCCTAAAGTTCCCGAGATAATACAAGAACCTGAAAAAGAATCGTCTACTGAACACAAATTATTGCCTGAAAGAGATGGTGTAGAAGAACCTGAAATATCAATAACTGAAAAGGAATCTCCAATGGTTCAAGAGTCAGCTACCATAGTACCACAACCTGAAACACCAGATATAGAATCTTCCACAAAAGATGAAATGAAATTGCAACCTTCCACTAAACAACCAGAACCAGTTGAACCAGAACAGAACATAGTCACGGATAAAGAATCTGCTACTGAGCTTCCGGAAGATGTCCAACCAGATAAAGATTTCATTACAGCATTACCAGAGAAGGAATATACAACTGAAACACCAGAAATTGCGATTGACAAAGAAACTCCGGCCAAGGGACCTGAGCCATCAGATATTGAAAAAGAGCCTGCATATGAATTTACTACAATATTATTCAAAAAACCTTTAGAAGAAACTGTAACAGATAAACCAATATCAAGTAGTGACCAAGTAACTGGTTCTGAAATAGTACCTACTGAAAGAATAACCATTCCCGAAAGTGAAAGTGTTACTGAAGGACAATTACCAATTACAGAAGAACTAGATGAAGCAATTGTTGATTCAAGTACTAGCCCAGAACCTATTACTGTCGTTCCACAGTCCATAGAAGAAAAACTAGAGAAAACCACAGAAAAATCCGAAGAAAAAATTACAATTTCATTAGAACCAATATCAGAGACTGAGAAACCTGACATCTCTGAAGATCAGGTAACACCAGAAGTTATTTTCAAAGAACCAGAAATATCAACTCCAGAAGAAGATGCAGAACCACAAAGACGGTACCCAACAGATAAACCAGAATTATCAGGTGTAGGTCATGAAGCCACAACTGAACCTATAGAAGGAGATAAAGAACCAGTTGTTACTGAACATGGTCTTTTGACAGAACAAGAATCAGTTACTGAAGAGCCTGAAAAACCTGAAGATGGTCAAAAAGAGAAAGACGAACAGCCATCTTCTGGTGTACCCGTAGAAAGCGAAATTACCGAAAAAGCTACAAGTGAATCACCTGTACACGGATATGATGACAAAGAAACACCTACTACAATGTCTGAACGTATTGATGAATTTGAAAAATTAACAACAATTGCAGAATTATCTAGTACATCATCATCAACCGAGAAAGAAGAACTCCCTGAAAAATTACCAGAAGCTACTTCTGAACAATATGATGAGACTACTAAACTAGGTGTAGAAATCACTGAATTTACCACACCAGGATATACTGTAAAAGATAAAGTAACTGTTTCTGAATCCGAATCAGAAAAACCAATAATTCCAGAGGAAGGAATACCCGTTCCGATACAACCTGAAACAGAAAAACCAATTAGTGTGGAAATCGCAAAGGACACCACAGCACCAGAAGAAGAATTCTTAACGGTTACAACTAAAGCTACGACTCCTAAGACTGAATCTGAAACATCCACACATTCGGTAGACTTGGATAAAACTTCGAAACCTCAAGAGACTCAAGAAGAAACATCCTCTGCTTCTACACCTGAGGTTCCGAAACCCAGTCTTAATGATGTACAAGCTACTGATGAAGTCCCAGTACCCGAAGAGGAGGGCCATTTCCCCCCGAGTGCTACTGGTGGTTACGGTCAAGAACCCGACTATGAAGACGAGAATCAACCATTTGGACCAGGCACGTGCCGATATGGAGGGAAAGTTTACGTTTCAGCGCAACAAATACCTAGAGATGATCCTTGCGACTTCTGCTTTTGCTTTAGAAGTGATATTATTTGCTTACAACAGAGCTGTCCTCCTCCTATTCATGGTTGCCACGAAGAGCCAATACAAGGGTTCTGCTGTCCACGATACGAGTGCCCTGTTTCTATGGCGAGCACGCTCAACGTTACTACGACTACGACGACAACTACAACTACGTTGCCTCCACACTTCCTTCCACACGCCTACCAGGGAGCAGTGCAGAGAAGAGGCTGTCAAATAAAAGGCCACACATATAAAGTGGGAGAAGTTGTACGCGCGTCTTCAGGACCATGTTTACATTGCACGTGAGTATCATTAATAAATTCATTTATTTGCTTCCATATTTATAAGCAAGAAAAACCATAAACGCCTTAGAGACTTTTTATTGTCTTCTCCATTTTACAATCCACTAGGCCGCAAAATTTTTCACAATGCATTCCATCACAAAAAAATAATCGATCATGTTAAAGATAGAAAACGAACCTACTACTTCATTACTCTTTAAAACAATCAATTTTTTTTTTATTTCACGGTTTTTCCACAGATTTTTTTTTCAATCTACAGCTGTATAGAAGATTAGGTCCTATATTATATGCCATTTATTTGAATTTCAGATGTGGAGGAGACGGCCAAATGAAATGTGATCCCAAGGCGTGTACCCCCGAACCCATGCTGAGGCAAATGATAGCAGCCGCTGTGTCCGCCAAGCGGCGAAGGTGAAATCTTCCAGCAGCTCGCCAGTTCTCTACACGCCATCACAAGGATCAAGCGCCTGTGTGATATCATCCATCTACTCTTCTATGCACAATAATAATGCTCAAATCCCGACGGAGTAGTTTAAGATTTCGTGTCATATAAATAGTAATTGATATTATTTTTACTTTCATAAAGTGTCGTGGCACAACTCAATAATAGAAAATCATGACTGTGATTAAAATATTAAATTTTAATAATAATTGTCTAAAACTGATTTTTAACAATAATACGAGTCTTGATTAAGGCTAATTTATTAATATTTATATTTTTTAACAAAAGTCAGTGCCAAACGATAGTGCTAAGTTGTAAACGACTATGCCTTTATGATAAGATATTCATGGTGGATGTCTTTCAAAAATATTTCGTACTGACCAAAGCGAAGCTGTATGTTTGAAATTTAGATATTGACATGTACACACATCAAGCTTCGTAGCGTAGGTCAACAGATCGCCGAAATCTTGACCATTTTACATGTAAACTAAATTGTTTTACCGATAAATAATTTTAGTCAATTTCTTTGTTTTTACACGATGTTACAGTAAGCGATCTAGTATCGTGTAAAATAAAGTAACCCTAAGGATCCCTGATGTTGTAAATGCCTTACTTAATTTGTAATAATTTATATATTTTAGGTGTATAGTACTTAAGCCATGTTTTGAGACCAGTGACTATTATAATTTTAGAAGTAACAAAGACCCTTTGCGATAGCGAGAAAAGTTTCGGTCGATGCGTCCACGGCGGAGCCTTGGCCGACGCTTTTCCTACCTTTGATTCTTACGGAAAACGACACGAGACTCGTCTTGTTTTCCCTAATTCATGGGAGGCATGATATTTACTAGCACTTAATTAGTAATAGAGGCAAATTTTTTGATCGCTTTGTAAAGACCTTTTACAATGTCATAAAACGATGATTAACATATTGTAGGATCTTTTGTAACTTTTGATATAAAGTGCTGGTAGACGTATGTCGAATCAAGCAGAGCGAGATGGGTACGGAAGCGCAAGCTCGTGCGGCCGCCCGCGACGGTGCGGGACGGTGCGGTGCGGAGGACGGCGGCCGCATTAATTCGTACCAATCTCTATCTGTCATACTCGTTGTAGTTATTTTCTTTTTATTTATTTAAAGTTGTAGCAATAGTTATAAAATTATTAATTTTTATTCGTGATTGTAGTACCTAATAAATTTTCTGCTGATTCAAAACAAGTCTCACTACGAACAGATGTAATTTTATTTGTTTAATTATATTTTACCGAGTCTAGCTATCATCTAGCTATCTGTGCAAAATGAGTTTAAATAAAATATTTCAAATGAATGTTGTTTGCTTTATTATTATTTTTATAATATTACCCTGCAGTGAGACATGGTAAAAGTATAACCTTGAACACCAACTGAACACACATTATAGCATCCCTTAATGAAATAAGAACTTTTTATATCCCATACTACCAGTGCTGCGAAAACTTTCTGGCTCGTAGCCTCTACGAGTGTTACGAGGTTTCATTATTGGCAAATAATAAAATTGAGTGCCAATTAAACGAACTTCTTATAAATAGCATTTTTCGCCTCTAAAAATCTAAATTGCCTCCTAAATTACTAAGTCAGCCACAACCAACGTGCATCTACTATCTTAGCCGCTAGTTATCTATGTAAGCCACTCTAAATACAACTCAGCATGGTGGATATTTTTCAGCTTCTAAATTTGTATCATGGACTCAAGCTATAAACTTCTAAAATGTTAATATATGGCACCAAAAAGTAATTTCATTACCTTCTTATTTAATAACTCAGTATCTTTAAAATGTGACGCATCCTACATTAATTGATAGTAAAAAATTACCTAAAATTGTTATCAAATAGTAAATAATGGCCACTAATATTACCTCGGAACTATTGAGGAGAGACAAAAATAAAATACTTTATTTTGGTAAAAATTTCCGTAGGTATTGTTTTATTTCATGCCAATTTTTCTTTACGAATATTTCGAAACGTAACATCTCCGGCGCTGCGGGAAATTAAGACCCTCCGGGGCTGCACTCCGGTTAAAAAAAACACTCCAGTATAGGGCAAACAAGACTACGTGAAGTCGGGGTTAGCCAATTCGGATTTGCCCATAACTTTCATATTAATAAAATTAGTTCTGTGTTCTGGGACCATTTCTGTCATCTATCCTGTTCAGGTTGACTATCTCTTCCGAAGTGAGGTTCCTCAGTCTTCCAGTAGAGCCACCAAAAACTCTGGGTTCTCCAATCTCCGGTTCCGGTCCGATCAAGAACCAGCGGGAGGTGGATTTGGATAAATATGACTGTTTAGCGATAAACCAACCTCAAAACAATAATCCGCGGGGAGGTCTCCTTAAAAAGGTCTCCAAGACTGATCTCCACCGCTGGTGACAAGAGGGCTAGCTGCTTTTTCGTACAACGCATCAGTATTTCGATCCAACGGGGAAATGCTGCTAGCGTTCTTGGCACTATCCACATGGACACGATTTTTTAGATTAAAGTAAAAGGTATTTAACTTTTTCTTTTTAATTGATATATGAAAATTATTCTATCTAACTTATTTAAATAAATACTAGCTGGGCAACCGAGATTTTTTAATGAAAATAATTTTTAAGCCTCGTCGTTCCCTAATTACCGAGTTTCATCAACATCGTTGGAAACGTTTCCGAAATTTTCATTATATACAAGAATTGTCCGTTTAAAGTATAGAACTTATACCTATATGTTAACTGTATCTAACATATTTTGATAAAATTTCTATGCGACCACCCGACGAGTATGCCTTTTTAAACAAAAAAAAATCCAAATCGGTCCAGGCGTCTTCGAATTCTGAAAAAAAGATTCCAACGAATTGACTTCCTCTCCTAATTTTTTGAAGTCTAACTGACTTCAAAAAATGAGGAGGTTATATCCTCATTTTTGAAGTCAGTTAAAGACAGATAGTGTACTGCAGAAGGGATTTTTGTTTTTGGTGAAAGAAAAGTTGGTCTGCTTTTATTTTTTTATTACATAAAACTAAACATCTTATCAGACTTTGAAATGATGATTCTTTTGGAAAGTAAAACACAAAATCAAAGACTCAAAGTCTTCGCGAATTTATATATATAAATACACACAAGTCCTCGCGGTATCCCATCTGGCGTAAGTGGAGCATCCCCGATATCGTGGATAGAGGAAAGGTCGGTAGCACATCTTATTTACGCTTCTGGATAAGTTCGATGGACTCGCTGAACAACGATCAGTGCGGTCCTCCAGCATTTTGGGGATTGTGCGGCGGGCTAACACCTCGCCCACGGAAAAGAAATCACGTTACGAAACCGAAAAGAGAGAAACGATAACCGACCGCTTAATTTAATGGACCTTAGATTTGCTTCGTGGAATGTGCGTTCTCTATAAAGACCCGGAGCCCTATACCAAGTAACTAAAGAGCTCCTTAGATACAACGTAGAAGTAGCAGCTCTACGTGAGGCCTAGATCCACTTCGGGTAGCTGAGCCAGCAAAGTAAGTACACAACAGTTTCTGCCTGAGCGACACCTTCGGCGTGTATTTCCGTGGGTACTGCAAAAAAAAGGACCACATTAGAAATATAAACAATGTCCTTGATAGAGACAATGTTGCTAAGATTTAGGAGTCAGTTACACCCTGTGTAAATCAGGCTGAGCTATCACTGACCTGAATTTCAGACACTGATTTCTACGAATATATTTGACAGATACTGAGTCTATGAAACTTATTAATAAGTATAGATTTGTTAATCAAAAAAAAAAGTTATATTTCATCCATCCAGCTAAAGCTGACCGCAGGCCCAAACTGGAGAAGAGTTTCCAGAGACAGAAAGCATAATGGAAATGGTTGGAGGAGGCCTATGCCAAGAGGCACACTGAACTTAGAGACATCCTATAAAAATCGACAATATTACCTAAGAGTTAAGAATAAAGGGCTTATACAATACAAAACAAACAATACAATACAAATTTCATTCATAAATAATAAAAACAATCTAATTTAAATTTTAAAAGGGCAGGTTTTATAGAAAATGTTATGTAAAGTTCCATTCATGTCCAAATATCTACATACAGACCATACAGTTACTAATGCTGCCCTTCTACGACCTTTTGCTGAACTATTTCGACTTCACTAAGCACGTTAAGCTAAAAATTCAGGCCCTCAAGCCGGTCGGATTTAGTTACGGGACACTTCGGTAGATGGCTGTAGGTATAGTGCTATTAGCTTGCAGCTATTGCACCCATAGACTTAGATTTTTTTACTGATTGCACTTATTATTATTGCCAATTACAAGCTTGTATATAATTAAATTAAAACTAATATTTCAATCAAACCACAGATATAGATTAAAACGTTACGGTCAAATATAAACATGTTCCTGTTATTATGTGGAGATTTAATTTATCAATCATACAGAATTGCAATATACTTAGATTTAACATTTTTTTCATTTTGAAAAAATCTATAATTATATGATATTGCAATGGAGTATTATAATGTCCTAGTATACTAGGATAGTATAATTATATTCGTGCTCTCGTGCTCTATCTGCAAGGCATTTTATTGAATTTGACTATTTATCTATATATAACAAATCAGAGCGATAGTAGGTAGGTACCTAAATAGTTATTTATGCAAATTCAATTTGAGAATTAGCAAAAACGTAAACTTGAGATTTGTATAGTTGCAATAACCTGCAAGATACTGTTTATAGTATATCGCAGTTACATATGAAAATATTTTTTAAAAAGATTTTTTTTTACCTTTTAAGTAGCGGTTCTTAGAAAATACGGTATTTAAATTCAGTTAATCTAAATAAATTGTTTCTGAATGAAGTAGTAGGTATTTGAATAGTTTAAAAATCTCAAACTACCTGCACAACCTACATATTCAAACAGTGTAAATACCTGTTCTTGAAGTTGCTCCTGCAACTCTCTTCAACTTTTCTACTTTTTGTTCCATAATCATAATATGGAAATGCCGTATCAAAGAAAGAAGTCTCCTCGGTATACATAACAAAAATGTTTAAGTTGCTTATTTTAAAAACAATTATAAACAATCAATTGTATTGTTTGACATATCTATTATATATATAAGCTATTAGATTTCACGTCATAAATATCGCAAAGATAATCAAACTAGACACATTTTATTATTAGTTATTAAATACACAGTGTTATAAAATTTACTCAATACGCATGTTATTATTATAAAAACTATTTCGGTATTCGACATAAGAAATACCTATAAAAACCGGTGTAATATAAAAAAAACAGTCAGAGAGAACACTTATAATAAAAGGAATGTCCACATTCATCTCATCAAGCTATTTGTTACCTATGTAGAAATATGTACCCTCAATTTGAATAACTACGTCTCTTTCACTCCAAGGCTCCCTTGGCGCAGCTGTTTCACTCTATCCCATTACTTTTATATTGTTCGCTAACTTTCTTGTTTGTATAAGCAAATACACGTATTTGAAAGTTTGTATATTTGTAGATTGTATTGTACAATAATAAGTAGGCACCAATCGGTACTTACGGACTGTTTCAAAGATTCATAATTTCTTTGTTTCGATGACTTTTATTATGGTGTATGAAGACTGTAATTTAGATTGATTGAGTAGGTGGGTATGAATTGTATGAATATTCTATGTATTATTAGTTAGTGTACCATCAATTTTACCAAGTGACAGAATTATCTAAGTACTTAATACACAAGCATAAAAGTAATTGTTCCTGTGGACACCTCCCAATTCAATCATCAGACCAATTGGATACTTACCGATGCACATGGAAGAAGAAAAGCAAGTGGGCTTGTGGTTTCGGTGACGGAAAAATACAATACGATCTGTCACCATCACACACGTGTTTCTTATGATGCGACCTAGGGAGTACATAGGGCGCACTATAAGTTTCCGGAACGGGCCACTTACATAAACAATATTTAAAAATTTATTGCAACATTTGAAAATAGAACTCTTTGGCTGTAGAATGCAGTTTGTTTCATCTGACTGTCTTTTGTTTTTACCTTGCGGCGCCATTTAAAAAATTGTGTGTCTGCATCAACATGGATTTAACTCGGGAAAATTTTCGTAGTAAAAGTAAAAAAAAAAAAGTCAAAAATCATTTATTTATCTTTGGATACCACTTGATAATTGTCATTTCTTTTTTCTTTCGATTTCTTAATAGTTAGTTGTTGACGTCAGATCATTTACTTACAACTAAGTTTACTGCCGCCTCCAAAGCGCAAGTACAGAAGAAGCGGTAACAAACTGTACTGCAGCATTTTCTCCAAAAACGTCAACCTTACAATTATACTGTTATTAAAATTAGATGTGTGGACTGAGAATACATTGCTATGTCATAATTATTAATTAAAATGTCAAATTTGAAATTAATGTCAATTTGTATAAAATTCATGTACTGATTGTACTCAAATTATGTCATTTGTGAGTGTACAAATATAAACCTTTAAAAGGGACCCGCGCCAAGCTCAAGCCAGACGTTTTTGTCTTTAAGATAATCATCGGTTCCGTAATAGTATGATTTTCTACGATTTTAAGTGTAATTTGACAGCTCAACAGAGCATCGCTCGGCTTGAAACAGCTTTTGGCAATGAAGCACCATGCAAGACAACTGTTTATAGCTGGTTTGCAGAATTCAAGCGTGGTCGTATCAATCTCAGTGACGAATCTCGCGATGGTCGGCCGTCCACCGCTGTGACCAACAAAAACATCGATGCTGTGCGCCGTATGATTGAAACAGACAGGCATGTGACCTACCATGAAATTCGCGCATCCTTAGAAATAGGCATGAGTCAAATACAATTAATCCTACACAAACATTTGGATTTAACATGGATTTGTTGATACGATCCCAAAACAGTCATCCTGCATACAGTCCCGACCTGGCACCTTGTGACTTTTTTCTGTTCCCAAAAATTAAGAACCAATTACGCGGTCAACGATTTTCATCACCAGAAGAGGCTGTCGAGGAGTATGAAAAACACGTTTCAGAGGTCACCACAGAGGAGTGGCACAAAAGTTTTCAAAACTGGTTTCATCGAATGAAAAAGTGCATAGACGCCAAGGGAGATTATTTTGAAAAACAATAAATTAATTTTGTACCTTTAATAGTATTTTTTCATATTCATTCCGGAAACTTATAGTGCGCCCCACGTATAGGTAACAGAGAACGGGCATCAACGTCTTCTGTGCACAGATTTTCAACTAAACATTTATTGTAGTGTATAGTGGTGATTATAGCCAAATTCCCCATTTATTGGAGAGTCCTGCAGTAGACTGAGATAAATGTTAAAAAGTGCTTAATAGAAGTAAAACTATATATATTATATATAAACTATTGACAACAAACATCAGATTCTGTTCAGACAATAGGAAATAAAAAATTAAATCCATTGTTTCGCGGAACACGAAGTAGAATGAATTGAACAGGCCAAAAAACGAAGCCTATACCTATAGAGGCCAGTGGAACAAGTTTTCTTCTTTCTTTTTTGAATCAACTATAGGTACAATGCAAAATGGGTTTTAAATATAGTACTATCCCCATTAATATATATCGCACATGTCCTTTTTAACTTGATCTAAACTAAGTTATCTTACCAACCAGTCTGTAAAATTAATCACGAAATTGTGTTTATCTAGGAAATCCTGCGATGTTTCAGTTTAAACCAAATACGCCGTGTAGTTCCCTACCTAGTACAGGCCCACTCTATCTTTTCTCATGTCGTAAGAGGCGAATAAAGTGCTAAACAAACATCCTCTGCAATAATAGGATTACCAAGAAGGAATGATGGTGAAACAACAGCCGAAACGACTCCTTCCTTCACCCTACATGCACATATGTATATTTACATGTATATCGTCTTTGGAGAAATCAGAGCCTGAAAGTGGATCAGATCCTCCGAAGCAGCATAGTTGATAGTGCTCCCAGTGAGGAGATTTCAATTTAACCCGGTTGCTCAACAAATTAGTGGACTTATCTTTTTTCTTCTTTGCAGATTATATCGGTCGCCTCTTATAACACCCGTGGAGGTAAGATGCCGATGTTGACAAATTAGGTATATTATACTCCCCCCACACAGTCGTGTTGGAAAATAAGAAGAAAGGTAGTAAAAATAGTGAGAATGTCCTCACCTATCGCCTATTTAAATGGATCCTCAGTATTCCTCAGGTTTACGCCCTCCTCTTCATTGACTTTTATGACCTGCGCGAGACAAGAAGTAAGTAGTTTGATATATTCTAAGTTTTTCCTAACAAGCAAGGAAGTATTTTACTAATTTCCTGTAATTTCTTAATATAACTCATCAGCTACAGTCAATTTCGTTGTATGAGGTTGCAGATGTTCTTAAATAGGAGAAAATATACGAACTTAAAACGTTTTGAAGATGGTAGGACACCAAAATTCTTTTTCTAATATTCTCACGGTATCAGAGCTGGGTTCACTACGCTCTGTCGAGACACATTTATAGTATTCAGTAACATTTCGTCTATAACTTATCATCACACACTACATAATATAACTTACTTTTTTCTATTCAGTGTATTTTATTTTCTCCACTTACAGTTTGAGAGTTGTTTGCTCTACCTACTCGTTATCCTTGCTATGCACAGTTTTTTTTTTTCATTTTTTCATGTGCTACACATATTCGGGATTCTCGCAAATTTTACAAGAAAAAGCTACATCCTCCTGAACATGCATAACATTTCCTGATTCGTAAAATTAATTAATTCACAAGAGAGACGATACCTGTACCTGTAACGTTTTAAAGGAATATGATAGAACTTTTTATATGACAAAACTTTTTACTTCGTAACGAAACTGAAAATATACTAATATTCTATAAATTTATATAAACATTATTATGTATGTCCACTTGCTATCGCCCGCGACTTCATCCGCGTAGAAGTCGAAAATGGTTCTAATAGGATTTTTGAATGGATTTTTAAGTTATTAATTTTGTTACAACGAACGATTCGTATATATTTTACAATTATAACCAAAATATTTTCGAGCTCTATGTCCCTATAAGTGCATGACCTCTCTAAAGCTTACAAAACTTCAAATGCGGTACTAATTAGTACGGTGACTTTCGAGACATTCCAATTTTGCATTGCACCAAGATTTTTGTGAGTTCAACCTTATTGGAATACCTATTGAGTTTTCTATTCCTATTCTGTTAAAATTTTTCTGCTAAATTTGAAGGAGATTGGACCAAGGAATCACGTTGTCCCATACAAACTTTGCTCTCCTTTTACATCCCCTTAGGGATAGAATTTCGGGAAATGCTTTCTTATAGAATGCCAACGTCATACAAAGAACACACCCTCCAAGTTTCAGGTTACGATCAGTGGTTTAGGCTGACCGTTGATCCGTCAGTCAGTCTTTCAGGACAAAGCATTTTAAATGTTTAAATTTTCCGACTTCCGGGACTAGAATTTATTAGTAAATACAATGAGTGAAACTAAACAGATAGGTATATACACCTTAAATACACGTTGGTATAATACGTTCACTTTCGGAAACATTCGGTTTACGGGATCAATAGTAAAGATACGAGAACCTCCTGGGATCAACAATTAAAAAAAATGTTGGTTGCACATAGAGGATTGTTAAATCCTCCCCCAACTACCATTCAACTACAGAGCGCCACCGAGTTCCGGTGGGAAAATTTGGAATTAAAAAAAGACAGTACTTAAAACAGATATGTGTTGTCCACCGACAAGAGCCCAGCTCTTAAATATAAGAAGAAGAAGAAGAAGTTGATAGTGAAATTACACTATTAAGTAAATTGATGATTGAAGATTCACCTCTTTTCAGTCACCATTACTTCAACCTTGATGTTGTTGGCGCCACACGTTATTTTCTTTATAGTAGGATTTCTGAAAGTAGCAGGTAAGTACCTAAATATTAAAAACTTATCGTGACATGATTTGAGTACTATACTCAATAACTACCACTTATAAAAAAATACAACAACATTAATTTCTCCGAAGTCCGACATCATCCTAACTGGCGTATTTTTATACAGGGATTTGTCCTAAATAAGGCTGTATCTATTTTTTCATTTGGCGAGGTTCGCGGTTCCGCGGAGTCCCGCACCCACCATCCCGAAGCCGCGGCGCCGCCCCGCTCGGTTCGCGGTCTCCATGGCGACCAGCTCAAATGACGTATCGATCCCGCGAGGGGGACGGGGGTCCGCGGGTGGCGCCGCTCCACCCGCCGCTGACTCCCTTGCACCCCTACCTCCGCCACTCGACCGTTGGCCCATGCAAAATGACGGATGTAAAGTTTGGATATACCTCCTTGGAAGGAAATGATATTTTCATTAAAATGAAAATGAGGTAATGTTTTATGATTTATTTCTCCCAGCAATTTTCTATTCATTTTTGGAATGACAGGATTCGGCATTCCTTCAAAATGGAGCTGTGTATTAGAAATGGATATCAATTCAAACCGCCGTCTATGAGCACGCATAAGAATTAATATTTATGGTCTTTTTATTGAGATGTAAAACATATTTAACGTGCCCAGCCCAGTTAAAACGTGCCTAGTCTCTTTTATTGCTACATTTTATGGAATTTACTTAAAATATCGAGATGTATATTTTTGTTTGTAGCTACAATACTATGAATATCCAAAGACCTGTAAAAAAATATTTTTAGGACAAATATTAACTGACGGATAGTACAACATAATATGGTAAAATGTAGAGGTTTTAATAATTACTTAGAAGAAGATTTTCCTTCAAATAATATCTACATATTTGAAAAAGTAATCCCTAAAGTAGTATAGTAAACCCTTAATTTTATCCCTTTTTCACGTAAAAAAGAATAATTCAAATCTGACACTCCGACCTTTTCATCATCATCATCACCATCCGAGCGTATTTCCCAGTTGCATCCTCAGCATTAACGCTTCAGAGCTGTTCCGCTACCTAACCAAGGCGTTACTGGCTTCTACATAGAGCGACCACATTTGACTTTTAAAATAAAGCAAAAACAATATATAAATGAATCTTAATTTTATAGAATTTATTTAATTAGATGAATATCGAATACTTTTTGGAACGAAGTTCCTTATCGCGCGTTGCGAAAGGGAGCTAGACGGAAAAAATTAAGACCAAAAGTTGTAACGCCACTTTTTGTTCATTCAAATTTATGAAGATAATAAAAACTTGATTTTAGAACGCAGAAAAGAGTTTGAATGTAATTTAGACCTATTTATATTTTACTTCGTTCCATCCGGGTGTCCCTTGACACTCTCAAGCTTTCTTTTATTATTTATTTATTAAATGCAATGGCTATAAGTTAAAAAACTCTAAGTATAATAAATAATGAAATAAAAAACTTACAATTTAAAGATAACTATAAACTAAAATATATCTAACCGAAAATAATACATTACCTATATTATATAAAAATTTACCCAAAATCGCTGCGGTCACAGGGTAAAGTGCCTAAGAGACTGGCGGCATTGCTTCGTTGGATGGCCAGACTTTATATAAATCTACAGGCCTACTGGAAAATGATCTTTTTCAGATTGACCTGGGTCTTGGATGTCTATCTTTATATGTATTTATTGTAAAATTTTGTATATTTGAGTAAGTATTAACATTTGTAATATGGTTTATGAAGCCTCATACTATAAATACTCGTAGGCAGGTAGGAGATTTTCCACAATAGCAGACGTCCTTACATGCTGGTCTAGGAGAAACGAAAAGACTAAGGCTGGAGTTCACCAACATGTTTTTAACTGTTAACAAGCCGTTAAAGTGATTTAACAGTCCGTTATAGTTTATATAGTGTTCACCAGCACCTAAACGGCGATAACGTTCGGTTAATCAGCCGTTAACTTAACGGAGCTTTCCTTCGTCGATTATCTCTTGATTACGCCCGATTTACGAAAGATTTGACAAGTATTGATTGTATTCTTTGCATTTGATAGTTTTATAGTTATTTAATACAAACTACTATAAATCCTTTGAGGAGACCTATGTCCAGCAGTGGACTTTCTATGGCTGATATGATGATGATGCCTTGAAAATAAAACATGTATTTTATTTTATGACAAAATCATTTGAACTCGAAGATTTGGTTGCGCAAGGGGTTGGACGAAAATATTACAAATAATTTAATTTTGAATAATGTGATTCCATGCATTCTTATTTCATCACTCTTCAGTCACCATCACACTCTTCAAAAACATCACTCATTTTTACTTCAAAACAATTTCAAGACCTAACCAGACGCGATGCGTTTCTAGTCTAGTGTAATTAATATTAGCGGCCTTTCATAGTCTACTTTGGCAATGAAAGGCATACATAATTTAATATTTTATTGGGTATGAGAGTGTTTTAGAGATGTTTATTAATTATCTAGTTTGACACACACAAGTTCACACAACACAATAGAGTCAAAAAATATTTATTTATCTTTGGATATTTGTCATCATCATTTATTTTCCACGCCACTTCCCTATTTGGGGTCGGCTCTGTATGTCAACTGTTTCCACTTCTTATTTGTATCACTTGATAATTGTTGATAGGTACACCTTAAAGATTTCACCACATTCACCCTAGACATTTACAAATAACATTTTAGAAACACCATTTGCGCTCTATCTTTCGAGATCAAACAAAACAAGTAACAAAATCACCATACTAGGATTCTCCACTCCCAAAAGCTGAAACCAATAATGATGCTAAATAGAGAATGCAATACAAGACATTGAGTTTGGTACCATTGAAAGCTTTTTTATTTTGTATCATTGTACTATCCCAGGCCAGGTAGCCGACCCGACCCCAACACTACCCGACCATATTGTGTAGTTTCTCCGGCCACTGTTATATGTAAGCGTTTGCTTGTCTTCACAATGTGATAGTCGTATATTGTTCAATCTTTTCATTCAATAACGTTCAATTTGTTAATCAATGATTCATTTTGCGTGGTGAACACTCGTTTTCTTAACGGCCGTTTAAACAGGCGTTACAATTTGATGCCAGTTTACGAAATCGGCTCTTTAGACAAAGTCGGTGAACTCCAGCCTAAGAACGTATCAGCTGTTTCTCGTCCCGCGGAGATCGTAGAAGCCGATCGAAGGAATCGGCTAAAATGCAGACCATGTTAAGAGGCGATACGGCTAGCAACCCACCACAGTTTAAAGTAGCCAAATCCTGCGGCCCTGGGCTGTGTCTGCGAGGTCAAACTACTTTTGACAGCTCCACGGGAACTTCACATTTATTACGTACATGCGAAAGTTTTAATTAAATTAATATTTTTAATTAAATTAAAAAATTAATTGTTATTACCTCATATTTATATTCAAAACATTATACCATCTACTGAAGTCATTATCAGGAGAGACCCTTAGTCTGCAATAGACTAATAATAGTGGACAGTAATATTGGTATTAACTATATTACCTATAGGCTGTAAAAAAAATCACCTGCAACTATGATGAACAGAGACGCGTAGATTGCAGTTAACACTCGGCAGTGTTATGTAGCCAAAGTTCGGTGAACAACTACGCATTAGCAGTGTCTATATTAACAGAAAGCCATTTGAAGACATTTTACTTCCTTTGTAATTTAAAATAGACCCAAAGACTTGATATAATATTAAATTTATGTAGGAACCTACTTACACGGTGAATTTTTATTTCATTAATATTTTTTAATAGGTAATTTAGTATATTCCGGTGTGCTTTTTAGGAATGATGCACCGTGATAGTTTAATGGAGTTATTTAAAGACCCAAAAAATATCTAAAATGTTAATTGAAATAGAAAATATATATTTTATTAGGTGTGCAAGTACATTTAAGGATCCTTCTTAAAACGCAACGTTATCCCTTTAAAAAATATACCTACCTGAAATGTGAAAAAGTTGGTATCTAATGTTTTAGTTCGCTATAATATGACTGAACGGAGTTTTCAGTTTTATAATTTTTGTAGGATGAAGATAGTTGTATTACTTAATACGAGTTTTATTGCTTTTAGAAAGATCTTCATGCATTCTAAATTCATGACATTAGGTATATACTCAAAACGCAAATAAATTAAACTTATATCTACCTCATGTTAGTTCTTATTATTTCACTGTTTCAAATGAAATCATTGCTATGTTTAAACGTCTCCTCTAAAATTTTGTTTCAAACATTAACATAATTAAGTGGTTCTCAAAGTTTTCCCATTATAAACTTAGCGAGAAATTTTATTTTTCCCTCAAGTCAAGCGTCGCTGTGTGCGCGCGTGTGGACAACGCAGCGAATTGGATTTTCAGTAGTGTGAGTAAACCTACTTTTACTGGGAGAACAGGAAAACCGTAGAGATTCATAAAATATTAATATATTGTGTCTGATAACTTATTTTTAAAGCATGTACATACTTATTTTACTTTCTTATTTTTCTAATGCCATTTCAAATTGTTTTTAGCATAGATAATTTAAATTTGTTAGACACTTATATCAACTGGTATTTAATAACTACTCGTATACTGAATGACAACAATTAGATACAACTTAAACATGCGGATTAAGATATCAGTATGGTACCTTGACATAAAGTACTAACGAGAAGAAAAGAGTTACGACTTACGAGACCTTCAAAATATTGAAAAAATCTTCTAGTTTTATTGTTTTGAGCTAACTAGCCTGTAGTCTATCTAGGTTATATGTATAAGTGTAGCACATAATTATGTTTTTACCTTAACACACTTCGCAACTCGTAAGGTTTCGTTTATTAAGACCTTAGGACATTTTGTCCATTCATTTGTGTTTGTGACCTTAGGAAATTAATTAAATATTGAGCTAGCAATCCAGGTACCTATGTATCTTTTTACCCGACTACGGCAAAGCCAAGAGTAATGATTTAGCAGTCTATATATACGTATGTGGGTTGTGGGCATGTATGTCTGTTGTACCGTTACCGTAGCATCCGAATCGCTTGTCAAATAGAGAAGATGCATAATGAGTAGATTTTGATACATGACTCTAATTATGTAAGCATTTACAATTTTATGTAAGAAAGGCCTTTAAGCACAATTTTTTTTTATTGATTCATTAACTTTGGTTTTTAGTTGATTTAAAAGTCAATTTCAGAAGTAATAAAAATAAAAAATAAAAATTACCATAAGATTTTCTTAAAAAAATATAGCTACTTTTGTTATGATGCCAATCCTGTAAATGCATAGATATTTGACATAGCACCCGAACAAATGTTCTTACATCACGCCTACAAATGCGACATAAGTGACGTCAAACCTGTCCAGTCTTTCTAAGGAGGTCCGAGACGCCGTCCAAAGGCGTTCCTTATTTGCACAAATGATATATCAATCGATTTGCTATGTATATAAAAAAATTGCCCAATAGGCGGCATACACACGTTTGATGACCAATCGTTTCACTCTACGTGACAAAATTTAATTAATTTTAAATAAAAAAATTAATGTTATTTACAACATAATTTTGGCACGAGAACTATTCTAACGACGCGAGTTTCAGTCATAACGTCGTCTTCCCTCCTCGCGAACTAAGAAATATAGATCCTCGAGAGCAAAACCTGTACTAAATCACTAGTCTGCATTATTACATACATATAATTCTACGATCAGCAGATACAAGCATATTGGAAATGTTTTTGTTCCTTTTGATATTATTAAGTTTTATTGACAATATTTAAACGATCTCTATACTCGTACATATAAACGACTCTACCTACTCTCCACGTTTTTTAAGCGGTTTGGCTCTATGTTACATTGATATAAAGCACTGTTGAAGTATTTTTTCCTATTTTAACCCAAGCTACAACAAATAAAATTGAATTAAAGAAGGATTTAAAAAAATAAAAATATTGAATAGTATTGTAAAGTAATATCAATCCTAAAAATCCCTGTGGCGACCTAGAATAGGACCACACCGTCTGTTCCTATGAATATCGTAAGAGGCGAGGCGACTAAAGGACTATTATAAACACAAACATCCTCAGCTACAACTGCATTCCTAAGGAGGACATACCTCTGTTTCTTCTTCACTTCCCAAGGTCTTTGGCATCCTTGGGTGACCATTGACATGCATATTATATTTGGAGAATAAAAAGCGGGAAATAACACCCCGGGCTCCGAAGCAGTACAGCTGGGGACCACAACCGGGAATAACTTCAAGTATATATCGACTATAAATTTACACCCGTTTTGGTATTCGTAAACAGAAATCTGAAGTCACAAATAGTGACAGATTGCTTGCACATGTAACTTTATATGTACAGATACCCAAGCTCTCTCTTAGTGATTGACTTGATTGACTTCTATGATTATTTGTAATCGTTTAATACCTTTACTTCTTCAGCGTATATGGGATAAGGGACCCTGATATTAAATTGAGCAGGGCTTAACGCTCCTTCCACCCGTTTAATATTACATCATATAACAATTATTCTAGCTTATTTATGCTACATAAACATCCATACTAACATATCAAAACCAATTTTGTGAAGATTTCTTCCCCCGTTCCACGTACATCTTCGATTTATTAGATTCTTCCAGACGGACGTATTTACTTGCATTTTTCGATTATCTTTCTAAGATACTGATAAGAAAGTTTATCAATATTGTACTTATGTATCTAAGAGTGGATCGTCATCCTAAATAAATGATTAACAATTACTAAAAAAGAAATTTTTACAATTTAATAGTAATAATTTATCCAAACAAATCACCAGCAACGATTTAAGACACATACATCCTACATACACTATCAAGTCTATATTCCTAATCCCTGGGTAAACAGAGTATTTTGGTTCTTAAAATAAGACACAAATAAATATTATTTTTGTTTTGTATGTAATTTAAAACCAAAATTACAGATTGTAATCGGCATACTCGACCACAGGAATTTTCAACGTTTCGTACCCAAAGCATAGAATAATATAATTAAAATTTTAACAAAAATCATATCATAGTCAAAGTTGATTTGTATTGTATTGTATTGTATCATATCTTTACCAACTTGGTACTTGGCTTTGAAATAAAAAAGAATCATCAAAATCGGTTGACAAGTAACGAAAATATCGCGTAACACGTAAACATAGGGGTCGAATTAATAACCTACTCTTTTTTTTGTATATTAGGTAATACCACTAAGCCTTTGCCGTCCATCCATCTGTCAGCAGGTTGTATCTCAATTACCGTGAAAAGGTTAAAGTTTTCACACTAAAGTTACAATTTGCCGGAATAAAAAACATAATAAAAAAATGCATGGTATCTAACAACTGCCGAAAAAAGCGGACTTTGTAAACCATATTTTTCGGCAGTTTCTTTTTTAAGATGGAGGTTTGAAACCTATAATTAAGATGTACCTATAATTGTCATCGTACCACTTGGAGTGGCAACGTACACGATGTTCTGTAATATTTGTGTTTAGTTACGAACTCATTAAGTACAGTTAACAATTTCTCTTGAAACCGGTTCTTTAGTTTGTACAAACTTACTTACGTACGCTTTATGACTTGGAACTAGTTATTTCTTAAGTAATAAGGATATATTACTATATTCGATAACGTAAGTAATGCATAATACAAATACAATAGCTAATACAAATAGATTTCTTAATTTACTTACACATTGTATCGGAATCATAAATTATGGTCTTCGAGTGAAAATTAATCCTATCGATTAAGACTCACTTTTTTATTATAATTGTATCATTCATTGGTTATTACATTCTTCCTCATATTAATTAAATATAAAAAAATATCAAAATACTGAAAAGGATCTAAGTAGATCTCATAGTAACAAAGTGAGTCAGACTTTTCTTTTGTATGGGAAACCCATCATAATTTGTATGTAATAACGGTATGCATCTATATTAATAGGGGCTCATAATATAATTATTCCTATTTTTTACTGAATGTTTCATTCCTATCTGCTAAACTACACTAAATAAGTAAGGTCAAATATTATTTATTCCTGTATTTCTGAAAACAACTTATATGGTACAGCTTTGGATACCTAATTGAAGTAAAAGTATCTTAGTTGGACCTACTACTTTACAATGGTTTAACTTTTAATCGCGAAAGATTTCCCCGTTTCACGATACTTACCTATCTACCTATATTGGATGATTGTGATAAAATAATCGCAGTCTAGATTCATCCTGAACTTGCGTCCAAACTTATTATACCAGTGTTTAAAAATGTGCGTTTCCAAATACTGGAAAGTTGAATTAGTTATATCCATTTCACTGTAGCTTTCAAATCGCCTTTACAGAATCTACGAGTGTATGTGTACACTCGTGTATGTGTATGTGTACTTATATGTACGTACTGGTTTCTGCAATGTATACCTAGATATGTATATTGTATATGTATTAGAAAGTAATTAAATTTTAATTTCCAGAAAACATTATAGGCATATTGGCCCTCACAATGGGACGGGATCACGGGACGGGACACGTCGGGCCCGCCTCGCCCCGCTCCGCCGCCCACCTCTGGAATGCCCATTGTCCCGCCGATATGATGTTATGGCAAGCCACTTATGTCAATAGCTACATTTGTCCAAACAATCTTTATATTGTTGTAGCTGTTATTTAAACTTCCAAGGCCAATATATAAGGTCCCGTTTCGAGGAGTAGGTACGGGGGTTGATATTGATGATACAAGTTGATCTGCTGATTCCGATACCTATTGTCATCCGCAGTTTTTAATTTCCCAATACTGAAAATAGGCCTCTCTCAATATAGGTAATTTATTATTTTATTTTGATATTATTTTTGAAGTCAAAACTTCTTTAGCAGCGTTGTACACTGGAGAGGCGACCGTGTAAATAGGTCGTCTCCTGGGGTGATAAAGTTCCGGTGAGAATCAAGTTCGGCGCGCGAGTGGCCACGGAGGCGCAAATTCGCATGCGCTGTCACAATGACGTACGAAACAAGACTGATCATCAGGACGCTGACCACCGCCGTTGAGGTCCGCGTCTCCATCCCTCTCTGATCATACTTGCCGAAAGAGACAGCGATACCAAGCCGTCTTATCACCAAGTTGAGGAAGAAGGGGAAAAATTAAAAACTGAGGCGCCTGGCCTCAACATACACTTTTTTTGTAATGGGTAAAAAATGTTAAACTCGCGTCAGGACACGTGACCTGATCGAAAATTCGTAAGACGGATGGAGAGTAGACAGCCGGCACGGCGTAGGAGAGGAAGTATCCCCCTCTCTTTCTACGGCGCGGCGAAAATGTATGCCTGCGCCTGCTGTTTCGTTTAGGCGGCGCAGGGCGCTTGAGCGTGGCACGCTGTAAATAAATAAATATTGTATTCTAGCACATAAATGATAGTACTTTTATACTGATAATTAAAGCAATTCGTGCAAAATTATTCGCTCACCATTCTAAAATATCAAACATGCACAACGTTAATATTTAAGTTTTCACTTCTGCCGGCACTCCCGGAGTGCCGGCGTTTTTTTTTTTTGGGGGGGAAGTTTTTTTGACTTAAACTTGTAGTTCACCCCGAACTGTGAACTCGCGAACCCCATATCTATTTGTTTTATGTACGAACTTAAAATCACACCTACTAAATTTCATGAAGCCATGATCAAAGCTACTCGAGTTACCGTCGAACAAACACATACAAACGACGGATTGTTCAAGTATAACTTTGCTCTTTCGTTCAATAACATCTAACGAAGTATACCTACTTATGCTATTTCTATACAAATTAAGTTTGCACTAAACAATAAGTGGGTAAAGACCTTTGCTCAGCACTGAGTCAGCAGTGAGATCTCACTGCACAAACAGGGACTCACAGGGCAACAAAATTTTTATGCTGCATGAAATCAAATCAGTATTTTCAGAAGTCTTTTGTTTTCTTCTAGTTAGGTCAAATTTGTGGAATTATTCGTTTTTAAAACCTGAAATTCAGTTATCTATATGTATAAAAGAAGAAACTGAATGACTGACATATCAACGCACAGCCCATACCGCTGGGTCTAAAGACTCCAAATTTGGCACATAGATTCCTTATGAGGTCTAGGGGTGCACTAAGAAAGGATTTTTCAAAATTCACCGCGATAACCCTAAGGGGGTGAAACGGGGGTCCAAAATTTGTATGGACAAACAGGATTACTTTGACCATTTTATTCGAAACTTTGCAAGAGTACTCCCGGCGGTAAATAAGTGAATACGTATTTTAGGATTTTTCACGATTCATCCCCTAAGGGGGTGAAACGGTCCAAAGTTTGTGTAGACAAACAAGATTAGTTTGACCATTTTGAAGCGTTCCGTCGCTCTCTTTCGGTCTAACAAATGACAGGAAAGGGAACGAAAACGGGAACAGGAACGGGAACAGGGAACAGGGAACAGGGAACAGGGAACAGGAAACAGGGAGAGGGAGAGTCCTATAAGAACCATTTTCGACTTCTACGCAGACGAAGTCGCGGGTTAAAGCTAGTTTTACATATATTTTGAAGGAGTGCTATTTATTTTTTTAAAAATGTAAATAAGTAGTCAGTTTTATATTGCAAAATTAAGTTCCATGTTTGTCTATAAAATAAAATTTGATTCATGTTCCTACCTTTTTTTTTTTTCAAAGATATGTCAAGTTGAATTTGCCATGCCATTTTCAATACAACAATAAAAATGCAAATAGTTTGGGGAAATCCAGTCTTCAGCAAAATCTTCTTTATCTCCGTACTGACATTAAATTTACTAATGATTGAAAAAGAGCAAGACTTTTATTATATCACACGCGTATTTATGAAACGGAAATAATAGACAATTTTTTAAAAGTTGACGTAATGATTGTTAGAAAATTATAAAATTTGCAGCTTTTAGGCATATTTTAGGTCTGGATTTGTATTATACTTACAATATATAGATATAGCTTTTAGTTTCATTGCACCAAAACCCTTGTTGCTTTGTAAATAGACCCAATTATCCAATCCAATAGACGCAAAAATAAATAAAGCTCTTTATCAAGACTTGAATCTGCCATACATAAGGTCATTTCAGTGTATTTTGTTAGATCTTAAATAAATGTTAACCGATGATAACGCGCTATACTTAGGTGTACACCTGCTTGCGTAAATTATAATTTAACGATTTAATAACCAAGCCCAAAAAATAATTAGCATTGCATTTTTTACTTTGACTATAAATATGGTTCATATTCCAGTAAGATATTTTGATGTTTTAAAGTACTAACATAATGGTAATGAAGATGTAATTAATTTAATTGGGTCTTGTAAAAACATAATTTTATTTAATATCCTTTGCAATTAAGTTCCAAAATAAAGAGAATTCGTTTTTCAGTACAACCGATATGAGTATTGTTTCGAATTTCAACGTAGTCGTACCAATGTACACGTATAGGCATGTCTCTCAAGAGATGGTACATCCATAATCGAGATTGCTTTCCATCGAATATAAAATTTTCCTTTTTTACCCGACTGCCAAGAAGGGTTATGTGTTTGTTTGTAAATGTCTTTATTACCTCGTATATACCAAACGGCTGCAATGGATTACGACAGTTATGGTATCGTTAGATTCGTCTTAAAAACCCAAGTGTACTTAGATAGGTTGTTTTAAAAAAAAACAAAATGACAGATGTTTTGCTCCAAATTGTGTTGCCATATCTGATGACACATTGGCAATGTTTTTTTTAGTTTTTAACAGAGAGGGCGTTGATTAAGTAGGTACAGTAATATTTATGTAGGTACTTAAGTACCTACGTATATATACTTTTATCTATCTCTATATTCTATCCAGACGCGCAAGAGCGTGTCAGAGCCAAGTTCAAAGAAAGGAACTGGTGACGCAGCAGCCGTGTGTATTTTTACACGAACCATTTCGAGCTACTTTTGACCCCTTCACAATTCGAAACCTATCTGACCTAAATACATTAAATTTAGCACATAAATTCTATTAAAAAAATTATGAAGTCCTCAGCTCATCTTTAATACAAAATTTCAATAATGCAGCTCAAACAGTTATTGATATAATAAATAAATTTCAGGTTTCTCTACAGAACTTGGCGGTTATTTAGATCTCAATTCTTTTGTCGGATATTGAACTTGGCTCCCATTGTCACATTTATGTTTTTGGTGGGATTATAGGACTAGGTATTGTTACTTTATGCTTTGTATTTCAATATGTATTGAATATACCTTTTCCAGAGCAGGTTTCTAAGCAGTGGCGTAGCGTGCCTTAGCAGGGCCCCGTATAAAAATTTGTTTGGGGTCCCTTAGGAAGGGTAAAGATATATAAGGTATAGGGTAAAGATATATATATATATATATATATATAAGGGTAAAGATACGAGGGTCTAGTAAAAAATAAGGTTCCCACATTTTTTCTGGTGTAACGCATTTTTTATTATAATCGAGGAGTACACCATCTGAAAGCTTGTACTTTAAACTATTTTTCTACATAGTCGCCAGATTTTTCTATACATTTTTGCTGACGAGTTATCTACTTTTGAAAACCCTCTTCGAAGAACTCCGCCGCCAGGCCGTTGAGGAAGTTTGTGACCGCTTCCTGTACCTCTTCGTCCGATCTGAAGCGTTGTCCACCCAAGTGTTGTTTCAATTTTGGAAACAAGTGAAAGTAGCTGGGAGCAACATCAGGGCTGTAGGGGGCTTGTTCAACCACATCTCAGCCGAATTTCTCGATTAAGGCAAGGGTCTTCCGGGAAACATGCGGGCGCGCGTTATCGTGGTGCAGCCTAACGCCTTTGGTCAATCTTCCTCGCCGACGATTTTGAATGGCCCTTTTGAGTTTTTTCAACGCTTCGCCATACACTTCTTGCAACTGCCTATGAATTTCAATAGGTTTTACCTTTTTTGCGTGTAAAAAACGGATAACTGATCGAATCTCACACCTGGCGGTGACAGCGATTGGGGGCTCCATCTCGGATGGCTGTCAGGCCGGCACTGAGCGTCGTACTGACTTCGTACGGGTGGGAGAATAAAGCGCGGGAACCAAGGAACACGGCGGTGTTGCCAGATTTCTCATAGCATATCGCGCGGCGAGTGTACAGCGTTGGGAACCTTTTTTTTTACTTGACCCTCGTATATAAGGTATAAGACAAAAGAAAAAAAAATGTTATCATAAATTTAAAAGAAATATTTCTAAATCATAATTATCTATCTGTCACTTTTTCCAAAATTATGAAAATTCCGAGTTGAAGTAATTGACTTAAACGGGAAATTCCGCAGCCCGCGATAACCGTTGTAGGGTGTTGCCAACTTTTGAACGCTTTACGCGGTAAAAAAGAAATTTTTTTTTTTACTTTTGTTACTTCTGAAATAAAAAAAAATTGGAAGATTTTATAATTTTTTGCTTACGCACATTGGGGGCCCCCGTGGCCCTAGGGCCTCGTATAATTGATACGGTAGATACGGCGGTAGCTACGCCCCTGTTTCTATGATAGCAAAACCAAAAATATTCTCAATTAGTCTTTATAAAAAAAGAGCACATACATAACTCCACATAATTTATTGCTAAAGTTCTGACAATATACCTCGCAAAGATACTTAATGTAGATATAAAGCATAAAAGCTCGAGCATATCATGTGTACTTAATTGTGGAGACAAATGAAGGCCAACAAATCATGTTTTGACGACACGTCGAGGAAAATGCGAGAGTGGTAATATGTAACGCGTAGTTGCACCGCAAGCATTGTAATGATGTAGTGAAGTTATTAGTGGCTGAATCAGCCTCGGCCCGAGAGGCTCACGCCGGCCGCAGCGAGCACAGCTGTCAAGGCCAACAGAGGTCACTCCTCCGACGCGGCCGCGCTACGTTGCCCGAGACCGGTTCTACAATTTTTAGTCTCTTTTTATTTTCATTTTTGTATACACGACGCTCAGACTAAACAATGTTTATAAGAGTCAGCAACGGCTTAACTTTTATTGCCATCATAGTTAAATGAAATAATTTCAAAAATACACAACCATATTTTTTTATTTAAGCTCTAGTGTAAAGGTAGAGCGATATTTTATTGTTTGGTTATTTATTATTTAAATTTAAAAATCTTTGCGTAAAAATAACTAATAAAAGTACAATATTTTTAACAACATGTTAGTTTCCAGTAAAAACTCAATGCTGAATTTATATTTTTAAGTTATTAGAATATAGATAATTATGATTAACTTAGTAATAGGTAGATACCTAACTTAATATTTAGGTACTCATACATACCAAACTATAGGTAATGCTAATAATAATCTTCGACTTACAAACTAAATAACGTAATATTTTAAGATGTCAAAGTTTGTTTAGTTTTAACAGAATTGTCTATTTATGATAGTAGGTTTGTTTATTTTCACAGATAGTTTATTTTTTCTGGATTCGTTGATGGCCACCAGATGGCGTGTCCATAGTGTTCTCGCGGTACTGTATGGTTTCATTACGTAACAGATATAAACATAAACATGGCACCCTCGTTACTTGAGATTTTTTATTTTATTACCTATGGGATTTCCCAGTAGGTATGATGTACTTCAAGTTATTTTATAAGTAGATGACGATCTTTTTACAAGAGTCCATACTCGTTAAAATATAGGCACAATGCTAATGATATTAATCTGAATGTGTGTTAATTTATTGGTCCGACTTCCAGTGAAAAGGCAGACGCACACCGCGCCAAAGCAGCACAGTTAATAAGCTATGCTGCTTCGGAGCCTGCTGAAAATTTAAAACAAAATTAGGGGGGGTATCTCAACAAAATAGGTCAATAAAATTTTCTATCTCATAAGATAGAAAATAAGTAAGTATATATAAGATCAAGGAAACTTCTAAATTTAATATAATAGAGAGAAACGCTATTAAGATCTCATTAAGATGTCAACTATGTCAGATAGTACCCATGTAAAAAGACTATTTTTCCGACTCTCAATAAGGAAGAGGTTTCAATTCGTCACAATATTTTTTTTGATTTATGTATTTTCACCGATTATTCGAAGACGCCTAGACCGATATGGAAAATATTTTTTTCTGTTTGAGAGGGTATAATTTTCAGGTGGTCTCATAGAAATAATGTATCAAAATCGGTTGTGTTGTTTGGGGATGAAGTAATTAAATAAATAAATATAAATATAGAGGGACAAATAACACTGATTGAGCTAGCCCCAAAGTAAGTTCGAGACTTGTGTTAGTTATGGGATACTAACTCAACGATATTACATTTTATAACAAATACATATATAGATAAACATCCAAGACCCAGGATATTTTGAAAAAGGCAATTATTCAACTTGCCCTGACCGGAGATCGAACCCGTGACATATGGAAGTAGGTTTTTAGTTTTAAAAAATATTGTTAAAAACATGACCGTTTTAAAATTTGCAAACCATTTTAAATATGCTGATAATTTGACTGAATATGTAGTATTTTCCGTGTTTTTTCAGTAATATAGCACTAACTTTAATGACTTTGTTACTATAACAATGTAATGTTACTGTAACAATTATAAATAAAGTAGTAGCTAAGTTTATGATCAATGGAAGAAAATGTTAATGAATATAAATGTAGAGTAATATTTTTAGTTTGAGAAATCATGTTGCTATTTAAAACAAAAATTACTTCCCAGGTTTATTATTTCAAATAACGAAAGAGTAATTTAAAAACAAAAATCTTGACCGCAAACACAAGTCAGATGCTAAAATGGTCCATAATAATTTAGTTAGCGGTATTTTGGTTCGCTATTGCAATCTACTTTTTGTTTAGGTAGGTACTACTTTATTTTATGCCTTGGCTAGTACAATTCTACACGATTAAAATATATCGATAATATTATTAAAAATATAGAAATTAAGTATACAAATGGATATACAATATGTAACAAAAACCCTGTCCGATCCTTGTAGGAGCAACTCAGACCGTCAATATGAATAACTTTTTCTATAGGACCAACGCTTGAAACTCAAAAAAAAAGGTTTTTTCGTACAAATTGTAGGGCCTGTCGAACACTTATGTGGGTTATTGTCAAATTTCGCGCAGGTATACTGGTCCCTCAACTAAGTAAATTTTTTATTACTAATAAATAACACAACCTCTTACAAAATTTTACATGAAATACGAAGTAATCACATTTATAAACATTGTTAACTAAAACAAAGGTTTAGTTTTGATTTTTTTTGTTTATTCTTGAGGTAACATAGTTGTCATTTCTGGTAACCGAATGGTTTTCCTTACAAACTCCATATGTACCTGGCAACACTCTGTTATAATAAAGACCCAATAGTTTAATTTTTTGCTATATCAACCTAACTTAAATAAATTATTACTATAAACAGAATATTGTTAACATTTATGATATATGCCTGAAATACGATAAGTATCAAAATTTAAAATTACACATTTTTTCAAAACTTTGTCCCGCGGTTGTCGCTTAACTATCTAAAATACTATGTTACTGAATAAATTACAACATGAAATAGAGATGGCGCTGCTTAGACTAGGTACTAGGTTGGGTGCGATGTCTGCATCAATCGTGACCGATCGCTAGAGCGGGGGGAGCGGTACAAGAGGTGCCAGTCGACCGCGAGGCTTTCAACAGACTGTGTGTTTTTATTGTGCATCCACTCTGTTACCTACCTATTCACGTAAGTAAATCACGTATTTTTTATCGTTTTACGTTGTCATAGAGGTAAGTATTCTTAATGTAAGAGAAAAAGCGTACTTCATGCTTTACTTTATTAATTATGACACAAGAAATGTAAAGTTTACCACTATGTTACTGCGCAACTCTGTTACCAGCGAGTAGTAACAGAGTTGTATATGGCTATATTCTTTAATTTTGTGCTTAAACATGTTTTAAAAATATATTTTTATTGATATTCGGCTTGCTTAGCTATTTTAGGCTTGGTAAATATAAATAAAACGTGAATATTCCAATTAACTTAAGTAAATTGGAATATTCACGTTTTATTTATCCCTTGTCAAGATTACGGATGGCATCAGAATGAACATAGATAATAAGGAGCTCACTATTCTGGTTCTATCAGATTACTCTAATGCATTTAATGCTGTAGATTTTGACATACTTCTCGGCGTTCTAAATTCCCTTAACTTCTCTGCATCTTCTCTTACGTGGTTTCACTCTTATCTACATGGGCGTCGACAGTTGGTGAAAATTGATCAGAGTCAATCTGATTGGTGTGACTTAGCTGCCGGTGTTCCCCAAGGTGGAGAACTTTCCCCAATATTATTCTCAATTTTCATTGACGGTGTCACGTCCTCTCTTAAATCTTCTTTTCACTTGTACGCAGATGACCTGCAGATTTATACGGCCGCCCCTCTCGATAATTTCAGTCATGCTGTGAGCACTATCAATTCCGACCTTGCTGCTATTGCGACTTGGTCCCATAACTTCGGGCTTATGGTCAATGCAGATAAATCCCAAGCAATAGTGTCTGGTAGTCCATAGCAAAGTTTCATTCTGCTGTTGTTCCCAATGTTATACTGAATGTTACTATTATTCCTTTCACCCCAACAGTTAAAAACTTGGGAATAATTCTTGATGAAACGTTGTCTTGGTCTGCTCAAATCAATAAGGTGAGTCGCAAAATGTTTGTGGGTTTGCATTCCTTGAGGCGATTGCAAAATTTTCTCCCAATAAGCACGAAAGTACTTCTGTCACGTTCTTTAATTATTCCTATTCTTGATTATGCTGACGTGGCGTATTTAGATCCCACAGAGGAACTTCTTGACAAATTAGAACGCCTCCAAAATATCTGTATTAGGTATATCTTCAACATACGGAAATTCGACCACATCACCGAGTTTCGCAAAAAGCTAAATTGGTTACCCGTTAGGATACGTCGTAATATCCATATTCTTTCTCTCCTTTTCAACGCCCTTTTTAATCCTTCTGCCCCTGATTACCTGCACTGCAAATTTAACTTTCGGAATGTGGATAGTCGTTTGCGCTCAGCCGGCAGCCTCATTTTGGACATTCCACGGTTTTCGTCTCAGTCGTACTCCAAATCTTTCGCAGTCTTGGCGGCAAGGCTTTGAAACTCGCTTACTGCTGAAGTAAAGATGGCACCTTCACTGGATACTTTTAAAATTAGGTTATTAAAGTCCTCTCTGGTTGCGTCACACTTGGACTGAATAGGTACCTATCTGTAAATCTGTTTGATGTATTTATTATGTATGTATGTAGGATATATATACATAGTTAGTATATGTGTATATATATATTGCTATAATTTATGTTTGTATGTTTGTATGTATATATATATAAATATATATATATATATATATATATATATATATATATATATATATATATATATATATATATATATATATTTATGTATGTGCGTAGCGATGTAAGTATGATCTTATAGTTAAATTTGTATGTACTTGCTTCTACTTTATAGTTGAGTAAATATCCTCTCAATCTATCGCAGGTAGACTGGAAGAGATCCCTACATGGGATACGTCCGCCTTTGTATATTTGGTCTTTCGTATGTTGTCTTTTTAATGTATTATTTTTTTTTGTACAATAAAGTTATTACAAACAAACAAACAAACAAATTGTTACAGGATGCAGTGTGTTTCTTTGCGATTTCAAGATACGTCTCACGCCTGCTGAGAAGCAGCGATAATACCGACTTCGGTGTAAAAATAATCCCGAAAAGGAAGCAGAATGTAAAAGAAAAGATTTGGAGAGATACTATGCAAACAAACGCTTAGTTTAACAACACATAAACATAAAGCAATAAATAAGAAATGGCGATCTGCAAACGCTAGACGAAAAGATAAGGCCAGAGCTCTGCGTTGCTTGTTATGCACACCCCAGAGTCATCACCTTCTCGTTTAAACAGCCCAATCCCGTCAGATCAAGATCAATTTATCCCTAATCCTGTTTTTTTCTTTTTCATCAAGATAATTATTGATTGATAAAAAGACTGGTAGTCTTATAAAATTATTATTAATATTTGAAGTTTATGTTATTGAGATCTCAAGCTCAACCGAGTGCAATTTAGTCAAGTAAAGTACAAAAGAAGAACAACTTTGTTACTGTGTTACAACTCTGTTACCATTCTGTCCCAAAGATTTATTGACTTATTGAGGATTTTAATGAAAATCTACTTAAAATAATGTGGTTATCTTAGAATATCTTTATACGTTAGATATATATACGGTCATATTTTATAGTCAGCGGTGGCGGTGAATAAATAAGCATTAAAAGTATTTAGGTGGAATTGAATGTCTGTTAAAATTCAATCAGTTACAGAGTTGTTTGGAATTTAAATTAATGATTGGTAAACTTAAAAATAATGTTAAGATTCTAATTGTTATTAAAAGATAAAAGACTTTAATTAACATTAATGCCACAATATTTGGGTCTGAATCATTTAATTTGATAATAAAAGTTAAACTGTTGAGATAACAGAGTTATATTTTTTTCACACCCTAACCCACAAAATCTAAAATAATTAAAATATCATTTGTTAAACATTGCGGCCGATTGTAACAAAGCAAAATGTAATTGTTTTAACAGACATTGCTATAAAAAAGTCATGTTAAAGTATTTTTATTTTTTTATAAGTTCAACATTTTAAGTAACGATTACCTGCGCGGAATTTGACAATGACCCATGTACATATGAAAATGACGATTTTTTCTTCGAGTTTCAAGCATTGCTCCCATAGAAAAAGTGGTTTATATTGACGGTCTGATTTGCTCCTACAAGGATCGGACAGGGTTTTTGTTACATATTTACTTAATAAAATAAATTATAAGTCTCTGGTAACTACAACCATTGCAAGAGTTAACACTGTAGTGTAGCTTAAGGTATATTTTCGCAAATATCAAAGAAAAAATTAAATGGTTCTCTCGCCATCACAAATACATTCTTTGTGATGAGTTCCAGCACAGGAAATAGTATATTATTTCATCCCATCAAAAGCATAAATGTGACAATGGGAACCAAGTTCAAAATCCGACAAAACAATTGAGATCTAAATGACCGCCAAGTTCTTTAGAGAATACTTTCCCTTTCCCTTTCCCGTTCCCTTTCCTTTCCCTTTCCCTTTCCCTTCCCCTTTCCCTTTCCCTTTCCCTTTCCCTTTCCCTTTCCCTTTCCCTTTCCCTTTCCCTTTCCCTTTCCCTTTCCCTTTCCCTTTCCCTTTCCCTTTCCCTTTCCCTTTCCCTTTCCCTTTCCCTTTCCCTTTCCCTTTCCCTTTCCCTTTCCCTTTCCCTTTCCCTTTCCCTTTCCCTTTCCCTTTCCCTTTCCCTTTCCCTTTCCCTTTCCCTTTCCCTTTCCCTTTCCCTTTCCCTTTCCCTTTCCCTTTCCCTTTCCCTTTCCCTTTCCCTTTCCCTTTCCCTTTCCCTTTCCCTTTCCCTTTCCCTTTCCCTTTCCCTTTCCCTTTCCCTTTCCCTTTCCCTTTCCCTTTCCCTTTCCCTTTCCCTTTCCCTTTCCCTTTCCCTTTCCCTTTCCCTTTCCCTTTCCCTTTCCCTTTCCCTTTCCCTTTCCCTTTCCCTTTCCCTTTCCCTTTCCCTTTCCCTTTCCCTTTCCCTTTCCCTTTCCCTTTCCCTTTCCCTTTCCCTTTCCCTTTCCCTTTCCCTTTCCCTTTCCCTTTCCCTTTCCCTTTCCCTTTCCCTTTCCCTTTCCCTTTCCCTTTCCCTTTCCCTTTCCCTTTCCCTTTCCCTTTCCCTTTCCCTTTCCCTTTCCCTTTCCCTTTCCCTTTCCCTTTCCCTTTCCCTTTCCCTTTCCCTTTCCCTTTCCCTTTCCCTTTCCCTTTCCCTTTCCCTTTCCCTTTCCCTTTCCCTTTCCCTTTCCCTTTCCCTTTCCCTTTCCCTTTCCCTTTCCCTTTCCCTTTCCCTTTCCCTTTCCCTTTCCCTTTCCCTTTCCCTTTCCCTTTCCCTTTCCCTTTCCCTTTCCCTTTCCCTTTCCCTTTCCCTTTCCCTTTCCCTTTCCCTTTCCCTTTCCCTTTCCCTTTCCCTTTCCCTTTCCCTTTCCCTTTCCCTTTCCCTTTCCCTTTCCCTTTCCCTTTCCCTTTCCCTTTCCCTTCCCCTTCTTATCGTGTCAATGGCAATAATCGTTATCTAAATTGTATTGCCCCACAATTTCACCACGTCTATGTAGCCTTTTGGTTGGCCTCCATTAGACCTTCTCTAGAACGATATGCAGTGGACGTTGGGCATGACAGCGGATCGTCAGAGTACCACTTCGAGAATAAGAAGCTCTGAACTCAAATTAGAATAAAATTTACTATTATTATTATTATGTAAAAAATTGTCTTTGTGATTCACCTTTGTAGAAATGTCATTAATATCATTATATAGGTTCCTTACAAAATTATACATTACATTATTTAGTCCACAACTGCGACATCAGCACTATGGTGAAAGGTGACTGATGTTGTATGTATATATGACCCCAAAATACCGGGTAGGTTAGGAGGCGTATATAAATCAATCAGTAAATTCGCGCGGTACAAGCAGGAATTCAAGTCACGGAGGTAAAAATACTGCTCTGATGTACGGAGTATCGTGCAAAATCAACATGAGGAACTCCCGCAGTCCACGTAGCTCTCAGATTCGAGACATATCAGCCAAAACACCTATGCTCTAGTACTTTCGTGTCTTCCAAAAACTGGCGAGTAAGTAAGAAAGCTGCTTTTTCAAATTTTTTGGCCATTTTCTGCCAGGTCCCAGCAGAAGCGGTAGACCCAAGAAGCGCAAACTTGATTTTACTAAGGATGATACGCGTGCCGATCGTCTCACAATCAAGAGATGGAAAATCCGGAAAGCGAATCAGAAAGAGGTTGTAGAGTCCATTATGCTAACTGTTTCAATTAAGCTTCATCTTCATTAAACATCGTCCTAAGTCACATATTTTAACCACATAGAGGTCAGTAAAAAATGCAATGTGAACATAGCCCTAGAATTTTTTTATGAGTGGTAAATACGTGTTAAATAAAACTATTTTACGATTCCAAGTTAAATAGCGAGCTGTTACATTCTTTTTGGAATTCTAGCATCGCTAGGTATGTGTATCACTTAAATACCGTCCAAGCATTGGAAATGTTGGAGGAATATGAACAGACAGAAGAACAATGGAGTATTATGTGGTAATATTGAAAATATATTCGTTTGCTTTAGCGTGGAAAAAAATATCTAAACAAATCGCTGCATTGTTTCTTCCGAAACAAATTTTAAATAACCATTTCAGATTTTTTGTGAATTATAAAATACCAAATTGACATACATATTTTGATTAAAAGTAAGTATTCTAACCAGTGAGTAGGTACCTGTATTCTGTATTAACTTGAGGTCTTTGATTTTGACAGAACTTTAAAATATTCCAATATCCGATTTATGTAACAATTAATTAGTATTTTTTTTTTTGTTGTATTATGGTTAGTTAAACAAATCTTAGCTTTGCCGACTTTCTAAGGTACGCTAGCTGTCTCATAATTGATAGGTGGAGTTTTCCTAATTGCATCCCTTGCTAGAGCAACCTATTATTATTCCTCAAGCGGATGCAGGATATCAAGATACCAAACCTGTTAGTGAAGGAATGCGGTGAAAAGTGGGAATAATACAATTACGAAATAGATAAGATAATGTTGTCGCTTAATTAAAAAAATCCGCCCCGTCAATGCTTCCCTAGTTGTCAACTTCAACGATTACCTACATAGTTCAGGGAAAACAAGGAAAAGACGTAAGTATTTAACCCTTAATAAATCATTTTTGAATCCAAATGATTAATTGATTGTGTTTTAGTTAATCAAATTTGTTGTTCAAGAGAAAACATCTGTTGCTTTCATATGAAACACTTAATCGACAGTTAACACAAACCAAACTCACCTGCAAGTAAAATCACGCCAAGATTATTCTTTTATCTTATCCTAGTTCGGGACAGAAAGGACCGAGTCACGGCCTACTGCCATCGTAGCAAGACCCTTTATCCTTATTTCTTAGTTCTTACAACAAAAGTGATAAGAGTTAAATATTCGATGCTCGAGGGTCCCTGAAGCTGGTTGCATCCGAGGCTTCGAGCAAGTAACTTGTCGGGGTCATAACCTGTTTGCGACCCCTCCCTTTGGGACCGGAGCTCTCGATGTACTCCAGTGACCCTGACTGATGACAATCTGACAACTTATTACAGAAAGTATAATTTGTAATTAAATATTAGGAATAGGAAATATTATTTAAAGTTAGAAAAGAAAGAAGAACATCTGAAATGTTTTTGCTAAATATATTACATTGCACTAATAAATTAAGTTAATTTAATAAAACGTCACTTAGATTTTCGCCCCTGACCTTTTCATTCATAAATCTGAATTCTGCTTTTTAAACTGTACTTATTTAGCTTATGTTTTTCTTCATAGAAAAGCTCTTTTTTTTCAAAGAACTGGCCCAAAGATTCTTCAGCAAATTTTATTTATTTCGCATTTAAATCCTACAGTCAAAGGAGCTTATTCTTAAAATGTAATGAAATGTTTACGACTGCAGTAAAATGTAATTTAATTTCATTCGTCCTATACATTTAGAAATAATATTCCCGTCCAGTTGCAGTGCGTATGTTGTTGAAGGCATAAAATTTAAATTGGCTGGAATTGTCGATTTGAGTTTGTTTGCGTTGCGTAGGGCATTTGATTTGTTGGAATGACGTCGAAGACGTGTTGTATTTATTGTACGTTGTACGTCGGGCCGCGGCGCGGACTGTGGACTGTGGATATTGTGAAGGCGCACAATGCCAGTGCAGCGGGCCGTTGTGCCTTGTGAAATGTTGCACGACTACTTTTTTCGTCTGGATTCTATACTCACGATACTCGTTTTTTAAGCCGTGAGTCCGAGATGTACAGGTTTATCTGTTTAAAATTTATTAACATCGAGAAACAATTTAAAACCTTTTCTTTAGACGGCGCATGAGCGATTCATGATGTATGGAAATATATGCTATTAAAACTTTTTGATTTTATTTTATAACTTATTTACTTAAAGCAAAATCGTTTGAAGATTTATACTTACTTATTTTGTCGGTATCATTACTGCAAATATGGTTATATACCTGAATTTTTAGTTTTATTATAAATAAACTCATAGCCAAAATTATTAGTTACCGAAATAGACCCAACCGTAAAATATAGTTCCCAGTTTTCCTAAAATATTTTTTTCATTCCTTTTCTTGTAGGTAGACGTTTTTCTAAGCATGAGGAAAAACTGGGAAAAAAGCTATGATTCAATATTTGTTAGTTCAAAATAATAGCTAACTGTTATGAAAAAATCTTTTTTAGGGTTCCGTACCCAAAGGGTAAAAACGGGACCCTATTACTAAGACTCCACTGTCCGTCCGTCCGTCCGTCTGTCGGTCACCAGGCTGTATCTCAAGAACAGTGATAGCTAGACAGTAAAAAAATTCTCAGATGATGTATTTCTGTAGCCCCTATAACAACAAATACTAAACACAGAAAAAATTAAATAATTAAGTAGGGCTCTCATACAATAAACGTGATTTTTTAAAGGTACGTATATTATTATCAACCACTACTTAATTTAAAATCGCGAGATAGCGACTCAATCTATAAAAAGTACATAGAGGTATATTGTTCAATGTGGTAGAGTCAGGTCAAATGCACCATTATGTTCACATGGCCCAGATATTACCAGTATTTATCCGTTTTACAACTTCAAAATTACAACGTTTATTTCATATAATTGCACCGACATGGGTATAACATTTAAACAGCAAGTGTTATGATACTGACAAAAATTATAAATAAGTAATTATTTAAAAATTATATATTTTTTAAAACAAGCTTTTATCTAAAGCTCCTCAAGACGAATCAAACAAGCCCAAACTCGATGGGGTTGCGTCGTTTCATTACAGAGTTCCTATGACCACCTTCCAGCTCCATCGTCAGATCAGCTCCATGTCATTATAATATTGCATTGTCACGCGATATCGTATGCGTGCAAAATTTTAGCTCAATCTAAAACCGGGAAGTGGGTTAAATTTATCTTACAGATTTGATTATAGACAGACAGACAGACCGACAGACATCGGGACAGGTGAAACTAAATAAATTCTTGTAAAAAAATATATTTCAAAACGTCCTTACGTCAACTAGTAGCTATGAATATTTACTCGTAGTTATTGTACCTATAGCGAAGAGGAAAACGTATAGTAAATTAACAACATAAAAAATTTGACATTTTACCACTGCATAAAATTGCAAGAGAAGGGTAAGTTATCTTGCTACCGATAATAAAAAAAAATATGTCAGTGAAAATTTCTTCAAACACTTCTTAGAACTTATTTATCCCTTTTTTAGAGGTGCTTGTAAGAGACGCATAATAACACTTTGCTTGCCTTGTCTCTCGGCTAGTCAGACCAATCACTAGGTATATACCATTCCTCTGATCAATTTTTTTTAAAGTATATTGCAAAACATGTTAGAAATGGATCTATCTAAGAAAGAATATTATCATCCAAGATTATTATAACTCTACTTTTTTTACATTAAATAATCCATACTAACTCATAACACTCTAAATGTAAAAGAATGTAAATAAAAACATAATTAATTACAAAACAAAAAGCTCTTAAAAGCTTTCCTTTCAAACGCGGGCTGGGGTGGCGCCCCTCTGTTATTATACCTACCGAACTAAATTTCATTCTAGATATATGTTGCCAACTTCCACCTACCCACTTGCCAAATACGTAATTTCCTGTTACATCGTATAGAAATATTTATTGGTTTTATTAAATTTACAAAAAATATGAGATGCGTGTAAGTTCATTTCTTTGTCAGTACAGTAGTCATAATACAATTTGTGAGAAAATTGTAGTTGCGGTGTAGATACCTACTACGTTATAACCGCAAAGATTATGGCAGCTATAAAATGTTTCTATTTTCTTTTTTTATAATTAAGTTAATATTTGTCTACTGAAGTACTCATTTCACAGAATATTGTCTTAACTAAAAGTCATTTCTAAAGGTCAAATTATATAGGTATCAAGATATACTCGCACTTGGGAACGTTCCATCCTCCATATTTAGTGAAAGAATTTCGAGGGAATCTACATAACGTTAAATTTAATTTCGGAAATGTTTGTTTGAATTTTTTCAGTTGTAAATTGGAGTAAAATGAAGGAGCGTCCCGGCGCGGGACGGAGCGGAGAATAACACATGGGGTGCAGCGAAGGGTGCGGCGCGGGGCGGCCCACTGAAAAGTGCGCGGGTGGGGCTGAACAAACTCGCGGGGACTCGCAACCGCGGCCCCGCACTTTACACATTTTTTTTCTTCCTATTTCAAGTCTGACATTATTAGGTATATGTAGTCAAATAACAAAAATTGTATTAAAATATCATTTAATTATGTTAAATTACTTAGCATTACTTTATTTATTTAAAATCTGTTAATTGAACGATATGTAATATCCAATTGAAAATATAAATCACTAAACATAAAAATAATTGAACTAACTAGCAACAACTAAGTACTTTACGGCTAGCAGATAGTATACACCTAACCGTATTTGAGAAAAGAAGCTAATATCTATGCCAAGCAAATAAGCCGTTTCACGTTCTTAAATTATAGTTGTTGTCAAAATAAAACATGAAAAACCATCACAGAACAGAACTAGTTGTTAAAACACAATGCATTACAGATAAGAGTGTACGATAGAAAGTGTGTCACATTCACGTTCGAATGAAGACGCATCCGGTCGTAAATCTTACGTAAACTATTCACGATAAGTAAAAATATGGTCATAAATGAATAAGGAAAACAGTGTTTTCTGGCGGACGGTGTTGGTCGTCCCTCCAGCATGTACTCTCAAATAGGGGAACAAGCATTTTAGCATTACCCCCGTGCACAACTCTTCCCGCGGGGAGGGGGTGGGCCCACGGCGACGTAAAAATCAATATGCTGGAGTTGTTAAATCACGCTTATAAACGAGCACTCGTCTTCGTTTCATTCGTCAAATTACTCATACACGTTATAAGTTTTCATTAACATTCCCATGAATACGAGAGCAAAAAATAATACGTTTCCACTTCCATGAATCTTGCTCCGCTTTCTTTCTGTTTCCTCTCTATTATAATATAACGATCAAAAGTTTTTACAATTTGAGTAAGAAATACACCACCAATCTGTACCAGAATCTCTTTCTTGCTGAAAAGGAAATAAAGATATAATTTTTCGCATTATATTCGATTCGACAGCATTAACAGCTTTACTTTCGTTGTCCATTATCAGATCGCAGCAACCCTTTGATCTCATTAATCGAAGCGGGTGGAATTAATTAAAAAAGGTCAACTGCTATATAGAAACAATAGCTTCCCAACCCTCGCCCGCCGCCATTCACGGAATACCAGTGAATAACATTTTTAACAAAAATAAAGTAATGAGTAATTAAAAAGGTAATACGTAAATTTTATAAACATGTAACGACCAATAAAGAAGTATACATATATTACATTATTTTGGCTTTAGTCAAATTGATTTTAGTATTAGATCACTTCGCACTGATTTGCAAGACAATTTTTATTTATTTTCACTTTAGTTTGGGTTTCGAAAATTTGAACATTTTGAATTTGCTTAGCTTGAGCGATATTGCAAACTGTACTAAATACTCAATTTAACAAGATACTCATTTTATGCTAATTTGATTATTTGAAATATTGTTCATAACATATAGTACTTTTCCTTTTTTAAACAAACTTATTTTCATATTATCTTTAACCGATAAATCCGCATTATGATAAATATCTACATACCTATACGTATAAATAAGTTATCTAGTTAGGGGTGGTAGCTTTCAAATCCGTACCATAAAGATAAATGATATCTACAATGTTTGTACTTATATGATAGTTCCCCGTCTGGATTAGTTTTCTATCTGTGGTTGTGTCTGGTTGCAATAGAGCAGGGAATTAAATCATACGAGCACGTGCGAGGCAAATGGATGTTTTGTAAGAGTTCTATTTGATATCAAATTGATTCCAAAGTGATCGAAATAGCCATAACAGAAGTAAATAACTCTTTACAATTCATATTGCTAATTATTCTCATATACTTTCTTAAAAGTCACACAAAGGTAACTTGTTAAGTGTGTATACACTTAAAAAATCTTTGAGAAAGCTCCAAACTTAGATCTTCTTTTTTCAACCAGTTTCAAAACAAGGAGAAGGTTATCATTTCGGTTGTACTTTTTTAAAGATTTCTTTTCATTGTCTTTCAGTTACTTCGCTGGATATATTTTATTACAGTTATCTGACAATTTAATAAGTCCTTTTATAAGTTCCCTTTAAAAGGTAGGTACTTCTTATATTTAAAAATTTCATTTTATACTTTACCTCAAATTGAAATACATCTTCCTACCTAGCCTTTATCATATAAATTTAATTATATATGTTTAAAAGTTTAATAATCATATATGTTTAAAAGTTTAATAATCATATATGTATCAATATCAAAAGACTGATCTTTTTATAATAATGATTAAACTCCATCCATGGTTCTTCTGACTAAATTTCCCCTCCTTCAGCTTTATCTAATAGTGGTGGTTCGAATTTTAGATAAACTGTCTTCTTTCTGCAGTAAAACTTATTTTTCGTATTTATTAAAACTACAGAGGGTTGACCATGATTAGCTTTTAAAAATACCGGTCAAGTGTAGGGTTACGAAGTTACAACATGGAAATTATTTTTTACAATCATATCTACAAGCTTCATCTAAGTATTCTTTCTCAAGGGCTTTTCGAAGTAAGGCGATTATGCTAACATAATCGTGATAGTTTTCCTGGAAATCCATTATATCATTCATTACATCATCAGATCGACTCAAACAAAATATTGCAAACAAAAAATTGCACGAGGGAAGTATAAGTCTTGCACGCACTTGTGCATACAAAAAGAGAAAACGCTACTTATTGTCATCTGATCTCAATTATTTTATAGTGTATTATTTAATAATTTCCATTTCATCTACTAGATAAACGATTCATCCCTTTTGCATTTGAAGCTAAAGTTACTGCTAATTCTCTTAAGACTGAAAAGTGAAAAAGAAAATCTCTAGGGATTAAAAACAATTTGAAAACTGAACACGAGTGTTATTTATGAAATATAAAAAATATTTTTCAGTCCTGCAAAAAAAAGAATAAATTTAGTTATGAAACAATAAATAATTGGCACAAACGCACAGACGTCGTACTGTTTTCAACATGGATGAATGTAGGTAAACATGTTTATGTCCCTCGCTTCAAAAAAAAATTAGATTAATTATTAAAACAGCGCGATATTCTTCTATATACTTCATTCAAAATAATCAATTACAGTAATTTTAGGTTATTATTGTGTCGACATTTAATTTTATTTGTGTAAATTTTAATACTTTTTCGTAAGTTTAAGGCGATAGTGAATATTAACTTTACTTATAAAATAAAAACATGCCGGACCACGCAAATAATATTATGAGTGAACATTTTATAAGAAGTTGGTGCTCTTCGAAAAAATATTTCTTAGTATTTATTGAATGAAAACGACATCAAATATTAGTATCTGTCGGTTGACCTCTGGTTATGTATTGTAGGTGTTCTACTTTTCTTTATATCCTGTTTTATGTTTGTAAGTTTTTCTCATAGATGGAGATGTAAATTAGAGTGTGCGTCTCGTACGATAATATTTTTTTCGCTATATGCATGAACTCCCTTCCCTCCCTTCACTCAGGATTCCACCGTAAAATCACTGGCTACGCTCGTGATTCAACTGTAGAATCCTTCGTTTCGATCTGGATTCAAAGTAGCGCCCTCGCCTTACAAATTAATATTACCTTTACCCCTTGTAGCACAATCTACTATGTTTAGCAAACGAATCACTAAATCAAAAAAATATTATCGTGAAAAATAATCTTCAATATTTTTAAAAGACCTATCTAACGATACTCCTTACTAAAGGATATATGAATTTTTATTTTTATTCTCCTTAAAAAGAATAAATTTTCTTAATTTTATTTCACCACTATATCGGTATGCCTATGCAAAAATTCTGATTTCTAATACTAAAAGTCCCTGAGTTAAGCCGCGGACGGACAGATTGACTGGCAGACAGATATGGCGAAGCTAAAAGGGCTTATGTTCTGGACTTCGGAACTCGAAAATGGTAAAAGTATATGAATAAAATTTTTACTTTTAAAACCCTGAAAATATATAAAGACGTGTGTAATTATTATAATAATAAATGTTTATATCTCAAACATGTTCGGAAATGTAGGCATTATTGTAGTAAAAAGAAGACACGAAGTTTCTAATTCTTGGCTCATGCATTTTTTTACTGGCCTAGGCCAGGAAAGTAATATGAGAATTCATTACTGGCCGCTGCTCAAAACAAAGACGACAAGAAGAGTATTCAGAATGACAAGACAGTGACAATGACGTTCCAGGTGACAGTTCTGTTTTTACATTTAGCAAAGACATTAGCCGTTTAATTTCATCACTTGTCATACATAAATTTCTACCAATTATAAAAACTGCACTAATTTAGCATTTATATGAATATGCCCACAATTTATTAAAATGTTTTACATTTTTTGCGTGACATATGACGGAGCTGTATGGGCTATGTTTCCTTTGCACTAAAAAAGTGGGGAAGCAGTTTCTTTCTTTCAAAGCACGTAGTGATTGATGGTATACTCTTTGCAGTAAATATTACATTTTTATGGTTATTTCTTTAATGATTTCCTTATATTTATTGAAAAAAGGACTATACATACCTCGGCGGGAATGGCATTGCCGGATTCGTTATTATTGTCTATGATTATGTCTTAATGATTAAAACTACTCATCCGGCAATGCCATACTTCCCGTCCTTTGCAGTAATGTACTAATCTGTTGAGCGTTTGAATTTATAAATACTCGTAAGATTAAAATGTAACTCATCCCTTTGACGTAAATGGAACAATAGCCTGGAGATATATCGAAAACTCACAAATTTAGTTTGTTTTACATCAACATTTTGATGGTTTGTGTAAAAGGTTTTGATGGTATGTGTAAAAGGTTTGATCAAAACAAAGTATAGGATCACATTTTCCCAGTCAGTGATACATTTGACTGAGCTCGTACTCGTGCCACTTTCATATCGCTGTCCATAAACGTAAAAAAATACAATCGAACATAGAACCTCCTCCTTTTTTGAAGTCGGTTTAAAAAGAATAACACTGAAGTTTAAAAGCAAATATTTTGTTTTTTATCCGTCAGGAACTGTTCGGTGTACGATTCTTGGCCTTTAGTCCGCCAGTTACAATTTCATGGGTTCATATTGACTCTCATAAAATTCTAAACCCTATTCTTTATCTTACTACCGATTACTGTTCATAATAATCACTCTTCATAATTTTATATTTCATACATTTTTATTACTACCAACGGAGCTCATAACAGTTAGTGATCTTTTTTTTATTAATACTGTTACTACCAAGAAAAAGTGAATATTTATTTTTTTCAGATTTTTTTTCTTTATAACATTCAATGTTCATATTGTTTTTATTAATAATGTTATTACTAAGAACATACTTCAACTCATTATATCGTTGATCAGAATAGTTTACTTTATAACAGACAATTATTATCATAATTTTTGTATTAATAACTCGCTTCGCTCACTCAGCTCGCGCGCTGTTGGGGTCACAGTTCTAACCAATCTTAAATACTTTTCTGGCAGCAATTAGTTTAATTTATCGATTTGAATCTATGACTTTTAAACCTCGACCAAAAATAAGAGGGGTTTTATTCGTTTGACGTATCTAACGGTGTCTGTCTACTTTTCTAACAAAATTCGTTTCTGGCGCTTCGCCGGCCACTGTTGGAGTCACAGTTCAGTATGCAAGCAAGCATGCAGTATGCAAGCAAGAATGAAGCATGCAAGCAAGCATGTAACATGCAAGCAAACATTTCTTGAAACAAACACAAGTATTTCTAGGTAGCTCCACCAGATGACTCCTTTCGTCGGCCCTCATTTCTCTCAGGACCTCCTTCGCGAGCTTTTGATTTCGCGCTAAGGAATAACACTCTATTATAGGGCAAACTTGAGCCACGTGGAGTTGGGGTGCTCTAAGTTGGATCTGTGATTTATGAAGATTTTAGGAATAATTATTAGTAGTGCATTAGTTGTAAACAAATATAATTATTATAGTAAGTAATAATTTTTGGGGTCAAAAACTATACGAAAATGCATATTAATAAAAAAAAAGTTTGATTATAGACATTATGATTTTCAATAATATGGATAAAAACATATTTATTTTTATATTTTATGATCATAACATTAAAAAATATAAAAATAAATATTAGAAGAAAACGAATTTATGAATAGCTTAAAGTTATTTATTCAATTGATTAGGAGTTTCAATCATTAGTATAAACAAATATTAGTAAAAAGTATTATATGTGAAATTATGAATTTCAATGTTTATAATTTTTAATGATTAGTATTTTAATTTTTTATGAAGAATGATCATTATGATTTTAAATGATATAAAAAAAATATTTTTGGACCTCCGATAATAGAAGTTGAAAAGTTATGTAAGAAAATGCGCACCCCAATTCCATGTAATAATTTTGGATGCTTGGATCGGTGCAACCGGTCCGGGCCAAGCTTTACCCTCGAATCCGGCTTCGCAGCGGCAATGGGTCTCGCCTCTTAGCCAGCTGTGAGCCGGAGTCGGGTTACTGGTTAAATGCCATACCGTCAGCAAGTATAGGTACCCTCTTGGAGAGAAATACATTTAGTTTAGCGGTCAGTCTACGATTAGGGGCTAGAACGAATGAGCCACATCGCTGTCGTTGTGGTGGGGATGTCGATCCCCTGGGTCACCACGGCCTGGCTTGCCGTCGCAGCGCAGGGCGTATTTCACGTCACGCCACCTTGAATGACGTCATCCGTCGGGCTCTTGCCAGTGCCGGTGTGCCAGCAATTTTAGAACCGAATGGTATCACGCGGGACGATGGCAAGAGGCCCGATGGCATGACGCTCATCCCTTGGAAGAACGGGCGGTCGCTTGTGTGGGATGCTACATGTGTAGACACTGTAGCTCCATCCCATGTACGAGCGACTGCTCGAAAAGCGGGCGCGGCAGCGACGGCAGCGGAGGCCATCAAGAGGCGCAAATATTCGGCTCTAGGGGAGCCGTATATATTTGTGCCTTTTGCAGTGGAGACCTTAGGGCCTTGGGGTGCGGAGCTCGTCAAATTTTTAAGGAAATTTCCGCACGCCTGATCGACGTTTCGGGGGACCCAAGGGCCGGCGCGCATTGTTGGAGTATACAAAAATAAATTTGTCTCTCTCTAACTTAGGAAGTTTATCCCTTTCTATTAGTTTGTTTATGTATGAAACAATAATTCTTTGTTATCGAAGTCCGAGTTACATATGGGTACGTCATCTAGGCTCTCTCAGAATTTAGTGTATTCCCGGCCCTTGCCATAACTAAGCGTCACACGCAAATAGTTATAAAACACACCGTTCAATTCTAATTGAAATAAATACTTAATGCTTTTTATATAATTTCGTCTTTCATTGGCTTCCATAATCCTACAGGTTATGGGCCCAGTGAAATAAAAATAAGATTAAAAATAAATCGTCGGTTAAAATAAAACAGACACTTAAGTGCAGTGCATTTTACCAAAACTTTATAGACAGCTCGTGGACTGTGAAAGTAATAGTGAATAAGTGACTTTATTATTTACTCATAGACTGTGAATTATTTTCTTGTAAAATAATGGAAACTTCGGATCCGTAATTTGCTGAATGAACTCGAGGTGCTTAATGTAATTGACGAAGAAATTCCTGAAGTACCGGATGCTGAATGGACTAAGAAACAGAGACTCGCAAAGAATACTATAATAGAGTATTTAGCGGATACTTTGTTGGGCCTCACCAATGAAGAAAGTACTGCGAAACATTTTTTTTAAAGCTTGATTCCATCTACGAAAGAAAAAGCATAGCGACACAGCTGGCATTAAGGAAACGATTACTAAATTTGAAGTTGGTAGAAGATAATCCGCTAATAAAACATTTCCAAATATTCGATGATTTAATTTGCGAATTGGTGGCTGCAGGTGCAAAGCTAGAAGAACCAAATAAAATAACTCATTTATTTTTAACCCTTCCTAAAAGTTACGAAGGTGTGACGACGGCGATCGATACTTTAGCAGAAGATAATCTCACTTTAACCTTTGTGAAAACTAGATTGCTTGACCATGAGATAAAGTTGATAAATGAAAGACGAGACACCAGTATGAAGGTTCTCCAGGCAGAGACTCTACATCAGAAGTCTAAAAACGAACCACGTAAACCATATATAAATAAAAATCGTAGTTCTGGAAAGAAGGGAGTGTCTAATAAGACATATACTAAAGCTAAAAATAATGCTTTAAAATTCTATTATTGCGGAAGAAAAGGGCATATGCAGAAGGACTGCTATTATAACAAAAGAGCCAAACAACGCTCTGAAAACAATAGAACAGTTCAAACTGTTAACATGACAGATTTAGAAAATCCTAATATCTCGGGTTTCGCATTTATGGCCGGTACATTCATATTAGATTCTGGAGCCTCGGAACATCTCACAAATAGAAAAGATTTGGCACAAAATTTCGATGAATTAGAAAAGCCACATATCCGTTGCAAAAAATGGTACATTCATAACAGCGACGAAGAAAGGATACATTACAGTAACAAGCAACTTGGGCGAAAATGGAGTGCTACAGGATGTTCTATTTTGTTCTGAAATTCCTTATAATCTGCTATCAGTGAAGAAAATGCAACAAGCAGGAATGACAATTATTTTTGCAAAAGACGGCGACGTTCAAATATACTATGAGGGTAAGATGGTAATAAAGGGTGAGTGTTTGAACAATTTAATTGGCACAAAGTTTATACTTCAAAAACAAGTTTTCACCACAGGTTGCTCATTAAATGCGGTCGTTAATAAGAATTACGAATTATGGCATCAAAGATTAGGCCATATTGGTAAATCTAAGTTTGAGCAAATAAAAAGCAAGCAAATGTTTTCTGATATTGAGAAAATAAATCAAATAACACCAAATGATAAAATTTGTGAAGCTTGCATAAATGGAAAGCAAACATGTTTGCCATTTAATAAGTCAAAACATAAAATTATAAAACGACCTCTATTTAATGTGCATAGCGATGTGTGTGGACCGGTCACTCCTTCAACACTTGACGGCAAAAACTATTTTGTGATTTTTGTCGACGAATACACCCACTACTGTGCGACATACTTAATAGCTCATAAATCAGATGTTTTTGCTACATTTCAAGATTATGTTGCAAAGTGTGAAACTCATTTTAACTTGAGGATTGTCAACTTATACTGCGATAACGGTGGTGAATATTTATCAAAAGATATAAAAAGTTTCTGTGTTACAAAAGGTATAACTTACCACTTGACAGTGCCGCATACCCCTGCTTTGAATGGGATTGCTGAAAGAATGATTATAACTATAACTGAGCGAAGTTGAGCCATGCTAAATGGTGCAAAGTTAAATAAGTCATTCTGGGGTGAGGCTGTTTTAACCGCGACGTACTTGTTAAATATCAGCCCCACTAAAGCACTTAAAACAGATAACACACCGTTTGAATTGTGGCATAGTAAAAAGCCACAACTATGTAAAGTTCTTAAGAGTTTTCGGTTCAACTGTTTATTATCTAAACAAGACTAGGAAAACCAAATTCGATGAAAAGTCATTAAAAGGAATTTTAGTTGGTTATGAACCGAATGGTTATAAGGTGTGGGACGTCGTAAATGAAAGGTTTGTTGTGGTCAGAGATGTGCAAATTGACGAGATTAATTTCTTGTCGAACAGGCCGTTGCAGTCTGAAAGTATGACTGAGAAAATCAACCATCTGGTTGATGACTCTGACGTGCACACTTTTAGGAAGTTGTGCAAATCTGATAAAGAAAAATCAGATGAGTCCAAGCAAACTAAAATTATACCGCCACAAATAAGGCTACCGACAGACAGTAGATTGCAAAATAATTTGACTTTACCTCGGGGTGAATCAGTTTCACATAATCTTAGGAGAAGTGAAAGGATTAAAAATTTACCTACTAAATCTTGTAATGAAAATGAAGGTGATATTTCTGTGAACTACCTTTTATACGCTCATTCTTTGATCTGTGAAATACCTACTTCATATAAAGAGATTGAATCTAGCAATAATAAACTTTTATGGGAAAATGCTATCAATGAGGAAATTAAAGCACTAACTGAAAATAAAACTTGGACACTAGTTCCAAAACCTGTTGACAGAAATATCATCGACTGTAAATGGATATTTTCTATAAAAAGTGACGAGTTTGGAAACCCCCTTAAGTATAAAGCTCGTTTAGTGGCTCGTGGTTTTAGTCAAGAGTACTTACTTGACTATAATGAGACATTTGCACCTGTTGCAAGGATTGCAAGCTTTAGATTCATATTAGCCTTTGCGAATCAATATAATTTACTTGTTCATCATATGGACGTAAAAACAGCATTTTTGAATGGGAAATTAAAGGAAGAAATATATATGACAATTCCTGAAGGAATCCCAAGCGCAGATAATATGGTTTGCAAATTGAACAAATCATTGTATGGTTTAAAACAGTCTGCACGGTGTTGGTTTCAAACTTTCGAGGAAGCATTGATCGAAAGGGGATTTCGATACTCATCAGCAGATCGTTGCATTTACATCTTAGATACAGGTGATATAATGAAAAATATTTATGTGGTACTTTATGTCGATGATATAGTTATTTCAACAGCAAACTTAAACGTTATGAATACTTTCAAAACATATTTAATGAACAAATTTAAAATGGTAGACTTAAAGGAAATCAGATGTTTCTTGGGGATTAGAATTCAACGGCAAAGTGATAAAATTACGTTGGATCAAACCACATACGTAAATAAAGTCTTAGAAAAATTTAATATGGCTGATTGTAATAGCGTTGCTACGCCTTTAGAAACTAAAGTTGATTATGAAGGTTTAAATTCTAGTGAACGAACTGAGGCCCCTTGTAGGAATCTTATCGGATGCTTGATTTACATTATGGTGTGTACCCGACCCGACCTGAGCTTTAGCGTAAACATTCTCAGTAGGTTCACTAACAAAAACAATAGAGCGCTTTGGTCACAATTAAAAAGAGTGTTACGTTACTTAAAAGGGTCCAAAGATTTAAAGCTGACTTACACCCGGAGAACTAATTTAAACAATGACACACTGAGCGGCTTTGTTGATTCTGATTGGGGAAGTGATCAAATTGAGAGAAAAAGTACCACGGGGTATTTATTTAGATTATTTGAGAACTGCAGGTCAATATGCTGGCAAACAAAGAGGCAGCAAACAGTGGCTACCTCATCATGTAAAGCTGAGTACATGGCTTTGTTTGAAGCAATTCGAGAAGCTTTATGGCTAAAGTCTTTAGTGACTAGCATTAGCCTTCAAATACCTGAAGCCATACCTGATTATGAAGATAACAATGGGTGCATTGGTATTGCTAGTAATCCAACAAGTCACAAAAGATCAAAAAATATCGACATAAAATATCATTTTTCAAGAGAACAGGTGGAGAAAAATGTTGTTAAAATTGTGTATGTATTTTCAGGTAACCAGTTGGCAGACATACTTACCAAGCCATTGCCTTCTGTGCGTTTTACTGAATTGAGAGAGAAGCTCGGTCTACACTAATAAAATTAAACATTTGTTTCATTTAATTATTTTATTAATGCAATATTTTATTTAAGATTTGAATACCTTAAATGGCTTGATTAGGTTTTACTGGGTTTCCCTAATCCTGCGCAACAAATGTTGAGCCATGGTAATATATGTACTCCCAGACAAAGAAAGGTGTGTTGCATTTTATTGTAATAACTTTAGGATCATGATTTTATAATTTTTGTTTAGAATTTATTTTTGAGGGGGCATGTTGGAGTATACAAAAATAAATTTGTCTCTCTCTAACTTAGGAAGTTTATCCCTTTCTATTAGTTTGTTTATGTATGAAACAATAATTCTTTGTTATCGAAGTCCGAGTTACATATGGGTACGTCATCTAGGCTCTCTCAGAATTTAGTGTATTCCCGGCCCTTGCCATAACTAAGCGTCACACGCAAATAGTTATAAAACACACCGTTCAATTCTAATTGAAATAAATACTTAATGCTTTTTATATAATTTCGTCTTTCATTGGCTTCCATAATCCTACACGCATTTCGGACAGCGTCTAAGTATTGCTATTCAACGCGGAAATGCCGCCAGTCTCTTGGGTACTTTGCCCTGTGACGGCAGTGATTTGGCCTCCATTTTTTATATAATTTAATGTAAGTTTTTATTATTTAATTACTTTTATTTTATTTAGTTTTAATTGAAGTAGGTAGTATTTTAGTTTGTTTAGTTTTATATATTTTTGTGTGTTTAATAATATTTACAAAATTCTGACGAAACACGAAATTTTTCGAGATACATCAAGAAAATAGAAGCACTGTATAAAGAAAAACCAGAAGGTGAGTGTCGTAGAACTAGTTACTTTCGTAGTAAATTATTAATTCGTGACGGAAAAATCTTACACTTATTAATTAATAATAATAATCAATTAAACTTTTTTTTTAATTTTCGGTATGTGCTGGGTTCGATCTGGGAACAAATTGAAGTATAAATAGCATACGCTCTCCCGACTGAGCTATCGACGATATAGTCGAGTTTATGAAATTATCTTTCACTTTAATTCGTGACGGAAAAATCTTACACTTTTTTCGCCTAGCCTCCATCCGCCAAGTCCGTACCGTCCGAAAAGGAATTTTATTCCAATAAATCTCACAAATCGACGTAAATACAGTTTACCGGCCTTTAATTGACGGATAATATAACATAATTATATATTTATATGTAGGAACGCCTTTTGTGTTTCAGGGAGATCGATTATGATGTCGCTGATTTTTCTCGCGTGGTTTTCATGAGAACGTCATCATCACACTATAATCACACTAACATATATAATATTATAAAGGCGAAAGTTTGTGAGTGTGTATGATTGTTACTTCTTCACGCGCAAACAGCTGAACCAATTTTGATAAAATTTGGTATACAGGAAGCTGACACCCTGGATTAACACATAGGCTACTTTTTCCGCAGGTAACATCGCGGGGCGCAGCTAGTTGTAGAATAAATACCAGACTGTGAATATCCATCAATATGAACCACTTTCCATGAAAATTCGATTCGTAAAAGTAAAATCTTACAGAAAGAAGTACGTGGAGATAAGTATCGAGCCTAAGAGGAAATGCCGGAGTTTTAGAAATTATTTTTATATTACGTTTATGAGGTAGTAATTAACGTTATATTCAGAAATTTAAAAAAATATGATATAACTACACATTTTTTAGTAGACATACGGTATATAAACGTTGTTTCTATTGATGGGTATATAGAAAATCTGAGATCTTTTATTATTTCAAAAATATAAAAAGATGGCAATCCTATGCGAAAGTTTATGTGGATGTTTGTTTTGCTTTTACACCAAAGCTGCTGAACGCATTGGAATGAAATTTAGCAGGTAAATACCTGGCGTAAGACATAGAATACTTTTCTCTCGGGAAAATGGTAGGTTCCTGTGAGGTTGTCAACCTCGTGGCACCTACCTGGGCAAGGCCGCGGGCATCGCTCCGTCTATACAAAAAAAGCAGATGTAGAAGTAGTTTTACCATTCCTAAATGTCATCTGATCTTTTTGATTTTTTAGTATATTCTTGACACAATAAAAAAACTAAGCTTTCTTTTTTTCAAAATTTGCAAATATATTTTTTTATTTTTAGGGTTCCGTACCCAAAGGGTACTATTAGTAAGACTCCACTGTCCGTCCGTCCGTCCATCTGTCTGTCTGTCTGATATTCTAATTTCAATAACCAGCAATAAGGTATGCCTATTTTGAAGTTGTTTTAGAGTTCCGTACCCAAAGGATAAAAACAGGACCCAATTACTAAGACTCCGATGTTCGTCTGTCTGTCTATCCGCCTGTCTGTCACCAGGCTGTAGAATCAACCGTGATAGCTAGATAGTTAAAATTTTCACAGATGATGTATTTCTGTTGCCGCTATAATAACAGATACGAAAAACATAATAAAAAAAAAATATAATTTTCCATACAACAATTTTATTGTATTTTTGGTCGATATTAAGGCAACAGGTAGACTCTTGAAATATTCACAGAATGTTTAGTTGTATTTTCATTTAAAAATAAATAATTATATAAAAATAAAAATAATATTTAAGGGGGCTCCCATATAACACGTGATTTTTATAAATAAGGGAACAGAACCCTTCGTGCGCGAGTCTGACTCGCACTTGGCCAATTATTTGTTTTATGATTATAAATATACTAAAAAAGGATTGGGCGGGGCACGTTTGCCGAATGCATCCTGATAGATGGGCCACTTTGGTAACAAAGTGGACTCACGAAGATAGCCAAAGGAAGAGAGGTAGGTCCCGAAAGCGTTGGTGTGACAACTTGCAACCGTTTATTTTTAACGCGAAATGAGAAAGATTACCTTCTTACTTCAAATAAAACCGTTATCGGAAACTTTGAAGCTATAAACAACATTTAATACAGCTCAGACCATAGACCCCTTCGTAGTCGACTAGCATTCAAATTAAAAGTTCAAAGGCAACAGCAATTTAAAAGTATTAAGAAACTAGACAAAATTACCCTTTTAAACAACTACGAACAGCTTAACGATGAGCTCGATGACAACTTAGATTCACTAGAGAGCACTGCCAGTTTGAATGCTGATGGTCAATATATATAATGAAAACTAGGTATAAAAATTGAACAGAAAAATTAAGATTAGAAAACATAAAGTTAATAAATTTATAGAAAAAAAAACGAAAAGTATATACAAAAGTAATAGAGAGACAGCAATTCAAAACAAATATTCATATCATAAAGTACAGATAATTAGATAGAAGAGTTAACCGAAGTATTAGGAAAGATATAAGAAATTATAATAACAAACTTCGCATTAGAGAAGAACACGTCACTTAAAATAGAAAAACAAAGAATAGATCGAGGAAAACCGTGGATATCTTGATTCAAAGATCAACTAAGAAATAAGCAACAAAATAGGGACATTATTATAGACTTATGCACCAATTTCTATTGTTCCAAAAGAAATCACACCCAACCCACATCAGAATATTATTGTGAAGATGATATTTCACTAATAACAGAGGAAGAACTGTTATCAGCAATCAAAAACTAAAATACAATAAGAGTCCCGGCCCCGATGGAATTTCCACCACAATTCTCAAACTGGGAGAACCGACACTTTTACCTCATATAACAACCCTTTTCAATACTATTTTACGTACGAGAGAACTATCTGAAAGTTTCTGCCACGCTCATATATCTTTATTGCATAAAAACAGTGTTTAATTAGAAATCGGAAATTATAGAGCAATCAGCTTGGTATCACACCTAAAGCTTGCAACAGCGTCTTCTATCTCATAATATTCGACTCACTACAAAACCATGATAACAAACCTACCTACATAAATCTTATCCGCAACACATATATATGTCGGAGAAAACATATTTCCCTAGACATCGTCAACCATCAAGGGTCTAGTGGGCGTATCAGGGTCATATGCGAGCACAAAATAAGTAATCGCTTTTCATACAATTTTATTCCATGTTATTACAATGCTCTGTCACTTCACTGTTACAATTTGTGGTTTATAATTTGAAAGCCATTGAATTAATTCTGAGCAGCGGGTTCAGGACACCGATCTCACTTTTCCAAGTACCAAATATCTTCAGGATCCACCTCGATCCAAAATTATCATTCAAAATGTACGCTACATACCACAGCAACACAATCGACGTTCACCACGAGAAAAATCAAGATGGCGCTCGGACCTACTCCGGGCTTACCCTCTGCTCTGATCGGCAATGACTTAAATTGCAGAAATCATAATTTTTAATTAATTGGTAGGAGTCAAAACAAATTCATTTAATTTAATTTTAGAAATCAAATTAAATTAAATGAAGATTTAACAAAATATTCAACTTTTAACATTAAACGTTATTCAAACAGCATTTGAGTCGACGTGATACTTCCTCCGATATAAAAGCAGTTCTGCTTCTATCAAACTCCAATCCCCAGGTCCATCATTTCGTATTAATAGAGGCGTAAAAAGGGCGACCCTTTATCCCCTAAATTATTTAATAGTACCTTAGAAGAGATATTAAGGGAAAAAGAGCCGAGGTGGCGAGACATGGGAATTAATGTAAACACAGCCCATCAGTTGACAAACTTGCGCTTCGCTAACGATATAGTTCTATTCGCTTCGTGAGCAGAATAATTACAATCAATGCTAGAAGACCTCAGCGAGCCTTCGTTCTGGACTCCGGATGAACAAGTCAAAGACCAAAATAATGACAAACAATACTGAATATCAGGTTGTTGTAGAGGGGGAAGCAATTGCATATATCCAAGAGTACGTTTATAAAGGCGAAATAGTTTCATTTCAGTCCAGACAAGCTGACGAGATCAAAAAAGGGGTAGAAATGCCTGAAAAAGCTTTTTGTCTATGAAAGATCTAAAGAAAGGCAAATTTCCACTGCACCTTAAAATAAAGCTCAAGGACATGTGTATTCTTTCCACCCTCACGTATGGAGCACAAACTTGGGCTTTGACCGACATCCAAAAGCATATGCTGAAAGTTTGCCAGCAAAGCATGGAGCGTAGTTCTCGGCGTTTAACTCTCCTACCGCTTACGAAACACCACTCTGCGCTTAAAAACCAAAATAATACTTAGATGTTGCAAAAAAGCAAAAAAAGCTAATTAAAAATGGGACTGGTAAGGCTAATTAAAAATGGGGCACGTAGTCAGGATGTGTGCTCAGACTAATGGACCAATTGGATCCCAAATGGCAAGCGCCAACGTGGCCGCCCACGGACACGTTGGTGTAATGATCTTAATAAATACAATAAAAACTGGCAATCAATAGCACAAAATCGAGAGTCATGGAGAAGTGAGAGAGAGACCGTTGCACAATAATGGGACATCGATTGCTATTAATAATATAAATAAATATAATTATGTTTATTAACTTGTTCGCAAGCATTACACGTTATAATGTGTCAACATTGTATTATATTATATTCGGTCGGTTATAAATATAAGACAATAATAACCGACCAATACTGTGAAAATGGGTTTCTTTCGGCGTTTCTACTCGGCAGTGGTCGTTGCGAAACACTGGTATCGGTAGCTTTTCTCTAGAAATCAATTAAATTTTAATATACACTACACGTAATGTAAATTATACTTATTTACATGTAAAAGTGTCTAATTGCTGTATAAACTTTGAATTCTGAATTTTGAAGTGGCACGCGATCGAGATATTTGGAAGTAGATGGGATGACCTTTGCCCAGTAGTGGTACAGTAGAGGATGATTAATTTTTTTTTGCATGTTTTGAATACGGGAAACTTATAAACTTATTCTTTTATTGTGTAAATAACATACTAAAAAATATTGACATCAGATAACATTTAGGAGTAGAAAAACGTTTTCTCTTTTTATGGCAGTGTGCGCGCTATTCTTTCTTCTAAAATTATGAAATTATTCTCAAACTCTAAATACAACAAACATGCCTAAAACATTTATGCGTCTAATATTAAAATTAATATGCAAGGGAACATAATTAATTCAAATGAATATACACACCCTGTTTCACAAAAACAAGGGAGTAAGGAAAAGTATACATATACATATACACATGTAAATTGTGTGTGTAAACAACCTACGTCAATAACACTGATGTACATACACACTCCTCGGAGCTCTGCGTTCGTTTTGATCAAACTTGCGATGCTCTCCTTAATTTATCCGAAAATATTACTAGAACTTTCGGTTCATTTGAAATGGCGTCCAAATTTGAATATCTGTGTATTCATAATAATAAATAAACAAACGTATATATAATATGTGGAACAGAAAATAACATAATATGCATGAGTTGTCGGTATGGTTGTGAATTCCATTTCGACAACTAATAATAATAAACTTAAAAACTCCTAAGGTTTTATCATAGCATAGCATAGAATATTATCACTATTCATTTATATCTATTTTATATCTATGAAATATATTTCCTGTCTGAAAAACTTAACATTTTTGACAAATGTTGATTTGAAAGAGGTCTGTCAGGCTCGTTGCAAGTGGAGGTCTATATAGTAGTTTGCCTACCCTTGTGGGAAACGTGATAGTATGTAAATGTCCGCATATAATAGAATCCGTTTAGTAGGTACTTAATTTGGGTATATAATATGATAAGATATAGCCTAGTTCGATCAAGCGCAAAAAAGCCACTTAATGATTCTAATCTGATATGTTAAATTACACAAGTTCAAAAATTAAATTACAAAAATTAAATAAGTATATAAAGTAAGAAAACAAAAAGGAACTCGCGATTCAATTAAAAGTTTATCCCATTTATACAAACTGATTTCTGAACGGGGTAGATCTTGTGCCTTGGGTATTGTACTGAATTCTTATAATATTTTAAATATATTATTACCGTATTAATTCCACTAAAAAGGAAAAGTTATATAATATATGTTATTATCGCGATAAAACATGAAATAGTTACCTAAAAGTAAAAAGTAATATTACTTGTCCCGTTAAAGTGGGTCACCCCCTGGCCCCCGCGGGCCTGCTCCCACGCCCTCCCCCTCGCGACTGTCCCCACTCCCCACACCACCCCCAACATTCATTGTGCCGCAATATATTTCTTTTTATGTGCAAACAGAAAAGTCATTTATTTAAATTTTCTCACGAATTCGCATCGCAATTTTATTTTATTATATTATCTGTATCGCATTTAGAGTGCTCCGCGAGTACCCATAACATTGCTTGATCAGTGCTTTTTACGGTATTTGACAAGAAAAAAGCTTAAATTGAATACTTAGAGGAATACCTACATACGTGATTAGTTACATAAACAGGGTTGCTTGTTTAGAGGCACAGTTTCATTTAAATATTAGGAAAGACTGTCCTGCTTCAAGCCATATCATGCTTGTGTCCCCAAATAATTGGATTCGGAGCTCAACGTGGTAGAGAATATTTAACTTAATTTCATTGCGAAGATCACAATTTCCGCAGACAATCCTGGGAAAAGTTGAAGCGAAATATACCCGGAATATTAGATGGAAAACTGGTAGAGCTTACTCATTTATAGAGAAAGTGAGTGTGTAAGTAATACTTAGTTATTTTTTGATCTTGTATTTATCAATATTTGGAGATCTATTTTGATGAGGCCATGAATGCATGAAATAATCTGTATAGTCCTTAGATTATGTTTCGTTTTATTCTCAACCAATCCTTGGGATTAAGACATAAAGTATCTGCATCTGAACCTATATCATTTAATTGAGTGGTTAACATAACTATTACGGTAATAATTATGTTGAACTTTTACAACACCCTTATTTTCTCATACGCTGCTTGGATAAAGCGAATACCGTATTATTCAAAAGTAGGTTTTTTTTCTAGTTTAGTTATAAGAACATAATATTACGCGCAAAAAAAATATACTTCATTACTCAACACGTAATAAAATTGAGCAACCTTTTCCGACTCGATTCACATGTCTCATACAAGTAAAACATAGTCCTCTGGATCCTATCTCTGTGGAATAACATAAATCTGATGACATGTTCGTACTCACTGGCAGATTTCAATCTCTATCAGTGGCAAATATGAAGCTGCTATAAGATTTTTTGTTCCTTTCCCTAAAATTGAGGACAAATAGACATTGTTGGTTTTAGAGTTATCCATTCGCTGGTGCTCCTCTTATTTAGGTTTACATACTAGGTTTAGTTACTACCGTGCTAGCGAGACTAACGCAGAAGTATAGGTATATTAGGTCCGTCTAATTCTGCCTTATATGAGGTCGGCATACCATGTTAGATTTTCCCTTTATACTGTCTTCGGTCAGAATATCCTGACGTACTATAATTAATAATACGAACTAGCAAAATTGTATCCGTAAAAAGTACTTATTAATATTTGCTAAGTAAAATACTCGTATGATATACGTATAACTGCGTTCAATCACAGTACTCGTTGGTCGACCGAACTTATTCGAAGAAAAACATAGAGAAATATAAAAATAATAAGATACTTATAATAGAAACAAATTATATAGAAATTGAAAACATATGAACAGCTAGTTTCATAGCACCGTCATCGTAGCCTCGTAGCACTTTTCGTAGCACACTGAAATTATTCACGCCTTTATACCTTATGGGGCAGCAGACATAGCATTTTGGTTCCTGCTATTGTAAGCAGACCAGTAGGTAGCGTGCATTTCATACAGACACATAGAATGTGTCTACCCTGTGCCACCCTAGTATTACATCAGATACTAGCGAATTTATTAAGCTTGATATGCAGTCGTGCTCGTAACTTAGTTAAGATACTACCCTGTCACAAATGCCTGAAGATACTACTCTGCCTACCCTGTCAAAAATATTTGTGCACGTCACTGAAGCAGACAGAGCCCAGGGCCGCAAGGTTCAAAGGCCACTTTTAACGTGTTGGTAGGCAAGAAGGTAGAAAAACTTATCAAATAGTGATGGATTGCAAGACGCATCATTCCCTTGGTAGTCTTCTACGATCTGCGCGGGAAGAAAAACAGGACATTCTTCATTTTTCTTTTCTCCCTTCTCTCAGACCAGCGTGGTATTTTTCATCGCATCTACTCAAAAAACGATGTTTTCATCCCAAAACATTTGGAGCTAAAGTTACTGGTTATTCTCTCGGGACTAAAACGTGAAAAAGAAGATCTCTAGGGATTAAAACCAATTTGAAAACAGAACACGAGTGTAATCTATGTAAAATCAAAAATAATGTTGGCAGTCCAGCAAAAAAAGAAGAATTTCTTTTTAAAATAAAAAATATTAGGCACAGATTTCGTGATTTTTTAAATTTGGAATACATATCGTCTTCAACATGGATGAATGTAGGTTACGTTTTTATGTTCTTTGCTTGGGAAAAAGAAATAAGTATAATTAAAAAGCGCAATTTTTCTCTTTGATTACAGAAGTTTTAGGTTATTTGTACTGAAATGTAATTATTTATGTAAATGTGAATACTTTTTAGTGAGTTTAAGCCAACAGTGAATAGTTATCAAGTTTACATAAAAAAATAAAAAGATATGAAGGACCACTAAAACAAACTTATGAGTGAACATTTTAAGTTGGTGGTCTTCGAAAAAATATTTCTTGGTATTTATTGTATGAAAACGACACCAAACTAAGGATTGTCTGTTGAAGTCTGATTAAGTATTGTAGATAGGTGTTCAACTGTACTTTATATTCTGTTTTGTATGTGCTAGTTTTTCTCATAGATGGAGATGAAAAGTAGAGTGTGCTACTCGGGTACGGTAATATTTTTGTCTCGGGCGATATATATGAATCCTTCGCTACACTCAGAATTCCACCGTAGAATCACTCGCTCCGCTCTTCAACTGTGGAATCCTTCGTTTCGCTCTGGATTCAAAGTAGCGCCCTCGCCTTCAAAATATTACCTTATCCCCTTGTAGCACAATCTACTATTAATTGATAAGTAACATGAGAAATATAATATACAAGTGAATGACTGATGTACGATTGTAGACATGTAGTGGATAGTATTTTTTTTTTTAATCCGACTTCAAGCTAAAACTACACTACCGATTTTGATATTTCTATGGGACCACCTTGCTAATATGTCTTTCAAAAAAAAAAGAATTTTCCAAATTGGTCTTCGAGTAAACCGTGAACATAAAAAAAATACTGACGAATAGATAACCTCCTCGTTTTTTTAAAGTCAATTAAAAAGCTGTTTAAGTACTACAAAACAATGAGCTTAAACTTGTTTTTTCAATTGCTAATTATAATATAGAAAAGGACACAAAATATTCTTCTAAAGGTTTACTAAATGCTCATAAAACATTGGCTTACAATTTTTGTTTGTATACAAAAAAGGTTTCCTCGTGTTACGCAAATAATTAATCTAAGCTCTATAGTCTTGTAAAATGATAAAATACTTTCCATCTGTGGTCGACTCTAATGTCAGGAGACAGGTACTCTTCCCCGTAAAAGTGGTGGCGTATCTGGGATACTGCTTTGTGATATCCCGGTATCCCAGCAGAAGAAGCGGAGAAAATGCTGCAGTGCAGTTTGTTGCCACTTCTTCTGCACTAGCGCTTTGGATGCCGCAGTAAACTTAGCTCTAATTGAAGTAACTTTTTGACGTAATCAATTATGCAAAACAAAGTGACAATTATTAAGAGATACTTAAGTTACGGCGACGGACAGGGAACTTTTTAAAAACTAACTTTTAAGTTTGAATGAGAGAACTTTATTGGTAGAGAGCTAATTACAGACTGAATTAAAACTAACTTAACAATCGACGGACGAAATGCCATGTCAGTACAACACGGTGGCCCGGCATCGCGTGGGCAGTACTGAGAATATGCACTATGCATTGATAAGGACTATGTCTTTGTGTCGAGCATCCTGCATAACTCCTTCCTCCCTAAGTTCGAGATTATCCCTAGGATCATCTCGACCTTTGGTCTTACAAAGTTTTGCCCAAAGCTTATATCTATAACATAGAACAGACAAAACTAGAGCTAAGATTATAATTAGGTTTCCTATAGCTACACTTTTCACGACTCTATGAGACGTTTCACTGACACTTTCAAAACTTAAACTGCTTTGCCGCACTAAATAGTTCAGGAACTGGATATCGGCCGAATTGATCCCGTCGAGGTGGATGGTCTTCGGTGGCTCCAGAACTTCGTTCACTTTAGGTAAGTGAATTAAAGGTAAGTGGTTATCAAATATTGTCTTTCCTTCAGCCATGTGTCTTTTCAATGTGATTTCTTTTATTTTAACATAACAATCATTGTTTAAGGTTAACAGGTAAGTCCCATGGATGAGTTCGTGAGTTGTTCCTTCTTTACAGAATTCGGTAAGTATAACCTCATCTTTTGTATAAACAATCCAACGGTTTAGTTCTATAGAATCTATCTTTAAATCGTTAATGATGACTGGTACAGGGTTGCAGCTCGAGGTATTGACTGAAAACTGCATAAGCTCGTCGATACATTCATCTTTCATATGAGGTAAGAAGTCATGCTCATTGCATAAGAACCGATCTTCATCAATTTCAGAACATGCCTGGGAGAGCGACCTTGTTTTCAACTCCTTCACAAGTACGTGTGAATATTTGGGAAGGATAAGGGTAGTTTTGGTTCTATCATTATTTAAAATAGGAAGTGGAATTAATTTATAATAGTTATATATTTCATTTAAGATTAAGGGTATATGTATAACAAACTTTATCTGATTTTGCTTGATATAGGCTTTTAATTCGGTACATAGTTCTATCTTTACAATATTGTTAGGAGTGGCAGGGAACACTAACTTATCTGTAAATTCTATTTCCTTTAGTATTGATAGAAATTCTTCTGGATTAACAATAGATTGATGTAATACTCCGACTTTACCAAAAGCAATAGCGGTTTCTACCTCATTAAGCCGAATGTAAAAAGTTTGGAAATTATTTAGAAATGACATATAGACGTGTGTAATTTTATCGACATTTTGACTATTCTTTGTCCTATTTAAGTAGCCTTCTATTTTGAAATTATTCTCGATTTTAATAAAATCGCTTTTAGTAGAGTTGGCAATATTAGAATATATATCCATCATTTCAGTGACTAAAGTCATTTTCTCGCTTAAGGCATCTTGTTTAGTTTTTACATTACTAATTAACTCTTCAAATCGCAAGGCATCATCGTTATCCAGATTACCGGTAATTGTTTTTATCAAAGAACCTAAAGGATTTAATATACCACGTCTAACTCTTGGTGAAGGAAGTAATTGTCTATATTTATCTGTTATGTACACTGTTCATAGTAAAATCAGTTTGTAGTTCTACGTTTTTAAAATCCATATCTAATAGTTTAGGATCAATATATTTTTGAACTTCCCTTTTAAATGTTACATACCTATTTTTGTTTAATTCTATCTGATTCTTAATTTTACCTAAATCTAAAATCTTAATTATAGTCCATTTATCGTAACCGACGACTGCTTGACCTTCTTTGACTGGCAACAATCCGGGATTCTTGTCAATCCGGTGCAACAGAAGTGCCTGGCCTTGGATCATCGTGACTGCCAGAAGCAATAACCTGTGGAGGGCGTTTAATGTCTTTTATTGTAATTTTAGTATCACGATTATTAGTAATAACCGGAACAGTATTTCTGTTGACTGGACCAGTAACTTGAGCCTTCTGATATCTTGGTTTATCTTTGCTACGCCTAGTATTTACCCCTTTTATAAAAATTTCTTCTCCTACATCGATATCAAATTCTGTTTCACCTCCACGTCTATTAATTATTGCTTGTTTTTATCGGGTCATTTTATCAGTTAAAAATTCATATAGGTGTTTAGTTTTTCTTACATGCTCTTTTACAAGTTGTTGGGTAAACTGTTTGTCAAAATCAACCGAAAAAGCGGTATTAGACTCGGTATGGCCGAAAACGACTTCAAAGGGCGTTAGACCTGTAACTGAGTGTATAGTGTGATTGTATGACATAATAGCGTATGTCATAACTGAAGCGGCATCCGTTACTTTACGTTCATATTTTGCTATGCGATATATTTCTATTATTGTAGAATGGAACCTTTCCACTAAGCCCATGGAATTCGGGTTGTGGGGTGTACACCCCACAACCCGAATTCCATGGGCTAAGGCCATACGTGTAGATTTATTTTATAAAATGATAACATTTCTTTCATTAATGAATTATTGAATTCCCCATACAAAGAGAAGTATTTAATTAAGGCGCGGACAACTTCAGGTGTGGACTTATTAACAATTTCCATAGCTTGGCCTAGCTTACTAAAGGCATCAATAATTGTAAGGTAAATTTTTCCTTCTATTGTAAAAGTATCGATAAATAACTCTTGAAAGGGTTTGGTCTGGGTTTGTGTAAGTTGTAACTCAGGCTTTAAAGGTTTACGGTCATATTTCATTTTTCGACAAATTTCACATGAATTAATAACACTTGCTACAACTTTATCCATATCATGCCAATAAAAAGTGCGTCTTAGATGCGCTAAGGTCTCTTTAATACCTCTGTGACTATTTCTACCCGTATGATATTTAAGAATCACATCACGCTGTTCATTCTCATCATCTACATATACTAGACGTTTATTACATACATAGAACTTTACTGTACCCTTTTTAAAAAGTGATGCGGTGATTAAGGAAAATTGCTTACGATGTGTGTCGCTTTCAAAGTAAAAGAAATATTTTATTTTAAGTTTTGTGTATTCCATAAGAAATGTTTTAATAAGGTCGGGATTATTATCAGGTAAGTGAACTTCTAATATTTTTTGTGATTTTCTAGATATGTCTTTAACTGATGTTATATTTCTGTTCCAGGTGTATACGTGTATTTGGTTCGGTTTTGTATCTACGGCTTCCTGCAGGATGGGCATACCTTCAGTATCTAAATCAGGCGCGGAATGTATTGTATCTTTATCGCTACTTGGAATTTCAGATGCAGTAGCTGTACTACTATCTACAGACGGAATAGAATAAGGGGATTTCCGACCAGCATTTCCTGGTAGTACAATAGATTTTTGGGAGTCATCAGAAGAAATAGTAACAGGAGAGGGTGAACGAGTGTGTTGTCTAGTTTTACCTATTTTTGTTATTTCTTTTGTAATATCGTTTAAATATTCTTGCAATTGTTGTTCTTTTTTATCTATATTTACTTTCATTGATACATCGTCATTCTCTCCTAGTGCATTAACCTTTATGCGTGATAATGCGTCGGCATTGCTATTTTGTTTACCCTTTTTATATATTACCTCAAAATCATATTCTGCCAATCGTAACTTCCATCGAGTGATTTTGCTGTTTGGTTCATTAATACTTTTAAGCCAAGTGAGCGGCCTATGGTCGCTATAAATTTTGAATTTCTTTCCATACAAATATGGCCGAAAATGTTTAGTTGCCCATATAATCGCTAACATTTCTTTTTCTATTGTGCTGTATCGTGTCTCGGCGTCATTTAGGGTCCTACTCGCGTATGCCACAGGTTTGTCGCTACCAATTGGGCCTTGCGAAAGCACTGCGCCAAGAGCGAAATTTGAGGCATCAGTAGTGAGTACAAATTCTTTAGAGAAATCCGGGAATTGTAAAATAGGAGCATTTACTAGTAATTCTTTGCATCTTTCAAATGCGTCTACGTATTCCTTAGTGATTTCTATTTTATTGCGTTTTTTTAGACATGAAGTTAGAGGCTGCGTTATTTTTGCGAAGTTATTAATAAATTTTCGGTAATAACCGACTAACCCTAAGAAACTTTTAATTTCCGTGGTAGTACGAGGCAATGGGAAGTCTAGCACGGCCTTTATTTTGTCATTATTAGGCTTAAGGCCTTCTTTAGTAATGACATGCCCTAAGTACAGGACTTCTTTTCTTAGGAACTCACTTTTGTCTAGCGTCACTTTAACATTAGTTTCCCTAAGTCTGTCAAAGATTTTGCGTAGTTTTGTGATATGTTCCTGGAGGCTTGAACTAAAAATGATAATATTATCTAAATAGACCATGCAATGGATGCCCTGGAGGCCTCTCAACACATTGTCCATTGCTCTCTGGAACGTTGCGGGGGCGGTTTTTAAGCCAAAAGGCATTCTTTTAAACTCGAAGTGCCCAGAGTTAACGGAAAAGGCGGTTTTAGGAATATCAGCTGGATTAACCTCAATTTGATGACACCCAGATGCCAGATCTAATGTGCTGAAGTAAGTAGACTTGCCTAGTTTATCGAAAAGGTCCGTGATGTTGGGCAGAGGATATTTGTCGTCGACAGTCAGTTCGTTCAGGCGCCGATAGTCTATGACCATCCTATATTTAATTTCTCCGGAGGCGTCCATTTTCTTTGGAACCAGATGAACTGGTGCGCTCGATGGAGAATGTGACTCCTGTATAACATTATCTTCTAACAGTTTGTTAACCTGTCTTTGAATCTCTGCATTTTGAGAATGTGGGTGTCGATAGGGGCGAATATATAAAGGTTCTTCATTAACGGTACGAATGTTGTGTTTTACTTGATTAGTAAATGAAAGAGGAATTTTCTCACAATAAAATATATCACGGTATTCATATCATAATTTAGAAATACACTCACGTTCTTCTGCGTTTGTATGTTCTAGCCTGAGTTTTCTTAAATTTTCTTTTAACGTGTCATCAATTTTGCAGTTTCCCGTAATAGTTTTTACTTGACAATCCTCATTTTCAAATACACTAACATCAAATGGTTTTTCTATTGTTATCTTTACTTGATGTGGCGTAGTATTCTGTATTACTGTTTCTGCAAAAAAATTCTTGCAAGTCACTAAAGCTGTAGGCATACGAACGCCTTCACTAAATTGCGTAAAATCTAAAATAGCATCACCGTTGCAATAATTAGTTGGTATGCGAACACGTGTTTCAGTTCGAGGGTCAAGAAGTAATTCATAAGGCGGGCTATAAATTATAGGTATCTCTGCATTAGGAGTTCGTAAAACTTGATTAGCCATATCTATGTTAGCTGATAGTTTTTTGAGAAGGTCGGATCCTATGAGACCGTCATATCTTCCATCTACATCAAATACGTAAAATTTATGAAAATGTGTACTCTTAAATGTTTTAAGTAGAGGAATACATATAACCTCACTGTGTGAACTTTGCGCGTGGGTACTAACAACTGTAAATGGTTCATATTGTTTAAATTTACTGAAAAACTCTTGTGTTTTAGCCGGACTTATAAATGATCTGCTACTTCCGGTGTCAATAAGAAATTTAGAACCTATCTCTGGGATCTCTACATGTGGTAATTTAAGTATACTGTCGCAATAATTAAGGTTTATTATTTCACCTGACTGTTGGAGGCTGTATTGTGAAAATTTTCTGAAGTAGCGCTAGTATTTTCATCAACCGTGTTTTCAGGGGCTTCTAAATAGTTTTGAGGCACTTCCTCAACATATTCGGTTAATTGAGGCTCATTAGAATAATAACTGTACTCTATATTATCAGGGTTATATTCTAGGTCATGTGATGGCTCTTCACAGTAAAACAATTCATTTGTAAGCATATTATGTCTTACAGGTGCGGTTCTCATTGAAACATCGGAATCAACCTTAAATTTAGGTATATTTTGCTGGTTTTGTGCACTGTATCTAAATTGATTTGTGGGTGCCTGTTGGGGAATCCCAAATTTAAATCCACTATGTTGGAATGGTGCACGTGGCTGTACAGGGCCATGGGTAAAATGACGTTGAGGTGTATTTTGTGCTGCGTTTGCAAAAGAACCTTGGAAAGGAGTAGCTCTATTGGATGGCATTAAATTAGGTCTTAAACCAGTCTGATTCATAAAATTTGGCCTGAAACCAGACGGTGCTACAAAATTAGGCCTAAAGCTAGCATGAACTTGGTTTTGGGGAATGCCAAATTTAAAATTTTGTTGATTAGGCATTAAGTTAAATGGCTGACTATTATTATTAAACACGGGCTTTGTAAAGTTTTGGAAATTAGGGCGGTGTGGTATACTCGACTTAGGCTTATTATTTTTTACATTATATTGTTCCTGAAAATTAACTTCTTCCGTCACTACGCTTAACGCAGTTTCTAAAGTATTACACTGTCTAATACGGACTACTCGCAACATTTCCTCTGGGAGGTTATACATAAATACTTTAAGAGACATATTGTTATACATAATCATTTTAGCTGCTTTAATTCCTTCATCAGTTAGAGCGTTTACTTTAGCTATTAATGAACTTCGTACATTTTGAACACGATGGCAAAACTGGATATACGATTCACTTTGTTTTATTTTTAAGCTTTCTAATTCTATTGCTATGCAATCTTCCGAACGTGGGTCACCGAAATGTTGGAATAAAATAGTGTTAGAAGACAACGTCGAATTTACTTGAAGAAAGAAAGAGATAGCACGATGGACGTGTCCGATGACGCGTCTGCTGCGAGAGAGGGGTACCACCACCCTTCCGAGTGGCGGGGGTGCTGCGACGAAGGCGCGCACGCAAGCCTGCACTTTCTTCTTACTCCGGCATCCGAGCGGGCAAGACGGTCACTAGGGCACTTATTTCACGTATCAGCCATTTTGTTTGTTCGCGTACTTTCCACTGATTTTGTACTTAATTACTTTTAATTATTTTCAGAATAAATATTTTTCATTTAAAGTAATAGTTAACCGTTTATTTTGTGTGTTGTTATATTTTTTTATATATTTCTCTCCTGATTTGTAATATCAGAAGTGGGATACACCAAAAGTAACGTAGTTGCCAACCGCTTAGCTTATTTTTCTTAGTTTTTAAAATGGCTGAACGCGAGAAAAAGAAAAGTAGGTCGCGTAAGGAAAGTAGTGAAGCTTTAGACGCGATTCTTTGCCGTTTGAATGCAATCGAGAATAGGATTAATGTGCCACCGTCTTCTCGCCCTGAGCCGGACCCTTGGTTCCTGCCGCTTCCTGACCCGGCGTCCCTGGTGAAGGTGCAGCTACCTTCAGAGGCTGCAGCAGAGAGAGAGAGAGAGCATGGTTGTGGAGTTGCCACGTCGGAGCATTCGGTGCCTTCTACATCGCAAGGCAGTCGTGCGGTAGACGACGTAACGGACAGGATTATCGGCGCGTTGACCTCATTTGTACAAGTAAGATCCACCCATTTTTACATATCGAATTTCGATCCAGATGTGCATGATTTTGATGTTTGGTGTTCGGAAGTAGACCGTGCGCGACAATTAAATAAATGGGATGATAATGAGTGTTTGTCACGAATAGGCACATGTTTAAGAGGATGCGCTCGTACGTGGCTTAACGACTGGGCCACGAACGATCGCTCTTGGACTAATTTTAAACGCGATTTTAAATCGCTTTGTCCAAAAAGTGTTGATTTTGCTAACATATTGTTTAAGGTTATGTGCGGTAACTGTAATCAATTTGCTACTTACGCTGAATACGCCCGCCGCTCTTTGTTGCGGTTAAATATTGTAGTAGGGCTTTCGGACGATCTTAAAGTAGCCATTATTGCTCGAGGTATTGCAGATCCTCAAATTAAAGCTGTTATTACGAACGCCAAACTCAATCCTCAAAATTTTGTTGAATTTTTATCTGATTATGGTAAATCATTCAATTAAATCGTTATCCTGTTCGTTCGTCATATGTAGGTCATAACGATTCTCATAAACGCGTTTCGACGAGTACCGACAATTGTTTTGATTGCGGGGCCACTGATCATAGGCGTGCTCAGTGTACAAAGCGCACGCGCAACGAACTACCCGCAGTAAATAAAAATAGTTTTGTTAATCACAATGACAAGCAGACTTGTTCTTATAAGAAACCGGGTCATACCGAGAAAATATGTTTTGCAAAACAGCGAGCTGAGGCGTCAAATAAGTAGATGGGATCCTTACATTAATTTTTGTCAGTAATTTGTGTTGGTTTCAAACAATAATTATTCATGGTTGTTGTCTTGCAAGGCATACCGGTTGAAGTGTTGGTAGACAGTGGATTCGGCATATCGATAATGTCCGAATTGTTACTTAAATTTATGATATTCAATCAGGTGCTGTTCTACCGCAGTTTGCGAGGTAAAGTTAGTCAAAAGATCAAATTATGTTTTAAGTAATGCTTGCTGTCAAAGTACATAATGGAACTTTCTATAAAAGTAGGTTAGCACGTTGTCGTCTAACTACATCAATAATCCGGTAGTAAAAGGTACTGACTTTTTTAATCGTAAAGGTATCACGTGTTAATCTTACGTATATTTGTGAAGGAAAATTTATAAAAGTTAAGAGGTTAAGAGATAGTAATGTTTCTATCTACGGAAATAGAGTATTTGGACGGAATACTTAGTCGTGATCAGGTGAGGCCGAGCCCGTACAAAAAATAAAACTGGACTATTTTATTTCTTGCTATGTGAGCTTCACTCTGACTTTAGTTTGGTAGGACGTAGGCGTTGCAGCGTTACTGCAAGCTCTTGAGGGTAGTCATAAAAAGATAGTACAAACTTTAATTGAACAGTTAGGATATGTCCTTTTAAGTGAAACCCGTTACCTGCGTCGTTCGAATCGAACTTATACCGGCGAGGACTCGGGTTTACTTTGTTTTATGCCCAAAAGTCACAGACTAACCCTCAAATTCATAAAGGGTAACAAGCGTTTGCTGGGCCTATTTTGGATAAAAACATGTTCTGTCGCTTTCCCTCTTTTTAATATTTGACATGGTGAGAACGAGACAAAACATGTTTTAACTAAGGGGGGTTTAGCTGATGTTTGTGGCTTTTTATGAGTAGGGGGTTAGTATTCTAACGATAAGCGTAGTTTATTTCGACACTGATGAGATTGTCTGTAGATTTATATTTAACTCTTCGTTACTTTTTTTGATTTTGGAATTAGGCAGGTAATTTTACATTGCATTGTGTAGTGTAGTGAGTTTATATAAAAAAAGAAACTGCCTAAATTTTCACCTACTCTACCCTAGGAGAAACCAATTTCTTATTTTCCAATTATGCACTACAAGAGTCCTACTATATTTATCGATGCTTTGTTAAATTTTCTGTCTATAATACGCAATGCGCGAACAGACCATGGTAGAGTTCCGCCATCTATCGTGTGCGATCGCAGTCGTAATTTTTAAAACACGACGTTACAATAGCTCTCTCTAAAATACACTTTTTTACATCGGAGATGCACAGTTCTGTATGAGTATTGAAATAGCAGGGATTTGCTTTGCGTTAATACTATCTCCCACGCAAATATCTTCCTTACAAATATTGACTGGGAAAGAAGGAACCACACCTTTTAGTCGGGGTCTTGTACAGGCAGTTGCTTAAAAGTTGTCTGGAAACCGTGAAGTTTTGGTAATTCTACTCGTAATTAGGCAACGAATTACTAAGTTACTGTTAGCAAAATAACAACGCCAAGATGAGTATATTAACCATAGGAAGTACCTCGTGCTTTCAAATTGGGAGACATCTTTAATTAAAAGGGCTGAAGCTACTGAAAAGCTCGATTTTTGCATGCGAGGTCCCCATACGGTGACAAAAATACTTTCTAATGACCGGTATGCGCTGAAACTATAAGAAAATACCTGAGAAAACGTAGCCAGGCTGAATCTGAGTACATGAAGCCTTGGTATGGCGAGTGGACGCCAGAGACGCGCTGTATCTTTCTCACGTGAGTTGTCGACTTTTATGTATGATGTGGGCCCATACTTCTACCTACTACTATCGGAATCTTTTGTGACGTAAGGCGTGCTGCGCGCATGCGGTCACGGCAGACACCCATGCCATGGTATGCGATTTAATCGCGGAACACGTATGACGTGTGGGTGACTATGTCACTGATACCTAAGCTAAGGTGTGCGACATTGTCGCGGCGACTGAGAGTCGGCTGTTGGAGCGTGTTAATACACGCGTGACATAAGGCGCACAGCGCAGTCACGGCAGACACCCATGCCATGGTATGCGATTTCATCGCGGAACACGTATGACGTGTGGGTGACTATGTCACTGATACCTAAGCTAAGGTGTGCGACATGGTCGCGGCAGACACGTGACGACGTCTGGTGGTCTCCACTGGCAGACATGCATGCGGTCTTAAGCTCATGTCATGTGTTTACGAGCTCGATAAGGGACTTATGTTTGAGAGTATGCTTGTCCTAAATTTATTTTTACCGAATTAAATTAACTTTTTGAGTTTGAAAGTGTTGTGAATAGAATTTGTATCAGAGGTACTAAAGCGCGCGTATTAGTGCCTGTGATACAAAATTTATGATTGCGAGATTCGTTAGTGAGCTTTGACTTACATGTACTCATATGTACCTTTCTCGCACTTTACAGTTGAAGACAATGCTGACTGTGCGGACGAGGACGCCGCAGAGTCAGAGACGGCCGTGTTAGAAGACAACGTCGAATTTACTTGAAGAAAGAAAGAGATAGCACGATGGACGTGTCCGATGACGCGTCTGCTGCGAGAGAGGGGTACCACCACCCTTCCGAGTGGCGGGGGTGCTGCGACGAAGGCGCGCACGCAAGCCTGCACTTTCTTCTTACTCCGGCATCCGAGCGGGCAAGACGGTCACTAGGGCACTTATTTCACGTATCAGCCATTTTGTTTGTTCGCGTACTTTCCACTGATTTTGTACTTAATTACTTTTAATTATTTTCAGAATAAATATTTTTCATTTAAAGTAATAGTTAACCGTTTATTTTGTGTGTTGTTATATTTTTTTATATATTCCACTCCTGATTTGTAATAATAGTCTTAAGTTGTTCCCATGACGTCACATCCTGGTGTTCACTTAGTAGAGTTGCAGCTTTACCAGTAAGTCTACTTGTTACTGAATGAAATATATACAAGTCCTGCGCATTATTTCCCGCTTTTTTAAAGGCTCTTATGACATACTCACATTTAGATAAGAATAAATTTTATAGTTTTTCATCCCCATCAAATTTAGGGATAATACACAAGATTTCTTTAGGTATCATTGTTACTTGCTCCATTGTATATGTTATTTTTTTATTTTATATTTCTTTAATTATTTAATTTAAATCTTAACAAAGCTTAAAATACTTTAAAAACACTTTTGGAACTTAATTATTAAAATTGATTAATTACGAGTATTACGACACTTGTATCATACAAAATCAGATAAACGTAATTAAAAGTTCGACTACTTTGGGGTCAGGAAATGTGGAAAAACATGGAAATTCACGAATACAGTTGTGAAGAGGTTTACTCACGTGCTGCTCGATCCCATGCTTCCTTTGGTGAGTCTGCTCTCCGGTTCTCGCACTCCCGGCGTAGATGTGTTACGCGTCGTCGCGTCACGTAAGTTATTTATTTGGTTCGTGGATATCCGAACCCTTAACACACCGACTAGTAGCACTTCACACCGATTTTTGGGCGAACAGGCGCTAGGACGGTGGTAGGATATTCGGATCCTACACAGGCTGCGCCACTTAAGTTACGGCGACGGACAGGGAGCTTTTTAAAAACTAACTTTTAAGTTTGAATGAGAGAACTTTATTGGTAGAGAGCTAATTACAGACTGAATTAAAACTAACTTAACAATCGACGGGCGAAATGCCATGTCAGTACAACACGGTGGCCCGGCATCGCGTGGGCAGTACTGAGAATATGCACTATGCATTGATAAGGACTATGTCTTTGTGTCGAGCATCCTGCATAACTAGATATTATAAATATCCTATGATAATAAAGATATATTTGAATTGAACTGAATTGATAAATAATTCAAAAAACCCAAGTCGCGAATAAGGTTTTTTTACAAAAATTAATAACTGGCTAAGTGCGTGTCGATCCACATGCAGTATAGAGTTCCGAAGATCCGCTCATTGCAACATGAGGAATTAATTTCTCATAATTTGGCATTCCATCTCTTCCTTTGGATGTCATAAGAGGCGACTAAAGAACTAAGCTAAACCTCTCGTGCTACAACTGCATTCCATAGGACAGTTGACGTCGGGCGGTGGCTAGTTGTGAATAACTTTTCGCACAAACGCATTCCTAAGGAGGTTGACGTACGACAGGTGGCAAATCGTTTAATCTGTTTCGGTTATTACTTCACGATTTCACATAACCATTGCGGAAAGTATTTGGAGAAGAAAAGGCGGAAAAACGCATCCGGGCTCCGAAACTCCAGGCCTAACTTGTACCAAAGGTACGAATCACTGTATTGAAAAATAATCTTACCCCTCAAAACTTAGAGAGGAGCTCGGTGGCTCGGCAGCAGAGCGTATTACTAGCGCTTTCGCAAGAAAAGCGACACTGGGCGTGGTCCGCACTTGCATGGGTGACCACAAGTGGCATAAAAATCTCTCAAACTCCTCCGTGCTTCGGAAGGCACGTACATATGAGCTGTTGGTCCCGGCTGTTATCATTGTATGGTAGTCGTAAAGCTATGTCAGATGCCCTAAGGCAGCCTGAAAAATCTGACACCAGTGTAGGCTACTTACACACACGAAGATCCAACAAACTAACAAACACCCCTCAAAATTTTTTAAAGACCTATCTAACTATACCCTCTACACTAGACAAAAAAAAAATATCATCCCCACAGTGTGTACAGGGAAGATACCCTTATTTTATCCATAATCATGCAAAATTACAGATTTCTAGTAGATACTAATATTTTCTAGGTATGCCATGGAAGTAAAAACGGACATGGAGGGAGAAGCTATATGGGTGACTACTTTATACTTCGGAATCCCAAAAGTAATTTAAGTTGGTACTAAAATCCACCTTGAACTCAAAATATTTATTTAAAAAATCTCGTCAAATAAGATTTATAATAATCTATATCTCATAAATTCTTATTTTTTTATTGAACGATTGGTGACAATCCAAAAAATCTTCCACTACACAATTCTGTGAATGCTTCGCAGGTTTCATTTCGGCGAGCCGACGCGGACGCTCATTCACGCCGTCCACGTGATTGACAATCACAAACAAGAAAATTACAGGTGTTTGTAGCTAAACCATCGTTTTCGACAAGTGCCGATAAAAAGCGTTCATTCAATTTTTTTTTTTTTTTTTTTTTTTTTTTTTGATATGACAGACATAGGTTGCCTCGGACGGCATTTCCTATTTCACCCGGACAAGGTTTGAGGAGCGGGCCAGAGGCCCGGCTTCCTATATTTTTATACTACTAGCAGCAGCGCAAAGGGCTCCCAAGGGGGAAACCTCGGCTTTGGGCGCGCTAGGGATTATGGCAAATTTTGGGGTGCTGCAACACCCATGTTTTGCCGGAAGGGCCGAAGCTACGGTGCCAGAAGGGCCTACTTAGGACGCAAATCGTCCAGGTACCGCCGGGCGGTACCTAGTGAACGGGCTAATGTTCCTACGCCTACGTATTCGATTACGACGAATGCGGGGGGGTCGGACCGCGAGGTTCCTCTGGCTACTCGGAGCCGCAGAGGTATCGAATTGGACCATGTCAGCCATAATCTGGTCATCGGAATCAGAGAGACGTTCATTCAAGCCGCTCCGCGCTCGCCCGACAGCCAGGCATTCTTACAGCTGGCGCGGCGTATGCCACACCTCGTTTACACTTGTACTACTGACTTAATGCCCTCGTAAGGATACTGGAGTCAATGATGAGTTAAACTGTTAATTTTACACGTATGTTTAGTTCTTGTTCCATACGAAATATTGCAAAACCCACCGATTTAATTTATTTTTTGTAAGCGTTAACCGTGTGCTAAAATTTATAATAATGGAACATTATTGTTTTAATGTAGTTTAGACATTATTATATATGTTACCTACTCCTTTATTTGGCTGATCATCGTTTAGCAAAATTTTTGGCAGCTTAATTCTATTTGAAGCATATAAATAAAAATTGCCTATGGCTTTTCACTGGGTTTAAGACCCGCTACTTGTGGGTCCCGTGGTACTTTTTAACCATTTCTATTTTATTATTTAGTTTGATGCTTATATTTATACGAATCGACGTATTCAGTAAATAGAGAAAAAATAGTGAGGTGACTTACAATATTATAGATACTCGTACAAAGATATGTATGCTTCTAGAAAATTGTGTATTTTACAATGGCATACCAAACCAATGCTTAAATACCAATAAATTACAGGTAGGCTTACGCACAGATACAAAAAAAGATGATGATGATTCCTATTCATAAGCCGATGAAGGCATACATACTTGTCGCAGTACAAACTAATATATACGCGTATCGTGCGTACGCCGAGGCCATTGCATGTCTCAATGGCCATTCCAGATGCGAGATATCTTGGTTATGCATGCAGGCAGAACGGTCATCAACACGATCAGCTGTGGCGCTTCCGTTCCGACAAAAGCGGAGGAAGTGACGTCGCTTTTATTTTCATTGGGATGGGATATAAACAAGAGCGAGGCGCACGAGTGCGGGGTCACTTAAAGTTAGTGTCGGCTCGTAAACGTATCGGGCGGGGGCTACCGGCGCTCGCCGCCGCCGCCGCGCCCCGCGGCGACCGCACTCGACATGCTGCCGCACGTCGCCGACGCTCTGAATCGCACCCATTCACACATTATCATCGGATGGATACGCCGACTATTATTTTAATTAACTATATTTATATACTCATGTATATACTAATATTTCAATTAACAATCTATACATTTCTCTATAAGTACGAACGGACTACTATTGCAGTTATTTTTATTTTATAATTTATTACTTTTGTGACCATTTTGACGAAGGGTGTTGCGGATATTTGAATGAATGTAATTATTCTATTAATTTTATAAATACCAACAATTATTTTACAAATAGTAGCTTAAATTTTAAAGTTTTAAGCAATGTAGAGTTGAAAATGTAAAAGTAAACATTTAATATCAATCATCAAAACGTTTCATGATTGACGTTTTTATGACGATTAATAGATTGCAAAATTACGTACCTAAGTATATAAAAAACGACCAAATATTTGTGTTCAAAACACCTATAGGGAATTTGAATTTATTAAATTTTTAATTATTTTTTCTAAATCTACGGAAATTAACCATAGACTCAAACTCTACAAAGTCATTATACGAAACTCAGTCACATAAATGTGATAAACAAATTCAAAATTTTCGTTTCGTATTAATCAAATACATATTTACTCTTTAGTACAGAAATGTAAGTCAAAAGAAAATGTTCGTTGTTAAGGAAAATTTCGCTTCGAGCGGGCGTGTCCACAATAGGCTCCCCTGGGAAAGGCGGCGGCGGCGTTCCGACAACAGACAGCGGGTGTCAGCCGCCACGTGCTACCCAAGGCCACTCGCTTAGTGTCAAGGTCATTGCCACTCCAGCTCGGAACACGCGGCACCCACGCCTCCTGTCACCACAAATAGACCGACCTACTCAACACCATTGCGATCTACCGCAACGACTCGCCACGAGCCCACGACACTCCATTCGGAACAACTTTTTTAGCGTGGGACAGATACGTTCAGATAGTGCCGACCAGTTTATAGCTTTCCAGTACGGATTATGTTACAGCCCGGAGTGACCACGACGCTATTTACGAGCATACTCGTACTCTAAAGGAGACCTCTTTCGTACACAGTTTCCAACGAAGTTTGTTATGTTTACTTCAATATTATTTATAAACAAACAACTTTATACTTTTAAACAATCAAACAATACTAAAAAATATAATTGTATAAGTGGGTAGACCAATCCTTCGAGTATAATCAAAACACGCTTACTACTAGATCCAGTTTGCTCTTTTACACGTACAAGTTCAATATGCATCCAGCACTGAAAATAAAAGCAAAGTATTCTGGCCCTTATGAGGACCTGACTTACCTACATGCGGAAGATAATATCAGTTTCAGTGTCTTCACTTTCTACCCAACTCATGGAGGGAGCGGAAAACTCCAGTCTACAAGCTATTCTTCTTCTTAGAGCAGCAAGAACCAAAATATTCCATTATCCTTATCGAGTCTGATCTGCTTCGGTGTTAACAATTACACTGACCTCTGATTTACCGAGCTGCCTAAAGGCATCTGACATAGCTCAATGTGCGTAATATAGTAACAACAGTGATATTTACTTATCGAAACTTCGTGCTTATTCCTATGGAATGCGGGGCCCCGCTCCGAGCCACAGTTCCGAGAACAAAAAACCAATTCCAGAAGAACCAACAGATACATGGTGACAATGATAAGCACACGAAAAGGTTTCCTCACGCTATTTTCTTTCATCGGACTGATGTAGACGATAACAAGTTTATATGCCAGGGAAATTTAAAAAAAAACTAACTATCAAAGGTTTACTCCACTCCCAATAACTTTTAAACCAATGAACCGATATCCATCAAACATAGCTTAAAACCATGTTGATCAAGTCAGCTTTAAAAAAAACTGCATCAAAAGGTTCGTCATAGCGCTGTTCGTTTAGGCGCTATGACGAAACAGACTGACACACACAGACACGTCAAACTATAACACCCTCTTTTTTGTCGGCGGTAAAAAATTACCTCAACACATGAGTCAGATTGTACTACAAACTCAGAAGGTAGGTACAAGTCGGGCCGAGCAGGAGATGGAGCCTGGGACTTTTCGGGTATAGGTAAACCATTAAACCACTAACGCGGTACGCACATTAAAAATTGTAAAACGAGCTTTATTTCTTCTTCGACCTGATAGCAAACCTACCATATACCCTGGAAAGCGATATAAATTTACGCTAGTGCTCGTGTTTACATCACGGTGAGATAATTTACTTTAATAATGTAAGTCTACCAAAGATAGAGCATACTGCTACTTGAATGTTATCCTTTATTGTTATGTACCTTCTTATGTTTCCCAAATATTTTTTTCGTATTCTGGAAACGAATTTTCGATTTATTACTCACTTCCTGACTTCGGACTTATATGTAAACTATCATTTGTATCATCAAAATTGAGACAATATCCTACAGAATATAAGTACTATGTATATAATATGTAAATAAAAATAAGTACTAATTAATAATAGTTTCCCAAGAGAGAGACGGCCGTGGGAAATTAATATCCTTCGATAGACTTACCGCTGCACTACCATTAAGTAGCGTTATTATATTACTTTTTAGAATTTAATTTCACTTTCAGACGTTCAAGAGAGAAAGACTGTTGAAGCCCTCTGCCCACCAAGGGGCTTTAGGAAGTATCAAAGACGTAATATCTGAAATTTTGTTTGTTTAAAAACCTTGAAGGAGGCACATGTCCAGCAGTGGACTTCATACCTATTTACATTTATAAATTACAGCAGAGCATGGCAAAGCGCAAAAGTTTGATAAATTCCTAAATTGCTCGAAGGACGCCTTGTACAGATAAATAAATACACGACATATCCAATCTATAAAAATGGGGCAAAAAGGTTCTCGAATTGCGACCACGTACTGGCAAGCAAAGCGTAGGACACCCACCCACAAGGTGGTCAGACAACCTGACCAAGGTCGCTGGAAAGCGCTGGATGCAGGCCGCTCTTGATCAGTCGTTTTGGAAATCTTTGGGAGTGGCCTATGTCCAGCAGTGGACGTTATGCGGCTGAAATGATGATTATGATGATATCTAATCTTAAAAACTAGAAAATGCGCAAAGGGCAGCCTTATCGCTAAGCAATTTCTTCACAACCTAGCTTATATAGAAAATTCTATGAATATTGAATTTTATTACGTATGGGATATTTACCTAAAAAAACCGACACGAGCGTCGACTTGAAAAGTTTTTATTTACAAAGGTAAATAAAAACTTTTCAATCGGACAATAGCTCATGTATTTTTCATTGAAACTTCATGAAGGTTATAATAAAGTAAATGAGACAACAAATACTTAACTTTGATCGAGTTCGTTTGGTCCAGAGGTTGCCAAGATATGGGGTTGTTCTTAAGCGTACATTGCATGTTTACAAATCGGGTTGAACTTTTGTCACTATTATATATTAGGCACTACTCAAGCTTCTATATAATATTTACAACTTCAAGGTTGAAGTTAGATGAAGTGTTAACAAGAGTAGACATATATGTATATGATGCGGCCTATTTCGTTTTATAAATCATCATCATTTCAGCCACTAAAACAGTAAGTTCACGTCAAAGATTTCCAAAGTAGGTAACTACTTAGTAATAAATTAAATTTAAATAAAGCTTGGTGGATCGCTACATGTTTTCTATGAAATGCTTTTTACTTACTGTTCAATGCTGCAGAAGATTTCGATGCGGTAGTTTACTTACAATCATCATCGTCAGCCGTTGGGCAAAACTCTCTTCGACAGACATTTAATAATTTTGCTATTTATCGCCAGTACATTAGGTATACGAAGGGTAGTAGTTATCAACGCTGGTAAGGTATACCTAGGTGATTACCGGGAAGTGCTTCAAAATTCAATAGCTAATTCAGAGTGGTTGCTCAATTTATTTTTAACATTCAAGCTCTGAAAGAGGTTGTATTTAACTCAAAATCCAGGTTGTAAGTTCGACTTACATACTTAGGGAGGTAAGTAAATCGAAGGCGGCCAGGCGGCCACTAAAGCTCCTATAGTTAATATGCATGAATTGAGTTTTATTTTTAAAACAAGCGCACTGGCCTCCACCCATGGCTGAATACACCAAGAGGCAGACCATTTAAAAAAATACGGCTTGACGTTCTAAATTTTCTTATTGAAATCTTTGTTGCGAAAATTGCAAAATATACTTTCAACAAAAAATTACGAGTTCAATTGAAGAATTTAGTTTTACGTCTGAATCGGTAAAAATAGAGACAAAAGCAATCATAAATAGTAAATTGTGCTTCAAGGGGCTAAGGTTTTGAAGGCGAGGGCGCTACTTTGAATCCAGAGCGAAACGAAGGATTCCACAGTTGAATCACGAGCGGAGCGAGTGATTCTACGGTGGAATCCTGAGTGTAGCGAGGGATTCATGTATATCGCCCGAGATAAAAATATTACCGTACCCGAGTAGCACACTCTACTTTTCATCTCCATCTATGAGAAAAACTAGCACAAACAAAACAGAATATAAAGAACAGTAGAAGACCTACAATACCTAACAGACTTCAACCGACAATTTAATACTAACCTTTGTTTGGTGTCGTTTTCATACAATAAATACTAAGAAATATTTTTTCGAAGACCACCAACTTATGATAAAATGTTCACTCATAACTTTGTTTGCATGGTCCTTCATATCTTTTTATTTTTTACGTAAACTTGATATCTATTTACTATTGGCTTAAACTCACGAAAAAGTATTCACATTTACATAAATAATTACGTTTCGATACAAATAAACTAAAACCTCTGTAATTACTTGAATCAAAGGGAAAAATTGCGCTTTTAATAATACTATTTATTTTTACGAAGCAAAGAACATAAAAATTTTAACCTACATTCATCCATGTTGAAGACGATATGTATTCCAAATTTTAAAAAAGTCTGTGCTAATTATTTTTTATTTTAAAACACAATTCTTCTTTTTTTTGCTGAACTGCCAACATTATTTTTGATTATACATCGATTAAACTCGTGTTCTGTTTTCAAATCCCTAGAGATCTTCTTTTTCACGTTTTAGTCCCAAGAGAATAACCAGTAACTTTAGCTCCAAATGTTTTGGGATGAAAACATCATTTTTTGAGTAGATGAGATGAAAAAAACTTATAACCTCCGATTTCAAAAGAAATTGTATGTCGATATTTCTTAAATAACCATATATTTTATAACATTTTTTCATTAATTCCTTTTATGATGACATGTAGAGTGTTCAACTCGAGTGTAAGTAATCAATACACCCTCAAACTATAAGCGCCCTCGCTCACTCGAGCGCCTAAATATCTCGGATCACTTACAACCATTGTTTAACAATCGACTATAAAACAACACAATTTTTTGATGTTGTTATAATGATAATGTAATCTTTTAAATGGTTTTTATTAAAACAAGAATACCGAAGATATTCTATGAAACAAGTAAATAAAAGAGACTGTTAAAAACAATGTAAGTAATAGTATAAAATCACAACCACTTCATGGCACTTTCCCACAATCTATTTCGGAATAAAAGATTGAATGAAAAACCGTATAGAAAAAAATAATGTCTATTATTGCGTAAATTCTCGTAATTTTTTGATGCTTACTTGACGTACATAAATTTATTCGATATAAAACAATCCCCTATTTTCCGTTTGAGAAACGGAATCTGTAATGAATGACGTCAAATTAAGCTCTAAGCTTAACAGAAAACATTACTGGAACCTTAATTCGCGATTAAGGCAAACATAGTATGCGGGGTGTGGTGGTGTGGAGACGAAGGCTGCGGAGTCAGTGCATGTGCGGGGTGGGACGCGCGGGCGCGGGGCGGCGCGCCGCGGGCCGCCACTTCGCTGTACTCGAGGAGCCCCGGTACACCTCGGTTTCCGGCGGGTGCTCCCTCGCGGATTCTCTCGGCTACCTGTCCCGTGACGGGCCCGCGTGCCGCCCACGTGGCTACGCCACTAACCGCTCTCGTCTCGTCTACTGGCGACACCCCGGTTTTTTACACGCTCTCCATTGATAAAACTGTAATTACTGACCGGCTATTAAAGCTAATAACTTTATCCTTAATTTTTATGGAGTTCTTATTACTAGTAGCGATTTAATAACATCACGCTCATAATAATTATACTTTTCATAAATAATATTAATGTTATTATAATCAGATGTATCTTGACGAAGTTAGTTTTAAACTTTTAAACAGTTTTGCAAACTGCGTAAAAACGTAGTAGAAATACTTGGGAACTTTGAACTGTTAATATTTACATTATAAAGTTTAAATGAGTATACTTAAAAAGTACATAAAATAATTTTAATCTTAGAGAAGACTCCATAATTTTCCGTCGGCATTTTTGTTAAGTTCCGCTCTGCATGAATCGATAGCGAGATTAACATACGAGTATCAGCAATTTAATGGATTTTTATGCTATAAATATGCAATTGTAATAACTTTTTCCGTTATAATAGATATTATCATGACTTATTAACATAAATGTTATCAACTTTTATGTTAATAAGTTTTATTGTATTTATTATTCATGAATTTATTTACGTTTAAAGAACAATTATAAGCCTTTTAAGTTATTTCCCAGCTAGTAAATGGACCCTTATACCTTGAAAACAGTGTATTTGAGTCTTCCGAAATGGAGTCGTGTCCGACAGCGACGGACGAACAGGAGAGAGCTTACAAAATATACAACATATATAAGGTAAGTTTTGGAAGTCTTTGTATGTACCTACTTATTTTTATCAAAATATACAACATGTAGAAGGTAAGTTTTAGAATTAATTTTATGTAGGTGGGTACCTATTTTCAAAACTTTTATACAATGTGTCTTAGAACAAATCCATTGTAATTTTTAGGGTTCCGTTGTAAACAAGGTACCCTCAAAGGTTTGCCATGTCTGTCTGTCGGTTGTATTTTCTGATATTTAGGAAAATAAGTACGTATTAGAAACTTTCGACGCCTCGTTCGTATAGTATGAGATTTTTTTCTGTACAATTACTTCTGATACCCGATATTTTTCTGTCAAAATACTTCTGTTGCCACGATACGTCTTATTCTAGACCCCGCATACAGTCAAAATTCGGACTTATCTGATTAGTTCAAAATAGTGATGCAACCCATCACTATTTTGATTCCATTATTGCACCTTCACACCCACCATTACGCTTTACACGACCCATGGGTATTACGGCCTAGGCTCTGTCTTTCTCATTAGGGATAAAGACATGATAGCGTATCTAATTATTTTAATTAGCACCATAATACGATAGAGCTAATTAAATAAATATTATGTGGTTTATCAAAGATGAAATGCAAATCGCTCTGAATAGGTGAACCCAAGACACGGAGGAGCAGACATCATGTTCTTTCCTTACCTTTATTTTAAATGTCCGTCAAACTACAAACAATATTTCCTAGTGATTATGCAATTATGCTACTTCTCAATTTATACCATTTTATTAATGGTATGTACTTTTAACTCTAGGTTTGCATAATTAAACAAGTATTTCGTAACAACCGTTTTTTTTTTTCAAATAAATTTTCGATAACATTATTATGAGTTGGAGAGCTACCGGGTAAGAAGAAGCCTAACATCGCTACTTCAGTCAGGTTGAGACTACGTTCGGTGAAACGTTAGTGCAAATAAATAAAAATGCATTAATTTATTCAGTCTTGAGAACCAGTTTTCAAAACAATTGACTTATATCCTACAAATATCACATATTCATAGGCTAAAGTATTATCTCATAAATCATGTGTTACGTGATGAAAACAGAACAAAAGGGCAGGTCTTCGAACGCGCTACGCTAAGTCTATACTCATGTTAGATGTATCCGATTAATGTAACGTATGTATCGTTATCAAAATACATAATTTTGTTATTTTAGTACTAGATTTTGTGGCATCATAGTACTTAATTCTCCGAACGTAGCACATTTGAAACACATTTGAAGCACCAACTACTTTTCTCTAAAGCATATGCTACGACGGCCTACGAATGCGCTACGGCAAGGCCACGAAAGTAGGACGTAAAAAATACTAGATTACTCTCCGACAAAACATGAAAAAAAAACTTAAATACTGGCTTAGTTGTTGTGGGTTGAGCAGCGAAATGCTGAAATAAATACTAAAATAAATTTTCTAAATAATTATCTAAGTTGAGTAATGAAAAAAATAATTAATTAATTTATTCAAAAAAATGTGTAAGATGAGAAAGAAATAGAAATGTGCTGAGTGTATAAAAATATAAAATACAAAGATGAGAATATGTGGGATGTATACGGAACAGCCCTGGGATTATTTAAAATATATGTAATACCCAGAGTTATTGAAAGAAATTGCTAGAAAATCAGGATTAAATAACTTCAAATACTATGTGAAGAAAAGTGGCAGCGTGGTAGAGACATAGACCAAGTTTTTTTTTTATCTATGGGTAGAGACATTTCTTTATCTCTTTCGTATGTATGCACGTAAAGCTAATGGCGGTGAGAGAAAAAATATCTAGATCTATGGCAGTGAGTGAGTCTGTATAATTCCCCCTAGATATAGTTATATCTAGGGGGTATTATACAGACTCCGCGTTGAATTCTTATAACCTATTTTGAAACGAAGGCTGCGGAGTATAGTAGAGAGCTGTATGACTTTAATAAATAGAAAAGTCTACAAAATTTATTTCAATGTCATTAGATAATGTCATTGAATTTTTATCGTATTAAGCAGCAAACAGGTTTCTTTTTTACTTTTGACGTTTAGCGAAGTCTTGCAACAGTAAATTCCCATTAAAGGGAAAGAGACACTAGATGGGTTTTATGTTAAATTATCTCTTTATGAACGTAATTTTTTTATGCTCTTTGGACGTGACATGCCAAAACACGCATCCTTTTTCTGTTACTTGTCAATTCCCTTTCTATTCTTAATAATCTCCTTACCCTAGACTTTTTCATACAAACGTAGCCTAGTTTTTATTTTGAAGTGACATGTGAGATTTTGGCAGTAATTTTAAAGAAATTGCGTATATCTAGGCGTATAACTAGTATTCAATAGTCAATTATGAACTTGAAATAAAATATGAGAGTGTAGAAGTTTTCCTTACCGGTGGACAAATATGATATGATACACGATATTTTCTTTTAAGTTCATATTTTGACTGTGAAAACTAGTTATATGCCTTAATATAAAGAATTTCTTAAAAATTACATAATTTCACCAATATCTGACATGCTGTTTCAAAATAAAAGCTAGACTACGTTTGTATGGGAAAGTCTGAGTCTGTCTAGGATAAGGGGATACTTAAGTGGATTAAAAACAAAGGTATCGCGGGCATGCTGTCGCTCCTCTGTGAGAGCCCTAAAGTCTCCGATGCCGATGTCGAGACACATTGTATTATTATGATTTTAAGGTCCTACATTAAAAAACTCTGATACATACCTATATACTATTTCTTAATCCCTAACAAGTTAGAGCATACAGCTATAAGAATGTCAAAGGCCACATTTAGCTTGATTATTGATGTGAATTTTCGAGGAAGAGGTCTTACGACGAATCCGACTCGGCTGGGCAGCGTTCGGGAAGCTACGCAGTGTCTTCTCGTCCAAAATACCTCAGTGCCTCAAGACGAAAGTGTTTAATCAATGTGTGTTACCAGTGATGACTTATGGCTCTAAAACGTGGTCTCTTACTAATGGGTCTCATAAGAAGGCTCAAGGTTGCTCAGCGCGCTATGGAGAGGCTATGCTCGGTGTTTTTCTATGTGATCGAATCAGAAATGAGGAAATTCGTAGGAGAACAAAAGTCACTAACATAGCCCGGATTAGCTCATTGAAGTGGAAGTGGGCGGGACACATAGCGCGAAGAACCGATGGCCGATGGGGCAAAAAGGTTTTCGAAAGGCAACCGCGTACTGGCAAGCGAAGCGTAGGACACCCACCCACAAGGTGGTCAGACGCCCTGACCAAGGTCGCTGGAAAGCGATGGATGCAGGCCGCTCTTGATCGGTCATTTTGGAAATCCTTGGGAGAAGCCTATGTCCAGCGGTGGACGTTATGCGGCTTAAAAGATTGATGTGAATGTCGATAAGATAATTCAAATAGTGACGGGTTGCTACCCGCATCGCCTATTAGTATTGACGCCTTGATACCATACATTGTGATTTTTAAACTATTGTCAGTATAAAAAAGGGTCTTTTCTCGTGTACTCAATGCGATTTTAACCATATTGTTGATGCGGTCATACAATCTAACAACTAATTTAATCCATTTCGTATCCATTTCCGTGGTCGAGAGTTGGTTGATTTTGTAAGATTTCACTGCGGATTAAAGTATACTTTATGTCCACATAATACAGTTCAGTTTTATACAGCAGGGCACTGCAGCAGAATATTATAGCTATCAGAGGCAGGGGAACACAGCCTTCGAGCTTTCTAATTAAAAACTTTTTCATTTATAGAAATGGCTGTCAAATAAATAACCAACGGCGGGTAGATATATTTTATAAGTATCACTTCGTATCATCTGGAGTCATTATAAGTATACACAACTTATTTTTTCTTATACTAATTACTTTTTTAAGGTTTATTTCGTAACAATCGAGTAGGTTCAATCCATAATTCTTAAATTGGGAATAAGTGATTAATATCTGTATGCACGTACAGTATAGTATTGATATTTTTAATTTTTAAACGCTGTTAAATATAAACAAATAAATCAATAAATAAAAATATATGTATCTGTAACCCGCGACTTAGTCCGCGTAGAAGTCGAAAATGGTTCTAACAGGATCTTTAATTGTTTTTTTACGTTATAAATTGTGTTATAATATCCTGTTCCCGTTCCCATAACCGTTATTTGCTAGAGCAAAAGAGAACAATTAATGATCTATTTGTCTCAATTTTTTTGTCTCTCGCTCAAAAAATGACGAAGTTTCATAATAATATGAATTCGCAACCCCTAATGCACCCATTGTTATTTTTTATTGACCACTAATTCAAAAATGTCATGTGTCTCGCTTTAAAAAATGATGAAGATTCATACAAACTTGCAACCCCTATTTCACCCTTATAGGGATGTAATTTTCAAAATCTAAAAATGCATTATTAGTTTCTACTAATTATTAAAATAAATTAAAAATTTCATGTGTCTCACTTTAAAAATTACGAAGTTCCATACAAACTGGCAACTCCTATTTCACCCCCTTAGGGATGGAATTTCCAAAAATCCTTTCTTGGCGGACGTCTCCTAGTCACAATCTACCTTCCTGCCAAATTTCATCTTCATTGGCTAAGTAGTTTTCGAGATTTTGTGATGAATAAGCCATTGGCTAAGTAGTTTTCGAGGTTTCGTAGATAGATATTGACAAATTAGATTCTTTATGTATATGCTCCAAAAAATGAATATTATTTTAAGGACTTTTTATTTTAAACTTTTTCTTTCTTATTTTTAAATCTCATAACATTTTTGGGAGTTTTAAAGGCAGTTCTGGACAGTAAAATAAGTAAATTATAATTCAACAATTTTTAGTATTAGATACTATATTGGTAAAACATTATTATTTATTATTGTGTTTTTGTTTTGCGTGTTTAGTTTATTGTAAAAGGCACGTTTCTGATACATAAATTATACTCGTCTATGTAGGTACATGGGTATTATATTGGTAACACAATTTGACATTACGGAATTCCTGAATAAATTAATACTCGTAGAGCCACAACAAGTGAATCTAGACTAGCGTGAATAAATACCGGCACGCATTATACCTGCTGGGAAACTAAAGACGCATCAACTCATGTACTTTACTACATCGTATTTTAATACTATTTTCATTGACTATATGAACATCTTTTTACTTTCTTAATAATCACAGCTTCCAATTTTTTTTTTATCTAATCTTTTTTGGCCTACTCCTGGGCAAAGGTCTCTCCGTATTCTAACAAGCTTAAAAATATACGGGATTTAAATGTTCACTCTACACATACTTTAAGGAGCGACTGGACCAATACAGAGTTCAATCAGCTGAATACTTTTGTATGAAAATATTGACAGGCTGAGAACCCCTTCCAGTATGTGTCGACCTAACATTTACATTTCACACCCTGTATATTTAATTGAAAAGACTGCCTTTTTAATAAAAAATGTTCTTGATTGAAAGTGTAAATAGGAAGTGCTCTCCACAGCAGCTAGACATGTCTGCGTAACAACGGATGTGGTATCATAGTGCAATGCGAGTACCTCTACATATCAAAGGTAGACATCTATCGGATTGTAGGTGGTAGACAGACACTCAACTCATGAGAGTACTATAGTCCAGCTGGTATAAGGAAGAGTGGAGGCTACGACAGCGCCATCGGCGTCGGGCGGCGGCCGGCTGAACTGCGGCGGGGCTGCGCCCCACCGCGGTGCGCGCCACGCCACGCAGTCTTCCCGCGCGGTCCGCACGTGCGTCTAGCGTGCCACATCGGTCCACAACTTAACATTTCCGAACAAATTCTCCAAGTGCGACAAATATTAACAGAATTACTTGTGCCTAACTGTGCCCCACGGACATTTACCCTGGTTACGTCACTGTACTGTGGAATGACTTCAGTGCTCTGTCAATTAATGCTGTAATTGTTTTTTTTTATTTCTTCCTCGATAGATTAATTAGATCTTACATAGAAACATTAAATTAATGAATGGAATTTATTAAACTGCTGCGTTTGGTTGGATGAAATTTATGGTAGCTTCCTGAACATTAAATGGTAGGTAAAGCACTTTCTACTCACAGTTAAATATTTTGTATACTTGTGTTATTTACGCAAATAGATCTAAGAAGTTATTTATGCAAGTTATCTACTTGTAACTTTTCTATAACTTGTGAAAATTTTTACGTTCGCCTAACTTTGAACTAAGTACTGTATTTTATTTTGGAAGTTTCTTACCAATAGGTATATAAGTTCCCGTGCTTAATTAATTTATTATAGTAGTTTCAATTAGTTGAAAATTATTTCAGGTTATGTATAAAGTCAAGCATATTTAAATTTTAAGTTTATTTCCAACTGGTTACTTAACTACGTAAACCAGAAGCTTTCCCCAACATCCATCCCTCACTTGATGAAGACTTAATATTACTTACATAACTATATGTATGTTTTAACTACCTCCTTCCTGTATTGATACCTGACTTTTTTTATAATTTTCGTGATTTGGTTAATTAAATTAGGCGCTAAGTACGTCCCTAATTTATAGAGATTTTATTTTCATTTCTACGTTGGTTATAAGTTTTTATTTTTAGATATTCTTAGCTCACTTCGGGGTTTACTTACGTTCTCTTTATTCATCTGGCTGGGAAGATTAACATTAGTACTTACACTTTACAGTATTCATCTCGGACTGATATTATTATATTAAATTAAATAGGTACCTATAAATTGTTTAATCTAACGTAACTTGTGAAGTTTTAAGTAAACACAAGTTGTAAAAATACGTTTATATAAATAGTGATAAAATGCCGCTATCTGTAAAATGGGACGTAGATATTGATATAAAGATAAGATACGACGTTGTTAATTATCACATACATATACAAAATACATACAAGCGTCCTAAAAAATTTATTTTTTTGAACTTTTTTAATTTTTTACCTTTGGTCTATACCTACCTACTCACCTAACCTAGGGTCTTACCTAGGTATAGGTAAGACCCTAGGTTATACAATATGTAACGAAAACCCGGTCCGATCCTTGTAGGAGCAACTCATACAAATGCTTGAAACTCAAAAAAATTCTCGACATGTTCATAAAAATTACCGGGCCGGCCGAACACTTTTGTATGAAAATGACGATTTTTCTTCGACTTTCAAGCATTGGTCCCATAGGAAAAATTGTTCATATTGACGGTCTGAGTTGCTCCTACAAGGATTGGACAGGTTTTTTTTTTACATATTGTATATACTTAATAAGGTTTAAGAATCTTGACATGTATTTAATAAAATTACACTTTATAAATCAATACCTGCGCAAGTACATATCAATTAATTTACAAATTAAGTACCTAATTTGTGATGTGTAAAGATTTACAAAGTGTATATTTCAATAAAAAGACATGTCATGATTGTTTACAATTATTTAAATAAATAACCAAATAGAGTATAACTACTTCTACGGATAAGAATCTTTTTTTATAATTTTCTGTGTTTTCATGGGAAATAACGACATTTCTACTTATATAAAAAATATAGTATTAGTGTATACTTTATTAGAAAGTAAGAAAACTGCCAATTTACCCGAGCCGACGGCGAATACCTACTGGAACTTGTTATGTATTTTAGTCTTAATTTTTTTGTTATAGATACATTTATCTCCACTTTTTGTTTATGCCCAGTACCTCAGACTCAGTTTTTTTACTGGCTCAATACAATAGCTTTGTATTCATTAAAGTAAGAAAATATTGATCTCAAGCGATAGAAAGTTAGAGAAATAATGCAAAATGTAGACTCACAAAGATCATAATTCCATACTATACGCCAGACGAGGGACGGCGTGATTGCCGCAATCATACTCGAAACAAATTGTTGAGAGGTACATTCTTCTCGATGAATCGAACCCTTGACCCTTCACTCAGTGCAGGGCCCAATAGAAGACAATAAAAGAACGTAACCGTAGAGTGCCTCAAACGTATTCCGATTTACATGACCGTCCCTGTTAATCTTAATTGATATTGTAAATATGTTTTTGTTACGAGCTGTGCTCCGTGACTTTGCTCGTTATTGCATGCCTGAAAAGGCTAACTGTTGTAACCATAAATCGCGAAACATACCATATCATGCACTATCCTAAAAGCACAGTTGTGTAATAACAATGTTAGGTTTGTTGTCTAAAAATTACTTTGATATTTAGTTTCAGCGTTACGGATATGTAAAATATGGATTTATTACAATTTAAAACTTGCGAAACTTACATGGGAAATACTCTTAAGAGGCATTTCACATTTGGTTGATTCACAATCAACATCACATGGACAATCACATTTTTGAAGATTATTAAAAAATGTGACTCTTTTGTAGAAAGTGTTTCATTAACTTTCAATAAATTTATATGTTAGATATTGTAGACATGTTTTTTTATTGTTTATGTGTGTGTGTATCGAGAATTAGGTCATCAAAAATTTAAAATTTTTATGGCCTAATTTTCGATGTAGTCATTGTCTACACAATATACAAACATGTCTAAAATATCCACAATATAATTATATTGAATGTTAATGAAACACTTTTTTTACAAATGAGACACATTTTAATAATCTTTAAAAATGTTTAATTGTGCGACCGAGACAGCCTACCAAATGTGAAATGCCTCTTAAACTAGAACTACTAAAAATAAAGATCTGGAACAAAATGTTCTGTTAAAAAAAATATCCATGATAAAAAACATTATATTAAATATAGTAGATGCTAAAATAAATATTGTTAAATTAAACTAAACTACAGATAATACATTACACTAAACTATGTTCTAACTCTTCATTATTAAATCCAATCACTAGCTTCCGTATTGGTAATGTACCTAATTTAAAAGATATTATAATGAATGATTTACGGTGTCATAATTTCTGGTCATAAGTTCTGCAAGGTGGGCCGAGCCTAGGGCCGCACTCCTGGTACAGTGTGCTTATAGCAAATTGTTTTAAATAAATAATTATATGTTTCTGTAGTCTTCGCACAAGAAAAGTCAATGTTTTTTTTTAACATAATAATTTTTCAAAACTAAAAACCGACTTCACCCCCAAACTACACAACCGATTTTGATAAAATTTCCATGGTACTACCTGGAAAGTATACCGAAAGAAAGACGAAAATAAAAATGCATGTGTTCAAATCTATATAAGTACTAACTTCATTCAGGTCCTTACAGCTTTACTTTTACATAGTAGTTGTAAAGGAATTCTAAGTTTTATTACTTAAGTATGTATGTAAAAAATAGGTGCCCTAAAAACCGAGCCAGTGGACCGCGGCGAAACCTTGTAAAAGCTTAAGGTGCATCGCGTTACTCAATTTGAAACGATGACATAAAATGGAAATTTTACTCTAAAATGTACCTACGAGTACATGCATTTCATTAAGATGAGCCTATCTTTGCACATTTTAAACCTAGACATGATAATATAATAACACGGTATAACTCTTCATGGATAAATATTCATAATTCTTAAACCATACTAAATACATTAACTTATATATACCTAACATCCAAATAAAATCATTATTCCGAATCATATAAAATATATAAATATATGTTCAAACCTATATCTTTATAATACCAGTCACAAGTCTACAAATACTCGTACGAAACCACTTTTTAAACAAAGCTCTGCCTGTACCGGTTTTAAGGCGAACAAAAAAAGAATCCACCTGCTTTCTTATTTTATTTGCCTAAAGCGTGTCTCCCCTACAAAATGTAAGCAAGTTACGATCAGAGATGCCTTCCAATTGTAATAACATCAATTGATTTAACGCTATTTTAGTGGGAGGAACAAAAAGAGGTCACCGACCGGCAATTATGTCCTCATAGAGACTACTGCTGCGCACCAACAAATGCTACGATGCTTTCTCGACATATTTCTATTTAGATAAGACCTTAGACAACACAAAAACTACGTAAATAATTTTGAATAAATATTTTTCTGTACTATTTATAGTAGTATAATGTATATTAATCGATCAAAGTACATTGATAATTTTATTACCTAAAAAGCATTTATTTTTAAATTTAACTATGAGAAATCATGATTTTGTGTGAATTAGGTATGTCTGTAATATTTCATACAAAAGAAAAACAATATATGTTAAATACTTATTTAATTCGTATTGGAACATGGAACTTACATGGAATTAACATATCTAACTCTAATTCATCGAAAATTTCGTAACAATGCCATAAAAAACATGATTATTGAATCGCAAAGTACCTACCTACTTTTTAATAACTTTCTACTTTCCACGCTCTAAAAACATATCAGAAACACTGTAGCATTATGCTAACGTAACGTTATCTTATTATCAAAAATATATAGCAAGAAAATATAAGTATAATTTTTAACAGCTTCGCCATAAAATGATTTAGATAATCCCAAGTGAACGTCGCTTTCAGGTTCGAAGCTGGAATCAATTGAAAGAACGCCCGCGGGATATAAGACAAATATTAATATTTCATAAATAGGTAGGTATGTTACAAAATCCAATAGCACAGAAAGCAATTATCAGGGTGTCCTTTCACTTACTTGTTGATAGTGCAGTGGGACCACAGCCGGCGTGCTTCGGAAACCGGTCCGAGAGGAATGAGAGCGACTTGTGACTCAAGGTAAAGTTGATCAATCGGATTTTGGAACAATGATTAAAACGGTTCTCCAATCGTATTAGGATTTTTTTTTTATTAGCTGCTATCGTGATCTTCAATAGCATTTCCCCAATCTGTATAAAGAAGCTGTATTCAGAAACAATAATTATAGTAATAAATAATTCAAATTAAAACAAGTTCTGTTTCTGTGCAGCTTCCTTTGAATTTAGAATAAGTAGAATATTTTTTTCCTGATAGATACTTTCCTCCCTCGGCGCCGGCGCGTACGATTAAGTACGAGTAGCTTGCTTGTTCAAAATTAGATTTTTTATACCACCTAGAAAGTAATCTAATTAAACATGCCTAACCTACCTACCGAAACATGGTCAATCCTAAAATCGTACTTTTAATGTACATTGTACATAGTAAGTACTTTTTTTCTACGTGACTGCACTAACTTTGTTGTTTGCCAGTAAGAAACTGCAACATAATAAATAGAAGCACAGAGCACCACAGTGCAAAGCAAATGTTTAACACAGGGAATGCTAGTCGATCGTGCAACTCTCTAGACATTCAATATCGCAATGTTAAGAAATACCTAGCAGAATCGACCACTGGCACACCAACTTACAAACTTGATATAATTATTTCAATTCATCTTTGTATCTGTTGTTTTGTAACCGTTTGTTATAATTTTAATAATTAGGACAGACTTATAAGCATACTTGAGACAAATTGCAGTCGTTTATCACTAACGATTGTAGAAATAAGCCATTTTACGATACCTATTAATCGTCTTTTCGCCATGATTTTTGTTTACCGCATAGATATAGCCGCTTAAGTCAGCATAACTGATAAGCCTTAGTATGGTCACATAATAATTAATAGTTCCACATAATTTTACAAAATTTGATGATTTTTAATAAGTTGATGTTTACACTAACCTCGATTAATGAAGACTTACCTATGTGCGTGCTTTACCCAAAAACTCTAATATATTTTTGACTAACATGCAAATATGTATATAAAAAATGAACGCAAGTAACCCCGATTGAGATCGTAATGATAAAGTTCAGACATTCCAAATACCAAATCTATATTCATTGAACGTGTGCCCTCGGTCTAGTGGCGCAGTCGTGCAATCGTATCCGGAATTGTAGAAATATTTCAAACGCTCCAATACTTGAAGCTTATTCCATCAAATATCTAATACCTATTTATCTTGTACAATCTCACACGTTGATATGGATTTCGTAAGAGATACAACTATATCGAAAAATCCAAGTCTATGTATCTATTCCATATGTATCAACGAGCTATTATTTATTACATATGTATACAATTCACATCTATGATGTGTATATACAATACACATTTATGATTTTTTCAAAAAATATGAATTTTTAATGCGTACTTGTACACTGCTGCCAGGAGATCTATATCGATCGAGTGTGTGAGAATCACGCGGATCACGCCTCTGTCACAGATTTATATCATACCTAAAATATTATTTTTTGTAAGGAAAATACTTAGGAATGGAATATGTACCTAATTTAGTGTGATTTTTTTTAAATATTACCTTTTTCCCGAGATAAAAAGTAAAATAATAAAAAAAGTTTATTAGATAGATATAGAGATAATAAGTATGAATAACCTTATAAACATTTCCAATTCTGAAAATTGGTTAATAAACATCTAAACATGCATAGGCAAGTACCTATGTAGACCTCTGATACTTTGGATAACCGGTGGTCTCTGCCATTGTCGTGATCCAATTAACTATGGAAAAAAACACATTAAAATTACATAATTCCTTAAATTAAGTGCTTGATCATAATAATTCACTACAATCTCAAGGAAGAGTAATTGACTTGTAAGTTGTAACCGAGTAAGATGGAATCAACAATTTACTCAAAGACCGCAGGGAATTTAATATTGTGTAAAATGTAATAAAATTGGTCGTAACTATCATGTCGGGAAGTTAACGAGGTTGTGTGGCTCGGCTATAGGTTTTGATCGCTGAAATTGTTCGCGCATCGCTGCAGCGCTAAAAATCTCGCGAGACCTCGTTGTAATAAATTCAATAGCAAATTAAACGTTCAAAAGTGATCTTCCATTAGAGATTCTTGTTTTTGATAATAACTTGATCGGAATTTTGTTGGCGATCTTGCTCTTGCGATTCATCTTCTTGTTTAATCAACTAGCTGTGATTAAAAACTCTGTTTGTAGATAGAGTACTCTACGAAACTTTTGAGGCGAAAATAAAACATTTGGAACAGAATAATAGAATTTCACCTATATACAACTATTCCTTGATTTATGAAAACATTTTTTTCATAACTGTTCATATGACTCACAAGTTAGGATAAAAAGTTACCCAGACGACTTGAATTAAAAGTTAACATAGTTTTATATAAATCTTACTCTCAGCAAGATCTTCTTAAGGGGATACCTGAATTTTCCGGGGTCCAGTGCCCCCATTTGAAATAAATCACTTAATAGGAAACGGAGACATCATTTAAAATTTTGTCTTGACCAGGCACACATAAAATAGTTTGAAGGATTATCTATCCTTCAAACTATTTTGTTCCCGAACCTTCTGCCGCGATGTGTGACAGAGACAACTGCAGCTTATACCGAAAATATCTCTGAAAAAAATACAAAAATCAACTTTTTGTAGTCCCCTGATTTCTCCTCCAAAAACCGCATAAATTTATATTTTCATTAAAAAAAAGAAAAGCTATGGCTGGAATCCTATGTTTTATTTTTATCTTGTCGAGCCTTCCGAACACCTTTGTATGAAAATATCGTTGTTTTTTTTTTCGAGTTTTAAGTTTTAAGCATTCGTCCCATAGGGAAAGTTGTTCGTATTGACGGTCTGAGTTGCTCCTAGCAGGATCGGACAGGGTTTTTGTCACATATTGTACATGTACAGATTTTTTTTTGGAAAAACCTCGTTGCTCTACTGTCACTATCCGACGAGGAATCAGGGGACTACGTTTGTAGGGAAATACGGCCAAAATCGTTTTCGAGATAAATGAAAACCAACGCTTACTCGTATCTATAGCTCTTTAGTTACAAAATTAACCTTATGAAATGTAATCCCTTGCCACCTAGGCTCCCTTTACTGAAAACACTTTACCTTCTGTATGTTACATGGTGTTATTAGACACAATATCTACCTAAACATAACGAAGCATTGGTCATTAAGAGCGAACTATTCGATACTTTTTCTACACAAATTTCGGAGGGGATTCCTCCACTGTTTGACATTGTACATTCAAAGTTTAACATGATATCGTTTTGTCTGATTATAAATTTTGTCTGTATGGATACAGAATAGTAAAATAAAAAGCCATTAAAAAGTTATGAGACATTAAAGATTTGTTTTTTGCTTATTATAACGCAACTTTCGGCGTAAATAAGTAATAAAAGAAGTGTAAAATCGCCAAAACAAAGTCCACATGGACACGGCTAATTAATTGAAGATTTTAAGAAATTTTATTTGTTGTCGATTATTGCAGTTGTTTTTGCATCAAACCCCTTTTCCCAAAGGACTTAACGTATATTTTACGCGCTCGGTTTACTATGAATTTATCGTGCATTTCACCTCACTGATTCGCCCGAACACAATGTTAGGTGAGACAGCATGCTTTTACTCGCCCACCTGTGAGTTCGGGCCCACGACTAGTTCAACCTTGAAAGAAAAACGTTTTTGATATAGGTAGTTGAAACCATATAATGTGTAAGTGCAAAGTAAGTACGGACTTATCCCATAATGGGATCTCTTCCAGTCAATATAATAATAGGTAGTTATGGTATAGACTTTGGCATTGCCCTTAGCACAGAATATGAGTAAAAGTACCTAATGAGTAAAATTGCGGCATCATCCCCACTTCATATCCAGTAACATATTGGTAGATCCTAGAAATTTTATAGGTGTCTATGGAAATATCAAAACACAGTATTAATCTGTTTGTTATAAATATGCCTTACATTATTATTTGGTAATAAGTAATTTTTTTTTTTTTGTGTTGTTTCAGAGACCAGAAAATCTCGAAACCCCGCTGTCTGCCCCGCGCGACACAAAACACAGCGTGTACGCTATGAACGATCAGGTAATTACTATAAATTACCGAAAAACATACAATACCTGTGGACTAGCGGTTTACCCTGAATTTTAGAATTTTGGCTGTCTTCTCTCTTTCTAATTTGTGTGTCTACTATCTAATCTATGCACCTTTATAAAAATATATACGTTTAAAAAACCAAAATACGCGACTTCTTCATCTTCTCGAGTCGAAAGGCTATAATAAATTTGACCAGTGGCACAGAATAACTACTAGTACTCACGTAGGTACAGAAGTCTTACTCAGAAAACAAACTCAAAGAAACATCTACTAAATTTGGTTAGCGCTATAAGAAAGAAATTGGCTTGCAATGGATGTCTAGGTATCTAAACGAAGAGGTGAAGATTTCTGACGCGAGCTAAGTTAAACTATGGTTTATGGTTATGGTATGGTGGTCTGGACAAACGATTTATGTAACTGAATTTTCCCCTTCGAAGTGGTCGCCGCGCGCATAGTAATAATGTAGGTATATTTTCGATACCTAAACGGGGAGTGACACAGGCCTGCCAGTGGCGACTCCCCGGTCATTTGCTTCATTAAGGTCCTGCAATGTGCAGGAAGTGGGGCTACGGGAGCCATTTATGGCTAACAATAAATATATTTTTGAAATGTGCTAATTACGACCTTTCATTTGATGCCTCACTGGATATCGAAACATTTCTTTTTCCTTGCTCCTTTTTGTATGTGACATTCATACGTACATACATAGACTGCTAAAATCATGTCCCTTCCTCTTGCCGTAGTCGGGTAATATTATACTGGTCATATCCATACACCCCGTTTAAGGTTAATGCTTGCAAAAAAATCAAACAACATTTTGTTGAATCGGACGTCGAAGTATGAATATCCTTTTTTCCTGTATGTGTAAGTGACCACGACCAGCACTGGATCCGATTTAAGCTGCCTGTAGGCATTTGACATAGTTTGATGACTAACATACAATGATAACCACCGGTCCAATAACGTACCTTCTGAAGCATGGAGGTGCTCAAGATTTTCTTATGTCTATGAAAATCTCTACCCAATGTCATGCCTATCCACCGCCTTATAAACATAATTATTTATCTTCCTTGTCACGAGATGGCGCTATAGCCATTTATTAATACATTAAAATCTTTTATTACTGTTATTTAAATAAAGTAGTGCAATAATTAATTGAATAAAAGTTATATGAAATGCAATAAATATTTTTAAAGCAAATTCAACACTTTTTTTTTTGAGTTTTTGCTAGTCGTGTGTGCGACTAGCAATCCCTGGTGTACCTACCGGCAACTCCAGTTTTGCCTACTTTCGGGCCCTCGATCGAATCGTTTCTATGGCGTTGGGTATCTGTTACGTTAGTAATTATATTTGCCAATGTCTACTTAGGCACAGCTATATCTTTCCCAAAGGATTTTCGTTTACCACACATTGTCGAATGCGTGGAGGGTAACATGGTGTCATGCATGCATACTTATAAGTAAGCAGATTTTTCAACTGAACAAGCCATCATAATTGGTAGGTACCATTAAAGGAAAAGTCATTAGTATTTTTTAGATTTGGGTTAATTTTTTCAGCATACGGAATGAATAAAGTGGGGAAGGCCTTTACCTTTATATATCAGAGGGACACATAATGTCTAAAACTAGTGACTAGTGGTTCTGTGAGAACTGAGAACAGTAGACCTAGCCACGAAATAACCGATATTTTACCGTTTCCCTGGCTTAGCAAAGCCATTTAAGAGCTTTGAAACCTAGGTTGGTTTCAAAGCTCTTAAATGGCCAGTGAAAACACTTAATAAACCTAGAATCCGGAAATAACATACTTACCTACATAAAAAGATTCACAGTATCATTTAATAAAAGCGCAAAAATAATTTTCATATTTCGATATATGTTCCTTGGGGAAAGTTATTTAATTTCACTCCCTCTCCCACTTCACATATACTTCAACTTCTTCCATTTCAACTTATATTTAACTATTGTATTACATAAAGTTTTTGGGTTTGACCAATATGGGTGTAAAGTTTATTACTGTATGATTCTACTCATAAAGCCCTTTCATATGATACCGCACATGGTATGTTTATACAAAAGATTTTTTTTTCTCTGTATCGCCGACGTCACACTTACCTGCTACTGACTATTTTCTTACTTGTCATCACTTAGATTTGTATTTACAACAGTAATACATAATATATAGAAAACCGATTTCTAGACAACTTTTGGGCGGATTGTCGACTATGTTACACGTTCAAATTTATCGTATAAAAAAAGTTGTTCAGACAAAAAAGTTGCGTCTTGATAAGAATAAGAAAATTTTTGTTTTTTTTTTTATGTAGCTGAGTTTACATACATACATACATACATATTATCACGCCTGTTTCCCACAGGGGTAGGCAGAGACTAAGGACTATAGCTGAGTTTAAATGCTGAATTTAAAGAAAAATCTAAAAACTGGATCGATAAAAAAATCTATATAATTACTGAACCCGCTTATAAAATTTCATGAGAATCGGTTTAGAAATGCGACCTGTAGGCGAGAACAGACAGACAGATGGACAAAAGAATTTTCGGTCAGTCGAAACTGAGACGCTTCGCTCGCTCGGTCAATAAATAAATTCGCAGTAATCCAAAAACATGTAGAAGGAAACACATCAACTTAATTCAACGTTTCGTACAACGAAGCGAAATCACGACTGCGACAATAGAACTAATAACAATGGTACAATTATAGTGAGAGCTTTTTATTATTATCGTCAACATTGTATGTATCTACTTACTTACGAACTTTTTTGTTTGTTATTCTCTCATACTCTTTCTTATAAACGAGTGTAATGTAAAGATGTACATATTACTGGTGCGATTACATACTCGGCCTCGCGCGGGTTGGTTTAAGTATTAGGTATCTACTGAAGTAGGCGTGGCTGAATTCCAGTTTCCTGAATAGGTCCTCCTTTTAACCTTAACATTAATACCCAAACTAAAATGCTCTGTATTATGTCATGGCAACCGCATTCCTGAATATAGGAACCCGAAGTATAATCTAGGTATACTCGTGTTTGCATGCTTAAATCACTTTCTATTACTAACCAATAAAGAAAGTTAAACAAACATACGTACGGAATCTATCTGGTGATACAACGCCTTATATTTAAGTGACTAATTAGTAAAAATCGCCCTGGTGGGAAAACTACCAATAAGTAGGTTACATTTTAATACCTACATAATAACCCAAAAGAGAGTTTTCCTGGGAAAGGTTTCATTTCATCTCCTAGCCTCTAAACCAGTCTTTCCCAAAGTGGGCGATAACGCCCCCTTGTGGGCGCTGGAGGCTTTAAGGGAGGCGGTAACGGGCCCAGAATAAAGTTGGGGGGCGCTGATGTGATTTAAGCAATGAGTGATTTATAACTTCAGCTATTTCATATTTTAAATTTCACAGAAATTAAAATCCTCTTACTACACAACATCCATTTATTAGTTCATATTTATATCCTTTTTTATTGTACAAATATAAACTAAAAATGTAATTAATATTTATTATTTTAATGCATTCACAACGCTATTTATATCGTTAAAGGAATCAAACACTGAAAAAATTTCGTGTTTTAAAGTTTCGCAGGTGAGGTCCCCACTTCCGATACTCTTTATTATTGTAAAATTGTATTATTGAAATGAAATGAATTATTATTGCTATTTTTTTATTTAATATTAACAATGTTGATTATTGTTATTTTTTATAAAAGATACTCTAATGTACTGGTGTATGTATTATTATTGCTCTCTCTTGTAAAAAAGTCTAGTTTAGAATATAGGTTGAATTAAACTACAGGCAAGACAAATATGTGATTCTGGTTTTTATGGTGAAAAAAATGGGGGGCGCTACAAAATAACAGATTTTTTAAAGTGGGCGTTTGACAAAATAAGTTTGGGAACCTCTGCTCTTAACTCTAAACATATCGTATAGAGTAACTTATTAGTAGGTATATAAGTAGATTTACCATACTGGTCTGAAAGAAAAGAAAAATGTTAAATGAACCGCAGGCAGCCTGTCGTAGAAATATTCGAAAATCTGAAGAATCAATCAATAAACGATGCGGATAGCAACCCGTTACTATTTTGGTTTCCTTCCCCGAAGTAAGCTAGGAACCTGATGGGTGGGCCTGTCTAGTCCGTAAAGGATAAAATTGCGATATTTATATATCATAGTAACGATATAACTACAAAAATGATTTTCTAAAACGTTTTTGATTTCAGACATTTCATACTCCATCTTTTGGTGACGAAGAATTCGACATTCCACTTATGCACGGCCAGCATGCGACGGCAGTTGCCGTTCAAAACACCCACAACCCTTACACTCAGCTGCACCATTCAGCACCACAGGTCAGTCTTAAATTTAAGAGCCAGCCACCAAGTTCCTTTGTGCTTTGATCCTTGAAATTATTAAAGCCTTCGTTCAAGTATGGTTCAATCTAGGATTCAATTAAAAGAAGTAATTACCTATTTAAAAAATATTTTTAAAATTACATTTTACCTAAAACGGTGAACATAAAAGTTTGAAATGCTTCTAAAGGCAAATCAAAGGAGCCCAAACTCGATAGGGATGCGTCGTTTCATTACGGAGTTCCTATGGCCATCTTCCGGCTCCATCATCAGATAACCTCCATGTTACCATAATATTGCATTGTCACGCAATATACGTACGCGTGCAAAATTTCAGCTCAATCGGAAATCGGAAAGTGGGGGTGGAAGTCTTCTTGAGGGATTTAATTACAGACTGACAGACAGACCGACAGACAACGGGACAGGTGAAGCTAAATGAAAGCTTGTAAAATAGGCGAATCTAACAAAATGGTTTTGTAGTTATGTTCGGTGATAACTTGAGTTACTTTAATCCATCTAACAAAATGGTAATGTAGTTATGTTCGGTGATAACTTGAGTTACTTTAATCCATGGTATAATAATAAGCTTTATCCATGCCTTAATCGTAGTTCTACCTATGTCAAAAAAAAATAATTTTGGAGCTTCGTGAATTATTTTTATGCGCCTACGGCCTACCTACAAAATGTTAAGTTTGATCAAGAGTCAAATCGGTTAAAGGGATTGCTCAAATAAATGTGTTCGTGAGATCACAGGATTTCAGATGCTAAATAAAATAAATGTTTTGTAATCATCATTCAGCCACATAACACTTATATTTAGGTAAGTAGATATATCACATACATATCAGTACTGTATACACGCTGACTGGTAAATCACGTGACATATTGAAACGGGCACTTAGTACTCGATTATCCAAATATATATAAAAAAATAGTTGACTAAAAGTTGACCAAATTATCCAATACAAACAAGAATTGTGGACACTCGCGCTGCGCGCTGATGATAAGCGGACAAAACGAGCCGAGTAAGGTAGGTAAAAAATAACAATATTACCCTGGGCAACCTGGTCCTGGCTTGAAATACCGGTACATAAGGGAACCGGTACCATTGACCTTAGTGCGGTACGGGTTCCAGACATTGTACCTGTACTATCTTCTGTACCGCTACTATTATTCCGTCAGCATCGGTACCAGAGAGTGGAAGAAGACACCAGCAGGTATTTGCATCATAATTTCAATATGTGTATTCCCAGCTAGTAGGTATCTGGCGCGGCGACGCGACGGGGCATGGAATCGTAGGTACTTTTATTTCAATTTTAACATCTAGCAACATTGAGACACTGAGTACATGAAAAATGACAGTTGAGCAAATATATCAATGTCAAAAGGGGGTTTTTGGCGGGAAGGCAAGGGATTCAGTTGGAGTTTGCTATAAATTATTTTGCAAATTGATTCTAGTGGACTTTATAATTTAAAATAGGTGTAGTTTAGTGTTATAAATGCTCATGCTCATGGACAATATGTAAAATGTTTAAAGTGCACACTCATAGTGCGGCTGTAGCACGGAACAGAGAAATTTCTGTTCCGTGGGCTGTAGTGATATTTATTTGCGGACTGTGGTGGGCGTCTTTAGGCGCCGTCTGCCACTCATTCGACTATGAAAACCAGTGGACGGACTCGTATAGATTTGTTGCCAGAAGCTCCCTTGAAACAATCAAAGGACCTAAACCAACCTTTGATTGTACAGTTATAGTTAGGGTTAAGGGTTAGGAATAAAGAAGTGATAAAATAAAGATGGGCTCTAAACGACTAGTATCCAGAGCCGTAAAATAATTAGGATTAAAAAAAATCAATGTCAAACTTGAAACTTCCATTGCTTGAAGTTGTTGTTCCTTGTCTTTCCTTCCTTCCACAGAGTACTTTTGTATATACAGAGACCTATCTTCGCGGTGTGAAGCGGAAATAAATTTTGCAATGCATAAATAACGCCATCTGTTATTTTTAGTAAGGATTAGATATATATATCTATACCACGAAGCCGTCTATGGTATACCTACTTTATAGTTTACCTACGTATGATGTTTTTGTTTTGGGAGATAAACCTGCCATACTTCACAATGTTTATGTAATTACGCCAAAGAGACAATTAATGGAGATGGCAGTCACACAATATTTTGGATTATAAATAATTAAGTACATAAACAATGCGAAATAGGCTTAAAATGAAAGCCTTATTTAAAATGTAATGAAAATCAATTATATTATCAAATCACACGATCATCGCAGAATATAACACAGTTCTATTTGTCTCAGCACATACTTTATATATTTAGTAAGTTTTCTTGATTTTTGTTTCACACCAAAGTTCACATCACATTACAAACTAGTACCTACAAGTTTAAAACTTTATCAGTGTTGCCATTTACAGATATAGAAATTGTACCAAGACAAAATTGACGTTGATGTAATTTTACGGACATTTGTCTTTTTATGGTTTGTTAAATGTTTTTTTAGTTAAAATCATATTTATTGGTTTTATTTTCACCCTCATTTGTATCGAATTATATTTTTCTTTTATTATTAAAATCTACTATCGTTAAAAAATGAGTAAGTAACTAGAGACATCTTTTCAAATTCTATTGAACTATTTAGTTACTTTTACTAGTTATGCCATCTGTTATTTCTAGTACGAACTTATATTATATGACCAAATAAAATGATCTTGGTTTATATAAGGATCATACAAAGATAGAATACATTTTGAATCGATATCATTATACATCATAATTTCCTACTTTGTTGTACTAACATTAACCCCTCTGCTTCCTTCCTTCTTCCATAGTTCCACTTTTTTTTGTTGCACACACACGTTTTTTTGTTGTTTGATTGAACTTAATTATTTTTCTTTTTTTTTTCTTTTTACCTATATTTTTTGTATTATTCCATTCCACAAAGATTTTTACCTATTACTAATTACTATTCAATGCATTATCAACAATGATATATGTGTTTTAGGTGCATTTGTCATATCGCACATAAGTTTCAACTTCTTGCTGTATTTGTGAGATTTTGCAAGTTGATGTTATGCCCCAATCCAACCTCAAAAACCATGGTTTATGTTAATAACAATTAGGTTACTTAAGGGTAATACAAAATATTTTGGTAAGTTAGGTCTTCCATGTTAATTAAGTATGTTAAGTGAGATTGCGTCTGAAAACATAGCTGATAATATAAGAAAACGACTGTGCTGGCCACATGGTATGATTGAAAAGCCTCATAAAAAAGTAACTTCCAGGTACCTACTTAGCAATATGTACCGTTCTAAAAATAATTGTCATCTTGGTTAAATTAATTCCCAAAATAACAAATATGTACGATAATACTTAATATAAGTAATTGAAAGTTAAAAAAAAAAATAGACAAAAAAAGAAGACAAAAATTCAAAAATTGAAACAAGTGGGCATAAACTCTTTAGGTAGATTTAGTTAACCAACTGAACTTTTTACTGCAGATAGTTATAACTTTCTATTGTTGACAGGTTGGTATGATGAATCCAGCACAAGATGGCCTAGCACCCCCTGGTGGTGCGCCTTCATATCAACAACCCTTATATTTGCAAGAACCCCATACGCCTGTTACTTCACATAGGTATGTTAGAAATATCCTGTGACTTCTAGTTGCTCTGCCATGAATTTTACTGTTGTTTGCTTGCTTGTTTTTCATGTTTGTAAATTTACTGGTCTAAAATAACATTACTTATGTCTTCTCTGCTCATCATATGGATCTTGACAGAGGTTAAAAAACTCTGATATCTGCTACAATGTTTTTATTTAGGAATGCTTCCCAAGGAGGGTTGATGACAGGCAGACAGACGTTTGTTACACTTTTTACATGTTTTATAGAAGAGAATACATTTTTACTAGGCTTAGAATAGTTTAAATACTAATAAAAGACAATTACTTCTAATTATTTGCATATGAAGATTATGCATATAAGATTAAAGTTTTGAAGCATCCTTTGCTGTATGCTGTAAAGGTTGAGGTTTAATATGGAGGTATTTGTTTGTAGTGGTGCTGGTGCTCCCGCTGGCAACTACATCATCCAGCAGCAACCTGGTGGGCAGCGGCTCCTGGTGATGCAGCCCACGCAGGTGATAAGTGGCCCGCCTACTCCCAGCACGCCCACACAGCCTTCAGGGCCAGTATACGGCTCCCCTCAACGAGCATCTCCACCAGGCACTACGAGTGATGACTCTGACGATAGTGTTCCTTCACATCATTCCCAGGTAAAGATAAATGTTATTAAATGTTTAAATAATTTTATTATCTTCAAAATTACTACTAAAAGACAAATGCTTATTATTTATAGCCATAATTTGTATTCTTGAAATGTCTGCTTTCTTATAGCATTCCTTTCTTGTTTCTTATAATGTAATTTTCCTTTAATTTCTTCTACAATGATGCTTACTACAATTTAGGTTTCCTGATATTCTTTTGTCCTTTGAGGCTACTGAGGGGTAATTGAGAGATTTTTTAAAGTACAAGTTACTTCTACCATTTGCTATTAAAAAAAAATGGTCCTATTAAGTTTGATTAATAGTTTTTACTGGTTTATCCTTTACTTAAACAAGCAATGCTTGCAAGCAAACTTTGTTAAACAAGCAATTCTTGTCTATATATAGAAACTCTCGGAAACGGCTCTGAAGCTTTTGATGAAACTCTGTATTTAGGAGTAACAAGGCAAAAGAATTGATTTTCATTAACCAAGCAAAGCTCGGTCGCACAGCTAGTATAGATTAGAGCACCCATCTGCTTTTTAAACAATTTACTAAATCTTTAAACTGACTGCTTTTGCGGTCGAGTGGTCAAGGCGTTTGTGAAAAGTTGTTTCCAATCTGGTTAGGATATTGCAGGCTTGAATAACCTGATTATCGGAAAACAAAGATGATTCCGTGTTTGGAAAGCAAATACATATAAACTGTGGGTCCCGAACGCCATCTAGCGTTTGATCATCAAACTATCCAAGGATTAGTTTTGATTTAGAGTTTAGAGTCGCTCTGTGTAAAAACCAGTAACCTTGTCAAATCTCCTTGGTTAAATAGCGGACCCTGAGCTTTGAAGCGTTACTGCTGAAAATGCAACCGGGAAAATACGCTCGGATAGTGATGAACTAAATCTTTAAACTGCCAAAAAGAAACTTAAATGTTTTTTTTTTGTAAATATTTTAACTGATCTATTTCTTTACGTATTTCATAATAAAAAATGCTTAAAAACACTTTTACATCTTATAAGGGTTTGTTTTGAGTGTACTATAATGTGCCAATTCAATACAATAAAAATGGCTTTAATTTTTTGAAGCCGTCATATATAAAATATGTATGTGGTTTTGGTGATCCACCTTGTTTTGTATAGAATTGGGAATTCGAACTGTTATGAATATGTAGGATTAGAATTGTTGAATAGGGGATCTTTAAAGAGGTCTGTAAAATTGTAAAGAGTAATCCAGCTATATGGCGTCACACTAAGTAAGTTCAATATGGCGCCATCTGTAGGCCTTAAATTAATGAACTTAAAATAAAACAAATGAAAAACATAATTAGCACATTTCAAAAATCGAGAGAGTCTGGTTTTAGTCTTTAAACTTATATCTTGTTTCTAGCCTTTCAGTGATATGTTTCACGGCTGGGAAGCCTTCCCCTTCCTTTTCCACTTGTCTGTCTTTTGTGATCCAGTAATTATTCACCAACATTACTATATATTTTCTATTCAACCAATATACGCAAAAGAAACATTCGAGTTTTTATTTATGACTAATTACATTACTCTAATACATATTTTCTCTGAATGCCTCTTAATTTAGTTTCTTCAGTACTCATTGACTTACTTGCTCATTGAGAACACTATTCACTTTAATATAGTTCATTGGCATTTCATTTGAATTGTTTTAGTAAATATTACTCCAATTAGTAGAAATAACTATAAAAAATCTAATAAATTGGTTGTTTGTTGGTAGTTGCCTGGTGATGCGGAAAGCCTTCTGCCTATCCATTATTGCTCAGCGAGCCGGCAGCAACAAACTACGCTTCATCAGGTATAGGCACATTTTATAAATATTATCCATAGTTTGTTCATAGATTTAAATTCGCCAATGAACTATATTTAGTGTCGCTAATATTGATTCTTACACAATCGAAAAAAAAAATTAGGTGTTTGTTTGCTTACATATATCTAGGAAAAGTCCAAATAGAGAACTTATTCAAATTAATATGTTTTCTTTGGTAACAACACTAACCTAACATCGCAATATTAGATAGAAAATACTCTAAACCCAGAGTAGTGGTAGATATAATTAATAGTAATAAAACAATATCTATACACAGAATATTGTATTAAAAATATTTTTACTAAATTTCAATTTTTTCACAGATTGGTGTAAGCAATATTGGTGTCAAGCGGTCATCTCCTGAACCTATGGATAATGGCATGAATCGTGGACAAATGCAGAAGAAACCCAAGGTCCAGAAAAAAAAGAAAAAGAGAGATCCTAATGAACCACAAAAGTAAGAAATATGTACATTTTTCTAGCTCTAGAAAGTCTGCTTGCAAAGAGTTGATAAATGTTATATTTCGTCTTCAAATAGCGACTGTCGTTTAACTATCGCAAACTACTCGTATATGGCGGCCGACGCTTGTTTCCCGCTTTTGCTGTCTCCGTGGTACGAAGCACGCGGTTGTTGTCAACCGCGGCCTTTACGGGCAAGCGGACGCGGCTACCTTATACTGCCAACAAACGTGATTTTTTATAGATAATGGTACGGAACCCTTCGTACGGAAGTCCGACTCGCACTTGGTTGTTTACCTGGGAGCACGGTAGTGCACCCGCTAAGTCGAGCAAAAAAGCGGCACGGCACATTCTTTTCTCGAAGCAGTTCAGGCCATTTTCGAACCCCCTATAACTTCGTCGTGGATAAAACTAAAATGTTACACACACAACACATAAACACGCATATATTTCAAATTTTATTCGATTTGAACCAGTGGTTTAAGAATTATAACTAATCAAAGTTTCTTAATTTTGTCACTCATGCATGACTGACAGACTGACTGATCATCAAAACTCTAAGGCACTTCTAGCAGACATAAAAGCTTCAAATTTAGAAAACAATTAAATTATTGTTTAGTGTATTAATCAAAGAAAAACTCAAATATTTTGCAATTTCGGTCCAGTTTTCTAGAAACACCATTAACTGCATAAATAACCTGACTAAACAATCTAATTTAATATAATATGAACCTATTACTTATGAAGTTGTGAGATACATTGTGTTTTCATGCGATGGCCAAGTCATTCTATTTATTTAAAACAGAAATGATTTTAATATTGATATGGTCGCTAAAAGATGATGTTAGGTAGCTAATTACGTAATAACTTAAGACAGAAGGTGTTTAAGTAGGGATTGAATAAATTAACCGACATGGATCTCATTTTACGGTAGAAGAACTGAGTTGCGAGACTTGTTTTTTTTTTTACAAGTTTTGTTTTAGATGTCATCTCATTTCTTTTTATAGATAATACTACTTTTTTTCCTTTCTGTAACCTTCTACTTCTTGAATACCAAAAACAGATTAAAACGTAGTTTGTGTGTATAACTGCGACATCGCAGTAAGACCCAAAGGTTGCAAGGAAGAAAGTGGCCGCCTTTCTGTGACGGACGGGAAGCAAGCCTTCTCCGCCGGCTACGGGTCTGATTATTAATGATCTTTTTTTGTTCATGGCAATTTCTGGAAATTTAGTCTACTTAATACTTTGCGGAATTTTGGTACAACTTCATAAGACATGTCCTATTCTTGCTTTTTCATTCCGTTGACCATTATACAAGTTACCTTTGAACATAATTGTATTTAGGTTTATTATACATCATCTTAGTTGTATGTGCTATGAATCTGACAACACTTGGCTCTGGCTATCCCGCAAGCAATAAAAATGTATTTATTATATGACGACCTCCGCGGCGTATTGGTTAACACGCTACGCCGCCGATCTGGACGTTCTGGGTTCGATCCTTAGCTAGGGAAAGTTGGCAGATGGCCTTTTTCAAACTGTCCTGGGTCTTAGGTGTTTATCTAATAATAATATATTGTCACGAGAGTGGGTTGGGGATAGGAAAGGAAACAACAATCCTATTAAATGGTGCCTTTATTTACAACTCACTATTGCAAGCAGTACTCACAATTGACAGCGTCAGTCCTCTTTGCACTCCAACTGTCACTTCACTGTCAGGCCCGCGGAAACGTCACAGCACTGACACGCAAGCGGAAACGTCACTGCATTGTCACACGCACGGAAACGTCCCAGAGCTATTAATACACCTAGAGATAGTCCTAAAATAAAAAGCAATAATCCTATATCTACACGCGTCTAACATAATGGTAATTCAGTTTGCGAAAAAGAGATGAATATAGTCACTTAATTTGAAGGTTCGTACACAGCTGTCTATATAAACTGCCGTTATGTATATTGTCATAGACGTAAGACTATTTTACTAGGGATGCGTATGTGATACGTATGCATAATTCTTATCGATATATTTTTATCTATGGTATTTTTTTCCTATTAAAGTAACCTTACTTACCTTACATACTACATGATTTGAATTACTTTGTGCAATTCCGCCACCAGTTAGTTCATGCAAACTATTGCCGGCCGGCGCCCACCCACTACTGTTAGTCCCAGCATACCTGCCACCAACAGCCCGTGTGCACCCGCCACCAACAGCTGATGCATGCTCCCTCCGATACTGCTGCATCCGCTGCGGCTGCAGCAATATCGGACACCGCATACGCGACACGTGTTTCGCCTCTCCACGAGGCATCTTCAGGCACCAAACAAGTTGTTGATCGTTCGGCAGTCAAGCGTCGAATGATTGCTGCAGCCGCAGCGGATGCAGCAGTATCGGAGGGAGCATGCATCAGCTGTTGGTGGCGGGTGCACACGGGCTATTGGTGGCAGGTATGCTGGGACTAACAGTAGTGGGTGGGCGCCGGCCGGCAATAGTTTGCATGAACTAACTGGTGGCGGAATTGCACAAAGTAATTCAAATCATGTAGTATGTAACTTTGACTTCCGCAAAGTAACACCTGAATCTATTAACTTACTTACCTTACTTCACCTTCTAATTAATTCTTGTGAGACCGACCTGACTAATTAAATAGTAGTTCCTTTATTTGACCTTCAGCAATTTTGGGATAAAAATTAATCAGGATTTAATTTTTATTATTCATAATATACATTTCAACACAACTTACACATTAATTTTTAAGTAACCTGTATATATATGCTTACATTATATAAGATAAAAGAAACAACTTATTACGATTTACATTTTTATTCTACATAAGTGAAAACTTTTAACAAGTATACTTAGTCTGGCCATTAATACTGTTACAATTAAAAATAAACAAAATATTACAATGGAATTTGGAATCCATTATTTTTATATGATTTTTCATCGTCTTTTCTTATTTTGGCGCCAATACATTGTACAATATTTGGCGATATTAAAATGGAGTGGGGTGATAAAGAAAACCGAATCGCTGTGATTGCATTACACAAAGTAGGTATGGAGCCACATGCAATTTTTAAAACTCTCCATACGCTTGGTATTAGTCAAATGTTCGTGTACCGGGCTATCAATAGTTACAATGAAACCTCCTCTGTTTGTGACAGAAAAAGATCTGGCCGTCCACGTAGTGTTTTTTTTTTATCACTGTAATTAAACTACAAAAATTTATTTATCAAAAAATTTACATAGGAATCTTAAGGCTTTTCTACAGACACCCACAATATCCAAAACGCGATTGAGCATTTTGGCTCTATAGAAATATAACACAAACACACCCCTAAATTTACCCTTAAAATACTTATAATTAAATTATTGGTTTTTAACAGCATTACAATGCTTGGATTATTATCCAAATTAAAACATGTTTTTACTTATAATTATTTTATACAATACAAAAAATTGTCCAAGTGTGGGTCGGGCCACGCGCAGTGTAGGGTCCCGTAATTACGTACGCCAACTTCGAGTTCATGCCACTAAAACGTCTAAAAACTAATTTTCTTTTGAATTTGTTTCATAAAAAAAATCCTTTACCGAGTACATGTTACTATTGATATTCCACTAAAACGTCTAAAAACTAATTTTCTATTGAATTTGTTTACATGTTATAAGTTTTTACTATTGATATTTACGTAGCAGTCATTTTAGAAATGCCGGCTGCAGATTAGACTATGTTTTTTTCATGTCCAATTTGGGCGCGAAATTGTTTCTATCCACATTTGTTTGACGATGTTGTCTTCGGGAAACCTAGAAAAAACCCATTTTAATAGGTTACATTTATGCAAGGCACATCGATAAAAATATGATCTTTGAATTTCCCATCACTAGTGTCTAAACGATAACATGATGAAAAAATATGAAATAATTTGTTTTTATTAATAACACGTGTCTTAAAAACACATTATATTAATTCTTGGATAACCTATTTTGTACTTCTGTGTCACACAATAGCCTGAATGTGGTAAAAACAGAAAATAATCAACAAAATGGTGTCGTACCGGTGGAAGCTTATCTGTGTTGTTTCATTTTCCTTTCGGGACGAATGAGATCTACATCCCAATACCACACACGCCATGTTAATGAAATACTTATATATCAGTCACTTCAAATTGTCAATAAAATCACAATTTTCACAAAAAACACTGGTAGAACGAAATAATCACAACAGCATCAACCTTTGTTTTGAAAGCGAAATATGCGACTAAATTATAGAGCAATACGCTATCATAGACAAATCTAAATAAAAACGATGTTTTAATTTAGCACCGTAATGGCGACCAAACATGACCACATTGACGTTTCAGGGTTGTACTATTAAAAAAAGTAAGTAAATTTTGACTGTGTTTGTTTCTTTTTAATACATTGATTAAGCTACTTCAAAATAATGAGATAGATATATGAAAGTTAGTTTTGTATTTAAACGGTATCTAGAGATATTAATTCATCTGTGGAAACGTCACTGCACTGTCACACGCGCGTAAACGTCACTGCACTGTCACACGCGCGTACTTCACTGCACTGAACACTTCACTTTTACTCACTACTTCACTTTACTCACTACTTTTCTTTTCTCTTTTCTTCCTTCTTCTTCGGATTTCACTTTCCAACTAAACTGCCTCAGGCGTCGCCTTGTTCCGTTTATATACCCCCCGAATTCGAACAAAATCGCATCAATTTTCCAAACTCAAGTGACTAATTTTCTATCGCCTTCTCTCTCTCACTCATTTTCTGTCCCGTATTTTCTTTTCGATTTAGTCTAGTATTATCTAGAAACTTCTTTCAAAACACTATAAGTGGCTGGGATTTGAACCGGCGGTCTCTAGATTCACAGTCCATCGCTTAGACCACTAGGCCAATCGTGCTCTGACGCTATTGATGAAATTTTCCTTCAGTTGAATTCTTTTTGTTCGAATTCGTGACGTTGACAGTGTCATTCATCTCTTTACGCGACAATATGTATTTATTACAAAATATATATTTATATAAAAAAAATACATATGTACAAATTTGTAATAAATAAATAAATATATAGGGACAAATAACACTGATTGACCTAGCTCCAAAATAAGTTCGAGACTTGTGTTATGGGAATGGGATACTAACTCAACGATACTATATTTTATAACAAATACATATATAGATAAACATCCAAGACCCAGGACAGTTTTGAAAAGGCCATTTCCCAACTTGCCCTGAACGGGGATCGAACCCGGGACCTCTGGGTGGCGGACTAGCATGGTGACCACCACGCCACGGAGGTCGTAATAAGTATAATTACAGTACTGATTTTGTTCTTTATTCACAGACCTGTCTCAGCATATGCACTGTTCTTCCGAGATACCCAAGCGGCAATAAAAGGACAAAACCCTAATGCAAGCTTTGGAGAAGTTTCCAAAATAGTAGCTTCGATGTGGGATGGGCTGGACTCTGAACACAAAAGTGTGAGTTCTGTTTACATTGTTTAAAGTTAATGTGTTGATCAAATTGCAACTTATTTTATTTTTTATTATTCACAGGTATATAAACAGAAGACGGAAGTGGCTAAGAAAGAATACCTCAAAGCATTAGCAGCATACAGAGCCAGCTTAGTATCAAAGGTATGTTAAAATCTTTTACTTCTAAAACTTATTAGTAGGTAGGTAAGGTGGGTATCATGAAATTTAAATAAGTAAGATTGGCAACTAGAAAAAAACTTAAGCCTGTAATAATAATTATCATAAAAATCCTGAAACTACAAATTCAGAATCTGTATACTGTATTCAATGTGTCCCGTCATCAGTGTCGGAGCCTTTAATGGACTGACCACTTACAGGTACCGGTAACGTCACCGGCCGTCACCCTAACTGATATTCTTTCTCGCTCACACCTATTGACACATCGTCGTTTTTTACCTGATACAAATAATGTCATTGTCTTAGACACCTCCTTAGAATTCCTCGAATTCGGGGGTTGATTCTCTAGTATCGGGATAAAAACGTGTTTAAAGGGTCTCATTCAAATTTTTATAACTTCTAAACTACCTCGCCGAGAGCAGAGATGTTAGGTTTTATGTTTGGCATACATTCTCTTCTATCGTTTTAAAATAAAAAATAAACAGTTTAATGGGCTAGATTTTTCACAAAATTCTAATATTTAATAAAAATAGAAAAATTAAAATCATTTTCTTTCTTTTAATATTTTTTTACTTTCTTTTTGCCTTTAAAATTCAGACATGTTTGTTATTTTATTATTGTCTACATTTTATGTCTATAGCACTTTTAATCGCATAGTTATGATTGAATTAGTACAAGAGCCCGTGCCTTAGTTCCAAAAAAAACAAAATGGCTGCCATTTTACTACAGTAGCAGAAAAAAAAATAAGAGTGGTGATTTGTCGATAAAAAATGCCATATAACATGCCATTAAAGGCTCCGACACTGATGACGGGACACATTGTATATTACAAATTATATTCTTTTTATATTATACAATTATTTTGGATAGAGAACCTCCGAAGATCAAAAAAGTCTTATACCTACCTGTAATATATCCAATTTTGATGTAATTTGTCTCGCGCATCGAGGCCTCGCTTTCGTGATAAGTAATTTTTATCGTGTATGAACGCACCTCCTTTATAATCTATGGAATCACGCGTGCTCCGCAAATGTCAATGTCAAGCTTTGACATTTAGTACCTATGGCACTTGTTTTGCAACTTTTGGGCTTTGCAAAAGCTTATCAATTTAACTGTTTCTTCTGTTTTATAAAAAAAGTGAACGAAATAATTTTATTGAAAAGCATATTCAGAACCTTCTGAACTTTTAAACCTCTAATAATTTATAGATAAAAAGGGTAAGGGACAAAGCGTGTGCTGCTCATTCAAAAGCTTTTTATTATTTCTTGTTTTACCCTCTGCACAATACCAGATTTATAAACATAATTAAATACTTATTCAAATACAATGGTTCTCCATTCGTTTTGTCACTCTTAAGAGTTATTTTTAGTTAGCACATATCCAATTTTTATTCCCCCGTCTACATACACGCGTTTTTTTGCAGGGCGGTGAACCGGAATCTCAGGCTATGTATAATCATACCAATAGTGCCAATCCTAATTATGGCAATTACTATCAAGGCCAAGCATACGGAAACGGCCATTCACCTCAGGGTTTCGTGCCGAATCAAGCCCCTCAAGGCTACTCGCCGCAGAGCTATCCTGGTGGGCAGCAACAGGCGGGCTACCAGCAGCCGACCGCTGCGTACCCCCCTAACCCTCAACAATCGCCTCAGAGTTACCAGGGCAGCATAGCACACACTCCTCAATCATACCAGGTGGGTTTACTTTGATACATTTTTATTTCTCACACATATATTAGGTCTTTACCTATGAAGGTAGATAGGTTAGAAGTGTGATCTAAAAATTGTAATAAACAACTAATGTAACCACTTTTACAGCAAATAAATATATTATTATTATTATGAAATTGCTGTATTGTATGAAAAAATTTAAACTATTTTTTTTCATGTATTTTTTATTTGTATTAATTGAAGTATTCACCCATAAAATCAACGCATCTTTGCCAATGCAGTGGCAGTTTATTGATGCCCTTTTTAAAGAAATCAACTGGACGGGAGGCAACAAATTCTTCAAAGGCATTTTGTACTGCCTCTCAGGTATTGAATTTTTTTCCCGCCAAGAAGTTCAAGACTACTACTTTTTCCAAATTCTGGAAAAAGTAGTAGTCTGTAGGCGCAAGGTCTGGTGAGTAGGGCGGATGACGAAGAGCTTCCAACCCCAGTTCTTGCAATTTGGAGACCGTCTGCTGTGCAGTATAAGGTCGCGCATTGTCGTGCAGGAGCTGCGGAGAGGAGCAATTGACCAATGCTGGTTGGAGATGTGCCAGCTTCTCTATCATTGTGTTCAGTTCTTCACAGTACACATCTGCAGTAATGCTCACCCCATTTGGTAAGAAGCTGTGATGACACCGGCGCTAGACCACCAAACAGTGACCATCACTTTTCTAGTGGTAAGTTTTCGTTTAGGGCATTGTTTAGGTGCTGAACCAGGATCCAACCAACTTGCTGAGCGCTTACTGTTATCAAACAGAATTTTTTTTTTTTGTCGCAGCAATATTGTTTTGACGCTAACGTCGAAAGCTGCTGCTAATTCAGCCGTAGATTGTGTATCATCAGCTTCCACAATCGCCTTTAATTCGTCATTGTCGACCAAAGTCTTCGGACGACCGCGAGGTTCATTTTTCAGGTCGAAACTTCCAGAACGGAAGCGAGCAAACCAATAACAGGTGGTGCGTTGGTTTGTAGTCTTAGCTCCGTAAACGTCGTTGATGTTGCGTTGCGTACGTTTTTAACGTATCCATGATGACGAAAAAGATTGAAATGCGATGAAAATGTAACACTTATCAATAAACAAATGACTACTTTTGGAAAAAGAATTCCATGTTTTTAAAATAAAATTATATTTGATATTAGAATTCGTAGCCAAACAAAAATTATTTTGATTTTAAATAGCCAGTACTGCAGAACGGCAATTTCATAGGTAAAGACCTATTAGATAACACAAGTTTTAATAAAGATTCAGAAGTATTTCTAGGGGCCCAGAAAATCTATCTAGCTAATTTCAGTTTTCAGAAAACTTCTTTATATGTATATTTTTAATTAAGCAAAGCTCTGTCCATGCTCTGTCAGGTACAATGCTATAAAATATTGCGAGCTCTAATATAGTTGAGTAAATTGAATAAGCCTCCATGGTGTATTAGTAAATATACCATCTGCCAACAATAAGCTCTGGATTTCATTCCCAGCAGAGGCAAATACTTCTACTAAGTCTTTATCTCAAGCGTTTATATGTGGTCAATGTATACAGTCAATGCAATAAAGGTGATGTAAAGATGTCACCTTAATAACAAAATGTTTTAAACAGAATATGATATTGATTTACTTTTTAACCATACAGGGTGTCCCGGGTCAGTCTCCTCAGAGTTACCAAGTGAACCCAGCAGTCTCCCCTCAGACCTGCCCATCCAACATAGGCCAATCACCAAGAAGTTATCAACCTGCTCAGTCTCCATCCAACTATACGGCCAGCTCTGGGATGTCGCCACCTGGCTACAGGCAGGTCCAGTCGCAGTCCCCCCCAATGGGATCAGTGCATGCTGCTATGCAATACCACCATTCTCAACAGGTACCTAATATTTTATATGTAAAAGAATGTCTGGTATTGGTCCAATTAAAGCAACAAATTGGAGTGATTTTTGCATGCAGATAGACACTAGAGAGAGTGATATACATATAACTGGGCATAATTCAAATAATTTTTCATTCAAATAATTATTCCAAAAAAAGAAATATTCAAGATTATCCCTGATGATGATAAAGCTTGTATTTATTGTAAATTAATTCAACCATGATAACCAAAAATCAAAATCACTGATGTTTCTGTAGTTTTTTTACCACATAAAAAAAGATTTAATTATAATGAGCTATAGTATTGGACATTAATTATTGCTTTGTAAATATGTTTTTCTCCTCCTGTACTGTTATTTGTCTTTTAAATAGACATGAACACTAGACACTAATATAAGAACATTGATAATAGTGTTGTCGCCATAACAGCACAATTTTCGGAATTTCGCTAAAAAGATATGCAAAGATTTTTTTTTTTACCATAGACACCTAGTATCTGCCAAATATTATGTCAAAAATTTTCAAATTTTTCTTCGTTTATTTTAGTATTTTATTTAGTAAATGTAGTTGTAGAAAAAGTACAGTGTGCCACTTTGAATCCAGGGTGGAACACCGTAGTATGGTTTGTAATATGTTGTCTTTTAGGCATAGAAATAACATATATTTATTTGAAAATTCTATCGTATGCTGAGGCTTAAAATTCTTGAAAATTTTATTTCTGCATAATTTTTCTAAAATTACATTTAGACAGTAAATTTTGTATTTATGATATACTAGCTGCAAGCATAAATCGCTACATTTTGCGTTGGGCCACCCGTAGGTCCTGCAACATCTGTTTGGTAGAGTTCCATGTTTCTGCGCCAAACGTCATCACGGGTAGTACAGACATATTAAAGGCTCGCCGTTTGAGTGAAATGGGGACTCTGGTGACTGGTCCTGAAGATCTCGAATAGGTTACTGAATTCTGCCCAACCCACTTACAAATGAGTTATTTATTTTTATTATCTTATAACCAGTGGTCGGATAATCGGATGTATATTTACCTAAAGCTGAGATGTTGGCAGTTATGGAGTGCACTTTTGTATCTGAAAACTCCCGGGATTCCGGAATCGACAAAATTTTGTGTTTTGATTATGGAATTAAATCGGGTAGGGTGTACATTTCCTTAAGTTCAGGTGTTGGCTAATATGGAATGCACTTTTGTATCGATTGTAAATCTCGCGATTCCGATCGAATTTAATGCTTTTTAACTATGGAATCGGATGCCGGCTAATTTTGTAAAGCAGGTTACCAAACTAGTATAGATGTCATGTCACGATGAGTAATTATCTTTCTTCTCTCCACATAGCGACAAACAACTTGGTGTCTTGAGTTTCGTTAAAAAATGTTTATGTGTAGTACTGCGAAACTAATAAACATTTCATAATGAGTGCGAGTGATACGGCAAATTATATACCTGCTTGTATGCAGGTAGTGACCCGAAAGTAGTTCCTTTTGTTCATTTAATGACATTCGTCGCTTTGCCGGATTTTGTATTTAAAAAATATGTTTTAAGAAGCCGATTCCATAATTTCCTAGCCAAAAATTAACTTTAGGCAAATATGCATCCGATTATCCGACCACTGCTTATAACCCCCGACAAAAAAGACGGGTTTTATAAGTTTGACGCTAATGTCTGTCTCTCGGGCTGTCTGTCTGTGGCATCGTGGCTCTCGAACGGATGGACCGATTTTGATGTGGTTTTTTTTACGTGAAAGCAAGTTCCCTTGCAGTGGTTCTTAGCTATGTTTGATAAAAAATCTGTTCAGCCGTTTAGAAGTTATTGGAATTTATCGCTTGAAAGTCGGGGGTTTTAATTTGCTTGGCTAATAAACTTGTTAATGTATATTTTTATTAAAGTAATACTTTCACATGTAAACGAAGGCAATATTAGCAAGCCGCAAAGTATGCCATGATATTTTTTTCTTTTCTTTTTTCCCGGTTGTGGCGGGGCCCTACAATTTTCAGATATTTTTTTATTTTATTTTATTTGTAATACTGAATTATGTACTGTTTATCTTATTATATATTTCGCACTCCTGATCTTTTTGGTTGCCTGTAAGAGATTGCTTTGGCTATAAAGGCCGCCTCTTGTACCTCATATGTTATTCTTATTTTATAAGTATTCCGAATATGAAAATGTCTTTGTTAATGAGTTGATTGGAAAATGAGTTACCTAAAGTATGACGTTTTAAATACCAAAATAAATATACATTCATCAGAATAATTGTACGTTTACTCTTTTTATTGCTAAGCTTTTCGTGGTCTGGTCTCATATTTGAGTCAAGAGACCACACCCAAAGTTTCCTAACCTGTAAAAGCGCGATCACCCATCCGATGGTGACCACGCCCAAGGTTGCTTAACCTATGATTACGATTGACAATTAGCCTTTTTATTTATTAAAATTTATTAAATTGGCTCTCGTGAAAAAATATAGTTGGTAACATCTATTTGGCTATGATATAAAATATTTCGTCTGAAATTAACTTTAAAAGCGTTCATATATTTTTATTGGATACAATAAAAATAGGTTAACATCTATAATACTTCTAGAAACACAATTTGGTGAGCATTCATCCATTTTGGCCGGCATTTCGATTTTTATGGTAGTACAATAGGCGCATTTCTGGAAGGCGTTTAAATACAAGCCAATGAAAAAAAACATTTCAACTATTTTGCAGCAAATGCAGCAGTCTCACCAACAAATGCAGGCTCATCAGGTACAACAATACCAACAACACCAGCAACAACAGCAGCAACAGCAACAACAACAACAACAGCAGCAGCAACAACAGCAGCAGCAGCAACAGCAGCAGCAGCAGCAGCAGCAACAACAGTCTCAGAATCATACTCAGAAAAATGACCAGCATCATTCTCCTAACAGCAACGGAACTGGAATGCCTCAACAGTCACCAGATGTAAGTAGAATTTATACCATTAAGCTTTAAAAAATATTTACCCATCAGAGTTGACTTTGATTTTTATGTTGTAATGTTACTTGTTTAACATTTAGTAGTTTAGATAATGAAATTAAACAAAATTTCATAAAAAATGGGCTATGTTAAACTGTCGATAATTCATTGGTAGATAGATGAGAAAGAGATGCAGATTTATTTGTATCAAACAGGGCACATATTTACAATTAATACCTACAGAAAAACCTATGTTTTGTTTAAATTAGTTAGTAGATACAATTTAACGCACAATGGAGAATTGACTTTATAATATAGGCATATGATATTTTATTGGCATTGGCAAAAACATCCAGATTTATAAATTATTATTTTTATGCAGCAGAATGAAAATCAAAGTCCGGCGTCATGCATCCGCCAGGGATGTACCAATCCGGCCATAGCTAACAGTGAATGGGAAGACGAATACTGCTCCAATGAATGTGTTGTTAGCCATTGCAGGTAAGACATTATGCTATTTGACGTTTCAATCACAGCATTGTCTTACATGTACCTTTTCTTAAAGATCTCATCGCTTTTTTATATGCATTACTTACAGTTGTCAACCACCGAATACTTCCACTTCATTTTATTCACAAACTATTTATTTCTTTTACAGAGATGTCTTCAGTTCATGGGTGGCTTCAAACAGTAACAACCAGATTCAAAACTTTTCGGCAGTAAAATAAATCTGTACCTGTACATATCAATATTATATATAAAATAAATAATAATTCTTATGATTAAGAATAAAGTCGGAGGATGTATGATAATAGTTATTATTAAATAATAGTTCATTAGTTATTCTACTCTGTTATGGTTATTTATGAATTCATTGTTATAATCTTGTAGATTCTAGAGATATTTGCCCCTCATAGTTCTTATTCAAGTTTCTTCCATTTTATGCCTGGGGGCAAATATTTTCGGGAAATGTGTTAGAATGAACTTGTTACTTACGTGTTGTGTTCAACAACGACACACTTTCCCAGATAAAAATTCTTGAGGAAATGTAACCGCATTTAATTTCATGCCAATTGATATTAAATAATATATAGAAAGTAATTAATTTACGTTTATAAATTGCGTTGGTTCAGATGTACATATTTATTTGTTCCTAATTAGTGGTAGTTATTTATATTCACACCCAGACTAAATAGTGGAATAAATTTGAACTTTTAATCGTATAACGGTTTAAATAGTTCATGGGGATATAATACATATTAAACTATTAAATCACTAAGTTGCTATAATTTCTATAATTGCAATATGTATGTATATCTTTAAACGTTAGCTATTCAAATATTTGATTATGTAGTAACGGCATGGCATGAAGCAAAGCCTTATTAAATAACATTGTCATTTATTTAACATTTTTATAAATAATATTACACTATGTAATAAAATTAGCAATATCGGAGGATTTGCTGTATACTATCAATATTTAAATTGTTTTGGTATCATAATTGAACGAGCAATATTATAGGAGGACCGGTTCAGATGTCTCTGTGATCTTACGTTTTCGGACCGTTTTATAGGACATTTTTAGACAATATTAGACTTATTACCTTTAAAATGAACAAGTAATGCTTTTTCAAAAGGGACTCTGACTGTCGCAATGACATGAATCAAACGACGAATTACTACTTGTGTAATCTGTGACATAGATCGAAAAGGCCTAATAGAATTTAATATTAAAATTGTCTAAGTCCCTGTCGCGACATTTTGCGAAAGAGACATTGTGCGAAAGAGACAATCTGCGAAAGAGACGTTTTACGACAAGGGGACGTTTTGCGAATAAGCCCTTGGTTCTAAACTGAAATTTACAGAGATAGACAATAGTTTCAAAAGACAATATTTAAAATAATGATTTATTGATTATTTTAATTAACATACCCAATTGACCTGAACTCTTTTATACTTGACACCGTTACGGTCCCCTAATATACAGAAAAGTTAACTAATTTTTGTTCAGAAATTTAGCATTTAAACATTGTAAATATACTTATTTTAATTGATAATAAATAATGGTTATAATTTACTTAAATATGTACTATCATTTATTGCTTTCATAGAGACAATCAGTATTTATATACTGTTTACAACCTAGTGTAAATTTTCTAAGATGCATTCATAATAGCAATAAAAACTTGATTCACTAGACTAGTATAGGAATTAGCTGGACCAAATTTTTTTTTGTACTTAAAGCAAAGTAAATTATATTTTATGATAAAAAATATAATTTAATGTATATTCATTAAAAAATATCAATGTATATATAATACACGCAATAATAGACGTAGCTAGTAGTAGGAAATACGTGGATCTTAAGATTTGATTTCATGTTATTTATTTCATAGTCTTTTTAGATAAATAATTAAGATCTTAATTTAGTACTTTACAATGTACATTAAAACAGTGTATAAAATGTAATTAGAACAATGATTTCATTAAATTTCTTAAACAGTACACTGTCTTGTGCCTTTTATATTATGCTGCTTTAAAATCAATAGATGTAAATAAGCGAGAAGCTGTTATCTTTCGCGCATTGGCTGAGCTGCATGCTATGTGGTGGTGTGCAAAGGCCTAGATTTTTTAAAAATCTATGGTGGTAACCAATACTTGGACACTTGGACCAATTTATATACTGAGCACAAACTCCCATAAATGTTCTATTATTGACCTACCGAGCGGAAGCATCTCCGTTTCAAATTCGACAAAAATTCGTGTGTCCAAGTTCCGGATGTTCGGTTGTCCAGATTTTCAGCTATTCTCGCCTACAGGTCGCATTTCTCAACTGTTTATAAGAATTATTCGGTTGGTTCGGTATTTCATAATGTTTCAAAATGTCCTATGAAAACTCAAAACTTTAATGCTACGTTCACACGCGCGCCGTGCAGCCCGGCGGGCTGCCTGGCGGGCTGTACGGCATGAAGCCCGTCCCGGGCCGGCGGAAATTCAAGCTGTTCACACGCACGCCGTTGTGTCAGTCATGGCCAGCATGGCGGACTGCGAGGTTGTTGTTGCTGCCTTTGGCTTAACTTATTTTTATTGGAAAAAGAATCAAAATGATGAACGACGGAGAAAAAGACTGCAAAGAAGAAGGTGGTGGATGATAAAAGTTCACAGAAATCGTATCAAGTAAGTACCTATGTTTTCTCCGATCGTGATTCAGTGGTGTAAAATGCTTACAAAATTACCCATTTATGATTACTTATTAATAAATTATACTGGGTGTCCCACGGCGATGCTTCATGGAAGGGAAGTGCCTTAAATATTGAAGATAGAGCAATTTACGGAAAGAAGACTACTTTATTTTATTTAATCTGTGAATGCAGTTAACGTTCATTGTTTATTGTAAATTGCTCTATTTAAGGTACTTCCCCTCGATGAAGCATCGCCGTGGTACACCCTGTGTATTTCACACTTCCAGGGCTCCTAAAATACATAATTTGTTTTTCGTTTACAGGAAGTTCATAGAACAAAAATTTCCTGGTAATATTCCAGGAACGTCAAAATTTTCTCGTTTGACCATTCCGCTATGTCGTAATTTCCGATCGTAGCGACTTTCTCGTAGCAACGTTGAAGATCCATTCGCCGCGAAAGCGCGGGAGAGACTGACTGCCCGCGCGCGTGTAAACAGTCACCGGGCGCCCGCATATTTATCCTTTGAACTTTGCCAAAAAACCGACACTCGCCCGGTTCGCGGCATTCACGTTCACAGGCGCGTTCACGGGCTCGGGCGTACCGTTTACACGCTCGTGAATGTGAATGTGCACGTTGAATGTCGAGTTGAACGCGCGCGTGTGAACGTACCATAAAGTATTTTCAAGTGACATACAATGGCACCAATGGTATTAAGTGCTTAGGCACTGACTTAGGTCAGTAAGAGTCATTTTTAACTAACTTCCAAAAAGGAGGAGGTTGTCAATTCATCGCGATCTTTTTAGGGTTCCGTAGTAAACAACCGCTATAGTTTCATATCATTGTCTGTCTGTCTGTCTGTCTGTCCGTCCGCGATTTTACTCAGAGACTATAAGTACTAGAAAGCTGTAATTTGGTATAGGTATATATATTAATCATGGCAAAAAAGTGGTAAAAGAAAACGAGTAAGTTTTTTTCTCGACTAACCCATTGAATAGGTTGTCGTTGAATAGGTCTTTCAATAATATTGTGAGCTTGTGAACATCATTTTTCGTTTAAGGGATCAGATTCTGAAATATTTGGTTTTATATTGCAAATTTTTGTGTTTAATAGATAGAGGGGGGCCTCTATCTATCAAACGGTTATCTAAGGAAATGTGAAAAAATTTACAGCAGTAGCATCGATGGCAGTATTATATACAACGAAGTTTAAAGGGAAACTATCAGAACTAAATAGGGTTTACAAATTAAAAAGTTTTATAGCGACCAACTTATAAAATGTACTCGGAAAAGGAAGTGTTCATACAAATTCAATAGAAATTAGTTTTTTGATGTTTTTAGTGGCGTGAACTCAAAGTGGGCATTCGCAACTACGGAACCCTACAGTGCGCGTGGCCCGACTCGCACTTTTCCGGTTATTTTTACCGTTAAGATGCCTGGACCGGCCTAAAAATATATTTTTTTTTGGAAATGTGTCATACTTGTCAGGTGGTCCTATAGAAATTTTATCAAAATCGGTTGTGTAGTTTGGGCAAGAAGAAGTCTGTTTTTAGTTGTGAAAAATTACTGACCGAGCGAGCGAAGCGAGCGAGGTCTCCGTTTCAACTTGGCCAAAAATGCTTTGGTATGTCTGTGTGTTCTCCTCTAGAGGTCGCATTTCTCAACCGATTCCCGTGAAATCTTGGGAGCAGGTTCGATAAACATATGAAAATTGATAGTCGAGCCATATTTTGAAAATTTTTGAAAATGACGGTGTTGGCACGATGGGCCTAAGCGCCTTTGGATTTTATGACTCTTACGACCATTTTGTGTTTGCAGTGACAACGAAATAACAATGGAATTTTATTTTTTATTATGACATACAATAGACGTATATTTTCACCAGTAGTGTTCAAAAGATTAATAGTCCAGTTTGTTTATAAAGAGATCTGAACGACTTAGGCGTCTAGAGTTCGAATCTCACCGTAAAGTTTTCTTTTTAGTTCAATGTATTAATTTTTACTTCAAAATACCGGTCGCAAAATAAAAATAAATATTTTTATTTTGCGCCGGTACTTTGAAGTTTATTGACCGAGCGAGCGAAGCGAGTGAGGTCTCCATTTCAACTTGGCCAAAAATGTTTTAGTGACAACGAATTAACAAAAGAATTTTATTTTCTATTATGACATACAATAGACGTATATTTTCACCAACATTGTCAAAAGATGAATAGTCACTTATAATACCACAAGAGCTTCAAAATTATCGGGTATTTCCCGATAGGTTCGTTGCAAACAAATGAAGGAGTCAAGTTTTTCAGGTTAAAAAATCACGAGCGCGAAGCGCGAGTGATTTTTCCTGAAAAACTTGACGACTTTATTTGTTTGCAGGGAACCTTGAGGGAAATGCCAGATAATTTTGAAGCTCGTGGGGTATTCGGGGGATTATTTTTCCGTCCCAAATGTCGGCCAATAGAATTGCACCATGAGATGAAATGAACAGTTAACAAATTGCCTTCTCCGTATTAATGGGAACATTTCCTTTGACTTTTTTATCGATGGTGGACAGAGAACAAACTCCAAATCGACTCATTTTCATGCAAAATCTCCAATTTTCACAATTGAATTCAACCTGTCAGTTTGACGTGTGGTTAATTTGACTGGATTATGTTTTGTTTTTTATATATAGCAACTACCAGAGAAAATAATCAAAAAATTATCAGTATAATACCATGTAGGTTGTACCACGTGACGTCGAATGGTGCAATTCTATTGGTCGATATTTGGGTCGGAAAAATAATCCAGTTTATTTATAAAGAGATCTCTGATCGACTTAAGCGTCTAGAGTTCGAATTTCACCGAAAGGTGTTCTTTTTTAGTTCAATGTATTTATTTTTACCATTGCGACCGGTATTTCGAAGTTTATTTTAAAAGATTTTTAAAAGTTCGAGTATATTTATTTGTTTTCTCGGGAATTATGTAACTACAGGAAACATTAGTTTTGACTTCTTTACCAAAATTACCAGTTTACCAAAATTTTATAAGAATTCATTTTCATAACTAAACTAAAAAGTTTTTTTTTGACAATTTTTTATTGTGAAACCAAAGTAAACGAGCCTAAACTCGATGGGATTAGATACACAGGGATTGACTTTACCCAGGGTAGTGGTCGACCTAGAGAACTGGCTGTAGGGTAGTAACTATTATTAATCTGTGCTGTAGGTTGCTCTTACGTCGCACTTTCTCGGGCTCGAAGACTTACTGATGTCATCTTGGAGCCCTTCAATTTTGAACGTTTGACAAGAATCAGGTCTATGAAACTCCTGTTAAGAACAGAGGAGGAAAAAAGACTAAAAAAATTTCATAACGTACATTATCAAGATTTTAATATTCAATGAAAAACATAGTGTGAAAAAAATCCTTCGCAATATATAAGCTCGCGAGGTCTACAGCTCACAGAGCCACTAGTGTAAGACAAATTTAGTTCAGTCCGGTTCAGTTTCTTCTCCATAGTATGCATTTCTGGTCACCCAAGGCTGATGCTGAGGACCGCTACGAAGTGAAGATGGAAAACTCAACTATGATTTATCGACCGGCCGCCTGTCGTCAACCCTTCTTAGAAATACATTTTTGTGCGAAATTTAGAACCGACCACAAGTGAAGACACAAAAAATATCTCTAGCCGTGCCGTGCTTCGAAAGGCACATTAAGCCGTTGGTACCGCCTGTCATTAATTATGGCAGTCTTCAAACTATGTCAGATGCTTTTCGGCAGCTTGAACAATCTAACACCCGTGGCATTATATCCACTTACTCACGAATTACAACAAACAAGCAATATTTAAAAAACCCGACTGCGTGAATTTTGAAATGAAAAGATATAACACACAGCAGGGAGAAACAACTAGAAATGTAAAATACTAAATCTTTAAAAATGTGCTAAATAGGCCCTTTTATTTCATACCCTACACTGTATGATTCGTATTATTTTATTTTTAGGGTTCCGTACCCAAAGGGTAAAAACGGGACTGTTCGTCCGTCTGCCTGTTCTGTCACCAGGCTGAATCTCATGAACCGTCATTGCTAACCGTAATAACGATAGCTAGACAGTTGAAATTTTCACATATGATGTATTTCTGTTGCCGCTTTAACAACAAATACTAAAAACAATAAATATTGAAGGAGAGTTCCAATAACAAACATGATTTTTTTAGATAATGGTACGGAATCCTTAGTGCGTGAGTCCAACTCGCACTCGGCTGGTAATTTAGTTACCTACTTGCTTTTGCACAACGTGTTACGGAAAGGTGGTATCAACCCGAAAGGGAGTAAACATACTAATCAATGTAAACAACTTTTACTATGGGACCATCGCTGTAATCGCAAAAAACATCTGCAACTTCATACATTTTGGCACGGTAGGTAGGTACCTAATTAATTTTGTACGGAGCTGGTAATTTTTTTTTATTGAAGATAAAAAGGAACAGATGAATCATGCATACATAGCGGCGAAATACATAACCCTCCTTTGAGCTTCGCCGTATTCGAGAGTAAAATCTAATTCATTGTAAAAAAAAACATTTTCATTTCATTTAAAATACTCTCAATATCCTATTTTAAATTATTTGAGCAAGAACGCACCTAGTTTTTATGACACGCACACAGATGTCACAGTGACAGCGACTTCGTGTTCGGTCGGTAACAAATGGTAACAAGCTGTCAAAATATGTGTCAACTGTCAAATCAAATCAAGTTCTCGGTACCTACCGTTCTTTAATTATTCTATGAGTTATTTTTTCACTTTTATCGAGTTTTATAATTAGAAAATAGAACCACTATTTTACAAAATAATCCACAAATCTAATACCTAATTTATATATTGTGGCTATTTCACATGTTGAATGAATTGTTCGTGTCAGTGATGTGCATTTAATCTACTACTTACATAAATAATAAAATAACTAAATACCAGCAATATGATGGACGGTAATGATTTAACATCGGAGTCATCAAGAAAGGGTATAATTTCGCAAGCATGGACTCGTATTTCACAGGTATTTGTAAATGATCATAATGTCAATGACTTATATGACTTGCCATTACTTTATCATTCGAAACACTAATAATGATTTTAAGAAAGTAAATTACGTTTAACAATATTATATGTTTGATATATAAGTCATGTAATGTGGCAAGGAAATAACTTCATAGTTTGTTTGATGATTTTCATATTCGTTTTGTTGGCATCTGACCTAACCTACAGAACCCAATTCATACATATACCATTCAAGTAAACAAAATTGCAAGCGATCTGCCTGTGGTTTTAATTTAAAGCAAATCATTCCATTAAAAGGAGTTGGATCTTAAAACTAGTCGTCTTTTTTAAGTTAAAAGGGGTTTGGCGGCTAGAGTGGGACATGAGAAACCCCCTAATAAACTACCCCCCGTGCGGAGATGCGAAGTTTTAATGAATATTTAAATATGTCTTCAACATATACATCAGTCTTTCCTAAAGTGGGCGATAACGCCCCCTTGTGGGCGCTGCAGGTCTCAAGGTAAGAGACCCAGAAAGAAAATGTTTTTTTTTTTGCTAGGAGCTTTATTTAGCTAGGAGGCCTCTTAAACAACAACTGCAAGAGCTCTCGACTCTCAACAACAACTTGTGAACATCAACTAATATAAATTAAAAGATTGCTCAAACTCGGTTCTATATTCCTCTCTGCGTAGTTCACATATCTGTCCTATTTTATTGAATATAGAAAAAATGAAAATCATGTCAATCGGTTGAAAGTAGACACAAACAAACAAATAAAAAGACACACTTTCGCATTTTAATAGTTATTAGTACTCGTAGATATCTATCATGTTTTAACAAGTTTTTGTTAAATAACCCGAATTGTGCATGTTGAATGAGATAAAGAAGTTTATGCATGTTTGTTTTATTCCTGTCGGTGCGTGCTGCTTAAGCATTCCTATATAAACAATGTAATATTTATTTTATTTTTATTTGTGGTTTCGCGCGCAATGGGTGAGCAGTACTTACGCCTCCTCTACACTACTCGCGAAGTTGAACGTATTTCTCAAAGCAAAACAATGTCGGAAGTAAAAAAGAAGAGACGGCAATACTGTGCGGAATATATTTAATTTGGATTTATTGAAAATCCCACAAACCCATTGTTGCCTTTGTGTCTTCTATGTCTAAAAACATTTTCGAATGAAGCAATGAAGCCTTCAAGGCTGCAAGATCATTTGAATTAAATGCATCCAGATAAGAAAGACAAGAATGTAGCATATTTTCAAGACCTAGAGAAGAAGCATAATACTCAGCCAAGGGTAGCAAAACTATTTTCGGCGGCTGCTAAGCAAGATGACGACGGACTTCGAGCTTCGTACAATATCTCTTTGTTAATTGCTCAAAAAGGCAAACCACATAACATCGGAGAAGAGTTAATATTGCCAGCAATAAATGAAGTAATAACTACTGTGCTTCATAAACTGGCCGCAGATATTATCCGAAAAATTCCTTTGAGTAATAATTCTGTGCAAAGACGAATTGATGAAATGGCTGAAAACATTGAAGAATCATTGTGCGATCACCTGAGGACAAGTCAATTCTCAATTCAGCTCGATGAGTCCACTTTACCAACTAATGAAGCATTGTTGTTGTCTTACGTGAGGTTTATTAAAGATGAGAAAATATGTGAAGAACTATTATTTGCTAGAAATTTAGAGACCGATAGAAAAGGGGAAACCATATTCAATACATTGGAAAAGTTTTGCGATGAGAAAGAGATTCCTTTGAAAAATATTATTTCAGTTGCTACAGATGGCGCTCCGGCTATGACAGGGTGCCATAAGGGCTTCATAGCGTACTTAAAAAATAAAATTCCAGATGTCCTTGGTGTACATTGCGTTATTCATAGACAACATTTAGTTGCTAGAAACTTAAGTGAAAAACTATTTCAATCACTGCAATATGTTATCAAAGCAGTCACTAAAATCCGCAACAGCTCTTTGAATGATAGATTATTTCATCAGCTTTGTGTTACTAATGACGAGGATTTCAACCATTTGTTGTTTCATACTGAAGTTCGTTGGCTATCAAGAGGCAATTGTCTGACTCGATTTTACAACCTGTTTGACTCTGTTATAGAGTTCTTGGAAACTAAAGATACAGAATTGCACGACAAGCTCATAACATCAAAGAATGATATAGCTTACATGACAGACCTGTATAAATTGTTCAACGACATGAATCTCCAACTGCAAGGCGATAAACTAAATTTAACTAAAACAAAAAACGTCGTTGCTGCTTTCGCAGCCAAACTGCTTCTACACAAAAAGAATCTGGGCAGACGTGAGTTTAACAATTTTCCAAATTTATCAGTATCATGCAGTAACGACGAATTGTTTGCCAACATTTGGAAAACCTCCACATTGACTTCACCGAACAATACCAGGACATTTTGAACTTGGAAATACCAGACTGGGTGTTGGATCCGTTTTCAAATGTCAACACAGCAATGTCACCTCAGCTGGAAGAAGAACTTATAGAATTGACAACAAACGAGGAAATAAAAATCAAGTTCAAAAATGGTTACCAAGAATTTTGGCTACAAAAACCGATCCCGCAATTGTACCCTGGATTGTGGTCAATCGTTCAACGATTCTTGATAGCATTCTCATCGTCATATTTGTGTGAACGTGGATTTAGTGCTGTGACAACACTGCTTACTAAAAAGAGAAATCGTTTGCTTGTTACCGAACGGGGCGACTTGCGACTTGCGACTGTTCTTGAGTAAATTGGAACCTGATATCAACAAACTTATTAAACAGCATCAGATTCATCCTTCACATTAGTTTTTATATAAGGATTGATTATTTTAGTTATATTTTTAATAAAAGATACTCTGTTTTAATACTATAAAGTTGCGTTTCAATAATCATTCTTATTGGCAGGTGGAGCCCGTAAGAGTTAACTTGAGACCTAATAGTCTAAGATACGTATATAAAACGACCTTCACCGATCGAGTAACCGGACGAAATGTGTTTTTTACAAATTAAAATATGTTAATGAATGTAACGGTGATGGGTTGCCTAATGAAATCCTGTCAAGGATATTTTTAATTAATTATATAAAAGGTTATTTTTTTCAATACCTTCACCGATCGAGTAACCAAAAAAATTTAACACCAATTGAAAGTCCGAAGTCTATAGAATATGCAAACGTAGGGTTGCCTACCTTTTTCTTGTCAAGGCTATAGGGTTGCTTAATTTAAACAGGTGATTAAAAAATGATACCTTCACCGATCGAGTAACCAAATCAATTATATATGAAATTAAAGATATTTTTTTACGAATACGACGGTATACAGTTGCCTATGAAAAACTTGTCAAAAATTAGGGTTTTCAAGCGTTGAAGTTTGAAAATTTTACACGGTTTGAAGTGAGTGTGAAAGAGAGCCTTTATTCCATCCAGCGCAATAGACGAAGATGCAGCATAGCAGCCGTTAGCCCCACATCAGCCGCTTGAAATAGTGCAGGAGAGGGAGAAAGATAGCATATACGCAATATTAAATCGGTCGAGTGAGACGCGCCATAGCAACGAGTCCCCTCTTCGTGTCTATGAAACATAGTGCGCATGCTTTGTTGCCTGTTGACGAGTCAGTGCATGTGTTGGAGTGTAAAAATGTGTAAATTGGAGCAACTTCCCGCCATTCTTATAAAAGTAATAATATAACGTGCTACGGAATTCTAAATCTTGCTGTGTATTATTTTTTTTTTAATTTAATTCATCTGAAGAACAAGAATCAGATATATAGTTGCACTCGTTCATTGTGAATAAATATTCGTTTATTTTTTTATTATATTATTATTATTAATATTAGTGTTTTATTTAGTTTTTAAATAAATAATAATTTAATACAATACACATTAAATTTTTTGTCATACATGTTCTCCTTTCATTTATAATTCCTTTACATGTCTGTGTGTGCGAAATTCAGATTTCCTTGCAATTTTTTGTTTTTTTTTTTTATTAATTTGAAACCTCGAAAAAAGGCTTATTACAGCAGTACATAATTTTTAAAATAACAAAAGTTCCAAAAACATTTTATCGTGTCAATAATACAGTATTCTCTTTACATTTATTATCTTTTTTTTTCTCACAAACTTTAAAGATTGCAAGTTTTATTATTCATATTCAGTCTTCATAAAATAAACGAAATTCGCAAGATAAGTATATTACTATATATTTTTAAATAGTTAAATAGTTTAAAAAATTTGTTATATTCTGACACAATATAAATCAAAGTGTTTGGGAATTACACACTCTATACATTTAATGTATAACACCATAATCAAACGATGGAAATTTTTTAATAACTTTTTATACACTTGCAAGTGCATATAAGAGTATCTTTTCAGTTGCTCCAAACTACGGTTTACACTCCAACACATACATTGACTTGTCAACAGGCAACAAAGCATGCGCACTATGTTTCATAGACACGAAGAGGGGACTCGTTGCTATGGCGCGTCTCAGTCGACCGCATTTAATATTGCGTATATGCTATCTCTCTCCCTCTCCTGCACTATTTCAAGCGGCTGATGTGGGGCTAACGGCTGCCATGCTGCATCTTCGTCTATTGCGCTGGATGGAATAGAGGCTTCATTTCTCGCTCACTTTAAACCGTGTAAAATTTTCAAACTTCAACGCTTGAAAACCCTAATTTCTGACAAGTTTTTCATAGGCAACCGTATACCATCGTATTCGTATAAAAATTATCTTTATTTTCATATATAATTGATTTGGTTACTCGATCGGTGAAGGTATCATTTTTTGATCACCTGTTTTAATTAAGCAACCCTAAAGCCTTGACAAGAAAAAGGTAGGCAACCCTACGTTTGCATATTCTATAGCCTTCGGACTTTCTATTGGTGTTAATTTTTTATTGGTTACTCGCTCGGTGAAGGTATTGAAAAAAAATAACCTTTTATATAATTAATTAAAAATATCCTTGACAGGATTTCATTAGGCAACCCATCACCGTTACATTCATTAACATATTTTAATTTGTAAAAAACACATTTCGTCCGGTTACTCGATCGGTGAAGGTCGTTTTATATACGGATCCTGTACTATAAGCGCCGTTGTATGTTACCTACTGCGCTCAGGTTTCAAGTTGCGGGTTATAGTAAAAGTTTCGTTTAGTTCTCCGTTAATATACATGTATAGGTCACAATAATTAATTAATATAATTTGAAGTTATAGTGGTTTTTAAATAGGTGAAAAAATGGGGGCGCTAAAAAAATATTTATTCTCAAAGTGGGCAGTAGACAAAATAAGTTTGGGAACCACTGATATACATCAATGGGAAATTGCAGTAAAAATTTTCGAATAAGGACGGTTGATTTAAGGGTTGGGAGGGGGGAGGGGGAATAGTAGCAACCCCTCTACCCAACTCCCACCTTGCGGAAACAAAAACTTATGAAGATACAGCGATTTAAAGTTTGTATGAAAATCTCTGTCATTTATTAACAAAAGGTTGGCTCGTCGTTTATTGTACGACGAAAATCGCTACTGCGAAGCGTTGTTTGTGGTTAATGTCTCGTAGTGTCACGGTTCGAACCTAACCTACTTTTCTGGCGCTTCGCTGGCCGCTACCGCGGCCCGCTCACTCAGCTCGCTTGCTGTCACAGTTCTAACAATAACATAACCTACTTTTGAAAAGGCAACTTATTTTTGTTGCTAAAACGTCGTCAAGCCATAATAAATTGCGTTTCGTTTCAGCTTCGTTCACCTAAAATTTGAATTTATTTTATTTAATTAAAAAAAACTATACTTTTCTGTAACTCGAAATTTCGGTCAATGACTCCTTGGTTGTTACTCTTTTTGCTAAAAAATATCAACCTCCAACTCAACCGTCCTTATTGGAAAGTTTATCCAAAATTGCTCCTACCGCCCACAAATACTATGAGGGCGGAAAGGTATGTAGGTTAGGTTTATTAATTTCTATGACCACCCATAAATACTGTAAGGGCGGAAAGATAGGTAGGTTAAGTTAATTTTTTTTCAACAGCCAGAAATTCTATACTGCTTCTATCGCTCATAACTCGAAAACAACACAACACTGGCAGGTGGAGTTTTAAGAGGGTGGATCCCCCTTCTCCCCTCCCCCACCCCTGCAGAAAACCCTTTCGCAGGACTCATTTTAAGATTTTTACCATGGAGCAAATCAGGTCTTTAAGTCACATGATGTAGTTATTCTCATCTCTACTTCTGTGTCTACCTACCATGTCTTTAGGATAGCACTTAAACATTTTGAGCGCCATTGACCACTTTAGTTTCAAAACAGTCATGTGACTAAGAAGCCATTCACAACTAAAGTGGTTGAAATTGTACTATTTTTACTAGGCTTGGTGCCGGGGATAAAGTAACATTATCAAAAGCTGGCATGCTTAAGGTTAAAAAAGTAATCCCAGCATGAAGAAAAAATTATTTTATCAGAACAAGAAAAAATATGAGATTCAAATAAATTTGAATTTTTTATCTTGCTACGCTGTCAGTCATTCAAAGTAATATTTAAACTTGGATTTATCTCAAAAAGAATGCTGGAAGGAAATCAATTGCTTGCTAACAAAACAAAAAGGTTTTGTATTGTTAAATCTAAATAAACTTGTTATCAAGCTTTTATTTGTTCATCAGATTTACCAAGGGACATTGGATAAATGGACCCCACATGCTAAAGCGAGATGGGTGGGGAGTGCTTTACTCTTGATGGCATTTATGCTAAGAATAGTTACAAAACAAGTAAGTATTTTTCTTGATCATTTTATTTAGCAAAAGTTTTGGATACTTGTTGTTATATTAACACAAAAATATTTTTTCAGGGTTGGTACATAGTTACATATGCTCTTGGCATATATCACTTGAACTTATTCATTGCATTCCTGACACCTAAAATTGATCCTGCTATGGATTTTGATGGTAAGTGTATTAATTTTAATGTTATCATTTGTAAAACAATTACTGTGCCATATCAATATCACAGAGCAGTAAATTTCCGCATCATTGTCATGAGAGCTCTGCATTCTACAATTAGCTAAAATGAAAGATTTAATTTTTTTACTTTTGTCTGAGTCTCTTAGTTTAGCCTTCAAAATATTGGCTATTTATTTATTTCATATTTATTTCAGTCTATATGACAGTTAAAAAACAATATGAAGTGTTGAAGTAAGGAATGAAACAATATTTTTTGTGTATTATACATACATAAAAATATTGTAGTGTAAGCAAACACATAAAAAATAAAAAACAGTGTAAGCAAACACATTAAAAATAAAAATTAACAGTGATTTATCTGAATGATATGTCTATCGACATATAAGTATCTCGGAAACTTACTGATTGACATGTCTATTCATTTCATACAGGGTGGAATTGAAACCTATTTGTTTTATTGTCAAACCTACTTTAGGTTCAACAAATGTTGTCTTTTAATTTTTATGAATATGCAGATCAAGCTTTACATTTTTGGGTTGATACTTGACAGTGACAAAATTCAGAGGAAAATACAAAAACCACATAAATCTTAAATCTGGTAATGGCCCAACTAAGCTATTCTCCAAGATTAAGGCGATCTGAGAGTGAACAAATTATTTTTACTCATTACCATTACATAAAGAGGTTAAATATTATTTGTAATTAATAATTATTAATTTGTAATGAATTTTCAGGTGACGATGATAATGGACCAGCCTTGCCGACTCGGTCGACTGAGGAGTTCCGACCGTTTATAAGAAGGCTGCCCGAATTCAAATTCTGGCTCTCTGTAACTAAGAGCACACTAGTTGCTATATGTTGCACCTTCATTGATGCTTTTAATATTCCAGTATTTTGGCCAATACTAGTTATGTACTTTATAACTCTATTTTGTATCACTATGAAGAGACAAATCAAAGTAAGTATATTTTCCATCTTCCATTATCAGTTTTATTTTATAATAAAGACACGAATTCTACTTTGTGCTACCAGAAAAATATGTCCATTTGTCCTTATGAGAAGTTTTCAAAGGCGACAGTGTGATTGTGGACGTTGTAGGCCACTGGTTAGATGCCGCTATGAAAGAAAGAGGCGGATGACACTTCACGGTCTAGGTTTTCGGTCTGCACCATACTTGTCCTTTACAATAGGTTAAATGTAAATGGAATAGAATAAGCGGCTGATCCTACACAGCTAAGAGCGGCCACGCAACTGAAAATCTGCCACTTTGCAGACAATACTTCTTTTTCGCTTTTACTTTAAGGGCGATAATAACCGCAGTGCATATACGGAACCATAGTGTGCGATAGATGTTTACAGTCACAGTCTACAATTACAGTCAGCATTTCATTGGTTTTGTATTGGAATTATTTAACAATTCGATTGCAATCAATTAAAAAAAGAAAAAAAAAAACAGAAAATATTATTGGAGGAGACAAATTGCGACATCGGCTTTTTCATATAGTTTAGTAGAGTAAGGGGCGGAAAACCATATTTATATCAGACAATAATTTTACGAAATAAGACATCTCAGTTGCGATTTGAATATGACCTTAGGATTATTTATTTGCCCTACGTCTACAACGAAAAAGTCTCTAGATAGTGTTTTTAACCGACTTCAAAACAGGGGAGGTTATCAATTCAACCCATGTCATGTTTGTTTTAGGGTTCGGTACAAAAAATGAAAAAACGCATCCCTTAATAATAATACTCACTCGTGCGTCGCGCCGGTCTGTCACAGGTTGGTAGGATGGTGTAATCCTATAACCCATACACAGATGTGCAAAATAAATAAATATTTTTTAAAATAAGCGTCATTTTCGGGGGACAAATTAGGAAATTAAAAAAAAAGTTTTGCACATCTTACTGTGTCATATATCAAATGAAATGGCTCGTAAATAGTATTGATTTTATTCATGAAAAAAGACGAAAATTGGCCTTCCCAGATTTCCGAAACTAATAAGCCTAAAATTTTGAAAAAAAAAAACGTAACTTTGTGTATAGAATACAGGAAAACCTATAAGAATTCTATCAATTGAAAATAATGTAGTTAACTTACGGAAAAGAGTTTACTACAACACCACTAGATAGCGCTAGTAGTAGTTAACTCACGACTTACTGTGAGTATTTCAAATGTGATATAATAAAATCATTTCACTTTTGCATTGGACGGAGCCCTCTCCACGCGAGTTAAACTCGCACTTGGCCGGTTTTATTTTTATGTCAGGTACGCTATATCTTCGCCACTGGTGAACTGATTTTGTTGATTCTTTTTGTAATTGAAAGCCTTTACTATCTTATATTAATTTGGTGAAGATATGATCAAGAACTTTTGAGATATGGAAGAAACTCCTGAAAGTCGGTAGAGTTTTTTGTAATCGATTATTTTGTACATAATTCGATATTAGTAGCCAATGGTAATTAATTATGAAAAAATATCATAGCGCATTTTAGTTTCATATGTAAACATTAAGACCACATCTAGTGATGAATAGCGGAACTGACTATTCCGTGGAATTGATATCCGTAGCGCCATCTATTGTTTGCCAGGCAAATTAAAAACAACCCTTAACCTAACCTGACTTTCAAGCGTTAACCCCCAGTAACTTTTAAAAGGCTGAGCTGATTTTCATCAAATGTAGCTAAAAACCATCTTAAGGGAATTTCCTCTCACGAAAAAAAAACCCATCGAAATCGGTCCATCCGTGCCACAGACAGACATTAGCGTCAAACTATAACACATCTCCTTTTTGTCGGGTGTTAAAAACATACGAGTAGAACCTCCTCCTTTTTTTGAAGTCTGTTAAAAATATGTATGAATTATTATTTTATGCTCGTTTCGCGTGCTTAAAATATATGGTGTACTTACTCGCGTGTAGTAGAATCTATCTACTATGGGCTGCAATAGAAACATTCGATTTGTAAGTTGTCTGCGAGTTGGGACCTTTGGGGCCATTAATGTGAAACAAATAGTTTATTCTTTTTTTCGCGTCGGGCTACTTGATTTCTCTATATAGGTACAAATAACAAACCGTCATTCAACTTCCACAGCTTTCAATGAAAACTTCCTAGTTTCTATCATTATATTTTGGACACAATTCATACTAAACAAAGTCCCACCGTGATTGGTATCACGGTATATCTGTATAGACTAAATATTATAAGAATAGCCATAAGTTGATTTGATACTTACACTGAATAAAAAAAAACATTCTTTCAAAGACAACAGATTTCACGTATTTAAAAATCTGAGGAAACATGTCAATAGGCCTCGCTACTTTTATTATCGTACCGTAAATGGTTTTATTCCCTGTTCCACAAACATGTCCACCATCATGCTAACGAGGCATTTGGATTTTGTGGCGATGGATATAACTACCACGTAAAGAAAAGTAACGGAAAGATGTTTCATGTACCAAATAGAGGAAATATGTACCATATATGTAGATTTCACGTCTTCTTTATTAATTAAGGTACCCTGGGGGGTTATTCTATAAAATAATACGTCAATCGTACGATAGTGACGTTCTATTTCTATGTCAAACCAAATTAGACTTTATCATCCTAAGTTAGTGCTCAATTTTGCTTGACACTGAAACGTACACGTACGTCTTGCATATCGCTTTTGGAGTAAACCCCCAGGCTCTTGTCGGCGGATTTCTCCCATAGCCACATATCACGTAAACTACCCCAATTTGTGAACCCATTTAGAGCGGGTGTATTCGTGATCGTAAACTAGTACTCACACTCACGCTCACGTGCTTATCTAGCACGTGATTGCATTTTGCGCAACGTCATCGCGTCGAATAGTGTGTAGTCTAATGAGCAAACAATAGCTATACATACTTGTACTGGGCAAGGTAATGGCAGAAACTTACTAATTGAAATGTTACGACACCAGAATTAGAAAATAGCAAAATATATGAAAATTGGAGAGTTACATATATGACGTAGAATAACAAAATAGGAAACGTAGTAACAATATGGTAATAGCAACAACAACAACATTGATGGCTTGGTTTTTACATATAATATTATACATCTACTTATAAAATATCTTGTTGTTACTAGTAATAGTTACTCAAGAGACCTCATTATATAGACAACTTCTGCGGCCTAGTGCTCATCATGCCACGCCACAGACCACTTAACCTAAAGACCACGCTTTCATGGACTTTATTACTAAAACGAAATCGCCAAAAGTTGGCGGGGTGCGGGGCAAGGTCCGATAGTTTTTATTGGCTCGCTCAAGGTCACGCCTAGATTGACGGTAGCAGGTACATGTCACCGGTAACTCCATAGTGATGGTGACTTTGTCTTGATATCGATAAACACCGTTGAGTTTACGATAAAATGAAGAAATAAAAATAAATGTTTATTTCTATTATAAACATCATCAGCAAAAAAATAAGGTCGATGCACAAATACTAATTCTTGTTATAATAAAATTAAAACACCCGTGAAATAAAGTAATTGCAATCGTCTTTACACGGTTTGCGATTTTTTTTTACATAATCTTCCTAGGTTTACCTATACGAAGTTATGACGGACTAAATAAACTCACATTATATTTATCGGCAAGCGCACAGCGATAGACGACCTAAGCAAGGTTGCAGGAAAATTATGCAAGCCACTTCCAATCGATCGTTTTGAAAATACTTTGGGGAAACCTATGTCCAGCTGTGGACTTCCTATGGCTGATGTGATGATGATGATATTTACTATGCATAAAAATATACAAAACTACATACATAAACCCGGTAATCATTACACTTTTTAATAGGGGCGGTCTTGTACAAACCAGATTTAAATATCAAGCAATCTGAAATACATATACTTTATGTTTATCTATATAATAAAATAAATTTTAAAATAAAATAGTTAAAATGTTGTCGATAATTAATTCCTTATATTTACGTTGTGTCTCGTCACTATCAAATAGACAGAGCGAGACAATCTTATGCTAAACACATGAAGAGAGAAAGATATTTTTAAAAAAGACATCAACGGGTCTCCTTAAAAATAAGGGAACATGTTTTGCTGGAAATTATATTTCCAAAATTTTATCACAGTTTTTCTATGTTATTATTACTTCCAGGTGAAATGTAAGGCCCTCTTTCATGAGACTGGAAGTTGCACTTGACGTTTGACATAGTTTCACAGTACAATACGGCATTTTAAATACTGTATTTAATTTTTCTTTAAGAGCACACACACTGTTCACGCATCGAATGTTAGTCGCAGAATAAAGAGCAAAAATGGGGCGGGGCCGCTCATAGGTCATGATATAACCTAGGCATGGCGAGCGCCGGGCCTCGGCAAAGCGTGGTCTTGTTGGTTGAGTAGTCTGTGTGCCACGCTGTCTCACCGGATCGGGCCGATCCCCGGTCAGCTCCAGATGGAAAATGATCATTTTCAGATTGACCTGGGTCTTGGATGTTTATCTATTTATGTATTTGTTATAAAAACATATATAATTTGTACAGTATAGTTAGTATCCCATAACACAAGTCTGAAACTTATGCTAAAATATGCTTGCGGCGACCACTTTTCCGCGGGGAAAATTCAGTTACATGAATCGTTTGTCCAGACCAGAGTAATAAGAATGAAAGTGGCTCGCAATAGATGTCTAGGTATCTAAACAAAGAGGTGAGGAGTTCTCACGCGAGCTCAATTTAACCATATCGCTAACCACATTGAGTAGATATTTCTTTGAATTTCTTTTCCGAGTAAGATTTATGTACGTGATCCTTTATTTCCCTTTAAGTATAATAGGCTTAGCAGTCGTTTGTTAACTTTGTAGAATACGAGAAATAATTTTATCTGTAGTGGAAAAAATATCAATTACCTAGTAAGTATTTTAATAAAGCTATATAATAAATTGTGTTCGTGAGATGACGTTGCAGCCGTCGTAAGTTAGATATAGCTTTTAAAATATTTGTAATTCTGAGCTAACCTTTCTTTTTCAGCACATGATCAAATACAGATATCTACCGTTTACTCACAGCAAACCCAAGTACAAAACGGTCGAGTCCACAGTTACTATAAACTGACGGCATCAAGCCACTGCCTGCGAAGCAACCGGCGGTTCATAGTTAATTTAACTTAAAAACTGTTGTATTATTTTAGAAATACAGTTTTTATTGTAATGTTTTCTCATTTTTAATTTATTTGTCAATATTAATCATTCAGAGCCTGAACAGAATATAGAAATATTTTTAATAATAACTGTGTGTTTGAAACCATAATATTATAAAATTACAGTTTTCCTGGTTTCTAGTCGTATGAGAATTATTATATGTATAATATTATATCTTTGTTTCCTTAAAACAAGTTCCAATAAGTAGAAATCGCCACCAAACTACTATACCTATGATTTTTTTTATTAATTCAACATTAATAAATGTCCTATCAGCATTTGAAATGGAATAGTATTTTATTCGTAGTTCCGTTTCTCCTTGGGTAAATATAAAACCTTATAGGTACAGCGTTTTTAGGGTTCCGTACCCAAAGGGATAAAACGGGACCCTATTACTAAGACTCCGCTGTCCGTCCGTCCGTCCGTCTGTCTGTCTGTCTGTCACCAGGCTGTATGTACACGTGTGAACGGTGATAGCTAGACAGTTGAAATTTTCATAGATGATTTATTTCTATGATAGATATTAATAACAGCAACAGGTAGACGCTTGAAATATTTACAGAATATTTGGTTGTATACTTTAAAAATAAATAATCAAAATTAAATAAATATTTAAGGGGAGTTCCCATACAACAAACGTATTTTTTTATAGATAATGGTACGGAACCCGAGTCTGACTCGCGCTTAGCCGGTTATTTTATTAGATATGAAATTGGCGTTTTGTAAGGGCGGAGCAAAATGTCGAATATTTTTTAATTTAATATATTTATTTAATCAAAGTATGAACCATTGTTATCGATGCACTATTGCCATCTCATAGGTAGTTCGACGGGAATCATTAAAATCTTTGAAGGCGGTTTGGACTGCCCCATCGGAGCTGAATTTTTTCCCTTGCAAGAAGTTATCCAAATTTCGAAAAACATGGTAATCTGTTGAAGCAAGGTCCGGGGAGTACGGGGGGTGTCTTAGACATTCCAATTGAAGCTCTTCTAATTTGGTAGCTGTCTGTTGTGCAGTGTGTGGTCTAGCGTTGTCGTGAAGCAGCAGTGGCGTAGAGCGATTGAGCAGTCTCGGTTATTTAGAAGCTAGCTTATCCATCATGGTTTGCAATTGCTGACACTAGCCGTCTGCCGTAATCGTCTGGCCAGATTTGAGAAAATTGTAATGAACGACACCGGCACTAGTACACCAAACGCATACAAGTAACTTTTTTTGGGTCAATTTTCGCTTGGGGCTGGATTTTGGCTGGCTTGCCAAGGTCCAGCCATTGCGATGGGCGCTTCCGATTATTCGTAGAGAATTTACTTTTCATTATAGGTAATGATTCGATTAAGAAACCCCTCATTATTGTGCCGGTCAAATAATGTAACGCAGCAGTCGACGCGCGTTTGCCGGTTTGCTTCACTCAATTCGTGAGAAACCCACCTTTCAAGTTAATTAAAACAGTTTTATCACTAACACCGCAGCCTGCAGCTAACTCGGACGTGGTTTGCGATGGATCCGCTTCCACAATAACCTTAAATTCTTCATTGTCAACTTGGGCCTCCGGCTTTTGCTGCAGGTCGAAATTTCCAGAACGAAAACGTTGGAACCAAAAACGCACTGTGATTTCTTTTGCGACCGCCATACACATCATTAACCCTTCGAGCCGTTTCCGCAGCACTGGTGCCACGGTGGAACTCGTACTCGAAAATAAAGCGATATTTCAAATTTTTCATTTTGTAAACTGAGCGCCGCAAACAGAAAAAAACAAATGATTAACGGTTTACGAAAAATAACTAAAAGTGGAAATAGCTATATAAATTTGAATTTGGAATTCCTAACCAAAGGGGAGAAATTTGTGATTAAAGTGACCAGTACGACAAAACGCCAATGTCATATATAAGGACCCAATATATTGTGCCACTGCGGCGCCGCATGCTAAGATTTTGCTTAATATTTGTATTTTGAATTCTCTTTGAGTATCTATTTGTTTAGCCGCCGCGTCCGCATCATCACCTTGTGTGGGTCAATTAGGTATACAAATAGTACTAACAAAATCCAAAACTGCGGCGCCGCCGCAGCGGCGAGAACCGCTTTATGTATAAATGCCATGCCACTGAGCAATAGTTGTTTTGCGCGTCCCATCTCTTCGCTCTAGTGGCTTACTGTTCGTAAATATTTAAGTTGGTATAAGAACAACGTATAACTACATATGTAGGTAGGTATATGTAGAATTGTATTATCCATTAACTAACATAGCGTGATAATACTTCGATGATTATTTGCTAACGCGTTGAACAATGATGATGCCGTTATTTTTACCACCAGCGACTATTTTTAGATTCGTATTTCAGGGGGTACCTACCTAATGATATGCTTTGTATGTGTGGCCATGTAGCTATATCAAATGAAACTATTTTTGTATTCGCCGAAAAAATGTGCGATACTAATTAAGTGTAAAATATTGAGTTTTGTCTCTTTACTAGCGAATTGTTGGTAGGCTACATTATCCAGTCGTTTTAAGTCGAGATAAGTATCAAATTGCACTATTTTACTGCATTTCTAGGCGACGATATATTGTGACGTCGGTGTGCTCACCTATTTATGGGCACCTCCGTGGCGTAGTGGTCACCATACTAGTCCGCCACCCAGTTGGAAAATGGCCTTCAAATTGTTCTGGGTCTTGGATGTGTATCTATATATGTTATATAATATAGTATCGTTGAGTTAGTATCCCATAACACAAGTCTCGTACTTACTTTAGGGCTAGCTCAATCAGTGTTATATGTCCCCTATATATACCTACGCGAGTAACCAATAAATCTACTAAATTCGCATCAGCCAGCAATATCACACTCAAAAGTTTAAAAAAATAATACCTTTATATATTACAATTTTAAATATTTTATGAGCAGCTCCTTTTTAGGGTCCGTAGTAAACAAGGTATGCGGGTTCCTTACTACGGAACCCTACGTATAAACAAACATGGCAAATCTATAGTTTTGCCATGTTTGTCTGTCCGTTTTACTCAAAGATTTAGTACTAGTAGAAAGCTGTAATTTAGTAATGTGTGCAATATAGTAATAAGCTAGAAGATAATATTTTTAATAATAACAAAAATGATACGCAAGATTCACGAGATATAGATTAAAAATGGTTCAATATTAAGAGAGCAGATGAATCATGCCTAGAAAAAACTAAAATTGTTCCCAGAAAAAAAGTGGTTAACCCTTTCACCGCGAACATCGGATGTCTAGCCCATTCCGCGAGCGTCGGATATTTCAGACAAAAAAAATGCCCGTTTTGCACATAACTGAAGTATCCACATCCCTTTTTGGTTGTAGGTATTTATTGTAGATTTACTACCCCTCGCGCTGGGGGCACAACCACTGATATAAACTCTCGCGGTGAATGAAATGAAATGAAATGAGGAGGTGAAATGAAAGGCGTCTGTATAACTGACGAAACCAAAAATTGTATGGTAAAAAGAAGAAAATACAAAAATAAAAGGAGTGAAAATAGTATAAAACAATAAAAAATAATAACTAATAAAATAACACCGGAATGTAGATCATTTACAAAAGAATATGAAAATATTGAATAGGGGAAGATAGTATAGTATCGAACACATTTCAGTTTTATTAATTTAGGTGGAAGTTTGCATGGTAATGTACATCATATGTTTTTTTAGTTTTATCATTCTCTTATTTTAGAAGTTACAGGAGGGGGGGGGGGGGCACACATTTTACCACTTTGGAAGTGTCTCTCGCGCAAACAATTCAGTTGAGAAATAAATGATATTAGAAACCTCAATATCATTTTTGAAGACCTATCCATAGATACGCCAGACGTATAGGTTTGATGAAAAAAAATTCAAGGGAGTTATTAGATAACATTTAAGAAGAAAGTAAAATATACAATGTAGGAACGAATTCGTTAAGTAGGTAACTTACTCTAATGGAAATAAAAAGTCGACTAAACTTGTTGTGTATTGTTCAATAACAGTTAAAGTATCTAGGTATTATAATTTTAATCTCAAATAAAAGCTTAAAAACTCTGTATGCGTATTATTTTTAGTTATACCTATTCTTAAAAAAAATTAAAGATACATAACAAAACATTAGATGTACCTATGTAGATATACGTATCTATGTAAATCTATTATGTGTTTTTTTTTAAATATTAGTATTAAACATAATAGATTGTGTCTTGAAAATTTTTTCTTAAGGATATCTAGCCAAAAATAATACACACAAAGAGAGTTTTTGTTTGAGATTAATATTGTAATAGAAATTAATAATAATATTGTATTAGTAACTATAATATTGTATTGTAATGTCATTTGAAATACCTGCACGAGTACTTACATATATACAAAATTTCAGATTGATCATGGATTGGACGACGTTATGTGAGTCAAAAGGGTCTAGCCGTACTTTCATAGCGAAACTGCCCCCGATAGGAACCTATATCGTAACCTATGTTATATTGTACAGGGTACTAATAGTAGTTGATCCAAGAGATATTAGCTCTATATCTTAGTCAATTGAGGAGCTATTTGAAAAAAAGTGTCTGGAGGCGACTTTTTTTCAAAATGGTATATTTTTGGTAATTTTAAAGCTAGAATAATGAATCCAATTCCGTTTGTTATCGTAAATTTTACAGATTATTTTAAAATAATTTGCTATGTGCCCGCCCTAAATAACGTTTAAAAAAAAATGAAAAAAATTTTTTTTTTTTAATTTCTATCAGATCGAATTGAATTACCACTTAGAGAAAAATATATAATAATTGTCTATACCTTGCCTAACAGCATGCCAAGTTTCATTAAAATCCATTAGGTGCAACATGTTAAAAAAAATAAGAAATATAACTGGACCGTCTGTGACCACTTTGTTGACGCTTCCGAATTGTATTGAATCGGACTTTGCCCGCACGTGCACGTTCCTACTCGATCACAGTGCATAGTCGTGGTACGCTTTCGTTGTTATTATTTGCGCAGTTTACAAATTCCTAATTCTGGGACGTATTGTTTGTTCATGTTTAAAAATATATATATTTAATAACCAGTAAATATAGCAGTGACCTAAAAATATATCGACTATGTCTGGGAGATGTAGTAATTGTGGTTTTATATTGCGGAAGACTTGAAATTTTCAGTCTCAAATTGTAAAATATCACGTCGTTCTGTTTCTACATCAATATGGGAAGGTCCTGGGCGTGTGTCGTTAGTAGCCGGTGATTTAGAATACGGAATTAATCGACATTTATGACACAGAACATCTCCAACTTTAAATAGCTTCATTTGAGGAACGTTGTATTCACACACTTAATCTTCCGTTTGCAATATTTTCTTTCGTTTTCCAGTCTTCCGCAATATAAAACCACAATTACTACATCTCCCAGACATAGTCGATATATTTTTAGGTCACTGCTATATTTACTGGTTATTAAATATATATATTTTTAAACATGAACAAACAATACGTCCCAGAATTAGGAATTTGTAAACTGCGCAAATAATAACAACGAAAGCGTACCACGACTATGCACTGTGATCGAGTAGGAACATGCACGTGCGGGCAAAGTCCGATTCAATACAATTCGGAAGCGTCAACAAAGTGGTCACAGACGGTCCACTTATATTTTTTAACATGTTGCACCTAATGGATTTTAATGAAACTTGGCATGCTGTTAGGCAAGGTATAGACAATTATTATATATTTTTCTCTAAGTGGTAATTAAATTAGATCTGATAGAAATTAAATAAAAATTTTTTTTTTTTCATTTTTTCATATCGTTATTTAGGGCTGGCTCATAGCAAATTATTTTAAAATAATCTGTAAAATTTACGATAACAAACGGAATTGGATTCATTATTCTAGCTTTAAAATTAACAAAAATATACCATTTTGAAAAAAAGTCGCCTCCAGACACTTTTTTTCAAATAGCTCCTCAATTGACTAAGACATAGAGCTAATATCTCCTGGATCGACTACTATTAGTACCCTGTACAATATAACATAGGTTACGATATAGGTTCCTATCGGGGGCAGTTTCGCTATGAAAGTACGGCTAGACCCTTTACTTGCAAATTTGTTTGTGCGCCAATCTTTAATAGGCATAAAAAAATTGGGGGAAACAATATAGACCTAAATAATAGTGTTAGGTACTATTTGATTAGTTTTTGGGCAATTCTATTATTACTTATTCTTAAGTATATGTAGGTACTTTGAGAGGCTTGCGTGGGGATAGATCAAACACGTAGAGGCCCTTTAGAGAAGTTGATGTAATGTGACGCTGCCGCCAAACCCCATGCCTGAATATACCTATGAAAGGTACCCTTGAATAGGTTTCGGCTGGAGAAAGATCTATTGCAAAAAAAAAAGGGAAAGGTATAGATGGGTTATGGATTGAGATTGGATGGACTGATGCTGGGATATTGCAATAGGAACCTCATCTGCCATAATCATGATTATGGACTATTGTAGTAGGCAGGTGGTGGCTTGCCGGCTACCAAATTAGTTGCCGGCAAAGGAGCAACACCGGTGCAGGCGAGTCAGGGGTGTCGAGAGGTGTGCTGCGCTTTCTCCGAAGTTACTCGCGGCATTATGCCCTTTAACACTTCCACCCCTGGAACAACAGCTCTGAAGACTCCTCTCTGCACGGCCAATTAGGGCAATGTAGAGCTGAGAGCCCTGCGAGCCCTCTTGGGTCTCCGCACCCCGACAGCTGCCCCCCCCCCCCCCCCCTGGAAATTGCTTTTTTTTATTATTTAAGGCTCTGGATACTTCCTTTAGAGCCCATCTTTATTTTTTTCACTTCTTTATTCCTAATCCCAACCCTAACTATACAATCCAAGGTTGGTGAGGCCCTTTGATTGCTTCAAGGGAGCTTTTAGCGACAAAGAGTCCACTACTATCATAGCCAATTGAGTGGCGGGCGGCGTATAAAGACGCCCACCATAGTCCGCAAATAAATATCACTACAGCCGCACTATAGCTGTCAACTTTAAACATTTCTCATATTATAGCAACTAAACCAATTTCATATTATAAAGTCCACTCGAATCAATTTGCAAAACATTTTAAATCAATCCAACTGAACCCCCTGACTTCCCGCCAAAAACTCCCAATTTTTTGGTATTTTTACCGATATGGACTCTATCCTACCGAAATGCAACGATTTTTCTATAATTTCAGAAAATACATAGAAATTTTCCCGGTTTTTTTGGGTTCCGTACCTCGAAAGGATAAAACGGAACCTTTAAAGGATCACTTTGTTGTCCGTCCGTCTGTATCTCTGTCTGGCCAGCTCGGCTTCGCTTTTTTGACTACTTAATATTTTTTATTACGCAATTTATGTTTGTTTTCTTGTTCGCAAGCATTACATGTTATGATGTGTCAACGTTGTATTATATTATAAGAATTTATTAATTCAAAGACAATAATAATAATATGACAAAGCCCTTCTGGCGAATATGCGACCAATACTGTGAAATTGAGTTTCTTTCGGCGTTTCTTCTCAGCAGTGGTCGTTACGAATACGAAGCGCTGGTACCCGTAGCTTTTCTTTGAAATTTATTATATTTTACACGTAATGAAAATTATACTTATTGACGTGTAAAAGTGCCTGTAAAGGTCTTATTACTGAATAAACATTTGAATCTTTGAATCTGTCAAGACCTTTTTTTCAGGAACGCGTAAAGGTATCAAGCTGGAATTTATACCAAATACTCAAGTCTACTGTCCCTTTAAGCTGTGAAAAAATCTATTCTTAGCCAATGCAATCAAAAGATACAGCCGTTCATGCCGCAAATTTTCTGACACTCGCAAGGGAATCAAAACCTACAGGGTACTTCCCGTGAACTTAGAATCTTGAAATTTGGCACGATTGTGACGCTTGCTAGCTGCGCAGTCAAACGCCAAGGTCAAAAATTGCCTGATAAACTGAATTTTATGTCAAAACAATAAGGTTGAGGTTCGTTTGTGTCAACCGGACCCATGGGGACGGTTAGGGAATGAGAGGTTGACATTTATTGTTTTGAAGGAGCTAAGCATAACGTAAGTGATTAAAAAATATTAATTCGGTTTAATTCAGTGTCTATATCCGACGCGTTAAAACGTTTCTGAGATCAACAACATTGATCGAAGACAGGGACTTGTAAACAGTATGGGCGATTCTTTTACGGAAGACGTCATATACCGTTTGCTGAAGATCCTCGAAAGTTACTTTTAAAGTAGAAGTCGAATCAAACAGTTATCAAATAAAAATGCATATTTACATTTACGTTTATTTTTTTTAACTACCTATAAAGCAGGGTCTCTTGAGGGTGTTTGCTCTACACACTACATTTAGGTACCTTTTGTTTCATGACGTGTCCTTTTGTAACGTGTGTATGACAAAACAAGCGCAGACGATCTGACCTAAAAAAAAATCTGACTTGCCCCCCCTGGGTCAGAAGCTGGGTACGCCCTTGATTGTTTTTACTGTTTTATTATATGTATTGATTACATGAAAAAGGGAACCATGGACAAGGCTTATCTTCTATATATATATATATATAAAAGAAGAAACTGAATGAATGACTGACTGACTGACTGACTGACATATCAACGCACAGCCCAAACCGCTGGGTCTAGAGACAAAAAATTTGACATATAACCTATATGGTCCCTTATAAGGTCTAGGGGTGCACTAAGAAAGGATTTTTCAAAAAAGTTTGTATAGAGAATCAAGATTAGTTTGACCATTACATTCGAAACTTCGCAAGAGAACTCCTGGCGGTAAATGAGTAAGTACGTGTTTCAAGATTTTTCAAAATTGAACCCCTAAGGGGGTGAAATGGGGGTCCAAACATTGTATGGAGAAACAAGATTAGTATATATAACCCAATTCAAAATCCTATTAGAACCATTTTCGACTTCTACGCGGATGAAGTCGCGGGTGAAAGCTAGTAAGTTATAACATAGTACCAAACCAAAATAAGAAGCACGCAATTTTAGATAAAAATTGTAAAATGTTCATGGAGGAAAAGAATGTATCTAGCATAACCTGCGCAACGCTGGAAGAAATAAGAATCGTCATATGAGGGAAAAGGTCTTAGCAAGGAAAATTTAGAAGTAGAAGATGATACAGTTTGGATCCACCTATACTAAGGGAAGAATTTGACACAGCACTTAGTAACATAAAAAATGGAAAAGCAACAGGGCATGACAACCTACAAATAGATCCTTTAAAATATGCAGTCGACGATGCCCTTTTGGATAATGTTTTTTTTTTCACTTACTTAAACAATACATGTGAATAACAGGTCAAATACTGGTAGACTTACCAACCACAAACACTGTGGCAAGACCTAAAAAATCTAACACCCTAAAATTCCAAGAGTATAGAACACAAGCCTCATTTCTCTCGCTTTAAAAATAATAATCCAAATTTTCGCCGAACAAAGTGTGTGTTAGTGCTGGTCAATATGGTTTTAGGGAAGAAAGAGGAACACGAAAAGCTATTTCAGCGCTTATGCTTATAGTTATAACATCCTTATTAATCGATCTAGGTCTTGAAACATTCATTGGTTTTATCGATCTCGAAAATCCTTTGATAAAGTTAAATGGAAAGAATAGATGCCTGCTTTAAAGAAAATCAGCATAGATTATAGGGATACAATAATTTAACTTTATAAGAACCAGAAGTCAATAATCGAAGTATGAAGGTCTTATAGCGAAGAATCTTGACCAACATCTTAAAGTCTCTCTCACAGCTCTCGCTAGATAGCTTGATCTAGGTCTAGTGTCAGATTCAGAAGGCAGTACCCCTTGACACGGCACGCATTGTCAGGAGTATTCTCTCACCCCTATACTAAGCACCGGTAGCTTTGTAGCTTTGGCTTTGCCTCGTTGCCGGAAGGTTAGGTTTTTAGTATACCTACCTAGGTACATATTTTTTTTATTTTTTAAAAAACTTGATCTTAGTCTGAAAATGCCGAATGAGAATATAATTCCTAAATTAATGTTACGTTCGAATGGCGAATTGGAGTAGGCTGCTGTTGGCGGGATGGGGCCTGCAGGTGTGAACTTAAAGCCAGCATTCGCAACTACGGAACCCTATACTGCGCGTAGCCCACGCACTTTGCCAGTTTTTTAACTTAAAACTGAGTACAGCTTGCTCAGCTGCTGTAGAGTCCAGCTTCGTATTATATAATGGTTTGAGTAGCCTCTTCAAAGATAAAACGAAGATGATCAATTTATGTTTTAAGATGCTAGCAAAAGACCTCAACATAAGTTAATAAAAAAATATTCTGAAATTCCTGGGCCGTTTTCTATGCGGTTTTCACTAGCATATAGAGCATTTCTCCGGGAAGGTTTATTTACAAGTCACTAAGTAGGTATATTTTAAGGGGCAGTTCAAATGTAGTCTTATCAATCTGAACAACTTTTCCGTAGGTACGTACCTACATAAGTATACAACGTGGAAGGGTCATACGTCATACCCGTAATAAATCGAACCACAGGCTATAATACTAAATCACTTCAGTATAATGAAATTCAAATAACAAAAAAATATGGCATTTCCATACAAAAGTGTGCAGAAGCTCAGGCAATTTGTATGAGAATGTCGAATTTTGTTTTTGCTTGCTGACGATTTTTTTTTTAAATTTCATTATACTATGGTAATTTATTACAGGTAACTAACTCCCTTCCACGTTGTATACCAAAACAAAATAAAAAATTTTTTTCGTAAATTTTTTTTGGACTTATAAAAATTGCAGAAGTGTTAGGTACAATGAATGTATATAAGTTACTTTGGAATTTTGAAATATTGTTAATATAACCGTCCAAATGCGTGTCGGGCTAAAACTCATAATTCGTAAACCCTACTTAGCTCTCGTAGTCCATTAAACTTCGTTATATGTATATACTACTGCCGCGATTTTTTGCTCTTGTCCATAATTAATTAATAATTATACAAGAGAGTTTAGTAGTATAAAAGGACACTCGACTCTAACAACAATTTGCAATATTAAATAAATAAATATTTCAGAAAGGGATCCTTAATCGAAAAATGGTGCTTACAAGTTCACAATATTTTTGAAAGACCTATTCAACGATACCCCACATGATGGTTAGTCTGAAGTATAACATGAGTTAGTCGAGGAAAAAAAATACTCCAACTTTACACTTATGGGAGCGATCCCAAAAAAAATACGTTTTCATGTTTTTTTTTACCATTTTGACCAAATTCAATTCAAATTCAAAATATATCTTTATTATCATAGGATATTTATAATATCTCTTAATAATCGTCGCTTTGTTTTATTGCACAATAATTGTTGACGTCAAAAAGTTACTTAGAACTAAGTTAACTGCCGCCTCCAAAGCGCTAGTGCAGAAGAAGCGGTAACAAACTGCACTGCAGCATTTTCTCCAAGAACGTCAACTCACAATGAAATTAATATTTATAGTTGATATGTGGACAGAGTATACATTGTTTGTTGTCATAATTTAAATTAATTTTTTTAATGTCGAAATTTTGAAATAATGTCAAATCAAGTTGTAAATTCAGTATGTACTTAATGTACCAGATTATGACCATTTCAGAGTATACAAACCTTTAAGAGGGACCCGCGCCAAGCTCAAGCCAGACTTTGTTGTCTTTAAGATAGTCATCGGTCCTATAATAAGCCTTCTCACAGAGTACCCTTTTTACATAAGCTTTAAACTTTTTGTCAGGCATATCAAGGACCGATTGTGGCAGTTTATTATAATAAAGTATACCGTTCCCCATAAACGTTGAGTTATTTACTTTATTTAGACCCTATAAATATTTGCAACCCAGCAAACACACAGATTAAAGAAGGCTCTCTTGTTCTTTTGTAGGAACTAGGAAAATATACGAGTACCTTAGTAGGTAGTCTTGAGTGGACAAAACAGTGATGCTATGTTTCAAACGCGATCTCACCAACGAACGGTTTTTTGTATGGAAAAACCATTTGTTATGATGATTTCACGTTTCAAAATTGGCACTTCAAGACAGTAGCCGACTCCCCGCCAATTTTAATTTGTACCTTTGAGGTGAACGCACACTTATGGTGAACGCACATTTATCCGAGCCGAACGCGTCCAATCGATCGAAGTTTTTAATGCCTCACATATATAGGCGCACGGAAAGAAACGACCACGCCGAAAGAATTGTTTCCATTTCTTTTACACCTGTCGTACTGTAATTACATGTGAATTGTGATGAATCTTGACGAGATTTTTATTGTCAGTGCTTTATTGATCAATTATGTTAGAATCACTCATTTTTATAACATTTTGAATAAATCGAAGAAGTTACTCGATCACACGGAACAGAGAAATAGGTGGAAGTGCCAAGTGGGCGTGGCGCGCGTGTCATAATCCGGTAAAACTACACAAGATCGACCGACTCCGTACATCAGTCGTATTCTAGCACGTGTTGAGATCGTTTTGTCCGCCCGACCAACAATTTTTTCGCTTAATATGCCGTGTTGTAGTGTTTTAGTATGTAAAAATAGCAGTAAGAACAAAAATAACAGCAATGCAGGTGTTTCTTTCCATCATTAAGTACGATAACATGCATTTTCTTTAAGAAATTTACGAAAATCATTCTGGTACGATCATATTAACTAGGTAATAATAATAATAATAAGACGTGACGACCCCATCGCCCGCTGGATTCCCAGTGCAGTCAGTCAACGCAGGGCAGCTTGTGGCGAGCTGATGGTGAGTGGCGACACCACGTACCCTACCTCCAGGGGGACCATACACACATGCGCTTACACACACCCATACACCCAGTTACACACCCCCCGCCTCTGTCTTGCCTTAACTGGCCGGCCAGAGTGGAGTCGCAAGAGCACAACATACGCTCCAGGGTGGAAGTGTATTGCACGTAATGGCGTAATAACGGGGAAACCCGCTCTCGGGGGTAAGCCCCGTGATGGTGAAACCGGAGCCGCACCTCTCGACACCCTTAGCTGCTCACATTGTGTTGCGCCCTGGCCGCATTTTCGTGGCTAGTTAGGGTGCCCACAGGCAGTGTAGCCAACGAGCAGCGAGTCACCATCTACCAGGCTAAAATTGTTGTGAGAGATTTTTGGGTAGATGTCCGTATCTCACTCCATAACCCAGTTATCCGGTCCACTAACATCCCATCCATAAAGCCCAAACCAAGTAAATCCCTCCCTGGCAATAGTTCGGCAGCTGTGGAGGACTGTCCGTTAGTGCATCTCAATGGTACATTAAGGGATAGACCTCCATAGATGCAGCCATCTCACTTTTTAGATAAAAAGGTACTAAAAGGCCTCTTCATGTTGGCTTTGGCCCCATGAACGCCTCAAAGGACCGGGTCCCCTTGGACCCGTGGCTGAAAAGCGTACCAACATAATAATAATTTTGAAACTGAAGGTTTTATAATAGCAATTCAAGACCAAGTCATAAACACCAAAAATTATCGCAAACATATTATCAAAGACACCTCTGTAATAGATGACAAATGCCGTAAATGTCACACACATTCCGAAACCATCCAACACATCACAGGCGCATGCCCAACTCTCACTCAATCTGATTACATCCATAGACACAACCAAATTGCAAATATCATCCACCAGAAACTTGCTATTAAACACAAATTAATACCAAACAATCCTTTACCATACTATAAATACACACCGAACTCAGTACTTGAAACCAGTGAATATAAACTATACTATGACCGTGCAATATTAACAGATAGAACAATTCATTACAATAGGCCCGATATAGTATTACAAGATAAATTAAATAAAAAAGCTTATATAATAGATGTAGCAGTCCCCAATACCCATAACCTTGCTAAAACCATAACAGAAAAAATAAACAAATACACAGATTTAAAAGAAGAGATAGGAAGATTATGGAGAGCAGATAAAGTATACATAGTACCTGTAGTTCTTTCATCAACCGGGGTCATCCCCAAACATTTACACAATAGCTTAAAAGTTTTAGATCTACCAAAGAACACATATATAAATATGCAAAAAGCTGCAATCTTAAACACGTGTAGAATTGTAAGAAAATTCTTGCAGGGTGATGAAACCCCAAATATTGTAGAAATTCAGCAATAGTACAATAATTTACAGCTTTATCACTTGGCTCATGCCCGTGATAGAAGTTTAAGAATACCAGCTTATTAGCTGAGAAGAGAAAACTCTTTAAAATAATAATAAAAACTTTATTGTTTCTCCACAACAATACACAATACAGTTAACAAAGTTAGACTACATACATATCAGTATAATCTGTTGTGGAGAACTGGCGCCTGAACTAGGTCTCCAGAGGAACCTGTCTTACAGGACACCAGGCCTCCCCTCAGAGGGAATAAGTAAGGATAGTGTGGGAGTAGCATAATAAGTTAGTCTAGCGTGCACATCTTAGAGTAGTTACAGAATAATAGAAGAGAAACTTAGCCTAGGATGTGAAGGGTTTACAATTGAGTTGAGGAATAAGATACAATATTACATAAGCTTGAACATTTTAGGAGGTGTTACTAAAAATGAGAAGGTGCAAAAACAAAATTATATATATCTATGTTTATAATAGTCAAATAATTGGTCGGAGAAGATCTTCTGTTTCGATATATGTTAGGGCTTGAAGCCAGGTTTTGGTAATCTTTTTACACGTATATTTGGTTAGGGGAAATATATTAAGTCTGCGATTAGCCAGGTTGTAGAGAAAAGGTCCTAAAAATAGAAAAAATCTTTTAACGAAAATTGTATTACTGCGGGGGATGGGAAGAATTAGCCTATTATTTCGCGAGACTAGTTCTGGATTGTAAGTGGTGAGTGAATGCTGCTGAAGAATTGTCTGAAGAATAAACAGTTGTCGGACTGTTAGAACTTGACAATACCTGTATAGTTCTTCTGTTGGGAAGCGATAAGGCTTGAAGTGGGACACCTTTAGAACAGCCCTCTGGGCTCTTTCAAGCGTAATCAGATGGGTCTTTGCAGCACCACCCCAGGAAGTAATGCAATACATTACATAGGGCGCACTATAAGTTTCCGGAACTGGCCACTTACATAAACAATATTTAAAAATTTATTGCAACATTTGAAAATAGAACTCTTTGGCTGTAGAATGCAGTTTGTTTCATCTGACTGTCTTTTGTTTTTACCTTGTGGCGCCATTTAAAAAATTGTGTGTCTGCATCAACATGGATTTAACTCGGGAAAATTTTCGTAGTATGATTTTCTACGATTTTAAGTGTAATTTGACAGCTCAACAGAGCATCGCTCGGCTTGAAACAGCTTTTGGCAATGAAGCACCATGCAAGACAACTGTTTATAGCTGGTTTGCAGAATTCAAGCGTGGTCGTATCAATCTCAGTGACGAATCTCGCGATGGTCGGCCGTCCACCGCTGTGACCAACAAAAACATCGATGCTGTGCGCCGTATGATTGAAACAGACAGGCATGTGACCTTCCATGAAATTCGCGCATCCTTAGAAATAGGCATGAGTCAAATACAATTAATCCTACACAAACATTTGGGTGTGAGAAAGCTGTGCTCGCGGTGGATCCCACACAACTTGACCGAGGCTCAAAAAACGGACCGCGTCACTTGGTGCAGTGCCATGCTTACCAGATTCAACGAAGGTGCGTCAAATTTGGTGTGGGACATAGTAACAGGTGACGAAACATGGATTTATTGCTACGATCCCAAAACAAAGCAGCAATCGAGCGTATGGGTCTTTCAAGATGAGCCGAAACCAACCAAAGTGGCGCGCGTGAAAAGTGCATCTAAGCGGATGATTGCTTCTTTTTTTAATAAAACTGGACACGTGGCTACTGTTGCTTTAGAGAATCGTCGTACAGTGAATAGTGACTGGTACACGACCATTTGTTTGCCGGAAGTTATTGACGAACTCCGTAAAAATAACCGTAAACGCCGTATCATCCTGCACCACGACAATGCTAGTTCTCACACGGCCAGACAGACAAACGACTTTTTGAAGGCGAAAAATGTAGAACTCATGAGTCATCCTGCATACAGTCCCGACCTGGCACCTTGTGACTTTTTTCTGTTCCCAAAAATTAAGAACCAATTACGCGGTCAACGATTTTCATCACCAGAAGCGGCTGTCGAGGAGTATGAAAAACACGTTTCAGAGGTCACCACAGAGGAGTGGCACAAAAGTTTTCAAAACTGGTTTCATCGAATGAAAAAGTGCATAGACGCCAAGGGAGATTATTTTGAAAAACAATAAATTAATTTTGTACCTTTAATAGTATTTTTTCATATTCATTCCGGAAACTTATAGTGCGCCCCACGTATTATTGATTGGCATAAGGCCATGTAAGTTGTTTTTAAGATTTTATTGTCTGCGACATGACGTAGGTGTCTAAACACATAAATGAGCTTTCTGACACGTGAGCTCAGTGAGGTTATATGATGGCAGAAATTTAGATGTTGGTCTACTGTAACTCCAAGATATTTTGTTGTCTGAACCAAATTGAGTTTAGGACAGTTGCAGTTATTGGCAATACAATGAAGTGAACTACTTTCATGTGCTACGAGTTGTTGACTGTTGAGGACTGGGAGAGAAGGTTTTCTTATTCCGAAGGTCATATAATTGGTTTTAACGACATTCAAGGTGAGTAGGTAAGTAGAACTCCATTCTTTAACTAGATTGAAACCTGTTTGCGCTGCGTTGAAGGTATCAGTCCACGTAGAACCAGTAAAAATAAGTGCGGTATCATCGGCAAACGATATTACCCTGCCATTTGTTAGCTTTAAATTACAGAGGTCGTTGATATAGGCTAGAAATAGGCTCGGGCCTAGGACACTGCCTTGTGGGACACCGTACCGTGTTGTGAGGTCCGCACTCATAGCTGTTCCGATTTTCACACGCTGGGTTCTATTGTTAAGGTAATCGTGGAAAATATTTAATTGATTTCCTCTGATACCGAGACGTTCTAGTTGGGATAGGAGGAGTGGAATGGAGACCGTGTCAAATGCCTTCGAGTAATCTAGAAAAACCACTATACACTTCTGTTTGTTATCTAGGGCCTTTGTGATATGGGTTAGTAACATATCAACAGCGTGAGCTGTTGATCTACCGGCACGAAAACCATATTGGTTATCGGATATTAGTTGATTGCTTTCCAAATAATTCACAAGCCTTTTGTTAACCACACGTTCTGTTATTTTTGAAAGTGCGGACAGGACCGCAATAGGCCTGAAGTTGTCGACACGGTCCTTACTCCCAGACTTGTGGATTGGATGAATAATTGCAGTTTTGAATACCGAGGGGAATGATCCCTTTTCTAGACAGAGATTGATTATGTGAACAAGGGGTGGTGCAATTATATGTTTAAACGTTTTAACGAAAGAAGTTGAGATGCCATCCCATCCCACAGCAGAATCGGGCTTCAGTGAATCAATGAGTGTATTAACCTCTTCTTCGTCTGTTTTTAACATAACAAACGAGTTTGGACAGTTCGGTGTTGTGTTGTCCTGGGGGTGTGAGTGAGGTGATATAGAGTTGGCTAGGGTCTCCCCAATGCTTGCAAAATAATTGTTGACGATGTCAACACACTCTGCTGGGGTGTCTTTGATTGTAAGAAGTTCTTCGGAGTCGGATTTAGATTTTTGTGTATTGGTGACGCGACGAATGGTGTCCCACATCTTTTTAGGGTTTTTTGAGGCATCAGCTAAATCCTGTTTATCATGCTGGCGCTTTAGTTTTTTAAGGAGATTTGATAGGAAATTCCGGTACCTTTTATATGTAATAGACAAAATTTCGTTTTCTGGGTTACTTCTTAGTTTTTTATGCATTTGATCTCGAGTACGCATGCAGCGTAATAAACCTACAGTTATCCATGATTTAATGACGTTTTTCCGATAAGGAATTTTGATTAATTTTGAGTTGGAGTAAATGCACCTATTTAGTGTTTTAACAAGGTATGTAGCTGCATAGTTAGGATCGTTGCTAGAGAAGATTGGGCTGAGATCAATTGTATCCATACAAGCCTTTAGGTCTGTATGGTTAGTTATAAGTTTAGTTTTATATTTCTGGGTTGGGGGCTGAGTTGTAGTCAAGGCAAATAAAACAGGATGATGGTCAGTGATAAGTGTGTCGATAACTAAGGTAGACGCCTGGAGTTTCGTCTTTATAATAACATGATCTAGGCAGGCTGGTGGATCATATCTGGTTATGAACTGGTGAGCTAGGTAGGTAGTTCTAGAAAGTTCGTTCCCGTAAGTTGTCGCTACTCGATTAGTGATGTACAGATTTTGCTATTCGATTAGTGATGTACCAATTTTGTCGATGAAATCTCGCTACTCGATTAGTGATGTAGTCGAATCGGATGCGGATTTTGTCGATAAAATAAATCAAAATTTCAGGTATAATTTTAATAGAATAATGAACAGGGAACAGGGAGAGAGAAAGCCCTATAAGAACCATTTTCGACATAGAAATAGACATGGATGACAAAGATAGAGACTGATCGATCAACGCCCAGTTGAAACCGCAGGATCTAGAGACTCCAAATTTGGCACATAGGTTTTTTATAAGGTCTAGGAGTACACTAAGAAAGGATTTCTCAAAACTCACCCCCAAAGGGGGTCAAAAGGGGATCCAAAGTTTGTATGGAGTGACAAGATTAGTCAGACTATTTTATTCTAAACTTCGCAGGAGTACTCCTGACGGTAAGTGAAGTATGTGTTTCAGGATTTTTCTAAATTCAAGCTCTAAGGGGGTGAAATGGGGGTCCGTTTGTATGGAGAAACAAGATTAGTTTAACCATTTTGAAGCGTTCGAAAATAAAATTACGTTACCTACACGCCCCGCCCCTTTACGCAAATTCATTCATAAAATATGTTACATATGTTGCCTACAAGTAGTAGTAGGTGGGTATGATTTATTTCAATACAGATACACTTTCAGCTCTTACGGGGAAGAATATTTAAATAATAATAATTTTATTCACAAGTGATGAAAATTTTAACTTTCTATCACACTTTTCTCGGGCATTGGACTGACCAATTATTACAAATTCATATTCTTATTGACACTTTCCTGCTAGATTTTTTTGTTAAACTTATCAACACAAACAACACTCCATCCAGGTTTTTAGTAAAAGTATTAAAAGGTACTCGATACCTTCAGGTATCGATACTTTCGTTCCGATACTTTTTTGGTATCAATTCTTTTGAAACGTTACTGGTATCGAGTTAGCGGCTCCTCCCCAGGACGTAATACAATATATTGACATAAGGCAAAATATGTCATGCGAAGTATATAGGCATCCGCTACATAACGCAATTTTTTGAAAATATATAGGAGCTTCCTGATTCGAGCTGTTAGTTGCATTGTATGTGGGGCAAAGCTAAGATTGTAATCAATCAAAACACCAAGATATGTCGTGGTGTTTGTCATCTCTAGGGTTGGGCTTATGCAAGAGCATTTCATTTCAAACTAATTTGTGATTTTTAATGTGTCATTTATTTTAATTAAAATAACACTATTACCGTGTAACTTTACTCAAAAATAAAAATAAAAAAAAATTAATTTACTTGTTGTTCTAATGTATTATTTTCTCCAAATTTTTACGTTATGTCTAACAGTTTCTAAATATCTATTGGATATTATTGACACGTTCCTGCTAGATTTTTTTGTGAAACTTATCAACACACACAACATTCCATCCAGGTTATATAGTAAAAGTATTAAAAAGTACTCGATACCTTCAGGTATCGATACTTTCGTTCCGATACTTTTTTGGTATCAATTCTTTTGAAACGTTACTGGTATCAAGTAAAGTATTGATACTTTTGAAATTTCGCGTATCCGAATACTAATTTAGCTGGAACTCTGGGCTACCTACACAATTACAATTCTGGTTGGAAACTGACAGTTGATCAACGCCATCTATTGGCGTTTGAATAACGTTAATCCCTTTTTTATAGGTGTTGCCATTGTCAGTAAGTTACCTATAAGATTCTTATATTAAAGGGTTAAGGTTAGGGCCTAGACTCCACCAATGCGGAGACGAGACGAGAGGAAAGAAGCTGTGTTTAAAACAACCAATGGAAATTCGATATTCACACATCACTCACTCAGTGTCATATTTGTATGGCGCGATCGAGCTAGCGGAGATGTGAGCTGTGCCCAAAAAGTATATAATCACTACGTTTTAGCTGTGCCTCTCAAGCTGGCGACGACGGCTGACTTCACGATCGTGAGTCCACAGTTCGGTAAACTACAATTTTTTTTTATTTTATTAAATGTAAAATGTACTTACTTAAACGATAGCTTCAAAACGAATTTTAATACTAGTAATTCCCCCCGTACTATGAACTCGCAAACCCCATACCTCGGCAACCCATTGATAGATTTGGCTCATGTTAAACTTAAACTTCTATTAGAGCCAGGGCCAGATCTATCATATGCCTTTTTGGGCTTCAGCCCAGGGCCCTGTGGATTCCAGGGGCCCCCAGCTAAGTCAAGTCAAAATCAAAAATAGACGACAATGCGAAAAAGTCTATAATTTTATTTATTAAATTCAATTGTAAGGTTTGTAGCCCTGCGAATCCTACGATTAATCAAATCCATTCAATTAATTTAATTCAAGTCTACGCTCAGGTGTTCGTACTTCGAATTGACAGTTAAAATGTTCGGCAGCCATTGCACATTCATTTGATCTCGATCATGCTCCGCTGTTTCCCTCTCAGACTCTATCTCTTTCTTTCTTGCTAGAAATATTTATACGTACCATTATTTACCATTTTTATTAAGTATTTTTAATTATTTAGAACTAGTAAGATATAGTAGGAATGTAGCTGATCTTGATCCAGATTGAATGTGTAATGGCCGCCTACAGGTTGGCAACCCTGAACTCCCGGTATGTATCTCTATCAAACGGAACGGTATCTGTTTCCCCGTCGATTGTTTACGGATGACAGTATATTTTCTTAATGTTCTAGAGATGTGGATAACTGCTTAAAAAAATTACACGTTACGATTTAATATTCTAATAACGATTTTGCGCACAGATTTAATATTATAACATAGTTTTTATTCCTCTGACGCGATTATCGTTAACACCTAAAAAAATCCTTATTACCGTGTGATAATTCCAGGATGGCATACTTATAGAATAAATACAGAACGACGATGTCAAACTCACGGTCCATTTATTCTTTTTGTCCATAAATGTTAATTTAACTAAGAATCTAGAATATAATTTAATTAAAGTGCAGAAAGGTGAATTTAGAATTTGTCAATTTATTTACGATTGTACTTTACAAACACTTAGTTGCTGGACACAGAAAAGGCGTAGGACGCGGACGGGGCACGGACATACCATAGATGGGGGGTGCTGTCACGACTATTTAAAACTTTATAGAAAAGACGAGGCACGGACGTGACAGGTACAAACAAATCCGTATCTATGGCAACACGGCGACGCGCGAATCCCCCATACCCGCCCACAACCCCGATTCGCCCGCTCGCGCCTATGCCCCGTCCGTTCTGTATGTTCTACCATAGGACACAAACGCGTAAGATTTATTTCTGCGGTGCCCCGTCTTTTCTGTGTGTTCTGCTTTGCGACGCTCGCTTCTATACATTTTGTACGAAACGGATGCGGAACAGGTAGGTATATGTCTGCGCCCCGTCCACGTCTTACGTCTTTTTTGTATGTCCAGCGCCCAAGGCATAATATATTAAATTATAAATCAATTATTTTATTTTCTTATTTTTTTCATATACTTTGAGTAATTAGGTGGGCCCCTAAGTAGCATTACCCCAGGGCCCCCTAAACTTACGGCCCGGCTCTGATTGGAGGTGCTTCTACAAGCGGTGCGAGCGGACAGCCTATTACCCTGAAGGCTTTCCCTTTCACATTTGGTTGGCAGTCTCGCTCGCAAAATCAAACATTTTTAAAGATTATTAAAAAATGTGACTCATTTGAACAAAAGTGTTTGTTAGATATTGTAAACATGTTTTTTTGTTTATGTGTGTGTATGGAGAATAAGGTCATCAAAAGTTTAAAATTTTGATGACCTTATTTTTGATGTAGTCAATGTCTACACAATACACAATCATGTCTACAATATCTAACATATAATATATTAAAAAGTTTATGAAACACTTTTCTCCAAATGAGTCACATTTTTTAATAATGTTTAAAAATGTTTGATTGCGCGAGTGAGACAGCCAACCAAATGTGAAAAGTCTCTGAAGGCCATGAAGCTCCGAAGAGTGTCATTTTTGAAACGCGGAGTCAGTAGTGTAGTCCCTAAATAAATTATTTTTTTCATACAAAAATCAATTCTCCATCATTCTTCAATTCAATTATTTATTTGCTCAGAAGAGTTTTACATAAGATCTTAAACATAATAAAAATACAATCCATCTTATCAACCCTTTCGAGTACAGCAAATATTTCGTAACAAATAAAACAATGGTATATATACATACATACATATATATATATTTATATGTGTGTGTGTGGGTGTGAGTATATATATATATATATATATATATATATATATATATATATATATATATATATAAATGTATATATGTTTGTGTGTCGGAGAGTTCAATGTAAAATTCCCTTTTTATTATTTTACACGTGCAAAGAGACAGTTGTTTACTATAAAATGCAACGATTTTAAATGGCAACATTCGTTAGCAATAAGATATAAAACCGGTCGACCTAGCGACAGTAGGGGTTAGTATATAAATATAGGATGCCGGGCCTCTGGCCCGCTCCTCAATCCTTGTCCGGGTGAAGTAGGAAATGCCGTCCGAGGCAACCTATGTAAGTCATTTCAAAAAAAAAAAACAGAAATGTGGTGTCGTGGGACACCAGGTAGGAACGAAGTTCAAAAGTTCTTGTGTATACGACTGTCGCGCCTGCGCACGTCTCATTTAACGGTTTTATTTAACGAGGTCATCCTTACGGTTTTACTATCACATTTTTTTCAGTTCGGTCGCGCAGCAAAATCCCTATCTCCTCCAAGCCTGCCGTAAGGAACTTCGTTCCAAAAATTTGGGGGACAGGACAGTCTTGTTCGAGCGGCCGTACTATGCACAACTCGTTTGTGTAGTTTGCTGTGGCTTGGCCATGACTCATTTAATTGTGATTATTGTAATAGATGTGGATTGGAGAACCGATTTATTACAATGACAGTTTGTTTAAAGCAAGACGGTAAGCCCTGGTGTATACACAGTATTCAATTCTGTGGGGCAGGGAATCCAGACATGGTGGTTGCGATTCATGATTCAGTACGGAGGCGGGCACTGGATTTCCATCACATTTTTATAATGCTCACGTAAGGTCTCTCATGTGGCGGCATCGGTAAGGTGACGAGGCTGTAAGTTTTCATCCTGACATTATAGTCTGTTCTCGTACTGTAAGTAACTAAGTGGGTAGTTCACGTCACTCGGGATGCCGATCACGCTACGCCATGCTCTACCCACCCCCTTTTACTCGGCCCCTTTCTGCGACATCAGAAGTGAGATCTGGACTTGTAGCTCACATTTGAGGTAAGATTTGGATTTATAGCTCACATCGGCAGAAGATCCTGTTGAATGCTACTTGTGGCATGGTTCGCTCTTTGTTCAGAGCATCAGGATGCCAATGCCGAAGTTACTTCTCGAGGTAAGGTTTTAAAGTGTTAACAAGTGAATTACAATGTGCCAAGTAGCTGGACACCACGTGTTGCGGCCATAAGGGAGCCAGCAGCAGTACGCAGCAGGTGCTGGAAATTCCTGGTGAAGTGAAGTGAAGTGAAAACGCGAGCGGATCTCGTGTTTGTGTGTCTGTGCTCGCGGCACATGACTTGTCTGCTGGATCGCTACGAGAATCTGGTGAGTTTTTATGTTGTTCACGATCTTCGAGCAAAGTTAATTAAAAATCCTTCAGAGTCTTTTGACCACTATTCAAGCAGTAAATTGGTTGTAAGTACGCTAGTTTTACAAAGGTTTTACGAATGTAAAATTTGCTAAGCTTAGTGAGCTGAAGTATCGGTTACAGCCGGAATATTGGTTGTGTTGCGTGGAGGCAACATGAGGTTATCGTCACTGGAGGTGGCATGAGTTGCTGTCGGTAGGTGCCGGCAGTGACGCCCGAAGTTATCGTCACTGAGATGGCAGAAGTCGCTATCGGAAGGAGCCGGTAGTGGCGCCAGTTACTATTCCTAGAAAATGGAGTCTATTTTGAGTATTGATAATTATGAACTTTCACTATAGTACTGTGGCGTGTGAATACTGGTCAAAGATGATAGTTGTTAGGTATTCCATTATTTATAAAGTCAGAGAGATTTCTCAATATTGGACTTAAGGTGGCTGATGATGATGATGATGAAAAGGGGTAATGATGTCGATGATGAAGATTTGTGATGATGATGGCTTTATCAACATTAATGACGAGGTGATGATGATGATGAAGAGGGTGATGATGATGATGATGAAAAGGCGGTGATGATGATGACGGTATCATCATTGATGACGGGAAATCATGATGATGATCAAATGATGACGGTTGCGTCGGAAAGTCTACAGCGGTCATGATTATGGTGATGACATGATTTAAGATGGCTTTTCACCTTTTCTATGTGCGTAATACTATTTTAAAAACTACCCTTTCATTGCTGTGTCGTTTGAAGTAAATTCCGTTACTTGAGTCAATTTTAATCTTGATAGTTCAAGACGAGTTCTGACAATTTACTTTTCGAAAAGATCTTACAAACTCGTTACAATAATGCGATAAGCAAAACCATTTTTTATTTTTTAGGAAGTCTGTACCAAATAGGTTAGGTTGCGAGTACGTTAAAAATATTCTTACCACGATAGCTTGAGTTCGAAACCACTGTGAATGGCTCTGTACAAGTTTATTTTTGTTGACAATATTATTTACTCAGTCTAGACTTATTTTTTCGGATTTCTCGTCTCAGTCTCAGTCATTTGTGGACTGGTGAGTCACGTGATGAGTGCTTTCCTTTTATGCCAATCTTACACTTATTCAAGTACTTTAGAGATCAATACTTTTACTTTCCGGACATTAAATTCAAAGCGTACTTAATTAATTAAGGATGCGGAAGTCAGGAGATCATTAGGAAAACTGCTGGTATAGTTTTAAGCTCATTGCCAGAGGGAGTGATTAATTGCTGTACACTGTTTGTGATGTTTTGACCGTACTGGAGTTGAGCCGTAGCCGTAGCTCGAGAGAAATCGGTATCTACCTTGCATATTCCGTGAGTAGGCGGTAGGCGGTTAGCTCCAGCGGAGGTCTGGTTTCCGAATGAAACCGTAGGGTCTGGAGGACCCGACGATCACAGGGTGGTGATGCGCGTATTTGTGTGTTCAGTGAATTGCAATTCTGATCGTTGGTGATTTTGACCTGGTTTGATTATTTATTTTTTTGATACGGTTTAATGATCTTTTCTGACTCAATAATCACTGTACTTTTTAGATATCGTGATAAATGAAGTAACTTTATTATTCTCGTTGATTTATCAAATGTGAAGTTTAGAAGTCCGTTCCAAATAACAAAAGATCCTGATGGTGACCGATATTTTGAGGTTATTCGTTAACAAACGTATTCAGAAAGATGCCTCAAAGTGATGAACCTTTAGAATTACATGTTTGTGATATTGAATCGGATGAGGACAGTACCGGAGAAGGCCCTTCTAACTGTGAGTAAACACTTACTGACATGGCTACTTATTTGGTTAATCCGCACGTTTCAGTCGTAGTTGTAGCTGCGATTCAATAGAGTTGTACAAGGCGCGATGAGCGGCTGAGGGTATGGCAGTCTAGTGTCTCATGGGAGACTATGTCATTATGATGACCATGTATATTGAGTATACCGATTTCATGTGGGAATCCTGATTATTGAGACTATGTCATTATGATGACCATATATATTGAGTATACCGATTCCATGTGGGAATCCTTGTTATTTTATTTGTAGCCTGTTAGTGATGTGTTTTTTTAGTGTCAGTTCGATTTTAATATTATGATTACTTATGATAACTTACTATGAGTAGTGATGGGAAATTCCCGGGAATATTCTCCTAGCGAGAACATTGCTGTTAAGTTCTCGAGAATGTTCTTTTTGCAGAGAATTTATGAGAATTTAAAAATTGGAAGGGTATCATATCCAGCAGTATTGAAAACATATAACTTTAAGTGACATTCTTTGCATTTTTAAACATCTTACGAAAATTTCTTCAAAACTTTTTACTACAGTGGTTAAATTCTTCTTAGCGAGAATGTTCTTAGGGAATATTTCCGAGAATGTTCTCTTAAATTCTCATAGATTTCAGCTAAAGTAAGAAAAGTTATATAAAGGATTAAAAAACATGCCTGTTTAATAGACAAATATTTAACTGTAATTGATCAATGTAATCATTATCATAATACATCAATGTAGTAATAATACATTGATAAATCCTCATAAACTATCGTTTATTTAACTAAACTCTTTTCAAACAGATAAGATTAAATTTAGTATGTTTTTGTTCAGCGGCAACAAAAAAAACATCATCTATAAAAATTTCAGCTGTCTAGCTATAATGGTTCATGAGATACAGCCTGGCGACAGACTGACAAACAGACGAAAGATCTTAGTAATAGGGTCCCGTTTTTACCCTTTGGGCACGGAACTCTAAAAATCGAAGATTTGGAACACCTGATGCAGAACCAAGTTAAACTTATTTGCATAAATATTTGTTTACTAAACTCAATTATCATCTGATGTGGAAATCTAAGATATCAGGTTAAAGTTGTTTAGCATAATATAATAACATAAGCTGGGAGTAACTTCATGTGCTAAAGGCGGTATCAGTTTGGGCCTAATTTTTGAAAGCGTCTTGCCTCAACTGGTTAAACCTCTCATTTGCTGTTTAATCGTTTGGGATGAATGCACAATGGCCAACAAAAAGGCAGTAGAAGCTATAGATAGAACGTTGCGAGACATTCGTCGAGATGACAGGCCAATAGACAATGTCACATTTTTGTTGTCGGGAGATTTTCGTCAAACCCTTCCAGTTTTATGTCAGGGCTCTAGGGCAGATGACATTACCTCCTCATTAAAACAGTCTTATCTGTGGCCTCAAATACAAAAGTTCAGATTGACAATTATATGAGAGCCCAGCTTGGCGGTATTAGTTAGCCCAAGAGTTTTCAAGAATATTATTAAAAGTTGGGGAAGGTCTCTTTCTTAAAGAGAATGGTCAGGTGAGTCTTCCCGTAATACTTGGCGAAGTTGTTTTGTCCGAAAAAGAACTTATAAGTTCAGTATTTGCGAACCTTCAGAGCATAACACACCTTTTTTGGATAGTGTTATTGATCAGGAAAACGACATCAATTATCCAGTTGAGTTTCTTAATTCTATTGCAGCAAATGGACTCTCGGCTCACAAAATAAGTCTTAATGTCGGAGGGCAAATAATGCTGATGCAAAATTCGACTCCGTCGAAACTATGTCACGGAACCCGATTTAGTGTCTCAGCACAGTATGCCGAAGTTCCGATGCTTTTGCCTGAATCGGAACTTCGGTCCCGTACCCGTACCCGTACCCGCTCCCGCTCCCGCTCTCACTTCCGCTCCCGCTCCCCGCAGACGCGCCAAAGACGCAGAGTAAATTCTCATATCGGCACATCACTACTGTCCGGCGTTTCCACCGAACTTCAGCGGCTGAACTTCAGCTTATTTAGTGTGTCATCCCCACCGAACTTTAGACACAACTTTAGCCGCTAAACTTCGGCATAGTCTGCTGAGACACTTAAAGTCAATGCTTTGAAATATAACTGAAGCTGAGATTCTCACTGCAAGTGGTGCCAGTGAAACTGTATTTATTCCGCGTATACCATTCATCCCCAACAATTTTTCCTTTTGAAAATACACAGTTCCATGTGTTTACTTGCTTTGATATGACAATAAGTCACAGTGTCAGACGCTTAAAGCCGCTGATGTCGATCTATTTACATTTTAGAAGCATGTAAATTTGTACGCAAATATCCCCAGTTTTACACAAAAATTGAAGACTTACCAAGACGATATACCACACGACAAAAAAATAAACTAGTGACACCCGCTTCCAAGCTAGAACTTTTTAAGTCTGGCCCGCTAGCTATGAAGATAAAAATGTATAATGCCCTACCCGACAGCCTAAGAAATGAAGAAAAAAGTTCCTTATTTATAAAAAAAATTGAAATTAATTCTAGTATAAAACGTATTACAAACTGGACGAGTATTTTAACGATAATTTTTTTAATTAAAATTGACAATTCAAAAATACCTACTTAACAAATAAACTTTGACATCACATTTAAACTTATAACTTGACAATAATTTACAAATAATAAATATCACACAATCTTGCTAATAAATACTAAAAATAATAATAATATACATATACTATTAAATAATATTTTGTAAACATTTATATTTATAAGTTAACTGCATGTCATAAATGTCGCTTGCCGATCCACTTTTGTTTTGCGATACCCGACAGGGTTCATAGTGTACCTATTATAGAAGACAGTGACTTTTAATAGTTAGAACTGTTGTACTTTATGAATTGCAATAAATGATTTGAATTGAATTGAATTAAGGACTGGTTTTTCGCATAGCCAACTTTATGTGGCTTTCTCCAGGTTTAGTAACACTTCAGGTCTTTTCATATTGGCTCCCGAAGGAAAGACTCCCAACATAATTTATAAAGAATTAAAATAATATTGATTTTTAACTTTCACTGCTACAAATCTACTGCTCTCTCTCTCTCTTTCTTTCATTAGTTTGTATTTATATTAATACGCCGGAGTCATAAATTCCACGCGAACGAAGTCGCGGACAGCTTGTATTAAATAAGATTATTTTTATTTACGAAAACCAGGAATTTCATTTTAAAATTAAATGAAATTGCATTTTATTTTAAATTCTCGTAAATTCTCTTTGCTCCGAGAACATTCTGCAACTTTAAGAATTTTCTAGAACATTCTCGTTTAGGAAACATTCTCGCACGGAGAATTTTCTCTCGACCCATCACTAACTATGAGGAATCCTTTCTACTTTATCTTTTGTATACCTACTAACCTTTTAGTCAGGTTAAGCCGAGCAAAAGTTAGTTCCATTGAACTTTGTTCATTTTGTTTCAGATACACACGAGGACGTGTGACTTGACAGAATGGTCGTGTCGGAGAGTTCAATGTAAAATTCCCTTTTTATTATTTTACACGTGCAAAGAGAAAGTTGTTTACTATAAAATGCAACGGTTGGATTTTAAATGGCAACATTCGTTAGCAACAAGATATAAAACCGATCGACCTAGCGACAGTAGGGGACAGTCTTGTTAGAGCGGCCGTACTATGCACACTCGTTAACAAATATATATATATAATAACTTTGTAAATAAAATATATAGTACTAGCTTTTGCCTGCGGCTTCGCTCGCGTAGGGGTGTAATTTATCAAAATCCTATCTTAGGGGATGCCTACGTCATAGTATCTTTATGCATGCAAAGTCTCAGCCCGATCGGTTTAAAATTGTCAAAGTTTCATACAAACTTTCATCCCCTATTTCATCCCCTTGGGAATTGGGAAAGAAAAAAAACGGTCCAACAGAAGGGTAACAAACGTCAGTACTCCCAAACTTTCGCAATTACTCATAATATTAGTATGGATAAAGATTATTTCAGTTTTTCTCAAGAATATAGTAAGATTTCTACTAACAGTGGGATCATGGATCAAAACAATGCGTACAACATTGCTAATTTTTGTTAAGGATATATTTTTTGACACGTTTATTCACCTAGTTGCTCACTTCTGATGGAGAAATTTGGTGAATTAGGAGGAGCCTAGCTACCCTCTTCATTAGATTCTATTAAAAAAAATAAGCGAAGCACACACATTCGAGTGATGTCTCATCAAAGCGTGACAGACTATTAATGTAAGGATGTTGGTTGGAGGTGGTTTTGTCAGTCTCATTTGAGGGATAAGCACATATAAAATGGGCCAAGTGGGAGTCGTACAGATTGTTTCTTATCATATTAGTTTTCGTATCATGAAAAATTGATGTACCTACCTAAAAAATTTCATCCCAGTTCATACAAGAAAACTAAACCGTTTCTTTATAAACTTTTACGTTTTGAAAAACCTTCAACCTTGCCCAAATTAAATCATACTGTTGTAAGGTGGTAAGGAAACCGTCATGTGCGAGTTCGACTTGAACTTGACCGGTTTTTAACTATTTTGTAATTTGCTGTTATTAGTAGTTGATGTAGAACAATACATATAGTTGTTCTGTTAAAATTTTATGCACGTACGTAAGTACCTATTGCGTTAAAAGTTATATAAAAAAGAAAGAAAGTCAGCGGAGGCATATTAATATCCCATTTGGTTATGGAATCCTAATCATTACAAAGTATTTTAGCTGAAGCACAAAGATTCAAAGATTCAAATGTTTATTCAGTAATTAGACCTTTACATGCACTTTTACACGTCAATAAGTATAATTTCTGTTACGTGTAAAGTATATTAAAATATAATTTATTTTAAAGAAAAGCTACCGATACCAGCGCTTCGTAACGACCACTGCTGAGAAGAAACGCCGAAAGAAACTCATTTTCACAGTATTGGTCGCCTTCTCGCCAGAGGGCAAGGGCTATGTCATATTTTTATCATTGTCTTTTAATTATTAAATACTTATAATATAATACAATGTTGACACATTTAACATGTTATGCTTGCGAACGAGTTAACAAACATAAATTGCGTAATAAAAATATTAAGTAGTCAAAAAAAGCGAAGCCGAGCTGACCAGTCCCTCCCGGCAAGCAAGCTATTGTTTCATTCAAATATTATTCAATGTTTAAATAAACTAGCTGTCTGTCCGTGACTTCCTCAGCACAGAAATTATCATGTCTTTGTACAGACATCAATCGGTTACGACTTACGATTTTATTTTAAGTATTGATATAGAAAGAGTAAATTTTGCAACGTTTCAAAACGATTAGCAACAAAGTATGAACAGACTGGACGTCAATTGTGCGTGGAATTTGAGAGAATGGCCGAAATATACAGTGACGCCCAATACGAGTTGATTTGAATGGATCCAAATCAACTCAGTGCCAGACTGAACATAAATTAAATATTAGTAAATAAAGTGTTTTTTGTCTTTATAAATACATAACCTAATATTGTATTCGATTATAAAGCAATATACGCGAAGATATGAAGACAAAAGCTATTGGAACACATGGACGCAATACTGATGTTAATTAAAAAGACGTTAAAACATAACTGGGATGTAAATATATATATATACAAAATTATTTATTTGCATCTAGGAACTCATTTACAGAGTAATAGCAAAGCAACCACTTTGCAGCATTTATTTCAATTACTCGAGTCATCCCATCATCGTCGACAAAGCACAAATACATAAATACGTACAAATACTGATTTGTTCAAATATTAAGACGCGGAGAACTTCGCTCGTTCGTTCATCGTGAGTCCGTGATAATACTTAAATATAACTTTTCATGACCATACTGATACCTTCAAAAATACGATGAAATGAATTAAAATTAATTTGAACTGCGAACATGTCTTTAAGTTATATTCTTTGCCAAGGTCTATTCTTGTTTTAATTACTTCTGTCCTCGTTGCAGATTTTATCATAATGGTGTCATTAATTTTAATTTAGGAAACAATTTTAATGATTGTACTGGCAACTCGCTCCGATATTACCAGTGTTACTATTATAATGATATTTTCAAAAGTAATAAAACGCGCTCGATATCCCTGTTTATTTTATTGACCACTCGCCAGATGTTTGCGCATTGTTTTCCAGTGCGCAGTAGTTTCTCTGTCGTGAAATCGGGATTCTGTTTAAGTATTATATCTGTTCTGCCATTTTGAAAATAGTGGCGTGTATGGATTAGACCTAGTGTTTTTTATGTGACAAATATGTCCGGGAGCAATGATAAAGTGTCGACTACGCAGCGTATGATCCAAAGTGTCGCTTTCCCTCCTAGCCACAAGCTCACTGTGTCGGAAGTATTCGATGAAAAAACGGGAAAGCCTCTTCCAGATGTACTGAAGCAACACTTTATTTTAGAAGGTCGGATCGAGGAAAATGCGGCGTTGCGAATCATCCAAGATGGTGCCACCCTATTACGATCAGAAAAGACGATGATCGAGATCGATTCACCGGTGACCGTGTGCGGAGACGTCCATGGCCAATTTTACGATTTGATGAAATTGTTCGAGGTGGGAGGCTCACCCTCTTGTACCAAGTATTTATTCTTAGGTGATTATGTCGATCGAGGTTATTTCAGTATAGAATGTGTTCTTTACCTTTGGGCTCTCAAGTTGTGTTACCCGAAGACGTTATTCCTATTACGCGGCAACCATGAATGCCGACATTTGACAGAATACTTTACCTTCAAGCAAGAATGCAAAATCAAGTATTCTGAGAAAGTGTATGATGCATGTATGGATGCATTCGACTGCTTACCCCTTGCTGCTCTTATGAACCAGCAGTTCCTATGTGTGCATGGTGGTCTATCTCCTGAAATAAACAGCTTAGATGATATTCGCAAACTAGATAGATTCAAAGAGCCACCTGCATATGGGGCCATGTGTGACCTGCTCTGGTCGGATCCTCTGGAAGATTTTGGCAATGAAAAAAATGCAGAACATTTCTCGCACAACTCGGTCAGAGGTTGTTCATATTTCTACAGCTATGCAGCATGCTGTGATTTTCTACAAAGAAACAATTTACTGTCAATCATAAGAGCCCATGAAGCCCAAGATGCTGGTTACAGAATGTACCGTAAGAGCCAGACGACTGGATTCCCAAGTCTCATTACTATTTTTTCTGCTCCCAACTATTTGGATGTTTACAATAATAAAGCTGCAGTCTTAAAGTATGAGAACAATGTTATGAATATAAGACAATTCAACTGCTCTCCTCATCCTTACTGGTTGCCAAATTTCATGGATGTATTTACCTGGTCTCTTCCTTTTGTTGGTGAGAAAGTTACTGAAATGCTTGTCAATGTCCTTAACATTTGTTCTGATGATGAGTTGATGACTGAGGGAGATGATGCATTGGAGGAAGCGAATCTCAGGAAAGAAGTCATTCGCAACAAAATCCGTGCTATTGGAAAGATGGCGCATGTGTTTTCTGTGCTTCGTGAGGAGAGTGAATCTGTGTTGCAGCTGAAGGGTTTGACTCCCACTGGTGCTCTGCCACTGGGTGCTCTCTCCGGAGGTAAAACCTCTCTCAAGAACGCACTGCAGGGCTTCTCTCCAAACCACAAAATCACCTCATTTGCTGAGGCCAAAGGCTTGGATGCAATCAACGAGCGCATGCCACCGCGGCGCGACGGTCAACGCACACCCGATGCTCAGGACAAGAAGACACATGTGAACAGCAATGCGCACTCGTGAAGTGCTAACTATTACTTCTCTTCGATCCTTACTTTTTGGTCCACGATTATAGTGGTAGTGAAATATGTGTGAAGGAGACTCAGCTTTTGGAATGATATTTCACATTCATAATAACCAGGTGGATTTGAAGGGAATTGTCGTAATGAATACAAAATATTTTTAAATTTGGATTTAACTTTTTTTCAATAGTTAACGTTAAAATTTCTCTAAGATATTACTTCTCGATATTTAAAATATGTCAGATCTGCAGGCAACAAATTTATTTACTTAGTCAATTAAATATTAAGGTATGCACATTTATTTATAATGCGCTGCACTGTTTAATTTTTGGTAATGTAAGTTTAAATTTTTCATATGAAAAGACATGATATTGTAATGTAAATTTATTCAGATTGTCTACTACTTATACTCTACATTGTTATCTACATTAGTGAAAATTAGACATGTCTATAATTTTCAAAGCATAATTAGCTGTGATATTAAGCGACGATCAATGTATAATTTAATAGCGATCTGCTAGTGAAGTACAGACATGTTCATTGGCTAATCATGCATTGAAATGTGTAAAGTAAGTGGGGAGGTTCTCAGCTTGGGCATGTCTTTATATTCTATTAAGTAATAAAATTAATTATGTACTATAGTGTGCAGCACATGTGTGTTGTTGCCGTGCGTGTGTGCTGTGTAAATATGCCTTGTGCGTACACACACGTTATTGCAGCTTTAACACTTGAGATTCTCTCTTTAATATCTTTGCTACAAGTTGTACTTAATTGTATTTTATTGTACAAAATATATTAAAATTACTATCTATAAACTACTTAAAAGTTAATTTATATTTGGGTGTATGCTGGCCCCTTGTTGCCTGCATGCAGCTGAACTTGTATGCTGGAACATCACATAATATTAAAGTTTCTTAGCCATAATGTTTCGGTATATAAGGTGTAGTGGCTAGTCTAATTGCAGATTTTCTTACAGCTTCTATTCCAAATTTCACTATAATAAAGTAAGGTTTCATGACCTATGCACTGTTGGAAAATCTCTTTTGGTCTGCCAAATAATCATTAATCAATGCAATAAGTTCATATTGTGAATACTAAAAGTGGCTTACATCATTTTCAAAGTATTTTATCTCAATTCAGTGTGTAGTCCTTCATATGTTCTGTACTTTTAAATAAATTTTACCTATGTAAAAAAAAACTAACAATATATTTAATTTTATTTTGTACTAATCATGGGAAGTGTTGTTTTATCCTTATAAAATATATTAACATTGAGCTCCATATAGTATGGTTTTAATAAGTTGTACCTTTTTTATTTCAAGTTAATACACAATACAAAACGTAAGAGACTAAATGGGACAATCGATCAAGATTATTACAAAATTTGTTATATACAAATTTTGTAATAATCTCGATCTGGGGCTTTGGAGGCTGCGCCAGCCAGTACTTTGAACCGCGCGACGCAAAAATCAGTTTATAAGGCACTATTCCTCGCACGCAAGTGTGTTAAAAAATTGGTACGATATACGTTCGTATATGGTTAATCACACTCTACTCAACGCCCTTGCCTTCGGTTCGGGCTGAAATTCCACCTCGTGTGTTATCATAACCACCAGGGCCGTAGCCGGGGGGGGGGGGGCAAACTACAACCAAATTTCAGAGGGGGCGTCCATTAATTACGTGAGGTGATCAGGGAGGAGGGAGGCCATGCAAAATTTCACCTGGGGAGAGGGGGGGTGGTCCCGAAAAATATCATGTAATTTTTTCAAAAAATTTTGTGGAAATGGAATAAAAATAATGGCCAAAAATTAAAAAAAAAACTGCATTTAATACTAAAGTTTGCAGCCGCCCGGGCAATTTGTATGGGAATGTCGAAATTTTTGTTTGTTTTTCGACTGGTATTGTTTTATCATTATACTATAGTGATGTAGTATAGCCTATGGTTCGATTTATTACGGGTAGGGATACACACCCGTATTCCACGTTGAATAATCAAATTCTTCGTACAGTGACAACGGTTAAGAGTGGCTAAATCAGCGAGGAGCAGATGATTTTACTAAAAATCACCTGAAAATGTTGGCACCAATAATCATACTTGAAATTTCGCCATATTTAAGTATAGAAACATGTTTTAAATTAGGTAATTTGATCTGATTCTCTCACATTTCAGGTGAGATTTAGCGAGACCTTGCGTGACCCCCTCCTCCCCTGATCACCTCACGTAATAAATGGACGTAAGAAGTTAAGAACCACCATAACGCACTAATATTGTAATGTTCTATTATTAGTTTACTAACAAATGATGGACTAGGTACAATCGTCTGGAATATACTAATGAACGAATGAATAGGTACCTACTTTACGATGTGTTTTCCGCAGTCAAAGTGATAAAACTCGGAGCTCATCGGTCCGCGTTCGGTCTAATGTAAGCAGCAAGCGAAACAGTTACATAATTTATTCAAAGAGGTGCTATTGTTATTTTCATTGTTTGGCTTTTAATATTTATAATAATATTATTAAATTTTTGGGCTGTTTGGAAATCTTTAAACAGACTCCGATCTGGTACAGGGTGATGCCGGGAGAGCGGAGCCAAATGGGGTTGGAACTCTGTCAACAGTTCGTGACGGTGGGGTCACACAATCCATGGACATCTTTTGTCATGTCCCAACTGCCCGACTCCTTGTACTAAGGCAGTTTTGAATGTGGCTAATGACAGGGCGGTTGCCGTGGCTAGGTTCTGGTCTAACAATATCTAATTTGAGCCATTTCCACTCTTTAAGAAGAAGAACACACTTGCTCGTAAAGTGGATCTAATTTCTCCAGTTTTAGATATCTAAAGCGGCTCACGCTTGTGTTGTTATCGCAAATTCGCAAATAGTGAAGTTATATTTTATAAGCGCACTATTTGCTTATTTCTAAGCTTCAAATTGTTTATTTATAAGGTTGGGGAAAAAGTATTTTCGCATATACATAGTATGTATGAACTTGTAATAAAACCACTTTGGCTATAATATTTGTACCTGGCTGGTTTTGGTATCATTTAAAAGTTTAAATGTTAAAGAAGATAATTCCAAATTCAAATTAGGAAAATGCGTGATTTTCATTTGTTTTTCTTACCGTCAAGATGAGTGAATCTAATGAAGAAATTAGATACATTTTAAAATTTTACTACCAAAAAGGTAAAAATGCAACACAAGCCGCGAAAAAAATTTGCGATGTTTGTGGACCTAGTGCAGTGTCTGTGAGAGTAGCACAAATTTGGTTTAAGCGTTTTCAATCCGGAAATTTTGACGTCAAAAATGCACGTCGCGCTGGTCGCCCTGTTACGGATAAAATGGATGCTATTTTTGAAAAAGTGGAGCAAGATAGGCATATCAGTAGTTACGACGTAACTGAAGAACTGGGAATTGACCAAAAAACAGTTTTGGTGCATTTGAAAAAAAATGCTCACCTCACGAGCTCTCTGAAAGAAACCTAATGAACCGTGTACTCATTTGTGATTCTTTATTACGACGTAATAAGAATCAAACAGAAAGCAAGTTACAGTTATCGATAAGTATAACCCCACTAGTAAAACTATAGAAGAAATCCAATCACAAGAGGCAGATGTAATTCAAGGCGTACCACAAGGGAGTATATTAGGCCCATTACTTTTTCTAATTTATATTAACGAGCTGCCACTAATTACGAAACATAAATGCGTCATGTTCGCAGATGATGCAACAATTTTTATTTCCGAAGGCAGTAATGATAAAAATAAATATGAAGAAGAAATAAATAACACATTAAATAATACTATTGAGTGGCTTAAAACTATAAATCTTAAAGTAAACCTCACAAAAACTAAATTAATACAGTTCCGTAGCTATCATAGAGATAAATACAATTTAAATATACACGACTCGAACACAAAAATTGAAGAAGTAGAAAATAATAACTTTTTAGGTGTCACAATAGATTGCAATTTAAATTGGAAATCGCATATTGATAAAATAAATAAAAAAATATCTAGTTACTGTTTTGCTCTGTCTATACTGTCTGAAAATTCTTCATTGGAAGTAACACGGGCTGCCTACTATGGTAATGTCTATCCACAACTCACCTACAGGATTATATACTGGGGAAATTCTGTAGATGTCCAAACTACTTTTCTCCTACAGAAAAGATGTTTAAGAATTATTTACAACATGTACTCTGATGAGACATTGAGAAATGTATTCAAGGAAAATGGTTATCTTACGTTGACTAACATTTACATACTTGAATTATGTGTATTTGTAAGAAAAAACATGTTCAACTTTAAAAGAAAGATTGAACTTAGAAGTAACTTGAGGGACTTGTACAGCCATGATCTATATTTACCCATTATAAATAACGAAACATACAAAAAAAGTGCTTTTATCTCTGGAATCAAAGTGTTCAATCATTTGCCTACAAATATAAAGAGTATATACGATTGCAATTTATTTAAACGCTCATTAAAAAGCTGGTTATTAGAACGTGTATTTTATGATCTTAATGAATACTTTGAGTATGATACCCGTAGACCGTAGGTCTGCGTTGTTATAATTTTATAAGCATAAGATTTTATCTTGTTATTAGTTTTTCTATGCTTTACTATTGCATGCCTGAAAGGGTAAACTGTTGATACTATTTTATTTTAATATTGTACCACCTATTTGTACATAGTTTAAGCAATAAAGAATTTTGAAGTTTGAAGTTTGAAGTTTTAAAAAAAAACAGAACAATCAGAATATAGTCTGCGGGACTATCACCGATGTCTATAGTCAGTCTGGAACCGAGATCGAACTAAAGATGTAAAGCTAACTCATTCTCACAAGTATGTACTTTTAAAAAGTGCAATAGATATAGGGATAATTTGATCTCGTCTTTTTATGGTCTATCGGCTTACATGAAAAGTGAGGGGGCTGTTTACAAACAAATCTTTTCGTTTTGGTTCAGTTGGTTTGGCTGTTACAACGTTTAGTCCAAGTCACAGGTCCAAGTTTAGTCCCGTAGTTTACTATAAACCGTAACCTCATAAACCTGTTTTTCTTTCTAATACGAGACGTCCGTAGGCGCGATTCGCGCGCCCTCGTGATTTAATTTTGCGCTTGAACTAATGAAACAAAAAAGTCACGTGACTTTCAACCAATAAAACCGTTCAACATTGCGATGTCAACCAATCACGTTACGAATAAAATCTATCAAGATGGCGGCGTCCATGTCATACTGTGTCTTTTACATAGGAAATTCCCGACCCAACCGTACCTTGAAGTTGAAGACCGTACCTTTTCAGAAAGTCAACCGTCCTTTTTTGGTAAATCATACTGGCAACACTGTTCTTTACTACTCGATACCAACTGTAGTTAACGAATAGTTAACTACGGTTTTGGCACCATGAGTTACAAATTTGACAGCTGTCATTAGGGATGATCGATATTAGATATTCGATGTTGACATCGATGTTGACATCGATGTCAACATCGAATCAAAAGTATCGATGTACGATAAATATCGATTGAAAAACATCGATATGTCTAATCACATCGATGTTTTTGGTAACAAATAAAACTGTCTCTTATATTTAATTAAACATGTTTATTGTTACAGAAATTACAACATTTTAAGAAAAAAATTATTGAAGTTGACGACGTTGTCGTTGACAGTATTTGTTTTTATCACTCGAGAAATGCAAAGAAATAACTATTCGTACGGCTTACTCTGATAACGTTGATCAATGTCATCTAGTGGAAAAAAGTTGAACTTGATAGCCATCTAGTACATCCAATGCCCGCTAGATGACGCCCTAACGATATTTTACTCTCAAAACATCGATGTGCCGATGATATCGAAGTAAAAACATCGATGCCAAAATATCGATGTATTCCCGCTAAACATCGATGTTTATTCACCATCGATGAATATCGCTCATCCCTAGCTGTCATAGTCACTAACTATTCCCGCAGTAGTTACGGGAGTCACTTTGTTTTTTAGCGTGAGAGAGTTTACTACACATCGATTTTATGCTTTATTTTCGTATTTTGAAGAAACATTCATGGGCCCAAAAAGGGCTTATTTCGCGTGGAGAATGCTTGCCGTGGTTAAATTAGTAGACGAGCGCGACCAAAAGTCACTAGCTGCGAAGATATACGCACTCCAAAATCCGCTTGTGTTTTACACCGAGAAACGATTTAAAGACGTTTTGAGCCAGCCAGCAAGCTTATATAGATTTGTGTAACATGCTAAAAGAACACACAAATCATCCAGCAAGCAAATGTGCTAAAGAAAAAGGTGAGTATAATTTAACAAACCTCGAAAAGCTTGTTTAACAATAAGGGATAAGAAAGTGGTCCAAATCGCCGATTCTGTGCTGATTTTACAACTCTCCTTTTACGTTTATCTTGTAGATCTATCTCTTCGTCAAATTCTCTAATTTAACACTCATTATTATATTTTATTTTAGGCACAATGTTCCTTGGTCTTCTTCGCTAAAAGGATCTACCAATGTGTTGATGGGCAGGCTTATAACTTCTCTCAAGAAACAATAATACTGTGTTTGTGGCAATAAACAACCAGGCAGATCAATACATAGGTATAAGCGGACTTTGTACAGCAACTAGAAGCGGATTGGCTTTTAGGTCAGTATGAAAGATAATGTCTCATGTGTAATGCATTAAATTTATTGATATTGATAATCTACATTAAAATTTATAAATTTTTCATATAAGCATTGAATTTTTTGCAGGCGGTTCAGCGCATCCCCAACGGCTTATATCAAAATACATTATAACGATTGGGTTGTAATAGAGAACAAATTTGACAACAAGAACTGCTGGCATTGTTATATTAAGGACCAAACATTATTAGCTGCCCCAAATTATCACTGGATGTCGTGTATTGCACAACAATAGTTTGCTAGATGACATTGCTGATCCACGAGACAAGCCAGATAAAAGATGTAAGTCAAGTTAATAAATTAAAATTTTTATACTTTGAAAATTGTCTCACTTTTGTATTTAAATCTGTAAAATGTTTTATTTTCAGATGTACATCTGGTTCATAATGTGATTGCAGAAAATCTTCATAACCAGCTACTGATGAGAGCACTGAGAACAAGATAGCAGATAGTGTCACCAAATCATTCTAGCATTAGTATACCAGCAGTATAATTGGTTTCATTATAATTTGTATCCTCACAGAGATATATCATCTTGATAAAACTTGGCAACTGTTGGCTCTAAGAGTTTCTCTCAGCAATGGTTATTTTGAACTGCCATTATTTTCAAGCTTATTTAAAAAATATCATGTTATGTATTTTACTTATACACACTGTGACATGCAAGCCTAATTAGGAAAAAGAATAAAGAAATTTAATTTTAGTTTGGATTTTGAATATAATGCCTTATATACTGGAATGTACAAGCTGCTTCTCTTCCCGCACAGACACATCATTAAAGCAAATCAAGGGAATCTGAATCATAGCCATAGATAATGCAGTGGGCAACTCATCACTATTTTGATTTCCTTTTTCTATATCTAAACGCCTACCATAACTCTATAAGTGGCCTTCAGTTTTGTGGCTCTGTGCCTCCGCTGCCCATTAGGATAATGCCTGTATGATGAAATAACATTTACAATAAAACAAAGATAACTGTTTATATGTTTATTTCACATATTACATTATTCTGGAGAACACTCTTAAGCTAACTCAGCCTAAGAATGGCTGGGTGAGCTTAAAACTTCTTGTATTGTTCTTAGAAGCTTCTTCGGTCCATTTCCTCTGTCTGACTGGCATAGGTGCTGATGGTTACGAGCTTGGCAAATGGCGATGTTTTCTTGGCTCCGGTAAAATTCAGATTTCATATGCTGCAAAATAAAATACCTTAGGTTATTAATTGTTAATGATCATTTTATATTGTTAGTCAAAAAGTTAATTAGTTTTTGGATTACAACGTTTCTAATAATATACAGATAAAAATAAATCATGAAAAACATAGAACAGGAAAGCAATATGTACTACATATACTTCCGGAATATAGACTAATAAATACTAGCACTTCACCGGCTACTTTTTAAATTTCAACACAGCATACTATGTCGTTTTTTGAAAATATACAAATCTCATCAGTTTTGATTTCTGTTACTTAGAAAATATTTACATTTGGAGCATTGTGGTCATGGAAATGGAAACTGTAGTAGATTTGAGTAAGTACATTGCTTCATGACATGCAACATCCCATGCCAAATATGAAAAGCTTTAATTTAAATTGCAATAGATGTTTGTTAGAGTCAAATCTTGCAGTTACATAACACAATTTATTAACTTCCAAAAAGTACATAAACACTATAACTTACCTTTTATGAAGGAAACAATAAGCGTTGCCTTTTCACATCTGTTTTACTAGTTTTTAGAGCAATAAAGATATTAACTACAATATACGAGCTAAATTGTGAATTTAACACAAATAACAACTTGTTTTCATTTCATATTTTTTAGGTTAGATAGAAGAGAATAACCAAGGAAATTAAAGATACTTGTAGCTCCTTACGACACTATTCAATGATGAAGTTTTTTAATTTATCCATAACTATCTAATTTGTGATTTATCCGTATCAAGTATGACATTGACAAGGTGCTCTTAAAAAATATAATTTCCAACTTGGATACACATGTATTTTGCCAATTTTAGCATAATCGACTAGTATGAAGTGAGCCACATAACTTAGCTCACAACCATAGAGAAAATGCTTAACTATGGCACCTGTCGTCTACTCGATAGCGAGTATCGAAGCGTTCGATCAAACTCATGGTACCAATTTTACGCCAACGATCTCGTTTGCGTCTTCACCGTAACGAGAATAGTTGCGTCAAGCGATTTTACTACAGTAACTCCCGGTAGGGGTACAGAACTCTACTGCGAACAACTGATAAGACTAAAGCAAGAAGTTGAGAGAAAGCGGCCGGAATTAATCAACAGAAGGAGTGTGATTTTTTATCATGATAACGCTAGACCTCACACATCTTTAACCACTCAGCAAAAATTAAGAGAGTTTGGCTGGGAGGTGTTAATGCCTCCGCCGTATAGTCCTGACCTTCAAATTTCTACCTGTTTCGGTCTCTTCAGAATTCTTTAGGCAGTGTCAGGTTAACATCACGAGAGGACTGCCAAAACTACTTGACCAGCAGTTTTTTGATCAGAAGCCCCAAAATTTCTATAGCAATGGGATCATGTCCCTACCTATAAGATGGCAAAAAGTTATCGAACAAAATGGTACCTACATACTTTAGTTAAATAAATAAACTATATTAAAAAATGTTTTGAATTTTCATATAAAATGCGAAAAGACTTTTTCCCCAACCTTATATTTTTTTCAAATTTTCAACTGTCCCGCCGCGCGCTTAAAATAAAACAAATTCGTTTATTAGGTATTTTTCCTGGCAAGTATGTTGGAAAACCTGTGGTCATGGGTTCGAATCCCACTGGGAAGCATACTTTGTGAAAAGTTGTTTCCAGTCTGGTTAGGATATTGCAGGCTTGAATCACCTGATTATCCGAAAAAAAAGATGATTCCGTGTTTCGGAATGGACGTATAAACTGTGGGTTCCGAACGCAATCTAGCGTCTGATCATCAAACTATCCAAGGATTGGTTCTGGTTTACCCTTTGGGATGCGGAGGTCAGACGGCAGCCGCTCTGTGTAAAAACAAGTAATCTCGTCAAATCTAAGGGTATTTCACGAGGTTACTGGTTTTACACCGAACCCGGGGTCCGCTACTTAACCCCTTGGCTAGGTAGCGGACCCTGGGCTCTAAAGTGTTACTGCTGAGGATGCACCGGGAAAATACGCTCGGATAATGATGATGTACTATTGATAATGGCTTGTTTTGACTCATAATTACGTTACTTTTGTTTGATTCATAAAAATAACCATTTTTCGTGTGTGTAAGCCAACACTGATGACAGATTTATCAAGGTGCCTAAAGGCTACTGAAAGCTTGTCGACTGCAACACAATGATGACCAGGATGAGCCAGGACCAACAGCTTCACGTGCGTTCCGAAGCATGAAGTAGAACTTAAAAAATGATTAAGACTCTTGTGGTCACCTAGCCAAGAGCGGACCACGCCTGGAATTATTTATCTTAATCATTTAAACTAGTTAATAAATTATTAAAAATCAAACATTGCATACATACATGATCACATCATCAGGCATCATTAACAAGTCATTATTATTATTAGTCAAAATAAGTCAATATTATAAATTATAATAATATACTTAAATACAAAAAAGAATTGAAAATAGCATTATCTATTTGAAAAAAATATGTGACATGTCTCTCTTACGTTTGCATTGGACCGAACTCGGACCGATGAGCTCCTGATATTAAAGTAGCTCCTGATATGAAAGCTACAAGTCCTGTTTGAACGGGATTTGTAGTTGCATTAACGCTATTTTCCTACTCCAACAACCTGTAGGGCTCGGTCCGGCCGAAACGCTTTGGAGTGTGTGTTTCATCTACAAAAGCCTACGTACTTTCTGGCCGAAATCAACATGCAATTGTAATCCATTTGATTGATAATACTTACTCCAATACTCAGAAAATCTCTGCTCAGACCCTAGACTTAATGGCAGAACGACGATCAAGGCAGCTTCCGAAGATGCTGAATTATATCGGCAGCTCAACAGACGTATACAAAAGTCTTTGAGACACGACATCCGCTCCTTAAATACAAAATGTAATGGAGACAATCGAGCAGAACAAAGGCTCCATAGTGTTCGCAAGAGCTATGTCTGTTGGGCAAAGCCGATTGATGAAGCTGAAGACGGAGGACGGTGGCGTGGTGTCGACAAAGTAAGGGGTTCTAGCTGAGATCGAGAGGTTTTATGGACAGCTATATACCTCAGTTTCACAACCCAGCGAACAAATGGCTAAAGACCCAAGAGCCAAGCTGACCCGACACTATACCGAAGATATCCCGAACATCAGCCTTTACGAGATTAGGATGACGCTCAAACAGCTTAATAACAACAAGGCGCCGGGCGAGGATGGAATCCGGGCGAGGATGGAATTACAGATGGAACTTCTGAAAGAGGGCGGAACGCCGGAACTGAAAGTCCTTCAGAGGCTCTTTAATTCCGTTCTACTAAAGGGCGTAACGCCATAACGTGGAATAGGAGCGTGGTGGTCCTATTCTTCAACGACAACCTCCGTGGTGTTATGTTCAACACACTAGTCCGCTGATCCGGAGGTTCTGGGTTCGATCCCCAGCCAGGGCAAGTTGGAAAATGGCCTTTTTCAAATTGTCCTGGGTCTTGGATGTTTATCTATATTTGTATCTATTATACAATATGGTATCGTTGAGTTAGTACATAGGGCGCACTATAAGTTTCCGGAACTGGCCACTTACATAAACAATATTTAAAAATTTATTGCAACATTTGAAAATAGAACTCTTTGGCTGTAGAATGCAGTTTGTTTCATCTGACTGTCTTTTGTTTTTAACCTTGTGGCGCCCTTTAAAAAATTGTGTGTCTGCATCAACATGGATTTAACTCGGGAAAATTTTCGTAGTAAAAGTAAAAAAAAAAGTCAAAAATCATTTATTTATCTTTGGATATTTATATCACTTGATAATTGTCATTTCTTTTTTCTTTCGATTTCTTAATAGTTAGTTGTTGACGTCAGATCATTTACTTACAACTAAGTTTACTGCCGCCTCCTAAGCGCTAGTGCAGAAGAAGCGGTAACAAACTGCACTGCAGCATTTTCTCCAAGAACGTCAACTCACAATGAAATTAATATTTATAGTTGATATGTGGACAGAGTATACATTGTTTGTTGTCATAATCTAAATAATTTTTTTTAATGTCGAAATTTTGAAATAATGTCAAATCAAGTTGTAAATTCAGTATGTACTTAATGTACCAGATTATGACCATTTCTGAGTATACAAACCTTTAAGAAGGACCCGCGCCAAGCTCAAGCCAGACTTTGTTGTCTTTAAGATAGTCATCGGTCCTATAATAAGCCTTCTCACAGAGTACCTTCTTTACATAAGCTTTAAACTTTTTGTCAGGCATATCATGGACCGATTGTGGCAGTTTATTATAAAAAAGTATACTGTTCCCCATAAACGTTTAACTGTTTTGAGCCTATAATACGGGGCAACTAAGTCACTCCTTTTGCGTAAGTTTCTAACGGTAAAATCGCTTACTCTATTTTAAGAGGAAATATTTTTCCTTACATACAGTATGTTTTCAAATATATACTGTGATGGTAAGGTTAGTATACTTATTTCCTTGAATAATTCTCTGAGTGAGTCTCTAGATCCTAAGCCGAAGATAGCACGAATTGCCCTTTTTTGTAAAATGAAAATCGTCTGAATATCGGCTGCACTCCCCCATAGCAGTATGCCGTATGACATTAAACTATGAAAGTAACTAAAGTACACTAGTCTAGCAGTTGCTACATCTGTCAATTGTCTTATTCTCCTAACAGCATAAGCCGCAGAGTTAAGCTTATTTGAAAGTTTAGATATATGAGCGCCCCACTGAAGTTTCGAGTCGATCGTAATTCCTAGGAAGGTAGTACTTTCAACAAGATCGAGTTTTTCGCCATCTATCAGTATGTCGACGCAAGCTTGCCTCACATTGGGAAGAGAAAATCGAATGCATTGGGTCTTTTTCGCATTTAACATGAGGTTATTGGCAATAAACCAATCAGAAATGGAAGACAAGGTGCTGTTCACCTGTGCATCTGTGCTATGACGGTCAATTTTGAATATTAGCGAGGTGTCATCAGCAAACAGCACTATGCCTTCCTGTTTCTCAACCATGTAAGGCAAGTAATTTACATAAACTAAGAAAAGGAAAGGCCCTAGAATAGAACCTTGTGGTACACCGATTTTAACATTAGATCCGTGCGATTTTATGCCGTTTAAACCAACAGTCTGAAGCCTATCTGTTAAATAAGATTCTTTTAATTTAATTGAATTTTCATCAAAACCATATTGACTAAATTTAAGCAAAAGTGTCGGATGATCTACGCAATCAAATGCTTTAGAGAGATCGCAAAAGGATCCAATCCCATCATTGTTGCTCTCCCATGCATCGTAAATATGAGTGATGAGTGCCACTCCCGCATCGGTGGTTGATTTTCCACTAATAAAGCCGAACTGTTGGCTATGGAAAAGGGTGTAGGTCTTGAAATGAAGTAGCATTTGATTGAGCATTATCTTTTCGAACACCTTACTCAAAACTGGCAAGATAGATATAGGTCTGTAATTGCCAGGGTCTGTTTTTTCTCCTTTTTTGAATAAGGGGATTAGTTTACTACATTTCATTAGGTTAGGAAATATGCCTTCATCAATACATTCGTTAAATATCAAAGCCAAATCACCAGCTATGACATTTATAATATGGCTTACTACAGCAACCGACATGCCCTAATGATCTTTCGATTTTTTTAAATTTAACTGTTTAAATGCTTCTACTATATCACTAGGGCCAACATGCTTAAATTTAAATTTAGAATCACAAGGCCTAACATTATTCTTCAGCAAGGCTTCAGCACGCTGGGGGGTTAGAATCCACATTGGAAGTAAGTTCCAAAGGTGTTATAGTAAAAAAAATATCAAAAATATTAACAATTTCTTCAGGTTTAGTAATAATCTTACCGCTAGCTTTGATTTGACAAATATTTTCTTTTGCTTTATTTTTACCAGTTTCTTTATTAATAACATTCCAAGTTTCTTTTATTTTGTTAGGGGCATTATTTATTTTTTTACTAATACGATTGGCCTTGGCTTGTCTACAAACTTTTTTAAATATTTTAGAATAATTTTTAACATATTCTACAAAGGAAGGATTAAAATTAAATTGTTTTTGGGCATATAAGTCATAAAGCTTGTTCCTACTTATGTAGATGCCGGTAGTAGCCTACTCAATAAATTGTGATTTACTATGCACAGCAACTTTTTTTTGTTTCAATGTTTTAGAATATTCTGAAGAAATACAATAAAAAAGTTTATTGTAATGGTCGTCCGGATTTTTCCCTGTGTATACGACTGATAACAGTTTGTTATCTAAATTATGTTTAAGTTTTCTTATATTTTTTGAAGTAATTGGCCTACAGAAGGTCTTATCTTTGTTCAAGTGGCTGAACTTGCCTTTGGACTCATTGACATAAACTACGTATACAACCGAATTTCTGACAAATCTATTATTAATAAATTGCCTTCTGATCAGGCAATTTATTAATAACAGATTTGTCAGAATATTGAATATTACTAAAAAAATTGTCTAGACATGTGGCAGATGTAGCAGTGATTCGGGTAGGCTCAAAGAATACGTTTACTAAATCATAACACTTAAAAAGATTTACGAATTGCGTACTTTTTGGATTATCTACTAAGATATCAACATTAAAATCTCCACAAACAATAATATTCTTTTTACTAGTTGAACAGGACTTAAGTACCTGGTCCATTGCTTTTAGGAAACTTTTAAAATTACTATTAGGGGGACTGTATACACAAATAATTATATTATGATCTAGCTCGGCACAGGTCACCTCACAACAGCGCTCAACAGAAAGTCTGACAATATCCTTACGTTCTTTGCTGCGGAAAGAATCTTTAACAAAAATTATGGAACCCCCTCGTTGAGCAGACTTCCTATTAAAGCAGCTTACAATATTATAGTTGTTTAGGCTGAACATCATCTGACTCTCATACAGTCAATGTTCAGTCAAACATAAAATGTCCACATCCATTTCTTCTAAAACTAATTCTACCAATAATTCTTTGCCGGAAAGACCTTCTAAATTTTGATGAATTATTCTTAGCTCATGAGGCCTTTCCGTTGTCTTAATGTTCAGTTTAAATCTGCCGTCAAGTCTACAGAATTACCATTACATATTACTGGCAATTCTGTAGGCATCTTATCCCTAGGTTTTTGTTTACAATGTAAACTCGTCCAAAAATTAATATTATTTGCTACTAATGTAGCAATCTTACGTCTAGAATATTTTGAAAGATATATATTATCTTTTGTCAGATTACATTCACTTATGAAAAGGTTAGTGTCACAAAACACTAATTTATCACTATAACGACATGTTATATTATGTATTAAATTATTAAGATAGTGATTGTTTTTGTTATTTGTTGGAGACTGGCAACGTAGATATGGGAATGCACATAATATTATTTTGCCTACTTCTAGTTTAGTTAAATAATCCATACAGCTGATTATTTCTTTCTTTCCTATTTTGTTACTATTGCCTATAAGTAATACAACAGTAAAATTATAATTCAGTTTAGTTGATTTAATTTTGTCTAAAATTTGAGTATAGGTTGCATCCGGGAAGCAGTAATTAACATAAGCGTTATCAAGAATTGTGTTAAGCATAAAACCTTTAAAGTTTGGGGTCGTGAAGCGATTGAATCTTTAAATACACAACAGACTTGGATGCCAGTGATCCAGCCTGATCGCTTCCCAGCCCTGATATTTGGCTCTTGTTTGAATACAGTTTTAAACGAAGAAGCTGAACCGCTTCTTCATTAATAATGAAGTCTGTGACCCCTGATCCAGTAATGATCGAGGGGTGATACAAGTACCAGTGTTTGATCAACACCTTAACCAATGCTGTCGGCAAAAGCACTTGGCTTTGATTTTTGGTAAAACATGCCACAACATTGGTGGATTCGCCTTGAGTTCCTCCTCCAGTCGATTGATTATCAGTTCCCTCATTGTCGACTGGCTGAAGTACATTCTTAAGATGAAGCAACGAGTGATGACGTTTCTTACATACTCTGCAACCGTTGCTTGCGAGTTATTTGAAAGCAATTGTGCGCGGAGTGGTTACGGCCTTTGCAAACTTTTTGCAGTTCAACAGTTTATGAGATTTGGAACAGAAATCACATTGCAATAAAACAGACACATGAAAAGCCTTTGGATTGGAAGTACAATTTGGTTTATTGGACTTATTATCAAGGAACTCTAATGATCTAAATCGTGTTTCAAGGAATTCGTTAAATTGACCTAAAGTAGGCAGGTCATCACATGTTTGACAAACTTTCACCTCCCAAAGTTTTCTACTCTCTGAATCTAACTTTAAACAAATGATATCAATGACATAATATCCCAAGATTTGACATCGACTCCAATATTCTCCAAAGCACTCAAACATTCATTAGTAGTGTCTAATAACTTTTTGATTGCATGACCTGACTCGGATGTTAGTGACCTTTGACTTAAAAACCTTTTTAGTATACGAGTATTGTTTGCCAAAAAAACGCTTGTTGTCATACCTTTTTTAAGAAGTTCCTAACATCTTTTATAATTATCTTGAGTAATAGAAACATGGCATTGTTCAGGTTCGTCCTTAAGATGTCCTTTTAAATAATGAAGACGTTGAACATCATCAAGAGACTTGTTGTTGTGAATAAGAAATCGGAATAAATCCCTAAAACTGACCCAGTCGGAATATTGTCCCGAAAAAAACGGGATCGACAATTTTGGCAGTTTTATGGAACAATTCTCTGCCTTGGTGACGGTTTCTACCCTTTCACAAGAGTTGAATTTTAATTTACGCAAAACCTCTCCAAGTTCACTCTTATATTCGAGGTAAGTCTCCTCAGCTACATCGTAAATATTTAAGGTGGTGTATTTAGATTTCTCCAATTCCGCCTTAGATATTTCTTCAACAATAGTTGCATGCGTGTCGGTAAACTGAGTCCAGACCCTTTCTACATTTTCTTATCTAGCTTCTATGTAAGACACATTAATTCGTTCTTTTGGTGACTTTTTAAAATTACCTCTAGCCTTCAAAATTTTAGTTTTAAGATCTTGCTTATTTTCAAATGACTCCAGGTTTACTGACCCTTAAGCAGCTATGTTCAAAATTAAAAGGCAACTTTAACAACTAAAATGCAAATAAACAATACACAAAAAATCACTATAATGTCCAACAGGTTAATTCCGAAGTCCAGTTGATGTGAAATTCCAAACTCGATAATGTTATTGACAATGTTGATAAAAATTCCGTTCAAATTTTCAAAGTCTATGATGCGATGTGAACACGATGACAATTTTTAAAAGTTCCAGTCGATGATAATTTTTCTAAGTGTAGAAGACGGCGAAATTTTCTATGTCCAGTGAAAACTGAAGTAAAAATTTTCCAAGTCTTTTAAAAAACTTTTTTCTGGGTGAAATCGGGCGTGGATTCCCCGTCTCTTCACGTTTTCTTGAAATATTTTACAAGTTAAAAGAACTTACAGTTTGTCCAGACTCTGGTTACAATTCACTGACACCACACTGTACTTGACTGGATACCGGCACACTTCCTCCTTGACCGCTAGCGCCCCCTGTAGGTAGACATGTGTCGTTCCGGACCGTAATAGTTCTCGGAACTATGTCCGGAGCTGGAACGACATCGGTCCAATCCAAGCTGATATAGCTAGTCGGTCCACAGTTCCTAACATGTCCGAGCCAAACTCCTACCGCGCCTAATCAAACGTTGGTCACGTTTACCGGAATGCCGTTCGGGAGAACACCGCCGCGACCGGACCTGACTACGACTTCGCGACCGATCTGCACTTTTACTACGCCTGCGCCTTGAATCCACTGATCTTCGCAACGCAATTCGCAAATTACGTTCATGAGAATTACGACTGCGATCGCGAACGCCTTTCACACAAGACACGAATTCGTATGTTTCCGAATTCATAAACTACCCTCTTGGTCCATTACAAAAGAAAAATGAAGCAATAAGGACACCACGTAGTAATTTTAAAATGCCAATCAATTTAAACCATAAACAAAAATTTTATAGTGGGAGTCCCACTATTCAATCCCACTTCTGATTTTAGAGAAGCGGGTTTATTTAAAAATAAGAAGCATAGAAATAATTTTATTAATGACATTAATAAATTACAAAATGGCGGTAAACAAATTGTTTTGCTAAACAATTTGTTTACCGCCATTTTGTAATGCCACTCCGCCACTCAATGCCGCCACAAGTACGTAAGCTACGACACGTCCGTTTGCTACGGAGACCAAAACGAGAGAGAGGGCGCGCCAAGTAGTGGCGCCTTTATGTATAGCGGTCGTCGCTGTCCCCTCCAGTCGAGCCACTGACTAACAATATAATACACTATTATTCTCTTTTAAGTTCATAATTTTTCAATCGGAAACCAATTATAACCCTAGATGATTGCAATTGCTTTAAAATTTCATAATTTTGCCCATATCCGACATGTCGGTTCAAAATAAAACGTACACTACGTTTGTATAGGAAAGTCTGATTCTGTCCAGGGTAAAGGGACCTAAATCGAGTTTCCCAACAGGTGGGCCTAAATGAACATAGACAAAACGAAAGTAATGTCGAATGTCAATGTCGCGCCCCTACCTGTTTGTGTTGGGAGCTCCACCCTCGAAGTTGTAGACCAGTATAGCTACCTGGGTCAATTGATCCAGGCAGGAAGTTATAGCTTCGAGAAATCTTTTGACGAAACCGACTCGGCTGGGCAGCGTTCGGGAAGCTACGCAGTACGCAGTGTCTTCTCGTCCAAAATACCTCAGTGCCTCAAGTCGAAACTGTTTAATCAATGTGTGTTACCACTTTACCAGTAATAACTTATGACTCTGTAACGTGGGCCCCTTTACTAGGGGTCTCATAAGGCTCAAGGTCACTCAAAGCGCTATGGAGAGGGCTATGATCGGTGTTTCCCTACGTGATCGAATCAGAAATAAGGAAATTCGTAGAACAAAAGTCACTGACATAGCCCAGCGGATTAGCTCGTTGAAGTGGCAGTGGGCGGGATTTACATAGCGCGACGAACCGATGGCCGATGGGGCAAAAAGTAGTATAAAACGTACTGGCAAGCGAAGCGTAGCGACACCCGCACACAAGCTGGTCTGACGACCTGACTAAGGTCGCTGGAAAGCGCTGGTTGCAGGCCGCTGTAGATCGGTCATTTTGGAAATCCTTGGCAGAGGTATATGTCCTGCAGTGGACGTTGTTTGTTTGTTTGTAATAATTTTTACTGTACTATGAAAAAACACAATTACATAAAATAACAACATAAAGAGTAAATAACAACATAAAAAAGAGTAAATTGACAACGGCGGACTTATCCCATAAAGGAATCTCGTCCAGTAAACCGGCACGTTATGCGGCTAAATGATGTGATGATGACTTACATACTCCAATTGCCTTTGAAACGTTCTGGGGTTTGAAACGCCGAGACCTGAGATGTGTCATAGAAGTCCCAGCTCGTAAAAGAAAGGCCTTCATAAATAAAGGACTGGAAATCGTGTCCTGTGAAAGATTTTACTCTTGTGACAACTTGTTTTAAATGTCAGCAATATGGACATGCGGCCAAAACTTGCAGGGAGGTGACCAGCACCTGCAGACATTGCGGTGTGGTAGGACATGCCACTGAGGAATGTGCATAGAAAGCAGAACCTCCAAAATGCGCAAAGTGCCTGCACTTCAAAAAACCGTGTGACCATGAAACAGGTGACCTTAACTGTCCTGCAAAAATTATGGCGGAAAAACGATACATTAATTCTATTGATTATGAGAGCGCCTAACAACGCCACTTATTAGATTATTCTTGAACTTTATTATATTTAATTATCATTGATAAGTTAAAATCTGATTTAGATAATTTCTCTGTATACCAATCTAGGGCTTGTGAAGTCGAACATTGCAAACAGTATCTGTCCGAGTTCAGTCACCCACTAACTTTTGTATTCTTTTACAAAGGCTTCTTATTGACTGCGACATTGTGGTCTTAACCGAGTGCTTTTTACAAGACCGCGATAACTTGCCAATCATGCAAGGATACAATACGTTTAATAGTACAGATTATTTAAATAAAAATGGTGGGGTGGTTGTTTACGCTACAAATACTCTAAATGTCACCGTCCGCGTCGAGTCGAGGAACCAATGTATCAAATTGCAATCGGTTATTGATTAAAATTAGCTCAGATATTGCAGTATTAGCCATATATCGGTTCCCTTCTCATACTAACACCAATAATTTCTCTAACTCGCATAATGATACATTTCAAAATCTATCCTCATTCAAAAATATAATAATGATTGGTGATATAAACATCGATATTCGTCCAGAAAATACAGACTCAAATGTGCTGGAGTATCTAAACTTATGTTCTTTTCATGGGCTATTGCCGGCACATACATTTATAACGCGTCCTAAAAGTGGTACCTGCTTGGATCATATTATGGTTAAGACAAATTTTCGCTCTATAGCCCTTGTTCCCAACTCATCTATCACTGAACATAAAGCTGCACTACTAATCCTAAATCGCAAATTAACAAATACATTTCATTCACAAATTAACTCGAAAATAAATTATAATAAACTTGAAGTCGTTTTGTGCAACACTGATTTTAAACCCAGTTTACAATTGTGCCGACGCTGACACCTGTATGACTTACTTTATTAAAAATGTCCGACAAGCTATATTAAATAACACATCAAACTCAGTGGTAAGAAATAAAAATCAGAATATTAAACCTTGGATTACACCAGGGCTTATTCGCTGTATGAAGCATAGGGATAGACTGCACAAATTGGTTAGTAATAATCCTACTAATGTGGTTTACAAGCTAACGTATGAACGATATCGTAATATTTGCAATAATTTACTTAAAAAAATATAATGCAGTTACAAAAAAATCTTTTAATAAAGGCTGGAAATGATAATAAAAAAATGTGGCAATGTATTCGAAATATTACTTACACAGCAAAACAGCATGAATCATCTTCAAGATTATTACAATCAAACAAATCACAACTGACATCTGCAAATATTGTAAATAGTTACTTTGTTAATACAGGCAAAACATTAGCTGAAAATCTACAAAATCCTTCACCTTCATTGCCTTTTTCTGCATTTTCGAAGTATTCGCCGAATTCATTCGTGTTGCTAGACACTGATGAGTCGGATGTAGGAGCTATCATCATGAACCTCAAAGATAGCTGTGCCACTGGGTGGGACAATATATCTAATTCAATACTAAAAAAAATCAGACATAATATGTCTTTACCTACGAAATTGGCGTTCTGCAGTACTAGCTATTTCAAATCAAAATAATTTTTCTTTGGCTAAGAATTCTAATTTCAATTTAATTTTATTTTAAAAACATGGAATTCTTTTCCAAAAGTAGTCATTTGTTTATTGATTAGTGTTACATTTTCATCGCATTTCAATCTTTTTCGTCATCATGGATATGTTAAAATTCGAGTAATTATGGAATATGAGTACCGTCGTGGCAGCAACGCGGCACAAGCGGCTCGCAACATCAACGACGTTTACGGAGCTAACACTACAAACCAACGCACCACCTGTTATTGGTTTGCTCGCTTCCGTTCTGGAAATTTCGACCTGAAAAATGAACCTCGCGGTCGTCCGAAGACTTTGGTCGACATTGACGAATTAAAGGCGATTGTGAGGCTGATGATACACAATCTACGGCTGAATTAGCAGCAGCTTTCGACGTTAGCGTCAAAACAATATTGGTCCATTTGCGTCAAATTGGCAAGGTAAAAAAGCTTGGCAAATGGGTGCCCCACGAACTCAATGATCGCCAGCGCGAAGTACGCGTCGAGACGTGCCTTGCACTGCTCAACAGACACACAAATGAAACAATTTTGAACCGCATTGTTACCTGCGATGAAAAATGGATTCTGTTTGATAACCGCAAGCGCTTAGCAAGTTGGTTGGATCCTGGTTCAGCACCTAAACAATGCCCTAAACGAAAACTTACCCCTAGAAAAGTGATGGTCACTGTTTGGTGGTCTAGCGCCGGTGTGATTCATCACAGCTTCTTACCAAACGGGGTGAGCATTACTGCAGATGTGTACTGTGAAGAACTTAACACAATGATGGAGAAGCTGGCACATCTCCAACCAGCATTGGTCAATCGCTCCTCTCCGCTGCTCCTGCACGACAACGCGCGACCTCATACTGTACAGCAGACGGTCTCCAAGTTGCAAGAACTGGGGTTGGAAGCTCTCCGTCATCCGCCCTACTCACCAGACCTTGCGCCTACAGACTACTACTTTTTCCAGAATTTGGATAACTTCTTGGCGGAAAAAAATTCAATACCCGAGAGGCAGTACAAATGCCTTTGAAGAATTTGTTGCCTCCCGTCCAGCTGATTTCTTTAAGAAGGGCATCAATAAACTGCCACTGCGTTGGCAAAGATGCGTTGATTGCATGGGTGAATACTTCGATTAATGAAAATTAAAAATACAAAAAAAAAATCATTAAATTTTTTTCATACAACACGGCAATTTCATAGGTAAAGACCTAATATTTTATTACGCCCCTTGACTAATATTCTTCAAAAGTGTCTATCAGAAGGTGTTTTTCCCAAATGTTTTAAAAAAGCCGTCGTTGTTTCAGTATATAAGTCTGGTAGTAAAGATATAGTTTCAAATTAGCGACCTATTTCTCTTTTGCCCTCTATTTCGAAGGTGTTAGAGAAAATCATTAATAACTTGTAAAATATTTGGAACATAATAACATGCTTTTAAGAATGCAGCTCGGTTTTAGGTCCAAATTATCAACCGCAGATGCCGTACATCATCTAACTGATCACTTCGTGCGGAAACTTGATAATGGCAGGCAAACAATAGCAATCTTCCTTGATCTAGCAAAAGCCTTCGACAAAATTTCTATTCCAATTCTATTAGATAAACTTCAAATCATGGGTATAAGGGGAAACCAACTGTTCTGGCCATAAGATTCAGATTGGCCCTTTCTTTTCTAGTATTTTAAATAAAATAGCACGCGTCTTGCTCTGACTGGGTTTATTGCTAACTAAATACATTTTTACATGCACATCGTTTATAAGGCTTGTCCATTGTTCTAGATATAGGTACATGCATAACATTTTAACGAAATAGCCGTAAAAGGCGCAACATGCCGGCACCCTAAAAACGAAGTGCTTAATAATAAATCACTATAACAAACCTTACATAAATTAATAAATATTTCCCAAATTTACTACTTAGATCATACGAAAGTACGAGTGAAATTAGGATAAAATGCATGCATAAAATATAATACAATAATTCACTCGCATCATTACATGAATAACATGAATAATGAATTACTACCCTCATTTGATTAACAAAACTCAACATCATTGACATCTAAGTATCTATGCAAAAGTATCGATGCAAATAAATATTTCCAAGAAATGAACTCGTTAGTAGTAAATATCATTAAGGAGCTATCATAATGTGCGAACTTGATTTAAATTTCACATTTTAGAATTTCTTCTATGGAATTTCATGATGGATTCTAAATTATACTTACACTTGTTAATTATGTGTAATAATAATAAAGTATTTTGTAATAATTATGAACTTAAATTTGTTATTTTTACACTTTTTTAAATCTTTAATTTTTTTTTGACATTTTAAATTTGATTTAATTATTGTTTAAAGCAGTCTTTCCCAAAGTGGGTGATAACGCCCCCTTGTGGGCGCTGCAGGTCTCAAGGGGGGCGGTAAGAGACCTAGAAAGAAAATGTTTTTTTTTTTGCTAGGAGCTTTATTTTGCTAGGAGGCCTCTTAAACAACGACTGCAAGAGCTCTCGACTCTCAACAACAACTTGTGAACATCAACCAATATGAATTAAAAGATTGCTCAAACTCGGTTCTATATTTCTCTCCGCGTAGTTCATATATCTGTCCTATTTTATTGAATATAGAACAATGAAAATCATGTCAATCGGTCGCTCCATTTCGTAATGAAAGTAGACACAAACAAACAAATAAAAAGGCAACAGACACACTTTCGCATTTTAATAGTTATTAGTACTCGTAGATATCTATCATGTTTAAACAAATTTTTGTTAAATAACCCGAATTGTGCATTCCTGTATCAGTTGGCTGGTTCATTGAATACTTGTTCGGACTTATTGAGTACGATTGAGCGTCGAATGAAATAAACGAGTTTATGCATGTTTGTTTTATTCCTGTCGGTGCGTGCTGCTTAAGCATTCCTATATAAACAATGTAATATTTATTTTATTTTCATTTGTGGTTTCGCGCGCAATAGATGAGCAGTACTTACGCCTCATCTACACTACTCGCGAAGTTGAACGTATTTCTCAAAGCAAAACAATGTCGGAAGTAAAAAAGAAGAGACGGCAATACTGTGCGGAATATATTAAATTCGGATTTATTGAAAATCCCACAAACCCATCGTCGCCTTTGTGTCTTCTATGTCTAAAAACAGTTTCGAATGAAGCAATGAAGCCTTCAAGGCTGCAAGATCATTTGAATAAAATGCATCCAGATAAGAAAGACAAGAATGTAGCATATTTTCAAGACCTAGAAAAGAAGCATAATACTCAGCCAAGTGTAGCAAAACTATTTTCGGCGGCTGCTAAGCAAGATGACGACAGACTTCGAGCTTCGTACAATATCTCTTTGTTAATTGCTCAAAAAGGCAAACCACATAACATCGGAGAAGAGTTAATATTGCCAGCAATAAATGAAGTAATAACTACTGTGCTTCATAAACCGGCCGCAGATATTATCCGAAAAATTCCTTTGAGTAATAATTCTGTGCAAAGACGAATTGATGAAATGGCTGAAAACATTGAAGAATCATTGTGCGATCACCTGAGGACAAGTCAATTCTCAATTCAGCTCGATGAGTCCACTTTACCAACTAATGAAGCATTGTTATTGTCTTACGTGGGTTTATTAAAGATGAGAAAATATGTGAAGAACTATTATTTGCTAGAAATTTAGAGACCGATAGAAAAGGGGAAACCATATTCAATACATTGGAAAAGTTTTGCGATGAGAAAGAGATTCCTTTGAAAAATATTATTTCAGTTGCTACAGATGGCGCTCCGGCTATGACAGGGTGCCATAAAGGCTTCATAGCGTACTTAAAAAATAAAATTCCAGATGTCCTTGGTGTACATTGCGTTATTCATAGACAACATTTAGTTGCTAGAAACTTAAGTGAAAAACTATTTCAATCACTGCAATATGTTATCAAAGCAGTCAATAAAATCCGCAACAGCTCTTTGAATGATAGATTATTTCATCAGCTTTGTGTTACTAATGACGAGGATTTCAACCGTTTGTTGTTTCATACTGAAGTTCGTTGGCTATCAAGAGGCAATTGTCTGACTCGATTTTACAACCTGTTTGACTCTGTTATAGAGTTCTTGGAAACTAAAGATACAGAATTGCACGACAAGCTCATAACATCAAAGAATGATATAGCTTACATGACAGACCTGTATAAATTGTTCAACGACATGAATCTCCAACTGCAAGGCGATAAACTAAATTTAATTAAAACAAAAAACGTCGTTGCTGCTTTCGCAGCCAAACTGCTTCTACACAAAAAGAATCTGGGCAGACGTGAGTTTCACAATTTATCAGTATCATGCAGTAACGACGAATTGTTTGCCTACTGCCAACATTTGGAAAACCTCCACATTGACTTCACCGAACGATACCAGGACATTTTGAACTTGGAAATACCAGACTGGGTGTTGGATCCGTTTTCAAATGTCAACACAGCAATGTCACCTCAGCTGGAAGAAGAACTTATAGAATGGACAACAAACGAGGAAATAAAAATCAAGTTCAAAAATGGTTACCAAGAATTTTGGCTACAAAAACCGATCCCGCAATTGTACCCTGGATTGTGGTCAATCGTTCAACGATTCTTGATAGCATTCCCATCGTCATATTTGTGTGAACGTGGATTTAATGCTGTGACAACACTGCTTACTAAAAAGAGAAATCGTTTGCTTGTTACCGAACGTGGCGACTTGCGACTGTTCTTGAGTAAATTGGAACCTGATATCAACAAACTTATTAAACAGCATCAGATTCATCCTTCACATTAGTTTTTATATAAGGATTGATTATTTTAGTTATATTTTTAATAAAAGATACTCTGTTTTAATACTATCTTCTTCTTCTTAGCGAGTCGGAATGGACTAATACTATAAAGTTGCGTTTCAATAATCATTCTTATTGGCAGGTGGAGCCCGTAAGAGCTCTTGAGACCTAAGCGCCGTTGTATGTTACCTACTGCGCTCAGGTTTCAAGTTGCGGGTTATAGTAAAAGTTTCGTTTAGAATTCTCCGTTAATATACATATATAGGTCACAATAATTAATTAATTTAATTTGAACATATAGTGGTTTTTAAATAGGTGAAAAAATGGGGGCGCAAAAAAATATTTATTCTCAAAGTGGGCAGTAGACAAAATAAGTTTGGGAACCACTGGTTTAAAGGAAAGTCGTAAAGCTACGACACTGAACGTTTAACTATTTTACCACCAGTTTTAAAATATATAAACACGACACATGCTGTCTTTTTTAGATGTTTCCAGTTTCAGGTATATCGGAATGACGTAGCCGACTTCATTCAGACTCTTCACACTGCTTTTTCTTTCCATGGACTTCTCTTCTTTTTAATTACTAATTTCTTAACGAATTCTTCGCAATTATTACGCAATCTTCTAAGCTTCCGTTTAATTCACTTCTTGTTAGTACTGTACTTGGAATGATGTCCTTGTGTCTTTTTAATCTTAAAATCTCTTACAGTAGCTGATCGTCTTTACTAGTTCCATCAAATCATTAAACTCTTCCAATTTGGTAAGTATTGTTTTCTTCTTTTAGTATCTTCATGTTAACATTAATTTCTTTTCTTTTTACCAGGTCTACTTCTTTATCTTCAACTTGCCGCATGCCTATTTATTCTTGTCCTGCAGGGCTTTCTTGTGAGATCATGTAAAACCAAATCTTTTCTATGTTGTCGAGGATAGTTACAACTCCATTTCTCACGACGGTTTGCCATCTATTAGGATCACCACGAAGCCAGGATACCACAATCGTGGAGTACGTCCTTGCGAAAATTTGAGATACCTGTATGTGCATAGCTTCACTACCGTGTTTTAGGAGTTTGGATAGCAGAACAATCCCACTTAGTTTTAGTCTTCGTAGAGAAGGAGGTTCAATCAGGGCAACAAGAGTACGTGCTGCTATCAATTCTGTTTTGTATTGTCCTTCGTTAGTCCTCACTTTGAGATAAGCTACGGCACCATAACCTTTCATGGAGGCATCACAAAAACCGTGTATATTGACATCAGGTAAGTTCTCCTTTGTTGTGTGTAACCATCTATCTATTTCAACTTCTTCGATATTTTCTAAGCTGTTTCTAATTTCTAACCATTCTTCTTTTATTTCAGGTTTCAGCATTTTATCCCAGGTAACGTTCCAGCCATAACCATTGCAGTAATAACTTTGCAGGAAGTAATGTAGGGGATAACCAGCCCAATGGATCAAAAATATGATATATTTCAGCCAGAATACTTCTTTTCGTAACTCTTTAAGCTAGCGGTGGTAAGTTTGTATTATACTTCAGCTTATTTTCATAAAGATTCCAGGAAAGGCCGGACGAAAGTTCGGACTACACCACCATGCAAATTAACTTTTACTAATGTACTTATCTCTTCCGGGTTGAACTCTTTCAGAAATTCCGCATTATTTGAAGAACATTTTTGTAGAATGAAGCCCCCTTTGTCGAGTATAGTCGCAATATTTAGGGCTACTTCTATCGCCTTCCCTACGGCACCTTGTCCAGACATCAAATCGTTCATGCACAAGTCTGACTTGATTGTTTCCGCGGCTTCAGGATATACAGTGCCTTCATCGGTTGCTACTTGTTGGAGTGTCTTAACTGCCAAATAGGGTGCTGATGCAGTTCCAAAAGTCACCGTAAGTAGTCGATCATCTTTGATTGGAGCCCTAATGTCTTTACGCCAAAGTATTCTCTGATAATCGGCGTCTTCACGTGTGACGAGTATCTGGCGATACATTTTCTAGATGTCCGATACGTATGCAACTTTCTTTAAGCGGAATCTCATTACCAATGATCTCGTGTCTTTTTGTAGCTGTGGGCCGACCGTCAAATCATAATTTAGTGTGACTTGATTGGAATCTGGTGCTGAAGCATTTAAAACCACGCTAACCTTTGTGGTGTTACTTGATTCTCTCACTAAAGCGTGATGAGGCAGATAAACAGGAGACTGGTTCATTTCACATTTAGGGACTTCTTCCATATATGGTAACTTGATATATTCCATGCTCTGGTTGTATTCTGTTTTTAGCTCTTCGTTTCTTTCTAGACCATTTTCTTGTTGCTGTAGCCTCTCTCTTGCAATTTTTCTTGTGTTTTCTTGTGCTGCCCTTGGTGGTTTTATTTTAAATGGCAATTTCACTACAAATCTTCCTGTATTACATCTTTTATATGTGTTTTTGTATAATCTATCAGTTCTATCACATATTTCTTCGTTCTTGATTAATTTCTTGCTTTCATTATTGTCTGTTTTCCACAACTTATCTCCGTCTATTTGATGGTGCATTTCTATGATTTCTTCCTTTTGAGTGTAGCTCCTAATTTGGCCAACGACTATTCACCCGAAATTTGTTTCTTGAGCATATGGTGTGTCTGGAGGTCCTCTGACAAAAATGTTTCTTAGGGTTTAAGCATACACTCCAACGCCTAGCAGTAAATCTATCTGCCCTGGTTGATTGAAACTGAGGTTTGCCAGGGTAAGATTAGCCAAATGAGGCCAGGCGTATAATTGTTTTACGAACGACTTGCTTGGGAGCTTCGAGGTCAAGCGTGTTGGCATGACATAGGCCTTCACGGGAAGCAGGAACTTATCATCATAACTTGACAGAAGTTTGTAATGAACCTCTTGATGAACTTCTGCTTGGGTTGATCCTACTCCAGTAATAGTACCCCGAGCTGCATTTCTCTTCATTCTTAGTAATTGCGTTGCCCCCTAGGTAATAAAACTTGCTTGTGACCTTTGGTCTATTAGGGCTCTCAGTAATATCGTTCGATCTTCACCATCTCTTACATGAATCAAGGCCGTTGCTGGTAAGGTTGTGGATTTCGTGTTAACGTTATGTAAAGATATAGTAGTGCTAACTTGTATGAGTTTCCTTTCTTCTTGAACTTCATTCTGCTGTGTCACCTGGTGAAGTAGCGTGTGGTGGCGTCTATCACATTCTCGACATGACAACCTTGTGCGACATTTACGAGCAGAATGTCCAGGAACAAGACACTTAAAACATAAATTCTTCTCTTTTGCTATTTTACTTCTGTCTTTAGTACTAAGCTTAGTGAATTCTTTGCATTGATAAATCTTGTGGTCTTCATTACATACGATGCAGGCCTTAGCTATCACTGATGAGGAGACATGGTACGATTTCTCTTTTACTGATGTACACTCACTCGTTGGAGATGAAGACGTAGGCGTAGGTGCAATCCAGGGGAGCTTCACTTGGGGGACATTAGCTTGTTCTGCAAGATGAGTTTCCTTCGACTGCGTAAGTGACATCCACATGTGCTTTAATTCATCTTTCAGTAATCTTCCACATTACAGAGAGATATAATAATATAATAATAATTGTTTATTTCAGATATCAAAGATCCATAAAATGTTAGTATAACTTAAATTAGATTAGTAATTAATTAGGAACATTATTAAAATCAAATCGAAAATAAAATCAAAGTAAATCATATAAAGACAAAATAAATTCATAATAAATTCATAATAAAGTGTGGGTTTCTAAAATTACCCTTCTTACAAGACACGTCCAAAGCGGAGACGTATACCTATCTGCTAGGGTTTGCAGAATGCTGTTTGGACTGCCACGCATTCTAAATATCAACGATGTGGTTTTTTTGCGGATAATGGCTGCAAAGCCATCAACTTGATATTCAGCAAACATCGCCGATGCACTACAAAAACGAGGCAATCCCAACAACATCCTGAATGTATCATTATATTGGACTCGAAGGGTGTCCAGAGACTTTTTGGTGTAGTTGACCCACAGATTTCCCGTGTACATGTTTTGGCAATACGATTTAAAAAGGGTCACCTTTACCTCTTCACTACAGCGCGAAAATCTGCGAGCCAACATGTTACCTCTAACCGCAAGAGCCCTACGTTCTCTTTCTATGTCATCATCGTCTTTAAGGTTGTCAGTAATTATATGTCCCAGATATTTAAATTTTGATACACGTTGAATGTTCACGCTGTTCAGGGTAATATTATTAACTTTACCGGGACATTTACCAGCGGCCTTAAATACCATGTATTCCGTCTTTTTCACATTGTATATGAGCCCGTGCTCAGCAGCGTAGGTCTCACAAACCCTTAGCATCTCATTTAGGCCCCCCGCAGTCGGAGAGAGCAGTAAACTGTCATCCGCGTAATTTATATTGTTGGTGCTTACTCCATCAATCCGGCATCCAACACGCATATCACTCAACTTTACAATAAGGTCATTTATATATATGTTGAAGAGTGTGGGAGACGTCAAGCCCCCCTGTCTTACTCCACTCTTCAACACATATTTTTCCGAGAGAGAGTCGGCCCACTTCACATAGTTTGTCTGGTTAGCATACCAAAATTTAAATAAATTTAGGAGTTCGACCGGTAATCCCCTATCCTCCAGCATTTTCCATAATATTTTGTAAGATACTAAGTCAAATGCCGTGGACAGGTCCAAGAAACAGCCATACACAGGTGTTCGACGATTAGTATAGTATTGAACAGTGTGCCAATTGCAGTCTCAGTAGATAGTCCAGGCCGAAACCCAAACTGAGCGTCATATAGGTTAGCAATTTTTTCCAGGTAAGAATTAAGCACACTGTCCAGTACCTTCGCTATAGTCGTTGCCAATGAGATTGGACGATAATTTTTCTTGTCCGAAATGTCACCAGTTCTATTCTTCACAATGGGCACCACAATGGTTTTTAACATTTCTTGTGGTAAATATGAATGACTGATACACATTGTGAAAAACAGAGCCAGAACCCTCGGGAGGTGTACACCCGCATGCTTAAGATGCTCAACGCTAATGCCATCGTGTCCAGGAGACTTGCCGCCAGTCATATTTTTTAGAGCATTTCGTACTTGTTCTGCTGTAAAACGCACTAGTTTATGTTCCCCCTGACACAAAGGCTTATCAAAAGTAGGAACTGAAGGGCCCAGTGGTGAATTGACTTTAAAATTAACCCTAAACATTTCCGCAATATGAGCAGGCTCAGTCTCACCTCCCATACTTGCCGGCAAACCAGACTTAACGTCAAGTTTTCTTGTTGCCTTCCAGAAACGATCAAAATTTTTTGCAGATCTATGTTTGTTTAAAACGTCCATTTTAATTTGGTCTTGATTTTGTTGACACCATTTGAATCGACTTTTAAATATTTTACGCGATTCATACATCTGCTCATAGATTCTACCTGAATTAGGCCGATTGTTTAGTAACCACATTTGGTAGTTAAGCCTGGCCTGCTTGTGCGCATCGTGAACATGCTTGTTCCACCCACATATATGCCTATTATTGTTCCTCCCCCCTCCACGAGACTTGACTTGACTTACTTGCCGCGTCGCTTAGAGCATGGACAATATCATACTATAAGCGGTCTAATACCTTTTTGTGCTCTCTCAAGCTACAGATTCCGTGGCTACAGTCCGTGAACTCAGAAGGAAAATCAATATCACGCATACTACTGTTACATAGGCCATGGTACTTAACTATCTGTGACTCATTTCTCTCTCCCCATAATACTTTGCTTCGTTGCAGGCTAGGTGACGCTAACTTGGGTCTTACAATGTTAAGGTCGCATTTAACAAAAAGAGGTAAATGGTCAGACACAAATACGTATTCCATTACTTCCACTTCCACTACAGTCTGCCACGCAAGGTCTGTCACACAACAATGGTCTAGCCACCGACGACAGCCGTGCGCAGCGCTTACGTAGGTATAAGTGTTACTTTGCTCGCCAAGTTTTTCCACATCGGCGCAGACCCAGCTCTGCTCCGAGCAAAAGCTTATGAGTTCATTATAGAACAGTTCCTGGGGATGCGCGTTGAAATCTCCCAGTATAAATACACTCTCAATATTTTCGTAATCTATAATGGCGTTTATTTCGCCCAACACATCAGTAAATATAGGTAAATTGGTTAGTGAGTCTGTTGGCATATATACGGAAAAAATCAGAATCGCTCGCTGTCCAATATTGGCCCATTAGGGCTACAATGCGATTATTTGTGCACTTTATTACAGAAACGCTGTCAAAAATGCCCTTTCTCCAAAGTATCGCTACACCCCCGTGCGGTCTTCCGATCAGAGGACCGGTAGATGTATCCGCCGCCGAGTTCCCTGTATATTCAAAATCATTTGAAATAGTCCCCAGTACCGGTACATCATGGGGAAGCAAACACGTCTCCTGCAGCGCAACGACTTCTGATTTTTTACATATATTCTGTATGTCATTTAAAGATCTGGAAACAAAATAACAATTTAAACCTAAGCCATTGCCAACAAATTGCCATTTTTAAAGGATACTGATTAAGAACATTTGATTAAGACGACTTTTGCCTAATGGGGTAGTAGACAGAGCCACCGAATAAGTACTAGTACTCACGACAGAGCCTAGGGCCGTAAGACTCGTTTTAGCATGATAATACATTAGTGAAAATGGAAAAAGGGAATAGAATAGGGAAATATATGTATAGGGAACCTTTTATGCGAACACCTCACGGTGAAGAAGAGATGGCGCTCGTATTTTCACGAGCTGCTAAACCATCAGCATAAAGAGGTGCAGCCACCGGACCTCCCTGCAAATCAAGGACTAGTGCCACCAATAACGCCTAAGGAAGTTCACTCAGCTCTTCGCTGCATGAAGGACCTGAAAGCTGTCGGCGCCGATGGAGTGCCCATCGAAGCCTGGAAGGCTATGGATTCCCATGGTGTGAGCATCTTAACAAACCTTTTTAACCGCATACTCTTCACCGGTAAAATCTCTGACCAATGGAGGCTGAGTATTATTTCTCCAGTCTTTAAAGGAAAGGGATCGGTGCTAGAGTGCAGCAACTACCGCGGTATAAACCCACCATGAACCTCTTTGAGAGGATAATAGACTCTCGGATCCGACAGGAGAGTACAGTCTCGGAGTGTCAGTATGGATTTCGCCCCGGCCTAGGACCTATACTAAGGACCCTATCTTTGCCCTAAGAGTCATCATGGAGAAATACAGGGCAAAAAATACGCCTCTCCATTCCTGTCTTTGGATATGGAGAAGGCCTTTGACTGTGTTCCCCGAGAGATGATCTTGTGGGCACTGAGGTCCAAAGGGATGCCAGAGATCTATATTCACATAATCCGCGATATGTACCGGGATTCCGATTCCATAGTTAGGACTGCTGTTGATGACTCCAAACCCTTCCCCGTTACAATCGGGGTTCAACAAGGCTCGGTTTTCAGTCCATACCTGTTCAGTGTGATATTAGACGAAGTGTCTAACAGCATCAGAGACACACACGAGCAACCTCCGTGGCGTGGCTGCTTATGTATGCGATGACTGGTGCGATGCGCAAATGTGTGGAGGGAGTCGCTTGAAAACGGTGGTCTGAAGCTAAATGTGGCGAAGACTGAATACATGGCTTGCAATGCTACAGATCCCCCACCCATATGCATAGGCCAAGACTTGGTCAAGCGTACAGACCAGTTTAAATACCTGGGATCTGTTCTTCACGCGTCCGGAGACATCGATACCGACGTCAAAACCCGTAAGTATATCTGCCGCATGGGCAAAGTGGCGAGGTGGTGGTGTCATTTGTTATCCCAAAATGCCGGTTAGGTTAAAGGAACAGGTCTACAAATCCATCATTAGACCTGTCCTTTGATATGGGAGTGATGCGTGGCCTTTGCTTGAGCGGCACAAGCAGGAATTGCGTGTCACGGAGATGCAAATGCTACGTTGGATATGCGGAGTGTCACGGAGAGATCGTGTGAGAAACACTTGCATCCGCGGCAGCCTTCATGTCCGTGACCGTGACATAGCAGGACAAACTGCAAGAAAGTCGCCTACGCTGGTACGGTCACGTCCTACACTCCTTTTAGCCAGAGGAAGGTAGATTGTGAGTATTGTGACTAGGAGACGTCCGTTAAGAAAGGATTTTTGAAATTCCATACCTAAGGGATGAAATACGCGTTGCAAGTTTGTGTGAACCTTCGTCATTTTTAAAGCGAGACACATAACATTTTTAAATAAGTGGTTAGTAAAAAAAATATTCAATTAATTGGATTTTAACAAATTGCATCCCTGGAGGTGCATTAGGGGTTGCAAATTTATATTTTTATAAAACTTCGTCATTTCAAAATTGAGATGAATAGATCCGACTCTCTCTTTTGATCTAGGAAATGACGGGACGGGAACGGGAACAAACGGAACAAAGCTCGTCGGGTCCGCTAGGCCTTCAAATACTTACACTATTATTAAGATTGTTACATTAAATAAGTATTCAAACATTATAAATTTTTAACATTATAATTCATATGTTGTATTAAAATTAATAAGGTAAACAAAATCCTATTAGAAACATTTCCGACTTCTATGACGAAGACGCGGATTAAAGCTAGTATTTATTTATTTATTAATGAAAGCATAAATATGTACGTCACCTTGCTCGCCATATACATACATATCCATGTATTTCCATAGGTACTATAATATTATAAAATTCGAAAGTATCTCTGTTACCTCTCCATGCATCAAACATTGAATCCTGAACCGATTTAGATGAAATCTGATAAGGATATAGTTTGAGACCAAGGGAAGGACATAGGATTTTTCATCCCGAAATTGCCACGTGTAGCGGAGGCCACGAGCCCGTAAGGACGACAGCTAGTGTTATGTGGTTGGTTGAAGGTATTTCTTTAGTACGAGTACTTATTAATTCTGTGGTACTGCCCTAAGCTCTATAAGGGATAAAGACGAGATTAATGTGTATGGGTAATTGCTAGTCCCCCACCCAGAGGTACCGGGTTCGATCCCCGGTCAGGGCAAGTTGGGAAATGGCCTTTTTCAAATTGTCCTTGGTCTTGGATGTTTATCTACATATGTATTTGTTATATAATATAGTGTCGCGAACGAGATAGACGCAGAATGTTCGCGAGCAAGAATCGCGTAGAATACATCGGTATGGCGCTAGCGAAACTAGGCCTATGTGCATATTATGTCCTTATTGCATAAAGTCTAGAATTGTTTGGCCGGTTGCACTTACACACACGTACCGGCGCTTCGATGTTTCCCGGCATCGAAATACATTCGTCAAGTATGGGGAATATTCGAGAATAATGTAGACCTCTGTACCGGCGCATATATAAAGACGACCGAGTGCGCACCACGGCAGTTCATTCTGAGCTACGAGAGCGATCACTTCGAGCGAACCGAAGCGAAGGAAGCCTACCTCAGTGCGACAAAGTAGAAGTACCTGCGACAACCTCGGCGAGATACCTGGACCTCAGCTACTACGCGACTTGGATTTAGACATCAGGAAGACCATCTTCACGTGTCAACTTAGGGTTCCGTAGTGAATAAAGACCCTCATACGAAGTTTGGCATTTTTTTCCAAATCTCGAACCCCAGTTTCGTAACAATAGTATAGTTGAGTTAGTATCCCATAATACAAGTCTAGAATTTACTTTGGGGCTAGCTCATTCAGTGTAATTTGTCCCTATTTATTTATTTATTTATGGGTAATTGGGAATGGATGCATTTTACTTTCAGTCAAATGATACAATCATATACTTAGTAACTTTATTTTACAATTTCCTTATTCAAGTACATTCTTCTGCATACAACAGAAATATCAATGTCATGTAATGGTGGAACTGTATTTTCTGTAAATTCTCTAGGTGACACAATACTTTGTTTTCGACATTTACTACCTTCAGTGCAACAACAAATATTCTTAACATTACAAGGCTTTATACTCACTTCATTGCCATAGTGTGAAAAAGGATCTCTTATAGTATTTATACTATCTATATTAGTTGTAAGTATTAAATTAAAACTAGGATAGATGAAAAATGCAAACAAAGTTAATGCTACTAAGCACTGTATAGGGACTGCAGTAGACCAGTATTTTAGTGGATAGTAATAAATACTAAAAGAATGCAAATAATTATCTGGAACAAATGCCCAAATTAAAAAAATGCCCATTAAAGTCTTGCTGAAAACATACATAAAGAAACCATACAGGGATCTTGCTGGTGTGGGTGCAGGGGTGTGCTCTGGCATAGTTGCAACATATACAAGTTACTCTGCAGGGAATAAATTTATAGTTTTAACAATTAACAACACATTCTTTAAAAATGCATTAACAGCAACCCTGAGTTTCTTTAGATCTACACCATAAAAATTTCTGAAAGAAAAAATAATATGTGATAATTTCCTTGTGTCAGAAGTTTTAAAGAATTGAGTCATATAAAGTTGATACTCACACTATTAGTTCACCACCATTCACTGTTATATCCTTGCGCACACCACTGCATTTCAGTTCCTTGTCTACTCTCAACACCTCACTAGCTAACAAAGCATGTTCTGGAGATGAAAAAGGTATATTTATACACCTGTAATGTAACGAGAGCATCATTAAGAATTTATTTTAATTGTCTTCTTCTAAATCAGTGATTCTGAGTTGTTTGGCATTGTAATGTTGTTTGATGCATTGTGTTGTGAATGATAGTGCTAATAAATGTATCTACTGCGGCGTTTTACTGTGCACATGTGACTGTGTGTCCATGAGTATCCTATTAAGGATACTCTGTGAAAATTAGGTTGATGACTGATCTTTATAGAGTAACAGGAACCAACTGTTGTTGCAGACACTTTACCGAATATATGTTAAATACGGTCAGTATGGCATATTGATATATTACAGTTACAGTAATATGTCCCTACTATAGTAAAAATTAGAGAAAATTATCTGATTTTTAAATTAATTTACGAGATTATCGTCAGTTGTGACAAAATTATCAAGATAACAACCAAACATACTTACAATTCCTTTTCGTTTACTTCTACCATTATAATTATATTGTCAGCACTATTTATTCTAAAATATGTTTATCTCAAATGCAACTTTTCCATGTTACAAGATTAAATTAAATCGCAAACAAAATCATAAAAAATTAACCTTATGTATAATTTTAGGTTATTTCACAGGATTAATTAATATCCAAAATCCAAATAGTCCGGCAGTGGACGATGTCGACGATAACAATCACAGAACAATATTAGTGGGTACTCTTCAGAGATAACTAGGTATTTAATTCACAAATTAGATAGTATGATTTAATTTGTGGATAAGCCAGTGTTGCCAACTCTACATATCAAAAAGTCGCTAACTGTAAGACATATTACATTAAATATACCTACAAATAATAACACTATGTAAATATTTCAGAAATTCTGTTTATATTGAATATTCTATCTTTTGTAATAATAAAGTTTTCACCATGACAACATAAAGACAATATTTTGAATGTGACATTTTTCATAAAAAACTTCTTGTCAGCCAGTAAGAACATTCTTACTAAGAAGATTTTAACACTAACGTACGCTAAAAGTCGCTATATGTTGCTAGCTATGGGCAAAGATCAAAAGTCGCTAGAAGTCGCTAAATGATCAAAGTACACTGAGCGCAATTCTTTCACATACCTCTTATTCTATATTGTTTTACGCACGGTAGAATGTCAAACAGTTTTCTGGTCTGTTCGAATTAAAAAAAAAATATTTACTTACACAGAATAATATTTGAAATCGATATAAAAAAATTGAAAATTATAAAAAAAAAAAACAATTATTGAACAATCAAACAGTCAAGAAATTAATTCTAAAAAAAATATAACAAAATTTTATTTATTTTCACCAAATGAAAATGTAATTATTTCACAAATCAAAAATTAAAATCTTAATACTGAAAATGATATAAAAGTTTATTTATTCATCATCAGGACATTCGTTAATAATATGAACATCTAAAATGGTTAATGTATCCGTTCTGGAACTGGAATTAATTCCTGGAAATGATGGCTGAGGCTGCGATGTACGTATGGCAAATGAATATGATTTATTGGTCCCAATATTCTTTAGCATATCAATTGGTATTTCTTAATCATATCATAGCAGATTTTATTGGTCGGTCAAGATGATGATGATTTCTGGGCTGAGATCTTGCCATAGTTCATGAAGATAGTTAAAATAATAATAATTCTTTATTTTTTTACTTAAACTCTAGAAGTCGTTAAGATTGTTGCTACATTTTTTTTGTCGCTAGACACATAATTTAAGCCGCTTTAAAAATCTAAATGTCGCTAGATCTAGCGTTAAAGTCGCTAAATTGGCAACACTGGGATAAGCAGAAATGATGATGAATGATGAGATGATGGATGATAATGATTTTCCTGACAGATTGACACATGTCAATGTCAAATTATGGTCAATGATTAATGTTCATATGTTTCTTCAAATAGTCAGGCAGAGGGATCTACAATAATTTAGTTCTTATGCTTCGGCGGCATCTGTGCCTATCGCCCCAAAGCAATTCGCGGCGAATCTTCGTACGGTTTGTACACTAAAAAGTTATCGCGATAAAGCGCTGGTCACACTAGCGGCTTCGTTATTTTTCACGAACTATCTGGCTATTGCCAGATAGTTCGTGAAAAATAACGAAACCAAGATGACGTCATATAAGGGTTTTTTTAGATTTTATGGACGACGAATTTCTTTACTTTTACACGTGTGCTAACAATTACATAATGAAACCTAGAAAGAAAAACCTAAATTTTTTTACACCATTTTATCGTTCCACTCCATTTATACGCATTAAGAGCAGCCTTCCCGTCTTACTTTTCATACAAACGCTCGTACTTAATTATGGCGTTGAAAGTGATCTTTCTTGAATACTTTTGAACTAACAGATATTTTGTGCACTATTTCTAGGTTTCTATCGAAATAAAAAAAAATATTTGGAAAAATAAGTTCAGTATACGCCTCCAAAAATCTGCCTTTTTGCACAAATTTTACCTGAACTTTGACCGTTCATAAAGTACTCATAAATTGTAAAAATAAAAAAAACATTTCGATAAAACCTCGCAAATATAATGAAAATTTTAAATAAAAAGCATTTATTTCACAAACGTGTAAGGCTTACTGACAAAAACGTATATCTTGGAACAAGTTTTATGAAATTCCCGTTCCCTATGAATAGTTAATATTCGTTCAATGGATAGTTATCTAATAATAATACTAATTTCATTCAATATAGTGCAAACCGTGCCCTAGGGTGCTATCTCTCTCTTTTTAGTTTGCTTTTTTTTTCTGGCATTTCCCTGGATGAAAAAACAAGCTTTTCGAACTATGCTCGCGTTGACGACAGAGCCGCCGGGAAGGGCCGCCTTAACAACCGTAGCACCGTCGCACAGCACGCGTCCGAACAAGTTGAAAACAAACGCCAAAATGAACTGCGCTAGTTCGACCACGCAGAGCGAATTGTTAGCGCGCTAAAACCCTTTGATGTACCGTCACCCGCGCGATAACACGGTACAGATATATACAGTATTGTATCTTCATACAAACGGTCGGAACGCAAGTTATACCTACGCGCCTCCAAGGTCAGCATAGACTTGTTCCGTAACTCGGCGTACAAACAGTCGCGGATGCAGTGGCGTAGCATAGGTCACTAGCACCCGGTGCGGATTCCAAATTTGCCGCCCTCTTATTTTTGTAATCCATTATAAAAAATTTGGGCATGGTAAAAAGAGTACTTTTATTAGTTTTATTGAATGAGTTATTAAATTGAAATTTTTTTTTCTAAATTTTAATTTTTTTTCTAACTGCCACCTCCGCAGCGCCGCCCCCGGCAAAGTGCCGCCCGGTGCGGACCGCACCCTCCGCCCCCCCCCCATGCTACGCCACTGCGCGGATGCGCCGCAGTGGCGAGTTTTCATATTCAAGTTTTAATAGGTAAGTATTCCCCTTTCACATATGCTTCGGCCGCACTTGTGCCTATCGTCCCGAAGCAATTCTAGGCTAATCTTCGTACCTTTTGTACACTAAAAAGTTATCGCGATAAAGCGCTGCTCACACTAGCGGCTTCGTTATTTTTCACGAACTATCTGGCAATAATCCAAGATGGCGTCATCTAAATGTTTTAAATATGGACGACGACTTTCTTTTCTTTAACATGTGTGCTAACAATCACATAATGCATTTATTGAAACCTAAAAAGAAACCCAAAAAGAAAAAGTTAAAAATTTTAACACAATTTTATCGTTACACTCCATTTTTACGCATTAACAACCGTGGCACCGTCGCACAGCACGCGTCCAAACAAGTTGAAAACTAACGTCAAAATGAACAACGCAAGTGTGACCACGCAGAGCGAATTGTTAGCTTGTATAAATCCTTTGATGTATGAATATTCGGGACGATACCCGATAACGGCCGGACACATTTGCGTATATCGTGTAATAGCACGAAGTTTCGTGGCGATAGGCGCAAGTGCGGCCCAAGCATTAGCGTCACCAACCACTATCGCACCGTACGACATAGACCTAAGATTTTATTCCTTACGACTACCGCATTTAATTATAGAGTAACCCCCCAGGGCTCTACTTTCTTTTTCTCGAAGCGCTTCGTCCTATTTTTAACCTACTTCCAAAAAAGAGGAGGTTACCAATTCCTTGCGATATTTTATGTTGTTTTTTTAGGGTTCCGTACAAAAAATGAAAGAAAAAAAAGGAAATCATAAAGGATCACTCGCGCAGTCGTACGTCTGTCTGTCCGTCCGTCTGTCACAGCCTCACAGGCAATTTGCTCCGAATCTACTGGACCAAAATGAGGTGTTTGGTAGGATGATATTATTGCATGACCCAAACACAGATGTGCAATGTAAATATTTTTTTTAAATAAGGGTCATTTTCGGGGCCAAATTAGGTAATTAAAAAAAAAGTCTTGCTCCTTACTATACCATATATCAAATGAAAGGGGTCGTTATGAGGATCTCAAATATATTTTTTTGTCATTATTGTAAAATTAATAGTTGTTTGATTTTATTAATGAACGGAGACGAAAATGAACGACATTTTCATACAAAAGTGTTCGGCCGGCCCGGCAATTTGTAAGAAAATGTCGATTTTTCTTCGAGTTTCAAGCATTGGTCCTATAGGAAAAGTTGTTCATATTGACGGTCTGAGTTGCTCCTTCAAGGATCGGACAGGGTTTTTGTTACATATTGTATTTGGACTAGAGATGGGTCGGGGTTATTGCCCAGTGGGCGAAAACTAGGGTCGAATGGGCCGAAATGATTTTTGCCCGATGTACGCCCGATAAACGTCCTTTTGCTGGGCTGAAAAACTTACGCATATTAGAATAATTTTCTCTTGACGTATGAACTATAAGTGATAGTATACTGTCTAGAAATGGATAATAAACCTTTTAGGATGAGATATCATTGGTGTTAGCTAGGGGTCTACTCTTGCCTGACTAAGCAACTCTAAAAAAAGTCACTAGCTTAGGTATGAAACTCAGTGTAGGTATGCGATCATGGTAGGTAGTTAGTGGTTTCGTTTTTTCAGGAAGTGATGATAAAGCCTACTTAGCTCATCTGTTTAAGAATACTTTGGGAGATTGATTCGCAGCAGGAGGAGAACAGTGACACCACCGAACTAAAGCAAACCATTGAAGACTTCAAATCAGAAATGAATGTCCGTGACCAAGAGCTACTCCGTAACGACGTTGAAATCGCAGGTATCGCTGAGGATAAAAATGAGCGTGGCCTCCATTTAATACTCGCTGTAAGTAAAAAACTGGGGATCCCGTTAGAAGACAAAGACGTCGTGAGCGTGGAACGAGTAGGCCACGTGCGCACAGCATCACGGGATGGGGCAGCTACTGTTGCTGGGCGCCCGCGCCCCCTGGTGGTGCGGTTAACGCGACGTACGTTGCGTAATGATCTTCTGGCTGCGGCGCGAGTTCGGCGTGATGTTAACACCGCTGGCATGGGGCTCAATTCGGAGCCCTAGCGCTTCTATGTGAATGAACGACTGACAGCAACAAACAGACAACTATTTTTCAAAGCTCGTGAGGCTGCAACCCGTGAGCAGTGGAAATTTGTGTGGACAAAAGATGGAAAAATTTTCACGAGAAAAGAACATGGATCGCCTTTATTCCGGCTGCGCTCGGACATAGATTTAAAAAATATTTTTTCAAAACGTTAATGTTTGCCCAATGTTTAATGAACGTTTTCATACATTATGTAAATGTTAGCTTTCAAATGATGTCTTATAGTATCTTGTCACAACTTATTTTTTTACCTACTACAGACTGTATTTTGTTTTCATCTTCTGATTTTAATAACTCTATTCTTATTAGTCTTTTTTATCCGCCACAGACACAGGTCTATCTTAAAAACTCATTTTTTTATTCATTCAATGGAACATTTTATAAACTAGCCTGCACGCACGAAAATGTCTCAATTCATTACTTAAATCTTAAATATGTGTCAGCTGTTATAATAATGACTAGCTGATGCCCGCGACTTCGTTCACGTGGACTTTATGACTCCGGCGTATAAATATAAATAAAAACTAATGAGAGAGAGAGAGAGAGAGAGAGAGAGAGAGAGAGAGAGAGAGAGAGAGAGAGAGACAGAGGGAGAAAGTACTTGTAACAGTGTTAGGAGTTAAAAGTCAATATTATTTTAATTCTTTCCTTCGGGAGCCAATATGAAAAGAGCTGAAGTGTTACTAACCCTGGAGAAAGCCACAATAAGTAGGCCATGCGAAAAACCAGTCCTTAGATCGACATCAGCAGCTTTAAGCCTCTAAAACTGTGACTTATTTTCATAGCAAAGCAAGTTAACATATGGAACTGTGTATTTTCAAAAGGAAAATTGTTGGGGATGAGTGGCATACGCGGAATAAGTTTCACTGGCATCACTCACTTACTGTGAGCTTTAAGTGTCTCAGCAGACTATGCCGAAGTTTAGTGGCTAAAGTTCAGTGTCTAAAGTTCGGTAGGGATGACACACTAAATAAGCTGAAGTTCAGCTGCTGAAGTTCGGTGGAAACGCCGGACAGTAGTGATGTGCCGATATGATAATTTAATCTTCCGTCTTTGGCGCGTCTGCGGCGAACGGAAGAGGGAATGGAAGTGGAAGAGGGAACGGGAACGGGAACGGGAGCGGAAGCGGCAGCGGTGGCGGCAGCAGCGGCGGCGTCGGCGGTGGCGGAGGCGTCGGCAGCGGCGGCGGAGGAGTCGGCGGCGGCGGCGGTGGCAGCAGCGGCAGCGGCGGCGGCGGAAGCGGCGGCGGCGACGTCGGCGGCAGCGGCGGCGGCGGCGGCGGCGGCGGCGGCGGCGGCGGCAGCGGCGGCGGCGGAGGAATGTGCGGCGGCGGCGTCGGCGGAAGCGGCGGCGGCGGCGTCGGCGGCGGCGGCGGCGGCGGCGGCGGCGGCGGCGGCGGCGGCGGCGGCGGCGGCGGCGGCGGCGGCGTCGGCGGCGGCGGCGGCGGCGGCGGCAGCGGCGACGGTGGCGGAAGGTGCGGCGGCGGTGTCGGCGGAAGCGGTGGCGGCGGCGGGAGCGGGAGAGGGAGCGGGAGCGGGAGCAGGAGTGGGAGCGGAAGTGGGAGCGGGAGCGGAACGGGTACGGGTACGGGTACAGGTACGGGTACGGGTACGGGTACGGGTACGGGTACGGGTACGGGTACGGGTACGGGTACGGGTACGGGTACGGGTACGGGTACGGGTACGGGTACGGGTACGGGTACGGGTACGGGTACGGGTACGGGTACGGGTACGGGTACGGGTACGGGTACGGGTACGGGTACGGATACGGGTACGGATACGGGTACGGGTACGGGTACGGGTACGGGTACAGGTCCGATTCAGGCAAAAGCATCGGAAGTTCGGCGTTATGTGTTGCTAGTAATGCAAATAACATTGCAGGCATGCATTGGCTGTAATTCTGCCGCTGAACTTCGGCATACAGTGCTGAGACATTAAGTTGGGTTCCGTTACACAGTTTCGGCGGAGTCAAATTTCGCATCAGCATTATTGGCCCTCCGACATTAAGACTTATTTTGTGAGCCGTGAGTCCATTTGCTGCAAGTGAATTAAGAAACTCAACTGGATAATTGGTGGCGTCGTCAACAACACTATCCAAGAAATCTAAATATATATCTAAATATATATAACTCAAAGGTGACTGACTGACTGACATAGTGATCTATCAACGCACAGTCCAAACCACTGGACGGATCGGGCTGAAATTTGGCATGCAGGTAGATGTTATGACGTAGGCATCCGCTAAGAAAGGATTTTGATCAATTCTACCCCCAAGGGGATAAAATAGGGGATGAAAGTTTGTATGAAACTTTGTCAATTTTAAACCGATCGGGCTGAGACTTTGCATGCATAAAGCTACTACGACGTAGGCATCCCCTAAGAAAGGATTTTGATAAATTACACCCCTACGCGAGCGAAGCCGCGGGCACAAGCTAGTTAACAATAATTTGCGTCATAAGTTCTTTATTAATTGATTTTTAATTTTTTTGGTGTCAATATGGCGCGTTCACATAACCAAGAATTTTCTGGTGTGTTATGCTCTGAAGGTCCGCAAATACTGAAATTATAAGTTCTACTTCGGACGAAACAACTTTTTTTTTGAAAAAATTTCAATGTACAGACACATTTTTTTACTCTTTTATTATAGTATACATTTAGTATGTTTTTGTTCAGCGGCAACAAAAAACATCATCTATAAAAATTTCAACTGTCTAGCTATAATGGTTAATGAGATACAGCCTGGTGACAGACAGACAGACAAACAGTCGGACGGTCTAATTAATAGGGTCCCGTTTCTACCCTACCCTATGGAACCCTAAAAATCGAATAAAATAAGTATTTATCGGGGGCTCCCATACTACAAACGTGATTTTTCATAGATGGTACGGAACTCTTCGCGCGCGTCCGACTCGCGCTTGGCCAGTTGTATTATAACTCAACAAAAAGTTCTCATCAGACTTAACAACTTTTGCTAAGGCGGCATTTTAATATATCTTATAGTTTAGCTGGACCATTATAGTTCTGCATCATGTGTTCCATTTTCCAAAACCAATTATAGCCTATATGTTGCCCAGGCTTCACAGCTATATCACAAAAAAAGTTTCATTCGAATCCGTCCAGTATTTCCGGAGATTAGCGTGTACAAACAGACAAACAGACAAACAGACAGACATTTTTTTTTTATTTTCTTACTCTATTACTATATCTCCATCGCGCCAAATATTTTTTTTTGAAAAATTTTCAATGTACAGACACATTTTTTTTACTCTTTTATTATAGTATAGATAACACAAACACATCTTCTAGCTATTGCGAGCCCTATTGTTTAGCTTGTTACATATGGATTCCCTACACAGCCTTTACGAAACAATCAACACATTGCTCAATCTTCTTGAAACCGAAATGCTGACATCGTGTGACTGCAGGTGCGGATGACGAATCCTCGATGGGAAAACGTGAACAAGTGTCGGGGCCTGTCTTGCTTCAATCGCGGAAGCGACCGGACATTTTAGATATAATATTAATTTAAGTCATAATCATTGTGATTGCAGAATAAATCCCTATTCTTATAAATTGTAGTTTTTAAAAAGAACCCTCCTGCGTCCGGAAACGTAACTGGCGCAGTCGGTAGGATAGTCGCGTTGCGTGTTCTAGTGTCGGATTACGCGTACAGTCGAATCGCCGGCTTATCGACTATCCTCGAACCTACGACCGGCCGCGGGAGTTCCTGAGTCGACATCATCCAGACATCGATGGGTCAAGTAAGAATGCAGATTGCCACGATACTGTGAGTAGTTGCACTATTCCTTTTTGGTTGTTTTCCTATCTATATCCTGCCAATCCCGAAAATCGTTTTGGTTAGTATAGGTAGAAGGCTTTTTAGATATATAAGTACAAGTGTTAAAGAATATTTAAAATAAATAAAGTGAAATAAAATAAAAGTATATAAGGAAATTTTTATAAAAGATTTTTTAGTTAGAAGTGTAATAAAAAGATTTCAAAATTTTTCACCCAAGTAGTTATAGGGGTGATAAACCCAGTTCTTCGCGCAATCGCGATAGTTATAGAGAAAATCGTTTTCATAAAGATTTATTGCTAAGTTTAGAAGGAATAGAAGAAGTAGACGAAATGCCTGACGAAAATAGTACTGGTGTGCCTCAAAATCAGGAATCAAGACCTAATTTGACAGATCAAATTTGGAAGGCTTTGAGATTAGTTCCCGAGTTCGATGGTAATTCACATGTTTTGATCAGATTTCTTTCAATCTGCGACCAAATTGTTATCACTTATGTCAATCCAGCTCCTGGAAATGAGTTAAAAAATGCATCCGTATTAAATGGAATTCTGAACAAAATCACTGGGCGCGCTGCAACTACTTTGGCAGCTAATGGAATTCCGCATGACTGGAATGGCATAAGAAATGCTTTGATAAATTCATTTTCAGATCATAGGGATGAATCAGCACTTTACACTGATTTGTCGTCCTTATCACAGGGCAATGATACACCACATGTTTTCTACGAACGTGTCCAGACTCTGCTCAGTACTATAATGACTTATGTCGAGCTACATGAATCGATTTCTACTACAATAGAGGCCAAGCGCACCCTTTATAAAAAATTTGCCTTACAGTCTTACTTGAGAGGCCTACACGAGCCCCTTGGCTCGAGGATTCGATCCATGCGGCCCGAAACCCTAGAAAAAGCATTAGAATTTGCCCAAGAAGAATTAAATGTGCTTTATTTACAGCAGAAAAATGATCGCTTTCCTATGTCTAAGAGGTTAGCTCAATTTAATACTGGATTTAATTTATCGCCTTTGAATCTTAATATGCCACATACATTACCTGCTAATCAATTAATACCTAGGCAATTTGGCTACCCCGCGTCTACTGTTCCTATTTATCAAAATAGACCTAGCTCTGGACCTTTGCAGCAAGTTGCTAATAAAACGCAAAATATGAATATATCAATTTACCCCTAGACCTTATCAGTTTCAAAATTTTGCCCCTCAAGGAAATGTTAATAGATTCTCACCACCCAACCAAGGCCAAAATTTTGGTTTCCAAGGTCAAAACTTCGGTTTCCAAGGTCCAAGACTTTCAAGGACACAACAAATTATGCGAGCCTTGCCCAGGTCTAATATGACTACTGGTTTTAGAATTCCTCCTCGCCCGTTCTTCCAACGGCCTGTTCAAAATGCTCCTACCCCTATGAGTGGTATAAGTCACCCCGTTGCACGTATTTTACCCTTAACGCCTCAGAACCCGCAAGTTAACATGAATGAATTTTTTGACTCGTATTACCAAGATGAGTACTATCCCCTGGACTACGACTATGAACAGTACGTAGGACAAGACGAGTACATAGACTATGATCAGTATACGAACTATGACTCATACTCGACTCCAGCCGTTGACGCAGACGTGTCTATTTCTGATGAGAAAGAAAAGTCTGAAACCGAGGAAAGTAAGCAACAAAATTTTTCCATGAAGCCTCAGATGACGTCCCCAAAATAGAAATACATATACAAGATAAAAAGCAACTTCCTTATATTCAAATATCAAACCCACCTCTTAAACTCTTAATAGATACCGAAGCTAATAAATCGTTTATAAGCCCGGAGGCTGTTGAAATGTTTTTTTCTAATTTTCCTATTAACTACGACCCTTTCATAGTATCAAATGTTCATGCCACTGTAAAAAATCATTATTCTGTAACTATTCCCTGTTTTCCGGAATTTAGGGAACGGCAATCTATTAAATTATTCATCTATCGTTTTCATAAATACTTTGATGGTTTAATTGGTTTAGATTTATTAAAGGATTGGCATTCAACCATAGACCTTAGGTCACAAGTGTTGAGGACGCGTTTTGCTAATAACCCTATTCACATGTATGAGTCACCGAGCGTTAACTTACTCGAGACGATAATACCTGCCGAGTCGAGCCAGATTGTTAAGGTGCCGACAGACGTGACGACTGGTGATATTTGCATAGACCATCAAACTATGTGTGACTGTTATATAATGGACTGTATATCTTCTGCTGAAAATGGTTTTGCATATGTAGAGATTTTCAACCCTTATCCGAATGATATAAAGTTTAAAATTACAGAACCTATACACGCGTATTTATTTAATGAACAGGTTACATCTGGCGTCGCCTTAAGTAGTGATAAGAGCGCGAGGACTCGAGAAGTCTTATCTCGTTTGCGTACAGCACATATGAACGAAGAGGAGAGAGCTAATTTGATTGAACTTTGTAGGCAATATTCCGATATATTTTATTTAGAAAACGAAGCGTTAACTTTTACTAGCAAAATTAAACATAGAATTCATACCACTGATGAGGCCCCCGTTTTTAGTAAAACATATAGGTATCCATACGTACATAGACAGGAAGTACAAAGCCAAATCGAGAAAATGTTAGATCAGGGTATTATTAGGCCGTCTATCTCCGCATGGAATGCACCTATATGGATCGTACCAAAAAAATCTGACGCGTCTGGCAAAGTTAAGTGGAGGTTAGTAGTAGACTTCAGGAAATTGAACGAAAAGACAGTTGATGATAAATACCCGATTCCTAACATAGCGGACATCCTAGATAAGCTAGGCAAGTGTCAGTATTTTAGCTCAATAGACTTAGCGAGTGGATTTTTTCAAGTAGAGATGCATCCTGACGATATACATAAGACTGCATTTAGCGTAGCAGACGGTAACGGACATTTTGAATTTTTGAGAATGCCTATGGGGTTAAAGAATAGTCCAGCGACCTTCCAAAGGGTCATGGATAACGTTCTACGAGGCCTACAAAACGTTATCTGTACGGTCTATTTAGATGATATTTTGGTGTTCTCTACGTCTCTCCAGGAACATATGACCAACCTCAAGAAAATCTTTGATAGGCTCAGAGAAAGTAATTTTAAAATTCAGCTCGATAAGTCCGAATTTCTCAAACATGAAACCCCGTATTTAGGTCACGTTATAACGCCAGACGGTGTAAAACCTAATCCGGATAAAATAGCGGCCATTGTAAAATACCCTGTCCCAAGGACAACGAAACAAATCAAGGGATTTCTAGGACTCTTGGGGTATTATCGGCGCTTCATACCTGGTTTTGCCAGATTAACTAAACCTTTAACCGCTTGCCTGAAAAAGGGAGCAAGAATCCAACTTTCCCCTGACTACATAAAATGTTTCAATCATTGCAAAACTCTATTGACAAACGACCCTATTCTTCAATATCCCGATTTTTCAAAAGATTTCATTTTAACCACTGACGCATCTAACGTCGCTCTGGGAGCAGTTCTCTCACAGGGAACCATAGGATCCGATAGACCTGTGGCCTATGCGTCAAGGACACTAAATGCCAGTGAAATGAACTATTCAACCATAGAAAAAGAATTGCTGGCAATAGCCTGGTCTACTAAATATTTTAGGCCATACCTTTTCGGTCGAAAATTCATAATTGTCACTGACCACAAGCCCCTACAATGGCTCCTAAATTTGAAAGAACCTAACTCATGACTTACTCGCTGGAGGCTTAAATTGTCCGAGTTCAATTTTAAAATTGTGTATAAAAAGGGGAAGGCTAATACTAATGCAGATGCTCTGTCGCGCATAGAAATTCATAACGAGGAACTAGACTCTATTATAGTTAATATTAGCTCTGAATCTTCCTCAAGACGCTCCTCTATTTCTACAGTTACTGCACCAGATGACAGGCCTATTATAAGTCAGTCTTCCACGGATACAGCACCTAGCCAAAGACCACTAAGTAGTACAGGATCTCTTGACCAAATTAATGACTTAAACGTAGTACCTGACCATGAACAAGAAAATAACTTACCTTCTGTAACTGCGCATACTAGTGCAGAAAATCCTGTCCTTGAAATACCAATAACAGACGACCCTTTAAATAAGTTTAAACGGCAATTAGTTTTAAAAATTACAGATAGAACAATTCCTAAAACTAAAATAGTGAAACCATTTGACACCTTTAAAAAAACAATTGTGCACGTATCTGAAAATAATTTAGAACAAGACCTGATCTCTGTAATAAAGAAACATATAGATCCTAAATTTCGTACAGGTATATTAGTTCACCCTATTGATAAAATGTTTAATATTGTCCCTATTCTTCAAAGAAATTTAAAAAATGCGTCAATTAAATTAATATTGGTAAAAAGAGAAGTTCAAGACATAAATGACTATTTAAATCAACAAGATATAATTTCAAAGTATCATGACGGTAAAACTAATCACAGAGGTATCAATGAAACTTATCTTTCTCTCTCACAACGTTATTTTTGGCCTAAATTAAAAGAATCTATAACCTCTTTTATTAACGAATGCCCTATATGTAACCGCGCAAAATACGACCGTGTACCAATACGACCTAAATTTCAAATAGTTCCTCCTCCCTCCAAACCATTCGAACAGATGCATGCAGACGTACTTACTATAGAACAAGACAAATACTTTACAATTATAGATTCATTTTCTAAATATGCTCAGGCCTACCGTTAACCTGATTGCACAGCCCCTAATATAGTAAAATCACTTATGATGTTCAGTACCCATCATGGCTTTCCTATGTCTATTACTACCGACCAGGGAACTGAGTTCACTAATCAAGTAGTTAACGAATTCCTAAAATTACATAAAATTAATCACCATACGACAGCTGCCCATACACCAAATGAGAATGGCATGATAGAAAGGTTCCATTCCACTCTCCTGGAACATTTGAGGCTATTGAGAATACAGCATAAAAATGAGCCTGCTTATAACTTAGTACCCTATGCTTTAATTGCTTACAATAGTTCTATACATAGCCTGACAAAATGCAGACCTTTTGATTTAATATCAGGTCACTTTGACCCTAGGGACCCGACAGACCTTGACCTTACTGAAAGACTATTTCAACAGTATTTACAAGACCACAAAGACAAAATGGAGATAGTATATAAAATTATTCATGACGAATCTCATTCAAATCGCACGGGTATTATGACTAGACGTAATCTTGACAGGGAACCTCAAGTTAACTATGACGAAAACCAAGACGTACATATAAAAAATCCTTCGGCATCCAGGCAAAAATTAGCTTCCCGTTATACACACGATAATGTAGTATCTAACTTACCAATCCATATATATAAGTCAAGGAAACGGGGTTTAGTTGCGAAAAATAAACTAAAACGGGAAAAGAAAACTAAACCTCCCGACTTGTTACAGGACGGTAATACTCGTGATGACCAGCAGCACCTTTCAAGCCAACCTTCAACCAGCAAGTGACATACGACTTGACTCCTTATCCGACGGACCCGGTATCCTACCTTTTAAATTAGGATTTGCTAAGATTATTTCGCACGATCATACATTTTTGCAAGAGGTAGAACTAGACAAAATTCAGGGACAAGTAGACCTAGTACGGACTCAATTGACTGAGACTTCTAACAAAATCTCAAATTACAATTTCGCTCTTTTTAAAAGCCGAATAGTAAATCTGTTAAAGAAGCTCGCTAAAACCACCCAACAAATAGATTCTTTTAAACCGAGGCGAGTGAGGCGCGGTCTTGTTAACCCTTTAGGTACGTTCATCAAAAGTATTACAGGAAACTTAGATCATAACGATGCCCTAAGATTTGAAAATGCTATTCAAATTTTACAAAAAAATGATCAGGAATTTTCTACTAGTTTCAATAAGCATATTAGCATATATAATAATTTAACTAATCAGCAAACTCAAATCCTTACTAATTTGACTATTAATCAAAAGAGATTAGAGACAGTTATTGCACATTTTATTAACACTTCTGATTACAGTAAAGATATACTACACCGATATGCTCAAATATCACAGATATTTGACATATTGAGCGAAAACGCTCAAGATTTATTTCTTGAGATATCTAGGTTAGAAAATATAGTAGCTTTTAGTCGCACAAGTACTATGCACCATTCTATATTATCCATTAGCGATATCAGTAATATGATAAGCAAATTAAAGCAACTCTATGGCACAAATTCTATTCTAAATTTGGACATCAGGCATTATTACGATATAATTAGACTAGGATCGTATTTTATAGATGATAGAGTAGTTATTGTTTTTTATTTTCCCATCTTGTATTCTACAACCTATATCCTTTATAGACTTTGTCCTGTGCCTAATAAGCATTCCGAGACTATCATTCCACCATCCCCATATATTGCAACCAATTCAAAGGAATTCGTGTACATGGAGGCAGAATGCCCGAAGTTCGAAACGTGGTACATCTGCCAGCAGAAAACCATCCATCAATCCCGGAGTCAGCGCGACTGTATTTCCAGTCTGATACATGAGCAAGAATTGACATCATCCTGTCATCCTGTACCGGTTACACTTATCAAGGAAGCTCTTTTGGAACTCGATAGCCAGCATTACATCATATCATTCCCAGTGAAGACCCGAGTCCAGATATCTTGTGGGCACGAAGAATACCGAATCCTGAACGGCAGTCTCCTGGCGACCATTCCCAGAAATTGCAGTATAAGAACACCTGAATTCACGATAATTAACGCCGACGATAAAGTACGCGGACACGCTGTGGAAATAACATCATTCTCACGACTAAATTCGACGAAACCGATGACTCATTTCAATCTGACTACAATTGACTTGGATACATTGCACAATTTACAACACCAAGTACTCATGGAACTTCCCACGAAGATGGATACCACGGAGCTTGCAAGCATATACCACACGACGATACCTATTTACCTCATAATAATATCAGGTGCAGCTGCACTTATCTTCCTGTTCTTTTATCGCCGAGCGAACATCGCAAAATCAACTCAAACTGACATCAAATTAACTGCGGTGAGACCTGAAAGCAGCATCAAGTCTATGCAAGAGCACAGAGCCGCAACATTTGCATTAAACATTAGCAAATAGTTGCTGATCTAGGAGGGGAGGTGTTACATATGGATTCCCTACACAGCCTTTACGAAACAATCAACACATTGCTCAATCTTCTTGAAACCGAAATGCTGACATCGTGTGACTGCAGGTGCGGATGACGAATCCTCGATGGGAAAACGTGAACAAGTGTCGGGGCCTGTCTTGCTTCAATCGCGGAAGCGACCGGACATTTTAGATATAATATTAATTTAAGTCATAATCATTGTGATTGCAGAATAAATCCCTATTCTTATAAATTGTAGTTTTTAAAAAGAACCCTCCTGCGTCCGGAAACGTAACTAGCTCTCTTAAATTATTTATCTTATGTAGATTTGCGTCATATTTTATTTACAATTATATTACTATTTAAGGACTTACGACACATAACTATTCTATGCCTGTTTCTTTTACACTGTAAATACAGTCAGTTATTATATTCCTATATAATTCAACATATCAAACAAAAATACCTATCTTTAGGTCTTCTTAACCCCGGCTCACTAGGCAACCACCATGAGGAATTCTTTGTTGCTCTAGACCGCCACTCTGTTGACATAATGGCCATCAACGAAACCTGGCTCATGGTCGGTGAAGAGGCGCGCGCACCTTCGCCGCCGGGTTACAAACTTCTACACACGCCCCGTTCTGACGGGTGGCGCACCCGAGGTGGAGGCGTCGGGTTTTATGTGCGGCGTGGTATTCGTGCGCGCCAACTCACCCACCCTCATGTGGATTCAGTCGACCAAATGTGGCTTATTGTTAATATTAACGGCATCAAACTGGAAGTTGGAACTGCTTATCATCCTCCTTGGCAAAATGTTGACCTTGTAATTGATGCACTAACGGATTCTATCTCCTCTTTTTCATCAGTTGATCATATTATTCTCCTTGGTGACTTTAGTGTTGATTTTTTAAAACCAGTCGACAGTAAAACAAAAAAGTTTCAGGAATTTTTGAGCAGTTTAAATCTACAACAGTTTACAGATGGGCCAACTCACTTTACTGATCATTCCGCAACGTCAATCGATCTTATATGTTCTAGTATTATGGTTTCAAACATACAGATAGATCACATCCCTGCACTCAGTAAACATGCTTTCGTTTCTTGTCAACTTAAAATTAAGAAAGAAAAAGTTCCACCATTTTACATAACTGGTCGATCGTTGAAAGATATTGATCACGAAAAGTTTAATGACGTAGTGAAAAGCATTTCATGGAATCTTTTGATATCAGATGACGTGAACAACATGGTCAACAGTTTTAATGCTTACATATTAATACTATTTGATCAAAATGCTCCTATTAAACAAAACTTCATAAGAAATCGATCTTTACCTTGGATCACTTACAACATTAAACAAATGATGAAATTTCGTGACAAAGCATTCCGAAAAAGTAAAAAAACAGGTTTAGATAAACATAAAATATATTACAAAGATCTCAAAAGTTCTGTTTCCTCTGCAATTCATAGTGAAAAAGTTGCCTTCTTTCAACACCACATAAACTTGCATTCAAATAATAGCCGTATATTGTGGAAAAATATTAAGAAAAACATTGCCGACTTTAAAAAGAAAGAACATGAATTGCCACCTCATCTATGTCAGCCTGATCTTATTAACACTCACTTTCTTACATTACCTGGTAGAGCCGAAGTACAACTTTCTGATCTCACATATTATGAGTGTCATCGGTTTGGTAACGATACTTTCAAATTCCAACCTGTTAGTGAAATTACAGTTCTCAAAATTATACAGTCCATCAAATCGAATGCTATCGGTATGGACGGCATATCTCTCGATATGATTTTACTGACTCTTCCTCACACACTTCCTTTAATTACAGAAATAGTTAATAGATCCCTTATTTCCGGAGTATTTCCTGAAGCTTGGAAGGAAGCAATCGTTAAACCTCTTCCCATAACCCCAAACCCAACAAACTTATATTGGCGTCGAAGAAAATTGACGCAAAGTTTTAATTTGTTTTCTTTGGTGTATCAATTATATAATTGTGATTCGACTAATCTGTGTTTGCTTTCACTTAAAAGACTTGCGACCTATAAGTATCGTCCCATTCATGTCCAAAATAGTTGAGAAAGCCGCTTGCGAGCAACTTACTGCATATCTGGAATGCAATAACATCTTGCCCCCTAAACAATCAGGATTCCGCAAAAGTCACAGTACAAACACTGCTTTACTTGATGTAGTAGATGACATACTTAGTGCACAAGATAATGGAGAGGAACCATTTTATCACTATTAGATAACACTCGTGCATTTGATACCGTCAATGTTCCTTTATTACTTTTAAAACTTTCTTATTATGGTTTTGACCCTACAATAAAATGGCTTTCAGATTATCTGAGTTGCCGTACGCGGAAGGTTATACTTCAGGATCCCAATGGCTTCACCTTGTCATCGTCACCATCTTCAGTTACTAGAAGCGTCCCTCAGGGATCGATTCTGGGCCCGATATTGTTTCTTTTATATAGTGCAGATATCATAAATAATATCAAAAACTGTAAATATCATATTTATGCCGATGACCTCCAATTATACATTTCATTTATACCATCCGATTGTAATACTGCTGTAACCAAACTAAATGAAGATCTGAGCAGAATACATAATTGGACTGAACGTCACTCCCTTGTCCTAAATCCATATAAATCAAAATTTATGATATTAGGAACTAAGCATCAGGTAAATACTATTTTAGATTTTGACCCAAAAATAAATATAAACTGAAATCAACTTGAACGTGTAGACGAAGCCCGTAACATAGGTCTTGTGATGGACTCTCAGTTGCATTTTGAGAAACATTTACTAGATACAGTTAGAAACTGTTTTTATAGATTAAAAACTCTGTATAGAGTTCGAGACTATTTATCCGTTGACCTAAGTATAAAGCTTTGTGATAGTCTCATTCTTTCGAAACTGAATTATGGTGATACAGTGTTTCAGAGGAAAGTCTACTATTTCTACAGGAAAATTTCAATTTCTTATACAAATAAGAAGGAGTCTTGTTATTTATAATGCCAAACAAAAGAGTAGATAAATGATATGAGCGACGTAAAGTCATGTTGAGTAATTTGTGTTTATTGAGGAATGGGGTAATATGAGACCTTCTTGGTACTGGAAAACAGAATCTAACACAGGCATTTTGGCTCTTTGAATTAACTTTTTTGTAAGTGCGAGAAGACATTGCGTAGCTTCCCGAACGCTGCCCAACCGAGTCGAATTCGTCGAAAGACCTCTTCCTCGAAGCTGGAACTTCCTGCCTGGATCAATTGACCCAGGTAGATATACTCGTCTACAACTTCGAGTGCGGAGCTCCCAACAAATACAGGTAGGGGCGCGACATGGACATTCGACATTACTTTCGTTTTATCCATGTTCATTTTTAGGCCCACCTGTTCGGAAACTCGATTTAAGTCTCCGAGCATAGTACTTAAGTCTTCCATCGATTCTGCCATGACAACGATATCGTCGGCAAATCGAAGGTGAGTGATATACTCGCCATTAATGTTGATGCCAAATCCTTCCCATTCCAGAAGCTTGAAGGCATCTTCTAGTGCAACGGTGATCAGTCTCGGAGATATAACGTCTCCCTGTCTTACACCTCTTTGCAGTGGAATAGCCCTCGAACACTGCTCCTGTACTCGGACTGACATAGTGGCGTTACTGTATAAGCACTTCAACACTTCGATATACCGATGGTCAATACGGCATCGCTGGAGAGACTGAAGCACGGCCCATGTTTCGATCGAATCGAAGGCTTTTTCATAGTCCACGAACCCTAAGCATAACGGCCGGTTATACTCCCTCGTTGAAAACAACTTATATACGTGACTCAGAAGCGTGATAGGCCTATAGTTCTTCAATAGAGTGTTATCTCCCTTTTTGAAGAACAGGACCACCACGCCCCTGTTCCACGCTTCTGGCGTTACGCCCTCGAGCAGAACGAAATTAAAGAGCCTCTGAAGGACTTTCAGTAGCGGCGTTCCGCCCGCTTTCAGAAGCTCTGCTGTTATTCCATCCTCGCCCGGCGCCTTGTTATTTTTAAGCTGTTTAAGTGCCATCCTAATCTCGTACAGGCTGATGTCCGGGATATCTTCGGTATAGTGTCGGGTCAGCTTGGCTCTTGGGTCTTTAGCCATTTGTTCGCTGGGTTGAGAAACTGAGGTATATAGCTGTCCATAAAACCTCTCGATCTCCGCTAGAACCCCTTCCTTTGTCGACACCACGCCACCGTCCTCCGTCTTCAGCTTCATCAATCGGCTTTGCCCAACCGACATAGCCCTTGCGAACACTTTGGAGCCTTTGTTCTGCTCGATCGTCTCCTGAATACATTTTGTATTAAATGAGCGGATATCGTGACGCAAGGACTTTTGTATACGTCTATTGAGCAGCCGATATGATTCAGCATCTTCGGAGGTCTGCAGTGGCCTTGATCGTCGCTCTGCCATTAAGTCTAGGGTCTGAGCAGAGATTTTCTGAGGTTTTCGTTTGGGGCGGGACCTAAACACCTTCGATCCCGCCGCTTGGACAGCTTCTACAAACCCTTGGTTTATTTCGTCCACTGTAACGCAATCCTGGAGGCCTTCGAAGCGATTCGACAGTTCAAGCTGGAAGCCTTCGGAGTTTTCGATCTGGACCTGCGACGGTCGGAGCGTCGACTTCATCAGCCGCGACCTTTCGACTTTGAGATCAATATTCACGATGCCTCTTAATATTCGGTGATCGCTCCCGGTTTTGATCCGATTGATCACTGAGACATCGTTGAATATTCGTCTCTTCGTTGTTAGGATGAAGTCGATTTCGTTCTTAACAGGGGGCTGGTTCTTCTTTGCTGGACCTATCCAGGTCCACTTTCTTTGCGGCGGCTTCTTGAAGAAAGAGTTCATCGCAAAGAGTCCCTCTTGCTCCAAAAATTCAGCCAGCCTACGTCCCCTGTTATTTCGCACTCCGTATCCGAAGTTTGCAAGCCTAAGCCCTCCATCGCCTCGCTTGCCCAGTTTTGCGTTGAAATCCCCCATAACAACCGTAAAATAGGTTTCAGAAGTATGTATGGCCCTACTGATGTCCTCATACACTTTATCCACCTCTTCATCGGAGTGATCCTCAGTTGGCATATATACCTGTATGACCTTCAGCGAGTATCTTTTAGATACTCTGAGTATCAGGTATATTACCCTGCTTGAAACACTCTCGATGGTTGTGACGTTGTTAATGAGGGACTTGTGGACGAGAAACCCGACACCATGCTGGGATTTCTTTTTGTCTTCTTCCCGGTGATAGAGTAGGTTACCAGACTTTAGGGTTGTCGTTCCCTCGCCCTCTCTTCGGACTTCAGACAACCCCACAATGTCCCACCGTAACCTACTCATTTCTTCTTCCACCTCAGCTAGTTTCTCGTCAGTCCTCAATGTGCGGACGTTCTGTGTTACCAGGGCCAGTCGTCGACGGGAGTGGTAGCCGGATCTCCGCCGGAGATTCTTAGCACCCCCTGCCCCGCCGTTACCATGACCGCTACCGGAGCCAGGAATAGCGGGGCTGCCGGGGACTGGGGGCCTGGTCATATTTTGTACCTCCATTGGGGGGGTTTTTGCCATACTCGCCACGCTTGGCAGGCGGGTTGGCGAGCGCAGTATTGTGTCACGATTTAGCTTCCGACGCTGCTGCCCATCGGAAGCCTGTTTTGGTGTTCGTGATGAATGTAGATATCCTTTAGTCGCCTGTTACGACATCCATAGGAAGACTTGGAGTGGTCCTGTTCTACTCTGCCGGAAACCACGCGGCATCCGGAAACTACTTACTACTTACTATTAATCTGCACACTTGTATGACACTATATATTTACTATATTTTTTCCTATATATATATTTTTCTAATTTTCACCATACTTATATTTTTATTTCATATTTTCTAATATAGATATTTTCTGGACATTTATACTACGCATAGCATAGCTCAGTTGACCTTGTTTGTAAAGTTCAGTGAACGATTCTTTGTATAAAATTATGGTTCCACGGAAGACCAGTCCTGCTGTTTGCCTTAATTGGCGATCAGCAGCTTATGCTGAGTGGATATCACTTTCAGTGATAAAATGTTTTTTTACCAAGTGTTAGTTAATAATTTAGTATTATCGCAATATTAAAGATTTACTTGTAAGTTATTAAGTGTACATTATCTTATCATTGAATAAAGATTTTTTCTATTCTATTTCTTCTATTCTAACGTTTCTTATTCATACTATTCAAAGTCAATAATCGGCAACCAAAAAAAATTCTCTCTTTACCTCTATTATGTATGAATGCTCAAATGTTGACATTTAATGTCTTTTTATTTATTTTAATACATGAACGTCTTTGCACACCTCCCAGCAAAAAAATGATTATATGTCTAATACAATATATGATATGAAGCCTAATTTCAATGTAGGTTCACGTGTTGTGAAGCACGGCATCCGGTGTCTGCACCTGTTGCCTCACCACTCGATTTATTATGCATTTCTTACTAATTTTATTTTTTAAGAATTTGTTGTTGCCTAGATGATATCGCGGTGCAAGGCATTTTCTGCAAAATTGGTTTTCGCAAAAAAGGCCGTTTTGCTACGTCCCACTCCATCGCGGGGCAGACAGTGCCCAACAATATGGCCTACTAACCCAGAGGGTGGCAGCTCTCGGTACGGGAGCAGCAACCATGTTCGAAATTAGTGAGCGACTGTATGGCATTCCCCAAAGTAATATGGAAGACTATTCAATTTTCAACAATTTTCCAACATAATCTACATACCTACTTCCAGATTTTGCCGTTCTATGTCCAGGATGTGCAGCGCATCCCCGGATGCTGCTTCACGGCCCACAATTTTTATTTCATACAATTTTAACTTTGTTTATCAAAGTAAAATTTGATGCTGCGTAGGGCGGAGCAACATCCCCGGATCCGCCACGCCAAAGGCGGACGCTGGGTAGATTGCCAGGTCAGAAATACGCTGTTCCTGACCTCGCAATAGCGTCCCACCTTTTCCTCACCACGCATTCGCTGCTGAAGGCATTGTGCTCGGTCTGCGACCACTTTGCCTTCACGCAGTTACAGTATGAGTGCGCGGACCCCACCTTCCAGCCTGTGCACTCTGTCCTCCGGTGTAGACCCCTGCAGTGCCTGCACACGTCTTCCCCCTCCGTGCAGTACCGTCTGCTGTGGCCGTAGCCCAAACAGCGCGAGCACTGCACCAAAAGGGACTCATCGGCAACCACTACCTGCTGGAGGTCCACCCGGAGGGTTCCGGCGTCCACCACCCTCCTCCACACAGCCGGAGCCGTGCTAAGGATGACGTGGCCGGTCTGCGGGTTCCGCGTCCTCTTCCGATACTTGACGATCACTCTGCTTTCCTCGTTGTCGAGGCCGCGAAAGATCCCGGGATTCTGGTTCCTCAGTGCCTTACAGTGTAGATTATTGCCGCTTCTTCTGCACTTACGCTTAGGAAGCCGCAATAAGCTTGTAAATTTAATAATCTGGTGTCAACAATTATTGTGAAATTAAAAGAAATTTTCAATTATCAAGTGAAGCAAATATCTAAAAAAAAACAATGATTTCTGACTTTTGACTTTGACTAAAACAAGATATTCGCATTGAATAGTTCTCGGAACCCATCCACCCATCAACTTGTTATAACATTTCCCACAAAATATCACGCCAGGATAGGCCCGTGTCACTCCCCGTTTAGGTATCGAAAATATACCTATATTATTACAATGCGTGCGGCGACCACTTCGAAGGGGAAAATTCAGTTACATGAATCGTATGTGTAGAGTAAAAAGAATGAAATTGGCTTGCAATGGATTTCTAGGTATCTAAACCAAGGGGTGAGGAGTTCTGACGTGAGCTATATTAAACCATAGCGCTAACAACATTAGGTAGATATTTCTTTGAATTTCTTTTCTTAGTAAGACTTTTGTACGTGAGTACTAGTACTTTTTCTGTGGTCGGGTATTTACCCTAATCTACCCGTTGTATGGGCACATATGAATTGGCAACTTCAAAGTTTATATTTTTTGCTGGCAAATTTTTGTAGACGTAATTAAATATTCAAATAAGCAAACAGACAAAAAATGCGATATCATTATACTATGAGCATCCTTTTACATACCTACATACAGAGTAAAATTATTTGACTGCTCATCGAACAGCCAAAACTACTGATTTCGGGGTAGGTCCCAGAACAAAAGATATTCGTATTAACAAGTTCTTCGATCCCTCATCAAATGGTTATTATATTTCCTACAAAATAGCATCCATTGGGTATCAATCTACCCGTTGTATGGGAACATACGAATTGAAAGGACATCATTGACGCGCGATGTCATATGTTACATAATAAATACCCCCAAAAAGCATAATCCTTTCTTAGCAGTCGGAACAAATTATTTTGCTGAAAATGCATAGTCTTGTATTATTTAATCGATAAATATAATTAAAGTAGTTATGTTTTACGTGTATGCTTGGGCCGGACCTGCGCCTATCGTCACGAAGCTTCGTGCTATTACACGATACACGCAAATGTGACCGGTTGTTATCGGGTATCGTCCCGAATATTCGGACTTCGTGTTAGTTATCGCGCGGGTGGCGATACATCAAAGGATTTATGCACGCTAACAATTCGCTCTGCGTGGTCGCACTTGCGTTGTTTTCATTTTGACGTTTGTTTTCAACTTGTTCAGACGCGTGCTGTGCGACGGTGCCACGGTTGTTAATGCGTAAAAATGGAGTGGAACGATAAAATTGTGTTAAAATTTTTAGCTTTTTCTTTCCAGGTTTCAATAAATGCATAATTGTTAGCACACATGTCAAAGAAAAGAAAGTCGTCGTCCTTCGTCCAAAACACGTAGATGACGCCATCTTGGATTTTTGCCAGGTAGCTCGTGAAAAATAACGAAGCCGCTAGTGTGACCAGCGCTTTATCGCAATAACTTTTTAATGTACAAAACGTACGGAGATTCGCCGCGAATTGCTTCGGGACGATAGGCACAAGTGCGGCCGAAACGAAACGAAACGCCCAGTGAAATGGACATTTACTGATCGTAAATGGTCGGATATCGGGCGTTTATTATTTTCGACTTTTAGCCCGGGCCGAAACCCATCTCTAATATGGACAAATTACACTGATTGAGCTAGCCCTAAAGTAAGTTCGAGACTTGTGTTATGGGATGATAACTCAACGATGCTATACTTTATAACAAATACCTACATTTATAGATCGACCGAAGACCCAGGACAATTTGGAAAAGGCCATTTTCCAACTTGCCCTGACCGGGAATCGAACCCGGAACCTATGAGTGGCGGACTAGCATGGTGAACACCACGCCACGGAGGTCGTCCTGTATATACTACTATTGTAGCGAGGGATAAAATATATTGGATTCCTCGGTATAGTTATCGATCCTAATGAAAGTTTTACCAAACATCTAGAAGAACAAACAAACACCAAAATCACGCAGACAGACACACAGACACGTCAAACTGCTAGTTAAAAATAAGTAATCCTACTTTCTACCATTATCAAAGAAAACAAACTGACGCAAATGATGGGGTTGTAAGTTGTAACCTCTTCTTTTGCGCCCCTCTCCCTCTAATGATAGTAGTACCTATACGTATAAAACTTTCAAGAAAAAAAACGCTAAGTTAGCTTTGTTAATTTAAGATACAGACCCGCCAAACTTATACAATATATTTTTGAAACATTTCGTTCATATAGTACATAATCGTTGTTTAACACCAACTTAGCTAAATTGGGTAGCAAATGTTAGTCTAGTTGACGAGTAAAAAATGGTGAAAAATGAAGATACTATTGATAAAAATATGCCAATATACTTGGTTATGCTAAGTAATAGCTAATTCGCTTGTCAAGTAATTTGAAAAAAGATCTAATTCGCAAACCTTTTCGAGGAATAGCCTCTAGGAGAAGCTTTCTCTAATCAGATTTTAAAATAAGGTCTTAGTTATTAAGATATTTGCAAAACTCCAAATGACCTTCATTTTCAAGCAAGGTCAACTTATTTGAGGAAGTGAAGTCACGATGAAGATTGGCAATTTCCGCTTTCAGTACTGTACTGTCTAATGAAGTACATATAATTCCATGGTACTGTCACTGTCATCTCCACAAAAATAATTTAAACGGGTGACATTGACAGATGACCATTGTCATTGTTTTTTTTTTGTGCAGGCATAGGAAAAATGTAAACTTTGATTGCTGGGTGTCGTCACTTCCGGTGCAAATTTTAAAATGATATAAAAAAATCCTGATAACACGTTAAACTTTTTTATTCAAATTACCTTCTTAAAATGGTCTATATTTTCTATTAAAACCAACTACAAAAATTTTAATTATTTAGTTGACAAGCCAAATAAATATTAACAAATAAAGATGAAAAAAAAAGTGTCTTGCGGCAAAATAAAAAAGTCCCTATCTCTTGGAACTCTTTTATGATTTTGATTTATTTGAAGAAAACGGATATTATTGAAAATTTTGTCTTGATCAGACAATAGATAACCCTTCAAACTATTTTATGAACTACTGTTTACACTTTAAATTGCTTTTCTACGCACATAAGCGAAAAACGGCTTTGGTTAAAGTGCGTAAAAAAGCTTCACGTTCTCACTTTAAACTGTATACAGTAGTTCAAAAAATAGTTTGAAGGGTCTAGGGCAGTCTTTCCCAAAGTAGGCGATAACGCCCCCTTGTGGGCGCTGGAGGCTTTAAGGGGGGCGGTAACGGGCCCAGAATAAAGTTGAGGGGCGCTGATGTGATTTAAGCTATGAGTGATTTATAACTTCAGCTATTTCATATTTTAAAATTCACTGAAATTAAAATCCTCTTACTACACAACATCCATGTATTAGTTCATATTTATATCCTTTTTTATTGTACAAATATAAACTAAAAATGTAATTAATATTTATTATTTTAATGCGTTCACAACGCTATTTATATCGTTAAAGGAATCAAACACTGAAAAAATTTCGTGTTTTAGTTTCGCAGGTGAGGTCCCCACTTCCGATACTCTTTATTATTGTAAAATTATAATATTATTGCTATTTTTTATTTAAAATTAACAATGTTGATTATTGTTATTTTTTTATAAAAGATACTCTAATATACTGGTGTATGTATTATTATTGCTCTCTCTTGTAAAAAAGTCTAGTTTAGAATATAGGTTGAATTACACTACAGGCAAGACAAATATGTGATTCAGGTTTTTATGGTGAAAAAAATGGGGGGCGCTACAAAATAACTGATTGTTTAAAGTGAGCGTTCGACAAAATAAGTTTGGGAACCTCTGGTCTAGGGTCTGATCAAAACAAAATTTTTAATGACATCTGTTTCCTTTGAAATGATTTATTTCAAACCAGAGCAGCACTTGACCACGAAAAATTCAGGAAGCCCCATAACGCTGATAGTAGGTCTCCGCGCGTCATTTTGGGCATATAATTTGAAAAGAAATAAAGAACATTAAATGAATATGTATTCTGAAACTTTTAGGAATTTATTTCGGTACGATTTCAATTTCTGTTTGAAAATAATTCCATGACGTCACCTGAGTCCGACGAATAATTTAACAATCTATTGTGTCTGCATTGTGGTAGATTTTTCAACAGTTCTTGAATTTTTGTCTTCATTGCAAAAAAATAAATAATAATGGTTAATTTTTTTGCGCTTGGTTGAGCCCTTCTTTTAATTTATAGGTACATACTTTACAAATCGTCAAAGTTTGAAAATTTTCAGGTGTAACATTTGGAGTGAAATGTGCGAGACTATCAGATGTCGTGCTCCAAGCGCGAGGCATACTTAATCGAAAATAAACATCTACAACCAAATTAAATTATGCGCAATACGCAAAGAGCAAAAAAATTTTTTAGGTTTGGTAATACGAGCAGTGGCTTTTTGTCGACGATATCCGAACGCTTGCGAATGGGCACGAAAATGTTAGTCGGATAGATTCGACGTTCGCGGTGAAAGGGATATCAACTTGTCGACTTGTCTATGTAAAATTATTGTAAGGCCCTCATTTTTAACCTGTAACTTCGTAACTACTCTAAACGTGGCCCGTCACGTACTTGGCCAGTTATTTTAATTAAAAATCAAATAAAATGTAAAAGATTTTATTAATATTTCAAACACATTTCACTATGTACAAATTACTTTGTAAAAATATTTATTCTTGTCTTAATATTTATTGATTTATTATCATAGGCAACACTTACAAAACATATAGAAAACATAATCATGAAACAAATTATTATGAAAAAATAGACATTTCATTATAAATTTATATGCAAATATAAGTACATAAAACATAATTATGCACTCGATTATGATGCACTTAGTTTAAATAAAATAATATTACATAATTCAACATAATCAAAAAATTAGTCGAATGGATTTCATTTTAGACATTCTATATTAGAAATAAGAATAACGCATGGCATAATCGAATACTAATAATAATAACTTTAATCGATCAGCCTACTCTCAACGCGACGAATAGAATGATCCGGAAAAAGAACACCACTGCACTGGTAAGAATATAAAAGTGAAATAATACCAGATGAGAGTAAAGAAAATAAAATGAATTCATCGCGAGTTAGAAAAAGAAACACGACAAACAAAGCTAAAGGGCGTGCACGATTGGATCATAAATATGACAGAAAATCGCATAACCGTAGCGTTTCGCTGTACAATACGCTAGACAGTACACGAAGTCTATTCTAGGAGCGAAGTAGAAAGCGCGGACAGAACGGTATATTCAGTCAGTCGCGCGGAAAGAGGCGGGATTGAGAAATTAGCGGCGCGGGCCCCAAGCGGCGGGCTGGGTTTGCGGGGCGGGGGCGGCGCGGGCCGCGCCCGGCATGGTGGGGAACTCGTGCGTGGACGCCGTGTCGGGCGCGCGCTGCTCCCACGGCCCGCCCGTCACCACGAACCCGGCGGGCGAAGGCCCGCTATGCGCGGCCGGCGGGGCGCTGGGCTCACCGGTCAAGTCGCCGAAGTCGCCCAGCGAGGGTGCCGCTGGTCGCTGGTAGCGGTCCACCACGTCTTGAAGCTGTTGGAATGCAAAGCATAAGTTAAATCATAATACCGTAGTCAGTAACTTTCATGTTTTTCACTTACTTTTGTTTTAATATATTTTCATTATTTTGCGACTAATTTAACTATTTTTATCTACACCAATGCTATAAATCCTCTAGAAAAGTTTCTGAAACAGTTAGCTTATTGCCTACATTAAGACAACCAGTGTCATAGTAACCATAATATCATCCAAACAAGTGTTATAATGTTGTACTAATTTTCATTATACTATGTGAACTCGATCCTTTCCTTACTCATCAAACAGTCACATTCGGCGTAGACCTTAAGCAATATGCCTAGGCTCTGTCTGCCCTGCGATGAAAAGAGACAAGGTATTATTCATAAGGGGATACCTGAATTTTCTGGGGTCCAGTGCTGCCCCTATTTGAAATAAATCATTTGATAGGAAACGGAGACATCATTTAAAATTTTGCCTTGACCATGCACTAGATAACCCTTCAAACTATTTTATGAACTACTGTTTCGTTTTTCTACGCACAATAAAAACGGTCACTTTTGGCGTATGTGCGTAGAAAAGCTTCACATTCTCACTTTAAACGGTCACCCTCTTTGGATCGCGCTTGGTTCTTACAACAGTATACCTTCTCTATGGTTTCAGAACCTTTTTAGAGGATTCATATCATGTAGATAAAGTCTTGTACGCAACTGTCATAATTAAGTATTAAAACACTCATGTGCCTCGTGTGATAAACCCACGTCCGTGTTTTAATACCCCTTATTATCCAACACTTGCATAAATAATTAATTTCTTTCACTAATTATTTTAATTATATATCAGCCAAGTACCGCATCAAACTTACATATTTCTCAGCCAAATTGAGCAAATGATCCTTGGCATCTAGAAAATTGTAACCCACGTCCGTGTTTTAATACACCTTATTATGCAACAGTTGCATAAATAACTAATTTCTACCACTAATTATTTTAATTATATATCAGCCAAGTACAGCATCAAACTTACATATTCCTCAGCCAAATTGAGTAAATGATCCTTGGCATCCAGAACATTATCTTCATCGCCAGTGATAACTACAGTGCTGTCATCGCTGTTCTTGGGGAACCTGATGTCAACTTTGTAGTCGTCCATAATACGCCTGATGTTCTTGCCTTTGCCTCCAATAAGCCTGCGGTGAACACGTGGGTCAATGTCCACTTCTTCACGGAATTGGTTGTCCTGTAATTATATTTTTCAATGTAGATATTTTTAGTTCATTTTTTTTGCCCAGTATTCAATGTGAGTGAGAAGGAACACGTCACATTCTTACGCCAGTAATATGGCTTATCTATGGTTCCATGCTACAAGGGCTTGAGTCAAAAGCCTAAGTATGGCAGATTTTGCGATTATACCGACACACGCAATAGTAACCTTAAATATTGTAAATCTTTGGCCTGTTGTTTAAAATTTTGTGTTGCTTTGAACAATTTAGGAAGAAATTTGCGGCAATTAGTGTGGGACGCTACATTCGTCGACACACTTTTGTGAATGGGATTAATTCTGTGGACAAAAACGAGTGTGTGAGTATGTTCAGAGCTTAGAACTTACTAGTTGGTGCACTATAGCCATGATGGCTTCCTTGGCCTGGTGCGCCTTGTCCTCGTAGCCCTGGATGGTGATGATGTCGTCGTCGGGCTCGCCCCGCTTAGGCAGGTTTATTTGTACTCCATAGTCGGTGCGAATTTTGGTGATCACTGAACCACCCTTGCCAATCACCAGCGGATGGTATTCAGGTTCCACTTTGAATTTCAACTCGAATGATCTGCGAGAAACACATCACAATAAGCTCAAGTCGACCAATATAAAGATAAAAAAAACTTGAGATGTGTCAAGGGACACCCGGATGGAACGAAGTAAAATATAAATAGAAATAGGTCTAAATTACATTCAAACTCTTTTCTGCGTTCTAAAATCAAGTTTTTATTATGTTCATAAATTTGAATGAACAAAGAGTGTCGTTACAACTTTTGGTCTCAATTTTTTCCGTCTAGCTCCCTTTCGTAACGCGCGATAAGGAACTTCGTTCCAAAAATCAGAACTAAATTTGAAATAGCTAAACTATTCGGTGGCGCCTTTATTTCGGGTCCACTAACTTGGTTGATGGTTGGTTGTAAAAAATTGAAACTTGTCGAATCACAGATAAACATTAATTCACGTTTCGCAACTACAAACTCACGAGTCAATAACTTGTGCATATTTACCTGAGAAGCCTATCTTCTTTTTCTTTTTCCATTTCGACAATCTTGTCAGTTAGCGCATGTTTAGCTTTCTCCACGTTTGTAGGAGTACCTGTAACCTAGTTAATAGACATTTTGTTAATATTCTATTGTCTTCATTTTCGCGGAGCAATCTCTAAACAATCGGAGCAATCGGAAGAGATAACTCAACCTATGAAATGTGTTTCTTATAACTTAGTAAATAAAGTTAAATTTTGTGCGCCTCGTCGCGTCGCGCCCCGGTGTCATTAAACCGAAATTTCAATTTATAACTTATTTTTTGGTTGTTAATTTTTTTTCTTACCATATTGAAATGTTTTAAAATGTTAACTCAACTTTGGACCGCAGCTTTTATTTTAAGATGATTTAATTTATGAAACGCTTCCAATATAATTTCATAAAGCAACCATTTGAGTGACAAAATAAAATTAAAATCCATCATAATATTCATCAAGCAAGTCATTTGGTCGACACTTGAGATGAGTTAGAACAGCTACAAAATAAAATTGTTTCCCTACAGTCTGAATTACAGTCAATGACTAACAAATATAACTTATCGAGTAAAGTCATTGCTGAATATTCAGTCGCATTAAAAAAGTTAGTCGAAGGTTGCTCGGGCAATGTGTGTAAGAAACGCGATTCTCTTATACCTGTCCCCGATGGAGAGGCACCAGCTCTGGATGCCTCCACCAACTCTTTGAGTGTGTTGCCACTGGAGACTCAGCCCCCTTTACAGGCTCCTCCAGTCATAACACAGTCAGTTGTTGAAAACAGTTCTTTGGTTAGGTCAGGCTCCACTGACTGCAAGACCCCTAGAACTATTATCTTCTCGGACAATCTTGGAGTAAATATGGGTCCTATTTTGTCAAATTACACTAATCAAAATGTTACCAATATATGCATGCCAGGGGCACATATTAGCCAGTTAGTGTCAAAATTAAAATCTGAAAAATATGACTGTAACACGACCTTAATTTTAGCTGTAGGAAATAGTTTAAATGTAACTCGTGACAATATACTTTCTTGTATTGAAGTTCTCTCAGGTATAGAGGAGTTGGGTGTAGGCAAGATAGTAATTTGTCTTTTTCCCTATCTTAATAATAGTTATATGAACAAGCATATTCATATGTTGAATATCTATCTGTGTAACTAGGTGTGGCATCACAAAAAAATTAATGTCATTGATATAAATAGATTTCTTAATAATTGCTATATATACAATGGTACAGTGTACCTGCGTACTAGGTTTAAGACGACGTTTGCTAAATTGTTAGCATATCATATTTTTAAACCCGTTATAAGTAATATAACGCAGTATCTTATAGACTCGACCAACATTTGTACAAGTACTAAAAACTTAAAAAACTAGATAATAAGACAATGGTGAAGTCCTCTAACATTAATTTTGTGCATCAGAACATACAGGGCCTCACCAGCAAATATCTAGAAACTTGCCTGTTCCTAGAAAGTAACAATGTTGATATTTTTTGTGTCACGGAACACTTTTTCCAAAATGATAATCAATTAGTGTTTCCGAATAAATTTGCAGTAGGTAGTGCATATATAAGAGATTGACTGCCTCCGTGGTCCAGTGGTCAAGGCGTTCGCCTTGTGACCCGGAGGTCATGGGTTCGATTCCCACTGGGAAGCATACTTTGTGAAAAAGTTGTTTCCAGTCTGGATAAGATATTGCAGGCTTGAATCACCTGATTATCCGAAAAGAAAGATGATTCCGTGTTTCGGAAGACACGTTAAACTGTGGGTCCCAAACGCCACTTAGCGTTTGATCATCAACCTATCCAAGGATTGGTTCCTGGTTTGCCCTTTGGGTTGTGGAGGTCAGACGGCAGTCGCTCTGTGTAAAAACCAGTAACCTCGTCAAATCTCCTTGGTTAGGTAGCGGACCCCGGGCTCTGAAGCGTTACTGCTGAGGATGCAACCGGGAATACGTTCGGATGATGATGATGAGTGCATATATAAGAAAAAATATAGAACATGGAGGTTCCTTAATTCTTGTAATTAATAATATTAAATTCAAAGAAAGAAAAGACATAGTAGGGTTGTCTCTTGAATGTACCATTGAACTATCATGTGTGGAGTTAGATAAATACATTATTATTTGTGCTTACAGACCTCCTTCAGCTTGTTATAACACTTTTGAAAACGTTATGGAAGACGTCCTAACCCGAGTTAGCTCTCAAAATAAACATATTATTGTATGTGGTGACTTTAATGTAGATATTTTAGTTTCGGACACAGAAAGTATTAGGTTCATTAACTTATTTAATTCATTTAATTTGAGGTATACATTCTTTGAGCCCACTCGAATAACTGAAACATCTGCCAAGTGCATTGATAATATTTTTTGTGATTGCCCGGTCATTGATAAAAAAATCTTTGATTGTCTTGGCTCTGACCACCTCGGCCAACAAGTATCACTTGTATCTCCAAAAGATCACATCCCACGACCTATCACTTGCAGGCCTATTACTACCAATCGTAGAGTGCATTTTCGGGAATGTATACAAAATAATTTACCTAGACTAGATTTTATTGCAAACCCTAACGACCATTACAAAAATATTTTTAACACGGTGGAAGGAGAGTTTAGCAAAAGCTTCCCACTAAAAACTCTTACAGCTGATAATAAACCTAAATTTTGTGATTGGGCTACTAAAGGTATTTACACTAGTAGGAGTAAATTATATGAACTATATGCGGATTTTTTGACATATGTTAAAAAATATTCAAAATTGTTCAAAAAGGTGTGTTTGGCTGCGAAAGCATCACATCTAACGAACAAAATTAAAAATTCTAAAGATAAAGTTAAGACAACATGGTCAATTATTAATAATGAGACAGGAAAAACCAATACTAGGGACTCAACATTCACATTAAAATTGGAGATAAAACCGCTGACTCGGATATCGAAGTAGCTAATGAATTCAATACTTTTTTTTGCTAACATTTCCAAAGATATCACCCAGTCATTGCTTTCATGTCCGAACGCCGCCGATGAACTATTGAAAAGTCATCCATCTACGCCCAAAACAACTTTTACCTTTACTAGCATAACTCCATATGACATTATCTCAGCTTACAAGGCTCTTAATACTAAAAAAACTGAGGACCTATGGGGTATTTCGGTTTCCGTTTTGAGCAGTATCATCGACCTGATTGCTCCTCACTTAACTTTAATATTTAATAAATGTATTTCAGAAGGTGTTTTCCCTGACTTAATGAAAGCAAGTAAAGTTATACCACTGTTTAAACAGGGATCCAAAGATGATCCGAACAATTATAGACCAATTTCAATATTACCGGATTTAAGTAAAATATTTGAAAAAATTATATTAGACCAGCTAGTATCGTATTTTAATATTAATAAATTACTTCACTGTCGCCAATATGGATTTACAAAAGGGCGCTCTACCACTGATGCAGCAGCGACCTTAGTTAAGATTATTTACGAAGCCTGGGAGAATCGACAAGACGTTATAGGTATCTTTTGCAATCTGTCGAAGGCATTCGATTGTGTCGATCACATTATATTAAAAAATAAACTAAAATTTTATGGCGTTACTGATACTGCACTCTCTGTTATTTCATCTTATCTTGATAATAGAACTCAAAGAGTTGAAATCAACAGAATATCCTCAAATAGTGCACCTGTGAGCATGGGTGTGCCTCAGGGTTCAATAATTGGTCCATTTTTGTTTTTGATTTATATTAATGACCTCCCCTGTTTTGCAGTTGTGTGAAGTAGTATTGTTTGCTGATGATACATCTTTACTTTTTAAGGTTGACAGAAAATGCACAAACTATGACGATGTAAGCAATACTATGTCACAAGTACTTAGTTGGTTTACGACTAATAATCTGGCCTTAAACACACAAAAGACTAAGTGCGTAAATTTTTCACTATTGAATAAACCTAATACTCACATACCTTTGAGCCTTAATGGTCAAGTTCTAGAATGGGTATCCAACACCACATTTTTAGGCATAACTGTAGACTGGAACTTAAAATGGGATAAACATATTGAGGCCACTGCCAAGAAACTCAGTTCGGCAGCATATGCTGTGAGGAGGGTCAGACGGTGTACTAACGTTGAAACTGCTAGGCTAGTATACTTTAGTTATTTTCACAGCATAATGTCATATGGCTTGCTCTTATGGGGTAAAGCGGCTAATATACATGCTATCTCTGTGCTACAAAAGAGAGCAATTCGGTCGATCAACGGACTAAAGTCACGCGATTCCTTAAGAGAGTTATTTAAATCTATAAATATTCTTACTGTGACATCTCAATTTATTTACGACAATCTTCTATTTGTTAAATCTAGGTTAAATAATTTCAAGAAAAATAGTAATGTTCACAGTTATAATACTCGCAACAAAAATCAGCTTCATACGCCTAAATTTCGACTTGCTAAAACTAGAAAGTCACTCTTAGGTCTAGGTATAACATTATTTAATAAACTTCCCGAAGCGATCGTTAACCTACCAATGGCAAAATTTAAAACACATGTTAAAAAAGTTTTATTGAACAATGCGTACTATACTATCAATGATTATTTAAGAGATAAAAACGCGTGGATACTTCCTAAACATTTTCCATTACACTCCACACATGAAACATAAATAGCTGCATTTTCTGTTACCATAATAAGCTTACTGTAAAAACATGTAAATGCTCTGCGATCAATAAGTGACCAACATATAATTAATATTTTCTCTTGACAAGGTCTGCGAGTTCGGGTTTTTCATGCTCACTAAAATGTCTAATCCGGTGGTGGCGTCGCTGGTCGGGTCGTTGGATTCCCTCTAATATGGTTGAGTTTAACGATGGCTGATCCGTGCGTCAACTCGTGAACGGGTGCTGCCGGGAGGGACTGGTCAGCTCGGCTTCGCTTTTTTTTGACTACTTAATATTTTTTATTACGCAATTTATGTTTGTTTACTTGTTCGCAAGCATTACATGTTATAATGTGTCAACATTGTATTATAAGTATATATTAATTAAAAGACAATTATAATGATATGACAAAGCCCTTCTGGCGAGTAGGCGACCAATACTGTGAAAATGAGTTTCTTTCGGCGTTTCTTCTCAGCAGTGGTCGTTACGAAGCGCTGGTATCGGTAGCTTTTCTTTAAAAATAAATTAAATTTTAATATACTTTACACGTAACATAAATTATACTTATTGACGTGTAAAAGTGCCTGTAAAGGTCTAATTACTGAATAAACATTTGAATCTTTGAATCACTTGTGAGCAAGTGTCTTGAGAGCAATGACTTCCTGTGATGGTCACTGCTGTATAACTGTACAACCATAACTTAACCCCCCCCCCCCCTTCTGTGGCTGCGACCAATTCGTGAGCTAATTGCCAAGGGATAAACTTATTTCAATGTTTTGATCTGCTATAAAGTATGAAAAACATTTGACAAATAAAAATAAATTATAAATCTCTTGATATTCTAAACAAAAATAAGTAAGTATAATCGTTTATATGGAATATGATAAATGAGTAAATTATGTAAAAATATCGAGTTTGTATTTAAAACTTCGTCATAGCGTCTTAGAACTATTAAAATTAGAACACAACATTTTCGCAAGTAAGATAGGTTACCATTTAAATGAGTATGGATAAAGTAAGCTTCGTCTATGCAAACTTTGCGGCTACCCTTGAAAGTATTTGTTTTTTATCATTCATGCTCTGAAAGGAGGTCATCTCAAAATCTGGGTTGAAAATCCGATTTAAAACCTTATGCCACCACGAAAGGCTGAATAAGCCAAGAGCGCAAAGCAATAAAAAAATACGGCTTGGCGCGCTAAATCTAATTGTAATTTTTGTTGCAAAAAATGCTAAACGTCTTTAACAAAAAATTACGAGATCAAGTGAAGATTTGGATTTGATGCCTCTATCGGTAAAAATAGAGGAAAAGGATTTCAAAGAAAACTTAAACTTAAAAAAGATTACCTCAGATTTCAAAGGATTGTAAGTATTGATTTCATTGAATTGTAAGTAGATACTTCTATGATGCAAAGTAGAGTTTTCAACTCGATTGTAAGTGATCAATTACACCCTCGAACTATAAGCGCCCTCGCTCGCTTCTTCTTAAATATCTTGGGTGTAATTGATCACCTACAACCCTTGTTAAACAATCTACAATTGGATATTTTCCTGGGTCAATAATAAATTATTTTGTACTGATAAGACAATAAAACATCGCAATATAATGTGAATGTCACTTGTCTTTAAAGATATCAACTTTCACATAAGTATTTTTTTAGATTTATTATTGCAGAAAACTGAAAATAAGAGCGCTATTTGACTCCAAAAAAATATGATGTCATTTGCTTTTATTTCATACAAATCCCGAAGAAAATTTTTGTTTTGACGTTTAGAATAAAGTACCTGATTTGGCTTCTTGGATAATAGCTGACTGTTGATAAAATAGTTTGATATATTTTGTTATACCTTACATATTGCTAAACTATATCAGAACAGGACTTAACTCACCTTGACATGGTCGCTATTCTCGTCACTCGGCGGCAACAGAATATGAACATCGTAAGTCTGCATCAGCTCCCTTCTCTTTTGTCCGGCGAGCAATCGGTGTAATTCGTTCGGCACTTCCACGTCAATTGTAATAGGCACCTGTCAATAAAAGAATTTTCTTTTTCAAAAATGACTTTAACACCAAACTACAATACCTGGCACGTAAGTTGAACAAAAATGGCGGCCGTCGGCGTCTGTTTAGAATATTTAATTAGAGATAAAAGTGTTAAAAGAGATTTTTTGGTCTTTCTTCAAAGCCGAAATCTTTTCTTTCTGAAGTTCGGATAGAAATGTGATTCTAAACGGACAAACAACGTACAACAACGACCGCCATTTTTGTTTTTTTCGTCCTATATATTTTATTATTGTACACAACAAAAACATCTTGACAACATTTTTATATGTAAAATAATTTATATATATTACGATCTTGAGAAAATATACAGCAATGGAGTTCTTGCTACTGAAATGATGAATCACGACAATCCGTCCATGCAAGGACAGAAGTAATAATAGTAGTATATTTTTGTAAATTACGAGCTTGCTCTTGTCGGAGTTAAGTGGAGATACCTTTTTAACCCCCAAAAAAAGGGGTGTTATAAGTTTAACTTTAATGTGTGTCTGTCTGTGGTTCTTTGCTATATTTGATAAAAATCAATTCAGTCCTTCAAAGGGGGTTTATACTTTCAAGTCCGAGTTTTTTAAGTTTCTTGGCAAATAATAGATGGCGCTACGGATATTGCTACTCATCACTAGATGGCGTTCTTGAAACTTGGGGGTTATTCATTTTGCCTGGAAAGCAAACTTGTTTAGGCACAGCATCGAAGAAGATAAAATATTAGACAGAAATAAATTGACACCTGTTCCAGCAATGCTTTCTTCGCAGCTTCACAGTTCTCTGGTCGTCCAGTAATCCTAATGATGTCATTAGGTCCGGGCTCAGCGGGCTCGTCGCCATTCTTTAGCGGAACGTCGGCGCCTTCGGTGGTGTCTCGCTCCGGGAATTTGATCTGCACGTCGAATTCAGCTGTGATGTCCTTAACTTTAGCACCGCGGGCACCCATCACAGTGCGGTGGTGCCTTTGAGGAATCACACATTCTATCGTCACCTGTAAACAAATACTTACATGATACAAACCATGCCTTTATTTCAAATTTACAAAGATAAACAGGCCAACAACTGCTACTTATTATTTGTTATCTGGATAAATAACTCAAGTTTGGAGAATGGCGATCAAAAATATCTCGGTCATTTACTATGCAATACTTTGCCACAAATGCACAATTTTTACCTTTGCTTCCAAATCTTCAATTATTTCGTTGATGCGGGTCTTAGCCGCTTCGATGCATTCCTTGGGGCCCTTGAGCACGACCCTGTCGCTATTGACGCCTTGCCTGAGAAATTCGTGTAGTTTGGTGTTATACTAAGGTTTACCAACAGTATATTATGAATAATTTTAATTGCTTTATTTCTTGAACAATGTATGTTGTGTTAGAAATTATAAATAAATAAAAATTAATTAATTTAAGATCTAATATTAATAAGACATAAAAAAATATCAGATATAGAAAATAAAATTAAAGAAATAATAATAATTGGAATGTCAGTATCTTAAATAAAATTTTAAAAAAATAATACTGAGAAAGTAAGTAGCTTAAAAAGTCTAGAATTCGTCAAAGTAACAGTACTTTTTCAAAAGAAGATAACTATATCGAGTAAAGCCTACAAAGCACAAATCGCACTTTGTGATTGTTAATATAATATAGTCTTATATAATTATCAGAACAGTGGGTACCCAGTTGTTTTAATATGTAGTCCACATATCTGTATATGTCTATTCTCAACCCTAAACGCAAAATAATACTTAAAATAGCTGCATTGCTTCACAGCAGTTATTGGTGTGTATTAGAGAGAGGTGCAGATGAAAATAATTGGTATAAAACCTCCAGGTGGAGTGTGCTTTGTTCGTATGACTTTACGACAGTCAACTTAGCTTTGTGTTCATAAGGTTACACAAAATATACATAATGATATTATTTTATACATATATACAAAAAAAAAGTTAGGAAAATCCAAAAGTGCATGCCTCATAAAGCTCATTACAAAAAATATATTATCAATTATAGTCAAACGACACTAAACTAGATAGTAATTTTGAATAGGAAAATATCCCGGGATGTGATAAACCTTATAAAAAAAATGGTACAAATACATCAAGTATTTCGAGCCTAATCGTGACACATACGGCAATACAGACATACGGACATCCACAAACAATTTTTTAATATTTTTTTTTATGTTCTGCTTGACATACTTATTGACGAATATTTTCTACAATTACTGTAATTAGTGCAATATGAATATAATAAAGACAGTTTTAAGTCCAGAAAAATGCTTGACCCTGACATGTTGAGAGTAAAGCACTACCTCAATGCTCCGTCCTGTCCCTACCTGGGGAAGGAGATCTGCACGCCGCCGCAGTCGTCGGCGATCCTGCGGAGCACCTCGCCCCGTCGCGCCACAAAGTGCCGGTGGTGACGCGCAGCGACCGTCATCTCGCCTTCCGACACGTTGCTGATCTCAGCCACCGCCGCCTCCAGCTGCTTGCGGGCGGATTCTACTTGCTCCTCGCGGCCTGCATCAGAGCACGTACTAAATCACACCTTGTCACGAGTTTTTTCCTCTCAAAGTACTTTTATTAGAAATGGCTGTCTGTCTTAGATCATTTAATACAGAATAAGTTACGCAGAAAAATCTTAAATTACAAAACTTTCTGCCGGTTTTGGTGCAGGGGTAAGCAACTACTACATCAAAAAAAAATACACATTCACAAAATGAAGTTGAACATTCAGAAAGTGTCGCTATAAACGCACATTTACAAAAAAATCAAACACTAGCTTATTTTCTGCACTCATGAAAAGCTCACACTGAAATTAATGTGTAAATACACATAATAATACACTTTTGGCAAGAAAGAGATACTATATTCAAGTCTAATGCACAGGGAATAAAGACGAAGGTTGTAAATCAAAAATACAATAGTCTCGTAAGAAGTGCGCGAGTCTCGTTGGGAGTGCGCCTACGTCATCAACAATCGTTTTTTAAATTTGAACCTAATTACCGAACCTTAAGTATTTAAACCCCCTTAATGAACTAGTCTCGTGATATGGGATGGGATAATGAAAAAAAAATAACATCGAAAAATGAAATATGTCAAGTTTGTGTTATGCAATTATAGATCTTTTTGCTGTGGTTTGGTAGTTAATAAGGGAGAAAATCGTATGGGATCTTAGATCATTTTTTGGGATGGAAGGAAATCAATTGCAAACGCGATTCGATTATTTTTTTCGTAATTGATACTAACGGATATTCCATCGATTTTTCAGAAATTACATTTAAATAGAAAAAAACATTAATTAAATTAAAAAAAAACTTATAAATGAAAGGTTATGCCATCTTTTAGAAGATTAAATGTGTTTGACCTCTTTCTACACGAGAAAATTGCATAACATGGCATTTTTAACGGGGCACTTGTAGACGTCTTTTCGATTCTTTACTGAGTCATATAATGATCATAAATTCATAATCGATTATGCAACTAGTTTTTATGAACGTATTAGATTTTTGATCTTATACTTTGACAGAAGGGAACGCGCAGGTTATCCTGTATTAAAAGATCTAAGCGGTCTGTAGAGGTTTAAGTTAAGAACTACGATGATAAAGCAGGTATGTACTGTGCTTCAAGAGACCCAGCAAAGAATTTTGTGTGATTTATTTCTGGGGACACGGCAGTGCCCCCGCCAAGTCGAGCAAAATAGCGACACGGCTGTACCATCCTTTTCTCGACGCAGTTCAGGTCATTTTAGAACAATCGCACTAAACAATCTAATATATAATATGTATTATTTGTGAGATACATTGTGTTTTCATACGATAGCCAATTCATTGTATTTATTTAAAACAAAGAATATTTCTTATATTGATATGTTATTATGATATGGTATATTGATATGTTATAAGCTAACCTAATAACATACTGTAAGATGTTGTTAGGTTAGCTTATTACATAATAACTTAAGACAAAAAGGATGAATAAATTAACCGACTTGGTATTAAATGGATCTCACAACACGTTTTTGTAACAAGTTATATTTTTGATGGCATGTATATATTTTTTTTAATTTATTACAAAGAAGCTCACCAATAATAAATATAGCTTCCTTGTCCTCATCTTTTTCCGTTGGGAATATGATGCGAGCACCAGTCTGCTCACGAATCTTTTTAATGTTAGCACCATTCTTTCCAATAAGGAACTTGTGGTGTTCAGGTTTGGCACGGACGTGGGCAGTGTGAGAAGTGAGCTCCCGCTCGGACGCGTGCGCCAGCAACTGTTGTTTGGCTTTCTCTACATCTTCAACAGGGCCTTTGATAATAACCTTATCGCTCTCGCTGTCGGCCGCCGGAAATTTGATAAGCACCCCACCACACTCCTCCATGATGGAATGAATGAGTTTACCTCCAGCGCCAATCAACGAATTATAATATTTCGGGGGTATTGTTACTTCCTCGGTCACAATGTTTGCTTTTTCGTTGTGTATTTGTTGTATTCTCTTTACGGCCTCTTCTACATTTTCGCGCTTGCCTCGAACAGTTATCACGTCGCTATCGTCACCTTCAGCCGGAAGATCGATTTGAGTCTGAGTCTCATCTCTGATCTTTCTTAAATTCACACCGCCCTTGCCAATTATGAATTTATGGAATTGTTTGAAAATCGGCACTTCTTGGACATAAGAGGATTCAGCAATCTCTTTGAGAATTTTGTTGAGGAACTTTTCACACTTTTCAATGTCTTCTTGGGGTCCTCTCAACTTGATTGGGCTTCTCTTTTGTCCTTGGTCAGGAAGGGTAATAAGAACACGGTCAAACTTCTCATGGACTTCCTTAATTTTTTCTCCTCTTACTCCAATAAGCGACTTAATATATCTATGATCAACATAGACTTCTTTCGTCCTTTCATTTTCTAATTTCATTACCATCTCTCTAAGTTCTCTTTCAGCATCAGCTACACCTTGATGGCTGCCCTCAATACGAATCACATGACTTCCTTCGTTTTCAATTATATTTATAACTACACCAGTCTCATCCTTCAGTCTGTTAACTGCAATAAAAATAATACCATTTAATTCTACAATCCTGACCTTAGTAAAACAAGTTGTCAACAACATTTATACTTACTATTAGATCCACTCTTGCCTATAATGTGCTTGAAGAATTTAGGGTCAACAGAAAGTTCAACGTAAGTCAGAGTGTCCAGCAAATTCTTAACAAAGTCATTCAGCTCCACCTGCGCACGTTCCACTTCTTCTGGTGGGCCATCAATCTTAACTTTGTCCTCAGAATGTGTTATGTCAACATGTACCTAAAATACAAATTGCAATATTATTTTGTCTTCCAAGGACTCCCAAGATAAATAAGTAGAAGAAAGAAAAAAAATATTTTTATACATATATTACCTTAGAGAAATCTTGGGTAATCTTCTTAATGTTAGAACCATTTTTCCCAATAATATATTTGTGAATCCAAGTAGGAGCATCCACAGTTGCAGTTTTCACAGAGTTTGCTTTCTCGCACACCTTGGATAGAGCTGCAAGAAAATATGATGTCAAAATCTATGAACATTTTTTACATCCCTTATCAACAAAAGATTCAATTAGGTATCATGTCAGAATTTTACATTTAACATAGTAACTATTTAGATATATATTTATATATATTTGAAGATTTATTATATAATATCGTACTATTTTATGCCTGAGATTCCACCCCTATTAGTCGCATAAGTCCTTGTCAAGCCTTAAAGTAAACCTATCCAACAGGTCGCCAATTAATTCATTAATTTTATAATATTTATACTTAAGATTTTTTTAATAGCTTTTGTATATGTCTTAACAATATTTTATAATTATATGTAAAATTTAAGACTTAAGACCTTTCCTAAATTCTTACAATACAACACTCGTAAAGAGTTAACATCAAGTATTATGTAAATATTACTAAGTTGAGACTGTTGCAAGGTTTAGTTATTAACCAAGACAAGTTTAGATACTTACCCAAGCCAATCTTATTGTGGGGGCCGTGAAGAGTGATGGTGCCAGTGGGGGAGTCAGGTGGAGGCATTTCAACCGATACGCCAGTCTCCTTCAGGATCTCTTGAATAGTCGTACCGCGAGCGCCGATCACATACTTGTGTTGAGATTTTGGCACTTCAACTCTTACTGTAGAGCATTTCTTCGCCTAAAAAAATCATAAAAGATGTATACTGACTATATTCATTAAATAATTATTTTGCTAAATACATGTATAGTTCATAGTTGCATGTATGTACTCACTAATTAATTCTATTGTCAGCCCTATAACATATGCAACTAATAGAGCGTCTTCTTCTTAAGTTGGCTCTCGAACTAGTGAAGGTTAGCAATCAGCTTGGTGTTGTCTTTTTGTTCGGATACTGTTATGCTAGGACTGACAGAAGTAACGTCAAATTTTCCTGAGACGGCCATAATAAATAGAGCTTGGACATGTACAGTCACGCTTCAAAAATGCAGTCATAATTTCTCATACTAGTTGTATGAAAATTTATAACTCCATTTTTTTAAAATATAAGTAATTTAGTATATATTTATTACCATATCTTCGTAGATCTGTTCGATTTGTGCCTTAGCAGCCAGCACGCCGTTCTTTTCTCCGGCAATAACGATTTCGTCGCTCTGAGTGGACGCCGGCGGGATATGAATGCGGGCGCCGGTTTCAGCGCTAAGAGCGCTAGCGCGTTCGCCATAGGGCCCTTGAATGAACGGGTGGTAAATCTTCGGCACCGTGACACGCTCCAGAGCTTTCCGTGACTACAACATAAATGCATTGAATTTAGAATACAAAAATAAAAATTACTAAAAATATGGATAAAATTGCGCTTCTTACCTGTTCTTCTGAACAAACTCTAATCTCATGCTCAGCCTTTTCAATGCCCTCCTTAGTACCGGTGATAGTAATAGTTTCATTATTATCAGCAATCCCTGGTACACTGATTTTAGTAGCAGTCACTTTCTCCAGATCTTTCAGTTTTTGCCCTTGCTTGCCCAAAATCCATCGGTGGTGCTCCTTTGGAATCGAAATTTGCTTGCTTGCCTAGAAATTTTGCACACAATTAATGCTAGTTCCAATGTTCTATCACAGTGAAAATATGGCTATTTATATAAATGTGGTACTGGTGTGGTGCACACTAAATATATAAATTTAAACATACCAAAGTCAATTTTTTTAATTCAATGTAGGATAAATTTATCTCTTATTGAAGGTAATTTTTTTAAATATTATTTTTGTGCAAAAGCTAAACTAAACTACCTGTTGCTGGAAGTGAGTCAATATTTGACGCCTCGCCTCAAGGACAGCGCTGTGCTTTCCAGTAATCAAGAAAGTCAGGCTTCCGTCCTTGCTGGTTGATATCTCGATATGCGCTCCGGTGTCCTTGGTGATAGCCTGACAAGTCCGCAGAGATTCACCCTCGCCAAACGTGTTAGCATTATCCAGTTTCCTTTCCTCATATGGCACATGGAAAACCTAATCAAAAATGGTTAATACATTTTTTGTTATGATGTTCATCAATCAATCACCTATTAAACTTTTAAGAATTTGCAACAAAACTTATGTTTATCTAGCATTAGAGGTAGATAGTGTACATGTAATACTTACAAAGTATGCTAAGTTATAAGTAATAGGTATGTTCTGAAAATATGCTTATCATTCAGTTCTATGTGTAGCTACAGCATTTGTAGTTACATGCTAGAATTTTTATCAACATTTATCAGGCGATAGGTATTTAAAACTTGAAAATACTGTACTGATATGAAATTACGTTAGACGTTGATTACGTCTAACGTAATTTCATATCAGTACCACGTGTGTGGATTTGTGTCGAGATAACCTTTCGTACGCACCTGCGTGTGCAGGGAGGATCCAACACGAAGCTTATTGGTGACCTGCTGAATGTTGCGCTGAACAGGCGGCTGCGAGTGTGGCAACGCGGGGAACAAGTCGTCGTACGCGTAGCCCGGCCCGCTGTTATCGTAACCCACGTTGTTCAATTCTTCACCATGGACAGGCATTTCGGCATGAACCGGTAGCATATCTCCAACCATCATGGATTGCTGATGCATCATTTTTCGTCTCCTCCAGCAGTCCTTGTCCGCGCCAAGTCGTTACAGTACTGAATAATAAAAAAGCGTGCATGGACAATGAAGTCATATTACAAATATTTAACCATCAGCATTATTCGTATTTGCATCATATATTTGAACACATGTTGGTTTCTCATACATGTGTATTGAAGGACAGAGCAAGTATTGTACAGTTGTAGTAGCAATGATACAAAAGCTGCTGAAAATAATATTTTAGATTAAAATTGAAAAGTCAAAAGAATTAATTCTGAACTAACATAACAGTATCATTTCTAAACACAAAAATAACAGTAAGTTGACTAAAATTATAGATAATAATTCTATCAGTGGGGGGTTACTCTAAAAGTGGTGCCCAAGACGGACGTCACTGCGTATCCGTGTTTCAGTGTCAAGCAACATTAAGCACTAACATATGATGATAAAGTCTAAATTGGTTTGACATAGGTATAGACTATCGTACGTCTAACGTATTATTTTATGGAGTAACCCCCCCCCCCCCCGTAGTTAATGAAAATACTGATACTTGTCAGAAAATATTCATTTATTTAATTGTTGATACTAGAAATTTATGATCTTCAATCAGAATTCATTAATAAAGTACCTGACCTCTATCAGCCCCACTACCAGCTCAGCCCAGATGTGCGATGTTACTCAAGTTGAGGGACAGTTTCCTGCTCAGCCTAATTCAACACTCCACTGGACATAGGACTTCTCCAAAGATTTCATAGAACTCAAATATATGCTGCCGTTGTATACATATCATATCACTTATTGATTGCCAGTGCTGTTGGCTATTGATATGTAATTATGGATATTACAATCACTTATTATTAAAAAGCAAATGTAATGCTTCATTATTTAAAAAAATGTTGGCAGTAGTGCCACTCATAGATGGACAGATAGAGTAAGCTCTCATACTATGTTAACTTTATATAATACATTGAAATTGAAAATTAATCTTGTTTCCTATACCAGAGTTAAGTCATTATAACAAAAGCTGTATCACAAGATACAAAAATTTCTATTTTTATGCTATACCATACACCCCTATCCTATCATACATCCTGCCCATCTTTTTAGTAAATAAAAATTGTAGCTTTATAATTATTACATAGTAAAAGTTGATCCTTGTAAGCGAGAGTGTTAGTAAACTGTCACTATTTCTGATCTACCAAATATACCTATATATATATGACCAAATATACCTAGTCTTGTGTCTACCTTGTAAAGAATTAACAAACGAGATTTTATCTGAATTTATATATTTTTAGTTGTACTGCATAATACTAAATTCATTAATAGCTATTAATTTATCAGATCTGCTGACGAAATAGCTGCACATGCTGAAAACTCAAAAGACTTAACACTTAGAAAAATTATTGAAGGCATCCAAGTGGACAACTTTATTTACCAGGCAAATACAAAATCCCCCGACTTTCAAGTGTTCACCCCACAGTGAACACTTGAAAGTCGGGGGTTTTTTAATTTGCCTGGATATTTGATGGAAATTGGTTCAGCAGTTTCCATCAAACATAGCTTATCACCACTGCAAGTAAACTTACACATAAAAAAAAACCGCAGCAAAATTGTTCGAGAGCTACAATGGCACAGGCAGACAGACAACCCTCTTTTTTATCGGGGGTTAAAAAGAAGAATGTAAAACTTAATAATATAGTTCAGTAGAGCAAGTAGATAAGTTTCACTACCTAGGTGGTATAATTCATGAAAATGTATAATGTTAAGGTGAATACAGGACAGAAGTGGCGCTCTTATTTGAAATAAATTGTTTAATCGTAAATATGGTGATAATTAACATTTTGCTAACCTTCAGGCATCAGACAGAATTTTCAGAGAAAGGATAGCATTTAAGATGAGGTGCCGAAGGAGAATGGAGAAAATAATCTTGATGGATAGAGTAAGCAATGGAATGGAATAGGTACTAGAAAGAGTAAGAAAGACATGAATTCTTAAATTATATACATGTATAATATTATACATATAACATTGAAAGTAGAAGAGGGAAGATGATTGGACATTTAGTAAGATGACAATCTCTTTAAAATAATAGTAGAAGGAAAGATGGAGGAGACAAGTAAAACCGAAGATGAAGTTTTTCCAAAAGGAGAAAAGTCAGGAATAAGATCCTACCAAAAACTTGAAAGGATGGCAGGGAGAAAAGAAGAAGCGAGGAATCTTCACTTACATCCACTAAGAGCAAGGTCTTAAATTACAAGGAAAGAGGTACTCAATCCAATGGTTAACTTCTAGGTTGCTTGACAATCACAGATTATATAGATATGCGCCTAGTCAAAGTACTAGACATTGTACTAATTTTATTAACTAAGGAAGCTTTTTCCAAGATCAATTTTTTGAACACCAAGATTTATACAAGAGACTGATTGCATCCTTCAAAAACACATGATAATCCATTTACTATTTATACTAAGTGTTTAGTTTAAATAGTAAATGGATTATCATAGATTAGAATGAGTGAAGATTGATACAAAATATAGTTACATTACAGTTCATCTAAAGATATCTCCTTCATAGAAAAATACACTCCTTGAAATTTAAATTTGGCTAATGACATTAACTGAGTACAATTGGTGTAATCAATGGGTGTGTATTACACTTGTCTCAGTATAGAGATCTGTCTTTCTATGAACTGATGAACTGTAATGTGAGTATATTTTCTATAATGTTTCATTATAACATGATAATTCTTTGGTCTAAAACGACTAGTATTCTACCTACCTATCAAAATATTTCAATTAATGCCAATGATTAGCTGGCTGATTAATTTTATTTGGATCGTTTTAGAGGACATTCTCATGCTAAAATGATGGAAAAATTCAGTACATGTGCATCTTGTTTACATCATTAATTGTAAATACCCCAAAACATCAATCATAAGGCTAGTGTATAGTCAGTTATTCCTGTTCAAGGGGCATGTTATTTGGTTTTCATTAAAATAAGAGCAATCCATACGTGATTCGTATAACCCAACTTTGTGAAGCATTTTAGTGCAATTATATATGTATTGAATGGATTATTCTAAAGCAATAAACTATAATATCATTCATTACCTACTGTAACATTTCAGAGTAGTTTGCGTAATTATGGATATTTAGTATGACTTAACCATGATAATGGGGAATCATGAATATCGGCATCCCAAATTGTGATAATACGTGTCACCTCCAACACATTTGACGTGGAACTCGTTTTTAATAAAATACAACACTTACCGTATGTACTGTAGCCAATCAACCTGAAAGCTTATCCCTTCGACGCCAGGATCAGATATTCTTTCTCCTGTACATAAATTTAAAACAAATTAGATATGAAACTGTAAGAAAACAAAAATATTAAAAATTTCTCAAGAAATACACACATACCGAGCGGCTGCGAGGAGAAAGATGAAAGATGAAAAAAAAAGCCACAGACAAGAAATAAGATGTAATGTCAAAATAAACGGAGCTCCTAAGTATACCACTGGGGTGCCATTTTTCAAATGCGGAGTTGCTACACGAACGGTTTTTTGTATGGAAAAAGCAATCATTTAGGTGATTCTACGTTCAAAAATGGCATTTCTGGCTAAATAGTTACTAGCTTAGAGGATCGAGTCAATCAAGCAAGCAAGTATCAAATATTACCAAGCAAGCAAGTATTATTAGCAGAGCTATTACCCACGCTTGTGTATTTACCCGATATGCACCGGGTAAATACCCGTATCTACCCGTTTGGGTGGGAAGATTGGGATATTTATTAAAAAACCAGTTCAAGTCCTCTAATTATATGTAGAAGTGTGTGGAATGGTTATGTAATGTATAAATCAATGAATATATCTCAAAGAATAAAATAACAAACATTAAAATCACTTATGCTATCCATATTAAACATACTGATTTCATCGTATTTGATATCTATTTGCTTGTTTCAACAGAAAAATAAATCTAAAAACATTTGCCAGCAAAAAATGAAAACTTAGACCTGTCAATTTGTATTGTCCCCATACAACGGGTAGATTGGAGTAAATACCCGGCATGCCAATCAGAGGAAAATGGTATAACAAGTTGATAGTAGATCAAAGAACTCATCAATACGAATAGCTTTTGTTGGGGAAACAACCCCGAGATCAGTAGTTTTGGCTTTTGGGTAGACAGTCAAAAAGCCTACTCCCTAATTATAAGGTATATGAGGGTGCTCATATATTGACACTGCATTTGATGTCTGTTTGCTTATTTTTACATATAATTAGGTCTAAAAACATTTGCCAGTAAAAACATAAAACTTAGACCTGTCAACTCGTATGTTCCCATTCAGCGGGTAGATTCGAAATACCCAGATTGCTATTTTGAGAGCAATGTTATATTCAGTTGATGGGGGATCAAAGAACTCGTCAATACAAATATTTTTTGTTCCGGGACTTATACCGAAAGCAGTAGTTCTGGCTCTTGAATAAGCAGTCGAAAAAATCTACTCTACCTATATGTATGAGGGTGCTCAATACTCATATCTTGACATCGCAGTTGATGTCTGTTTGCTTATGTAACATATAACTAGGTCTACAAAACATTTGCCAGCAAAAACTGAAAACTTAGACCTGTCAATTCGTATGTTCTCATACAACGGGTAGATTCGTATGTTCTCATACAACTGTATCTACTGTATTTTTCCTATATATATTTTTCTAATTTACACCATATTTATATTTTTATTTCATATTTTCAAATGTAGATATTTTCTGGACATTTACACTACGCATAGTTCAGTCAGTCGACCTTGTTTGTAAAGTTCAGTAAACGATTGTTTGTATATTTGTGGTTCCACGGAAGACCAGTGCTGCTGTTTGCCTTAATTGGAGATTAGCAGCTTAAGCTGAGTGGATATCACTTTCAGTGATAAAATGTTTTTTACCTAGTGTTAGTTAATGATTTAGTATTTTAGCAATATTAAAAATTTACTTGTAAGTTGTTAAGTGTACCTTATCACTGAATAAAGATTTTTCTATTCTATTCTATTCTATTTATATATATAATATATTTAGGAAAATACGTACGTTTTAGCAAGCCATTTATTTGAATGCCAAACTGACTGATCAACTTGAAAATACTCTATGTTAAACTATAAAGAGGTTCTCTACATACCTCCACCACTAATTATTAAGTATTCTTTTTTTTTTTACAACGCAATATAAGATAAACTAACCTTTTTTTTACGGAGGAAAGATCCTGTTACGGATACCCGTCAGCCTGCGGGGGAGGCTGTCGGGTTATGTGGGACTCCACGCCAGAGCGACGTGCCTACCCACTAAAAAACCTCCGGAGTTCCATCTCAACCGCTTTTGCCGGGGACACGGGAACGAAAATACATCCGCGAACCCCGGCGCGGCTGGCCGCCAAAGCGGCCTCTCCTCGGGGGCGTCACAGCGCTCCCCCACTCACCAAGTCGGCGCGTCCGGAACTCACGGACGCGCCGTACTTCCTCGGCCCAATTGAGAGGCGGCAAACTCCCACGCAGTCCACCGCCTGTGGACCCATGGGAGCCAGATAAACCGGCTCCCAGCGGCGGAGAAGATGAAAGGCTCCGCCGCTTGCCTCTCGCCGCAAACGCGGTGCGGCACCGCTCGGTCGCGGAGGATAGGGAGAGCGGCAACGTAACACCGACACTCCTCCTCCTCCGCGACCGATCTCCAACCACAACCACGGCGGTGTGGCCCCGCCTGAAGCGCCGGGAGGGCAATGAAACATTCCCCTCCCGGCGGCCCCACCCCGGGTGGGGGGAGAACTTCCCACTCCCCCACCGCCCCATTGGGCGCATCCCTACAGGCTCAAGGCCGAAGCCGAGCCTGTGGGAGCACCCCTCCTCGGGTAAGGGGAGAACTTCCCACTCCCCCGCGGCCCCAATGTGGGCGCTCTCTGCTGGTTGACGACAGCAGGAGCGCCCCCTCGCGGGTTCCTCTTAGCTTCCCCGTGGCTCGAGGCTACCACGGGTACTGAGCCCCCCCGGTACGACAAACCGGGAACCCGTTGGGGGGGAAGGTAAACTAACCTAGCGTAACCTAACATAATCCTAACTCGTAACTATACTACAAAATTTACAATGACGATGTTCATCCAAGCGACATTGCCTTATAGGCCGACTTTGGGGCGGTACAGGTACAGATGGTGGCGTTAAGAATTCTTCGGGTCCGTGGAACTGCTCTGCTTCGTTGGGCAAAGGAGATCCTGAGCGCGGCGACATCGGCGATTGTACTTCGCCTACTGATATCTGCTTGGGCAAAGTCGATCCCTCGACCGATCCTGAACAAACCTCAGGGCCAGATTCTCGAGAAGCAAGAGAGACAGGCGGATTCACCGAACCTGTGGGAATAGCCAACGAACTCCTTGTCCTACGTCTTAATTGGTCGATATGCCTATGTACTGGATTTCCACAGGCATCCTGGACCTGGAAGTCATTAGACCCAGCCACATTTACGACTGTGCCAGGTAACCACTTCTCACCCTTAAGGTATTGTCGGAACTAGACATCGTCACCTAATGACACACATCTAACCGTCCCCACAGAATTTTCAACCTGCTTGTCCTGAGCCCGCTGAACGTCAATTTCTTTTCCTGGCTTAAAAACATCCATCCTGGTGCGCAAACGTACCCACTAACAAAGAAGCCGGGCTAACGGCCGTAGTACTGTGTTCTGTATTCCTGTAATACAACAAAAATGTACATAAAGCCCTATCCACGTCATTCTTTTCAGTCAAAGCTTTTTTTATAACCGCCTTTAACGTCCTTACCGCATTTTCCGCAGCTCCATTTGAAGCTGGGTGATAAGGAGCGGTAAAAATATGTCGTATACCGTCCGCTTGTACAAACTGCACAAACTCACTGCTTGTGAACGGTGGATTGTCAGACACAATCTGGTTTGGAAGGCCCCACCTACTCCAGAGCTCACGAAGTTTATTTATCGTGAAACTCGCAGCCGTACTAGGAACCTGGAACACCTCAATCCATTTTGAATGTGAATCAATCACGACAAGGTATGTTTTCCCATTTATAGGCCCCATAAAATCCAAATGAAGCCTTGACCAAGGACGTACGGGCCAGGGCCAAGATTTCGGCGTGGCACTTGGGGGCGCATCTGCGTGTACTGCGCATACACTACAAGCACGGCATTTCTGCTCCACGGCCTCGTCGATACCAGGCCACCACACGTAACTGTGCGCGAACGCTTTAGACTTTACAATGCCCATGTGTGGCTCGTGTATAATCTTTAAGACCGTGGTGCGGCAGTTCTCTGGTATAACTAGCCTGTGACCCCACATGACACACCCCAGTTCCTCGTAAAGTTCCGTTTTCCTATTAAAATACGGTTGTAAGTTAGTCACTTCACACTTGTCTGGCCAACCATTTCTAATGTAACTAAAGACCCTACATAATAAGGCGTCTTTTTCCGTTTGCTGCTTAATTTCACCGAATTCCAAAAGCAGACCATCCTGCGCGAAATGTAAATACGTCTGCTCCGGAATAGTCTCCTCTGTTTTATCTTGGACGCTATCAAGTTCCAACAAACGCGATAAACCATCCGCACAGTTACCACTTGTATGAATATGTTCAATGTCATAATTATACGCGGACATAATAACCGCCCATCGCTGCATCCTGCTAGCCGTCATTGTGGTATTCCTGAATTAGGCCCTAAAATGGAAACCAAGGGTTTGTGATCCGTCCTAAGAGTAAACTTTCTTCCATAAATATACTGATGGAACTTTTTCATACTGAAAATAATGGCTAAGGCCTCACGATGAATCTGGGAATAATTCTTCTCAGCCGCATTAAGAGTGCGCGACGCATAGGCCACTGGCCGTTCGCCTGTTAGGTACTGCTGAGACAGCACTCCTCCTACTCCCTTCCCACTAGCATTGCAAGTAACGATTAACGGTTTTTTTGGATCATAATGAGCTATAACGTCAGTACTCATTAAAACCTGCTTAATCTCTGCAAACGCACGTTCACATTGGTTGTCCCATTTAAAGTCTACCCCTTTCCGTAACAAACTATTTAACGGCGCCAATAACGAACTAAAGTTCCTTATAAACTTTGAAAAGAAATTCACCATTCCTATGAAAGAACGTAACTCACTAACGTTCTCTGGTGACCGTATTTTACTAATCGCTTTTATTTTTGATTTATCCGCTTTAACTCCATCCTTAGAAACTACATATCCTAAGTATGAAACCCTGTCAGCTAGGAAAACACACTTTTGCTTCTTAAGCTTTAACCCCTGATCAGATAAACGCTGGAAAACTAACTCAAGAGCCTTTAAATGTTCATCCTTGGATTTTCCCCCTATGATGACGTCATCCAAAAATACTTGAACATTAGGAATATCTCCTAATAAACTGGTCATAATCCGTTGAAAAATTCCCACGCTCGAAGATAAACCGAACACTAACCTATTATACTGAAAAAGGCCCCTATGAGTGTTAACGACCGTAAATTACTTTGTCTCATCAAGCTCAACTTGATTATAGGCCTGGGAAAGATCCAACTTACTAAAATACTGCGCTCCATTTAGACTAACCAGTACGTCTTCAATCCTAGGCAAGGGATAACGATCGACCAACAAGACTGGGTTAAGGGTCGCCTTATAATCCGCACAGATTCTTAACGTCCCGTCTGCTTTTGGGCCCGGAACAAGAGGCGAAGCCCAGTCAGAGCAGTCAACGGGCTCGATGACGCCATCGCGCAACATGCCATCCAACTCAATATCAATCCGCTCACGCAGCGCGTACGGCACCGGCCGAGCGCGGTGAAACACCGGCGTTGCTTCCTCTCGCACTCGAAGCGTCGCTTTTCCACATTTGTACCGTCCCAAACCGCCGCTGAATAAGTTCTTATACCTGTCAACAATTTTTACAATTTCATCGTTCGTTTGCAAATTATTTACAGAACTAGTTTTAATCTTATTGTCGACACAAACAAATTTTGGTAACTCTATCTGAAGCTCAGCTAACCATTGCCTTCCTATCAATGAAGTAGTACCCTTTTAATTACAAATAAATCCAATTTCTTTTCTATGTCCAAGTATCGTACTAGAGGCTTCACAATGCCCAATGGTTTGATCCTTGACCCATCGTAAAATCTAAAAACCGTATCGTCTTCCGCCAAACGCAAATGAGAAAATTCTCTCATATACGTGTCCTGGCTGATACAAGAAATAGCCGTACCAGTATCTACTTCCATTTTTACTCCCTTACCTTCTATGAAAACGGTCAAACTTACGGCCTTATAATTATTCAGACCCATGAGATTAAAACTCTCTTCACAATCTTCTACGGTCTCCTGGGAAGTCTCCTGCAAGTGTAGCACGTTCCGTCTTTCACGCTGGTTTGCGGTACTATCCCGCTTCACTCGCCCCTCCGGACATACGCGGCGTAAATGACCCAAACGCTGACATCTGCTGCACGTAAATCCCTTGTATCGGCAAGTCTCAAAAGCATGATTAGTAGCACCACAGGCCGCACAGTTTCCGGACGTACGCGACAGAGCAAACGCCGGCCCTGTGCCATTATCCTTATGACCACGGAATTTTACACCACGCGCGCTCGATGTAATTACGGCATGAACTGCGTTTGCTTTCCCAGCCACACAATTGGCTGTTGATTCCACCATGGCTGCATCTCTCTCCGCTGCTTCCAAAGAACAAGCTAACTTCACTGCATAAAGAAAAGTCGCACTAGACTCATCTTCCGCGAACAATCGTTGCCTTATGATGTCACTACGGAGTCCGCACACAAATTGATCGCGTAAATTCTCATCCAAATTCGCTGCGAATTTCCAGTGTCTCGCCAGTCTTTTAAGTTCCGCTACATACGTTGCTATATCTTCCTCAGTTCCCTGTCTCCTTTGTCTGAACACGAACCTTTCCTCCAAAATAGAAGGCGCTGACTGGAGTTGTTCTGGCATCAAGTCGTCCACTGCTCCAAAAGTAAGCTCCAATGGTTTTTGGGACTCGCCAAGTTGACCAACAACTCATAAGCGTCGTCACCGATCGTCGCAATCAACGTTGGCAGCTCAAACTCTTCAGTTATTTTATTTACTTTAAGTACATCTTCATTCTGTCTACATATGAAGACCATTGCCCCGACTTGATATTGAATTTATTTAACCGACCGATGGACGACATGATTTTATTTTTGCGCTTTACAAGCACGCTACTAAGATTAATTTAGTTTTCCTCGTCGCCTATGTAATATATTTAGGAAAATACGTACGTTTTATCAAGCCATTTATTTGAATGCCAAACTGACTGATCAACAGTAAATACCCGGTATACAATTTTGAAAGAAATTTTAAATGAAGTAGACGGATGAAATAAGACAAAACCTTTACATAGGTTTTAATTAACTTAAAAATTCGACATTATTACAATGACAAATTGACAGTAATATATAATAAAAAATCTTGTCTATGGAGATTTAAAATTAGTTTTATCTCATTCACCCACACTACTTTCTGAAACAACACACTCGTAATCATTAAGGTATCGGGGTGCCTGGCGCAGGCGGCCAGTTCTTCGTAGTGGCGGCGCCAGCGGTGGGTCGTTATCGCTAGCATCTGGCACAGTATCTGTTCTAACTGGATGAGAGAGCGGCGTTGCGGTCTTCTCAATCTCGACATGATCTGCGGTCTGAGAAATGTCATAAAACTGCAGGTCTTCTCCTTCAGTTCCCAAAGGTGCAAGATGACGATTTGAAACTGTAGTTTCACGACCGTCTGGAAGTCTTACATAAGAAAAATCTGGATTGCTGTGTAATAGTTCCACTTCCTCTACTACTGGTTGATATTTATTGGCACGATTACACTTTTTCATTAAAATTTGTCCAGTGCTCGTTAACCAGGTTGGAATAGAGGTTCCATTGCAGGATCTACGTGGGTGTAAGAACATCCTTTCATGAGGTGTGCAATTTGTAGCAGTGCATAAAAGAGAGCGAATGGAATGAAGAGCTTGGAGCAATACTTGCTCCCAAGACTCTACAGGGAGATTCTTCGTTTTAAGGGCCAAAAGTATTGTTTTCCACAAGGTTGAGTTCAATTTATCGACTTGTCCATTACCTTGCGGATTGTAGGCGGTAGTTCGGCTAGTGGCTATGCCTCTACAATGTAGAAATTCCTGCACTTCAGCAGATAGAAAAGCAGAACCCCTATCAGAGTGGACATATGAAGGCATGCCAAATATCATGAACAAATTATTAAGGTGTTTAATAACAGTTTTGGAGCTAACGTCTGAACAAGGGAAAGCAAAAGGAAAACGAGAGAACTCGTCAATGACTGTAAGAATAAATCGATTGTTTGAATTAGTTGGGACAGGACCTTTAAAATCGATACTTAATCTTTCGAAGGGTGCCATTGCCTTTATAAGATTTCTTAGTTGGCTGTTTCGAGTAAACCTTGGCTTAATTTCACAGCAAGTACGACAAGAATTAGTCATTTTCCTGACTTCATCGATTGAAAAGGGGAGATTTTTGGAACGTACCCAATGAAACATCCTTGTTACTCCTGGATGACATAGAGCTTCATGTAATGAAAGTAATTTTCCGCTGTTAAATTCCAGTGAGGCGCTTATTCGAGAGAGTGCATCTGCAGCGTAATTCTTTTTTCCAGGCCTGTATATAATTTCATATTTCAATGGAGCAAGTTCTAATCGCCATCTTTGAATCTTTTCATTTTTGATCTTGCTTGAGTGTTTCTTACTAAACATAAACGATACGGACCGTTGATCAGTAATTAATTTAAATTCTCTACCAATAAGAAAATGTCTCCATTTCTTTAGTGATTCAACAATGGCATAAGCTTCCTTTTCTATCGCAGAATGATTTAATTCGCTCGATTGTAATGTTCTAGAAAAGAATGCTACGGGTCGAGAATCCTGTGAAAGTACAGCTGCAATTGAGTGATCAGATGCATCCGTTTCAACAGTGAAAGGTAACTTATCATCAATTGCATGAATTGATGACTTTGCAATGCTTTCTTTGAGTCCTTCAAAACATGTTATTTGATCTCTAGATAAAGGAAATTTTGTCGTTTTTGAGAGTAAGTGAATTCTCTCAGAAAAAATTGGTATCCATTTGGAGTAATGGGCAAACATTCCAAGAGTTCTTCTTAAAGATTGCAAGTCTCGCGGTGGAGGCAAACTCAAAAGTGGTTTAAGGCGCTCACTGTCAGGCTTGATTATATGATTCTCGATAGTATATCCTAGTATATTGACTAAATCTTGTGAAAACTTACATTTTTGCAAACTGAGTGTGAGACCATATTTCTTGACAGCATTCATGAAACACTCTAAATTTTTGTCATGTTCTTCCCGTGTACGGCCTCCAACGGTAATATCATCAAGATAAGCATATGTGTTTTGAAGTCCTTCTTTTCTGATGATCCAATCAATAGTACGTTGAAAACTTGATACTCCGTTAGTAACTCCAAATGGTATACGTCTATTGGTATAAGTTGCCTATGGCTTCAAAGGCTGTATATATTTTGTCTTTTGAGAGAATAAGCACTTGATGATAGGCGCTTTTTAAATCAAAAGTACTAAAATAGACATTTTTGGTAACTTTTAATATTAGTTCTTCGATATTTGGTAGAGGATATGCATCTAATTCAGTGTATCGGTTAATAGTTTGTGAGTAATCAATTACCAGCCGTTTTCTATGCGTGTCACTTTTAGTTACAAGTACCTGGGCTCTCCACGGGGATTTACTTTCCTCTATTACTCCTTCAGCAAGCAATTCTTCAATTTCTTTTTTGATAAACTTGTTATCCTCATCACTATGTCTGCGAGACTTAATAGCGATGGGTCTGCAATCCGGAGATAAATTTGTGAAGAGTGCTACAGCTGGTACTGATGCTTCAGCAACATTGCATACATGAAGAGGTTCCTTTGGTCCACCAAATGCGAAATCTAATGATGAATGCTGCTTTAGAACATCGTGACCAATAATCATATCTGCACAAAGATTTTTAACGATTAGTAGGTTGACATTATCATATTTATGATTGTCAATAGATATTGTTTGGCACGTCTGGCCTTCTACTTGTGACGTATGATTAAGTGAAGCCATGAAGATAGATTGATTGCAAAACTTCTTTTTCAATCCACACAGTTTAGAAAAACTGTCATTAATGAAACTGCTTGAACTTCCCGTGTCTAATAGTGCTTCTGCTCTAATTCCTCGGATATAAGCAGGGACTGTTGCTTTAGACAACGATGAGGGCGATGCTGCTATAATACATGCTGATAAATCTGAATTTTTACGTGACGTAGAAGCAAATACTTTAGAAGAACTCCTACAGGCAGTGGCTAAATGTCCCTTTTTGTTGCAGAGTTGACATGTTTCTCCTAATGCTGGACAGTTTTTACGAACATGAACTTGTCCTCCACAAAAGAAACATTTACGTCTCTAAAAGTTGGCAGCAGCCGCACAGTTCTCTTCTTTCTTAAACTCAGCTTGAGTAGATTCAGTTTGAATGGCATTTACAGATGATACATTATTAAAACTTAATGAATTAGCCTCAGCTGCCTTTAAAGATATTGCTTGATTATAAGCTTCATCGAGAGTTAAACTCAAATTTTCCAGTAATCTTTGTCTAATTTTATTTGACAATAATCCAGATATAAATGCATCTCGTATGTTGTCATTTCGATTCGTTTCCGCATCTACAGCAGTAAAGGAGCACTCTTTGGATAGCTGTTTAAGTATCTGTAAATAAGTATCAACGTTTTCGTCAGAACGTTGTTTTCTGATTGCTAGTGAATGTCTGGCAAAAATAATGTTTTTAGGTTTTACATATAGTTTGTCCAGTAAGTTAATAGCTTCATCGTAAGTTTTAGCTTTACTAATAAATGAATAAATATTTGGAGAAACGTGGTTGATAAGTAGATGGAGTTTGAGCGTTGTCCATTCCAGCTGTGCGTCTGGTGTTTTATCCAATGCGGCTGGTTTGCAACATACTAGAAAGCTGTCAAATGTTTTCATCCAAAGCTCCCAAGCTTGTGCTGCAGAAGAGTCAGAAGGCTCAATATAAAACCTTTCGGGGCGCAAATATTTTTCCATGATTGAAACTAGATAATATTAAGTTAATTAAATTAAAATAAGACAAAACCTTTACATAGGTTTTAATTAACTTAAAAATTCGACATTATTACAATGACAAATTGACAGTAATATATAATAAAAAATCTTGTCTATGGAGATTTAAAATGAGTTTTATCTCAATTCATTGAACCGACCGATGGACGACATGATTTTATTTTTGCGCTTTACAAGCACGCTACTAAGATTAATTTAGTTTTCCTCGTCGCCAATGTAATATAATTAGGAAAATACGTACGACTTATACCGAAATCAGTAGTTTCACGTTTAGATGTAGCGGTAGATTCGAGTAACTACCGGGCGTATTATTTTATGGGAAATGTTACGATAAGTTGATGTAGGACCGAAGAACTCCCCCCCAATGGGTTCCCGGTTTGTCGTACCGGGGGGGCTTAGTACCCGTGGTAGCCTCGAGCCACGGGGAAGCTAAGAGGAACCCGCGAGGGGGCGCTCCTGCTGTTTGTTCCACCAGCAGTGAGCGCCCACATTGGGGCGGCGTGGGAGTGGGAAGTTGTCCCCCCACCCGGGGAGGGGCGCTCCCGCGGGCTCGGCTTCGGCCTTGAGCCTGTCGGGATGCGCCCAATGGGGCGGCGGGGGAGTGGGAAGTTCTCCCCCCACCCGTGGTGGGGCCGCCGGGAGAGGAATGTTTCATTGCTCTCCCGGCGCTTCAGGCGGGGCCACACCGCCGTGGTTGTGGTTAGAGATCGGTCGCGGAGGAGGAGGAGTGTCGGTGTTACGTTGCCGCTCTCCCTATCCTCCGCGACCGAGCGGTGCCGCACCGCGTTTGCGGCGAGAGGCAAGCGGCGGAGCCTTTCATCTTCTCCGCCGCTGGGAGCCAGTTTATCTGGCTCCCATGGGTCCACAGGTGGTGGACTGCGTGGGAGTCTGCCGCCTCTCAATGGGCCCGACGAGGTACGGCGCGTCCGTGAGTTCCGGACGCCGGAACTTGGTGAGTGGGGGGGCGCTGTGACGTCCCCGCGGAGAGGCCGCTTTGGCGGCCAGCCGCGCCGGGGTTCGCGGTTGTATTTCCGTTCCCGTGTCCCCGGCAAAAGCGGTTGTGATGGAACTCCAGAGGTTTTTTAGTGGGTAGGCACGTCACTCGGGCGTGGAGTCCCACATAACCCGACAGCCTCCCCCGCAGGCTGACGGGTATCCGTAACAGGGATCTTTCCTCCGTAAAAAAAAAAGGACCGAAGAACTCATCAATACGAATATTTTTTGTTTGAGGACCAACCCCGAAATTAGTAGTTTTAGATATCGGAAGACCAATCAAAAAATCTTTTCTCCCTATATGTATGAGGGTGCTCATATATTGACCAACGTGTAGATTCGGATAAATATCTGGCATGCTATTTTGTGGGAAATGTTATAAAAAGTTGACAGAGGACCGAAGAACTCGTCAATACAAATATCTTTTGTTTCGGGACTTATACCGAAATCAGTAGTTTTGGCCCTTGAATGAGCAGTCAAAAATTAATTCTTCATATTATGTATGAAGACGAAGTGGTAGCTAAAGTGGCGCCCTCATTTGAAATAAATTGTTTAAAACTAAATATGGTAAAAATTAAAAATTTGATTTGTATAAATGTCTAGAAAGACCTTTAAACTATTTTATGAATAACATTTGAAATTATTACTAATAGTCCGTCTAGTTTTAAAACTGTTTTTCGCCAAAAGTGGCCACTTTTGGCGAAAAACAGTTTTAAAACAAGATGGACTGCCAATATTACTTTCAAAAGTTATTCATAAAACAGTTTAAAGGTCTTTCTAGACATTTATACAAATCAAATTTTTAATTATCACCATATTTCGTTTTAAACAATTTATTTCAAATGAGGGCGCCACTTAAGCTACCACTTCGTCTGAAGGTAAGGCTTATAAGAGTATGTTGACATCGCATTTAATGTCTTTTTATCTATTTTAACACAAAAATATGCCGTTGCACAGCAAAAATGATAATAAGTCAAAAACGCCTACTTTAAATGTATGAATAGTATGGGGGTTTCATATATTTAAGTATCGTATTTGACTTTTACCTTCGTTTTAAGCATATTACAGCGTTTGCACACACTTTCCGACACGATTTGCGAAGTAATTACTCATATAATTCTATCTACACACCAAACCGGTAGATACGGGTATTTATCGGGTATTTACCCAATCTACCGGGTATATATCCAAACGGGTAGATTGGGTATTTACCCACCGCCCAACTCTAATAGAAGTGCGATTTCTGAAACGCTGAGTCACCTAAACGAATTATTTTCCCATACAAAAACCATTCGTTTAGGTGACTCCACGTTTCAGGAAGGCTACCACCAACACTTATAAAACCATTCAGAAACAAGGCAGTTGAGGTGCAGTTTTTAAGCAGTTCAAAAGCAGGACAATTTTAAATCCTACCATTACGTTCATAATGCTGAACGTTTTTTGAATGGTTATTCCTGAATAGAGAACTGTTTGTTGTCTCTGGCTTGTTTTGGTGATCAAATTGCGAAGACGTTCAAATCCTTGACAAAAAATTATTATTTTTACCGGTTTTTTTATTTACGTTAAACAAAATTATTTCTATCATTTTTATTTAAATATCTAAAAGTTAGTGTTATTTACTTTGTTTTCCTTTGATTATGTACATAAATTTAATTTGATATTGACCATTAAAGATGGCTAAAATTTAAATGACTACGAAAAAAATTGTAAATTAAAGTTTTGAACGGATGTCTGCGTCTGGTTTTCGAAATTATAAATAAATCGTAAATTGGTGAAAACATAAATTTTTTATGTTTTTAATGTTGGAAGCCGAGCAACCACCTGACAAAATATATCCATCACTTTATATTATCGTGCTTTTCCGAATTGCCGTGATAAACAGTTATTATACGATGGTAACGACTAGTGTTTGGAAGTTATTTTATCGTGGGCTTCATCGTATAAAAGCACAGTGTCTTGTCATAGATATATGATAAAATTTTATCAATAACCATGTCGTAAGTAACATTTTAACTACATACCTATTCAAAGTTTATATTAAGATTATTATGTGTTAAAACTTGCAGCTTCTTCACTAAGTGCTATTATAAATAACATAAATATATACAGACAAAGTAAGTTCGAGACTAACTCAACGAAATAAAGGCTAGGTTTTAGTAAGTACGCAGTGATTGTAGTGCACAAAGGATTTTATTACAAAGTATGGGTAGGTATTTGATATTCGTAGATTATAAATCTAAACTACTATTTTCTTTCAGGTATTCTGGTGAAAAAGCGAACCAGCCTAGCAACAGATCTAGCATTGTAAAATGCTTGGAATTCAACATTCTGCCATTTCACTGGTTCAATCACAGGTTCCAAAGGAGGCTGTAATCCTCTGGCTCTCTCAGTCTTGTTTGTATTTAATAATAGGCTTCAGTGAATCCTGTCTTGTACCTATTTTTAATTGATGTCATCATGGTACTTCTCAGAGAGTAACCAAAAAATCCTGTAAGACAAAATGTATAAATGTATGTAGTTGTAATTTTAATAAATAACTTATACTTAAGAATGTGTTGTTATTTGTATGATGGTGGCGGCGCGACGGGGGTTATAAGTAAAACACTTGCTTGGTGAGTGCTGGTTTCCCAACAACAGTGAACTCCTTTATTGTAGAATTTCCATAGCTTATATACTAGTTTCCCCGGAGCCGCTATACGTAGCGTATACGTAACATAACCTTGATCTTTAAGATAAGAAAATAGAAATTAATTATTTATCGAGGTTGCGTGACGTAGGGCTTTGTCATAGGTTACGTAGAGAGATTAGGGCTATTACATACTGAAGCGTATTAGTGCTGGTATACACCACACCTTCCCCCTTTTTTTTTTTGAGACAAAAATTAACAAATTTTTTTGGCTTAGAATAGTTATACAATATAAAATAATTTCAGATTTAAAAATCAACTAATGTATGTCATGTAAAAATTTAACTGGGGTCTGTTTACATCTTTTTACAAGTACATATTTGGAGTTAACCAGTTCTCTCTTACCGATTTTTTAAGGCGTTAGCAAAAGCATAAGCATAAAATTCTATTGGATTATACCATATTATTTAAACTAAATAAACAATGTCTTAAAATTAACAAATATAATTTTTTACAATGTTTTAATCACAACATAAATAGAGAAAAACAAAATAAAATGTTTATATATTATCTTCTAATGAACTATAATATTAGGATATTTCAATAATTAACAATCAGATAAATGCTAGGTACGTGTGATAAAGATTTATACGTAGCAAGTCTTCATATTTCAACTTGTCACAATAAGTAATATGAAGATGCTGTTTCTTCTTAGGAGTAGCTGATCTAATTTAAACTTTTAAGATGTTGATTTTGATTACTGGGTAGGGTCCCGAATACACTATGTCTAATTTTTCTCTTCTTTTTTTTTTTATATTTTGTTATAAGTAAATCATCTACCTTATAATTAATGGGATAACATTTTTGATCATAATGATCATATATAATATTTTTATAAAAGTAAATTATTTCTAGCATCCTGTTGGGTTTTTTTTTTTAATGATATACATCATGATTCTAATTATTTTGCTAGTATGAATAACAATAATATGAAACATCGATTCAAAAACGATATTTACTACCCCTGTTGGTTTCAATTTCGCGAGGGATTCCGTACCTTCCGTACGTAAATTGTCTACGAATACGCAGTCGCGTTTCAGTTTCTTGATGCAATAGTGGATATGCTTCGACATGCTTCGTGGTAGCCATGTAATGTGATAGTGGTGATCTCACGCTGAAGAGTAAGTAGGTATATAGCAGTATCCATTTTTATCCATTCTTCGGTAAGAGCCTAGTATGTCTAAAAAAAAACTTTATAAAAGGCTGAAGTTACCGCACTTGTGATACGAATATTTTTATGATATTTCTGTCTATGGCATTTATCGCAAGTTGTCAATAGTTTGTTGGTAAGTATATACCATTCTTCATGTCAGGCTAATAATAGTGACGTCTAATTTTATTTTTTATCCTACGTAGGTAAATATTTATGCCTGCATGGCCATGGCCACTAGAGGTCAAAATATAGAAATCATTTAATATGACGCGTCTGTAGTCATTATTGTATGATGATGCATAAACGAGATCCGGATCGATTTACATTTTTTTATTTTTATTGAGTACTCCTACTTTAATTTACTGACATGTCTACTCTAGTAATTTATGAAGTCATTTGCCGACTTCTTATTCAAGATACACAAATATTTATTTTTAGATATGTGGTTTTTTAGCAACCTACACTTTTGCAAGATACAAGATATGCAATTATATGCATTTGCGTATGCGCATACGTCTTTTACACATTTATATGTGTCATAATAAAAATAACAGGCAGTTCATTTAACACTTATATTTTTAAATAATAAAAGGGTATAATAATCCCTTGTGTCCAAGCTGTCTTCACGAATGGTGCTCGACCGAGTCATGATCAGAGAACAAGGATTTCGTGCCTGCTCTTGTATCTTGGTGTATCTTGATAAGACATAACAATAAGCTCAAAAGTGCAGCTCGTGGTATCCTACTGGTAGCTTTTGCTAGTTATTTGTCCATTTAGGGATACCTTAACATTTACTCAAACCATGTTGAAAACATTAGCACCAAAATCATGTCAACAACAGTTAGATGATCAGGCTAACTATTGAGTGAAATAAAATATTGCTTCCGATTTCCTAGCTCTAATAACAAAACAACTTTTCCCTATTTTTTTTTAAATCATGCTGATTATAACAAGTCATAAAAATATATTTTACATAAGTACATATTACTTTTACTTACTCTTTTTCTAAAATACTTTAATAGACTTTTTTTGTGAAGCATTTTTTTCTTACTTGATTGGTTATAATATAGGTAATTATTAGTCTTCTCCGTGTATAGTCAAATCCGAGTATGAACTTTATAATGTAAGTAACAACTTCTTATAGTCATTTATGTTAAATAAAAGTTCTTATCATTTATTTAATGGTATGCCCGCTTATAGGTAATGTAATCGCCGTTTGAGTTAAAAGTCATTGTTTCATACATAATATGTTTTATTAAATCTAGATCACTTTTTTTTTATTTTTTTTTTCATCAGAGGCAATATTGAGAATATGTGAGAAATATGAGTTATTTTTTTTTTAACAAATTTTTAAATGCTTATGTCCTTGTGACCTAATTTGAATTACTATTCTATTTAGATCGCACTTCGCTCTCTTGTATCTAAGATGCGTCATATATATCCTACCGTTCACGGTAAAATGTGCAGAGTTCATGTTACCGTATGAAAATACATACCTACTTAATAATTATTCGTCACGAAAAAAAAAATAGTATCAAGTTTTTCATTACGTAATCCATTCGAAAATCTGTGAATGGCCTGTTTTTTCTTTAATATGATTTGTTTTATATGATTTTGAGTTACCCTTAGTCTGTGATATAGTAAGTTTAACAAAAGTTCTTCAAGTTCCTGACCAAACCAATCTATAGTTTTATAGCCTTGTCTACAAATTAGATAATTAAATTTTATCACTTTTATAAGACTTTTAGACAATCTGGTTGTTGTTTTTTAAACAAACCTTATCATAGTTTGAACATCGCTGTCTTTTATAATTGTAGAATATAAAATTTTGATCATTAATTTCGCTTGTTTAACACTTAACAGACAGCTCTAATAAAGATTCTCTTCTAGTAAATTTCGCTGGTAATTTGATATACGAGTCGGTTGTTCTTGTATTAAGATGACCGCATTACCGTTCGAGGTTAAGGTCAATATATTTTTTTTAAAGTTTAAGAGACATTATATAAATATATATATATATTTAGAGTTTATATTATTAAAAGTCATGTCCCTTAATTCTGTGTATGTTAAACATTAATGTTTTAAAAACATGAAATTTGCGGTTAGTGATGCTGATGCACGTCCTGTGTTGTCATATCGTTCGGCGTTTCTTGTTATTTTTAGAAAATTTAAATGAGTGAAAAATTATTATTATTTAAAAATGTTTGAATATATTATTATTATTATTAAAAATGGTTTATGACTGAACTTGACCTATTTCGCTTACTTATTGTCATTCATGTATACTCATCAATTACAAACTGGATATCTTGTGACTATTCGTTTTTTTTTTTTTTTTAGGTAAAAGTCTAACCAGTATTTTAATGAAAAATCAACCAATTGCTATTTTTTCCATTAATGTTTTTGAGATTACTTATTAGTTTTCTGAGAATCGCCTTTTGATTTGCGAATCAACAAGGGTTTAACACCGTTTGTTTAATTATATAAAAAGTGAGAAAACCTAACTTTGCACTGTGAGCTAATATCAAGGTTTTTAAAACAAAACTATTGAGCATTGCTCTCTTTTATTATTGTTGAGTATAATAGTCAGTCCGTAGTTGGCTCGGAATAAACGTATTCTAAATTACTGACAGGTTTTTATGATATCAAAGTCTTTTACAGATATTTTTTTTTTGTGTCTGACCTATTTCTTTTTTTTTCTACAAACAGGATCAACTTTACTTAAAGATTTTTAAGTTTTTTATATATATTTTTTTGTATTTCGACATCAATTGATAGTTTTAACACTTACAATTATTAGTGGTGTTGATGTTCGGGTGGGCGGGAATAATGGGTGTCTCCTGGTCTGACGCTTGTCAACGTACATTGACGGCTGCTGCTTGTCGCTCGATCTTCCTGTGACTGAGACGAATCTGCATCGTTGCCTGCGCCATTTTGGGCAATGATAAAATTTATTCTTTTGTATTGGACGTAGCGATGCCCATCTTGTTAAGTAATCTCAGTGATGTCTTAAACGCGACAATTCACCTTGTACTTTGTCACAGTACCTTCGTTCTTGCTCATCGTTGTACTGCTTTAGTCTTGTGGTTTAAAACCCATATTGACTCAAGGATCAATCGGTGCCGCACAAGGCCAATTAAAATTACATGAAGATGTTGACTTCAACAGAGTTTTACATGTGCTCTTGCTTGCACCGTTTTGGCTGATGATGACCGATGTTTCTTCTTCTTGAACACTTGTTCAGATGTATCAACTTCTTAACTTGACTAACGGTAGTTCGTTACCAGTGCCGACGAGGCACGGCACTGGCAGGGTCGCCATATGATGGTGGCGGCGCGACGGGGGTTATAAGTAAAACACTTGCTTGGTGAGTGCTGGTTTCCCAACAACAGTGAACTCCTTTATTGTAGAATTTCCATAGCTTATATACTAGTTTCCCCGGAGCCGCTATACGTAGCGTATACGTAACATAACCTTGATCTTTAAGATAAGAAAATAGAAATTAATTATTTATCGAGGTTGCGTGACGTAGGGCTTTGTCATAGGTTACGTAGAGAGATTAGGGCTATTACATACTGAAGCGTATTAGTGCTGGTATACACCACATTGTTATCGTGTGTGAATAAATATTTTACAAGGATTAGCATTGTTAAAACTTACAAAAAAATATGTTACGTAAGTTGGAATAACTTACTATTTAAACTATTTTTCACATTAGTTGTACTAAAATAATGAAGTAATATTTACTTTGTTTTTGAAATCCAAATTTCCAATAAAAGGTATTAAGTAGGATTAATTAAGGTCCCACGGTAGCGTTACTTCAATTATCTACTAACTGTATTGAAAAATTTAAAGTAAAGAAAAAACTTATTCACATTCACAAGAAATCCAACTAAAATCCTCCATAAAAGTTACTGGAAAGTAACTTTTTAAGGATCGCTTTATTTGTCACTTGAGACACGCAATAATCGTTTTCGTGCTGTCAAATAGACGTGATAGTAGGAATATACCATCCAAAAAAAGGTGAATGGTTTTTTGACGTCAACCAAAACAATCCTGTTTAAGGGCTGCTATAAAGGTGTCATGGTAGCATTAAACAATACAGTTCAGTTTGAGTGCTGCTATAAAAGATAACGGTAGGATTCCTGAAATCGCACTTCTGAGCAGAGTGAGCCCACTGTGCGCCGCCGCGCCCCGCCGGCCACGCCGCTACTAATATACAAGTCTTTTTAATTTGTGGCCGTCGTCACCTGACTAACTTTTAGCTGTAGGAACTTTATTATCTTTGCTTCGATCGATAAGTATGTGCCCAAATAAAATCCAAAGTTACGAACTGTCAATGTCATGAAATATGTGGACGCGTTTGTTGTAGAGTTGAAGTGTCGACTTTATTCTGAAATAAAACAACTTAATTCTACCTTACCATCTTTATTTCTCTTCATATCAACACTCATGCCAACGGTATAATGGATAATATACCCAGGACGCATGAAGGTGAGTAAAATATTTCATAAAGTACTCACTATATAGCCAGCCATTTTAGCTTTACGTGTCTCGTGCATGATCATATTAAATATACAAAAAATGCCCAAAGTACAGTTTCTTATGTGTTTATATACTTTCAGCTATCGAAGCTCAAATCAGAGAAATTCAATCCAAGAAAAATGAGTTACCTGAGAATGGATCCAACAAGGGTGTGTCTTTAGGGGAGACCTATTATGATAGTGATATTTATGACAATGCTGGTCAAGGGGGTAAGTCTAGATATGAAGGGTACGTGACGTCAATCGCCGCCAATGACGAGGTTGAAGATGAAGATGTGGAGAACGTACCAATATCACAAAAAAGGTCAGGATACACTGCTCCAGCATCCTTGCTAAATGATATTGCACAGGTAAGTTTATTGATTTTTCGGTTATAAATAAGAGTAGACATTTTGGAAATGATACTTATGGAGACTGGAAATCCCCTTTCTCAGATATCTAAAAACATTTCACAATACACTGAAATAAATAGTATTACTTTGGAAATTGAAACAGCAATGTTTTATTTTATTGTATTTCCCAACACACTTTGTATACAAGTGTTTTATTAGTAGATACAACAAAAAAAAAAATATTTCTAAAATGCTTCTTATACAAAACATGCAATTTATGTAACATTGCAAATTTTATAAATTGTAGGATTCCTTGCAGTCACAAAGATTGAACTATGTTTGTATTTGTGTGTTCTTTTTTAGAGTGATAAAGATTATGATCCATTTGCTGATAAAAGAAGGCCGACCATTGCAGACAGGGAGGATGAATACCGTCAGAAAAGGCGTCGGATGATTATATCCCCTGAAAGAATGGACCCATTTGCGGAAGGTGAGATATGTTAACAGTCTTTTCAATTTAAAGAAACAAGGATTTGAAGTTCTTGAAAATCTTGGCTTTATTTTCATTTCAACATTTTGGGCACTTGTAGATAGCAATTTGTCAGTTTATTTACTCAGGCGAAGTTACAGCCTGGACAATGGTGTTGTTGAATTATTGTCTCTTATAATAGTATCCATGTATACTTATATGGTTTTCTTTTCAGGAGGTAAAACACCAGATGTTGGGTCAAGAACATATACGGAAATCATGAAAGAGCAATACCTACGAGCTGAGGAGACGGAAGTAAGTAAACAGTACATTTAACTTATCTGATTTTGAGTGAACTGTATTGCAAATGATGTAGCACACTTTTTGTTTTGCACAATTGCTCAACCACTGGTTTGCACTAATATATTGTATGTTAGCTGAAAGTGCCCCATACAGTTCTAAAACTGAAATAAATCTGGTTTGAACTATTCTTCTTACTCAGGATTTGATGTTCATCATTGATAATATATTTTTCTGTTTGTAGCTAAGGAAAAAGCTTTTGGAAAGGGCTCGTGAGGGTACTCTCAAACCAGTAGCACAATCAAATGGTGAGGCTGCCAAACCAGCAGCAGCAAAACGTAAAGGAAGATGGGACCAAAGTTCTGAAGACACTCCGTCTGCCAAGAAAGCAGTGTCTGCAACCCCAAGCTCTCAAGCTACTCCATCCTGGGACAATGAGGTATGAATTAAATTATAAAACAATAATATTTTGATACTGAGTCGGAATAAAATAAAACCAAACATACATAAAGATGTAAAAGACCATTTGTCTTTTACTTTCACTTGGATTTTTGTATTATTTAAGAGAGGTGCCTGGGAAGAGACTCCCGGGGCTAGTGGTCGCGGCGGTGAGACGCCAGGAGCAACACCGTCTGCGCGCGTGTGGGACGCCACACCCGGACACATCACCCCGGGGCACGCTACGCCCGGCCGCGAGACGCCCGCGCAGCACGCCTCCAGGCGCAACCGCTGGGACGAGACGCCCAAGACTGATAGAGGTAACATGTGTTATCTATCTATATATAACTATGCTCTTGTAGGCTGAGTATGAATTTTCTTTCATTTGTCTTTCATCCGCCAGCTTTTTAACTCGTCCTAGATTTGTTTTTATCATGTAGTTCGGTTTTCCTGGTCATCTTTATTCTTCTATTTTGCCATCAATGATATTTTTTTCTATAACATGTGTTTGTAACATGTAAGTGTGCTTTGATATGATAAAATTGCATTTAGAACAATGGAGAGTAAGTAGAACATGGTAAAATACGACCGAAGCAAGTGTAGCAAGTGGAAACTAAATTGTCCACCATACTCTGTGTCAAACATGTGCCAGTAAAAGATGTGATTTTAGATGCTTGTCTTTTATATATTATCTATTTGTTCAAATCAGATAAAATTGAAATATAGCTTGTTTCCAAAGTTTATCCATGCCACAGATAATATAATTACTAACATAACAGTTACCCAACGGCCAACGGCATAGAAACTATTGTAGGGCCCATAAATAGGCAAAAATGGGGTTGCGAGTAGGCACTCAGAGATGGCAGCACACACGTAGGGATGCAAAATAAAAAAACAATATTGTTTTTTTTTTCACAATGTTGAAAAAAAGCATGAAATAAAACTTAGTACCCTTGCTTTTTTCTAAATTTGGTTTCTTTTTTCAGAAAAAAATATCTATAGAAAATTGAATAATTTATTGATGTATGTTTTCATTGCTTTCATATTTCTTAATAAGAAAGCAATGAAAACATACATAAAATGTAATTTTAGTAAAATGTAACAACATTTTACTAAAATTACATATCGAATTACTTAATTTAGACTTTATTGATTTTTTTAGACTAAATTTTTGTTTAATTGGGTCATTACTAATGAATGTCCCTGTCTCCCGGACCGGGAAATCCCCGTTCGGTTTATGTTTGTACCAAGTTGTACCAGGAATCCCGGTGCGCAATTTGAATGTTGCCAATATATTCCAGCCCCGGATCTAGTGGGGGGCAAGCCAGGGCCCATGCCCCGGGCGGCGAAGTCCGAAGGGCGGCAAAAACGAACATATCCACCCCTCCTATGCTCTTATGCTACCGATACGGATGTGGGACAACGTTTGGTTACTTTTCAAGAAATATAAAAGTACTGTCTGCACCACGGAGCCAAATTTGCTCCGTGGTCTGCACCAAGTGCACTCGTACTGTTCAGGTACTAGTAATCAAGTAGGCGACAAAACTAAGCAGGGGGCGGCATATTCACATATTTTGCCCCGCCTCAAAATAAATCTAGATCCGGTACTATACACGCTGACTTTTCATTGGTTTTGGAAAAAGAAATGTCGTTTGGTAAATAAATTCCTCCATACATATACGTAATCCAAATTTGTGTATGATATAAGATAAAAAAGTTGCGAAAATGATTTTCGATCGAGACCACGAAGTTACGCCCATATAAAGCTGCCGCGTGAGCGTGACCCCGATGAACTCGAAATCTAGCCGACCGCTGCTAGGCGCCGCCGGTGCTACTAATTGATCTCACGATTTTACTTTCGAGTTTCAGGTAACATTTTTTGTTTCTGAATTTCTATTTTGACTAGCTAATGAGGTCTTACTAACGATCTTTATGAAGTGACCTTCGACTCCAAAACCAATGAAAAATCACCGTGTATTCATGTAAACTTGGTACTATTTCACCAAAAAATTATGGTAGATTCATACATAAATAAAAAACTGCAATTATAAACTGTTAAGTATTAATCTTTTACGGAAACTGCCTTATCAATCTTGAATTCTGAATTCTTGAAAAAAAAAACCATACTCCAGAAAAAAACGTTTTTTTCTCCAAGATTTTTTTTTCATGTTAGAAAACAAAAACTGTTTATTTGCAACACTAAACACACGATAAGCAGAAACGATAACCAAAACCGTGACAAAGAAAGTGTTGAATATGCTTTAAAAACATTAATTGCTTTCATATAAATCATATTTAATCAATTAGAGTACTACGTTATTTAAGTAATAGAAATTAATATTTTAATAAATATATACCATCTAGTGGCAAGGAAGAGAAATAATTTTGTTTATAGGGCGATGGGTAGGCATGTCCACACCATTAAAAAGAAGATTGGAAGAATTACACAGGAATAAATATATTGCTTATACTATAACAGATATTGATATTGACAAATTTCCCTACAGAAACACCTGGCCACAACAGCGGCTGGGCGGAAACTCCGCGCACCGACCGCGGCACCGGCGTCGACACCATCCAGGAGACCCCAACCCCGGGCACCAAGCGGCGCTCTCGCTGGGATGAGACCCCCGGAGCGACGCCCGCCGCAGCCACGCCGACCCCGTCTCACGCCACGCCCTCGCACGCCACGCCGTCGCACGCTACGCCCTCAAATGCTACGCCGACGCCGCACACACCGCACACGCCGGTGTTTACGCCGGGAGGAGTGAGTATGACTCGTATATACAATTAATAATATCTGGTTGAACTGAACTTTGCTCGATGATGCTGGATGATGTGATGAGACAACAGAAACATTCATAAGAGCTGTGGATATAACATAACTCATTGGTTTTTATAACGAAATTTGAAAAACCAGTCTTTTTTACTCGACTACGGCAAAGCCAAGAGGAAGGGTAATGATTTTAACAGTATGTATGTATGTCTGTTTCACCATAGCATCCGAATGGATTTTGTCCAATTTGCACAAATTATATGTCAATCGATTCGTCATTAATTCATTATTGTGCGGGTGGCTACAATTTGTATGTAAAATAATGTATAAAGGAGTAAAAAGAAAAAAATTTTTGTCCCTATATCGGGTAGGGTATTAAATTAAAGGTCTTGACTAGCACATTTTAAAAATATATACATTGTTAGCCAAATATATGGCTCCCGTAGTCAGATATTCGTTATTTAAACATACTTATATTATTATTCCCTCTTATTTTTCAGAAACAATATTTAAACCTTCCTCAGCATTGTACATCATTTACTGATACTTTTAAACAAAGGACCATCTCTCTTATTGTATTTACTAATAAATATTTCCTTTAGTCGACTCCTGTTGGAGTCAAAGCTATGGCCATGGCCACTCCAACACCTGGCCATGTGGCTGCCATGACTCCTGAACAACTCCAAGCCTATCGATGGGAGAAAGAAATAGACGAGCGCAATCGTCCCTACACCGACGAAGAATTGGATGCCATGTTCCCAGCTGGGTACAAGGTTTTACCTCCTCCGGCCGGTATGTACAACCTTATTTTGACTATTTACTTATCCATATTTATTATTTCTTTATCAGTTGTCAGGTTTTAATACTGACCAGTATGTTTAAAAACCGCTCCATATTTTGAAATCTCTTACATGTAGTGTACATTACCTATTACGCAGCTAGTTGTGGTGACGCCATTATTTTAGGTTTCTAAACATTCTGGATAGTAAAGACAAGTCTGAAGATGAACACCATAGTCATTAATTAACCGTTTAGTTTCAGGACACATGTATTAAACAAAGCCAACACCATGTGGATATCTACCATCGTAATGGAATTTCATAATACATGTGTTGTTGAATTTGAAACGATACAGAATATCTATTTTAATACTCAGTTTTTCTTTCAGATGAATGATGACAATAAGGCTTTACGGTCTCATGCCTTCGGATAGACTACAGATTATGCTTTTACCAATATTGCTGTATTTCGTATCCAAGATAGATGCAGGTGCAGGGACTGTAATACATTTTAATATCTAAGACATACCTTGCGTTAAAGTGTTGTTTCAAAGAAAATACCTATAATATAATACTATCAGGAGGTATCTATACTATATTTTTTTTTTATGGTTATTTTCTTGGAAGCATCAGTCAGTATATTTATAAACAGTCCCTGCGCATAAGCATGCTTCTCTTTCTCCATAGGCATATGACCGTGTGTGTTAACGTGTGCTGTTGTTGCCCAGGTTACGTTCCGATTCGGACGCCGGCTCGTAAGCTGACCGCTACTCCGACCCCCTTGGGAGGTACCCCAATCGGCTTTTTCATGCAGACGGAGGAAGTGGGAGGCTCCGCGGCGGCCGCGGCGCGCTTGCTGGATCCGCAGCCCAAGGGTAGCCAACAACTGCCCTTCATGAAGCCAGAAGACGCTCAGTACTTTGACAAACTGCTTGTGGACGTCGACGAGGACACTCTGTCGCCGGAAGAACTCAAAGAAAGGAAGATTATGAAGTTGCTCCTGAAAATAAAGGTGAGATGCACCAACTTCGAAGGTATTAATGAATGCGACTAATAACGCAAACTGTATCTGAAATAAAAATTCACCAGTATCTACCCTTATCAAATCCGTTATAGTCAGCCAGTATTAAAATTTACAATTCGTAAATTAATAATCTGAAAGAATTTAATATCTCTCACTGTTCTTTATCTCTTTTTTTTTTTGAAAAAAGTATTAATTTTATCTGTCTGTGAAATCACAAAAATCGTGATTGTTTTGTATACATTGACGATATTGACAACCAGTTTCGCCTTGCATCATTGCTAATTATTGTATAATTTGTTTATTATGAAATAATTTGTAGAACGGTACACCGCCGATGTGTAAAGCTGCCCTACGTCAAATCACGGACAAAGCGCGCGAGTTCGGGGCGGGCCCGCTGTTCAACCAGATCCTGCCGCTGCTCATGAGCCCCACGCTCGAAGACCAGGAGCGGCATCTGCTGGTCAAAGTCATCGACAGAATCTTGTATAAACTCGACGATTTGGTTCGTCCTTACGTGCACAAGGTAAGCTTGAATTAAAAAAAAAATATGTTGTACCTGTGGTCCTACCGATTGGTCCCTCTGATGGGACCACGGGATATCATCACGTCTCTGTGTGTGTCTGTGTCTACGACTTAACAAAAAAACTATAATTATAGTAAATAATAAAAAGAAAATCTATAAACAATAAAAAGCTACGATGCGTCCAAATCCGGGGTCCGCTGTTGACGGCATAATCTATCCTTATGTTGCCATTAAAAGTAAATTGTGATCAATTTGAATTTTTGTGATATTTTTGACCTACTAATTGCTCAGTCGTAAAACGGCTTTTTACCAAAAAGTTCCATAATAGTAAAATCCTCAGAATGTCGCAAAACTTTTAAAAAAAATACCTTTTTGAAAACGACCTTCCTCAGAATGACTGATGTAATGTCCCTTACATAGAATGAACCATTAATAAAACGACCATTTTGTCCATTTTCCATAATGTCCCTTCGAAAAACTACCTCAGACGTCTCATTTCATTCCTCAATATCAGATTCTGGTCGTCATTGAACCGCTTCTCATCGACGAAGACTATTACGCGCGTGTTGAAGGCAGAGAGATCATCTCGAACTTGGCGAAGGCGGCCGGGCTGGCCACGATGATCTCCACCATGAGGCCCGACATTGACAACATCGACGAGTACGTGCGGAACACCACGGCTAGGGCCTTCGCTGTTGTAGCCTCGGCGTTGGGTAAGTCCAACTTATCTTGTCATTTCGAGGGTAATAAAATCAAGAGCCTTTTTTAACACTTTCACTACGAACGTCGGATTGATCTGACAAATATTTTCGTGTCCATTTCGCGAGCGTCGTATATTTCCGACCAAAAACCACTGCTCGTTTTGTATTCGGTATTTGTTCAACTTAAGGTTGAACTAGTCGATACTTTTTCTATACAAATTTCGGAGGGGATTTCCTCCACTGTTTGACATTTTACATTCAAAGTTTAATATGATGTCGTTTTGTCTCATCATTAATTTTGTCTATACGGATACAGAAAAGTAAAATAAAAAGCCATTAAAAAGTTATAAGCCATCAAAGATTCGTTTTTTTTTGCTTATTTTTACGCAATTTTCGGCGTAAATTAGTAATAAAAAAAGTGTAAAATCTCCTAAACAAAGACCGGACCGACACAGCTTTATTATCGAAGATTTTAACAAATTTTATTTGTAATTGATTAATGTAGTAGTTTTTGCATAAAACCCCTTTTCCCAGAGGACTTTACGTATTTTTTACGCGCTCGGTTTACCATGAATTATCGTGCATTTTACCTCACTGCTCCGCCCGAATACAATGTTAGGTGAGACAGCGTGCTTTTAGACCGCGCCCACCTGTGGGTTCGAGCCCGCGACTAGTTCAACCTTAACTTACAACATCCTTTTTGGTAGGTTTTTATTTTAGATACACTCTCGCGCTGGGAGTAAGACGACTAATATTAAGTCTCGCGGTCAATGGGAAATCAGTCTCCTTAGGTTTGTAATAAGGTTGAATTTAATATTCCTATTATTTTATACTCGTATCTTCTTTTTCTTGTTCTTGTTCTTTTAGTTTGTTATATTACATATTCTTGGGAAAATATCATTGAAACAATGTGTCCAGCAAAAGTTAATAAACTTTCAACAATTTGACAGGTATTCCATCCCTTCTCCCGTTCTTGAAGGCTGTGTGTCGCTCGAAGAAGTCTTGGCAAGCGCGACACACTGGTATCAAGATCGTGCAACAGATCGCCATCTTGATGGGATGTGCTATATTGCCACATCTTAAGTCGCTCGTGGAAATTATTGAACATGGTGAGTTATATAATTGACATTGTTCAAAAAAAAATTTGGCACATTTGCTTTGTTCTTTCTTTGTAAAACAAAATTTGACCTAAACAAACATACAAGATATATACATACATTGCAAGTTAAATAAAAGCTTGCAATGATGGAGCTTCAAGAATAATGTTCTTAATTTCAAAATATAAAGAATTGATAAGAATAAATAGTAGTTTTTCAAATAGTAAATGCTTTGGTTTAGAGTAATTACATCAGTAGGCTTCTGTTTAAGTAACGATTTCAATCAACTTGATATTTTAGGGTTGGTTGACGAACAACAAAAAGTACGTACAATCACCGCTTTGGCAAGCGCCGCTCTCGCCGAAGCTGCCACCCCGTACGGCATCGAGTCCTTTGATTCCGTCCTCAAGCCCCTCTGGAAGGGTATCCGAACCCACCGAGGAAAGGGGCTGGCTGCTTTCCTTAAAGCCATTGGTTACCTCATCCCCCTCATGGACGCCGAATATGCCAACTATTATACCCGTGAAGTGATGCTCATCCTTATCCGTGAGTTCCAGTCGCCTGATGAGGAAATGAAGAAGATAGTATTGAAGGTTTGTGAATCCTCTTACTCACTTTTTCTATATAGATGTAAGATTAAGTGTAGTGTACTGTTTGCAGGGCATCTGTTTTGCTTACAAACTATGATCAGATATAATCCGTCCTATTAAAAAACACAGGTTACTTTAGGTCTATAATAGGTTAAAATAATTATTATTCACCCAAATAAAGTTGACAGTGACAAAAGAGAAGATAACATATTGCTGTAAGTCTTCTTGATTTGTGCCGATAATGGTTTAAGCATGCAACAATGGTTCTGACATGCCATTCTAAAATAAAAGCTAGACTTTATTTCTATGGGAAAGTCTGACTGTGTCTAGAGTAAAGGTACTCTTAGTGCATGTTTTATAATAAGTCATAATGAAATTTAGCTAACTCGGGGTTTATTTAAAAAAAAAACCCTTAATTTTAAAGTTATTAGAGCGCGCAGAATAATGCCTGTTTCTTCCCTGTTCTAATCCAAATATAAGTTAAAATCTTTTTTATTTGCTTTAGGTAGTAAAACAGTGCTGTGGTACGGACGGTGTGGAGCCGCAGTACATAATGGACGAGATCCTGCCGCACTTCTTCAAGCATTTCTGGAATCACCGCATGGCTCTCGACAGGCGTAACTACCGCCAACTCGTTGACACCACCGTTGAAATTGCTAACAAAGTGAGTTTATTCCGAATATTCTGTGTCGATTTTCTGTTACTAAATGTTTCTGATTATCACAAAAAACCTACAAACAAAATAGAATTTTGTTTGTAGGTTTTTTTATATCACTTGAGACTTTACAGCCACAAGTAACTTGTGTTGACTGTTGATGCATTTGAAGAGTCTTCGTCACTGGAAGAGGGTCGTATAATTAACTTAACCCTTTTTTACAATTTTAAGATATTAATTCATAGTAATTGTAAAAAAAATGCTTTTATGAATGCTACACATATGAATTAATTATTATTTTAGGTGGGTGCATCAGAAATTATAAACAGAATCGTGGACGATTTGAAGGACGACAACGAACAGTACAGAAAGATGGTAATGGAGTCCATAGAGAAGATCCTCGCCAACTTGGGCGCGGCCGACATCGACTCCAAGTTGGAGGAAGCCCTGATCGACGGCATTTTGTATGCCTTCCAAGAACAAACCACAGAAGTAAGTTTATATTGATGCCGAAAGTTCAGATTCGTCCACATATTGTGGCAGCCAGTAGCATGCATTTAATACAGACACAGACTTTGTCATCCCTGTGCCACCCTAATATAATATCGGATACTAGCAAAAATGTATTTTGCTTGATATACAGCCGTTCTCGTAATTTAGGTAAAATTAGTGCCTACCCTGTCAAGAATATTTGTGCACGTCACTGGAGCAGCCCTTAAAGCTGACACTTATTTCCAGAACCACTAAATCTCAAATACAAATTATTATTAGTAACTTAGAGATTCTGATGAAAACGAGTGACAGCTTGTTTGCAATGGATCTACATTAAATTCATAAAACGTATATCGAATGAGCATTTGCAAATTTTAGGTATAAATTAAAAAAATGACGTGATATTTTTTCTCTTGGTTTTTGTTAAATAAAAAATCCGGACAAATCACACAGATTGAGATAGCCCCAAGTTAGTTCGAGACTTGTGTTATGGGATATATATATTTACTAACTCAAAGATACTATATTTTATAACAAAAACATATAAAGATAAACATCCAAGACCCAAGTCATTCTGCAACACATCATTTTCCATCTTGACCTGACCGGGGATCGAACCCGGGATCTTCGGCGTGACTGCCTTGCATGATGACCACTAGGCCACAGAGGTCGTCAAAACAAACGAAATTGGCTTTTGTTTCAGGATGTCGTAATGTTGAACGGTTTCGGCACCATAGTGAACCAGTTGGGCAAACGCGTAAAGCCGTACCTGCCGCAGATCTGCGGTATCATTCTGTGGCGTATGAACAACAAGTCTGCCAAAGTGAGACAGCAGGCCGCCGATCTCATCTCCAGGATAGCTGTCGTCATGAAGACCTGTCAAGAGGCAAGCATTGTTACATTAAAGGTTAACAACTTTGGGCCTCGAATGATGGCACCACGGTTGTTTTTTGATCCGTGTTATGGGCAGTCACATGTTATATTTAGAGACCAGGTCCACTAACTTATTTGTTAAACTTTACTTAATTAACGTATTCTTCAGTCTTATTATTTAACCTCTAGGTGTTGTTCGCTCATAAATAAAATAATTTATTGTATTTAAAGAAAAAATGATACCAGTCTTTATACTTTTTATAAACTTTGCAAGACAGACATGAGCCTAAAATCAAATGAAATCGAAATAGAATTATTCAGTAACTAGACCATTCCAGGCTCTTTTTCATGTCAAAAGAAAACAAATAAGGTTTCGGGACAGCCACTGCTAAGATGAAAAACAAATAGATAGTCTCTCAGATAAAAGCACAGTAAAATAATGATACTTCTTTTTTTGTTAGATTACTAATATAATCTTTCAATATTACAGGAGAAATTGATGGGTCATCTTGGTGTTGTCCTTTACGAATATTTGGGTGAAGAATATCCGGAAGTACTTGGTTCAATCTTAGGAGCTCTGAAAGCTATCGTGAACGTCATTGGTATGACCAAAATGACGCCGCCCATTAAAGATCTACTCCCTAGGCTTACACCGATTCTGAAGAACAGGTATGTCATATTATAGTATTTTTTTTTTCTGTCTAAATACATAATCATAGTTTTATCAATATGTTTTGGATACGTTTAAAAAATAAAACCATATTGGATGCTTAAAAATTAAAGTTGAAGTTCATTTAATGCCACGCGCTGTTTTTTTTTTCTTTACCAAAAATCTAAAGAGAATATATGAATCAAGTTACGCCTACTGCTTTTCTGAGTCCTCTAACGTCCCAACGTCCCAAAGCAGAAAAGGATGCCCCCCCCCCCCCCCCCCCCCTACCCCTCCGTCTTTTCTGTGTGTTCTGCGACGCTTTATACATTTTGTATAAAAAAGACACAGGGGAGACATATGTATGCGCCCCATCCATGTCTTAAGTCTTTTCAGTGTGTCCAGCCTATTAGTTCTATTTTTTTTATTAACTTCTACTGTCCCACTACTGGGCAAAGGTCTCCCCCATCTCCTTCCAAATATCTCGATCGTGTGCCATTTCCAACCATTTCCTTTCAAACTTCGCAAGTGGGATTGGGCGGGGCACGTTTGCCGAATGCGTCCTGATAGGTGGGTAACAAAGTGGACTCCCAAAGATGGCCGAAAGAAAAGAGGTGATTCTACATACTTCAACAAAAATATTTCTGTTTACAGGCACGAAAAAGTACAAGAAAACTGTATAGATTTGGTTGGTCGTATCGCTGACCGAGGCCCCGAGTTTGTGTCGGCCAGGGAATGGATGAGGATATGTTTCGAGCTGCTGGAGCTGTTGAAGGCGCACAAGAAGGCCATCCGACGAGCCACCGTCAACACGTTCGGTTACATCGCGAAGGCTATCGGCCCCCACGACGTGTTGGCTACGTTGCTGAACAACTTGAAAGTGCAAGAGCGACAAAACAGGTATGTTTTTTAAATAGAGAAAATGCATAATAAGTAGATTTTGATATATGTCTCTGATTTTTTTAAGCATTAACGTAAAAAAGGCCCTTAAGCACAACTATATTTTTTTATTTATTCATTAACTTTGGTTTTTAGTTGATTAAGAAAGTCAATTTTAGAAATAATAAAATGTTTAAAAAATAATGTATAATATCATAGGATTTTCTTAAAAAATTATAGCTAATTTTGTTATGAGGCCAATCCTGTAAACACAATATTTGACATAGCGCCCAGACAGATGTTCTTAAATCACGCCTAACAATGCGACATAAGTTACGTCACTCCTGTCCGGTCTTTCTAGGGCGCTCCGAGACGCCCGCCGTCCAAATTAGGACGTGGCTTTGTAACCTTTATACCCTAAATAGATTTTGGGTTAGCAAGGTAGTTTTATCTTGGACGTGCCTATTTTAGAAATTCTTTCTATAACACAAGGAAAAGCAAATGCATCTTCCCTATTATTTTGAAGTATAGTATCAGGTTCTTTATACCTTTCGAAGTACATCCAATATACAGATCTGTGCGTGCATCCAACAGATCCCTTTGGCCGTTTAAAGAACAGGTCCTTACCTCTCAATTTTCATAGTTTCTACTTCCTTTCGTACCATTAGTCATCACATCAACTCCTGCTACATTTATCTAATTTTGCTTACAGAGTATGTACCACAGTGGCCATCGCCATCGTCGCGGAAACGTGTTCGCCATTCACAGTGTTGCCCGCTCTGATGAACGAGTACAGAGTCCCTGAGTTGAATGTGCAAAACGGAGTGCTCAAGTCACTGTCCTTCTTGTTTGAATACATTGGTGAAATGGGCAAGGATTATATTTATGCTGTTTGTCCTTTACTTGAAGATGCACTTATGGACAGGTATGTATTGTTTGCTTTTCATGTATATTTTATCTTTGTAATTAAGAATTTGTGTGAAAATTGTAAGCATTCTATAATTAGCAGCAAGATACAAATCTGTAAATTAATCAGCACAGCAGTACTATTCTGTGAAGATTGTTTAATATGGAAAACTCGTTAAAACACCTATTTAGCTTGGGTATAAACACTTGTTTCCACACTAGGCTGAATCTTAGAAAAATACATTTTTATTTTTCAGTCATTTGACTGCCATGATTTATTGGAGAAAATGTATGAGGCAGGACATTTAAGAAATAGGCTATTTGACTTAGTTTGTTTTAGGACAATATTTTATGAGAATAACAAATAACACTAACAAGAAGCCGTTTTCCGAAAATAGAAAGTAAATTGGTGATGTCATGCGGGTGTATGTGCATTCTTTTTCTGTGAGTTGACAGCTACCCCTTCCACCGGGCTTGAAAGGCTTAAAACTTGCTTATTTTTGAGTGGAGTAAAATTATTATTTATGTTTTCGGTTTCGTATCATGTTACTTTTTGATATGAATAAGAAAAAAATCGAGTCAAATACCGAATTATGCATGTATCTTTTGTTACAGAGATTTAGTGCATAGACAAACAGCGTGCGCAGCAATAAAACACATGGCTCTGGGCGTGTACGGCTTCGGGTGCGAAGACGCGCTCATCCACCTGCTGAACCACGTGTGGCCGAACATCTTCGAGACCTCGCCGCATCTCGTGCAGGCGTTCATGGATGCCGTGGAGGGTATGCGGGTCGCGCTCGGGCCCATCAAAATACTACAGTATGCTTTACAGGTACGCTTTTTACGTTTGTCAAAGTCAAATCGAACTTACTTTGAGGCAAACTCAATCAGTGTTATTTGTCCATATTAAAAGAAAAAACATTTGCATTCATGTAGGTTGAAGTGGATGGTACATATTTTTTTGGTTTTTGGTTACATTTTTTAATAGCCATTTAGGTCCCGTTGTTGGGCAAAACCCTCCCCTCTTTCTTTCCATACGTCTCGCTCCTTTGCTATTACCCTGCACTTCTTTTCAAACTGTCATCCGCCCATCTTTATCTTGGACGTCCCGGTTTTCTTCGGTCGTTTGGTATCCAATTAGTAGTAAGTTTGAGTTTGTTTAGATGAATATATTATTATTGCTTACTAGACTCCGCTAAAGAAAAGCACAAAAGGTAACTAATATCCCTTTACTGGACAAAAGTAATACTATTTTGTTATCCCTGTGTACATTACTTTGGACATCAGCATGTGATAATTCTTCCAGAAGCCTCATCGTTTAAAAAAATGGCCAAAACTTCATTTCAGTCATCCATCACTTCCAATAAAAACGTCTTTACTCTTTATCATATTTTTGTTTGTTTGTTCTAGGGTCTGTTCCATCCCGCGAGAAAAGTCCGCGATGTTTACTGGAAAATCTACAACACACTGTATATCGGAGGTCAAGACGCATTGGTCGCCGGCTACCCAAGAATACAAAACGATCCCAATAACCATTTCTTGCGATATGAATTAGATTATATACTTTAACACTAATTATATGTGTTATCATCTTAAGTAGACGTTGATTTATGGTGTAATAGATTAAACTATTGATTCTAGCAATTTACCGTTGTATTTACAGTCATAGACCCTGGATCTAAGGGCGGCATTTGATGGAATGTAAAGAATATGGTTAATCATTACAGTTAACATTTTGAAACTCCTTGGCGGAGGCTTATGTTCAGCAATGGTCATCCTTGGTTGATATGGTATGATGACAGTTACAATCCGATATTTATTAATATTGCCCATCATCTGTCGTAGCTTTTCATATTCCAATCAGAAAAGGGCTGACTTACACTCTCTCGTATCGAAGACTTCGCTCCACTATTGAAAGGCTAGGGGAATGTAAGGCTCAGTTTACATTGCGGCAGAGTCGCAGCGAATCGCCGAAATCGTACATAGCTACATAGCATAATGAACTTTATCTACACCCATGCTATAAATCCTCTATAAAAGTTTTTGAAACAGTTAGCTTATTGCCCACATTAAAATACTCAGTGTCATAATAACCATTATATCACCCAAACGAGTGTTATAATGTTGTACTGAATTTCATTATGCAACGTAAACTTGATCCCTAAATGTAAGCCCCTGCCAATCGCTGGGCGATAGTTTCCGGTGCTGGGTGTGGCTTTAGGCCCATTAGCCTGGGCTCTGTCTGCCCCGCAATAGACAGAGACGTGATATTATAAAAAATGCTCGTGTAATGATTTTTTCAAAGAGGATATCATCCAGATATATTAGATTAAAAATTGAAAATTTTCGATTTAGCCTGTCAGTTGCTGAAATGATGGTTTCGGAAGGTCTATGAGGAAAAAAAAAGTTACGATACAAAATGTTAATAATTATTACGATAAATAAATATAGTATCATCTATTCATAGTTTGTTCGTATTAGATACTCAGCAATACTTACTATGTATTTACATAGAGTTCTTACAACACTTTAAAATACCCTATGGTTTCAAAACCTTTTATAGAGGATTCATATCATGGCTGTAGATAAAGTCTTGTATGCAACTGTTATAATTAGGTATTAAAACACTCATGTGATACTAAGCAGAGTGTGATAAACCCACATTCGTGTTTTAATACCCTTTATTATACAACAGTTGCATAAATAAGTATTAATGTCAGTCGTTAATCTTACTAACGTCGCCGCGCCGCCGGCAACGTTATAGTTTGAACATTATACGATTGACATAAAGTTCATTATGCTATGTACGATTTCGGCGAATCGCTGCGACTCTGCCGCAAGGTAAATTGAGCCAAGTGCGCTGGCGGTTTATGTAATCAAACCGCACCTACATCCTTCGTATCGTATGATGCAAGCGAATAGAAAGAGGTTTATAATAAAAATGAGTGAGCAGATACTCTGCTCCTACTACTAAACTCTGACTGCGATCAACGTAGTAGACCGATTAAAAATATATATATTTCAGCAATGTAGGTACCGAACAATCGATAATAATTTTCAACCGTAAGAAAACACTAACCTAATTTGAATGTGTATTGTGAATGTGATTATTTGATTAAATGAATAAATATTGTTAAGTTAGCTAAAGTATAAAAGGGATTTTTCATTGAGTCACGACTATTTCCTGTACCACCTGTACCACGGCGACTACAACTGGAAATAAGTAATACATTTTTGAGTTTATAAATAAAAATGTAAACATTTAATAATACTTTGTTTTATTTACTTACAAGCACAAGCCTTAATAGTTGATTAATAAATAAAACACATACACTTCAATAAACACATTTTCGTCATGACTAGAATTATACAAAACTGAATGGTCTTTTAATGCCAAAAACATTCTCAACAAATATGTATAAATAAATTACCAATAATAGAGTTCAAGAATCGTTTTACATTCCTTTGAAGTTAATCTTAGTAATAATGCGACTTTAGTTTTTCTTACAATTAAAATAATAGCTTCTAAATAAGGCTAAATATTGTAAATGAGCAAATATAAAAATAAAATGGAAGATAAAATATCACGAATATTTTCAGGTGATAATATCACTAGGAGATCATAATACAGGCATTGCTTATCAAATAAAACTGGGTAGTGATTATGGTGCGCTTCCCCTAGCAGTGACGTGGACGAGAGGTCCCGCGTGGACGCGTTGCCAGGTGGAGCCCACCGCGTTGTCGCGCGTCACGCCCAGCCTGCGGTACAGCGCACCTTCCGCGCTGATGGCCCAAACCTCGTTCTCCATTATCGATATATTCTTGAAGAACAAATCGCAATCTGAAAGCGAAATGGAAAATATATACTCGGCTTGTAAGTACATTCTGTTATTCTGAACTGAGATCAGACTGACAGAACATTCGAAGTCCAAGTTAGCCCAGCAGCAAAACAGGTTTTGGATTAATTTGTACTTATGCTAAAAGAAAATTGTTGTTTTGTTATTATCATACCTGATAAATATTTCCATTGCTTTCCATCCTGAATATCATTTGAAATGTCAGTTCTTATTACAATAGCACCATTCGATAACAGGACCCAGGCTGCATAGTGATTCAGTGATACAGATTTTGCGCCAACAGATGATTTGTGACTGAAGGGGTAGGTACTCTTTGGAGACTCTATCAGCTTCCAGTTGGTGCCGCCTGGTGTTTCTTTCGAGATACCCTCTCGGTAGTACAGCTCTCCTTTCCTTCCCACAGCCCACACTATATAGTTGCATGTACTTATTGCGATCAACATCTGAGGATTATTTATATTTTCCCAGTGAAGTCCCTAAAAAAGTAAAAGTACAATAATATAAAGTAGTAGGGACGTACCCGTAATAAATCGAATCACAGGCTATCTATACTAGATCAATTTAGTTTAATGAAACGAAATTAACACGCAAAACACACAAAAAAAATTCGCCCTTTAACCATACAAAAGTGTGCAGCCGCCCCGGAATTTTGTATAGGAATTTCGAATTTTATTTTTGGTTGTATTTTAATTTAATTATACTGTAGTATACCACATGGTCGATTTATTACGGGTATGTCCCTTTTACGCTATCTTTTAAGTAAGCTACGACTACGCAGGTCATGTAGAATACGCCCCTATAATATAGTTCGTTTTCAGGGTTCCGTCATTTTTTTTTTTCTCGACTAACTCCTAATCATCTAAATATTGTGAGCTTGTGGACACCTTTATTCGATTTAGGGGTCCGTTTCTCAAATATTTGGTTTGATAGTGCAAATTTTTGTTAGATTCAAATGATGAAAAAATATCCTCTATGCTAAACGGTTGTATATTGACACACAAAAAAATTAGTAATCAAAATAGTAGTATATGCATATCGAACTTTAATCGAAACTATCAGTTAATATTAAGTAGGGTTAACAAATTAAAGAGCTAGGCGATCTACTTATAAAATGTACTAGGACAAGTAAATTACATTCAAATTCAATAGCAAATTAGTTTTTTTAGACGTTTTTAGTCGCGTGAATTCAAATTCGGCATGCGCAACTACGAAACCCTACACTGCGCGAGGCCCGACACGCACTTGGCCGGTTATTATTCGCTGTCGGTTTTGGCCGTAATTTTTCAACCGGCTTCAAAAAAGGAGATTCGGCTGTTTATGTTTGTTACCTCAGCCCAAAACTCCGTAATTTATAAACAAGTTTTAAAATATTTTTGGGGACTAATCTGTTAGCAGTATTAAAAAATTTATTTATCCGATAGAAATATAGTTTAACCGGATTTAGACTGAGCTTTGCTATAGAGACAATATTATTAGACCGACATTTATGATAAAAAAATAATGACAACGCCTTCTCTCATAAATTGTTACTTTATTCTAATAAATAAGCCGAAAAGTATGTAACATCTTAATTTTTTTTTTTTAATTTGAATAGTTTAACAATAAAGTAAGTGGGCCTTGCCATATTGTGGACAAAATGAGAACTAAATTTACCATGGGACCACCTATAACACAGCTTAAAAAATAACTGGTGGCGGTCCCGCCATCATTCCAAGTCTACTAACATAGTTGTTGACCTTTACAATAGTAAGTATGGAATTTCATTTACCGCAGGCGTTGTGGCAGTCACCCCTGTTCGATAAATTGCATCACCACCTAATGTAACCCCCCATACCACGACCTCCTCACCATTGCTCTGCAAAAAAGACGGTCAAATAAGTCTAGCTCTTTACATACATATTAGGTATATTCACTCTGTGGCCGCTTAGCCATGAGCCAAAGCCAAGATAAGTTGAAGAACTTAATCAAATCAAGATAAGGTTTAAGTTGCCACACAGTGATCCATATAAAAAAGTTAATGTAATAAGAAATCATCTGTGGACCAATAAGGGAAGGATAGATCTGTGGAAATGGTCCAAGTAAAACGAACGACCTCCGAGTGGGGAGGAGAGGGATACTTACCCATAAAGATAAGTCCAGTAAAGCAGTACTTCCCACTCGTAGCCAAGGGCCTTCTGTGATTATTTGTGCCTTTCTGTACCACCGGCGCCTTCGAACACAGTCTGTAAAGATCTTCTTTCCATGGTATGGAGCTGGAAAATCCGTGGCATACTGCCATCCATCGTTATCGACTCCTCCAGGCGTATTGTAGTCGATCATCCATTCCGATACCTAAAATCAAAATATGATAAGGGTCATACAAAAAGTGCGAACTTATTTATTTATTTAATACTTGTTACTATGTACAGTTTCCCGGGCGCCAGAGTCGTCGAATATATGCACCCTCTTCTCCTTCCGCCCACCCCCGCAGTCCTCAATACAGCGGCGATGGTTGGTTAGAAAAGGCAAACTGAAAGATTTCTATTTGCAATCCGCTACTTACCCAGTGCCAGTGACGGTTTATCAACTTCGTGTGTTCTCTCGTCCTTTTCTGCTTGCCAGTGATGTCACTCCACATATAGCGATCAGTAGGCAGTCCAGTAGATGTGTAACCAGAAATGGGATTCCACCTCTGGTTTTCATACACACAGTAAGTTTGGGTGTCTGTCATAGAGTTTATGCCTTCACTGCCATTTAAACCTAAAAGTTTTAAGACATGTTATAAAAAATTCTTAATGGATTTTTTAAAATAATACATTCAAATTTCTAAAGGTCACAGCACACTTATTAACTCGGAAAGGGATCGACACCGTATCGCTTTTCGCCGCGCGGTCAACCAGGCGTCAACCTGACGTACGGCTGGGATACGCCGCGCTTACCGCTCGCCGGCCGCTCTGGTCTGGCCGGCACTAGATCATTTTGAATCCAAACGTAAAGTGTAGTGTACGGAACGGAGAGACGTCAGCTCGCATACGGAGGCGTAAGCGCGCGGATGACGAGCCGCAAGCGCGGGGACCGCTAGTTGACCGACAAGCAAAGCGGTTCGTGAGCTGGTCCCAAGGCGCGGCGTTTACGTTACGAATCCGAATAGTGTGCGTTGCAGTAGGGAGTTTCATACAAAGAATACTGAGCTGCTCGAGTTGATACGTTTATGTTCCGTTTACGAGTTGACAAGTGTGCTGTGACCTTAATTGTAATAAGAAACTATTCAAAATAAGAAAAAATACCTTTTAGCATACCGCCACCCCAGCCACCTGTGTATATCCATACCCGATGGTCATGAGACATGCCCCAAACTATCCCATTTTGGGAACTTTCCACCCTACGCAGGTATCCACCAATCATACGCCAAATCATTTCATCAGGGCCAATTATAACACTGGTTGTAGAGTACTCCATACTGTAAAGTTTTAGTTGTCCTTGTACTTCCACTGAAGTTATGCTTTCTGGACTCAGTCTATGATCATATGAGCAGAAAGTACTATCATTGACAGTAATCTTAAAGCCCTGTGGATTACACTTGATAATAATCGCAAATTCTTGCCCACGTGTTAATGGCAGAGGATGTCGCTCTTCAACTCCCCAACCGCCCATTACTTTGGTATTGCAAACAACTGTATTTTCATCAAATCTAACATCAATATGGAAAGGAATCTCTACGTCTGTTTCTATTTTATGTCTCTGTTTTTTTACTTCTGGACCTTGAAGGTTTATGTGAAATCTCCTTATCTCGTCGTTTAAGCAACCATTTAACTTGAGGGTGCTTCCAGGAGAAAAGTTGTTATTCAAATTGGTGATATAACCAGGTAAGATATTTTTACCAAAAACCTGAAATTCTTTTGTGTAAATACCATTCTTCTCGCTATTAATTTTAGTTGGCAAAGGATCCCAATTAAGAATATCTCCTGAGCTCGCTACAGTCCACACTGAGCTTACAGATGGTTTGCTAGATAATCCATTGATTTCTGATATTATTCCAACTAAAACACTGAGCCATTCTTCTTGTTCCATTTCAGATATAAACTGGATTTTAATGCTGCTTTTATTGTGCCTTGGAATTGATAGTATAATTCTGGGGCATCCAGGTTCTGAAGATGTCATTACACAGTTGACTTCTCCCAAGCTAATAATAAACTGAATAGTGCCATCTGGTTGGAAAACTGACAGTGTCCCTGTATTTTCTAAAGCATGCCAATAAAGTGAAAGAATACAGTCTTCTGCATTATTACTTGGTCCTATTACAAGCCTGGCTTCACAACTGCGTGTCCATCCCTTTTCCTCAATAGCAATTCCATAATTAGACAGATCTATATCCTGATCATTATTTCGACTTTTCAAGGAATCCAATATTTGAAGCCTCCATTTAGCAGTCAAGTCTGAATTATGAGCATTATGGGAATCTGCAAACCAGTGAGGCAATTGCATTGTATCTACAGAACAAGCTCCTGCATCAACAAAGGCCCAGGTTGTGTCACACGTCCCCCATGCAGTTTGACTAACTTCTTCATCAAAATACATGCCAGAATCAACATCAAACACACTACTGTCACTGTCGGGTTGTGCCTCCATACCAACTACAGATCCTACACTACGTACAGGACTCCAAGCACGGGGATTTTTCAAAGTTGTTTCATAACTTTTTCCAGTGAGATCTATATTTTCAATATTTGTGTTTCCTTTGGGCCGAGTTTCTTTTGGAGGCTTAATGGGCAAAGTATGCTCTATTGGTGCAGAGTGAGACTCCTCCCAAGAATTACGCAGATTAATATTAGTCTTTAGTTCTGGAATTGTTTCATTTAACATATTGAGGCTGTGATGTTTCGCGTTTGATGCTGAAGAGACAACACTTGCCGAGCTGGATGTACGGCTCAGCTGCATATTAGCCTGAACCATTCTCCACCGTTTGCCAGTAAGTTCAGCAGGAGTGATTCCACTTCGCCAATATATACATTTGTCTGTTTCACCAATCGCAAAAACTTGGTCGTTTATACCAACTGACACATGGATCATATTTCCTGTGATCTCTAGCCAACCTGTGCCCATAGCAGCAGTTTCAGAGTTGCCAGCACTGTTACCTTCAATGCCTTTTCTAAACCATACCCTTGCATCTGAACTAGTGGCCCACACAGAATTGTATCCAACAGATATGACAGAAAGTTTGGTGTCCGCAGGAGATTTCACTTCTAACCAAGCCTCTCCTGTTGGACAATCTTTGGTGACTCCCTTCCTGACAATTGCTCTACCAGTCCACAGCAAAGCCCAAACAAGTCCTGTTGGGCCCACTGATATTTGTTTGATATCACAGTTTGGTGGAATGCTTATATTGATCCATTTTAACCCTTCTGGAGATGTGGTACTGACACTTGACCTGAACATAACTCTGCCATGTGCAGTGATGGCCCACACTGCCAGAGTGCCTGGAGAGGCATAAGGTATATGATTTCCTCCAATTCTTACATCTATAAAAGGTTCTTGAGTGGGATCTTTGTGCAAGGGAGCAATAGCACACCATGAATTCATTGCACTAAATTTTCTATGACGAATCCACTTTCTTCTTCTTACACAAGATTTCCATTGTTTAACTGGACCAAACTGAGCAGGAAAATCGACTGCATAGCTCCATCCATCATGATCTAACGGCTGCCCATCCAGTGTGAGCTCAAGTTGCCAATCTCCTTCCCATTGCCAAGCCATTGATGGCAATCTAATATGATCAATTGACCTGTCTTTTGTGCCATCTTGGGAAGAAAAATGATATCTGTCAGTAGGTAGCAACCTCCCACTAAATCCTTCCAGTGGTAACCACCTCTCATTTTCATAAGATTCCTCTTTGACTCGAATTGGAATTTCTAATCCATGCACATGTAAATATATTTGTCTGTCACCTCCGACGGCCCACAAATAATGTGGTACCGCTGACAAAGTTTTGAACTCCAATCCGAGGTACATAAACTCTCTCCAACACGATCCACTGGTCGATAATGCATACACTTTTCCTTCGTTGTTAATGGAAAACAACAAAGAACTACTTCCAGACATTTTCAAAAATGTACCGTAGTAATAAAATATTGTTTATTTCTTTGGTTTTTCACATTTTTATAAAAGCGACCCGATAAATAAATGTTTGGTGTGTATTCTTTGATTCCATCGCGTATTTTTTTGAACTTATTTATTGTATATATCACATAGAATTTTAATTGAGAAAAATATAATAAAATAGGCTTTTCTACAATATTTTTAGATTAAAGGTTTCCGGCTCAATTAAACAAAAATTACACAAAATGCTCAGCAGTATGTAGGTACATAATGAGTTGACTTGACACACAAATTTCAGTATATACAAAAGTACTCTGTGCACACAAAGCTCACACATACAACTTCTATTGACAGACAGATGTGAACGTGCAAATGACAGCTGTAAATTTTTTTTTAAGCAGGGTAAATACATTACGTCGCGTTTACATACTCGCGCTGGCGCTCGCGTTGGCACACGTCGAAACGTTCGACGAAACATTCGTGCACGAGTGCCGACGCGACGCGAGTGTCCGTTACACACTCGCGGACGCGGAGCATTCAGTTGAGTTGAGCAAAGTACTCTGTGAGTTGAGCGCTGGCCGCTGATCCGCGAACATGGAGGACGTTGAAATAGTTGCATAACTATTTGAACGTACTCCGCAAGGAAATGGTAAAATATAGTTTCTAAACTGTAGAATGCTGTCGTTACTCCAATCCACCATGTTGACAACCAAATTATCGATTTAGGAGTAGATTTATTAAAAATTAATTCATTAATTAATTTATTTGTAGGTATCGTATATGTATGAATTTATACAACGTGGAAAGGACATGCAAGTAATAAATCGAACAACGGCCCAAAATTAGAATAACAATAAGAAATATTTAAAAAATGCCATTTTCATACCAAATATTCCAGCCACCCGACATATTTGTATGGGAATGTTTCTTTAATTGGTTGTTATTTTACTTTCATTATACTATAGTGATCTAGTATAGCCCGATGGTTCGATTTATTACGGGTATGTCTGTTCCACATTGTATGTATGTGGAATATATATGTATATTATTTTAGTTACCGTTTTTTTATGTACTATTTATTCTACTTTTATCTTGAACCCACGTTTAGACTATCTGTATAACCCGAAGGTTGACTGGTAGACAACACTTTTGAGATAAAACTCATTTTAAATCTCCATAGACAAGATTTTTTATTATATATTACTGTCAATTTGTCATTGTAATAATGTCGAATTTTTAAGTTAATTAAAACCTATGTAAAGGTTTTGTCTTATTTCAATTTAATTAACTTAATATTATCTAGTTTCAATCATGGAAAAATATTTGCGCCCCGAAAGGTTTGATATTGAGCCTTCTGACTCTTCTGCAGCACAAGCTTGGGAGCATTGGATGAAAACATTTGACAGCTTTCTAGTATGTTGCAAACCAGCCGCATTGGATAAAACACCAGACGCACAGCTGGAATGGACAACGCTCAAACTCCATCTACTTATCAACCACGTTTCTCCAAATATTTATTCATTTATTAGTGAAGCTAAAACTTACGATGAAGCTATTAACTTACTGGACAAACTGTATGTAAAACCTAAAAACATTGTTTTCTGATTGCTAGTGAATGTTTGGCAAAAATAACGTTCTGACGAAAACGTTGATACTTATTTACAGATACTTAAACAGCTATCCAAAGAGTGCTCCTTTACTGCTGTAGATGCGGAAACGAATCGAAATGACAACATACGAGATGCGTTTATATCTGGATTATTGTCAAATAAAATTAGACAAAGATTACTGGAAAATTTGAGTTTAACTCTCGATGAAGCTTATAATCAAGCAATATCTTTAGAGGCAGCTGGGGCTAATTCATTAAGTTTTAATAATGTATCATCTGTAAATGCCATTCAAACTGAATCTACTCAAGCTGAGTTTAAGAAAGAAGAGAACTGTGCGGCTGCTGCCAACTTTCAGAAACGTAAATGTTTCTTTTGTGGAGGACAAGTTCATGTTCGTAAAAACTGTCCAGCATTAGGAGAAACATGTCAACTCTGCAACAAAAAGGGACATTTAGCCACTGTCTGTAGGAGTTCTTCTAAAGTATTTGCTTCTACGTCACGTAAAAATTCAGATTTATCAGCATGTATTATAGCAGCATCGCCCTCATCGTTGTCTAAAGCAACAGTCCCTGCTTATATCCGAGGAATTAGAGCAGAAGCACTATTAGACACGGGAAGTTCAAGCAGTTTCATTAATGACAGTTTTTCTAAACTGTGTGGATTGAAAAAGAAGTTTTGCAATCAATTTATCTTCATGGCTTCACTTAATCATACGTCACAAGTAGAAGGCCAGACGTGCCAAACAATATCTATTGACAATCATAAATATGATAATGTCAACCTACTAATCGTTAAAAATCTTTGTGCAGATATGATTATTGGTCACGATGTTCTAAAGCAGCATTCATCGTTAGATTTCGCATTTGGTGGACCAAAAGAACCTCTTCATGTATGCAATGTTGCTGAAGCATCAGTACCAGCTGTAGCACTCTTCACAAATTTATCTCCGGATTGCAGACCCATCGCTATTAAGTCTCGCAGACATAGTGATGAGGATAACAAGTTTATCAAAAAAGAAATTGAAGAATTGCTTGCTGAAGGAGTAATAGAGGAAAGTAAATCCCCGTGGAGAGCCCAGGTACTTGTAACTAAAAGTGACACTCATAGAAAACGGCTGGTAATTGATTACTCACAAACTATTAACCGATACACTGAATTAGATGCATATCCTCTACCAAATATCGAAGAACTAATATTAAAAGTTGCCAAAAATGTCTATTTTAGTACTTTAGATTTAAAAAGCGCCTATCATCAAGTGCCTATTCTCTCAAAAGACAAAATATATACAGCCTTTGAAGCCATAGGCAACTTATAACAATTTAGACGTATACCATTTGGAGTTACTAACGGAGTATCAAGTTTTTAACGTACTATTGATTGGATCATCAGAAAAGAAAGACTTCAAAACACATATGCTTATCTTGATGATATTACCGTTGGAGGCCGTACACGAGAAGAACATGACAAAAATTTAGAGTGTTTCATGAATGCTGTCAAGAAATATGGTCTCACACTCAGTTTGCAAAAATGTAAGTTTTCACAAGATTCAATCAATATACTAGGATATACTATCGAGAATCATATAATCAAGCCTGACAGTGAGCGCCTTAAACCACTTTTGAGTTTGCCTCCACCGCGAGACTTTCAATCTTTAAGAAGAACTCTTGGAATGTTTGCCCATTATTCCAAATGGATACCAAATTTTTCTGAGAGAATTCACTTTCTCTCAAAAACGACAAAATTTCCTTTATCTAGAGATCAAATAACACAATGTTTTGAAGGACTCAAAGAAAGCATTGCAAAGTCATCAATTCATGCAATTGATGATAAGTTACCTTTCACTGTTGAGACGGATGCATCTGATCACTCAATTGCAGCTGTACTTTCACAGGATTCTCGACCCGTAGCATTCTTTTCTAGAACATTACAATCGAGCGAATTAAATCATTCTGCGATAGAAAAGGAAGCTTATGCCATTGTTGAATCACTAAAGAAATGGAGACATTTTCTTATTGGTAGAGAATTTAAATTAATTACTGATCAACGGTCCGTATCGTTTATGTTTAGTAAGAAACACTCAAGCAAGATCAAAAATGAAAAGATTCAAAGATGGCGATTAGAACTTGCTCCATTTAAATATGAAATTATATACAGGCCTGGAAAAGAGAATTACGCTGCAGATGCACTCTCTCGAATATGCGCCTCACTGGAATTTAACAGCGGAAAATTACTTTCATTACATGAAGCTCTATGTCATCCAGGAGTAACAAGGATGTTTCATTGGGTACGTTCCAAAAATCTCCCCTTTTCAATCGATGAAGTCAGGAAAATGACTAATTCTTGCCGTACTTGCTGTGAAATTAAGCCAAGGTTTACTCGAAACAGCCAACCAAGAAATCTTATAAAGGCAATGGCACCCTTCGAAAGATTAAGTATCGATTTAAAAGGTCCTGTCCCAACTAATTCAAGCAATCGATTTATTCTTACAGTCATTGACGAGTTCTCTCGTTTTCCTTTTGCTTTCCCTTGTTCAGACGTTAGCTCCAAAACTGTTATTAAACACCTTAATAATTTGTTCATGATATTTGGCATGCCTTCATATGTCCACTCCGATAGGGGTTCTGCTTTTCTATCTGCTGAAGTGCAGGAATTTCTACATTGTAGAGGCATAGCCACTAGCCGTACTACCGCCTACAATCCGCAAGGTAATGGACAAGTCGAGAAATTGAACTCAACCTTGTGGAAAACAATACTTTTGGCCCTTAAAACGAAAAATCTCCCAGTAGAGTCTTGGGAGCAAGTATTGCCCCAAGCTCTTCATTCCATTCGCTCTCTTTATGCACTGCTACAAATTGCACACCTCATGAAAGGATGTTCTTACACCCACGTAGATCCTGCAATGGAACCTCTATTCCAACCTGGTTAACGAGCACTGGACAAATTTTAATGAAAAACTGTAATCGTGCCAATAAATATCAACCAGTAGTAGAGGAAGTGGAACTATTACACAGCAATCCAGATTTTTCTTATGTAAGACTTCCAGACGGTCGTGAAACTACAGTTTCAAATCGTCATCTTGCACCTTTGGGAACTGAAGGAGAAGACCTGCAGTTTTATGACATTTCTCAGACCGCAGATCATGTCGAGATTGAGAAGACCGCAACGCCGCTCTCTCATCCAGTTAGAACAGATACTGTGCCAGATGCTAGCGATAACGACCCACCGCCGGCGCCGCCACTACAAAGAACTGGCCGCCTGCGCCAGGCACCCCGATACCTTAATGATTACGAGTGTGTTGTTTCAGAAAGTAGTGTGGGTGAATGAGATAAAACTCATTTTAAATCTCCATAGACAAGATTTTTTATTATATATTACTGTCAATTTGTCATTGTAATAATGTCGAATTTTTAAGTTAATTAAAACCTATGTAAAGGTTTTGTCATATTTCAACTTTAATTTTGCGTTAAGTTCGACTATTGTTCTCTGTATACACTTTCAGTCTTATTATGAAACAAGGTTTATAGATAGATCGAGTTTTAAAGTCGATCTAAACTAAGTAACAAGGAAAATCTTATTATAAAACAAAGTTTATGTTTTGTTCTGAGGACGATCCCCGGCCTAAAGATAAACCAGCTAGGAGGCTAGTTTAAGCTACGATTAACCTCAAACCGACCTCAAAATTGGGCCGGACCTGCACCTATCGTCACGAAGCTTCGTGCTTTTACGCGATACACGCAAAAGTGACCGGCCGTTATCGGGTATCCTCCCGAATATTCGGACTTCGTGGTTATCGCGCGGGTGGCGATACATCAAAGGATTTATGCACGCTAACAATTCGCTCTGCGTGGTCGCACTTGCCACACCCGTAGCTCGTATATACTTTAAGTTTCTGAACAGCTGGATTGCCATTGCCTACGTAAATAAATTACATAAAAAACAAAAACGTCACTTTGATAAGTTTGATTTTTTTACATTCATACAAATCGTATAGTATCTGCTCTGCTTAGCGTCTGTGTACAAATCATACATCATACAATACAAACCAACGAATATTCGAATACTCACAAATTAGATGGTAGTTATCGAATACTATACGTACTCCTCGATACAAACGAGTATTTTGCTCAAATTATCAATATCATTTTTTATTTATTTGCCGAAATTAAAGTTAACAGTTTGTTAAAACTTACTGCTAATTAAACCTAAAGACAGGTATAATTACTTTTGTACCAAGAAGCACTTAGCGCAGCTTACAAGTTTAGTGCAGGAATGCAGCCCTTTCTGGAATGCATCCACAGAGTACTTGAATGCATCGCAGAGAATTTAAAAGGGCGCAGCTTGTATTTCTAAAAGGGCCTAAATGTAGGACTCTTTGTGGTCTATTTGTTTGTGGACACTTTCCAAATCTTTCTAATTTGTGCAAACGGGTGTTTTGATTCCTATGTTTTGGACATAAGATATTAAATAAATAAATAAATTAGATAGAATGTCCTAAATGTTATGGAAGTAATTGATGATGATGACACAATATTATCAGCGATTTTGGACTTTTGATAGTGATTACAAGAAATGTTTATCAATACTAACTAATTCAAAATACCAATCTACCAGTTTTTCAACTTCAAAAGTATAGAAATAGATTTTTTTTCCAGCTTATAGCATTTGTTGTTTAAAAGCAGCATGAATTAGACTGCCAGAAAAGTACATGGTCTATTATAAATAATAATTCCCTTGTCGTCTTTATCGTCAAGCCAAGTTAGTGTTGATACACTTACAATGCCAATTTATTACGAGTGGTAAGTTCAATTGTAATAGGTACTGTGCGCATATTATTCTGTTATTAACCGGTCTAAGGCTAATGTACAGTAACATAATCTGCTTACATTTAATTTTCAGGATTTCCTTAAAAAAACAGGAGAATGTTAATCGGGAGTACCCTAGCACTGAAGTGTCTAATCATCCCTTAAAGAGCAATGTTGTCTTTATGGTAAGCCTCAAGTAATTTTATGTAATGCATTCAAGTCAAGAAGGCTTCAAATAAATATTGTATAACATTGTTCAACCTTGAAGTGAAAGTGAAAGTGAAGTTTTGTTTTGTTGTTCAAGGGAAATTGTAAGACTGATGGATAAGCAGAGAAGGAGTGTTACCTTTGACACTTTAAAATTCACTGCATGTGACCTAGTGGTAGTTTAAATGCATTTTATAGTAAATATACCTACTTGGGATTAGCATTTATTTTATAGTTCTATACTAAGCTTACATTATTTGTTTTGCAGAAAGAGAGTACCAACAAAAGTTTGTTGGAAAGTCTTACTAAATGGAGTTCAGCTTTTGTAGAAGTGGACCCCTTACTGAGATTTGAGCAAATGAATCTTAAAAATGTAAGTGTAACTTCATTTTTAGGGTTCCATACCCAAAGGGTAAAAACGGGGCTATTATTAAGATTGTTCTGTCGGTCTGTATGTCTGTGTTTCTGCCCTTCTGTCTGTCTGTCAGTCTGTCTGTCTGTCAGTCTGTCATTCTGTCTGTCTGGCTATATCTCATGAACTGTGATACCTAGATAGTTGAAATTTTCACAGATGATGTATTTTAATGCCGCTTTAACAACATATACTAAAAACAGAATAAAATAAATATTTGCATCTGTAAAGGCAAACATTAACTTTATTTTACATTTCCAGGATTTATAATCAATAAATAAATAAATAAATAAATAAAATAAATAAATAAATAAATAAATTTACAGGGTGGATTTGAATTCGTTGGCATCCTTTAAAATATCTATTATACCCATGATACAAAGTAATTTAAGATTAATACGTCAATCACAAGTTATCATTTTCATATCAAAGAAAACCTCTAAAAATGCGTTAGACTCTTTGATAGATACCAGTACTGCAATTATAAATAAAAAAACTAAGCGTCATAAAACTCAAGAAAAAGAAATTATAATAGTATCAATTTCGTCGCGCCGTCGTATACTAACATGCGTTCCTACTTCAGCGTAACCTTGAATAACCTACTATCCTCAAGCATTCGTGTGACCCCACCCGTCCCCACTCGATTTTAAACCTTATTCACGTACTTCATAGTCTATTTTTGTACGCCGCCGCCGGCCGCCCGCGCCCGCCGCTCAGTGGCTCAGCTGTGTCCATGACTGTGTGCGGCGGGTTCTTTGACCTCACGGCTCGTAAGTATACCCAATACGCGCGCGCGACTCAAGTGTTTTTGATACTTTGGTAATTTTCCATACTTTTTGATACTTTTTAATTACTGCATTAATTGCAGTGTTGTTACCGTACAAAATATCCTTTATGTGAGTATGTTAATGATTTAAATTAATGCTAATGATTTCAATTGCACCCTGTATAGGGACAAATAACACTGATTGAGCTAGCCCCAAAGTACGTTCGATTGGGATACCAACATAACGGTACTATATTTTATAACAAATACATACATAGATAAACATCCAAGACCCAGGACAATTTGAAAAAGGCCATTTTCCAACTTGCCCTGACCGGGGATCAAACCCGGGACCTCTGGTGGCAGACTAGCATGGTGACAATATGTTTACAAATTGACGAGAGGGTAGACCTTGCTATGTAATTTTATTTATTATCTTTGCCCTCATCCAGCAGCGGGACAGCAAAGGCTAAAAAAAATTTGGCACTATGATATTTATTGATATGGTGGTAGGGTATATATTGATATGGGCCTAGATGTTTATTTTTTGTAAATTCTTTTTTTACAAATAAATGAATTATTATTATTATGAGGTATAAAGTGTTAAGTACTCTTTCGCTGAATGAGAAGAAGATTTTCTCATGTTCTAAAAAAAATTGACAATTATAGGAGAAAAATTTCTTTTTTTACAAAATCTTTAGGACCAAGTGGTTGTCCTAAAATTGAGTTTGGCTTGTAACACATTATTTCTCTACTCTGTATTTTTTTATTTTATTTCATAGTGTATATTTATTTTTATTTGTAGGACATCAATCCAGATGAAATATTAGATAATATGGTGAACTACTCCATTGCCTGGAACACCAGACGTTCAGGAATCTTAATTAAATACACAACTGGGGAAAAATTGAGCATTATTAGCAGCTTCCTACCAGGAGGAGAGAAAAGTATGTCTAAATATTTCTAAAGACTACATGTACACACCAGGAACACACACAAGACTACATGACAGAATAAGTACTTACATACAGAAATCATACTCTGCAAAAGAATTCAAAGAAATATGTACTCAATGTGGTTAGCAATATGGTATAATTCAGTTTGGGTCAGAACAGCGCCTTTTCATTTAGATTGAACCGATTCAGTGAGTGGCATGCTGCTACTGGACTTCCCACTCCGTATAGGTATATTTTCGATAGCTAAATGGGGAGTGACACAGGCCTGACTACATGTGGCCATAGCCTTTCACCTGTTGATAAATATAAAATAATGGTAGTTAATACATTGATGATGAAACAATTAACTTGGCGCATATGCTGTTTACATGACAAAGGGTATAATATCGTCATTTTTACAAATAGAAATGGCTCTTTTTCTCAGAGATGAAAATATTATCAAAATACCAAGCCTTAGTCTAATGTGTGTTTGTTTGTATGTGCCTTAAGAATTATGATATTGACACTTGGAATTAATCATATTTTTCTTTTTTTGTTTGGTTTTCTTTTGTTTCTCTTTTTAAGTTAGTACCTTTTCAGCTCTTATTAGACAGGTATCAAATCTTAATGAGAAAGTTAAACATAGGCTAGAGCAGCTGGATGACTTTGATGAGAGCTCAGTGAGAAAAACTATGGGCTTGAGTCAACAGGAGTATGTCACTAAGATAAACATGCTTAATGATGAGATCAAGAAGGTAGTTATATATAATCGCTTTTATCTTCTTCCCTACAATTTCTGTTTATTTATATGGGTTTGGAACGAAATGTATTTTATGTGGTAGAGACATACTTTAATTGACTACATTGGTTTTAATATCATTTCATATGCATTTGTTCCGTCTTTTATAAGGCTACCTCTGGCTTTTATAATGATAAAATTTTAATAGACTTCCTACATGTTATTCAGATTTCTATGTATTTTTTGTATGGGTTACAGGCATGGGACACAGAACAACGGGTAAAGGCATTTAAAATAGGTATCCAGTGCTCAAAATTACTCTCAGATGTGAGTGTGATGCCATTCTATCCAAGTAAATTTGTTTTGATAACAGATATATTGGATACATTTGGAAATTTGGTTTTTGACAGATTGAAGGCTAAAAGTTTTGGGTATGATTTTTTTTATAATATCTCATGTCTTATTTCAAATGTCTCATTAACAGAAATACCTATAAACATAGTTGGCCACAAGACCGTTAATCCGTTCATTAAACTTTAATTAACGAAGTTAACTTTTCGTTTAATCTTAGAGCTTTAATACAGGAAAAGTTACGCAGACAAATCTTCTGACAAAACTTTCTGCCGCTTTTGGTGCGGGGGTAGGCTACTACTACATCTAAAAAGTCACACATTTACAAAAACTATTTGTGTCGCTATAAACGCACACTTACAAAAAATTCAAAAACTAGCGTATATTTTTAGCTAGCTCGAGTTTATTTGCACATCAGTAAAGCTTACACTGAAACAAATGAGTAAAAAAATAAAACACTGAAAGAAAGAGAGAAGACAGAGGGATTGGCTTCTCTATATTCAGATCTAATACACAGGGAATAAAGACGAAGGTGATAAATCAAAATAACACTAGTCTCGTGGGGAGTGCGCCTACGTCATCAACTAATCGGTTTTCAAACTTGAATCTAATTACCGAACTTAAGAATGTAATTTTCCATTTAATACGGGGGTTAATGAACTAGTCTCGTGTCGAAGGATAAAAAAATAATATCATCGTAAAATTTAATATGTCAAGTTTGTGTTATGCGATTAATATAGATAGATCTTTTTGCTGTGGTTTGGCGGTTAATAAGGTTAATCGTGTGTTATGGAAGGAAATCAGATGCAAACGTGATTCGATTGCTTTTTTCGTAAACTATACTAATAAATATTCCATCGATTTTTTTGAAATTACATTTAAATAGAAAACAACGTTGATAAAATAATACCTAAAAATGAAAGGCTTTGCCATCTTTTAGAAGATTAAATGTGTTTGACCTCTTTTTACACGAGGAAACTGCATAGCATGGCATTTTAACGGAGCACTTGTAGCCGACCTTTCCATGCTTTACCGATTCACATAATAATCATAATCGATTACGAAACTAGTTTTTATGAACGTACTAATTAGCTTTTCGATCTTATACCTCGGCAGAGGGGAACGCTTATCCTGTATAAAATGATACATACATACATATTATCACGCCTGTTTCCCACAGGGGTAGGCAGAGACTAAGGACCTCCACTTGCTACGATCCTGACAGACCTCTTTCGCTTCATCTACACTCATCACTCTCTTCATGCATGCCCGCCGGTTACGGGTACTTCTAACCTCTCCTTTTTTAAGAACGTCTGCAATTTGATCGCGGTACGTTCGTCGAGGACGACCCTGACTCGCTCTTCCACTCACGTTTGCTTTGTAGACTCTTTTAGTGAATCTCCTTTCATCCATCCTTTCTACATGTCCGAACCATGTCAACATTCCTTTCTCAATTTTTGTTACTACATCTTCTTTCAGTCCACACTGCTCCCTTATGACATCATTTCTAATCCGATCTTTCAAAGTAACACCACACATACTCCTCAGCGCTCTCATTTCAACTGCATTTATTCTACTTTCGTGCCTTTTCTGCCATACCCAACTCTCACTTCCATACACCAGCGTCGGTATCAGCACTCCATTATGAACAGCCAAACGTGCTGTGTTTGACACTTTCGTACTGTTTATAAAGGAGTGTAGTGCCCCATTCACTTGATTTCCCGCATTCACTCTTCTTTCTATATCACTCTCGTGCTTTCCATCTCTTGTAAACTTACATCCCAAATAAACAAACTCTTCCACTTGCTCCACTGTACCCCCATTTACTACAATATTGCATTCTGTTATACATTCATCCCTCTCGAATACCATTACTTTCGTTTTACTCACATTAATTTTCATTCCCTTTTTCTCCAAAGCTTCATTCAAAACGGTTACCATTTTCTGTAATTCCTCCTCTGAGTCTGCAAGTAATACTTGGTCATCAGCATAAAGGAGGCACTTTATAAGTAACTCATCCATTCTAACACCACATTCAACAACTTTCAGATTTGTCAAACAACTGTCCATGAATAGGTTAAACAGCCAAGGTGACGCTACACATCCCTGTCTAACACCCTTTTCAATATTAAACCAGTCTGTGTATTCGCCACCAAGTCTGACACAAGTACTGGAATCGCTATAAAGGGATTTCAGTGCTCGTACCAGCTGATCGTTCAGCCCATACTCAGACAGTGTCGACCACAACTCATTCCTCACCACTCTGTCATAGGCCTTTTCCAGATCTATGAAGACGCAATAGCCTTTTCGACCTTTAGCCAAAAGTTTTTCTATAATGCATCTTAAGGAAAAGACCTGATTCGCGCAACCCATTCCCTTTCTGAATCCTGCTTGAACATCCCATATCTTTCCGTCAGTATCTTTTATCACTCTTTCAATCAAAACCTTAGCATACAACTTACCGACAAATATAAAATGATCTAAGCGTTTAATAGATTAACTTTATAAAATGTTAACAGACTTGTTAACTAAGTCGTTAAATAAATCCAGTCTCTTCTATTTACTAAAAGATAACGAACCGGGCATGCAAAAACACGTTCTGTTCTTACAAGTAACACCAACATTTAAGGGGCTACCTGAATTTTTCGAGGTCCAGTGCTGCCCCCATTTGATATCTCCGTTTCTTTTCAAATGGGTTACCCATAGGGTAAAAACGGGACCCTATTACTAAGACTCCGCTGTCCGTCCGTCCGTCTGTCTGTCACGAGGCTGTATCTCATGATCCATAATAGCTCAGCAGTTGAAATTTTTACAGATGTTGTATTTCTGTTGCCGCTATCACAACAAATACTAACAACAGAATAAAATTAATATTTAAGGGGAGCGCCCTCACAACAAAACGTAATTTTAAACTAGTTTTTTGCTCGATATTAATAACGGCAACAGGTAGACGCTTGAAATATTCACAGAATATTTTTGTAGGCTCCCATACAACTAGCTTGATTTTTTTATAGATAATAGTACGGAACCCGACGTGCTCGCGTCCGATTCGCCCTTGGACGGTTTTTAGTAACTATTAATCAAGTTAACTATTTGATTTACGATGCCCAGCTATGTATAAAAATAATAAAGCTTTTCTTTATGTATAAAAAAACTTGCTAAAATGACAACATTGAAAACAGTATCTTCAATCAGTAATTTCCAAAATCAAACGGCTAATTCACAGATATTTTTTAATTTCAGACCCAATGCTGGTAAAATAGAAGACATAGACCCATCACAGATTCCTGAGTCAGCTAAAGAGACCTGTCAAAACTGGTTGTTCAAAATGGCTTCTATCAGAGAGCTACTCCCACGACTCTACATGGAGATGTCCCTTTTAAAATGTTACCTGTTCCTATCAAGAGATGAAATAAAGCCGGTCGTGGCCCGGCTCACAACCATGATCAGAGGGATTGGCAACCCATTGGTTGCTACTTATCTGAGACTGTACTTGTGCCGTGTTGCGTCTAGATTGTTGGGAAAGGACTGTGAGGATATCTTCTATAGTAATTTGAGAGAGTTTCTTGAAGAATACCAGCAGGTAATTTAAAATTACACATTTTTTATGTTCGAAATGTAAGACAGTATTTGTAGTAAATATTGTTACAAATTATAACTCCACATAATGAGGAACTCGTTAGTCCGGCACGAATACGCATTGTTTGCGCTTTCGCAAGTTAAGCAACCCTGGGCGTGATCCGCGATTGAATAGGTGGCAACAAGTGGCATAAACATTACTCGAGCGCGCCTCCGTGCTTCGGAAGGCATTGAGAGCCGTTGGTCTCAGCCGTCATCATTGGCAGCCAGGTCATATGCCTTCGACAACTTGAATAGTTCGACACCAGTGTTGCCCACTTACACACACGATGAACAAAAAAATCTCCACTTAAAAGGCTTGTTGGATTTTAATTAAAAATAACCGGCCAAGTGCGAGTCAGACTCGCCCACGATGTATTCCGTACCATTATCTATAAAGAAAACACGTTTGTTGTAGAGGATATGTTATAAATATTTATTTTAATTTAATTTAATTATTTATTTTTCAAGTGAATATACAACTAAATTTTAGGCGTCTACCTGTTGCCGTTATTAATATCGAGCAAAAAACGGCAAAAATCACGTTTGTTGTATGGGAGCCCCCATTATATGTTTATTTTTTTCCGTTTGTATTATTTGTTGTTATAGCAGCAACAGAAATACATCATCTGTAAAAATTTCAACTGTCTAGCTATCATGGTTCATGAGATACAGCCTGATGACGGGCAGACGGACGGACGGACAGCGGAGTCTTAGAAACAGGGTCCCGTTTTTACTCTTTGGGTACGGAACAATATAAAACTACTGATTGAACGTGCTTACGAAGAATTATTATAGCAAAAGATAATTTATTTTATACAATTGAAACTCTGGCTTTGATTTGACCAAAATTGCAATTTGCACCAAAAATATGTGCGATGGTATGTGATAGAATAGATATCGGCGTGCCCACCGCCTGCAAACCATTTGAACGAAGGATTTGTTTCAGATTTTTCATCCAGCAATGAAGAAAAAATATGAATCGCAGCTGTTGACGCCTGAAAAGTATCTAAGTTTATATGTGCCTTCGGTCGAGTGGCTTCTTTTTGGAACGCTGAATTCTAATAGATGTAAGCTGACGCTTTTAGAAGAACTTCTGCAGCAGTGCGAGCAAATCGAGAACAAGTGGGTAATGCGTTCAACTTTCGTAAAGAGGATTTCATACCATATTTGAATGAAACCTTGACTTCACCACATGATTGAAATATTTTCAATAGCTTATTTTTAAGTATGATATCTTAAATTGTCAAAGGTTACCTTTGAATTGCTTCAATAGTATCATTATCATTCTTAAACTTCAATATTCTAAATAATAATGATTTTCCAGTGAGTTACTGTTGACCTGCCTAGTGTCAGCCTTTGACTCTCAAAGTGTAAACAAGAAATGTACTGTCATTTTGGAAATGATTCAGAAGTCTTCTGATAAAATGGGTAAGTTTAATCTCTTATGTCTATATTACTATTTTTTATCAAAAAATTTTTTCATATTCAAAATGAACCGATATGAATACCATATTTCAAATAGGTCCTGTAAAATTTTAGTGTTAATAAATGAAGCTCTGACGTCGCTCGGAGAGCACTTGTGTGCGGCCGACAGCTCGCGGCCCCAGTCTTCAGAGAACCTCACGCAGACCTGGTGGAAGATCGCTAGCAACCTTAAATCCCCAGGCCACTTTCTCCAAGTTTTAGAGCCGTGGCTCCAGTTTGCTTGCATTCATTTATCGGTAATACGGTATTTCAATTATTTTTATTATACCAATAAGTAACTTAATCCAAAATCAAAAACAATTTTGTTTTAATCTGCCCAAAAATGTGTATGTTATATTTTTGGGCTATTATTATAATATATATTAGATTCTGACATTTGCGAAAAACGGCCACTTTTGGCTAATGTGCATAGAAAAGCTTCTCATTCTCTCTATAAACTATAATGTAATAGTAGTTCATAAAAAAGTTTAAAGGTTTATCTAGGGCTTGGTCAAGACAACATTTTAAATTATATCACAGTTTTCTTTCAAATAATTTATTTCAAATGGGGCAGCACTGGACCCCGAAAAATTTATGTATCCCATTAATATAAATGATCTGATTTTGACTTTATACATATAAAATAATAATAATAATAATAAATAAATAAATAAATATGGACAATAACACTGATTGAGCTAGCCCCAAAGTAAGTTCGAGACCTTTGTTATGGGATACTAACTCAACGATACTATATTTTATAACAAATACATATATAGATAAACATCCAAGCCCCAGGGATATTTCAAAAAGGCCATTTTTCAACTTGCCCTGACCGGGGATGGAACCCGTGACCTCTGGGTGGCGGACTAGCATGGTGACCACTACGCCACGGAGGTCGTCATCATAAAGGAAGCATTTTCTATTCAGCTCTGCAAAACCCATACTATAAATAAGTAAGGACTTATTTAGATTGAGTATGGTTATACCTGTGGGTAATACAATATGTAACAAAAACCCTGTCCGATCCTTGTAGAAGCAACTCAGACCGTCAGTATGAACAACTTTTCCTATCGTACCAATGCTTGAGACCCGAAAAAAAAATCGTAATTTTCATTCAAATTGACGGGCCGGCCGAACACCTTTGCATGAAAATGTCGATTTTTTTTCGAGTTTCAAGCATTGGTCTCATTTAGAGATGGGCATCTACCCGGTGAAAACCCGAGGCTTGGGTAAAATACCCATATATATCCCTTTTTTTACCCACCCGTTATGAATTTATACCGGGTATAAATTAAAATCAGTTAAATTAGAAAAAAATGGGATTAAAACAGATAATTTGATACTTCTACTATAGAATTGGGTTTCCCATTAAGTAAATAACCGAAATTGATTTATATCTACATACAAACTACAGCTTTCAAAAGAGTATTTATTATAAGCATATTGATGGAAGTTTTTTCGACATGCTTTTATTCGTTTCCATGAAACGTGAACAGATCTTATACCCGTTAGATAAAATGTCCGTAAATCACATTCCCGGGTAAAAAAAACTTCATGGGTTGGTTATGGTATGGGAATGTACGAATTGACAGGTCTAAGTTTAAATTTTTGCTTACAAATGTTTTTAGATCTAATCATATGTTAAAATAAGCAAACGGACATCAAATACGCTGTCAATATATGAGCACGCTCATACATGTAAGGTAAGAAGATGTTTTTAACAGCTCATTCAAGAGCAAAAACTACTGATTTCGGGGTTGTTCCCGGAACAAAAGATATTCGTATTGACGAGTTCTGCGATTCCCCATCAACTCGTTATAACATTTCTTAAAATATGGTATGCCGAGTCTACCCTGTTGACGACAGACAGCGTGCCGCCTGAAATTTGTAAGAGGACCGACCAATCACGACGCCTACATTTCAGCCAATGAGAGGCACACCCCTCCTCACGCACACTCGGGCGATCCCCGAGCGCGCGCCCTGATTGGTCGGGACACTCACGCGTATCGGCGCTACCTGCGAGTAGCGCCCATTGTATATATATAGCCCTACTTTGTACAAAGTTTGTAGTCAGTCAGTAGTTCAATCGAGTTCAGACAGTGTACAAACAGCGACAGTGAATATACCATCAGAGCGGAAATCTCTCCGGCGTTTCATTTGGAACCAGCATCTAGTGTCTACAGTCCACTAAACATCCTTACAAGAACCTGCGTTGGCCCATCGTCAACAGCGCGTGGTCCTTCGAGCCGGATCAACAAACAAGAATTGGCGTTCAAGAAACACCCAGGAGATCAAGATGGTCGTCACTCGAAGCCAAAGTGGAGTGGATGAGGGTCGTCGCGTATTCGACGAGCCACCTCAATCACCATCCGCATCAAGCGCTGCGCCTGTCCTTCGAACTGGAGTTCCCACCGGCGCCCCGCTGCCTGGGCACTCAGTGCAATCTGACCCACCGTGCCTATATGTGATCAGCATCGTACACGTTTGGTGGCGCATTCCGGCCAGCCGACCGCAACCGGGACTCGGTCACGAACGGCGCGCTCTACACGATCGACTGCGAGCGCCGTGGCACGTCTACAGTTCGAAGCCGAAGAACGCCTGGCCGCCATTCGACGCCAGGAGCTTCAGATCGAAGCTGGACTCATAAAGAAGCGACTGGCTGCCGACCTCGCCGAGCTTGAGGACGACGACAGCGTCGAGGAAGATGGGGAGCCGACCCAGAACATCAGCCGAGTTCACGCTTGGTTGGACGAGACGACGCCAAGCGCCGCCCTCACCGTACGGAGGGAGGCAACCGCCAACTCCGCGCCCGAACTCGGTCCAGTCAACGCAGCGCCTCAAGTGGATGCCGCCGATAGCGCCGCGACACCCGCCGCCGCGACGCTGACCGCTAGAGGCAGGCGAATCGACTGGTTGCCTCAACAGCCGGAGCGACGGAGGGGGTCACCGACGCTGCGCAGCCGCAGCATCGAGAGGAGGTCGCCGACGCCGCATAGCCGCCGCACCGGGTCACCGGCGCCGTATAGCCGCCGCGCCGGGTCACCGACGCCGCATAGCCGCCGCGCCGGGTCACCGACGCCGCATAGCCGCCACGCCGAGAGGGGGTCGCCGACGCCGCATAGCCGCCGCGCCGGGTCGCCGACGCCACACAGTCGCCGCTCCGAGAGGAGGTCGCCGACGCCGCATAGCCGCGGCATCGAGAAGCTTGCCGCCACCATGGAGAAGATGATGTCGTCTCGGCCACCGCCGCGCCAGACTACAGACTTGCCGCACTTCTCCGGGTCTCCGAAGGAGTGGATTTCTTTCGCCGCCGCCATGCGAGAGACCACGCAGCTCTACAAATTCACGCCTACGGAGAACATAGCAAGACTTCGCAACTACCTCAAGGGAGACGCCCGCGACGCCGTGGCGTCACTGCTGAACTCCGCCACACACCCAGACGTCGTGATGGAGACGTTAGGGCAGTGCTTCGGGAGTACCGACCTCCTAGCCGACCAAGCTTTCGAAGACCTTCAGAATCTGCCGCGACTGGGGACAAAGGCGATGGAGCTCAACACCTTCGCCGTGAAAGTGCAAAACATCGTGGCCGTCCTGAGCAACGTCAAGCAAAGCTGCCTGCAGGACTCGCTGTTAGTACGAGAAGTACTTGACAAGCTCAGCCTGCACCTGAAGCCCCGATGGTACGACTTCGCCAAAGCCCATCCGGGCCCCGAACCCGACATCGTCAAGCTGTCGAGGTTCCTGATGAGGGAAGCCAACATCGCCCTCAAGCACGGATTCTCCAAGGCGAAACCGAATCCGAGTCATCAAAAGCGAGAGCCGCCTCGCACCGCCGCCGCTGCCTCACGACCGGAGGCAAAGAAAAAACAAGTCTACGCTACGACTACGCCGAGCGAAGACGAAAATCGCTGCCCAGCGTGTGAAGAGCCGCACACGCTGCCCGACTGCCAGAAATTCAAGAAGATGCAGTACGACGAGCGCTGGGAGGTCATCAAGAAGAACGGGCTGTGCTTCAAATGCATCGCCAGCCGACACCGACGCTCCAACTGCAAGAAGAAGACTTGCAGTATCAATGGCTGTAGACGACCTCACCACCGGCTGCTACACGGCAAGCCGAAACAAGAAGGTGCCAACGCCGCCGGCACCACCGCCGCCACCGCCGCCGCTGCGGCGGCCGCCACCGACAGCGACACTGCAACCGTCACTGCTACAGCTACGCGCAGTGACGTCAAGCTGAAGATCTGCCCAGTGACAATCTCCGGGAAGCGCGGCAGCCTCAAGACCTTCGCGCTGTTCGATGAGGGCTCCACCGTTACATTGGTGGACGATGACCTGGCGCGATACATTGGCGCCGACGGTCCAGCGACGTGTCTACAAGTGAAGAGCATCGGAAGCAAGAGACAAGACGTGAGGAGCCGACGTGTCAAGCTCACAATCAAGGGCGCTAGTGGAGAAGACTTCAGCATCGCCGCCAGGACGATGGCGGGCCTGGACCTCACGCCGCAATCTATCTCGGCTGACGTGCTACAACTGCGTCATCTCAGCGACCTCAGCGCGGACGACGTAGTCTACAGCGACGCAAAGCCTAAAATTCTAATTGGCACCGACAACTGGCAACTCATCGTGACACGGGAGCTGCGCTGCGGGGGAGCAGAGGAGCCGGCCGCCTCGAAAACCGAGCTCGGCTAGGTACTACACGGAGTGATGCCGAGCGCGATGCTGAGACGCGCACACGACGTCTTGCACGTGGTCACCAACGAGCCTGCCGGTGCCGAGCCGCTAGAGGACTTAGTGGCCCGACACTTCCAACTCGACGCTTTGGGGTGCGACATCTTCACAATATATGAAGATCGAAGATAAGCGAGCCGTGAAGATCTTCGAAGACACAGTACGCTACAAGGACGGGCGCTATGAAGTGGGCCTGCCGTGGCGCAACGACGAAACCCAGCTGCCGCCGAGCTACAACGCCGCATTGAAAAGGCTGAAGACACTCGAGGCCAAGCTTGAAAAGGACCCGAACGAGAAGAAGCAATACCACGCCAAGATCAACAGCATGATCGACAAGGGCTACGCCGAGCTCTGCGACGGGATCGAAGACGCCAGTCCTGTTTCGTGGTACCTGCCTCACTTCGCGGTACGCAACATAAACAAGCCCGGCAAAATAAGGGTGGTACTGGACGCGGCAGCGAAGACCCACGGGACGTGCTTGAACGACCATCTACTTCAGGGGCCTGACATGCTGCGGTCCCTCAACTCGATCCTGTTTCGCTTTCGAGAAGGCGACTACGCAATCACCGCGGACATAGAAGAAATGTTCCTGCGAGTGAAGATCCAGAGGAAGGACCAGCCGGCTCAGATGTTCCTGTGGCGGGAACGACCGACCGACCCGCCAAGCAAGTACAAGATGACGTCGATGATCTTCGGGGCATCCAGCTCACCGTTCCTGGCCCACAGTGTGCGCAACAAAAACGCACACCACCATCGAGACACACACCCGGCCGCCCAACAGCCAATAACGGAGTCGCATTATATGGACGACTTCGTCGAGAGCTTCGACGACCTCACGCATGGGAAGGAGGTCATCAGACAAGTGGATGAGGTCCACAAACACGCGGACTTTCACCTGCGCGGCTGGAACAGCAACAGCGCCGAGCTGCTCGCCGCTACGCAAGAAGACCGCCGTGCCAGCGCAGCAACAACGCAGCTGGGCGGAGCCGAGAAAATGCTGGGACTTCTGTGGGACTCCAAAACGGACAGCCTGAGCTTCAACACCGCCTTGAACAAGATTCCTGAGGCGGTCCGGACACGTACAAGGGCGCCTATCAAACGCGAGGCGCTGTCAACAGTGATGAGCATCTACGACCCGCTCGGACTCCTGTGCTGCTACACCATCACAGCGAAGATCACGCTGCAGAAGCTGTGGCGCTGCCAGACTGCATGGGACGAGCCGGTGCCTGAGGACGTCGCAACCGACTTCGACGCGTGGCTAGCCGGGCTCCAAGCTATCCAACGCCTGCGAGTACCTCGGAGCTACAACGGAGGGAGCGACGTGCGACGCAGAGAACTCCACGTCTTCTGCGACGCGAGTGAGGACGCCTTCGCGACGGCGGCATACTGGCGGCTACAGCTGAAGTCCGGCGAAGTCAAGACCGTGCTAGTGGCGGCGCGAGCTAAGGTGGCGCCTTTGAAGACGCAGACGGTGCCGCGCTTGGAACTGCAGGCGGCGCTGATTGGCGCCAGACTCGCGAAAACCATCAAAGAAGACCATCGCATTCGAGTGGATGACACGTGCTACTGGAGCGACTCGCAGACCATACTACATTGGCTGCGCAAGGGGAGCCGCAGATACACTCCGTTTGTCGCACACCGTCTCGGCGAAATCACCGAGTCATCGAGAGCAACAGATTGGCGATGGGTGCCGACTCATCTCAACGTCGCCGACATCGCTACGAGGAGCGGCTACGTCCCAGAAGAAAACGACGTGTGGTTCTCTGGGCCAGAGTTCCTGAGACGGCCGAAGTCTGAATGGCCACAATGGGACGCATGCCGAGAAGACACCCGTGAGGAAGAAGTACACGTCATCACGAGGATCCAGGACTCAGCGCTACCCGACATCGAGCGGTTTTCTTCATACGACCGCTTGATAGGCGCTACGGCTCAAGTACTCCTGTTTCCTCAGCGCTGTAAAGATCGAAGCGCCACGCTGAGCCAAGACTACATCAAAAGAGCGACCCGGCTGTGGTTACAACGTGCGCAAGAGGACTCCTTTCCACAAGAAATCCTCGAGCTCAAGAAGGGGCGCGCCGTGCCGAGATCCAGCCCGCTACGCCGATTCGCTATCAAGCTGGAAGACGGCCTACTGAAAGTCGACGGGCGCGCGAACAAGGCGGACATCCCAGACGAGGCAAAACATCCCATCGTGTTAAGTGGACGCCACAGCTTCACCAAGCTGCTCGTAGCCCGTGCCCACAAGCGGGCCGGGCATGCCAACCCGGAACGAGTCGTCAACGACCTACGCCAGCAGTATTACATCGTGCGACTGCGGCCTACGGTGAAAACAGTGGCGCCTTCCTGCCAGATGTGCCGCCTTAGGAAGACACACCCGACGAGCCCACCTACGGGAGACCTACCAGCGGAACGCCTGCAAGCCTTCCAACGACCCTTCAGCTGTTGTGGGCTGGATTACTTCGGCCCAATGACCGTCACGATCGGCCGGAAGCATGAGAAGAGGTGGGGCGCCTTGTTCACATGCCTCACCACAAGAGCCATACATGTGGAAGTGGTGGCGTCACTCACAACCGACTCAGCCATCCTGGCGCTGAGACGGATGGCGGCGCGGCGCGGTTGGCCCGCCGTCATATACACGGACAACGGCACCAACTTCAAAGGAGCAGACGCCGAGTTGAAGAGGGCCTATAAGGAGTGGCTGCCTGCACTCAACCGAGCCGGCCTCACCTACGGGACAACGTGGAAGTACATCTGACAGGGTGCGCCCAACCAAGGAGGGGCCTGGGAGAGGATGGTGGGCTCCGTCAAGACAGCGCTCTCAACAACACTACACGAGAAGGCTCCAAAAGAAGAGGTCCTGTCAACCCTGCTCACCGAGGCAGAGCACTCAGTCAACTCTCGACCTCTCACACACGTGCCCGTCGACCCAAGTGACCCAGAAGCATTAACGCCTAACCACTTTTTGCTGGGGTCGTCTACGGGCCTGCCTTTCGCCGGAGCGTGTCACGAAGCCGACAGGAAGACATGGAAGGCCGCGCAAGGACTAGCTGACATCTTTTGGCACCGCTGGCTGAAGGAATACCTTCCAACCATCGTGCGACGCTCCGACCGCCACGGACGTCAAGAAAGAATCGAGGCCGGCGACATCGCCGACCACACCTTACCACGCAACACATGGCCTCGGGGGATCGTCACACACACCTTCCCTGGGCCCGACGGCGTGGTGCGCAACGTCGAAGTCAAGACTGCGGGCGGAACTTTTCGACTACCCACCGCCAAGCTCATCGCGCTCCAGTCATCGACCGCACCCACCCCGGACCAGAGGGAGAGGACGCGCTGCACAACGGGCACGCAGTCGTCTTCCAGGGATGGCTACGGAACTCCTTCGCCGGAGGGAGAATGTTGACGACAGACAGCGTGCCGCCTGAAATTTGTAAGAGGACCGACCAATCACGACGCCTACATTTCAGCCAATGAGAGGCACACCCCTCCTCACGCACACTCGGGCGATCCCCGAGCGCGCGCCCTGATTGGTCGGGACACTCACGCGTATCGGCGCTACCTGCGAGTAGCGCCCATTGTATATATATAGCCCTAGTTTGTACAAAGTTTGTCAGTCAGTAGTTCAATCGAGTTCAGACAGTGTACAAGCAGCGACAGTGAATATACCATCAGAGCGGAAATCTCTCCGGCTTTTCATTTGGAACCAGCATCTAGTGTCTACAGTCCACTAAACATCCTTACAAGGACCTGCGTTGGCCCATCGTCAACATACCCGTTGTATGGGAATATTTATTTTGACAGTTCTAAGTTTACATTATTTGCTGGCAAATGTTTTTAGACCTAATTAAATGTTAAAATAAGTAAATACAGGTCAAATGCGATGTCAAATACTCGTATTAGCCTTACCTTTTTACAAAATATAGAGAAGTATATTTTGACTGTTAATTTAAGAGCCAAAACTACTGATTTCGAGGTTCATCTCGGAACAAAAGATATTTGTATTGACAAGTTCTTCGATCACCCATCAATTTGTTGTGACATTTCCAACAAAATAGTATTCCGGGTATTTATCCGAATCTTCCCTTTGTATGGGAACATACGCATTGACAGGTCTAAGCTTATATTTTTTGCTGACAAGTATTTGTGGACCTAATCATAGTATGTCAAAATAAGCAAACGGACATAAAATGCACTGTCAATATATGAGCACCCTCAAAAATATAGAACAGGAAGATACTGATTACAGAACTACTGATTCCGGAGTTGGTCCCGGAACAAAAGATATTCGTATTGACGAGTTCAACGATCCACCGTCAACTCGTTTTAACATTTCTTAAAAAATAGTATGTCGGGTATTTACCGAAATGTACCCGTTATATGGGAATATATACATATATACTGTTCTAAGTTTACATTATTTGCTGGCAAATATAATAATATGTTGAAATGAGTAAATACAGATCAAATGCGATGTCAATATACGAGCACCCTCCTTCATACATAAATGGAGAGCACATTTATTTTGACTGCTCATCCGGGATCCAAAACTACTGATTACGGAGTTGGTCTCCGAACAAAAGATATTCGTATAAACGTGTTCTTCGATCTTCCTTCAACTTGTTATAACATTTTGCATAAAATAGTATGCCGGATATTTATCCGTATCTACCCGTTATATCGAACATAAGAATTGAAAGGTCTAAGTTTATGTTTTGCTGGCAAATGTTTGCAGACCCTAATTATATGTTATAATAAGCAAACAGACATCAAATAAGAAAACATCTGCAAATTTAATATGGAAAGCATTAGTGATTTTAATATTTGTTATTTATTCTATGATATATTATATTCATTTAATATTACATAACATACCCATTCCACACATTTCTACACATGCTTAGAGGACTCCCACACATACCCAAAAGGGTAGATAGTGTAGATACGGGTATGTACCTGGTGCATATCGGGTAAATACCCGTTTAGATGCCCATCTCTAGTGGGGCCTGATAAATCAGTGTTTTACAGCATATGTGACGTCGTAATATTTGTTGATATGAACAAATTTTAATGGGATATTGTTTATTTAATAGAAATATTTATGATAATTCAAGATTATTACTTTTTTACTTCGTTTCATCCGAAATATAAATCTTATATTCAATGGCAAAAGGCAAATTTATCACAATAGATAGCAATATTAAAGGATAAGACAAAAAAATAACATATTATAAATTTTAAAAGCTGTATTCAATTCTTAACCGGTATTTTAATTAATACCAATAAAAATGGGTATTTATTAATTTTTACCCTACCTACCCATTTTTACCTACCCAATTTTTATCCACCCGCCCATCTCTAGTCTCATTGGAAAAAGTTATTTGTATTGACGATCTGAGTTGCTCCTACAAGGATCGGACAGGGGTTTTGTTACATATTGCAGAACTGAACAGGACATCAGGTTCCACTGCAAAGCAAATTCTATAAATATTGTCTATTGGCTCGTTCTCAAAATTTACCTCACTTCACTTCAGTCGCCAATAACTTATTGATATTACAGACACAACACGTCAATGTGATACTGCGAGGGACTATCCGTTACATGATCAAATGTGGGCGGCCGGCGGATGAGTTCTCAGGGCATTTTCAGTTCGTTATCAAGAGAATGCTCAAATCAATACCTGATGTAGAGGAATTGTTTTTGATGGTAAGTAAAAAATCGTGTCTTCACTTCACCAAGTTTTAATTAAAGCTGCTTATTGTATTTTCACATAATAAAAAACAAAAAACTTAGCCTATGTGTGTTCTGTTAGTAAATAAGAATGAGCGCAAGGAGGTAACGGCAAGTGATGTTCCAATAAAATCCTACTATAATTTTATACCTAATGAAATAAATAACGAAATTAATTTTGATTTATTAAAGAAAGTACAAAATCTACTTTCGTCAATTACATTATAAGTATTTTATAGCGATGTAACAAATTATTATCATGAAATGACCTTGCTGTATAAACACGCACTGAAAAAAGAACTTATAAATGCAGGATGCCTTCATGCCGCTGGTAGAGTTGGTCCAGACAGCGAACGCACGCACCCTGATGGCCAAGACAGTGTTGTCCAACTTCTTCGCCAGATACAGCTCCGTTCACATCGAGGACCACATCGTCATCTCCAGTCTGATGAGGCTTTGCTGCATATTACATGATTCTATCAAGTAATATATTTATAATTATATTGATTAAAAACAATATTTTTAGTGTTCCATACCAAATGAAAAAACGGAACCCTTATAGGATCACTCGTGCGTCTGTCTGTCCGTAGTGTCCGTCCGTATGTTACAGCCAGTTTGCTCCGAATCTACTGGACCATATCAGATGAAATTTGGTACGATGGTGTAATCCTATGATAATTCCCCTTACGTTAGACAGAATCAGATTTTTCCATAGAAACGTAGTCTACATTTTATTTTGAAATGACATGTGAGATTTCGGCAGTATTTTGTAATTTTAAAGAAATTGCATGTATTAAAGCATATAACTTGTTTTCACAGACTAAATATGAACTTAAACTAGAATACGTAGTGTATCCTCATATTTTCTTTCAAGTTGATATTTGATTGTTGAAAACTAGTTATATGCCTAAAGATATATGCAATTTCACTGTATGGGACTTGCACTTTACTTGTATGGGAGCTACACTAAAAATATTTTTTTCAATATTTTATTTTACCTCTTTTTTGGCATAATGAATACGCATAACTGTACCAAATTACAGCTTTCTAGTCTCTGAATAAAACTGCGGACGGACAGACATACAGACATGGTAAAACTATAAGGGTTCCTTGTTTACTACGGAACACTAAAAGCGTTTATAATTAGAGTGTATAGCACACTAAATTGATGAATTTTCCTTTGATTATAACTAAATAAAGTGTAACGTTATATTTTAAGTTCGGTAATTCATTGGTAGTGCCGTGACGGTGGAGGATGAGATGAAAGTGAATGCCGAGCTGATCAACAAGTTCGTGCAGTGCGTCTCGTACCAGGACGACTTGGAGCAACAGCTCAACTTCTACGTGGAATGCCGCGCCGCATTCATCAAGCTGGACGCTGTGCTCGTCACGCTAGTTCACGTAAGCTAACACTCCAAAGTGTATATTAGTTTTATATACAATTATACATACACCCATGCTATAAATCCTCTATAAACATAGTGTCATAGTAACCATAATATCATCCAAACGGGTTTTATAACGCTGTACTAAATTTCATTATGCAACGCGAACTCGATAGAATATTGAAATGAACGCGCGCTTCACTACCACAGCTCCGTAATTAGAAAGAAAAGAACTTATAGGTAATTCGAATTCACGTCGTCGTATCCCAACATTTTTGTTTGATATTAGTATAATTTGTTCAATAATAGGGGTGTCGACAGGATTAGAAAAGTATAATTGTAATAAGCCCGTGTTTAAGATTATTTAAAAATAGTGGATTCATATTTTTAAGTTTGCCAAAAAAAAAATCACAAAAATACGAAGAATCAAAGTTCTGGAGTGGGCGCTTGTGATGCCACCTCTATGTAAAAATCGTACGTAGCCATGACGTCATGCGGAATTCCAATGCTCTGTATCTTTGTCATTTTTAGTTTTACAGAGAACAGAAAAATACGTGTACAATCTTTTTTCTAACCGATGGGATAATAATATTTTTCCATTCGTCATGCCTATTGTACGATCCAAAATATAACAATACTTAATTCAATTACATATTACCTATACATACATAGTTTGTTTGTATTAGATTAATTATCCAGCAATTAAACTAACCATGAATTTACATAGAGTTCTTACAACACTACTACACACTGTGAATTTAGAACAAAAGATTCCTAAATCCATAGGATGTAGTAATAGAGGATTCATATCATGGTTTAGATAAAATCTTGTACGCAACTGTTATGATTAGGTATTAAAACACTTATGTGATAATAGTATAGTATCTAGTATATAGTATGTGAACCCACATTCGTGTTGTGGCGTCGATAATCCTTATGCTTGGGCCGGACCTGCGCCTATCGTCACGAAGCTTCGTGCTATTACACGATACACGCAAATGTGACCGGCCGTTATCGGGTATCGTCCGGAATATCCGAACTTCGTGTTGGTTATCGCGCGGGTGGCAATACATCAAAGGATTTAAGCACGCTAACCATTCGCTCTGCGTGGTCGCCCTTGCGTTATTCATTTTGACGTTTGTTGTTAATGCGTAAAAATTGAGTGGAACGATAAAATGGTGTTAAAATTTTTAGCTTTTTATTTCTAGGTTTCTTTTTAGGTTTCAATAAATGCATTATGTAATTGTTAGCACACGTGTTAAAGAAAAGAAAGTCGTCGTCCATATTTAAAACACGTAGATGACGCCATCTTGGATTATTGCCAGATACCTAGTTCGTGAAAAATAACGAAGCTGCTAGTGTGACTAGCGCTTTCTTGCGATAACTTTTTAGTGTATAAAACGTACGAAGATTCGCCGCGAATAGCTTCGGGACGATAGGCACAAGTGCGGCCGAAACATTATTATACAACAGTTACATAAATAACTCTTATTGAACTTTGAAGTGTGCTTGCAGTATTGGAATTAACGATTTTACTAATGCAATGACAACGACTAGGCCAGGTGTACTCCATGGTTCACTAATGTACGACTAAAAACCAGGCAGGCAAAGGTTAAAGACATCTGACATAGCTTGACTACTGCCATACAATGATGACAGCCGGGCGGGACACAGAGGAGCTAGAGGAATTTTATGCTACTCGGGTCATCCATTCTTGTTCGGACGACACCCGGTGTCACTTAACTTGCGAAAGCGTTAGTAATGCGCACACCCGCTGGTCTACCGAGCTCCTCTTATGTAAACTAATAAAGCTTCCTACGCAAACTAAATGGGACTTTAGTTCGCTGTAACTGGGTTTAATTTAGCAAATTTCCTGTCGAAGAGTGATCTGTCTTTCTTTCTTCTGTACTTTAATACTATTACCTATTCTGTGCAACGATGTGAAGAGATTTTTTATAAGCAGAAAAGATATTTCCTTTACTACCTCCATAAGTTGTGTTATTTCTCGACACGAATTGGGTGGGTACGTTCCTGGGTCAAAAATAAATTATTTGGTAGTGTTAAGAAAATGAAATGTAAAAAAATAATGTCACTTGTCAAGATCATATCCATTTTCCATGTGATTTTAGGTTTATTATTGCAGATAAACTAATATTAAGATCGCTATTTGACTCCAGGAAACTATGACGTCATTAGTTTTTATCCACTATATATATAAAAGCGAAAATCACTCACTCCTTACGAAATCTCGAAAACTACTTAGCCAATGAAAATGAAATTTGGCAGGAAGGTAGATTGTGACTAGGAGACGTCTGCTAAGAAAGGATTTTTGGAAATTCCATCCCTAAAGGGGGTGAAATAGGGATTGCCAGTTTGTATGGAACTTCGTAATTTTTGAAGCCAGACACATGACATTTTTGATTTAGTGGTAAATAAAAATAATAATACAGAAATTAGATTTTAAAAATTGCATCCCCCTGGGGTGCGTTAGGGGTTGCGAATTTATATTATTATGAATCTTCGTCATTTTTTGAGTAAGGGACACGGGAACGGGATATTATAACACAATTTATAACGTAAAAAACCAATTAAAGATCCTATTAGAACCATTTTCGACTTCTACGCGGATGAAGTCGCGGGTTACAGCTAGTTTCATATAAATCTAAAGGCAAAATGTTCGTTTTGACGTTTAGAAAAAAGTATCTAATTTGACTTGTTGGAAAGTAGACAATTATATGACTGAGACTAGCTCCGGTTGGCCAGGCTGTGAACACACTAGCGACGCGGAGCCCCGGCGGGCGCTGGCTGCAGCGCGCGTGCGCCGCGTACTGCTTCGTGACGGTGCCGTCGCTGCACTGCTCGCTCGCCAAGGCGCACCTGTACCTGCTGTCCGGGCAGGTCGCGCTTCTCAACAACTGCATCGGCCAGGGTGAGCATCGTTGGTGCATCATAAACGATATCATAACTGAAGATTTCTGCCGAGAGGTTTCGGCGATATCGCGGGTAGCTACCGGGATACGGCGACATCAGTGGGTCACATACAGACGAGTATACGTACAAAGTAGTGCAAGTTTTGGTTTTAGGGTTCCGTACCCTAAGGGTATTACTTAGACTGCTCGACTGCGCTGTCCGTCCGTCTGTCTGTCTGTCGGTCTCCAGGCTGTATCTCGTGAACAGATGATGTATTTCTGTTGCCACTATAATAACAAATACTAAAAACAGAATAAAATAAATATTTAAGGGGGGCTCCCATACAACAAACGTGTATTTTTTTGCCGTTTTTTGTACGATATTAGTAACGGCAACAGGTAGACAAGAAATATTCACAGAATATTTAGTTGTATATTCACTTTAATTAAATCAAAATAAAATAAATATTTAATATAAAATTAATATTGGGGCTTCCATACAATGGAGAATATGCACATATTTTTTTTATTTGCTTAATAAAGTCCTTATTGACCTCAGTAAACAAATATGAAAGAATTTATAAAATATCTTAATCAGCGACGAACATGTGATAATTCAAAGTTTCAATTAGAAAGAGAAGTCCGATATGTACTGATGACGTCAAAGTCCACATCATCTATACATTTGCCATAGAAAATAGCGTTTTTGCGAGTGAGATAGACATAGTTCCGTAAAATTGTTATATCTCGTTCGTTTTTTAACCAAATCTTATTCTGTTTTCACTGTCAGTAATTTATTTTTGAATATCTATGGATAAACTGATTAAATAACATATATTTTTTTCATGCATATTCCCTATAAACGTGATTTTTTTATAGATAATGGTACGGAACCCTGAGTGCGCGAGTCCGTCTCGCACTTGGCGTGTTATTATATTACATGTATGTAACTCTGATAGGTATATTAAAACATGGACCTGATATGCAAATGTTCAATTCATGCTTGAAATTAAATGATTTATTATTATATTTGAACACGACGGAATACATAGCGAATACATACTGGACATATAATGTGTAGTAAATTTTTTATCAGTGATTTATTTACTTAGAATAGGAATAAGAGATTATGTACATAGGTTTATATGGAAAATAAAGATTATTATGTGTTTGTCTTTTACTGATAGGTACCTTAGATCCAAGATAGGATAACTAGCCTTTGCTTGCTAAGAGAAAGTAACGTAATATAGGTACACGTTAGAAGTGAGTACCTCATACTCACTTACATACATACAAGTAGGTACACTGATTTTGAAGTAATTAGCACTTGCCTTAAAGTACATAAAGTATACATGGATCTAAGGAAATAGGTCTGTATGAATGCCATGGCGCTCGCTTTAACAATGAGAGCGCCAAAATCTAAGTTCCGAGTATTTAAAGGGCCCCCCGCTAGAGGGGTGCGGAGCGCTGTACGTATTAGAGGGGTATTTATACTGGCAACTTTTCCTTGGCTTTTCCTCGGAAAATAGAAGTCTTGGCATTCGTACAAATGTAGGAATGAATAAAAGATAACTTATATTTTATGCTGATATAAGTTTTATAATTGTTAATTGCATAGTATAAGAAATATAAGAGAAATAAAGTTTGCAAGCTCGCGGGGAAGCGGGAGGCAGGGCATACGCTCGCGCAGCTATAAATATAGCGGGGTCAGCCCGCAGAAATCAGTCCGTGAAATTTCGATACGATCGCGAGGAGCCCTAAGAAGAAAGAAGAAACCCTGAGAAGAAGCTCTGGCCTCCCACTCTCCAAGGCGTGCTGCGTTTGAACCACCATACTGTTGTTTTACTGCCGCTCGGCCCTCTCCACGAAGCTACCTATGAGAAGAGCATATCACTACAGTCCATTGCTTGACACGGAACATCAGACCCGACTTGTGCGGGGCGGTTAACGTGTCATCTGAGCTCAGCATCGAAGGCCGTCCCGCACAATTTTTGGTCCTTTGTCGGATCAAGCCAGCGTCGAGAGAAAATTGGAAAAATGGTGGTCACGCGCAGCCGACACGGGGATGAGAGGTCAGAGCCAGGGCCAGAAGAAAACGCGAACGTAAGGGCTCCGCGCGTTATTCGGGCTCCTTAGCAGCGGGATGCAAGCCTCGCGCGCCCGCCAGTATTGGACGCGTTTTTGTCGGTACCGTCCAACGCCGCAGCCTGTGCCGCCGCCTCGGGCGCCGCCGCTGCCGCCAGCGTTGCGCCGCCCCGCGATCGCGACCCTTCGGTTACAACCGCGTCGCGCGTAAGGGGTTCCGCGTCATCAAATACGTTGAGGCCTGGCGGCACCCGGTCCGTCCGTTCTACCGCGTCGTCGCGCAGAAGATTATTGGAAGAACTGGACGTGAAAGAAAAATTGGCGGAATCGAAGAGAAAGCAAGCGCAGGCAGAAGAGGAGCTACAGAAGATACGTCTGCAGCGCCTGCAATTGCAAGAAGAAACTGAGGAATCCGAAGATGATGACCAAGAAAAGGAATTAGAGTCCGTGCGTATTCAAGAATGGATCAAGCGCACGCCATTGAAGGGCAACGTAGAGCAGCCGCCTCCCAGGGAAGAGGAAGAGAAAAAAGAAGATGCCGAGGAGCCGCGACGTCGTGAAGAATATGAGAGAAACGGCAAGAGAGAAGAGACACGGGACCAGGAAGAAGAAAAGAAAACTGGTGGGACAGCCCGTCGATCTCGACTAGCCGTCGACGCCGCGGACTTGACAGCGATAATAGCGCACGCCGCGCGCAGCACCACGGAACCGCCCAGGTACATACAAGAGTTGCCGTACTACAATGGAAATTGTCAAGAGTGGTTAGCGTTCAAAGCAGCCTACGAGGGAACCCGTCACCTCTTCACCGACACGGAGAATCTCGCCCGCATACGAAGAAGCCTGCGGGGAGACGCGAAAGACACCGTCGCGTCGGGTCGGAGCTGTTGGGCCAACCTGCGCCTTCGGTCATCATAGAAGCGCTGGAGCGGAGATTTGGAAGACCGGACGTCATCATTCACGAAGAAATAGAGAAGATAAAGAGATTGAAAAAGGTTAGCGATAATAATGAACAAGAGTTTTGTATATTTGCTAGCCGTGTGTCTAACTTCGTCGGCACGTTAAAAGCCCTGAAAATGCCATCTCTACTGGAAACGCACGGCCTGGGACGTACCATCTTGGACAAGCTATCAACAATTCACAGGCATAAATAGTACGATTACTCCAAGGCGAGAAGAAGTGACGACACACCGGAAATATTCAAGATGTGTGATTTTCAAAACGACGAGGCCGACAAGTGTGGCCCCTACGCATTACCGGAAGCAATACCGCCGGAGCGCTACGAGCGAAAACCTTTCAAAAAGGAGCGCGCGTTCATGACGAAACGTGACAACGAAGCCGATATCCCGTGTCCTGCGTGCAAAGAGGGACACCAGTTAGCCGAGTGTAAACAATTTCTACAAGCAGATGTCAACAACAGGTGGGAAATTGTCAAGAAAAGTAGTGTGTGTTTTTGCTGTCTAAGAAGCCGACATCGCCGAAATACGTGCAGAGCTGCGCCATGCGGGCGTAAGGGGTGCCGCATGCGACATCACCAGTTACTACATCACGAAAGAGGTGAGTCCCGTCCGCTACCTACATCAGTGCAACCGCAAGAAAAAATCGAAGCAGTGACATCAGCCAAGGAGATCGCCGCTACGACAAGCGGAAACGAGCGACGTGCCTACCTCAAGATAATCCCAGTTATACTTAGCGGGCCGACTACGAGCGTCGAAGTCTACGCATTACTAGACGAGGGAAGCACGGTGAGCCTCATCGACGCATCTATAGCCGACGTGATAGGAGCGGACGGGCCGAAGAAAGCAATGTGGCTACAAGGAATAAGTGGCTACACGAAAACAGCAAGACTATTTCGGCGAAAATACGAGGTAAATACTCAGACAAGGAATACAACTTGGACGCCGCGCGCACCGTAGAAAGATTGGACTTCACACCGGAGACTGTGCGCCGAGAAGATATAAGTGCCTGCGCACACTTGAACGACATCATAGAAGAAATTACGTATGAACGAGCGTCACCGAAAATATTGCTTGGTCAAGACTCATGGGAACTCATAGTGTCACGACAGCTGCGTATAGGAAAGAAAAATCAACCCGTCGCATCATACACTCAACTCGGGTGGGTATTACATGGCTGTCAAAGCTCACACACCGGTACAGCAGCCTTCTGTGGGAACATCCGCCAGCTCAAGAGAAAGGAAGAAGACATAGAAGAACTCGTGAAGCAACATTTCAAGCTGGAGTCAATTGGAATCGAGCCTCGTAAGCCGAGGGACGACCCAGAAGAGCGTGCACTACAAATATTGAAGAAGGAAAGCAAGCGGTTACCAGACGGTAAGTTCGAAACTGCCATGCTGTGGCGTGAGGAAGGCGCCGTGATACCTAACAACTACACGCAAGCGGAAAGAAGACTTCATTCTCTCGAGAAGAAACTCGACAAAGATGAGGAGTTGAAGATAAAGTACCACGAGAGGATAGAAAACTTGTTGAAGTCTGGATACGCCGAGCCTGCACCATCATCGCCTACACCTGGACGCACATGGTACCTACCTCATTTCCCAGTAGTCAACCCAGCGAAGCCCCATAAGCCACCGCGTTTGGTGCACGACGCAGCCAGCAAGTACGAAGGAGTTAGCCTCAACGACATGCTGCTGTCCGGACCCGACCTACTGCAGTCGCTGCCGGGTGTCATAATGAGATTCCGCCAGTATCCACACGCCGTGTCAGCAGATTTGAAAGAAATGTTTATGCAAATAAAGGAACGAGCGCAGGATCGCGATGCCCTACGATTTCTATGGAGAGGCGACCGGCGGGAGGGCCCACCGGACGAGTATCGCATGACGTCTGTCATATTTGGAGCAACGTCGTCGCCGTGCACAGCATTATACATAAAAAATCGCAACGCTGAAGACTTCAAAGAAGAATATCCACGGGCAGCGGAGGCCATCGAGAAATGCCACTACATGGACGACTATCTTCAAAGTTTCGAAAATATAGACGAAACTATAGCTGTGGCGAGCGCGGTTGACCACGTGCACAGAAAAGGAGGGTTCGAGTTATCCGGCTGGGCGAGCAATAGCGAAGAGGTACGACGTGCACTATGTAAACAACAAGAGAATAATTCGGCGAAGGCCATCGGCGGAAATGCAACAGAAAAGCGCTAGGACTTCAATGGGACGTCGATGGAGATTATTTCTGTTTCAGAATCAACCGGCTAAAGACACCAACCGACATAATAGAGGGCGAGAGGCGACCTACGAAGAGACAAGCGCTCAGCATAATAATGGCTTTGTTTGACCCTTTAGGACTCATATCACCCATGCTCACTCCTGCGAAGCGCATATTTCAAGACACCTGGAGATACAAGACCGACTGGAAGGACCCGCTACCTGGAGAGCTACTACCGAGATGGGTGGGCACGCTGCTTACCATGGAAAAATTGAAGATACCAAGATGCTACGACTACGGGGAGGTATCAACGCGGCAGCTGCACACCTTCGTCGACGCAAGTGAGGAGGCATATGCGGCAGCGGTCTACTGGCGGTCAGAGCATCCAGACGGCAGCGTAAAGGTGACCTTGGCAGCTTCGAAGACACGTGTGACGCCGACCAGGCCAGTCTCTGTGCCACGTTTGGAGTTGCAGGCCGGGTTGCTGGGAGCCAGACTCGCCAAGACAGTCCAGGAGGAGCACGACTACGAAGTGGAGAAGCGGGTGTTTTGGAGCGACTCACGTACAGCCCTCGCGTGGATAAGAGCGGAGCCGCGAGTCTTCAAGACGTTCGTCGCGCACCGTCTCGCCGAGATTGAAGAAACCACCAAAAAAATCGAGTGGCGGTGGATACCTACCAAAGACAACGTGGCTGATGACGCAACCCGAGACACACCAGCTGACTTCAACTCGCAACATCGTTGGTTTGAGGGCCCATCATTCCTCAGACTGCCAGAACATCAATAGCCTCAAGAAAAGAAGAGAGAAGAGTCAATGGGCGACGAAGAAAAGAAGCCTGTGGTGTATACCAGCACTAATACGCTTCAGTATGTAATAGCCCTAATCTCTCTACGTAACCTATGACAAAGCTTTACGTCACGCAACCTCGATAAATAATTAATTTCAATTTTCTTATCTTAAAGATCAAGGTTATGTTACGTATACGCTACGTATAGCGGCTCCGGGGAAACTAGTATATAAGCTATGGAAATTCTACAATAAAGGAGTTCACTGCTGTTGGGAAACCAGCACTCACCAAGCAAGTGTTTTACTTATAACCCCCGTCGCGCCGCCACCATCATATGGCGACCCTGCCAGTCGGTACAGCTAAGTACCGGCGCGGGCGTGCGCTCGCGCCGTCCGCGTAAATTGAATAAATTAAAAATGAAGATTTAAAAAAAAAATACACGTTGCGCATAAATCAATAAAGAAAATTTGAAGGCTCAAGAAAGAAGACAGTCTATCGTTAAGAAGAAAAAATAGTAATAAATACAGTTTATAAAGAAATATGAAGATATATTAAGTAAATACGTGAAAAAAAAATGAAGATTATTTAAGAAGAAAGTGTTTATGAAGAAAGAAGTTTACCTACGATGTTGTCATGAAGAATATATGCGGAGATTGTAAAGTTATTATGGAGAAGTAATGAAGAATTTTAATGAAAATTAACATGAAGTTAAAGTGAGAAAAAATAAAGTTGATCAAAGAATAATATTTATATAAATAATTAAAGTATGAAATATCGAAAGGTAGAGAAGTGAAAGATTTTACTTGTTTATTAATATTGATAAGTAAGAAGAGAGAAGAAAGAAAATTTTGTTGGAGCGGTGTCCAGGGTTACCCGGCCCATTACGCTTGCAGACAGCAGTAGCAGCCAAGGAGAAGACATCAGCATCGTGCGTGATCGTCCCTAGGCATCAGGCGATAAGAAATTTTCCAGGATTTGACATCAAGCTATACGAATTCTTACGAAAGTAGTGTATCCTTTATATCAAATAGATACGAAGTAAATAACTTATAAACAATATTCAATTCCCAAAAGATTTTTAACCAGTTTCAATTTTTAATTTTATTGCAGATTTTTTTATACAAAGTTTATACATTTTTACAATTTTTTTTTTCTTATTGGTTTATTTTGTTTTTTTTAATTGTTATTCATAGTCAATTTCTATTTTAAAAAAATGATGGATAATTTCGATCTTGAAACGGCAATTGCTTAATGCAAATATATTGAACAGAGTAGTTAGTTTTACTAATAAAATAAATATGCTAAGAAAAATGAAAATAAATAAATGTAGAAAAGAAACTATAGAGTTAATTCACAAATCGATGAATAAAATGCGAAAAAAATATATTATGAGAAAAATGATGAACATTGTTAAAAGCAAGTATTGTAAGAAAATAAATGAAATGTTAAAGTGTAAGAAAACATTGAATTATTTAGATAAATACATGGATACGAAAACTAATTCAAACATGGAAAAATCCTATAGAGATAATATAGAAATTAATAGAGTGTACAATTTGAGATCAGTAGGAGTAACTTAGATATATAGACTGATACTGCACTCTCTGTTATTTCATCTTATCTTGATAATAGAACTCAAAGAGTTGAAATCAACAGAGTATCCTCAGATAGTGCACCTGTGAGCATGGGTGTGCCTCAGGGTTCAATAATTGGTCCATTTTTGTTTTTGATTTATATTAATGACCTCCCCTGTCTTGCAGAAAAGTTGTGTGAAGTAGTATTGTTTGCTGATGATACATCTTTACTTTTTAAGGTTGACAGAAAATGCACAAACTATGACGATGTAAGCAATACTATGTCTCAAGTACTTAGTTGGTTTACGACTAATAATCTGGCCTTAAACACACAAAAGACTAAGAGCGTTAATTTTTCACTATTGAATAAACCTAATACTCACATACCTTTGAGTCTTAATGGTCAAGTTCTAGAATGGGTACCCAACACCAAATTTTTAGGCATAACTGTAGACTGGAACTTAAAATGGGATAAACATATTGAGGCCACTGCCAAGAAACTTAGTTCGGCAGCATATGCTGTGAGGAGGGTCAGACGGTGTACTAACGTTGAAACTGCTAGGCTAGTATACTTTAGTTATTTTCACAGCATAATGTCATATGGCTTGCTCTTATGGGGTAAAGCGGCTAACATACATGCTATCTCTGTGCTACAAAAGAGAGCAATTCGGTCGATCTACGGACTAAAATCACGCGATTCCTTAAGAGAGTTATTTAAATCTATAAATATTCTTACTGTGACATCTCAATTTATTTACGAAAATCTTCTATTTGTTAAATCTAGGTTAAATAATTTCAAGAAAAATAGTGATGTTCACAGTTATAATACTCGCAACAAAAATCAGCTTCATACGCCTAAATTTCGACTTGCTAAAACTAGAAAGTCACTCTTAGGTCTAGGTATAACATTATTTAATAAACTTCCCGAAGCGATCGTTAACCTACCAATGGCAAAATTTAAAACACATGTTAAAAAAGTTTTATTGAACAATGCATACTATACTATCAATGATTATTTAAGAGATAAAAACGCGTGGATACTTCCTAAACATTTTCCATTACACTCCACACATAAAACATAAATAGCTGCATTTTCTGTTACCATAATAAGCTTACTGTAAAAACATGTAAATGCTCTGCGATCAATAAGTGACCAACATATAATTAATATTTTCTCTTGACAAGGTCTGCGAGTTCGGGTTTTTCATGCTCACTAAAATGTTCAATCCGGTGGTGGCGTCGCTGGTCGGGTCGTTGGATTCCCTCTAATATGGTTGAGTTTAACGATGGCTGATCCGTGCGTCAACTCGTGAACGGGTGCTGCCGGGAGGGACTGGTCAGCTCGGCTTCGCTTTTTTTGACTACTTAATATTTTTTATTACGCAATTTATGTTAGTTTACTTGTTCGCAAGCATAACATGTTATAATGTGTCAACATTGTATTATATTATAAGTATTTATTAATTAAAAGACAATTATAATAATATGACAAAGCCCTTCTGGCGAGTAGGCGACCAATACTGTGAAAATGAGTTTCTTTCGGCGTTTCTTCTCAGCAGTGGTCGTTACGAAGCGCTGGTATCGGTAGCTTTTCTTTAAAAAATAAATTAAATTTTAATATACTTTACACGTAACATAAATTATACTTATTGACGTGTAAAAGTGCCTGTAAAGGTCTAATTACTGAATAAACATTTGAATCTTTGAATCTTTGAATCTATAAATTCAACTAAACTATGTATTATTAGCATAAATAAATTGCTATGTACTTTTTATAGAGATAATATTCAAAGTATAGATTAAAAATGATAAAGATGTAAACAGACCCCAGTTAAATTTGTAACATGACATACATTAGTTAAATTTTAAATCTGAAATTATTTTGTATTCTAAGCCTAAAAATTGTTAATTTTTGTATCAAAAAAAAAAAAAAAAGTGGGAAGGTGTGGTGTATACCAGCACTAATACGCTTCAGTATGTAATAGCCCTAATCTCTCTACGTAACCTATGACAAAGCTCTACGTCACGCAACCTCGATAAATAATTAATTTCTATTTTCTTATCTTAAAGATCAAGGTTATGTTACGTATACGCTACGTATAGCGGCTCCGGGGAAACTAGTATATAAGCTATGGAAATTCTACAATAAAGGAGTTCACTGCTGTTGGGAAACCAGCACTCACCAAGCAAGTGTTTTACTTATAACCCCCGTCGCGCCGCCACCATCATAAGCCAAAGAAATGTCATATAGAAGAGGTGAAAAATGAAGAAACAAGGCACCCTCACCTACCCAACATCAGCAGATTTTCAAGGTGGATGCGTATCATACGGACAACAGCGCGTGTTGACGATAGCTCACGCGCTATAGTGGACTGTATGACTTGAGTTCAAATTAAACAAAGAGTTCGTAGTACTAGATATTTATTAACACTTCGCTATGCCGATCTGGCTGAATACAAATTAACCTAATTAACTATTACACAATCGTTCTTTTCTTCTGATGGCTCCTCGTAGTTCTGTTCGCTGATCTGTTCGTTGGCACACCGCAGATAACACTACACAATACAACATTATATTAACTTAACTTACAGCTATATATACAAAATTCTAACACTAATCGTAGTACACGGCTCGCGTTGGCCATGTACCAATAGGGACGCGCGAATATCTTCCGTCTCGCTCTACGCGTCCCGTTCTCTCCGGCCTCCCCTCCACTTCTGCCGCCAGTTGCTCACGGCGATCGGTCGGGTGCGCTGGCGCTGCTGCTGTTGTCCGCAACATCCTCCTCCCGGCTGCATCCGTCGCTCGACGCAGCCTCCGCAATTGGGAGGACAACCAGCTTCCTTGTCGGCCTAATGAATATGCCCCCGACGGTCTTGACTTCGGCGCTCCGAACGTCGCCATCGGGGCCAGTGTGTACCCGTCGCACGATGCCACGAGGCCAGATGTTCCGAGGCATTTCTGGGTCGACCACCAATACAAGGTCGCCTTCTTTGATAGGCCGGCGACGGTCTTGGGCTCCTTGCCGCGGCACTAAAGTGGGGAGATACTCGCGGATCCACCTTTTCCAGAATTGGTCCGCTAATCCTTGCGCAGCCCGCCAGGTTTTCCGGTCTGCCGTGTCACAGAGGCCTGTCGGTGGTAGGCCTGAGGACGACCCGATCAGGAAGTGGTTTGGGGTCAGCGCCTCAGGATCGGCCGGGTCCGTCGAAACGTGGCTCAGGGGTCGTCCGTTGACTGCATGCTCCGCCTCCAGTAGCAGAGTGTGCAGCGTCTCTTCCTTCGGCGTCCGTTCTTTCAGCGTGGCGTGCAGCGCAGTCTTGATGGAGCGCACCAAACGCTCCCATGCACCCCCTTGGTTGGGTGCTCCCGGCGGGATGAAGCGCCAGTCCACTCGTTGGACTTGCGCGTAGCTGCGTAGAGCCGGGGCCCACTCCGTGTAGGCGGAACGCAGCTCTGTGTCTGCACCACGGAAGTTGGTCCCGTTGTCGCTCCAGATCTGCCGCGGCCATCCTCGGCGGGCTGCCATGCGCCGGAGGGCCATGATAGCGGAGTCGACGTTCAGACTCCCGACGATTTCTATGTGGACCGCCCGTGTGGTGAGGCACGTGAAGAGTGCGCCCCACCTCTTCTCACGCCGGCGGCCGATGGTGACCATCATTGGCCCGAAGTAGTCGACCCCGCAGTTCGTAAAGGGTCGGCAATATGGGTCCAATCGGGCCGGTGGCAGATCTCCCAGCGGCGGTATGCGAGGTCTGGAGCGTCGCACCTTGCATAGGGCGCAGTCGCGGGCGATGAAGCGCACGGTGGGTCGTGCGCGCAGGATCCAGTAGCGCTGCCGCAGGTCGTTCAACACGCGCTCGTTCGTGGCGTGTCCCGCGGCGGCGTGTTGTCTCAGCACGATCAGCCGAGTGAGGGGGTGGCGGCCGTCTAGGATGAGCGGTCGCTTCATGTTGGTGGGGACGCGGGCAGCGTCGATTCGGCCGCGCACGCGTAGAAGCCCATCTTCGATCATGGGGTCCAGCTTGGCGAGGCGGCTAGATGCCGGCAGTGGTTGGCCGGCCTGTAGTTTCTTGATTTCCTCGCTGAAGCTGTCCCTTTGGGCCTTGGCTACCCACATTCGTTCAGCTCGTTCAAGATGGTGAACTTCGAGTCGGGTCGTCTTCTTTCTGCACTTGTCCACGAAGGCGATGACTGTTGCGGTAGCTCGTATGAGCCGCTCATGTGAGGAGAAGCGGCTTATATCGGGCAGGACGCCAGGCTCGTCGCACTCGTCGGCGTGGAGTGCGACCGGCGTCTCTTCTTCTTTTTGGTCCCTCCGTTCTTGGGGCCAGGCGTCTTGAGGCTCGTGGAGAAAGGCAGGCCCGGTGAACCATCTGTCATGGCGGCTTGGTGTGATGTTGGCCGCCCGTGTGGCGTCGTCGGCCACGTTGTCTGCCGTAGGCACCCATCTCCATTGGGCGACGTCCGTTTTCTCGGCGATCTCGCCCAGCCGATGTGCCACGTACGGAGAGTAGCGCCGAGCGTCCGTGCGGATCCACTGGAGGACGGCACGAGAGTCGCTCCAGTAGACCACCTGCTCAGCTTCCCAGCGGTGCTCCGTCTTGATGAGTTCGGCTAGTCGCACGCCGATCACCGCTGCCTGGAGCTCCAGCCTCGGTATGGATTGAGGCCGAAGAGGGGCCACCTTGGCCTTGGCGGCGGCCAGGACGATGGTTGTTCTGCCACTGGGGTCCTCCAGGCGCCAGTATGCCGCCGCGGCGTACGCCTGCTCACTGGCGTCGACAAAGACGTGTAGTTGTCGCCGGACTTGATCCTTCTCGTTGTAGCGGCGAGGCAGGCGTAGGCGGGACACGTCGTTCAGTGACCCCAGCCATTCGTCGAAGCGGGCGGCGTATTCTGGTGGCAGCGCGTCGTCCCATGGCAGCTGGATGCGCCACAGGTCTTGCAGGAGGATCTTCACTGCCACGGTTTGGCAACTTAGCAGGCCCAGTGGGTCGAAGATCGACATCACAGCTGCTAGGGCCTCTCGTTTGGTCGGTGCCCGGTGACGTGCTCGCACTGCCTCGGGGACGCGAGCCAGGGTGGTGTTGAACCCGATCTCGTCGCTCACGGCATCCCACAGCATCCCGAGCGTCTTGTGATGGTGGTCTTGGGAGCCCAGGGTGGTGTGCTCTCTCGCTCGCAGGTTCTCCGGGATGGTGCTCAGCAGACGCGGGCAGTTGGAATTCCAGCCTCGCAGGCTAAAGCCGGCTTTGCTGTGCACTTCGATGACCTCCTGTGTCGCTCGCTTGGCCTCGTCGGTGGACGCGAAGCTATGTACAAGGTCGTCCATGTAGTGGCTGCCGGTGATGACCTCCAGCGCTCTTGGGTGTGTCTCGGCGTAGTCTTGTGCGTTCGCGTCACGCACGCTGTGGGCCAAGAATGGTGAGCAAGCTGCGCCAAAAATCATAGAAGTCATCTTGAACTGTTCTGGGGGCTTGCTACGGTCGTTGCCTCGCCACAGGAACTTCTGTGCACCTTGGTCCTCCTTCTTTATTTTGATTTGGAGAAACATCTCCGCAATGTCCGCTGTTACTGCCACTCGTTGCTCGCGAAAGCGAAACAGGATCCCTGGCAGTGATTGCAGCAGATCCGGGCCCATCAACAAGTGATCATTGAGGCTGACCCCTTGCGATTTGTGGGCAGCGTCGAAAACCAGGCGGACTTTGCCCGGCTTGTTCGGGTTCCTCACGGCGAAGTGGGGGAGGAACCATTCGCGGCCGTTCGGCCGTTCGCTGCCGTCGCATCTCTTTGCGTAGCCCTTGTCCAGCAGGTTCTGGATCTGCTGTGTGTACTCCCTCTGGAACTGCGGATCCCGATCCATCTTCCGCTCGATGCCTCGCAGTCGTGTCATTGCGTCGGCGTAGTTCGGTGGCAGCGCGACGTTGTCGGTGCGCCATGGGAGCCCCACCTCGAAGCGGTTGTTGACGCGGCGAGCAGACTTCTTGAACATCTCAATGGCTCGCTGGTCCTCCGGTCTCACTTTTGTGGCTAGTGAGATGCCAAGCGCGTCGATCGCGTAGTGTTGTTTTACTAGCTCGTGGAGTCGCTCGTCGCTGTCGCTTGGCGTTGGTGTGGTACGGTCGTGTTCTGCTGCCCTAATGTGCAGCACCGTGTCTTCGTCACGTCGATGCAGGAGGCGGGGCACGGTCCCGTAAATGACCCAGCCCAGGTCCGTGCGTGATGCAGCCGGCTCGTTGTTCTTGCCGGCCCGTAGCTCGTGCGATGTCATTAGGTGCCAGTGATCAGCACCGATAAGAAGCAGTGGCTTGGTGTTCTCTGCACAGGCCGTCTCGAGGCCTCGCAGGTGTGCGTACCGCCGCGTGACGTCGCGGGGTACGCTTTGCCGGCGCAGCTCTAGCTTGCTGACGGTGCGGGCTGACAGCTTGTGGTAGGCTCGTTCGTGCAGCCCGCGGATCGAGATCTGGACCCGCTGGCTGTCCTCTCGCTGTCTTGATGAGTTGACCCCCCGAAGTGTCAGGGGGGCCGGGCTTCCCACGGCGCCGATCGCGTCCGCCAGCTTCTTATCGACCAGAGTGATGGTCGATCCTTCGTCCAGCAGGGCGTGCGTTATGATTTCGCCCGCAGGACCGTTGACCACAACGCTGCAGACTTTCAGCAGCACCGTGCGATCGTCGTTGGCAATCGACATGACTGCCTCAGCCTCTTCTCCCGTGCTGGCTGGTCGTTCTGGGGCGGCCTCTCGTTCAGGCCGGGCTTCCTCGGCGTGCAGCAGTGGGTGGTGTGAGCGGGTGCAGCCGTTGACCCCGCATCGCGGCGCGCTGCATGTGGCGCGTCGGTGTCGTTGCGCGATGCACCGGAAACACACCTTCGCGTTCTTCGCCCACGTCCATCGCTCGTGGACAGGCATGTCACGCAGCTTGCGACATGCGGCCACGGTGTGTTGGTCGCTACAGCACGCACACTGCTCTGGCTTCTTCTTCGCCTCCGTTGCGGTGTAAACGTGCGTCCTCTGGTTTGGCCGCTCGTTCCGTCGCCCGGACTTGGCGACAGGGTTTCTCGGCTCGGTTGTCGCCGAAGTCCTTGCCTTGGTGATGCTGCTCGACGATGTGAAGGCGTGTCGGAGAGCTCGGTCCGCTTCTTGCGTCAGGAAGTGTGACAGCGTGATTATCGACGGTTCACTCGCGCTGCAGTTGACCTCGGCGTAGTCGCACCAACGTGACTGCAAGTGCGGACTCAGCTTCTCCAAGACTTCTTGCGTCAGCATGGGGTTATATAGGTAGCCCCGCTGGTCGAGGCTCTCCAACACGTTCACTATGTTCTGCAACCTCACAGCTAGTTGGTTGAGGTCGCTGGCGGTGTTGCCCGGTCGGGGCAGGCGGCGTAGGTCGTCCAGTGTCTTGCGCACGATGACCTCTGGTTGTCCGAAGCTTCGTTGCAGCGTCGTCATGACGATCTCTGGGTCGGTTGCTGAGTGTAGCAGGGCGGCGACAGCTTCCCGCGCTTCCCCGCGCAGGCAATTGCGTAGGCGCGCCATGTTTTCGGCGCGCGAGAACTTGTAAATGGTCGCCGAGTCTCGCCACGCTGCTTTGAAGGGCAACCATTCGGTGGCCGCGCCGGAAAAGCTAGGCAGGTCTGTAGCTTGCCTCGGCAGCGGCCGGGTCCTCGCCATCTTCTCCAGGGCCTGGGCGAGTTGTTCGATGCCGCGGCTGCGGCTCCGGGCCGGCGTCGGTGTGCGCCGCGTCTCGTTCGGCGACTGCGAGTAGCGCCGGCGGCGCTGTGTCGGTGTCGGCGAGCGCTCTAGTCGCGCTCGGCTGGCGTCCTCTTCGCGTTGCTCGTAGCGAAGAGGCGGTGGTGTTGATGCATGGCCCGTTCGGGGCCGCCGGTCGGGGCTGTACTCGTCGTCCTCTCCGCGTCGCTCGTAGCGGAGAAGCGGTGGCGGCGATGTGTGGCCTGCTCTGGGCCACCGCCGTGGGCTGTGATCCTCCCCGCGTCGCTCGTAGCGGGAAGGCACCGGTGATTTGAAGCGAAGAGGTGGCGCTGGGTGAGAGCGGCCTCCTATAATGGGCCGCCGCTCCATACTGCGATTCTCCCCGCGTCGCTCGTAGCGGGAAGGGACAGGCGATGTGTGGCCCGTTCGGGGCCACTGGTCGGGGCTGCGCTCGTCGTCCTCTCCGCGTTGCTCGTAGCGGAGAAGCGGTGGCGGCGATCTGTGGCCCGCCCGGGGCCGCTGGTCTAGGCTGCAGACGTCGTCCTCTTCGCGTCGCTCGTAGCGAAGAGGTGCTCTGGACCGCCGTTGTGGATTGGTATCCTCGCCGCGTCGCTCGTGGCGGGAAGAGACCGGCGATGCGTGGCCCGTTCGGGGCCGCCGGTCCGGGCTGCACTCGTCGTCCCCTCCGCGTGGCTCGTAGCGGAGAGGCGGTGGCGGCGATGTGTGGCCCGCTCTGGGCCGCCGCCGTGTACTGCGATTCTCCCCGCGTCGCTCGTAGCGGGAAGGGACAGGCGATGCGTGGCCCGTTCGGGGCCGCCGGTCGGGGCTGCACTCGTCGTCCTCTCCGCGTCGCTCGTAGCGGAGAGGCGGTGGCGGCGATGTGTGGCCCACCCTGGGCCACCGGTCGGGGCTGCACTCGTCGTCCTCTCCGCGTCGCTCGTAGCGGAGAGGCGGTGGCGGCGATGTGTGGCCCGCTCGGGGCCGCTGATCAGGGCTGCAGACGTCGTCCTCTTCGCGTCGCTCGTAGCGAAGAGGTAGCGCTGGTTGAGAGCGGCCCGCAGTTCTGGGCCGCCGCTCCGGACTGCGGCTCTCGTCGACCGGCGCGTCGACTCGCCGCTCCTCCCGTGGCCGAAGTGTGTTGTCATCGTGCGGTACGGTCTGCAACCATTGGTCGCCCCGCGATCGGCTTACCTCCGCATCTGCCATGCTGCTTTCTTCCTCGATCTGTGCAATGTCGAGTTGCAACCTCCTGCGCAGTGCCTCCGCTTGCAGCTCCAATTGTTGTTGCCTGATCTCGGATAGCCGTTCGGCCGTCTCGAGGTCGAGGCGTCGGATGCGGGCGGCGCTAGTGTTCGACCGCCCAGTCCGGTTCGATGCAATGGATCGTGGAGGGCTTGTTCGGCGCGGCGCAGTGAGTCCAGTCACTGTGCTGAATGACGGTTGCAGTGTAGTCGCGGTGGTTTGCGATGGTGATGCGGGTGGCAGGTCGTAGACAAGCCCGCGCTGTAGCCCAACGATCGGTTGAGGCGCGGCTTCACGATCCGTTGAAGGGACGGCCACACTAGTGGGGACCGTACTAGCGGTGGCGGATGCACCGTCGTTCTCGCTAGCTCGTAGTTCATCCCCAGCTTGGCTCCTCGTTACGACCATTTTAATCGCCTACTCTTGAACACCGAACTTGCGCACCAGAATTCTTGAACGCCAAAGATCTTGATCGCCAAAGTTCTTGATCAGGCTCGTAGGACCATGTGTTGACGATAGCTCACGCGCTATAGTGGACTGTATGACTTGAGTTCAAATTAAACAAAGAGTTCGTAGTACTAGATATTTATTAACACTTCGCTATGCCGATCTGGCTGAATACAAATTAACCTAATTAACTATTACACAATCGTTCTTTTCTTCTGATGGCTCCTCGTAGTTCTGTTCGCTGATCTGTTCGTTGGCACACCGCAGATAACACTACACAATACAACATTATATTAACTTAACTTACAGCTATATATACAAAATTCTAACACTAATCGTAGTACACGGCTCGCGTTGGCCATGTACCAATAGGGACGCGCGAATATCTTCCGTCTCGCTCTACGCGTCCCGTTCTCTCCGGCCTCCCCTCCACTTCTGCCGCCAGTTGCTCACGGCGATCGGTCGGGTGCGCTGGCGCTGCTGCTGTTGTCCGCAACAGCGCGAGTTCTACAATTCGTCAGAAAACTGAAGCAGAAGAAATCCACTGAGACAACCATGGCCGCTAGAAAAAGGACTAAGAAAAATGAACAAATGGACCCCAGCTGGACGAAAACTAAGAAAAAAGAAAATTCGTCAAAGCCACACGGCCGCAGCGGCGTGCCCAAGACACGCGCCATCTACGCAGAGCTACCGGCCGACCTACTCATCGAGGCTGAGCGACTGTGGATACGAGCCAGCCAGCAAGATAGTTTTTCGCACGAGATAAAACGCATCCAAAATAATTCGAAGCCGGAGAGCAATGACAGACTACCGACATTGACCACTTACGTCGATAGACAGGATATAGTGCGACTACGAGGAAGAATAGCTGCAGCCCACGATGTACAAGAAGAGCAAGTGAATCCAGCAGTGTTAGACGGCAGACATCCCTATGCTCGACTCTACATACGCCACGTGCACGAGAAACTACACCACGGAGGCGTCGAGAAGGTCGTCAACGAGCTACGACAACGAGTCTGGATAGTGAAGATACGACCCACCGTCCGCGACGTCATCAAGTCATGCATACGATGTCGCATAGCAAGAAAGAAGCCTTCGACACCACTAACCGGTGACCTCCCGGCGGCGCGCCTAGCGCACCACGAGAGGCCCTTTACTTTTACAGGTCTCGACTACCTCGGCCCCATCGAGGTCACCGTGGCGCGCCATCGGGAGAAGACGGCGCGCTGTTCACCTGCATGACGTCGCGGGCGATCCACATCGAGGTCGTCCACTCGCTGAGCGCCGACTCCTGCATCGCGGCGCTAAGAAGATTCTTCGCACGAAGGGGCTGCCCGAAAGAAATCTGGAGCGACAACGCCACCTGCTTCAAAGCTGCTGACAAAGAGCTGGCGGCGGCAGCGCTAGAGGGTCTGCAGCACGAGGTCACTACTCACCACGTGACCTGGAGATACATCCCACCCGCATCGCCATTCATGGGCGGAGCGTGGGAACGCATGGTACGAGCTGTCAAGGAAGCACTGAAGACGACACTTCACGAGCGCTACCCGTCTGATGAGACCTTGGTTACCCTACTGGCCGAGGTCGAGAACACCGTCAACTCACGACCGCTCACTCACGTCGCGGTTACGCCGGACGAGCCCGAGGCAGTAACACCAATCCACATCCTCATCGGGCCTAACTGCCACGTACCAGCACCCGGGTACTTCAGCGTGGGGGACACCACGGCGAGGCAACAATGGAGGCGCGCGCAAGCCTTGGCCGACGACTTCTGGCGGAGATGGCTGCGCGAGTACCTGCCGCTACTCCAACACCGGCGGGAGACGTTCAACGCCGACCAACCTCCAAAGGTCGGAGACTTTGTCATCATCTGCGACCCCAACTCGCCGAGAAACACCTGGCCGAGAGGACAGATCATACAAACACACCCGGGCGCTGACGGAGAGGTGCGCATCGTGGACATCCGACTCAGCAGCGGCAACGTGCTCCAAAGGCCTACGAGGAAGATCGTCGTGTTACCAGAGATATCGCCTTCCGGCGACGGCGGGAGAATGAATACGACGGAATACATAGCGAATACATACTGGACATATAATGTGTAGTAAATTTTTTATCAGTGATTTATTTACTTAGAATAGGAATAAGAGATTATGTACATAGGTTTATATGGAAAATAAAGATTATTATGTGTTTGTCTTTTACTGATAGGTACCTTAGATCCAAGATAGGATAACTAGCCTTTGCTTGCTAAGAGAAAGTAACGTAAGATAGGTACACGTTAGAAGTGAGTACCTCATACTCACTTACATACATACAAGTAGGTACACTGATTTTGAAGTAATTAGCACTTGCCTTAAAGTACATAAAGTATACATGGATCTAAGGAAATAGGTCTGTATGAATGCCATGACGCTCGCTTTAACAATGAGAGCGCCAAAATCTAAGTTCCGAGTATTTAAAGGGCCCCCCGCTAGAGGGGTGCGGAGCGCTGTACGTATTAGAGGGGTATTTATACTGGCAACTTTTCCTTGGCTTTTCCTCGGAAAATAGAAGTCTTGGCATTCGTACAAATGTAGGAATGAATAAAAGATAACTTATATTTTATGCTGATATAAGTTTTATAATTGTTAATTGCATAGTATAAGAAATATAAGAGAAATAAAGTTTGCAAGCTCGCGGGGAAGCGGGAGGCAGGGCATACGCTCGCGCAGCTATAAATATAGAGGGGTCAGCCCGCAGAAATCAGTCCGTGAAATTTCGATACGATCGCGAGGAGCCCTAAGAAGAAAGAAGAAACCCTGAGAAGAAGCTCTGGCCTCCCACTCTCCAAGGCGTGCTGCGTTTGAACCACCATACTGTTGTTTTACTGCCGCTCGGCCCTCTCCACGAAGCTACCTATGAGAAGAGCATATCACTACAGTCCATTGCTTGACACGGAACATCAGACCCGACTTGTGCGAGGCGGTTAACGTGTCATAGCTGAGCTCAGCATCGAAGGCCGTCCCGCACAATATTACCAAAAGCTCCGACAACGATAAAGGAACACGTTGTATATACGAATGCAAAATTACAGCTTTCTAGTAAGTACTAACAATCTGAGCTAACCGGCGAACGGGCAGACAGTCATACGGCCATGGCGAAACTTAGGTCCTTACATATAAAATTGGCGTTTTGTATGGGAGGAACAAAATGTCGAATATTTTTTAATTTAATATATTTATTTAATGAAAGTATGAACCATTGTTAGGTATCTATGCACTTTTGCCATCTCATAGGTAGTTCATTGATCCCTTTACTAAAAAACCATTCGGACGGGAATCAATAAAATTTTTGAAGGTGGTTTGGACTGCCCCATCGGAGTTGAATTTTTTCCCTTGCAAGAAGTTATCCAAATTTCGAAAAAAATGGTAATCTGTTGGAGCAAGATCCGGGGAGTACGGTGGGTGTCTTAGACATTCCAATAGAAGCTCTTCTAATTTTGTAGCCGTCTGTTGTGCAGTGTGTGGTCTAGCGTTGTCGTGAAGCAGCAGTGGCGTAGAGCGATTGACCAGCCTCGGTTGTTTAGCAGCTAGCTTATCCATCATGGTTTGCAATTGCCTTGAGAGATTTGAGAAAACTGTAATGAACGACAACGGCACCAGTACACCAAACGCTTACAAGTAACTTTTTTTGGGTCAATTTTCGCTTGGGGCTGGATTTGGCTGGCTTGCCAGGGTCCAGCCATTGCGATGGGCGCTTCCGATTATCGTAGACAATTTACTTTTCATCACATGTTATTTCGATTAAGAAACCATAAGTAATGTAACGCAGCAGTCGACGCGCGTTTGCCGGTTTGCTTCACTCAATTCGTGAGGAACCCACCTTTCAAGCTTTTTAATCTTCCCAATTTGCTTCAAGTGAATTAAAACAGTTTTATCACTAACACCCGTCACCACGAGTTAGCTGCAGGCTGCCTGCAGCTAACTCGGACGTGGTTTGCGATGGATCCGCTTCCACAATAGCCTTCAATTCTTCATTGTCAACTTGGGTCTCCGGTCGTTCACGAGGTTTTTTCTGCAGGTCGAAATTTCCAGAATGAAAACGCAGGAACCAAAAACGCACTATGTTTTCGTTGGCGACACGACCGCCATACACATCATTAACCCTTCGAGCCGTTTCCGCAGCACTGGTGCCACAGTGGAACTCGTACTCGTAAATAACTTTCAAGTTTTCCATTTCGTAAACTGTACGCCGCAAACAGAAAAAAAAACAGACGAAAAGAAAAAAACAAATGAATAATGGTTTACAAAACATAAATACATGTGGAAATAGCTGTATAAATTTGAATTTGGAATTCCTGACCAAAGAGGAGAAATTTGTGATTAAAGTGGCCAGTACAACAAAACGCCAATTTCATATGTAAGGACCTAATAAATAATATAAATAATAATTGGCAAGGGACTAATAAAACTGATTGAGCTAGCCCCAAAGTAAGTTCAAGAATTGTGGTACGGAATACTAACTCAACGATACTATATTTTATAACAAATACGTATATAGATAAACATCCAAGACCCAGGACAATTTGAAAAAGGCCATTTTCCAACTTGCCCTGACCGGGGATCGAACCCGGGACCTCTAGGTGGCGGACTAGCATGGTGACCACTACGCCACGAAGGTCGTCTAATAGTCCTAATATAAGGCTTTCTTGTCTGATGTCTACGAAACCCTAAAAACCAGCAATGTTTTGTTTGTTTAAGAAACTTATTTTGCAATAGAAGTTTAATGAGTCAATCAATTACCGATTAGTCATGATTTTCTAGATTTCACAGGTAGTGAGCAAAATGAAACGATTCTTTTAACGTTCGTACCAAATGTTAAAAGATTTGTATTTGTTTTATAAAATTGGTCAAAAAATATTATGATTTAAATTTAAAGGCGTATGAAATTAGAAAGGCGTGATTTCATCCTATTTAACCCAGAAACATAAAAACTTTAGTGGCGTTGATTGTTTATTAACGACTTTAAACAATACAAAATATGGGCGCTGCAATATTGCATAAATATATACTAGTGGTGAAGAGGAAAAACTATCCGAATCAAATCAGCCCGAGATGTTTTCTTTTAGACCGCGGCAGCGGTGACTATTTTTATTTTGTTATAAGTAACACTTACTAAGAAAGGACGTATTTCATTTGTTTTTCTAGCGGAAGCCAATTTCAAAGCTCTAATTGGCTTGATACCTGATATTCCGGACTACATTTTAGAAGACGGACAGAAAAAGCCAACTAGCGTTAGAGTGGCAGGAATTATGAGTGACTTCTTATCGACGCTGTTAATACTTCCGGTAATGTAATTTGGTTGTAATTCCCTTTTTTGTTATTTTAAGTCAATATTTTTTACATTTTGGTTTCTAAAAAAACGCTTGTAAAATTTTTGCCTGGACCATGTCACATGCTTATATTTTATGTCAAAAATAATGTGTAGAATTAAAAAAAGCCCTTTTTATTACAGCGAGTTTCAAAAACTATAAAGAACCAAGATTTTATAGAAATATAAATAAAATTACTCTTGATATTGGCAGTAACACTCATTGAAGTCTGTTATTTAACATGCTTGTTTATTTTCTAAGTTAAAACATCGTTTTATTTTTTTAATGAGTTTAGTGAGCCCAGTTGGGGCTTAGTTTATTTGTATTGAAATTAATACAACAGCCTATGGCGCTCGAACTACCGAAGCGAATTCAATTTAACGCCATTTATTTCGGTCATTACGCACGATACAATAAACCGGAACCAGAACTCAATTGGACTGTTAAATATCGTGAAAATAGGTTTTGTTTCGGTTTCGTCACCACAATATCAAGTTATAATCTGTTGTTTTAGGATAATTTGGACAGCAACTGCAAGGCATATATTTTATGTGGTTTTATAAAAACAATAGAAAAGATACATTGGAAGAAAACAGAGCCACTGTACTATATGACTCTACTTCGTATTCTCGACTTACTATGTGAAATGACCAGAGAAAACTATGTTCATCATCTTGATTCAGGTAAGAATAATACCTGAGAATAATACATGACATATTGTTAGAAATAACGGGTGGCTCTGGCCTAGAATAGGACCACTCCATCTCTCCCTATGGATGACGTAACAGGCGACTAAATGTCAAGCATTAATATATTGTGCTTTATCATGAAGAGTTTTTAAACACCTTGACTGCGGAAGACACACCGTGTGCGTTTTTCGGAATGACAATGAAGCAGGCGGCACGCGCGTCGATTGAAATTTCGATTTACCTTAGCCTGTGCGGCGTCTGTAGGCGAAAAACACATATAATGCGAAACAAATCAGTTGAACAAAAATGGCGGACTTCAAAGCATTTTTGTACAAATTCCCGGTACGTAGGTTGAATCAAAATGGCGGTACTGGGAATTTGTACAAAAGTGCTTTAAAGTCCACCATTTTTGTTCAACTTATTTGTGTCGTATTGCCTTTGCGTTTTGAAAGATCCATCGCCTTGGCGATTATACGCACGACGCGTGATGAACGATTGTATATTCACTAGAAATAGATTATAATAAGGTATTTAAAATTACGCGCGTCGGGTGATCGCCTGCTTGGCGATGTAGAATGGGATTTCTAGTTAGTTGTTGGGATTATTTTCTGCCCGTTGCAGTCAAAGTCTCTTTGGGCTTCGGTCGGCTGGTTGTAAAATTTTTCGAATAAATAAATTCCTATCCCAATGAGGTTTTTTTTTTTAATTATTTTTTTAATATACCCACCCCCTGACATTATCAGGGACTATGTTTGCCGTAACAATTATTTACAAATACACCCCAATGAGGGTTGATTGAGGCCGGTCGTAAAACTAAACTTCGGGTATTTTCGGGTATTTCTTCGCTACTTCGCTTGGTCTTTGACATCCTTGGGTGACCTCAGTGGTCACAGATGCATATTATATTTGTAGAAGAAAAAACGGGAAAGAGTACTCCGGGCTCCGAAGCAGCATAGCTGAGGATGCAACCAGAAAGACTTAGCGCGTTGAAAATAAAGATATTGTTAGAAATAAATAGATTAATTTATATTTCGATAAAGAGTTAAATGCTTGTTCGCCTATTAATTATTATTGCATGTTACATGATTTCAGTGATATCAAACGACATGTTATATGGATCTGACCCGGAATTCCTAGAAGCAATTGACAAATACGCCACTAACATATGTCAAGAGTTACTAGTGGTGCTGAAGATGTTGGGGGACGCGAAAGAGACAAGGAAGCAGTGCAACTTGGCTCTGGAGATGTTCTGGCGCGTGGCGCGGAGAGGGGACGTGAGCAGACCGCCCATGCTGAGCCTCGCGAACAACCTGTGGATGCTGGCGCACAAGGTGCAGGACTGCAACTACAGGCTAGCGGTGGGTGGATGTTAAAAGTACATTACGATATAAGTGCTTAATGATGGTTTTAACATACAAGGCGGAATTTCAGCCCGAGCCGCAGGCGAGGGCGTGTGTGTAGAGCCGAGTGCGTTTAACCAATATACGCTCGTATATCGTAAGACGTTATTCAACATACTTGCGGAGAAAAAAAGGAATAAACTGAATTCGTTGATTTTAAATAAACTCGACCATTGTAATGCACTATTGCTTTCCCGCCGTTTTACTCTTTTAAATCAGTACAGTGTAGGCAGGCGGCGGGCCAGTGCGAAATAAAAAAAAAAGATTATTTTTAGCAAATAGTGCGGTTATAGAATATAACTTTACTATTTGCGTATATAACACACGCGTGTTTTATGCTTTATACATCTAAAACCGGTGAAATTAGACCCACTTTACAAGCAAGTGTGTTAAAATACAAATAAGAACCATTTCACAACTTACAAATGTATTTATTTACACAAATAATTACATGCCTGTAGCCATTATTTATTAAATAAATAAATATATAGGGACAAATCACACTGATTGAGCTAGCCCCAAGGTAAGTTCAAGACTTGTGTTATGGGATACTAACTCAACGATACTATATTTTATAACAAATACATATATAGATAAACATCCAAGACCCAGGACAATTTGAAAAAGGCCATTTTCCAACTTGCCCTGACCGGGAATCGAACCCGGGAGCTCTGGGTGGCAGACTAGCATGGTGACCACTACGCCACGGAGGTCGTCTATTATATATTGTTTAAAAAGTTTCTTTTTTACTGAACTGCCAACATTATTTTTGATCCAAATTAAAATATGTGATGAAAAATTTCGCCACAAGTCGAATTCGAATCCGCGTCCCTCACGTCAACGCCGTGAGTGCACTACTAATTGTGCTATCGTGACTTCGAATAACTCTGACGAATTTTCTCATCACATAGTTTACACGCATTTGAAGCATGCGTTATTCTTAACTTTTACCCACTATTTAGAAGTGTGGTATTCAACTTAATTCAATTTAGATGAATTGAAAATTGATTTAAGTGAAGAAGGCTTTTGTTTAAATTATTGGTTTTTAACAGCAATACTATCCAAATTAAGTTTAGCACAATTGGTAGTGCACTTACGGCGTTAACGTGAAGGACGCGGGTTCGAATTCCACTCGTGGCGAAATTTTTCATCACATGTTTTAATTTGGATAGTAATCCGTGCATTGTAATGCTGTTAAAAACCAATAATTATTTTTTAATTTTAATAGATTACACTCGTTTTCTGTTTTCAAATTGTTTTTAATCCCTAGGGAATCCCTTTTTCACGTTTCAGTCCCGAGAGAATCAGCAGTAACTTTAGCTTTAAATGTTTTGGGATGGAAACATCGTTTTTCGTATAGAGGTGAAGAAAAATATGTTTAGTCTCGTTCTTTTCTCTGTCTCTCATCCCAGTGTATTCCCAGTTGCATCCACAGCTGTAATGCTGTAAAATCCAAGGTCCGCTTCGTATTAATATAACAATGGGTGTGTCGGAACTGCTCCTGTACTTTAATTCGGAAATATAAGGAAATGTTTGATTTTTTGAGAGTTTTGAGTAAAATGTAACTACCGAGTACGGTCAGAACATATTAAATATCTATGTCACACCTTGTAATTTTATATTGATTAAAAATTATTATTATTTTTAATCAATATAAAATCAGGGTAGTACCACTAGTATGTAGTTATTATTTTCAATTGAAAATATTACTAAGAGCAGTCAGTGAACAAAAAGGCCTTTCGTATAATTAGGTATTCAGCAATGCAAAGCGAAAGTCCATAATAAAGGGATTTAGCAACCAACTGGCGTTCGCCATTGTGAAGTGTCGTAGGTCGTAGATCAATAATGCAACGCCTGAGTAGCGCCGCGCCGGCCATGTGGTGCTTCATTGACGACAATTATAATAGGAAGCTAGACTGGACATAAAACCAATAATTTGTTACCTAAAAAATTGTTTTTTTTTTCTTTTTATTTTTTTATTCTGTGTTGCAATTTCTAAGTACCGTCACAGATTAAGTAAAAAGATTTTCCTTTAAAGGTTCCAAGAACTCAAAGCCTACCGAGTAGGATTTTCTCATAGGTATAAATATTTTTTCGTAAACGGTACTGCTATATAAATTGTGTTAGTGATGTCAGTTTAACAGCAGACATCTTGAAGAAAAATCTTTTTCTAATAATTACAAAATCAATAAATTTTATAGTAAGTCGCAAACCTTTTTTTTTTGTTTTAAACTATGTACTAAGTATGTTCTCATGTAATAAAATGTACTCGTATATTTCGTTATGAGAATAAATACCTATCCAATATTCTGTCCAGAATACTTGTGATCATTGGATGCCGTGAACCATGTTGGTGCACTATAGCAATAGGAAGTTGAAGCAATCATTTCGACTATCTAAAACTTTTGTTAAACTTGAACTTGACAGTACGAGTATCAGAGAAGTCCGGCCTTATTGGTCCCGAGTAAGATGAAAAGTTTTAATACGTGGGGCGCACTATAAGTTTCCGGAATGAATATGAAAAAATACTATTAAAGGTACAAAATTAATTTATTGTTTTTCAAAATAATCTCCCTTGGCGTCTATGCACTTTTTTATTCGATGAAACCAGTTTTGAAAACTTTTGTGCCACTCCTCTGTGGTGACCTCTGAAACGTGTTTTTCATACTACTCTACAGCCTCTTCTGGTGATGAAAATCGTTGACCGCGTAATTGGTTCTTAATTTTTGGGAACAGAAAAAAGTCACAAGGTGCCAGGTCGGGACTGTATGAAGAATGACTTATGAGTTCTACATTTTTCGCCTTCAAAAAGTCGTTTGTCTGTCTGGCCGTGTGAGAACTAGCATTGTCGTGGTGCAGGATGATACGGCGTTTACGGTTATTTTTACGGAGTTCGTCAATAACTTCCGGCAAACAAATGGTCGTGTACCAGTCACTATTCACTGTACGACGATTCTTTAAAGCAACAGTAGCCACGTGTCCAGTTTTATTAAAAAAAGAAGCAATCATCCGCTTAGATGCACTTTTCACGCGCGCCACTTTGGTTGGTTTCGGCTCATCTTGAAAGACCCATACGCTCGATTGCTGCTTTGTTTTGGGATCGTAGCAATAAATCCATGTTTCGTCACCTGTTACTATGTCCCACACCAAATTTGACGCACCTTCGTTGAATCTGGTAAGCATGGCACTGCACCAAGTGACGCGGTGCGTTTTTTGAGCCTCGGTCAAGTTGTGTGGGATCCACCGCGAGCACAGCTTTCTCACACCCAAATGTTTGTGTAGGATTAATTGTATTTGACTCATGCCTATTTCTAAGGATGCGCGAATTTCATGGTAGGTCACATACCTGTCTGTTTCAATCATACGGCGCACGGCATCGATGTTTTTGTTGGTCACAGCGGTGGACGGCCGACCATCGCGAGATTCGTCACTGAGATTGATACGACCACGCTTGAATTCTGCAAACCAGCTATAAACAGTTGTCTTGCATGGTGCCTCATTGCCAAAAGCTGTTTCAAGCCGAGCGATGCTCTGTTGAGCTGTCAAATTACACTTAAAATCGTAGAAAATCATACTACGAAAATTTTCCCGAGTTAAATCCATGTTGATGCAGACACACAATTTTTTAAATGGCGCCACAAGGTAAAAACAAAAGACAGTCAGATGAAACAAACTGCATTCTACAGCCAAAGAGTTCTATTTTCAAATGTTGCAATAAATTTTTAAATATTGTTTATGTAAGTGGCCAGTTCCGGAAACTTATAGTGCGCCCTATGTATTCAACAAGCTTGTTGATTTTATTTTTAAATTGAATTAAACTGTTATTATGCCTTAGAGGGCTTAGTCGAGCAGTGGACCCTTATAGGTTGTAAAGATAAATACTGTTATAGGCCACTGGTGGCATATTTTTGAAGCTACTTAAATGCATCTATCATCAGGCTATCGATAGACTTTCGGTATTTTAAATAAAATCGATACTATCGATGGTCTACCGATGGTATTGCTTTTCATAATACATCAACTTAGCGATAATATAAACTATCGATAGATGAAACGCAATATGACCTGCCTGACCTGTGTCTGGGATGTTTATCTATATATGTATTTATTATAAAATATAGTGTCGTTGGGTTAGTATCCCATAACACAAGTCTCGAACTTACTTTGGGGCTAGCTCAAACAGTGTGATTTGTATGTTTTTTTTTTTTAATTTTGAATTGCATTATTCAGAATTTGCATTGATCTACAAGACTCTACTAAGAAATAGTGTTGCTGAAAAATCAATAGTTTTACAATTGATAGTTTCAATCGAAAAATGCCAAACTATTGATAGCTGTTTTAATGCAATACTATAAATAGTTTGATCGTCCTCGGGATCGATACTATTAAATAGTGTCGTTGGTTATCAATAGTTAAGGTTATCAATGGTTTGAAATTCATAGTTATACCCTCCATTAGAACATCCACATCTCTTTTTGTGTATCTCGGTTAACATCCTATAGTTCTTTAAAATATATGAGAGTGGTTTTAGATTATTTATTTATTTAATTAGAGCTTATTTTATTGTTACAGAAAGCAATGCTATCGACACTGGAAAAGGAGACCAGCCCCTCAACAAAGGTTTTGTTACAAAAATTAGAAGAAAGTTCCAAGTTGTAGTGTAAAAGTGTTAACGTGTTATCTAGTATACTTAGTTAAGGGGCTACATGAATTTTCCGGGGTCCAGTACTGCCCCCATTTGAAATAAATCATTTGATAGGAAACGGAGACATCATTTCAAATTTGGCCTTGATCAGACCCTAGATAACCCTTTACACTATTTTATGAACTACTGTTTACAGTTTAACTGTAAACAGTAGTTCATAAAATAGTGTAAAATAAAAAAATAAAGTAAAGTGTGTAAAATAGTACACTATTTTATGAACTACTGTTTACAGTTTAACTGTAAACAGTAGTTCATAAAATAGTGTAAAGGGTTATCTAGGGTCTGATCAAGGCCAAATTTTAAATGATGTATCCGTTTCCTTTAAAATGATTTATTACAAATGTGGGCAGCACTGGACCCCGGAAAATTCATGTAGCCCCTTAATGTAAATTGTGAAAACTTGTACATACCTGCACATTTTAAAGCATTTATTTAACTAATATAATATGTTATTATTTTAAGTGTCTATTATAATAAAATATTTAAAACTAAAGTATAGTTTTTATGTTCAGCAATTTTTTTGCAAGGTTTACATTCAAAGATGTAGGTAGTTGAATTAAGTGTTATTCGCAAAGACACAAACCGTCAAGCCAGAAGAATAACTAACTACATAAGTATAGGTAGTTTTTTATTGTATCTTTAGATGCTATAAACATTAATTTTATTATTTGGATTTTACCGCTTCTTTGGGTTATGTATAATGAAGGACCCCAGTTGGAGGTCCCTTTAGGTTAGTCACACGAATATCAGTATACCTACCTACTTTATGTAATTATTAAATAAAATAATCTATTTAATAATCAATACGTGGGGTGCACTATAAGTTTCCGGAATGAATATGAAAAAATACTATTAAAGGTACAAAATTAGTTTATTGTTTTTCAAAATAATCTCCCTTGGCGTCTATGCACTTTTTTATTCGATGAAACCAGTTTTGAAAACTTTTGTGCCACTCCACTGTGGTGACCTCTGAAACGTGTTTTTCATACTCCTCGACAGCCTCTTCTGGTAATGAAAATCGTTGACCGCGTAATTGGTTCTTAATTTTTGGGAACAAAAAAAAGTCACAAGGTGCCAGGTCGGGACTGTATGCAGGATGACTCATGAGTTCTACATTTTTCGCCTTCAAAAAGTCGTTTGTCTGTCTGGCCGTGTGAGAACTAGCATTGTCGTGGTGCAGGATGATACGGCGTTTACGGTTCTTTTTACGGAGTTCGTCAATAACTTCCGGCAAACAAATGGTCGTGTACCAGTCACTATTCACTGTACGACGATTCTCTAAAGCAACAGTAGCCACGTGTCCAGTTTTATTAAAAAAAGAAGCAATCATCCGCTTAGATGCACTTTTCACGCGCGACTTTGGTTGGTTTCGGCTCATTTTGAAAGACCCATACGCTCGATTGCTGCTTTGTTTTGGGATCGTAGCAATAAATCCATGTTTCGTCACCTGTTACTATGTCCCACACCAAATTTGACGCACCTTCGTTGAATCTGGTAAGCATGGCACTGCACCAAGTGACGCGGTGCGTTTTTTGAGCCTCGGTCAAGTTGTGTGGGATCCACCGCGAGCACAGCTTTCTCACACCAAAATGTTTGTGTAGGATTAATTGTATTTGACTCATGCCTATTTCTAAGGATGCGCGAATTTCATGGTAGGTCACATGCCTGTCTGTTTCAATCATACGGCGCACAGCATCGATGTTTTTGTTGGTCACAGCGGTGGACGGCCGACCATCGCGAGATTCGTCACTGAGATTGATACGACCACGCTTGAATTCTGCAAACCATAAGCGTATATAAGTAGTCGTTTGAAATGACGAGTGCGACGTTCAGATAACACAAGATTTGCGTCTCGGGCACACACAGCGAAATTTCGTTCAAAGATTTTATGCTGTAGGACGTGAGCTAGTCGGTCAGACAGAGCCAGTTACCGTAGCCTTTTATATAACTGGTTGAGATGTGCTAGTCTAGGTAGTGCATATAAGTGTTAGAGCTCCTGAAAGTCTGCCAGTGCAGGCCGAGATACGCCTTTCTAAAGAGCTGGCTGCAGTAGTACTGGGTCACTGGTGCAGTGAGCGAGCCACAGCCGAGCGCCGCGCGCCGGATGGAGTAAGCGGACATTGTCCGCGGACCCTGCCACGGTTGAGTGGCGCGCGCGCTCCGTTGCACCGATCTTTCACCTTCGCAATATTGACGCCTATAAAACCTTGTCATTGCAATTTTGTGACGTTACTTTCATCCCAACTCAAACGCGAAAGACAACTCGGCGCCGAATAGTTGCGACCTCAACAAGAATTTATTTGGGTTCATACCCACTTTTGAGAATGTCCAAATTCATATGTTTGGTAGGGAGTCTTGTTTATTTATTATTTAAATTAAAAAAAAAGTATTTGTTACTTATTTTCATCTTCCGTTGCAGTTAATAGTGTGGGCGATATGTGAGGGGGTGTCGTCCAACCAGGAAAACGACAAGGGATTCGTCGACTCTTTGGATTTTGCTCCAATATTTGAATCTGATTCCGGTTTGTAGTCTCGTTTTATTTTGCACTTTAATTAACGCGCACGCTTTGTTTTTATTTTTTCAATTTGATATTTATTTATACTTATTTATATTTATTTATTTATTTATTTATTCATAATTAATTGTTTATTACACCGCATATCATATTTTTTCAGGCATTACACCCCTGGCTTCCCAACCTATCGCCGCAGCGATATTAAAATTAGATAAGAGTCAATATCCCCAACTGTTCGATACTGTTGTTAGTAGTTCTATAGATTCCTTACAAACCCGAATAGCGCCTGCGGAGAGCGCATTTTCCGCTGAAAGTTTTGGTTTTAATCCAATTGCTAGTAAAAGTTTTCACTCGCCACAAAAGTCTGCCAAACTAGTTGCACAACCTAAACAACAACAACAACAGCAACAACAATATCAACAGCAGCAGTTTGTTCCTATCGGGCAGCAACTCAGTCCTTTGAGATATGATATTCGAACTGTACACGACGCCGACTATAAAGTATACAAACCAGAGGAAAATGAACAGGGTGAAGAAATTTTGTCGGCGCTGAAAAAGAACCCTACAGTCGCTGCGTACTTCAAACCCGCGGTCACTAACGTTGAAGTAGCTCACCCTTTGAAGTATCGCAAAGAAGAATTGGTTGACGATGCCGAAATAGACCAAAACTACAAGCAAAATGCTTATATTGCAGGACCATCACGCATTCGACGATACACCAGAGGAAGACAAAGAGAAAATTTGAAAAAGAGTGACGACGACGACGATGATCCTTATAACTATAAGGCAGAGTACATTTCGAGGCCCAAGGCCTTCGACAGCGACATTTACAGCAGCGCTTACAAAGAATCCAAAGACCGCAACAAGGACTACGAATACCCGTACGGATACGATTCTGGATACGATCACAAAGAATATGAAAGGATAAAAGCCTTGTCAGAAGCTCAAGCGGCGGAAATCAAGAAAAATCCTGAAAACTGCAAAGAGGTTAAAAGAGACGATATGACTTGTATGGTGTGCAAGGACACCAAAACAGGAGGAAACTATGAATCATGTTCGTATGTCGCCGAACCCAAAAATAACAAGTATGCGTATTCCAAGGAAAGGAAGTATGACAGCAATGACGAACCAGATGAACCCGAAACGAATCAAAAAGGAGAACAACCAAAAAAGGTTTCAAAATACGAGGAGGCTAAGGACAGCTCAAATAAACATGAATCTCAATCCGAGTCAAAACCATATGCGAGTTATAAGAAAGACCCAAAAGAGGACGATAGCTCCTCAGAAAATTATAAATCTTATTACGTGCACTCGACAAAACCAAAAGTGAGCGAGGCGCTGAAAGCAGCTGAAAATGACAAATCAGAAGAAAATGTAGACCCATTAGTAAAGCCTTATAATTATAAAAAAGCCATTCCCGGTTTCTATAGTAATAACGAACCCAAGAAGGATGTTGAACATGTCTTAGCAGAATTCAAGAAAAAAGATAGATCGTCGTGCAAAAAGGTGCAGAAGAACGGCATGACTTGTTTCCAATGTCTTGACAAGACTGGCTTAAAACACGAAGAGTGCATGTTTGTGTCTGAATCCGCGCCTAAGAGAAGTCATCTTGCTTATCAAGAACTTAAAGAATTCACATCAAAGCCGCCAGCGCTAGACGCCTCTAACGAAGGCGCCGAAAGCCAAACCGTTTCAACCAGCGCACCTCCTGCGAAGTCAGCCGCTTATGTCGTCGCCAACCCAGGGTATGGAAAAAAATTGAAGCGAAAAAAGACTCCACAAGCTACTTTAGCGACAGCAGCCACTAATCAAGTGGCTAGCGTGTCTAGTGTAACTCCAACACAAGCTGCCGTGACGCGAACCAAGAGAAGTGTAGAAGACGATGCGGAAGAAAGAGCTCAAATTGTTGACGATACTAACATCGCCCCGCCTGAAGAGTTCGCTGGAGATAATTCTCGCGGAGCCTTCTGGGATGAAACAATGCCACGGTATAGTGCTGCTTTAGGCGTAACCCTACCTAAATTTATGCTATCACGATCAGAACACGAAGCTTCATTCGATGAAACCGTCGCAGGTGCGTAGAAGATATAATGTGTTTTGTCAATCCAATCACGTTGTTAGTAGAGCGTGTCGATTGAAAAACGCTTTGAAATGAAGCCTGAACAGAAGGTAACGGGTAATATTGTTGCGTAACTAAATAAAATTTCACAGATAGACGTGCCGCTAAATAGCATGAAGTGTTTCAAAATAGTCAATACAACTGGAACGTAAAACAAGTAGAAAGTTTTCGACATCTGTTGAAGTCAAACTTCTTAGAATATTTAATTTACATGCGATGTGATATTAAAACAATAAGTTATATTGTTGAACTTTTATATGGACTGTCGTTATATGTTGTTAACTAGTTTTAGATTAATTGAATATAAAGATTATGTTTGTTTTAACTGCGTTTTTATTTAAGTTTATTCCTATTTTATTTAAAATATATTTCAAGGCTGGAGGCATAAGTACTATAGGAATTTGGGAAAATTCATTATAATTACACCCACATTAACCATTTGTTTAAGCGTCTAGAACCCTTAGTTTCATGGCCGTGATTGTTGGGTCAGTTATTAGAGGGATACATACTTAAAGGCTAAGACCTAATGTATACTTTTAATAGGATAATCGAGTATAAATTACAGACTACCTACCTATATTCGACACATTTTTAAGATAGGCTTGATATTAAATAATTTAGTTATTCCGTAATATATTGCCCACTTATGTAGTATAAAGCATATATATAGACTTAGGTAGTTACACTATATAGGTGGGCACCTATTGGTACAATGATCTACGATAGAGAAACAACAGACTAATAGCGCAGCACTGATAGTTGGCAAACAATACGAGAACACGGTCAGTGTCCTACATGTACTGTTTTTAATGATCCTATTTTTTCTGGTAATTGTCCAAGATCCACGCGTCAAGGAGTAGCCACGTCAAAAACACACTGGGTTCCAGAAAAGAAAGTACTTAATTCATTTCAGTCGTATTCAGCTCATGCAATAGTTCACTTCAGCGGTCAGCGATTATAAATAAAACTGTATGAAAGTTGCCAATAATAAATAGCTAACAGATATCAGACGGGTGTTGTGTTTTGTTCCGCGTGCCTAGAAGTTTTGGTGTAGGTAATCTACTCAATGTAAAGAACATAAAGTGTGCATTTTAATTGGGACTTTCTCCATTTTCAAGCAAGAGTATCAGGTAATGAATAATAAGACGTATTTATTTACCTCTAATAACGTACGAATTATTCGATTGTTAATTTCATTAAATGTGTCAGAAGTGTCAGGAATATATTGCAGTCAATTCATGATGTTTTTGCAAAGTTGTAAATTTATTACAAAGGCATCGTTTTAAAATATACCTACCTACTTATATCTATTCTAATACGCCCCACTACTGGTCATGGATCTCGCGTCCAAACTTCATGTGTAAGTGAAAATCGACGTATTGTGTATACCATACCCCGTTATGGGGTCCCCTACGTGGTTGCGAGCGCCGCTGTTGCGACGCACGCCGTTGCGAATTTTTTTTCCACTGCACTTAAGTACGACTGATCTTTATAAACAATTAATCAATTGCACATGAGACAGTATTAGTTAGTTCACGAGCGTTCGAGCGTGTGAGGCAGTGGAAATGTTTTACGAAACAGCATCATTCGCGACCACATCTTTCGAGTCCACAAGCCCTCGAAACTGAGGCAGTGGAAAAAAAAATTGCAACGGCGTGCGTTGCAATTTTTTTTTCTACTGCTTGCGTTGCAACTACTTAGGGAACCCCATTTAGAACATGTTTTTATTTGAAAGGGTATATATGCAACATGGTCCCGTTGTCACTAGGTGAGGATCTGATGATGGAATCCTCGAGAAATATTCTATGCACACATACAGGGTGCCATTTTACCCACCAGCCTAATTTTAGGAGCAAGTTCAGTCAATGATACTGAACTAATAAGTACTTTCTAATTTCTATAAAAAAAGTTAAGGCGCTACTTAATTTTTCGGGTGCATTTGAAATAAATCATTTGAAAGGAACAGGAGATATCATTTAGAATTTTGTCTTGATCAGACCCTAGATAAACCCTTCAAACTATTTTTTATGATTTATGAACTAATGTTTACAGATTAAAGCGAGAACGTGAAGCTTTTCTACGCACATTAGCGAAAAACAGCTACTTTTGGCTTTTGTGCGTAAAAAAGTTTCTCGTTCTCACGTGTTGAAGTGAAGCTGATGAAAAAGACCAGAAACTGAAGTCGCTTATTTTTTGTTTAAAATTATTTCATAAAGTATACATCCTTTAGCCTTAAGTAGGTTTACGAAACTATTATGTTTAGTTTAAGTAAGTACGTCAACTTATTAGGTGAAAACTTTCACGATGACAATTTTATGCCTTAAATATCAAAATTGAATAACAAGTTCAAAATTTGCAAAACCGATTGTTTTTACAGACAACATTGATAAAACAGATTTCTTGACCGATTGCCAAGTAATCGAATGAATAAAAAATACGTTTATTGCGCAGCGATTTTCTATTGAACTGCGTTGCGTTGGCTACAACATCAAATACTTAGTTTATTTTTGTCTCTGTAAACTTCAGACGGAATCTCGTCTCAACAATAGTGACGAAAGAATTTACTTTTCAATACACTTAAGACTGGTTTCTCAGCTATGCGGGAGATCCGTACGTATAGCCCGAGAGTTTATTACGGATACGGGTGCTAGAGACAGCCTAGGTAAAGTGTACAATAAAATGTTCAATTCAAAAACTTTTATTGTGTCACTATCAACACTGAAAACCAATGAACAATAAAAGTAATAACCGGCTTAGTGCGAGTCGGACTCGCGCACGAAGGGCTCCGTACCATTATCTATAAAAAATCACGTTTGTTGTAATTCATTAATTTAAATTTAAGAGCGACGCTCTTTTCGGTGAAGTTTCTTCCATTCTTGTCTGTCCTCAGCCAGCCTTTTGACGTCTTGCTATGACACCACTCCTATGTTTTCCTTTATTTGCTTTATAAAGCTGTGTCTGGGTTTTCCTTTTCCCCTTCTTCTTTTTTGTAAATGAGCCCTTAAATTTTTTTGTTTTAATAATTTTTAAAGTGAATATACAACTGAATATTTCAAGGGTCCAACTATTGCCGTTATTAATATGAATAATATCAAGCAAAAACGGCAAAAACATCGCGTTTGTTGTACGGGAGTCCCTCTTAAATATATATTTGTTTTTAGTATTTGTATTTTGTTGTTATAGCGGCAACAGAAATACATCTGTAAAAATTTGAACTGTCTAGCTATCACGGTTCATTAAATACAGCCTAGTGATATCACGGACAGCGGAGTATTAGTAATAGGGTCCCGTTTCTACCCTTTGGGTACGGAACCCTAAAAAGGATACAGATTTTATTTTCTTGTTGTGTATCTTGAAAGAAAGTATCATACATAAATATGTCACAATAATATGCCAAAATGTCTATCGGTTCTGCTAATCGGTTTTATGTACACGAAAAGAACATCTGACAATTCTTGGCACGATATTTTATGTTTTCCTGTCAATGAAAATAAGAATTTCATGTTTTGCCTGAAAATCTAGGCAAGTTCTAAATCTACAACGAAATTTTTACTGGCTCCATCGCATAGTTTGGTTTTTAGTGAAAATGGTAGTGATTATATTATGGATGATGATCCATACTGAAGAGTTAACGGAGCAGCAGTAAATACCCATATACTATAAGCATTTGTTTTGATGTTACTTAAAACCTCTGTCATTTATAAGGAAACTGATTTGGAAAATTATGTTTTACATATTTTCCAAATCAGTTTATAAATGACAGATACGCTTTGTTGTCAATGCGAGCATAGTTTATGAAAAGCTTGTTGTTTTATCCAGGGCAATGCTAGAAAAGCAGCAAACCAAAAAGAGAGAGAGATAGCGCCTAAGGGCACGGTTTACATTCTATTAAACGAAATTAGTATTATTATTAACTATCCATTGAACAAATATTAACTATTCATAGGGTGTGGAAATTTCATAAAACTTGTTTCAGGAAATACGTGTTTTTCAGTAAGCCTTACAAGTGTGTGGTTTTTAAAATGGTTTTTATTTAAAATTTTCATTACATTTGCAAGGTTTCCATCGAAATATATTTTTTCAATTTTTACTATTTATGAGTGCTTATTGAGCGTTAGTTCAGGTAAAATTTGTGCAAAAAATCAAATTTTTGGAGGCATATACTGAATTTGTTTTACCAGATTTTATTATAATATTTTTTATTTCGATAGAAACCTAGAAATAGCACACGAAATAGAGGTAAGTTTAATTTTTTTCAAAAAAAGATTAGTAGCTACGCCATAACTACGTACGAGCGTTTGCATGAAAAGTAAGACGGGAAGGCCGCTCTTAAGAGCGGACAACCCGTCTTACTCTTATGTGCGAAGTTAGTAACAAACCTCGCAAATATCATAAAAAAAATTAATAAAATAGTAGATTGTGCTACAAGGGGATAAGGTAATATTTTGAAGGCGAGGGCGCTACTTTGAATCCAGAGCGAAACGAAGGATTCCACAGTTGAATCACGAGCGGAGCGAGTTATTCTATGGTGGAATCCTGAGTGTAGCGAGGGATTCATGTATATCGCCCGAGATAAAAATATTACCGTACCCGAGTAGCACACTTTACTTTTCATCTCCATCTATGAGAAAAACTAGCACATACAAAACTGAATATAAAGAACAGTAGAACACCTACAATACCTTTTACCAACAGACTTTAACCGATAATTTAATACCAACCTTTGTTTGGTGTCGTTTTCATACAATAAATACTAAGAAATATTTTTTCGAAGACCACCAACTTAAGGGGCTACACGAATTTTCCGGGGTCCAGTGCTGCCCCCATTTAAAATAAATCATTTGATAGGAAACGAAGACATAATTTAAAATTTGACCTTGATCAGACCCTAGATAACCCTCTAAACTATTTTATGAACTACTGTTTACAGTTTAAAGTGAGAACGTGAAGCTTTTCTACGCACAATTGCGAAAAACGGCCACTTTTGGCGTATGTGCGTAGAAAAGCGTCACGTTCTCACTTTGAAATGTAAACAGCAGTTCATAAAACAGTTTAAAGAGTTATCTAGGGTCTGATCAAGGCCAAATTTTAAATGATGTCTTCGTTTCCTATCCATTGATTTATTTCAAATGGGGGCAGCACTGGACCCCGGAAAATTCATGTAGCCCCACTTGATGACTATATACTATTGGCTCACGAAAAATTATTCACATTTACATAAATAATTACATTTCAGTACAAATAACCTAAAATTTCTGTAATTACTTGAATCAAAAGGAAAAATTGCGTTTTTTTAATTATACTTATTTCTTTTTCCGAAGCAAAGAACCTAAAATTTTTAACCTTCATTCATCCATGTTGACGACGATATTTATTCCAAATTTAAAAAATCACGAAGTCTGTGCTAGTTATTTTTTATTTTAAAACAAATTCTTTTTTTTTGCTGGACTGCCAACATTATTTTTGATTCTACATAGATTACATTCGTGTTCTGTTTTCAAATTGGTTTTAATCCCTAGAGATCTTCTTTTTCACGTTTTAGTTCTGAGAGAATAACCAGTAACTTTAGCTCCAAATGTTTTGAAATGAAAACATCGTTTTTTGAGTAGATGAGACGAAAAAGATTTTTTTACACACTTGTAAGGCTTACTGATAAACACGTAACACCTGGAACACGTTTTAAGAAATTTCCGCATCTTATAAATAGTTAATATTCGTTCAATTGATAGTTAATAATAATACTATTTTCGCTCAATAAAACGCAAACCGAGCCCTCAGGCGCTATCTCTCTCTTTTTGCTTTGTTTCTTTTTCTAGCATTGCCCTGGATAAAACAACAAGCTTTTACATAGGGCGCACTATAAGTTTCCGGAACTGGCCACTTACATAAACAATATTTAAAAATTTATTGCAACATTTGAAAATAGAACTCTGGCTGTAGAATGCAGTTTGTTTCATCTGACTGTCTTTTGTTTTTACCTTGTGGCGCCCAAAGAGAATTCAAATACTACGTAAGAGTGGCGCCATTTTAAAAAATTGTGTGTCTGCATCAACATGGATTTAACACGGAAAAATTTTCGTAGTATGATTTTCTACGATTTTAAGTGTAATTTGACAGCTCAACAGAGCATCGCTCGGCTTGAAACAGCTTTTGGCAATGAAGCACCATGCAAGACAACTGTTTATAGCTGGTTTGCAGAATTCAAGCGTGGTCGTATCAATCTCAGTGACGAATCTCGCGAAGGTCGGCCGTCCACCGCTGTGACCAACAAAAACATCGATGCTGTGCGCCGTATGATTGAAACAGACAGGCATGTGACCTACCATGAAATTCGCGCATCCTTAGAAATAGGCATGAGTCAAATACAATTAATCCTACACAAACATTTGGGTGTGAGAAAGCTGTGCTCGCGGTGGATCCCACACAACTTGACCGAGGCTCAAAAAACGGACCGCGTCACTTGGTGCAGTGCCATGCTTACCAGATTCAACGAAGGTGCGTCAAATTTGGTGTGGGACATAGTAACAGGTGACGAAACATGGATTTATTGCTACGATCCCAAAACAAAGCAGCAATCGAGCGTATGGGTCTTTCAAAATGAGCCGAAACCAACCAAAGTCGCGCGTGAAAAGTGCATCTAAGCGGATGATTGCTTCTTTTTTTAATAAAACTGGACACGTGGCTACTGTTGCTTTAGAGAATCGTCGTACAGTGAATAGTGACTGGTACACGACCATTTGTTTGCCGGAAGTTATTGACGAACTCCGTAAAAATAACCGTAAACGTCGTATCATTCTGCACCACGACAATGCTAGTTCTCACACGGCCAGACAGACAAACGACTTTTTGAAGGCGAAAAATGTAGAACTCATGAGTCATCCTGCATACAGTCCCGACCTGGCACCTTGTGACTTTTTTCTGTTCCCAAAAATTAAGAACCAATTACGCGGTCAACGATTTTCATTACCAGAAGAGGCTGTCGAGGAGTATGAAAAACACGTTTCAGTGGTCACCACAGAGGAGTGGCACAAAAGTTTTCAAAACTGGTTTCATCGAATGAAAAAGTGCATAGACGCCAAGGGAGATTATTTTGAAAAACAATAAATTAATTTTGTACCTTTAATGGTATTTTTTCATATTCATTCCGGAAACTTATAGTGCGCCCCACGTATAAACTATGCTCGCGTTGACGGTTGACCGGTCGGAAAGGGCCGCCTTAACAAAATAGATTGAATTGACTTATTGAAACCAAAACACTTGGTTTCAATTAATGTCTCGTAGAATCTCGTTCTCACAGTCATTATAACAACCGCGAAAGTCTAAAATCATATATTGAGTTTTTATTTTATTTATTTATATTAATATGGGTATGAGAAAAGATAATATAATTACTAAGTATGAGTAAATAATTATAGAATTAGTGTTTGATATTGTTTTGAATCTTCCAGAACTTATCACGTAGCAATGAACAAGGAGATTGAGTTCGAAGAGGAGCAATACGTAGATGTCAACAAGTTGCCGCTGAAGCCGCCACAAGCCGCGCTGCCGCCGGAGCAGCCGCATCGCCGCCCGTGGCACCCCGTCATGTGGGACGACTCCATTACAGGGGGCCTCGCGCCAGACCAAACACTCACGGCAGAAGTAAGCATCTTTGCAATGATTGTATTTCAAAATGCAGTGAAAAAATTAACGAATTTGTAAAATGCTCAGAGGATCTGTATATGGCATTTAACTCAAATTCTTCTCTCGGTATCATATCCCTATGCGGGTAGACCCCCCTAATACTTTGGCACAATTTTTGGCGGGATTGCGTCATTTCTGGGCTTATACCCAACGTCTTCATATCATTGGAGATGGTTCGACTCCAGGTAGTAAACTTGACAGATTTAACTCACAGTATTCACTTAAAATTCGGAATTTATTACAACAAGTCAAAAGTAATAAAAAATGTGACGCACTACGTGCCGGTCCGGCCTCGATTATAACAACAATCTTGCCGTCAGTCCAGACTGGCCTCAGATCTAAGTTTAGATCGATAGTATTCCAGAAAAAAATTTTTGGCAACGACTATATTAAGTTGATAATATTGTGTCTGCAGCGAGACGCGCCAGTGTCGCACGAGTACCCACACAAGCAGCGTATCCGCAACCTGCGCAAGCTGATCGCCGACGGCAAGGTGAAACCCACCCCAGAAACGCTCATCTTCTTCCTGTGCAACAAATTCGCAGTCTCCGAAGAACGACAAGAAAAGATTTCCGTTTGAGATTTGTAAATATTTGAAATTATTTAATTTGTGAAAATAAAATACACTTGTAAATAATTAACAAAATCATTACTTATATTGAAATAATCGTAGCGGAGTGAGAGTTAACGTCATCGGGGTGATAAATAGAAAAAATTATTTTGTAGAAATCTAGCCTTTTAACTTTAATGTTTCCTTATCATAAGAAATGCAGTTTATTGCAGTACCCTCGAATATTAACATAAATCTTTTATTAAATATTATTATTACACATTAAGTTCGAATGTACAAAAGTGACGCGAGCCGCTATGCCCGCGCGATGCGCGTATCTCCCGGGGTCGCGTCGCCCGCTCGGCAGACGCGCGCGGGGAGCGCGAAAAAGTCAAGTCATAGTAGGTACATATACTTTATATTCCTCATAAAAATTATCTACACACAAGACTTTTATATAAAACAAAAGAGCGACCGTCCGCAAGGCGGGTGTTAGCGGCGGGCGGGGCTGTCAGTCGGAGCGTGGCCGCGGGCGGGGCGCTACGTAGCGGGCGGCGGCGCGGCGGGAGCGGCGGGCGGCGCGGGCGCGCCCTCCGCGCTGCTCGCGCCCGCGCCCGCGCCCGCACCCGCACTCGTGCCCGCGCCCGCTGCGCCCGCCGCCGCTGCATTTTCCTCTTCTTCCTCCTCTGGGTCGAATTTGAGCATAAGCTGCTTGAACTGTAAAAAAAATCAAATCGTTTTTATCGAATCTGGATCTGATTTATATATACGCTTTTATTCAGTAGTTTCAGTCCCAATTTTTGAGATAAGATAATAGTATTTTATGCAACAGTTGTATAAGAAGGTTCATAAAATGCGAGTGGCGCAAGTTACGATGCGAGCCTTGGCGAGCATTGTAAGGAGACGCCATAGAGTATTTTTTGACCTACTTATACAACATTGCATACAATACTTCATTTACTAAAATAAATACAAAAATAAACAAAGAAAAGTACGAAATACTACCATATGTTTGGTAGATACTAGGTATCTATGGAAGACTTAATTTTTTTTATGGACGTCATCCTAGTGACCAAAAGTGCCATTTTTGAAACATGAAGTCACTTAAACGAATGTGTTTCATACAAAAAACCGTTTGTTCAGTGACTCGACGTTTGAAAAATGGCACCATATGTTAAAATAACGATTTTATTATGTTGGCAGTATGGTAGATCTAAAGAAAAAAAGTTATAGGTCTATGGCTAGGAGTATCGTTTTGGCGAAATAACGACACATGTGCTATTATATTAGGAAAAGACTATAGACTTTTCTGAAATTATATAATCTATGTTCTTATATTAGTGTTCGGGACCATTTAAAAGACAGATAACAGTACAGGAGTAGAAAAAATAGTATATGAAACTCCGAATAAATCGGTATTAACACACTCGTTTCTTAATACCCCTCATTATTTGAGTGTCATATACTACTATTGTCATATCTACACCCATGCTATAAATCTGCTATAAAAGTTTCTGAAACAGCTTACTGCCAACATTAAAACAACCAATGTCATTGTAACCATAATATCACGCAAACGAGTGTTATAATGTTGTACTAAATTCCATTATGCAACGCAAACTTGATCCCAAAATTTAAGCCCCTGTCCATCGCTGGGCGATAGTTTCCGGTGCTGAGTGTGGCTTTAGGCCTATTAGCCTGGGCTCTGACTGCCCCGCAATAGACAGAGACGTGATACTATAAAAATTGCCCGTGCAATGATTTTTTAAATATAAATATATATAAATATACATAGGGACAAGTAACACTGATTGAGCTAGCCCCAAAGTAAGTTCGAGACTTGTGTTATGGGATACTAATTCAACGATAATATATTTTATAACAAATACATATATAGATAAACATCCAAGACACAGGACAATTTGAAAAAGGTCATTTTCCAACTTGCCCTGACCGGGGATCGAACCCGGGACCTCTGGGTAGCGGACTAGCATGGTAACCACTACGCCACTGACGTCGTCTTTTAAAGAGGGTATCATCAAGATATACTAGATTAAAAATTGTAAATCTTCGATTTGGCCTGTCATAGTTGCTGAAATTAGGGTTTCGGAGAGTGAGACGGGAAAAAAAGTATGATCCAAAGTGTAAATAATTATTACAATAAATAATTCTAATATTACCTATAGATAGTTTGTTTGTATTAGATACTCAGCAATACTTACTATGAATTTGAGTTCTTACAACACGTAAAACACCCTATGGTTTCAGAACCTTTTATAGAGGATTCATATCATGGGTGTAGATAAACCGAATTATTTATGTCGAATTATTTATTGTAATAATTATTTACATTTTGGATCGTATTTTTTTCCCGTCACAGTCCCTCCGGAACCATAATTTCAGCAACTATGACAGGCCAAATCGAAGATTTTCAATTTTTTATCTAGTATATCTGGATGATACTCCCTTTGAAAAAATCATTGCACGAGCAATTTTTATAATATCACGTCTCTGTCTATTGCGGGGCAGACAGAGCCCAGGCTAATGAGCCTAAAGCCACACAAGAGTATACAGATGTGTTCTTCCATCGCACTCAATGTACAAGCCCTACCTCTAGATAGTCGTCGACGAGCCGCCGGCAGCCGTGCTCGTCGAGCTCGTCCTCGAGGCCGGGCTCGCCGAGCTGCGTGATGGTCGCCTTGGGCTCGAAGATGGGCGCGTGCCGCCGCGACACCGCTTTCTCGTACACCTTCACGCTCTCCGACGGCGAATACTGGTTAATTTTTCTGTAAATAGATATATTTTTTAATTACTATTTTTACATGTCCTAAGACTGGCATCGCAGATGTGGGCCACAAAACTGCCAAGTTGAAGTGGGAGTGGGCGGATCATGTTAGCAGAATATCCCCTGAAAAATGGGCTCACAGGATAACTCTGTGGATACCTGAAAACGGTCGGTGTCGCAGGGGTAGGCCTAGAAAGTGTTGGCGCGATGACTTGGACGCTTGATTGGTCAGAAGCTGCTCTGTATAGAGAAAAATGGAGGAAAATGGGCGAGACCTTTGTCCAGTAGAAGGACAATATAGGTTAATGAAAAAAAAAATCACATGCATATGGTGTAACATTGTTGGACAAAGGCTGAAGCCTGTGTCCAACAATGTTACACCATCTTAGTTTTTCACGCATCTCCATCAGTGGCGATAGTGCTTTCTTCTCAATTTCTTTACAACCTACAATCAGATCGCTGCTGGATCTGGCCTTTCCCAGTAAAACGAGGATGAACAGGCGGGTTGGCGATCGCAGTAGATAGTATAGTTGTTTCATAGAAAATGCTGCATCCTGTTCCTTGTTACCAACTTCTTCCTTAGTCGCCTTCTACGTCTCCCGTAGAAGAGGAAACGGTTGGTGATCCACTCGGCGGTAGATCGTCAGCTCATCATGTTCTTAAGGCACGAGACATAGCAAGCGCCCGGGACGTGCCTCCTGGACGCTCTGAGAAATTGTATGGAATAGTATGTAACTAAGAGTAAGTAACAAGCGTCCGAGGCGCTACGTGGCGCCTCAGACGCTTGCTATGTTTCGCTACATACGGTCTGTCATATCTGTCCCGGGCGCTTGATATGTTTCGTGAGTAAGTCGTACGAGTGGATAAGACGAGCCTCGCTCAGCTGCGGAGCTTTCTATAACACTCACGCGTCCGTGAACCCGTACAGCTGCTTGAGGTGCTGCTTGAGCACCAGCAGCAGCAGGCAGCCGCGCGCTTGCCGCATGGCGTCCCGCAGCGGCCGCGTGCACGGCGGCAGCCGCGCCATCAACGCGTCAGCTTCTTCGTCGTCCTCTTCTTCCTCCAATTGCTCTCTCTCCTCCGTGTTCGTTTTCAATAAACCCTACGACATATTTTTTGATTAAAACTCTCGTGAGACACAGGAATTATTGACAAGCACGGGTTAAGCGATTCGCACACTGTTCCGCATCCCGCTGCGTATTGTCAACACCAACGCAGTGTCAGTATGTTGTCCAATGCGTGTTTTCTACACAAATTGAGATACTTGCATACAGTCCGGCCCCGCGCTACACAGCAGGGTGCGGAGCAGTGTGCGAATCGCCTAACTCACGTACGCGCCACATTACTACGCTACTCCGTGTACGCGCGTCACATTCGCCCTGATGAACCTCTGGATGAGGTCGAAATAGGTCGGCCAGTAGCTGACTCTCTACGTGAGTAACCTATGCTTGTTCATAATGCCTAACGACATGTTGTTTTAAATGAGTCCAAGATTATGGCGTTTTTGTACGTTTACGCTAACGATGCGAGTTATACTACTCATAAGAGTTTGCTCGTCATCTGTCTGCACGGCGCTAATTAAAATTATGCGCCACGGCTGCAGAATTTGTCCCAATATAAGTGGTTTTTGTGCGCGAGTTGACATTGGCTATTAAATGGTTAGCATAGAAAACAATAATTTCAAGATGCTATTTTGTCAACAACTTCTAAAAAAAACCTACATTCTGAAAATATCTAATAGTAAGATTAAACTTATAAATATTTTCTGTCAATATTAAAAATATAGCATAAAAAAATAAAAATACCTCACGAAAAAGTTGCAATAAATTCGATCCGGACGTCGATATAATAATATCAATGTGGTGTATAATAAAAAGTGGTTCATCTTGAACTTGATATGGGAAGTAACTTAAATTATCAGCCAGGTACAACATTTGATCCAAAGGTGCAGTCTGCAAGATAAAAAAAATACATGAAGTCTTTTTTCTGATCAATAAAAAGTAGTAACCTTTAACTCTGTTTATACCTTTTGGTTAGCTAAATGTTTCCTAAAACTTGTAAATGACGAATACTCAGTACTCACGGAAACGTCATCGAACTGTTTGAGTAAGGACAGAACCAACGCTCTCCTCTGCGGCCGTGTGTTCCGTAACAACGAGTACAAGAAGCCATTGAGTGCCGTCGGTAGGTCGTCTTGATCTTTTTTCCTGTAAGAAATTCAAACTCTTATAATAAACCTTCATTTTTGAGACATAATTGTAAAATATAAGATATGTAAATTTCTTTTATTGATCTTTCTCATACTCTACCAGTGCGAAAATTTGAGTTATGCATATTCAATCAAAATACTATATTATAACCCCAGCAGCATGCATGTAGAACGTTTATTCAGCGCTAAAATGCCTGGCGCGCGATATAACTATGTCTAATGATCGCATTTGACATAGGCCATGCAGCATGGCATCGGCCCCCTATCTCTATATGTCAAATCAAAGTCAAAATCATTTCTTTATCTTTGGATGTTTGTATAATTTGATAATTAATACAATGTCGATACTTTGTCTCTTAATCGTATACATTTAGAGCGTTAATTGTGTCAAATGGGACCACGTGCCGTGTTTGACGCTTGATGCAGTTTATGCAGTTAAGTCCTAAACAACCACATCGCTCAATAACTAATATCGTCGGTTGCCTGGTATACAAAGTATAGTTTACAGTTTGTTCGTTTAATTGTTTGGAATACTGTTGATGCGCCGACAATGGCGGCACCGGTTCATTCAAAGGCCGCGCCGACAGTCTGCAAACCATTATAGCAAACGAACTATAAATCGTATATATTGTCAAATGGATTGGACATCTTGAAAATGTTTCTTACCTAAAACCTCGTATGACGCCTTCATTCGAACTGGATTGTAGGATTTTTTGTAACTGATATGATAGCTTTATACCTAGTTGCGCTTTCATGTGAATAAAACCTGGGTACTTTTTATCAATTTCTTGGAGGTTTTTATCGGCGGTATGCGATACCGTCAATTCGGTATCAGTACTCATACATATTAAGTAAGGTACAATCTGTAACAATTATACACTATTAACAGCAGAAAGAATTTCGACTTGAAAGAAAATTGTCGCATAACAATACAAGATATAAATTAAGATCTCTTATACAAAGAATCAAAAATGGCGTTTTATTGCACTTAGAACAATTGCAGCAGACACAAGATTAGATGCAAATATAATGGGGTACATTTACTTTACATATAAAAAAAATAAAATGCCTCCGTGGTCCAGTAGCTAAAGCATTCGCCTTGTGATCCGGAGGTCGTGGGTTTGAATCCCACTGGGAAGCATACTTTGTGAAAAGTTGTTTCCAGTCTGGTTAGGATATTGCAGGCTTGGATCACTCGATTGAAAATAAAGATGATTTCGTGTTTCGGATAGCACGTATAAACTGTGGGTCCCGATCGTCATCTAGCGTTTGCTCATCAAACCTATCCAAGGATTAGTTCTGGTCTACCCTTTGGGTGGCGGAGGTCAGATGGCAGTCGCTCTGTGTAAAAACCAGTAACCTCGTCAAATCACCTTGGTCATGTAAGCGGACCCCGGGCTCTGAAGTATACCTGCTGAGGATGCAACCGGGAATACGATCGGATGAAGGAAATTGAAATAGATTTAATAAAGGTTGATCTTACTTGCACAGGGTGCACCAGACCCTGGGCCAGCACGAGCTGTACCACCTTCATGGCGCTCGAGCGCACCACTGTGCTTGGATGTAGGAACGACCCCAGTATTTGCTTCAGATACAACTGGATCACCGTCGATGCCATACCCGAAGATACGTCACCCATCTCTTTGAGGTTCTCGTGTTTTGATCGCTTCGACCCTGTAAATAAATTGAAATATTCTAAGTCACGATACACGTATGCAAGTCTATGACTACGACGGACATTGTTAATCATTTCACGCTATCTTTTGAAATTTCATAAACTTTGACTAAGAGATCAAAATCTTCCAACAGCAGTTCTGTTTCATTTTTACCCAGCCAAGCCAAAATGGTGATGATTTTAACTGTTTATTATTTATGTTTGTCTTTATGCTGCCACAGCATCTCAACTCCTCCTGATTTTCATATACCTAAAAGGGATCAACTTACATTCCTTATCCTGCCTGATCATCCTCTGTTCCTCTTCCTGTAAATACATCTCAATATTCCTAAGCACATCGGCTTTCATTTCTATCGGTGCTAAGTCCGACGTAAGCAGTTGGTGGTAGAACTCCTTTAACTCCGGTTGCAACATGAACTCGTAATGCCGGACGCACACTGAACCGAGCGCCTTCAAAGTGTGTGTCACGAAATCCTCGTCTTCCAAACCCACGAAATACATTAAATTCGAATATACTTGTTCTTTGATATCACTCTGAAAATATAATTCAATTAAACGTTTATTGAAAGTAAAGGCGATCCAAAATAAACCTTATGACACAGCAATAGGGATCAAAAATAAAACGACTATAATGTTTCATCGAAATTGATCCGAATACTGACCGGTAAGCCTTCAATAACTTTAGCATCCGTGAAGTCAAAGTATCGCAGCAGCAGACCCACTATGAAGAGCGCCCGCCGGAAGTGCGGCCGCGGTAGCGAACGCGTTAAGTCGGGATTCCGCTGCCAACTTTGCTTCCACTGAAGAAGTACACCTAAAATAACAATAGTATGATTATTTTTAAGGTCCAGACTGCCACTCAAAGTACCAACTGCACTGTAACTTGTCTTGGCTTTAGTTGGGTCTGCACAAATAGCAGAGAAAATAGCTCTCGCACTGTAAGACATACTTACCGTGGTATTTATTGAAGACGTCTCTAATCAGCTTATAGTTGCGCGTGAGGTTGTTGACGATGGCAGCCAAGCACGCTATGCACGAAGCGATGACCAGCTGCCCTCGCTGCAAAATAAGCTTGACGGCGTCTTCTTCTAGTTGGGCGAGAAACACTTCGCTTGGGTGTTCCATCAGAGGCACTACTAGTTCTAACGTTGACGCTACTGTCGACATTATCTGTTGTTCGTATTGGTTCTGAAAGAAAACGTCAACTTACAGTTTTTATTTACAGAGAAAAATCCAGTTAACAACTTAAGTCTAAAACTTCTTTGAAGAATGTTTAGAACACTTACCTGACATTTTAAACTCAAATAGGGTTGCAATGTTAAGGCATGGTTTACTAGTAACTGAGGCCTAATTTTCGCAAATAAATGCAATGTGGAAAGGCACGCTAAAATGCGTTGAGATGAGGCAGAACCTAAAAAGTATAATGGATTATTAAACAGTCAATTTTTTTAAATACCATACTGTTAGTAAGACAATAATAACATATATACACACATGTCATGAAAGCAATATTTCATAATAATAAAATTTTAAGAAAGTAGCTTTAGATGCGACTCTTGTCACTGATTCACTTTTATTTTAATATACAAATGTGAATACCAATATAAAAATATAGGTATACAGAAATTCATATTCGTCAACAGAAACTATGAATACACAATATAGCTCGGAGTTGTTAGTGTGTTAATAGCGTTTATTGAGTATAATGGTATTTTTTTACCTTCTGTACTTGACTCTTCTAACTGAAGCAAATTTTCAATGAGGCAGTCTACAATTTGTTGACACGCTAATAATAACGATTTAGGCGGTTGATAAATTATTTTTGTGGAGTCGTCCTTGTCCTCTTTAGGCTTGAATAACTGAAAGAAAAGTAAATTGTTAGTTTAAGCGTCTTATAATTTATTCAAATTGACAACTTCTATCTTCAATTAAAATTTAATTAGCTTCAGGACTTATTTAACTAGTCTGGCTTCAAAGATATGCAAAGAAAATCACACTTACGCTCATCAACAACTGTTGAAACCATTCTAAGCCCATGTCTCTGGAAGATATCACCACGTCTGTGATGTTGAGGACTTTCCGCGTTAGTGGATCCGCCGTGGCAGCCGTCATGTCTAACATTCCCGGGTCCCGCCTCGACGAGTTGGCACACGGGCTGAACCACATGTTTTGAAACACTTCCATCACTAGCTTCCGGATACCCTCCTCGTCATTCACCCTCCTAATCATTTTAACACAGATCTCGGGTATTTTAGGAAACTCGGGGCATTCTATACAAATATCTTTTAGAATTTTTATAACACGCTTCCGTACTGACACACCAGTATCCTGGAAAGCAAACATCAAATTAAAAGAATGTTCCGACGAGCCTAAAAAGAGCCATAATTTATAATACTAAACGCCAGTTAGCTAAATTCACAAGTTGATTTGCAGGCAAATTAAAAACCCCCGACGTCACCATCTAGTTGTAAGTGGCGGAACTACGTTATATTCTAATATGTAGCTCCATCTATTATTTTCCAGGTAAATTACAAATTTCAGCTTTCAAGCGTTAACAGACACACAGACAAACGTTAGCGTCAAACTTATAACACCCCTATTTTTTATTTGGGTTAAAAATCAGTAATTACAACCGACTTGCTTTGGCATGTAGTATACCGATACTTAGTAGCGGTTTTAGGGTAGGGCGCGGTTGGGCGACCGCCCAGGGCGCCGGATATAACAGGGGCGCCTCTTTATTTTGACAATACTAGAATGGGACGCAGTGCAGCCCGTATTATGATGGCAACACTAAAATGGTACGCAGTGCATATTAATAGTTTAATTGGTTGGTTGGTATCAATGTCCTACATACTCAAATTAACATCGTCTTGGTTAACATAATAAGATATATCAAGATCACCGATAGAAAGGTTAGAAAATAAAAATTTTTTTTGCATTTTTTTATAATTGGTTACTTAAGTTCACAGATATGTGCTTTAGTTAGTAAATGCTTACGAGTATTTCATGATATCCTTAACCTTTCTGTTCTTTTTATTTTTCGAAAGGATTTAATGCAATAAGGGGGCGCCGTAGAAATGTCGCTCTGGGCGCTGGTATTGGTAAAACCGGCACTGCCGATACTTACCAGTATCCGACTTGAAAGCATTCCGTAGTACTTGTCGATGAGGTCAGGCCGGCTGAGCACGAACTTGCCGACGAGGTCCACGGCCGCCTCCCGCACGGCCGTGGACTGGTCCAGGAAGCTGCGGTTCACACCGATCTGCATGTCCGGCCTCGCCAGCACCGCCGGGTCCGCCTCCACGATCATCGCCAGGCACTTCATGGCTTTCGTGCGGATCGCTATTGTGTTCTCGCACAATATCACCAGTATCTTCCTCAGATACCTGTCGAAGCTCTGCGAGAACGATCGCTTCGATGCTAAGTACTGAGATATTAACTCCGCCCCGCCGTAGTCAATGTACGACTGCATGACTTGAACTTGCGCACCACCCTGGTACCTGAACGGCCGGATCTTATCTAGGAAGAAGTTCTTCCGCCTCTCCATAGTTTTGTACTTCTCGGCCGACATAATCGAGCTCGCGAGTTGCTTTTTATCAGCTTTCGACTCTTTGACGCCACCGTCGCTGTCCTCGTCCACGTCTGACTCTTCGTCACTGGTTTCGTCTTTACTATATTTCTTTTTGGACTTATTTTTACTTTTGCTTTTAGTAGGTGATGAACTCTTCGGTTGAACTACCATATCTCTATACCACTGAGTGATATAGAAATGTCGCGCGCAGTTCCAAGCCTGATCTTTCTGACCATTGATCGCCAAATAGTCGAGAAGTACTCGCTGAAGAAATTCGGTTCTTTCCTCATCTTCATCGAGGCCAGATGTTATATTCTGCTAAAATGTATTATAAGTTTGATTAATATGCTCCTGCTTATTATCACAACCAGATATAATCAGGACCAAAATGTCCGAATACAGTCGAAGGAATAAAAGAATTTCTCACTAATGAGAGAGAGTGATTTTATTGTTCGAAAAGAGAATCAGAATGATTAATTGTTTGTTAATCATATTGAAATTTGTTGAGCCTGTCATTTGTTTCATTGAAAAACTACTCTGTTGTTCTAAATAGCCGTGCTTACATTATTATTACTACAGTGAAGGGAGGTAGATACCTGTGTTTGATTCCCGTCCTTCTCTTCCTCAGCGCGTATATCTCTGACAACGGCGTCCATGGTAGAAAGTTTGGCGCGCGAGTGAACACTATCCCTCCTTAGTCGGGCTGCGACCAAACCCAAATACTCTAACGAGGCCACTCTCACAGGCATTTCCATTGATTTGTCTGACATATATTTTACCTGGAATATAATGCGCACACGTATTGAAAACATTTTCTGACTGTAATCATTTTTTGTGAGGTCATTGCTTACAAGAAGACATGAAGAATTTTGATGAAATAGACTAATTCCCAATCCTTATTACCTTGTTTTGTGGCAATAAAGAATATTTTCTAAGCTTCAAAGTTTTTCCTTTGTAGCCTGTCATGAATCCACTGCTGGACTAAAGGCTACTTATAAAAAAATTGATTGCTAAAGATGGTATAGTCTTTGCACAGAGGATGCTGGTTCTGTGTTACCAATATCTGCCTTATTCGCCGCTTGGGACACCCGTGGTTGAGGAAAGGGGCCGAATATAGAATAGTACATTAGTGTACAGGACTGGAAGTATGGTATTGCCTGACGATCAGCGAGGCCTTGACAATAATGAGGAGTCCGGCAATCCCATTACTGCCGAGGCATGAATAGTGCTTTTCTCAATAAATGTGAGGAAATCATTAAAGAAATAACCAGAAATATGCAAATATTTGCCGACAGCAATTAATGTTTACCGCGAAGAGTATTTAATCAATCACTGCGTCTTGGAAAGAATATAAACTGCTTTAGTGCAAAGGAAACATAGCCCATACAGCACAGTCATATTTTACGCAAGAAACAATTTCACACTATGGTCATTAGACACTTTGGTCAATTTCACACTAGGTCATTAGACTCCGGAAGGAAAAAATGTAATGCCGTAGATTATTGTTTTTTCTATCGCAAAGATAATTAAGCATATTTTCGTGTGATTTTTTAACGACATTTTAATTTAAAAAAAATAATTGTTAATAGTTGGGCAGTTTTTATAATTGGTAGCAATTGGCTGTATGACAAGTGATGAAATTAAACGCTAAATGTCTTTGCCAAATGAAAAAACAGAACTGTCATCTAAAACGTCAATGTCACTGTCGTCATTCTGAATACATTTCTTGTCTTCTTGTTTTGAGCAGCGGCCAGGAATAAATTTTCATTCTACTTTCCTGGCCTAGGCCGGTAAAATAATGCATGAGGCCTAGAATTACAAACTTCGTGTCTTGTTTTTACTACGATAATGCCCAAATTTTCGAACATGTATGAGAAAATAACATAAGGCATACATAACACATCAACAAAAGGCATACTCACAAGCATTGTGCCAAGTAGACTAAGCAGCAGCTCAGTGGCAGGCCACTCAGGTTTGTTCACGGTAGTCAGCAAGTCGTGGACAAAGTTCTCAAACAGGGGCCTGAAGTCCACTTCCTCCGAGCGACTCCGGCACTTGTTCAGGAATGAAGTAAGGAATGTACCGCCCACACTGATTGCTGCTTCGTACTTTGATATTATTAACAGGTCTTTATCAACATGCTAAAAAGAACATATTTTCATCATATTATATCTGTTATGATTCTGATTTCTAAAAATTAACTAAACTACATCGTTTTTGCTATGAATGCTTTCTTCTTACTGAATTGGAATGAGATTGTTTCGCGAGCGGTTGCGGGTGCTCTATATTGATCTATCACTGATTGACAGTACTGCAAAGAAATTAATTGTAAAATAATAATTTAGTCACCTTTTTGCTTTCAGACTCTGAATGTTCTTTGTCCTTGTCTTGTGTTTTGCACATTGTGTCTGGTAGGGTTACGACACATTGAACTAATTGAAGTACCAGCGCCGTTAACATCTGAATGTGTTGGTCTGAGCTCAATTGGAATGACCTCAGGTTGTGTTTCGAGCTCGGTATGCGTGCTATCGACGCCAGGATATCCTCCAGCAGTAGCCGCCGATGCTGCTCGTATTTTGTGAATATCTGGAAGTATTCAACCAATAGTGCACAAATAGAAGAAGGAAGTTTCAAAGATACCGAAACTAAAATTGTATGCCCAGCCACTGAATAAAAAATTATATTTGTAATAAATGGTGTACAGGTCTTCCAAATGGTTTGCAGCCAACGGCGCGCCTTTATTAATTTCATTTTTTTTATATTCAGCTAAGTGCTCTTATGCGGCGAGTACGCGCTTATATTGTCAAATTATGTGTGGAACATAGAAATATAGCCAGGCCCATGTCACTCCCCTTTTACGTATTGAAAATATACCTACATTATAACAATGCGAGCGGCGACCACTCCCGAGGTGAAAATTGACAACATTTCATTTTCAAAAAGGTATGAAAATTCGCAAATCAATTCGAGATTAGGCGATTCTGAACACGTTAAATATTTTTTCAGATTTTTTTGATTTATATTCTTAGAGATAAATAAAAAAACCTGAAAAGTACAAGGATATAGGCATTTGACAGATTACGCCTTTGCTTGAACATCTAAAAGTAAAAAAATAATATACAAGCTGTCAAATGACACGTGCGTCAGTCTGACAACTGACATGATGAGTGAGAGAGAGAGATAATAGTAGTGTTGTTCTATAGAAGTATCAGTTCGATAGAAAGACCATCTAATATCGATAGTTCTTTCAGTATAGTAGAATTAATTTAAAAAAAAAAATACTCATGCATTCAAATGTTTAGATAGTTTGATGACGAAATTATAATATTTCCTATAAATGATTGTTGTTTCAGGTTAAATAAAAATAATGTTGACATCAAGGTCTTAAAAAACTATAAAAAAATTAAGTAAGGAAAAATGCTACCGTAAAATGGGGCGACTTTCAAAACACAAGGTGACATTGTTAATAGCTTTTTGTTTGGTTTTTTTAATTAAATTACCCTAACGGTAACCTATCACAACCTCTAATTTCTTTTCTTCGATTTTCATTTGTTAAAAAACGGTACAACGAAGTTTTAAATGCCAAATGGCTACTTTACCATATTTTCGGCTTATATAAATTCAACAAATATATTTTTCGTCTTCTATAAAAACTGTCGACCGAAAATCAAAACATGTAATTTTTATTTGATTAATTTATTGGTAACAATAATTTTATTTTCTAGAAGTATTAACGATAGAAGTAACTTCTTCCAAATTATTATTTATACAGATTTTCAATAACTTTATATAATTAATAATATTGATGTTACAGCAACACAACAAAAAAATGTTTTTGCTCCATTTATTTTACCAGGCTAAATGATTTACTTTAGAAAATAAACACTATGGAATTTAAACATTACGATTTTGGATAATTCTTTATTAAATTTGAATCTTGTGACAGAGCGCTATAGGTAGGTTCAGGTTGCGGCGGGGTGGCCCTTGGGCAACATAACTACAAAAGTACTTGTATATACTCTGTACTCTGTATATATAAACATTATGGATTTCAAAATTATGATTTAAATTATTTGGTATTTGTCATGTTGTATTTTAATAATATGGAAATAATTTTTAGGCTAAATAATTATTTTCTTTATGAAACATATAGAAATAGTATCTTCGGTTTAACGTTAGGTTGCAATACAAAGCATATAGCTTTCAAAAGCATAACAATCAAAAATCAGAATTTCAACCAGATGGAAAAAGAGTTTTCGGTCAAATGTTTTCTATATTTAGAAAATAAAAAAATTAGGAAACTTTTTTGGTATTTTAAAATCCCTAAATAAAGAATTATAGTTTGTGATAGGTTACCCTTCCTAACAACTGAACGCAACACGCATATTTATATTTTTGAAATAATGCAGTACGCCGGTGCTCTTGATTTTTATTTCAGTCAAAGTCACCCCAATTAACTTCAAAACGCTGCAACAAAAAAAGTTAAAAGTGAAAGTAGTAGATTCCTGTAACGAGCGAGCGACCATGAGAATGAGTTAAAAAACTTGGGTTATCAAAAACCCTATTTCAAGTATAGCGTTGATAGGGCACATTTTTTGACAAAAAATATAAGTATAATTTAATACCATTTCATCCACATACCAAGTCGTCAATATAGTATTTTTTATGCCAAAAATAGCTGTGATATAATAATATAATAAAATTTTTAAATTAATCAAAGTAACCCTATTTTACGGTACTAAGTTTTTGTTGGTAAATGTTTAGATAAAAATACTATGATTATATCTACTTTTCAAGTATAATTTATAATAGTACTATCGATATCGATATCTTACTGCTACAAAACACAACTCAATAGACGTCAGTGAAAGTTTTAGCTTTTATTTATCAAGTAAGTCCTATTTTTTTAAAGTTCTTTAAGGAAAAAAAATATTCATATAAAATTTTTGAAACGTTTTCAATTCAGTTACACGAATTGTTTGTCCAGAATAATAAGAATGATGCAATGGATGTCTAGGTATCAAACCGAAAAGGTGAAGAATTCGGACGTGAGTTAAATTAAACCTAACCACATTAAGTAGATATTTCTTAGAATTTATTTTCCGAGTAAGACTTCTGTACGTGAGTACTAGTACTTATTCTGTGGTATATCATGCGATACTTACTGTAGTAACGAGCTTCAACGCTGCAAGCTGGAGTTCACTGACGTTCTCGACGAAGAACGGCGACACGCCGACGGTGGAGGCGTGCAGCACCGTGGTGTCGGTGAGGTGGTGCGCGGCCAGCAGCTCGGCGAGCAGCGTGACGCTCTCGTGCGCGTGCGTGTACAGCTCGCGCACGCCGCGCGTCGTCCCGCCGCCGCCGCGCCGCGACACGCTGCTCGCGCCGCCGCCCCGTCGCTTGCGCCCATCCACTGCACGATATTATCTCTCATCACAAAACTGACAACGACGTGTATCTTTATGATTCTCTCCTATCTTTTTGACGATTTCGGTGGCGTCGTAGTGGTCACCATGCTAGTCCGTCACCCAGAGGTCCCGGGTTCGATCCCCGGTCAGGGCAAGTCCTGGGTTGTTTATTTTAATTTTGTCCTGTTTGTTTTAATTTATTTGTTATAAAATATAGTAGCGTTGAGTTAGTATCCCATAACACAAGACTCGTCAAACTTACTTTAGGGCTAACTCGTCAGTGTTATTTGTCCCTATATATTTATTTATTCTCTCATTCTTTTCTCAGACCTTCCCAAACCAAAGATAATATATAAATACTTACGTAACAGATACCCAACGCCATAGAAACTATTTGAGGGCCCTAAGTCTTAGATCATTTAATACAAGATGAGTTATGCAGACAAATCTTCCTAGAAAACTTTCTACTACTTTTGGTGCGGGGGTAAGCTACTACTACATCTAAACAAAATCACACATTTACAGAAATAATTTGTGTCGCTATAAATGCACACTACAAAAAACTCAAACACTAGCTTATTTTCTGCACACCAATAAAACTCACACTGAAAAAATGTGTAAATACACATAATAATACACTCTTGGCAAGAAAGAGAGAGAAGATAAAATATATATCAACTCTAATGCGCAGGGAATAAAGACGAAGGTTGTAAATCATATATACATAGTCTCGTGAGGAGTGCGCCATAGTCTCATGGGGAGTGCGCCTCAACATCAACTAATCATTTTTCAAATTGGAACCTTATTAGAGAACCATAAGAATGTAATTGATACATTTAAAACGGAGGTTAATGAACTAGTCTCGTATGCGATCTTAGATTATTTTATGGGCTGGAAGGAAATGAGTTGCAAACGTGATTCGATTATTTTTTCCGTAATCGATACTAATAGATATTTCTTCGATTTTTAAGAAATTACATTTAAATAGAAAACAACGTTAATAAAATAAAAAATACGTACTAATGAAAGGTTATGCCATCTTTTGGAAGATTAAATGCGTTTGACCTCTTTTTACACGAGAAAATTGCATAACATGGCTTTTTTAACGGAGCACTTTTGGACGTCTTTTCGATGCCTTACCGATTAACAAAATGATCATAATCGATTACGCAACTAGTTTTTATGAACGTATTAGAATTTTGTTCTTATACTTTGGCAGAGGGGAATGCGCAGGTAAGGCTTATCCTGTATTAAATGATCTAGCTCTAAGTAGGCAAAACTGGAGTACTACTTTATTTAAATAATAGTAATAAAAGATTTTAATAATGTTTTAATAAATACCTATAACGTCATCTAGTGACAAGAAAGAGAAAAAAATATACTTATAAGGCGATGGGTAGACATGCCCAAACATAATAGTAACTAACGTATACAGCAAAAAGTAGCAAACTTCACTCACCTTTTTTCTTAGATGTCGTTTGTATACTGTACACAGGATCATATACACAATAAATTGTGTTATTTAGTTGAAATTTTATGAACATTATGATTCTATCTATAACATCCTCTAGAAAGACGCGTTTAGGCATATTTGCAGAGGTCATTATGTACAAGGCGGTTAAACAGGCGTCTGACGCACACATCACTCTTTCCAACGCAGACTCCATCCATATCTGTCGCATCTCTTCACTGTCCTCCTGAAATTATCACATTCACATTATAAATCCAGAAAAACATGAACTTTTAGTAAAACATTTTTGAAAAACCAATACGTACAGGGTCTCCAACAAGTGACATTTTCTCAGCAGCTCTAATATTTTTCTCCAAAATACTTAATAATCGAACTAGTCTGTCTGAAGGAATAGCTTCCATAGCACTCAGATTTTTTAATTTAGCTGCTTCAGAACACAATTCTTGTAGCTGATACCGTGGCAATAATAATTCTTCGGGAATATCTGTTCCTTCTGTACAGAAAATTTGGAAATTTAATCAATACAATAATTATATAATCTTACATTAAATAATAGGTTGGGGAAAAAGTCTTTTCGCATTTTATATGAAAATTCAAAACATTTTTTTATAGTTTATTTACATTTAACTAAAGTATGTAGGTACCATTTTGTTCGATAACTTTTTGCCATCTTATAGGTAGGGACATGATCCCATTGCTATAGAAATTTTGGGGCTTCTGATCAAAAAACTGCGTCAAGTAGTTTTGGCAGTCCTCTCGTGATGTTAACTTGACACTGCCTAAAGAATTCTAAAGAGACCGAAACAGGTGGAAATCTGAAGTTGCCAGGTCAGGACTATACGGCGGATGCATTAATACCTCCCAGCCAAACTCTCTTAATTTTTGCTGAGTGGTTAAAGATGTGTGAGGTCTAGCGTTATCATGATGAAAAACCACACCCCTTCTGTTGATTAATTCCAGCCGCTTTCTCTCAACTTCTTGCTTTAATCTTATCAGTTGTTCGCAGTAGAGTTCTGAATCGATGGTCCTGCCTGGTGGTAACAGCTCATAATGAATAATGCCCTTCCAATCCCACCACACACACAGCATCACCTTGTTGCGAGTTAACCCGGGTTTCGCCACAGTCTGTGAAGCCTGACCGGCCTTTGACCATGACCTTTTTCGCACGTTCTTGTCGTACGTGATCCACTTTTCATCACCAGTTATCAATTTCTTCAAAAATGGTTCGGTCTCATTACGTCGTATTAAAGAATCACAAATGAGTACACGGTTCATTAGGTTTCTTTCAGAGAGCTCGTTAGGTACCCAAATATCGAGCTTTTTTGTGTACCCATTTTTTTTCAAATGCGCCATAACTGTTTTGTGGTCAATTCCCAGTTCTTCAGCTACGTCGTAACTACTGATATGCCGATCTTGCTCCACTTTTTCAAATATAGCATCCATTTTATTCGTAACAGGGCGACCAGAGCGACGTGCATCTTTGACATCAAAATTTCCGGATTGAAAACGCTTAAACCAAATTTGTGCTACTCTCACAGACACTGCATTAGGTCCATAAACATCGCAAATTTTTTTCGCGGCTTGCGTTACATTTTTACCTTTTTGGTAGTAAAATTTTAAAATGTATCTAATTTCTTCATTAGATTCACTCATCTTGACGGTAAGAAAAACAAATGAAAATCACGCATTTTCCTAATTTGAATTTGGAATTATCTTCTTTAAAATTTAAACTTTTAAATGGTACCAAAACCAGCCAGGTACAAATAGTATAGCCAAAGTGGTTTTATTACAAGTTCATACATACTATATGCGAAAAGACTTTTTCCCCAACCTAATATTATGACCCCTTACACACACAATGCTATGATAGTAAATAGTCATATACTTGCCCATTTCATCAGTAATTAAAATGTCATCGTCAATAGTTTCAAATACTGTTTCAATTAGTTTGTTGAATCGTTGATACGTATTTGACTCCATCAGTTCATCTATTGACAACATCTCTATAACAGGTACCAACCTCCTTTCAATCTTCCTTAACTTGGGACGAACTGAAATTATAATTATAAATTACTTTTGTGTCTGAAAAAATATTTCATATAAAAAGATAACTAAGCATACCAATGGCAGCCTCAGCCTCCTCTCTTTTACTTGCTTCTTCGTGTTTTCGCTTCACTGCCTCCCAATTTTTCTCTCGTGCGATATCAATTGCTTCCCTCTCTTTATCTACACTTGGTGTAGTATTATTATTTTTTGCCTTCAGTGGAATATTATCATCTGAATCTGATTCAAGTGTACTATTTTTTCTCGATCGCCCTTCAGTTGTATCATGCTTTTTTAGAATTCCCTCCTAAATAATAGAAAACATAAATTAATAAAATACCTAAAACTCATTTAAAATATAAAAGTTATTAAATAATAAACTTACAGACAATCGACCAATTTTAACAACTGGGTATCTGTTATTAGATGCATTGGTGCTTTTGGTGGGTTCCTGTTTATCAGAGTGTGAGCCGGGTGTCGCGTAGGGCGCGCCCATCGACGGCTGCGGCACGTGCGGCTCCAGCCGGAGAGGCGACGGCGCCACGCTTGCTTGCGCGGGAGATTGGCCTGCACAACAATGAAATTGTTATAAATATCAATCATTACATCAAACTACACAATATACACTATATATTAAAAAAACACAAAGAAACAACCTAAAAACATACCTTGTTCAAAAGCCTTATCTTGGGACTGCATTATAAGCCTTTGTTGATCATTTTGGTTTCTTGGAGACATAGATAGAGGATCTTTTTCTTCACCAATGTTGGTATCAAAATTTCTGTTATCTTGCCCAAGACTATTGAAAAAACCACCATTTTGTGAATTAGATCCTGAAGTATTTGATAAAGGGCTTGTGTAGACATTAGAAGAGTTAGCATTATTCCACAAAGGGGACAAATTATTCTGGGCCGTGATGTTGACTTGCATTCCTGGTCTAGATTGTGATGGTGGAGAACCAATATTGACATGAGGAGAAGATTGACAAGGAGGCGCCAATAGTTGCTGGTTTGGAATGGATGCTGGGTGAATTGCTGTTCCAAGAGGTGATGGGCTGGAGTGTACTGCATTATGGGAGGGGTAATTATATGATCCAGAAGGGGACAGTCCATTGAATTTAGAAGAGTGCAAATGGTTGTTGCCCCAATGGTTTCTCTGTTGCTGATCAAACACATTGGGATTTACATGTAAGATTGCTTTCAACAATTCGGGAGTAGCTTGCTGTGGACCAGGGCTAACAGCATTTTGTATGCTTTCTTCCTTGAGATCTCTGTAAGTATAAAAAAGGGTCATATTATTTGTATTTTGTTCCTTCTGTTACATAAAATAATATATATCAGTAATTGTTACATTAAAAATTCTTACATGTGCTGTACTGAAGTTTGCATAAGAGATTGTAACAATAATGATACTAAGTTCTCATCTTGAGTTGCAAGTAATATGGCTGCTTCTTCAGCAACACGTGGATGGAACAGCTGTGATTTGTTGTTTAATGTTGATGGTAAAGGCGTAGGGAGTGGTAACACTGGTAGGACTGAAAGCAGATAGAAAATAAAAACTTAGCTATACAAGGACAGTTTAATGTAGGGTCTGTTTATTAAGAACATATTAGCAATTGGATCTAAAAATTCTGATGGATTTTATTGAAATGCTTAATATTGTACTCAATTACTATAAAGATGACAGAATAAAAGAATTATAATAGTACAGGATAAAATTCTGAAGCTTTTGGCGGGAAGTCAAGAGGGTTTAGTTGGGGTATGCTTTATTTCGTAAATTGATGCCATTTTTTATGTGAAATTGGTGTAGTTTGGTGTTAAAAATGCTTATGCATATGAACAATACATTCTACCGTTACAAAACTGTAACATGGGCAGTTGGCTATGTTATTTCCAGCTTTGAAAAGGATATTTAATGTAAGTACTAAGCACAAATATCTCGTGCTACAACTACATCCTCAAGTAAGATGGACGTCAGGCAGTGGTCGGTTGTAAAACTTTTCTACTGCAGTCCGTTTACGTCAAGTAGCAACTGATCATAGAACTATAGCCAAATTGTTTAAACTGTTCTGGCTATTTCTTATGGTCCACATCCTTGGGTGACCATTGACATATATTTGGAGTTTTTCTTTCATTTGGCTTTCATTTGGTCCATTAAAAATAGTGTTTCACTACGCTCAACTTCATGTTACACAATGTAAATTAGTATAATATGAACTCAATAGAATAGTATTTATTGAACTCCATGAAACAAAATAGCAGATAACATTTTTAAACAAAATTTAAGCTTTAGAAAAGCTTAGTATAACTGTTATGAGAGTAGGTAGGGCAGATGCATAAGGCTCCTCACCAATAATGTTGTTTTCAACAGAACATTGTACATAAGAAAATGATTGTTGAGGTTATATATATTAACTATCATAAATAGACACTAAACAAAAAGAAATCAAATTGTCATATCTATTTCAACATGATTTCAGATTTATTAATGCAGAAAAACTAATATAAAATCGCCATTTGACTCCATCGCCAATTCCCATAGGAAATGTTTAATTTAATGTTTAGAAAAAGTGTCTGATTTGACTTGTTCTCATATCACAACATTTAACCCGTCAACAACCGCAATTTTGCAAACCCATTGTTATTGATTGTTCTCTCGGTCGGATCCGACCATCTGGAAGCTGACGGGTTAATATGAGATCCCAAATGGAAAAATTTGATAAAACAAAACTACATGCATATAAATGGAATAAATTTATTTGCATTAGTTGCTGCCCCTGAAGAACTCTTGTTGCATCTCATGCTGTATTAGAATTATTAAAAGTTGAATCTATTTCTATTGAATTAAATTTTTATGTTTTAAAGCAGTGTTTATTGCATGTGTATTGTATGAATTTTTCCCCAGCAGGGTGATTATCACCAAAAACATCTGATAAACATGTTTCGTTTAAAACAGACCTGTATGTTTTAGTTACAAAAATTTGTAAATATAAATTGATTAACAGAATTATTTATAAGTTTCAACATGACAGGAAGTATACAAACGAGTGTCTGCAATATTTCAATCTCTTTCAGGTAGAAATGAAAATTTTTTATACTTTACTAACAACTTTAATTTCTTAACCCATCTAACGTCCCAGAGCCTAACTGAGGCGCTAACGCAAAAGCGCGGGTAATGTCCCATGTCCTCAGTTAGGCTCTAACGCGGTCTATGGTTTTTGTCATTTATTATAGAGAGCTTAAAACCGATTAGTGCTGCCAAAAAAATATCACAGCCAATAATAACTATCGCTCTTTGACATCGTATTTTTTAAACAATGAACACGCATAATTTAGTGTCAATAAAAAAAGAATTCTGACTGAAGTAAAAAGCCCGCCATTACAGATTTGAATTGATTTGATTTATGCTATGTACGTGAGAGGAAAAAATGTTCAAATCTAAGCGAAGGTAAGTGTTTGTTTTATGTTTTATATATCAAATTAAAGCTGGTTGAGTAAACAATCTGTTTAACTTAACTTGTTTAAGCCGATATTTAATTTTGAGGTCGAAAAAGCAACATAAATTTCATGACGAATTATGTTGCTAAGATCGTCAAGATTTCCTGATATGTAATTAATCTAAATGTGTTCGAATCTAGATATGTTTGTTGCTTATATACTTGGGAATCCTTATTTGTTATTCATTTTGATCTAATCATGTATGTTATAATTTTGAGGTCGAAAAAGCAACATAAATTTCATGACGAATTATGTTGCTAAGATCGTCAAGATTTCCTGATATGTAATTAATCTAAATGTGTTCGAATCTAGATATGTTTGTTGCTTATATACTTGGGAATCCTTATTTGTTATTCATTTTGATCTAATCATGTATGTTATAACCAAATTCATAGTTATTGTGTGCCGCCAAAAGTATTTGACCTTGCCAATCTCATCTTGCCATACAAAAGTAGACTCAATCTCTTAGTCATAAAACAAAAAGTCGAATGGCGCCGGTGCGGCGGCCGCATTGGTCCGCTAGTACGTATAGTTTGTGACCAAGGTCGACACGTCATGTCAAGTACAGTTGACAACAAAAGTTTTTATGAAAGTAATCATGAATAATGTCTATTTTTTAGGTTTTTATTTTTTATGGTTCTCTATCTAATATACGAAAACTTTTATGCATTAGTATATATATACCTATATATATGTATGCATACAATTAGGATCTCTGAAACGGCTCCAACGATTTCGATGAAAATTGGTATGAAAGAAATGTATGTATAAATATTGATCTAGCTATGTCACAAGAAAAAGAAACTACATTTATTTAAAAAAAAAAACAAGCACCTTTTGGTGATTTTCATCGAGCGAAGCTCGTTCGCTCAGGTACTGTTCATAATAAGATAAAAGGTATAACATGATGTAGTAACAGTACCTACAGGTCTCTAAATCATTACCCAAAGAACAAAAACCTTTACAAAAAAAATGGCCTCCCATATATGGAGAATAAATATAGTGAATCCAAAAATTAAAATATTGTAATATTGAGATATACATATTTACCATGTGGAAGGGACATATCCGTAATAAATCGAATCATGGTCTATACTAGATCACTATAGTATAATTGCTCCTGTTCCCTACTAAAACTGTATATAAATAAGACAACATTGTTTCAGACTTCAGAATATTAAATCAGTAAAATATATTTTAAAATAATGAAGAATCTACAAAAAGAAAAGAAAATAAATTATATCAATATTTATATATGTTGTATATATACTTACCTACAATATTATTTATTTTAATATTATTCAAAAAAATGAAAGCTATCAACACTTTTATGCGAACTGTACTGTGTTACGTCACAGGACTCGCGCGTGGTGCCGGCGCTACGTGACGACAGTTCGTGCGTACACGGAAAGATGATAATGGAGCGCTAACTGCGCTTCGTGAAATATGTAAAAATGTTAGGTGATCTAAAGTGCTGTGGAAGTAAAATTGGATTCATTCGACGCGTAATTTAATAAGCTTGATGATAATGTGTGATACATAAAATGAGTGTCTGTGCATTTAGTGTAATCAGTGAGTGAATTGTGAATGGCGGCAGAAAAATCTCGATGATTTACCATTATTTCGGGATCATGGATAGATAAAGGTAATAAATACATTTACGTATAATATCTTCTTGTTAGAAATTTAATCAGAATGCCAACAAAAAATAACTCATTCAATATAATTATATGGTGTAGGTACAAATTCGGTTTTTCTGGTGAAAGTCGGAAAAAATTACAATGTATGGGGACATTTTCCGTATGGCGTGTTGGGGCAGGGGGGACACGCAATGGGTTAACTTCAAAAACTATGTGGAATAAAACAATCTAAAAGATAAATTAAGAAGTAGGAAGTGAGAGCAAAGAATACTTACGGTCTGTCAAACTGGCGACACCTGCTAATGTAGTAACAGGGACACTTGGAATATCCCTCTCATTCATCTTGGTGTATTAAATGTACTTATTTATCGTTTTTTATTTTTCCACGTCCACTATCACTCGCCTAAAATAAAAGAAAGTATTTGCTGCTGTACTGAAACACACAACGTTTGAAGTTGTTTGCGTAGTCGCCGTTTCCATTTTCATATTACTTTCCCCATGTATTGCACTTGACACAACGTCTACTTGGTTATAATTTTTGGTGATTTATCGTAATATTGTTTAATTCACTGATAAATATATTATAATTTTATGGATTGTTGTGAAAATGGGGCAGCCGTCAATTTGATGCTTTGTTGTGCGTTGTGCATCAAAACGAAGGTCAGCGCATCTAACGACACTCCCACTGCTTTATATAGAAAAGAAGTTAGCGTATACGAAAACTGTATTCCTTTAGATTTTATTTCGAAATACTCACTGAAACATTGTGATATCTATTTAATTTTATATAACCAGGACAATTCAAACATAATTCCAACATTTAGGTAATCAAGGAATTGTAATCGAGTGTTGCCAAATATTATTTCAATATTCTTACCACATGAATTCCTACCAAAATATGGGCGAGGGCGATCGTCCATGTCCGGAAAATCGTCCGTTCCGTTGTTGAATCTCACATTATGTTTCCGAAAGCACGGAAAATTCACTCCACGAGCGAGTCGACTCCACGCTGATCACGTACGTCCAAAATATTGAGATACTGATTTTTTCAGATCGATCTGAGATAACGATGTATAGAGCGTTCTGATTCCGATGCCGATAAACACAGACTAGGAAGCAGATATCATACTAGCCGATAAATCCGATAATACTGTTATTAAATATTGTGATTTTATAGTTTAGGTATTGGTACTTCTTGGTTTAGCTAGATAAACCTATAGATGAATATTTTAAAAAGAAGTTGCTTTTGCTCGACACTTTTACATTACTTTTCAAAGAGTATTCAAATACTACGTAAGATTACTTTTATCTGTCTTGTAGTTCTAATCCTTGGACATACTATATAATTTGTGGTTCTAATCCGTTCTAATAAATAATTTTAATTCAAGTATGTAAGGATTTTATTTCAGTATTTTTAACATGGTAGCAGAGCGTGAAGAGCGGAAGAGCTGCCGAGACAATTGATAGGATTGATTTAAAGAAATTATCTAAAAATTTTCCTTTCGAGAAGAAAACAATTGACAACATATCAGGGACCGGAACCCTTAGGTCAGAAAAATGGAAGGTAAGGATGATTTTAAGATACCAATTTTTGAAGGCACTGATTATGAGAAATGGAAGTTCCGTTTGATATTATTACTAAAATTGAAAAACTGTAAAAAAGTTATAGAACAGGAGGAGAAAGATAAAGAAATAGATAAAAAATATTGGAAAAAAATTGATTTAAAAGCTCAGAACTACATAGTTAATAGCATTGGAAACCCGCAAATCGATATCGTAATATCTGAGGATAGTGCTTATAAGATGATTAAGAAACTTGATGATTTATTTATTGTAAAAGGATGTGCGAACAAGTTATTATTAAAAAGGAAGTTACTCGGATTGAAATTTGATGAAAGAGTCTCCCCATTAGATTTTTTCCAAAATTTTGAGAAACAAATAAATGATTTAAAGGGAGCAAGAGAAATAGTTAGTGAAGAGGATAGATTGAATTACTTATTATTAACATTACCATCCAAATTTGAATATCTTATTAATATTGTTAATGCAATGCCGAAAGAGAAACAAACAGTTAAATATGTAAAGTCAAATATAATTTTAGATTTCAAGAAAAATGAATCCAGAAATAGTGTAGAGACAGAACACAGTTTTGGTAGTACCAGTGGTAATAACAGTCGTAATGACAACTGCTATGTTTGTAACCAAAGAGGTCATGTTAAGAAGAATTGTCCAAAATTTAGAAATAGAGGTGGATATAACAAGTATCACCGTGGTAACCGAGGAAGAGAACGAAACTACAGAAAAAATTATAGCAATGCATTTAATGTTGAGGTAATGACAGTTGGGACAGAACAGTCAAATAAAGCAGGAACCATAGATTGGCTGTTAGACAGTGGGTGCAGCGATCACATTGTCAACGATGTTAAATATTTTTCTGAATATGAAACGCTCAAGAATCCAATAAATATAAAGGTTGGAGATGGTTTTTGTCTTAAAGCTGACAAGATTGGTAAAGTAAGGATGTTTTGTAACCTAGGATTTAAATCTACAAAAATTGATATAGATAATGTTTACCTTGTTACAAATATGAAAAAGAATTTACTCAGCGTTTCTAGTATTGTCAACAAAGGAAATATGGTAAAGTTTGATCGTAATAATGCTAAAATATACAATGTTCAAGGAAGGTTAATAGCTATAGCCAAAAAGGATAACAAATTGTTTGAAATATCAGGTAAGATCTTTTATAATAGAAAAAGTGTAGCATATCAAAGTGATAAAGTAATGTCAATTAAAGAAAAATGGCACCGTATTTTAGGACATCCTAATTTTTATAAACTTAAAGAGATGTGTCGTAATAAAGTTTTAGATGGTTTACCTGACACTTTAGAAGGGTATATGCATTGTGAAATTTGTTTAAAAAATAAGATGAGTAATTTACCGTTCGTAAATAACAGACGACGCGCCACACAACACAACCTTGTGAAATAATTCATACGGATGTAAATGGACCCATGCAAACAATAGGATACAAGGGTCAAAGATATTTTGTTTCATTTATTGATGATTTTAGTCGACATGCATATGTTTGTGTTATTAGAAATAAAAGTGATGTGTTTGAATGCTTTAGGACATATGTTGATTTAGTGCAAACACAGACTGGTAAGAAAGTAAAGGAAGTAAGGTGTGACAACGGTCGTGAGTACATAAATAGAAATTTCTATGAATTTGTAAAGCAGAAAGGATTTTTTATTAAACCTGCACCAGCGTACACACATGAATTAAACGGAGTAGCGGAACGCTATAATAGGTCAATTATGGACAGAGCTAGATAATAATAATAATAATAATTTCTTTATTCATCTTACACAATTAATACAGTTTTCCTTAAATCTAAAGAACAGTTTTCCTAAGCTAGAAATTGTGAGAGAATGGTGTCTGAAGTAGGTCTCAGAAGAAACCTGTAATACAGATCACCATGGATAACACAAGGTTCGAGTAGAAAACATTTAGAGAATAGACAATGTGATAATGTGCCGGGAGATGATAATAATAAAATATAACTTCTAACATATAATACGATAAACAAAAGATGTTTTAACTTAGTTACAAACTCGATATAAAGGTATTTGTGTGTATGCGGAGTGATGTATGTGAGTGCGTTTTTCGAGAGAGTAGTGGTGAAAGTTTAAATGTTGGATGAATATGATGAATGAATGAATGAATGAGTAAATATATAGATAAAAGTAAATGAATACCTATATGTTTCCACATTTGCTCTTAGAAATATGAAAGAAATCAGAATCAGGGTGTTCCTATTCAGAATTAAAAGTGAAGTGAATAAATACAGATAAATACATTTAAATCAGTGTACTATTTTAATAGTGTAAGAAGCTTTTCAGTATCATCATAGTTTAATGTTTTTAGATAGTCAGAGACTGTAAAGAAAGAAAGAAAGAAAAATTGTTTATTTGGTAGCACACTTATAAAACTTAACAATTTGTTTGGCTGCATGAATACAAGTATGTACCAAAACGGCCAAGCTCAGCATGTGTCGTGGACCGTGGTACGAGCCACGACGCTGGTCTTCCGCGGAAGCCGAAAAAAAATAATAATATAAATATCAATAAATTAGAATTAAAATACATGAAATTGCGACAACAAAATAAATTACAAAATAAATTACAGAATAAAGTATATGAATTTAAATAATATTAAAATTTGAACATAGATTACAATATTTATAACATTAAACTTATGAATATTTTATAATTACACTTATTGACCTACTTGTACAATAAATAGATAATGCTACAATTATTGACCCTTTTGAGTTCGTAAAATTCTCTCTTTGAGTTTATATTTAAAAGATTTAACAGAAATCGAATTCCTAATCGGCGGAGGGATGTTGTTCCAGCATCTAGTAGCAGCATATCTAAAGCTGCCTCGAAAAGCAGCGGTCTTGTGTCTGGGGCACATAAGGCGATCTGGTACTCTTGCACGATTAGTAAACTGCAATTTATTGTACAAATAAGACGGACTTTTGTTTTTAATTACACCGAACAGAAGTACTGCAAAGTGAAGTGTACGCCGAGAATTCATGTTCATGAGCTCGTTCCTGTTCAGATAAGGAGTGATGTGTGCTCTACGAGGAATGGGGAAGCAAAATCTGGCACATGAGTTTTGCACACGTTGTATAAGTTTTTGAGTGCGCACCAACAAGCAGTTTCCCATTACTACATCGGCATAATTAAGTTTAGACAAAACAAGTGCTTCACATAAGTACATTCGTGATTCCACATTTAAGTAATCTCGTATCTGGTACAAGACTTTCAACCTATAGTAACAATTTTTGACTACTTCACGGACATGTTTTTCAAACTTAAGGTCACTGTCCATAGTTACACCTAAATTTTTTGCTTCCGTTACTTGGTCAATATGAGTGTCTTTTAATTTAAGACTTGGTGTGTGAGATAAAGTATAAGATATTTGAGCCCTTGTACCCAACACGAGAAACTTTGTTTTATTTGGATTTAAGACTAGCCCATTAGCATCCGACCACTCAGCCACCCGTTCCAAATCCTCATTGATTCTCTCGACTGCAGAGCAAGTGTCGTTGGGCTTAAAACTCTGGTAAATTTGCAAATCATCCGCATATAGATGATGTTCACTATTGTTTATGAAGTCTGGTAAGTCTGCCGTATACAATATGAAAAGTATTGGCCCCAATATAGACCCCTGTGGTACACCCCTGACCACTGAAAGATCCTCAGAGAATCGTTTAGTGCCGTCACTGTAAGTAACTTCAACCTTCTGACATCGACCAGAAAGATAGCTACGAAACCATTTCACAGTGGCACCATCAAAACCATAAAACACGAGTCTAGCGAGAAGTAACGTATGATTAATAGTGTCAAAAGCACATGAGTAATCCAGTAAAACGAGAATAGAAGCTTCACCTACATCCCTTCCAGCTAATATGTCATCTACTACATTCAGGAGTGCCGTGGCCGTGCTTCTTCCTGCTCGAAACCCACTCTGCTTGGAAGGCAGTATATCGTTAGCTATTAAATATTTTACTAATTGTATGCACACAATTTTTTCTAATATTTTAGATAGATATGGTAAAATACTGACTGGTCTGAGATCTTTAAATTCTTTAGGGTTGGTTATTTTTGGCAAAGGTCGAACTATAGCTTTTTTCCATAGATCTGGAAACTCACCACTCTCAATAGACTTATTTACTAAAGCTGTAATAACAGGAAGTGTACGCGGCAGTGTGAGTAAAATCATATCCGACGATATACCATCAACACCCTGGGCGTTAGTTGTAATTTGTTTTATAATATTAAATACTGTTTCTTCATCAACTGGTTGAAGACTAAATGTAGAATGACAAAATCTATTGAAACAAAAATTCATTAAATGTGGTATATCTATAGAAAAATTTCCCGGGACTTCCAGGAAATGCTTGTTAATAGCATCAGGATCATTGATATTATCAGGTAAGTCAGATTGCTGTCTTTTAAAATCAACTTGTTGTTTAATATTTTTCCAAAGCACTCGCGAGTTCTTTAAATTTTTGTCAATTTTATGACGGAAGAAAGCTGCTTTTTCATTGTATATAGCCACATTTACAATTTTTTTAAGTTCCTTGTACGTCTCTTTATCTTTATTAGAATTAGTATTACGACTCCTAGAGTGTGCTTCATCTCTTAGTCGCATCATGTCCTTTATGGTTTGCGTAATCCAAGGGTAACTCTGCTTTTTAACGTAGGATGTTTTGATAGGAGCATGGTGGTCAAACAAAACATGTATTTGTTCATTAAAAGCAGCAACCGAATCATTAAGGTTGTCGCAAAGCAAATCCTCCCACAAAATTAAATTTACATCACGATTAAACTCATCAATGTCTATGTCCTTTAGAGGTCTATATGTGATCCAATGAGGCTTTGCTTTAGGTTGCTTTATATTAAGCTCAAATGATATAAATGCGTGATGGCTTAAATCCGGTATATAGTCTACAACAAGGTTTATAATCTTCGCACTACTACAAACAACATCTATTAAGGTGGCCGAATGGTCAGTGAAATGAGTTGCATCTTTAACATATTGATTAAGACTCATACAATCAAGGAAGCTCAAAAGTTTGATGGATTCACTTTGATTAGGCTTTAAAAGATCCATGTTAAAATCACCAACCAAAACTACATGATCATATGACGAGAAATAAGACACAGATTCCGTAATTGCATCAATAAAAGTGTCGGCACTTATCCACTGTGGCCTATAGGCAGTCCCAATAGCAATTTTTTGGCCACTAATTTTTATACTAAGCCACATCTGATCGACATGCGGAGTTGGTGGATGTTCCAGGATTTGTGCACGGATTTCGCGTCTTATGTAAAATCCAACTCCGCCTCCACGTTTCCGCGGAGCATTCAATGATCGCGCTGAGTGACGCAGCCTGAAACCAGGTAATGAGGGAGCACGAGCATCCTCGCCCTCATACAGCCACGTCTCATTAATAGCCATAATGTCCACCGCGTGGCGCTCCATTGCAACTCTAAACTCATCATGACGACGGCGATTACCAAGGGACCCCGGATTCAAAAGACCTAATGTTAAGTTTTTTTGTCGAATGAATCTTATTGCAAAATTATAAGAAATTTCTATATAATAACAATTAATTAAATAAAATTTCAAAACAGTTAAATGGCGCCTCTCTATTTTATAAATGTCAGCAATAAATTGTATGTGATATAAAAATGAAAAACTAGAGATAGACGACATGTATGAATAATAATTGATAAAAACATTGCAAAATAATTTAATACACGATAAATAATTCCTTAACAATCTGCACAATTTCACCACAAAGTTGTATTCTGGTGAAAACAAATACAAAAATAATAAACATATATATTTATACAGGCAATTATTTAAAATCAAACTATAATATCCTATAAAATAACAATTAAAAAATATTAGAACGTTATTGCACATTACTCGGTTCAGAGCCAACAACATTCTCATCCCCAAAAACCTTTTTAATATCAACATCAGATCGGACCCGAACACAAGGTTTTCCTTGTTCTTTCCTAACAAATATTTTCCCTTCCCGGGTCCACACGAACCTCCAATGAAAACGCTTAGCCGCTTCACGAACCTTTTGAAATAACTGCCTATTATGCTTCGTGAGCCTTTCGTTAAGGTAAAACGGGCGATGTGGCCCTGGGGCCATTCCCTCAGTGGTAGTACCGCGCCGCACGCGTGCAGCACTGATCATAGCGTCCCGAGTGGTTCGACGAGCCAGCCGTACCACGAGAACACGGGGGCGCTGGGGCGCCGGGCTCGAGGTGCCTTCCACTGCCACCGGCGACGGCCCTACACGCCGGGCGTTGACAACATCGTGCTCTTTTAACTCCACTCCAAGTTTCTTGGCGACTGCTAAAATCACATGTGTCGTGTTTTCATTTTTTGTTTCAGGGAAACTCGCAATCTCGATGTCGTTTCCAAGTGATTCTTGCTCTCGGTCCTGTATTTCCATTTTTAATTGAGATACTGTCTCCTCTAACGTTTTTATTTTTCCATTTTCTAATTCACCCATCCTGCTCTCCACTGAATCCATACGAGCATTGATCCTATCCATTCGGTTGTTCACTGCTTCGGTAAGCGTTGTCATCCTATCACACAACCTACTTAACTCCAGGCGCATCGCCCGCATCTCCCCAGCAACATCCACAGCATGTGGCTCAGGTAAGCCTTCAAATTCAGTGTCGATTGAATCATCGACTGATACTATGGATTCAGGTAGCTTTGAAGATTTAGTTCTAAAAGTGACAAATTGGCTGTCGTTGATAGGACTCACAGAACCAGATGCGCTGTCACTAGATTTGCAGGTAACTGGATTTGCACGAACAGGTGTATTTAGGTTACCTTGCTTGGGTACCTTACTTAGGCATTCAGGGCACCTCCAAGTAAGCTTGCGTTCAGTATTCCCAGCGTAAAAGGAGCGGAAGCGCTGACTAGACATGTTCAGACATAATATATCATAAGCAGATTTACACGTAGAGCAACGTAGGTATTCTTTCTTCAATAAAGGGCCTGTACATGCTGCACAGTGCTCCGAAACCACAGGCTTTGACGAATTCATTTTTTTTAAAATGCAGGCAGTAATGACCTCTATGAGCAACTTGAAGAAACAGGGAAAATCACGTCGATCGAAGGGCTGAATCTTAGTAGTATTGTAGTAGAATTGGAGACGGCGCGGCGGTAAGTCTCGGAGTTCTTTCTTAGCGCGCTACGCCCTCTATCGCTGAGAGGCGAACGTATTAAAAGGGTTCACAAGCGAATGAACCGTTGGGCCGTTGTTTGGTTTCTTAGACGAATTGTAGATGGCAGTAAATATAAAGTTCTGTCTCAGCGTGCACTGCCCTCTATCGATGAGAGGCAAACATTAAACAAGTCCACGAACGACTATATCGATGGGGCAATGCTTAGTTCCTTAGTAGAACTGTAGATGGCGGTAAATATCACGATTCTTTCTTAGCTCGCAGCGCTTTCTATTACCGAGAGGCGAAAGTAAAGAAGTCCACAAACGAATGTAAACAACAGGTACGTTACTATTGCAAATTCAAAATTAATCACTATTTCACTTAATTTATAAATGTTTATTTAGCTTATCAGTCAACAAACCGCGCACAGATATTGTAGGTGTAATATTTCAGTTCCATATGTCTAGGTACTCACAGATTTTAGAGTTTTTGACCACAGCTATTAATATCCAGATATCACTTCAACATGTACTCTTTTTGTGGTAATAACACTGTGTGGTAAACCGTCGCTCCGTACGCGAGTCCCGAGGACGCGTGCCCGAGCGTTACCGAAGCCATGCCGTCTCGCTCACACCGGTGGCGTGAGGATAACATTCATTTCGCGGCTCAGCCGATCCCTCAACCGCGGCGCCTCCGCCGCCGGCAGTTAGAGTTAGTTCGCCGACCGACTGCTATGACGATTGACGCGCTCGCGTCTTTTGCCGTTCCCGCTAAATCCTGTGCCGCGTATCGTATCTAGCTCAATAATTAGTTTAGGCAAACCAACCCATTGTTTCCATTTGTTTTCTTTGTGAAAAGTGTTACCTACGCCGAATAAACGTTAGTTGCGTACAATACCAAGGATTTTCTCTATACAAGCCCTGAACAACCACCATATATGGCCCCCAACGTGTCTATTGAGCAGATTTCAGTGTAGTGCTAGTGCGTAACAAAGTGTTAACGTGATGATCACTAGGAGTCGCGCTGCAAGTCCTCGCAGGGAAGATACCTCGACGGTATTAACAAACCCCTCGCGCTCGCGACCGACATCGCCGCACCTACAAAATGGCGCCGACACCATTTCGTTTTCGCCGCTTTCCGCAGGAATGGACGCGAACGCCACGTTTTCAGGAGAAAACGTGGCTTCCATCATCGCGTCCCTCCAGCGCTCCCAAACAGAAGCATTTAGGGAGTTGCTTCTCTCGATGACGCAGGCGAACTCCTCGGTAGCCTCGGACGACCAATCTACACTAGCGCGCTGCAAGGCCACCTTTAGCGGGAAGCCGAAGGAGTCAGTGGAGGCGTTCTGCGACGCGATCGAAGCATACCGTGACTGCGCACACGTCACGGACGAGAACGTCGTTCGTGGCCTGTCCTTCCTTTTTAAAGAAGAAGCCGCCACGTGGTGGCAGGGAATTAAAGACAATGTCACCACTTGGCAACAAGCCAAAGAAAATCTAATAAGTGCATTTGGTGACCGACGGCCACCGCATCGAATTTACATAGAAATTTTCTCAGCGCCTCAACAGCAAGAAAATACCGATATCTTCGTGGCGCGTGTCCGTGCCCTACTTGCCCGGCTTCCAAAAGGAGATCTAGCAATTTCAGCGCAGTTAGATATGACGTACGGTTTACTCAGCAGTCGAATCAGGAAAAGACTAAGAAGGGAAGAATTTACGACCTTTTCAGACCTGCTGCGTTTGGCACGGACCGTCGAAGATTCATTCGACGAAGAACAAAGACAGAACGTAAAAGTAAAGGTTTCCGTCACGCCGCCCGTTTCCCACGCGCCGCCCAGTGTCCGGACACCGACCTCTGATGGCCAGTACCCGAGACCGCGCGCAGCTGCCGGTGCGAACGCGGCACCGGCTACCGCGGTCACGTTTGCACCCGCGCGCCCCGCTGCGTTTCAACCAGCCGAGGTCGCGCCGCCACCAGCCGCTGCGAGTGGTACGTCGTCGAAGAAAAGCCGCCCTTCCTGTGTCTACTGCAAGCGGTTTGGACATACGAGAGACCAGTGCCGTAAGTTGCAGAACCAGCAAGGTGAGTCACAAACTTTTAGTAACTCTGCGGAAGTGCGTTCTAATAATAATAGTGCGGGTGATAAATTCAGTGATAAAAATCCATCATTTTACTCTGTCGAATCTCGTAACGTCCGTAAACAAAGTTCAGTGACCCCGTGTTTTTCATCGAAGAACTCTAAGTACTCTAACGTAGTAAATAGTGTTGGGAAAAGTCCTACTATTGTTTCTTTGCCATTTTCGAATAATGTTTGTAATAAGAATAATAATTCAATTCTTTTCGTTAATGCACGGCATAGTGTAGTGCCCAATGTTTTTGTACAAGACAGTAGTGATGTACCTAATGTTTCTATGCAAAATAGTAGTGATGTACACATTCCTTTTTTACAAACCACTAGTGATGTGCCTAATTTTTTTACGCAAAACAGTAGTGATGTTCCCATATCCTTTATTCGAACCACTAGTGATGTACCTACTCTTTCTATACAAAACTCGTGTGAACATTGTATATATAGCGGAGATGATGTAACACGCGGTACGGATTTTACGGGACGCGCTGTTTGTCGCGATTTAAGGCCTATTTTTAATATTCAAATTTTAGGTTTTTATGGTACCGCGTTGATAGATACGGCCGCTAAAAATTGTATTGCGGGTCATTCACTCTATTCCCTCCTCCTACGTCAGGGACATCCCTTTCGCTCCTCGACCCGAGATATTAAGCTCGCTGACGGAGTAGTACGTACTATGGACGTTCTCACGACCACATTGGATGTGTGCCTGGAAACTAAAACTATCACCATCCCATTTTTAATTTTTCCGGACTCTATTAACAACGAAACGTTATTAGGAATTGACTTTATAACAGCAGCTGGAATAGTTATAGATTTTCATAGGGAAAAATGGTTTTTCAGTGAGGGTACGGAAAAGTATAATCTTTGCTTCGAGCCTACTTCACGCCATGTGTTATGCGCATCTACGGATGTACTCCGAGCTGATGAAGGTACTCACCTTAACCAAGCGGAACGACAGGCTCTTGCTAATGTCATCACAAGGCACGAACGCGTGTTTAAAGCAGGGGGAGGCCCTACTCCATACGCGGAACACCGTATCGAAACGGGCGAACATCCACCTATTGCAGTGCCACCTTACCGCCTCAATCCAGCGAAAAAGGAGCTGATGAAAACCGAAATTGAGAAGATGTTGCAGGATGATATTATAGAGGAGTGTGAATCGGCTTGGTCTTCACCAGCGCTGATGGTGCCGAAGTCTAACGGAAGTATTCGTTTTTGCGTAGACTACAGGCGCCTTAACGCCATCACCAAAGCTGACACTTACCCAATGCCACGCATTGACGAGTTACTTCAGAGTACGAAGCGGGACTGTTACATGAGCACCTTGGACCTTCGTTCTTCTTACTGGCAGCTCAAGGTCAAGGAAGCTGACAGAGACAAAACATCGTTTTCTTGTGCCCTAGGTACCTTTCGTTTCAAAAGGATGCCCTTTGGCCTCCGTAATGCGCCGGCTACGTTCCAGAGGCTCATAGACCGTTTTCGTTCGTGCTCTGCTCTAAAAGACGTTACTATTCTAGCATATTTAGATGACTTGTTAATAATTTCTGAAGGCTACCAGCGCCATCTAGAGGACCTTGATGCAGTTTTTAAACGCCTGGCTGAATTTAACCTCCACGTCAACAGGGAGAAGTGCTTTTTCGCTCGGGAGAGCGTTAAATATCTTGGCCATGTAATAACCCAAGAAGGGGTATCCACCGACCCAGACAAGGTGAGTGCTGTACTCGAGATGAAGGAGCCAGGTAACTTAAAGCACCTAAGAACCTTTTTACAGACATGTTCTTGGTTCAGGAAATTCATACCCAATTTCTCTAAGGTCGCTGAACCATTGACACGTCTGACCAGAAAGAACCAAGCATGGACTTGGGGCTCGGACCAGATCGAAGCATTTAGGGAATTGAAAAGCTTGCTTACAACAGCTCCCATATTGGTACAAGCCGATTTCAATCGTCCATTTATCCTGCGCACGGACGCAAGCAACTACGCTCTTGGCGCAGTGCTATTGCAAGGAGATGGCAACCAGGAGAGACCTATCGAGTACGCTAGCCGACTTCTCAACGCGGCTGAGCGTAACTATTCCACCACAGAACGCGAAGCACTAGCAGTTGTGTGGGCTGTCGAGCGCTTTAGACCATATCTTGATGGACAAGAAGTGATCGTCGGCAGTGACCACCAACCTCTTCGCTGGCTGCTGTCACTTAAATCTCCCGCAGGTAGACTGGTGAGGTGGGCATTGAAACTTCAGGAGTTTAACATCAAATTTGAGTATACACCCGGGAAGGCCAATGTTGTGGCGGACACACTAAGCAGACCGGTTTGTACTAACGAATCTCGTGAAGACTGTGGCGTTTGTTCTGTCATATGCGATTTACCAACGAAAACTCCTAGTCAACTTCGCTCAGAACAGACTGCAGATCCTGAAGTGGAAAAGGTTATTAAAGAACTCGAAGGATCGGATGATGTCGCAGCCCAGAGGTGGTCAGAAAGAGGCTATCTAATGGACCAAGGTGTTTTATATCGTTTTAATCCCGATTCTGACAACGAATCTCCTCAACTAGTCGTCCCTGCTGGCCAAATCCCAAACATTCTTAAGGAACTACATGACTCTCCAACAGCCGGCCACCCAGGTATCGATAGAACGTATCAGAAGGTAGCACAGCTTTATTATTTCACTGGCATGCGGAGAATAATCACTGATTATATCAAAGCCTGCATCCAGTGCCAACGCTATAAGGCAACCAACACCAAACCACCGGGTTTACTCCAAACTCCTGTGATGAATCAACGTAACGAAGTGTTGGCGATTGACTTATTTGGCCCGTTACCGGAAGGAGACCAGGGGGAGCGGTGGATTTTGTTAGTTGAAGATACTGCGACTAGGTGGACAGAATTATTTGCTCTTAAGGAGGCAACCGCAAAAAACTGTGCTCATATTCTAGTCGAAGAGTATTTTATGAGGTTTGGATTACCTCGAAGAATTATTTCAGACAACGGTGTCCAATTCGTTTCAGGAGTCATGCGACAATGTATGTCAATCCTAGATATAAAACAAAATTTTATACCTCTTTATCACCCGGAAGCGAATCCCGCAGAAAGGAAGAATCGCGACCTAAAGGTACTGTTATCACAGCTGGTGGAAGAGAATCACACTACATGGCCCAGCAAACTGCCAGTAATTCGCTATTCACTGAACAGTGCTAAGTGTCGTACTACAGGGAAGTCACCTTCATACCTAATGTTCGGCAGAGAGATGAGGTCGCCTGTAGAAGTCATACATGACTCTCGTTCTATTTTGGGAAAAGATAATTTTATACCTCAAATCACGCCTTATCTTAGGGACTTCGTAACTTCGCTGTCAGGAATACGAGAAAGGGTGGAAAAGTCCCAAGATAAAGCAAAAGAATATGCAGACCAGTCTCGTCAACCTGCTGAAATGTTTCAAGAAGGAGATCTTGTTTTATTAAAATCTCATGTTCTGAGCAACAGATCAAAAGATTTGACCTCAAAATTTGTTCCTAAACGCGATGGCCCATACCGTGTAGCAAAAAGGGTAACTCCTACGACCTACACCATCTCACCAGTTGACCAACCAGAAAATATCTTGGGCAAATACCATGTTCAAGATCTGACTCGTTTTCTAAGGAACGATGAAACGTTGCCTAAGCCTATAATTCCAAAAAGGAAACGTGGTCGACCGATAAGAGAAGTTGAGGTCCATGTCCAGGAGCGAGGGCGTTCTCCAGGACGTGAGGGGGAGTGTGTGGTAAACCGTCGCTCCGTACGCGAGTCCCGAGGACGCGTGCCCGAGCGTTACCGAAGCCATGCCGTCTCGCTCACACCGGTGGCGTGAGGATAACATTCATTTCGCGGCTCAGCCGATCCCTCAACCGCGGCGCCTCCGCCGCCGGCAGTTAGAGTTAGTTCGCCGACCGACTGCTATGACGATTGACGCGCTCGCGTCTTTTGCCGTTCCCGCTAAATCCTGTGCCGCGTATCGTATCTAGCTCAATAATTAGTTTAGGTAAACCAACCCATTGTTTCCATTTGTTTTCTTTGTGAAAAGTGTTACCTACGCCGAATAAACGTTAGTTGCGTACAATACCAAGGATTTTCTCTATACAAGCCCTGAACAACCACCATAACTGTCACTTAGTTATTGTTACACTATTCGCAGAATCCTTCCATAACTTTTAACTAGCGATAACTTTTCAATTTTTAAAACAAAATAAATACGGAGCTAGACTTTTACAGCACGCCACCTAGCGTCAACCTCTTTTCTGTACGCTTACAGCTATATTTTAGCAAGGGATAGATGGTCAGAGTTTTATTGAGTTGGTTATATAGAAAAGGTCCTAGAAAAGGAAAGAAATTATGCATACGGATGGTACGGAAGGCCTGGGATCGACATACGATATCCGCTCTGCGGCGGTTTCTCAATAGATCTGGATCAAAAACCAGTAGAGAGTGTTGCTGAAGAATTATATGAAGAATGAAAGTTTGTCGGACTGTCAAAACATCCCACTTACTGTATAGTTTTTGAGTGGGATACTGATAGGGTAGACCAAGTCCAACCTTTAGAACAGAGGTTCCCAAACTTATTTTGTCAAACACCCACTTTAAAAAATCTGTTATTTTGTAGCGCCCCCCATTTTTTTCACCATAAAAACCTGAATCACATATTTGTCTTGCCTGTAGTTTAATTCAACCTATATTCTAAACTAGACTTTTTTACAAGAGAGAGCAATAATAATACATACACCAGTACATTAGAGTATCTTTTATAAAAAATAACAATAATCAACATTGTTAATTTTAAATGAAAAAATAGCAATAATAATACAATTTTACAATAATAAAGAGTATCGGAAGTGGGGACCTCACCTGCGAAACTTTAAAACACGAAATTTTTCAGTGTTTGATTCCTTTAACGATATAAATAGCGTTGTGAACGCATTAAAATAATAAATATTAATTAAATTTTTAATTTATATTTGTACAATAAAAAAGGATATAAATATGAACTAATAAATGGATGTTGTGTAGTAAGAGGATTTAAACTTCAGTGAATTTTAAAATATGAAAAAGCTGAAGTTATAAATCACTCATTGCTTAAATCACATCAGCGCCCCCCAACTTTATTCTGGGCCCGTTACCGCCCCCCTTAAAGCCTCCAGCGCCCACAAGGGGGCGTTATCGCCCACTTTGGGAAAGACTGCTTTAGAATCAACCGTTGAGCTCTCTCTAGTTCAATGATATGACAATTAGCGGCACCGCCCCATGATTTAATACAATATTCTATAATAGACTGACAAAGAGCATAATAAACCATACGAATTGTTTTGAAGTCAGCTACATGTCGCAGATTCCTAAATATATAAACTAGTTTACGTAGCCTGTTAACTAGAATATCTATATGCGGTTTATAATTGAGTGTCTGATCGACTATAACGCTTAAGTATTTTATACTACTAGTTCTCTCAATAGTGGGACAGGAACACGAGGCTGATCTATTAGTGCAGGTATGGGCCTTGATGGTATATGATTCATGGGATAGGAAATCTGATCTAAACGCATGTGTTAAGAATTTAGTTTTACTGACGTTAATAGTGAGTATATTAGCATGCAACCACGAACACACTGCATCAAATCCATTTTGAGCTCTAGTAAACACATCCTGCCATGATACACCACTAAAAAGAGTGCTGTATCGTCGGCGTACGATAAAATTTGACAGCCAGGCAATTGTAAATTGCATAGTCCGTTAATATACACTAGAAACAACGTGGGACCAAGTACGCTGCACTGAGGAACCCCGTATGTTACAGGCAATTCATCACTGAGCCACTGGTCAATCTTGACACGTTGCTTTCTGTTGGTTAAGTAGCTAGAAAATAATTTCAACGCTAGACCTCTTACTCCTAGTTGTTCAAGTTTGGATAACAGGAGGGGAATAGAAATTGTGTCGAAAGCTTTAGCTAAATCAATAAATATTGTAACAGACTTTAAATTATCATCAAGACTTTTTATTATTAGATTGACAAGATCATGTACAGCGTTATCAGTAGATAACCCCTAGATGTTAGATGACAGAAGCAAAGCTAGAAAAAAAAAATACTAGCCTGAATTTGTGATGACAGCAGCATATTTAGGTAATAGATTGCTTACGAATACAGTAGAAAAGAAGACGCCATATGAATTGTTTACTGGTAGAAATCCAAATGTCAAAAATTTGAAATTGTATGGTAGTAAATGTTTTGTACGTGTTCCAGAGGAAGTCAGGACATCAAAACTAAATCCAAAAAGTCAGCAAGGAATATTGGTAGGATATACTGACATGGGATATAAAATTTTAATTGACGGCAAGGTTATAGTTTCTAGACATGTAAGATTTATAGAAAATGATGTAGCAGAAGAAAATATAATTAGATTTGAAGCTTGTGATGAAGAGAAAGGAAATGACGATAACGAAGAGTTCTTTGACGTCTTAAACAATGATAAAGATGAAACTGTAGATAAACCAGAGGACAAAAATGAAGAACCTTGTGAAGAAAGCCGTGCTGAAAGTCGTCCTAAAAGAATAGTGAAATTACCAGAAAAGTTAAAAGATCACGTAGTATACGTAAATATGTCAAATGAGCTAGTACCAACTACATATGATGAAGCAGTAAATTGTCCTGAAGCAAGGAAGTGGATAAGTGCTATGGAGGATGAAATTATAGTTTAGAAAAGAATGAAACTTGGGAAGCAGTAATGAATTAAATCAAATGGAAAATATAAAGCCAGAGTTGTTGCTAGAGGATTTCAACAGTGGTATGGTGAAAATGAAGATAACTATTCACCAGTAGCAAGGCTTACTACAGTGAAAGCACTTTTATCTATAGCCTGTGTTAATAGCTGGCAGATACATCAGATGGACGTAGAAACAGCTTTTTTGAATGGAGAAATCAAATCGGAGGTATACATCTATCCGTCTGATGGATATAAAATTGGAAGGAACAAAGTTTGTAAACTTCGAAAAGCTTTATATGGGTTAAGAGAAAGCCCTAGAGATTGGTACGATTGTTTTAATGAATATTTGTTGAGTATTAATTTTAAAAGGTCAGAATATGATTATTGCTTATACACAGGAAGTGTAAAAGATACTGTAATTAATTATGTTTGTATGTTGATGATATTTTAATATGTTCAGAGAATTTTATTTCTATAAATGAAGTAAAAAGGCTGTTAAATATTCGTTTCATAATGAAAGATTTAGGAATTAAAGTTGATAAACCTATTAAAATCTATGAAGATAATACGGGAGCTATTGCTTTGTCTAAAAATGGAAAGTTTTCTAAAAATTCAAAGCACATTGATGTTAGTTATCATTTTGTGTATGACTATGAAAAGCAAGGAGTTATAAATGTTTCAAAAATAAATACATTTTTACAAAGTCTTTAGGTAGAGTTCGTTTTCAAAAATTAAGACAGTTGATTTGTGTCAAATAGAGTAATTTGATAGGAATTTTTTTATAAGGTTGTTGTTGTTGTTAACTTTTGTTTGAGCTTTATGTTTCTGTTTAATAAGTGTGTATAACTATAAAATCAAGGAAGTGTATTAAATATTGTGATTTTATAGTTTAGGTATCGGTTCTTCTTGGTTTAGCTAGATAAACCTATTAGATGAATATTTTAAAAAGAATTACTTTTATCTGTCTTGTAGTTCTAATCCGTTCTAATAAATAATTATAATTCAAGTATGTAAGGATTTTATTTCAGTATTTTTAACAACTGTAATTACCACCCGGTCATAAAAATACGCGTGTGCTTATGCCATGCCACGAATTTACGCGATTTCGTTCGCGGAATGGGCACGTTTGGGGTTTTTTACCTAAGAATTTCAAAAATAGCATTAATCATGTCATCCGCCCGGCTCGCATAGATATGGGCAGGTGGGTAAAAATAGGTAGTAAGGGTAATAATTAAAAAATTACCATTTTTACCGGGTATTAATTAAAAATACCGGGTGATAATTGAATACTGCTTTTAAAAAATTGTAAGATGTTACTTTATTGTCTTAACCCTTAATATTGCGATCTATTATGACAAATTTGACTTTTGCCATTAAATATAAAATTCAGATTTCGAATGAAACGAAGTAAGAAAGTTATAATCTTTAATCATCATAAATATTTATATGAAATAAACAACATCCCATTAAAATTTGTACGGTAAGCCTCAAAAATGGAGTCTCAATTTATCATACAATTAGTATGAGAAATTGGGACTCCACTTCTGAGGCGTACCGTACATATCAGCAAATAGTATGATGCCACATATGCTTGCACTGATTTATCAGGCCCCACTAGTCATGGGGATCTACCCGGGTATTTACCCCATATGCACCGGGTATTTACCCGGGTATTCACCAACACTATCTACCCTTTTGGGTGGGTAGATTGGGATATTTAGTTTAAAATGAGTGGGTGTCCTTTAAGTATGTGTAGAAATGTGTGCATAACATAAACATGTTATGTATTATTAAATGAATATATATCATAGAATAAACAACAAAGATTAAAATCATTAATGCTAAATATTAAAATCACTAATGCTTTCCATATTAAATATACAGATTTTATCTTATTTAATGTCTGTTTGCTTATTATAACATATCATTAGGTCTGCAAATACTTGCCAGCAAAAAAAGTGGACTTGGACCTGTCAGTTCGTATGTTCCCACACAACGGGTAGATTCGGATTAATATCCGGCATACTATTTTATGAGTGAGGTACAGGCTGATGCACCCTCGTCACAGAACAATATACAATGTGCTAAGTGCTCACAACCCAGGTTTTTTAAGGGACAAAGAGGTCTGAATATCCATTTATCAAGAGTTCACAAGAACAGGCCTCTTAGTCCCTTACTTGACTCACCGTCCAGTTCTTCCCATACACACACCCCTTTGGAACAGATACTTTCAAAATTAAAACATAGTACACCAATAGTCAAAAGAATACCCAAAGGAGCTCGTATCACTGTAGCAGAAACCTTATCATCCAATATAAGAGACGTTTTATCAAATAATACCACTGAAGCCTAGGAGCACTTATTCACCTTCCCATTTAGGATTCTACATGTAAAAAATGAATCACCAAATTCAATTAATACAACTCTCACAAGTAAAATTAAAAAAAACTGTTGCGACTCTCAACCTCTAAATTTTAATGATTTTGGCAAACAGCAAAACACGTCGAATTTATTGAAAAAACATGTAGAATCCAAAATTAGTGAGGGAGATATAAAGGGGGCCGCCAAAATGTTGTTCTCTGACGATGCGATTGCCCAAAATTCCCCAGAAACCCTCTCAGCATTGCGTGAGAGACATCCACCTTCTGCAGACCTCGACCTTCCATGCCCCCACGACAATTTAACAACCCCCCTAACAGTATCTCCTGAGGAAGTTCTCCAAGCAGTGATATCTTTTAGGAGTGGGTCGGCCAGCGGTCTTGATGGTCTGTCCCCTCAACATCTTAAAGACCTTTTGGGGAGTGACTGTGGGACTGCTGGTGGTGCCCTTCTTGGAGATCTCACTGCTTTGATCAACTTGATGTTATCCGGAAAAGTAAATACAGAGGTTTGCTATGTCCTCTATGGCGCCAATTTATGCGCTCTAAAAAAAAAAGACGGCGGCATCAGGCCTATTGCTGTAGGTACGTCTTACCGACGTCTTGCCTCAAAGATCTGCTGTAGGGCCATCACATCAACTTTGAGTGAATATTTTCAACCAATCCAATTAGGTTTTGGCTCCAAAGGTGGATGTGAAGCCGCCGTCCACTCGTTACGTATATTTTTGAATTTTCAGGGTGGTGAGGTCCTGTTGAAAGTCGATATAAAAAACGCTTTTAACTCGGTGGATAGGACTGCCTTGCTTACACAGGTAAGAGATAAAATTCCTTTTCTATACAATTATATTTGGCAATGTTACAGTATAAATTCGAAATTAATGTTTTAAGACAACTTAATCCTTTTCTGTGTCGGCTGCCAGCAAGGTCCCCTGGGGCCAGCTATTTTTAGTCTAGCCATCCATCCAATTTTAGAGAAACTAAATTTAAAATTTAACGCTTGGTTTCTTGATGACGGCTGTTTGGGCTCAGATAATGCGGCTTTTGTTTTAAATGATATTAAAATTTTAACCAAAGAATTCCACAATATTGGCCTTGACTTAAATTTCAAAAAATGAGAACTTTTTCTTTCTGATGTATGCACATCTAAAGAGGAAACTATATCTAAGTTTCGTTGCATTGCACCTGATATCAAAATTCTTGACAAATCTTCCCTCCACCTTTTAGGTTCACCTATTTTTGAAGAGTCCTTTGCAAAATTCATCGATGATAAAACCCAAAATTTTAACTTAGCCTTGCAGCGTCTTTCAGAAATTCACACTCACTTTGCCTTTACCATAATACAATAAAAAAAAAATTACTGATTTTAATTTATACCCGGTATAATTTCAAAACGCATGGGTAATATAAGTATAAATGGGTATTTACCCAAGTCTCGTGTTTTTTTTTACCTGCCCATCTTTAGTCTCGCACCGCACAATTAATAAGGAATCATATGAAAGGTAGAAAAGCTTTATTTGGCAATCATAACCATTACAAATTACATATTTATATACAATTAAAACAACAATAACGAATTGCTGTAAGGGCTACCAGCTCAACTAGCTATGTGCTGAAGGCGGTTTGCAAAAGCGCTGATTTTCATACGGAACACTTTTCTTTACAAAATTTTTTCAACCCGACTTCATCCCCAAAGTACATAACCCATTTTGATAAAATTTATATGGTACCACTTGATGCTTGGGCCGGACCTGCGCCTATCGTCACGAAGCTTCGTGCTATTACACGATACACGCAAATGTGACCGGCCGTTATCGGGTACCGTCCCGAATATTCGGACTTCGTGTAGTTATCGCGCGGGTGGCGATACATCAAAGAATTTATGGACGTTAACAATTCGATCTGCGCGGTCGTACTTGCGTTGTTCGTTCATTTTGACGTTTATTTTCAACTTGTTCGGACGGTGCTGTGCGACGGTACCACGGTTGTTAATGCGTAAAAATGGAGTGGAACGATAAAATAGTGTTAAAATTTTTAGCTCTTTCTTTCTAGGTTTCGTTTTAGATTTCAATAAATGCATTAAGTAATTGTTAGCACACATGTTAAAGAAAAGAAAGTCGTCGTCCATATTTAAAACACGTAGATGACGCCATCTTGAATTATTGCCAGATAGTTCGTGAAAAAAAACGAAGCCGCTAGTGTGACCTGCGCTTTATCACGATAACTTTTTAGTGAACCAAAACGTACGAAGATTCGCCGAGAATTGCTTCGGGACGATAGGCACAAGTGCGGCCGAAGCAGGACAAGTATAACCTTTCAAACAAAAAAATATATTTCCAAATGACTCCGGCGTCTTCGAATAATCGGTGAACATACATTAAAAACAAACATACACATGTATGAAAAACAATTAACTTCATTCACATTTATTAGAAAAAAAATTAAAAGTTCACACTTGCAAAAATCAAATTATTGGGAAACAGACCTTGAAATTTTAAAGATAAAGTTTAAATCGCAAAATGCCAATTTTCCACCATTTTTTACAAAATCTCAAATATCTCGGAAATAAGATTTTTTACGCGAGCGGTGAGTTGGAAAACTACCACGTTTTGTGTTTCGGTGAGTCCTTAAATGAAAAATAGCACCCCAGAAGTGCCATTTCTGAAACGCGGAGTCACCTTAATGAATGGTTTTTTGTATGGAAAAATCATTCGTTTAGGTGACTCCGCGTTTCAGAAATGACACTTCAGAAGTGCGACTTCTGAAACGCGGTGTCACTAAACCAGTCTTTCCCAAAGTGGGCGATAACGCCCCCTTGTGGGCGCTAGAGGCTTTAAGGGGCCCAGAATAAAGTTGGGGGCGCTGATGTGATTTAAGCAATGAGTGATTTATAACTTCAGCTATTTCATATTTTAAAATTAACTGAAATTAAAATCCTCTTACTACACAACATCCATTTATTAGTTCATATTTATATCCTTTTTTATTGTACAAATATAAACTAAAAATGTAATTAATATTTATTATTTTAATGCGTTCACAACGCTATTTATATCGTTAAAGGAATCAAACACTGAAAAAATTTCGTGTTTTAAAGTTTCGCAGGTGAGGTCCCCACTTCCGATACTCTTTATTATTGTAAAATTGTATTATTATTGCTATTTTTTTATTTAAAATTAACAATGTTGATTATTGTTATTTTTTATAAAAGATACTCTAATGTACTGGTGTATGTATTATTATTGCTCTCTCTTGTAAAAAAGTCTAGTTTAGAATATAGGTTGAATTAAACTACAGGCAAGACAAATATGTGATTCAGGTTTTTATGGTGAAAAAAAATGGGGGGCGCTACAAAATAACAGATTTTTTAAAGTGGGCGTTTGACAAAATAAGTTTGGGAACCTCTGCACTAAACGAATGGTTTTCCCATACGAAAACCATTCGTTTAGGTGACTCCGCGTTTCAGAAATCGCACAAATGTAAAATTACGAGTAGTCGATACCACACGTTGCAAATCCTTCGCAAACTATCATTTTAAAAATGCGCCCGTTTGGAAACGCACGCGTAAACCATTCGTGATGTGTGATTTCAAAAATGCTACCCTAGAAATGAATTGTTTATGTGTTAGTTAGAATAGTGTTGTAATACACTACACGACGTCATGATATCGATAAAAATGATTGTTACATACATTTTAATCCTTCTTTATCCCTTGCGTCTAGGGGCTCAAAAGTCACGTTCAGTGTAATGAATGAGGTTACTGGAAACTGGGACCGCAATCAACTCGGGCCGCGGTCCCACTTGCCAGATCCTAAAATTTTTTATATTTTTCTTACGGCAACTGGGACCATCCATAAATTAAAAAATACGTACTGTCAAGAAAAAATGTTTAAAAAGAAAAATTTTAAGTGTAGTTAAAGAACAAAACTCTCTGATTCAAAATATTGTTTTTAAATGTAATATGAAAAATGATTTACCACTGATTGCCATTCTTGTTACTTATTTAAAATACACAAAGCATGCTAAGAACTTTTTTATCTTTTTAATCGCTGAATGCTTTCTCTATGATATTTGGACCCGTCAGGATTTTCTATGCTTCAGAATAATTAGAGAACGACTGTATTTGTGAGCGATCGCAGTCGCCGGAAGAAAAATTTTTTGCCGGAACCTCTAATGAATAATGAACGCGTAGGTAGAAATTTTTAATAATATGATAGGGTCAAATAAATAGTTCATCGATATTATCCACATTTCTGTCCAATCTCGCAATTCGTTTTTGCGATCTGCGTAGAAAGAGAAGCAGCTTGTTCATATACTTATTTCAATATTTTAGTATCCTGAGAGTTAAGAGAATAAAACGTTAGACTCTGTGAAAATTTTCAACTGTCTAGCTATCACGGTTCATAAAATACAGCCTGGTGACGACGGACAGACAGAGTGACGGACAGCGGAGTCTTGTTAATAGGGTTCCGTTTTTACCCTTTGGGTACGAAATCCTAAAAGATACTCGGCCGTCCGCGACAATAATGTAAAATATAGTTTGCAGTTTTATATCCCATTTAGAATAGGACCACTCCACCTCTTTCTGTGGAGTGGATGACACAAGCGGCGACTAAAGGACAAAGCTTAACTAATATCTCATACAAAATTTTCATATCCAGAGAATTGATCTCGGACGTAGAGCGCTTGTAAAATGTTTCGCACGAATACATCTTAGCGTGCCGGTAGGCGTGGAGGTGCAGAAAAGTAGTCAAAATAGTGACAGTTTCTAGCCGCATCGTCTAGTATCATGATTCACGCCCATTCCCCTAATCGGCTTTTGCAATCTGTTCGGAAAGATAAGAAGCTACAATAATATCTTTCTCTTGAAAAAAATTATTTCAGTATTGTTGAGTATAATGAACTATTAAAACATGATTACTTATCTATTTTATTATTCTGAAAATCTACAGATCGTAATTTTTACTCAAAAATTATCTATATAATCTACTACAAATAAAATTGTCCATTCACCATCAAACAAATTCCAAATAAAATGTAAAGTGTCGGAATGGTTGCAAAAACTAAAGTATGATGAGACAGAAAATTTGCTTCTCCCCTTACAATAAAACACAAAAACATATACACATACATAGACACAAACACACACTACTCTCTCACACACACATACAGACATACACACACACACACACCCTCACACACACACACACACCCTAACACATATAGACGTAACATGACAATTTGAGACCCCACCAACTGCATCTAAATTTTTATTTATCATTTCTCTAAAATAGCTTCATAACTTAAACATAACGTTGTAATAACTTATTTTTTTCTGTTTTATTTATTTATTTTGTCATTAATTATGTACTGTACTTTCCATTTTTTTGACTACAAAACAAGAGCCGGGGCATGTCTTGCTATACAGGTGCAAACCTAGTACGAGCATCAGCTCCCACAAAGATTAGCTGGTAGTTAGTACAACATATATATATATATATATATATATATATATATATATATATATATATATATATATATATTTGTAACCTTAGTTCTTAAGATAATAAACATTATTACATTACATTACATATTACAAAAAGAGTTTGTAATCATTCGACCAAAAACTATTTACTAGACCTTTAAACCATTTTCTTTTTTCATTACATAAAGTGACATAAATAATTTGTCACGCCCTAGTGTAAACTACTTTTATATTTTATGCAAAATCAGGAACACTATATTGTGATTGCTCTAAAAGAAAGCAAAAAGTACATAATCTGAAGTCTTTTGGTAAAGTTCTTAAAAAAAAAATGATGAATGGGCAATGTGTGAGTCTAACTTAATTTACTTTACGTGTTTTTCTTATGCTTGGGCTGGACCTGCGCCTATCGTCACGAAGCTTCGTGCTATTACACGATACACGCAAATGTGACCGGCTGTTATCGGGTATCGTCCCGAATATTCGGACTTCGTGTAGTTATCGCGCGGGTGGCGATACATCAAAGGATTTATGCACGCTAACAATTCACACTTGCGTTGTTCATTTTGACGTTTGTTTTCATTACTTGTTCGGACGCGTGCTGTGCGACGATGCCACGGTTGTTAATGCGTAAAAATGGAGTGAAACGATAAAATAGTGTTAACATTTTTAGCTGTTTCTTTCTAGGTTTCTTTTTAAGTTTCAATAAAAAGAAAGTCGTCGTCCATATTTAAAACACGTAGATGACGCCATCTTGGATTATTGCCAGATAGTTCGTGAAAAATAACGAAGCCGCTAGTGTGACCAGCGCTTTATCGCGATAAGTGTTTAGTGTACAAAACGTACGAAGATTCGCCGCGAATTGCTTCGGGATGATAGGCACAAGTGCGGCCGAAGCATTTGGACTATTGTTTTTTGTCGCATAACCGTAATCCGTACTTCAGCACGCACACAGTTTACAATAATGCTTCGGCCGCACTTGTGCCTATCGTCCCGAAGCAATTCGCGGCGAATCTTCGTACGTTTTGTACACTAAAAAGTTATCGCGATAAAGCTTCGTTATTTTTCACGAACTATCTGGCAATAATCCAAGATGGCGTCATCTACGTGTTTTAAATATGGAAGACGACTTTAGTTTCTTTAACATGTGTGCTAACAATTACATAATACATTTATTGAAACCCAAAAAGAAACCTAGAAAGAAAAAGCTAAAAATTTTAACACTATTTTATCGTTCCACTCCATTTTTACGCATTAACAGCCGTGGTACCGTCGCACAGCATGCGTCCAAACAAGTAATGAAAACAAACGTCAAAATGAACGTCAAGTGCGACCACGCAGAGCGAATTGTTAGCATGCAAAAATCCTTTGATGTATCGTCACCCGCGCGATAACTACACGAAGTCCGAATATTCGGGACGATACCCAATAACGGCCGGTCACATTTGCGTGTATCGTGTAATAGCACGAAGCTTCGTGATGATAGGCGCAGATCCGGCCCAAGCATAAGAAAAATCCAATTTTCGTGTGACACAATATAAGCCTGGTATAAAGGAGTTTATTACTCATTCAAAAGTTGGCTCACGTCAACGTTATCGCTATCTCTTTCTTTCTTGAGAGGGTGACCATTAACGTATTTTTTGTCGCATTCTGCTAGTTCAGTCTTCTTAGGAAGTAAAAAAAAAATCTTGGTGTATGTTTCTAAGACCTCAATCCGATTTTTGACTGGCAGCACTGATTATATTAGTACTCTGTATGTATCGCACGCACAGTGCACTTTGCACGGTATACTAGCGTTGCATAACTATCGATACTTTGTCTATCGATAGTTGACCTCGAAAAATAGTCACAATATCGTTAGGACTATCGATAGTATTGGTATTTCGATATCGAGTCCTATATGAGTCCTATCGATATTGTGACTGTTTTTCAATGCCACGATAGTATCGATAGGCTATCGATATTTTATACTATTGCTTGCAACTCTAATGCATACATACCTATGTGGATACCTATCTAATTCGTGCACTGCATGAGACTGCAGTTTAGGCTTGTATAACTAACGTGTTAGTTTGCATTGGAAGTGCCAAGTGGGCGTCGCGCGCGTGGCATAATCCGGTAAAACTACACAAGATCGACCGACTCCGTACATCAGTCGTATTCTAGCTACGTGTTGAGATCGTTTTGTCCGCGCGACCAACAATTTTTTCGCTAAGTATGCCGTGTTGTAGTGTTTTAGTATGTAAAAATAGCAGTAAGAACAAAAATAAAAGCAATACAGGTGATTCTTTCCATCAGTATGTACGATAACATGCATTTTCTCTTAAAAAATTACGAAAATCATTCTGGTACGATCATATTAACTAGGTAGTTCTAGAAAGTTCGTTCCCATAAGTTGTCGCTACTCGATTAGTGATGTAGTCGAGTCGGATGCGGATTTTGTCGATAAAATAAATCAAAATTTCAGGTATAATCGATACTATAATAAAAGAGTAAAAAAAATGTGTCTGTACATTGAAAATTTTTCAAAAAAAAATATTTGGGGCGATGGAGATATAGTAATAGAGTAAGAAAATAAAAAAAAATGTCTGTCTGTTTGTCTGTTTGTCTGTTTGTACACGCTAATCTCCGGAAATACTGGACGGATTCGAATGAAACTTTTTTTGTTATATAGCTGTGAAGCCTGGGCAACATATAGGCTATAATTGATTTTGGAAAATGGAACACATGATGCAGAACTATAATGGTCCAGCTAAACTATAAGAAATATTAAAATGCCGCCTTAGCAAAAGTTGTTAAGTCTGATGAGAACTTTTTGTTGAGTTATAATACAACTGGCCAAGCGCGAGTCGGACGCGCGCGAAGGGTTCCGTACCATAATCTATGAAAAATCACGTTTGTAGTATGGGAGCCCCCCATCAATACTTATTTTATTCGATTTTTAGGGTTCCATAGGGTAGGGTAGAAACGGGACCCTATTACTTAGACCGTCCGACTGTTTGTCTGTCTGTCTGTCACCAGGCTGTATCTCATGAACCATTATAGCTAGACAGTTGAAATTTTTATAGATGATGTTTTTTGTTGCCGCTGAACAAAAACATACTAAATGTATACTATAATAAAAGAGTAAAAAAAATGTGTCTGTACATTAAAATTTTTTCAAAAAAAAAGTTGTTTCGTCCGAAGTAGAACTTATAAGTTCAGTATTTGCGGACCTTCAGAGCATAACACACCAGAAAATTCTTGGTTATGTGAACGCGCCATATTGACACCAAAAAATTAAAAATCAATTAATAAAGAACTTATGACGCAAATTATTGATAACTAGCTTGTGCCCGCGGCTTCGCTCGCGTAGGGGTGTAATTTATCAAAATCCTTTCTTAGGGGATGCCTACGTCATAGTAGCTTTATGCATGCAAAGTCTCAGCCCGATCGGTTTAAAATTGACAAAGTTTCATACAAACTTTCATCCCCTATTTTACCCCTTGGGGGTAGAATTGATCAAAATCCTTTCTTAGCGGATGCCTATGTCATAACATCTACCTGCATGCCAAATTTCAGCCCGATCCGTCCAGTGGTTTGGGCTGTGCGTTGATAGATCACTATGTCAGTCAGTCAGTCACCTTTGAGTTATATATATTTAGATAGATATATATTTAGATTTCTTGGATAGTGTTGTTGACGACGCCACCAATTATCCAGTTGAGTTTCTTAATTCACTTGCAGCAAATGGACTCACGGCTCACAAAATAAGTCTTAATGTCGGAGGGCCAATAATGCTGATGCGAAATTTGACTCCGCCGAAACTGTGTAACGGAACCCAACTTAATGTCTCAGCACTGTATGCCGAAGTTCAGCGGCTGAATTTCAGCCAATGCATGCCTGCAATGTTATTTGCATCACTAGCAACACATAACGCCGAACTTCCGATGCTTTTGCCTGAATCGGATCCGTACCCGTACTCGTACCCGTACCCGTACCCGTACCCGTACCCGTACCCGTATCCGTATCCGTACCCGTACCCGTACCCGTACCCGTACCCGTACCCGTACCCGTACCCGTACCCGTACCCGTACCCGTACCCGTACCCGTACCCGTACCCGTACTCGTACCCGTACCCGTACCCGTACCCGTACCCGTACCCGTACCCGTACCCGTACCCGTTCCGCTCCCGCTCCCAATTCCGCTCCCACTCCTGCTCCCGCTCCCGCTCCCTCTCCCGCTCCCGCCGCCGCCGCCGCCGCCGCCGACGCCGCCGCCACCGCTTCCGCCGACGCCGCCGCCGCTTCCACCGCCGCCGCCGCTACCGCCGCCGCCGCCGACGCCGCCGCCGCCGCCGCCGCCACCGCCGCCGCCGCCGCCACCACCGCCGCCGCCGCCGCCGCCGCCACCGCCGCCGCTCCGCCGCCGCTGCCGCCGCCACCGCTTCCGCCGACGTCGCCGCCGCCGCTTCCGCTGCCGCCGCCGCCGCTGCTGCCGCCGCTGCCGCCGCCGCCGCTGCCGACTCCTCCGCCGCCGCTGCCGACGCCTCCGCCAACGCCGACGCCGCCGCCGCCGCCGCCGCCGCCGCCGCCGCCGCCGCCGCCGCTGCTGCCGCCACCGCTGCCGCTTCCGCTCCCGCTCCCGCTTTCGCTTCCGCTCCCGTTCCCTCTTCCGCTCCCGTTTCCGTTCGCCGCAGACGCGCCAAAGACGGAAGATTAAATTCTCATATCGGCAAATCACTACTGTCCGGCGTTTCCACCGAACTTCAGCAGCTGAACTTCAGCTTATTTAGTGTGTCATCCCCACCGAACTTTAGACACTGAACTACGGCATAGTCTGCTGAGACACTTAAAGCTCACAGTAAGTGAGTGATGCCAGTGAAACTGTATTTATTCCGCGTATGTCACTCATCCCCAACAATTTTCCTTTTGAAAATACACAGTTCCATATGTTAACTTGCTTTGCTATGAAAATAAGTCACAGTTTTAGAGGCTTAAAGCTGCTGATGTCGATCTAAGGACTGGTTTTTCGCATGGCCTACTTATTCTGGCTTTCTCCAGGGTTAGTAACACTTCAGCTCTTTTCATATTGGCTCCCGAAGGAAAGAATTAAAATAATATTGACTTTTAACTCCTAACACTGTTACAAGTACTTTCTCCCTCTGTCTCTCTCTCTCTCTCTCTCATTAGTTTTTATTTATATTTATACGCCGGAGTCATAAAGTCCACGCGAACGAAGTCGCGGGCATCAGCTAGTTTAATAGAATAACGCAACGATTTTAAGTAGTATATAGATTTATTATAAACATGAACATTTTCTAGTATTTTTATTTCAATAAAAATAATAATATTAGTCTAACCTTTCGAAATATTTTTAGACCCAAATGTAAAAGAAAAGTGGATGCAACGGGTAGGGTTAACTGGATGCCAACTAAAGCAAGCACCATATGTTCGGAGCGTTTTGAAGAAAATAATTTACTTATATATAATAATATAATTTTCTTATAAAGGTTGTCCTTTATGTCAATTTTTTTCTACTCTTGCTCCTGCTGCTGCTCCCAAATTTATATGTAACTAGCTTTAACCCAAGACTTCGTTAATGTAATATAAAAAAGTCTCCATTTGTATGGCAAAATAAGATTCACCATGCCAAGCTCAATCACTCTTTTTTTGGGATATAAACCTATGTCCTTTTCCGGGATTCTTAAACTATATATGTACCTACATATTCAATTTCAATTAAATTGGTTAAGTAGTTGAAGCGTGAAGAAGTAAAAGACAGACGGATTTACTTGAATATCACTTTAATACTAGTAATGGATCTACAAAGTTATTGACATAATTCTCTGTATTTTAAGCTCACTATGCTGGTTTGGGTAAAAGGGACAAAGGGAATAAATAGAATGTACCAACTTCCCGCGTTCCCGCGCAGATTGTAAAAGCCAATCGAGAGAATTGGCAAAATGGCAGAAGAGAAATTCCTCAGCCATTTCGAACATATGGGTAACAACCCACTATTTTGATTCCCTTTCCCACTTTCTCGCCCGCCGTCTCGCTAAAAGTAGCCTTTGGATCTTGCGACCCTGGGCGATTTCAGCTTAAAACCGCAAGACACAAAATGCTCTATATGTTCCATTCCATTTGGGATTTAGATCGCTACAGGGATAAAGACGGATTTTTCATGTTCTCCAAATAATAGATCTTTAATTATTTGAGACTGGCTTCGCCCACGATTTAATCTGCACATCCATACTAATATTATAAATAAGAAAGGCCGCGAGTGAAAGTTAGTTTTAAATAAATAAGATAGATGCTATCGATAGAATTTAAATTTAATAGTATCGGTAGTGTAATTACTTTTGTACAAAAAGCTATCGATAGCTAAATTACAATCGATAGAATTATAATATCGATATTCGTCTCAATACTATTGTGGTAACGTGATGATAAGCAAATTAGTTGCTTATCAAAGTAATGTGGAAATATGTAATACGTGTTAGTTCCACCTTCCGGTAAACGTTGGAATCAGTATATAAGCTTTAGATGTAGTCAATAGAGTGAGAGTCGTCACTATTTAAGGAGTAGGTTTAACACGTTCGCGGACGCGCCGGCTATAGCCTTCCATTTCAATTTGCGTAAAATGACGCGCTGGCTATTGCCGTCGATCTTTGTCATTGTATTGGGGGCACAAAGGCTTTAGCAGATTAATTTCCATACTGCTATAGTACACTTCACATTATAGTGCCCCAATGTTCGATTCCTCGAGTTACCTAGTGTCACATGAAGTGTATTTTCACACCTTTTCACACATACGTACGCATACGTGTACTCACTTACACCAACCGACGCATCGGTCACAGCAGCGGCCATTGTATGGCGCTTTAGTCAGTCGGCCGGGAAGTGCCCCGCGGGAGGACGCGCTGTTGATTGGAAGGGTTTTGTGCGCGGTTTTCTATCAAGGTAAGTACGATGTATTATTTTGTCATTTCGTACAGATATAAATATTATTTTTGTGTATTTCATTGAATACTCAGTAATATTTGGTATCCTAAAAGCTTAGGACAATTTTGATAGCGTTGTAATTTGTCTTTATTTAATCATGTTGAAATTACATAGATATTTATCTTCTTTTGACCTATAATTGAGCCAAGGGAATATGCCATTTTACTAATTTCATATATTTTTCAGATGGCTGAACAAGAATCAAATAGAAGGAGAAAAAAAGTTAACGATGCTCTCGAAAGAGAAAATGAACGTCTGTTGAAATTATTCAATGATGTCTCCTCTGGAGAACTGTCCTGTGGATCAGAGAAATCTGAGACATCGAGTGATGAAGAGCCAGAAGAATCAACTGAAATTGAGGAGTCGGATCACGATCCTTTCAGTGATTGTGATGGGGAGTACGGCCCTGACCAAACCTACGAGCCCGATGAAGAGTGCGGGTCTTCAACAACTCACGTGTCTGATTCTGAAGAGGAAACCGGTAAGCCAAAGCGTGTTAAAAGGCTTCCAGTAGAGCAAGTGCCTTCTGTTGAATCTCCGATAACTTTAAGAGATTTAGGTGTACATGTCCATGTGCCCGAGTCTGTCGAGTCGCCAGGAGATTTAGACAATATTACGTCTCCATTATTTCTACATGCGAGAGATTTGGCTCAATCAAATTATGTTGACCGTTTACTTTCGTGTGAATCCAGCGATACTAGTCCACCCAGATCAGTCGAATCCGTTACGCTTTTGCAAGATATTGACTGGTTAGATAATGTCAATGAAAGTTCTACTGAGACTCACAATAATCCTGAAACTGTACAAAATCAGCCTAGTGCAACGCAAATACCAGATTTAGAGATGACTGACAATCATCAACAATCGGAAACAAATCCTGACAATCACCCCAAACGTTCTACAACATTTTTAACTTTAGATGAACCTAGAGATGATCGTCATCGTTCTAGATCACCAGAAATGTTAGATGAAGAATGGCAAACTAATACCGCTCCTATTCCACAATTTGAGTTTAATGAAAATTCTGTTGGGCCTCAATTTCTTATTAATTCAAATACATCTGCATTAGATATATTTCATTATTTTTTTCCCGAGTCAGTCATTGAGCAACTTGTAGAGCGAACCAATTTGTATGGTACTGCATTATGCAATGTAAATAGACCACATACTAGAGGAAGTCGCAAAAAAAGTTTTAAACCAACTACAGTAGAGGAAATGAAGCGTTTTCTTGGTTTATGTATTTTGCAGTTGCAAGTAGAAACGCCCAACATCCGAAAGCTGTTCACGTTTAGCGATCCGTTGTACTACCATCCCATATTTACATATAGTATGTCAGGAAGACGATTTGAACAATTGCTAAGATGCTTGTGTGTATATGAAGGGAACGCAAAAGGCATAGACAAAATCTTAGGGTTTGCTAATGAAATGATAGCGAAATTTCAGGAACTATACAAACCACAAAGACAGCTTTCTCTTGATGAATCAATGCTCTTATTTCGAGGACGTCTATCGTTTAGGCAATACATAAAATCTAAAAAAGCCAAATATGGAGTTAAGTTCTACATTTTAACTACTAGTGACGGCTACATTTTAAATTTTAAGATTTACCAGGGCAAGGATACTACTCACGACATTGATTCTGTCAACCAATTAAAATCAAAGACTGAAAAACTTGTTATGAACCTGATGCAGCCTTACCTTTTCAAAGGCCATGAACTTTTTATGGATAATTACTATAACAGTGTGAGTCTATCCAATAAGTTGCTCAATTGTAAAACTCATACCACCGGTACTCTCAGAAAAGATAGAAAAGAGAACCCGAAAAATGTTGTAAATAAAACGCTAAAAAAAGGTGAACATGTCTGGACTAGGAAAGGAAAGGTTTATGTATCGGCGTGGAAAGATAAAAGAAATGTGAATATGATCACCACGCAACATCATCCTAAATTGATCGTGACTAGAAACCGATATGGTAAACTTTCAAAAAAGCCAAAAGAAACCGTAGAATATAACAAATACATGTCAGGTATTGATATATCTGACCAAATGATGTCGTATTATTCTACTCCGAAAAAGACTGTGCGTTGGTACAAAAAAGTATTTTTTCATATTTTTGACAAGGCGTTATGGAATTCATACTTTGTATTTCGTAAATATTGCAATGATAAAGAGACATTGTTGGAATTTAGAGAGCGTATTATAAGATCGTACTTAAAATGTAATAGTCTAACCTGTGCCGACATGGTCTCATCTAAAAAAATGGCAAAGCCTAAGAAAACAGTGTCTTCCAAGGATGAGAATGCGAATGGAAATTCCTTAGTAAATAGTGCTCAAGCGCCAAACACCCATTGGCCTGAATTGATTCCAAAAAAGGAAAACTGCAAGCGGAACAAAGTTTTTCTTAAATGCCGCCTTTGCACTAAGAACAAAATTAAAAAGGAAACAAGCTTTAGATGCAAGGGGTGTCCTTCTAACCCACCTTTATGTCCTGGATGTTTTGAACAATGGCATTTCGAAATTGAAAATTAAGCGTGATATAATTATGTATTTTCAACAATTATCTTTGCATGCCTAAACTTTTTATAAGACTGATTATACTCGTAGTTGTCTTATTACTTTTAAAATAAGAAAAATGTGATTCTAGCATATACCTAATTTAATTACACTAGTGCACATACACTATGTTATTTAAGTTTTAAGTTAATTTTTATAATTGTTATTCATTAATAACTTCTTACTGATTCCATAGACATATTACAATAAACGTTAATCTTTGCTGTGATGTATGAGAATATTTTAGATAAGTTTACAGTAATGTTAAATTAATAACTGTTGGTTTTTTGTAAGAACTTAATTACTATTTTGTATTAAAATTGAAAAGGTGAGTGCAATTTATGTTAAATAATAAGAATACAGTTTTGTTAAATAATACGTTAATTATTTGTTTAACTATTATTATCATTAAACTAAATATAATTTTAACACTGTGTTTTAAATATTGGGAATAATCATATTTAATAATACCAAGTTATTACGTTATTATTTACGTATTTGATGACTTTTACCAATGAAGGGACGACTACAACCAACATAGACTATAGACCGCGTGCTCTGAACATAAAGATATTCCCTAACATTTATGACAGTAAGGCTATAGCAGGCGAAGGCTATAACCGGTTTGCTGAAATTGTGGGAATATTGATAATTAGTTGGGACGTAACATCTATAGCAGGCGTCCGCTATAGCCGTCGCGACCTATTAGTGTATACAAATACTTTGACCAGGGAACTTACGTCTATAGCAGTCGCTGGGTATAGCCGGCTTGCCCTATCTGTAAACATATTTAATATTACTAGGGGCGCAATGTCTATAGCAGGTAAAGGCTATAACCGGTGTGATTTTCCTCTGAATTTTTTTACCATTATTAAGAACGGAACGTCTATAGCAGGCGAGGGCTATAACCGTTGGATCTTATTTTTAAGAAAATATATCTAATAACAGTGACGCATCGGTTAGGGCAGGCGACGGGTATAGCCGGTACACTCTTATTTAAATACTGAATATCATGTATATTTGACAAAACGGCTAAGGCATTTCATACAAAAAATGAGTGTCAAAATGATTTTACAAAATCAAGTCGAACGTCCGTGAACGTGTTAAATAGATGGAATAAATACAATCAACGGCTCTCGTGTTTCCATCACCACTCCCAACCACAATGCTACCTAATGGACACCGACATCACCCCACAGCGTGAACAAACATCATTTGTTATTGCACTATCGATAGTTTTTAATACAGACAGTACCTTTACTATCGATAGTATTAATTAAAAACTACCGATACTATCGATCGATAGTATCGAATCTATCGATATTGTTACTGTTTTTCAAGGCCAGGATAGTATCGATAGACTATCGATATTTTAAACTCTTACTTGCAACACTACTGGACCTTGTAATTCGTGAACTCTACATAGTTTGTGCCATGGTTGTGCTTAGTGATGGGACTCGAAAGGTGTAGCGACAATCGAATCCATTCGACTGCTTCCCAAAAAAATCGAATTGCTGATCCGAATCAAATGTGAATTCGAATAAATTCTTGATCCGAATCAAATATTTTATTAATTTTATTAATGAACATTTTATTAAACACACAAAAATGTATACAATATAAAAAAAAACTTAATTAAAACTAAACAAACTTAAAAATAATTAAATAATAAAAACTTATATTAAATTATATAAAAATGGAGGCCAAATCGCTGCCGTCACAGGGCAAAGTACCCAACAGACTGGCGGCATTTCCGCGTTGAATAGCAATACTTAGACGCTGTCCGAAATGCGGCCCTTAGGTCCCCCGAAACGTCGATAAGGCGTGCGGAAATTTCCTTCAAAATTTGACGAGCTTATTCGAATGGCCGTTATGTGCATTCGAATAACGTTTTGATTCGAATTGAGCTACGATTAGAAACAGATAACATTCCCGCATTTAGATTTGATTAAGATTAGCGATTTAGGTCTACAATTTACAATCTTGGCAACATAAAATTGGTTATTAATTTTATGTTGCCAAGATAAATTGTAGATGTATATAATTTGTTTACACTTGGCTCCCTCTCCTTCCTTGTAAGTTGAAATAAAATAAACAAGTCAATTTATTGCACTTAATAATTTATTTCTCATTATTGAGAAACAACAAAAATCTAAAATTCTACTTAATAAAATAAACAAAAAAAAAAAAACTGAAAAGGGATAAGTATTGATCCGACTTTGTGAAACTGTCAAGAAACAAAATTTGATCGATCTTTTCCGGATCCAAGCGGTTCCGACGTTGATTACATAAAAGTCCAGCTTTAGAAAATACTCGTTCAGCTGGTACTGATGTTGCGGAAATGGACAAGTACTTAAGAGCCATGGTATACAAAGCCGAGTGTGTATGTTTCCTTGTCTCCCAAAATATCAAAGGATTACTCTTCCTATCAACGTAGTCAGTCTCCAAATATTGTTTCATCATCACAGCAGCATTAACAATAGATGTAAATTGAGTTTTACTTTTCACTTTTTCGTCAAAGCTTTGCCACAAGTCGTCTTCTGGTCGCGTTGAACTGCTACTTGAAGTCTGAGCAACATCACTATCTAGATTATTGGCTGATTCTGGTATTTCAGAAATAGACGCGGTTAATTCAGATAAACGCCACTGATGTGCTCTTTCGGCGATGACATTCGAAGAAAACCCTTCTTTTTTGAATCTTGGATCCAAAAATGTACTTTTACAAGCTGTTTTATTTGTATTCAATACACCAAGTCGTTTTTCGATCACCGAAACAAGTCGCATTTGCAGTGACTTCGCTGTCGAAGTAGTGGGACACTTTGCTAGAATAGCGACTTTCATACTATTTATCAGAGGTATAACTGATGATAAAGTGGGGTACTTTTCTCCAGAGATATGTTTAGTGGCTTGCTCCACAGGTTTTAAAATGCCGACCAATTCTTCAACAGCTGTCCATTCTTCTGTTGTAAGATTATTCGGTGGGTTCTGTATTGCTGCCAGTGTAGCGGTAAGAGGGATTTTTATTTCTAATAGCCTCGATAACATGTAAAACTGCGAGTTCCATCTGGTGGGAACGTCCTGCTTCACTTTGAGTGTAGGTAACTTCATTTGTGTTTGCATGTCTCGGAGTTTATAAGAAGATTTATCACTATGCTTAAAATGGGACACTATATTTCGGCACTTAGTCAGCAACTCATTGAAAGTGATATTCTCAGAAGTTCCTTCAACTTCATTATCAGTAATATGCTTTTGAACGCAATCGCCAATAGCTAAATTTAACGTATGTGCTACACAGTATTTGTTCCTTTTCTTCAAATATTCATTTACTGCCTTTTTCATATTGGCGGCGTTATCGGTTACAATAGCCACAATTTTTTCAAAAATTACCCACTCCTCTAATATTACTTTAATGGCATCAGCAATATTACTTGCATTGTGATCAAAATTAGCTTCTTTAGTACCTATGGTGATTGCACGCAGTTTGACATCAATAATAAAATGAATTGTCAACGTGATATAGCTTTTATTACTATCGCTAGACCACATGTCAGTTGTACAAGAAACAAATTGTACGTTTTTTAGTAGATCTTGAGCAGCCGCTCGTATCAGTTTGTAGTGATCAGGAAGCATTTTCGTAGAAAGGGTCTTACGGCAGGGCAGCTCGTAGTTTTCGTTGAGTGCTTTGGAATAACTAACAAAGCCTTTTTGTTCTACGATGCTCTGTGGTTGAAAATGCCAAATAATCAAATTTATCAGGGCTTGATCTATTTTTTTCTTATCATCAGCGGTCAATTTAGAATTTCTCTTTAGCAGTAATGTAGATTGAGTAATTTTTTTGATGAAGGTTCACCAGATGAACTTGCTGTTTGGGCATCAGTAAGGTGACGATTCGTATCTTGATTGTACTCGAGAGGATGTTTCCTTTTCATGTGATTAACCAAATTAGTGGTACTATTTGAATTCTTGTACTCACATTTGCACAGGTTACAAATAACCTTTTCAGGATTTTTTGTGAAAAAACTCCAGAGAACACAATTTTTTGGCGGTGCCATTATGATTGAATCAACTGTAAACTGCACGCACTAATAAATTACTGTCACTGACACTTTATTTTACAATAAATTATTCCAAAGAAAACTAAATTACTATAGTTTTTCGCCCATACTGCACTCCTAAGGTAAACTAGCGTAGTGATTTGAATCATAAAACTGATTCGAATCGTACCACTGATTCGAAAGGTAGATTGATTCGAATGAAATAGATGATTCGAATGTAAAACTGATTCGAATCGTCAATATACTGGGTTCGAGTGAGTCATAAGAATTGTATGATTTCGAATCATTCGAATGACGGCGATTTGATTCTCATCACTAGTTGTGCTTGTTTTTATAGGTATCTTTGCCCTTTGCACTGTACGGCATGCATCAAATTTAATAATTCTTGGAAGGCGGGATGTACTTTACCCTTATTGTATTATTTCCTCAACTCTTTGAAAGTGCGAAATCATAATTTTATTGACTTTGTAGCTTTGAAGTCGCAGATTGCCCAAGTTGTTCAAGTTTAGTCTAGTTTGTGTATTTACCTACAATATTTCAAGTGTTTTTAGCAAACAAGTGCAGTTCAAGCAAATATTTTGATACTTTAATAAAATGAATCCATACAATTCAAGCATGACTTCTGTATTATGGTATATTAAATACGTTGGGTTGCCAATAACATTAGGAGTCACTATTTACAGTTTATTTTCATATATAACTCGTCAAAGGCGTAAAGCTGCTTTAAAAGGCAAGGTAAAGAATATTTTAAAATTATTTATAATTAGTTCAGTGAGTATTACCATTACTTTTTATCTGTTGAAAAAGAGAATTTGATGTGGTTCTTGATCGAGGTGGTCCTTAGCTATGTTTGATGGAAATCGTTTCAGCTTTTAAAAGCTATGGGGGATGATCACTTGAAAGTCAGGGGTTTTTTTAATTTGCCTGGCAAACAAACTTGTACTATTAGGTCTCGTGTTATATCCATGACAGTTTACTTTTTATAGAAATAAATATTTATTTATTTAGGTACTTGCATGTTTACAGGTTGTTGTTATTACGGGTGCAAGTTCTGGAATTGGAGAAGCTTTAGCACATGCCTTTTATGACCAGGGAAGCAAAGTAGTTCTGGTAGCAAGACGTCTAAAAGAGCTGAATCGTGTTAAGGATGACTTAATGTCAAAAAAATTGGTAAGGTTCTCTTATTTGGTGTATGTATTTGAGGTCTGTATAGGTAAATTTAAATTTATTTAGGGGAGTTTTGGAGAAGGTAGGCAGTTATACCTATGCCAAGCAAATGATGGCTCTCTGTGCAAATCACATTTTGTGAACAGCCCCCTTTGTGTGCATCCATGTTTATATGTTGTAGCTGATAGGACAGACAATCAGACTTATCATGAATTGAAGTCCCTTGACATGTTTTTCTATAAAGGTAATAAAATAAATGTGTCTATACTTCATAAACTTTGATAATACTAGGTTACCTTTAATGCAGTTAGATAAAGCATTTATCAATAGTAGTAATTGTAAGATTTACTTGTATGAAGCCAGGTCAGGCCGCTAGTTATTAATGAAATAAGTACAATACCCGGTATGTAAGATGAACAAAGATGGCTGTCGTTGTATATTGTTTGTCCATTTAGAAACACATTTCTATCCGAACTTCAGATAGATATGATTTTGGCTTTGCAGAAAGACCAAAAAATCTCTTTTAACACTTTTATCTCCAATTAAACATGTGCTGACGGCTGCCGTTTTTGTTCAACTTACGTGCTGGGTATTATGAAGGGATATTTTAAAATTTTAGGCTGTTCCAAGTCAGGAACCTCTAGTGTTAGAGTTAGACTTGGCAAATGTGGATCAAATGGCAGCATTTGTAAAGAAGGTGCACAATGCGTGTGGACACATTGATATTTTGATAAACAATGGTGGGATATCCCACCGTGCTTCAGTGCTTGATTCAGATATGAAGGTGTACAGACAGATTATGGAGGTAAACTACTTTGGAACAGTTGCATTAACAAAAGGTAATTGCCAGTTGCATTAACAAAGCCTGTTATTATATTTGACTGAAAATTTCAATCAAGAATTCAAAAACCGTTATGAAAATACAGAAAAAATACAAAAGAAAGTATGTCTTTAGTATGTATGTATGTATGTATGTATGTATGTATGTAAGTAAAGCATATCTTCCAAATGAAAGAACGAGTTGGTAAATATAAAACAAACCATAAAATCTCTAATTTTTTAAATAAAGCTGATAAAGAGGTTCAGTCACCCACATGTCTACCTATTTTTAAATTTTTTTTTAATGTTCTATCTCATTAAAATTGCAAATTTTGGATATGTCAATGTTAAGGTCATCAATTCATCATTGTACAGAAATAATTGTATAAAAGTGTTAATACAGAAATAAATTCATATTTGTATTTACTCACCTGTGCATTTTAAACATCACATGAATAAGATATTGTATCAAGTTGTTTAGATGTTTCTTTTTACTGGGTGCAAGTGCTGTTTGTTGCGCCTTTGTGCTTTTGCATGAGTGAAAATTCTGCCCTCATTTGAACTATTTTATTTTCGCAAAAATCAAAAAGTTAAAAGTAAAAAGTTTGAAAAATTCCGAATTTTTTGTACCTAATTATATTTTTTTTTGTATTTCAGCTGCTCTACCAAATATGATTGAAAGAAAAAATGGTCATATTGCATTTATAAGTTCAGTACAAGGATTAATAGCTATACCTGACCGTTCTGCTTATGGCGCTACAAAACATGCACTGCAAGCGTTTTGCGACTCTCTACGTGCAGAAATGCATCAACATAACATTGAAGTCTGTGTTATAAGTCCAGGATATATAAAAACTGCTATTTCGATAAATGCCTTGACAGGGTCTGGGACTGCTCATGGAGGTATGTACATTTCCGCACGAATGCGGGCTCGCCGTTTTTATGAGTCGATAAGAAACACACATTAGTGAACGAACATTTTGGGGGATGATTTCTGAACAGAGATTCTCGGACAGTTTTTGATCGCGCATCGCAGTATCTTTTTAACCTCCGACGAAAAAGAGGGTTGCTACAAGTTTGACGAGGCTGTCTGTGGTATCGTAGCGCCTAAACGAATAGGCCGATTTTGATGCGTTATTTTTTCGTTTGATAGCTTACTCTCACTAGATCAAAATTGTTCCTAGCTATGTTTGATGGAAATCGGCTCAGCGGTTTAAAAGTAATTATAGCTTGAATCCTTGACAGTAGGGGCTTTTACCGACAAATTTCATTTGACGACCAGTGAAAATGAGCCATTAAGGTTGAAGTAGTCGATACTTTTTCTATAAAAATTTCGGAGGGGATATCCTTCACGGTTTGACATTGTACATTCAAAGTTTAACATGATATTGTTTTGTCTCACTTTAAATTATGTGTGTACGGATACAGAATAGTAAAATAAAAATCTATTAAAAAGTTATAAGCCATCAAAGATTCGTTTTTATTGCTTAATTTTATGCAAATTTCGGCGTATATAAGTAATTAAAAGAAGTGTAAAATCTTCAAAACAAAGTCCGTATCGACATAGCTTAATTATCGAAGATTTTAAAACTTAATTTAAAATATAAAGATTTTAAACTTAATTTGTAATTGATTAATAATAAAATAAAAAGTAGTTTTTGCATAAAACCCCTTTTTACTTTTTAATGACTTTACGTATATTTTAACGCGCTCGGTTTACCATGAATTATCGTGCATTTTACCTCACTGCTTCGCCCTAACACAATGTTAGGTGAGACAGCATGCTTATAGGCCGCGCCCACATGTGAGTTCGAGCCCGCAACTAGTTCAACCTTAAGCAAGTAATAAGAAGTATGTTTATATTTAATTATTTACATGCACGCATAAATTTGAATAATATGTATTTTTTCAGTGATGGATGCAAGCACTGCAGCAGGTTTCAGTGCAGATTATGCTGCTGAAAAGTTTTTGGATGCTATTGTGGATAGGAAGAAGGAATATGTTCTAAGTCAATTTGTGCCCAAAGTTGCTATATTTCTGAGACATGCCATTCCATCATTATATTTTTATGCTATGACCAAAAGAGCAAACAAAAAGGAATGGTGATTGAGCCACTTATGTTCTGTTATTAAAAAAAGGGTAAGGGTTATAACTGCATTATGACTATTTATGACAGATGTAAAATTTAGAAACACATTACATGACAAACATATACCTATTCATTGTATGTAGCTTAGTTGGCAATAGGTATTTATTTTTTACTTACCTATATGAAAATTCACACTGGTCTAGCCAAAACGAGTGTTACATAGTTATAAATAGGAACGAAATCAGAATATGCCGATGTCACAAATAAGTAAATTTAAATTTAATGTCAATTAGCCTTTTAATGCGTCCTTTAGGTGACTATACAATGTGGAAGGGACATATTCGTAATAATAATAAATCGAACCACGGGCTATACTAGATAATTATAGTATGATAATAAAATAACAGTCAAAAAATAAAAACATTCTCATACAAATTGCCCGGGGGGCGCACACTTTTGTATAAAAATGACGAATTTTATTAAAATTTTTGACTGTTATTTTGTTGTATTTTATGCAACAGTTGTATAGGACATGTCAAAAATGCGAGCAGGTTACGATGCGAGTCTTGGCGAGCATCGTAAGGAGACGCCATCGAGCATTTTTTTAACGTACTTATACAATATTGCATACAATAGGTACTTTTTCTACGACTATATTTACAATACAATATGTAACGAAAACCCTGTCCAATCCTTGTAGGAGCAACTCAGACCGTCAATATGAACAACTTTTCCTATGGGACCAATGTTTGAAACTTGAAAAAAAGTCGTCATTTTCAGACAAAAGGTCGGGCCCCACTCGACTTTTAAACCTTATTCCGACAGTTTTGAGTGTACTTTTGTAATACATGTGTTTGTTATGTCAGCTTCTGTGCTGTAAGCATAAAGAAGTAGGCAGCCTCCTCTCTAAACAATAATTTTTCAAAACTTAAAAAAACCGACTTGAACCCCAAACTACACAACCGATTTTGATATGGGGCCGCTTAACAAGTATTCTTTCAAACAAAAAAGAATTTTCTTAATCTGTTCAGGCGTCTTCGAATAATCGGTGAACATTACATAAAAAAAAAAGATCGCGTCGAATTGGTAATCCTTTTTGGAAGTCGGTTAAAAACGCAACCATTTATTTTGCTTTTTCACAAAATGTAATCAACAAATAATAAGTTATTTTACCAGAAATGATGGATGCGTAACCCCAGCAAAATGTTGCGCATTGGAGAAATGAGAGTATTACAGATACTTAGTCCATAGTAAGCCTCGTATTGTTCAAATATAGCAAAATTCGTTCATGCTGTATTTTTGAAGTTATTCGAGAAAAACTGATTTTGCTGGAGTAACGTTACCCCAGCAAGATGTTTTTCAAAAAAAGCGTTTAGCCTAGAATCAAGTATATGAAAAGACAGCTCTTAATGAGTTGTAAATGTATACCGCAAGCAAAATTTGTTCATCTTATACTTTTTGAGATATTCAAGATTTTGCTGGGGTAACGTTTTGCAATTTTCCATATCTCGAAAACTGTTAGTAGCAGAATTTTGAAAAAAAATACTGTTTATAGGCCTTCATTAGTTCAAATTAGTTTAAATATAAGTATTCCGATTCATCAACAAGTATAGAAGTAATTTATTATTTTCAAAAATCGGTAATTTCCTGTTTACTCGTAAACTAGTACATTTACTAACAAATAAAAAGCAGTTACATATACGTATGATATACCCTTCTAACGTGTACAAATTTGGATAAACAAACATTACGCGATATGAAGATATAAAGGAATTTCATCGAATTCCTAGTGGTGTGACTTTGGCCATCGAATGCGCAGTTCTCTCTGAACACAAATAGATAAACTATAGTAAACATATGTGTTCATTTTGTTACAAAACATGCCTGAAAATTTGGGCTTCAAATCTCGAATGGAATAAAAGTTATTAAACAAACAAGAAAATATCATCAATTCTCCTACAAACCGACTAAATAACGGAGGCTACGCAAAAGGGGCCGTTTCATACTTGAGCGCAACCATCTCAACAAAATGGTATAACAGTCTTTTTTTGCTAGTACAGTCGCAGACAAAAAGGTTCTTGCGTTTGGTGGATAAAGAAAATACATGAGCATGATTACTTTTTTATTCAAATTACTGTTTTACAATAATTGTATAACTAAAACTAGGAAAATCACAGATTAATTGAATATTATTAAACAAGTGTACTTTTATCAATTATTTTAAACTTAAATAATATTAAATGCTTTCAGTACAATTTCAAATCACAGTTTGTTGAGGTAATTAGTTTGCTTTGTTATCAGTCACACTTTACAAGGTAAGATCAGAGTAAAATGGACACAAAATGATCTGATTATCTGACATTCATAAGCACATAGCCGGCTAAACGATCATATTTTGCTTGTAGTCGAACTTTTAATAAGAATGTAAGTGAACCAGATTATTTCGGTCAATAGTTTAAAATAAAATATTTTTTATTCTTTAACAATAATATAAATAGCAATATCAAATATTTTTTATAAGTATCTTATTTGTTTCGATTTCTAAAAACTTTTCACAAATATTTAATATTTAAATTTTTCTTTGCAGTCTTTTAAAATAGTAACTTCTTATGAATATAGAAATGATATCAACATTTTCAAATGTTAGTTTTCAGTCTTTCAAAATGGCCATTAGGGTCGTCACTGTAAATAAAACTTTTTACCGAATAAAGTTATATTAAATAATATCGTCTTTCATATAAGCTTATTCTTTAGACTAATACTAGAAAGTTATATTCATTGAACTGATGACAGAATTTCCAGTTCTGTCATCAGAAATATTAATAAGTAATGTAGTACTTTTTCTTACTCTAATGTGTAAATAATTATATGTGGCATTATGGAATTATCAATCTTTGTAGATTACTATAGAGATCATCGTAACATTCATATTAAGTAACAGTATGCTCTGTAATGTCCAGTCAATGTAGAATTTAATGGTGGTTCGAAATCTATGACCGCCAAAATCGTATACTGCTTATCATTTAACTCTATATTAATAGGTATGTCCTTCAGATTTACGTACATGTCATGAAGTTCGAATAAGAGCAAATGTTTTAATTCATAAATAAAACACAACTTTCCTTTCTTACACTCAGAACATAAAGGGTTGTTAACGCTATGAATACATGATGAGGCAGATTCTTGTAAATGCTTAATACCTTTTTGTTTTAAAATATCTAAATCAAGCGCTATGTACTTGCAATCAAATTCCTTTCCAAGATTGTTGGCGCATTCAAATATTTGAGCAACGCCTTTTTCTTACAGCCGAAAAGTATATATTGCCTTTAAATATGTTATCTAAAATTTTTGTTACATTACAATCACAATTTATAATATTTTGCTGTGATTTAGTCCTATCAAAAATATCAATTAACAAATTATCTCGAAGTTCATAAATTCTTTTGTTACTCTTTTTTGTAGAAGATAAAAGTTTGATGAATGTAGATAAGTCGTTGTTTTCGATATTTATATCATCTCTTAAAGTTGGCCTATCGTGATAGGCTACGGCAAATGATTGTGCCAAAGAGTCGAATGCACATGTGTTTGTTATAAGAACCCTGGTATTTAAAATATTTGAGTTTGCGACGTTGCCATTTTGCAGTATATATAACCGGTTAATTTTTTTTGATTTAGGTGATGGTATGGTAAGTCCGCCCCAGTTTTCAAGTTCTATAGGTCGGTTTTGAAAAATTGATTGTACATCAAAATCGGCTGTATCTGTTTGACATATGTCCTCTTTTTTGTCCATTATGCTTGGTGCAAGAGCAGACATGTTAGATTTCGGTGAAAAAATAATATTTTTTTGCTTTTGTGTAACCTTTGCTAGTTTTGGTGGGGAAATATTAAAATTTTGATCACTGGATTTGCGTTTCGTATTTTCATTACGAAATTCAATGAAATGTTTAGTTTTTTTTCGTGATTGATTCAATATTTCACTAAAGCTCAATTTTACAGCTCCGTTAATTAAACTATAATGCTGTACAAGAAATTCGTCTAAACGGACTCGTTCAGCGTTAGTATTAAAATATATAGTTTTAATGTCTTTGAAATGTCCTTCTACATTTGAACTACTGGCATAGTCTTTAGCTCCTGGAAAGTAATCAGTCATAATATTACCCCACATGGGTAATTTCTTTAGAAGTCTTTTAAAAGTGCTGTTAATTTCGGGCAAATAAAAATCGTTTTTACTGTGGTAGGTTCAGTCAACTGTAAATATAATAATTCCTTATTCATAAAATCATCGTTATACTTTATCAACGAAAACGAAGTTTTTTGCTCATTTTCTTTGATTTCTGTTTCTAATTCTTTTTCATCAAAATTATCTTCAGTCAAATGAATTTGATCAGCATATTTCACGTGAGTTTTTATTTGTTCACTCAAACGATTAAATGCTTCCTCACACTTTGTTTTCGTATAATCAAGATCGGTATTGACGTATTCATGCAGAGAAAGTGTGATTATATCTTTAATAATCAGTATTACTTGATCATAAGATCTTATTTGTTGTATCATTTTGATGCAATCTATATAAAAATATTTGCATTTTTCTGAAGCTTTGTCAAAACAACTTTGAACATGGAGTTTTTTTACAATATGAGATTTGTCGAGTCTAATATAACAAGCAGGTACCATGCCTTTTTTTTCTTCAACTAGGTTGAAACATTGCCTTAAATAATCGTTTAAATCAGTTTTTAAAAAGGCTTTAGTGATTGCCGCTATTAAAGCAGAAGAGTTATCACAAATAATTTCATTTGGGATGACTCTATTGTTTAACCATGTTTTAAGCCAGGTTGATATTGCTTCAGTTGTATGTGAGTTGGAGGCCATATAACTAATTGGAACACTAGCACCCAGAGTGTATGCTACGATAGCGTATAAGAAAACATGTTTTTCTTTTTTGTACTTTAAAAAATCATTTGCTGCAGGTGGCATAACCGGTTTAAATAAAGACCCAGTGGCATCAATAGACAGAATAATATAATTGTTTTGCAAGATTTCATCATAGTATATATTTTGCTCAGTGGTCCAAAAATACAATATGAAAGGAACAAGACTTAACTTTTTAATAAAACTGTCATATGCTGGGCTGCTAGCCATGGCATACAAGGATAAAATTATATTAGTATCAAACTGGAGGGCGCTTCTAGTTTCGTGTCGGTATTTCCTCAAAGTCGTTAATTTGGGTAAAGTGGGTGGTTCTTTCGGATTTTGTATGCTCATAATACCATCCGCTGTTGAATTTTGTACTTTTAAAGGTTTTTCATGTTGTAGTTTTTCTTTGAGTTGATTGACTCGGTGTGAAGTCAATCTAACTTTACTTTGTAAATCATGTACATAGTCTGTTTTAAAATTTTTCATATTAAGAGATACTTCATGCATATCGTTGATTCTCTTAGGGGATATCGTCAAAAACAAGCTAGCTTTGCATTGCGTACAACTTCCGGTGCAAGTTATATCTCTGTTTTCTAGATCAGTGGGGACATAATTATTTTTAAAAGAGAATGTGCATTCTAAATCAGTTTTAAAAAAAAATTGATCTTGTATTTCGTTGGTCCATCTGTTTTGTGCAAGATAGTGGGACTTGAACGGCACAATTTTATAATATTCATATTTATTCATTTCAAATGTAACAAAAAAATCGGAAAGATCTTCTATTGAATGCGGTTGTTCTAGATCGTCTTTGGAATCGTCACAAGAGTTGAAATAAAATTGTTTATTCCTTTCCGCAGATAGCCGCAAGGCTGGTTTACTAATTTCTTGATTACATTGTAGTCGTAGTGCCTGTTTTATGTGATCATAAACCTCGTCAGAGACTGGGGGTATAGATTCATCAAATTTGTCCTTATGTTTAGTGAACACAGCTTTCAAGACGTGACAGGGAATTTTTCCTTTTCGACCTGGCATTGTATCTGTGCTTCAATATTCTATGACGACGCTAATCTTGGGCTGGACAGGTTGGGTCTAAGAGTTTGAGATGAACAAATTCTGTTTTTCATAAAATGCAGTCAACTGAAACCAATCGAGAAATATAAATTATTATAATATATGTATGTTTACGTTCACAACCAGAAGCACTGATCAATCAATCAATATTATATTGTTTTAAATTTAATTATCTTATAAACCATTTGGTAAACAGCACAGTATAATTATAACGGAACATACAAGACATAAGTTATGAAAAAAAAACCTGATTTAAAGGAAACTGAAAAAAAAATACCAATACACACTAAATTAAGAAAAACAATGTTATAGGTACCTGATATGTTTCATTCATACGTGATGATCTTATGTCATTATAGCTGTGCTTCAATATTCTGTGACGATGCTAATCTTGGGCTGGATGGGTTGGGTCATAGTAAAATACGACACAATATGTCCATTCGATAACATTCCTATGAACTTCAACCAACTGCAATCGAAAAAGAGGAAACAAATAAAATCGAAGACATAATACGGTAGAATCCTAAACAGTTGATGAATGAATTTGGATGGTGAAGATGGTACGGAATACCCTACAGTGTTCATTGAACTATTGTAACTATCTTAGTAATGCAGTTTCAAATAATATTGTAGGCACAAAGCACAATGAAATTTAAAACAAATAAATAAAAGTATATTTTTGCTATTAAGGTGAGGTGGGTTCGTAATAGTGTAACGTAGTACACATTCTTAGGTAATTGAATATAATTTAAATATAAACTAATTACAATTTTAAACATTTTTACTTAAAACTTTACCTAAACTTAACAAAAAAAAATATTTTTTAAAACCTACCTAAACTTATTTACAATTAAAATAGTAATAAACATATATTACAAATAAAACAAATTAACTTTCAACACTACTTAAGTACTTACGGCAGAAGTTGGTCAACTCAAGAAAAATGTCTGAATTCGAAATAGTGACTGCGACATGCAGCGTTTTTTATGTAGGCAGTTGAGATCCTTTGTCTCGATGCACCGGCGAGCGGCTACCGGTCAATCGGTGATCATTTGGCATCATTTCCTTGTTGCGAGACACACGTATATACGTTCTCATCCCAGACCGTTCTTCACTATATGTTGTGATTTTCAAAAAGTGAATTTGAGGTACCAATCCTAAGCGGTACAGTACCTACACCTAGTTTAAAGATTCTCGTGAAGTGCTATTCAAACCCGAAATTCGGTAAGTGGCGAACTATTCTTTAAATTTAGTATATAAGTATAGGTAACCTCACTGTCTAGAATCTAGATACATCTTAAATCGGATTGCTAACTTGTAGTAGTGTTTCTAGTAATGTTTTAATAAGTAATATTAATTGTAGTTTCGTAGATTTTGCCCGGGCGTGGCAGTCTTCAACTACCGCCCGGTTTGAAAAGTAAATTTTGTTCTAGAACATTTCTCCCACTAGATTTTTATCTTTTTTATTTATAATTAGTAATTTCATATTGTGAACTCTGTTCTTAATGATGTCCAGCAGCCCCCAACAACTGGCCACCGGCAGCTCCACTTCCCAGCACTGGATTCCAGGACAGTACCTCCTTACTTTCCCAAGTGACACAGAACGACCGGCATAGTAGGGCCCTCTAGATCGTTCACTGGCGCCCTTGTGTTTTTTTCCAAATTATCTCATGCTTTTCTATGCCCGGAGTTCTGTTTGCTTAGAGTAGTTGCATGTCTGTGTGCTACTTTTATTTTTTGGTTTTGTGAAACGTTTTATTTTTTTGGTTGCTAGCAACTAAAGTGTAACATAGTTTTTCCGTTTTATGAATATTGTTAAATGGTAATTTGTATAATTTACTTAAATTGTGCTCTTTGAACGCAACTATAAAAATCAACCTACCTTCGAAGTAAAATATTGTTAACCTTATGTTGCAGTAAGTACTTCAGACTTTGTTTAAAGTTTCTAGTTCAATTTTTTTTTCTCTTCATTAGATTTTATGTAAAGTTACACATTAGTTGCAAATTTTTTTTTCTGTTAAATTTTTGTTCTTTTATTTCTGTGCTTGTGATTTTTATTTTTTTCTGCAATTTTCATCCTCATTTCATTAACTCATTTCAACCAAAACGTTAATTAATGTCATCCATGCTTTTGTAAAGAACAGAGTTTTTTTTTAATAAGTAGTTAATTTTTTTAGTTCGCTACTTGCAAAATTTTGGTTTTGTTATCATGGCTTATCCAATAAAATTTTTGTCTTTGCAAAAATCCGAGCTTGAATACGAGGTAGAAATTAGAGGTACATCTCCCGGAGCCACTGTACAGGAACTTCGCAAGCAAATTGTTAAATTAGCTCCGCTTTTTCCTTCTGAGGACATTTTAGATTCTTCTTTAAAAACAGAGGATGATCTTAAAGGTGTCTTAAATGTTTTAACTAAAATTAAAACAAGTTTTGAAACTGAAGTTGACCGCACTAGTCTTTTGCGAATACAAAACTTGATTCATCATTTATACCATCGCCTTAATAGAATTACTCGTAGTGAAGAAGTTGCAGCGGCTTATGATTCTTGCGTTGACCACTTCAAAAAGTATTTAAATAAGTTTAACTCTTTAAAGGATAAACATTTACCCGACCCATTAGCCGGCTCCGCTAGCATTAGTGAAAGTTCACCTTCTTCAAACCCTATAAATATCTCAGTCACTTGCGATCGTACCTCGCAAGAAATCAGCAAACTAAATTATGACGGCAATAGTTGCGTCCGTTCCTTTATCCAAAGGGCAATTGAATTTAAGGAGGCTAGAAATGTTTCAGATGACAAATTACTTTCACATGCAACTGAGATATTTTCTGGCAATGCACTTCATTGGTTCCGAAGTAACAAAGAACTCATTTCCGACTGGAACTGTCTCTTGAATAGACTCAAAGAGGATTTTGATAAGTCTGACTATGATTATAGACTTTTATCCGAAATCCGTTCTAGAACACAGGGTGAGACAGAGAATATAACTATATACTTGTCTATCATGTCTGGGTTGTTTTCACGATTATCGAAAACTCCTTCAGAGGAAAGCAAATTGGAAATAATTTTACATAATATCCGTCCCTGTTATTCTAATATTTTAGCTTCGGTTCCAGAAATTAAGTCCATTAAAGAGCTAAAATCTTTGTGCACTAACTTTGAGAAGGTTCAAGCACGTCTTTCACATTTTCGTGAACCACCAGGTCCTTCATCAGATACATTAGCACCTGAGTTTGCTTATTCTAAACCTAAACCTTTTAATAAATATAACAATAACAACAATTTTAATAAAAACAATAATACACAAAGTTACAGCAGACAGAATGAAAATAATAATAATAATGGGTATACTAATTTTAATAAGAAATATTTAGCGGCTATTGATACACCCAAGCGTCGTTATTGCCCGAGATGCCGCACGGATACTCATGGCCTACGCCAATGTACAGCTGACAAATCTAATATTCTTTGTTTTGTTTGTGGTAAAAAGGACGTTAAAACACCCGAATGTCCCGACTGTAATCGAAATAAAAACAATTTAAAACCAATTTCAAAAAACTAGTTAGTCAGAACTGTGGCAATATCAATTTTGATAAAGAAGATTGGCAAAACTGGTTACAAACAATATCAAATTTTTTTAAAATTTATAAAGTTGCTTCAGTTCTTTCTTGCAAACCAGGAAACGATAACAGACCCTATGTTTCTGTTAATTTGGACGAGCTTGTTATAGCAGGATTGCTAGACTCAGGTTCTGCGGTCACCATAGTAGGTAATAATGCTCATAAAGCACTACTTAATCAAGGTCTTCAACTTGAAAGCAGCAATCCTTCCCTTCTTATAGCTGCTGGAGGCCAGAAATTAAATAGCATTGGTTCTATGAATCTTCCCATTCACTTTGAAAACCAATTTCACATCATTAAGGCCTTAGTAGTCCCTGAAATTGAAAATAATCTTATTCTAGGAATTGACTTTTGGCGCAAATTTCAAATTTGTCCAAAATATTTGCACTCAATTACTATTGGTCCTAGTCATAATAACATTTCCTCAGTTAATGAAAAAGATACTTTTTTACAAAATTATGACACCCTTAGTGACACCGAAAAGGTCGTGGCAGATAACGTCATGTCTCAGTTTGAAGAGATTTCTTCAAAAGAGAAAGGTCTTGGTAATACCACTCTGATCACTCATCGTATTGATACTGGAGATACTCAACCGATCCGTCAACGTTACTACCGCATGTCGCCTGAGAAACCACGTATACTTGTTGAACAGGTAGACGAAATGTTGGCTCTCGACGTCATCGAACCCTGTGAAAGCGCATGGTCTTCCCCAGTATTGATTGTGACTAAAAAGAATGGCGAGCCTCGATTTTGCTTGGACAGCCGGAAGCTGAATTCAGTGACGAAGAAGGACGCTTATAATCTACCTTACGTCTCTGAGATATTAGACAATCTCCGCGATGCGAAATATCTGTCAAGCATCGATCTGTCCAAAGCATTCTGGCAAATTAACATCCATCCCGACGATCGAGACAAAACAGCTTTTTACGTCCCTGGCAGAGGTACATTTAGATTTAAACGTACTGCTTTTGGCCTGACTAATGCCCCGGCTACTCAACAGCGTCTGGTTGACTTACTTTTTAGCGAATTAGACCAGCAAGTTTTTGCATATTTAGATGACATCATCATTGTAAGTAATGACTTTAATAGTCACGTTTCTTTGCTTCTTCGCGTATTAGAAAAATTAAAACACGCTAACTTAACAATTAACCAGGATAAATGCTGTTTCTTTCGTGACAAACTCAAATATCTTGGTTATGTTGTGGATAGTGGTGGCCTCAGAACGGACCCTGAAAAGGTGCAGGCCATACTTCAATATCCTACACCTTCATCAAAAAAGGACGTCAAACGGTTTCTGGGCACTGCCACTTGGTATCGTAGGTTTGTGCCGAATTTCAGCACCATAGCTGCTCCGTTAAACAAACTAACGTCTAATAAAAAGAATGCCCCTCCTTTTGAGTGGACGAATGAAGCAGAAGCTGCTTTTCTAAAATTAAAGGAATGCCTAGTATCAGCACCAGTCTTATCTTGTCCCGATTACAACCTTCCGTTTGAGGTACACACAGATGCCAGCAACTATGGTATCGGTGCAATGCTTACCCAAACTATTAACTCCAAAGAACACCCCATTGCTTACATGAGTAGATCACTCTCCGCACCTGAAAGAAACTACAGTATCACCGAGCGAGAGACTCTGGCTGTGATTTCTGCTCTGGAGCATTGGAGGTGCTATTTGGAGAACGGCAAGCAGTTCACGGTATACACCGACCATAGTGCCCTAAAGTGGTTCCTGTCGTTGAATAATCCCACTGGCAGACTGGCTCGCTGGGGCGTGCGTTTGTCATCCTTTGATTTTGAAATCAAACACCGTCGCGGCTCGGACAACGTTATTCCGGATGCACTCTCTAGAGCCATCCCTGTAAGTGCCATCAGCACATCAAACGTTTTTAGCACCACTTCTGATACATAGTACAAAAACACATTCAACGGTTGCCTTAACAACTCACAAAAGTTTCCAATTTTTTTCATTAAAAATAATAGTTTGTTTCGGCTTAGCAAGGAAAAATGTGAACTAAAATCAGAATTTTCTTGGAAAGAAGTCATACCGAGCGAGTTGCGTGAACAAGTCATTTTCGAAAATCACTCCGAGCCTACAGCCGGACATCTTGGCGTTTTTAAAACATACAAGCGGATTGCTTTGCGCTACTATTGGCCTGGTATGTACAAAGATGTTGTTAAATTTGTAACATCGTGTGATAAATGTTTATCTCATAAAATTCAAAATCACACTACTTTAGGCGAAATGGGACGTCCCAAACAATGTTCACGTCCATTTCAGACCATTTCAATAGACTTAATGGGTCCTTTGCCTGTTACACGTAAGCAAAATTCCTATATATTAGTTGTCACGTGTTGTTTTTCAAAATTTTGTTTAATCTTTCCCATTAGAAGTGCTACTTCTCAAGTAATTACCAAAATTTTACAAGATTCTGTTTTCCTTATTCACGGCGTTCCTCAGACAATATTTCTTGACAATGGCAGCCAATTTACTAGCACTCTTACAGAAACCTTTTTCAAAAAATATCATGTGCCAAATGTTTTCTTCTCACCCAAATATACACCACAAATAAATACTGTCGAGCGTTATAATAGGACAATCATAACATGCTTATCAACGTTCGTCGATGATGACCATAGATCTTGGGACATTCAAATTCCTTCAGTTCAGTTTGCTATCAATAACTCAGTGAATGAAGCTACTGGGTATACCCCTTTGTTCCTAGTTTTTGGCAGAGAATTAGTTACTTGTGGCACTCATTACGTTGATAATGACCTTGGTGATGAAGTAATTTTCCTATCAAAAATATTTGACGAAGTACAATTAAAGCTTTGGCAAGCCCATGTTAAAAATACTAGTCACTATAACCTCAGGCGCAAACCAGCTGAATTTAACGTAGGTGATATAGTGATGAAAAGAACCTATGTACTAAGCGACAAAGATAAGTACTTTAGTAAAAAACTGGCACCAAAGTACTTTAAATGTCGCGTAACAGCCAAAAAGTCTCCCTTGGTTTATAATTTAGCTGACATGTCAGGCAAAGATTTGGGTACTTGGCATATAAAGGATATTAAATTAGCCAATACCTCATAATTTTTTTTCATGTGTACAATCTCATACCCACAAGTATACCTATAACGTTGCATACACCACTAGTTTGTTTGAGTTAGTCAGATTATAAAAATTGCTGCCTAACTTATTTTTTATGTAAGTACCATGGTATTTTTTTTAAGTATTTACCACGGTTGTTTGAATGTTGATAATATGACTGAAGAAGTTTAAAAGACGATGTATGAAAAGTAAAAACAAACTTATTTACTAAGATGCACATTTTATTTTAAAAAGGGAATAAAATCCTTGGGTACGAGAGGGGGTAGTGTAACGTAGTACACATTCTTAGGTAATTGAATATAATTTAAATATAAACTAATTACAATTTTAAACATTTTTACTTAAAACTTTACCTAAACTTAACAAAAAAAAATATTTTTTAAAACCTACCTAAACTTATTTACAATTAAAATAGTAATAAACATATATTACAAATAAAACAAATTAACTTTCAACACTACTTAAGTACTTACGGCAGAAGTTGGTCAACTCAAGAAAAATGTCTGAATTCGAAATAGTGACTGCGACATGCAGCGTTTTTTATGTAGGCAGTTGAGATCCTTTGTCTCGATGCACCGGCGAGCGGCTACCGGTCAATCGGTGATCATTTGGCATCATTTCCTTGTTGCGAGACACACGTGGGTAAGGCCGTAGATTTTTCCACTTTGTAACATAAAGTAACATGAGCACTTTTTTGTTACGGTATCATAAAAGTAACATAAAAGCAACGTTTTTTATAGTAAAGCTGCGAACATAACGAAATGATTAGTGGAATTTTACAAAAAAAAACAAACAAGTTCTCTTACTGTAAGTCATTTTATTAAGTACCTATTAATAACTAATTAAACACTTTGATCAATGTTTAACATTCATGGTACCTATTTATTTTTATTTGGCTTTTTAAAGCAATATTTTTCGCAATCACAAATTTGAATTCACTTTAAAAGTACATAACAATTATTGTTATTATTTTGCTTACATTCAAATAAATGAATTTATGTAAACCTCTTTAATAACAAATTGAAATTATTTCACTTTTGCTGTCATATACTTATCATTATTTTTACAACGTTAACATTAAAAGTAAAAAAACTTGAGCTAAACTCAGTAAATATAGAAGTAACGATTAACAAACCGGACTAAATTTGTTGCTTAAAATCCTGTATTGATCGACAGGATACACTTTATTACAGATCAAAAAAGTCGAGATCTCCGCATCTCATCTGTTTCACATCGGACGAATGATATCATATCATAGCAAAACACCGAAAAGGTGAAAATTGGATATGCGTAGAGAGACTGCCGTCAATCCCGTCGTCGGTGCCGGTGACGATATATCGTTATCGACCGATGTGAATCTTCCAACTAAAAAAAAATATTGAAAACTAAAAAAATAAAAACCTGAAAAAACTCTTATTCAAAATAAACCGTGTCATTATCATCACTCAAATAATATTCCTTGGAATCTTTTCCTTGAGTAATGTGGACTTGTTTAACTATAGATACTTCAGGAACTATATCGATGTCTCTTTTTTTTTGGAATAATGAATTTTATAAGTCTCGTAGAATCTTGGACCGTTTTCAAGAATTGTATTTTATAATAGTGCTCACTATTCCTTAATTCTGAATTCATTACAAAGCCGACGTAGTATTTCCAAGTTTTTTTTTGGTAATAGCGTACTAAAACGGTTTCATTTATTTTTAAAACACACTAAGCTTTCAGTGTTAAATTGCTTTTTCTGATCAGAATTTTCATCTTCTTTAGCTTTGTTGCCCCTTATTTCATCTTTACTTATTACGTCTTTAACGTCGTCTACTTCTGCTTTAATCTTTTTATCCACAGCTGTGTTTGGGTTTTCTTCAGCTCTATTTCCATCTTCGGGATCTTCATTTCCGCCTTCTTCTGCTTTATTTATACCTTCTCTGTTTCTTTGAAAGTCTTTTTCTGATTTGTTTCTGTCTTCATCATTTTTATTTCCGTCTTCTGCTTTTTTGCAACCTTCTTCAGATTTATTTATACTTCCTTCAAAACTATTTTCGTCTTTTTCAGCCATGTTTCCATATTTTTCGACTTTACTTTTGGTTTTATTTAGGTCATCTTTATATTTATTTCTATCTTCGGTTTTATATCTGTCTTCTTTAACTTTATTTTCATCCTCTTTAGCTTTACTCCCATACATTTTGGCTATAGTTATGCCTTCTTTAGATTTATTATCATTAACAATTTTATTTTTTTTAATATGACTTTCCTTATTTTTGTTTTTTTTAATATTTACAGATTTCTTTAAAATTTTATCAGACAAAATGTTAATTTTTTTGTTACAATTATACAAAACGCCAGTTTTTTCATCCAATTCAAAATTCGCTGTCTGTTCAGGAACTTCTGGAAAGCCCTTATTTTCTTCGAGCTCCATATCAAAGATATCTAGACTCGTATCTTCATCCATGTAGCATGTTACGTCACTATCTGCATATTCAATATCCATACTATCATCTTCCGACGATGTGCTAACTTTTCGATTTTTTTTTGTTTTCTTAGTTTTTACATCGTATTTCTTGTTTTCTTTTTCACTTGTGTTTCGTTTTTTACTTTTATTGGTCTGTCTTTTTCCTGTCTCCTGTACACTCTTGAATTCATGATTTATTGGAGAATAACAGCCGCACAAACCATTCAAATCATTACAAAAACAGCTAAGATTTCTGTACTTGACTTTTAATATGCCGACTGTCATCAATTGATGTATTTTCATCGTGCCAGTTATGGGGATCAGATTTATGTCTAAAGGTTTAATATCTTCGGTAGGTACAAAAAACAGTTTTATATCTGTATCTGAAGCATTCAGTACATTGAAAGCAGTTTCGGCATCAGGAACATCAATTCCTTGAGAAATTTTTTCATCAAGCTTGCGCTTTATGGTTCCTCCAATTCCATCTGCTGCTCCTTTCCCGTGGGCTGACTCAAAAAACGACCACGTTGCGTTTTTAAACCCATATTCATAAATATTTTTGCTGAACAAATAAAAGTTTTTTTTTTGACGATACTGCGTCGTCGGCCCGTCAGAAAAGAAATGTAAGATACTTACATTTGGATAAGCGCTTTTAACATATTTTATAACAGGGTCAAGATGTGCCCAAATGGCTTCTGGGCAGTGTTCATTATTTGGAGATATAGAGCAAAAAGATAAATGTTTTTTATTTGTTAAGTACAAGACACCTGTATGTAAAGTTATTTGGTCCTTAATAAAATGCATTGCTTGAACTTCTGTGTGATATTTACATGTGTAGTTCTCCGAAAAATCTATGTGAATTATAGCTTCATTTTCTTTCAAGTTATTATTGCAATCTTTGTATTTATTCAACTGATGATAAAAGTTGAACACATGAATTTTAAATTTTTTCATATCTTCATTAAATATTATAATTAGATCTCGTAATGTTCCTTCTTTAGTTATCTTCATCTTTCTTTTAATTTTTTTAGCTTTGTCACCGTGACCATATTCATGTTCTTTCATAGCCCATTCAAACCATTTAACTTTTTCAGTTTCTTCTTTATCATTACCATCTAACTTTTTATCTGCGCAAATACCACATTCACCGTACATACATTCTTTAGACTTGAAATCACAAACAAAGTCGGATGTAACATCATTTATGCTATCTTGTTCAATTAATCCGTGTGATTTTAATTTATCAATCAAAAACTGCATATTAGAGTGCTTTACACAGGCACAAGTTTCACAGTTTTTAATTTTGGGAGGTAAAACATAAAACGGCCTATATTTTTTAAAAGTGCTAAAGCTTATTTTTCCTACCTCTGTGATGAATTTCTTATGTAGTATTTTTAGTTTATCTAATTGATATCTAATCTGTTGCGAAACTTTTTTACAAGTTCGGTACTCTTTTTTCCCGGCTGTTGCACGAGTAACGTCATCTCTATTATAAAATTCTTCTATTTTATTTCGCAATTCAATAGACTTACGAATATTATGTACCATCTTTTTTGTTTTAAATTACTTTTTAATCCCAAAGAAATGGTAAATTTACTTTTTTGTTTGTACTTCTTGACCAATTCGTTATTCAAAATTTTTTTGAAGATATTTTTTTCATAATTATTTGAGTTTTGCATCTCTTGCTTCAGTGTTTCTGTCAAAACATTGTACTCCAGTAGTTTTTGTTTAATTACTTCTTTTTTCGGTGTTTCAATGTTAGGAACATTTTCACTAACAAATTCATCAACTTTTTTCCTTGGGGTATATTCATCTATATTTTGTCTCCTTTTAATGGTTTCTTCAGTCTCATCCGGTTTTATACTATCTTCAAATGTTTTGAGTCTTATCATAAGATTTTCAAAATCTTCATTCAATTTGTCAATTTTTTTTCGCTGTCTGTTAAACTTTCTTTCAAGAGATTTAAAACCTTTCGACAAATTGGATACTTTGTTTCGTAAATCCAAGTTTTCTAGCTTTAATTTATATTCAATGCGACGTTCAATGTTGCGTAACTTCACAGCTTCTTCTACAGCACTATTTTTTTGTGAAGTTGATGGCATTTGTGCTTTAGATTTTTCTCTATCTTCTTTCCATTTGCGTCTTTGCTCTTCTTTCTGTTCTGGTGTGTAGTTATTTATCTTATTTCTGTAATACTTTAAAGCATTTTCTGAAGACTTTTTTTTCATCTCCTTATATTTTTCTGGATTGTTATTTTTCATCTTTTCTCTATATTTTCTTTGCTTTTCAGCCGGTGTCATTAGCGCCATCTATTAAAAAGTAAAAATACTTAAGTAAAAAAACCGGTCAAGTGCAAGTCGGGCTCGTACTTAAAGGTTCCGTACATCCGTAAAATTGGCTAAAGCAATATAGATTCTGTGAAAATTTCAAGTATCTAGTTAATGCCATTATAAAAATGCTGAAAAACACGTTTTTTGTAAGACGACCCTCTTTAATTGATAGCTTTATTTTATTTTTAATATTTAATTTTATAGCGGCCACTGCAATACCTAATCAGTAAAAATTTCAAGTGTCTAGCTACTATGGTTCAAGAGATAGAGCCCTGTGACAGACGGACAGACAGACTTTGGCACCTTTGGGTACGGAACCCTAAAAGAAGGCAAACAAATTAAAAATACAATATACTAAATTTTTTCTTTCAGATAAATAAACAATTTTTAAATCAGTTTACAAATGACGGAGTTCTGTGGTAACAAAAATTAAAAACATACAACCGAATTAAGGGCATTATTTTTTTTAGTCGGTTATAAATAATTTTTTTTTAGGCGCGTATATATGTAGGTATGTATGTTCAGTGTTACGCCAGCGGAAGGTAAGTATTTCGGTCTGTTATACGGTAAATCCTCATAGCGCAAACTTTACTACCGTCTTTTTTAAGTTATTATGTGCACAAGCCTTTACAGACCCTTATGTTACGTAACGTAAAAGTTTATGTTACCGGTAACAGAAAAGTATCATAAAAGTATCATAAAAGTATCGTAAAAGCGAAATATTTTTGATTAAATTAGGTTATAATTTCGAAATTAAACAGACTTGCGCTTCTAAAGATGTTTTCTCGATTAATATAAGTTTTGTCGCACAAGAAAATAATACAATTAATATAAACAAGCGTCTTCTTACCTTAAAAAATCACAATAACTGTTTTTTCAATTTCACTGACGAAAAAACGCGTGCACTGTTTGACACAATCCATAGACAACTAAATGGTGACTTTTTTATTTCTTTTGACAGTTCTGTTTGGTGTTGCCCCTCTAATTATACCTATTCTCCCGATATTGTTCAAAGATTACATTTACTCATGATATTGGTAACATAAAAATAGTAACATAAAAGTGTAAAAATTAAAGACATGTCTTAAAACTCGGATAAAAAATAAATAAATGCCGTCTAAACATAATGAGATATTGCATTAAATTGCTCAAACATTATACTTTTCTATGAAGTAAAAACTATACGGCTTACTTCGAAAAATAATCGTCACGATGTTGATTTACTGTGTGATTGAACTTATGGACATTTCTTTTTTGTATAAAAACGTAAATTCTCAAACTCATTATAATTAATTTAAATAAAAACTGTTCTAGTTACAGCTAATTCCTTAAAATTGTTTTTACCTTAAATACAATTCTACAAGATAAAAATATTGAAGCTGGTAAAAAGATTTTATTGTTTAAGATATTAGTATGAATCTCAGTGGTCATGCAAAAAGTGGAAAAATCTACGGCCTTACCCACGTATATACGTTCTCATCCCAGACCGTTCTTCACTATATGTTGTGATTTTCAAAAAGTGAATTTGAGGTACCAATCCTAAGCGGTACAGTACCTACACCTAGTTTAAAGATTCTCGTGAAGTGCTATTCAAACCCGAAATTCGGTAAGTGGCGAACTATTCTTTAAATTTAGTATATAAGTATAGGTAACCTCACTGTCTAGAATCTAGATACATCTTAAATCGGATTGCTAACTTGTAGTAGTGTTTCTAGTAATGTTTTAATAAGTAATATTAATTGTAGTTTCGTAGATTTTGCCCGGGCGTGGCAGTCTTCAACTACCGCCCGGTTTGAAAAGTAAATTTTGTTCTAGAACATTTCTCCCACTAGACTTTTATCTTTTTTATTTATAATTAGTAATTTCATATTGTGAACTCTGTTCTTAATGATGTCCAGCAGCCACAGTCATTGCACTTAGGTAAAAGTAGGTACGTCCGTCACTATCACCTCACATCATCATCACCTCTCGTAGCAATGGCTGGTCAACATTTTTGGGCATTTCTCTAACCATGGACATCGATCACTTCCAGGGTTCCAGTTTCGGACTTACGAATCGTAAGAATACACTTTCCCGCGGAAAGACCTAGGCACAATCTATACCTACTCGAGTCCTGGACAGCCCCCAACAACTGGCCACCGGCAGCTCCACTTCCCAGCACTGGATTCCAGGACAGTACCTCCTTACTTTCCCAAGTGACACAGAACGACCGGCATAGTAGGGCCCCTGAAACCACCCTGAGTTATTTTTAATAAATCATATTTTTCTAAAGCTGAAGTTCGTGTTGTTTATTTAACACCTCGCGCACAACGCTTCAATAGCACCCTCATTTGAAATAATTATTTTAATCGTAAATGTGGTGATAATTAAGAATTGTAATAGAGGATTACCCTTCATACCATTTTATGAATAAACTTTGAAAGTACGAAATAAATTCCATTTGATGCTATCGTTTTTATTGTTAAAAGTGGCTACTTTTAGCAATAAAAACTTCAAAAAAATACTCTCAAAAATTTTGATTGTAATGGGACTCTCCATCTGTTCCCACTACACATGTCCACACGAAATATCGAGTCAATAAAACACGCCAAGGTCGTATTCACAGTCCAAACAGAACGCAAATATTTTAATCCAAAAAAAAGCTAAATTGTTAGATATTAAAGTAATCACAGGAACCAAACAAGTGAACACGCCAACGTTAAACGAAGGAGTGAGTGCAAAGGCTAAAATAAAGTCATCTCCTTTTGTGTGAATAGTATTCATTCGCATACTTGGCTTAGAAAAGCGACAAATGGACATTAGTCAAGATCATAGGCCATAAAAACATAATTTTACTTGTGATACAGAGAGATAAGCAAGCACGTGCCATTGGATCGGTTTCGTGGAAATTAATGAAAAGGTGCTAGGCAATGTAGGTAACAATAAATAAATAATAAAGGTAACAATGATAAGGTCGGTCAAAGCGTTCATAAAAGCATAATTATTACTTATGTCTTGGTAGTGAGATAAGAAGGTATCATTGAATTGGTTTGTGAAAATTAATGTAAAGGTGCTAGGCTTATCTTAGGGAAGATGTGCCGGCTAAGCAGATCCTTTACTGCCTCACATGCCAATAAGGTTAGCCAACAGGAGTAGGTATATAGGTATCTTTTAATTTGGTTATATTTGGTTATATACATTGCGGAAAATAGAAAGCTAGTTAGATGGATACAGCAATAAATACGTATTTGCCTTGAGCTTTCTAAACACATTATTTTAATCTTTTACGTATGATTTTAATGAATACCTTATAAGTTATCATAAAATATTTACAGGCGGAAGAAAAATGCAAGAGCGCGGCACTTCTCACTTTCACACTGATGACGCTTGATTCGATCTCCGACCTACCTGTGCGGAGCCGGGGCATATTGCAGTTATGCATAATAAATCAAAGTTTTAAGGGTTGAGCATTCTTTATAAATTATAAAATATAGAACATAATACTGCGGCGATAAGATTTTTTTAGCCTTTTATACGAGTGTCGATTTTGCAATGATAACTACAGAAACTTAAAATTTTAAAATACTAAATCTTTTTTTAGCGAAACTAAGTACAAGTTTTATACATTTTGATAAAAAGAAAGTATATATTGATATTTACGCTTTTACGCTTATATTCTTAACAACATTATGCTTAAACACAGTCACAACAGTTAATTAACTGTTCTAAAAAAGAGTTCTCTGTAGTAAAAAATACTTAGTATGCTGAACGATGCAACATTTCAAATATTTTAATAAAAAATAAAATTACTCACCATTTTTAAATACAATAGCGCAGCACAACAGCAACGTCTGAGGTCTCACAATGGTATGGCTTGACTAACATGACTCATGGTAGAAAAATGTATGGCTGTGCTTCGCGGCGTTGTAAGAAAGAGACGCCTACATAGTGGCAAGCGGGACAGAAATGTAAAACAAACTTCTTGTGTTGGGCACCGTGACATGTGATAAAATTTTATGTGTAGGAACACCCGAAGTGTCGTCAGGATCAGCCATGGTTACACGTGGGTATATGGACGTTATTTTAAATCGATTAAAACAACTATCACAAAATCACTGTCTTATAATGTTATCTTGAGATAATTACAATATCTACTTCTTACAATAATTCTGAATAATGAGTAATCGAACTTTAAACGAAATACCAAACGATCACACCGATTATTAGCGATTCGTCAGAAGTGTGGTGCGCGGTCGGTCTCCACAGCAAGAGTGTCCTTTAACATGGCCGCGCTAACCATCAATATGACGCTTCGCTAGATTGACAACTGTCAGTCTTGTTCGGTGGTAATTTGAAAGGTGACGTTTGTAGATACGTTATCTAATTTGATATATGGCGCTAGTGAACGCGCCGTCACGGCCAGACTGACCTGCGGACGTCCTCGAACGCTTAGTGCAATAATCCTGTAACAAAGTTATTAAGTATCAACCCTTAGTAAATTCGATCATCTGCTCGTCCAACCTGACAGGCCAGTGAACAATCAATCCCATAGTTATAGCCAAAAACGTACGTGTGTCCTTTCAACTAACCATGCAGGTTTAGCCCGGTACGACACGTTTTTACCAAGTTTATGACACCCACACTGTCAATCTGCACAGAACAAGTATGTCCTCTCAACCAAAATCCCATAGTTATAGCCAAAAACGTACGTGTGTCCTTTCAACTAACCACGCAGGTTTAGCCCGGTACGACACGTTTTTACCAAGTTAATAACACCCACACTGTCAATCTGCACAGAACAAGTATGTCCTCTCAACCAACTACACAAGTATGGCCCGGTACGATACTGTGTTCAGATCAAAATGAACTCGTCAAAGAGCCTAGACTAGACGAGTGTGTCCTTACAATCAACCACAAGGGTATGACCCGGTACGACTCTGTCTTTCTGTCCAGCTTTACTTTTGCTTCACATTTTATTGGTTTAGAGAAGCACAGTCTCGTATTGCAATGAAATCTAGTAAGAACATAGAATCGCTTACCAACAGTTACGGATCATTCTGCTCAGCGTGTATCATAACTCGTGTTCAATTAGCTCATGCTCTGAGCTGATGCTGACAGTATCTGAGTTTGCACTGACAGTTTCAGAATTGGCTGTCATATTATCAGAATCAGCAGTAACTGTATCTGAGTTTGCTGTCCATGTAACACAGCTATTATCGAGTGGACCCGAATTGAGTTCTACGTCTTCTGACGCCGTTTCGGCCTCCTCATCATTGACTAAGCTAGTAGATATCTCCAGTAAACCTTCATGTCCTTGGGGTACTGCTCGCAAATTCTCGTGCGCGTATTTATAAAGGCGATGTGAACCACTTATACTCTTAAGCTCATACCTATCATTGTCTAGAATCGCAGTGATGACAAAAGGGCCTCTAAATTTTCTATCGAGTTTCGTCTGATTCCGCTCACTATTTTTAATAAAGACATATTCCCCCTTTGAAAATGGTTTGATCAAAGCACGTCCTCGATTAAACCGCTCAGTGTCAGAAGCTGCCGCCTTTTTTATATTCTCGGACGCTTCTCTTCGAATAGAATCGAGATCTAACCTATTGTGTAACTCTGAACTGGTTGAAGAAATTTTTGCCAATCCTAAAGACTGTGCACGAATTCCAAACATTAACTCTGTCGGTGTAAATTTTGTGACGGTAGATTTCGTGCTGTTAAGAGCTAATTGAACATTTTCTAACTCGTCACGCCATACTTTGTTAGGGTCATTTTCGATTATGGTAAGCAAACTTTTAAGTGTTCGCATAACACGCTCCACTTGCCCATTTGCCCTACTGGAGCCCGTAGCTATGAAATGCAATTCAATATCATAACGCGCGCAAAAGTCCTTAAATTCTGAGCTAGCATAACATCGTCCCTGATCAGCAACGATACGCTTTGGAGCCCCAAAAAGGCAAACCACTTTTTTAAGGGCTCGCACTGCGCTAGCTGCATCTACCGAAGTTGTATGTTCCAATACAACATATTTCGTAAAAGCGTCTATTGTTACTGAACAGTACTCTTTACAATCACTTTTTCCGCTCAGCTTACCGGTGAAATCCACATGAATTGTGTGCCATGGCACGGAAATTTTAGGGATAGAATGAAGCTGAACAGCTTGTGCTCCCGACGGGCCCTTGGATGCCTTGCAAATAATACAAGATTCAATAAATTTTCTCACGCACTTGGACATTTGTGGGAACCAATATTGTTCGTACAATTTATCTAGTGTCTTTTCACTACCCAAATGTTGGAGTTCACTATGAACATGGTTAATTAAGGTCCATATCAGGGAGCGAGGAACAACCGGAAGCCATGAGACAATCTTATTTCGAATGACCTTTCGGTAAAGAACACCTTCCCTGACATCATATGTCTGGCTTACATTATCCGGGAACTCATCATTGTTGTGTTCCGCAATGAGGTCCTGGATTTCGCTGTCGCGTTTTTGTTCCACAGATAACCAACCTTGATGAAGTTCTACAAACTGGACTGATTTGGTGACGGGTGTTTCAATTACCGTAGAAGTCTTGTCAGAGACGGGATTTCTAGAAAGAAAGTCTGCGTGTTCCATCCTATGTCCTTCTCGGTAAATTATTTCAAAATCGTAGGCTTGTAGGAAAGCCCACCACCGATGAACGCGTGGAGTCAAATCTGTTTTTGACTTTGATGCCTTAAGAGAATTACAGTCTGTGAACACCTTAAAGTGTCGACCATAGAGATAATGTCGGAAATGTTCTACCGCTCGTACTACCGCCAAGGTTTCCAATTCGTACGAGTGGTAACGGGATTCTGTCTCTGACGTACGTCGGCTAAAATATTCTATAACATGTGGGAACTGGTTTTTCTTTTGAATAAGAATTGCCCCATAACCTTCTGAACTAGCATCGCAGTGTAATTCAACAGGAAGTTCAGGGTCGAAGATCGCCAAAACAGGTTCTGATGTAAGTATGCGGATGATTTTATTTCGAATATCTTCGTGTTTGGCATTCCATTTAATGGGTCCCTTCAGTTTTGTTAGGGGGTATAATGGACCAACAATGTTTGTGAAGCCAGGAATAAATTTCCGAAAGTAAGACGCAAGACCTAAAAATTGGCGTACATGTGTAGCCGTTTTAGGCTGAGGCGCATCCACAAGAGCCTGTATTTTACGAGAATTTGGGCGTATTTCGCCGCACTGAATAGAATATCCTAAATATTCAATCTTTTGTTTTAAAAATCTACATTTTTTAAGGTTCAGTGAAAAGCCGGCCTCAGATAAAGCCATTAGAACCTCTTCAAGACGGCGCAACCCCTCAGGAACGTTCTCAGAATAACAAAGGACATCATCCATGTAGATAAGAGGCTTATTCTTAATATGGCTTAAGGCTTTAGTTATGCATCTTTGATAAATTGAAGGTGCATTGCGCAACCCAAAGGGCATGGCCAGGTATTCGTATTGAGCGTCTGACGTAACGAATGAAGTTCTTTCTACCGAATCAGGATGTATTGGGATTTGGTGAAAGCCTGAAGCCATATCAAGAGACGAAAAAAAGTACGCACCGCTCAGCTTGTCGATCTGATCTTCTATCCTAGGCAGAGGGTAATGTTCGGGTTGAGTATTGGATTTGAGCTCGCGATAATCAATACACATTCTATCTGATCCATCCTTTTTTTTACCAAAAGGATGGGGCTTGCAAATGGAGAAGAACTTTCTCGAATAACACCTGCATCTAGAAGTTCTTGAATCTTTTCCTTTACCACTTGTTTTTCTATCGGTGCTAACCTATAAGGACACCTTTGAACTATTTTATGTGGCTCAACAAGTTTAATGTTTAATTCTCCCGTTTTAACGCGCCTAGTAGGAACACCTTCAATAAAACAGTCCGAATATTTACTTAGCAATTTAATAAGAGCTTCCTTATCTTCGCCTACCAGATCAGTGTCGACTTGAGTAAAATCTGTCCTAGAAATGCAAACGTTGATTTCTTTTTTATAAGAAAACTTCAGAGTATCGTTATTTATCTCAACTTTAACACCGGTCTCTAAAATGTCTCTGCCTATGATCACAGGTTCCGAGATACACGTATCAGGTACTATATGAAAAGTCAAAGTAACTGCAACCGTCTCGATTATTATATCACTTAAAATCTGTGTCATGGACTTAATTTCATCACCCCCTATCCCCGTAAGATACACAGGACACGTGCGCGCAGTACCCCCAAACTTACTACAATAACTTTCTTTTAATAGCGAGCACGAAGAACCACTATCAAATAAAAAGGAGACTGGCTCACCAGATGACGTTCTCAGGGTTCCCCTCGATGCACGCTGCTCGCAGACATTCACTTCCTTTGCTGCAGCTCGATCGCCGTTCTTCTTGTCAGGGCAAACCGTGGCTAAATGCCCGGGCTTACCACAGGCGTAGCAATACACGACTTTGTTTTTCTCCAGTGTATGCGATGAAGTAGGCATATCACTTCGCTTGGATGTTCCAGGTTCATCTCGTCGCTTTCTACATTCGGTAATTCGATGTCCAAGTATTCCACACCAATGGCATTTACCGGCAAACTTTGTATCAGCCAAACGAGGCCGTTTAGCGTCAGGTTCTAAAATTTCATTTGTCTGACCTTCTTGTCGTCTTTTTAAAGAGATGCTGCCAAGTGCTCTAAACAATTGAGCCCGCGTGGTGATGACATGTGCACCTAGCTCGCGACGGATTAGACTATCTTTTTGACAAAACACTGACACAACAAATCCCGTTATTATTTCTTCGGCCATTTCAGTATTCGGAATACGCTCAATCATATTCCATAATCTCATTGCAGCTTCAGGGGCTGTTTCTTTTAATCCAATTTGGAAACGTAAGATTTCATCAAAATAATCTTGGGGAAGCTTTGGTTTAGAAAACTTCGCCAACAGGGTCTGCTTAACCACATCCCAAGTCAATTCCTTTAGATTTAATCTAGTAAGGCATTTTGAAGCACGGCCCTTTAGTGCACTGGTTAAAAGCTAGTAGCAAATCGACTCCTTCTAGAGATTTTTTATTAACAATCAACTCCGTAAATTCACACCAGCCTTCTATGTCTGCGTCCGAATCATCTGGGTCAAATTGCACAAGTTTAGTAATATGGTTGGAACTCACGGTTGAACTTTGAGGCATTTCCAATACTCGAGCCAGTAACGATTCCATAGTAGTCATTAATTTTATAGCACTGCTTTCGTCCGACGTCGGTTTTTCTTCCCGTTGTAGTCCATTCGATCCCACTTCTGATGTAGGAACACCCGAAGTGTCGTCAGGATCAGCCATGGTTACACGTGGGTAGGTATATGGACGTTATTTTAAATCGATTAAAACAACTATCACAAAATCACTGTCTTATAATGTTATCTTGAGATAATTACAATATCTACTTCTTACAATAATTCTGAATAATGAGTAATCGAACTTTAAACGAAAAAGAAATGTGGTGTCGTGGGACACCAGGTAGGAACGAAGTTCCTTCGGCTAATGTATACGACTTGTGTATACGACTGTCGCGCCTGCGCACGTCTCATTTAACGGTTTTATTTAACGAGGTCATCCTTACGGTTTTACTATCACATTTTTTTCAGTTCGGTCGCGCAGCAAAATCCCTATCTCCTCCAAGCCTGCCGTAAGGAACTTCGTTCCAATACCAAACGATCACACCGATTATTAGCGATTCGTCAGAAGTGTGGTGCGCGGTCGGTCTCCACGGCAAGAGTGTCCTTTAACATGGCTACGCTAACCATCAATATGACGCTTCGCTAGATTGACAACTGTCAGTCTTGTTCGGTGGTAATTTGAAAGGTGACGTTTGTAGATACGTTATCTAATTTGATATATGGCGCTAGTGAACGCGCCGTCATATGCATTTCAATATTAATATAAATTTTGTTTATTTTTCAAAGGACTCGTGCATCGCAATCATCTATTAATTTACAACTTTTATTATCAAATACTTAATTTTAACTATCTTTCTGGTTACCTCATTCTAATGACGACAAGGAATATAAAATCTGTCTCTTAGATAATAATAAAATATAAAACTCGTATTTATTGCTTTGTTTAAGTGGGGAATGCGACATTTATTAATCTATCCGACGTACATTGCCATAGAGGTGTCAACCCTATTGCTAAAAACTAAGTCACAAATGTATGAATTCACACCAAATAATACTGTAAGAAATTTACTTAAAATATTTTAAATATCGGCTACAAGAATATCATTTTGCTCGACTGTACTTTTTGTCGGTTATTAGGTTGCTAATTTGCGTAGGAAACCCGAGAGTATGAAACGGCCGCTTTTTCGTAGCCTCCGTTATTTAGTCGGTTTGTAGGAGAATTGATGATATTTTCTTGTTTGTTTAATAACTTTTATTCCATTCGAGATTTGAAGCCCAAATTTTCAGGCATGTTTTGTAACAAAATGAACACATATGTTTACTATAGTTTATCTATTTGTGTTCAGAGAGAACTGCGCATTCGATGGCCAAAGTCACACCACTAGGAATTCGATGAAATTCCTTTATATCTTCATATCGCGTAATGTTTGTTTATCCAAATTTGTACACGTTAGAAGGGTATATCATACGTATATGTAACTGCTTTTTTATTTGTTAGTAAATGTACTAGTTTACGAGTAAACAGGTAATTTCCGATTTTTGAAAATAATAAATTACTTCGATACTTGTTGATGAATCGGAATACTTATATTTAAACTAATTTGAACTAATGAAGGCCTATAAACAGTATTTTTTTCAAAATTCTGCTACTAACAGTTTTCGAGATATGGAAAATTGCAAAACGTTACCCCAGCAAAATCTTGAATATCTCAAAAAGTATAAGATGAACAAATTTTGCTATCGGTATACATTTACAACTCATTAAGAGCTGTCTTTTCATATACTTGATTCTAAGCTAAACGCTTTTTTTGAAAAACATCTTGCTGGGGTAACGTTACTCCAGCAAAATCAGTTTTTCTCGAATAGCTTCGAAAATAAAGCATGAACGAATTTTGCTATATTTAAACAATACGAGGTTTACTATGGACTAAGTATCTGTAATACTCTCATTTCTCCAATGCGCAACATTTTGCTGGGGTTACGCATTCGAAATGATGGCCGAATGTTTTGTTAGGTACCACTTCGTAAACTGTCAGTTATGGGCGGTGCTGTGTTTTAATTCCAGATTATCCCGAAATATACTGAAGTTAACTTACTTATTGTTAACATAAGGAAACCGTAAATTATGCGGTAATGTATGAAATTGTTATATAATTTATTAAACAATAACTATAAATGGGAGTAGGTAAGTTTAGGTAAAAGGTACATTATATGCGTTACCCAGGCTGAAACGTAGGTACCGAATTTGATAGTTTGACATTAGATATTTTGTTGCGAACATCCTGTAAATGTCGATGGCTGATAAGTGATAACTCAAAATCTACAAATTTTAAAATTTGACGGACATACGAGTCGATTGGTATCAAAATTAGTCAAATCCAAAAATTATTTTTTTTTGTTTTTATGGATTGAGTTATGTTCTCCAGTGTAATTATGATATATTTATGCTTATCAAAAACGGTCACATCCACTCGTTTTGCAAGTTAAAATGTTGCCTTGGTAACAAAATTAGCCAAATCCATAATCCCATGGTATAATAATATACTTCGCCTGGTATGTTCTTCCCATGACAGCTGGTGACGTATTAGGAACATGCATACGTCATCAGTTGCGCAGCGGTTCTCAAACGTTTTTTTGTGGGGAAAAGATGGTAGATAGAAACAATACAGATATTCTGTACAATTTTTTATTATTACAAGCTCTTATTTAATTTGCCCCGTTTATCGTTTCGGAATAACCACTGATGGGAAGATAACGTTAAAAGAAACCCAGTTTAGTATTGGTTTCTTTCCTACCCAGCCTGATGGGCTATGTTACAAATTACAATACAGATTTAAATCACAAGCTATACAATACATTATATTTTACATTAAAAAAATCCAATTTAAATTTTTAGTCCGTTATTTCCAAGAATTTTTATCAGATATATAGTCATTTTCATGATAAATATTCATTTTTAATAAATATTTTTAACGGCAGTTTTAAAGCGCCATTTTCACGATCCATACTACAGTACATCCATGCTCGATTCTCGATGCAAAAGTACCGTGAATACGAGTAAGCTTGACGCACGTTGATAATTATTGTTAATGGCTTGCTGGGCTTGCACGGCCAATTTTACATCCAGCAAGTACCGTCACCACCGCGCACGTGGTGAAATAAGAAAATAACCCGGGCAGAAAGAAACAGAAACAAAGAAAATAAACATTTGGCCAATACGGAGTAAGTAGTTCTCAGAGCAAAATGTCCTAATATTCAGATTGATTTGAATCAAATGGGCGTTTTTTTCACTAGCCGGCCCAGCGCCCCGTCTCCCCGTCACCGGGAGGTTTCCACTCGCTGCCAGGCGGCAGGAATTTGAGTGTATTGCGTACGTATAGAAAAAATTGTACGTGTGTGCGAGTGCGGGGTATGATAGGAGGGGCGCGGGCGCCTTGAGTCTTGAGACTCGAAGTAGTCTAACCCGACTTGTATGCTTTTGATCGTGCTCAGTGTGATCGTCGTACGGGAATGGTGAATACGAAATTCTGACTCATAACTATTATTAAATCGAGTTATTTTTTTTATAGGTCGCCAACATTTGTATCTTATTTTTCTAGCTTTATCACTTGTGGTCATCCATCCAAGTTTGCGACCACTATCGAGGTTGCTTGACCCTTCAAAACGTAGTCAGTAGCCCATCCTATTAGTGACCACGTCCAGAGTTGCTTAACCTGTGAAAGCGTGGTGACCCGTCCAATTTGGATGGAACACAAGTCGAAGCAAAGACAAAAATCATTTATTTATCTTTAGATATTTGTATCACTTGACAATTGTCAATGTTTTCTTTCGATGCAAAACGCCGCGCCGTGCCGGCAAGTGAAACGCCAAATATGTCACGTCATACCTACTTGACGTGAACGAAATAGCTTAAAAATCACTGTTATTCCTAAATATGCAAACGCAAAAAGAATAATGAATTGTATTGACCTTCTGTCTATTATTGGTTTAGCGCATGATGAAGCACAGTTCACCGCACCGCAAAAGTTTGTAAACCACAGTCATTTCTTCATCGAACGAAATAGCGCTATAAGAGTGAGCGAGACGACGATAACGATGACAGGGCGGGCTGCCAATATGACAATTATTGTCAATTTTATGTGTTGCCACTGTGTGTAATTGAATTACCCGAGCAAAATGCATTTTTAGAACTTTATATACCAATTGCGAGTTAATAATCCATACTACAAATTTTTAAATTATTATAAAGTTGAATCACACGAAGATACTAAAATTAGCTAAGTTACTTAAAATTTTATTGAATGCTCATGCAGTAATCGAAAAAGTCCTAAAATTTACTAAAAGAACAATCAGTGGCAACACTTATCGTGTCGTAGTCACGTTTTTTACTCGGGAGGAAGATAGGACAGATAGAGAAGATAGAAGATATATAGATGTTTTTCAGGGATTGAAAACCGTTGGGCCGATAGGCTGATTTTAGTACAGGTCGATTTTTTTCATTGAACAGAGCCAGCGATGTGAGCAAGTCAATGAAGATGTTTAACAAAAAGGTAGATTGTGACCACGAGACGTCCGCTAAGAAAGGATTTTTGGAAATTCCATCCCTAAGGGGGTGAAATAGGGGTTGCCAGTTTGTATGGAACTTCGTAATTTTTAAAGTGAGACACATATAATTTTTAATTTATTTTAGTAGTTAGTAGAAAATAATAATGCGTTTATTAGATTTTGAAAATAATATCCCTATAAGGGTGAAATAGGGGTTACAAGTTTGTATCAATCTTCGTAATTTTTAAAGCGAAACACATGACAGTTTTGATTTAGTGGTTAGTAAAAAATAATAATCCATTAATTGGATTTTAAAAAATGCATCCCCGGGAGTGCATTAAGGATTGCAAATTTATATTAATAAAAAACTTCGTAATTTTTTTTAGTGATAGACAACAAATTTGAAATAAATAGATCCTTCGGTCTCTTTTGCTCTAGCAAATGACGGTAATTGGAACGGGAACGGGAACAAGCGGAACAAAGACCGTCGGGTCCGCTAGGCCTTTCAATCTCTACACTACTGATTGTTATTATAATATAACAAAGATTGTTATATTGAATAATCATTCAAAGTTTTAATTTTTTTTACATAATAATTCATACGTAACATATAACAAAATTAATAACGTAAAAAAACAATTAAAAATCCAACAAGAAACGTTTTCTACTTTTATACGGACGCAGTTGCGGGTTAAAGCTAGTTATTAAATTTTTTTCAATAAACCTGGATTAATTGTTTAACGAACAACCTAAGTTGATCACCTCTGGCTTTTATTGAATCAATTTTTAATTCAGCCAAATCCACTCAGTGTACATTCAAAATCAGTCAAATCCGCTTTCTTTAAAATCAAAAATAGTCAAATCCATTGATCATTATCAAATTAAGTCAAAACCAAACTTGAACAACATATTTTGAACCTTTTTTTTATGAGATGGTATGTCTATTTTCATTCAACGCTTTAAAACAGCTAATATAAATCTGTTGCCAAAAACATTGACAATATCTAAAGTTGCCATATAAAATTATAAAAAACTTACTTTTTCTAGAAATGACCTAAAGTGGATTTGACCAATTTTGAAACCAATTGACTCATACACGTTCGCGACAAAATATCTCATAGTTATAGTCACGCCCCTAACCCTTACTGTTTTTGCAGGCCGTACACCTTCCACATGAGGTTTCCGCAGATCTTGAAATGTCAGATTTTTCTGGTACTTACTGGAGCACCCTCTACACGATGGTACATCATTTATTACCCCTATCACCCGGGAACAAACCAAACAACTATGTCAATCAGTGAGTCAGTCAGTGGTAATGTAGGTGTATTATAACTAGCTTTTCGGGCGTTGCGTTCGGGGGTTTTTCGTGCAGCTGTTGAGGTAGGCTAAATATAATGTTTTTCCAGTTCAGAAAAAGAATAAGAATTGCAGTCTGTTGACGAAACATGAAAAAAGTGTGGGCGGCCATCTTGAATCCAAAATCTGGTTGCAGTTTCTTGTTCCGCGGGGTGCTTTACTCAGGCATACAAAATTTCAGACCGCTACGAAGTCTTAGTGAGACGTTATGAACGAAATAGTTTAATTTTCTAAAATCCAGGCGCCAACTTGGATCCTTAAAAAAATTTTAAATTTGGATTTGTCGTCTCAAAATACATATAGATTTTGTTTTTAAGCCAAATCGGAAGCAGTTGACTTGCGGCGGCCATCTTGGATTTCCAAAAATTAAAAAAAAAACGCAGCGCTTGGTGGGAGTGGCTCGGCCTACGGCCTCGCCACGCAGCTCGCCCTCCGGGCTTGCATCACTCGGCCTGCGGCCTAGCGAAACTTACTTGGGGGATGAAGAGGTGAGGGGGGGGGGTGAAGTGGGGGAGGGGCTCGGCCTTCGGCCTCGCCACTCAGCTCGGCCTGCGGCCTCGCGCTGCGCCTTCGGCCTTCGGCCTCAGGCTTCGCCTAGTTACTTAGGGGTCACTTTTGTGAAATGAAATTAGTATGGAGAAAAATTGTCCTTGTATGGCGGCCATCTTGGATTTTGAAGAAAAAAACAAAAAACAAATGACAGTCGTCAAATTGCCCACAACCCTACATGTTGGAAAAAAAATCACGCCCCTAACCCCAACCGTTTTTGCAGGCCGTACTCCTTCCACATGAGGTTTCCGCAGATCTTGAAATGTCAGATTTTTCTGGTACTCACTGGAACACCCGCTATACGATGGTACACCATTTATTACCCCTGTCACCCGGGAACAAACCAAACTGCCAATCGGAAGCAGTTGACTTACGGCGCCATCTTGGATTTCCAAAAATTTAAAAAAAACGCAGGGCTTGGTGGGAGTGGCTCGGCCTACGGCCTCGCCACGCAGCTCGCCCTGCGGGCTCGCATTGCTCGGCCTGCTGCCTCGTGTAAATTACTTAGGGGAGAGGGGTGAGTGGGGGAAGGGGGGGGGGGGCGGAGAAGCTCGGCCTTCAGCCTCACCACGCAGCTCGGCCTGCGGCCTCGTGGAGGCCTGCGCCTTCGGAAATAGGCCTCTGGCTGCGCCTAGATACTTAAGGGGGGCTTTTGTATGAAATTAGTATGGAGTGGAATTGTCCATGTATGGCGGCCATCTTGGATTTTGAAAAAAATCAAAAAACAAATGACAGTTGTCAAATTGCTCACAACCCCCTACATTTTGGAAAAAAAATCACGCCCCTAACCCCCACCGTTTTCGCAGGCCGTACACCTTCCACATGAGGTTTCCGCAGATCTTGAAATGTCAGATTTTTCTGGTACTCACTGGAGCACCCTCTATACGATGATAAATCGTTTATGACACCTGTCACCCGGGAACAAACCAAACAACTATGTCAGTGAGTCAGTGAGTCAGTCAGTGGTAAGTGTAGCTTTATCTATACTATAATAAAAGAGTAAAAAAAACGTGTCTGTACATTGAAAATTTTTCAAAAAAAAAAATTTTGTGCGATGGAGATATAGTAATAGAGTAAGAAAATAAAAAAAAATGTCTGTCTGTTTGTCTGTTTGTACACGCTAATCTCCGGAAATTGTACGAGCAAAGCACCGTCCAGTATTTGATAAGTCAGCATTTGCACAATTTCGCCTCATTAGTATAAAACAGTCAGTTCGCGACCTACGGCCAACAAGCGCGCCACGCGGCTCATATATTATTTCTCATCAAGTTATTCTATAGTTAATTATCAAGAATATATCTCAGTGTTTATCAGTTTATCCGTGACTTTCATTTGATCAGAACTCTAATTTCGGTTCAAACCCGAACATTGGTCCTTCGAGCTTTAGACAGGCGGGACCTTGACGCGTGTTTTCGTGAAACAGTGCCACGTGTTTCGTCTGTGCAACCACGTTGTGGACGTTACAAGTTCATATCGATTACCAAGTTTTTGTGTGTGGAAACAAGTTTACACACAATCTGCAGCAGTACTTGTGTTACCAAGACACACGAGTACCTCCATCAAGACCGTCTTGTTCTATCAAGACGCACAGGACATTATCAGCTCACCAACTCCGTGCCATCGAAGAGCACGGACAAATCATCAGCATCAGACCAAGATCAGATCAAGTAAGATCTTTCCTTTTTACTTGCTTTCTTGTTTTGCAACTCATTTATCAAGATGTCTAGCCTATTTGAATCTCAGGATGTCATTTATGATAGTATGGTTAAGTTGTATACTAACTTCAAGAAAGATAGCAGGGATAAGAAAACTTTAGATTATTACAAAAGACGCTTAGAAACCTTGGAGAAATACTGGGAAGAATATGAGTATAATCATGATCGAATTTCTACGGAAGAGAGCAGGAGTCATCCGTATTTCACGGAGAATCGCTACAGCATTGCGAGAAATTACTACAAGTCCCTGAAGAATACTCTCGAATTAGAATATCAAGATTTATTAACAAACAAGAAACCTACGCCTGCCAAACAGGATCAAGCCCTGGCCACAGGATCAGAAGAACAACCAGCCCAACTGCACTTACCAAGTAGTGACGCATCAGAACCAGAACCTCATCAAGTTGTCAAGACGTTCTCCGCTCGAGGATCCAGTAGCAAACTCGACGAGATGTTAAGGAAGCAATCGGTGAACTTCAAGGCTTTTATGCGCACAGTCAGGAACATTGACCTTGACAACATTCAAGAAAAGTGGGAATTCGAAGATACCTTGAAGATACTTCAATCAAGATGGTCAGCAATTGACAACCTCCACTGGGACATCGACGCCGAGTTAAATGAAGACAACCCAGAGTATGAAGTTTTATTTACAAGACATGAAGAAATAATCAATAAATTAAAGAGAGACATAAACAGCAAGTTGTGGTCAGTAGCTCACAGAGAGAATTCCACCCCGAAGCTGGACATTCTAGAATTTAGAGGACAATACAATCAGTGGGTCTCTTTTAAAGACCTTTTTACAGAGGCGATCCACATCAACCCCGCTATTCCCAACGCGCGCATGATGCAATACTTAAAAGGAAAAGTTAAGGGTGAAGCCGAAAGGCTGATCCAACACCTGCAAATCAGTTCGGACAATTATTCCGTTTGTTGGGACATATTAAATCATCGTTACAATAATATCAATCGCATCTTTAACTCTCATATTAATATTTTGATGAATATACTAGTAGCTCAACAACAGTCATTGAATCATATCAAGCGCATTCATGACACAACACTGGAATGTTTGAACGCCATCAAGAATTTAGGGGTAGATATCAAAACATGGGACCCCTTACTTGTCTATATTTTAGCGCAGAAACTAAGCAGCGACACGTATAATGATTACATGGAATTTGTGCCCAATCCGCGAGAATTACCCGTTTTAAAAGACCTTTTGGACTTCCTAGAATCTAAATTTACTACGTTGAAATCGTCGCGTAGGAAACAGGATAATTACCAATAAAAATACAATCAAAACGTATCAAATCATGGAAATCAGTTATTTAGGTATCAAAATCAAAACAATCAACAAAAATCTAATTTTAATAAAAATTAATTCTCCATTCAAACTACAAATAACACGCCTATTAAAAATAACTCTAATTCAAAAAATTATTCATATAATAAATTTAACTGTCCGGTTTGCAACAACAGTGATCACGGTGTATATTTTTGCCCGAAATTCCTGGGAATGCCTCCTTATTTAAGAAGAAAAACAGCATTAAAATTAAATCTTTGCAGTAATTGTTTAAATAACCACCACGGGAAATCATGCCTTTCAAGTTATAGATGTAAGGATTGCAATAACGAACATAACACCTTATTACACGAGGCGTTTACGTCACGTAATACAACACCGAGCGTGCAACCTACTTCGAGCGCTGCTATCACGAGCACGCCGAATGTTCAAAGCAACACACATGTGACGAAAACGACCCTTCCGAGATATTGTTGGCCACTGCAGTTATTTCTGTCCAGGCTGCAGATGGTACATTCATCAAAACGAGAGCTCTCCTAGACCAAGGCTCTCAAATGTCGCTGATGTCCGAGCACGCAGCACAGCTTCTCAAGTTACCGCGTCAGAGATGTAAAGGACTCATAGTGGGCATTGGAGAAAACGAAACCAGCTGCAACGGTTTCGTGTCCATTAACTGCAAATCAACAATCAACGATTTTTCATTTCATACCGACGTTCTTGTTATGAAGAACCTTATTAAGCATTTACCAAGTCACACTTCAAGTTAGCCGACCCCGAATTTTATGTCAGTAGACCTGTAGATATCTTGTTGGGCGCAGATATCTATTCGACAATACTAATGGATGGCATCTGCAGATCAAGTTCAACACTGCCTACTGCTCAACAAACCCAGTTAGGCTGGATTTTGAGCGGGAACACCAAAATTTACCAATGTAACGTCGTTATAAATAATTTAGAAGAAATTAGTCGCTTTTGGGAGATAGAAGATATTTCCGAGCAGTCGAATATGTCATCAAAAGATCAAGCGTGTATAGATTTTTACCAGAATACCACTATAAGACGAGAAGACGGTAAATACGAAGTCAGAATACCATTAAAACCAGACTACAAAGAAAAATTGGGAAATTCTAAAAAGAAAGCCATCGCTCAATTTTATCAACTTGAATGGAAATTAAATAAAGACAAAAATTACGCTCTAAATTATAAAAACTTCATGAATGAGTATTTGTCGCTCGGCCATATGACACCCGCGGCTAACGCCGGTAATAGGAGCACGGAATGTTATTTACCACACTTCGGCGTAACACGTGATTCAACCACGACTCAATTACGTGTTGTTCTAAATGCTTCTTCGAAAACTTCGAGTGGTTACAGCCTCAATGAGGTCATGTGCAGGGGTCCAAACTTGCAGCAAGACCTCCAAAACCTTATCATCAAGTGGCGACAATTTAAATACGGGTAGACTGCAGATTTGGAAAAAATGTTTCGTATGATTTGGCTGCATCCGGATGATCAAGAGTTACAAAAACTAGTTTGGAGAGAAAACGAAAAAGAAATATTGAAGGAATATAAACTAACTACAGTCATTTACGGAACTAGGGCGGCGCCCTATCTCGCCATGATGACGCTTCGACGTTTAGCGCAAGACGAAAAGATCAATTATTAAGGAAGTTTAGTGCCTGAAATTTTAGAGACTTCGTTTTATATGGATGATTTACTCTACGGTTCTCATTCAAAGGAGTCTGGTACAATATTAAAACAGGAATTGACAAGTCTTCTAAAAGCAGGTGGATTTAACTTGAGAAAGTGGAAGTCTAACTTACCAGAATTATTAGATGATCATCATAAACCCGAAAATTTTGATTTCAAGCAATTGGACTCCACGAAAACTCTCGGCCTTCGCTGGAATCCGAGCGAAGATAAGTTTTCATTCCAATCAGATATCATGTTACAACCTTCTTCACCAAAACGTACCAAGCGAACACTTCTTTCTGAAATTTCTAAATTGTATGACCCATTAGGATGGTTGACGCCTGTTACAACGAAGTTAAAACTTCTTTTTCAAGATATATGGAAACAAAATATCCAATGAAATGACCAAGTACTACCACAATTATGGGACGAGTGGTGTAAAATCAAGGAAGATCTCAAGAATATCAATCAATGCCAAATACCAAGATGGCTTCAAACAGAAGAGAACAGTGTAGTGGAGCTACATGGGTTCTGCGACGCAAGCACGAAAGCCTATGCCTGCGTTGTATATTGCAAGACTACCAAGAAAGATGGAACCTCCTCTGTAGTATTAGTAGCCGGAAAATCATAATTAGTCCCAATTATTCAGTCAAACTCAATGCCTAGATTAGAATTAAATGGGGCTCTTCTGTTATCTAAACTAATGAATAAAATCATACAATGCCTAAATAATTATCATATCAAGATCTTCGGTTGGATCGACAGTATGGTTGTTTTAGCCTGGATAAAGGGAGATACCAGTAAATGGAAACAATATGTCGCCAATCGCGTACAAAAAATAACGTCGACTATGCCTAATGATTGCCGGCGTTATATTAAATCAAAAGATAATCCTGCGGATGGAGCGAGCCGAGGCATGACAGCCACTCAGTTAAACGCGCACACTATGTGGTGGCAGGGCCCCACATGGTTACCAACATACAAACCACAAGACAATGAAGATCAGCCAGACTACACGACGAGCCTGGAAATCAAGAAAAATAATCAAATCAATGTCACTCAGTCATCATGCAACCAAGAAACTATAGATTATTTATTAAACAAGTTCAGTTCACTAAATAAAGCAATTAGGGTACTAGCATGGGTACGTCGATTTATCAAGCGGGAAACTAAGCAAGTGTTTCTATCAATACAAGAATTAAAGCAAGCACAGGAAATAATTATCAAGGAAGAACAGAAAAAAGAATTTTATTTAAGAGGAAAAAAGCAATTTACAGCAAGGATTACAAATAAAAAGCAGAAGCAAGATTTTAAGTTTGACACCAATACTGGATTCTGCAGGGATATTGCGTGTCGGAGGAAGATTGAAACATGCCAATATAGACGAAGACATGAAGCATCCTATAATTTTATCCAGTAAAAGTAGATTAGCAGAACTAATCATTGACCAAGCCCACGAGCTCACTTACCATGGAGGAGCGAGACTTACTACAGCATTCATCAGGAAAAAATATTGGCTGCTCGGTGGCATCAGGGCCACGAAGAAAAGGTTACGTCAATGTGTTAAATGTAAAAAAGCTGAACCTTTACAGCAACATCAGTTGATGGGTGACTTACCTTCAGCAAGAACGAACCCCACTTCTCGACCCTTTTACAGATGTGGTGTGGATTTCACGGGACATATTTTTATTAAAGCTAATAGGGGTCGTGGCATCAAAACTACTAAAGGATATGTTGCAGTATTCATCTGTATGGTCACCAAGGCCGTACACCTAGAGCTGGTTTCCGACCTCACATCCTCAGCTTTCCTAGCAGCGCTACGCCGAATGTCCGCTAGGAGAGGCACACCAACACACATGTACAGCGATCAAGGAACCAACTTCATAGGTGCCAACAGGATTCTACAACAGGAATATAAAGAGATACAGAATACTTTCAACGACCAATTCAAAGCAGAAATCTCAGAAATGGGCATAAATTGGCACTTCAACCCGCCGAAATTCCCGTCCGCTGGCGGACTCTGGGAATCCGCGGTCAAAAGCCTAAAATACCATTTAAAACGTGTCGTCGGTGAACAACGACTTACATTTGAAGAGTACAGCACGGTACTCACTCAACTCGAAGCGTGCCTCAATTCAAGACCGCTCTGCCCACTAACAGAAGATCCAGATAATCTAAATTATCTTACTCCATCTCATTTCCTAGCTAGCGGGCCCATACTCACAATTTACGAAACGGAAAAAGATCTGCGGACAAGGTGGCATCTAACCCAAAAAATATTTACAAGTATTTGGGACCGATGGCGCAATGAATATCTAACTCAATTAGCCGCCCGGAGTAAGTGGAGAAAACCACAAAGAAATATGCAAATCAATGATATCGTCGTCATCAGAGAAGACAATCTTCCGCCCGGCAAGTGGGCCTTGGGAAGAGTCGTCGAGCTACATCCAGGCAGCGACGGATTAGTTAGAGTGGTAACAATTAAAACTAAAAACGGGTTGATCAAGAGGCCTGCAGTAAAATTGTCTGTTTTGCCAGTCGAGCACAGCTATACGGAAGATGATAACAAAGAAGATGCGACGCGTGATGATCAAGATACCACACAGACATCTCGCCAACAATTTGCTACCAAAAAGAAGCATTGTTTTTCATCCCTCTCAATGTCTTTAATACTATTTCTTATAGCATGTATCTTGCCGTTACAAGCCTCATACAACATATCAAGTCTTCAAAACAAAACAGGATTTTATTTCGATCGTATCTCGGACATGAATGTAATAAGAGATGACTGGCGCCTGGTTGTCTATTATGACACACAACCTTATCAAGAAGGCATCGTTACACTTAGTAAATATATTCATTATTTAGAAACATTGAATACCAATTTAAAAAAGCAAGCACATTGCTCTGCACTCATATTGCAGCTAAAGCATGGAGCGAACGAATTACATTTATTCAAGGACATTGACGCTATCATGAATCATCGGAACACATTTGATCACACGAGACGGCGCCGCGGCTTAGTCAACGGTGTCGGCTACATCGCGAACTCTCTCTTTGGCGTCCTTGACGAGCGCTTCGCAGAAAAATATGAAAAAGATATAGAAATAATCAAAGACAACGAAACACACTTAGCATCGCTATGGAAAAATCAAACCTCAATCGTAGAAGCAGAATTTTATGCCCTCAAGAATATGGAAAACATCATAAACCTCCATCACAAAGAAGTCAACAAAAAATTAAACGACATTCAATATAAAATATCGGATATAAAATCGGACTTGTAGCTCACCACTGATTTTATCACATCAGCCATCATAGCAAATAATATTTTATATTCGTTAAAAAATATTCAAGACGTGTTATTCAACACGATAACTAATATCAGCCACGGGAAATTCAGTCTCCATTTGATATCACCTGAACAGCTGAAACATGAGTTGAACATTATTTCTGGTCAACTTCCCAAAGACTTATCATCGCCAATCAACACTGATGATTTATCGACGATCTATAATTCCCTTCAAGTTCATGCCAAAATGTCTTAAAAAATACCTCATCATTGAAATTAAAATACCACTAACAGGACGCGACACTTACGAGATATCAAGAATCATCCCTCTGCCTTACCAAGTCGATGACAAGGTCGTCCATTTCGTACCTATTCAAGAATACGTAGCCATTAATTTACAACGAGATACCTTTATTCCGCTATCTGAACAAGATCTTGCATCGTGCATTCAACAAACACCTCAACTACTTTTGTGCCATATCAAGAAACCAATATTCGAGATGAAAGACGATCAGAGCCTCTGCAAGAAAACATCTAATTCAAAACTTTGTGAAACCAAAAAGGAATCGTGTTATAACGTTTGGTCGGAGTTAAATACAATAATCAATTACCTTTATCATTGTTGTGCAGTGTGTCACTTGAAGTTACTATGCGAGGATCAGATTACTACAGCCCAGCTGACTCGCGCCAGCATATTATCAGTAGGACAAAACTGTGCAATCAAAACAGCTGATTTTGTAGTGTATACTCATAAGCACGAGATAAGTAATCTCAACTGCCCAGATATCATCTTACCTGATATTTCTCCTATGAATAGCATCATTAACTTAACCATACCAGAAAACCAACCTTTAAATGACCCCAGTGTCGAAACAGTCGAGAACAGAAAACAATTATTATACATACAAAACAAGTTGAGACAAATAAAGGAAAGCGAGCCACTAGAAGAGCACATATCCTACCATGATGTGCACCATTACGCTGCGATTTATGTACTGTTTGCACTAGTCATCTTAATCAGTATCATCTACGTGTGGAGGCGTATTTATCGACGCAGACAAGGTCAGGCAAGCCGACAGCAGAATTCGACGGCAGCAGAAGCTGGGATTCCGGTAGCAGCCCGAGCTGTCGCTGAGAGGCCACAGACATCGGCCCGCTCCAACGACATATGTCTTCAGTGTAGTGAAGTGAAGCGTAGTGAGAGTGATGATATTAAAAATCAGTGCAGTGCGCGATCGATAAAACAAAACCGTAGTACATCGCCAGTTCTTCGATCAGTCTACACGATACGCGATTCTAGCTGAATATTATGAATCATGCTTCACTTATTAACATTAGATTTATGACAACATTATCAATCACCTTGTTAAATTAAGATCATTGCTTGTTTATTCTCATCTGCGGCTCGGGAGCATGTACGAGCAAAGCACCGTCCAGTATTTGATAAGTCAGCATTTGCACAATTTCGCCTCATTAGTATAAAACAGTCAGTTCGCGACCTACGGCCAACAAGCGCGCCACGCGGCTCATATATCATTTCTCATCAAGTTATTCTATAGTTAATTATCAAGAATATATCTCAGTGTTTATCAGTTTATCCGTGACTTTCATTTGATCAGAACTCTAATTTCGGTTCAAACCCGAACAGAAATACTGGACGGATTCGAATGAAACTTTTTTTGTTATATAGCTGTGAAGCCTGGGCAACATATAGGCTATAATTGATTTTGGAAAATGGAACACATGATGCAGAACTATAATGGTCCAGCTAAACTATAAGAAATATTAAAATGCCGCCTTAGCAAAAGTTGTTAAGTCTGATGAGAACTTTTTGTTGAGTTATAATACAACTGGCCAAGCGTGAGTCGGACGCGCGCGAAGGGTTCCGTACCATAATCTATGAAAAATCACGTTTGTAGTATGGGAGCCCCCCATAAATACTTATTTTATTCGATTTTTAGGGTTCCATAGGGTAGGGTAGAAACGGGGCCCTATTACTTAGACCTTCCGACTGTTTGTCTGTCTGTTCGTCACCAGACTGTATCTCATGAACCATTATAGCTAGACAGTTGAAATTGTTATAGATGATGTTTTTTTGTTGCCGCTGAACAAAAAAATACTAAATCTATCTATCTATACTATAACAAAAGAGTAAAAAAAATGTGTCTGTACGTTGAAGATTTTTCCAAAAAAAAGTTGTTTCGTCCGAAGAAAAACTTATAAGTTCAGTATTTGCGGACCTTCAGAGCAAAACACACCAGAAAAATTCTTGGTTACGTGAACGCGCCATATTGACAACAAGAAATTAAAAATCAATTAATAAAGAACTTATGACGCAAATTATTGTTGATTTCTTGGATAGTTTTGTTGACGACACCACCAATTATCCAGTTGAGTTTCGTAATTCACTTGCAGCAAATGGACTCTCGGCTCACAAAATAAGTCTTAATGTCAAAGGGCCAATAATGCTGATGCGAAATTTGACTCCGCCGAAACTGTGTAACGGAACCCAACTTAGTGTCTCAGCACTGTATGCCGAAGTTCAGCGGCTGAATTTCAGCCAATGCATGCCTGCAATGTTATTTGCATTACTAGCAACACATAATGCCGAACTTCCGATGCTTTTGCCTGAATCGGACCCGTACCCGCCGACGCCTCACCCGCCGCCACCGCCGCTTCCGCTCCCGCTCCCGCTCCCGTACCCGCTCCCGCTCTCGCTCCCGCTTCCGCTTCCGCTCCCGCTCCCTCTACCGCTCCCGCCACCGCTCCCGCCGCCGCCGCCACCGCCGCTTCCGCCGCCGCCGCCTCTTCCGCCGACGCCTCCGCCTCCGCCGCCGCCGCCGCCACCACCGCCACCGCCGCCGCTGCCGCTCCCGCTCCTGCTCCTGCTCCCGCTCCCGCTCCTGCCGCCACTACCGCCATCGCTCCCGCCGCCGTCGCAGCCGCCGCTGCCGCCGCCGCCGCCACTGCCGCCGCCGCTACCGCCGAAGCCGCCGCCGCCGCCACTGCCGCCGCCGCTTCCGCCGACGCCGCCGCCGCCGCTTCCGCCGACGCCGCCGCCGCCGCTTCCGCCGCCGCCGCCGCCGCTGCCACCGCCGCCGAAGCCTTTGCCGCCGCCGCTGCCACTCCCGCTGCCGCTTCCGCTCCCGCTCGCGCTTACGCTCCCGTTTCCGCTTTCGCTCCCGTTCCCTCTTCCGCTCCCGTTTCCGTTCGCCGCAGACGCGCCAAAGACGGAAGATTAAATTCTCATATCGGCACATCACTACTGTCCGGCGTTTCCACCGAACTTCAACGGCTGAACTTCAGCTTATTTAGTGTGTCATCCCCACCGAACTTTAAACACTAAACTTCGGCATAGTCTGCTGAGACACTTAAAGTTTACTGTGAGTGGTGCCAGTGAAACTGTATTTATTCCGCGTATGCCACTCATCCCTAACAATTTTCCTTTTGAAAATACACAGTTCCATGTGTTTACTTGCTTTGCTATGAAAATAAGTCACAGTTTTAGTGCCGGACCAGACGGGACGCAAGTTGCGTCGCGCAACTTGCGTCGCGTTACGCGCTTACATAGCATTTCATACAATTTATACCAATCGTTCACACGACGCGCAAGTTGCGTCTCAACGCAACTTGCGCTGCGTTACGCGTGCTCGCACGCGCCTGCACAGAGATCGCGTAGTGTTAGAAAGCGGGACAAAAATGTTTAGAAAAACTTATTTTTGAAATACAAAACCGACCTTGTCTATGCGACTTGTCTTTGAAAAATGGTGGCATTTTACCATTATTCTCTCCATACATCGGTTGTCTGGAAGAAATCTGACCACCCATGTTACATTTTAATTATTTTTATTGTTTGGTCTACAATAAAGCATTGCTTACTCATTATGTTGGGTACCGTACATTTTTTTTCTCGTAAATTATAATAAGCACCATGGAAGTTTAACTTGTATAAAAGTTGAATGAAGTATTCCACTTAGGGCACCCGTCTGAATGGCATCTGCGCGAATGAAACCTAGTCTATTCCACGAAGGGCACCTATTTTTGACCACGAAGTGTACCTATAAATCAGCAGCCTAGTGCTGGGATTAAAATATTTTAATTTTTATTATGATTAAAAACAGTATAATTCACTAAAACGTTAATTAATTACGCATACATTCAGACATATTAACACGCCTTTATAACGTTTGGATTAACAGAGCCCGAGGCCGTCAGAACAAAGGCCATAAGAATTTCACATATGTACTTCGTACGAAAGAATTGTGACTAAGTGTAATTAAAAAAAAATTAAAAATATATTTGTACCTACATTTTAATCATAACGAGTAAAAAATAATGCTAATTTTGCATCTTCTGTGCTCTTCTTGGACAAAAATGTAAAAGTAAAAAGTCCATGAAAAGCACTTGCGAATATTAGGTGTCTTATGTGGAATGGTCTAGGTGCCATTCAGATAGGTGGCCATAGTATAATACCTCAGTTGAATAAGTAAAGAATCCAAACAAAAACCAAAATTTCCTTTCTATGTGTACACAATCCGATATCCAAACCACTGTGTGGGGCAAAAACGAGAAAGAAGTAAAGCGGTTTTTTCACTATCCAATTTTAAGAAAGAACTAGTCGATACTTTTTCTATACAAATTTTGAAGGGGATTTCCTTTACTGTTTGACAGATACAGTACATGAAAAGTTTAACATGATATCGTTTTGTCAGTAAAGTAATTATAAAAGCCATTAAAAAGTTATGAACCATCAAATATTCGTTATTTTTACGCATATCATCATCATCATCACCAATAATTAATCAGTCATCCTTGGTGCCATTTTTTAAACGTGGAGTCGCTAAACGATAGGTTATTTGTATGGAAAAAGCAATCGTTTAGGTTTAACTCCGCTTTTCAATAATGGCACTTGTACGATTTAAGATGCGATTAAAGATTGTGAAATCACCAGCGATTCTAATTCTACTTACAATGCGACACAAATAAGTTGAACAAAAATGGCGGTCTTGTCTATGTTTTAGTATAATTTCCGACACGTAAATTGAACTAAAATGGCCGTCGTCGGCGTATTATTTGTACCTACGCCGATAACCACCATTTTGGTTTAACCTACGTGCCGAGAATTTATACAAAAATGCTTTGAAGTCCGCCATTTTTGTTCAACTTATTTGTGACGCATCGTACCATCCTACCTAGTTAAGATGCTAAATAGATTTCCCTATAATCGGTTAGTGTAATAACACCTTAAGTATGTTCATGTCGTTGGCGGCGTGTCGGCTTGTGCAACTCAAAAGAATCAAAGAAGCACCACCTTCTTTTTCCGATTGCCGCCTTCGAATACTACAAGCGGTCAAAGCCACCGCAGTCATAGAGTAGATACAGACAGATTCATACAGTACAAATGCGCAGTAGACATAGAATATTGCAATGAATACATTTACACAGCAAAACATTTTTATCCAAGTGCACCAAAAGAAGGGTTAGGTATGTGTTTCGACTGTAATTATGTATGTACTTAGTTCTTCACGAGTATATCTTTATATATTAATACTATCTATAGCCCGCAGGCCATAGCTTTACCTATGTGGTATTTTTTTTTACTATTTTTAGGTTTCCGAACACAAAAATTAAAAAACGAAACCTTTACAGGATCATTCGGACAGGCGGACGGACAGATAGATACAAGTCGTGCATCTGTCTGTCCGTCCATCTGTCACACCCAATTTGTTCTAAATCTTCAGGACCAAATCAGGTAAAATTCGGCAGAATGGTGTAATCCTATGACCCAAGCACAGATGTGTAAAGAAAAATTTTTAAAGGGTCATTTTCGAGGAAGGCATTAGGAAATTAAAAAAGAAGTTACTGTGTGATATATCTCAAATACATTTTTGTTATTATTATAAAATAAATAGTTTTGCTTTTATCCATTAAAGAAGAAGATTTTTTTAAATAAGGATTATTTTCGAGGGACAAATTAGGAAATTTAAAAAAAAAGTTTTGCAAACCGTACTGTGATATATACAAATGAAAGGTCTCGTAATTAGGATCTCAAATATATTTTTGCTATTATTGTAAATAAATAGCTTTGATTTTATCCATGAAAAAAAGACCAAAATTTGCCATTTGCCTCTGATCTCCGAAACTATTGAGCCTAAAATTTTGAAAAAATACAAAATATAGTTCTTTGCTTGTAGATTACAAAACAAATAATAAAATAATTCTATCAATTGAAAATGAAGTGGTAAACTCAATATACGTTCACACACGGAAAATTTATGGTATTGTACGGAACCCTCTAAACGCTTGTTCAACTCGCACTTGTCCGGTTTTTAGGGTTCCATTGTAAACAAGAAACCCTTATAGTTTCGTCATGTCTGTCTGTCTGTCCATCCGCGGTTTTACTCAAAGACTATAAGTACTAGAAAGCTGTATTTTGGAATGGGTATGTATATTAATCATGCCAAAAAAGTAGTAAAATAAAATATTGGAAACAAAAAAAATTAGGCTAGCTTCCATACAAATAAAGTAAGAGTCACTTTTTTTCTCGACTAACACATCGTGTGGGTTATTGTTGAAAAGGGATTTTAAAAATATTGTGAGCTTGTCAACATCATTTTTTGATTACCGAATCCGTTTCTGACATATTTGGTTTTATTATGCAATTTTTTATTAGAGACAAGTGTCCCCCGCCCTCTATCTATTAAACGGTTATATATGGTCATGTGAAAAAATTAACAGTAGTTGTATATAGTTATAACGAAGTTTAATGGAAAAAAAATATCAGAGCTAAGTAGGGTTTACAAATTAAAAAGTTATAAGCGACCAATTTATAAAATATACTCAAAAAGGTTCATACAAATTCAATAAAGGGTACCAGATGGACAGCGGGGTCTTAGTAATAGGGTCCCTATTACTAAGACTCCTGTGGTCCGTCGGTCCGTCTATCTATCTGTCATCAGGCAGGATCTCATTAACCGTGATAGATAGACAGTTGAAATTTTTACAGATAATGTATTTCTATTGCCGCTATAACTACAAACTAAAAACAGAATAAAATAAAAATTTCAGTGGGCTCCCATACAACAAACGTAAATCATATTTTATAGATTAATGGTATGGAACTCTGCTCGAGTCCATCTCGCACTTGGACACATATATCTAAACGTCAAAATTCGTCGTAAACATTTTCTACAGGATTTGTATGAAATAAAGGCAGGTGACGTCATTGTTTCTTAGAGTCAAATAGCGCTGTTAATATAATTTTTTCTGCAATAATAAATAAATAAAAAATCACATAGAAAATGTATATTATCAATGACAAGTAACATTATTTTGTATCGTTTTATTTTCTGAACAAAATATTACTTTAGTATTATCGACCTAGGAAAATACCCAATTGACGCATCTGTACTGTGTGTACTCTTTGTCCGCGGTATAGCGGCTTTATCTTTGTCGGCTTTTCTAATAGCCGTCCGCGACAGTCGTAAACGAAAGCGGTACTTTTGAACTCTTTGTGCAAACACCGACACGCGATAGACAGTTTTCTATTGCGCTCTTGACTGGCTGTGTGCGGTGTCGCCGAGGCGCCGTATGCGTTACTATGGTTACGTTACGGCTCGTTCAGAGTTTAATTTTTATCTCGCTTTATTAAGTACATAGGTATCCTTTTGCCGCTTATTGCCGATTTCTGATAGGAAATCAACCGGCTATGAACGTTATTAAAAATAGGTAGGTCCCTCTTATATGTACGTGCACTCGTGCAGTGTGAAAGTTTAATTTTTAGCAAATGTTTGAAGAGTTTCGAATATTTGAATGATTATTATAAATTTTTGGTAGATAAAGTCATATTATAGTTCATATTATTACATACTTAGTAGGTAGGCACCTCACTAGGTAATGAAAGTAATATAAGCATATTTCATTATATGTGTTTATGGTTATAGTCTTCGAGTATGGTCGAAGGTCCAAGGGCCTCAACGTGTTGGATCTGTATAACCCCCCGCGAGCCTTTCAAAGGACCGGGATGACCGCAACTCCCACAGTTAGAAAGTAGGAAGAGGTAGGTACAAACAACTGATCGAGCGAGCGAAATGAGCGAAGCGTCTCAGTTTCGAGATTGGCCTTAAATGTTTTTGCCCGGCTGTTCCCGCCTAAAGATCGCATTTCTCAACCGATTATTGTGAAATTTTGTAAGAAGTTTCAAAAATGATGTAGAACTTTTGGAAAAAATCAAATTTTTCAAATTTCGAAAATTTCCGCAAAAAGTGGGCAAATCTTATTATTATTTAATTTAATAAAATAGCATATTACAGCCATTTGGAAAAAAAATCAAAAAAATCAATATACTTTTTTTGTAACCCTTATTAGGACGCAACTTTTTTTTAGAACAACTTTTTAATTCGATAAACTTCAACGGGTCGGGGTGACTCGTGACGGAGTAGACCTCATGAGTCATTAGTAATAATTACAGAGGTACTTATCAGCCATCTAGGTTAGGTATTTATAACCTACTTACTTATGTTTATATATCTTATTTGTGTTTATATTTTGTACTTTTACCTACCTTCTATGTTATATTTTAGTTTTTATTAATATATTAGGTATAGTCGTATTTATTCATACGATGCCATTGACAGAAAATATATTGAGATAATAGGGGTGACGACAGGGTGAGAAAAGTATGATTACCTGCAAAGATATAGGTAGATATAAGTTTGTTGAAATAACAAAAAGTAAATAACATACCATGATTATAATTAGTCCGTCTTTTAGATTATCTAAAAATAATGGACCCATATTTTCAGTTTAACAAAAAAGTAAAAATTCTTAAAGACAGGGAGCATCAAATTTCCGGAGTGGGGGCTTGCGACGTCACCGCTAAGTAAAAATCGTACCTCGCCATGATGTCATACGGAATTAAAATGCGCTGTATCTTTGTAACTTTTTGTTTCTCAGAGAAAAGAAAAAATAAGTGTACAATATTTAATAATCTAACCGATGGGCATAATATATTTTTTCGTTTGTCGTGCCTATTCATTGTATTCATTTTAATGAAGCCATTAACAGGACAATCCATTTGGACAATGATTGCCTTCATTCAGACAAAGCCATTGACAGGATAATTCACAAAGATAATGACTGTTTTTACTCAAAAAAACTATTGACAGGACAATCCACAAGACAATATTGTCTTCATTCATACGAAGCCGTTGACAGGACAATATACTGAGTCAATTTATTATCTTCATTAAGACAAAGCCATTGGAAGAACAATTCACTAAGATACTTCATTGTTTACATTCATATGAAGCCATTGAAAGGATAAGCCACTAAGACTATGATTGTCTTCATTCTGACAAAGCTATTGACAGGACAGCCTTCTCAAACAGTTAATAGTCTTAGTGAAATCCACTTGGACAGTGATTGTCTTTATTCACACAACGCCATTGACATGACAAACCACTAAGCCAATTCATTGTCTTTATTCAGACGAAGCCATGGACAGGACAAGCCACTAAGACAATGATTGTCTTAATTCAGACAAAACCATTGATAGAACAATCCATTTAGATAATGATTGTCTTCATTCAGACGAAGCCATTAACAGAAAAATCTACTATGACAGTGATTGTCTTCATTCAGACAACGTCATTGACATGGCAATTTACTAAGACAATTAATTGTCTTCATTCAAACGAAGCACTGACGGGATAATCCAATTAGACAATGATTGCCTTCATTCAGACGAAACCATTGTCAGTACAATCCACTAAGACAATATTGTCTTTTGGCCAGCTAAATTGACCAAATAATCTGTGTGCGACATTATGTACTTAGCGCATCTTGCGCGGGTAGAGCGGCCACACGGAGCGCGAGTTGCGCGGCGCAACTTGCGCTGTTACGCGACGCAACTTGCGTCTCGTTTGTTTCGACCCTAAAGCTGCTGATGTCGATCTAAGGACTGGTTTTTCGCATGGCCAACTTAATGTGGCTTTCTCCAGGGTTAGTAATACTTCAGCTCTTTTCATATTGGCTCCCGAAGGAAAGAATTAAAATAATATTGACTTTTAACTCCTAACACTGTAACAAGTACTTTCTTATCTCTCTCTTTCTTTCTCTCTCTCTCTCTCTCTCATTAGTTTTTATTTATATTAATACGCCGGAGTCATAAAGTCCACGCGAACGAAGTCGCGGGCATCAGCTAGTATAGTATAAAAGTGTAGCTTTATATTATATAACTAGCTATTCGGGCGTTGCGCGGGCTGCAAGCAGCCCGCGGGTTTTCGTGCAGCTGTTGAGGTACGCTAAATATGTTTCCAGTTCAGAAAAAGGTTAAACATTGCAGTCTGTTGAGGAAACATGAAAAAATGTGAGAGCGGCCATCTTGGATCCAAAATCTGATTGCAGTTTCGAGTTTCGCGGGTCGCTTTACCCATTTACCCTTTTTTTTTAATTTTTGGAAATCCAAGATGGCCGCCGAAAGTCAACTGCTTCCGATTTGGCTGAAAGTCAAAATCTATATGTATTTTGAGACGAAAAATCCAAATTTAAATTTTTTTTTGGGATCCAAGATTGCGCCTGGATTTTAGAAAATTAAACTATTTCGTTCATAACGTCTCACTAAGACTTCGTAGCGGTCTGAAATTTTGGATGCCTGAGTAAAGCACCCCGCGGAACAAGAAACTGCAACCAGATTTTGGATTCAAGATGGCCGCCCACACTTTTTTCATGTTTCCTCAACAGACTGCAATTCTTATTCATTTTCTGAACTGGAAACATATTTAGCCTACCTCAACAGCCGCACGAAAAACCGCGGGCTGCTTGCAGCCCGCGCAACGCCCGAAAAGCTAGTTATTATTATACTATAAACCTACATTACCACTGACTCACTGACTGACTGATTGACATAGTTGTTTGGTTTGTTCCCGGGTGACAGGTGTCATAAACGATATATCATCGTATAGAGGGTGCTCCAGTGAGTACCAGAAAAATCTGACATTTCAAGATTTGCGGAAACCTCATGTGGAAGGTGTACGGCCTGCAAAAACGGTTGGGGTTAGGGGCGTGATTTTTTTTTCAAAATGTAGGGGGTTGTGAGCAATTTGACGACTGTCATTTGTTTTTTGATTTTTTCAAATTCTAAGATGGCCGCCATACATGGAAAATTCCCCTCCATACAAATTTCATACAAAAGTCCCCCCTAAGTAACTAGGCGCAGCCAGAGGCCTATTTCCGAAGGCGCAGGCCTCCGCGAGGCCGTAGGCCGAGCTGCGTGGCGAGGCCGAAGGCCGAGCTCCTCCCCCCTTCCCCCCTATCTGCCCCCTCCACCCCCCCAAGTAAGTTTCGCGAGGCCGCAGGTCGAGTGATGCGAGCCCGAAGGGCGAGCTGCGTGGCGAGGCCATAGGCCGAGCCACTCCCACCAAGCGAAGCATGGTTTTATTTTTAATTTTTGAAATCCAAGATGGCCGCTGAAAGTCAACTGTATCCGATTTGGCTGAAAATCGGTATCTATATGTATTTTGAGCCAGAAATCCAAATTTTATATATTTTTTTGGAATCCAAGATGGCGTCTGTATTTTATAATTTTAACCTATATTTCTTCGTAGGTGTTTGAAATTTTGTGTGCTGGGGTAAAGCACCCCGCGGAACACATTTTTTCATGTTTCCTCAACAGACTGCAATGTTTATCCATTTTCTGAACTGGAAACATATTTAGCCTACCTCAACAGCTGTACGAAAAACCGCGGGCTGCTTGCAGCCCGCGCAACGCACGAAAAGCTAGTTATATTACTTTAAACCTACATTACCACTGACTGACTCACTGATTGACATAGTTGTTTGACCTGTTCCCGAACAGTGGGGGTGATGGTTTATGGTGGAATGGCTGCGTTGTTTTTTGGGGTCGAGTACCAGAAAAATCCGAAAATTGAAGATTTGCAGAAACCTGACGTGGAAGGGGTACGGCCTGGCTAAACGGTTGGACTTGGAGATTTGACCCCATAGACAAAATGATAGGGGTGGGTGATCAATTACCAGAGTCGGTACTTTTTTTTTTAATTTCGCCAAAAAAATTCCCCCCCCATACAACTTTCATACAAACGGCCCCCTCAAGTAACTTGGCGCAGCCTGAGGCCGAAGGCCGAGCCCGTCCCCTCCTCCCCCCCCTCTCACCCCCCTCCCCCCAAGTAATTTTCACGAGGCCGCAGTCCGAGTGATGCGAGCCCGGAGGGCGAGCTGCGTGGCGAGGGCGAAGCCCGAGCCACTTCCACCAAGCGCTGCGTTGTTTTTTTTTTGGAAATCCAAGATGGCCGCCGAAAGTAAACTGCTTCCGATTTGGCTGAAAATCGATATCTATTATGTTTCCTGAACTGCCTGCTGTTTTTACCCATTTTCTCAACTGGACATGTTATTTAGTCCACCTCAACAGCTGCACCGCTGCACCGCGGGCTGCTTGCAGCCCGCGCAGCACCCGAAACCCTAGTTATATTATATAAAGCTACACTTATCACTCACTCACTGACTGATTGACATAGTTGTTTGGTTTGTTCCCGGGTGACAGGTGTCATAAACGATGTACCATCGTATAGAGGGTGCTCCAGTAAGTACCAGAAACATCTGACATTTCAAGATTTGCGGAAACCTCATGTGGAAGGTGTACGGCCTGCGAAAACGGTGGGGGTTAGGGGCGTGATTTTTTTTCCAAAATGTAGGGGGTTGTGAGCAATTTGACGACTGTCATTTGTTTTTTTATTTTTTTCAAAATTCAGGATGGCCGCCATACAAGGACAATTCCCCTCCATACAAATTTCATACAAAAGTCCCCCCTAAGTATCTAGGCGCAGCCAGAGGCCTGTTTCCGAAGGTGCAGGCCTTCGCGAGGCCGTAGGCCGAGCTGTGTGGTGAGGCCGAAGGCCGAGCCCCTCCCTCCCTTCTCCCACTTACCCCCTCCCCTAAGTAATTTACACGAGGCCGCAGGCCGAGTGATGAGAGCCCGCAGGGCGAGCTGCGTGGCGAGGCCGAAGGCCGAGCCACTTCCACCAAGCGCTGAGCGGAATTTTTTACTTTTTTTTATTTCAAGATGGTTGCCAATTTTCAATAGCAAGCTATTTAGCTGAAATTCTATATTCTTGAGGTTTTTGGCTCGCGGAATTCGAATCTAAACTTGCTTTTCATGTTTCCCTTACTGACTTCAGTTTTTACCCATTTTCTCAACTGGACATGTTATTTAGCCTACCTCAACAGCTGCACGAAAAACCGCGGGCTTCTTGCAGCCCGCGCAACGCCCGAAAAGCTAGTTATATTATATAAAGCTACACTTACCACTCACTGACTCACTGACTCACTAACATAGTTGTTTGACCTGTTTCCGAGTAGTTGGGGAGATTGGTTTATGGTGGAATGTATAGGGATTTTGGGGTCGAGTACCAGAAAAATCCGAAAGTTGAAGATTTGGAGAAACCCGGTTAAACGGTTGGACTTGGGAGATTTGACCCCATAGACAAAATGAAAGGGGTACTCGATCAATTACCAGAGCCGGTATATTTTTTTAATGTTCACTAAAAAAATTCCCCCCCCATACAACTTTCATATAAACGGCCCCCCCAAGTAACTTGGCGCAGCCTGAGGCCGAAGGCCGAAGGCGGAGGCGCCCCGCGAGGCCGCAGGCCGAGCTGTGTGGCGAGGCCGAAGGCCGAGCCTCTCCCCCCTTCCCCCCTTTCATCCCCCCTCCCCCCAAGTAATTTTCACGAGGCCGCAGGCTGTGTGATGCGAGCCCGAAGGGCGAGCTGCGTGGCGAGGGCGAAGCCCGAGCCACTCCCACCGAGCGCTGCGTTTTTTTTTAATTTTACGGAAATCCGAGATGGCCGCCGAAAGTCGACTGCCTCCGATTTGGCTGAAAATCAATATCTGTATGTATTTTGAGCTGAAAAATCCAAATTTGACTTTTTTTTGGAATCCAAGATGGCGTCTTTAAATTTTGGATCCAAAATGGCCGCCCGCACATTTTTCATGTTTCTTCAACCGACTGCAGTTTTTACCCTATTTTTAAACTGGAAACATATAATGACCTTCCTCAACAGCTGCACCGCTGCACCGCGGGCTGCTTGCAGCCCGCGCAACGCCCGAAAAGCTAGTTATATTATATAAACCTACATTACCACTGACTGACTCACTGATTGACATAGTTGTTTGGTTTGTTCCCGGGTGACAGGGGTAATAAATGGTGTACCATCGTATAGCGGGTGCTCCAGTGAGTACCAGAAAAATCTGACATTTCAAGATCTGCGGAAACCTCATGTGGAAGGTGTACGGCCTGCAAAAACGGTTGGGGTTAGGGGCGTGATTTTTTTTCCAAAATGTAGGGGGTTGTGAGCAATTTGACAACTGTCATTTGTTTTTTGATTTTTTTCAAAATCCAAGATGGCCGCCATACATGGACAATTCCCCTCCATACAAATTTCATACAAAAGTCCCCCCTAAGTATCTAGGCGCAGCCAGAGGCCTATTTCCGAAGGCGCAGGCCTCCGCGAGGCCGCAGGCCGAGCTGCGTGGCGAGGCCGAAGGCCGAGCCCCTCCCCCCTTCCCCCACTCACCCCCCTCCCCTAAGTAATTTACACGAGGCCGTAGGCCGAGTGATGTGAGCCCGCAGGGCGAGCTGCGTGGCGAGGACGTAGGCCGAGCCACTCCCACCAAGGGCTGGGTAGTTTTTTTTTTTAATTTTGGAAATCAAAGATGGCCGCCGTAAGTCAACTGCTTCCGATTTGGCTGAAAATCGATATCTATATGTATTTTGAGCCGAAAATTCAAAATTTGTCATTTTTTGGAAACAAAGATGGCGTCTACATTAAAAAAATTAAATCGTCGTAGGGGTCTGAAATTTTGTATCCTGGGGTAAAGCACCCCGCGAAACTCGAAACTGCAATCAGATTTTGGATCCAAGATGGCCGCCCACACATTTTTTCATGTTTTCTCAACTAACTGCAAATTTACGCATTTTCTCAACTCTACATGTGATTTAGCCTACCTCAACAGCTGCACGAAAAACCGCGGGCTGCTTGCAGCCCGCGCAACGCCCGAAAAGCTCGTTATTATTATATACTATAAAGCTACACTTACCACACTCACTGATTGACTGATTGACATAGTTGTTTGACCTGTTCCCGAACAGTGGGGGTGATGACTTATGGTGGAATGTATAGGGATTTGGGGGCCGAGTACCAGAAAAATCCGAAAGTTGAAGATTTGCAGAAACCTGACGTGGAAGTGGTACGGCCCGGCTAAACGGTTGGACTTGGAGATTTAACCCCATAGACGAAATGGAAGAGGTTCCTGATCAATTACCAGAGCCGGTAGTTTTTTTTAATTTTCTATAAAAAAAATCCCCCCATACAAAATCCATACAATTGCCCCCCACCAAGCAACTAGGCGCAGCCAGAGGCCTAATACCGAAGGCGGAGCCGTGCCGCGAGGCCGCAGGCCGAGCCCCCCCCCCTTACACCCTCCCCCCCAAGTAGTCCGCCTCAACAGCTGCACGGATGCTGCGCGGGCTGCAAGCAGCCCGCGGTGCAGCGGCGCAGCTGTTGGCGCAGCCAGAGGCCGAAGGCCGAAGGCGAAGGCGCCCCGCGAGGCCGCAGGCCGTGCTGTGTGGCGAGGCCGAAGGCCGAGCCCCTCCCCTCCCCCCCCTTTCAACCCCCTCCCCGCAAGTAATTTTCACGAGGCCGCAGGCCGAGTGATGCGAGCCCGCAGGGCGAGCTGCGTGGCGAGGGCGTAGCCCGATCCACTCTCACCAAGCGCTTCGTTTTTTTTTAATTTTTGGTCATCCATGATGGCTGCCGAAAGTCGACTGCTTCCGATTTGGCTGAAAATCAAAATCAATAAGTTTCTTGAGTCTAAAAATCCAAAATTTTTTTTGGAATCCAAGATGGCGTCTTTAAATTTTGGATCCAAAATGGCCGCCCACACATTTTTCATGTTTCTTCAACTGACTGCAGTTTTTACCCATTATCTCAACTGGAAACATATAATGACCTTCCTCAACAGTTGCACCGCTGCACCGCGGGCTGCTTGCAGCCCGCGCAGCACCCGAAGCAATAGTTATAATATATAAACCTACATTACCACTGACTGACTCACTGATTGACATAGTTGTTTGGTTTGTTCCCAGGTGACAGGGGTAATAAATGGTGTACCATCGTATAGCGGGTGCTCCAGTGAGTACCAGAAAAATCTGACATTTCAAGATCTGCGGAAACCTCATGTGGAAGGTGTACGGCCTGCAAAACTGGTTGGGGTTAGGGGCATGATTTTTTTTCCAAAATGTAGGGGGTTGTGAGCAATTTGACGACTGTCATTTGTTTTTTGATTTTTTCAAAATCCAAGATGGCCGCCATACATGGACATTTCCCCTCCATACAAATTTCATACAAAAGTCCACCCTAAGTATCTAGGCGCAGCCAGAGGCCTATTTTCGAAGGCGCAGGCCTCCGCGAAGCCGCAGGCCGTGCTGCGTGGCGAGGCCGAAGGCCGAGCCCCCCACCCCCCCCCCCTCCCCTAAGTAATTTACACGAGGCCGCAGGCCGAGTGGCGAGAACGTAGGCCGAGCCACTCCCAGCAAGACCTGCGTTGTTTTTTTTTATTTTTGGAAATCCAAGATGGCGCCTTAAGTCAACTGCTTCCGATTTGGCTGAAAATCGATATCTACGTATATCATCCTGCGGAATTTGAAACTACAATCATATTTTGAATCCAAGATGGCCGCTCACACATTTTTTCATGTTTCCTCAACTGACTGCAGTTTTTACCCATTTTCTAAACTGGAATCATATCTCAGCCTACCTCAACAGCTGCACGAAAAACCGCGGGCTGCTTGCAGCTCGCGCAACGCCCGAAAAGCTAGTTATTATATTAAGTACGGTGGGAGCGCAGTGGGGAATTTTGCTATCTCTTTCATACGCGCGATACCTAAGGGAGTGATGTCACGCGGGTGTGCATCCTTTTACTGAAAGTCAAAGATCTAGACTGAAAGTTTCTCCTTCCTCTGAATTTGAAAGCCTTATAAGTTAAATGTACCAATTATGGACGGTATAAGGATTTCTTTTTCTTTTTTGCGTTATAATTCGTATATTTAATTATTTATCTTCTCAGGGATTTGAAAGTAACTGAAAAGTCGGTTAAGTAATAAGTTTTAAATGTTTTAAATACGCCTACAACTAGCAGTTATAAAATATAAGTAACAAAAGATACCTTCATCCGAACTCCATTTATGGACAAAGAAAATCTAATTATGAACCCCCAACTATGGACATCGTCCAAATAATGGACAGCCAGATGTGTACATTTTTTTAGCTGTAAGCTTATGTTTTAAGGGTTTTTAGCGGTATTAAGATCCAGGGTTGATAAATAAAACAACTGATATATAATTATAGAATTTTATAATATTAATAGTCATTAAAAATCCAACGATTTTTTTTACACAATAATAACAGTGTCATTGACAATCACCTCCTCACTTATATTTTTGAGCAGATGCAGAGCAGTTGTGTCACAATCACATATGACACGCATTAATACAGTGCAGTGAAAGTGCTAACGCATCAAACCAAAGTCACGTATCTTCGGCCGGCCGCGATGACCTACATCGGTGAGTCATTGCATTTGGTATGATTACGTTCAACGAGTAATTGTTAAGGCGACGTTCTCATCCGCCTTGACAATGAATACTCCTTCCAAATCTATTCAGTTAAAAACTGAAACGGAACGTTATCTCTATGACCGTTTCAAAAATGAGCAGGAAGAAAGGCTTAAACAGCAGAGTCTTATAGAAGACCTAAAAAAAGAAATTGTGACTCTCCAACAGCAGTTACAAAACGTCATTGAGTCTAAAGCTGTGACCCCAGCAGCTACTAATGCAGAATCCTCTACGGTGCACGCTGAGTACAACACCGACGAGGACGAGCTAGCCAAAGAGACAGAGTGGATAAGAACGAAATCTAGAAAGAAAAGAAAATTGAACACGTCACCCACGCTCTCACCCCAAGAAAAAGAACCTAAAGTAGAAAAAGCAAAGAAAGTTCCCCCTCCACCTCCCATCATAGTAGATGAGGTAAAGAACTACCAAAACTTTTACGACTTCTTGACACAAAGTCAGCCTGAAATCACCTTTTCAATTAAAATATTGAATGGTGACAGCGTCAAAATTAATGCGTGTAATGTTGACGCATACAGGGCCGTAACGAAGCTTTTATCAGCGAATAACTTTCTATGGCATTCCTATGAAAATAAGCAGGAAAGACCTATTAGAGTCATGGCAAAAAAGTTGCCTTCAACATGTAAGCCGGAGAGAATCGTAGAAGATCTCAAAGCAAAGGGCTTACAAATCGAAGACGTAGTAAACAAACTGAGTTGGAAAAGCAAAGAACCACTAAATATGTTCATGCTGACCTTCAGCAACAAAGAGGATATTGCTAAAATATATCAAATAAAACACATACTAGGGTGTTTGGTTGACATACAACCCCTGAAATCATCGAAACTTATTCCCCAATGTAAAAGGTGTCAGTCTTATGGTCATACACAAATGTATTGTGCTAAAGAGCCAAGGTGTGTAAAATGCACGGGGAAGCACTTAACTAAAGACTGTAAAAAAGCAGCAACCGAGAAACCAAAATGCGTGCACTGCGGAAAAGATCATCCGGCTAACTACAGAGGTTGTATGATAGCCAAAGAAATGCAGAAATTAAGAAATAAGACTGCTAAAAAACATGTAGTCAGTCAAGATAAGGAAGCTCCAACCAATCCGCAGAGAGCAAATAATAAGCCTGTCTCGACTATAAGTACTCGTACAAACGTTTCTTATGCTCAGACTGCCGCAAAAAATTCAATGAGCTCTCAACGCAAAGAGCAAGTCACCCCTAATGAAAATAAGTTGGACGAAATACTCAAGCTTATGACTTCATTTGATGAACGTCTGAAAAAAATTGAAAATAGCACCAAGATCGCTTTTCCCAAAAACAAACAATGAATAATCTTAAAATTATGGCGTGGAATTGCAATGGGCTACTTAAACACAAAAATGAACTGCAAGTAGTCCTAGATATGGAAAATATTGACGTGTGTTTAGTCTCCGAAACACATTTCACTAAACAATCATACATTACATTTAAAGGCTATAAGGGTTACTATGCATTGCATCCAGCAAACAAAGGAAGAGGTGGCAGTGCTGTGATCATCAAGGAAAACATCCAACACCAAGAATACCTTAAACATGAAATACCACAAGTTCAGTGCACTGCAGTTCGACTAAACACCAAAAACTACCCGCTAACAGTGGCAGCAATATACTGTCCACCTCGACACAAAATAAATAAAGATTTATATTTAAATGTTTTGCACACGCTTGGCGATAGATTTATATTAGGTGGAGACTTCAATGCGAAAAACACATATTGGGGCTCTCGACTTACTAACACAAAAGGAAGAAGGCTGATGCAAGCTATCAAAGAACTGAACTGTGATGTTGCATCAACAGGATATCCAACATACTGGCCAACGGACCCACTTAAAATACCAGACCTAATAGACTTTTTCATTTACAAACAATTATCATCTAATTATATGAGAACAGATCAAAGCTTTGATATGAACTCAGACCACTCAGCCATATACTTAGAAATAAGTGAGAAAGTTCTGAGTAAGGAAACAAATTTATCTCTAGTCAATAAACATACTGATTGGCAGAGTTTTAAAATTGAATTAGATAGCAATATCGAACTTAGAGTTCCATTAAAGACTCCCGAACAGCTTAATATAGATCTTGAAAAGTTTGTTACTCTAATACAACGGACTGCATGGAACAACACTCCTAAGATGAAAAAGAAAACTGTCAGAAATGTATATCCAATAGAAATTAGAGGACTCATCACAGAAAAACGAAAGCAAAGACAATTATGGCACCAAACCAGGTCACCAGAAGACAAGAGAAAATTAAATAACCTGAACAAAAAACTTAAACGAGTAATCCAGAATCATGTTGATGAGTGTACAAACACGTACCTTCAAAAGCTTACCAGTGACCGTAGCACAGATTACTCACTCTGGAAGGCCACAAAATATTTAAAACGCCCCATCAACCACATCCCTCCCTTAAGAATGGGATCTGGAAGGTGGGCAGTTACTAATGAACAAAAAGCTGCTAAGTTTGCTGATCATCTAGAGGATATTTTTAAACCAAATGAAAGTCAGGAAGTAAATTATGAGGCCGAAACTGATGTTATCAGCGATATTAATGATGAACAAGACAACATAAAGCTTGTGACACCGAATGAAGTCTTACGTGAAATAAAACAACAAATCAATCCAAAAAAATCGCCTGGCTTTGATCTGATATCAGGGGAAATACTAAACAACCTTCCTAGAAAAGCTTTAATTAAACTAACAAATCTGATAAATGCTGCATTGAGACTTAGGTATGTACCAGACTTGTGGAAAATAGCTGAAGTTATAATGATAGCAAAACCTGGAAAGCCACCAAATGAAACAACGTCTTATAGGCCAATATCCTTGCTGCCTGTAATGTCAAAACTGTTCGAAAAACTGTTACTTAAAAGGCTTAAACCTATAATTGAAACGAGAAATCTTATACCTGAACATCAGTTTGGCTTTAGAGAAAAACACTCTACAATTGATCAGGTACATAGAATAACTAACATCATTGAACAGTCTCTAGAAAATAAAAAAGTTTGCTCAACTATCTTTCTAGATGTAGCACAAGCTTTTGACAAAGTTTGGCATGAAGGCCTTATTTTAAAACTCAAAAGAATGCTTCCCAAAGTCTTTGTAGAGATACTAACGTCTTATATAACCGATAGAGCCTATAGAGTGCGACAAGATCATGCATACTCTGAAGTTAAGGAAATAAAAGCTGGAGTACCTCAAGGAAGTGTATTAGGTCCGGTCCTGTACCTATTATACACCTGCGACATTCCAGAACTAGAAGAAAATACTATTGCGACCTTTGCTGATGACACGGCTATTATGGCAGTTGGAAACAGTCATGCCGAAGCAGCAGAGAAGGTCCAAGCAGCTATTAATAAAGTTCACAACTGGACAAAGAAATGGCGAATTAAACTAAACGAATCAAAATCTGTCCACGTCAACTTCACAAACAAAAATGATGACTATTGTCCCGTCTACATAAATGGACAGCAGGTGCCATATGAAAACACTGCTAAGTATCTTGGTATGACACTCGACGCGAAGCTTCGCTGGAAAGCCCACGTCAAAAAGAAAAGAGAGGAACTTGATATAAGATTCCAAAAGATTTACTGGCTGCTTGGAAGGAACTCTGCATTGTCAGTAAATAACAAAATACTACTTTATAAACAAGTCCTCATGCCAGGATGGACTTATGGTATACAGTTATGGGGTTGTACCAAACAAAGTAATATTGAAATAATTCAACGCTTCCAAAATAATGTACTGAAGGCCATTGTGAATGCGCCCTGGTATATAAGAATTGACGATCTACACCGGGACCTTAACATGCAGACCGTCAATAAAGTTATCAAGAAATACGCCGAAGCACATGAGTATAGACTGCTTCACCATGTGAATGTTGAGGCAATCCAGCTCCTCGACAACACGGACATAGTGCGACGTCTCAAAAGAACTAAACCGTTTGAACTAGTGTAATTTTAAAAAATACAGTGATATTATAGTGCATTGATGTGCCAATAGAGACACAAGAACAAAGTGCCTTCCCCTTAATAGAGACAGTAAGAAAAGTGCCGATGGACACATTCTTAGACAATAACGTATAAAACTAGGTCAATGTTAAATTACTTATTAGTCTGAGTTAAGGCTAGACTGTAATATTATTAGCGTACTTATTTACTTTTGTAGGTACGTTAAGAAAAAAAAAAAATTGACAATCACCTTATCTTCCATTATAAATTATCTGATGAGATCTTTAGGCAAAGTAGTTTCAACGCTGTTAAATATATAACATTATTTAACAGCGTCGAAACTAATTTGCCAACATAGATAAAACACATTGAAAAAAAAAACAAATAGCAGACAAATGAAGTCTGCTAAAGTCTTTTTACTAATTTGGTTTCTTAATAGTTATCAGTAATTAATAATAAACAATGATAAATTAATGTAAAAAAGTCTCTTTCTGCAAATAAAGACTCTTATCACTAAAAATCTTCTTTTTATATATAACTACAATCACTCTCAACTCAATAATTCTATGAGATCTTCAAAACAACATTTAAAACAAACTCTATAAACTTCAAAAAAAGTTAAAAAAAAAACTATAAACTCTCTTCCGACAAATAAAGATTAAACTTCAAAAATAACTATAATCAGTCTTAATTCAACAATCAACAATTTTTCCATGAGATCTTCAAAGGAAATATTTAAATCAAACTCCTACAAAATACTTATTAGTAGGTATAATCAGTCTTATATAAACATCTTATAATGAGATCTTTGAACGAACTATCTTTTAACTAATAAAACTTAGAAAAAGAGATATCTTTTTGTTTTTTTTTTTTTTTTTTTTTGATAAAAAATACTGGGAGATAACGAATATAACATTATGTTATAAAGAAAATTTAGGAAAATGTTCTGTAAAAAATATTACTCACATATATATGGTAAAAATTTTCGCATTTCAGGTACTTTGTAGAAGCCCCTTTTATTAAAAATTTGTGGTTCTTGGATTTTCTCTATAATAGCTTGTTTATCGTACCAAATTTGATCTGGAGTTTCAGGCCAACGAAACGTATTTCCTTTGGACAAGATCATAGTACATACTACATGATTTGAATTACTTTGTGCAATTCCGCCACCAGTTAGTTCATGCAAACTATTGCCGGCCGGCGGCCACCCACTACTGTTAGTCCCAGCATACCTGCCACCAACAGCCCGTGTGCACCCGCCACCAACAGCTGATGCATGCTCCCTCCGATACTGCTGCATCCGCTGCGGCTGCAGCAATATCGGACACCGCATACGCGACACGTGTTTCGCCTCTCCACGAGGCATCTTCAGGCACCAAACAAGTTGTTGATCGTTCGGCAGTCAAGCGTCGAATGATAAAACTACACCGTATTGCCATCCTTTTATACTGTTAGAGAAGAGGGTAGGGGAGCGGAGTTGCCCGAACTTTCTATAGTAAAAATATTTAATAAAGGGGAATTATTTACCTCAAGATGTTTATTTATTAATTGAATATTAGATTTTTTAAATTTATTTATTTCTAGTTGCTCCCAAATACTCAATTTTAACCCTTTTTCTTCGGTGTGTAATATTTTATACGTATTATTTGATGATAAATTATGATTTTTTTCAAGAAGGTGTTCTGCAAAATTTGACCTTTCTGGGTGTTTGTTCTTATGTGTTTGTTATCGGCCGGCAATAGTTTGCATGAACTAACTGGTGGCGGAATTGCACAAAGTAATTCAAATCATGTAGTATGTAACTTTGACTTCCGCAAAGTAACACCTGAATCTATTAACTATCTAAGATCATAGTACTTATTTCGTAACTTCTGCCATCAACATTTTTAATCAAACCTGGAAAGTACTCGCCTTCGTATTTAATTATAACATACATAATTTTCTTCAATTGCAGGGCTCTTAGGACATTATCTTCTTCCGACTCCTCCGATTCTGTGTGGATTTCTGGCTGATATATTTGGTCATCAGTCGATAACTCTAAATCTTGGTCACTTTCTTGATATTGAATATCAACTCTATTTTCTTCCGACGAAGAACTCGAGGATTCTCTCATATTTCTTTTCCTAGTAACGGTTTTCGATATTTTCCTTTTATTTGTTAATATTTTTTCCTCTGCCATCTTCTTTTTCAATAGTTGTTTTTCTTTTCTTTCTTGGATTCGATGTTTTTTCTGATCCTCTTTTTGTTTCTTTTTATTTTCTTTTTTGATGACGTATGACCTCCAAGCCTCACCAGTTATTGCTGCAGGAATACGTTCCTTAGTACGCCTTTTTTTGTATCTGGTTCTGGCCAAAATAAAGCACGTTTCAATGGCGATGGAATATTCTCTTTAAATAAATTATGCGACTTTAAAGGCCAGGATTTGGAAGAAGTGTTTTCTTTAGATGATTGAGCTTTATTAGGAGTAGTATAAATTGCCGACAGGGAAATGTCTTTTGAAAGAGTTTTGGATAATTGCATTTGGAATCCTACATCCGGATTATCGCCATTTGTTTCATTTCCAGCACAAACAGATGACATAGATGGTCTTAGTAAGTGATGTAGCTGAATTTTTTCTGTGCCACAATCTTTAAGCGTCTTTCTAGATTTCTGATCAGACTCATCCAGTGTGATTTCAGGTAATCCAGAAATGGAAGAATTAGCTTCCAGAAAGCCTTCAGCTGTTTTTAATGGCAACATGTCAACACATTCTTTAAGAGGTTCAGGATTGGGAGTCTGTGAAACCTATAATGATTGCTTCGAACTAGTTGAGGCGTCTGTTTGAGGTAAAGTTGTTTCTCTTGGAGATTTAATTTCGGAACACTGCGAATCCTGTAAAAAGATTTCCGAGGAAATTGTGGCATCTGTGTGATGTATAGTTTCGACACATTCTTTTAGTGGTTCAGTTTCAGAAGTCTGTGACATGTGTAACGATGGCTTAGAGATAGATACAGCTATTGATGGGGGTAAAGCTTCAACGCATTCTTTAAAAATTTCAGTATCGGAAGGTGGCGAGACCTGTAATGATCGCTCCGAGGTAATCGCGGCATCTATCTGAGGTAAAGTTACATTTTCTGTTAAAGGTTCAGGTTCTGTAGACTGCAATGATCGATCCGAGGTTGATGCGGTACTTGTCTGAGGTAAGTTTTCAGCTAAGAAATGTTTGGTTTTAGCCCAAATAGTATACAATGATAGATCTTCATTTGGGAGAATTCCTTCAACATCAGCCCACGACTTATAATACAATCTGGAGAATAAGTTCAACTTTTCGTTAGTAAACATGGCTATGATTTCTAAATCCAAGGTGTTCATAAACTGTTTAGCAGCATCAACTTTTTTTTCCAAGGTTAATGTGGAAACAGTCGCACGATTATGCGAACTTAATTTGTTCATGTCGACGTATTCGAGTCCAAATGGAAAAAGACCGCTTTTTCGAAATCCATTTTTCACTGTATCTGCGGTGATGCTTTTCAATGCAGCTTCCAAATTGGGGGCAAAATGCTCTTTTTTCATTGTTTGTTGAGGATTTCTCAATTTCCAGTCTTTAAATTGTGTTTTCCACGCAACTTTTAATGGTCTAAAAACCGCGACATCCATCGGCTGTAAGAGGTGTGTGGAATTTGGGTATAGCACGATTAATTCAATACCATTCTCTTTACAAAAATTGGATAAATGGAGGGTCATATGAGATCTATGACCGTCCAGAAATAATATTATTAGTTTTGAAATATTGTTTTTTTCTAACCAAGGGTTAAAAACGTTAGTGATATACTTATAAAAATGTTTTAGCGCACATCCACCCAGTTTCAGACCTGCCTACGCCCCAGTCATTGGGCACGCTATTGGAGATCACAGCAGGTACTCGCTCATATGGATAAACTACCATCGGCGGGGCTAAAACCCCCGCCACATTACCCGTGACTAAAACTGTCAAATTTTCTTTTTCGTCCCCAGACGCTGCATACACGTTTTTTTCCCCTTTGCGTACAATTACTCGGTCAGCCTTAGGTTGCAAATAAAAGGCGCTTTCATCGGCGTTGAAGATTCTTTTAGGATCGTTTATTGCATCTCGCAAATCTTTGTCTGATATGTAAGTTTTTATGACGTCAAACCAATTGAGTATGTCCGCCTCAGTAACATCGTCTCGCGCTTTGCTTAAATTCTGCGCTGCGCTGCGCGTTCCGATAATTGTGGATGCCTTTTTAAAAAAGAAGAAAACCACTTTTTCCCTGGCCTATTATTGGAAAAGGGACAAGACACAAGATTTTTGTCAGCTACAATTTTTTGTACAGTATCGAGCAATTGGTCTCTAGTGACAGGAAAGTGCTTTTCAGCCATTAAAACAATCCATCTCACAAGCAGGCTTTCTTCTTGCAGTGTGAGAACAGTATCAGGGCCTGGGTTTCGGTCAATAGGACTTCTACCTGTAATTTTATTCCTTAATGTTATTCTAGGTACGCCATATTTTGTGGCGGCGGTGGCAACTTTTTTACCTTTCCTCACTTCCTCAATGGCTTTGGCCATCTGTTCCTTCGTATAATTTTTTCTAGACGCCATATCTATGGTAAAAAAAAGAATAATACTGATATCAGAAAAAGCATGGCACCAGTTTTGGACACCCAATTATGAACTGAATGTTCATAATTGGGCAGAGTCATGATAAACTGCGGATTTTAAAACTAATATAAAGGTAAATAAGTATTAGATGCAAAAATAAAAACTTTGGACAAATGCGCATTATGGACATTTTGTCCATATTTGGGTACAACCCCAAAAAAATATCCAATTATGAACATCGACAAATTTAAAGGCTTAAAATTCTAAGAGGTTCTAGGTTATGAAATGTAAATATCCTGTTTATATTAATTATTCAATAAACAATAGGATTTCTAACAACAACGTTACAACTATCCTACAAAAAGACAATAAATATACTTACTTGCATCGCAATCCTAATAAGGAAATCAGAATTTCGTTGCACAAAAACACCGAATGAGTAATAATTGGATACGGTCGACAACAAAGTCACAAATTGAAATTAGATAGTTATTGTCAAGAACAAAGTGGCTGATGGCTGTCAAAAATGATTGACATTCAATCTGGAATGTTGGCTAAACCGACTAGTGTTGCTATTCGAAAAAAATAATTTACCAGTTTCTTATTTTTGGAGGAAATTTTAAAAACTGTTCATAATGAGTCTGCGTTCATAATAGGTGCATTTACCTTAACTTGCTTATTTTTAAGCGGTATAATAATTATTTTTGTTTTCGGTTTCGTATTGTCACTTTTTAAATAATGATTGATTGAGAATCTACGCAGTGTCTTCTCCTCCAAAATACCTCAGTGCCTCAAAACTAAAGTCTACAACCAATGTGAGTTACCAGTGATGATAACTTATGGCTCTGAAACGTGTTCTGTTACTATGGGTCTCATATAAAGGTTCAAGGTTGCTCATGCACTACCCGTGTTTCTCTACGTGATCGAATCAGAAATGAGGTAATTCTTAGGAGAACAAAAGTCACAGACATACGTTTAAGTAGCAGTGGGCGGGACACATAGCGCGACAAACCGATGGCCGATGGGGTAAAAAGGTTCTCGAATGGCGACCACGTATTGGCCAGCGAAGCGTAGGATATGCATCCACGAGGTGGTCAGATGACCTTAACCTAGGAAAGCGCTGGATGCAGGCCGCTCTAGATTAGTCATTTTGAAAATCCTTGAGAGAGGCCTATATCCAGCGGTGGACGTAATGCGGCTGAAATGATGATGAATGATGACTGATAAATATCATAAACTTAGCTAATAGTCTAGAGCATTTTTCGTCAAAAGTCCTTCAGAAACCGAGTTTTATTTATACTTCTTCTTTATACTTTTGTAATGTACTAATCATGGAACTTTCAGTCGTCAAGTGGACAAGACAGATGGCAAATGTTTACGAAAAAATCTCTCATTTTATTATAAACTTTCAAAATTCGTTTACAGTTGGGAAATCGGTGTAGTACATATCTAAAAAAAGCGTAAAAACGAAACTGAGCGGTCGCCATCTTTGATTGCTCGTACCACCCCCCTCCACCACTTTATCACTTGATGACCGACAGATTCGTGATCAGGGCATCATAAGAAATTCGATACCATTGAATTTCTTATGATGCCCTGATCACGTCAGTATAGAGTGCAATTAAAAATTGACATGTTATACTACGCTGTTTCATGTACTTCGATCTAGCGGGGCCACTCGAGCTAGACCTTAAACACTAGTAGTAAATCCAATATACCTCAACCATTCCATACTATAAATTAATAAGACTGTACAGCGGGTGCCGCGGCCGACACAGCACCACAGCATTCGTCAGCTTCTAATGGATGTACTCGTACTTACTGAAGGCATTGATTTTGCTTTATTTCTCGTGAGCCTTTATAGTACTTATTTTATTTTATTACGGACAGTTATAAGCACTGTTCTTATGTTATTTAGAAATACATTTGAATGGCAATAAGCTATCCATTACTGCGTACGAGATAGCGTTGCTAGGAAGTCTCTCTATCACCACGCCACGCAACTTCGTTATTTTTTCGTCAATCTGTGCATATTTAATTTTTTTGTAAGACGTACTATAATGTTGGTTAAACGTACATTTTTTAAATATAAAATTTATATTGCAATAAGTCGCCCATACCTGTGTACGTGGTGGCGCTGCTAGAAAGTACCCCTCCTGGCCACGCCACTGACTATTAAATTTGTCGCAAACCTTTCGAGTACCATTTTTTTTCTTATAACGTACAATTACGTACGCTTTATGAACATTTTATTATGCTAACTCTGATACAAATTCTATATGGTGGCGTGGCCAGGTGGTATCACACGTATTTCTTTCAAACAGAACCGTTTTCACAGTAAGTACAACTCCTTTGTCGTGTTGCATTTGCAAACTGTCAGATTTACATTACGAAGGGGTGATACGAGATTTGTTGGTAAGGGTCAGAGGGCCACCTTCTAGCTTGAGGGCCTGTGGGTGCACTGCATGGTACTGTCTAGCCTACAAATCTGTTTGATCCTGGCCCGTGATTCCATTCAATAGCTACGCCACCCCCACAGGTAAAATCTCAAATTTTATAATGACGTGTGCTTACTGAAATAATTTGTAGTCAGAATATTTGGTCCGTGACACAGCTCTCGAGACGTAAGTTCAGCTTTGCATGTGTGTGTTCAGTTCACACAAATAGTGTAGGTAGGTTATCGGCTTGTAGGTAGGCGCAGCACTGCCTGCACCGGTTTATACTGGTTTTTGAAACTGCCTGAGTCACGGCACGACCCTTGCGCGTCATTTCCCTGCCGTGCACTTTCCGCCTTCACCTTCACCTTTGGTACCGTAAGCAGCTTGAAGTTCTAGTGTTGTTTTTGAATTATTAGTGAAATAAACTAACATTAATAATAAATAATATCATAAAATAAATTAACACATCTTTTTTTTTTCAATAATTACTGACTACACAACAATGATTGACTTCTTTTGGCGCTCACTCTAATGCCAAACTGAGCTTATGCCTCGAAGACTGTACTTTTACTACAAGAAACAGGCAATTTCAGATTGTCATACAACTGTTACAACATCTTCATGGAAAAGTTTTTCAAGGACTGAATTTGCCTTAAATAGTTACAGTATAGTGTTCTAAACCTATACTGTATAATATAAATAAATAAAAGTTACATATGTTTAAAATATTTTATTGCACATTAACAGTAACACTGATGACATATTTTTTTTCACTATTAGCATATTTTTTTTCAACAGAACTTTTAATAACAACATACTAGTCCATAACTAAAAAATATTATTGTTATTATATTATAAAGAAATATTCTTTGTACAGGCTTGTTCATCTAATTCTACATTGTTAATTATATTTTCACATATACAGCTACAATCTAATTACTGCAGTTTAGTTACTTACAGAAACAACACAATTAATTAATTCTATCAGATTAGCAGCAAACTAAATCTGAATATTCGCTATCAGCATATGAAATGAAGCACAATGGCCTTATTTCAAGCTATGTGAAGATTCCTATTTAAATGTATTATAAAGTCTCCATAGACAAATAGCAGCAGCAGCTATAGACACTGTGTTATGTAAAATGATTTTTCTTCTATTGTCCGTATGTACAAGTACTACAGGTGTTGCTGATGTGAGATCACTCAACAATGGCAACCTGGAGAGATGATGGCGGTTTTTTTCTTCTTGATACTTGCAGCATGGATCCCATTGCCATGATAATGTGTAACAGCCAGCGCACAGGACAGACACCACTCCAAATGGAGTGCATGCTAGCGAACTCCACGCAAGACCTGCAACATACAACCAACAGAGAGCTGCTGAAAAATTGTAGCTAACATAAAAATAACATATATTTCAGTTATTCAGTACACGTTAATATGTTGTAAGACATGGTTAACACATATTTGAGCAATGCCTGGGTAAAAAATGTATTAAAAATTCTGTAATTGGCACGATCATTGTGCAAAAGTCTACACAATTGTCTGTAAGTAGTTTGTTGAACAGCAGCATACAAGATGGACATGGAATGTCGTGCTGCTACTACCATTTATTTATAGCGGTTTGTTTAGTTTTTTGTGTGCGTAAGTGGTGGTATACTGGTATTCGATTTTTCAGGCAGCCTTAAGTCATCTGACATAGCTTGATGACAGCTGGGACTAACGGCTTCTGAAATATGGAGGAGCTTGAGAAATGGTGGGTTGCAGCTGGTCATAGATGTTGACAAGCGATTAGAACGAATAGGTCCTATTTGCAATCGTGCTTACCTTATGCTTATGCTTTATGCTAAGAATGGCCTTTGGGTCTTACAGCCTTGAGCTCTATCTGCACTGTCAGGGATAGGCATGATAATGTATATTTATCATACTGCTATAATGCACAAAACACTACCTATGATTGTTATGTTTCATCTAAAACCCTCCCATATTTTCATAAGAAAATTAATTTGAGACTTTTATTTATATGTACTTATACAATTTTACACTAACTAAACTGTAACAAAGAAAATATGTTTACAGACCTGAGGCAATACTGCAGAGACCACTGTAGATAGAGACTTTATGTAAGAGGTTTCCAACATAAATCCAACGAGCTGTTTCTTCGCCAAGAGGCTCTGGTTCTATCACAATCACGCTCACGCCGGCCTCAAGTGCTCTTTCCAATTCCATTTCAAATTTGATGTGAGCATTTTCACTGTCATACACTTCTCTGATGATTGCGACACTTGATGGCTTGAGTTCACTGCAAAACAAAGCCAATTTCGAAACAGATATTTTTTATGAGGCTTTACAGGACATATAGGAAAGATTGGTCCAAAATCTAACTAAAAGCTTTAATTATCTTCTTCAAAATCCGCAATTAAAATAAAATTTAGAAAATCCACTTTATTTACAAACCTGTCACTTTCATCACCTGCCATCTTAACTATAGACAATAAAAGTGATTTTGATGTTGCCAAGATCCATTTTTATCATAGACTAATAGTTTAGCATGATGCCTAATTGCCTACCCATCGCTTTATAAACATAATTATTTCTCTTCCTTCTCACTAGATGGCGCTAAAGCTATTATATTAAAACATCAAAATCCTTTATTACTTTTAATTAAATAGTAATTGATAATTAATAAAATAATAATAATATTTAAAGTTAATAGTAACTGTTAATTAATTAAAATTTAATAGTAAATAAGTAATATTATAATTAATAAATATGATTCGTACGAAACGCAATAAATATTTTTAAAGAATATTCAACACTTTCTTTTTCACTTTTTTGCTAGTCTTGTGTGTAACTATCACTATGTGCCTACCCCCAACTCTAGTTTTGCCTACAAGTGCTAGGTCTTATGGCTAAATTTCGTCGGAAAGCTGCACTTAGTGATGAAAGCAAGCCACTTTGAACAGCGATAGTGGGGACCAAAATAAGCGATTTCACCCGCAGCAGCGAAAGTTTCATCCCTTAAGAACAGAGATGGGGAATGGCGCCACTTCCTTAAAAAAAAAAATAATAATTTCTACAAGCCAAACCACCTCACCGATTTTGATAAAATAGGTGTCAAATTAAAGATAATTACATAATGTTGCCAATTAAATAAAGAAAACTGCATGTCAATACCCTTAATAAAGAGATATAAAATTATTACTGAGGGCAATAATTTTTCGAGCGCACAAATTTCCAAGAATAGCTATCGAATGATAAAAATATCGAATGATTAAAATATATTTTTATAAATACATATTTCTTAAAATAGAGTTATGAGTGTTACTTTATAAATAATGGAACTGTATAATATATAACAAAATAATTTTATTTCATCAATATCTTCTTCTAATATCTATTCGTTATCGATAATGGCACGATGGTGTTTGAAAGGAAGAACAAAACCTTATAATTTAGTGTAAAATGCAATAACTTTATTAATTTAATGTTAAATTAGTGTCTACTGAAATGATAAAATGGAAATTATTGTACATCTTTTTAAAATTTTTTGGAATTCATTTTGAATGGTGAATCATTAATACATACATATTTTCACGCCTGTTTCCCACAGCGCTAGGCAGAGATTCTGACAAACCTCTTTCGCTTCATCTACACTCATCAATCTCTTCATGCATGCCCGCCGGTTACGGGTACTTCTAATCTCTCCTTTTTTTAAGAACGTCTGCAATCTGATCGTTATAATAATCATTAATATATCATTATTTTTATTTACCTTCGATTTACACAATTGCCTTTGCAAAATTTGTACTGCAGAGTGCATGGTAGGCATATGCGTCGACAACTACAGCGCATATTGTTGCAAGAAGTTCTTTTTTTGATTCTTTGCTAGCATGTCCTATCCTCTAGAAACCCTCTCCGAAGAGGCAATATTGCTCAATTGGAACGGTGTATGCTCATTTCATTATAATGCTTAAAAGAGAGGAATTTACATAGGTATCTATGTTTCTGTACAAAAGATATTTTGTTTCCAGATTTACTTGCAAACTATATGATGCTTAAACAGAACACATGAGTGTCAATGCTGTACGCAAAAACATGTTTGCCGTCAAAAATAAGCTAAATTGAGAGCGGCTGATGTCGGGGGAAGGCTTGTCAAAGCCTTCCCCCGACATCCATTGCGTGCAGCTTACTAAGCAGGCCATATATGGGGTAACGCCTTGAATTTAGGAGCCCCAATTCCATGTGCATCTTCGTGGGGATGGCACAAAAAATCGCAAGGGGGATGGACGCCTAAATGGTCCACTGCTTGGTCAGAGTTAAGCCTCCTATAGTCCATTTGTTTAGATATTTAAAAGAATGTAAACAATCTTTACATGTCTTTTTATTGAAATATACACTTTATAAATCAATACTTTTGCAAATTACAAAAAAATAAAAATCTTATTTATAACTAGCTTTTGCCCGCGGCTTCGCTCGCGTAGGGGTGTAATTTATCAAAATCTTAGGGCATGCCTACGTCATAGTAGCTTTATGCATGCAAAGTCTCAGCCCGATCGGTTTAAAATTGACAAAGTTTCATACAAACTTTAGAATTGATCAAAATCATTTTTTAGCGGATGCCTACGTCATAACATCTACCTGCATGCCAAATTTCAGCCCGATCCGTCCAGTGATTTGGGCTGTGCGTTGATAGATCACTATGTCAGTCAGTCAGTCACCTTTGAGTTATATTAGGTTGGGGAAAAAGTCTTTTCGCATATAGTATGTATGAACTTGTAATAAAACCACTTTGGCTATACTATTTGTACCTGGCTGGTTTTGGTACCATTAAAAGTTTAAATTTTAAAGAAGATAATTCCAAATTCAAATTAGGAAAATGCGTGATTTTCATTTGTTTTTCTTACCGTCAAGATGAGTGAATCTAATGAAGAAATTAGATACATTTTAAAATTTTACTACCAAAAAGGTAAAAATGCAACGCAAGCCGCAAAACAAATTTGCGATGTTTATGGACCTAGTGCAGTGTCTGTGAGAGTAGCACAAATTTGGTTTAAGCGTTTTCAATCCGGAAATTTTGATGTCAAAGATGCACGTCGCTATGGTCGCCCTGTTCCGAATAAAATGGATGCTGTTTTTGAAAAAGTGGAGCAAGATCAGCATATCAGTAGTTACGACGTAGCTGAAGAACTGGGAATTGACCACAAAACAGTTTTGGCGCATTTGAAAAAAAATGGGTACACAAAAAAGCTCGATATTTGGGTACCTCACGAGCTCTCTGAAAGAAACCTAATGAAACGTAATATAGAATCACAAATGAGTACACACTCATTTGTGATTCTTTATTACGACGTAATGAGACCGAACCATTTTTAAAGAAATTGATAACTGGTGATGAAAAGTGCATCACGTACGACAAGAACGTGCGAAAAAGGTCATGGTCAAAGGCCGGTCAGGCTTCACAGACTGTAGCGAAACCCGGGTCAACTCGCAACAAGGTGATGCTGTGTGTGTGGTGGGATTGGAAGGGCATTATTCATTATGAGCTGTTACCACCAGGCAGGACCATCGATTCAGAACTCTACTGCGAACAACTGATGAGATTAAAGCAAGAAGTTGAGAGAAAGCGGCCGGAATTAATCAACAGAAGGGGTGTGGTTTTTCATCATGATAACGCTAGACGTCACACATCTTTAACCACTCACCAAAACTTAAGAGGGTTTGGCTGGGAGGTGTTAATGCATTCGCCGTATAGTCCTGACCTGGGGGTCCCCCAGGGGGGTTACTCCAAAAGCTGTACGCAAGACGGACGTTACTGCGTATCCGCGTTTCAGTGACAAGCAACATTGAGCACTAATGTATGATGATAAGGTCTAATTTGGTTTGAGATAGAAAAAGGACGTCACTATCGTACGAATAACGTATTATTTTATGGAGTAACCCCTCTGGCACCTTCAGATTTTCACCTGTTTCGGTCTCTTCAGAATTCTTTAGGCAGTGTCAGGTTAACATCACGAGAGGACAGCCAAAACTACTCGACGCAGTTTTTTGATCAGAAGCCCCAAAATTTCTATAGCAATGGGATCATGTCCCTACCTATAAAATGGCAAAAAGTTATCGAACAAAATGGTACCTACATACTTTAGTTAAATGTAAATAAAATATATTAAAAAATGTTTTGAATTTTCATATAAAATGCGAAAAGACTTTTTCCCCAACCTATTATGTATTTAGATTTATAAAATAAATAATTTGTAATTTGCAAAGGTATGATTTATAAAGTCTATATTTCAATAAAAAGACTGTCAAGATTGTTTACATTCTTTTAAATACCTAAACAAATGGACTATAGATCATTGCGGGTGCAGAACTTCGTGAGACACTATGCGCTGTAGTTGTCGACCTCGACGCATCGGCCTACCATGCACTCTGCAGTGCAAATTTTGCAAAGGCGGTTTTGTAAATGAAAGTTAAATAAAAATAATGATTATAATATACTAGCTTTGACACGCGACTTCGTCCGCGTAGAAGTCGAAAATGTTTCTAATAGGATTTTAATTGGTTTTGTACGTTATTAATACATATTGTTATACCATTTGAATTATTATGTTAAAACATTAAAATGTTTGAATACTAATTCAATATAACAATTATTATAAGAGTTCCCGTTCCCGTGGATGCAATTTGTTAAAATCCAATTAATGGATTATTATTTTTTACTAACCACTGATTCAAAAATGACATGTGTCTCGCTTCAAATATGACGAAGATTCATATAAACTTGCAACCCCAATTTTACCCTTATAGGGATTTAATTTTGAAAATCTAATGAATGTATTATTATTTTATACTAACTACTAAAATAAATTAAAAATATTATGTGTCTCAATTTAAAAATGAAGAAGTTTCATATAAACTGGCAACCCCTATTTCACCCCAGTAGGGATGGAATTTTCAAAAATTCTATCTTAGCGGACGTCTCCTAGTCACAATCTATATATAGATAGATATAGATATAGATTAATGATTCGCCATTCAATTTTTTTTCCATAAAATTCCAAAAATATAATATTAATATACACAATAATTTCCTTTTTTCATTTCAGCCAGTACTTATTTAACATTATCTTCCGTCACCCAACCTTCGATCTTTATCAAAAATGGGTAGTTCTAACAGTAAGGCAGATGTTTGTTCTTTCCATAATTCGCAGAATTCACTCTCAATGCAAATATAACCCTAGCTTTTACGCTAGTAAAAGAAGGAAGACAGACGTTTGTAATATAGAAAAATTCAAAACCAGCTTTGCACAAAGATTCTCTTCCTTGGTGCATTTCTATACAATAAAGCCAATAAACTGCTTAACATATACGTCTTGTCAAAAAATCCCTGTAAAAAGACTCTTACTAAATGGCTATTATCTCTTGATTACGAATCCTCTGAAAACCTTCTGAAAACGATTTCGTAACTCTCTTTACCTAATTAATTATTACCTCACTTCACAACACACATTTACAATATTCTCACTTACTCACTCACACACACATAGCCTCCCCCACACTCTCACACACCACACGCACGCATGCACGCGCACACATAAGCCTACACATCCTCTCAAACACATACACACAACCTCCCTCACACACACAAACGCTACCGTTACCGCTTTACTCTTTTCTACGCCAATCTTAAATTATGTTATAATTTAGTTCCAGTGGTATATAATTCTACATATAGTCTTTTAGTTTCATCAGTATATTTTCTCATATTGCTCCATTTCCTTTTGCCTATATCTTGATGTGCAATCTATCATAAGGGCAATGAGCCTGGCGACCTGGGGGGTTACTCCAAAAGCGCTACGCAAGACGGACGCTACTGCGTAACCGTGTTTCAGTGTCAAGCAACATTGATCCCTAACGTTCGATGATAAAGTCTAATTTGGTTTGAAATTGAAATAAGACGTCACTTTCGTACGAAAGACGTATTATTTTATGGAGTAACCCCCTGTAATACAGGAAGGCCATGCCTTCCTATCTCAGGCACCAATTCTCTCCACTTATTTTAGGTTTTTACTATAAATAATTACCAAATTGTAAACAAATAATTGGAGAGATAAATAAACGATTTATTTATTTATTTATTTTTTATTATTAAATTATTAAAGTTATTACATTTTACACTAAATAATAACGTTTTGTTCTTCCTTTTCAAACACTATCATAGATGACGAATAGATATAAGAAGAAGATATTGATTAAATAAAATTATTTTTTTATATACACTTCCATTATTTTTAAGTAACATTCTAAACTCTATTTTAAGAAATATGTATTTATAAATATATATTATAATAAATATATATTTAATATATATTTTACATAAATATATATTTGCTATATATTTTATATAAATATATATGTATGTAAAATATATTCTTTGAATATGTACATATTTCTTAAAATGACAAAAAAGAGTCGTTTTATCTTTGAAATTGGTGCGCTCGAAAAATTATTGCCCTTATTACATAATCATTTTATATCTCCATAATTATTAAGGATATTGACATGCAGTTTTTTTTTTATTAAATACTGAATTTAATTGGCAACAATATAAATTAACCAAAAAATACACCACGGATAATTTTTTGTAAATAAAATTTATTAAAAAGAGGCTAAATATTCTTTTTTCCAAAATAAAACAAATATTTGGGCATTTTCTACAAATAAGATTTTACAATATTTTTTTAAATGATAGATTATGTAACTATCCTTCATTTGATACTTATTTTATCAAACTCGGTGTGGTGGTTTGGCTTGTAGATTTTTTCTTTTTAAGAAAATGGGGCCATCTCTTTTTCTAAGGGATGAAACTTTCGCTGCTGTAGGTGAAATCGCTAACTTTGGTCCCCACTATCGCTGTGCAAAGCGGCTTGCTTTCATCACAAAATGCAGCTTTTTATCATAAGACGTAGTACTATACTTTCAGGCCCTCCAATTGTTTCTATGGCGTAGGGTATCTCTTACGTTTATATTATATTATCTTTGGTTATAGAACTAACTTTTCATACATATGTATGAGGGTCGTGGGGTGCTCATATAGTACGGGAAGTAGTGTCATATGGTGCAAATTTTGGTGTCGGATGAATTTACTTGGCACAGATGTAAACTACGTAAAACTAAGCTAATTTTGCCCGGGAGCCATCCGTCACCCCCTATTATTATTTATCCAGGGTAGGCAGGGGGGGGGGGACGACATTCAAAGTTACATGCCGCCGCGCTTTAGAAAAAAAATCGTAACATTTACCTAACATTTCGAGTGTGACATTTTCTGACAAATGACAACATGAGGAATTCATTTTTGCGTACAAATTCACATTTAATGCTCTTATAGTTTAATAGAAAAAAGGAAAAAATGGCGAAAATATCAAAACCAGTTGTCCATTTTATTTTATTCAACTATCAAAAATCCTGAATTTCGTGCAGAACAAAAAATACTGTACTTAAAGAATATTCACCTAAGTTAAAAAAAATATATTATATACTATAAAGCAGTCTTTCCCAAAGTGGGCGATAACGCCCCCTTGTGGGCGCTGGAGGCTTTAAGGTAACGGGCCCAGAATAAAGTTGGGGGCGCTGATGTGATTTAAGCAATGAGTGATTTATAACTTCAGCTATTTCATATTTTAAAATTCACTGAAGTTAAAATCCTCTTACACAACATCCATTTATTCGTTCATATTTATATCCTTTTTTATTGTACAAATATAAACTAAAAATGTAATTAATATTTATTATTTTAATGCGTTCACAACGCTATTTATATCGTTAAAGGAATCAAACACTGAAAAAATTTCGTGTTTTAAAGTTTCGCAGGTGAGGTCCCCACTTCCGATACTCTTTATTATTGTAAAATTGTATTATTATTGCTATTTTTTTATTTAAAATTAACAATGTTGATTATTGTTATTTTTCATAAAAGATACTCTAATGTACTGGTATATGTATTATTATTGCTCTCTCTTGTAAAAAAGTCTAGTTTAGAATATAGGTTGAATTAAACTACAGGCAAGACAAATATGTGATTCAGGTTTTTATGGTGAAAAAAATGGGGGGCGCTACAAAATAACAGATTTTTTAAAGTGGGCGTTTGACAAAATAAGTTTGGGAACCTCTGCTATAAAGCTACACTTAGATACCACTGACTGACTGACTGATTGACATAGTTGTTTGACCTGTTCCCGAATAGTTGGGGTGATGGTTTATAGTGGATTGTATAGAGATTTTTGGGTCGAGTACCAGAAAAATCTGAAAGTTGAGGATTTGCAGAAACCTGACGTGGAAGGGGTACGGCCTGGCTAAACGGTTGGACTTGGAGATTTGACCCCATAGACAAAATGAAAGAGGTTCCTGATCGCGTGGCGAGGGCGAAGCCCGAGCCACTCCCACCAAACGGTGCGTTTTTTTTTTTGGAAATCCAAAATGGCCGCCGATAGTCAACTGCTTCCGATTTGGCTGAAAATCAATATCTATACGTATTTTGAGCTGAAAAATCCAACTTTGACATTTTTTTTGGAATCCAAGATGGCGTCTTTTAATTTTGGATCCAAAATGGCCGCCCACACCTTTTTTCATGTTTCTTCAACTGACTGCAGTTTTTACCCATTTTCAAAACTGGAAACATATCATAGCCCTCCTCAACAGTTGCACCGCTGCACCGCGGGCTGCTTGCAGCCCGCGCAGCACCCGAAACACTAGTTATATTATATTATAATATATAAACCTACAATACCACTTACTCACTGATTGACATAGTTGTTTGGTTTGTTCCCGGGTGACAGGAGTCATAAACGATATACCATCGTATAGAGGGTGCTCCAGTGAGTACCAGAAAAATCTGACATTTCAAGATCTGCGGAAACCTCATGGGGAAGGTGTACGGCCTGCAAAAACGGTTGGGGTTAGGGGCGTGATTTTTTTTTCAAAATGTAGGGGGTTGTGAGCAATTTGACGACTGTCATTTGTTTTTTGATTTTTTCAAATTCTAAGATGGCCGCCATACATGGAAAATTCCCCTCCATACAAATTTCATACAAAAGTCCCCCCTAAGTAACTAGGCGCAGCCAGAGGCCTATTTCCGAAGGCGCAGGCCTGCGCGAGGCCGTAGGCCGAGCTGCGTGGCGAGGCCGAAGGCCGAGCTCCTCCCCCCCCCCTTCCCCCACTCACCCCCCTCCCCTAAGTAATTTACACGAGGCCGCAGGCCGAGTGATGCGAGCCCGCAGGGTGAGCTGCGTGACGAGGCCGAAGGCCGAGCCACTCCCACCAAGCCCTGCGTTGTTTTTTTTTTAATTTTTGGAAATCCAAGATGGCCGCCGAAAGTTGACTGCTTCCGATTTGGCTGAAAATCGAAATCTATATGTATTGTGAGTCGAAAAATCCAAATTTGACATTTTTTTGGAATCCGAGATGGCGTCAGGATTTTATAAAATTTTACTTATTACGTTCGAAATGTCTCACTGGGACTTCGTAGGGGTCTGAAATTTTGTATGCTGGGATAAAGCACCCCGTGGAACTCGAAACTGCAATCAGATTTTGGATCCAAGATGGCCGCCCACACATTTTTTATGTTTCCTTAACAGACTGCAAAGTTTATCCATTTTCTGGACTGGAAACATATTTAGCCTACATCAACAGCTGCACGAAAAACCGCGGGCTGCTCGCAGCCCGCGCAACGCCCGAAAAGCTAGTTATATTATAATATATAAACCTACAATACCACTCACTCACTCACTGATTGACATAGTTGTTTGGTTTGTTCCCGGGTGACAGGGGTAATAAATGGTGCACCATCGTATAGCGGATGCTCCAGTGAGTACCAGAAAAATCTGACATTTCAAGATCTGCGGAAACCTCATGTGGAAGGTGTAAGGCCTGCAAAAACGGTTGGGGTTAGGGGCGTGATTTTTTTCCCAAAATGTAGGGGGTTGTGAGCAATTTGACGACTGTCATTTGTTTTTTGATTTATTTAAAAATCTAAGATGGCCACCATACAAGGACAATTTCCCTCCATACTAATTTCATACAAAAATCACCCGTAAGTAACTAGGCGCAGCCTGAGGCCGAAGGCCGAAGGCGCAGCCCCCGCGAAGCCGCAGGCCGAGCTGCGTGGCGAGGCCGAAGGCCGAGCCCCTCCCCCCTTCCCCCCCTCCCCCCTTCATCCCTCCAAGTAAGTTTCGCGAGGCCGCAGGCCGAGTGATGTGAGCCCGCAGGGCGAGCTGCGTGGCGAGGCCGTAGGCCGAGCCACTCCCACCAAGCGCTGCGTCGTTTTTTTTTTTAATTTTGGAAATCCAAGATGGCCGCCGTAAGTCAACTGCTTCCGATTTGGCTGAAAATCGATATCTATATGTATTTTGAGCCGAAAAATCCAAATTTCACATTTTTTGGAATCCAAGATGGCGTCTACATTGAAAATAATTAAATCGTCGTAGGGGACTGAAATTTTGTATCCTGGGGTAAAGCACCCCGCAAAAATTGAAACTGCAATCACATTTTGGATCCAAGATGGCCGCCCACACATTTTTTCATGTTTCCTCAACAGACTGCAATGCTTATCCATTTTCTGAACTGAAAACATATTTAGCCTACCTCAACAGCTGCACGGAAAATGGCCACGGCTTGCAGCCCGCGCAACGCCCCAAAAGCTAGTACTTTATTATATATAGTAAAGTATATATATACTCGTAAGTATCTGACGACTTCCGTCGCGAAGTGGTTACATGTGAGACTAGTATGATTGGAACTCTGTCGCATACCGCCGCGTACCATGCCCAGTGTTTTTTAGGTGGATGTATGATAACTAAATAAAATAAATATATAAATATATAGGGACAAATAACACTGATTGAGCTAGCCCCAAAGTAAATTCGAGACTTGCATTATGGGATACTAACTCAACGATACTATATTTTATAACAAATACATATATAGATACATAAACATCCAAGACCCAGGAGAATTTGAAAAAGGCAATTTTCTAACTTGCTCTGACCGGGGATCGAACTTGGGACCTCTGGGTGGCGGACTAGCATGGTGACCATTACGCCACGGAGGTCGTCAGAGGTATGAGGACTTCAGTAGGGCCCTTCATACTTCTGAAACCTATTTTAGGGTTGTTATCGGGGATTTCAACGCAAAACTGGGTAAGCGATGGATGATGGAGAGTTTAGGCTGGGAAATTTCGGATACGGAGTGCGAAATTAGGTACACGGGACGTAGGCTGGCTGATTATTTGGAGCAAGAGGGACTCTTTGTGATGAACTCTTTCTTCAAGAAGCCGCCGCAAATAAAGTAGACCTGGAAAGGTCCATTTTCTTTTTAACCAACCTCCTACCTTTTAACCGCCGGGTGTTTCTAGGACAAAAGTGCCCCTAGCGCCGGACACATATTTTCGTCTATGAGAACCAGTGCATACGTGCATATCACAAATCGTTAAGGAATTAAATCAAATGAATAAAGCTAAATATAAGTAATCAAAGCTTGTTTCATTTCATAACCTACAAAAAATTAACGCAAACTTGAACTACAAGTAGTATATATCGTCAATAACTAACCGGTAAAACAATCGAGTCATATCGATATTTCTTTAAATTAAACCATGTTGAAATCCCTACGTGTCGTATATATACGACTGCGGCGCTGGAGTTCAAAAGAGAATTAAAGTGAATAGGGATTGACAAATACTAAATTTCAAACTATCGACAATGTTCGCGATATAAAGTTTAGGACTAGATCTAGACATTATAACACTGCTTATTCACAGTTTAACTCATTTTAATGGTAACTCAACTTTTTCTAATTGATTTGCTTATATTTATATGTTATACAAAGATACGATACATATTCGATTGTGAGGTACACGACAAAATATTTCTAAGTGTGAGGTAGGGTATCAATGACTAGTTTGATACAAGCAACCTATGTGTAAGCACGCAACATGGAGAAATATATCTCAAGTAAGTGTAATAATTAAAATGCTTTTCTAGAAATTCCGTTTGTAATTTATATTAAGAATTCCTTGTTCCCTCTACTTTCAATCTTGTCAATCAAATCCCAGTTGAAATTACTGTACAGATATGATTATTTTTGACAAGTAGGTCTATGCCCAGTTGTTGTGAGAAAAAACCACTGAAGGACTCAAAAATGTTCTTACTTTGATACATTTACGACAAGATTCAGTGAACAAAGAAATAAGTACATTTGTGGATACATTTGCAATGAATACTTGTTACACATATATTACTTTGCAAATTAGGTACAAATATTATAAAGCTGAAGAGTTTGTACGATTGAATGCGCTCACACCGATTTCAAAAATTCTCACACCGTTAGTTGTCAGAGTGACAGGTATAAATTACGGAAGAAAGTATATTATGTACATAACATTTTTACCCTTAATATAATACTTTTATACTTTACTTTGTAGATATCAAACGACAAAGAATTCAGGATGATGAAAACACACAGGATCTTTTTGAAAGACACATGGCGACTAACTTACCATCGGCAAGTGGTGATAGAGCTGGGAAACCAAATATTGCGCAACTATGTGATAATTATAAAAAAATTCAAAAAGACAATAGAAACGCATGCTTTGTAAACCTGATGCTTGAAGAACTAAAGTACGTCTCTCCGTGTATGCGAAGCAAAATATATGTCAAAATTTTGAATTTTTTTAATTCCATAAAAAATTGTCATGACCACGAATTCGAAGCAACTGACACCGAGAATATGTGATATAATTGATCCATATATGATTTTTTCTGTGTAATCCTACAATAAAAACGGTGATGGTGGTAAATAAAAGGAATAATTAACCATTTGTTTTTATTTTACAAGAGCCAACTAACAACAATAAACTGCTGTCACTAAATACACAGTCGAGTAATTTCTCAATCTCTGTTGTCCAATTGAAATCAGATTCGCTTTGTTCCTGAAATAAGAGAAAAATAATACAATTATAAATGTACTAACATGTCTATGTATTGATAATATAAGAGTACGTGTAACCGAGCCAAAGTAGATAACCTTTTCTAATGCAGCTCGCTGATATTTCAGCTTGACATCTTAATGGAAACAAAACTAAATAAATCCAGCAAACAAGTTTTGCAGTTCGGTAGTATTTTTCTATCGAATAAAGGCCATAATAACTAAATAACTATAAAATACAACAATTACTTATTCATTAAAAAAACGCAGCGTTTTGAAGCCTACGGAACTGCTAGTTCACTGCAGAACAGTAGTAGATTCGTGTATATTTCAATTAAGTATCATAATATTTTTTAACACACCTGTAAATCGTCCAATTCTATTTCATCGTCAGTCTCAAATTCTTCAGGTAGATCTTCATGACCTTCCAAAATTGAAATCAATTCATCAATCGTAGACATTTTACAAAGAAGACGCCAAAAAGATGAAAAGCCTATGTAGTTGTAGATGAAACACATTAACTAAATAATTTACCCACATATATATAGGGGACAAATAACACTGATTGAGCTAGCCCCAAAGTAAGTTATAGACTTGTGTTATGGGATACTAACTCAACGATACTATATTTTATAACAAATACATATATAGATAAACATCCAAGACCCAGGACAATTTGAAAAAGGCCATTTTCCAACTTGCCCTGACCGCTGACCGGGGATTGAACCCGGGACCTCTAGGTGGCGGACTAGCATGGTGACCACGACGCCACGGAGGTCGTCACATAATTCATTAAAAAAATATTTAATACTTACCCTCACTAGTTTTAGGTCGGCCCGCTTATGACGTCACGATCTTGTAGGATTTATGTGACTCAGGCGCTGGACACTAAAGTATTCATGGAAAGGCTAGTGTTGTGAATATATTCCATCGACTCATAAAATGTTTATATTTCGATTATAGTTCTGATCACTAAATTTAAATGTTAAATACGTAAAATTCAATGTTAATTACGTATAAATATAAGTAGGAATCTATAAATAGTAGTTTTACTGATTGGTGATCATTTATCAATTAATTTTCTTTAGACCCACAGCTTCAGATTATATTATGATTGTCAATTTGTGTCACATCACTACAGTTGAATATATACGACTGTGGCGGTACACGTTAAGGTGAATTTGAATTTGTGCGCCACGAATTTCATTACTTTTCAATTAAAAAAATAGGTGTCTATCGCCTATCATAGTGGATAGAAAAATAAAAGCCTTATAATTTCAGAGTTATATTTGAATACCGTAGTTAAATAATACATTTTATCATTAGCTTTATCATTAAATTTTGTTACAAGTATACGACTGCGGCGGCTAAAGGATGGGCATACTCGGTAGTATATATATGACAGCGGCGGTTAAAGGGTTAAGAACGAAATCGATTTCAACCTAACGACAAAGAGACGAATATTCAACGATGTCTCAGTGATCAATCGGATCAAAACCGGGAGCAATCGCCGAATATTAAGAGGCATCGTGAATATTGATCTCAAAGTCGAAAGTCGCAGCTGATGAGACCCCTAACGAAAACATCAAAAATCTCTACTCAGACCCTAAACTTAATGGCAGAGCGACGATCAAGGCCGCTGCAGACCTTCGATGCTGATTATATCGGCAGCTCAACACACGTAAACAAAAGTCCTTGCGACACGACATCCGCTTCTTTATTACTAAATGTATTAAAGATACGATTGAGCAGAACAAGGGCTGCAAAGTGTTCGAAAGACCTACCTATGTCGGTTGGGCAAAGCCGATTGATCAAGCTGAAGACGGAGGACGGTGGGATGGCGTGGTGTCGACAAAAAAAGGGAACTGACTTCTGGCAGAGATCGAGAGGTTTTATGGACAGCTGTATACTTCCATTTCGCAACCCAGAGGACAAATGGCTAAAAACCCCAGGAGCCAAGCTGATCCGACACTATATACCGAAGATATCCCGGACATTAGCCTGTTTGAATTTAAGATGGTCCTCAAACATGGGCAAGGATGGAATCACATCTGGAAGCGGACGGAACGCCGGTAGGTAACTACTAAAAGTCCTTTAGAGGCTGTTTAATTCTGCTCCTTCTCGAGGTCGTATCGCCAGAATCGTGGAACAGAGGCGTAGTGATTCTGTTGTTCAAAAAGGGATAGATAGGGAAAAGATAACTCCCCATTGAAGAACTATATTTGACGACCGCGGCTTAGTGGTTACCATGCTAGTCCGTCACACAGAGGTCCCGGGTTCGAACCCCGGTCAGGGCGAGTTGGAAAATGGCCTTTTTCAAATTGGCCTAGGTCTTGGATGTTTATCTATGTATTTGTTATAGAATATATTATCGTTGAGTTAGTATCCCTTAGCACAAGCGTAGAACAGGGGCGTGGTGATCCTATTCTTCAAAAAGAGAGATAACACCCTATTGAAGAACTATAGGCTTATCACGCTCATGGGCGCCGGCAGAAATAATTTCCAGGTGGTGCAGATTTTAGTTTTCTTACAATCTTCGCCGTATATGATTGTTAATAATAATTGAAATTTTATTTGGAAGCAAACATCTGTAGCCCGGTTTATTTTATGTTCGAGACATTTACAAATTTCTGACTATTAATTATGAATTTATTTTATATGTACCCAGTCGTCACAGCTCACACCTATTTGTTCGCGACGATCGAAATTGGTTTAAAAATTCTAAGTTGGTGGATATTAATCGATTTCCATTACTTCTCTGAACGCAGTTAAAAGTAAAACGCCCTTTAAAGTACCGCTACTCCACACCAGATAGCACCAGCATAAAGGGGATGCACTTAACAGAGAAAGGCAATACAGTTTCTAAGCAGTGCGAAAGACACCGACTCTTGTCAAAGTCAATCGCGAATGAACTAGAAAGTTCATAAATGTGAAAGAGACATAGATTATAGACGACAGGGACAGAGCTTCGTTCGAGAACGTTCGGGAATCTGGAACTAGAACCTTCCTTATATTTTGATATATAAAGGGGGCTAGGTCGAGTTCCGAGTCAGTCAGTTTTCGATTGAAGTTCGAACAGGTTTGAAATGGCCATTTCGATGAATTGCTCCGAAATCAATTCATCAGCCATATTCCTCGCAGAACTGCTAGAGATTCTCTAAAAATCGTAAAATGGTCATTAAATCTCTCAATTCCTCTTCAATTCAATTCAAATCGCAATACATATTTGGCGAGAAGATTGCCGCACGAAATAATTAGAAACCGATACTCTACCGGTTCATATTTTTGTTCATTTTTATACTTTATTTAAAGTATTAACATTGTTTTTATGTTTATTCTACTATAACATAGCTCAATCAAGTAAAAAAACATGCATTTATCTTAGAATTAAACAGATATTTGATAAAATGTGTTTTCTTTTTGTTACTGGCAATAAAAAGTATGCCATGTGACACTTCTCCCTATTAATGTCAGGGTAAATAACAATAGTTCGTAATTCGTTTTCAATGGTTTTCAGTAAAGGTTTTTAATTAGTTTTGCAATAATTTACTTTGATATTGTCTTGTAGCTATAGGAAAGTAGAAACAGGAATACGTATTGAAAGAGTGTCACAAATTGCGCTAAAGGGACACGCACGTAAGTACTCACACCTTTTTATTGTGATATTTTTAAAAGGTTACGTACGTTGTACAATTAGATTTATTTAAACCCTTTAATTTAGGAAGAAAGAAAAGAAAGAAAGAAAATCTTTATTCGGCAAACAAAAATCTTATCTACTAAACTTTTCGCTCGGCAGTATGTTTGACCTGCAGGTTTAAAATGGCCACTTCGATGAATTGCTCCGAAATCAATTTATCAGCCATATTTCTCGCAGAACTGCTAGAGATTCTCTAAAAATAGTAAAATGGTTACAAAATCTCCCAATTCCTCTTCAATTCAATTCAAATCGCAATACATATTTGGCGAGAAGGTTGCCGCACGAAATAATTAGAAACCGGTACTCTACCGGTTCATATTTTTGTTCATTTTTATACTTTATTTAAAGTATTAACATTGTTTTTATGTATATTCAACTATAATATAGCTCAATCAAGTAAAAAAACATGCATTTATCTTAGAATTAAACAGATATTTAATAAAATGTGTTTTCTTTTTGTTACTGGCAATAAAAAGTATGCCATATGACATGACAGTGACACTTCTCCCTATTAATGTCAGGGTAAATAACAATTCTTCGTAATTAGTTTTCAATGGTTTTCATTAAAGGTTTTCAATTAGTTTTGCAACAATTTACTTTGATATTGTCTTGTAGCTATGCACCCTTGGTAGAAATAGAAATACGTATTGAAAAAGTGTCACAAATTGCGCACGTAAGTACTCAAACCTTTTGAATGTGATATTTATAAAAAGGTTACGTACATTGTACAATTAGATTTACTTAAACCCTTTAATGTAGGAAGAAAAAAAAGAAAGAAAGAAAATCTTTATTCGGCAAACAAAAATCTTATCTACTAGACTTTTTTCGCTCGGCAGTATGTTTGACCTGGCTTTCAATAAAGGTTAAATAATAATAAAGATTTGTAGTAGGCATATATTATATTAGTATTCTTGTAGTATGACCACCGACTGAAATATTGTAGTCTCAAACAATATTTGTAATTTAACAAAAAATCTAAAAAAAAAATATATCTTTTTAAAGTGCCAATATGTTTTCTAAGTATTTATTGTATAAGCAATAAATGATTTATGATGTTTGCAGAGGCTGCTTGAAGGAGAAGGAAGCAGCAACGAGTTCACTGCTAGAGCATTCTTGTATCATTAAGAGAGGAATTCCTGCAAATAAAGGGAGTCATGAGCGAACCCTTTGGTTCACTTGATGAGATCCTAAACTTGCATGACAAGCTGGGTTTGCTCAGATGAAATGAACAATAAGAAGCAAAACAAGACTGAAGACAAAGATTAAAGCAAGAACAACATACATTTATCAGGATAAATCATTTTTATTTGTTATATTTATGTATAGAATTTTATTTAAGTACCTACCCATTTTGTTTTATTTCTAACATTAACTTATACTGATTTAAAAGTCTAATATTAAAACTGAATTATTCCCGGCTGGCATAAGATGCCAGTCAGAGATAAGAGAGAGAAAAATTTACCAACTGCTACTACCACTGTAGATAAGTAGTTATTCTTAGAATTCTAAATAGGCAATGAGCAAACAATCTATCATAATAATAATAATAAACGTTTATTTTCTCTTCACAATAGCACAGAATTGACAAAAGTGTTACATTACGATAGGTATCAAGTAACTAATTACTTATCTCTATTTCGCAGTCTTGTTGAGTCATAGTAGACTTTGTGAAGAGACTAGTCCCTGAAATAGGTCCCGTGAGGACCTGTGCTGCAGGTGACTAGGCTCCTCCCTTGGAATACTTTTTATAGGAATTGCAGTGTACCTACAAGTTTTGCCTAATAAATTAGTTTATTGTATGTGCTAATTGAGTTTAAGTATTTTAAATTGTAGGCGGAAGCACTATTCTAAATACTAAATTAAATTATGGCTGTTTAGTTAGCGTGAGTGTCAGTGTACTTGTGTGATTTGTATGTGTTTCTGTAGGCAAGGTTGATGTGTATGGGAGTGAGTTAGGACAATCAGGGATAGTGTAGGAGATAGCGTTATTAGGGGCAGTTGTTATAAGCTGATTGGATTTAGAAGGGTTATCATGAGTTTTGATCATGACCTCATCGAATTGCTAAATATGGTCTTTGTATTGTAATAATTTTATTTGCTGTATACCAGTCATAAAGTCATTCATGATAAGTAAGTCTGTATGTACTTAATTATTTATAAGGAAAACCCCAATAAATAATGTAAAAAGCAAGTTTGAAGTAATAAATAACTTTTGCCTTTTTGACAAAATTGTGCTTATATACCACTATTGGACATGAGATGGTAAAAATAGTTCAATTTCCTTTAAAAGAATCTGCCTTATCCTTTAAAATCCTTTAAAATTCACTTGTAGGCATTTACCTCTAGATGCCATGGCTACACCCCATTTGGCCCTAAGACCCTCTGCGAACTAAAAAAAATCTTCTCCAGTACCAGAGAATGCTTCAATAAGTTATGAAGGCCTTTTATTTTTATAGGTTATGAATACAATTCATTTTCTACTCCAAGTGTCATTACGCGTAGATATTTCGTAAAAAGTTACTCAAGACTAACTTTTTATGATTCTCCTATTTGATACAAAAGCAATTCGGGCATTGTGACCCATTTTACGAATTTGCAAAGGAAACTGTCGAAAAAATGAATTGGGAAAGGTAATGTCGCTCGTGAAACATATACACAAAAACATATATTTATTGCGCTAATGTGGCCATTTTACGATTTTCGATGTAATTCATATCTGTATCGTCTGGTGAAAAAGTCAAAGTGGCGGTTTTAAACCCCCAGTTCGTTCCGAGTGAACAAATCGCGAGTGACTAATAGTTATCTTTTATCTTCAGTGAGTGCACAGTGCGTCCGTTTGAAAAATTTAATACTTCCCGCCATATTCGCTTCCATAGATTAGTGTCAGTGCGCGCCGTAACTAATTAATCAGTGCAAGCAATACATATATAAAGCATAAAATATGAGTAACATAAGGCGATTTTTGTGCAAGAGAAAAAAGATTGATAATGAACAGTTTAATGCTAAAGATTGTCCAAGTACTTCGGCCCAACAAAGTACTAGTAAAACTGAATTAACAACACAACAAACTTCAGTTAATATTTATGATGTGGGTTTATATCTGGATTCTAACGAACCTATTAGTGATGAAATACGGTTTAAAGTGCTCGAAACACCGTGGAAACCTCCGCAAGATTATGATTTCAAGCAGGACATCGATCATAAAAACGAAACGCAACAACGTGCATTTCGTCACGAGTGGCTCACAGCATTCCCTTGGTTAGCCTATTCTGCTCAGGTTAAAGGACCACTTTGCCGTACATGTGTATTATTTCCCGCACAAATTCATCGAGGCAGTACTCGAATCGGGCCATTTATCGTTCGGCCATGCAAAAAATATCAAAAATTTCATGAGTGTGCGAGATCTCATGCAAATAGCCAGTGGCATCGTGAATCGGTTATACGTTCTAAAAATTTTCTGGAAATCATGCAAAGAAAAAAAAATGACGTTTATGAACAGATTGATACTGAATATAACAGGGAAATTTCAGAAAACAGAAAAAAACTTCAACCCATTATATCTTCTGTCTTATTTTGTGCTACGCATGATTTACCCCTTCGAGGAAAAACAGAAGATGGGTCAGTTTTCAAAGACTTACTACATTTCCAAGTTGAGGCAGGAGATACGGTTTTAAAAGACCACTTTGCAACTGGTTCGAAAAATGCCCTCTATGTAACTCATCAAGCACAAAACGAAATTATTGAAACCTGTGCTGATGTTCTTCGTGAAACCATTACTGATGAAGCAAAAGAAGCGGCATACTTTTCAATCTTGGCTGACGAGACAGCGGATATAAGCGGGACTGAACAGCTTTCAATGGGCATAAGATACGTCAAGTTTGACCAAACGAAACACAGTTACGAAATACTTGAAGAATTTTTGGGGTACAGCCCACTTCAAAAATTAGATGCTGCATCGATTTCTGAAATTATAATATCTTTTTTGACATCATGTGGTTTAGATCTTAACAAAATGGTTGGGCAAGGGTATGATGGTTGCCCTACGATGGCTGGACGTGTTGGTGGAGTTCAGAAAATAATTCATGATAAATATCCCAAAGCAAAGTATTTCCACTGTGCTAGTCACATAGGTATTAAATCTTGTTGTCAATGATTTAAATAATTTAAGTGAAATAAGAAATACTGCTGGAACTATTAAGGAAACTATAACTTTTTTTAGAGAGCGCATTTTACGGCGATAAAATTTATTAAATATTCCCTTGTTTTGCGAAACCAGATGGTCTGCAAAGTACAAAAGTATTCGAATTTTCGCTCAAAATTTCACCAAAATTGTAGAAGCATTACAAGACCTCTCAGAAGATCAAGCCACTAATTCTAAGACAAAGGTTAGAGCTTACCAACTGCGCACTGCTTTGACCACCACAAATTTTATTGTGGCATTGCATATTATTGCTACTTACTCGGCAAAGCTTGAGCCTGTCTGCAACCAGCTTTAGACATTAATTTAGACAGTGGATTTAGACATTAATCAGTGTTATTTGTCCCCATATATTTATTTATTTATTATTAATTCAGTGAATGACCACATTTGCAACTCATTAAAATAATAGAGGGTCACAGACAAAACGCATCGCAGGAATTTACAGCTATATTTGGAGAAGCTAAACAAAGTAGTTGCGAAGACCTTAATATTGAGATTAAATGCCAACGAGTTACGAAACGATAGGCTCATCGATCCAACCACCCATCCGAAAACGTTGAAGAATTTTACAGAAGAGCTTTATACATCCCTTACTTGAATCGATCATATCTTCTTTAAAAGAAAGATTTTTTAAAACATGATTGTTGATGAGTGATTGATTGTAACACATAAAAAATAATTTTCTCTGTTACAACTACACCCAAAAATAATAAAAGGCCTCAGTAAAGAAGAATTTCTTAGAGCTGCAAAAGACATAGAAAATTAGTATGGCGATCTTTTACCTAATTTTATTTCAGAAATCACAACTTGGTTTGTAATGTGGAAATATCCACAGCCAGCGGCAAATAATATCAGTGGAGTTGATCGTTATGAAAAACATCTTATAGACTACATCGACGAGGCAAAAGATTTCTTTCCTTCGGTAGCAGAAGCGATCAAGATTGGCCTTAGTCTACCCGTCACAACGTGCACAGTAGAAAGATCTTTTAGCACACTGAGAAGAGTTAAAACTTGGAATAGGTCTACAACAGGTGAGCGACTGTCTGGATTATGCTTGTTAAGTGTCCCCCGACGCAAGATAACTAAGGACAATAAAGATAACTTTATAGAAAACGTCATTTATAAGTTCGGTCAAAAACCTCGAATTGTGTAATTACTGCCAACTAATCATTGTGAATAAAAAAAATATTTCCTACAGACGGCTTTTTATTTCAATAATTCCTCGAGATTCCCAAGGGGTGCAAGTGCACCCCCTGGCACCCTCCTGCCGGCGCCCATGAGCACGCTTCTGAGTCATGTTTATAAGTTGTTTTCAAGGGTCATCACGAATCTTCTCGCTAACAGGTTTGACGCCTTACAGTCTCCTGAATAAGCCGGTTTCCGTAAAGGCTTTAGCACTACAGACTACACGCTGCGGCAGGTTATAGAGAAGACGAGGGAGTATAAGCGGCCGTAACGCTTGGGGTTCGTGGACTATGAAAAAGCCTTCGATTCGATCGAAACATGGGCCGAGCTTCAGTCTCTCCAGCGATGCCGTATTGACTATCGGTATATCGAAGTGTTGAAGTGCTTATACAGTAACGCCACTATGTCATTCCGAGTACAGGAGCAATGCACGAAGGCTATTCTATTGCAAAGAGGTGTAAGACAGGGAGACGTTATATCTCCGAAACTGTTCACCGTTGCACTGGAAGATGCCTTTAAGCTTCTGGAATGGGAAGAACTTGGCATCAACATCAATGGCTAGTATATCACTCACCTTCGATTTGCCGACGATATCGTACTATTTCTAAGATTTCTTCCATGGCCTATCTTCACATACACTCTTTTTCATTTTCTCCACTATCTGAGGATGAAATCCGGAAAATCATTATATTCAATGCTGTTGGCTGTGATGATATCAGTAGGTAAATGATTATTAATATTATTGACGTTTTCATTCCAATTATTATACATATTGTAAATTTTTCCCTTTCCACGGGCTCTTTTCCCACTTTTTGGGGAAAGGCTTATGTTACTCCTTTACCAAAAATTTCTAACCCGCAGGCCTTGAACAATTTCCGTCCAATTTCAATTTTACCTTATCTTTCTAAAGTGTTAGAAGCGACTGCCCACGTTCAGGTTTCCGCGTTCATACTTGATAATTGTTTTCTTACCCCACTACAGTTTCTTACCCCAGTACAGGTTTTTGTCCTGGACACAGTACCGCTACTGCTCTTCTCAATGTGACCGATGATATTCGCCTTGGTGTGGAGAATTTGTTAATCACCATTCTTATACTTATTGACTTCTCCAATGCTTTCAACATGGTTGATCACGATATTCTCCTGGCAATCCTACAATATATGAAATTGTCATCCTCGGCTATGGATTGGTTTTCTTCATATCTCCATGGCAGGCAACAAGCACTCCGAATGAACAGTAAGTTTTCGCAATGGAAGAATATTTCTTCAGGTGTCCCTCAAGGGGGCTCAGTCTTATCTCTTTTATTGTTTGCTGTATTTATTAATCTTTTGTCACCCTCTATTAGCTGTTCTTACGAGTACCATTTCTATGCTGATTACCTGCAAATTTAAATACAAACCAGAGCTGAAAATATTGATTTTGATATTAGTCAGTTAACTGCGTCCTAGGCTAACATTTCCTTTTGGTCAGATAATTTTGGTATTAAAATTAATGCGTCTAAGTCTAGGTCCAGGCAATAATGATTGGTAGTTCTAGACAGCTAGCAAAAATAGATATGAGGTCTGTTCCCTCAATTACCCTTAACTAAATAAGCTGAAGTTCAGCCGCTGAAGTTCGGTGGAAACGCTGGACAGTAGTGATGTGCCGATATGAGAATTTACTCTGTCTTTGGCGCGTCTGCGGCGAACGGGAACAGGAGCGGAAGCGGAAGCGGGAGCCGGAGCCGGAGCGGGAGTGGGAGCGGGAGCGGGAGCGGGCTGAAATTCAGCCGCTGAACTTCGGCGTACTGTGCTGAGACACTAAGTCGGGTTCCGTTACACAGTTTCGGTAGAGTCAAATTTCGCATCAGCATTATTGACCCTCCGACATTAAGTCTTATTTTGTAAGCCGAGAGTCCATTTGCTGCAAGTGAATTAAGAAACTCAACTGGATAATTGGTGGCATCGTCCTGATCAATAACACTATCCAAGAAAGTATAAACCACTTCATCACCAATAATTTGCATCATAAGTTCTTTATTAATTGATGTGTAGGTATTGTTCATTTTTTGGTGTTCGCAAATACTGAACTTATAAGTTCTTGGGACGAAACAACTTCGCCAAGTATTACGGGAAGACTCACCTGACCATTCTCTTCAAGAAAGAGACCTTACCTAACTTTTAATAATATTCTTGAAAACTCTTGGGCGTGTGAACTAATACCGCCAAGCTGGGCACTCATATGAATTGTCAATCTGAACTTCTGTATTTGAGGCCACAGATAAGACTGTTTTAATGAGGAGTTAATCTCATGTGCCCTAGAGCCCCAATATAAAACTGGAAGGGTTTGTCGAAAATCTCCCGACAACAAAAATGTGACGTTGTATATTAGCCTGTCATCTCGACGAATGTCTCGCAACGATCTACCTACAGCTTCCACTGTCTTTTTGTTGGCCATTGTGCATTAATCCCAAACGATTAGACAGCAAATGAGAGGTATAGCCAGTTGAGGCAAGTCGATATCAAAAATTAGGCCAAAACTGATACCGCCTTCACCACGTGGAGTTACTCCCAGCTTATGTTACTATATATTATGCAACTTTAACCTGATATCTTAGATTTCCACATCAGATGTTCATCGATTTTAGTAAACAAATATTTATGCAAATAAATTTAACTTGGTTCTGCATCAGATGTTCCAAATCTTCAATTTTTAGGGTTCCGTACCCAAAGGGTAAAAACGGGACCCTATTACTAAGACTCCGCAATCCGTCTGTCTGTCCGTCTGTTTGTCTGTCTATCTGTCTGTCTGTCTGTCTGTCACCAGGCTGTATCTTATGAACCATTATAGCTAGACAGTTGAATATTTTATAGATGATGTTTTTTTGTTGCCGCTAAACAAAATCATACTAAATACAGAATAAAATCAATATTTATGGGGGCTCCCATACTACAAACGTGATTTTTCATAGATTATGGTACGGAACCCTTCGCGCGCGCCGATTCGCGCTTGGCCAGTTGTATTATACCTCAACAAAAAGTACTCATCAGACTTAACAACTTTTGCTAAGGCGGCATTTTAATATTTCTTATAGTTTAGCTGGACCATTATAGTTCTGCATCATGTGTCAAGAACGAGACAAAACATATTTTAACTAAAAGAGCTTTAGCAAACGTTTGTTAACTTTTATGAATATGGGGGTAAGACAACATCTAGTGATGGGCAGCGGAATGATCCGTAGCGCCATCCATTCGCTAGGAACATTAAAAAAGAAACAACTTTCAAGCATAAACCCCCAATAACTTTTAAACGGCCGAACCGATTTTCATCAAACATAGCTCAGAACTACCGCAAGGGAACATTCTTTCACGCAAAGAAATCCGAATTGCAATCGGTCTATCCGTTCGAGCGCTACGATCCACAGACAGATAGACAGACATTAGCGTCAAACTTATAACACCACTCTTTTTTGTCGGGGGTTAAAAAGTGATATCTCAAGAATCAAGAATCAAGAATCAAGAATCGTTTATTTGCATTATACAATCGATTTCTGAGATGTTAGTAAATATTAGTGTGTACATTGTATAAACCTGCAGACAGGTATGCAAACATTTTTATAGTTTAAGATTAATTTAAACTCGTAGTAATTAGTTAAGAAATACAAGTTAGGTATATAAGTTACAATAATATCAAAGCTTAATATTTCGTTTTGATTTGCAATAGGTTACAAATTCACTAATGGAGTAAAAACATTGTTCCATCAGCCATTTCGTTAGTGTCGTCTTAAACGCTGTGCCTTTTAGTGTTTTAATATTTTCAGGTAACATATTAAATAAATATATACACATATTAAAAACATTATTTTTGTATATGTCTTTGTGACATACAGGTTGATACAATCTGTTCATGATAATAGCTCGTGTTTGTCTTGTAATTATTTCACTTCTTTTTTGCCAAAATTGTGGGTGTGTTACTACGAATATACAGATATCCTTAATGTATTGACATGGCAAAGGTAAAATGTTTAATTTTTTAAAGAGTGGTATACAGCTATCATCGATCCAAGTATTACAAATGGCACGTATACATTTTTTTTGGACTTTGAATGCTTTTTCAAAGTGAACCGAGTTTCCCCATATAATTAATCCGTAGCTGAGCACTGACGAAACATAGCCATGATAAGCGGTAATAGCTGCATCCATCGAGACTGTTTGTCTTAGTCTTCTTAAAGCAAACGTGAATTTATTTAGTTTATTGCAGACTTGTTCAACGTGACCCTTCCAGTTTAAGTGTTCATCAATTATGATGCCAAGAAATTTTGTGCTTTTGACTTGTGCAACCTTATTATTATCGTAGTTAACTAAAATTGACGGATGATTAGTGTTGTAACTACAGAATTGAATGAAGTTAGTTTTATTTATGTTTACGCATAGGTTGTTCGCGTCCATCCATTCCATAACATCGTAGAGTGCTTTGTTTATCTTATGTTCATATGTTTCTATGTCATCGCATTTAATGGTCAATGTTGTATCGTCAGCAAATAATATAGTTTTATGTCGGATACAATCTGGAAGGTCATTAATATATATCAAAAATAGTAGTGGGCCTAAAATACTCCCTTGCGGGATACCTGTTTTGCATATCTTAAATTCAGATCTGTATGACGTTTTGATTACAGATTTTTGTGAACGTTCGAATTTTACGATTTCAGTGCATTGTTGCCTATTTGTCAAATAACTCTTAATCCAGTCATATGCATTACCTCTGATACCATAGCAATAAAGCTTATTCAGAAGTTTTTCATGATCCACAAAGTCGAATGCTTTGCTCATGTCTAGAAAGGTTGACATGACTGGTATTGAGTTTTTTTGGTTAATACTCTCTGTGATATTTTTTACGAGTTCAAAGCAAGCAAGTGTTGTTGAGCTCCCTTTTCGAAATCCATATTGATTGGGGTGAAGTATGTTATGTTTCTCTAAAAATTCTAGTAGTCTATCTTGAAACGGTTTCTCAAACACTTTAGATAGTATGGGAGGCAGTGTTATAGGTCTAAAGTTATTCGGGTCCTCACTATTAAAATGTTCTTAGGTTATCTCTAGTATTGTTTGCCCTGAAGGTAACATTCATTTATTCCATTAAGTTTTATATACGTTAGGTAGAATGAAGTCCTACAAGGATGATATTTTTTAAGATGTAGACATTTATTTCACCGGGGCGGTTGTCGCCCACTGCTCGCCGTTCTAAATCCGCTTGCCCGTTAAGGCAAAGGTGAATGTTGCAAACAGAGTGTCAAACTAAAAATCTGTTCAAAAGTGTTTAATTACTATCGATTCTGTGCGTCAGAAAATAAGATATACATTTATTTAGCAACATGGGGTCTCTTACATACCTTTCATCTATTAACACTAAACCGTGTTTGGTGCTAAGCTAAACTTAAAAGGTGCGTGTGGGTGCAAGGCTGACCTTATAGGTGCTACCCACAGATTTTGTTAAACATTTGTATAATCTCCCGACAACCCACGCTTCGTCGCTATTATCACCATAAGGATAATCATGACGAATAATAAGAAAACAGATGAAAATATCCTAAGCAACCAAGATGGGTGGAATTTTCTACATCATTTAACAATCTAACAAACATATCTCCTCGACGACCTTCGTGGCGTAATGATCAACACGCTAGACCGCCAACCTGAAGGTTCTGGGTTCGATCCCCAGCCAGGGCAAGTTAAAAAATGCCCTTTTTCAAATTGTCCTGGGTCGTAGATGTTTATCTATATATGTATTTATCATAAAAATAAAGTATTACATAAAACTCATAACACAAGCTTTTAAGCTTACTTTGGGGCTAGCTTAATCTGTGTGATTTGTCCGTATATATTTATTTATTTATATCTACTTACCTAATAGGCATTGAATCAAAACAGTTGAATAAAAGAAAATTTACATACAGTTAGATACTTATATAATATTTAACATTCTTTGCACAGGTTAAGTTACAAATTTGTATAATGTTACCTAAGTCGTGAATATATTACTTAAATTAAAATCACAAACTTAGCTCTTACATAAAAAAATAAGTTGACATGATGATTCCTTAGAAAAGAAAAAAAATAACATTCGGCCGCCGATATCAACCATTTTTGGGATTGTACACATATTATGAGACATGAGGTATTTGTGCTTTTTTATTCTCGCCTTTTAAAAGAGATCCAAGAAAAGGCTGGAGTTGTGCTATTCTAGGCCGAAAACCACATGCAATTTATTAACACTGTACAATCAACTAGCTATTTATTAGTGTGATTGTTAAGTACCTATATGTAGTGTGAATCAAAGTGTATCTGCGTAGTAATGTTCTGTGCTGTAATAGCTAGCTAATTGTACATGAACTTATTATTTAGAGGGATAACTATTACCTACAAACAACCCTAACACCTAACACCCTAGCCCTAACCAGAAGTTAAGAATATATACGTAAATAGATAGGCAAGGAAGTCTAATACCATGAGACCTAAGATATTAGACGGACAGTGGGTAGGAACAAGGTGTAGTGCACGGGGTGCAATGTGCACTGGCCAGAATTTTCCTACCACTAGTCAAGCAGACTCACAAGACTGATCAGTAAACTGACGGCTAAGGGTGTCTCGGCCGTAGTAGGAGGAAAGTATTGGTAGATGGATCCGTCAAGATCCCATACAAGAAAACACGTCGAATGTCTGATACCAAAGATGATTTATTTACAAAATTACAAAGTACTTATACTAAATGTATTTACATTGGTGTGAGTGAATCATAACAATATTTATTTATTTATTTAACTTTATTACAAAAATTGTAACAGGCGGACTTAAGGCCCAGGGCCTTTTCTACCAGTCAACCTACAGGTGATGCGGATAAAAGCTAATTTTGGACGACATGGTACATTCTAATTTAACTATAATTTAATATTTCTTTGTATAAAACATAAATTTTCTTGACTGCGCTGCAAGTATGCGTTTTGGGTCGGTCACTGCATTTTCTATGCGTGAACAAACACCTTATCGATTATTTAAAAAAGAAATACTTGTTGCACATCTATACATAGTGAGCACACCTACGTAGGTTAGATATGTACCTACTAACATTTTTATGGTACCTAGATACCTGTATATTAATGTGGAAAATCGGTCTCATTAAAACACCTGTATATACTGTCCGAAGAAGACATGACGTCGGTACTGGTAAATAGAAATCGCCCTAATTTATTTTTACAATACACAGAGAGATCATTTTCATCATGGTAAAGTAAACATTCATCTAGATCTCTAATCATTTTTAGAGTTCCGTACCAAAAGGGTAAAAAAGAGACTATTCCATATATAACCATGATAGCTAAACAGTTGAAATTTTCACAGATGATGTATTTCTGTTGCCGCCATAACAAAAAATACTAATAACTGGCCAAGTGCGAGTCAGACTCGCGTACGAAGGGTTCTGTACCATTATCCATAAAAAAATCACGTTTGTTGCATGGGAGCCTTAAATATAATATAATATTTATTTTATTCTGTTAGTATTTGTTGTTATTGTGGCAACAAAAATACATCACCTGTGAAAATTTCATTAAAGCACTTATACTGTGGTAATTTATTATATTCCCTTTTTTCATTGAATAAAAAGTACCTTAAATCACAATTTACTGTGTTTAGTGAATAAATAGTAGATTGTACAACAAGAGCGTAAAACGAGCCATTTTACAAATGGTAAAATGGGTTTTATACTCGAGTTTTACACTCTGCTTTTCAGTTCGATTGCAAGGAATAACAAAGGGGATTGGGTAATTTTGTATGAGCCTTGGCATGATTTTTTGTTTTAGCGGCCACTGACGTATCTATTATTTATGAATAGTCCTATAATTAAGAATGACAGCTCAATAAAAATGTCATCGATGTATATGTAATAAGTTTTATTTTTATCATAAGTACTATTTGATTCAGGAATATATTATGTTATTTTAGAAAGGAAAGATAAATTAAATAAAAAAAAAACGAATAAAATCATTCATTTATTATGAATACTATAAATAATAAGGCAGGTGACGTTGCTATTGCAATATCCCAGCATCAGTCCATCCCACTCTCATTCCATAACCCAAAGACCTTTCCCTTTTTCTTTCAATAGATCTTTCTCCTGCCGAAACTTATTCAAGGGTACACCTTTTATTGGTATATTCAATAATGGGTTTTGGCGGGAGCGCCACATTACATCAACTTCTCCAAAGGGCCTCTACGTGTTGTGTTGGATCTGTATCCCCACGCAAGCCTCTCAAAGGACCGGGGTGAAAAGACCCGTGAATCTAAAGGAGATACATAATAATAAAGTCCGTTATCAATTGAAGAATTAAAAATTTTTTCGGGTTATTTGTAAGCCTTATGTTTTTGGTCACGTCGTAAAACTGTCTTAAAACTGAGCTAAACAGACGTTATTGATACCTTTCCCATTCCAAAAATCATATAATTGACATTATATGATTTTTGGAATGGGTCGAGTTTTCCAACGACACATGAGTAATAGTGCCCTAATATGGCGTTTATTCCGTCTAATGCCCTTTCTACTATTTGACACATGTCGTGATCCTACCTCTCAGTGGTCATGGGTCATTACAATCGAGATTCTAACCTCTAAAGTCTTCCTAATGGGGCTTCTTATATATTTCAATGAAATACGAACTAATTTTATTATCCTCTCCGTAATAACTACGAGCTTGGAGGATTTGATAAGTTCCCAATGCACCCAATATACAATAAGGTAATCTATATTGAAAACTGAAAAGTCATCAAAACGTAACAAAGCCGCATCTATCGACTGAAAGCGAGCCCATCTACGCTTGAGGTTATTTTCTAACACATATTCACTTAGTCGATTCTTGTCAGTCCTGTCACTGTCATTTCGATCTCGTTCACTAATCGGTGTCGGTTAAAGATCCATAAGTTCCTTATAGGCTTCGCATAGTTCCACAGTCCATATGTATCTACATTACAAGAGGGAGGAACGAGGGCCACTTTATAATATTTATTTTACAAACGAAAAATAATACATACATTTATTTGCGTTATTTTTATGATAATTTTTAAGGTGGCGCCACTTTTTCCCTACCTTTTACTTTAAGTACATTGTATATTTGTGAATAGTTTACTGAGAACCTACATTTACTCTTTAATAAAAATAATACCTACCTAATCACTATCGTACAGGTTTTACATTGAGTTTGATTTTTAAGGCGGCGCCACTTTCGCCCTATCTTTTTTCTTAAGTGCATTGTATATCTTTCCTCAGTCCTCAGTTTACTAATAGCCTTCATTTACTATTTAATAATAAATGCAATCATGCAGGTTTTTATTGAATAAAATCGATAGAAATGTTTAAAAAAGCGTAATATTACAGATATTTATCTTCAAATATCTCAGCTCCGATACATTTTGGACAGAAACGGTAAAAGAAAAAATGAATATCTTAAAATGTTCTATCGGATGAAATACATTTCATCGGTGGCCGCAACTTTTGAAAATCATGCCACTCTTACGCAAAGCCTTTTAGCTAGTTTCTAGTTTTGTTTGACGAATAATTAGCTTCCAGCCACACAATTTTTCTTATAGTTTTTAAATTTTTAACTATTTGACGTCAGACTATGATCTGAGCCAATGCCAAGTTATTATATAAATATTTACGTCATATTTTTTTTTTACGTAAATGCACGCCCGTTTGAATCGTAAATTTGTATTTAGATAGTAATACATATGTCGTTATTAAATTGAGATAAAACCTCAATCTCATAAAAATATATCACCTAATTGAAGGTGTGTTGTGTATGTGGCTGTAAGGCCTAGTTGCCTTAGTCTTAAAAGAAAAAAATACGTTATGCACAGGAGCATAAAACCCATTTTATGCAGCTTTCTCTCGACATAAAAACAACTTTACGAGCATGAGAAGTGAAAAAGCACTTTTAAATCACTATTTTGGTGTTTGAATTTAAAACATTTACTTACTCTTTCTTTATTTTAGTAATTGTTCCGACTTTAATGTGCATTTAATTATTTTAACCTTCATTAAATGTCTATTTTCGCTTAAATATCTCTTTTCTCGTAGTCATGGTATAAGATATGTATGCACTCTTGATTAAAACGGATTTATATCGAGGGCCATGCATGAATCACGCGCCTCGCTCAGGATTTTAACACTTGAATCACGAGCGAAATGAATCACTCCCTACTACGGTCGTGATTCAGACGTTAGAATCCTTCACTTGCTCGTGCTTCGTCTAAGGCTTTCGATGTAAATCCGTCCTTACTTACTTCCGTAGGCACTTACCAGTTGAATCATGACCCCTTCGATAAGCACCACCACGACCACAAGCCGGCTGTTGAAGCGTTTTACCTCCAAGACACTATCCTGAAGCCCCTCTGACAGCACACGGCCACTCGCCACCAGGTGCACCGGTGTAGATCAGCTTGTGACCATTCTGAATGGACCGAGATCTGCAGCTTTTCCACCGAGTGTCCTGCAAGAACGCCACGGCCACTTTTCGCCTGGAAAGTACATCTGCCAGCTCCCTCGCGCGTCCAATGTTCCACGTCACGTTGCAAACGGTTGACACGGAGTCTGGGTTGGGGCTCGCGTCTTTGGCCGTGTCCACCACTGACATGGTAGCCCTGACCCACTTGTCACAGGAGTCGTGCGTCTTCTGCGCGCCATTTGCGTTGGCGCCCTATCCCTATACCTGACTCTTTTTTGCCTTTTCATATTTGATTTGGCTTTTTTTTACGACCGGCCGCCTGCCTGACGTCAACCCTCCTTGGGATTGCTATGGGCAGCTTTTAGTGCTATTTTTCCTTTAGTCGCCTCTTACGACATCCACAGGAAGAGATGGAGTGGTCCTATTCTAGCCCGGAACCACGCGGGTAAAGGTTAGTTTAGTATCCATCATGTCTTAAATTTTTTACTATCTCAATTAGATTTATAACACACCATTAAAACCTATCTGGAGCCTGAGTGACATATCAATTTGATAGTAAGTTGAGGCTTATCAATAATAATGACTTAACAAGTAATGGTTACCAAGCATGTCTTTTCAATGAAAAAAAAAGGAATTTTACAAATTGGCCCAGGCGTCTTTTGATAATCGGTGAAATAAAAAAAAAGATTCCAACGAATTAATAACCTCCTCCTCTTCAGTTAAAAATGGCATGCATAATCTTCAACCTTCTTCGTAAAGAAGAGTACTTAACCGTAATTACTAGAAGTGTTACCTAAGTAAGTATACTTGTATGTGTAATAAATAAAGCACTACAACTGTTAAAAGATCTCGTAGCAAGTCAGTTATTTCACGTACTGAACGACGATGACAATAATATGCTCTTTATCAAGGTTAAGTATTTTATCTGTCTTAAAGATAGCTTAATAACGATTCTAAAGTCACCATGAAAAACTAACAGAGACAACAAACACAAAGAGTTAAGACGAAGCTAATGACACCTCTCAAGCTTAAATCCATCGAGCCGTTCAGGCTGCGTTAGAATTTGGCTCCAGAAATCCGCTATTTTGTTTTCTTTTTAATTTTGATATACCCAGCGTCACTCTTACAGTAAATACAAATCTAACGACACCTCTCAAGCTAAAATCCATCGAGCCGTTCAGGCTGTATAGCGCGCCAAATAATTATACATACATACATACTCTCGAAAAACATTTAACCCTCCTTGTGGCGCAGTCGGGTAATAAAACACAATGATACGATTTATTTTAGATACAAGCGTAAGAAATGGTGGTTTACCGTACTGGTTCGAGTATGGTATGGCCCCATTGTAGATGGTGTTCGGTGGAACGGGCGCGGGTAATGAACCCGTCGAGCATCCGCGGGACTCACGATCACGTCTCGCGCCGCCGCCGTAAGTGCCTGCATCTTCACGCAAAACAGAGGATATAGAAGGATCATTTCAATGCACATATTTGCGATTGCAAATATCAGAAAATATAAATAGAAAGGTATTTTTAATTAATGCTTGATCAAAAGATAGAGATCCCTCCATGTTTCTAATTTTTCAACTTTAGCGTCTTGGTTGTTATAAGTACAAAAGGTGGTATATTATAACATTAAAAATTTTAATATTTTTAAGTTTATTTTACTGGATAAATAAAAATTAATTCAAATATACTTATATTTTTACATTTTTATACACATGTAACTACAAACATTGTTCCTTTCTCCACTTACGTTAAGCGTCTTGTAGAACTGGAATTCCATTTATCCACTCCTGTTACTGTCAGAGAGATGAAGAGTAGGATGTGTGTGTCATCTCTGCAATCAATCAGTCAGGTCAGATAGACGAACTAAGCGAATCTCTAAGGAATCCAAGGTTTTACATTTGGCAATTAAAATGAGAGTTCTACTTCTATCGTTCTGTTTCTGTATAATATATTTTATGAAGTCCTCATCGTGCTCACGACTGACTCCTTCGGGCTCCTCAAATTCCTTAAAATTATTCCATACAATTGTAACTAAGCTTGCTTATCACTCTATATAAAAAAAAAATTACACTAATTAATTACATATTTATTTATTTGTGTACTTTAATGCTCTGAGTAGGGCGGACTTAATGTGAAATTATCTTTCATATCCTTAAGGAGATTTAAAACTTTTTAACAATACAATATTTTCCTACAGAAATTTGTATTTATGTAAGGAGCAGTGCATACACGTTAAAGTACTTTTAAAAATTTATACAACATGACCAATATCATATTGGCAATATGACATAAACTTTCAGATTTTTTAAAACTTAAATCAGTTTTTTGGTTGAATCTTAATATTGATATAAGAGTACATCTGCATACGCAGATGAGGACAACGACATAGCTTAGATACAGGGCTACAGGAATAATATAACCTGTTAACTTTGTATCACAGATTAAGTAGAGTTTTGTACTGAATGTGGCTACTCGGAGTGGGCCTGCCTGCTCGAGTGCAGTAGTGCCATTTTTGAAACGCGGTGTCACCTATGCGAATTGTTTTTCCATACAAGAAATCGTTCGTTTAGTGACTCTTCGTTTGAAAAATGGCACCACAGGCCAGCCGCAGTCAGCGGCGATGTGTGCGTGCAGCCTGCATTCACTGCACTTATATCAGTGCTCCACCTCTACACGCAACGCAGTTCAGGTTAGGAGCCCTTCAGAATATTTTCTTTTTTATTCCGAACTCAAACTATTGGACTTGCAAATAACTGGTGTCGAACGATGGATGGCGCGCTGGCATTTTTATGTTTATGAAGGGTTTATGAATGCCGAGTAATAAGAAAGTACTAAGAATTATTTTGAAATTGCATTTTATTTTTATTTGCAGATAAAAATAATCGCTCACTCTTCGTATTTTAGCCCATAGAATAGTGCTTATCCGATCGTATAAGTAGATTTAAGCATAGAATAATAGGTACAAATTTAATTTCGTATTTTGGTAATTGCGTACTAGATATAACCGTGATATAATTAGGTAGATACGAGTACGTTATGTTATGTTTCATAGCTCCTTTCTTTTAGTCCCGGACATATTTTAGTCAGAGATACCTGATTTAATTTTGATCTTCGGCCTTCTTGCAGGAATTGTTATACAATAAAAAATACATACTTAGGTAGTTAGGTATCATTTACTTTTTTCAAAAAACAATGTGACAACATGTGTAGGGAAAGTGATCGCTCTTCACTGAACTATAAAATATTCAGGTTAAAAGAGTGAGCGATTGCCACAGCTAGCGAGCCATAACGAATGGTGAGTGCAATAAAATGGGCGAGAACGCCGAGAACACGGCTTTTCTCATCACTATTCGATTTATCCTATCCGAAGAAAATTGCCTGGAACGGGACCGTTACCCGAGCTAGCTGGCGGGGCGTGTGTGCAAGAAGGCCGGAAGCAGCCATATCCTGGCAATGCCACGGACGTGGCCGTTTGCATATAATCAATGCCGTAATAGGCCCCTTGCGGGTTGTGGCCGTCTCATGGCGAATTCGTCTGGCTACTGCTAATGATCGCTAGCTCGGCATTTACGTATTATTATAAACGATGATTTGGTGGCCGCAGTTATCCGTCTAAACTGTAATTTAAGTAGCTTGTGTTATTTGCAAGCACGGATTACTCTGATGACATTTTAAACATTATTATGATTAGATATTTTTTTAAAGTCTATTTGCTTGCCAATTAATTCTCGGTGTGTATCTATATACAAACTCATTTTGTAACCAAACCGAAATGTCTATTACTCTTATCTTATAACTCCTAAGTTGACTTCAGGAATCCTACCGTCATCTCTTATAGCAGCACTTAAACTGAACTGTATTGTAATGCAACCATGACACCTTTATAGCAGGCCTTAAACAGGATTGTTTTGGTTGACGTCACAAAACCATTCACCTTTTTTTGTATGGACTATTCCTACCATCACGTCTATTTGACAGCACGAAAACGATTATTGCGCGTCTCAAGTGTCAAATAAAGCGATCCTTAAAAAGTTACTTTCCAGTAATTTATATGGAGGATTTTAGTTGGTTTTCTTGTGAATGTGAATACGTTTTTTCTTTACTTTAGATTTTTACAAAACAATTAGTAGATAATTGAAGTAACGCTACCATGGGACCTTAATTAATCCTACTTAATACCTTTTATTGGAAATTTGGATTTCAAAAACAAAGTAAGATATATTACTTTATTATTTTAGTACAACTTATGTGAAAAATAGTAAGTTATTCCAACTTACGTAACATATTTTTTTGTAAGTAATAACAATGCTAATCCTTGTAAAATATTTATTCACACACGAAAACAAATAACAACACATTCTTAAGTATAAGTTATTTATTAAAATTACAACTACATACATTTATACATTTTGTCTTACAGGATTCTTTGGCTACTCTCTGAGAAGTACCATGATGACATCAATTAAAAAATAGAAGACAGGATTCACTGGAGCCTATTATTAAATACAAACAAGACTGAGAGAGCCAGAGGATTACAGCCTCCTTTGGAACCTGTGATTGAACCAGTGAAATGGCAGAATGTTGAATTCCAAGCATTTTACAAGGCTAGATCTGTTGCTAGGCTGGTTCGCTTTTTCACCAGAATACCTGAAAAAAAATAATAGTTTAGATTCATGTCGCAATCTACAAATATCAAATACATACCCATACTTTGTAATAAAATTCTTTGTGCACTACAATCACTGCGTACTTACTAAAATCTAGCCTTTATCTCGTTGAGTTAGTCTCGAACTTACTTTGTCTGTATATATTTATGTTATTTATAATAGCACTTAGTGAAGAAGCTGCAAGTTTGAACACATAATTATCTAAATATAAACTTTGAATAGGTATGTAGTTAAAATGTTACTTACGACATGGTTATTGATAAAATATATTTATGACAAGACACTGTGCTTTTGTACGATGAAGCCCACAATAAAATTAACTTCCAAACACTAGTCGTTACCATCGTATAATAACTATTTATCACGGCAATTCGAAAAAGCACTAGTGATATATTTTGTCAGGTGGTTGCTCGGCTTCCAGCATTAAAAACATAAAACATTCATGTTGTCACGAATTTACGATTTATTTATAATTTCGAAAACCAGACGCAGACATCCGTTCAAAACTTTCATTCACAATTTTTTTCGCACTCATTAAAATTTTAGCCATCTTTAATGGTTAGCCATCAAATTAAATTTATGTACGTAATCAAATGAAAACAAAGTAAATAACACTAACTTTTAGATATTTAAATAAAATATGATAGAAATAATTTTGTTTAACGTAAATAAAAAAACCGGTAAAAATAATAATTTTTTGTCAAGGATTTGAACGTCTTCGCAGTCTCATCACCAAAACAAGCCAGAGACAACAAACAGTTCACCATTCAGGAATAACCATTCAAAAAATGTTCAGCATTATGAACGTAATGGAACGATTTAAAGTTGTCCTGCTTTTGACCTGCTTAAAAACTGCCTTGTTTCTGAATAGTTTTATAAGTGTTGGTGGTAGTCTTCCTGGACTCAGGTGTAGGGTATATATATCTAGGTAATAAATGTAACAAACTCAAAAACATATAAATTTAATGTTTAATTCTGTAAAATACTTAAAAAGCTTTATAAAGAGAACAAAAGCTATTGTCACCATTTTTAACGACTCTACATCATAAAGAAATTTGAATAAGCCCTAATTTACATAGTCGAGTCTCTGGTTGTCTTTCTCCCTCACTCCTGCCTGAGCTAGGCTGTTTGTGCACTGTAGAGTTTGTAGGTAGTATTACCATTCGTGGTGCCCCGCCGCCCCTCGGCCATACCCTGCCGCCACGGTCAGCGAGCACTGTGACCTTTCGCTGAATCCAGCTAACATTACGTAATTCACACTAGCATCATCTGCAAGTAATGTGCTTTAGACAAATTACTACATTGAGATATAAACAATTAGTGTACAGTTAATGTGATATTTTAACACACAGACATGGAAGAAATGTTCTAAACTTACGAATAAAGAAAGATATATATCTAAAAACGCATTTTATGAAGTTCATAAGCACATAATATTATGTAACCACATAAACTGAATACCTAAACCATTTAATTGTTGAAAACTTTTTAGACCGAATTCTTATACCCTCAACAACAATGGTAGCAACAAATTTAATCAAGAGCCCGTGATTTCAAAATGCAATAGGTACAGAACAAAACGGTTTCTAATGACGGGAAAGATTGTATCTGAGCTTTCTGTTCTCTACGGCGTAATCTCAGCTTGATAAAGTTACTGTTGATTAAAGTATCTGTTTCGGAGTATCTCTGATGAAATCGCCGTACCGCCGGTTTCTAATAATACTTCATTGTTGTGTGACCAATGCGGTATTTTACTTATTATTTGGTAGTAAGCGGCGAAGTCTTTAATGCTGGGAGGGACACCGAGAGTTGAACGGGAATAATCTCGCGTTATGGCTTATGGCCGCTACCCGCCACTACTGGGTTATTTTATTTCCCTACCGAGAGTACCTACCATTCAAATCTATTTTTACGACACCAGAGGGCTATAAGCGCATCGGGTTGTCTTACAATTGATGAAATATGAGATCTCTGTAGCTTTATCAATTTATTTATTGGGTTTTTTAAGTTCTATATTAAGATTGCGTTTTTATACCTATCTATTTTGTAAAAATAATTAATATGTTGCAGCTTATATTTTGATTGTATTTTTCATATTAGTTTTAATAATATTGATGAATGAATGTTGCAGACAAAGTTTTATATTGTAGATATTTATCTGGATTATTATGATTGCGTTTTTATTGTTATTTAACCCCCGACAAAATAAGGGTGTTATAAGTTTGTCGCCAATGTTGTCCGCCTGTTTATCTGTGGCATCGTAGCTCTCGAACGGATGGACTAATTTCGATTCGTTTATTTATGCGCAAGCAAGTTTCCATGCGGTGATTCTTAGTAATGTTTGATGGAAATCGGTTCAGCGGTTCAAAAGTTGAACACTTGAATGTCGGGGTTATTTCTATTTGCCTGGCAAATAAACTTGTTGTTTCTTGCTAGAATGTGTGATACGTATCGTCAAATCGAAGGTGGTGTTATAAGATAATAAAGGCGCCATAGAAACGATAAGCGGTCAATGTATTCTTAGAAGGTTAGAAGTAGTAGGCTAGGCTAGACTGTCGTAGATGCCAGCCAAGTTGCTGCCAGCTAAAACAGGCGAGCGTTGAACTCCCGTGAAATTCACGTTTGACGGAAACTGGTCCCTCGTCTATCGTTGCGTCGTCGCGCAGTGTGCATATACGCTGTTTTGTTTATCACTACTTACCGTGTCATAAAAGAATTTGCAAGAATGTAATATTACATTCCACACAGGCTAACAAAATAATTTTATAAAGTTGATATTTACTTTGACTTTGTAATTGGAAATACCTTGGGGGTGAAAGACATGAGTGGTATCAGAATGCTTTACGGTTTGATGAGGGTGTTCAACTATCAACCAAAACATTTTTATACTTAAAGTATTATATAGCAGGTATTGTAATTATATTTAAAACAAAATATTTGACGTATTAATTTCTTGTATCAAAACTAGGTAAAATGTTATATTTTCTGATTCCAGCCACACCTCGCGACCCAGGAATTTACTCATACTTGCGACCTACGAGTAAAATCTCTTTGGTATTTCTCTACAGCTATTTTTCTCAAAAGTGTGACCATAGTAGAAGACCGGTCAAAATCGTGGCTACTTGTATAGATAGATCTATTTGTAGAAATTACTTGTATTGATTTTCTCATATTTTGAATCGTCTTTACAATCTCTTACTCGTAGTGCGTCATCATGGGTATTTTGAAGAACTATACTATTTTAGAGTGCATTTTTTATTAATTTATTAATTAGGCTGGATATAAAAGTTTGTTATACAAATAAATATTACCGGAAAGGTAACGTAACAAATTTGATTTTGATATCAAAATCATTTTTTTAGTGTCATATAATGGACCATGTACTTATGGGATACAGCCAAAACTGGCCAGTATTAAATATATTCTAAAAGCTATAATTTCAATATGTGCAGAGTTTTGCCGCAATACTACAAATATTTGGTTAGAAATAAGTATTTGTTTCTTTGCAATTTGCATCACCTAAGGTGACCTAAGTGACTACCGAACGTTGTGGCTAACAAACAAATGCTGTCCTACTTCTCATATCGAACAAGCGACAGGCCCACTAAATAGCGGTCGAGGTCCTTCGCCCACCTCGTAGTGAACATATTGCAACCGTATGTTGGATCGAATCGTATCTCGATTATTTCTCTGCTTCACCTTGTACGCTTCCGTCATCGCCGGCGCAGCTGACATCATCATAATCATAAGTTAAAAGCAGTCGTGCTGTCGCTTACAGCTCACAAGTCTATTAGCTCACAGTGGGCTTCTTTAATTATCTCATATTATTATATCATCTTGAATAAAAAGTTTCATAACAATATTTTTAGATGTGCTAACATCCTGTACTTACAAGAAACTCCAGAATAACATTGAATGTTTACCGCCACTAGAAACGATTCAAAAAGATTTTATAGACTAGTCAACTGGAATGTTGAACCCTTTAATAGGTTTTGAATCACAGACCACTTTTGAATGCAGATTTGTTGTACCTGGGTCAATAATAAGCAATATCATCTCCATATTTCAAAGCATTATCGCATGTGAGAAAATCATTAAAATGGTTAGATATCTATTACATATACTCGTATTATACAATTTTATTATCTTGTTTACAGGGTAATACAATGCTACAATATTAAAATACTTACCTATATAATACATATGTACATTGTACATACGTATACTTAATCCCTTTAAAATAAGCTTTGTACTTCTAAATGAATCTCAATGGCAAAAAGAACTAAACACAGCTATACAAAAACATATTAGTACCTAGAAGTAGATAATAAAGAAATGCTAACTCAATGAATTTATTACAACCCCTTATAAGTCCATATCATCCTAATTTATAGGCAAGTTCGTGACAGCAAAATGCTGTGTCGCTGACTCGTGAGGCGTGATGCCTCATCGTCATGTCTGATGTCATACTGATAAGCAGTGTTCATGCTCATCCATCGTAGAAAGGAAACGAACTTAATAACGTCACAGGTATTAATAAATACATTTAATGTGAAATAAGATTTTTCATGAATATTGCGAGCAGATCGAATGGTAATGTGAATAAATTTATTAAAACCATGAAATTATAGAGGATTATTGCAAACAGAGCCAAACATGGGCCAATGAGATCGGTGAATATTTTCATGTAATTAGTTATTTATTTCTTATAATGATATTCATTTATTTTACCAAATACGATAATACTTGAAGTATGTGCGTTTATATCTAGTAAATTGATTTACTTAATGCTAAGAAAATATTGACCACAAAATGATGCAGTCGAATGATCGGAGTCCACTGCACAAATTATTTACATTGAGAATGCCATGCGAGTGGATTGTCGTGTTTTTGAAAGACTTATTGAATGGCTTTCACAACACCATTAAACTCTATTGATGCGTGACATAATAACTTTATTCACGGTCTAACACCTAACTCCCAAGTCCCAGTCATCATAATACAACTAAAATAAGTGAGGATAAATGAAGTCATATAAAGTTTTACTTCTAATTTAAAGTGAATATCGCAAAAGTTGTTCAATTTCACTCCCTCTCCCACTTCACGTACTTCAACTTCTTTAATTTCAATTTATATTTAACTTTTGTACTACATATAGTCTGTGGGTTTGACCAATATGGGAGTGAAGTTTATTACTGTGTAATCTACTCATAAAGCCCTTTCATTTGATACTGCACGGGGCATGTTTATATAAAAAAACATTTTTTTTCTCTGTATCGCCGCCGTCACAGTTACTACCCAACATTTTTATTTGTCATCCCAGAGATTTGTATTTACGACATCATACAAAATGCACTTATACAAAATATACCTACAGAAAATAGATTCCTAGACAACTTTTGGGCAAATTGCTGACTCTAAACACGTTCAAGGTTATCGTATAAAAAATGTAAATAAGAATAACAGTAAAGTATAATGACATTTTTTTTTATTGCTGCGATATGAGATTTTTTAAGTATCAAATCCACATATTTCCGCCATTTTTTAAAATTTCGAAAGACTGGCTCGACATTTAAAAATCTATATAATTACCGAACCTGCTCACAAAATTTAATGAGAATCGGTTAAGAAATGCGACCTGTTGGCGAGAACAGACAGACAGACGGACAAAAAAAATATTCGGCTAGTCGAAACTGAGACGCTTCGCTCGCTTGGTCAAATATATATGTAATATATTTAATACGTAACACATTATTTTAATATTGTTTATTCTCGTTCCTGGGCAGTGGGCACTATAGATACCTAGTTACGTGTCGTGTTTCACGGCTATAACCTTTACAAAACTCCTATAACGTAGCCTGTATTTAATTTTGAGCATTTATTGAGAAGTAACAGCTGATAGCTGCCTTATATGGGGTTATAGATAGTATATCCAGAAAAAAATATATATAAATATGATCTACTGAGGTTCCTAATTTTAAACTGAGTAACGGATTCCAAGAATAATGTCAATTATGTCTACTCAGTAATAGCGTGTCGAATTTTTATTTCTCTACGATGAATTCCAAAGATCTGCTAAAATATCTCATATCGTCCTATTGATGAGGATAATTTATAGTCCAGTAGGTAAAGTTAGGATTTTAAAACGTCTGTGTAGGCAAGTAGTTAAAACAACTGGACTAATGTAAGCAGACTGTAAGCAAAACACCCTAGCTGCAAAAAGTCTGAATTACCACTATTATTTAGAAGGTAACGTCAGACGATATAAATTGAAACAAAGGTTAGATATACGTAACTTTTTTGTTTCGACTTATCTTTGAAAAATACTTCACCACTCAGTCTGTCAATACATTTCCTATGTGAGCAAGACTGGGATTTACGTGTAAAAAAAAACACTTTCTCATACAAATTGTCCGGTCAGTTGAACACATTTTATGATAAGAAGAATTATATTTCGAGATCCCAACATTACTTCCATATCAAAAGTCATATCAAGTCAAGTTATGTATGTGTGTTATTTTTAATTTAAATCATGAATTAAAGAAAAACATATCGCAATGATCACTGCTGCGAAAAAACGTCGATTGAAACTCATTTTTACACAGTATTGGTCGCCTTCGCGCCAGAAGGGCTATGTCGTAAAACGTTTTTTTATGATGTTTCCGATTACTCGAAGACGCCTGGACCAATTGGGTATTTTCCTGGATTAAAAATAAATTATTTTGTACCGATAAGAAATAAAACGTCGCAAAATAATGCAATTCGTCTTTGACATTTCTATTTTGACATAATTTAAGTTTTATTAAAGCAAAAAATCTGATAATAAGCTAAGTGACTCCAGAAAACTATGACGTCATCTGCCTGTTTTTCATACAAAATCCCATAGAAAATGTTTGTTTTGACGTTTAGAAAAAAGTATCTGATTTGAGTTGTTGGAAAATAGCGGATTCTAAATGGAAAAATCTTTTTTCTTTGAAAGGGTATATTGTTATAGAAATTATAATAAAATCAGTTGTGTAGGCTAAAGTCGATTTAAGTTTTGAAAATTTATGTTAGACCTTTGTATTTCATTTAACTCAATGAAAATGTGTTTCTAAAATACTAACTTGGATTGTATGTAAGTTAATTTATTTAAAAGCAACTTTTCATCAATTTTGTTCACATATTTTATTCTCTTCCGATAATATTTTATTAACTACAATATGTCTTAGAACTTTTTATTCCTGAAAGTGAAGTGACAACTTTGTAAGTGAAATGTTATGAGTTGGTAATAATTATAATCATCTGAGTCGATTAGATTATTGTAAAATAACCCGTAAAAGCAAAGTAATGCGTAATGGCTTGTTATTTATAGTACCTAGTAATGATGCAATAATCTTATTCTGCGCTAGTAATTACATTTCATAGTTAATAATTATCGTGATTAAAATGTTTCCCTCGTGTGATGAGGATTCCCGGCGTTCCATAAAAGGATTTCTCTGTAGCTGGCACCAACGTATTCTGCTCTGAGTAATGTGTGATATCATCTCTATAGTTATTGATGTCTTGCTGCTGAAGCTATTTATCTGCATTATTGATCTACAACGTATATCCTGTTTTGTGTGACGCTAATTACATATATAACGCTTACTATCACATAGAATCATAAATATATCTTAGACTGGCCCACAAATTTCGACTTTATCTAAAGAGCTATACTCCAAAATCAGAAATTTAAAAAATATACCAATGGGTATGTTTTGTGATATGTATGTATCATTTTCATAAGTTGATATGGATAATTTCTTGTTTTGTTCTAAAATAATGTCTTAGGTACTTCATTACGTACGTGGTCGTCGACGTCTTTCAGCATGGGTGCAGATGAGGTAAGAATGCGACAGCGATGTGAGAACCAATGCCATAGGACATTCCAGCGAGATTCTCACCCTACAAGTGCGGCGACCGCCACCGTCACGCCGCGACTCGCCGCATCGATGCACCCGGAGTCACTACACCCACCAACTGAACATCAAATAGATTTTGCACCTTTAAATTTTAATAAAATCTAGGCAGTAGATTTTCGCCATCTACTGCCTAGATTTTATAAAATATAAAGTGTGAATGATGCAACAATCATAATGACGCCACATCAATTGTCATTATTTTAGCAACGCATAATCGAAATTTAACCCTGTGCCTGGCTGGATTCAGCATAGCTGAGGATGCTACCAGAAACGAGATAAGATGATGACCAGGCTTTTATAATTGCTGGGCCAATAGCCTTAATTAAGGTGCTCGGTAGCATGGATTTTAAAATTATTATAAATGTTTTTGCACGTTCTGAAACCCCAGGCGTGGTTTGCGATTGGATCAAACAATTGGCATAGAAATATTTCTAACTCCTTCATACTCCTGGCAAGGCCCGTTTAGTCGTTGGTCCCGTCTGTCATCACACCAAGAGTACCTTCACCAGGTATTAGCGACGATCTAGCTAGGGACGCGTCTGTATACTCGAGCGCGAGAGATTATGATAAGGTGGCCCAAAGGCCATGTTTAGCATGTTTTTGGACGTATAGGTGGAGAACAGAATCACAATAGTAATGGGTTTCTAGCCACATCGCCTTTTGATATGTTACCTTTCATTTTTGCCCTTTTTGGGTGATATGGCCTTTGGGTCTAATGGCCTTAAGCTCTAATGGCCTTAGGCTCTGTCTACCCCGTAAGGACTAAAGACGTGATACTATGCATACATGTATGCGCATAAATCCCTTCCATGCTGGTCTGGGAGAAAGGAAAAACCTTAGAATGTACCAGCTGCTTCTCTTCCCGCGCCGATCGTAAAAACCGATCGAGGGAATGGGCGAGTATTGAATCATGTTAAAAGGCGATGCGGCTAGCAACCTATCACTATTTTGATTTCTTTTTCCATCTTAACGCCCACCATCACGCTAAGCGTGACCTTTGGGTCTTACGACCGTGGGCTCTGTCTACCCGGTCAAGGATAAAGACGTGAAAATGTATCTGCATCGGTATGTATGTAGGTACTTATATATTTATGAAATTATACCTTACAAAATGAGAGCCCTGTAAAAAAGTGTTTCACTACGCGATTAATATACATACCTACGACCATAGATATAGGTACCCAAACTGTTATAGAAATTGAACGTACACTTTTCGTACATTATTCTTGGCCCATAACAAAGTATTGAAGTGGAATACTACTTACTTATTGAAATATATAGCCCCCGCTAGAAAGGATACTTCCTGGTGGTGAAACTTTGATTATTGTTTCCTGCGAAATCTTTATAGTACGTTTTTTTTTAAATTGAACGTACGATTTCGTACATGTTTTAGATATTAAACTCAAGTTTGTATTAGGTCACGTCACCGCTGGAAAGTATGAAACTTCTTTTTTTGCATTTTCAAAACCTGTACACGCTCCCCCCACCAGTGAAAGGGACACATTCTATAACCTTTTTTTCTTATTAATCTTCAAAATCTAATAGGTCTCCACGGTGCTCGAGTGAATCCAAATTTAGCCTCGTCGGCTCAAAAATCCAGCTATCACAGCTTAAAAATCTGACACTGTGTAGGTCACATATACGAAAAACAGTCATATTACCTACTACCTAGTATTTGTCTATTAAAGATTTTTTGTGCCACTAGTAATATTTTGCGAGCGGATTTTTACGTCCATCAAGAAAATAGACGTTTAAGGGACAAATAAAATCGGCGGTATAGCTTACCTTTATTTTTTATGCTTGTTCCATCTATAAGGAGAAAAGGTTTTTACAATTTGACTACTCTATTCGCTTACAAGCTCTTTGCACTAGACTAATTACAAGCGAGCGGCAGATTGCACCGGCCGTTGCACTACGACTTATGCATTATGCAGTCCCGGGCTATTCATATCTGAGAGGCTCGGCGCGGCCCTCTGGAATGCATATTTAAAATCCTTTACTGCCCGCAACGACTGTTTTTACTATTTAAAATGTCGTGATTGCTTACCTGTAATTTCGTCGTTGTATTTAAAATAACTTGGAACCGAGATAACTAGATAAAACCGACGTTAACATTTTTTCGCTCCTTCGTTTGAAAGATTAAAAATAATTGCATTTATATGGGCACTTGACCTACTACTACGCATATAGAGATAGTTTGCGTGTACTATGTAAGTTAATAGAGCAGAAATACACCGAAGCAACAAGCGAATAACTATGAGACCACTTTTACGTCTATGGGCTTGTTAACTTTAGGCTTCTGCCTGTACTTCTGCTTTACAGGAAAAAATATAATTACGGCGTGGTTCTTCTTGCAAAATAGACAAAAAATTCTTGTGTTAATTACCAGTAAGTCTTATTTTGGTATATTCTGCTCATTTGTCACGCTATCATGGAAACTATGAATACAAAATTAATGTGTACATTGGAGTGACGGTATTGGCAAGTAAAAATAATAAATAAGTGGTGCGATAGTGAGAACAATATGTATATGAATATATGCTGCTCATACATTTACACTTAGAGCATGCATCAAAGGAATAGCGTTATCACACTTGAAACGACAACGATAAGTACACGACACCGATATCGTGAGCTCGGACATCGTCCGACGACATCGGCCGATGTAACCAACACCAACAACTATCCGGCTTTTACCCTATACAGACCTCGAAGGAGTTTGCGTTATGATTTAGAAGCGTATCTAGCACATAGCAACAGTAAAAAATAGGTAAAAGAAAAATATCGCTAATTGTCGTCCACCGATATCGGGCACACATTGCCATGACAATGTGTCCGTCCCAATATCGGTGACGAAACGAAACGACACAGTGTGAACGCGTTCCAAATAAAATGTATGAAACTGCCAGTCCCACGAAATCGTGTCGCTATCGTTATCGTTTAATGTGAAAACGCTCAAAAAGAGTGTTGATGAAGCGAAAGAGGTTTGCAAGGATCGTAGCAAGTGGAAATCCATAGCCACTACTTACTCCCATGGGAAATAAGCGTGATAATATGTTTGTATGTAAACATTTACACACTGTATAGATTCTGCGCTAAACCTTTGCACGTTATTTGCCAATTCCGAAGTGACCTCTGTTTGTTTTCGCTTAATGACTCAAACGTCTTTAGGTTGTGCAGTCGCCGTGTGACAACCTTGAATATTTATTGCCTACCGCGAGACTTCTGCTAATTAATACCTAAAATGTATGTTTCAACTTCACTTCAAACCAAAGATTTCGCGGTAATAAGCTTTAGCTAGTTGATGACATATAAAATTTGTGCTTAATTAAATATTTTTACGTGCATTACCTGCATGTTGGCTTAAACCTAATTGCATATTTTTCCTCATTTGTTCGTGTTTATTTCTAGTTAGATTTTTGTTTCCTTTTAAGTACGGGAGTGAAATACTACCCAAGTTTCTTTTAGAATCAAAATGTCAGCTATTGAGGTCTTTTTTAAAATCTAAACCTTAAATCTTAAGACTTTTTGTTATATTTTATATAAGTTTTAAGTATCTTTTTTAATTGTTAGAGTTACCTTCGGATCTCCTCAATAATTAATGAATGCATTATTATCACTAACGACACTGGCACTAATTACTTGAAGAGTGACCTTTACTCAGATAAAATAAGAATTACATAAACAATAAAGTTTTCAAGCTTTGTTTTATTACAAAAGCAAAATATATCAACGAGCATGTTTACCCCATGAGGCAAAAGCATTTCTACAAGCTTTTATTTAGCTTGCAATGTATGTAAGAATGTTTTTTCGGGTCAAATCTTGCTACTTAATTATAAAGTAACCTATTGACCTAAAATTTTTCGTACATTATGTCAAAAGGATGGCAATACAATTATATAACGATGCCTGGACCTCAGTGATGAAATGACGGAATCCTATTATTATTTAATTTGATTTGATTTGGCATGTTGGTCTTATAATAAAAGCATGTACCTAAAAAAAATTAAACATAAACTTATAATTAAAACAAAAATTAAAGGTACTTATAGTATATCTGAGTTCTATTTCTACTGAGTAGATGACAAAAGTCAATCACAAGCATAAACCGATTTTTTAAAATATGCAAATAGCATGTCCTGTCACTTATATACTTGTTGTTTTTACCAATGCCCATCATAGCCCCTGGCATTGTCTACCCCGTTAAAGATAAATCCGTCATAGTTAACCTGCTAAGAAAAAAATATAAGAAAAAAGAGGTTGTTGTAAGCTTTTTAAAGTTTCAATTATTTTAATGTAAAAGACATCAACGCGCCAATTTATTCAGCGTGTGATATTACTTGCGCTTGCGGCGAAAATAAGTTATACACATATAACATATTTTTAAAAGGCATGACTTAAACTTCTTTTATTGTTTGCATTGATGTTGCCTTTAAACATGTTTATTATTTTTTGATTGGTGATTAAAGTGGTTTGACCTTCGGTTAAGCTGATACAAAAAAAGGTAGATGAATCTGACATTTTTAGACGTATTAGAAAGTATGAGTTTTATATAAAACTACTGCAAAAGATTATGCTAAAGTAACATAATAGCCAAGCCTTTCAAAATATTCCTTAAGATACCTGAATTTTCCGGGGTCAGTACGTAAAAAAATTTCACGTTCTCATTATTAACTGTAAACACTAGTTAATTAAATAGTTTGAAGGGTTATCTAGTGCCTGGTCAATACAAAAATTTAAATGATGTTTCCGTTTCCTATCAATTGATTAATTTCAAATGGTGGCAGCACTGGACCCCGGAAAATTCAGTTATCCCCTTAAAGGTTACGTGGAAAAGAATCAAGTACGTTGATGTCTTTTGTATCAACCACATTTAGCAAATAGCTTCGAACAGGCTTTAATACTTTGTCTCATCAGCATTGCGTAAAGGTCAGTCTGCTATTAGTTTGGTGCCAGTGTCGTCTGTAATAATACAAACATTTGTTAATTGTCCGACGATCTCCGTGGCGTAGTGGTCACCATGCCAGTCCGCCACCCAGAGGTCCCGGGTTCGATCCCCGGTCAGGTCAAGTTGGAAAATGGCCTTTTTCAAATTGTCCTGAGTCTTGGATGTTTATCTATATATGTATTTGTTATAAAATATAGTATCGTTGAGTTAGTATCCCATAACACAAGTCTCGAACTTACTTTGGGGCTAGCTCAATCAGTGTTATTTGTCCCCATATATTTATTTATTTATTATAATTATGAAGCACTTAAAAGTCATTTTAGGAATAAATAAATCGGCCATGTATTAAAAAATTATTGGTTTTATTTTTATCTAAAGAGTAACTCCAAATTCGCTACTTCCAACAACTCAATTCAGATACTGTTTTCTAAACGTTAAAATAAAGATTTACTATAGGATTTGTATGAAATGTAGACTAATGACGTCATAGTTTTTTTGGAGTCAAATAGCGCTCTTAATATCATTTTGTGACGTTTTATTTTCTTAACAGTACCAAATAAATTTTTTTTTTAACCCAGGAAAGTACCCAATTGCGGCTTTTTTCGTACGAGATAGCTAGATGTAGACTGCCGTCGATCAGTCATTTTGGAAAACTTGAAGATTCTATGGCAAACAATGGACGCTAAGCAGCTAAAATGATGATGATCCTTTCTTCGCAACAAAAGAAAAATTACTTGCTCGATGATGTCTTTGATAAAGCTCGCAATATCTAGATTTACACGTCTTTTTCTCTTCAACACCGCGTAAAGGTCAATATGCATTTAATTGGTGCCAGTCTGAAGGAGCCGCCGCTAATAACAACATTAGTTATTGCACCAATCACAGAGATCTAGATAAAGACTTCTGAAGGTAACTTAGTACTAGCGGTCAAGTATATATTGTACATAAAACCTTCCTGAAGAAACGCTTTACTTGTTGTTTTGTAAGCACATCGACGCAATAGTTCAGAGTATATCGAGCAGATAGAGCATAACAGGAAAACTTAATAAGTATGAATGGATAAAATTAACTTTTATTAACTACAATAATCGGCGAGTTTGCCTATGGTTGGATGTACTGGGTTCGATTTCCGGCATTGCGGGTCTATACGTTCGATTTCACTAGTTTATCTTTGAGTTTCGTAGATGAATGTACATTTTGTATGTAATAACCGTTTGCTTCTATCGGACTCAAACTTAGTTACTTGTGCGGAGCGTTAAGATATATTATGTATTGTTTCTGATTTGGCTCTGTCATTCTTATTCAATAGTTTCTAATAAGAGTCACCAAAAAGTGGATCTAAATTGCTGGAAGCGGTGGCTTGATCCGAAGCCCCTAATCCCACTTTAGTTTTATTTATTAAATCTTTATTGACCAAAAAGGTGCAAAAGGTGGACTTAACGCTCTACCAGTCAGCCTTTAGGAAAAACAGAAATAAGTTTTGTGACTAAATGCTAGTTATTAGACGGTAGAGGGCTACAGCAATCCCAGGCGTCGGTCACGCTTACATTAATTGGGTTCACATAAGTTGTATAAATGATGAGCTCCTTCTTCTACTTCAGAAGACTCGTTTTTTTCGTTGGGTTGGTTGGATTAGATAGACAATAACATAGATGCAGGCACCTTAATTTACCATTTGAAATGTTCAACTGGGTTACTAACATCTATTTTCCGACCAAAGCAAAACGACAAATTGACACATGCAACCATCCTGCAGAAATCTGCACTCTAATGGATTTTAATGATGATCACGTCAATCTCAATGTAAGAATAGATGATTAACATTAGAAGATTTATTTCAAAGTGATCATTGACGATTCAAAAGTAAACCATATTAACGACATCTGCTTGTCTTTCAAATTTATAATTTTAAACAATAGATAAAAAGGTTTGAACTGATTCACACTACAGTGGGAAAATGAGCCTGTGTATTTTGAACCAATATTTGAGAGAAAAAGATCATTTTGAACTTTTGAATATTTCAATCAGACATTTATTTTGTATTTACATATTTGATTTTTAATCTCGCGGAAACATTTTGTAGTAAATTTTGTACTAACAGAGGTGTTTTCTCCAAAAAGAATGTTGCATTGTGCGAGTCACATAGTGAAATACCAGATTTCACTTTGTTGACTGCCACGAAACAAAGAAGTTTTGAAAATTATATCTATAAATCGGTAAAGGATTGAATGAGGCATTTGCTATTCCGCAAATCACCGTGACCGTCTTCTAGCTGAGTACTCGAGGATTGCACGACACGTACACAATGTATTAAGAAATGGATCTCATGCGGCGGTCGCGCTTGTTTAAACTTAAGTGTGTTACCGGTTTGTCTAAAGATGCGTTGCGCAAGCGGCGATTTCGACAGCGCGCCGGGGCGCATATAGCACGGGGCCGTTTTCGGCCCACACCCACACTAGATTATTTGAACTGAGCAACATACGTGTTAAACGGCTAAGCAAACCGACCGAAACACCTAACACAGTTTATCATTTGAGTATCGCATTCGGGATAGACAATTATCACTTTTTTGTTTTACTGTCGACTGTCGATGGCCAAGGTCTGGCGCGTTGATCTTGAAGTCAATAATTATGGGTATGCCCATTATCTATTTGGGCGAAAAAAAAAAGGTTTTTTGTGATGATGAACAGCCAAAACTCATTTTTATTTTTAACCGACTTCCAAAAAAGGAAGAGGTTATGAATTCTTCAAGATCCTTTATTTTTTTTTATGTATGTTCACCGATTATTCAAAGACGTCTCGACCGATTTAAAAAATTCTTTTTTTGTTCGAAATGGTGTACTTTCCAGGTGGTACCATAGAATTTTTATCAAAATCGGTTGTGTAGTTTGGGGGTGAAGTCGGTTTTTAGTTTTGAAAAATTATATTTTGAACCTCCGTCATTATTACATATATTGATACATGAATTTTTTGGGGTCCAGTACTACCGCCACTTGAAATAAATTATGTGAAAGGAAACGGAGAAATCATTTAAAATTTTGCTTTGACCAAGCCCTAGATAACCCTTTAAACTATTTTATGAACTAGTGTTTACATTTTAAAGTGAGAACTGAAGCTTTTCGCACGCACATTAGCCAAAAGTGGTAGTTTTTCACAAATGTGCGTAGAAAAGCTTAATCTTCTTACTTTAAACTGTAAACAGTAGTTCATAAAAAGGTTTGAAGGGTTATCAAGGGCTTGATCAAGACAAAACTTTAAATGATAACTCCGTTTCCTTTCAATTAATTTATTTTTAATGGGGGCAGCACTGGACCTCGAACAACTAATGTAGCCCCCCTTAGGGAGGTAGTATACGTCTGTTTGTGTGTTTGTTTGTAGTATAATAAACGCACCAGTATCATGAACGGTATGTTATACATATAACAGCTGTTTTTAATAAATAGTACTTTAGCGAAAATGTGACAATCTTGAGGAGGCATGATTCAAGGTAGCTAAAATATTAATTAGTCTCGTAATTTCGTTGTAAGAAGTTTTACTCGTATGTTTTATTCGCCTAGAGACATACCAAGGGTTTCACATTTAATATATCTGTAGGTTTTGTCGCATACATGACCATCATTTTTGGTAGTATATAATCTGGTTCTTGTTACATTACATAATAATATGTACATGGTACGCGATAACCTTATATATTTTAATGTTAATAAATTTGTTTATTAAGATTGCCATGCAGATTTTTAGCAACATCAACCACGGTTCCGGCTTAATATTACGCAGTTTGTGTATTAGCGGTTAGCTGAACAAATCCGCAAATTAGAGTCGTTTTTCTGTACATCATTATACGAACGAATACCTCAGACGGTATATGATTTTTTTCTTTTCCAGAGCTATTGTTGATTCGTTTCTTGCTTGTGTCATCATCGCCGAGGTCTTTGGATGATATCACTCTTAGGCAAACCTTTACATATTATTGATACACAATAATGTAAATATGTGTAATTTATCTATCTATATCTACTAGCATTGAGCTATCGTACATTCATTATATTAAATTGAAATAGGTATATTGATTTCTTTCTATACGCAGTGAATGACGAGGGTCAAACTAAATAATGTATGGTATGGCAAATCAAACGTTATTATCTATGCTTCTTTTATCACGACCAAATGTCTTATATGAGTTGTAAAAATAAATAGATTTATATCTTTTCAGCAAAATTTAACAAAGTTATTAGCAACATACAATACGAAAACGAAAAAAAGCTTTTTTGCTGGAATCAATAATTCTATATCTCTTAGAATAAATATATCTTCGTGACATTTTATTCATATACAGTTTGGGCAAATACTTATAAATATAGCGGTTCGACAACCTAATATATTTGGCTCTCTGAGGCAGCATTCGAATAATAAGCGAAACCAGTCGAAGCAGTGACATCACCTTCCTGTGCAGAGGCCGTGTCCTTTAGCATAAAACCACATCATACCTACCTTAGAAAAAATAATAAGAAGTAATCTTCTGAAGAACATTAACACCTTAACTCTTCTTAAATCAATTGAAACTAAAATTTTATAAAAAGACTATATACTTACGCAGATAATATATTCATATTTTAAATAACTACTATTGGAATACTTGAATATCCTTTGTTTCTGAGGCAAAAGTGAATATTTTGCAGTTATTAAATTAATTTGTGTTCCATTGTTAGTTTTTTAAGGCTAAATAACAATAAGCGCCACGCATGAACTCGCGCCCACTCATCATCTTGATTCTCGACCTTGCCTGCGGATTGTATGTACAGTCAGAACCTTCTTATATTAATCGCTGGCTTGCGAGCGCCGCATTTGCAGATGTATTTATGTAATCATTTAATAAATTGGCGTAAAGCACGACGGAAAATAAATCATAGATCATATTGCCTTATCTCTATTATATCCTAATTGTGTTTGTTTAAGAATTATTTTACTATGCAATGTTCATTACACAGAAGCAAGATGAAGCCACGCGTTAAATCTTTATCACGAAGTTTAACGCATGGCTTCGTGTATCAAACTATTATTTATATTTAATCATTATGTTAATACTTATGAATATAAAAGATTAATTGAATGATTATAAAAGACAATATTACGTTTGCCCAAAGCCTGCAAGTAGTTTTTGTCCATGCGTAGAGGGCATCATACGCCAATCTTTCAGCCAAGAAGGGCGTGAAGTAAAATAGAATCTATAAATTTATTTTCATCTCATCTGCTCAAAAAACGATGTTTCATCCGAAAACATTTAAAGCTAAAGTTACTACTTATTCTCTCGGGACTAAAAATGAAAAAGAATATCTTAAGGTATTAAAACCAATTTAAAAACTGAACACGAGTGTAGAATCAAAAATTATGTTGGGAGTCCAGCAAAAAAAAAATACGAATTACGTTTTAAAATAAAAAATAATTGGCACAGACGTCGTGATTTTTTAAATTTGGAATACATATCGTCGTCAACATGAATGAATGTAGGTAAACATTTTTATGTTTTTTGCTTCGGAAAAAGAAATAAGTATAATTTTAAAAAGTGCAATTTTTCTGTTTGATTCAAGTAATTACAGAAGTTTTAGGTTATTTATATTGACATGTAATTATTTTTCTAAATGAAAATACTTTTTCGTAAGTTTAAGCCGATAGTGAATATGTATCAAGTTTACTTATAAAAAGATATGAAGGACCACGCAAACAAAGTTATGAGTGAACATTTTATCGTAAGTTGGTGGTCTTCGATAAATTATTTCTTAGTATTTATTGTATGAAAACGACACCAAACAAAGATTAGTATTAATTGTTGGTTGAAGTCTGATTAGGTATTGTAGGTGTTCTACTTTCCTTTATATTCTGTTTTGTATTTGCTAGTTTTTCTCATAGATGGAGATGAAAAGTAGAGTGTGCTACTCGGGTACGGTAATATTTTTATCTCAGGCAATATACATAAATCCCTCGCTTCACTCAGGATTCCACAGTAGAATCACTCGCTACGCTCGTGATCAACTGTGGAATCCTTTATTTCGCTTTGGATTCAAAGTAGCGCCCCTCGCCTTCAAAATATTACTTACCTTATACCCTAGTAGCACAATCTACTATTTTAGTGGCGGACTGTACATCTTAAGGATAGCTATGTATTACCATTGCTTAGAAGAGAATGCACACGTCCTGGATTCCCATTCAACTTAATGAGTTTAACTAGTGGGTTTAATCAGAAAAGTTTTTATAGGAGCAATTAAATGTAAAAATATCTCCACTAAGTTGTATCTTCTTGTTATAGTTTTTGTCAGCCTCTCCATCCGCTTGAATCATGTTTTTAATCTCTGTGAGAATTCTAGGATAAAAGAATTTATAGTTCCTATGTATACTTGTAATTTATAAGTCTTTGTATACATTGTAAAATAGTACACTCGTAGTTAGTTTAGTATAGTTTAGTTAGGTAATCTAGTCGTGTAATCTAGTCGTAGTGCTATAGTCAGGTAAATTTTTGTTCATAAGAAATGTTACTTATAAGTATAACTTTACCAATTTTAGGAATATAATAAACAAACGACTACTCGTATATACAATCACATGTAACATCATCCGATAAAGATAAAATTCTCAAACCTTAGAACTAAAACTGTTAGGTATAATATGGTTTCAGAAATATTTTCTTTCATGTTACTTTAAAGTTTTGGAGCGTTCCAGTCATAGTTTTCCACAAAGAATAAAGAAAGGAGTCCTTTAAAAATATCACAGAAAAATTTCTTCAAAATTGGTAGCGCGTATGTGGCACCAATGATTTCACAGATTAAACTCGACTAAGGCTACAGTACAATTATCAAACACTTATCATTACATAGGCCGTATGCCTGTTTAGTTGTATTTATTCATTATTCGCTAACATAACAATTAAAGACGGTAAATATAAACATTCCTAAGTTTGTACATGAACTATGGTCGTGTGTTGTATAAAAACTTGATGTAAAATCATTTCATTGTAAAACGTGACAAAATAAGATAAAAACTGTTGATGACAGGCCAGTGCAAATGTGGTAAAAGAAACAAAGAAAAGGACAGAATGACGATATTATAAATAACTTACAATTATCTTATTAATCTTTTTCAAAACCAATATTCCAATTGTTAGATATTCAAAAATAAGAAAAGTTATGTAACTACTCGTATTGTGTTTATTATCGTGTCAATGTTGTTAGTTGTTAGCTCTTGTCTTACTTGTTACGGTATGTAGTGGAAAGGCGGCAGCTTGGACGTTTTAGATCCCGTTCCTGCTCCCGTGTTGCATTGGTCGCGGTGCGGTGACTGTGACCGATACTTAATGACCGTTCCACTCTAGGCATTGTGTCTTTGCAGAAGGATTGGAGCTAAGACATCATAAAACATAACCAAATCATTTCAACTGTTCTAGCTCCATTTCGATTTTGTATGGGCTTTGACATTCTTAGGTGACCGTTGACATGCATACCATATTTGGAAAAAAAAAGCGGGAAAACGCACCCCGGTTTCTTAGCAGCGCTGCTGAGGATACAACCGGGAACGGGTTCGTGTTAAGATCCTTGCAACAGTTGCATGGTATCCTTACTCAGCAAACAAATGTAACGTCATGACATCAAAAAGATTTCATACATATATACCCAGGACCTTAATTAAATTATCTTTAAAATCGAGCAACATATGAATTAAAAAATAAATTGCTGTGGATAAGATTACACTAGTGTAACAGCGAGATCTAATTCTTAGTATAAAGTTAAGAGAGAGGAACTAAGAACCGGTTTAATTTTATTACGCAACGACCAATAATATAGTCGCTCATGAGATCCTACTATTGACGTGAAAAAATGTGAATAACCACCAGCGAATTTGGGTTCAATACCTCCTTAGATAATATGTAATGTAATTTTATCTCAGGAGGTATTGAACGTAAAATAATATCCCTGTCGTATAAATATGACTTTAAAGACTGATAACCCAACGCCCTTGCTTTTAACATGCAGAGTCAGTTCGGTTGCGGTCTCAAGCGCAGGACGGACAAGATGGCGCGTGGGGGATCATGGGGAAGCAGGGGACGGGGCTGCCGGGACAGGTCCGAGCGGCCGCATCGCTGGGCCCTGCTCCAAGCTCTATTTTTAGCGCTGTGTCACCACTCGCTGACTCTTGCGCCCCTCTCACGAATGCTCGTAAAAGAGGTCTTGCTGCAATACTTAATTTTTGAGATATTGTTCAAAGACAATTAATTTTAATGGTCGAAAAGCTTGGTCTTCGGGGTGTACCAATCACAAATACGTAATACTATGCTTACTTACTTACCATAAGTTATATTCATATAATGCACGATTATTTATTACTTATAAAGACTTTATAGGCCATTTATGTATAGTTCGATTTTATTATTCATTTATTACTGTCAACTTTCACAGAGATTTTTCTGAGACTGTGAAAGGAATGAATGCAGGACAAAGTATGATATTCTAATTCCAATCACGTATACACCAGCTAACAGTAAGGAGCTAGTCGTGATGTCATTGGTGTGTCATGATTTGTGCCCTTCTACTGGTCTTATGTAAGTAGATACATGTTGTTATGTCGTAATAAAGTAATAAGTGTATCGTATACGGTTAGCTTTAGACCGGGCACTTTGGAAATACTTGGAAAAAGCGTTGGTTGTTAGTAAATAATATTGTTTGAAAAAGTTAACAATTATGCGAATAATTTTGAATCGTCACAGTTTAAAATTAATTCGCTAAAGTCCATTTACCTCAATTAACAATTTGTTACGCACACGTTTAAAGTGATGTTTTTGACAAAAAAGGAAACGATTAGAAGTCATTCATGACTTTAGCAGAAAAATCGAAACGGGAAACTTTGTTGAGTTACAAAATGCAATAATAAATATGTAGGCAGAAGCTCTACCAACTATGGTTTTAAACTTCTTGGAAGAGACATAGTTTAAGCAAACGAATACTATTGGCAATAAACCAAATAAGGAGTAAAGAGCTGAGGGAAGGAGGACACATGCAGGCCATGGTCTGCGACGCAACTTAATGTGGTTTCTTTACGACTTACTTAATGCTAGGTTCGGCTTGGCAACGCAACTCACAACTTATCAGTTTATATTTTAACACATTCTTAAACAAACCATAATGCATACACTTTGCTTTAATTCCATACGTTACTAGTGAAAGTAACACATAGTCCTCATAATAACATGGTTTTTAAATTGTTTTTTACTCATAAGCCTTCCTTCATTAATATTTATTTGCCTCCAAATCTTAAGCATTTTCAGTTGCATTTGTAGCTGTGCTGCTTTGTAACCTGGAGTTCGTTATCTGGCTTGTTTTTGAAACAAGCGGAAACAATTAATCAAGAGCTGACCATACTGATAGTAAAATGATTTGGTTCACTTCAACTACATTAGAACGCATTTATGCGAAAATATTACAACCGGAAAACCTCCTTGGAAATACGTTGTTGTACAAAATGTTTGTGCTTAGTCTTTTAGTCGTCTCTTACATCATCTAAAGAGGGGTCTTATTATTGGCACAAAACTTTCGCTCCTATTTATCTATTGTATAAAATAAGATTAACTTGTCTGTAATTGTTATGTGAAACTGGCAAGACGGATTTATTAGGATGGGCTCATTGAATGCAATGTTGGATTGATAAATGCTGTTCAAAATTTAAATTTGAGGTTAATACGTAAAAATATTGCAAAACCATGCCGATAGACGCGCGAGAATCAAGCACATCAATACTTACACGTTTCCTTTTTATACGATTGTGTACTTTTCAGTCAATTCCCAGAGAAAACATCTCCATCAGGGTTTGATTGTTTTTATGAATGAGAGTTTTTGTGATACTGATCATCATTATATTACGGAATAAACGTTAAGTAACCTTATAATTTGTAGTGCGCGTGTATTTTGTCAAGGAGCTTTCAACTGTAGGTTTCACTGCCGCAGCGGCCGCCCACACGGATGCTTTTGATGTCAGACGGTGACTATTGGCACTGGACTGGCATTCGCCACGACCCACGCGCCCCGTCGAGGACTCAACCCACATCGAAGCGCATTACGCAACAAAAATGGTATTCCTGCAACACCCTGTAACATTATGCATAAAATAACTGCATATTATCGGCCATAAGTAGTTATCAGCGTATTGCCTTATATCTGTAGGTATGTATCTACATCAAAATAATGTTGTTCAGCTCTATTGGATCTCATTTCACATTAAGGGCCTGCTCACATATATATGCGTTTTTCACTGTCAAACAATTATCGACATTGTCGTCTTTGAAATAATATCCAAATTCAATTAATACAATACTTACGCACATATGGCGTATTTTGACTAGGCTATACATAAGTATTGTGTTAATTGATTTTGAATATTATTTCAAAGAGCACAATGTTTAAATAGTTTGACAGTGAAAAATGCTCAGCGCTGCGCTAAACATACTTACCATATAACTTTTATTTAAATAAATTCATTCGTTTAAATATGATTGAAAAATATAAGTGTAATATACAGTTTTACAGATACATTATCACGCTTTATCCTGGATGGGGTAGGCAGAGCCCAGAGCTGTAAGATCCGAAGGCCACGCTTGGCGTAATGGTGGGCTTTAAAATGGAAAAAGAATTCAAAATAGTGATGGGTTGCTAGTCGTACCGCCTATGAACATGATTCCGATCTCGGCCATTCCCTCGATCGGCTTTTACATTCAAGAGAAGCAGCTGGTACATTCCAATTTCTCCCATGACAGCATGAAAGAAATTACTTAGTTATTGTAATCTTATCAATATTCTAATAAAAAGTCACGTTATTTATTACATTAACATCCCACAATTTGTCTCTAAGCAAACCCTGACATACACGAGCAAAAAATAAAATCTTGAGTCATGCATGTGGTTAATACCCCAGGAAAAAGATTTAGCAGATCTAGAGGTCGTTGCCGTCGTCGACCTGGTATGATTGCAATATTTGACCAAGTGTTTAGGTTTACCTAGTGTAAACATGGTTAAATTAAATATGTAACTGTGTTACAATTTCATTGTTTTTTAATTCCAAAAACAATATTTTTATTTAGTAAATTAAATAGCGGCCTCAATAGGTATTCTGTCCGGGTCTCTGTTGATTTCATAAATAGTTTTTTTTTTTGATAATATGCTATGAAAAACTGACAATTACGAGTAGTTGGATAAATCAAATACAACACATAAACTTAATTCGCCCCGAACTGTGAACTCGCGAAGCCCATATGTTGGCAACCCCTTAACTGATTTGGTCGCTCATATCCGAACTTATAAATTCTGTTGGCCATTAAACACGCCTACTAAATTTCATGAAGCTCCGACCAAAGATACTCAAGTAATCGTCTAACAAACATACGTACATAAAAACGCCGGATTGTTCAAATAGACTCTGAGAAAATCGCTCGCTCGTTCAATGAAACACGTAGGTCTGTAGGTACATAGGAAATTTCATGTCGAAGTGATGTTAAGCATCTGAAGTATTCATAAACGAGTAGGTATATGACAAAAAATTATGTATTCACGCATACCTACTAAATTGTTGGTGAATGATTATTTTTTTGGTAATAAATACCTAGGGCTTTGGGACCTAGGAATCTCTTCCAAAATAATGTATATGATCTCGATACAATGTAATAGAACTGCAATGTATTTGTTCGGAAAGTTCAGACATTAAAGTCGTAAAAGGTGATAATAGACACTAGTCTTTTAATCACCTTTTACGATTTTCACAGGAATAGAGGCAGTCCTATTCCAGGCCGGGAACCACACAGCACAGTACGGATTTAGGTTTTACGACACTATTGCGCTCTTTCTGTACAACATATCACGAGACCATGATGTTTTCCTCTTTTGAAAATAAATAAAGAAAGATAAAGTTTGGTGACTAAACTTTTTGGATGACGCATATTTAATTAATCTTCAGACAAAATCGTTTCTTTTTATAAATTTAGAATCCTAAAAGAGTCATGATCATTATTTTAGACTATCTCAATATAAATTATTATGGCGAAGGCAATATACAAGTTTCCTATTTAATTTCCACCTCCACAGGCAACTGTGATTCATTTGTTGCCATTTTCAAGCGATCGTGTTAATAAGAAATCCGGTTATTATTTTCCCAACACGGAGAAGCCGAGTGGAGCCGTCCACCTTGATATTTGGTTGTCCACTTTAAAATGTCACATAATGTAATATTTCGCAACCAGCTTCAGATTTTAGTCCTTTTTATCTTTTTCAATTTATCCAATTTATGAGGAGTTGCTTTTAAGCTTCAGGAATTTTTTTTAAATCCTAGTGTTGGAAACAGTACAGCCCATAAGATTTAAAGACAACTTTTAGAAGTGTTCGTCTATTGAATCAAAATGATAGATTTCTAACTTTATTGTATCTTTGCGTACGTTTTGCCATCTGCGATTTCCTACTACTCGCACAAGAACTGTCCAGTTTCGTCTTGTCATCTTGTCCTCGCTCTAACCCTACTCCTGATTTGTCCGGAATCCAAAATGTGTAAGTATCTGTAGGATTAATTCCGAAGTTCTTAGTTTTTTAACTAACCTTACTTTATTTCATTACAATAAAACTTTATTTTATCAAAATCTCTTTTGGTCTTTCTCTTTCTCTTATTAGATTGACTCGACATTTTTTTTTTTTTATTTTTTTTTTTGGGGACAAATAACACTGATTGAGCTAGCCCCAAAGTAAGTTCGAGACTTGTGTTATGGGATACTAACTCAACGATACTATAATTTATAACAAATACATATATAGATAATAGATACATAGATAGATAAACATCCAAGACCCAGGACAATTTGAAAAAGGCCATTTTCCAACTTGCCCTGACCGGGGATCGAACCCGGGACCTCTGGGTGGCGGACTGGCATGGTGACCACGACGCCACGGAGATCGTCACCAACATTGGTTATTAATAATAGTGATCGAATACATGACTGAATACATAACCTAAACTTTAAATCTATATATATAAAAGAAGAAACTGACTGGCTGACTGACTGATCGATCAACGCACAGCTGAAACCGCTGGGTCTAGAAGCATGAAATTTTGTGCAAACGTTCCTTAAACGGCGTAAGTGTGCCCTAAGAAAGAATTGCTCCCAAAGAGTTTAAATGAGGGTTGAAAGTTTGTATGAAACTTGATCAATTTTAAAGTGAGGAATGTAAAAATTGACTTATGAGCTCATAGTTTAAAACGAAATTTTACTGTATCACTATTTAAACAAATCTTAGGGGTAAAATAGGGGGTGAAAGTTTGTATCAAACTCATCTAAAAACGGCTAAACAGCGGGAAAATATAAGGAATGTCAAAAGTTTGACCACGCGGGTAACTTTGTGTGCTTCGGTTAGTAACGAAATAAAGAAATTAATTTGAAGAAAGAAAAGAAAATAATTTAAAGATAGTTAGTTAAGTTGTCTTACTTGTCTCACACGTTTAAAGAACAAGCAACAGCAGCTGGGTTGCAGGACAGGACAGTCGCCGCCAGTGTTGTGACGCGTTGCTTGCGACACACGGAGAAAGTTGCTCTCCACTGGCGAAATCACACCCACAGCCGCTGTGCCAAATCAATACCCCTCACTGCTTATATAGAAACTCAATGAGAGAGATCAGTAAAAGTTGTTTCGGTTCGTAAACAATCTGTCAAGGATCACGTATCGTGATTCACGAGCGCTAGATCGAATTTATTTGTACTTACTAGACCAACTCACGAATTTTAAACATACTTAGAAGGATTACGTCATATTGGATATTTTTCCTTATACTTTAGGTCATCCACAACATGCAGTAGGTACTGATATTAATTAAAACAAGTAATTGCTTAGCCAACCGTGACAGAGTTAACACTGCTTCACCGTTGCAAAACATAGTTTTAAAGCGGTACATTAATAAGTAAATTGGTAATAATCCTGGCAGTTTAGTGGTATACACACTTTTTTTTGTCCAAAAACGAGTTATGAGGATGTTCATTTTCACACCGACCACACTTTACGGTCAGTTAAATTTAGAAGTCACGAATGGCATTTCTGTAAAAAGTGTGGAGTAATGATGTGACGGCACGGCATACGGCACGCACCTTCATATGGCATAAGATTACGTGGACACGTATGCGTATGCGATGCAAGGCAACCTTGCGGGTTGCGATCGCGATGGCACGGTGAGCCGACCGTGACACTGGCGACTGATAATGACAAGTAGCCATTCTCGAGTTTCGGAGCGGGCTTGCTCGGGAGTCGTGGCCCTCCGAGTGTGAGTACCTCCGAGCCTCCGCGACCGTTATCCGGTCACCGCTACGCCGCACACCGGTGCCACGCCGTGGAAAATGACTACAACATTCAAACCGTTGGGAATTAGAAATAAGAACGGTTCATGCTCAGCCTGCAAAACTTAAGCATAATCACCACGAATCTAGTCGTCGTAAATTCACGCGCGTAATAATAACGTTACGACAATGTCCGTTTATGGCGCAATTCGGTACGGCCACGATCGCCTTGCCTGTACTGTGGAATACCTGTGGCTATTGACTGGGTATTTTGTTTAAGAACCGATTACACTTTGAATCAATTATCGGGATTGCTGTAACAGGAAATGGTTGTGGAAGCGAGAATGCGGCCTGTAGTTAGTCCCGGCGAGATCGGCCGTTGTTGCGGCGACCTCACGACTCTACAGCGTCACGTTTGGGTGCTCAAGAAAGGCGCCGATCCTATGTCAATAAGACTATATTTACTAAGACACAGAGGAAACTTCTAATATGACTTCGTATTTTGAGAATAAGGTTATTTTAAGATGTTTGATGTGAAATAACCAGCTAAGTGCGATTCGGCTCGCGCACAAGAGTTCCGTACTATTTATCCATAAAAATCACGTTTGTTTTATGGGATAATTTTAAAAGAGGGGCCTCCAAATATTTATTTCATTTTAATTTATTTATATATTTTTAATATATAAATAAATGAATATGTAACTATATATTCTGTGAATATTTTAAGCGTCTACCTGTTGCCGTCATTAATATGGAGCAAAAAACGGCAAAATGCACAATTAGTTGTATGGGAGCCCTCCTAAAATACTTATTTTATCATTTTTTTAGTATTTTTTACAATGTGAAATACATCAGCTATGAAAATTTCACCTGTCTAGCTATCAAGGTTCATGATATAAAGCCTGGAGACAGACAAACAAATAAACAGACAGACGGACGGACGGACCGCGGAGTCTTAATAATAGGCCTCGTAAATGTTTGGGTACGGAACCCTACAAAGATCCAGTCTCTAGTGAATTTGGTGGACTTTGGTATCTTTCTTATTTAAATTTTATAGTTATACCATTTGTTATGTAACTATTTATTTTTTCTGTCAAAGTCTAAAAGTCTGGTGCCATACTTTTTTTTTAACTGAAGGAAAATATCTCGAGTTTTTTCATGCCAGTCTTGTTTGTCATCAATTGAAATAACTTGGCTTCAATTTAGAAGGCAGTCATCAAGTGAAATACCTTGAAGCATCTTCATTGACTCTAGTTAAGGCTACTTACTACACAAAATGTAAAAAAATAAAGCAACTGTGTGGTGGCTTCGCCGCTGACAAAGTCAAATCGTATATACCTTTATTATCATAGTATATTTATAATATCTCTTATTAATCGTCACTTAGTTATGTTGCACAATTGTTGACGCCAAATGATTACTTACAGCTAAGTTTACTACCGCTTTCAAAACGCTAATGCAGAAGAAGCGGTAACAAACTGCACTGCAGCGTTTTCTCAAAGGACGTCAACTCACAATTTGCCATAATGTATTTAAATTAAATTTTTTAAATGTCGAAATTTTGAAATTATGTCAAGTTGTAGATTCAGTATGTACCTACCAAATTAATTTTGTCTATAACTTTGCACCTCACCTGTTTTCGTCAAACATCTTCAAGTATCTCAGTTGCCTGGAAGAGATTGCAGTTGCGACAAGGCCGCCTTTTGACATCTTTTATGCTATCCATTTTTATTTAACACTATGTTTTGGTGCAATAAAGTTTTTAACAAACAAATTATGGCATTTGTGATTATACAAAACGTTGGGAGGGACCCGCGCCAAGGTCAAGCTAGACTTTGTTGTCTTTAAAGTAGTCATTGGTCCTATAATAAGCCTTCTCACAGAGTACTTTTTTTACATAAGCTTTTTTTTTGTCTGGCTAATCGACCAATTTTTACAATTTATTATTAAAAAAGTATTGTCGAGATAGAGTCGGCTGGAAATTACCCATCCAGCCGTAAAATGTACGTATTTGCAAATATATGTTGGCCGGCAATGACCCGATCCGTATGATATCGGTATAAAAACGTAAACTAACCAAAGCGCAATTGCCAGGGCGACGTTTTAAGGCTAATCAATTGTAGGCGAGCGTCCACAATTCCACATGGTGGACACTCATCTACAAGGTGGTCGGACAACCTGACCAAGGTCGCTGGAAGGCGCTGAATGCAAGCCGCATTAGATCGTTAGCTTATAAATCCTTGGGAGTGGCCTATGTCCAACAGTGGACGGTATGTAGCTAATGATGATGATTTAATATTATTATTTTATTTTATAAAGTAAAAATAATAAAAATCTTATGCTAAACATAACGTATTTGCAACATATTTCATATCACACAAATTATTTAAAATGGAAAGCGACAAAAATCGAGTTCAGTTTGTATTGGAATGCTCATATAGAGCAATCCAGAAACAGGGCGCGTTGATGTCTTAAATATGGGGCAGCGTAAAAGCGCGGATGTGGCGTGCGATTTTACTTATTTACACCATGATCGCAATTCGTACTTCAGCACAATGCCACGTTATCTTTAATCACGTCGGCTAATCACGCAAATGCTACTTGACTCCTATAATAATCTTATTATGCTGCCTCAGAGTTAAATCGTTGCGGTTTTGCCATAAATTGTAATTGCAATTGATGTTTCATTCTGTTTTCAATAATTTAATAATACTTAACTGATATCTTGTTTTCGATTTGTTATGCTTTATAACTAACAAAAACACTAGTTATTTTTAAATTTGTTTAGTATTACTCGTAGAACCAAGTTAGCTAAAAGAGACAACAAACATTTGGCCTTCGTTATGGCCGCCCAATGCTGATATGGGATGCTAAATATAAAAATAAACAAAACTATTTGATTTGCCTCTAGGAGCTGCGCTCTATATATTTGCGTCAAACCTTTTGTTCCAACTCGGAACGTTGTTCTCCACATTTTCTCTATAAACTCTTATTCAATTTTGCCTTTATCGCTAAGCTTTGAATTGAATATCTTTAGAAGCGCAGTCTTCAAACACAATCGAATTGTAGAGCCATTACTGCGATTGTGTTTTTCAATGGCTCTATAAAAATAGATGTAATTGGTTTTGAGAAAAAAACGAAGAACGCTTATTGAGTCGGGCTTAGGTGCTCCGCCCGTTCTGAGCGAGTGGATACTAATAGCCACACAGAAGCTATACACGTTTTTTATGCGCCTATACACGTATGTACCTTCATAATTGAATGTATAAGTGTCTTTAGTAACATTATGTAATTTAATAGTCGTTTTATGCACATTTTTTTTATAAGCCTTTTCCTATTCAATCGGTAGGTACGGTGGGCCTCAAAAGTGGAGTCTCAATTTCTTATGCAATTAGTATGAGAAATTGGGAGTCCACTTCTGAGGCGTACCGTATATCCATGTCAGATCTCATACAAACAAATCAATAGCTTTACTCGTAAGGAGAGAGATCTCCTTACGAGTAAAGCTATTGATTTGTTTGTACTCTCTCTCTTGTAAAACTCTCGTTTAATTGGTCTTTTTATCGGGTAAGCAGTTTTATTGATCAAGTGCAAAGCTGTAGCGGGCAAAGCTCGACCGCCGGGAACGGTGTGCGGGCGCCGGCCCGGGCCGGGCGAGGAACGGGGATGCGGGGGGAGGGCCGCGGCCGGCGCGCGACTGCCTGCCGCAGCCAGCTCAGTCATTGTCCGACCAGCAGCGCGGTCGCACATACAACCGACCTGTCGCTACTGCTTTGTCGTGCGAGTGCCCGTTACAAGCGGTCCACTCCGATCGCTGGAGTGTTCGTGAAGTGTGGTGATAGTGTGTTTTCAGCAATACAGTCAAAAGTGTATCGCTTCAAAGTACCACTGTCTACGGTGTGTGGCGAGTTCCACGGAGTTGTCTAACGGCTATTCGCCTGCCGGCGAGGGAAGGCGGATCGCTTCTACCGGGAGGAATGAGCCCCGTACACCACCGATCCCGCACTCACCGATGATCTCAAGGTTGGAATCTGGTTGAGTTTCGATCACGCATTCACCCGCGCCCGCGCCGTATGCGCTGCGCTGGCGCAACTTCGCACGACACGACCTCGCGACTGCGCTCGCATTCTCCTCTGTAATCACTCTGTTCTGATCTCATTTCAATATCATTTCATGTGAATTCACTTTAACGCTAAAGAACTTTCATTAATTTGTATCTGAGAACTTACTAACTCGTTATACTAACAATATAAGTTCATCTTACATTTAATTCCTATTGGAATTTAGTGATCTTATTAGAAACTACCATTTCTTTTATATAATACTTATATCACAATCTATCACAATACTGGGCAACAAAAGAGAGATAATGAGAATAATATACGCTGAAGAGATTAATGAAGCTCATGATCTAACTAAACATTAAGTGCCACAATCCTCATAAGTTAACATGTGTGTCTTATTGTAAATAACAAACATTCACCGTTCGTTAAGATATATTGAAGAACCTAGAAAGTCAAAGTCTGGCAGAGGTCCTTTAAAACTGGCCATTATATCTATTCTTACAAGGAGTCAAAACAATGTGCCATCCAATGCTGGAATGAGGACTACAAAGAGGGTGTACACTGTACCACTGACAATATGTAGACTTATGGTTTTAAATGATTACTTTATCAGATATATTATGATGAGAGGTAGATGAAGAAACAGGGTAGAGTAGTCTAGCCAAGACTAAGATCACAAAATACAGTTGCAATTCTTTTCTTATCAATTACAATTCTTTTCTTATACAGTCACAGGAATTTATATCTCAACAATCCAATCAATAGGAATAAAATAAAGAAATTCGACTTATGACAACAGCTTAACATTAAAATTCAGTTCCGTATCTCGAGTCTTTGTGTTTGACTGCAAGTATACACGCATGCACGCTAAGGAATGAACCATGAGGAGGAATGAAAAATGGTTGACCGATACCTTAATATTCGTGAGTAATTGCTTTATAGTAATCTAATACACAGGTTTAGAAAACAGGATTTATTAATAATACTCATAACTTGAAAGCTAGATAGTTTAACGAAGTTAACTTTATTGTACAATAAGGCGATTATAGTTTTAAATTGATGATTTTCTGTTATTTAAAATTTGATTATTACACTATTACTGGAGAAAAAAAAAAGAATCAAAAACAATCCTCATTTCATTATGGCATGAGTCAGAACTAAAAATGTAGAGTCACCGGGCTGTAACTTACGATTCTGGCGGATTCAGTTACATTCAATATTAAACATCAAAGTTTACAAATGAGACGTTTACAAATACGTTGATTATAACAGAGATTTAAAAAATATAGTAATCTGAATTGGCAATCTGAAAGTTAGGCCTTTCTTGTAAAACCATCTTACATCTGAAATCGTCAGTAAAGTTTTTGTTTTTCATTACTAATTTCAGAACTCATTTTCTTAGTAATAAATAAAAACTTAGGTAACAATTCACACAACCCAAATACATACTTGTGATATTGGCAAAACTGCAGTAACTGCATAATTAAGGAGCGGGACATAGCGCAAGATATTTTTTAACTTTTTATGTGAAAGTAATAATTCTGTCACAGAACAAGTTGGCTGCATTACTACATATCCTCTCGACATGTTATGTTAGTTGCAGCTCCTTATTAGGATAAGCACGTCGATTTTCCTTAGCTGTACCTGGCAGTAGGCTTACGCGACATGATGCAATCAATGACTAGTAGACAATTAATAGAATATATCTTCCAATTTTACTGTCCATCTAGAACATTGACTTTTAATTACGGACGTATCTCATATTTAAAGAAGATAGTTTCATTACGTTTAAAAGAAACCTTTTTTAAGCTCTTACTCTTGATCCTTCACAGTACAGCTGTGTAAAGATAGTTTCTTCACGGTGGTAATAGAAGCGAATGGGGTACCCAAGTATGAACAAAATTAGTTTTTTTTTGTATATCATCGAACCTCTGATTCATTTATTGATGAGAGACTTTCAATGAAAAACAGAGATGCGTCGCGGTACAAGTCGTTGCTTTCTTTTTTTACAATTTGATACAACTGTGTAAAGTACCTATATGATTTAAATCAAGAACTGACATAGTATCTATAACGGAGTATCATCTTAAGGTAGGGCCAATTTAACAGATCACATTTGACACTTCATTATAATTCAACCACGTAACCTTGTCACGGCGGGCATAACATATAATTTATTTTTTCGAAGATAGAACTGTACAATTGCTTAACTTTTTCCATTACTATTACATATTTATTGTAATAATGACAAAGATGGTAATTTTAAGATTTACTTTCACTAATAAACCGTTTAAACATCATACACAATTTCTGTTCTAAAGAGAAATGAACGTCGTTACAATGTTGCGTCCGTGAACTCTTTTTCTTTATAAACACTAGAGATGTTACCCAAAAATATTGAAAGTTGATAAGTACATTCAAATGCAATAATTATGTAAAAATATTTTACCCCAAATGAATAACCACTTATCATTAATATCGGGTCATGCAGCGCGGAACCACCATTCAGTACTGCTAAAATGCTGACTCTGCTACAAACTACAGAAGCAGAAGTCACTACAGGAGATTGGAGAAAGGTTGTAGAGAAAACAAAGAAAACAATTTTACAAGATTTTGAAGAAATGTGAATTTACACAATACTTATCATTGAAAATAATAATATCTCTGAGTGCCGACAGCAGTGATTAAGATGATAATATTAGTTGTTTGAAGTCATTTGACAGATGTCAAATGAGATGTATTAAATTGGCCCTACTTTAAGTATCTTCGATTGTTAATTCATTATATGAACTTCAACTAAAATATTTCTACCTCTATTATTATATTCATATATTTTAATGGCCTTAAGCCTTATAAAACTACTTTATACAATTTGGAAATCCGGAGGGGGGCGTGGGGGGTATGTCCAGCAGTAGTTTCCCTATATTTATTTCAATCAGTCAATGATCTGGGTCAATTGATCCAGAGTTTAAGTTCTAGCTTCATGGAGGAGGTCTTTCGACGAATTTTTCCTGTTCAACATAACTCAGTGCTTCAAAACGAAAGTCTACAATCAATGTGTTTTACCAGTAATGACTTATAGCTCTGAATCGTGGTCCTTTACTATGGGTCTCATAAGAAGGCTCAAGGTCGCTCTATGCTCTATGGAGAGGGCTATGCTCGGTTTTCTCCTCGTGATCGAATTAGAAATGAGGAAATTTGTAGGAGAACAAAAGTCGCTGACATAGTCCAGCGGATTAGCTCGTTGAATGGCAGTGGGCGGGAGGCATAGCGCGACGAACCGAGGGCCGATGGGGTAAAAAGGTTCTGGCATGGCGATTACGCACAAGATAGTCTGACGATCTAACCAAGGTCGGTGAAAAGCGCTGAATGCTGGCTGCTTTAGATCGGTAATTTATTAAATTCTTGGGAGTCCAATTTTGGGAGATGAGTAGAAAAGTGGTTAGTGAAAAAAATATGATAGAATATGTAATTATCATAATTCTATCCATTAATGTTCTCTGTCCGAACTCAATCCAAAAAGAGAATTGTTTTGTTCGCCGTTGTGGTCCGAATTGACCCCTTGCAAAAAGGTCTTGGGGGATTGCGCGTGTGCAAAAGGACCCATTGTATAAGAGCTCTTGTGCAATTCGCACCACGGTCCGAATCCCTTACGGTGCGAAACGCCTAATACCGCGATATTTTAAAATAGCAAATTTTCTTTAAGGTTACAAGGGGGACAAAATTGTTTCATATACGAGTCAGCTAAGTCGACGGTACACTAATAGTTATGCATAAAATAGAGAAAGAGTATCTTCGCCCCAGATGCCTCTCGGTAGTAACCTAGATGTGCGATGACGCCAACAGATACGTGTGATTTTTTTCTCTAAGAGTGTACAGTTAAGTACTTTATAAAAATGATGATACAATCAAGTAATTTTGAAAGATATAAAATGTATAGACATAAAACCCTGTACAGACCAAATGACTGGCCAAGTCCGTGTTGGGCCACCGACCAACCACACTGAATCGAGTTCCAAAGTTAGACGTAATAAAATTACGACTTTATTTTTCAAATTTTTTTATCTTAATATTTAATTGTATTTTGTGCGAAATTTTTCAAATGGGTATATTTTATGAGCTAACTTCAAAATTGAAGCCAACTTAGTCTTGATAGATTTCTTTTAAAGTTCAATACACATACTATTATTACGATTGTTTTAAAACAAAAGGTTAAGCTTTTAGACGGACAAATATTAGCATTCTATTTCGCAAACGGGCCGAAGAACCAAAAAGTTGTCTTGGCAAAATGTTTTTAAAATACCTATCTGTCTAAAAACGAAAGTTAGTTGTTTTTAACTGCCTTAGTTCTGAGAATAATAAAATTAAAAAAAAAAAAATATACGTCCATAGATATTTTTTTTTATTAATCAAGTGTTAATTATAATATGGTGTCATGAAATAAAATTCACATTATAGTAAAGTTTTTCTATAGATATGATTCTTAATGTTCACTCAACCAGCGTCATTGTAAAAATAATTTTAAGAAAAAGAGGTACCTACAATTAAAAATAAAACTAAAAGGCGTTTCAAGGTTTATTGCCTTGTGAGTTAAATCACTGTGGCATACATTATGCTTTAGTCAACCATGGTCATAGTTTACCATAAATGAATATTTAGACAACACAACAACATTATATTGAAGCAATGTATTTTTTCTATTTGGCCTATCTATTGTAATCTTCGTTTGAAAGCTAATTACCCGAGACGTTTTCATTGCAATGTCTCCAACCGGAAAATAAGTCGTTGCTATAGAAACTGTAGAAGAAATCTTCATACACACGATTTTTTACCAGCGATTTCGACATAAAACGATCGACGATATCTACGATATCACTCTCATGAAATAATAGACAAAAACATCATAAATAAATTTTGAAAATTGTTAAAAAAAACACCCCGGATAGTTAAGCATACTTAGGGATGGTAAGGAATATGAATTGAGTCAGACAAGTGAAATTTTGTGTTTACGTTTATGACATAAATATAAGCTTTTGAAGTACAACTAAAGGCACACGATGAGTAGGTAGTGAAGTCAGGCTCCACCCAAGCGTGGCGCCTCAAAACAAATGCCTGCTGCTTGCTGTTCCAAGGCCCCTTTGTTCTAACGCAATCTATTCCCACAAAGCGGTTACTTGTAATCAGCAAACGGATCAAGAAGGTTCTTTTCTCTACATTTCGAAATAGATACCATTATTTGCTACGTTGAAAACTCACACGCCATCTCAAACCGTCTGAGTTATTTTAATAATTTTTTGAATTAATACTAATGTAGTTATGAACTTGTTTTAAAGTAGATATTTTAACCAGTTAGGTTTACAGTTAATTCAAAACGTTAAGACAAAGACTTTAATTATTAGAATTTCAAATAGATGTTAGTAACTTATGTCCAATACACTATTTTTAGTTTTTAAAATAATAATCTATTAAGAAACTGACTGGTTGACTGACTAATCGATCAACGCACAGCTGAAACCGTTGGGTCTAAATTCTAAAAACATGAAATTTTGCATAAACCTTTTTTAAATGACGTAAGTGTGCACTAAGAAGAGATTTTTGGAAATTCATCCCCGTAGAGGTTGAAATAACGGTGAATAGTTTGTATGAAAGTTGATCCAACGTCTGAACAGCGGAAAAATGTAAAGATTGTCGAAAGCTTGACAAAGCAGGCAAGGCCGTGGGCTTCAGCTAGTATACATGAATACAATCCTTGGCTTTTAGTAGAACACTAGACTGATATAGGCTGTAAAGAAGAATACTAATGTTAGAATAACTTAAACCAGTAAATAAATATCTCGATACAGTCACTTCTCTACTGGTATAAGAAAATGCCTGAGACCGTGACAAAATGTGAGTAACTACATCACAATGGTCAATGGACTAGGGTCATATTTTTTGCTTTGTGTTATGAGGCTCACCGGGCGGTGATATCAAAATAATGTAACATTATAGTCATATCGAGTGTGAGACAGGTAGGCAGGGTCGGCGATCGGAGTATGGAGCTTGTTCACATATGGCGCTCCACCGCACGCCGCCGCACCTGTCGCCCTCGGGCCTGGGCTCCGCACCGCCCGGCGACATTGCCCCGTTATGTCATTCCGTAATACCACTATAATGCTACCCATCCCATATTCTCACGCATCAACCATCAATCTTTCAATGTATGTGAGAATTCTTTACACATATTTGTCTCCATTAGGGCTCAGCGTCATTACGGGATTGTTATGTTAGTAGAACGGTAAATAAGATAAATTGCAAATAAATGTAAATATAGTATATTGTTTGAAGTGCCTGACTTTTACGACAGAACTTAATATGTGTAACTATTAAGAGGATACTTCAATTTTTTGGGGTCCAGTAAGCTTTTCTACTCTCGCCGTTTCTCGCAAATGTGCGTAGAAAAGCTTCACGTTATAATTTTAATCTGTAAGCAGTACCTAGTTCATAAAATAGTTCGAAGTGTTATCTAGGGCTTGGTCAAAACAAAATTTTAAATGATATCTCCGATAAACAAGTGACGGCGTAACAGGCGCCGTGACATTCGGCGACCTGTTAACTAAAGCTAATAGTGTTACAAAACATCAACCTTCAAATGTTTTTACCTTTATGAGATTTTATGATAAACTTAAGTCACAGAGCATAGGTTTATTATTACCGTACCATAGTACCAGGCAAGTCACCGGTCTATGTAAGGACAGCTCCAACCCTTTTTGTGGAAACAAGAAGAGTTAGTTATCTCTTTATTATACCAAAAAGAGAGTGGTCCTAGTTATGAAACTAGGAACACACAAAACCTTATCATACAATAACTAAATTCCCAAAAAGATTTGATGTCAAGCAGGCGGCCTGTCGTTAACCACTTCACACGGTCTTTGGCATTTTTGAGTATTAGAACTTTGGCATGCATACCAATTTTGGAGAAGATAAAGCCCATAAGCGCTGGCTATGGTGCAACTTGGTATAACCTAACATAACGATTGAGTTTTATATAAAATAAACTTATTTTCTAAATTCTAAACGTGCAATTCACTGATTTCATACATATGATCATTGATTCTCATTGATGACTCACTCGAGAATGTATTGACAGCATCCTGTATTTCTGAAAATAACGTTTGTGCGTGGTCACAATACAAAGGCCGGTATGGAAAGGGTGTTTAATTATTCTAGGCGCGAGTGCCGGTCACCGCCGCCAGCTAGCCGCTGGCCCACCGGAACTTGTGGTCGCAACGCACCTCACGAATCGCTCTACCACCTTTAATAGACGATATCGTTATCGGTACGCGCACGTGATGCCACGAGCAACGGTATGCAGTCAATTGTTTTCATGACACAAGGATTTTCTAATAAGAAATGGGTGTATCGCTTTAAAACAGTGTGAACGCTAGTGTAGCTTGACAAGCTTATAACGACATTAGACGACTAAAATATAATTAATTGAAGGGATAACTAGTTTGAAATTAGACCTTTTGTACGTTTGTGATCTTGTTAAGAGTTAATTTACAGGGAAAATATTTTTGAATCTGAACCAACTGTCTTTTTTGTGATATTTTAGATATTTTAAATAGATACTTTTATTTTAGGCAGCAAAGAAACAAGTAATTTTTATTTAAAAAATATATCTATCGCGGCACTTCGAAGTTTGTTTGTTTCTTGTATAAGTGGCCATCACGGTGTCAGATTGAAGTTATGCATATAATGGAACTCACACACATACATAAACCCTGAAAATATTACACTCCTTTTGTAAGAATATAGTCATGTAAAAATATTACAAAAAAAAGGTATTTATAATATGAAAAAGCCGGAATGCGCACCCGGACTCCTGAGCAGCATAGCTAAGGATAATAAATAAATAAATATATAGGGACAAATAACACTGATTGAGCTAGCCCCAAAGTAAGTTCGAGACTTGTGTTATGGGATACTAACTCAACGATACTATATTTTATGACAAATACTTATATAGATAAACATCCAAGACCCAGGACAATTTAAAAAAGACCATTTTCCAACTTGCCCTGACCGGGGATCGAACCCGGGACCTCTGGGTAGCGGATTAGCATGGTGACCACTACGCCACGGAGGTTGTCGAAGGACGACGAAGGATGCAACCAAAAGTTGTAAGATACGTGAAAATTCTTATTACAATTATAATTTCTGCTGCGGACATCCGTAACTGTGTTGAAGTCAGTCAATTATTTGGGAAGAGATAGTGAGTGTGACGATGACTAATACAGCGCTTGTCGCCTTGTCTTCATAATGACTCACATTGTATTGATCGGAAAACCCATACTTTTTGTAATACTAATGTCTTTAAATCTACACACACAATACATAGGTAGCAAAGATATGACATTATGAAAAAGTATTTGAAATGCAAAATACAAAATTCCATTTTTCAATTTTTAAAATACTTTTTTGAAAAGCATATTGCATATTATTTGAAATATTTTTTGTATTCAAAATCAGTCAAAATGAACAATACTTTTAAAATAGGTTCCGTACCCAAAGGTTGCCAAGTTCTAACGGGACCCAATAATTGAAAAAGGCCATTTTCCAACTTGCCCTGACCGGGGATCGAACCCGGGACCTCTGGGTGGCGGACTAGCATGGTGACCACTACGTCACGGAGGTCGTCGGTATGTATGACGACTTCCTTTAATTTTAGTATCTTTTGTTATAGCCGCCACATACATAACAGGTGAAAATTATAAGTGTCAAGCTATTACGGTACAAGAGATAAAGCCCTGTGCATGTAAAAAAGTGTGTAAAAAAAGTATTTTAAAAATTGAAAAATGGAATTTTGTATTTTGCATTTTAAATACTTTTTCATAATGTCATATCTTTGCTACCTATGTATTGTGTGTGTAGATTTAAAGACATTAGTATTCCAAAAAGTATGGGTTTTCCGAACAATACAATGTGAGTCATTATGAAGACAAGGCGACAAGCGCTGTATTAGTCATCGTCACACTCACTATCTCTTCCCACATAATTGACTGACTTCAACACAGTTACGGATGTCCGCAGCAGAAATTATAATTGTAATAAGAATTTTCACGTATCTTACAACTTTTGGTTGCATCCTTCGTCGTCCTTCGACGACCTCCGTGGCGTAGTGGTCACCATGCTAATCCGCCACCCAGAGGTCCCGGGTTCGATCCCCGGTCAGGGCAAGTTGGAAAATGGTCTTTTTTAAATTGTCATGGGTCTTGGATGTTTATCTATGTATGTATTTATTATAAAATGTAGTATCATTGAGTTAGTATCCCATAACACAAGTCTCGAACTTACTTTGGGGCTAACTCAATCAGTGTTATTTGTCCCTATATATTTATTTATACGTTCTGAACTCGATCTTTATTATGGTATTAACTTAACATTCAAATCATTGTACGGACGGTGGTACGGAACTTTTCATGTACGAGTCCGACTCGCATTTGACTGGTTTATTAAGGTCAACATCATAAAAAATTACATAAAAAATAAATCATTGTTATAATTTTAAATAAGTAGGTATGTGATGAAAAATTTTCGCTACTATTGAGATTCTAACTCGCGCCTCTCACACCTGTGCCCGGAGGTGCTACCGTGACTTCGAATCACCCTTACAAATTTCCTTATCACACATATGCGTAATTCTTCATTACTACCCACTATAAATTTAGTAGTGTAGTATTCAACTTAATTCATAATAGATGAAATTAAAAGTCGATTAAAATAAAGTTATTGATTAAAATAGCACGACACTCGGAAATTAAACCTTAGACAAAAATATGAGACGGATTTTTTTTATAAGGTACCTACATACTATCATTTGTACAATAAGATGATTCGATACTAACTAAGATATTAATTCTAGCGTTGCAAGCTAAATCAATAATGAACTAACAATTTGCTCTAAGTCCAAAGTTTTTATTAAATAGATATCTGATTTCAACTATTACAAACTTTTTAAATCTAATAAATAATATGATAGAAGGGTAATAAAAAAAGTTAAAAACTATAAAAGTACTTTTATGCAACAGTTGTATAAGGAGGGTTAAAAAATGAGAATGGCGCAGGTTACGATGCGAACCCTGGCGAGCATCGTAAATTGACGCCATCGAGCATTTTTTGACTACTTATACAACGTTGCATACTACTTTTTCTACGACTACATTTACTAAAATATAATTACATTTATATAATATAAATAAATAAACAAAGAAAAGAACGAAATACTACCATATGTTTGGTAGATACTAGGTATCTATGGAAGACTTAATTTTTTTTATTGACGTCTTCCTAGTGACTAAAAGTGCCATTTTTGAAACATGGAGTCACTTAAACGAATGTTTTTCATACAAAAAACCGTTTGTTCAGTGACTCCACGTTTGAAAAATGGCACCATATGTTAAAATAACGATTTTATTATGTTGGCAGTATGGTAGATCTAAAGAAAAAAAAGTTATAGGTCTATGGCTAGGAGTATCGTTTTGGCGAAATAACGACACATGTGCTATTATATTAGAAATAGACTATAGACTTCTCTGAAATCATGTATTCTATTATCTTATATTAGTGTTCGGGACCATTTAAAAGACAGATAACAGTACAGGAGTAGTAAAAGGACATTACGATATAAGTGCATTATGGTGGTTAAAACACACGAGGTACAATTTCAGCCCGAGCCAAGGCGAGGGCGTAATAGAGTCGAGTATGTTTAACCAATATAACTAACGTATATCGTACGACGTTTTTCAACAAACTTGCGGGGAAAAATACCTTATAAACAGAATTTTCGATTTTAAATAAACTCAACTATACAACTGTGATGCACATAGCTGCTTTCCCGTCGTTTTATTTTTAAATCAGCCTGGCGCGCTTCTCACTAGTGGTTTTCTTAAAGGCTATATTTTCCTAACACGCTACATTGAATATGCAATTTATATCATGCTAGTTTTGACGTTATAGTAAATCAAACAAAAAAAAATCGCCTTTTCCGAATGTGTACTAAAGTAAGCGACGTTATATTAAAATCTGTCGTTAGATTAATATTCTGCTAATTTTCTTTTAGAATAGTGCGGTTCCTGGATATGACTTCACTATTCGCGTTTATAACACACGCGTGTTTTATTAGCTGCTTTATAGTTATATCTAAAACCGGTAAAATTAGCCACTTTACGAGCTAGTGTGTTGAAGAAGTATTTTATTTTAATAATGAACCAGCGCGGTGGCATTGGGGTCCAACCCCCCGCGAATCATCAGGGATAAGGACGTGATAATGTTTGATGTACGAGTATACTTCCAATTTACATTATTCGCATGTAATAAATGTTAGGTAACTCTAAAATATTCTTACACATTTAAACTCATTTTATTATATCATCCCCACCTACTTTGTAAGTGCTTATTTGTACCGCTAACGTTACTACTGGTACCGCAACAATGATTTTCCATTCACTTCAAACGATTATTGCCCATAATGTCGATGCAGTTTTATGTTTAGCTATTGCGATTCATCTCTTTTAAAAGTTATAACATTAAGAACTTAAGATATTGCCGTTATTCCACTGAATAAAAATGGGGAGAGGAAGAGTTGAGAGAAACGGAAGAGGTTTTCTAGTTGCCATGTATTATCTAAAGAGGAATATGTATTCGTAATAAGATCAACAAATTCCTTTTAGGGTCACTGATGCGATGTTGAGATAATATGTACCTTTTACAGTCTTCATTGAGAATACTCTTACAAGACGTCGTACTTTGAAATACAAGTATTCTAAAATAACAATGTCATAAGAATCATAAGGAAAAAACTAATAACATATTTTACTAATTGATTGAATAACCACAAAGAAATAAGTTCAAACACGGAGTCTACTATTCAAACTATAGTAATCTATTGTTGTGGGTGTAAGAATTCATCAAATAGCGTAAAGTTTTCTGATTGCTAGTCAACCGGTAGAACGGGTTACCTTACCAGCCAAGGACAAATTGAACTTTCTAAGTTGGATTTTGCTTATTGCTTTGTTACTTACTGTCAAAAATTTTAATAATAGGTTGATATTTATTTTAAACAAGATTAATCGATGATTAGTGACACGAAAATCATTTTCGCTATCTTTTACAAGCCTTTATTTAATTGTATGTTTGTTTGGTCAAATCTTGAAACTCAAATTTTAAACTATCCTCAACCGATTGAGCTTAAATTGCCATATTTGTGTAAGTTGGATGACATTGCAATATTATTATGATAAGAAGCTGATCTGACGATGGAGTCCGAGGGTCGCAATAGGAACCCTGTAAGAAAACAACGCAACCCAATCGAGTTTGGGCTTATTGCATTTGTTGTGATAAGTACTTAGGCCTCACAATAAAAGCTTGTACGAAGCAAAGATTTGTATAAAAAAACTTTAAGTAGATGGTTCTCTTTTTCGTATGATTTTTCGGAGTTTTCTTGTTGAATCAAACACTATATCAGCTTTGCTTTCAACTTGAATTCGTCGGTATTGTAAGTGTAAAACTTAGAAAGTTCACTAGTTAGGATGCATCGACAATCTGCTAATTTTAAGACACAAACGTATCCGTGCCTAAGAATCACAGTTAAAAAACAAGGTAACAACCGGAGACAACTGTAATGTTGTCGGTCAAAATAAATGTTGCGGTGTACTTGTGTCGATAAGACATACAGTCAGTAATGGTGAATCGTTTTTCTAGAGAGAAACTGGTGTAGATGCATTGTTCGCAGCCCACTTTCCGCAGGAGTGGGTATGTACCGAGTACAGAGGTGGCGAGGCGATAGCCGGCGACGTCGTGTCGTCGCGTGAAAGTGAATGGCGCAACGCCAGCAAGCAGGCGCGGCCGCGGACGCGTTTTATGAACGCGCACCACACACATTTTGTACACGCGAAACATATCTTACAACTTACATTTTCATGACGTAAGATCTATGACTCTTATTATAGCCTTGTATTATGATGATTGAGCGATTTTAGCTCACTGTGGTTCTATTGGTTATAGCTTTTGGTTTTTATCTGCACGATTGCTTTCTCTTTCTTTGGATGTGTGCACCGATGATTTTGTTTTAATGCCGCCATGCCTCCAAAATCTATTGTGAGTTTTTTATGAGTTCAGCGATAAAATAATCTTAATTCTATTAATGTTACATCGTTAAATGATAAAGGAGAAAATAAATAAATTTTATATTGTTACGATATTATTTTTTAACGGACATAATTATATCGACCTTCTCGTAAAACAACTTCAATTTCACCCCGAGCGAGATAATATAAAGCCGGTTGCGGAAAGGAATATTACCTTCTTTTCAATAAAATATATCTACTTACGTATAAAACATAACAGTCGATTTACAGTTCTATCACTACTTACATTATATAAGTACGTAAAAGCAGTTTACGTATACGAGATAAATACTTAAAAACTTTTATATTCAAATCACCTTGAAGTCCTTCATTCTGAATATACATTCGAAATCATCATATTCCTTTCCGGCGATTATAAGCATCCAGAAATAGTCTACTACTAAAATTTAAGTTAGGATTGTAATACTATTATCTGGCCAGATTGATGACTGTTAAGGGGCTACATGAATTTGTGTGTACCAGTGCTGCCCCCATTTGAAATAAATCATTTGACAAGAAACGGATATATCATTTAAAATTTGGTCTTGATCAGACCCTGGATAACCCTTCAAACTATTTTATGAACTACTGTTTACATTTAAAGTGAGAACGTGAAGCTTTTCTACGCACATACGCTAAAAACGGCCACTTTTAAGTCGATTTACTTCTATTGCGAGATGTGGCCGAAACAATTCGTTTTTTCCCTTTTGCTTTTAAAAAGTTGATAGTTTTAGAGATTTTTGACATTTTATTTTAGTTCAGAAAAATTCACTTTGACAAAATTCTTAAATTTTTCATAATTTTTATTCACTTTCTTACTGTTTATTTGGTTAATCTTATCCAATAAGATTTAACTTATATCTCGTTTGACATCCATTTTTCCTAAGAATCATCAATTGTTTACCTGATTATTGTACCAATTTGCAAAGCTTTAAAAAAACAGAGACGTTTTTCAGAAAGAAAAAAAAACATTTGTTATTTGTGCGAATGATTAAATAGTAGATTGTGCTACAAAGGGTTAAGGTAATATTTTTAAGGCGAGGGCGCTACTTTGAACTTGAGCAAAACGAAGGATCCCAAAGTTAATTCTACGGTATTCTACACAAATAATAAATTACAAGTCAATACAATATAACATGTAATGTAACATGACATTGAATAAAATTTAAAAATAGCGCTTTTTTTATAAATTATATTTATTTCTTTTTCCAAAGCGAAGAACATAAAAATATTTACCTACATTCATCCATGTCGACGACGATACGTATTCCAAATTTTGTTCCACATCCGTTTAATAGTAAAAAAATGTGGTTTTGCTTTTGATGCCTAGATAATTGGACTTAGGTGTTTTAAACACAAAAAAATCAAAATTATTGGGCTGAAACATACTAAATAACCTGCTTAGTGCGTATCGGGACAGCCGCAGTGTAGAAGTAGTGAGAACTGGTCTGCTCAGCTTGGCACTGGCACTACTTTGTCTATTATACTTCTTTATTCGTTAGCAAGCATGTACTCTCTTTCTCTTATTTCAGCGTATTCTACTTTTTGCACGATCTTCTACATTCCTTTGTGAAATCACCGGGATGCACGCATATCATTCTTGACGACTTGAAGTCAGTTTTTCTTAGGTCTACTATTACTAGTTTATTTACGCATGTATTCTCAGCAGTAGTTGTTCTGAAACGCTAGTATGATAAAATTAATACATAAGACCTAAGAAATGCTGGCTTGACGTCGTCAGTAACTAATGATATGCGTGTCAATGTTCTTACAAACAATGATGCGAAAGACCGTGCTAAGTGGAGAAGAACAAGCCAAACCGGAAAGCTAAAGGCATTATAGCTAAAGATGTAGTAACTGATAATATGCTGACATGATAGATTACATTTACATGAACAAGTGTCTGTGAAAGCCTGATTTTTAACTGACTTCAAAAAAGGAGGAGGTTATCAATTCGACCCGTATGTTTTTCTTTTTTGTATGTCTGTTACGCGATATTTTCGTCAACCGTGGATCGAATTTAATGTTTTTTTTTTCTATTTAAAAGCCTTTACTACCAAGTTGGTCCCATATTAATTTGGTGAAGACATGATGAATGTGAAAATATAGAAGAATCTCCTGAAAGAAAATGAAGTCGGTTGCTTTTTTTTGTTAAAAATTGAATCATCTGAATAAATATTTTATTCTTGCTTCTGAAATATGGTGTGATAATATTTCAGATGACCGAGCATATCGGCCCCATAATCATCCATTTATAAGTTGTTACAAAAGCAGTGTAGCATAATTGAATGGCTGTTAACAAAAAATAGAAAACGAAAATTGTGGAAGGAAAGGAAGTGATTATATACGTGGTTAATAGCTGACTGCCTTTTGCTAATAAGACGTTTTATTACCGTATGAGGATTGAAGAAAACTTTGAAATTCTTGAATAATTGACACTGATTAGAAAACCTGCAATAATCATCATGACTAATAAGATTGGATTATCACACTTCTTACATACTCAGATTTATTAATAAAGTTGTTATGTTTTAAACCGAGTTCAGAAGAAGAGGAGGATATCAATTCGAATAAATTTTGTATGAACATGTGTTATGCGATATCTTTGCCACTTGAGAACCGATTTTGATGATTCTTTTTGATAATTGACGACCTCCGTGGTAGCATAGTGGTCACCATGCTAGCCCGCCATCCACAGGCTCTGGGTTCCATCCCCGGTCAGGGCAAGTTGGAAAAATGGCCTTTTGCAAATTGTCCTGGGTCTTGGGTGTTTTGGGGGGCACTGGGCAAAGTAATTTATAATATATATTTGTTATAAAATATAGTATTGTTGAGTTAATAATCTCATAACACAAGTCTCGAACTTACTTTGGGGCTAGCTCAATCAGTGCAATTTGTTCCTATATATTTATTTATTTGAAAGCCTCTACCAAATTGGTCCCATATTCATTTGGTAAAGATATAATGAAAAACTTTGAAGACATGGCTTTGAAAATTCTGAAAGAAATAAAAGTAGCTTGTTATAGCTTTGAAGATTTAAATTATATGGTCCTTACTACTTCGATGTTTTGGGAGACTTGCGTGTGAATACATTCAAAACATAAAGCAACTTCCGAAAAGTTGAAATTATGTCTAGTTGCGACCAAAAAGTCTAGGTCTATGCGATTAAGTAGTGTTAGTATGTATTTTTTGTTTTCGCATATGAGCTTGAAGGGATTCAAGTAAAATGATAAGATATTTTAATGACACGACGTAACTTTATTTAGACACAGCAGAGTACAACTTTCAATGTTAGCCGGGCTCACAGTACTACCACAGAGTATACAAAAAGTTGCCATACTATCAAAAGTATTATATTGGGTTTCTACCAACACCCCCCCTCAATATAATACTTAACTTACCTATGCCTAGTACATACATAAGCTTATATAAAACAAAAGAAATAAACTTAGTCGTCATACATACCACACATATGTATAAACTTACATAGCAAATTTTTATTAAGAGCTTTTGTAAACATATCGGCTATTTGTTCTTCTGTTTTTACATATTTTAAAATTAGTTTACCCTTTTTAATTAACTCTTATATAAAATGAAATCTTATATCTATATGTTTTAATCTTTTAACACAATCAGTATTAGCAACCATTATGGCACTCTGATTGTCACTAAACATTGTTACAGGACAAACATTGCCGATATTAAAATCATTTAATAGATTTATAAGCCAGCAAGCCTCAGTCGCAGCCATACTGATTGCCACATACTCGGACTCTGTAGAAGACAGACTAACACTAGCTTGCTTTTTTGAGCACCATGAAACTAAACAATTAGCAAACTTAAAACAATAGCCAGTAGTGGATTTTCTGTCTTTTAAATCTCCCCCCCCAGTTAGCATCACAATATCCCATCAGCAAATCATTATTACACTTGTATAAAAGACAGTAGTTAATAGTGTGTTTAATATATCTCGGAACCCTTTTTAGAGCTATCAACAACATTTTATTTGCTTTATTTTGGTATCTGCTTAAAATAGATACAATTATACAAATGTCAGGCCTTGTCCCCAGCGCTGCGTAGGACAAGCAACCTATTATTTTTCTACACTTATTCTCAATATATTTGTCAATAACTGCGGAATCACCATTATCTTCTAATATTTATGATTAAAATTAAGGTCCATAGGGGTAGACATTTCTTTACAGTTCTGCATTTCAAATTTTAGTAAAGTAGTTTCAAGATATTCTTTTTGACTTAATTTTGTGACTCTATTTTGTAAATCCTGCCTTACCCTTATGCCTAAAAAGTTTGACACGAATCCCAAATCTTTCATTTTAAATTCTTTGTTTAACAATTATTTTAACTCGGTTATTTCAGTTTTATTATTACCAAAAATCAATAAATCGTCTACATATAATAACACAAATGTTTTAGAACTACTATTTTGTTTTGTATACAGACAAGTATCACTTTGGAATCTTACAAAGCCTGGTAATATTATTACTGAGTTAAATTTATCGTTCCAATATTTTGGTGACTTTTTTAAACCATACAATGATTTATTTAATTTAACAATACTTTTATTTCCACTAAAGGCACCCTTTGGTAATTCTAAATAAACTATTTCATCTATATTGCCATACAAAAAAACCCCTGTCACATCCATCAGGTAAATGGGTAAATTTAACTTAGTAGCAATTGACACAAATAACCTAAAAGTTGACAAATTTGCCACTGGAGCATAAATTTCATATGAATTTAACATATCTCTTTGTTCAAAGCCACTAGCCACTAATCTAGCTTTATATTGAATGCTACCATTAGAATTTTTAATTTTGAACACCCATTTACTACTTACAGTTGTTGCACTCGCAGGTTTTTCACAAAACTCCCAGGTATTGTTCTCATTCAGGGTTTCCAGTTCTCTCTGTATGGCTTCTTGCCACTTTTTGGCATCTTGTCGTTGCATAGCCTCCCGATACGTTTTAGACTCATTTTCTCCAGTTTTCACATAATGACAAGTATAGGGTGAGGTCTGCTTCCTAATGCGGGTACTTCTGGGAGCTGGTGTTACATCTAAGTTTCCATCTTCTTCATTGTAGCTCTCATCGTCGAAACATGGTACATACGTACTTCCATCGCTCTCTGCAGATACATCTAAACTTTCCTCAGACTGCCAGGAGTGTTCACTTCTCAACTGATAATTGCCTTAATCGGATGCTTTATCTCTTTCTTCAACCTTGTCATCACTCAATGCTTCATCCCGGCCAGCCTTCTCAGGTATAATTGTATCACTTTCCAGGAGTACTAACTGTTCCGTCTTTTCTGTGTCCTGTTCCAGAAAAACTATATCCCTTTTTATGCTCACACAATTTTTCTGAGGGAAGAATATTCTGTAGCCCTTGACTTCTTCTCCATAGCCAACCATCAATCCTTTTTCACCTTTTGGGTCCCACTTTCTCCTCTTTTCTTTTGGGATATGTACATAAACAGGCGTACCAAATATTTTCAATCCATTTATATCAAAATGTTTGTTAGTCCATGTCTCGAACGGTGTCTTTCCAGGCTCATTGCTTTTACTTGTCCTGTTTAATACATATGCTGCGGTTTGAACAGCCTTAGCCCATAGCTTCTTTGGTAAAGCTTTAGCACACAACATTGTTCGCGCTGCCTCAACTAAGGTTCGATTTTCACGTTCCGATTTTCCAATTTGTTCCGGGGTGAATGGAACCGTGGTCTGGTGTATAATGCCACGCCTTGAGGAAAGGTCTCGCACTTCCTTATTTATAAATTCCGTTCCATTGTCACTCCGGAAGTAGCGTATTTTATTGTTGGTAGTATTTTCAGCTTTATTAATGAAGTTTTCAATGCACGCCTTCACTTCATCCTTTCCTTTGACAAAATACACTGATCTATAATTAGAATAGTCGTCTTTCATGATCACGAAGTATCGCGAACCTCCAACAGACGGCACCTCCATAGGCCCGCATGTGTCAGCATGTATAAGTTCACAAGGCCTAGTTGTTTTTGTTTCACTAGTACTGAACGGCAAACGACTTATCTTGCCCTGCAAGCAGCTCTCACACTTTATTTCGGTATCATCTCTCACTGGAATGTTGTTGTTTTTAAGGACATGTTTCACGTGTTGTAAGTTTTGGTGAGCTAGTCTCTCGTGCCACCCTTTAAGATTTGGTTGTACGCAAGTCATATTTGCTTCTCCGCATTTATATCGTACGTGTAAAAAGTACATTTCGTCATTACGAAACGCCACTGCACACACTTTGTTATTTTTGTAGAATTTACACACATTGTCGTTAGCTATCATGACATAACCTCTATCTGTCACGCAATTGACAGAAAGTGAGAAAGCAAGTTTGATTTTAGTTCTGAAAGGCTACCACCAACACTTATAAAACTATTCAGAAACAAGGCAGTTTTTAAGCAGGTCAAAAGCAGGACAACTTTAAATCGTACCATTACGTTCATAATGCTGAACGTTTTTAGAATGGTTATTCCTGAATGGTGAACTGTTTGTTGACTCTGGCAAAAAAATTATTATTTTTACCGAAAATTATTATTTTTACCGGTTTTTTTACTTACGTTTAACAAAATTATTTCTATCATATTTCATTTAAATATCTAAAAGTTAGTGTTATTTACTTTGTTTTCATTTGATTATGTACATAAATTTAATTTGAAATTGACCATTAAAGATGGCTAAAATTTTAATGAGTGCGAAAAAATTGTGAGTAAAAGTTTTGAACGGATGTCTGCGTCTGGTTTTCGAAATTATAAATAAATCGTAAATTCGTGAAAACATAAATGTTTTATGTTTTTAATGCTGGAAGCCGAGCAACCACCTGACAAAATATATCCATCACTTCATATTATAGTGCTTTTTCGAATTGCCGTGATAAATCGTTATTATACGATGGTAACGACTAGTGTTTGGAAGTTAATTTTATTGTGGGCTTCATTGTACAAAAGCACAGTGTCTTGTCATAAATGTATTTTATCAATAACCATGTCGTAAGTAACATTTTAACTACATACCTATTCAAAGTTTATATTTATATAATTATGTGTTCAAACTTGCAGCTTCTTCACTAAGTGCTATTATAAATAACATAAATATATACAGACAAAGTAAGTTCGAGACTAACTCAACGAGATAAAGGCTAGGTTTTAGTAAGTACGCAGTGATTGTAGTGCACAAAGAATTTTATTACAAAGTATGGGTATGTATTTGATATTCGTAGATTGCGACATGTGAAATTTTTCTAGCTATCACGGTTCCTAAGATATAGCCTGGTGACAAACGGACGGACGGACAGCGAAGTCTTAGTAATAGGGTCCCGACGGGACGTACCCAAAAGGTAAAAACGGGACCGTCTGTTTTTACCCTTTGGGTACAGAACCCTAAAAAGTAAGAAAAGGGGAAAAGGAAAGGGGCCCAGAGAATGGCACTGCCTAGGGGCCCCTGATAGGGTTAATCCGGCCCTGTTTAAGTATCTGCTGTTTAGACGCCAACTTTCTTATCTTTTCCTAAAGGTTGACAGGGAAAGAATGCTTTAGCATTAAGTCCGCCTATTGTAGCTTTTGGCTGAATAAAGTTTTAAAATAAATAATTAAAACAAGACTCGACAAAAGAAGAATATACATATAGTAAAATGTACGATCTATAATGACCTATCTAATAACTAAGTAGAAGTGGATACCTAATCTAAGTAAAAAAACAACAGTTCATGTCGTCTACCAAAGTTTTAAGTATTTAACTATCTTTTACAAGTTCTACAAATCTACATAAATTACATTAAATAAATAAATATTCGTGGATATGATAAAAAATTACCTTTTCATATTAAGTCCACTGTCCATGACTCCTCCATTTTCCCATTAACACAAGAGTCCATAAAGTTAACAGTCTTTTAGTAAAAATTGAGCTAAGTAACATTTCTTCACATTTACAAAGACAGTAAAGTTGTATAGATAAACAGACAACACTTTTTACATATAACAGTGTAGAAACAAGACAACGTTTAATATTCAACTTTAAAGATTATTTAGTCATGTCATCATAAGCACTGTACTAATTTGAGCGCCTGTTGAATTCGTAAAAGCAACAAGCCGCGGCAACGTAATTTATTGACGCTTTAAATTCACAGGCGCTAATCGTGAAACTGAGCGTTAAGGTATAGTTTTTTGAGATTTTTGACGCGTTGGTCAGTCATAATTTGCATCGTATTGTTATTTTTTGGTTGTTGGAAGGTTTGAGATGTTGTGACGAGAAGGGCGGCCGTTCGACTGCCGGGCCAGCACCTGTAGCTGGATCGACCGTTGCGCGCGTGCGTGCCCTTGATGACGTACGAAATTAACCACAGACCTACGACAATGTTGTTAATTCATCAGGCATTTTGTGATATTGCTAGCAGTTGCAGTAAGCCGGTCTGGCTGGGTATGAATTTCTAGAAAAAACTACACGACGTATAGTTATATGGTACCTAATGAATTTTGATATGTATTTTGCTTATAGAGATATAAAACTGAACGCTATATATTTACGTATTTGAAATATGTTATGAAAAAAAATATATATTGTTGACATATATAGGTTTTAAATATTAAGGTACTGTATACTTAATAATATAATTACATTAATACAACTGCAAAAGAAGAGGTCAAACAGTCAGCGTGTTTCCATAAATCCCATACCTAATTACAAAGTTCCTTGACAGAATACTTTGTTACCTATCTGTTGAATAGAATAGTATATGATACCGTCTTTCGAAGGCACGTTAAGTTAAGGCGCATTACATTTGGCATTATTGCCAGATTACGATCAAGCCTTCTTACACGACTTGTAAAATGTTACATACCCATAGCATAGCCTATACAGCAAATTAGTCAATAACTCATTAAGCTATGAAGATTTTACAAGTTTAAGCTATAAATCTATAATCAAATAAAACCACAGAATTATAATAAAGCCATTAATGTATGTATGTGAATAAAACCTTGGCAAATAAGTTGGTAGGTATTAAGGCCCCGCTCTCGCACATTTGTAACTCTGCACTGTTCAGTGAGGCGCACTTTCCGCAGCTAAACTACACACGACACGGCACATCTTCGTTCCACGCTGCCTCTTAATTTGACATGTTATTTTATATGTAGGATTTTCCACCGTACACATTTTTTTATTACTAAGACTTTGCTGTCCGTCCGTCCGTCTGTCTACCTGTCACCAGGCTGTTTCTCATGAAACGTGATAGCTACACAGCTGAAACTTTCACAGATGATTAAAATGATGTATTTCTGTTGCCGCTATAACAACAAATACTAAAATCAAAATAAAATATATATTTAAAAGGGGCTCGCAATTTCCCATACAACAAACTTGATTTTTACGGTTCCGTACCTTGAAAGGAAAAAACGGAACCCTTAAAGGATCACTTTGTTGTCCGTCCGTCTGTCTGTCTGTCAAGATCCTTTTTGTCAGGAAGGCGTGGAGGTATCAAGCTAGAATTCATATCAAATACCCAGGTGTACTGTCCCTTGGAGCTGAGAAAAAATCGAACTTCTAAGCAAACGCAATGAAAAGATTTACTTTTGATTGCGTTTGCTAAGAAGTTTGATGTCGCAAATTTCCGCAAATTTTCGATACTCGCATGGGAATCAAAATCTACAATAAACGTACATACGTGTGTGCAATGGAGTTTCCTTGACTCTACCACGTTCCTACAAGATCCCTTAAGATCCCATCAAGATATTGTAAGGTACTTCCCGTGAACTCAAAATCTTGAAATTTGGTACGAAGCAACGTCTTGAAAAAATAGCGTAAACTGTAAATTTTTTGTAACATCATATTGATAAAAATATTTTTAATAATTTTAAACTTACTACACCTACAGGTTTGTATGGAACCCTCTGTGCGGGAATCCGACTCACACTTTTGACAGCACCAGCGGGTTGATTTTTTTAAATGCTTATGTTAATACTTAATTAACTTTTTTGGAATAGGTAGGTACCTAATAAAAAAGAAGACTAAATACCTACCTACCTGTAAGTTAATAGCACAATAAAGTTCAAATGTCACTAGATACTGTAAGTAAATATACTATTACTTGAATCTCAATAGTCAGCGGCGATACTTTTACTCTTAGTTTCTTCATCCCTTGACTATTGAACTCTCTTTCAGGGATATTTTGAGCTCTTAGGGCTTGGAATATTATGGTCCTCGGCACGCGATCGAAGGCCTTTTCAAGATCTATGTACACAATCCACAGATTTTGTTTTTCGCGAGCTTTTTTCATGTCCAGTCTGATTGCGTGGATCGCGCTTGTTGTTCGCTTCTCAGGAGCAAAACCGAACAAATTTTCTGGTTTTGAAGGCGTTCACTTAGGACTCCTTACCAGATTTTGAGGGTACTTCTGCGAAGTTTGGGCAGTGAGTTTTGTACCTCGATAATTTGCACCAAAATAATTGTTATATGTAGTACATTGGCAGAAATAAAGGCTTTTTTTTTTATTAATAAGTATCTAGAGACCTAGTATAAATATAATGTAAATGATTCATTTAAATATTTATTTATAAACACTTCAAATATTTTCCATCCTTCCTGTGATCGTTAAATATAAATACAATTAAACAATTAAATTAGTAAATAGGTACATACCTATTATGAATAATTATGCAATGTAATGTGTTTCCTTGCGTTTATTAGAGGAAAAGGTCGTTTTAATAATGCTCGACGGTCATTCGTCAAATAATGTTCATTCCTATTAAATAATTTTAATTTGTTAAGTGTAGTGTTATATAATTTACATATTATTTTATAGTCATTGCGATGTTTGATAGTCTTGATGATCATGAAGATCAATCATCTAACGCAACTGAAACTGAAGAAAATACATTGTTAAGGAAACAGAAGAATGCGGAGTTATTTACAAAAACAATAAATTTATATTACAAGTGCCTGCACACGTGCCAATGGTACAAAAGGTAATTAATATACTTACGGTATTTGACGCAATTTTTGGAACAAAGTTCCTTTTCGGGCGATACGGACTTGGCAGATGGGAAGGGGCTAGGCGAAAAAAAGTGTAAGATTTTTCCGTCACTTTTTTCCACTGAAATTAAAAAAAAAGTTTTGCAAACCATACTGTGTCCTATACCAAATCAAAGTGTTTGTGATGAGGATTTCAAATATATTTTTGTTATTATTTTAAAATAAATAGTTTTGATTTTATTTACGAAAAAAGACGAAAATTGACTATTACCCCCCCCCCCCCCCCCCCCACCCCGAGCTCCGAAACTACTGAGCCTAAAATTTTGAAAAAAAAATAGATGTTTATTGCTTGTAGATTACAGGAAAAATAATATAACATCTATCAAGTGAAAATAAAGTAGTAAACTCAATATAATGCGTTCACTTATTTTGACGGCCTCCGTGGCGTAGTGGTGCATGCTAGTCACTCAGAGGTCCCGGGTTCGATCACCGGTCAGGGCAAGTTGAAAAATAGCCTTTTCCAAATTGTCCTGGGTCTTGGATTTTTATCTAAATATGTATTTGTTATAAAATATAGTATCGTTGAGTTAGTATCCTACAACACTAGTCTCGAACTTACTTTGGGGCTAGTTCAATCAGTGTAAATTGCCCCTATATAAAAAAATATAAAAAAAAAACTTATGGAAAATCTTTGGAATTGTACGAAACCCTCTCCACGCGAGTTCAACTCGCACTTGCCCTGTTATTTTTTCAACCGAGTATTCCACGACACTCACGCTTTATTTTATTCATGTCACAAATAAACATTCTCCTAAAAAAACAAAGTTTACTCATATTCATAAAAAATACAACCGTTCGCTAAACCTATTTTAGCTAAAACATGTTTTGTCCCTTTTCATCTTCTCAATATTTGACAATGAAAGAACGAGACAAAACATATTTTAACTAAAATAGGTTTAGCAAACGTAATTTTTTATGAATTTGGTGGTTACCCTATAGCCCTGTGCCCCTGTCATTATCGACAGAAAAAAGGAAAACATTGCAAATGCGCATGTATATCTACAATTTTTATATATACAACGTGGAAAGGCATACCGGTAATAAATCAAACCACGGGCTGTACTAGATCACTATAGTACAATATTTATATTAAAATAACAGTCAAAAAGCAGAAAAAAACCGACATTCCCCTACAAATTGCCCAAGCGGTTGCACACTTTTGTTTAGAAACGCCAATTTTTTCTTTTTGACTGTTATTTTTATTCCATTATACTATAGTGATCTTTGTCTAGCACGTGGTTCAATTTATTATGGGTATCTCCCTTCCACGTTGTATTGTTAGCTCTCATGCATGAGAGAAATTTAAACCAAAAATTGCAATCATAAAAACCTCGTGCTGCTAATATAGTGCTCAAGAAACTGCGAAATTTTGGCTCTGGCTTCAGTTTTTTAGTCTTTGGACAGAGGAACAGCGGGAAAGGGTCGGCCTCGGCGAACATTCTGCGACCAGATTGCAGTCGTTCTGAAAAAAGGAGAGGTATAAAGCACCCGTAATCGAAGGGCATGTATGAAGAGATTGATGAGTGTAGATGAGGCGAAAGAGATTTGTCAGGATCGTAGTAAGTGGAGGTCCATAGTTTCTGCCTACCCCTGTGGGAAATAGGCGTGATATTATGTATGTATGAACTACCATAAGGACGTATTTCAGGTATATTTGTTTAATAAGTACTTTTGTAAAGCAAACTAAATTTACTACAATTTAAGCCCAACATGAGCTCTCTAGTAGGTAGTTACGGAGATAAAGCTAGTCAAAAATTTTAGTTAGGATTGTTTGTCCAGCAAGACATTCAACTCAACGGGACTAAACTAAACGAATGGTCCTAGCGTAGCTAAAATTAGAGAAAAGCCATGAGAGAATAATTTATAGAGAATGGAATTAGCTTCAATTGAATTCAAAAGTGCAGCCTCTAAGACAAAAGTACCTACTTATAGAACAAATATGCCTGAAAAATGCATCCTAGGTAATTTTAAAAAGAATTAAACAAGAGACAGAACTTAGCCGTTTTTTGAGCATCATGAATCATGATTCATGGTAGCAGGTAGAACAGCACAAAGTGTTCGGGTTGCAATTTTTGGTATTTTTTACATGTTCTCAGAAAGGCTACCACCAACACTTATAAAACCATTCAGAAACAAGGCAGTTTTTAAGCAGGTCAAAAGCAGGACAACTTTAAATCGTACCATTACGTTCATAATGCTGAACGTTTTTTGAATGGTTATTCCTGAATGGTGAACTGTTTGTTGTCTCTGGCTTGTTTTGGTGATGATACTGCGAAGACGTTCAAATCCTTGACAAAAAAATATTATTTTCACCGGTTTTTTTACTTACGTTTAACAAAATTATTTCTATCATATTTCATTTAAATATCTAAAAGTTAGTGTTATTTACTTTGTTTTCATTTGATTATGTACATAAATTTAATTTGAAAATGACCATTAAAGATGGCTAAAATTTTAATGAGTGCGAAAAAATTGTGAGTAAAAGTTTTGAACGGATGTCTGCGTCTGGTTTTCGAAATTATAAATAAATCGTAAATTCGTAAAAACATAAATGTTTTATGTTTTTAATGCTGGAAGCCGAGCAACCACCTGACAAAATATATCCATCACTTCATATTATAGTGCTTTTTCGAATTGCCGTGATAAATCGTTATTATACGATGGTAACGACTAGTGTTTGGAAGTTAATTTTATTGTGGGCTTCATCGTACAAAAGCACAGTGTCTTGTCATAAATATATTTTATCAATAACCATGTCGTAAGTAACATTTTAACTACATACCTATTCAAAGTTTATATTTAGATAATTATGTGTTCAAACTTGCAGCTTCTTCACTAAGTGCTATTATAAATAACATAAATATATACAGACAAAGTAAGTTCGAGACTAACTCAACTAGATAAGATTGTAGTGCACAAAGAATTTTATTACAAAGTATGGGTATGTATTTGATATTCATAGATTGCGACATGAATCTAAACTATTTTTTTTTTCAGATATTCTGGTGAAAAAGCGAACCAGCCTAGCAACAGATCTAGCCTTGTAAAATGCTTGGAACTCAACATTCTGCCATTCCACTGGTTCAATCACAGGTTCCAAAGGAGGCTGTAATCCTCTGGCTCTCTCAGTCTTGTTTGTATTTAATAATAGGCTCCAGTGAATCCTGTCTTGTATTTTTTAATTGATGTCATCATGGTACTTCTCAGAGAGTAACCAAAGAATCCTGTAAGACAAAATGTATAAATGTATGTAGTTGTAATTTTAATAAATAACTTATACTTAAGAATGTGTTGTTATTTGTTTTCGTGTGTGAATAAATATTTTACAAGAATTAGCATTGTTATTACTTACAAAAAAATATGTTACGTATGTTGGAATAACTTACTATTTTTGTTGTACTAAAATAATGAAGTAATATATCTTACTTTGTTTTTGAAATCCAAATTTCCAATAAAAGGTATTAAGTAGGATTAATTAAGGTCCCATGGTAGCGTTACTTCAATTATCTACTAACTGTTTTGTAAAAATCTAAAGTAAAGAAAAAACATATTCACATTCACAAGAAAACCAACTAAAATCCTCTATACAAGTTACTGGAAAGTAACTTTTTAAGGATCGCTTTATTTGACACTTGAGACGCGCAATAATCGTTTTCGTGCTGTCAAATAGACGTGATGGTAGGAATAGTCCATACAAAAAAAGGTGAATGGTTTTGTGACGTCAACCAAAACAATCCTGTTTAAGGCCTGCTATAAAGGTGTCATGGTTGCATTAAACAATACAGTTCAGTTTAAGTGCTGCTATAAGAGATGACGGTAGGCCTGCTGTTTAAGGCCTGCTAGAAAGGTGTCATGGTTGCATTGAACAATACAGTTCAGTTTAAGTGCTGCTATAAGAGATGACGGTAGGCCTGCTGGGCTCTGGCACGTAGAGCACATTGTCTATGGTTGTGTCTAACATTACAGACCATTAAATACTTGCAGCGCCACCTTGCCACGACCTTCGGCATTAATCGCATTCCCATTACCGACAATAACTGACTTATCGGACAATGGGAAATATGTTGAGAAAAGTTCGCGATCCCGGCACATATGTTGACTTGCGGCCGTATCCACTATCCACTGCGATTTTTGGAAATGTCCACTTGTCTCCACGATTTCGAACGCGTTACCAGTGCCACTGTTACATTCTTTGTCCTTATTTTTCTTGAATCAACACTCTTTTTTTAAATGTCCCGCCTTTTTGCAGTAAAAACACCTTTTCCCACGTCTATCTTCACTGTTCGAGTTGTTATTACGCATATTGCAGTCACTCTGGAAATGTCAAAGTTTATTACACTTATAGCGCTTAACCTTTTTCTTCACAACGAAAGCCGCCGATAGCTGGGAAACTTCTTCTTTGCCTTTCAATTGCTCCTCTTCTATTAGTAATCTTGCAACGAGATTGTCATAACTTTGTTTGTCGTCCGGAGCGGATTCTCAAGCGGAGACGAAATGCTTGTAATCCTCTGGGAGTGACATCAATACTTTTGTTATGACAAATTTTTCTAAAATATTTTCTCCCATCTGCTTTAGCTGATTTCTCAGTTCTTCGATTTTAGATAGGAATGTGGACATTCCGTACCTTCTTCATATTTATATTGAAAGAATCGTTGTTGAACGATATGCACGCTCGTTTCCGATGTTTGCTCGTAAACACTAGAAAGTTTCTTCCACATTTCTGCAGATGTAGTACAGGTTAAAATATGCATCATTGCACTTTCTGACATTCTTGTCACAAGCCATGTCTGAGCTTTTGCGTCTCGCTTTTCCCATTTTTCTTTTTCAGCCTGTGTCTCTGGCTTCACACTGGTTCCTTGTACCACACTTAGTAAATCTTGACTTCGTAGCAAAATGATGGATTGGAATTTCCAAACATTCCAATTTGATGCACCTTCTAATTTAATGTATGAAGCGAGCGTCTTGTTCTCTTCCATCGTGTTAATTTCCTTCCTGTTCGTCCCGTCCTTGCAACAACAGGTATTTCTTCCCGTAGGCCGCCGGTTTCCTAACCTCAAAACACTGTACAGCACGTGCAGCCGCGACAAAGCCAACAGTATTTTCCTTGACGAAGCGGTGTTTGATCTTATTGTTTTACCTCAATTACAGGATTATGTGTCTGGGCCCATAACCTGAAGGGATTCAAGTAAAATGATAAGATATTTTAATGACACGACGTAACTTTATTTAGACACAGCAGAGTACAACTTTTAGTGTTAGCCGGGCTCACAGTACTACCACAGAGTATACAGAAAGTTGCCATACTATCAAAAGTATTATATTGGATTTCTACCAATAGAGCTAGTTAGAAAACCGTGTCGATTTACTGGTATAGGGGCCGGAACTCACTTTTCTATAAATTTTTAAGGCAGATTTTTCTCTGGCACCTATGAGTATTTCAAAATGTTCAGTAAGCAGCCAGACCGATCGAACTTGCCAAACATCTTGCCAGACGCATATTCTGTCAAACACGTGCTCAAATAATGTCTGGCTAAAATTACTCCAGAAAACGCGGCCACCGGCCACTTTCCAGTAGTTTTCATATATTTTGTATGGACTCGCCGCACACGGTGACGCTGGTGGCGGGTAGGAAAGTGGCCGGTGGCCGCGTTTTGTCGTGGCCTATTTGCCATATAATGTACCATGTTTTTAAGCAAATAAAGATCTTATCTTATCTTATCTTTGCGTCGAGTCTAGGGAGTATAGGGAGGTTTAAAAACTTGTAATCATGTCCGATCTCCAGTAAATACTTTTTACTGTTCCATATGATATTTTTTAACTTTCATTGGTAGTCTATTAGTTAAAAATAAAACCGATACAAAAATTTGTGAAGTGTTCCTTTGCGTTTTTTAGTTTAAAAAAAAAAAAACCAATAAGACACAAATCTCATAAAAAAATAAAATTACTAAAAACTTTAATGAACTTTGTTCTTAACTGTTTGAAACGTAACATTTGACTAAACGACGAAATAATATTTTGCTTTGTATGTAGTTACTTATATTTTTTTATCCTACGGCAAAATGCCGTTGCCAGAACCGATTTCGAAGCCGTTTTTTTATGAAAGCAAGTTTCCTTGAGGTGGTTCTTGGCTATATGTTTTGAAAATTGGTTCAGTCGTTCAAAAGTTATTGGGGGGTGAACGATTGAAAGTGAAGTTTTTTTAGTGTGCCTGACAAGTAAACTAGTTCAGTGAGTAATGTAACAGTTTGTAGGATAGGTACAATATGTAATGTAATGAATACATACGTAAGTAGATTTTTCGGCAGTGGTCAACGGGCGTGATTTCTAAGTATGATATAAGCTAACGACCAAAATACCGCTCACACAGTTATCTGACCTCGCTCGGCAGCCTTCGCCTTTGTCGCGTGGGTAATTATAAACGGAAACGTTATTTGCACAGTACAAGTATAAAGTAAACGTTCGCTAAACAATACGCCAGGCCCCATTGGCTGCTGGCGCTAATGGCTCAATGTCCCTACTGAACTGCTTCATATCTTTTGCAATTAATGAGGTATGTTATGGTCGAAATGATTAATTGGACAGTATAATAAATGTCCGCTTAGTGTGAAAAGCTCAAAATGAGGGGACAGTGTGATAAAAACTTTTTAAATTATCAAATTGTCCGGGCATTATCATTATATTATCACCTAAACATACATAAATAATATCACGCCTATTTCCCACAGGGGTAGGCAGAGACTTTCGACCTCCACTTGCTACGATCCTGACGAACCCTTTCGCTTCATCTACACTCATCAATCTCTTTATACATGCCTTTCGGTTACGGGTACTTTGTACCTCTCCTTTTATCACCTATGGGGCAGAATGACTTAACACAGAATCACATATTACGTCCGTCTATATGAATTCGCTTTCAATTTCAATGAAAATTCCAAAGTCTAGTGTTGCCGCTCCAATAGAAACTCACTTACCACTATCGATAGAATGTTGCCGAGAGTCGCGTCGTTAATGAGCCGACGCATTGACGAAACATTTTATTCGGGGACTGTCACTGACTGTCGCTGCGACAGAATGTCTACGACATCGACTGTTGCTGTCTCTCGGTGATAGTCCATGACATCGATGCCGATACTATTAAAATATAATAATGAATAAAAGTAACGATCGATCGTTTTAAAACTATCGATACTATCGATATTCCCCTTCCCCTTCTCCTTCTTATTCCCTTTCCCCAATTTTGAAAAATCCTGAGACACGTACTTATTCATTTACCGCCGGAATACTTTTAAGAAGTTTGTAATAAAATGGTCAAACTAATCCTGTTTGTCCATACAAACTTTGGACCCCCGTTTCACCCCTTTAGGGGATGAATTTTGAAAAATCCTTTCTTAGTGTTCCCCTAGACCTCATAAGGAACATATGTGCCAAATTTTGATTCTTTAGGCCCAGCGGTTTGGGCTGTGCGTTGATATGTCAGTCAGTCAGTCATTCAGTTTCTTTATATATGTTTATGTATATATATATATATATATATATATATATATATATATATATATATATATATATATATATAACTTTGCCCAGAATTAGATTAACATTAAGCACAATGCACGTTCATTATGAAAATTGCCCCGATTTATCACTTCGTCTATAACATATACTCATTATATACTTTTACTACTCATTACTCTTCTCATCCATGGTTGTTCAATTTTATCTATTTGCTTATTACTTAGTGCAATACATAAAGTTCAGGTTTGTTTATGTGTGTGCGTAGTCTGTGTGTATGTGTCGTCATAAAAGAAATTAAGCAAGCGGGGTCGGTTCCTTATTAAAATTAAAGAATGGCTGCCTACCTTCTTCTAGCTAACTGAAAATATTGTTTCTGCTTTTGTCCAGCAGTGGACTTCTTGCGGCTGAAGTGATGATGATAAGATTGTTGTGGTGTGTGTATTGGACTCGCTGATGTAATTTTTTAAACCTGATGACAGTATTTTTTCTAAAATTGTTCCACTTTTCACCGCTACATATCTAGAGGAGTTTGTTGCCATTCCTTTATGAAGCTCTCAAGCTGTATATAACATTTATAACTCTATCACTAAAAATGTCTTATGTTTCATACCCCGTACATTTTAGAACACGTCTGCATAATAATGATTTCATATCCCAGAAAAAAATAGTAATGCGCGCAATAATTCGATATGCGAATTATTGCGCGCATTACAAAATCTTTATGTAAAGAAAAGGTAAAGTATGTAAGAAGACGAGTCTATCTCTTCTATATAATCTTTCATAAGAATAAAACTTGGCTAACAGTTCGTTTTCTCTTGTTACAGAGACCATGCATATAGACACCTTACCGCTCGTGGTTTGGACGCTCTTAGTCACAACGACACATGTAAGTTTACTCGTACCTACTTATAATAAAACCATAAGCGTAGCCAGCCATGGGCTCAGGGTGGGGCAGCAATCTGAAATTATATGTAACTAGCAAACTACACGGTCCGCCGCTTACCCCAGTTAATTTTTACATACAAAATGTCGAGTGCGAACTTTCTTACGAATATGAAGTATTGTAGTAAGTGGTTCGGTAACTTAAAGGTCTGAGCCAGGGTGGGGCAAGCGCCCCATCGTGCCCCACCGTGGCTACGCCCATGAATAAAACTATAAGTAGTACATCATAATCTCGGTTCGATTTCTGGCTGTCGTTTTCTTGTTTTATTTGTATAAACAGATAGATGATATCAGCATAGCAGTATTTTCAAATGTATTCATATTTAATAAGTTTATATTAACGGATGTTACGATATATGTTACTTTATTGATTAGTATATATTTACGTTAATTAGTATATACTTAAGTTGAATCTCCTTAATCGTCTAACAAAGAGTGCGGAGAGGCAAAAACTTTCCGGCTTATTTTAAGCTTTCCTTAGCTACTTATCAACATTTCATCGGATCAAAAGAATGGGTTGCGGATGAAATGTTGACCAGATAAATAAAAATGTAAATTATATAAATATGAGTATATCTAAGAAAGTTTGATCAGCATTCAGCATGTACAAAAACGTTGCAGATTGCACATGAATCTCTTTCTTTTCTTTCACAGGTAGCGACACAAAACCAATATGGAATAGGTTTAGGAATAAAACGAGAAGTATTTTTCTTAAATTTAGAAGACGGCTATTTTGGCTGTCAAGTAAACGAATCAACAACAATATTACAGTTATACGAATTATCTAAATTATGCGACGGTGTGCCTGATTGTTATAAGGCATCCGACGAGCTCAAGTCTGAGTTAAAATGCACAGGTAAGTTTTCAATAAGAAAATATTACTACATTTACCTTTACTTCTTTATTTCTTCAGGTGAAGATAATATTTAATTAAGGAAATAAAACGTTTATCATTCTAAGTTTTTTAAATTATATCTGTCGTAGTATTATATTATTTAATTTAAACATAATATCGAACTTTTTATCGTAATCATGTTATTATTTTAGATGATTGTACCAAAGAAGATGGCGCACAATGTATAAACGGTGCTTGTCTGAACGGTGTGTGCCATTGCGACGATGGTTTCGGCGGCTGCAACTGCCAGGAACTTGGTTAGTTTACTGTAACTCGACTGTGTAAATACATTCTTGCGCATATACACTGGATATACCGTTACATTACTATTGACTTAACGTTTTAACTTTCAGACGTCAACGAATGTAAAGACAGACCATGCGATGTGTTTGCTCATTGTACAAATACCGTGGGGAGCTTTCAATGCTCATGCTTCCCTGGCTATGAAGGCGATGGTTTCACGTGCAGAGGTACATTATATATATATATATATGTATACATATATATATTAAAAACATCAAGTTATAAAATTTCTTCATATTGGTTTCCATGAAATGAATAAAATCTGTTGATGAATGACTCAGATTATGCTCTTATTTAAAATTTTCATTATAGTTATTTTGTGAGTATTTTCCCCCTTAGATATAAATGAGTGCGAGGACCCAGCTGTAGCATCACGATGCGTCGAAAACGCGGAATGTTGTAATTTGCCCGCACATTTTATTTGCAAATGTAACCGAGGCTTTGAAGGCGACGGAGAAGAAGAGTGTAGAGGTAAATATTCCGTTGCATTATTTTTCATAAGATCCAAGTATATCTTAGTGCGTCTGGATTTGTGTAAAAATATTTTTGACTGTTATAGACATCGACGAATGTCGACGACCTGGAGCGTGTGGTGTTAACGCCGTCTGTCAAAACTATCCAGGAAATTATACGTGTGCATGCGAAGTCGGTTATACCGGAAATGGGTTCGATGGCGTAAGTGAAAAGTTATATCTTATTTGATACGACTGATACATTTAACGATATCATATATTATGCATACAGGGTGACTTTCCAACCACGAGCCAAAATTTTGGAGCTAGATCTGTCCAAGATACTGATCTACTTGCCATAAAAACAATTAACGAAAAACGAAAAAATCGGCTTCCTATACAAATCAGTACTCGGCCAAACGGAATTCGTATGGAAAGAAAGATTGTTTTTTATCAATCATTTATAACTTTCTTTATAGAAAGTAGTGACATGGATTGAACTTGCTCCAAAAATTTGGCTGGTGGGTGTCATCCTGTATTAGGATGTTTTTCTAATAAAAATAATAATCATTTTCGATTAATGATTGCTATTTAAAACAGCAGATTACTTGATATACTACGATTAAATGTATTTTGGTAATACTTTAGAGAGGCCAATTATATTTTAAAAATATTTTGACGTATCCTTTACATTTATGTAGGTTGAAAATTTGAAATATGGATTTTTCAACACACTTGCTCGTAAAGTGGATATAATATCACCGGTTTAAGATATATAAAGCATCTCATAAAACACGCGTGTGTAAAGGCGCGTACAGACTGCTGTAACGCAACATGAAATGTATCATTCTGCCTTTCATTGCATGTTCGCTGCAAGCTTGGACGCGTAGCGCTCTCTGTCCGCGCACTCACTACGAACCTCCCGCGCTCATCTATTTCCATTATTCCGTCACGAACACGGCCGTATCGGCAAAATGTTGTCCGTGCGCCTCACTTCACAAAACCGGTAGATCATTTAAACCATAGCGTGCGAAGACCACGTTTTCGCTCTGACGGTTATCAATACTTCATTATTAATACATCAACTCATGAAAACACGCCGAAGGTCCCGCTTTTGGGACACACAGGGATCGGTACTCCATTATCAAACTGAGAGCCTTGTCCTCACTCTACCCCTCTGTGTCGTTTTGTTCTTCCATGTTGTTGTTCGTGCTCGTGCGCGTCTCCGGAACGACCATCCAAAATGCTGCTACGCGCACACTGCACCTTTGTGTTTGACCGAAAAACCGACAATTCTCGGTTCGCTCCGCGCACGGATTGTAACCACAGTTCGTGCGCGCAACACGTCGAAACTGAGAGCATTGTGTTACATTGCATGATACATTGCAGCAATGTGGACGGCAAAATCATTCATTGTATGATACATTAACGTAAACACATAATACGTAACAGCGGTCTGTACGAGCCATAAACCATCTCATATAACCGTACTATTTACTAATTATACGTATAACATTTGTTTTTTTTTTTTTCAAATTTCGTACTGGCCGCGCTATTCTAGCCAGTATGCGCAATTTTTTTAAAATAAAGCGCGGAAAAGCAACAATGTGCATCACATGGTTTTGGTTTTTTAAATCACAAAATTCTGTTAATTTGCTATTTTTTCTCGCAAGTGTGTTAAAAAATGTCGTACGATATTCATGCGTATAATAGTTAAACACACTCGGCTCAATAACGCGCTTGCCTTCGGCTTGGGCTGAAATTCCTCCTCGTGTGTTACCACCACCACTATATCGTAATGTATTATTATGTTTTAGTTGTTTTATAAATAAATAAATAAATAAATAAATATATATGTATATATATATATATATATATATATATATATGTATATATATATATATATATATATATATATATATATATATATATATATATATAGGGACAAATAACACTGATTGAGCTAGCCTCAAAGTAAGTTCGAGACTTGTGTTATGGGATACTAACTCAACGATACTATATTTTATAACAAATACATATATAGATAAACATCCAAGACCCAGGACAACTTGAAAAAGGCCATTTTCCAACTTGCCCTGACCGGGGATCGAACCCGGGACCTCTGGGTGGCGGACTAACATGGTGACCACTACGCCACGGAGGTTGTCGATAAAACTGATTCTTGGTCTTCCTTTTCCTTCTAGTTTTTCCTGTAATATTATTTTGAAAAACTTATCATGTTCTAATAAATGCAAAGCTTAAAACCTAATATTTCTGGCTAAATAATTAATAATTACTTTATGGGTTACCCTCTAGTGTGTAGATGTGGATGAGTGTGCAAGTGGTTCAGCTTGCGGCGCGGGAGCGGTGTGCCGCAACCTGGACGGCGGTTACGAATGCAGCTGTCCGGCCGGCTTCGAGGGCGATCCCCGCGTTGCCTGTCACGACCACGACGAGTGTGCTCGTGCTGCCTGCGGACGCGGAGCTCATTGTGAAAACCTTCCAGGCGCCTATCGTTGTGTTTGCCCACCAGGTTTCGAAGGCAACCCCGACGTGGAGTGTACTGGTAAGAATCGTATACGATGCGCCAGTAGGTGTGACGAAAGCTAACCTAATTTTGTCTTCTGTGGTCTAACGCTTTTGATACTACATACTACTCTTGCAACTTGGAGGCGCATAACATAGCGCGCTGAACACTACCGCACCTGGACGCGCGGTAGTTTCACGCTTTCACTAACATAACCGATCATAACATTTTAAACATCAAAATAAATGTGTAAAAGTAATCATATTTCAGCACCGAACTTCGATTGTATCGTCTGCAAACAGAAGAACTTTTTTGACGATACGTTTTTCAATTTCAACATATCTTCAGACGATACCAGACCGGTTCAATACGAGACTTACTCGTATATGTGGATCGACCTCTTTTCTGCTGTTGTCTCTTTCGTTATCTTTTTTAACACAGTTTCAGTCGCCTGTGTGTTTCTTCTTCTCTTCTTCTTCAAAGTGGCTGTCGGCGTACCTACTGCGTATGTATTTGTCATTGTCATTGACCACGCCGGCGGCAAATGTAATTTGAAGTTCGTTATTTGTTACACCAGACGTGGATGAATGTAAGGATAGCAAGACTGTGTGCAGCGAGCACGCCTTATGTACCAACACGCTCGGTAGCTACGTGTGCACCTGCGGACCAGAGTATACAGGAGACGCTCGCACGCCAGGCGGTTGTCGTGACGTCAACGAGTGTGAAGCGCTTGAACGACCATGTGGCACTTACGCGGTCTGCGAGAATGCAGCGCCTGGATATAACTGCGTGTGTCCCCAAGGATATAGAGCTAAACCGGATCCACAAATTGCATGTGAACAGGTACTTCAAATCTCTTTATTATAAAATTTATTAATTTCGAGTGAATGCAATATATCATAAAAATTTTGTTTTCAGGTCGACGTAAATACATTATGTAAATCAAACTTTGATTGTACAAACAACGCAGAGTGTATAGAAAACCAATGTTTTTGTAAAGACGGGTTCGATTCTAAAGGATCTGTATGTGTCGATATAGATGAATGTTCAAATAAAGCTGGATTTTGCGGAGAAAATGCTGTATGTGTAAATACACTCGGTGGATATAACTGTGAATGTGAAGCAGGATTTATTGGTTCTCCCCCGCAAACAGCTTGCCGTGCTCCATGTGAAGACGTAAAATGTGGTGATCATGCGTACTGTAAACCGGATGGGACTGAAGCATATTGCGTCTGTGAAGATGGATGGACGTTCGACCCAAATGATATAGCTGCAGGATGCATAGATATCGATGAATGTGGACCAGTTGGTAGATGCGGTACAAATGCACGATGCCTAAATATGCTTGGAAGTTTTGCATGCCATTGCCCGGAAGGTTACACAGGAGATGCATATAAACAGTGCTCAGATATCGATGAATGTCTCATCGAAGGAACTTGTGGAGTAGGGGCAGATTGTATCAATAAAGAAGCTTCATATGTATGCGAATGCCCTGAAAGTACTGTACCGGATCCAGATCCCAGAATAAGATGCGCAGAAATTATGTTATGCAAAAGTGATAACGATTGTCCCGGCAATGCTCTATGTGATCCGAATTCCAGATGTCTCTGCCCGGAACCAAATGTCGGAAATGAATGTCGTCGTAAGTATCTCTATAAGTAGTAGACCTATATGCGAATCTAAGAATTATAAGCGGAAATAAAAAAAAATACATATAGTAAAAAGTAGAATTGCGTCAGTTAAACGCGGTGATGATGTAATCATCTCTTTTGCCAGCTAATGCCGATAGATTTGGATCTGTTCCTCGGCGACCCGAGAACCAGTATAGGATCTCGTTTAATTTTCGATAATCAATGTAAATATTTTTATGGATTAAAAACATAGTTAGAACGATCAAGTATTATAATATTATAATTAAATCTATCGATGAACATTTTCTGATTGTATATATATATATACAATCAGAAAATGTTCATATATATATATATATATATATATATATATATATATATATATATATAAATATATATATATATACATATATATCGAGCAAATATTATCTTATGTTAGTTATAATTACATTTTAAGCAGCATAATAGTACACTAATAAAAAAACTACTTGTTTTTACAGATCCGTGTGAAACTTTACAGTGTGGAAGCAACTCAGAATGTCTACTTAATGATCAAATTGCTCTTTGCACTTGCCGAAGTGGCTTTACTGGGGATCCCTTGTTACCAAGTGGTTGTCAAGATGTTAACGAATGTGAAGTACATCCTTGTGGACCCGGAGCTGTATGTAAAAACTTGCCAGGATTATTCCAGTGCGAGTGTCCAAGTAGTTTTAGTGGAGATCCTTACATTGAAGGCTGTATGGCAGGCCCGATGCCAAGCCAATGCAGTAACATTAATCCGTGCCCGCAGGGTGAACAATGTGTTTTACATGACGGCGAAAACGTTTGCATTTGTTCTCAAGGTTTCTCGCGGAACAAAGAAACCGGGTTATGTGAAGATGTTAATGAATGCACTCAACACGGTCGTTCTCCTTGTGGATTAAACGCTATTTGTAAAAATTTGCCTGGCAGCTATGAATGTAAATGTCCACCTGATTATAGCGGCAATCCCTACAATTTGTGCGAAATTTGCAGTGATATGAGTTGTCAATGCCATGCTCCTTACAAATTAGTCGAAGGCAACTGTGTTTTATCTGGTTGTACAAAAGATAACAAATGCGGTAAAGGAGCAGAGTGTATAAAAATTTCTGATGACGTAAGCTATTGTGCTTGTCCTGTGGGTTACTCTCAAACTGTCGAAGGCTCATGTGAAGATATAAATGAGTGTATTTCCGGACAGCCTGTGTGTGGTTTCGGAGCTGAATGTGTTAATACAGTAGGTTCTTACACCTGCAAATGCCCTCCAGGTTACGGCAAAGACCCAATATCTGGGCATTGTACATTAAATCAAAAACGTTGTATCAGTGATTCTGACTGCTTTCCAAATGAAAAATGCATACAGCCCGGGAAATGTGTCTGTCCACCGCCATTCTATCTAGATGTTACCGATGGCCAGAAATGTAAGAGTCCTTGTGAACGGTTTACATGTGGCATAAATGCCAAATGCACTCCAAGTGATCCACCTAGATGTATGTGTATGACAGGGTATGAAGGAGATCCATATACAGGATGTACAAACAGAAATGAGTGCCATAGTGCTCCATGTGCTTACGGCGCTATTTGCCATGACAAAAAAGGAGGATATCAATGTGTTTGTCCTGATAATATGGTGGGAGATCCGTATAAAAATGGATGTAAGTATTAACCAGCCTTGGTTTCTCAATATCAGTTGTTTAACAATATATTTTGATTGCTTAGCTTACGAGTATTTATTTCCTCAAAGGTACAATGGAAGAAGGCCCGTCTCAAAAACAACTTTGTAGTTCAGATAACGAATGTCCGAATACCTTGTCATGTATTAATCGCACTTGTATATCTCCATGTGCAACTGTATCTTGTGGCTCCAATGCATTCTGCGAAGTAGACAACCATGCTGCGTGGTGCCGTTGCAATCCAGGGTATACCAAACCTGAAGGAGGAAAATGCATTTCAGGTTAGTTAATTTTCACAAAAGTCATGTCATGTAATTTTTATTTTAAATTACCTGTTAATATCTAAATAAAATAACAGCGAACTATTATACCATGGAAGAATAACTTCAAACATTATCTTTGCCCTAAATGGCCTCACGTCAGCTCAGCCACTGAGTGGCTGCTATATCATGCTGTGGCATTAAGTGCCACTTAAGCATGAAGTGACGTCAGCAACAGTACTGACTGAAAACGAGATTTAATTTGAAGTACCGCGCTTACTTGACGGGGTAATTTATTACGCATGTTATGCTTCCACATTATTACTTGGTTTTATTTACAGTTCGCTGACTATAAACTTGATTAGATAAAACCTGCCCTTACGAAAACTAATTCACAGTTTATATTATCAGTTTGGTTTCAAAATTATAATTAGTCCCAGGTAATACGTGTGTTCCTTTATTATTTACTAGCTTTTACCCGCGGCTTCGCTCGCATCGAATCCATTAAATAATTGGATAGTGTAGATTTACGCTTCCGAGGCATTTTTTAGACATACGCTTTCAGTGACAGTTAAAAATAACAATGGTACCTAACCTCAAAAATTCCAAACAGCTGAAACTATAGTGAATTGAATTGGATGTATAGATTAAATAGATATTGACTTGACCGTCGGTAATATCGTACGTCGATAATATGGTATTTAGGGTTTGAACTTCATTACTGTATGTTAGATGGCGCTAAAGTAGCAAAATGTTTTTTTTTTTTTCAATTTTTTTTTTTTTAATAAATAGTACCCTATGTTACTTCTAGTACCTCCCAGAATATGTGTACAAAATTTCATGATTATTCGTCAAGTAGTTTTTGCGTGAAAGCGTAACAAACATCCACGCTTTCACATTTATAATATTATTATTATTATTAAGTAAGGATATAACACGTACTTACGAATTTGCAGAGTTCGGATACTTTTCTGATAAATTTATTCTTAAACTGGTTTATTTTGTTAAAATAAGTAGTAATATAATTTTGTAGGATTACTACGACTAAGTAATAATTTTTAAATTTTTAGGATGTGACACATATTCATGTGGTATCGGCGCCCAGTGTATAATATCAAAAACAGGACCGACCTGTGTTTGCCCGGAGGGAAACACAGGTAATCCATTCCCAGGAGGCGCTTGTAGAACTGACCTATGTGGGTCTGGCAAACCTTGCGAGGAACCATTGACATGCGTCGCTGGTCGCTGTCGACAACGTTGTGAAGGCGTGGTCTGTGGTGTAGGCGCGTCTTGTAACGAAGAAAGTGGTAAATGTGTCTGCAACGCATTTTTCATTGGAAATCCAGATTTATTATGTATGCCACGTAAGTATATAGAGAAAATGTATCACACTTATACTATTAATTTATTATGCATACATGCATGTATACATAAAGGCTGATTATGAGGATACTAAACCATATCTAAACGTAAATGTATGTATTCAGTAGAACACATGTAGATGTCGAACGCGAGCAAAAAGTTAATATTTACATATATTAACGTATGTTTGTATGTATAGCTTAATATTTATATATGTGTATAAAAAAATATTAGGTAGTTTATTTACGACCAAAATTGCAAATATGTTCTAACTTTCTTGCAGCTGTTGCCCCGCCAGCTTGTGAACCAGACTGTGGTGAAAATGCGCACTGTGTTTATGGACAAACAAATGCTTGTAAATGTGATAAAGGATTTACTGGAAATCCTTATTTCAAATGTTTGCCTCGAAGACAAATAACTTGCGCTAAGACGACGTGTGGATTAAATGCTGTGTGTCAACAAACAAGGTCACATGTAGAATGTTTGTGCCCTCCTGGTTATATAGGAAATCCTAATATTCAATGTTCTGATATAGACGAATGCAACTCAAAACCATGCGCTGAAAACGCCATATGTATAAATACCCCGGGTAGTTTCAGTTGCATCTGTAAAAGCCGTTATGTGGGTAACCCTTACGAATTGTGTTCCCAAGTTTCAATCCCAAAGTGTGTAGATGGCAATATATGCACATGTTCTCATAATGCAACATGCCCAGATGGCTACATTTGTGAAAAATCAAAATGTGTGGACATTTGTCGCACAATTATGTGTGGCCCTAAAGCTTTATGTGAAGAAGGTATTTGCCAATGTCTTCCTGGACATTCTGGAAATCCTAATGATTTACAACATGGTTGCATCCCAGATAATAAGTGTACAATGGATAGCGATTGCAAAGATTCCGAAATATGTTTTCAAGTAGCTAAAGGTATTAGAAAGTGTGTAGATTCGTGCAGTAAATTACAGTGTGGACCAAATTCCATATGTATTGGTGCTAATCATCAAGCAAATTGTGTGTGTGCTGAAGGATATATAGGAAGACCAACTGATATTAAGACTGGATGCCATCTGAAACAAAGAGAAAATAATGATTATGAATGCAGCGAAAATAGCGATTGTTCGGAACCGCAAGTTTGCGTACCAGTCGACGGCTCTATTTATAAATGTTTGGACCTGTGCTCGACAATAGCTTGCAGCGCTAATGAAGCTTGCCGTGTTATAGAAAACAGCCCTCGTTGTGACTGCAAAGATGGTTTCTTATGGAATCCTGTTAGTTCTACTTGTGAACAACCATCGACACCAAATTGTAAAGACGATAGTGATTGCGATGATAACAAGTCATGTCAAAAAGATGTACTAGGTGTAAAAAAATGTGAAGATAGTTGTTCAATATTTACATGTCCACAAAATTCTAAATGCGTTTCCAGAAACCATAAGAGCCAATGTGAGTGTTTACCTGGCTTCACTGGGAATCCAAATGACCGCGATGGCTGTGTGTCTATTAATAAGAATCAATGTAATGATGATGCACAATGTCGAGAAAACGAAATATGCAAATATATTGGCAATGTAAACAAATGTGTATCAGCTTGTCAGCAGTTAGTATGTGGACCAAATGCAATATGTGTAACTAATAACCATGTGGCTAAATGCCAGTGTCCGTCTGGACCCTTTACGGGAAATCCAAACGATTTAGAGAAAGGGTGTCAGTCCGTGCCATGTATCTACAATTCTGATTGTCTATCACATGAACTGTGCAATCGAATGACGCACACATGCATAAACGCTTGTGACGAGGATTCTTGCGGTGAAAATGCTGTATGTATACCTGAAAATCATAAGATCAGTTGTCAATGTCCAAGTGGCTACAAAGCTGACCCATTGCCAGAAGTTAACTGCCGTAAGGTCGAAACATGCAGTCCTAATCCTTGCCATAATACAGCTATTTGTGAACCACGATCATCGTCCTACATTTGTAAATGTCCACCAGGATTTATAGGAGATCCACATATAGAGGGCTGTAGAGCCCAAGGTGAATGTCCCAATGGTGATCACGATTGTCCAATTGAAGCTACCTGTATTAAAGGACGTTGTGTAAATCCATGTGACGGAGCATGCGGAATAAATTCTTTATGTAAAATTGTAGATAAAAAGGGCATATGTTTGTGTCCTGATGGCTATGAAGATACTCAGGGAGGAACAGCATGTAAAAGAAAGGTTTTAGAATGCGCAAGTGAATTAGACTGTGAAGGGGATGTTTGTGCCAATGGCCAATGTTTTACGGCATGTAGAAATTCCAGTCAATGTGACACCGGAGAAGTTTGCTCGAAGAATCTGTGTGTCACGCAATGCAGTAAACATTCTCAATGTGGAGTAGGTCAAGCATGTGTCGGAAATCAATGTCTAATTGGATGCAGAAGTAATGAAGATTGTCCCAGCGATGAAGCATGTTTAAATAATAAATGTGTAAACCCCTGTCTTGTAACGAGGGTTTGCGGCCCTAATGCTATTTGTTCTAGAGTTAATCATAACACTCAATGTGAATGTCCCGATGGATTTGATGGCACACCTACTCCTCAACAAGGATGCATTAGAAAGCCTAGCTCTTGTGTAAGGTCATCTGACTGTCCTCCGGATCATATGTGTATTGGATTACTATGTCAAGTGCCATGCAGAGATAACTCTGGTTGTGCTATCGGCGAAAAATGTAGTGATAATAAATGTCACAAGATTTGTCACTCTAGCAGTAATTGCCTACACGGAGAACATTGTAGCTTAGGAATATGTGTACCGGGATGTAAAAAAGATTCAGACTGCCTAAATAACCAAATTTGTAAAGAAATTGAATGTCAGTGCTCGCCCGGGTACAAAATGGTTAACGACGAATGTATGAACATTAATGAGTGCGATAATAACCCGTGTCATCCTTCTGCTCAATGCTTAGATATACCTGGTTCTTACAAATGTTTGTGCCCTAGTGGAGCCATTGGTGATCCCTATGTATCAGGTTGCCTATTGCCTAATCACTGTCGCCGTGATAACCAATGTGAAGATTCATTTGCATGTATAAACGGAAAATGTGCAAACCCTTGTGAAAATAAAGCATGCGGTTTGAATGCCGTTTGTTCAGTAGTTAACCATCAAGTAACGTGTGCTTGTGACAGAGGATATCTTGGGAATCCGTTCGACAACAAAATAGGTTGTTTCAAAGTAGAATGTACTGAGGACTCAGACTGTTCAAATGACAAATACTGCAATTCTAAAACCAATAAATGTTCTGGTAAGATTTTTTGCATTCGTCGTTTGAGTTTATCAACAAGTAACATATAGGTAAGTTCAACAACTTATTTTTTGCAGGTACATGTGGAGATTTTGCTTGTTTAGGTGGAAGTTGTAAAATAGAAAATCACAAAGAACTTTGTACATGCTCACCTGGTTTCGATTTGTCCAATAATATATGCGAAGATATAGATGAATGCCTTAGTAACCCCTGCCCGCTGAATTCCAATTGTATTAACACAATTGGCTCATATACATGTACTTGCGTTAATGGAACGATATTAGATCCCCTAAGTGGAAACTGCAGGTTACCAGGAGATTGCCTTTCGGATGACGATTGTTCAGATAAAACTAAATGCGTTAATAAACAATGTATTAATCCTTGCGACAAATCATTATCGTCTTGTGTCGATAGTGCTGACTGCACTGTAGTTAAGCATAATCCTGTATGTGAATGCCCACTGGATAGCCACGGAGATCCATTTGACAAGTGCACTAAACTTGAATGCACTAAGGACACGGATTGTTCATCAGATGAAGCGTGTATCAATTATAAATGCAAAGATTCATGCAGTTTACCCCGTGCATGCGGTAGAAATGCAGGATGCCTGTCCAGGAACCATATAGGACACTGCACCTGCTTGCCAGGTTACACAGGGGATCCAGTTTTAGGATGTGTTCCGGTACAAGATTGTACGGATGATACCAGATGTCCCTCAGGGACGAAATGTGTTGACAATCTATGTGTTGGTAAGTGTCTATGCATCATGAAATGATAATTATTTAAATAGATATTTATTAAATAGAATAATACAAGCAAACATTTGCATTTTCTTTTTAGGGATATGCAAAAATTCCAGAGATTGTTTGAATGACCAAGTTTGTATTCAAGAAACATGTCGACTTACTTGTGACTCAAACAGCACTTGCCCTGATTTTCAATTTTGTTTGAATAGAATTTGTATTAAGGAAATTCAGTGTATGTCTAATGAGGATTGTGAAGATGAAGAACAATGTATTAAAGGAACAAATGGAATACCACAATGTATTGATGTGTGTGATAAACAGCCATGCGGAAGACAAGCAGTTTGTACTAGCAAAGCCCATCAACCAATCTGCTCTTGTAAAGAAGGATTTTTCGGAGACCCATTACAAGGATGTAAAAGAAAACAATGTGACGTCGATGTCGATTGTTCAGATGATAAAATATGTGATAAAAATATGTGTAAAATTGCTTGTTTGTTGGGTAATAACTGCGGAGATAATTCTGTATGTTCATCAGAAAAACACAAACAAGTTTGTTATTGTCAGCCTGGATATACAGGAGATCCCATAAAAGGTTGCATGAAAATTAACTGGTGTACAAGTAATCCTTGCGGAAATGATGCAGAATGTAAGAACACAAGAAATCGAGCAGAATGTTTGTGTCCGCCAGGCGCAGTAGGGGATCCCTATGGAGAAGGTTGCAAAAAATCGGAAGAATGTCGATTCAACAGGGACTGCCCTGCTGTTGCCCGATGCTCCGTAATAGATGGTATCAGGAAGTGTACTGGTTAGTATTACTCATTTACTACAATGATTTGTTTCATATTCTTTGCATAATTAAAAAGTAAAAAATTCTGACACTTAATAATAGCTTGTTCAGTGATAAAAGTGATTTTTATTTCGAATGGGGCAGACAGAGCCCATGGCCGCAAGGCGTGATCGTGGGCGAGAAGATGGAAAAAGAATTCAAAATAGTTATGGGGTTCTAGCCACATCGCCTACTCTTTTTAAGATGATTTGCATTTTCGTCAATTTACTCGATCGGCTTTTATGATCTGTGCGGAAGAGAGTACATTTTAAGTTTTTGCTTTTCGCCCAGACCAGCATAGAAGGAAGAATATATTTAATGTAGATTGTAGGTAAATACATAACTGGATTTTCTTTATTTACAAACATTTTGATAAATATTTTATACAGATGCCTGTGAAAATGTTAAATGTGGGCAAAATGCAATATGCACGGCTTTGAGACATACTGGACAGTGCAAATGTAAGCAAGGTTATATTGGAAATCCGGATTTAGAAAAAGGATGTAGACTTCAAGAAATATCATGTTCATTAAAAACTGACTGTCCTGATGACCATTACTGTCATAGAGGTATTTGCAAAGGTAATCAACACATTAATTTAATCCAACATATGATAATGTTTATTGATGCTATTAATGAAACTCATTTATTATGTTCTTTTCATAGGTTTGTGTTTAATAGATGAAGAATGCGAATCAACAGAGAAATGTTTCAATGGCCAATGCGTAGATCCATGTCAAGTAGAAAAGGCATGTGGCCTTAACGCCTTGTGTCGTTCTGAAAATCATGTGTTGCAATGTAGCTGCCCGTATGATTTTACTGGAAACCAGGATGTGGAATGTGTCCGAAGTGAGTGCCTATTGCGTATTATTTACATATGTCTATTTTCAATAGTCAACAAGAAGTTATAATTATTTTATTAATATTTTCGTTTCTTCAGTGCCAAGGCTATGCGGATCCGCTGGTGAATGTGAAAACGATCATATGTGTCAGGATTCCATGTGTCTACCTCGCTGCAACGGAGACGAGGAATGCGCATTAAACGAAAGATGTTCTAAAGGCGTGTGTTTATGTGAGTATTCTACAAACATGGCAAGATTTTTTTGATTGAAGATGATGAGACTGTTTTATTAATACGTATTTCTGACAGTAACTTGCAGGGTAGATAACGACTGCTTCCTTGGACACATATGTTTGCAAAATAATTGCAAATATGGATGTCGTCATGATGAAGATTGTGGACCTGATGAATTTTGTAGAAACAACTTCTGTCAAAATCCGTGTACCCGTCAAGTTAATCCTTGTGGACCCAACGCAGCGTGTTCTGTAGTAGAGAGAAAGGCTGTGTGTTCTTGTCTCGAAGACTTAATACCAAATCCAACTCCTAACATTGGATGTGTCAGAGCGCCATCCTCAACTTGTCGTAAACATACGGATTGTGCTAAAGGGTGGAGATGCGAAGATGATCGATGCCGTCCCGCATGTACATTAGATGGCTTAGAATGCTTACAGGGTGAAAGATGTTTCTCAGGGGTATGTAGGTACGCCTGTACCTCCGATGATCACTGTACAGATGACGAAGTTTGCGATGGCAGACTTTGTGTGACTGGATGTAGATCTAATTTGCATTGCGCGAATAATTTGGCATGCATATCAGGCCAATGTATTGATCCTTGTACGGAACCAGCCACATGCGGTGCTAACGCATTGTGCAGCGCTAAAGATCATAAACCTGTGTGTGTATGCCCCCCTACGCTCAAGGGAGATCCAAAAGAAGTGTGCAGAAGAACATCGCCATCATGTGATGTTAACAAAAACTGTCCCGAGGGATTTATATGTTATGGTGACACGTGCCATCCATCTTGTAGACGGTAATATACTTATTATTGAATAAGTCTTGTGTTTCACATTAATATATTATATTTATCTGATTTTCTTTTTTCAGCGACAATGTATGTTTATCCAACGAAAAATGCATAAGAGGAATTTGTAGAGTGGTATGTAATAGTGATGATGCATGTTCAGAAGGACACATTTGCGACAACAGAATATGCAAACAAGGTTGCCGAAATGATAATACTTGTGATGATAATCAGGCCTGTCTCAATGGGCAATGCAAAGGTAAATAAATTTAAAAACCAAGAAGTTTTGTTACTGCCTATAGTAAGATTTTGTCTGTGTGGGTGGTATTTTTTAATTCAGAATTATATTTACATTGCTTTGTTTTTGAATGCACTATTTTACAATTTATAATGCAGAATGTATTAAGCTGTCACGTGAGCATACATAATTTCTTATTCAATTTATTTATTATAGATCCTTGCAAAGAGAGTAGAACCTGCGGTATTTGTTCAGATTGCAAAGTACTTAACCATAGAGCGCAATGCACCTGTTCAAGTAACTATACAGGAAATCCACTTGTTGAATGCAAAAAGAAAAGACTGGCTTGTGATGGTTTTTGTCCGTGTGATGAAAGTGGTTACTGTATTTCCTTTTGCGAAGAAAATTCAGACTGTCCATGTGGAGAAAAATGCTTTGACGGAGGATGTAGAGCCCTTTGTTCTCCAAGAAACAAGTGTCCCGAACGGCAACTTTGTGTTAGAGGTGCTTGTGTGCCTGGATGTAACACCGATCGAGATTGTGGGGATGACATGCTGTGTTCATCGAAACTTTGTGTACCAGCTTGTCGTGATAACTCGTGTGGCAAAAATGCTCTATGCTTAGCAACCCGGCATCGAGCTGTATGTAGCTGTCCCAGTGGATTCTCGGGTGATCCCATAAAAGAATGTAAATCTTATGAGTGCTTACAAGACGAGGACTGCGGTGCCGACGAAGAATGCCAATCCGAAGGGAAATGTAAGAATGTATGTACAGCTTCTTGTGGAATTAACGCTATTTGCCGCCCTATAAATAGATCACCACAGTGTTCCTGTCCACCAAATTACATCGGAAATCCCAAAATTGAGTGCTCAAAACCCCCAGCCGGAAGCTGTTTACGTAATCCGTGCGGAATAAATGCGCGCTGTAGAGATCTAGATGACGGTAGCTATGAGTGCACGTGTCCACCTGGTTGTGCTGGTAATCCGCAAAGGCAATGTTATTGTGGTGCCATGGAACCGTGTGCTTACAAAGCGTGTGGCACAAATGCGCAGTGCCGGATTGGCCATAATGAGGAACCGCAATGCTATTGTCCACGATATTACCCTAATGGCGATCCGAATATTGAGTGTGAGTAAACATTGCATTTTGATAAATTTTTAGGATTACATTATTGCTAAGAAATCTTTATGGTTTTTTAAGACCGTGATTCTAATTTGTTGATTGCCTAATTTCGTTAATGTGAATAATGTACCAAAAGTGCCATTTTTGAAACGCGGAGTCACATAAATCCATATAAAATTATCCATATAAAAATCGGTTCGTTTAGTAACTTCGCGTTTGAAAAATGGCACTACGGTTAATATATAAATAGTTCGAAAAAGCCTGCTACAGAATAAATGGAATTTGATTTTTCCCAGGTTCTCAAGAACGCAGTGTTGTTGACTGTCGTACAACTGGTTGTGGCATTAATGGAGAGTGTTTGCGAGAAGGCGCTGAATTTGTTTGTCGTTGTATCCCAGGTACAGAAGGCCAAGCCGACATCGAATGTCATACCAGTGAGTATTTATCCTAGATGTATTTAATCCGTTTTAACCACCATGTAAAAACGCACCATGGTTAGTTAATCAAGTCAGACTTTAAGTTATATTCATGTGTATAGTGAAGTAACTACATACATGTTATATACACTTATAGCGACCTATATAGTTATTTACAATTAAAATCCACATCTTAAACACAGTGTACATAAAGAAGGATTTGTATAGCAAAGATATAAAATAGGTGCAGATGCCAAAAAAAAAAACCAACTCGACTTCTTATGACATCAATTTCACCTACCTATCTATCTGTTAGATAACATTGTGGATACATTGGGTTTGATCAAGTTCCTTCATGCCAAAATCTAAAAATAATTTAATTTTATAATTCAGTTCAATTAACTGAATTTTAAAGTTAGTTAGTAATTTAATTTTATAATTCAGTTCAATTAACTGAATTTTAAAGTTAAATATCTTTGACATGTAACATATTATCTGTGCTATAATTTTATATTGATATTAGTGGAAGCATTCTCACCGTTCGTGCTTGAATTACCAAACAGTCAGTAACATCTTGTCCGGCTTCATGTACATACCGCTTGTATTTTATCCCGTTATATACATTTTCTGATCATAACTATCAGTTTCAAAAAGCATGCACTGTCTCGTGAGAAAGTTTCCTCTTCGCGGCTGAAGGTACCGCTCTTTCGACTCTGCTTTCTTCTTTCACATCTTCCTAGGTATCGAATGTACGAGCGACAAGGACTGCCCGGTAGACAAAGCGTGTTTGAGCTTGCACTGCGTGGATCCTTGCACTGTGCGCGGCGTCTGCGGAGAAGATGCTCTCTGCGTACCTTTAATGCATCGGGCGCAATGTTCATGTCCACAGTGCTATGTGGGAAATCCTAGACTGACTTGTCAGCTAGATCCAACATGTAAATCATCAGCCGACCTCAATGCGACTTTTACTTGTTCTAAAACGAAATCATGTCCATCGAAATTAGCCTGTGACTACAATACAAATCAATGTCGCAACCCATGTCTTGGATTCCAAAGTTGTCGAAGAAATCAGAAATGTGAAGTACGAAATCATACACCAGTATGTGTTTGCCGTAACGGATTTGCTCTGAATGAGAAAGGAGAGCTGACTTGTGCTCCAGAACATGCGGAATGTACAAGAGATGAACAATGCCCGTCTAATGCGGTTTGCCGGAATTCCAAGTGTGTAAATCCGTGTCTGGCATCAAGGGAACCTATGTGTCCCAAAGGGAAACAGTGCGAAGTATTGGAACATCGGGTCATGTGCATGTGTGTTGAAGATTGTCACCCGACTATATCAATATGCTTGACAGACAACGGTTGTCCGAATAACTTAGCGTGCAGAGATTTTCAATGCAAAGATCCATGTAAAGGTGCCTGTGGAGGTGCCCCATGTTCAGTAGAAGATCACCACCCTGTATGCAAGTTTTGTCCTAATGGATTCACACACGATGACAAACATGGCTGTACTAAAGGTAATTTTACGGTGAACAGAATGTTCAAATTTTAGCGTAACTAGTATATTAGCGTCTGTTTGATTCTTAATAATCTTTTGTTTGTTCTTCATATTACAGGAAATGTTGATAGTATCTACTTTATGACTTCATGCGGCTCTTTCGCTGTTCTTTTCTGTTTCTAGCATGATCATATTTATCTTTTTTCACAGTTCTTCTATATCAGGTAGTTCCAAGCATGGTATCATATATTTGTGTACATACATTTGTGTAGATAATAACTTCACTTTGAACATTTGGTGGTGGTTGCGCTTACTTTACTCTAATGCTTCGAGTGCTTTGGCATTAATACGAAATGCAACAAAACTGCCACGAGACAGAGTTTGCAAATATTAAACAAAAATGCCTCCTGATATTAATAGCACTTGTTTACAGTGATTTATTTATTTTTAAACCTAACATATCTATAATTTTGATAAAGTAGAATTACGTATTAGCTAACTAAGAACTATTATTATATCATAAAATTATTAGTATCAAACTATAAAAGTGTTGTTTGATATGCAATCAAGTCTGAATTTAAATACGTAAAAGATAAACAATCTTATTTGTTCATATGTCTTGTCAGTGTGTTTTGAAACATAATGTAATTACAATTATGTTTGAATTTGTAATACCTATATTTTTATTGATTTAAAAGCATCTTAAGAGTCCCCTTATTCTGGACAGAATCAGACTTTCCCATAAAAAAGTAGTTTACGTTTTATTTTGAAACTACTTGTCGGATATGGACAGAATTACGTAATTTTAAAGAAAATCTAGGGTTATTATTTGTTTCCTACAATAAAATTATGAACTTAAAAGAGAATATAGTGTGTTATATCATATTTGACCATCAATATGGAAAACTTCTACACCCTTATAATTTCCTTCCAGTTCATAATTTTACGTAGGAAACCAATGAAAACCCTAGATAATTGCAATTTCTTTAAAATTACAAATTTTTATCGAAGTCTGACATGTCGTTTCAAAATAAAACGAAGACTACGTTTGTATGGAAAAGTATAGGGTAAGGGGATTCTTAATGGCTTCTGCGCACTATGCATACCGAGTATGCTGGCGGCTGTTCGGCCATGTTCGACATCATGGAGGCCTTTGCCAGGGGATCCTAAATCCGGCTTAGTGTGTAGGTGTCATAAGTAAATCTTGTATTTTAAATTTGTACCAACATTACATTTAGCTCTGCAATGCGGCGCGCACGAACACTGCACCCCGGGGCTTGCCTGCATGAGCGGACACTGTGCGGACCCTTGCGCCGATGGAGGACCCTGTACCCCTGGTCAGCACTGCGCCGTCGTTGATCACCAACCTGTCTGTTCCAAAGGTAAACAATATCTGTATTGCAAAATAAATAACTGTTTGGAAAAAAAACATCGGCCAAGTGCGTGTCGGGCCAAGCTCAGAGTAGTCCGACCGTTACAACATGGAAATTTTACATGTGAACTACACATTTAAACAGAGTACAACCTTATTTAAGTAATTGTTTTAAAAGAATTGTGTATTTTGCACGATTATTTTCAAATAGGTTCATATTATAATTATTTTTAAATAGGTTCATATTAAACTACCGGCGTAGTTTTCCTTTAAAGTTCAGTGCTAATGTATCCGATTTTTACAAAGATGGAGAGACGCTCTCTACTCTATATTCGCTTAAGAATTTGTTTAATATTTTAAAAACGAGAAAAGTTGTCTTTGCCAACCCTCAATGGTTTTTAAAAAACTATTTTACGACACCTCACAGAAACAATCATCGATAGGATATAGGACAACTATCCTAATAACCGGCAAAGTGCGAGTCGGACTCATATACGAAGGGTTCCGTACCATTATCTATAAAAAATCACGTTTTTGTATGGGAGCCCTCCTTAAATATCAATTTTATTTTCAAAGAGAATATACAACTAAATAAAATGTGATTATTTCATGCGTCTAAATGTTGCCGTTATTAATATCGAGCATAAAACAGCAAAAAAATCACGTTTGTTGTATGGGAGCACTTAAATATTTATTTTATTCTGTTTTTAGTATTTGTTACTAAAGCGGCAACAGAAATACATCATCCGTGAAAGTTTCAACTGTCTAGCTATCAAGGTCCACGAGATTATAGCCTGGCGACAGACAGACGGACGAACAGCGGAGTTTTGGTAATAGGTTCCCGTTTTTACCATTTGTGTACTGAACCATAAAAAAGAATTTCTTTTTCAATATTTTACTTTATTACTTGGTCAGCATACGTAAAATATATAGGATACCTATCCAAAAATACAGCTTGCTAAGCCGTAAGCCGTAGGGTTCCGTAGTTGGCGAATGCCGACTTGAAGTTCAAGTAATATACATACCCCTGCCAAATTACAGCTTTCTAGTACTTATAGACTCTGAGTAGAACCGCGGCAAACAGACAGACACGGCGAAATTATAATGGTTCCTTGATTGCTATGGAACCCAAAAAAGACTGAATAAGAAGTTTAAATAAATACTTTAAGGTTTTAGTTAGGTCACTTTGTAACCTTCATGGTATATATAAATAAAATTAATTTTAAACATACAAATTTTGTTTATCATAGTTTAAATCCTGGGAACGGCCCACCAAAATGTAACAACCTGGATGAGACATCCTGGGCATTTAGCACCAGGATATAACATCCTAAACGCTACCTATTTGAATTATCTATAAACTTAAGAAATAAATTATAAATACCTTAATTTACCATGAGATATAAATCATTATCTCGAGCTTAGAGAGTCTTGGATTTAGGCGGTGATAGTCATTGTAGTGGACCCAAGTTGTACAAAGCAGTAACTCAGATTCTAGCGCAACACGTTCTGTTCCACTACTCATAGTACACATAAATCAGTTGTATTTAGGATTCTGTATTAAATAATAAAACTAAAATTAGAGAGATGAAGTTCTGTAGCATGTTCTGTTCTTTATGTAGAAGGATAGACTTACATAAACATATTTATATTATAGACATTCGCTCATTATTTTATTACGGATAAAGAAAACACTCCACCTCCGCGTTCACTGTAAGTTACCATTAACATGACACTTCCCATCCGAGGGTCTGCAAATGCTCAACATCATACATAAATATTAACTCTAATAAGCCTTTTCAGGCAAGAGACAGAGGGAGGAATGCGAGTAAAGCTCACCAAGCGTTTCCAGCAGCTTCGAGATCTGTACTTATACAGTATCCCGGTCTGAGCGTCAAAGTATTATATCAAATCAACTGGAAACTGAATGCTAGAAGAGCATTCTACAAATATTTGTTCTAGTTTGTCTTGTCAGTATATATGAGGGTAATAAATAAATACTGTAATAATAAATACTGCGATGACAAGGTTTCATGAAGATGAGTAGAAGTCATTTCAGACAGCAATAGAAGCTTAATTCCATGGTATACATAATTTATAATATTGTTTAAGAAATACCTCTTTGTCAGTAGGTAGTTTTATTAGCTCTACACAACTTCTCCGTGTTTGATAGAACATCATAATATCTTTGATATTATGTTAAGACAGCAATTAGAATACATAGTTAGAAGTCTGTTAAGACTTAGCTTGTTCAACAGGCATGGTAACAATGTCCATAGTTTAGCCTAAACCAGAATCAGTTTAGATAATTCTAATAAATGTTTATAATATAAGTCTCTTAGTCAGTAGATTTCATTCCAGAACATAACTTTTCTATGTTCAAAGGGAATGTGTGTACATAACACTGACGATGACGAAGGGAGTTTCTTTGCTCTGCAGTGAGAAACAAACCCTCTGAGCGTGACTTTAGCATAACTCAGTAAAGTGCCAACACAGCCTGTTTAGGTGGTCTAATACAATATATAGATGGGTATCAGAATCATTTATTACAATTTCAAGTCTCGACTTTTCCAAGACAAATCACCACTCCACTGTACAAGCCAGCTAAACAGAGTAAGTAAGTATAATAACAAAGTTATTGCTTTTTGAAATTCAATCATTTTACATAACTCCAGCTTTGAGAAAATATTCTAGGAAGGATAAGTATTCGTGAGGTGAAGTAGTTAATAACGATATCGGTAAACATTAAACACATCAATGATAACATGTAACAGATGAATATAAATATCTTCAAGTCAATGACTGGAATAAATATGTTATCTTCAGAGAGTATAAACGCTGTTCAGGTTCCTTTGGAACACAAGAATCTAAGGTCCTTGGACCGTAATCCAGTCTATAGATTACAACAGAGTTTGTTAGTACAAGTTACTTACAAATTAGGTGAATCCTCATTGATCATATCATCTCATCGTAAACTCGTCGTGTCGCTTTTATTAAACAAAACTATAATTAACTCAGATTAGAGAAAACATAGGAAATAAACATACATTGATTAATTCATCCCACATAGGAATCTATCATCATATTGGCTTTCTTATATATGGATCATATTGGTTTTCTTATGTCCAATGTAGGGCAAAGGCTGGGAGAAATATTCTACCTCTCTCATCTTAGTAGACATACATACTTTCAATGCAAACACCGTATCCAGATAGGGTTGACTTGGTAGTAAAATTGGAATCAAAAGTTTAAATACCTTCTCTTCATAATTCCTTTCATCTCATCTGAAGATCCATATCCTCTTGTGATAATCTTCTTTAAAATAGTATAGAGTTAAAACCTTACCCCGGTTTGTCCTTGTATACAGTGACGGATTAAGACTAATAGATGCCCTAAGCAATCCACGTCTGTGGTCGATCTTTAAACCTTTACCGCTTCTTAAAGATTCCACAAATTTCTCTGCAAATAAATCTTTGGAAAGATAACTATTATTTTCCGTGACAAAATTACTTCATCCCCAAAACAAAACTCTTCTTTCTCTGTCAGTTTTGAAACAAGCTTCTTATTTCCTCGAATTTCTTCTCTTTTGTCAATGACTATAATGTTTTATCCGACTGAAAAAAGGATAAATACATTTCTACAAGTTTGTAAAGTATTTGAGAATGGAAATAACGAGTGCGTATTTGCGAATCGTTACAACTTGTAGGATAAAATACTTTTGAAAACAGTATCTTTAACTCGTTTGTGACGAATTCGTTCGAAGACATTTTATACAACGTGTATTTTTTATACTTGATCAAACGAAATCTGCGGATATACGAGTAAGACGAAATATTATCGATAAAAAACCGAAAAAAAAAGTTATTAACTTTTTTTTTCTCTAAGTAAACGGCGTATTTTCTTCAAAGTTGTCTCATTTGAAAACTACAAAGTTTAAGAAGCTAAGAAAAAAATTAACAATACCAAACAGGAAATTAGTTAAAAAATTATTGACGAAAAAATGAAAGTGCCTGGATTTTTTAAATAACATAACTAATTTCCTAAAATCACTTTACACTTTATTGTGTCAAGTCAACGCGTATTTATAATAAGTAGGTACATTGAAGAGGTTTGAATTATTATAGGGTACATCATTTATATTATTTATTAAACATTATAACAAAAATGTAATGTTACTTAACCCCTTTAATACATAATTGATAGGTAGTTATTCTTAATGTATTTACTTTTTAAGATTTTTTTGTATGGCAATTTCAACGTTTGGAAAATCTCTAATGAGATTATATAGCGTTGTTTATTATTGAAGATTGTATATTATTGTTTGAATAAATAAATATAACAAAAAATAAAATTTTTTTTTTTCGTTTTTTGTCGATAATATTTCGTCTAATATCCGCACATTTCGTTCGATTAAGTATAAAAAATACACATTGTATAGTCTAACCTACGTATAGGTTTGAAGATCATTATGGTCATAATGACAAAGTTCTATTTATTTATATCCATGTAGCGGGAATAATACACCCCATCCGAAAGTGATAAATATATCGCATGGAATCAACATTTATTACAAGTTTTAATTTAGTTACACCTGTCCCGTTGTCTGTCGGTCTATTTGTCTGTAATCAAATCTTGCAAGTTAAATTTGACCGACTGGGCTTCCGATTGAGCTGAAATTTTGCATAGATACGTATATCGCGTGACAATGTAATATTATAATGACATTGAGCTTATCTGATGATGGAGCCAGAAGGTGGCCATAGGAACTCTGTAATGAAACAACGTAACCTCAACGAGTATGGACTCGTTTGATTTGTCTTGAGGAGCACTAAACTTTTAAGTTCATTGTTTTAGATAAAAGCTTACCTTTTTTTTAAATAATTTCTTGTTGGAATTAAACTTAATTGCCATTGCTATTAGGATATAGGTAGATGTAATAGAAAGGTACATTTGTACCTATTTTATTGCTACATTTTTTTTTATTACCAGTATGCCAGTGTCAAACATCGTCGGACTGTGCCAGATATCCAAATACCTACTGCGATGGATGCGCTTGTATACAAGGTAGTTTTTATTAGTTACACTTATAAATACTATTTATTAGTTATTCAATTGATAAATTATTTTTTGAAATATGACATTTAACAGTTCATATTGCAGTGAGTACAATCACAGATTTAAAAATTCCTTGTTGTAGGAAAACAACCAACATCCAACTGTGGTCATTGCCGACCTGGAATTCCTTGTGATCCGTTCTCTGGCGCGTGTATGGAACGTAAGTTTTTTGCAGTGATGCCATGTAAATTTAATTTTATATTTTTAACAATGCTAATGAGCGCATTTTGAGATTGTTATGTTATCTTCTATAATGACTTATCTTTACCTACGATCCATTTTTACATATTTTTTTAAATCGTGAACTTCTACTATAAAGCTAGCAAGTTCACCGCTATTATTTTGCTATGAAAAGCAAGACTAACTCCAGATGAACTGGTTATTGCTATAATAACATTTGTCCGATAAAACGCCACAAAAACTGGCCACATATCACGGCAGACCCGGCAGGCAATACGATATACATGTATGTGTAACATGTGTGTCTATATACATACTCGTATTATCTATCTCGAAATACTTTGGGGTAGAATTCTTTGCACATGTTCTAAACATCTTTGTATTTTATACTGTACAGAGACCTTTTATCTTCATTATTCGCACGATTTTACACTTAAAGGCCTTGAACAATTATAGTAGGTATGTTGCTTTTGCTTACGATTCATTTATAGAAATTTTATGTCGCCAAAAAGGACCTTTAAGCATAAAATCTACTTCCACTTCATTTCATTCATCTATAATATGGTGTGGCTTGGTCTTACTTTAAAATATATGGCATGTTTTGTATTATGTAAGAATCTACATAATATTTGTTCTCATTTACTCATTTAATTCTATTCATCATTCATAGTAATATCTACTTTAACATCGTGTATCATAAATGTAAAAGAATCAAATGAATAAACAAGCAATTATGTATCATAGTTAATAATAGTCTAAATGATGTCACATTTTATTAACAATTTTATTATTCCATTCCCATTAACAGATGATGGATCTAAACATATTCCACTAACCGAAAACTACTCCGAAACTACACCGACTTTGTTGGAAACAAACACTGACTCATTTATAACAAACGACGGCACATTCGATACTACGGATATTAATCCAACCACAAGTAATATTTTTAACAATAAAGAATCATTAGCCTCCGTACCCACAATGTTTGACACTACATCAATTACTTACAGCACCACATATAAACCCATAGAAACAAATTTAAAACAGGAAACAGTAGGGTTATTTAGTACGGCTTCTAGTGAACGCATTAAGACACAATATATCGAAAATGAAAACGAATATATGAAATCGACAGAAACATACATAATGACAGAAACATACGTTACAACAGAAAAAACTACATCACTTCAATTTACTGAAAAATCAACAAACACCCCGACCATATCAATAAATAATATGAATTCACAAATAACTTCAGAAGTACAAGAGACAACATCATTTTCTTATTCATTATACAGTACTACAGAAAACATTGCAAAAGATATGAAGACAACTATTACTTTAGCTGAAGGGACGGAGTCACTATTACCAAAGTCTCCTTCGGATAATAAGCAATCATCTACCTTAAACGATAACAAAGAAAAATACGTGACAAATTTGCCAACTGTATATGCAGATAATGACAACCAAGACCGCTCTACTTTAGATTCTTATGAACTTGTACAAAGTAGCAGTACTATTCATATTGAAAGTACCGTTAAACCGCATGTTACAAAACAACCCAGTACCAACGATACTTCCGCGAATTTAAATGAAAATAAAAATACAAAAACACCTGAAAATCAGAGGCAGTTAAATAGTAATTATACAATATCTCCAATGCTCATAAAAACGCAGACAAAACTAACTACTAGAGAAAAGAACAATGATAAGAATTATACTCCGTCTTTGAATATTAAGACCACAACTATGTCACCTGAAGATACCACTATCAACGACGATAAGGTGAAAGGAAAAATAACAACAAAAGTATCTAATAACTTGGGAGACATATCAACGCCTAAATATGAAACGCAAACTTCAATAATAAATACTTCAAAGCAAAGTGAAACATCGTATACACTGTTTGATAAAGTTTCATCGTATAACAACGACAATAAAATCACAACAACAACGTCATTCACTGAATTGGAACTCCAAACTACTTCAGTCAATACAGATAAATCTTTTGCACATTATAATAAGGAAATAACTTCAATAGAAACAACTTCAGAATTAAATTCATTTACTGAAAAGCTGTTGGTAGACCTTATAACTTCAGTGCCTACGTCAGGCGATGTAGTAACCGGAGATGCAATAACTGAAACATCAGTTATAAATCACAGCATAAGTAGTACATTAAAGGAAGAAGATGAAGAACAATTTACAGACGAATTTTTTTCTACTACAACAGAAAAAATAAATTTATTAGAATCTACAATACCTGATTCTTCTGTTAAAACAACTGCTCGTTTTTCTAAAATACACTCTACAGAAACTGATGATTTAAATACTTTTCACTTAGGACCTCAAACAATGGCAACTGAAGTTAAAATGACAAAAAAACCAATCAAACAAACGGACCAGTATTTAAAAACAACAACATTTTTAGAAAAAGGAGAATCTACTAAAGCACCTCAAACAAAACAAGATACTATGTCATCAAATTCAGTGGATCACTCTGTAACACCCATTTATGATACAAAATCAAGAGAAAGTACAGAAAATAACAGTCCTACTTTGCCGTACTATGATAATTATTTGACAACAGAATCTGATGGGAATACGATGAAATACGACACAGAATCTAAGATGCCCGAAATGACTGGTCTTTCAACTCATTCCACAATCAATGAAGGTAACATTATTCTAACTAACAACAACCAACATCAAAATAATTTCCCTTTTACTGATAGTGTTAAAAAGAATACAGAGATGTCAGAAATAAAAGATAATCCAGAAGAAACTAGAAACCCACAAACAACAAGATTTACAATAGTTAATCAAGATGAAAATGTAATTTCAAGTACATCATTTGACCTAATTCTAGATAGTAAGAATGATTCTGTAATTTCTAGTACAACTTTATCATATCAAGTAACTAACAGTGATATTGATTTTACTTCGTATGATATGGACACAGTCAATTCTAATCGCGATGGTTTTACTAAAGGAACTGATATTTCACGTCCCAAAAATAATATAACCCAAACCATCGCTAGTACAACATTTACTTCAACATCAAGTTATGTTGACGTAACAAATACATATTTAAGTGACCATAACACGACTACAAAAAAAGAAATAAATGTAGGAATAAGTACGGAAGCTATAAATGAATCTTCCACGAAAGAAATTTCCCAGCTTAAAGATAAAGACAGTTCAACTGCGCAAATGTCAACTTATATTACAGAAATAAATACCGAAGCTTCACATCTCACTACTGCACAATCAAAATTAAATTTTATTACGTATAGTAACGTCAGGGAGACAAAAACCAATAACCCAGATATAACTACATCAACATCTACTGAAAATTTTAACGTTGGTGACATACTAAATGAAACCGAATATATTACAACTAATAATAATGATATTCACTGGTCTTCGGTAAAGGAAATAACTGATACTTACGACCATACTTCTCCATATGTAAATACTGATAATACAGTAAGCTCAACTTTAAATGCAAATTTCGAAACCGAAACTGAAACAAATAAACTCAATAAAATTACAAAACAGATCTCCGATATAGATCTTAGTTCAACAGTAAATTATAACACTAGCTCAATAGATATGCTCAACGAAAAAAACCCTATAGAATTATATTTCACTGATAACAATACTACACCTATTTATACCACTGACGTAAGCACAACAAGATCAGAAAATATGAATAATTTTGTTTCAACAAGTAACAGTATAAAAACACATATGGATAATACCACTGTAGTAAGTGACAATATTTACAAAGATTCGACATATCCCAGTATATCAATTACGACTGACGATAAAGACTCGACTAACTCAAGGTTATTTAAATCAACAACTGAAAATTATGATGTACCTAAAAATAAAGTCACGATATTGATTGATACAGAATTTTCCGAGTCGTCAGAAACAAATACAGCCACAGCACCTCTAAGTTATGATGATTTCACAGTAGCAACAGCTAAAATTAGCACTACATCTTATAATTCATTGAATACAGAAAGTGTAAATTATCCCACTAAACCTAAAGAAATGGATTCTAATATAAACTTCGAATCAACTGTAGAAAATATTTTTACTTTATCACCAGAAACCAGGTTAACTTCAGACCTTAATGATAATACTCAATCGACGGAGTCTAAAATTGATATGGATGTATCAACCCTTGAAAAAACTGTTTTGTCAGAGTTCACAACATCAAATATAAATCTAGGTATTATCAGTGCTTCAACTTTTTTGCCAACAAATAATATTACTGACAATAGATTTGATAGCGATACTACAACTGAAATATCAAATGTCACGCCTACATCATCAGAAGTTTATGTTGAAACGATGAATGTCCCTTCTTTTACACAGGAAGTGACAGATAATTCTAAAAATGTCATAAATGACTATTATAAATCTACAACTACAAACATAGAACTAAACGCTGTCAGTAATTTTCCTACTTTGTCACATACAACGGGTTTCGTTAAGATCAGACCAGAAACATCTATAACAGCTAAAGATTATACTCAATCAACAGAGGCCAAAAGTACTGTTGATTTCACGACATATTTGCCTACTGTTACAAATAAAGCGACAGATAGTTCAAAAGAATTGTCCGAATCTTCAATATTAAATTTAGGATCAGACGGCATCAGTACTTCTACTCTTTTATCGCCAACAACCGTTACTTTGGGAATCCCACCAACAAATGAGTATACTCAATCAACAGAAGTTGAGAGTACAATTGATTCTACGACGTATTTGCCTACTGTTACAAACAAAGTGACTGCTAGTTTAAAAGATATCACGAAAGAATTGTCTAAATCTGCCACATTGATCTCAGAATTAGATGGTGTCAGTTCTACTCCTTTACCGACAACAATTGATATAATTGAAAACAAAAATGATAATTACTCTTCAACATTAGCACCAACAAATTATTATACTCAATCAACAAAGACTGAGAGTACCATCGACGCTGGAAAATATTTGCCTATTATGACACATAAAGTGACAGATAATGTAAAAGAATTTACTGTATCTACAACATCAAACTCAGAACTAGATGGCTTCAGTTCTTCTACTGTAACAACGGTCACTATTGAGATTAGACCTGAAAGTAATACTTCAACATTCGTACCAATAAACGATTACACTCAATCAGTAAATAAAATTAATATTGATTCTACGACGTTGCGTATGGATACTGTTACATTTGAAGATTATGAAGAAACCGATAGTTCTAAAGATATTACAAAAGGATTGTTTGAATTAACAACACCAAACTCAAAGTCAGACGGTATCAGTTCTTATACTTTATCACCAACAACAAATATCAAGAATAGACACGATAGTAGTTATACTTCCACATCAATAACAACAAATGACTATACTCAAATAATAGGCTTAAAAAGTTTTACTGATACTACGATGTTTTTACCTACTATTACACACAAAGAGACAGTTAATTTAAATGAAGCTAAAAAAGATTTTACTGAATCAACATCATATGTGCAACAAGATACTTCCACTACTTCTTCAGATATAACAACGAATATTTCTGAGAAAGGATTTGATAACAATACTATTAAAACTACAACTCCACATGAGTATATTCATTCAACAGAAACCAGTATAAATCATAAAGTAACAAATCAGTCAAAAGATATTTTGAAAGAACCATCTGAACATACAACAACAAATACAAACACAATAAATACTAATCCTGTATTGGCAACGACACATATTGAGAATATATCTGATTTAAGTCGTGTTCCAACCGCAACACAGAATTATAATGGGGAGCCTTTATCTTCTACGACTGCGAAAAATATAGTTACTACATATAAAAACAATAATTTATCAACATCATCGCCCAACTTAAGTACTTCTACAGATAACTCTTTCTCTCGTAGTAAAGATGTAGATATATCTGCGTGGGATGATTCTACGACCTTTACTGACATGACAATAACGGAGACCTATAACATTAACAGCACTGACAATTACATCCAATGTAAAACAAATTTTCACTGTCCGACGGACAAAGCCTGCTTGAACGAAGTGTGCCAGAATCCGTGCGAAGTGGCGCAGAGTCCATGTGCAAAGGATATGTCCTGTAAAGTAGTCGACCACGTCGCAGACTGTGTATGTGATGCCGCTGGGAACAACTGTCTAAGAGGTATATAACTTCACGGTTTTTTTGTAACTTTTACTTGGATAAGTCGGCGCAGCCAGTTATCGATGTACAAATAAATGTAAGATTATAAATTAGAAATCGTGTTATATCGGACAAATGTGTACATAGACATAGATACACGATTACTAGTAGTGACAAATCATATAAATAATTATTGTAAATACATAAAAACACAGTGATTAACGTTTTATTAACTATAACAATAAGTACTAATATTATAATTAACCTGTAACATACTAGAACCACCTGGAACGGCTAAGAAACCGGAACCGTGTCATTCTGATCGGGACTGTATAGAAACGGAAGCTTGTTTCATGGGATTATGTCATAATCCCTGCGAGTTTGACAATGTTTGTGGTATTGGAGCCAATTGCCAACCAGTCAAACAAAGGCCAATGTGTTCCTGTCCAGCGGAACACGATGGAAACCCAGCTATTAAATGTTCACCTAAAATATGTAAGCTAATACTTGTACTTAATATTATTTTGTAATTAAATTGTCCTTTATTTATTTTCTAATTATTATTAATATGTTAATGAACGTGGAATATCATTAATCGTTAAAAAATCAATAACAATTAAATAAATCACACATTATATTTAAAAAAAAAACTAGGGTTGCGGATTTAATAAATTGTACAATTTTGTACATGTACATATATTTAATCAACTATGTTTGACATAAAATATAGATTGCAATGTATAATGATTGCACTTTAAATTGTATAATATAGATGTATTTTAAATTTTATTACTCAGTTGGTTGCACTCGGAACGAAGATTGTTCTGTGACTGAGGCTTGTATAAATAATGCATGCCAGCACCCATGTGCCATACACAACCCGTGCGCACCAAACGCCGTTTGTATAAATACAAACCATGGTTCCGACTGCAGCTGTGCCGAAGGATATCAAGGAAATGGATACGTTGGATGTATACCAGGTAAGTTAAATGGTTTGTTTTCCAATATTAATTATTACATATTTACTTTCTTATTTCTTTAGCAGATGCATACTGCAATTTTCTTTAATTATAACACTATATTTTATTTTTAGTATTTGTTGTTACAGCGGCCATAATCGGTAAAAGTTCCAAGTATTTAGTTAAGGGGATAAATTAATTTTTCGGAGTCCAGTGCTGCCCCCATTTAAAATAAATCATTTTGAAAGAAAAGGAGATATCACTTAAGATTGTGTCTTGACCAAGCCCTAGATAACTCTTCGAACTATTTTATGTATGCACTGGACCCCGAAAAATAGGCAAAACGAATAGAAAAATATTCTTAGCCCATAGGTATGATTATTAAAAAATATTGTACACGTATTTTTTCTTCTCTCTGAGAAACAAACAATGACAAAGATACATCGCATTGAAATTTCGCATGACGTCACGGCTACGTACGATTTTTTTACATAGCGGTGACGTCGTAAGCCCCCACTCCTGAACTTTGATGCTTTGTATCTTTGTGAATTTTTACTTTTTTGGTAAACTGAAAAATATGGGTCCATTATTTTTGAATAATCTTAAAGACGGACCCCTATTCATGTATCCCCTGAATGCCATTATAAAGATCGAGGGTAAAAGCGCTGAAAAAACACGTTTCTTTTATGACAACCCCCTTAAATTTTAACTTTAGCTTATTGTTGTTATAGTAGCCACAGTAATAAAAATAATCGGTGAAATTTTAAATGTCTAGCTAATACGGTTCAAAAAGTAGAGCCCTGTGACAGACAGACGGACAAACGGACGGACAGACAGCGGAGTCTTAGTAATAGGGTCCCGTTGGCATCCTTTGGGTACGGAACCCTAAAAATGAAATAGTTATTCTTCTTTAAATTGTCATCCTTTCTTTTACAAGAATTATCTTTTTACACGCTTTTTATTAGTCGTATTTTGTTTGTTCTTTAGAAATTACACGAGTATTAGGTACTTAAATCCATTGTAATTTTAATATGAAGATTAATTAATTCTATCATGGCGCGTTTTTTACTTTAATTACTGTTACAGTCGTTAATCCTGGATCAGTGTGTCAATATAATGAAGATTGCCCTCCGGAGTTGCTATGCGATCGATTGAACAGAGTATGTATTAATCCATGTGCAGTCAATACATGTGGAGAGAACGCTGAATGTATACCTTCAAATCATGGAACTCAATGTAAATGTTATGCTGGTTATACCGGGAACGCGTACCTAGAATGTATCCAAGGTATTATTTTTTTCGCAGTACTTACATCATGAAGTTACAGAATTAAACAAAATAAATTCGAATTTAATTTTATCTTTTTTATTGTAGTTCAAGGATGTCGCTCTGACAATGAATGTGGAAATTCCGAAGCATGTATAAATGGTAAATGTAGTTCACCGTGTCGATGTGGTACAAATGCAGTATGCGATGTACTAAATCATCGTGCTTCTTGTAAATGCCTCCCTGGATACTCAGGCAATCCTTCAATAGGCTGTGAGCCTCCTTCCAATCCGTGCGTTCCGAATCCATGCGGCTCTAATGCGTTATGTGAAAATGATAATGGTCGTCCGATCTGCCATTGCCCGAAAGGTTTAACTGGAAATCCATTCCAAAGCTGCAGTAAGTACTGTTTTTTATAAACTATTATATTACTTTGACAAGATTGAGTCACGGAATTCGAAAATAAACTTTTTGAAATCTAAGATGGCGTCTGGAAATAATTTTTAAAATATGCATAATATACACATTTTGGATCTGAGAGCTGTAGATAGCCCTTCGCGAATCTGTCTTCACATCACACCATGACCACTTGAAGTTTATCGAATAAAAAATAGCTTCTTATAATCATATCGCCTGAGATAAAAATATTACCGTACCCGAGTAGCACTCTTTACTTTTCATCTCCATTTATGAGAAAAAATAGCAAATACAAAACAGAATATAAAGAAAAGTAGAAAACTTACATATAATATTAATAAATATTTATTCGAAGAGCATCAACTTCTGATAAAATCTCCACTCATTCTTAACTTAGTCATTGGGCGTGGTTCTTCGTATCTTTTTATTTTTATATGAAAACTTTATATTTACTATCGGCTTAAACTTACGAAAAGGTATCCAAATTTATATCATTATTACAAGTCAATATAATATAACCTTTAACTTCTGTAAGAGACTTTGAATCAAAGACAAAATAACGCTTTTTAATCATACTTATTTCTTTTTCCGAAGCAAAGATCATAAAAATGTTTAAGTACCCACATTCATCAACGTTGACGAATATATATAGTATTCCAAATTTAAAAAATTACGATAGCTGTGCCAATTATTTATTGTTTATGTTTTGACTGCCAACATTATTTTTGATTCTACATACATGACATTCGTGTTCAGTTTTCAAATGTTTTTAATTCCTAGACATTTTCTCTTCACTTTGCAGTCCCGAGAGAATCAGCAATAACTTACCACCAAATGTTTTGGGATGAAAACATCGTTTTTCGTGTAGATGAGATGAAAAAGTAGTATGATTTATGACATTTTTTTTTATTTAAATTATGAAATGTGATAATGTGTTAATAGATAATCGACGAATGTTCCGCCTGAGCCGAGCGTGCAAGCTAGAGGGCGGTACGAGCGATAGAGAGGCACGATCGGCCCAAGCGTTCGGCTTGTTACGCATTTGTCATGAATTCGTGACGTTATTACGTAAAATTATTACAGGCAACCAATTTTTTTTCAAGTTTTGCATTGCCGCCATTTTGAAAAATTTAGAAAATCTCAACGGGAAAAAAAGTCTGATTTCATGAGAATCTGTTGGGAAATGCGACCTGTAGGCGAGAACAGACAGACAGACAAAAGCATTTTCGGCCAATCTCGAAAATGAGACGCTTCACTCGTTCGGTCATTTACAATAGGTACTCCTAACCTGCGCAAAAAATTCTAATCTTATCCCTTTTGGAAAACTATAATCTTTTTATTTGTGCACCAGAGAAAACAAGAAGTCTTTAAATAAATCAATGACAGGTTTCTAATGCAAAAATTTATTTCAATTTTAGTACCAGAAGGCAATGAATGTGAACCAAATCCATGTGGACCGAATTCAGGATGCAGATTGATTGATAACAAGCCAGCATGCTTCTGTTTACCCAATTTTGAAGGAAATCCACCACGACAATCCTGCAGAATGCCTAATAATCCGTGTAATCCATACCCATGTGGACCTAATACACAATGCACCATATTACCTAATGGTTTTGCTAAATGTACTTGCTTAAATGGCTACGTAGAAAGTCCAAATACAGTCCGAGGTTGTATAGAAGCTAAAAATCCTTGTAATCCTAATACATGTGGCAGCGGGGCGAGATGTGATCCAAACAGAAATCCTGCTTGCTACTGCCCTGAAAATACAATTGGTAACCCGTATAAATCATGTGTGCACCGACCATACTTGCCCCCCGAAGGACTTTGCCAACCAGGGCCTTGTGGAGATAATGCAGATTGTTATGTGAGCAGTAATACAGAAATGTGTTTCTGCAAAACTGGCTTTATTGGAGATCCCTACACCGGCTGCTTACCAAGAAAGACTCCCTGCACACCTAATCCTTGTGGTCCGCTAGCTATTTGTAACATCAACTACGAGGGCGAAGCTGTGTGTTTATGTCCTCCGGGAAGCTCTGGCAATCCATACGGTCTCAATGGTTGTCATTCACGGGAATGTGAAGTAGATGATGAATGCCCACATGATAAAGCCTGTATCGGCTATACTTGTAGTGATCCTTGTCCAGGTGTCTGTGGATTAAATGCAAAGTGTCAAGTAGAATCTCATCGGCCATTATGTTCTTGTGAAGATGGCCTTATAGGAAATCCGTTGATCTGTTGTTTACCTCCAGAAGATCAAAAAACAATGAATCGCCCATGTAATAAGCAACCATGTGGTTTAAATGCCATATGTCAAGATGTTGATGATATAGCATTATGTTCCTGCCCACCTGACTTCTTTGGAGATCCTAAAGTTGAATGTAGACCAGACTGTGTAATGAACTCAGACTGTCCTTCAAATGAAGCATGTGTCAATAAGAAATGCACTGATCCATGTTCTTTCGATAATGTATGTGGAATAAATGCGGTCTGCTTATGTTCTGATCACACAGTGTCTTGTCTATGCAAGGATGGATATATAGGGGACCCATTAACACAATGCATATATCGACGTAAGTATAAAATATTGAGACTAGCATTTACACTTATTTCTTCAAATTCCTTGGTATTTATTAAACGAATTCTTTTACAGCTATTATCATCACACCTGACAACTCTACTGTTCAACCATGTTCCCCGAATCCTTGTGACTTTAATTCTCCATGTGATACTTACGGAGACCAATTCGCCATCTGTGATAGTTGCACTGGACCAAATGCAGCGAACAATCCAGTTTGCAAGCCGGAATGTGTACTTAGCTCCGATTGTCCATTCAATAAGGCGTGTTTAGGCAATAAATGCGTTAATCCATGTCCAGGATCTTGCGGTGCTAATGCTGAATGTTCGGTGTATCACCATGATCCCATTTGCCGGTGTATTAATGGCTTTGAAGGAAATCCATACGAAATTTGCAAACCTCCTACACATCGTAAGTTACATTGAAATGTTTTATTTATGTTATTATTAATACCTTTTCCGAATTTCATTTTTAAAATGTGACCTTTTTTATTTCAGCTGTTATTGAAGAAAACAGTTGCAATAATGTACAATGTGGACCGAATGCAATATGTTCCAACTTGAACGGAGCGTTGACTTGTCAATGTCTACCAAATTTTTATGGAAATCCTTATATAGCATGTCGACCTGAATGCGTTGTTAACAACGATTGTTCTCCAGAATTTGCCTGCCTTAATAATAGATGTGAAAATCCATGTACAGATGTTTGTGGCGTTGGAGCACTTTGTAGAACAGTAAATCATCATGCTGTATGTTACTGTGAACCAAGTTACGCTGGAGATCCGTATGTAAGATGCCAGCCAACGCCTAACTTGCCTCCTACTGCAACTACATGCGACCCATCGCCCTGCGGGCCTTATAGTAGATGTCTCATATCACCAACTGGTTTTGCAATATGCTCTTGCCTGCCTGGATATAAAGGTGTAGCTCCTATGTGCCAACCGGAATGTGTTAGTAATTCTGATTGTCAACAAACCGAAACATGTGTCAACCAGAGATGCTCTAATCCTTGTCAAGGCATTTGTGGTCTTAATGCAGAATGTGTTATGATAAATCATAATCCTATATGTAGTTGTAGTCAGGGCAAAACTGGAGATCCATTTGTCGCATGTTACGAAAATGCAGAACCACCACCTGAAGTTAAAAATCCATGCGTCCCTTCACCTTGCGGACCAAATTCTGTATGTGAAATAAAATCAAACCATCCAGTATGCTCCTGTAGACCCAGCTATTCAGGCACACCGCCGTATTGTAGACCAGAATGTGTTATAAGTCAAGAATGTCCACCAAACAAAGCTTGCATAAATGAGAAATGTGTGGATCCATGTCTTGGAGCATGTGGAAATAACGCACAGTGCAACGTTGTGAATCATACCCCATTATGTAGTTGCTTGGACGGCTACAGAGGAGATGCATTTATTGGATGTGTGGTGATATCAATAAATGAAACGAAAACGCCATGCAATCCTTCACCTTGCGGAGAAAATACAATTTGCAATGTGGTTAATGATGCAGCTCGCTGTTCATGTATACCTCCTAATATTGGTAATCCATACGCAGGTGGATGCCGACCAGAGTGTACAATTAATTCAGATTGTCCCAATCATCTCGCTTGTCTATCTAACTATTGTCGAGATCCGTGCAAAGACCTTTGTGGTGTAAATGCAGAGTGTAGTGTGACCAACCATATCCCAGTATGTTCTTGCTTTAGAGGATACGAAGGAGATCCATATTCTTCATGTCGTCAAGCTCAACAGCCACGTAAGTGTTGTTAGCATTTCTCTCCAGTAAAATATAATGCTTTTAGATTATTATTATTTTAAATTTCCATAGTGCTAATAAAATAAATATAAAAAAGGAGAAGTTATCGAAGTCCAATAAAAAGTGTTGTATGTCTAATTTTTTCTCACAGTTAACCTGAATTTTTCGGTGTCCAGTGCTTCATTTGAAATAAATTATTTGAAAGGAAACGGAGATATCATTAAAATTTTCGTCTAGATCAAACCATAGTTAACCCTTTAGATTATTTTTTGAATTACTGTTTATAGTTGTTTAAAGTGAGAACGTACAGGTTTTCTACGCACATTAGCGAAAAACGGCAACTTTTAACTAATGTGCTTAGAAAAACTTAACGTTCTCATTTTACTTATTTACTAGCTTTAACCCGCGACTTCGTCCGCTTAGAAGTCGAAAATGTTTCTATTAGGATTTTTAAGTGTTTTTTTTTACGTTATTAATTTTGTTATAACATATGAATTAGTGTGTTAAAAATTTACAATGTTTGAATACTTATTCAATATAACAATCTTTATAATAGTGTAGGGATTTAAAGTCCTAGCGCACCCGACGAACTTTGTCCCGCTTGTTCCCATTCCCGTTCCTGTCTTTTGCTAGAGCAAAAGAGAGGGACGAATCTATTTATCTCAAACTTTTTGTCTCTCACTCAAAACATGACGAAGTTTCATAATAATCTAAATTTGCAACCCCTAATGCATCCCCGGGGATGCAATTTTTTTAAAATCCATTAATGTTTATTGTTTTTTACTAACCACATATTCAAAACTGTCATGTGTATCGCTTCAAAAATGACGAAGATTCATACAAATTTGCAACCCCTATTTCATCCCAGAATGTAATTTTTAAAATCTAGTAAATGCATAATTATTCTATACTAATTACTAAAATTAATTAAAAATTTCATGTGTCTCACTTACGAAGTTTCATACAAAATGGCAACACCTATTTCACCCCTTGGGGATAGAATTTACAAAAATGCTTGCTTAGCGGACGTCTCATAGCTACAATCTATCTTTCTGCCAAATTTCATCTTCATTGGCTAAGTAGTTTTCGAGATTTCGTGATGAGTGAGTACATATACCTACATGTATTATATGTATGTATATACATACATAAACATACATTTCATACAATCTATTATATATAAACAATGAATAATGTTGGTGAAAATAAAGAGGATACATTATTTTAGAAGACGAGAGCGTAATTTTTCTGTTAAAAGAAAACTTAGTTCAAATGACCTTGATGTCAACGGGTAAAGCATTCCAGAGCCGTAAAGCTTGTAGGATAAAGGCATTTCCCATAGAATTTGTGTCATGTCAAGGAATAGAAAGTAGACGAGTATCGGTTGAGCGAAGTTGCCGATCATGGTTGTCGGAAAGAAATTTAAATTTGCATTTTAGGTATTGAGGAGAAATTGGATTCGAAAGAATTAAAAAAAGAGAGTGCAAATAACTCACATTTGTCTGCGTTCACGGATAGGAAGCATCTTTCCGTTCACATTTAGGCTCTAAACGGAAAGATGATATATGATCATATTCGGAAGGCAGAACATGAAACGAATGCAATTATTAAGGAGACGATTAAGCTTATTAAGAAAATCATATTGAGATCTGGGCAACACATATCTCAATGATGGGTAGGTGGTGGCAACACATATCTATCAACGTAATCAGTAATGGGTAGAATCAATGATTGAAATAACAAACTCTTCGTTTTAACTGGCAAGAAGTTCCGTAGGCGGTTAAGCTGTTGAAGAGCAACAGTAACAGAACGACTAATTTCAGCTACCTGAGTGACCTCCAACTAAGTGTAGAATAATGTAGAACTCAAGATCTTTTACGGTAACTTTAAACTGTAAACAGTAGTTCATGAAATAGTTTCAAGAGTTATCTAGGGTTTGATCAAGACAAAATTTTAAATAATATCACCGATTTATTTCAAATGGGGGCAGCACTGGACCCCGAAAAATTCAGGTAGCCCCTTAACTCATACACACGTAAGTACTACAATAATTTTCTAAAATTGTAGAATAACAGTGTTTCTATTTCAGCTGTGATAAAAAATCCATGTGATCCATCGCCTTGCGGACCAAACAGTGAATGTCACGTAGTTAGCGACAGAGCTGCCTGTTCATGTCGCTCTGGTTACCATGGCGCACCACCCGCTTGCCGTCCTGAGTGTGCTGTTAATTCCGATTGCCCGGCAAATAGAGCATGCATAAATCTTAAGTGTAAAGATCCATGCATTCATAGCTGTGGATTGGATGCCCGTTGTCATGTTGTGGGACACAATCCTATTTGTACTTGCCCCGAAAATATGCCTGAAGGCGACCCATTTATCCGTTGCTACAGAAAATGTAAGTACTAGTGAATATAATTCCAACAATTATTTTCAGCCATCATCATATCTCTATAAGTTTCTTCCACCCGTTGTTGGTGTTCAGTGACTTCATGAATTTTTTACCCACCTCAAGGAATTAGCTTCAAATTAACATTGTTATATAAAGTATGATGTAAATAACCACTTTGAATTATTTCTAACAGCTTTACCACCACCAACAACGAATCCATGCCTGCCGTCACCGTGTGGCCCTCACTCAACATGCCGCAATGAAGGCAACCGCGCAGTGTGTGCTTGTGAGCCGGGCACTTTAGGTGCCCCGCCCGGTTGCCGGCCGCAGTGCATCATCAATCAAGAGTGCCCACTTGCGCTAGCTTGTCTTGCCGGTATTTGCGTCAACCCGTGTGTAGGCTCCTGTGGATTTAATGCCAGGTGCATTGTACAAAATCATCAGCCGATATGTTCCTGCGACGACGGTTTCTCTGGTGACCCATTTGCCGGTTGCAGTGAAATAGAAGGTTAGTTATAAATTAATAATAATAAAATACTTGTAGCACACAATAAGCATGTGACAAGCATATTGCATGTAACGTAGAATGTCGTTTTTGATAGCATGTTCTGTGTATATACATTTTCAGCTCAAAAAGATCTTCCTCACCAACCATGCAACCCATCTCCTTGTGGATCAAATGCAATCTGTCAAGAAAGAAATGGTGCTGGAGCATGCACTTGTATAGACAATTTCTATGGGGATCCGTACTTGGGCTGTCGTCCAGAATGCGTCATGAATACGGATTGTCCTGTAGACAAGTCCTGTTTCAATAATAAATGTGTAAACCCATGTTCTGGCACTTGCGGACAAAATGCGGACTGTAGAGTTACGAACCATGCACCTTCTTGCTACTGCTTGCCTGGATATACTGGAAATCCTCTTCATGCATGTATTCCTGTTAAAAGTAAGACTTTCTTTCTTTCTTTTCTTTTTGTTTCTTTCTGTGATTCAAACTGTACTTGTAATTCTTTTACTTTTCTTCCTATTTACTTTAGCTCCACTGGAACCTGTCGACCCATGTCATCCTTCACCTTGTGGACCATATAGTAAATGTCGTACATTTAACGGGCACGCTGTTTGCACGTGTTTGGACCTGTGTGTCGGCTCTCCACCGAACTGTCGACCTGAGTGTATAGTCAGTTCCGATTGCCGGCCAGACAAAGCGTGTATTAAACAAAAGTGTCAGGATCCATGTCCTGAAATGTGTGGTGTAAATGCACAATGTCAAGTAGTAAATCATAATCCAATATGCAGTTGTTTTTCGGGATATACAGGCGATCCGTTTGTCAGATGTTTTATTGATGACAGTAAGTTTTTTTCATTATTTTATTTTATTGATCACATTATATAAATACGGAATAATCAAAAAAATACTTATATGCCTCTAAAATTAATGTTATTTTATAACAGGACCGATGATAACTATAAACGTTTGCCTACCAAATCCGTGTGGTCCACATTCACAATGTAAAGAGGTTAACGGAATACCAGTATGCTCTTGTGTAGACAACTATGTGGGTCGCCCGCCTAATTGTAGACCAGAATGCGTAATGGATATAGAGTGTCCAGGAAACTTAGCATGTATAACAGAGAAGTGCCGAGACCCTTGCCCTGGATCTTGTGGATTCCACGCAACCTGTACTGTGATTAAACACGTACCTGTGTGTACTTGCGAGCAAGGATTCACCGGAGACCCTTTCTCAGGTTGCTCGATAATTCCACGTAAGTTGTTTATCGAAAAGGAAACTAAATTACCATCATGTTAAACAGAGGAAAAGAAATAAATTATCAATTTCTATTTTAGCTCGAGAATCCCAAGATGCTAGTCCTTGTGCTTTATCGCCCTGTGGAGCGAACGCAATATGTAAAGAAAGGAACGGAATTGGATCATGTTCGTGTTTACCAGATTATTACGGCGACCCTTACGTTGAGTGTAGACCAGAATGTGTATTAAATACAGACTGTCCTAAAAATAGAGCATGCATTCATAATAAATGTGCAGATCCTTGTCCTGGAGTATGTGGAATGAATGCAGAATGTAGACTTAATAACCATGCTCCATCTTGTTCGTGTTTACCGGGTTACGACGGGAATCCGTTTACTTCGTGCTACATAAGTATGTTAATTTTACTTCACATACTGCATATATATATTATTAAGACCGGTCCGTATTAAACACTATTTTATTTTAGGGCATATGGAACCTGTTGATCCCTGTTTACCGTCTCCATGTGGACCTTATAGTGTATGTCGAGTGAGTGATGGACATGCAATATGTTCATGCCAAGAACAATATTATGGATCTCCACCTTTTTGTCGCCCTGAATGTATGGTCAGCAGCGACTGTATGCCTAACAAGGCATGTCTTAACCAAAAATGCGTCGATCCATGTATTGGAGCATGCGGAAATAATGCTAAATGTACAGTCGTCAACCATAACGCCCTGTGCAGTTGTCCAACTAATTATATTGGCGATCCATTTACATACTGCACATATGAAGATAGTGAGTTTTAAATTTAACGGACTAAAACCAATTTTACAATTTAAAACACTAATAAAATGCTATTAATTCAAACAAATTGCTTAATACTTATGTACAACTACAATTAACGGCAAATAAATTTTAGGGCCGAAACAGAAACCATCAGGAAATCCATGCATTCCGTCACCGTGTGGTCCAAATTCTCAATGTCGTGTAATTGGGGAGACACCTGCTTGCTCTTGTCAGCCAGGATATATCGGTAGAGCGCCAAATTGTCGACCTGAATGTATTTACGATGAAGAATGTCCTAGCAATCTTGCGTGTGTTCGTGAAAGATGCACTAGTCCTTGTGAAGGTTCTTGTGGTTCTAATGCTGAATGCATCGTTATCAATCATAAAGCGATATGTCATTGTAGGGAAGGATATAGTGGGGATCCGTTCAGTGGCTGTAGGTTTATAGGTAAGTCGGAATGCAATAAATTTATCTATTAATCTACCTCTTTGGAACGAATGTAATTAAATAAATAAATCCTTTTAGTGACAATACCAAGCGAAGAGGAAACCAATCCATGTAATCCGTCACCTTGTGGTCCAAATTCCGAATGCAAAGAAAAATACAATGCAGGATCGTGTATTTGCCGAGAAGGATATTTCGGAGATCCGTATCTTGGTTGCCGACCAGAATGTGTCACTAATAACGACTGCCCATCGGACAAAGCTTGTTCGAACAATAAATGTGTTGAACCTTGTCAAGGCGCCTGCGGAATTAATGCCCAATGTACTGTAGCTCATCATACGCCAGTATGTTTGTGTTTGGACGGATACGAAGGAAATCCTGTAGTTTCATGTCATCCACAAAGATTACGTTAGTAAAAACTAGTATATCTTTTAAATAATTTAGATACTGTACCTTTATCGCACCGTGTTAAGTAATCTTTTATTATTTTAGCTCCATTGGCCGACGTTAATCCATGCATACCATCCCCTTGTGGCCCATACAGTACTTGTAAAGAATTCAATGGGCATGGTGTGTGTTCTTGTCAGGAAGGTTTTGTTGGTTCACCGCCAACATGCAGGCCAGAATGCGTAATAAGTACAGATTGCCCGCAACACCAGGCGTGTATGCGGCAAAAGTGCCGAGATCCATGTCCGGGTACATGTGGCGTTAACGCTCTCTGCCAAACAATCAATCACAACCCAATTTGTATTTGTAAAGCAGGATTTACTGGAGATCCATTTATTGCTTGCCAGTTAGAACCAAGTAAGACAGCGTTTGAAAAAATAAAAATAATAAAGAAATTTAATATTTTGTTTTTATTGAAAAATAAAAGACTTTTTATACTTATTACTATTATTCATATATATTATCAATATTTTCATGTACCTATTTTTATAGTCTATCATTTCTTTTTCTGATTCATTCTTTTTTATGATCTTGTATTCTTAATCTGCTATGTTTTCTTTCTTAGAACCTATGATCTCGGGGCCTAAAGGAAATCCATGTGTACCTTCACCCTGTGGTCCATATTCTCAGTGTAAAGTAGTCGGAGAAGCGCCTGCATGTTCATGCTTACCCAATTACATTGGTGTTGCTCCGAATTGTAGACCGGAGTGTTCTATCAATGCCGAATGCCCTGGTAATCTTGCATGCCAAAATGAAAAGTGTGTAGATCCTTGTCCTGGTTCATGTGGTTTCAATGCGGAATGTACTGTAGCAAATCATGTCACTTTGTGTAATTGTGCACTGGGATATACTGGTGATCCATTTAGTGGATGCTCGCCAATTGAACGTAAGTTTGTGTCAATAAAGGCATACAATTGCCATTTTACATTTTGATTCAGTCTTTATTCTTTCAATTATTTTTTCAGAGACACCACAACCACCACCTAATCCGTGCAATCCATCGCCATGTGGCGCAAATGCTCTATGCAAAGAAAGAAATGGGGTAGGTTCATGCACATGTTTGCCAGAGTACTTTGGTGATCCATATACTGGTTGTCGGCCAGAATGTGTGTCAAATTCGGACTGCGATCGTAACAAAGCATGTTCAAACAACAAATGCAAAGATCCGTGCCCAGGCACATGTGGAATCAACGCGGAATGTCGGACTGTTAACCATGCACCGACATGCACTTGCCTATCTGGATATGTTGGCAACCCTTTGGTCAGATGCAACGAAGAAGGTACGTTTTATTTAACCGCGATTTATTTTATGTAACACTATTCTTAGTAGTTAAATAAACTTTCAAAGAAATTAATTACTTTGGTCCCAGCTGTCATCATTTTATAGCAGTCGTCAAGCTATGTCAGATGCTTTAAGCGGCCTAAAAAATATGACACCAGTGTTGGCCACTTACACACACGAAAATACATATATTACGTAGGGAGCTTTTACATTGTTTTTTATTATTCTTTTTTAGATAAATCTCTCCCTCCAACTGATCCATGTCGACCATCTCCGTGTGGACCTAACAGCCTATGTAGGGCAGTCAACGGACATAGTGTATGCACTTGTGAAAGTGGTTATATTGGAACACCCCCCTCTTGCCATCCAGAATGTATTGTCAGTTCAGAATGCCCTCAGGACAAGGCTTGTGTTAATAAAAAATGCATAGACCCATGTCCGAACACCTGTGGTCTTAATGCTCGTTGTCAGGTGATCACGCACAATCCTATATGCAGTTGTACGGCTGGCTTTACAGGAGATCCGTTCACAAGATGTGATTCACAAAGTAAGTTGAATAATTTTAATTAGTGTGTTTTAAATAACAATCAGTTAATGTGTTTACACAATTTTTTATTTTCACAATTATTTTGTAACGTTACAGTGTCTGACTGATTCAAATATTCCGTCAGTTTCTAATTTCTAAGATACATAATTATTATTCAGGTTAGACTCGAGAATATTATTCCAAAATACGAGAACGTATATTTTCTTAACCAATTTTAATGTACATTGAAACTGTGATATAAAATGATCATAGCATGATTCAGAAATCACTTTGTTATCCTGAGTTTGATGTTGTTTAAGTGAATTTATTATTATTTTTTTCCTCCATCCCGCTTTGGTTCTTTCGGCCTTGAGCACTGTCTGCCTCGTTAAGGGTAGACGTGATGCTAAGAACATACGTACCTACGTAGAACAAGTTAATATTTAAAAAATCCTATTTATGTTATCAAAGATCCTATGTAGTATTTAGACATAAGTAATTGTATAAGTATTAAAACATAATTAGTCTGTATATATTACATTTGTATATATGTATTGTATATGGTATTTACATTTAAGTAAGTGTATTTTATGTGTTGTAACTACGAGTGTTTCTTTTATAAGTGAAGCTATAGTAATTATGTACCTACTTATAATTTATTTGTGCACCTATAGTTTTTTTACATATTTCGAAGGTTGACTGGTAGAGCATTAAGTCCGTCTTTTGTACCATGTTTTTTTGGTAAATAAAGTTTAAATAAAATAAAAATAATAAGAATCCAGAACAGCTATCTATTACTATAGGTAGATACTTAGCATAGTAGAAATACCTACATCTCAGGAACTTGATGACTCAGAAGACGAATTACCTACAATGAATTTTATTGCACCAAAAAAACATTAACATTTTCGGAATACTTATAAATGAAGGGTAACATATAATGAGGTACAAGAGGCAGCCTTATCGCCGAAGCAATCTTTTACAGGCAACCAAAAAGAGAAGGAGTGCAAAATATATAATAAGATAACAGGTGGCGCTGTTAGAATTTTATACACTAAATTAATTTAGTAATAAATACAATCACCAGATAATATTCTAAATATATATAATATATAGCATAATAAATAACTAAATTTATATAATTATATAAATTTACATAGCGTGACGCAATATGAATAAATATAATTTCATTACATACATACTTAGATCATTAAATACAGATAAGTTGCGTAGACAAATCTTCTTACTAAATTTTCTGCCAGTTTTGGTGCCGGTAGGTTATACTACCACATCTATAAAATCACACATTCACAAAAAAATATTGGTGTCGCTATAAACGCACACTTACAGAAAATGGTAACACTAGTTTATTTTCTTCGCACCAGTAAAGCTCACACCTAAACAAATGTGTAAACACGCATAATAATACAATCTTCACAAGAAAGAGAGAGAAGATAAAGGGATTGGTAATCTATATTCTCTAATGCACAGGGAATAAAGACGAAGATAAAATGGTAGTCACGGCCTACGTCGTAAACTAATCGTTTTTTAAATTTGAATCTTATTACCGAATTTTAAGAATGTTATTGATACATTTAAAACGGGGGTTACTGAACTGGCTTGTGTCGAAGGATAGTGATTAGTGGAAAAATGATAACATCGAAAAATGAAATAGGTATGTCAAGTTTGTGTTTTGCGATTATAGATCTTTTTGCTGTGGTTTGGCAGTTTATAAGATAAGAAATTCGTTACAAAGTTGAGTCGAATATTTTTTTCGGTATGGAGACTAAACGATATACCATCGATTTTCCAGAATTACATAGAAAACAACGTTAATAAAATAAAATATAAATACTTATAAATGAAAGGTTATGCCTTTTAGATGATTAAATGTGTTAACCTCTTTTTACACTGTACAAAATGGCATTTTTAACGGAGCATTTATAAGCGTCCTTTCGATGCTTTACCGATTAACGAAATGATTTTAATCGACTACGCAACTAGTTTTTATGAACGTATTAGATTTTTGATCTTATACTTCGGCAGAGAGGAACGCGCAGGTAAGGCTTACCCTGTATTTAATGATCTAAGCGTACATACAAATAAATAAATATCGCAATTATTCAAAATGAAACACAATGCTTAGGTAGAATGGGAAAACAACTCATGATCGTGATCGGTAACTTGGTTCTGCAGACTCTCGTCTCCTTTACATCGCACAAACTTTATGGCTAACTCCTTTACCCTACAAGCTTCACGGCTCTGGAATGCTTTACCCTTTGACATCAAAGAAATTTCCATTAAATTTTCTTTTTAAAGAAGAGTACATTCTTATCTTATAAATTAGTTTTTTTTTTTAATAGGATCTATCACCGTCGTCATCATCGGTCTTGATATGTAGTGTATGTGTGTATTTTGTATGTATTTGTAATATTCTAATCTAAGGTATATATTATAAGACATATTATATGGTATATATCTATTATATTATATGTATAATTATGTCTATGTATATTAAATGTAAGTATATTGTGTTGTAAATTTATTGTTTTATTTTTTGCGCCGCTACCATTTATCTGTTTTACCCTATGGTTGACTGGGAGAGAACGCTTTTAGCGTTAAGTCCGCCAATTGTAAACAATTTTTAATTGTGGATCAATAAAGTTTTATGAATGAATGAATGAATGAAAACACAGTAGGGGAACGAAATTAGTTACTAAACAAGACTACTAAGAAAGTGATTTTTACTTAAGGTTTTAAAGTTGTCCATCGTTTTGGCGTATTGAATGGATAGAGGTAGGGCGTTCCAGAGACGTACCTACACCTTATAGCGGCTACAATCTTTTAAAGACCTACAGCTATCTAATACATTGTTTTTATATATCTCATAAAACTAAGCCAGCGTTAGCCATGAAAGTGCCTGACGCAGTGTCAGAAAGAACTTTTTTGACAACAACTTAATCATAGCTTAGTTAATATAAACAAAATACCTACAAATTATGTATATAAACCTTCTGGAATAAACGATCTATCTAATAGTGAAAACTGCATCAAAATCCGTTTAATTATAAGCGTACAGACAGACCGACAGATATACGCGGCGGGCGATTTCATTTAAAAATATGTATGGATAATGTATTTTCATATACTTTGGTACTATGTACATTACACAAATCTATGCGATAAAAGGTGTTTTAACTTTATCGTACAAATGAGAAATAATACATAATTTGTTTTTACAGAACCAAAGGTCAATCAAAATCCATGTGTCCCATCACCATGTGGGCCAAACTCAGAGTGTCGTGTCATCGGTGATCAAGCAGCTTGTTCTTGTCAAACAAACTATATTGGCAGAGTTCCTAATTGCAGACCAGAATGCACGATTGACGCAGAATGCCCCAGCAATGCCGCTTGTGTTAATGAACGCTGCAAAGACCCATGCCAGGGCGCATGTGGTCTTAATGCATTATGTTTGACCGTAAATCATAGGCCAATCTGCAGCTGTCAACAAGGATACTCAGGAGATGCATCACAAAATTGCTATCCAATAGTTATATCACGTAAGTTAATGTAGATAAAAAGTTAAAAAGTTTAAACAATAATGATAAATGTAATACGCAAAATTGTTAATCTTCGTTTTTATTTTAGCAACCGAAATGACAACTTCAAGCCCATGTTCTCCTTCACCATGCGGACCTAACGCCGAATGCCGTGAACATAATGGAGCCGGAGCTTGCGTCTGCTCCGATGGCTATGAAGGTGATCCTTATAGTACGCAAGGATGCCGCCGAGAATGTGAAAGCAATGATGATTGTACTTTGAACTTGGCTTGTACACGATTCAAATGTATAGATCCATGTCATAGAACATGTGGTCAATATGCTCTGTGCACAGTAGAAAACCACGTTCCTGTTTGTACTTGTCCAAAAGGCTTTTCAGGAGATCCATTCTTTCAATGCAAAGAAATTCTTGTTGCTCGTAAGTTGTGATTCATCTTATATTCATTCATAAATTGCAAAATATTAAGTTTGTATAGAAGTATTAATTTATATATATCTGTTTATTTTTAGCTACACCATCTCCAAATCCTTGTGAGCCTTCTCCATGTGGGCCTAACAGTCAGTGCAGACAAGTCAATATGCAAGCGGTTTGTTCTTGTCTTCCAAATTATGTAGGATCGCCACCTTCATGTCGCCCACAGTGCATTGTAAATAGCGAATGTGATACTTCAAAAGCTTGCATAAACCAAAAATGTGATGATCCTTGTCCAAATACTTGTGGTTTGAGGGCTCATTGTCTAGTTAAAAATCATAATCCTATATGCACGTGTCCTGCTGGTATGACTGGTGATCCATTTACACGATGTTATGGTGAGTAGTTACGTCATCAAACTAATATTATGTAAAAATGCACTGAAAGAAAAGGCATTGCCTAATAGCCCTGAAAATAGATGTGTTTTTAAACGGTTTTATTTTATATTTACAGCAATCGTTATGGCACCTGAGATACCTTCTTGCACACCATCACCATGTGGACCACACTCACGCTGTCAATTGCTAGCCAGTGGACCCGCTTGCTCATGTTTGCCTGGATATATCGGCTCTCCACCTTCTTGTCGCCCTGAATGTACAATCAATTCGGAATGCCCCGCATCACTAGCATGTGTAAGACAAAAATGCGAAGATCCTTGTCCGGGATCCTGTGGTATTGATGCAAATTGTCATGTATTGAATCATGTAGCAGTGTGTGTTTGCAATGACGGATATACGGGAGATCCATTTTCAAGATGTCAGCCAATAATTGAAGGTATGAATAATAGGTACTAACTATTATAATCAACTCGATCATTTAATATTAAAATAAGTATTCCGATAAGAATATTTTATCATTATTATATATTCAAACTATATTTTTTCCACAGCTCCAACAACTCCTAATGACGATCCATGCTATCCTTCACCTTGCGGACCTAATGCTCAATGTGACAACGGAATTTGCACATGTTTAGCTGACTACAGTGGAAATCCCTACGAATCATGCAGACCAGAATGTACAGGAAGTCAAGAATGCCCTAGAGACAAAGCTTGCTTCCGAAATAAATGTCGTGACCCTTGCCCAGGAGTGTGCGGACAGAACACAAAATGTGACGTTATCAATCATATTCCAACCTGTTCTTGTTTGACGGGTTACACAGGAAATCCATTTACATTCTGTAATGAACTCGAGCAACAACCAAAAATACCGAGAGACCCGTGTCACCCTTCACCGTGTGGTCCAAATAGTATATGTAGGACCGTGGATAATACAGCTGTGTGCGCTTGTGTGGAAGGATTCCAAGGATCTCCACCTTCTTGCCGACCCGAATGCGTTGTTAGCTCTGAATGCCCATCTACAAAAGCTTGCGTCAATCAAAAATGTGTCAATCCTTGTATTAATGCTTGTGGAATATCAGCTCGATGTGAAGTAATAAACCATAGTCCAATATGCAGTTGTAATCCTGGAGAAACTGGAGATCCGTTTAAGAGTTGCCATGTTTTAGACAATCCACAACCGCCAGTAGATGCTTGTAATCCTACCCCTTGTGGGCCTAATTCTGTATGCATGGAACGATATGGAAAAGCGAACTGCAGATGTGTTGATAACTATATCGGACAACCGCCTAACTGTAGGCCAGAATGTGTTATAAATCCAGATTGTCCTTCTAATCAAGCATGTATTAAAAATAAATGTGTTGATCCATGCCCAGGATCATGCGGTGTTAATGCAGATTGTTTAGTTGTCAGCCATACTGTTTCATGTAGTTGTAAGGAGAAATATACTGGCAATCCTTTCTTGCAGTGCATTCTAAAAGAAGGTAAAGTATTTTGCATATATACTCCTACAAAATTCATGTACATATATTCTTCTTTTTTAACTATTCGTTTTAATAAATTAATAGGGGTCATCTACATGAGAAGAAGATTAGTATATTTAATGTATCTACTCATTTTTTTACAGAAAAATCACCTCGTCCATGTGATCCATCACCATGTGGAGCTAACGCAATTTGTAACCAACGAGATGGCGCTGGATCTTGCTCTTGTTTGGAAGGATATCAAGGCAATCCATATGAAAGTTGTAGACCAGAGTGTGTGCTTAGCTCGGACTGTCCAGCCGATAAATCATGTATAAGAAATAAGTGTGCTGATCCTTGTCCGGGTATATGTGGTAACAAAGCAGAATGTACGGTTGTAAACCATGTGCCTACTTGTGCCTGCATAAAAGGATATTCAGGAAATCCTTTCGTACAGTGTATCCAAGACGTACCGATATCGGAGCCTAGACCGTGCCAACCATCTCCATGTGGACCCAATAGTATATGTCGAGAGAACGGTGGGTTAGCGTCATGTGAGTGTCTTCCAGATTACATAGGGGCACCGCCTGATTGTCGGCCAGAGTGCACAGTAAGCAGCGAATGTCCGTCAGATCGCGCTTGTCATAAATTAAAGTGTGCCGACCCTTGTCGCGGCACTTGTGGAATCGGGGCCCATTGTCAAGTAGTAAATCATAGCCCGTTATGCAGTTGTCCAGCTGGTACAAGTGGGGATCCGTTTACAAGATGTTTTGAATGGGAAACGGTAATAAAACAAGATGATACTCCACCTAATCCATGTCAACCAAATCCTTGCGGACCATACAGTGAATGTCGACCAATAAACAACAGCCCATCATGTTCCTGCATTCAAGGTTACACAGGAACACCACCAAATTGCCACCCAGAATGTCTAGTAAATACTGATTGTCCATCACATCAAGCATGTATTGCGGAAAAGTGCCGAAATCCTTGTGAAGGATCTTGTGGATTCAGAGCCGAATGTAGAGTACACGATCATATCCCGATTTGTAGCTGTCCATCAGGTTATTCTGGTGATCCTTTCATTCAATGTTCAGAAGTAATTGGTAAGATTATGACACATCTATCAATTTGTTACATATATTGGAGCGTAAAATTGTTTCTATATTTAATTACCGAAGCCTACTAAAAGTAGATAAAATCCGTAAAATAATAGTCTCAGATTACAGAAATTAGCTCGCTAAATTCTGATATAGGGCTTTATGATCTTTAACCGCAAAATTCTGATCTAGGGCTTTATGACCAAGGTTTGTTTAATATAATTTTACGGTTTCCCATGTAAGCATTTCCGCACGCGCATAGAAGGCGACCATTTTGCTTTATTTTTATCGGATTACGATACATATATAGAAACAATTTTCTGCTGCTTCCCCTTATTCACATATTTTAGTAGTATTTGCACTAATTACATTGATACAACGCTAAAAAAACACTATCTATCATTCTTTCAGCTATACCACCACAGATTCTAGACCCGTGCAATTCTTATCCCTGTGGAAGTAATGCACTATGCGATGCAGGCATTTGCAAGTGTCCTCCTGGTTACTTAGGCGATCCTTATGTAGCTTGTCGCCTCGAATGCTCTACGAATGGTGAATGTTCTCCTACTCGTTCTTGCCAAGGAGGAAAATGTGTCGACCCCTGCCCGGCTTGCGGAACAAATGCGATATGTTCAGTGAATAATCATATTCCTTCTTGTACTTGCCCACCGAACACATCTGGAGATCCGTTTTCTTTCTGTACACAAATCGAGAGAAGAGGTACATACTCGCCTTTCAAAAACCTTATGTATATTTTTGTGATTAAGTATAATTACTATATTGTAATTAATTTTCAATTGCAGATGAAACTCCTTGCTCACCATCACCATGTGGACCGTTTAGCGAGTGCACAGTAAGCGCCAACGGCGCCGCTGCATGTTCTTGTAGATCAGGTCATGTAGGCTCCCCTCCATCTTGTCGTCCAGAATGTCTAGTCAGCTCAGAATGTAAATTGCAATTAGCCTGTATTGATCGCCGATGCCGTGATCCATGTGAAGGTGCTTGTGGACGCGATGCACGTTGTCAAGTTATCGCACACTCACCAATTTGCACATGTAAAGATGGTTATACTGGCGATCCATTCATACATTGCTATCCAGCTCCAGGTACTTTATAATATTTTATCAACATTCTATTTCTTTATTTTTTCATTTTGTTTAATTCTGAAGATAAATTTATTATGTTTTAGCATTGCCTCCTGAACCCATGGATGTATGTCAACCATCACCATGTGGACCGAATTCGATATGCATTAACTCAGGGGAGACGCCTGCGTGCAGTTGCCAACCCAACTTTATCGGCTCTCCACCAAATTGCCGTCCTGAATGTACAATTAGCGCTGAATGTCCAGCTGTTCTCGCTTGCGTAGCACAGAGATGCAAAGATCCATGTGAACGTGCTTGTGGACTGCGAGCTATATGCTCTGTGGTGGATCATCGTGCGTCGTGTGCCTGTGAACCTGGTTTCGAAGGTGATCCATTCCAGGGTTGTTCAACCCCTAAAGGTAAGAAAACAAAAATGAAAAAAAAAAAACATTAACTTCATATTCCACTAGAATTCTTGAAATAAGAATACATAAAAATATAATAATTTGTTACAAAAAAAGGTAAATAATTTTAATAATGTTTTTCATGATAAATGCTATAAATATTTCTTTGCGGATAATATATAGATATAGAAATTAGATTGAAATTGCATGTAACACTCTGCTTTGCAAAGCGTGATAATTCATGCTTTAAAGGTGTGCTCATTGTAAAAATCCCAATACGGTCACGCCTCACACGATTTACTAATGTAAAAACTAATGGGTCTGTATAGGTGATTTTACTCTGGGATTTCGTGGCGACCATGCCCGCTGCCTGGTCTAAAAGTAATTTTACCGATACAGTACCCATTGATGCGCTTCAAACATAAGCCTTCGGACGAGGACGGCAAAAAGAAATATAATTTATAATAATCGTTTAGATTTTTTAAATGCTTCCAGAAGGGACGTAACAATTTAAAATAACTTTTATGTGAAATTAATGCCTTGCTTAAAATATTCGGAGCACGCGGAGATAACCTGGCACTTACAGTAAGCTTGGCCGTGCGTTGTGGCGGCCGCTTTGGACGGTGCCGCTAGAGGTGATGCTGTCATCGGATTACGGAGGTCACTAAAAGTCGCCGAGCCCAGTAAGCTTCGACTAACGCTTCGGACCAAGGAAGTGCTTCAACGGTGACTGATAAACTTATCGGTAAGTGAATTCATCATTTTCAAAATAATATTTTCAGCTCCACCGAAGATTGAATACTTAAATCCATGTGAGCCCTCCCCTTGTGGTGTAAATGCTGTTTGTAGAGTAGAAGGAAATGCTGGATCATGTACTTGCTTGCCAGATTACTTTGGCGATCCTTACCAAGGTTGTAGACCTGAATGTTTGACCGATGCTGACTGTTCTTTGGTCTCCGCATGCAATAGAAACAAATGTATCGATCCATGTCCCGGTGTATGTGGTTATGACGCTGACTGTTATGTAACTAATCACAAACCATCTTGTGTTTGTAAATCTGGATATACAGGAAACCCATTATCTTCATGTTATCTTATGAGAGGTACGTTAAAAGATATATATACCTTTATATTTTTATTTTATTATAGCAGACATAAATAACAGTTATAACATTGTGATTTTCAGAAAATGACATATCCGTGATTAATGTTTGTAATCCATCACCTTGTGGTACTAATGCAATTTGTAAAGAAGTAAATGGTCAGCCAGTCTGTTCATGTTTGTCCAATTATATTGGATCTCCACCAAATTGCAAACCAGAATGTATAGTGAATTCCGAATGCAGACCAAATAAAGCATGTGTTAATCAAAGATGCGTTAATCCCTGTCCCAAGCCTTGTGGTCAAAACACAGATTGTAAAGTAATTAACCACAGCCCGGTGTGTTCATGTCGTCTTGGATATTCAGGAGATCCATTTACAAGATGTACTCTAGCTCTATGTAAGTACAGATACAATAAAAATCCTTATCGAATTTATGCTACTATTTAGAAAATTATAAAAATAATAAAAGCCGCGGTATAATAATAAACTTTATTTTTACAGCTACTTTCCCAGTAGTTTCGGCGCCATCAGACCCATGCATGCAATCACCATGTGGCTTGTATGCAGAATGCCGTAATAATAATGGCTTAGCAGCGTGTTCTTGTTTACCGTCTTACGTAGGATCGCCACCATTTTGTAAACCGGAATGTGTGGTACATTCAGATTGCCCTAGTGACCAAGCATGTATATCAGAAAAATGTAGAAATCCATGCGAAGGGTCATGCGGATTGTTTGCTCGGTGCTTTGTAAACAACCATGTACCCGTTTGTCTATGTCCAGAAGGATTCACTGGCGATCCATTTAGGGAATGTGTTCCTGAACCAATACAAGGTATGCTTACCGAAGATTATATAACTTCTAACAATATAAACTGAAACTATTTTAAGGTTGAATACATGCCATGATGCTGAAAAACTTTCCTAAGGAACATATATCGAAATACTACATAAACGAGCAATTTAGATTTCTCGAATTATGTACAGGTCATGTAGATAGGTTATGGGGAGGCACCATAAACTATTCTATATGAACTGTATGGTCTATATGACTCTGGAAGAACACTGTTGGCGGCGAAGGGGTGGCCCAAAGGCCAACCCCCACCGCACACGTAACCTACAGTTAATGACTTGGTGGTCACATGATTCTGGAAGAACACTGTTGGTAGCTAGGGGGTGCCCTTGGCCACCCCCATAAACTATACTACATGACTTGGGTGGTCGAAATGACTCTGCAAGAACGAGTCAGCTATATTAATGCCCGGACAGTTTGATTGTTTAAATAGATTTTATCACAATGTCCTCGCACTTCGGGCATTTTCCAAACTGCGCGGTTATTTATTAGATTAAAATAATTATAAATATTGCGAAAAGAAAATATAACCTAATGAACCAACCTATTTTTTTTTATTGGGAAGACCAACAACTGTTCTATTTTATAGATACGAAAAGTCCATTACAGGTCCTCACTGATAGAACACATTGTATTTTAAAAAGATTACGATCTCTAAACATCAGCTTATCACTTACAATCTGCTCACGAAGCTACAACTTTAAAACATCAGCATATTCAGTCCTTAATTGATGTAAAATATATAATAGTCTGTGGTCCCATTTGAGTGTCAATCGTCGTTAACTACATCGCTTGGTAAGTAGGTAGACGTCTCACTACTTACTTACCAAGCGATGTAGTTAACGACGATCGACACTCAAATGGGACCATCGTTAACTACATCGCTTGGTAAGGAAGTAGACGTGTCTACTTACTTATCAAGCGATGCAGGACCACAAACTATTATATATTTTACATCAATTAAGGACTGAATATGCTGATGTTTTAAAGTTGTAGCTTCGTTAGTCTAGGTGTTAGCAGAAAATATGTCGATATCAACCTTAGACGAAACCTGATTGTAGCTACCTGCCCTCCAAAGAAATGAATTTTGTCTTTAGTTGGAGTTTACTTAAGGGCTAAAAAACAACGAGTTATTACGAAGTATTCTGCACGGAACCATGAAACCTATCTTAGCAAGCAAATCCGGGCAATCCACTACAACAATAGTGTACACAATAGTGTACTATACAGTAGTGTACTATTGTCAATTTTTAAAGATAAAACCAAATTTGCTACATTTCTCCTCTTATCTACTGGTACAAGGTGTTGTTTCACGCTCATTATATTGTATAAATCTGAGCTATATGTAATATGCAGTCGATAGCACAAATACCGGTCAATTTTTTTTTAATTGCTTGACTCTTGATATCCTGACAAGCGTACTCCAAATGATTCCTTACATATGTACAGTACAAGATTTTAAAGGTTTTAGCTGATTAACATTTTTAGAATTGCGCATCAAAAAACCTAAAGATTAAGAAGCTTTTTTTTATTATTTTATCAATAAGAAATAACAAAAATCATGGAATACACCCAGATCCCAAATACCAGATTGTCTATTTAGTTCTGTTCCTTTTAGATATTATATTTAGCTACAATGAGTTTGGTCTTACGAGTAACAACTGCACACTTATCCGGATTTAAATCTAATCTATTGCGAGTACAATAGTTAGCAAGTCTTTCTAAGTTTTGTTGTAAAAGCACAACGTCAGCATAAGATGATACGGAAATAAATACTCTCATGTCATTTGCAAAACACAGGAGTTAGGGTGATTTAAAACAACTACCTATATCATTTTCAAATACTGTAAAAAGTAACAGCCAAAGCAACGATCCCTGGGGAACGCCACTAGGAACCGGAACCCAGCTAGAAATATAATTACTGATCACCACCGCTTGTGTTCTATTCTCAAGATATGACGCGAACCATATTAGAAGATCACCTCGTATACCCATACTGTTTAACCGATTGATTAGAATATTATGATTCTGCTGCTGTGTAAGTAGTGTCAGTGTAAACTACGTCTTCCTGAAAGCCCTTATCCATTGAATCAGTAAAAAAACCATTAAGAAGAATTAAGTTAGACGTAGTAGATCCAACTTTAAGAAATCCGTGCTGTGCATCACTGATCGATTGTTTAAGAGCAGGAAATATTTGATTATAAGTCAATTGTTGTAATGGTTTAACAATTATTCATTATTATTTCTCTCTTATCATTTGTGTGCGATTAAGTAGTGTTAGTAACTAACAAGCACTATGCGTACTTTCAGATTACGCATAGTGCTTGTTAGTTTGAAAACTTTAAAAACAGGGCCTATTTACTGGTACAGGGGCCCAAGGGTAGGTAACTTAAAGTTAAACTTCTTTTAAAATATCAGGGCTGATTTTAGTATATATTATACTCTGGCACCTGTGTATATCTCTATACTTAGTTTGTGAAAGCCGCCAGACAAATTGGACGGGTTAAACATCCTGTCAGATGCACATACTGTAAATATGTGTACATATGATTTGCAGGATACGTAAGTACATACTAATACTACTTAATCCAACACAAATTTATTAGTGAGACAATCAGTATGGTCTGGCAACTCTACGGCTCTTGGTCCATTATAATAAATAAAATAAAATCTTTACTACGTAAAATAAGTTCTACAAATATAATTTAGTTGTTGTAGCCTACTTTTTAGCATAGGAATGTTTGTGCCAGTAGACTCCTCTCTTACACATCACTGTTATCGAATAGAACCAAGTACAAAATATTATTATGTAACAATACTATACTATAAACTAATATTATTTATTTTTGTGATTGTGGATGTGTGTGTATTATGTATTTCATTCTTTTATTATGTGTTTCATATTATATTAAATAATTGTTATAAACATTGTTTTATATCACTTATAAACTTTATTTTTCCATATTTTAGATTTAATACCGCAATCGCCCATTGATCCATGTAAACCTAGTCCCTGTGGAGCAAATACGTTGTGTGATCGAGGTATATGTTCATGTGTAGAGGGATACCATGGAGATCCGAACTTGGGCTGCAGACCAGAATGTGTTTATAACACAGATTGTCCAGCAGATAAAAGCTGCCAGCGAAACAAATGTGGAAACCCATGCATTGGCACTTGCGGTGTAAACGCAATATGTGATGTTATCAATCATATACCTATGTGCACCTGCCCTAAAGGAATGAATGGCAATGCCTTTGTGGAATGTCGTCACTATCCTGGTAAAATATTTATTAATTAAATTTGTTTAACAATTTAATTATTGACTTTAAAGCGTAAATATTAATAGAAGTTTATTACACGTTATCAGTAGGAAGATAATATTTTTATCTAATCTGTCGTAAGATTCGAATTTAAACACGTTTATCTTAATTTTTTAAAATAAAATCACATTATATTATAAATTTATAACACTTCGTCTAGAACAGTCTTTCCCAAAGTAGGCGATAACGCCCCCTTGTGGGCGCTGGAGGCTTTAAGGGGGGCGGTAACGGGCCCAGAATAAAGTTGGGGGGCGCTGATGTGATTTAAGCAATGAGTGATTTATAACTTCACCTATTTCATATTTTAAATTTCACTGAAATTAAAATCCTCTTACTACACAACATCCATTTATTAGTTCATATTTATATCCTTTTTTATTGTTCAAATATAAACTAAAAATGTAATTAATATTTATTATTTTAATGAGTTCACAACGCTATTTATATCGTTAAAGGAATCAAACACTGAAAAAATTTCGTGTTTTAAAGTTTCGCAGGTGAGGTCCCCACTTCCGATACTCTTTATTATTGTAAAATTGTATTATTATTGCTATTTTTTTATTTAAAATTAACAATGTTGATTATTGTTTTTTTTTTTATAAAAGATACTCTAATGTACTGGTGTATGTATTATTATTGCTCTCTCTTGTAAAAAAGTCTAGTTTAGAATATAGGTTGAATTAAACTACAGGCAAGACAAATATGTGATTCAGGTTTTTATGGTGAAAAAAATGGGGGGCGCTACAAAATAACAGATTTTTTAAAGTGGGCGTTTGACAAAATAAGTTTGGGAACCTCTGAATTATGACATGGCTCACAAATTACATAGCACTACAAAAAAATATTGATTTCAATGAAGACCTTATCCGTACTACTGAATTTCACCGATCCATTTTCAGAAGAAAAAAATGTGCGCTGATATGCAACAGAAACGCGCATCGCGCGAAAATGTAGTCGCGAGTTTTTGTTTTTGGGAAAATAGGACACGGTGAAGTAGAAGCTTTGGGCGCCATTTATAAACTTTTATTTATTTGTTTCAATCTCAATTTTTAAGATTAGATAAAATAGTGTATAAACTGCACACAACTCGGTATTAATACACTCGTTTATAATAAACCTCATTATGCAACAGTTTCATAAACTACTATTATAGTACCGTAACCGTAAAGGTAGTGAAAATATATTATGATAATTTCAGTTATGGACTCAAATCCATGTAATCCATCACCGTGTGGGCCAAATAGTCAATGTCGTCAATCAAATGGACAAGCAGTTTGTTCATGTGTTCCCGGATACCAAGGAAGTCCACCTACTTGTCGACCGGAATGTATTGTTAGTTCCGAATGCCAACTTCGAGAAGCATGTAATAATCAAAAATGCGTCAATCCATGCATCGGTGCTTGCGGTCCAGGCGCCATATGTGAAGTCATTAATCACAATCCAATATGCACATGTCCGCCGTCTTTCACGGGTGATCCATTTATAAGATGTAACATTCAAGGTAAGCTTAATTTAATTTCATAGATAGGTATCGAAAAGTACTAAGGTCATTCTAAATCACTCCTTATTCAGTACCGAGCTTCGCTCGATGAAAACCTCAATATGAAGAGGTTGACTTAAAATAAAAATCAGCTCGAATAATCCCTAAATACTATTTTTCATCGAATTGTTTTGTCTTTATCTATTTATATTTATAGAAATTGCTCGTTTAAAGTAATAAAGTACAATTATTCAATCCTAAAGTTTGTATAGGTGTATTTATGATTGTTCCGCTTTCACGCCAAAATGGGTGAAAAGATTGGAGTTTGGCATGTAGATAGCTTATTACATGGATTAACACAGGATACTTTTCATCTCGGGAAAATGTGAGGTTCACGTGGGATTGTAATTTTTTTACCTGTTTTTTTTTTTTAGACATAGAAAAACCGCGAGTAAATCCGTGTGAGCCGTCTCCCTGTGGACCGCATTCTATCTGCAAGATTACTGGCGATAGTCCACTTTGCGCTTGTTTGCCAGAATTCAAAGGATCTCCACCGAATTGTCGTCCAGAATGTATAAGTAACAGTGAATGTGACTTTAGTTTGGCATGTCTGAATAATAAATGCTCGGATCCATGTGTGGGCACTTGTGGATCCAATTCAGAATGCAGAGTTGTAAGTCATGCACCTATGTGTGTATGTAGAGAAGGACACACTGGAGATCCATTTTCTTATTGTAGTCCCTCACCTATTATGGACGAAATTTTGACACCTTGCAGTCCTAGCCCATGTGGTTCTAATGCTGTATGTAGAGAACAAAAAGGTGTTGGCTCTTGCCAATGTTTAGATGGCTATTCGGGAAATCCATACGTTGGATGTCGTCCTGAATGTATTGTGAATTCAGACTGCCCACTAAATAGAGCGTGTTCTAGGCTGAAGTGTATCGATCCATGCCCTGGCACTTGTGGCTCGAATGCTTTGTGCCAAGTCAATAACCACCTGCCGACATGTATTTGTCAAATAGGATACACGGGCAATCCATTTAGTTACTGTACAATTATGCATGAACGTAAGTATTCGTTTGAATTGAATAAATAATTATGCTTTTTTATTACTTACCTTATACAGTGACTCACCCACCTGCCAAATTTTTGGAGCAAGTTCTCCATGATACTGAACTACTTACTTTATATGAGGAATCCAAATATTTTTTTCGTCTTTCGTTCATTGTTTTCATGGAAAGTAGTTCAGTATCATGGACTGGACTTGCTCCAAAAAATTTACGGGTGGTTAAAAAGTACCAGTCAAACCCTGTGTTTATATCTGTTAATTACAACTGTTTGATTTTACCTTTTACAGCCCAAATAGTGGAACTCAACCCATGCAGCCTTATTCCTTGTGGACCAAACAGTCAATGCAAAGAAATTAATAGACAAGCAGTGTGTTCATGTCTTCCTGATTTTGTCGGCAGTCCTCCTAACTGTCGTCCCGAGTGTATCGTGAGTTCCGAATGTCCTTCACATTTGGCTTGCGAGAATCAGAAATGCACCAATCCATGTATTGGGACTTGTGGAGAAAACGCTAATTGCAATGTGATTAACCATAGTCCTATATGTGTTTGCAAACAAGGCTTGACTGGTAATCCCTTCACTAGATGCTATCCTATGAAAGGTAAGAGATATTTATAAATCAGTATACAGTTCTAAGTGTTAAAAAAAATTAAATGCCCTTATTAATATTTTTTTTTCAGTATCACATCCACCTCCAAATATACCACTGGATCCGTGCGTTCCTTCGCCATGTGGATTGTACGCTGAATGTCGCAACATCGGAGAAGCTCCGTCATGTGCCTGTCGACCAAATTATATAGGAAATCCACCAAACTGCAGACCAGAGTGCACGATAAATTCTGAATGTCCTAGTAACCAAGCATGCATAAATGAAAAGTGTCGAAACCCATGCCCTGGAGCATGCGGACTTAATGCGCAATGTACTGTATTTAATCACATTGCACAATGTGGCTGCATTGATAGATATACTGGCGATCCATTTACTAGCTGTGCTCCAATGCCGGAAGAAGACGGTAAACTGTTTTTACACGCTTCTATTTATCTTGCGATAATTTAGTTCCATTCATAGATACGAAATAAATTTAAGGTTAAATGGAAGAGATCCCTATCTGGGATAAGTCCGCTTTTGTACTGTTCTCATCTTCTCATCTTCTAATGAACATACAAACGTTTTGTATTTATAAAACAAAATTTATCGTTTTAATATTTGCAAACCATATTTAAACCACTTATTGGTATCTAGATGAGATATTGAGATGCATATAAAGTTCGGAGACCATACATTATTATAGCATTATCGAGCTGATCTGACGATTGTGCCGGAGATTTGGTACCTGAACTTCTTGACGAAAAGTTAGGTAAAAGTGCAGAAATTGTTTTTTTTTTAAGGACTTTACATGAAGTTTACATGATTTAATTACCTTTACCACACTTAAATAGCCAGACAAAGTGTGAAAGCAATGTTATCATTTTTGAAAATCTTATTACACACAACACATTTGTGAAAAATGTTTTTTTTTTAGAACTTGCCACACCTGACTCTTGTAATCCATCCCCGTGTGGCGCCAATGCGCAATGCAATGGTGGCATCTGCACGTGTTTACCCGAATATCAAGGTGATCCTTATTTGGGATGCCGACCAGAGTGCTTGACAAGTACTGATTGTCCACATAATAAAGCGTGTTTGAGAAATAAATGTATCGATCCATGTGACAATACTTGTGGGAGAGAAGCTATTTGCAGTGTATACAATCACATTCCATTATGTTCATGCCCAGAAGGTTTCGAAGGAAACGCTTTCTTGGAATGCAGAAGAAACAAAGTTATTGAAGTGCTAAACCCATGCAATCCATCTCCATGTGGGCCCAACAGCCAGTGTCGTCAAATAAATGGCCAAGCTATCTGTTCCTGCTTAGCTGGGTACATCGGTGCACCTCCCACTTGTAGACCCGAATGCGTTTCCAGCGCTGAGTGTGCTCTAAACAAGGCATGTTCAAATCAACGTTGTGTTGACCCTTGCAATGGAAATTGTGGTGCAGGTGCACTATGTCAAGTCATTAACCATAATCCAATTTGTTCTTGTCCATCTGGATTTACTGGGGATCCCTTTAGTACATGTATTATTCAAGGTATGATGACTTTTTTTCAATAAATCAATTGTACACAAATTGCCTTAACGAATATAAATAAATACTTTCTTTGTTATGTTTGATTTTAGCAGATGAGCCACCAACATACGTGAATCCATGTATTCCATCTCCATGTGGTCCCCATTCTGAATGTAAAGAAATAAGTGGTTCACCATCATGTGCATGTCTCGCTGAGTTTACTGGAAGTCCACCAAATTGTAGACCAGAATGTATAGCAAATTCAGAATGCCCTAATGAATTGGCATGTATAAATAATAAATGCAAAGATCCATGCCCTGGTTCATGTGGCGCAGGAGCCGAGTGCAGAGTAATAAGTCATGGTCCGCAGTGCTTGTGTCCACCAGGGTTTACAGGCGATGCATTTATTGGTTGCAATGTTGTCAGCATTCCTTTAACACCTTGTTCACCATCACCGTGTGGATCTAACGCTATTTGTAAAGAACAAAGAGGTGCTGGAGCGTGTCTATGTCTACCAGAATACATCGGAAATCCTTACGAGGGTTGTAGACCAGAATGTGTAGTTAACTCTGACTGTGCCAGCAACAAGGCTTGTATCCAGAATAAGTGCCAAGATCCCTGTAATAATGTTTGTGGACGCAATGCTGTTTGTAATGTCATCAACCATGTACCAAGATGCGAATGTCTGTCAGGATTAACTGGAAACCCAAATCAAAATTGCTATGAACAAATTAATGGTATGAAACTCTATTATTGTATTTATAACGTTTTGTTCGTATGAAAATTACTTTTTAAAGCACGTTTACCAAATAAATCATCCACATTTACAGATACTCCTGTTATACAAAGACAACCGTGTTCCCCTTCGCCCTGTGGTCCAAATAGTATATGTAAAGTTTCAAACGATCAAGCTGTTTGCACCTGTATGACGGACTTCGTCGGAACACCTCCCGCCTGTAGACCGGAATGTCTCGTTAGTTCTGAGTGCAATCAGCAACAAGCGTGCATACGTCAAAAGTGTAAAAACCCGTGCGAAGGCGTATGCGGTCAAAATGCCGAATGTAAAGTTGTGAATCACAGTCCAATATGTACTTGTCGATTAAGATATACTGGTGACCCATTCAGCCGTTGCTTCGAAATAACAGGTATTTTAATAATATTTTTGGAAATTAAATGGTTTAGGTATTTTGTTTTTATACAGTATCTAACAAAATATACATACCTTTTTTAAAAGTGAATTCAGTCCATGATACTAAACAAATTCGCCGAAGGAACATACATATACTTATATCGGAATATGAAATTTTCGATCTCCTACACAAGTTGACCGATCAGTTGATCCGAGTTTGTATGGAAAGCCAAAAAATATTTTTCATATTTGATTTAATGTTTTTTGAGGAAAGTTGTTAAATATCACGGACTGAATATTAGTATTTTTTTTGACGTTGAATTTGTTTAATAGCCTATACTGTCCCACTGCTGGGCAAAGGCTTCCCCTCTAGTGCGCCACTGATCTCTATCTAGCGCGATGGATTTCCAAGTCTTGTCAAAGAGCGGCAGATCATCACACCATCCTGTCCTTGGCGAACCTCTCTTGCGACGCCAGCCTACCTATAAACTAATAAATTTTTTTTTCATATATTTATTCTAATGAAATCATTTTGCAGTTTCAGATGTTGTTGCGAGTCCAAACCCATGTGTACCATCACCTTGCGGTCCCTTTGCCCAATGTCGTGATATTAATGGGTCTCCATCTTGTTCGTGTCTACCGCTATACACCGGCAGCCCGCCAAACTGCCGACCTGAATGCACCTTAAATACGGACTGCCCCAGTGACAAGGCTTGTATCAACGAGCGGTGTGTCAATCCCTGCCCTGGATCTTGTGGCGTAAACGCAGAATGCAGAGTGCAAAATCATTTATCAATATGCACCTGTCTAAATGGTTTTATAGGCGACCCATTCACTAGTTGTACATCAAGACCTATAATGGGTATGCCAGTTTTATATTTTAACATATTAAATAGCTATAATATATTAATAAAAAAATTGCTTGTACATTTTTTTTAAATTAGGATATCAAGGTTTCCGTTTCCAGTACCTACTCCTAAGTCAATTTTATTGTTTTCTCTTCATACACATCTTAATTTTAGATTGCTCCTGTACACTCTAAATAATACAAACATTACTTAAATGTAACGAAATCATTTTTCACTACAATTAATAACTTATAATTATTATGATCTAGATCCAGAGCCGACCAACCCCTGCAACCCTTCACCTTGTGGATCAAATGCAGTTTGTAACGATGGAGTTTGCACATGTATATCAGAATATCATGGCGATGCCTACTTTGGTTGCCGACCTGAGTGTACTATCAGTTCAGACTGTCCACTAGATAAGGCATGTGTTAGGAACCGATGTGTTAATCCATGTGGAAGTGGCTCGTGCGGTACCAACGCCCTTTGTGAAGTCGTCAATCATATGTCCTTGTGTACATGTCCACCAAGAGCTACAGGAAATGCCTTTATTCAGTGCGAGCCAATCAGAGGTACGTGTTGTTGTTATTTATGTTTATGGTGGTACTTACATAAATACATAGGGCGCACTATAAGTTTCCGGAACTGGCCACTTACATAAACAATATTTAAAAATTTATTGCAACATTTGAAAATAGAACTCTTTGGCTGTAGAATGCAGTTTGTTTCATCTGACTGTCTTTTGTTTTTACCTTGTGGCGCCATTTAAAAAATTGTGTGTCTGCATCAACATGGATTTAACTCGGGAAAATTTTCGTAGTATGATTTTCTACGATTTTAAGTGTAATTTGACAGCTCAACAGAGCATCGCTCGGCTTGAAACAGCTTTTGGCAATGAAGCACCATGCAAGACAACTGTTTATAGCTGGTTTGCAAAATTTTGGTCGTATCAATCTCAGTGACGAATCTCGCGATGGTCGGCCGTCCACCGCTGTGACCAACAAAAACATCGATGCTGTGCGCCGTATGATTGAAACAGACAGGCATGTGACCTACCATGAAATTCGCGCATCCTTAGAAATAGGCATGAGTCGAATACAATTAATCCTACACAAACATTTGGGTGTGAGAAAGCTGTGCTCGCGGTGGATCCCACACAAATTGACCGAGGCTCAAAAAACGGACCGCGTCACTTGGTGCAGTGCCATGCTTACCAGATTCAACGAAGGTGCGTCAAATTTGGTGTGGGACATAGTAACAGGTGACGAAACATGGATTTATTGTTACGATCCCCAAACAAAGCAGCAATCGAGCGTATGGGTCTTTCAAGATGAGCCGAAACCAGCCAAAGTGGCGCGCGTGAAAAATGCATCTAAGCGGATGATTGCTTCTTTTTTTAATAACACTGGACACGTGGCTACTGTTGCTTTAGAGAATCGTCGTACAGTGAATAGTGACTGGTACACGACCATTTGTTTGCCGGAAGTTATTGACGAACTCCGTAAAAATAACCGTAAACGCCGTATCATCCTGCACCACGACAATGCTAGTTCTCACACGGCCAGACAGACAAACGACTTTTTGAAGGCGAAAAATGTAGAACTCATCCTGCATACAGTCCCGACCTGGCACCTTGTGACTTTTTTCTGTTCCCAAAAATTAAGAACCAATTACGCGGTCAACGATTTTCATCACCAGAAGGGGCTGTCGAGGAGTATGAAAAACACGTTTCAGAGGTCACCACAGAGGAGTGGCACAAAAGTTTTCAAAACTGGTTTCATCGAATGAAAAAGTGCATAGACGCCAAGGGAGATTATTTTGAAAAACAATAAATTAATTTTGTACCTTTAATAGTATTTTTTCATATTCATTCCGGAAACTTATAGTGCGCCCCACGTAGTTACAGTCATAGAAACATATATAGTCATGTCTTATTCTATTAAAACTTATATGTGATAGATTTATTAAATACTAATAAATACGGTTCACTCACGTAATATATTATAGTCGGAAAGGTCGAGCAGGTATCAATCGATTTAGACGATCATCTTCAGGGCGAGTATTAGAAACGGTGAGACCCGACGGTATCGCCACCTGCTTTGCACTAGTGTAGTGCAGTCGGCCTTTCCGTCTATAATACATGCGTGCATCGTATTTATTTATTAGTATATAATAGTCATGTATGTTTTTTAATACCTATTTCCCACAGCTGGGCAAAAATCTCTTTTCTCTGATACTATACATTTTTATCTCGTGACGTGGCGGTGATGTTCATGAAATAAACGACGGCATTGGCGGTTAGTTTAGGGGGAAAGCAGAATGTTGTAGTGTAGTGTACACTGGTACCTATGGCTACCTTTACCAATAATAAGTCTGCTTTTCATCCTAATATATACTACCAGCAACATATGAAAACAAACAAAAAAAATTATTAAAGTAAAGCAAATCTGAATGGTTTTGCTCTTTTTGTGCGATATGTTTATGAATAATTATACGTACTTATACGATTTGTTTTGAAAAATACGATTGTTTCAGATGTGATATCAATCAACCCTTGTCAACCAAGTCCTTGTGGGCCTAATAGTCAATGTAGAGAAATTAATGGCCAAGCTGTGTGTTCTTGTTTGAATGGATATCGAGGCGCTCCTCCGTCATGCCGTCCAGAATGTGTGACTAGTTCTGAATGCGCACTTAACAAAGCCTGCAGTAATCAAAAGTGTATTGATCCCTGTAGAGGAGCCTGTGGTGTATCAGCTACATGCCAAGTTATCAATCACAATCCTCTTTGTTCATGTCCATCTGGATTAACTGGAGATCCATTCACAAGATGTATATTTATGCGTAAGTAGTTTTTTTTTTGATTATAGTAATATACTTAATCATAAGCTTCAATATGTAAGTGTTTTTTGTAGTATATAACTCACTTACGAGAATAACTTGAATAAACATTTGTTACAGCTATAATACAACAAACACCCATTAATCCATGCCAGCCGTCACCCTGCGGACCAAATTCAATTTGTCAACCTACAGGGGGAGAACTTCCTTCATGCCAGTGTATGCCAGAGTTCAAGGGTGCACCTCCAAATTGTCGTCCAGAATGTGTGTCTAATAGTGAATGTGCCTCAAACTTGGCGTGCATTAATAGAAAGTGTCAAAATCCATGTATACAAGCATGCGGAGCAAATGCTGAGTGTCGTGTCGTGAGTCACGTGCCGATGTGCATATGCCCTGAAGGTTTTACGGGAGATGCTGCTGTGCAGTGCGTAACGACCGTGATCGTGTCTGAGCCACTATCTCCCTGCTCACCATCCCCTTGCGGCGCTAATGCTGAATGTCGAGAGCGCGCAGGTGCTGGAGCTTGTACTTGTGTACTTGGCTACTTTGGCAATCCATACGAAGCTTGCCGTCCAGAATGTTTGGTCAACTCGGATTGTTCTAGTGATAAAGCGTGTACTAGAAACAAATGCATTGATCCGTGTTCAGGCACGTGCGCTGCTAACGCTGACTGTACAGTTGTGATGCATTCACCCTTATGTACATGCCAACAAGGTTACACTGGTGATCCGTTTAGACTTTGCATTAGAAAACGTAAGTTATTTACAAAGTAATAGTATTGAAAATAATAATACTTACATATATAATATTTATTGTTGTAATAATAACGAAGGACCTACTATAAAAATTGTTTTATTTTTAGGTCAAGAAGATGTTAATGTAACGCCGTGTCAACCTTCTTCATGTGGACCAAATAGCCAATGTCGAGTATCAAATGGTCAAAGTGTTTGCTCATGTGCTCCAGAATACAGAGGTTCTCCACCTAATTGCCGACCTGAGTGCGTTGTGAGCACAGAGTGTCCTATGGATAAGACGTGCAAGAATCAGAAATGTGTCTCACCATGCCCCGGCCCATGTGGAATTAACACTGATTGTAGAGTCATTAATCATAGTCCAATTTGTACATGTCAAACTAGGTACACAGGCGATCCATTTTCAAGATGTAGCTTAGTTACAGGTGACTGAGATTTTTGTTACCATATACACACAAATAATATAAAAAATGCCTTAAACTGTTCGTGTAGTGTCAATATTGAAAATATGTGATATTTGTGTAGTATTTATAAAATTACCAGTTTTTCTGTTAATCGCGCAACTACCAGTATTTGTTGTAGTATAGACTTATAGCAAAGCCTTATATTTCAGCTCCAGTTTTATCTCTACCACCTGAAAGAGATCCGTGCATACCATCGCCCTGTGGTCCCAATTCTCAATGTCAGAACCTTCGCGGCATCCCATCTTGCAGTTGTCTGCCCAACTTTGAAGGCAGTCCACCAAACTGTAGACCAGAATGTACTATAAACGAAGACTGTGCAAGTAATCTCGCGTGTATAAATCAAAAATGTAGAGATCCATGCCCTGGTTCTTGCGGCATAAACGCAAATTGTCAAGTTATAACTCATGTCTCAGTCTGCAAATGTATTGACGGTTTTACTGGCAACGCATTCACACAATGCAATCGTGTACCGCAAATAGGTAAGATATTCTTGGATATTTCTTATGACAGTTCTAAACGTTTGCTTTTTATTTTAAAAGACATCTTCTTCCTGTCGAGTTAAATTAATGGTTCCAATATAGTTTCTATTTCAAATGACATTTGACCAGTATGTGGACACGGCGATCCCTCTGTCGTAAAGAATTATACTGTACATATTAAATTGTTTATTTTTTCAGAACAAGATGATCCTTGTAATCCGTCACCATGTGGACCAAATGCTGAATGTTTTGATGGAAAATGTAGCTGCATAACAGAGTTCCTGGGTGATCCGTACTCAGGATGCCGACCCGAATGTGTGCAAAGTTCTGAATGCGATCGTAACAAAGCATGCATCAGAAACAAATGTCAAGATCCATGTCCAGACACTTGCGCTTCAAACGCTATGTGTAGTGTCGTGAATCACGTGCCAATGTGTAGCTGCCCTGAAAGAATGACAGGAAACGCTTTTGTAGAATGCAGACCATTTGTGGGTAAGTCATATTAAAACGCTTCGCTCGCTGGGTCAATAACAAATGATTTCAAATGTAAGAAAATTATAACATTATATCACTTTTATTTTATTTCAGAATCAATTTCAATAAATCCTTGTCAGCCATCTCCATGTGGTCCTAACAGTCAATGTAAAGAAGTGAAAGGCCAAGCTGCATGCTCTTGTGCTCCAAATAATATTGGTAGCCCTCCAGCTTGCCGACCTGAATGTACCATCAGCGCGGAGTGCCCTCTGAATCAAGCTTGTAGTAACCAACGGTGTGTTAATCCTTGCGAAGGATCTTGTGGTGTAAACGCTGAGTGCAAAGTTGTCAATCACAACCCAATTTGTACCTGTCCTGTATTTTATTCGGGAGATCCGTTCTCACGATGCTTTAAATTACGTAAGCATATTTTATGACAACAATAATGAGATATATATATATATATATATATATATATATATATATATGTATATCTAAATTATCTCTGTCTTATATTATTATGTAATGTATAAAATATTTTCAGCTGAAAGACTGCCGGAGCTGGCAAGACCTTGTACACCGTCACCCTGTGGACCGAATTCTTTATGTAGAGAAGTTAATGAGACACCTACCTGCACTTGTTTAGAAGGTTATCAAGGCCAACCTCCTAACTGTAGGCCAGAATGCACCAGCAATGAAGAATGTTCTACGCATCTGTCTTGTATTCATATGAAATGTAAAAACCCGTGTGAAGGCGCATGTTCTCCAAATGCTGAATGTAGAGTTGTAAGCCACTCGCCGATTTGCTTATGTCCTGCTGGGTTTACCGGAAACCCCTTCTTTAGCTGCACTCTAGAACCAATTTATTCAGATCTAGTAACAACTCCATGCTCTCCATCGCCATGCGGAACAAATGCTATATGTAAAGAGAGAGATAATGCCGGGTCTTGTATGTGTGTAGAAGGATTTATCGGAAACCCGTATGAAGGCTGCAGACCAGAATGTGTAGTGAACACAGACTGTCAATCAAACATGGCTTGTCTCAATAATAAATGCGCAGATCCATGTCCAGGCAGTTGTGGTACTGATGCTACATGCCAAGTCGTGAACCATTCACCACTTTGCACTTGTCTTAATGGTTACACTGGAGATCCATTCAGATACTGCGTTTATCAAGGTATTTTTTAAATAGTTGCAATAATTAATATTATTTTTAGAATATTTCCTACCCCAGAAGCAAGTATTTCATTTTGATTTAATTTTCAGAAACAGTTTCACAAGAGCCTATAGACGTGTGCTACCCATCACCATGTGGGCCAAACAGCCAGTGCAAATCAGTTAACGATCAAGCAGTGTGTTCTTGTTTGTCAGATTATGTGGGAGCACCTCCAAATTGTCGTCCAGAATGTGTAGTGAGCTCTGAGTGTCCGCATGATAAAGCTTGCGAAAAAAGCAAATGTGTGAACCCTTGCCCGAAACCATGCGGTGTAAATGCAAATTGTAAAGTCATCAATCACAGCCCGATATGCTCTTGCAAACCGTCATTCACTGGCGATCCATTCACACGTTGTACACCGGCGCCAGGTATTTGAATAATAAAATTTTAATATTACATAAGTTTAAAGGTATCAAGATCATATGCATTGCAATTTTATTTATTTTTATTTTCAGTTGAGACACCACTAGAAAATAAAAATCCATGCAGTCCATCACCATGTGGTCCTAATGCTGAATGTCGGGACATAGGCAATACACCTTCATGTTCGTGTTCACCCACTTTCATAGGCAGTCCACCAAATTGCAGACCAGAATGTACCATACATTCCGATTGTCCTAGTAACCGTGCTTGTATCAACTCTAAATGTCAAGATCCATGCTCAGGCTCATGTGGACTTTCTACTACATGTACCGTTCTTAATCATATACCAATTTGTTCTTGCGTAGAAGGATATATTGGTGATCCATTTACTGGATGCAGATTGAAACCACTGGAAGGTACATATTTATTAAAGTATTTTTATAATGACGCGTTATAAAAATTACCTATGCTACGCGTGACTGCGTGACCAAAATTATCATAATTTTTTTGTTTTTAGTGGAGCCCGCTGTTGTAGATGCATGTACAAATATTCGTTGCGGTCCAAACGCAGACTGTATCAATGGCCAGTGCCAATGTTTACCAGAATTTCAAGGAGATCCCTATTTTAATTGCCGCCCTGAATGCATTTTTAGCACTGAATGCGATCAAAATAAGGCATGTATGCAAAGAAAATGCGTCGATCCTTGTGTAGGCGCCTGCGGACAAAATGCTGTATGCCAAGTTTATAATCACATACCAATGTGCAGTTGCCAATCCGGTTTTACAGGAAATGCATTCGTTGTCTGTAATCAAATGCAAGGTATGTTGTCCTGTTGCAACTTTGATTTGTATATGCATACCAATTTGTAATATTAAAATATTATTCAAGTAACAATAATTTGTTTTCACCAGCCCCACCTGCCGGAAACCCGTGTAGTACAGCGGTATGCGGACCAAATAGTCAGTGCCGAGAAGTAAACAATCAGGCCGTTTGTTCATGTCTTCCAAATTACATTGGAATTCCACCAGCCTGTAGACCAGAATGTGTTTCAAGCGCGGAGTGTTCACAAAATCAAGCTTGCATGAACCAAAAATGTGTAAATCCCTGTATCGGGACATGTGGAATAAGAGCTACTTGTGAAGTCGTCAATCACAACCCTATTTGCGCGTGTCCACCTACTTACTCCGGTGATCCTTTCACGGAATGTAGATTCGTATCAAGTAAGAATTTTCATCTCTTACGAACAAATAAGCAATTTCTTTAATAACCATATTTAATTTATTTAATATTCATGCGTATATTTCTTTGCAGATTCACCTCCAGTTTTTGTGAATCCTTGTCAACCATCACCTTGCGGCCCTAATTCAATTTGTCAAGATATTAATGGAACGCCTTCATGTACTTGCATACCAGAATTTAAGGGACAGCCTCCATATTGCAAACCGGAATGTATAAGTAATAGTGAATGCTCACCAAATCTAGCTTGTATCATTCAAAAATGTCAGAATCCTTGTACTGGCGCATGTGCAGCTAATGCCGATTGTAGAGTCGTGAGCCATTCCGCAATGTGCGTATGTCAACCAGGCTATACAGGCGATCCATTTTCGCAGTGCTTCCTGAGACCGCAAATAGACATTTTGACGCCGTGTTCACCATCTCCCTGTGGCCCTAATGCAGTATGTCGAGAACAAAATAAAGTAGGGTCATGCACTTGTAATGAAGGGTACTTTGGAAATCCTTATGAAGGATGTCGTCCTGAGTGTATTACTAATTCGGATTGTGCAGGAAATAGGGCATGCATTGGCAATAAATGTCAGGATCCATGTCCAGGCACTTGTGGAATAAACGCAGATTGTACGACAGTCAACCATGCACCACTTTGTAATTGCATAACTGGATTTACAGGTGACGCATTTAGAAGATGTAACCCTATACCACGTAAGTTTTTAAGACGTTTTTCAGTACATAATAACATTGTTTGAGTGTCAAAATTGTTTGAGAGTTATTTTTGTGTTATGTGAGAACGACCCAGTTAAAAGTCTTATATTTTTTTATTTCAGTCCAAACTGTTTTAATCAACGTCTGTAGTCCAAGCCCATGTGGACCAAATAGCCAATGCAAGGTAGTCAATAATCAAGCAGTATGTACATGCTTGCCCAACTACATGGGACAACCGCCTATGTGTAGACCAGAATGTTTATTAAACTCAGATTGCGCACCAGACAAAGCTTGCATTAATCATAAATGTGTTAATCCTTGCCCAAAACCTTGTGGCCAAAAATCAGAATGCAGAGTATTTAATCACAACCCAATATGCAGTTGTCGACCTGAATTTACAGGAGATCCATTCTCGAGATGTTACCCAAAACCAGGTAAAACAATGGTTATTTATTTATTATATTTCAAATCTTTTCCATCCTGGTCTGGGAGAAATGAAAAAACGTACATATACCAGCTAATTTTCTTTTGTTTCTTCCAGCGCAGATGTATCACGCTAAAAGTGGTCTCTGGGTCTTGCGGCTCTAGGTTCTGTCTGTCCAGGTCTGCAAGACTCATAGGGCTCTATCTCTATCTTCTCCATTCACAAGTGTGAATATTTTAGTATATAACAATTTCATATCATGTGATACTAACTATGCACTTATAAAGCGAATCAAGCATGATCATGTAAAATCCTCAAAATCAAATGTTCAAATTCAAACCTTATTAATGTTTTATTTTATTTTATTGATACTTGCATGTACACTTAAAAACATGTGTAAAAGTAAACATAGTACATAGGTGCGACAATTAGAAATACATTTGGTTTTTCTTCAGAAATACAACCAGTCAATGACGAGCGAGATCCCTGCATACCATCGCCTTGTGGAGCAAATGCAATGTGCCGTATTATAGGTGGCCAGCCATCCTGTTCGTGCGCCCCCGGCTACTTCGGCAGCGCACCGAACTGCCGACCAGAATGTGTGACGAATCAAGACTGCGTTAGTTCCTTGGCATGTATCAGGGAGAAATGTGCAGATCCTTGTCTTGGAGCATGTGGACAAAATGCCCGATGTACAGTTATTAATCACTTATCAATTTGTACATGTCCAGAAGGATACAGAGGAGATCCATTTACTGCATGCACGTTTGAACCGAAACCAGGTAATTCATTTACAGAATGAGCAAATTTATACTAATGGCATAATGGCAAAACTTGTGTAGCCGTATAACAAGTAATTTTATTTATTTATTTTCCAATTTTATTTCTACAGGTTAACTTTATCAGTTTTGGCATAGACAGTGGTGTATACCCGTTGGTATTAGTTAGACTTATTAACCAAATTTGAGAGTTTTAAACAATAACTGTATCTACTTTAATGATTTTTCTATTACAGAAATAATTCAAGCAGATGCTTGCAATCCCTCTCCATGTGGATCGAATACAGAATGCAATAACGGACAATGCACATGTTTACCAGAGTATCGGGGTGACCCTTATGTTGGTTGCCGACCCGAATGTACTGTTAGTACAGATTGTCAAAAGAACCAGATTTGTGTGAGGAAAAAGTGTGTGAACCCATGCCCAGATACTTGTGGCATTGGTGCAATCTGCGAAGTTGTCAATCATATACCTATGTGTAGTTGTCCTGCTGGTTACACCGGCAATGCATTCGTCAGTTGTAATGTTCTTGCAGGTAAATAATTGATACGTGTTTATGAAAGTGAATTATGAAAGAAAATCCGTCAAAGATTACAATTTAATTATTTGTATTATTTCAGGGACTTTGCCATCAAATCCCTGCAATCCAAGTCCATGTGGACCTAATAGCCAATGTCGAGAAATAAATAATGTCGCAGTATGCTCGTGCATACCGGGATATTCAGGAAATCCACCTACTTGTCGCCCTGAATGTACTACGAGCTCTGAATGTCCATTAAATAAGGCTTGCAGTAATTATAAATGCATCAATCCTTGTAACGGAGCTTGCGGCTTTGAAGCACTTTGTGAAGTTGTTAATCATAATCCTATTTGTTCTTGTCCGAGTGGTTTTACAGGAGATCCATTCAGAAGATGTACTCTAAAACGTACGTATTTTTTAAATCATCAATGAAATGCATGCATTTTGTTTACAAAAAATTATGAAATACATATTATTTTCAGCTTTAGAGACTCCTCCACAAATAAATCCATGTGTACCGTCACCTTGTGGACCAAATTCAGTGTGCAATGCAATAAATGATTCGCCAAGATGCTCTTGTATGCTGGAGTTCATAGGAGCCCCTCCAAACTGTCGTCCAGAATGTTCCAGTAATAGCGAATGTCCGAATCATATGGCTTGTATCAATAACAAATGTGGAGATCCATGTGTTAATGCATGTGGATCAATGGCACAATGTCGAGTAGTCAGCCATACTCCAAACTGTGTGTGTCCTCCTGGCTATATTGGTGATCCATTTACGCATTGTAAACCAGAACAACAGGGTTTTCCAACAGAACGACCTACACCATGTACCCCATCACCTTGCGGAAGCAATGCAGTTTGTAACGAAAGAAATAATGCCGGTGCTTGTGTTTGTTCACCTGGATATTTCGGAAATCCTTACCAAGGATGTAGACCAGAATGTAGTGTTAATACAGATTGTCCTTCTGACAAAATTTGTCAACAGAATAAATGTCAAGATCCTTGTCCAGGTACCTGTGGTAATAACGCTCAGTGTCAAACTGTAAATCATGCACCAATTTGTACGTGTTTACCTGGATATACTGGAAATCCATTCCAACAATGTGGTGTTATCTTATTACGTAAGTTTCCTTGACATCATCTAATCATATAATTAAATCGCATTTTTAGGGTTCCGTCTATAAGGACTAGAAAGTTGAATTTTACGTGATTTTGTAAACATAATTTTTTGATGTAGTGGAGTTTCTGAAATATTTGGTTTCTTATGTTATTTTATGTTATGTAAATTCTTTATTGTACAAAAAGGACACAACACAAATACAAAAGAAAACATTATAAATGCGGACTTATCCCTTTAAGGGATCTCTTCCAGTCAACCCAAAACCAGAGGAAAGAGTGACATTTAATAGTCTTAATGCAAATTATTTGTCAAGTGTCATCACCAGGCGGTATCTTATGAATCGTGATAGACAGACAGTTGAATTTTTTTACAGATGATGCATTTCTGTTACCTCTATAACACTAAATACTAAAAATAGAATAAAAAAAATATTTCTAAGGGGCTCCCATACAACAAACGTGATTTTTTACCGTTTTTTTTTTTGCTCGATTTTAATAAGGGCAACAGGTAGATGCCTGAAATATTCAAAGAATATTTAGTTGTATATTCGTTTAAAAAAAAAACTAAAAATACAACAATAGTGATTTTTTTATAGATAATGGTACGGAACCCTTCGTGCGCGAGTCCGACTCGCACTTGGCCGGTTATATTCTTAACATGTGCATTTTTTGTTTTCAGAACCAGTATATTCTGATCCCTGTTCACCATCGCCCTGTGGGCCAAATAGTGCATGCAGAGTAATAAATGAGCAAGGAGTATGTAGTTGCTTACCAGAATATAACGGTTTTCCACCAAACTGCAGACCAGAATGTGTTGTAAGCGCAGAGTGTCCTCTTAATAGAGCATGCGTCTCTCAAAAATGTGTAGATCCATGCATAAATCAATGTGGTCAACATGCTAAGTGTCAAGTTATTAATCATAGTCCGATATGCTCATGTATGGAGCGTTTTACGGGTGATCCATTCAGCAGATGTTATCCTTTAGTCATTATGAACCCAGAAACGACAAAGGATCCCTGTCTTCCATCACCCTGTGGGCCATTCAGTGAATGTCGAGATATTGGAGGCATTCCCTCGTGCTCATGTCAGGAAAGCTATATAGGTTCACCGCCTAGATGCCGTCCCGAATGCACTATCAATTCCGATTGTCCTAGCAACCTGGCGTGTATTAATCAGCGATGTCGAGATCCTTGTCCAGGCTCATGTGGAATAAATGCACAATGCACTGTAATTAAAAATACACCTATCTGTACCTGCATTGCAAACTATATTGGCGACGCCTTTACTGAATGTAGACCAGGTAAATTATTTTAATACAATTATATTTACGTCTTTTTGTGACGCATGTATGTATTTTTGCACAATTCTAGAAATATTCTATACTTTTGTAATAAAATATTGCAGATGTACAAGAAGATGAAGTTGATCTTTGCAATCCTTCGCCATGTGGACCAAACGCAGAATGTAACAATGGCGAATGTTTATGCCTGCCAGAGTATCAAGGAAACCCATATATCGAATGTCGTCCTGAATGCGTGCTTAATTTAGATTGTCCACAAGACAAGGCTTGCCAGAGAAACAAATGCATTAATCCTTGTAGTATTGGTGTTTGCGCTGGTAACGCAGTTTGTGAAGTAATCAACCATATACCTATGTGTCGATGCCCTGAACAAATGACAGGAAACGCATTTGTTCAATGTTCACCAATGAAAGGTAAATTATAATTGTTTTAGAATCGCAGTATTCAATTATCTAAAGTTTAATAATTTTTAAAACCAAAAACCGACTTCACCCCCAAACTACACAACCGATTTTAATAAAATTACTATGGGACCACCTGGACAGTATACCCATACAAACAAAAAAAAAAAATTATCCAAATCGGTCCACGCGTCTTCGAGTAATCAGTGAACGTACATTATATATATAAATATTAAATAAATAACAAGTAATAAATAATAATTATTGTTTTTAATAATACTAATTAAGTGGGTATTCATTTTGATTTTAGTAATCCGACCTCAGCCATGTCAACCTAGCCCTTGTGGACCAAACAGTCAATGTCGTGACATTAATGGGCAAGCAGTATGTTCCTGCCTTCCCGATTTTATTGGAAGCCCACCTTCGTGCAGACCTGAATGTGTTGTTAGTACTGACTGCCCACCGAGTGAAGCCTGCACAAATAGAAAATGTGTTAATCCTTGTCTAGGCGCATGCGGAATCGAGGCCAAATGCCAAGTTATTAATCATAATCCAATATGTTCATGCCCATCGTCATTTACCGGCAATCCATTCGTCAGATGTGTTCTCCAACAATATGATCCCGAACCCATCAGTCCTTGTGTGCCATCTCCATGTGGACCGAATTCAATTTGTAAAGAAACTTTGGGTGCCCCATCATGTTCCTGTGCCAGTGGATTTATAGGTTCACCACCTTATTGTAAACCAGAATGTATCAGCAACTCAGAGTGTCCTTTACAACAAGCTTGTATAAATACAAAATGTGTGGATCCTTGCGTGGGGTCATGTGGGCTTAATGCCGAATGCCACGTCATTAGCCACTCTCCGTCATGTTCTTGTATAGCAGGCTACACTGGAAATCCATTCATTGAATGTACTCGAACAGAAGCAACTCAAGATATTGCAACTCCTTGCAAACCATCGCCATGCGGAGCAAATGCAATCTGCAAAGAATTCAATGGTGCTGGATCTTGCACTTGTTTAATGGAATATCATGGTAACCCTTATGAAGGTTGCAGACCAGAATGTGTTTTGAATAGCGATTGTGCATCAAATCGAGCTTGCGTGCAAAATAAATGTCAGGATCCTTGTCCGGGTGCTTGTGCCCCAAATGCTTTATGCCAAACAGTAAATCATATTCCTATGTGTACTTGTGACCGTGGCTTCACTGGCGATCCTTCTCGATATTGCATCCCTGAGCGTAAGTTTTAGTTTGTTCATCGTTGTTAATTGAACTTTAAACGGAATGAAAGGTAAATAATAATTTTATATATTTCTTTTCACAGGAGTAGCTGATGTACCAATTGATAATTGTCAACCTTCTCCATGTGGCCCAAACAGTCGCTGCCAAGAAATGAATAAACAAGCTGTTTGCACTTGTTTACCAAATTACATAGGCTCTCCGCCTGGATGCCATCCAGAATGTACATTAAGCTCAGAATGTTCTAAAGAGTTAGCATGCATAAATCAAAAGTGTGTAAATCCCTGTATTAACGCTTGTGGTACCAACGCAGAATGCAGAGTTATAAACCACAGTCCAATTTGTATGTGCAAGCTGCATTATACTGGTGATTCGTTTACTAGATGCAATCCCATACAACGTAAGTTTTATTTTTTTGATAGCTGTATAGTTCAATTTTTGGGCTAAACCCTCCCAACATCGGCATTTCCATACAAAACTGCAGCCGCCCGGTCAATTTCTATGAGTATGTCGATTTTTTTGTTTGTTTTTAAGTTTTTATTTTAATTTCATTGTACTATAGTGATTTAGTACATTGTACTATAGTGATTACAGACTGGAACAAGCTACCAGAGAATGTTGTAACTGCACCTTTAGTGAACAGCTTTAAAAACAGACTAGATAAACAGAAGATCTCCAAACATCAAGACGCACACGCATCAGCTTAATAAGCTGCTATTGTGTTCTAGAATAAATAATAATAACAATAGTATAGCCCGTGGTTCAATTTGGTACGGGTACGTCTTTCCACGTAGTATAACAATATAAGAGGACGACCTCCTCTTAAATTATCGGTATAGGTACATACGTACTAGTAAATTAATAATTATATTCTTAACAACAAAAAATACAAACCGACAGAAGATAGATTGATACAAGTTTAAATGAACCCATCTTCGATATAAGTAAACTCAGTAAACGTCCAGTTTTGTAGAATATGGATTGGGTTTGTAAATTTTCAAAGGGGAAATTAAAAATCATCTCCTATATCTTTCTGCCGCCATTTGATAAGTATATTTTAATCAATCTATTTATTTAACAGCTCCTATATCAAATTCTGTCATGGAACCGTACAAAAATCCGTGTTTGCCATCACCTTGTGGACCAAATTCGATTTGTCAAGACACTGGAAACGTGCCGTCGTGTGCATGCATGCCTAGCTACATAGGTAGCCCACCCAACTGCAGGCCAGAATGTTCCATAAACGCAGAATGTTCATCTACACAAGCATGTATTCAACAGAAATGCCGTGATCCATGCCCAGGTTCATGTGGAATAAGTGCCAGGTGCACAGTATCACGTCACACGCCAATTTGCACTTGTCCAGATGGTTTTACAGGCGACGCGTTTACTATTTGTTCACCAAAACCACCGGGTAAGGCTATCATAAAAAACTCTCATATTTTCTAAGGGTGTATTTATATACATAGGTACATTACATACTCATTTCTAATCTTACAAAAATATTTTTTACAGTAGCCGACGTTGTATTAGACAGCTGTAATCCATCGCCTTGTGGTCCTAATGCTGTGTGCAATGAAGGTATTTGTTCATGCATCGCGGACCATCAAGGAGACGCTTATGTGGGTTGCAGACCCGAATGTGTATTGAGTTCAGACTGTTCAAGAGAGAAAGCATGCGTCAAAAACAAATGTGTGGATCCATGCCGGGGGACTTGTGCCGTTAATGCTATCTGTCATGTAATTAATCACGTACCTATGTGTAGTTGTCCACAATCAATGACCGGAAATGCTTTCTATGAATGTGAACCTATAAGAGGTAAGGTTTATGACATACTTATAAGATATTTTGATAATTCGAAGAATGAGCGAATGTTTTAAAATACTTCTTTTTTTTAGTGCCAACGATAGTAAACCCATGCTACCCATCTCCGTGCGGGCCTAACAGCCAATGTCGAGAAATAAATGGACAAGCAGTGTGCACATGCGTAGCAGGTTACATAGGAAGTCCACCGTTATGTAGACCGGAATGTGTTGTCAGCTCGGACTGTGCACCTAACAAAGCTTGTAACAATCAAAAATGCATTGATCCCTGCAAAGGTTCATGTGGCGTAGATGCAATATGTAGTGTTGTGAAACATAACCCTATATGCTCTTGTCCGACAAAGTTTACAGGAGATCCATTTACAAGATGTTTGCTTTATAGTAAGTAATGATTTTTATAAACAACTTGTAATGACAGCTATTTTACGATATTAATTTGACGCACATAATAATGTCTTTGTTTTAGCTCCTCCATTGGCTGATGTAACACCATGTACACCATCACCTTGCGGACCAAATTCTATTTGTAAAGCAGTTGAAGATACTCCTTCATGTACTTGTATGCCAAATTATTTTGGCTCTCCACCTTACTGCAAGCCAGAATGTGCCAGTAACAGTGAATGTCCATCCAATCAAGCGTGTGTAAACCATAAGTGCAGAGATCCATGTATTGGTGCTTGTGGAATTAATGCACAATGTAGAACTGTTTCGCACTCGCCAATGTGTTTCTGTGATAACGGATTCACTGGAGATCCGTACTCCCACTGTCGTCAACAAGATTTCACTCCAGAAAAAACATCTCCTTGCGAGCCTTCACCATGTGGATCGAATGCTGTTTGTAAAGAATATAACTTTGCTGGTTCTTGTTCATGTCTACCTGACTATATTGGAAATCCATTCGAAGGATGTCGACCAGAATGTACAGTTAATACTGACTGCATTCCGGACAAAGCTTGTATCCGGAACAAATGCCAGGACCCATGTCCCGGTACTTGCAGCCCATTAGCTTCATGTGTGGTTGTCAACCATTTGCCTACATGTAGTTGTCCACCTGGGTATTCCGGTGATCCATATAGCCGATGTAACATTTTAAATGGTATGTTGATTTACATGTCTTTTACATGTAGGTATAAACGTTATATCACCTGTAAATAACGATTTTTTTATCTAAATAAAAATATTTTTAGAACCACCAGAAGAACCAGCAACACCGTGCATCCCGAATCCTTGTGGACCAAATAGTATTTGTCGTGAAGTAAATGGTCAAAGCGCATGCTCATGTATGCCTAATTACGTAGGATCACCACCAGGATGTCGTCCAGAATGCGTCGTTAGTTCTGAGTGTCCTGTTGACGAATCTTGTGTCAACCAGAAATGTGTGGACCCATGCCCTGGACATTGTGGTCTTAACACTGACTGTAGAGTGATCAATCACAGTCCTATGTGCTCCTGTAGCCCAGGTTTTACCGGAGAACCATTCATCAGATGCTACCCACGTACGTATATTTTCCAAATTTTATAAGACATTATGTTATGTTATACTTTATTGTACACCAAAAAATAACAATAATCAAAAAAATACACACAGAAAAAACATTTAAATGTACAATGGGCGGTCTTAGCGCTAAAAGCGATTTCTTCCAACATTACAACAATTTGAAATGAAACAAGTAATTATTTAAATATAATATTTTTAGAACAAGCTTTTATCTTCAGTATCTCCTCAAGACGAATCAAACGAGCCCAAACTCGATGGGGTTGAGTCGTTTTATTACAGAGTTCTTATGGCCACCGCCCAACTCCATCATCAGATCAGCTGCATGTCTTTACAATATATTGCATTGTCACGCGATATACGTATGGGTGCAATATATATATTGCATTTAGTCTAGCCATAAATATTGTAAAAAAGAAAAAAATATATTTTTCTATTGCAAATAACATTTATTACTTTTACAATGTGTTAGTTTAATACCTAAATAGAAAAAAAATTAAAATATAAAAAGCTTATTCGAAGTGGTCTCCATTGGCTGTAATGCAGTCCTTTAAACGTTGAGGCCAGTTATCAATAGAAGCACTCACTCTTTCCATGGGAATTGTTTTAGGGACTTCCAAATTATCATGGCGTTTAGAGCAAGCCGTAATCTCTAAAACTGACCATAAATCATAATCCAGCGGACTAAGATCGGGACGACGGCCAGTCTTCAGCTCTGCTGAAGTCGGAAACGTTCGATTCCAACCAAGACTGCGTGGACCGAGCTTTGTGACCCGGTGCCGAGACTTGCTGGAAGGACCATTCTTGGTTATTGAACATGGCGTTGTTAAGGGGCTTAGCTAACTTCTCAAGAATAATATCTTGATACACTTGTGAAGATGTTTTGATACCTTTTTCACAAAAGTATGGCTCAGTCACTCCTTCATAGCTAACACCCCACCAAACCATCACTGAAGTCGGATAATGACCACGTTGCACTCTGTCGACTACTTGGGAAGCTTTCTTAGAGCTTTGAGCATAAATACGGTCATTTTGTTTGTTAAAAGGTTGCTCAATTGTAAAAAAAATCTCATCCGTAAATAAAATTTTTGTGTGTGTGTGACCTCCCTTTGCGTACCGCTTCAGTAGTTGTTTCGATTTTACCACCCTATTCTTTTTTAAATTATCAGTTAAGAAATGACCAGTACGTCTCTTATAGGCTGCAAGTCCTAAGTCATATTTTAAAATAGGCGACATGGTTCGAGGTGCTATCTTCATCTCCCGTGATAAAATCTTTTGCTTTCGGACAGAATTTCTTCGAATTCTTTCCCTTACTGCTTTGACCACCTTTTTCGTACGAACACTACGTGGATGGCTAGATCTTTTTCTGTCACAAACAGAGGAGGTCTCATTGTACCTATTAATAGCCCGGTACACAAAAATTTGACTAATATCAAGCGTATGGAGAGTTTTAAAAATTGCTTTGGCTCCATACCTACTTTGTGTAATGCAATTACAGCGATTCGGGTTTGCGCTATCAACCCACTCCATTTTAATATCGCAAAATATTGTAAAATGTATTGGCGCCAAAATAAGAAAAGACATTGAAAAATCATATAAAAATAACGGATTCCAAATTCAAATGTAATATTTTTAATTGTAATAGTATTTATGGCCAGACTATACACGCGCTCTAGGCCGTGAGCTAAAGCTACTAGTTACATAAAGTAAATATGACTTTATAAATAATAGGTTGGCGAAAAAGTCTTTTCGCATTTTATATGAAAATTCAAAACATTTTTTAATATAGTTTATTTACATTTAACTAAAGTATGTAGGTCCCATTGCTATAGAAATTTTGGGGCTTCTGGTCAAAAAACTGCGTCAAGTAGTTTTGGTAGTCCTCTCGTAATGTTAACCTGACACTGCCTAAAGAATTCTGAAGAGACCGAAACAGGTGGAAATCTGAAGGTGCCAGGTCAGGACTATACGGCGGATGCATTAACACCTCCCAGCCAAACTCTCTTAATTTTTGCTGAGTGGTTAAAGATGTGTGAGGTCTAGCGTTATCATGATGAAAAACCACACCCCTTCTGTTGATTAATTCCGGCCGCTTTCTCTCAACTTCTTGCTTTAATCTTATCAGTTGTTCGCAGTAGAGTTCTGAATCGATGGTCCTGCCTGGTGGTAACAGCTCATAATGAATAATGCCCTTCCAATCCCACCACACACACACATCATCACCTTGTTGCGAGTTAACCCGGGTTTCGCCACAGTCTGTGAAGCCTGACCGGCCTTTGACCATGACCTTTTTCACACGTTCTCGTCGTACATGATCCACTTTTCATCACCAGTTATCAATTTCTTCAAAAATGGTTCGGTCTCATTACGTCGTAATAAAGAATCACAAATGAGTACACGGTTCATTAGGTTTCTTTCAGAGAGCACGTGAGGTACCCAAATATCGAGCTTTTTTGTGTACCCATTTTTTTTCAAATGCGCCAAAACTGTTTTGTGGTCAATTCCCAGTTCTTCAGCTACGTCGTAACTACTGATATGCCGATCTTGCTCCACTTTTCAAAAATACTATCCATTTTATCCATAACAGGGCGACCAGAGCGACGTGCATCTTTGACATCAAAATTTCCGGATTGAAAACGCTTACACCAAATTTGTGCTACTCTCACAGACACTGCACTAGGTCCATAAACATCGCAAATTTTTTTCGCGGCTTGCGTTGCATTTTTACCTTTTTGGTAGTAAAATTTTAAAATGTATCTAATTTCTTCATTAGATTCACTCATCTTGATGGTACGAAAAACAAATGAAAATCACGCATTTTCCTAATTTGAATTTGGAATTATCTTATTTAAAATTTAAACTTTTAAATGATACCAAAACTAGCCAGGTACAAATAGTATAGCCAAAGTGGTTTTATTACAAGTTCATACATACTATATGCGAAAAGACTTTTTCCCCAACCTAATACGATAAAAAGAAAAAAATAGAAACTCTGTAATAAAACGGCGCAACCCCATCGAATTTAGGCTCGTTTGATTCCTGTTAAGAAGCACTTTAAAGTTGTTTATTGTTTTACATAAAAAATTGTTAAAAAAATAATTTTTTTTTATTTCTTTTTTGTTTTAATACAGAGCCAACACAAATGCAACCTCCAGTAAATATCAATCCGTGCATACCAAATCCTTGCGGTGACAATGCAGTTTGTCGTGACATCAATGGTTTTCCTTCTTGTACCTGTATGCCTAACTACCAAGGTCTCCCACCGAATTGTAGACCTGAGTGTGCAATCAATCAGGACTGTCCTGCTAATAAAGCGTGTATAAACATGAGGTGTCGTGATCCATGCCCGGGCAGTTGTGGATCTAATGCAGTGTGCACAGTATTTAATCATTTCCCAGCGTGCACATGTGCACATGGATATACAGGCGATCCCTTCACATATTGTTCTCCAGCATTACCACCAAAAGGTAAGAGGAAATTTTGGGTCTTTTGATTAGACATCCCAAATATATTTTGTAAAAATTTAAAATTTATTGTTTTTATTTTGTCTTTTAGACCCAACACCAACGGATCTATGTAATCCGTCACCATGTGGCTTTAACGCAAATTGTAGAGATGGCGTCTGCACGTGTATCAACGAATACTTTGGAGATCCATATACAGGGTGCCAACCAGAATGTGTAACTAATATGGATTGTTCCGCAAACAAGGTTTGCTCTCGAAATAAATGCACTAATCCTTGTCCTGGAACATGCGCACCCACTGCACAATGCAATGTTTATAATCACATACCAATCTGCACCTGCCCCGAGGGTACATCTGGTAATGCATTCATAGAATGTAATAGGTTCGAAGGTAAGTTACAAGTATACTAACGTACTTCGATAAATGAACATGAAAAAATAGGATGATAAAATAAATAAATTATTATTTCTTTTAGTGATCTCGGCCGAACCCTGCAATCCGAGTCCATGTGGTCCAAATAGCCAATGTCGTGAAGTTAATAACCAGGCAGTGTGCTCATGTTTGCCAATGTTCGTCGGCAGTCCGCCTGCTTGTCGGCCAGAGTGCACGATTAGTGCTGAATGTCCTTTGAACGAAGCATGCAATAACCTCAAATGTATTGACCCTTGTATAGGGACATGTGGCAACGGAGCAAAATGTACGGTTGTAAATCATAATCCAATATGTTCATGCCCACCACAATATACTGGCGATCCGTTTACACGCTGCACCCCAATAGGTAACTTTCAAATTAACATATTTTTTTGTAATTATATATAATATTAAAACACCTACTTATTCTTTAAAATTACTGATTCAATTTTCTATTTCCTTTTTTAATTCACAGTTAACAGTCCAGTTCCGTCACAGATTGATCCATGCACGCCTTCGCCTTGTGGCCCATATTCAGTGTGCAGAGTAATCGGCGAATCACCATCGTGTACTTGTCGAAGCGATTACATCGGTTCACCGCCAAACTGCCGCCCGGAATGTATTAGCAATTCAGAATGTTTAAACAATCTCGCATGCATCAATCAGAAATGTAAAGATCCATGCCCAGGAAGCTGCGGTTACAACGCTGATTGCAAAGTGATTAGCCATGCTTTGGTCTGCTCATGTCCCTTTGGTCAAACTGGAGACCCTCTTTTGTCATGTACTCCAGTAAAAGGTAATATAATTTTGCGATATGTCGCCCAGATTTTAGTGGACATTGTTGAAGACATTAATAAATAAACCTATTTAAAATTTCAGATACCGTGATAGAATACAATTCTCCATGTGAACCCTCACCTTGTGGTTTAAATGCAGAGTGCTCAGAGAGAAATGGCGCAGGATCCTGTAGATGCGTAGAATCTTTTGTTGGTAATCCATACGAAGGTTGTCGTCCAGAATGTGTAATTAACAGTGACTGTTCTCCCATGTTGGCTTGTATTCAAAACAAATGCAAAGATCCTTGTCCAGGGCTATGTGCACCAAACGGAATATGTCAAGTTGTCAACCATTTGCCTTCATGTTACTGTCCTCCTGGATTAACTGGCAACGCATATTCATACTGCGTAGAAAGAGTTGAAGGTAAAATCTCTAATAAATATTTTTTTTTTACTTTACTTAATTTTTTTTTTTGTGTAGTTTGTTTAACTAATGGTCCAGAGCTGTTTCTACTATCTTAGATTCCATACGGCACAGACAATTAAATTCCAAAAACTCGTGTACAATTTAGTGGCCTATTTGTTACATATCATAAATTTATATTGAAATTTTAAAAAAGCATAATTGCAAATAGGTATCCGCAACTTGCTTCGTCAAAATAATTAATCTAATAAACCACCCGAATCGTCCTTGGTGCAAAGGTTCCTATAATGCTAGCAGCATTTTCACGTTATTTAAATTAGAATATTTGAGTCATGGTATATCGATTCATTTTTCAAACATCAAATGTTTCATTGTTTAAGACACTTACAAGCCATCACCATGCACTCCATCACCATGTGGTCCAAACAGTCAATGCCGAGAAGTGAATTCACAAGCAGTGTGTAGCTGTCAGACTGATTTTATGGGGACACCACCGAACTGCCGACCCGAATGTACTATCAACAGTGAATGTCCAAGTGACAAAGCTTGCATAAATAGGAAATGTATCGATCCTTGTGTAGGACAATGTGCTAGAAATGCTAACTGCAGAGTTATATCGCACAATCCTATATGCTCATGTCAGGACCGATACACTGGCGATCCGTTTACGAATTGTGTCCCAAGTGAGTAAAATATTTACTTCAAAAATATTTAAATAATAAACTTACTACTATACCAAAAGTATGGCGTAATTATCTCTTTTAAAACATAAAATGTATAACTCGTACATATTACAGTTGTTATATTAATTATTTTTTCTAGTGCCCATATCTCTTCCATCTCCACCGATACCCATTAATCCTTGCATACCATCGCCATGTGGGCCAAATTCACAATGTCAAGAGTACGCTGGCACGGCTAGATGTACATGTCTAGCTAACTATATTGGTACACCACCGAGATGTAGACCAGAATGTACTATACATTCAGAGTGCAATGCTGTCCAGGCTTGCATAAATAATAAGTGCGTGAATCCTTGTCCTGGAGCTTGTGGAAACAATGCGCAATGCAATGTCAATAATCATCTACCAATATGTTCTTGCTTGCCGGGATACACAGGAGATCCGTTCAGCTTCTGCAGTGTTATGCGTGACGGTGAGTTTATTTAAACACTTGCATTCATTCATTTTTGCAGCACACTGCTGCCGTTAGCTATGGAATTAATAAAGAGTCCTAAATTGGCACACACAAAGACAAATTCTGATGTCAGATTTTTCAAGTCTGAGCTAGCTTCCTGCAATCTAAAGATGAAAGCAGGTGCCAACGGCTTAAGTGGTCTTTAATTGAGTTAGTTACCATAAGTGGGATAAAATATCTCGAGCTACTTCGTTTTTCGGAAAACGTCGATGTATCGTGAAGATCATGATTTTCTGATTTGCATGTTAATATTTAATATATTTTTATAGAACCAACAAATCCGTGTTTACCCTCTCCGTGTGGTCCTAATGCGATTTGTCGCGATGGCATCTGTTCGTGCCTGGACGAGTATCGTGGTGATCCCTACCAAGGCTGCAAACCGGAGTGCGTCTTAAACTCAGACTGTTCAAGATATAAAGCCTGCGTGAAGAATAAGTGTGTCGATCCTTGTATCGGTACGTGTGGATCAGATGCCATTTGCGAGACTATCAATCACATTCCCATGTGTTCGTGTCCTTCGGGAACTACCGGATCTCCATTCTCTTACTGTACAGCTTTAATGGGTAAGAACTCATATTTTTATCTGATGTTTCTTAAACGGAATCAATAAGTAGGTACAATATTTATGTTGCTAAATGAAAAAATCTTTTACAGAGCCTCCAACAACAGTTAACTTATGCCAGCCCTCACCATGCGGTCCCTACAGCCAATGTAGAGAAATAAATGGACATGCTGTATGTGTTTGTGTCCAAGGTTACATCGGAACTCCTCCAAATTGCAGACCAGAATGTGCTGTAAGCACAGACTGTAAATTAAATCAAGCTTGTTCTAACCAAAAATGTATAGATCCTTGCCCTGGAGCTTGCGGCCGTAATGCACAGTGCATAGTAGTAAATCACAATCCTGTGTGTACCTGTTTGTCAGGCTATTCAGGAGATCCATTTTCCGTCTGCCAATTTATTTGTGAGTATCACCATTGATTTATTATTTTAAACATGTTTCCTATGAATTCACTAATAAAAACTAACATTATGTTATTATAGCTGCCTCACCGCCAGAAAAAGTGAATCCCTGCTTACCATCACCATGCGGACCTAATTCACAATGTACAGAAAATGGAGACAATGCAGACTGTCGATGCTTACCAGAGTTTATTGGAGCACCGCCCAGCTGTCGACCTGAATGTACTAGTAACACCGAATGTTCTCAAATCACTGCGTGTATCAATAGGAAATGTAGAGACCCTTGTCCTGGATCATGTGGATTGAACGCAGAATGTCGAGTAGTCAGCCATACGCCTATATGCCTGTGCCAAAACGGTTACAGTGGAGATCCATTTATTTCCTGTAATCTTGTAATAGAAAATGTTATACAAGAACACCCTACGCCATGTGTTCCATCGCCTTGTGGCGCTAATGCTGAATGCAGAGAACAAAATAATGCAGGCTCCTGTACATGTCTCCCAGGCTACTTTGGAAATCCTTACCAATCTTGTAAACCAGAGTGTATATTGAGCTCTGATTGTTCTTCTAATCTGGCTTGTATTCAGAATAAATGTAAAGATCCTTGTCCTGGCACATGTGGTTTGAATGCACTGTGTAATGTTATAAACCATATTCCTAATTGTTTATGCCCAGAGCAATACTACGGCGATCCATACAAGATTTGTATGTTTAATCCTTCAAGTAAGTTACTTCGCTAATTACATTAAAATACATATAAAATATTAAAGTATAATCGTTTGTGTAAAACTGTTAAAATAAACCGCTTATTTTTATATATTTTTTTAGCTGAAATGTCAGATCCTTGCAACCCATCACCTTGTGGACCGTATAGCAACTGCAAGGCCCAAAATGGATTGGCTATATGTACATGTTCAAGTGGTTATCAAGGATCACCACCTATGTGCCGGCCTGAGTGTATAACTAACTCCGAATGTCCTTTGGATAAAGTTTGTGAAAACCTGAAATGTTTATCACTATGTCCTAAAGCGTGTGGTATAAATACTGATTGCAGGATGATAAAACACAATCCAATTTGTACATGCAAACAAGGTTACACTGGTGATCCATTTTCAATATGTTATGTTCTCCCTGAGCCGGAAAAACTAAATTTGGTACCCGTAAATCCTTGTATACCGTCTCCGTGCGGACTAAACGCGGAATGTCGAAACGTTGGAGGAATTCCTTCTTGTTCCTGCATGATTGGATTCTTTGGTAGTCCAACTAACTGTAAACCAGAATGTGTAGTCAACACAGATTGCAGTAACGACAGAGCCTGTATAAATATGAAATGTCGAGACCCTTGTCTGGGCTCATGCGGATTAAATGCAATATGTAACGTAATTAATCATATACCGGTTTGCACGTGCCCAAGTGGGTACCAAGGAGACCCATTCTCCATTTGCAACATCACTCCAGGTAATTAAAATTGTTGGAACGAAGCTCATATATATGTATATATGTATGTATGTATATGTATATATATGTATATATATATATATATATATGTATATGTGTTTGTATGTATATATATATATATATATATATATGTATGTGTGTGTGTGTATATATGCATATAGAAATATCCATAAAGGTCTTACATATGTGTCACAAACACCATTACCACCTTGTTTAATGCAACTTGTATAAAACCATTGTGAAGTCCGTGGTGATCTGTATTACAGGTTACATTTGTAGCTTAGTTCCGACACCACTCTCTCACATATTATTATTATTATCATTATCGCGCTTTGCGAAAGGGAGCTAGACGGAAAAAATTAAGACCAAAAGTTGTAACGTCACTTTTTGTTCATTCAAATTTATGAAGATAATAAAATCTTGATTTTAGAACGCAGAAAAGAGTTTGAATGTAATTTAGACCTATTTATATTTTACTTCGTTCCATCGAGATGTCCCTTGACACCTCTCAAGTTTTTTTTTTATATTGCGCTAGTACTTTGATTTTTTTTCTGATTGCTAACAGTAATGTGTTTTTAGAACCACCTCAAAGACTCGATCCTTGTCAGCCATCGCCATGTGGAGCTAATGCACAATGCAATAACGGCGTCTGCACTTGCCTACCGGAGTATCACGGAGATCCATACTTTGAATGCCGACCTGAGTGTGTATTAAGCTCAGACTGTCCATTGGAAAAAGCGTGTTTGCGATCGAAATGCATTGACCCATGTCGCAACTTGTGTGGTCTAAATGCGGAGTGCAATGTTTATAACCACATCGGTGTTTGTAGTTGTCCAAGCGGTATGACAGGAAACGCTTTTGTGCAATGTTCTATTATTGAAAGTAAGTACATACATATACGATAAGTAACAACATATACACATATACATTAAAGATGTTTACATTAATACTTATTATATTTTTCTTTGTAGAACCTTCAGTTAGGCCATGTGAGCCATCACCTTGTGGTCCAAATAGCATTTGCCGGGAAGCTAATGGGCAAGCGGTGTGTGCTTGCATAGCTGACTACGTTGGTAACCCACCAAATTGCCGTCCTGAGTGCGTCCAGAGTACAGATTGTCCTCCATCGCAGGCTTGCATCAACCGCAAATGTCAAGATCCTTGCCCCGGCTCTTGTGGACATAACGCCATATGTAATGTCAACAGTCACAATCCCATATGTAGCTGTCCCGATAAATACACTGGATCTCCTTTCAGTCACTGTTATGGTGAGTAGAGTATAATAAGCACAAAACTTTAAAAAAATGCAAATTTAATTAATGTGCCAGAAAATAAGTACTCGTAACATTATTATATGATGTTATCTTTTTCAGTAGTAACAATGGACAATCCACCAAGCAACCCATGCATCCCATCTCCCTGTGGACCAAATAGCTTATGCACGGTAACATCTAATGGAAATTCTTACACTTGCACTTGCCAACCAAGCTTTGAAGGAACGCCTCCACAGTGTCGCAGAGAATGTGCTTCAAATGACGAATGTCTTTCGAATAAGGCTTGTATTAACTACAAGTGCAAAGACCCTTGCCCTGGATCTTGTGGCATCAACACTATTTGTACAGTTAATTTGCATAGTCCCATGTGTTCTTGTAAAGAAGGATTCACAGGCGATCCTTTCACTTCCTGCTATCCAATACAACATGTTCCAGTAGATCCCTGTGATCCAACACCTTGTGGACCAAATGCACGTTGCAAAACGTCAACAAATGGTGCAGCAGCATGTATGTGTGAGCCTGGATACTTTGGCAATCCATATGAGGGCTGTAGACCGGAGTGTGTTATAGACCCAGACTGTCCATTCAATAAGGCCTGCCGAAAGAACCGATGTGAAGATCCATGTCCGGGTGTTTGTGGTTCTATAGCAATTTGTCAAGTAATTAATCATGTACCATCGTGCAGCTGTGCACCATCATATACTGGAAATCCATACACCTATTGTCATATTATAATTAATAACCAACCAGAACCTCCTCCTAATGACCCATGCAAACCAAACCCGTGCGGAAGTAATAGTATTTGCAAGAATAATAACGGTCATGCGTCGTGTTCTTGTATGCCTGAGTTCCTTGGATCCCCACCAAATTGCCGCCCAGAATGTACTGTCAATTCGGAATGTCAACCAACAAAGAGTTGTATGAGATTAAAATGTGTCGATCCATGTACAGGCGTTTGTGGGCAAAACGCGGTATGCCGAGTAGTAAATCATGCGCCAATTTGTACTTGCGATCAAGGATTTGAAGGTGATCCATTTATAAGATGCACTATAGTAGAAAGTAAGTATCACACAAAAAGATAATACATAAGCCAACCTATTAACTATAATTACTTACATATTTGATAAATTAACACTAATTTTATTTACAGGAACTCCATCACCAGATGTAAATCCATGCATACCTTCGCCATGTGGTCCAAATTCTCTTTGCCAAGTAATAAACACTTCTCCAGTATGCTCGTGTATGGATAAATATATAGGGTCACCACCTAATTGCCGGGCTGAATGTACTGTGAATTCAGATTGTGCGAGTACAATGGCTTGCATAAACCAGAAATGTCGTGATCCATGTCCAGGCTCCTGCGGTCTTCAAACGGAATGCCAAGTATATCAACATGCAGCTATCTGCAGCTGTAGAGAGGGTTATACTGGAAATCCATTCCAGAGCTGTAATGTTCAATCGGACATAGGTAAGATTAAAAACTGTATAAACTTTTTTACTCACTTGTTATGATTACTCCTTTAGAGTTCCGTGCAAAAATTGAAAAAACGGTACCCTTATAGGATCACTCGTGCGTCTGTCTGTCCGTCCGTCTGTCACAGCCGATTTGCTCTGAATCTGCTGGATCAAATCAGATGAAATTTGGTAGGATGGTGTAATCCTACAACCCAAATACAGATGTGCGAAGTAAATAAATATTATTTTACAATAAGGGTCATTTTCAAGGGACAAATATAAAAATGAAAAAAGGTTTAACAAACCTAACTGATATCAAATGAAAGGGCTTATTATGAGAATCTGAAATATATATATATATATATATATATATATATTTTTTTTTTTATTATTGTAAAATACCTCTAAATAGTTTTGATTTTATCCATAAGAGATTTTATTCTAATCTCCGAAATTGAGTCTAAAATTTTGAAAAAAAAAATACAAAATATACTTCATTTCTTGTTGATTACAGAAAAAAAATATAGGAATTATATCAATTGAAAATAAAGTGGTAAACTCTAATATACATTCACTTACGAAAATCTTCGGCATTGTACGGAACCCTCTCCCCGCGAGTCCACTCCTACTTGGCTGGTTTTTTAAACTATTTATAATTATTTCGATGACAATTAATTTATATATTTTTCAGAAGCCGCACCTACTATATATGACAATTGTAATCCAAGTCCATGTGGTGCCAACGCTGATTGCAACAACGGACAATGCACATGCAGTCCAGGTTACTTTGGAAATCCATACCTGAGCTGTCGCCCTGAATGCACTCATAATTCTGATTGTGCCCCGAACAAGGCTTGTGTAAATAACAAATGTGTGGATCCTTGCATCAACGTATGCGGACAACGAGCCGTATGTGAAGTTTATAATCATATTCCTATGTGCAGTTGTCCACCTGGAACGACTGGAAGTGCTTTCATGGCTTGCACACAAATACAAGGTAAGAATCAATGTTTTAAAGATCTACAAATGATAGACGTTTAGATAGTTGTAACATGAATTAATAAAAAAATCTTAATAAAGTATATTATATTTGACGTAATTAGATATATATTTAAACTCCTGCGGCTTTATACGGCAAATGTCATGAGTCCGGAATTCTAAACATAGTACTTATACGAGCATTACGTGTAGCAATTACTTCCTTTGTGAAAGGATCGAAAGAGCCTAGGGCCATATAACCCTACGTTCATGTAAGTAATACATGTATATTTGAAAATGTTCCAGATGTTATTGAAAGGAACCCGTGTGAACCGTCTCCGTGTGGACCATATAGCGTCTGTCGTACCATACGAGAGCAAGCAATGTGTTCGTGTTTGATTGGATACATCGGTGTTCCACCTTCATGTAGACCTGAATGCATAGTCGATTCAGATTGCACAAGCCTGATGTCTTGCTCCAATCAGAAGTGTATAGACCCTTGCCAAGGTTCATGTGGATTTAATGCAGAATGTAGAGTTCATAATCACAAGCCGATATGTTACTGTCGAAATGGATACTCGGGTGATCCATTCAGTCAATGCATCATTATTCACAGTAAGTATTGTTCATATATTTTAAGGACTTTATATAGCATATAATTTATAATTTTAGGGCTCCGTACAAAAAATGACGAAAATTGACCATTCCCCCCCTGATCTCCGAAACTAATAAGCAATGAGAAAATTTTGAAAAAAAAAACGAAAGCTAGTTAATTGCTTGAATATTACAGAAAAATAAGTAAATAAATATTTTCTTTTTAAATAAGAGTAATTTTTAAGAGAAATTAAAAATAAAGTTTTGCTCAGCTTACTGTGTCATATATCAAATGAAAGGGCTCGTTTTGAGAATCTCAAATGTATTTTTGTTATTATTGTAAAATAAATAGTTTGGATTTTATTCGTGAACGAAACGACTGAGCCGAAAAAATACTAAATATAGCTCATTGCTTGTAGATTACAGGAAAATTAATATAAGAATTCTATCGATTGAAAATAAAGTGGCAAACTCCAATATAATACGTTCACTTACGAAAAATCTTCGGCATTGTTTGGAACCCTCTCCACGCGGGTTCAACTCTCACTTGGCCTGTTTTTTTTACGTAATCATGTATTTAAATGATGATGTTAGTAAAAATTTTTTTTTAGTGTACCATAATAATAAGTTATGGAATATCACCGGGCTACTTGTATCTTTGTTTGCCCTGCTATTTAATCGTGAAATATAATTTATTGTTTTTTTTAGATGAGCCTCCGACCAAACCAGCCCCATGTGAACCATCTCCATGTGGTCCGAACTCAATATGTCACACAGTGGGCGATACTCCGTCTTGTTCGTGCTCGCCTGGGTTTACTGGAAGTCCACCGTACTGCCGCCCTGAATGTGTCACTAACAGCGAATGCAATTATGATAAAGCTTGTATAAATAACAAATGCGCAGATCCATGCCTGGGAGCATGTGGGCGAAATGCTGAATGTCGTGTAGTCAGTCACTCGCCACAGTGCGTGTGCCAACAAGGCTACGAAAGAGAGTCCTTTGATCAATGCGTACCAATTAGGGGTAAGTACGATATCTTACAATACAAAAAAAATGTATGTTAAAAGAGTACAAGAATGAATTCGAATTGAATTGATGTATTCTTCTTGTCGAGTGGAAATGGTTCTACTATTTGTAGTTTTAAATATTTTTTGACCAATATGTGGTCACGGCAATCACTCTGTCCTATTGAGCCTATGCTAAGAATTGTAATAAAAATATTTATTTTATTAGTTTCAGCTCCTACATCAAAACCAATTAAGCCTTGCTTGCCTAATCCGTGCGGTGCAAATGCTGTCTGTCAAGAGAGAAATAACGCCGGAAGTTGTACTTGCTTGAACGGCTATTTCGGCAACCCTTACGAGGGATGCCGACCAGAATGTCTCCTAAACTCAGATTGTCCAGAAAATCGAGCATGTATCAATAACAAATGTCAAGACCCTTGTCCAGGATTGTGTGGAACAAATGCCCAATGTAAAATTGTAAACCATATACCGCAGTGCATTTGCATACATGGTTATGTCGGCAACCCATACGATAACTGTCTTCTTATACAAGGTAAATTGTAACCATTTAAACTTTAATATAAGAATGTTTAAGTACAATTTATCCATTTTTTTTTCTTTAAGTACAATTTCTCACTAACCAAATTTTTTGTGTTTTAGAAACTACGGATCCTTGCAATCCATCACCGTGTGGACCATACAGCACTTGCAAAAACATTAACAATAATGCTGTTTGTACTTGTTTGCAAGAGTACATTGGAAATCCCCCTAATTGCCGCCCACAATGTCTTACAAGTTCAGAATGTCCTCTTGACAAAGCGTGTGTCAAGCAAAAATGTATTGACCCATGTGTAGGAATGTGTGGAGAAAACGCACAGTGCCGTGTGCATCATCATAGTCCATTCTGCACTTGCTTATCTGGCTTTGAAGGAGATCCATTCATAAGATGTACGAAAGAAAAGGTCTTTGTACCACCTGTTTCATCTCCATGTGAACCTAATCCTTGTGGTCCTTATTCAACGTGTCGAGACGTAGGTGGCAATGCTATTTGTGAATGTAAGCCGGGGTACGTAGGCGTTCCACCACGCTGCGCTCCTGAATGTACCATCAACGAAGACTGTCCAAATAACAAGGCTTGCGTTAGAGAAAAATGTTTGGACCCTTGTATTGGATCCTGTGGATCTAACACGGAATGTCGTGCGATGAACCATATTGCCATATGCACCTGTCTAACTGGTTATCGGGGCAATTCATTTATTGGTTGCTATGCTTACACTGGTAAGTAAATTACAATAACCCAATACGTAATTTGTAGTCAAATTTGTTACTATCCAAATGTGTTGATATGAACAAGATACATACATACATATCATCACGCCTGTTTTCCACAGGGGTAGGCAGAGACTATAAAAAAGATATACTTTTAAAAAACGAATACCCGACTACGGGAGGCATATACGACTAACAATGTATATATTTTTGAAATATGCTAATTAAGACCTTTCATTTGATAACCTAGATAAAAAAAAAAAAACAAAAAAAATATACTTGCACTTATTTGTATATTACATTCGTTATATAAATTTTTTTCATTCTAATTGTAGCCTATTTCACCCGGAAAATAAAAACAAATCGATTGACATGTGATTTGTGAAAATTGGACAAGCAATTCGGGTGCTATACAGTGGAACAGACATACCCACATACATACGTACGTATGTACATACATACATACATACATTCATACATACATACATACATACATACATAGACTGCTAAAATCCCCTTCCTCTTGGCTTTGCCGTAGTCGGGAAGAATCTATACTCGAATGTTTTAACATACGAGTAGGTACGTTGAGTTTAGTGGCTACTGACTTAGATAATGATAAAAGTATTCATCTATGAATTTGATAGCATTATCATATTATATCGCACATGGATAATTTAAAATCATTTAATTTCCAGAACCCGAAAAACCGCATCCTGTGGATCCTTGTATACGATCGCCATGTGGAATAAACGCGTTATGCGATAACGGAACATGTTCATGCATAGCAGAATATAAAGGCAATCCTTACATTGAATGTCGACCGGAATGTACGAATGACAACGAGTGTCAGAAACAACAGGCCTGTGTTAACTACAAATGCGTCAATCCCTGCATTAATGCCTGTGGCACGAACGCCGTGTGCAACGTTTACAATCACATAGCCATATGCGAATGTCCGACACCATTGGTTGGTGATCCCTTCATAGCATGCCGAACAAAAATAGGTAAGAACTCTCCAAAATATGCTAATGATAAAGTCTAAATTGACAACAAACTTCAACAATTTATTAATGACCTTCGATAACTTATTGTAATGTTCACAGACGTTATGTACACAGTAGCGTCGCCTTGCACCCCCAGTCCTTGCGGGCCAAATAGCGTGTGTCGTGCGGCGGGCACAGTTGCTCATTGCTCCTGCCTGCCAGCGAAAATGGAAGCACCTCCGACTTGCCGACCCGAATGCCGCTCGGATTCAGAGTGCAGCCCGCAGTTAGCCTGCCGTAACAACAAGTGCCGCGACCCTTGCCCGGGCGCCTGTGGGGCGCATGCTATCTGTCGTGTCCGGTTACATTCGCCTATTTGCACGTGCCCAGCTAACTTTGTTGGCGATGCGTTTGTCAGATGTTTACCAGGTAAACTAATAATTGCAATTTTACATTGGGGATTGACTTTTCATATAAACATTCTTAACATAGGCTTTTTTCAACAGCTCAAGAGTCGGAACCTAAGTCACCATCCTGCTTAGATTGTGGACCTAATGCGGACTGCATAGATGACCAGTGTCGCTGTAGAACTGGATTCCTAGGCTCACCACCATTTTGTCGTTACGAGTGTCTCAGTTCTAGTGATTGCGATTTGCGTCTTGCTTGTATCAACAAGCATTGCGTGGATCCCTGTCCTGGAGCGTGTGGTATTGCCGCTCTGTGTACACCGGCGGCGCACGAACCACGTTGCAATTGTCCCGACGGAACCACTGGAAATCCCCTCGTAGAATGTCGTCCCGACGTAGATATCCGTAAGACAGACATCATATGAAAAATCGCTTTAAAAATATGAAAACAAATATTGTGATTATAGTGTTGCTAATTTTAGTAGGAAAAGATGTGTAAATTATGGCGAATCTATGTTTTCACTTTTAAGGCTTAGGCATGGGTTTTACTAGTGAAACTAGACAAGCCATTTACTACAAGTAGATATTGAGACAGGTGACGCGACATTTTCAATTTATCCTTAATACGTGCTTCTCCTACTTGCTAAAATACATCCGACTTATAAGCAGATTTTTATGAATGTCTATTTCCACAGCTGTACCACCAAATGATCCTTGTAACCCATCTCCATGCGGTCCGGGAGCTATTTGCCGTAGTAATGATCTAAGAGCATCTTGCGAATGCGAACCTGGACTGTTCGGTGACCCTTACACCGGATGCCGACCCGAGTGCGTCGCTGACTCCGACTGTTCGCCAACCCGCGCCTGCATAAGATCCCATTGCCGAGACCCATGTGTGGGCGCTTGCGGTGTCGGGGCCGATTGTGAAACTGTCAATCATATACCACTCTGCTCATGTCCATCTGGAACTCGTGGAAATGCATTCGAAAGATGTGACGTCATCGTAACACGTAAGTACCTGTCTATATCTAAAGAAAACTTTTGAGAGTGGTTAGAAAATATACTTGGTAAACTTTAGATCTATGAGGATAGAATCTGCTATACATACTTTTTTATTTTTTTATTTTTATTTTATTCATTTTATTTCTTATTGTCAGCTTTACTTTTTCTTGTGCACTTTGTCACTGTTTAACTGTTTGTTTGTAATTATTTAACTGGTCTTCCTTCAACATGAAGCTTTTGTGTGATCTCGTGGTGATCTGTATTATAGGTATCGTGGTGATCTGAATAACCTATTACAGACACCACTCTCTCAAAATTTGTTGTAATTGTTTGCTAGATTTAAAGTGTACCAAAACTGTAAATTGTAGAAAATAAATAGTTTTTTTTTTCTTTGATTTTTCATAAACGTTAATTTTCAGCGCCTCCATGCAGTCCTTCCCCTTGTGGTCCTGGCGCCTTATGTTCTGTAGTAGGAGACCGTGCTCAGTGCTCGTGTCCACCAGGCACTAGCGGTAACGCAGCCACCAGCGGATGTCGACCAGAGTGCGTTGTCAGCAGCGAATGTCCACGCGATCGAGCTTGTGTACGCAACAAATGCGTTGATCCTTGCATTGGCGTTTGTGGAAATGGAGCTACTTGTAGAGTTTTCGATCACGCTCCGATATGCTCTTGTCCACCATCTTTAACAGGAGATCCATTCTTTGAATGTCGAGTTAGAGGTAAGAGTTTATCCTCACGTTCCGAATACGAGACAGAAAATTATTGAATATTCGGTATTAAAAAACATTTAATTTATTTTAGAACATGGACCTGAACCACCTCAATATGACTCTTGTCGCTGCGGACCACACGGAACTTGCCAGAATGGAAACTGCATTTATCCGGAATGTATTGTTAATGATGATTGCCCCGGAAACCTTGCATGTATTAACAGAAAATGTGCCGACCCTTGTGTCAATGCCTGTGGCTTGAACGCATTATGTACTGGAGTCAGACATAATGCGGTTTGCTCGTGTCCACCAGGTTATTCAGGGTTCGCACTCGTACGGTGCGAACGAATTATAATAGCAACACCGCCAGCACCTGTACCAGAATGCGTCAGAGATGATCAATGTGCAGATAATGCTGCTTGCATTGACTCGAGATGCATACCAGTTTGTGGACCAAACAACTGCGGCATTAATGCTCGTTGCTTAGCAAGACAACACAGAGCACGGTGCGCCTGTCTACCAGGGTACGAAGGCGATGCATACAGAGGCTGTTATTCAGGTAAACAATATTGAATACCTAATTTACGCCCATATCCCGTCATCCCGTATCTAGTAACGTTTGTATCTCACAACTGTACCATCCGAACTGAGGTAGGCCGATGTAAACACAATCTGGCGCGCTGGAGCTATATTTACCAAACACAAGCACAGTGGGAGTGTGGTCATGACGACCAGGCCATGCAGCACGTCCTCTCATGCCTTCGTGCCCCACCGTCTTGGAGGGAGGCGTGAAAGTGGCAACGTTCTGTGGTGGCATTTTTCAAACGCAGAGTCACTAAGCGAACGATATTTTGTATGGAAAAACCATTTGTTTAGGTGACATCGCGTTCCAAAAATGGCACTACTGGAAGAATAATTTTTAAAATTCAGCCAACGGCACTATAAGGGGAAGACCATAGTTTACTGTCATGTTTTTATAATTTTCTTCAACTATTTCCTCATTGTTCTTTTTTTCTTCCTTGTAGTTGAATGCCATAGCAACAATGACTGTCCATACGATGAGAGTTGTGAAAATGGTTCTTGTATGAAAGTATGCACACGCGTGCGATGCGGTATAGAAGCTCATTGTGTAGCTCGCACACATACGGCTAGCTGCGAATGTGACGCAGGAGCTCGTGGCGACCCTTGGACATCTTGCCGCCGAGAGGAATGTATTTCTGACGAAGAATGCCCTGCTTGGCTAGCCTGTCGTCGAGGGACTTGCAAAGACCCATGTCCAGGAGCATGCGCACAGAGCGCTCTTTGTACTGTAATACGTCACGCACCAAATTGTGAATGCCCACGAGGTACACAAGGAAACCCAAAGATCGAATGTCGACCGGGTATGTAATAATTTCACAGGTATCCCATTAATATACCAATACGTATTTATTCGTATTTTATGCGCTTATTATCTTCTATTTTTGCAGTAATAGAGTCACCATTAGAATGCCAAACGGATGCAGAATGTGGCCCAGATCTAGCATGTCTCAAAAACCAATGCAAGAATCCATGTGACAGCACTTCTTGTGGAATACGTGCCGTGTGTCGTGTTGCCAATACCTTGCCATTCCGCACCCTGGTTTGTGAATGTCCCAAGCCTCTTACCGGCGACGCATCCGTAGAATGTAAACCAGGTAAATAAAAGCGCCCATTATCGTCATAAAAAAAAAAACCAATTTTTTTTAATTTTTTTAATATTATTTCATGTATTTCAGACAATAGGATCTACAGAAATAAATTTCGGTTGGAAGGAGTAAAATATTATTAGAATAATTTAAGCACAGATTTAATTTTATCACTTTACACTTGTAAATATATACAGCAATAATACAATTTTTACTTGGGTGTGTTACTTGGGAGAATGTATCTTTTATCTCAGATTTAGATAAATCTTTTTACCTGCCTTATTTTAAAGATTCACACTTTTCTTTCAATTTTGTTCTTTTAGCATATACAAGTGAATAGCCAGTTCATCTATATTTTCACCAATTACAAGTGTTACTAACAGCAAAGCCTCTTCATAGATTACTCAGGCTACAAAAATATTTACATTACGTTCTTTATTTTATAATCAGGAGGTGAATGCTCAAAAGACTCCGACTGCAGCGATATGGAAGTTTGCTCGGACAAGCGTTGTGTGAATGCGTGCGATGCAAGGACAAGCGCATGTGGCGTGGGAGCTGAATGCCGCGCCGCAGCGCATCGTGCCTCATGCAGATGTGTGCCGCCGTTGCAGGGAGATCCGCAGCGAGTTTGCACCGCTCCGTCGGGTTAGCATCTTTGCTTATACATACTTACTATTTTCATTTCGTTTGACTATTCTGATAACCTATTATTTGTTTGTTTGGTTTTCGTGTGTGTATGTGGCCATAACTGGTGTCACTCATTGACTTTGTATTTCGAAAAATAATGATATGAAACATACTATTCCTACGTAATAATTGTTTATATTATTTGATTAGAAGCTGTGCCTAGGCCAGAATGCCTAGCTGATGAGGAATGTGGCGCAGCGGAAGCATGTGTATCAAGGCGCTGTGTGTCAGCCTGCGCGGGAGCATGTGACGCTGGCGCTCTATGCGAAGCTACACAACACCGTGCGCGCTGCCGCTGTCCACCCGGCACTGCCGGAGATCCATCTCGCAATTGCTATACACGTAAGTATTACATTTACTTGACCAAGTAAAGTTTTAAAGTTATTTTAACAGTGTAACCTTTATTTAAACTTATGCTTCTCTTTTTTCAGCTGAATGCACGACTGATGATAACTGTCCATTCGATAAGGCTTGTGTAAATAGTTTTTGTCGAGATCCATGCGCTTTAGGATCACCGTGCGGTCGTGACGCTTTATGTGAAGCAGTAGCTCATGTCGCAACATGCCGATGTCCACCTGGCACTCAGGGTGATCCACACCGTACTTGTGTCTCGGCCATATGCCACTACAACGAAGACTGTGACGACTCTCAAATATGCAACAGACTCAATCGTGCGTGTCAGCCAGCTTGCTCAGAAAATTCCTGTGCATTCGGCGCTCTATGTACTGGTCGCAATCATCGTCCAGAATGCACATGCCCACCAGGTCGCTCTGGTAACCCCTACTCAAGTGGTTGCGGCAAAGAAATTACCACAGAATGTACAACGGATTCAGATTGCTCTGCGCCTCTTGCTTGTGTCAATTCAAGATGCATTGATCTATGTCTTAATAACCCATGTGAAGCTGGTCTTCTTTGCAAAACGGTTGATATACTGCCCCTACGAGCAGTCGCGTGTATATGCCCGGACGGTGGTCGCGCTGCTCCTGACTCCGGATGCCGTACTCCACCACCAGCGGAATGCTCCTCTGACTCCGAATGTGCACTTAGTCAGATATGCCGTCGTGGAAGCTGCGTGGAAGCATGTAAAGCTGATCCCTGTGGACTTAATGCTTTATGTGAATCAAATGATCATGCCTCTCACTGCACTTGTCCGAATGGTTACAATGGAAATCCACGAATTGAATGCAACCCAGGTAAGCAAGGGGAAGGGGAAAGGGAAGGGTTTCATTTTCGACTTCTACGCGAACGAAGTCGCGGGTTAAAGCTAGTATTATATATACAGTGTGTCCCGTCGTTGGGCATTTTTTATCGACAAAATACTCTTCATAATAAAATTTTCTCCGCTAATTATAAAATGGCAGTTATTTTGGTATAAGTGTAATCGAAGCCAAACCTTTGAACTAATATAGCCATAAAAACTTAAGTGACGACTTAATAAATACAACAAGTAATTATAAAATATATATATATATATATTTAAAAACCAGCTTTTATCCATAACAATGACCTAAAAAGGTTAAAATGCTTCTCAAAACGAATCAATCGAGCCCGAACTCGGGGGGTTAATTTATTTTATCACAGAGATGCCATGATCACCTTCCACCTCCGTCATCAGATCAGCTCCATGTCATCATAATATTGAATTGTCACGCGATATACGTATGCGTGAAAAATTTCAGCTCAATCGCAAACCGGAAAGTGGGTCAAACTTAACTTGCAAGATTTGATTTCAGACGGACATTTGAAACTAAATAAAAGCTTGTAATAAGAAATAGCCTGTCATTTGATAGCTTAACATGGAGAAAATAAGACAATAATGCAAATATTATGATGTCAATCAGAAGAATTGAACAGGGTTGAGGTGGCATGGTAGGTCAATAACATAAGGACGCCAACTCATTTAATTTGGGCTTCTTTGATTAATTTTTCAAGACCTCGGTCTTAGATGATAATTAGGTTCTGATGATGAACTTTAATTTCACATTTTTATATTTCTACATAGAACCAAGAACACCACCTGCAGAGTGCTACAGTGACGACGAATGCCCATCAGAACGTGCATGTATAAATCGGCTGTGCGTAAACCCATGTACCGATACGTGCGGCCCCGGCGCACTCTGTCGTGTCATCGACCATAAACCACAGTGCTCTTGCCCGAGAGGATATACTGGCATTGCGACTGTGCAATGTATACCACGTAAGTATTATTTTCGTAATAAGCAACATTACAAAGAAAATATTACAGCGGATAAAAAATAACAATTGATCAATGCTTCTAAACTACATCATCGTTACAATAATAATCCGGTCAAATTAACCATAAATGAAGTGGTTAAATAACAACAAATCTCACAGTGCCGAATTTTGGTGGAGACCTTGGATTCACCATTCAAAAGTCCCCATTGATCCCATGTGTGCTACAAAAGTTGGCTTTTTGTATTTTATTCGTAAATGGTAAGTTTTATCAAAAAAGTACCTCAAACCAAAGTTGTACATGTAGAATAATCTACAAAATGGAACTTGTATTTTTGAAGTGAAAACTTATTTAGCGGCGTTGTACACGTTTTCTGTAATGGGTAAAAAATGTTAAACTCGCGTCAGGGCGTCAGGACACGTGACCCTGATCGAAAATTCGTAAGACGGATGGAGAGTAGACAGCCGGCGCGGCGTAGGATAGGAAGTATCCCCCTCTCTTTCTACGGCGCGGCGAAAATGTATGCCTGCGCCTGCTGTTTCGTTTAGGCGGCGCAGGGCGCTTGCGCGAATGTTCGTGTGTGTTTATGTTACAGCGTGCCCCGCGCATCCATGGATGGTGATATCTGATGGCTCGACCGTCTGTGTAGTGGCCACACTGCTGTGTATTCGGCGCAATAAATAAATATTGTATTCTACCACATAAATGATAGTACTTTTATACTGATAATACTGATAATTAAAGCAATTCGTGCAAAATTATTCCCTAACCATTCCAAAATATAAAAATGCACAACGTTAATATTCAAGTTTTCACTTCTGCCGGCACTCCCGGAGTGCAACCCGTCTTTTTTTTTTCTAACAATCACCATTCCTGAGATATCGCCATTCTAAGAGTTACGTTTTACATGATATGCAAATAATAGGTTGGGGAAAAAGTTCTTTCGCATTTTATATGAAAATTCAAAACATTTTTTAATATAGTTTATTTACATTTAACTAAAGTATGTAGGTACCATTTTGTTCGATAACTTTTTGCCATCTTATAGGTAGGGACATGATCCCATTGCTATATAAATTTTGGGGCTTCTGATCAAAAAACTGCGTCAAGTAGTTTTGGCAGTCCTCTCGTGATGTTAACCTGACACTGCCTAAAGAATTCTGAAGAGACCGAAACAGGTGGAAATCGGAAGGTCAGGACTATACGGCGGATGCATTAACACCTCAGAACAGTTATTTAAGAAATTTTTGAAGTCGTTCATGAGGCTAACAAAATTACCGCCGTTATCAGAAAATATTTCCAGTGGCTTGCCACGTCTAGATATAAATCTTTTTAAAGCTAACAAGTAAGAGTCCGTAGACAGGTCACTGACTAGTTCCAAGTGTATAGCACGAGTTGCGAAACAGATGAAAATGCAGATGTAACATTTAGTAGTCCTAGCACCCCTACCCTTACGATTTAACATGAGCATTGGCCCGGCGTAATCAACCCCGGATCGTAAAAAACAAAAGCCCGGCTCCAAACGCTCCTTTGGGAGATTTCCCATCAAAGGAGTGGGAGTCCTGCCCTTCAAACGCTTGCATACTATGCAATCATGTGACACCTTTTTAGCCAAGTTTCTGCCACCAATAGGCCACCATTTTTCTCGCAGATTGTATAGAAGCGCTTGCGGACCTGCGTGCAATAAGCATTTGTGCTCATATTGAAAGAGTAACATAGCGAAAGGGTGTTTACTAGAAATAAGAATAGGGTGTTTCTTGTCTAAAGTGAACTCTGGCGAATAAGCAATACGACCACCTACACGAATAAATTTATTGTTGTCAATAAATAAAGTAAGCTTTGCTAAATTATGTTTATTGCTTAAAGCACCATTGCTTGTGAGTGACTTGTACTCATCTGGAAAAGATTCCAGTTGAGAAAGTCTAGCAAGAGTTAGCTCAGCTTCTCTCAATTCATCCACGGTGAGAACGCCTGATCGCCGACTGTTACTATTTCGCGTATTATAAATAAAGCGTTTCAAGTATGCGAAAGAACGTTTCAAGCGATTGAATTGAGAGAACCTGTCAAAAAGAAATAAGTTTTGACCAGAAATATTGTCGGCTACAGCAGAAAGAGTTAAAGTAGATTTTAGCTCAGGTAAATTATTAAGCGAATTAGATAGATGCGAAGGCACTTGACTACAACTAAAATCAGGTTGACGGAGAAAAGACGGGCCTTGCCACCACAACGTAGAAGTCGAGAGGTCGTCCAGCGACGTACCGCGTGAAACTAGGTCAGCTGGATTTTCCTTTCCACTTACATGACGCCATGGAAGTTCTCCTGTCAATTCGTGTATTTCTGCTGTCCGGTTTTGAACGAAAGTTTTTTGTAAGTGTGGTGGCATGTGTAACCAGCCTAGCACTATTTAAGTTGAAGAGCTTTGCTTACCTTGTCGTAAAGCCTAGCGCCTAACAAAGCTCCGCATAATTCAAGCTTGGCTATAGTGACCGGCTTCAAAGGTGAAACCTTACTCTTAGAGCATAACAGTCTTACCAATACTTTATTATCACCATCACTAGCCGAGCGAACGTAAATACAAGCGCCGTACGCTGCTTGAGAAGCATCGGTAAAAATGTGTAACTCCAAATGCGTAGATTTAAAAACCATGATGTGACGCGGAACACGAATAGCGTTAAGCGCTGACAAACTATTTGCGAACTTTGTCCAAGTGCGCAAAACATCTCGCGGCACTTCATCGTCCCAACCTAACTGCAATAACCAAAGCTGCTGCAATAAAATCTTGACTACGATAATGATTGGACTGACCAAACCAAGTGGGTCAAAAATTTGTGAAACGTGTGAAAGAATACTGCGTTTCGTAACCTTATCACTGTTACCTTTAAATTGTTGTTGAAATAAAACTCATCACTTGTGTTACACCATCCTAACCCTAAAGTCTTGCACTGAGCGTTGGTACCTAATGTTAACTCCTTAGCTATGTTAGAAGGGGCTGATGACTGATCACAATCAAAGTTAAACGACCACTTTCTTAATGGAAAACAACCAGACACTAAAACCTGCGAGGTTTTGTTACATAGCGTTAACAAATTTTGTTTATTATCCAAACTTGTGATCATATCATCGACGTAGAAGTCTTCTAAGATTATTTTGCGTACATCAGGGTCCGTACACTCAAGCGCCAGCTGTTTGAGGCACCTGACAGAAAGAAAAGCAGACGCTGCCATGCCATAGGTGACAGTGTTTAGCTGATAGATACCTAAGGGCTCAGAAGGGCTGTCGCGCCATACGATCAGCTGAAGGTCACGTTGTGATTTATGTAATAAACACTGTCTGTACATTTTGCAAATGTCGGCACAAGCAGTAAATTTAAATCGTCTAAATCTTAACAAAATATCTATTAATTCACTCTGCAAAGGCGGCCCAACGAGCTGAAGGTCATTTAAGGACACATTATTACTGGTAGGTCTACTTGCATCGAAGACCACACGAAGTTTAGTTGTGGTGCTGTGCTCGCGAAATACACCATGATGACACAAGAAATAATGTGGTGTTCCATACGAGTCGACCTTCCTCATATGGCCTAAATCAATGTATTCGTGTATAAAATCACTGTACAGTTTCTTATAACTAGGGTTGCGTTCGAGGCGTCTTTCCAGTACTAAAAAGCGATTCATAGCCTGGGAAAACGAATCGCCCAGCCTGGTTGGTGAATCCTTGAGCGGAAGCTGTACGCAGAACCTTCCTTCACTTGTGCGCGTTGTAGTGTTGATGAAGTGTTCCTCGCAAGCTAATTCCTCGTCCGTGTGTGTGTGCCCAATCCTAGGCAGCTCTTCCAGTTCCCAAAACTGTCGTAATTGTGTTTCAATTGCGTGGGAAAAATTGCATTGGACAGACCTATTATTATTGCGTGAATTATTTTTAATAGGCCCTGAAATTATCCAACCCAATTTAGTGTTCTGTAAAAATGGGCCATTAGGCAACCTAATTTTACCTTCGCATAATAAGTCCCAAAAGATATCTGCGCCTATCAAAATATCTATGCTTTGAGACTCGTAATAAAACGGATCGGCCAGCTGTATGTGCTCAGGAATGTACTTCTGTGCGCTTTGATCACATACGACTGCCGGTAAGGTACCTGTTATGTAAGGCAACACAAAACATTTAATACGCGCTGTGTAGGACCCTGTGCGTGATTTGATCTGCACATCGCATATCTGTGTTGAGTGAATAACAAAGTTACCTATCCCTCGAATTTCGCAAGTGGACTGTAATAAGTTAGAATTTAATTTATCACAAAGTATTTTAGAAATAAAACAATGTTGGCTGCCACAATCAAGAAGTGCGCGTGCGACGTGAAATCTATTGTTTGCATCAGCTATCTCGATCATGGCAGTCGATAACAAAACAGAACGCATACTATTACATATAGCCGATTGATTGTTATAAGTTTGGGTGCTATCCGTGTGTGACCTGTTTACTTGAGATGATGGAATCACGGGGATGGTGTCCGCGGGCGCCGCGGGGGTCGCGGGCGGCGGACAGCGCTGCCGCTGGTTACCATTGCATGCGAAGTGAACCGCCACTCCTTGTACCTCGTTGGACGTGTCGTTATGAATTAATGTGTTATGTTTTTTATTGCACTTTCGACACGGCCCAAACTTACATGCATCTATCGTATGTCCAGGACGTAAACAGTTCTCACAAAGTTTGTTAGTGGCTACAAGTTGCAGTTTAGTGTTTATGTCGGAATCTAGAAACCTTTGGCATGAATACAGTGGATGATCAGCGTTACACATTAAACACGGCTTCCTAGTGAAATCAGTGCGATTATTCTGCGGCTTATTGGTGGAAACATTGCAATGCGTTTTGTTGCGTGGCGTGTTAACCTGTGACGTATTGTGTGACGTAACGGTTTGTTTCTTACTACCGTAGTTAACCTTACTGTGAGAAACTTGCAATGTTTCCAGCATTTCAGCCCGATCCCTAAGGAATGAAAGCAAATCGTCCACCTTTAGGGATGATTTAGTTTCACTGTGCTTAAATGTACACTTATGTTTTTCCCATTCGCGTTCAGTTATGTCATCAAGCTTACTAGTAACAATAAATATGATCAATGTGTCCCAGTGCTCAGTCGGCTCACCTAATATTTTTAAAGCGCGTAGGTTTTTGAGGACAGTGTCTATGAGTGTCCTGAGCGAATGGGCAGATTCCTTTGACACCTTGTGAATAGAAAATAGGGCTTTTACGTGGTTATGTACTAGAAGGCTGCTATTGTTGTACCTATTAAGCAGCAGCTCCCAGGCCACAGCGTAGTTACTAGCTGAGAACTCCACCGAATCAATTACCAGCTTCGCGCTCCCTTTTAGTGATGATTTTAGGTAATGAAATTTTTGAATGTCTGCGATATCATCTGACTCGTGAATTAGGGATGTAAATTCATCACGAAACTGGAGCCAAGATTCAGGGGAACCGTCGTAAGAATTTATAGAAATAATTGGCAGTTTCACAGCTTTTGATTTACCATGACACACGTTGGAATTATCAGTGACCTTGACCTGGCTAAGCAAATATTCTGCGCGTGATATTACACTATAATAGCTATCTTCAAACAAATCTCTTTGGGTTAATTGTGCGTCTAAGTCAGAATCAATGACAGTTTTCTCGATATTTGTTTGAATTTCGCTAAATTCAGTGAACAGACATTTCTGACAAAGGCGGTTAATCTAGTTAGCCTACCTTTTATGATTCCTCTAGCCTTGATGAGTTCGGCTAAAAGCTGGCTGTCGGTTTCATGTCTAGCAGCAGGTCTAGGGGATCTGTCCCGTTTGGGCTTCGATTCCTCGTCTGTTAAGCCCGTTTTGGCGGTTGTGAAAGGTGGTGCGAAGCTGACGCAAAGCAAGCACTGAAAAATGCGAATAAACACGGTATTAGCACAGATTGAACCCACAGGGAGGAGGTTAGGAAGGATGGCTGACCGTACCGAATGCGATTTCGATGCCCTGCTGTTCCTCCATCGCCTTAACCTTGCCTCGCTGGTTCGTACTGGTGTGGTCTCAATGCGGCAACGAAGGTCCACGACGACGATGTTCAGGCTTGCTTTGGTGTGTCGTTGAAATAAAAACTTTGCTTGATATGTAGATTTGCGTGTATTTCGAATTTATACAATATTATTTTTTGTATTGGAGCTTTCGCGTTACATGCGTAGGATGGCGAAGAAGAGGGCCTAGCGGAAGCGGATACAATAATACAACGCCGATGTTGTCCTATCAAAAAAAATACGCATTTAAAGATAAAATAGATCCGATGAGGGGAGACCTACACACGACCAGTTCTTTGCGTGCTTCAACAACTGAAACTTTACTTCTGACCCCCAACAACTTTTGTAGCACACGTGGGATCGATGGGGACTTTTGAGATATTATTTATAATAGTGACCCAAGGTCTCCGGCAAAATTCATCTCATCAAAAATGGGAACTTTTGTTATTTCAAATGTCTAATTTAACCGGACTTTAACTTTACTGATGAGATTAAATTGCTTTACAATTGTTTACAGAGATCATAGAATATTATATTCAGCATCTTTATTATTTATTAAATCTTTATTGAACACAATGGTACAGAAGGTAGACTTAACGCTAGTCCATTCTTTCCCAGTCAACCTTTAGGAAAAATAGAAAATTATTTAATTGCGGGAGGTGCTTCTGAATAAAACTTCTGCGGCGATATTGTATTTAAATTCTTCTGATATAAAATAATTTCAACAGCGTCCGAAGGCTCCGTGGGCTGCAAGGCAAACTCGGAATGCCCGTTGTCGCAGGCGTGCATTAACGGAGCATGCGCAGACCCTTGCTCATGTGGTATTAACGCGCAATGCAATGTGATCAGGCATCACCCAGTATGCTACTGCGAACAGGGATACTCTGGAAATCCTTATTCTGGTTGTACTAAAGGTAAACAATAGTTTATTATACATTATGTGCCATATCTCGTTATCTTAGTGTCTTCACGGTTGCATATTTAGCTGTCTTCTGCTTCGTATTTGTGTCATAATTATAACAATATCATGTTAGTCGCAGTTCTTATTTTATTTTTAATTGTTTACAGTTGGCTGTTCTTCAGATTCAGAATGTTCCGACATCGACACTTGCTATAATGGTGCATGCGTAAATCCCTGTTTGATAGAAGCTCCATGCGCTATAAGTGCAGAATGTTATGGCAAATCACATCGACCGAATTGTCGTTGTCCAATAGGCACCACTGGAAATCCATACACTAGGTGCCAAGCAGCAGAATGCCAAATGGATACTGACTGTAATGACGACAATGTTTGTGTAGCTGGAGTTTGTCGTAACGCATGTTCAACTGAGGGCCTCAGCCCATGCGCAAGTAACGCTGAATGCTTTGCACGAAATCATGCCGCGTCTTGCAAGTGTCCACCATCACTACCGTTTGGAGATCCTTTAACACATTGCGAGAAACCAAAAATAATCGGAGAACCTGAATGCCGACTGGATAGTGACTGTCCTAGTGGCCACGCATGTCTTAGAGACGAATGTCGCGAGGCATGTACTGAACTGAAACCATGCACGGGCAATGCTCGATGCACAGTATCTGATAGTGTACCTTTTAGAACCCTAATATGTCGCTGTCCTGAGGGATATACACCTGATGAAAGGGGTTCTTGTAAGGCAGCACAATTGCCACCACTTAGCTGCTCTTCAGATCAAGACTGCAGTGGCCAAGAGTCCTGCATAAACAGAATTTGTCGAAACCCATGCAACTGTGGAGACAATGCTGAATGCTTTGTCCGAAACCATCGCCCCGTTTGTTCGTGTCTCGATGGTTTCGATGGCGATCCATACCGATCATGTCGCATAGTCGGCTGTCGCACAGACTCAGAATGTGGATCGACCGCAGCTTGTATCAATGGCAACTGTATCAGCCCTTGCTTATTAAACAGCACTTGTGGACCAAACTCTGAATGTTATGTAGAAAAGAATCGCCCACTTTGTCGCTGCCGCTCTGGCTTTGAAGGCGATGCATACGCCGGTTGTGACGCAGTTGAGTGTAGATCAAATGGTGATTGCCCACAAAATAAACAATGTCGCGCTCATCGATGTGTAGATCCTTGTCTCTCCGGAAATACCTGCGGCAGTAATGCGATTTGCCTAGTACGTAATCATAACGCCATGTGTAAATGTGAACAAAGCTATACAGGCAACCCTTATGTTGAATGCACACCACAAATTATAGCCGAATGCTACGTCGACGCTGACTGTCCATCTAAACTTGCATGTTTATCAGCGAAGTGTGTTGAACCATGCACAACTCTGAAACCATGTGCAACTCCATCACGTTGTGAAGTATCGCCTACTTTACCCGTGCGCACTTTACTGTGTACATGCCCTCCGGGTTATGTAAGCAGCGGAGGAGGTATGTGCCGCCCTACAACTCCTATACTTGATGTCGAATGCCAGATAGACAATGATTGCACTAGTAACCATGCCTGCATAACATCCGTTTGTAAGAACCCCTGCGTATGTGGCCCCAATACTGATTGCCAAATTAAAGACCACAAGCCCGTTTGCGCATGCAGGCCTGGATATGTCGGCGATGCTCGCCTTGGATGCTACAAGATTTTATGCCAGTCAGACTTTGAATGTTCCGATGACGAGACATGCATCAATAACCGTTGCATACCAGCCTGCTCTGTTGAACCGGATGTGTGTGGACAATCCGCCGAATGTTACGGCACTGATCATCGTGCTTCTTGTCGGTGCAAAATTGGTACTGTAGGTAATCCGTCCATAGCTTGTACACCAATCGGTTGCCGTGCCAAAAGCGATTGTCCACCTGACAAATCATGTATTAACTCTAAATGTGTAAATCCCTGCACGGCCGAAACGTGCAATGACGAAGCTGAATGCCGAGTTTACCTGCACGACATCCATTGTGTGTGTCCACCTGGTTACCAGAGTACAGAAACCGGTTGTGAAAAGAAGAGGGAACCTCAATGTATTTCCGACATGGATTGCTATCCTGGGACTGCGTGTCTAAACGCCAAATGTGTCGATCCTTGTTTAGAAACAAAACCTTGCGGAAATAACGCAGAATGCAAAGTTGTGGACACTCTTCCAGTAAGAACCATGATATGCGAATGTTTACCAGGATACAAAGGAAATGCTCTCGAAGAATGCACTCTGAATAGAAGTAAGTATAATAGATATTATCTTAATTTGAGAGCTACAGTTTTTTTTTGCACTTCCTATAACCATAGGTGATTCATACTTAGGTACACATTCTTACCATTTACTTTTCAGTACCAATCGCAAAATGTATTGATGGACAAGGAATCAACGCGTTAGGTGAATGCGCTCCTTGTTATGAGGATGAAGGTCGCATTGTAGATAGCCGAGGTCGTTGTGTGTGCGATACTGAACGCGGATTCTCTCCACGAGGGGACGTGTGCGTGCAAGCCGGATGCCGGACCGACGACCAATGTGACGACCGTTCTCGCTGCATCAAAGGCGCATGTATCGAGGCTTGTGCTGCGGAGCCTTGTGGAGTGGCCGCATATTGTAATGCTACTAATCATCATTCTATCTGCACCTGTAAACCTGGCTATGTCGGCAATCCTCGAGTTCATTGCAATGCTACTACTCCACCTGAAAATAACTACCGCACCGATTTTCCCATTCCAGACATGCAGGTATTGTATAATTACTTTAATTATTTGACAAAATATATACATATACATGTTCATATAATTCATACGTTAAAAAAAAAACTTTGTTATATTATGATAGGTCAAATGCGAAGCTAATGGTGTCCGTGTCAGCCTGAAAATAAAGGAGTTCAACGGAGTTTTATATGTGAAAGGATACAGCAAGGATGAACGCTGCCACCGTGTCGTACATACCTCTGAAAACCAAGAGAGCCCAGTGGACTTTACTGTCCACTTTGGAGATTGTGGCTTAGTTCATATTAACGTAAGTGACAATAGCTTAGAAACATTAATTATTAGATGATTATTATAATGGAAACTGATTAATTTAATTCTTTTATTTTCACAGGGATTGGCAAGTTTCGTACTTGTTATGCAGAAACACCCAAAACTAGTGACATCCAATGCCAAAGCATTCCACATAAAATGTATTTACCAAACTGGTGAAAAGAATGTGACTCTAGCGTTCAACGTATCGATGCTTACCACGGCCGGTACCATTGCAAATACTGGACCACCACCTACTTGCTCTATGCGGATTGTTACTAGATCAGGTGACCAAGTGAGCTCTGCTGAAATCGGAGAAAACTTGGTTTTACAAGTCGACGTTCAGCCATCCAGTTAGTAAATTGTATTCTAAACTCGAATCTCGTTTTATCCTTTAGTTAGTTTTACGACTTGACGTCTTCTTTCTTTTTTAGGTATATACGGCGGTTTTGCTCGAAGTTGTATTGCAAAGACCAGTGAAGTATCAACAAAAGCTGAAAATGAACATATCGTAACCGATGCCGACGGCTGTGCCACCGACACAGCCATTTTCGGCGAATGGGAACGAAGCGAAGACGGCAGTGCCCTTAGAGCTTCATTTAACGCCTTCAAATTCCCGAGTAGTGACAATATAAGATTCCAATGCAATATACGGGTGTGCTTTGGAAAATGTCAACCGGTAAGTAAAATATGAAAGAATATATACGAGTATTGTATAATCCGTTGTTAGACAAATAAAACCGCTAGGAGTTTGACAATACAGCTCGGTTTTATTTGTATCTATACAATCCAACTGCGACAAATATCATACATATTTTTTATAAGTTTATAGAATATCTATTATTACTATAGTATTATCTGTTCTAAACAGGTTAATTGCCATGGATTCGACGCTTTCGGAAAGCGAAAAAAGAGAGAAGCTATCGACAACGAAGTTCGCCTCGTGAGCAACGAAGGTCAACTCAGAGAGGAGGTGACGGTTGAGTCGAACCCTATTGTTGCGCTGGAAAGACGCGACCCGTCCCGAGTGGCACGGCAACGCGATGGCTCCGGCATAGAGGGTGGACCGGGTAGCGCAGGCGAAGTGTGTGTGTCTGCTGCTGGACTGGCAGTAGCATTAGCATTGACAGCGCTGCTAGCCCTAGTGGCCGTAGCGGCAGCAGTGGCTTGCTGGCTGGTGGCATGGAGACGCGCCCGTCCGCCGCCCGCGCCGCTCCCGCACCCGCCTGACTTCCCGAACCCGCTGTTCCAGCGCTAAGCGCTGCCCGCGGTTGCTAGTCCACGCCCCGCTCCTCCGCCGGCGCCGGGCGGTGTCGGCTCCTTCCTTCTCCTCACTCGGCTTCATTCTGTGTGCGCCGCCGGAGGACCGCCGGGCGAGGGCGTCGTGAGCGCCCCCTCGCCGCGCTCGCAACGCCCTATTTAGATTATATAATTTTTACATAATAATTTTATAATGTTTCTTTTTTAACGTGGAATCGTCACCTCCTTCAAATTTTGTGATATTCATAATAAAAATATTCGAAAACACCATAATGTTATATAAATAAAGCGAATATTGAAAATATTTTAGGATAAGAAAATAATAATATTTAATAATAATAATGCGTTTAATTTATCCACAACCTTTTATAAATGAATCTCTCTTACAAATATTGCGGATTGGGCTCTGAATGCATACCTACAGTATTACTGGTAAGTCGACCTACATCCGTTGCGAGGTGAGGTGGCCAGACGCAAAAAGATTAGTTATAAGGATCAATCTGTTTTTACCACTTTTTTAGCGTAATGTGTAATGTGTAAGTTGGATGTCATACCATTTATAACACAATCATAAGTGACATGACGACAAGTAATAACGTCACTTAGTACGAAAGTGATAATGAAAAAGTATCGAATTGGAATTTAACAAGTTAGAGTGGCATGACCAACTGATAAAAGTCATCACAATCAAGGAAATATTACAGTAAACAGTAAATTGTCGGGAGGTGTGGTCGATAGTTGAAAAGTGTCCTATATTTCTTACGTTAGGTAAGAAATATTATAAACGACTTTATCTGTTTACATGGCTCCAGACATATTATCGAGCAGAAAAAAAAATTCTTAGTACGGTGTCAAGGCGTCAAGACTTTACTGGGACAGTATGGGCTATTAAAAAACATTGAGACTCAATGAAAACGGTTTTTTTGTTCAAAGACAGGGTAATATTAGGGCACGACAAAGGTACAGCATGAGCTTAAAAATTACCTACAGTAGGCATGAAGGCTATCCTAGAACTGTGTAGGACAATGAAAAAAAGAAACTTGAAAAGAACATGTAGGGCATGTACGGCGCAGGCTTCGGTTGTCACCTAGGCCCGCACCATACATGAAGAGATGATGATGTTGAGGTTGTTTGATGTTATGGAGACACAAGACCACGTCACGTAGAAACTGTTTATTGTCGTTATGTTACATAGTGTAGGTTGGGTTGGGTGTGACGGGTCCTTTCTCGCTGCTCGATAGTATCTCAATTGTTAGTTGTATTTGATTCAAATTGTAAAGTAAAACAGCTGACACGCGACCTACATAATATGTGGCCGCGTGAAGCCGAAATGTGCGAGCTTGGCTCGTACATGCTCCCAAGTCCAAAAGATGAAAGATAGATCGAGAAAGAAACCGCCATTTGACATGATAGGGTAAGTTGTATGATACGAGTATATAAATATTGTGTTATGTTCGTTTACGCTTCTTGATACTTCATGTGACGAAGAGATCCCTGGAATCGTCCTAGTGTTGTCTATCCCCTGCTGCTGCGCGTCCTCACGACCCGGGCCACTCGGAATGCGTAACCCCAGCAAAATGTTGCGCCTTAGAGAAATGAGAGTATTACAGATACTTGGTTCATAGTAAGTCTCAACATGTTCAAATATAGCAAAATTCGTTCATGTTGTATTTTCGAAGTTATTCGAGAAAAACTGATTTTGCTGGAGTAACGTTACCCCAGCAAGATGTTTTTCAAAAAAAGCGTTTAGCCTAGAATCAAGTATATGAAAAGACAGCTCTTAATGGGTTGTAAATGTATACCGATAGCAAAATTTGTTCATCTTATACTTTTTGAGATATTCAAGATTTTGCTGGGGTAACGTTTTGCAATTTTCCATATCTCGAAAACTGTAAGTAGCAGAATTTTGAAAAAAATACTGTTTATAGGCCTTAGGTTGTTCAAATTTGTTTAAATATAAGTATTCCGATTCATCAACAAATATCGAAGTAATTTATTATTTTAAAAAATCGGAAAATTCCGGTTTACTCGTAAACTAGTACATTTACTAACAAATAAAAAGCAGTAACATATACGTATGATATACCCTTCTAACGTGTACAAATTTGGATGAACAAACATTACGCGATATGAAGATATAAAGGAATTTGATCGAATTCCTAGTGGTGTAACTTTGGCCATCGAATACGCAGTTCTCTATGAACACAAATAGATAAACTATAATGAACATATGTGTTCATTTTGTTACAAAACATGCCCGAAAATTTCGGCTTCAAATCTCGGATGGAATAAAAGTTATTAAACAAACAAGAAAATATCATTAATTCTCCTACAAACCGATTAAATAACGGAGGCTAGAAAAAAGCGGCCGTTTCATACTTGCGGGTTTCTTACGCAAATTAGCAACCTAATAACCGATAAAAAGTACAGTCGAGCAGAATAATATTCATGTAGCCGATATTTAAAATCTTTTAAGTATATTTACTACTAGCTTTTGCCCGCGGCTTCGCTCGCGTAGGGGTGTAATTTATCAAAATCCTTTCTTAGGGGATGCCTACGTCATAGTTGCTTTATGCACGCAAAGTCTCAGCCCGATCGGTTCAAAATTGACAAAAGGAATGACGTAGGCATCCACTAAGAAAGGATTTTGATCAATTCTACCCCCAAGGGGATAAAATAGGGGATGAAAGTTTGTATGAAATTTTGTCAATTTTGAACCGATCGGGCTGAGACTTTGCGTGCATAAAGCAACTATGACGTAGGCATCCCCTAAGAAAGGATTTTGATAAATTACACCCCTACGCGAGCGAAGCCGCGGGCAAAAGCTAGTAGTAAATATACTTAAAAGATTTTAAATATCGGCTACATGAATATTATTCTGCTCGACTGTACTTTTTATCGGTTATTAGGTTGCTAATTTGCGTAAGAAACCCGCAAGTATGAAATGGCCGCTTTTTTGTAGCCTCCGTTATTTAATCGGTTTGTAGGAGAATTAATGATATTTTCTTGTTTGTTTAATAACTTTTATTCCATCCGAGATTTGAAGCCGAAATTTTCGGGCATGTTTTGTAACAAAATGAACACATATGTTCATTATAGTTTATCTATTTGTGTTCATAGAGAACTGCGTATTCGATGGCCAAAGTTACACCACTAGGAATTCGATCAAATTCCTTTATATCTTCATATCGCGTAATGTTTGTTCATCCAAATTTGTACACGTTAGAAGGGTATATCATACGTATATGTTACTGCTTTTTATTTGTTAGTAAATGTACTAGTTTACGAGTAAACCGGAATTTTCCGATTTTTTAAAATAATAAATTACTTCGATATTTGTTGATGAATCGGAATACTTATATTTAAACAAATTTGAACAACCTAAGGCCTATAAACAGTATTTTTTTCAAAATTCTGCTACTTACAGTTTTCGAGATATGGAAAATTGCAAAACGTTACCCCAGCAAAATCTTGAATATCTTAAAAAGTATAAGATGAACAAATTTTGCTATCGGTATACATTTACAACCCATTAAGAGCTGTCTTTTCATATACTTGATTCTAGGCTAAACGCTTTTTTTGAAAAACATCTTGCTGGGGTAACGTTACTCCAGCAAAATCAGTTTTTCTCGAATAACTTCGAAAATACAACATGAACGAATTTTGCTATATTTGAACATGTTGAGACTTACTATGAACCAAGTATCTGTAATACTCTCATTTCTCTAAGGCGCAACATTTTGCTGGGGTTACGCATTCGGCCACTCGATCAGGATTTCTTGAGATGACATGTTGATAATTGTTATCGTTCGATGTGACTTATTATTCCAAGTGTCCAGTGACCGATGAAGTAAGTAGGCACGCAGTTTTGCTAGCTTGCAAATTCTTTCCACTGGCCTTGTTCAATGTGTGTCGTTGAACTTCCGATGGTGCATTAACATGTAATCTAATGCAAGTACTTAGGCATCGTATTATATTGTTCGTAATGAATTGATTCAAAACGTGTCTGACCAGTTGTATGTATGTTTGTATGATGATTTCTCGTAACTCGTGATTCTCAATTTTCAAAGTATGATAAATTACTCTTTCTAAGTATTTTGGATGATCTGTTTGGTTCCACCTTCAGTGACCACAGAGCGTTTGTAATTAGGCGTGTGTTCCTTGTATAGAATGTTGTCCTGTCCTGCGAGGCGAGGCGAAGACTCCACCACCTTGCTCGCAGCGTAGCTTCAATGTTATGTCCAGCTGAACGGCGAAGACCTCCCACTGTTTGCGGCGAAGCTTCAATGTTTGATAAATGTTATGTTATGTCCAGCTGAACGGCGAAGACCTCCTACTGTTTGCGGCGAAGCTTAGATGTTTGATAAATGTTATGTTATGTCCAGCTGAACGGCGAAGACTTTCCACTGTTTGCGGCGAAGCTTCAATGTTTGATAAATGTTATGTTATGTCCAGCTGAACGGCGAAGACTTTCCACTGTTTGCGGCGAAGCTTCAATGTTTGTTGATATTTTGTGGTTGCACTCGTAGGGTAGCGTCGGAACTTGCTTAATTGATGTTATATGTTTGTTGTAAATAACACTGTGGTTTCACTGATGGTGGTTGACACATGATAGGTAAATACTTGCTCTGGATCTTGATAGCTTTTTGATAGAGCAACTTCGTGTGCTGCCATGTTTGCGCTGGTTTTTTCGGAGTATTCGCGCCCCTGCGATATATGCGCCTTCTCAATTCAACTGGTGAGACCCACTTGTGAGAGGCCAGTAAACCGATTCGCGAAGTATCGCAACGGGGCCCAAAATCCATCCGGCTCGAAGGACCATTATGTACGGCGCAGGCTTCGGTTGTCACCTAGGCCCGCACTATACATGAAGAGATATTGATGTAGAGGTTGATGTTGGTGTGGAGACACAAGACCAGTCGCGTAGAAACTGTTTATTGCTGATAAATTTACATATTGTAGTGTTGGTTGTGACGGGTCCTTTCTCGATTGCCGCTCGATAGTGTCTCAATTGTTAGTTGTATTTGATTCAAATTGTAAAGTAAAACAGCTGACACGCGACCTACATAATATGTGGCCGCGTGAAGCCGAAATGTGCGAGCTTGGCTCGTACAGGGCATCCTTTAACCGTGTAGGACAAGTGCGAGTTGAACTCGCGTGGAGAGGGTTCCGTACAATACCAAAGATTTTCCGTAAGTGAACGAATTATATTGAGTTTACCACTTTATTTTAAATTGATAGAACTCTTATATTATTTTTCCTATAATCTGCAAGCACTGGACTATATTTTGTATTTTTTTTTCAAAATTTTAGCCTCAGTAGTTTCGAAGATCAGGGGAGGAATGGTCAATTTTCTTCTTTTTTCATAAATAAAATCTAAACATTTTATTTTACAATAATTACAAAAATATATTTGAGATCCTCATAACGAGCCCTTTCATTGTATGTATAACACAGTAAGGCGCGCGAATTTTTTTTTATATTTCCTAGTTTGGCCCTCTAAAATGACCCTTATTTAATCCTGTGAAGTATATTTTGTATCTTTTTCAAAAATTTTGGCTCAGTAGTTTCGGAGATCAGGGGTCAATTTTCGTCTTCTTTTTTGAATAAAATCAAAACTATTTATTTTACAATAATAACAAAAATATATTTGAGATTCTCATAACGAGCCCTTTTATTTGATATATGACATAGTAAGGTTTGCAAATCTTTTCTTTTTATTTCCTAATTGGTCCCTCGAAAATGACCATTATTTAAAAAAAATATTTATTTATTTTGCACATCTGTGTTTGGGTCATAGGATTACACCATCCTACCAAATTTCACCTGATTTGGTCCAGTACATTCGGAGCAAATTGGCTGTGACAGACGCACGGACAGACCGACGCACGAGTGATATAAGGGTTCCGTTTTTTTCTTTTTTAGTACGGAACCCTAAAAACCTTAAAAAGATATAGTATTACAAACAAAATCCCGACTACGAGAAGATTCTTGCTGAAAAGTACGATTATCCAGTGAATGCAAGCATGGAGGCAGGGAGAAACAGCTAGTAATATATGTATATATTTTTGAAATGTGCAAATTGAGCCCTTTCATTTGATACTCTACACGGAATTATTCGATTTATTTACTTACTCACATTTTGGCCCTATGGTTATTGAATTTATGGTGACATCACATCACATAGCCTTCCAGGCTATCCTAATTAACCAGCGTACAGCCAAGACGCTTCCAAAGATACCTAAACGTAATATACCTCGACGCTTTCAAGGAACCATGGATGTCATAGAAGATACCGAGGGAACTGATAAACATTCATACATACATATCGGCGAAACACATACCTAACCCTCCTTTTGGTTTCGCTGTCGTCGGGTCAAAAACAAATAACTAAGTAAATTATGATATTTTTCGTTAGTAAACCTTGTGAAAATCATGAAGCCCATAACATCTTATAAACTATCCCAGGACTATCGAGGATATCCCATTTCGTCTAAACGGGACATCCTCGCAGTCCGACGAAACATGGTTAGGAATAACCATGTCATGGATACGTATTATGGTAGTGGTAACTGAAGGTAGATATACTCATTTGAATTTTACTTGTCTTAAAAGGTTTTATAAAGTTTAACCTGTCTCGGTGAATATGAGAAATAAAATCATTGCAAGATTTTAAACTCTTAAGCTGAAATTGAAATGTTTTACTCAGATAAGTACTATTTTTTAACAAAGAGAATTTAATTAAAGTCCTATCGTACCCAGTGTTGCAAAAAACAGTTTTTTTCTAACATGAAAAAAAACTTGAAAAAAAACATGAGAAAAAAAAACGTTTTTTTCTGGAGCATTTTTTTTTTTTCAAGAATACAGAATTTAAAATTGATAAGGCAGTTCCCGTTAAAGATTAGTACTTAACAGTTTATAATTAGAGTTATTTATTTATTTATGATTTTCCTTTTTTGGTGGAATAGTACTAAGTTTACATAAATATATTGGCAACATTTAAATTGCGCACCGGGATTCCCGGTACAACTTGGTACAAACATAAACCGAACGGGGATTTCCCGGTCCGGGAGACAGGGACATTCATTAGTAATGAACCAATTAAACAAAAATTCAGTCTAAATAAATCAAAAAAGTCTAAATTAAGTAATTCGATATGTAATTTTAGTAAAATGTAAGAAATAAAAAAGCAATGAAAGCATACATAAATAAATTATTAAATTTTCTATAAAAAAAAAATCTGGAAAAGAACCAAATTTAGAAAAAAAACAAGAATACTAAGTTTTTTTTCAACATTGTGAAAAAAAAAATCAAAATTGTTTTTTTTTTTATTTTGCATCCCTAATCCTACCTCCTTCGAAAAGAAAAGTCGATCGGAGTATGAGTCACAATTTACTTATATGTCTAGCTAAGGGCGTACCGAGCCCCCCACCTGGATTTTACTATACTACTTTTGACGATAAAAATTAAGAAAAATAATTTTTTGCCATTTGCAATATAATATACAACTTTTAACAAGTTTTTTTTTAAATAATAATATAAAAAGCCATAAAAAATTTATGAGCCATGAAAGATTCGTTTGTTTTGCTTTTTACGTAACTTTCGGCGTAAATTATATTTACGCCGTAATAATAAGAATATAAAAAGTAAGTAATATAATAATATGATAAACAAAAAAGGTAATAAAAGAAATGTAAAATCTCCAAAACAAAGTCGGCACCGACACAACTTAATTATCGAAAATTTTAATAAACTTTATTTGTAACTGATAAATGCAGTAGTTTTTGCATAAAACCCCTTTTTCCAAAGGACTTTTTTTACGCGCTTAGTGTACTATGAATTATTGTTGTAGTGGGCTTCGCACGAACACAATGTTAGGTGAGACAGCGTGCTTTTTGATCGCGCCCACCTGTGAGTTCGAGTCCGCGCCTAATTCGACCTTAAAGGTTCACCCCCAATATTTTTTGAGTGTCTGAACCGATTTTCATCAAACATAGTTAAGAACCACCGTAAGGCAGCTTACTTTCTCGTAAAAAACCGCATCGAAGTCGGTTCATCCGTTCGAGAGTTACGATGCCTCAGACAGACTGACAGACCTTATTCCACTGCTACAATCGAAAGGTTTCATTGAGCACACTCAGACGCTTAAAAACGTGGTTAAGATCGAAGATGTGTATGTACACTTAATAGGCTTTTTATGCTAAGTGTACTTACATAGTTTTTTTTTTAACGCTATAGACGATTCTTACATGGAAGACGACGATGTTAGTTTTAAGTTTTTATTTCTTTTTTTTTAAATTAACCTCTACTGTCCCACTGCTGGGCAAAGGTCTCCCTCATCTCCTTCCAAATATCTCGATCGTGTGCCACTTTCAACCATTCCCTTTCAAACTGTTGCAAATCGTCACACCAACGCTTCCGGGGCCTACCTCTTTTCCTTCGGCCATCTTCGGGAATCCACTTTGTTGCCAAAGTAGCCCACCTATCAGGATGCATTTGGCAAACGTGCCCTGCCCAATCCCACTTTAGTTTAGCGACTTTGTGTCCGATATCAGCAATGCCGGTTTTTGAACGAAGCGTTGTGTTTGGCACCTTATCGAGTCTGGTGACACCCAAAACACTCCGCTCCATTGCTCTTTGGCAAATCTTGAGCTTGGACTTCTGATCCTCAGTCAATGACCAACTTTGAGCACCGTAAGTTAGGACGGGCAAGATACACATATCGATGAGTCTACGCTTTAGGGACAGCGGAAGGTTGCCCTTCATTAGCTCTTTCATAGACCAGTAGCTCCTCCAAGCATTTTCTATGCGGCGGTTAATTTCTTTTTCTTGCCGGTTGCTGAAGGAAACTACCTGGCCAAGGTATATATATTCATCGACGTAGTGAATTTCTTGCCCATCAACCTTGACCTTACGTTTCCTGCTGTTGGTCATGACTTGGGTCTTAGACTGATTAATCGAAAGCCAACCTCAAGAATTACCCTGCTCAGGTCTTCGAGCATTTCCTGTAGTTCCTCTGAATTTGAAGCAAAAAAAACAATATCATCTGCAAACCGCAGATTGGTAAGACGCTTTGTACCGATTACTATTCCTCCCACAAAGCCGCGATCTTTCGAAAGTCTCCTCCAGTGTACTCGTAAACAGCCTGGGAGAGAGCGGGTCACCCCGCTTCACGCCCTTCTCTATTTTGAATGAAATTCCTGATGATTGAGTTTGGATATTTGCAGTGCTGGTATTATAAATGTTTTCTAAGAGTTCTATGTATGTTTTGTCAATGTTTTGGTTTTCTAAAGCTGAAAATATGGCTATATGTTTAAGGCTGTCGAATGCTTTCGTATAGTCCACGAAGGCAATATAATAATAATAATAAAGCCATTTATTTCCAATTCGCACATTACAATATAAATAATTTTTCATGCATATTTCTGCCTTGATTGCTACGTCTCACAAATTGTACACTTTATTTTTATGTCTTGGAATATATATTACCAACAATGTCATTATCCTATTTGTTATTTGTTGACTATTATTTTTTATTATTTATAAGCATATTCAATTATTAATATTATATCAGTTTCAGTGTCAGAATTTAATTAGAATTAATTCTCTTGTTTATTAGTCAAATATCATTTAAAATATGTCAGTAAAATTTATATTTAATTAATTATATTTGTGAGTCTAATTCTGGGGAATTGGATACCCAATGTGGGGTAAAGGCCTCCTCCATCTGCTTCCATCGTGATCTGTCGGTCGCGACTCGCGAGTCTCGTCCAGGTGTGTCTAACGACGGCCATGATGTCATCACGCCAGCGGGCACGCGGCCTTCCTTGTCTCCTGCAGTGATCGCGAGGCCACCAATGTAGCACGCGTTCACTCCAGCGTCCATCATCGGTGCGGGCTATATGACCCGCCCATCTCCATTTTAGTTTGCAGGCAAGCTCAGCTGCGTCTGTTAACTTAGTTATTTTTCTAATGTCAGTATTTCTGTATCGATCTTTAAGTTTTATTCCCAGCATACTTCTTTCTGTCGCTCTTTGAAACACCTGTATATTTGTTATTGTTTCTCTCGTTAGTGTCCAGGTTTGGCAACCATATAATAGCGTCGGGAGAATCATAAGAGTCCATTGCATTTTTCTTTAACGTCATTGGTAGTTTTGATTTAAAAATATGTTTCATGACCCAGTACTTGTTCCAGGCGATCCTTATTCTTCTGTCAACTTCTTGTTTTGTACCGTCTTCGAATGACATTCTTTGACCCAGATAGACATATTCGTTTACATATTGAATGGTTTCACACTGTATAGTCGTAGGTATTTCTTCACTATTTGTCATTATACAAGTTTTGGTTGCATTCATTTCTAGTCTACATAGTTTACTTCTTTCATCTAGGGTTTTTAGCATTCTGTACAGATCTTCATAGGTCTCGCTTAGTAATACAATATCGTCGGCAAATTTTAAGTGATTTAGGTACTCTCCGTTGATTTTGACGCCGAAATGTTCCCAGTCAAGTTCAGAAAAGACGTATTCCAGAAGGGCAGTAAACAAGCCTGGTGATGCTGGGTCTCCTTGCCGTACTCCTTCCTCTATCGGAAATGGTTCACCTGTTCGTTCAAGCCTCACTGCTGCTTCACTTTTCTCGTAGATAGCCTTCAGGATGTTAATATACCCCATCTTTATGCCTTGTTCTTTAAGAGCTTCCCATAGAGCCTCGTGTGATATAGAGTCAAAAGCTTTCGAGTAATCTATAAACGCTATGTAGAGTGGCTTGTTGTATTCGTTGTATCGTTCCATAATTTGGGTGAGCGTAAAGATGTGGTCAGTTGTGCTGTATTTTTGTCTAAACCCGGCTTGTTCTCTAGGAAGATTAAGTTTAGATCTCAGTCGTTTAAAGATGATGCTAGTAAAAAGTTTGTAAATGCTTTGAAGTAAACTTATGGGTCTGTAGTTGCTTATGTCTAGTGGATTCCCTTTTTTGTATAGTAGAGTTATAATGGTCCGTTCCCACTCTTCTGGTATTGTACAAGAGGAAATTATCTGATTGAACATTGATGTTAGTATAGGGGTTAGAGGCTCTATCAAAGTCTTCAGGATATCATTAGTAATTTCATCTTGGCCAGGGACTCAAATGATTTTAAAGCTTTTATTCCATATTCGAAGGCAATATAGAGAGGTTTATTGTACTCATTGGATTTTTCTATGATTTGATTTATTGTATGAAGACGGTCGCTTGTTGAAAATCCAGGGCGAAATCCTGCCTGTTCAGGAGGTTGGTGTGAGTCAAGTAAGCTGTCTATACGATTTTGAATAATTTTTATGAAAATTTTGTAAATATGGGAGATCAGACTTATTGGTCGGTAGTTATTAATATTACAATGATCTCCTTTTTTTATGCAGCAGAACCATTTTTATGCAGCAGAATGACACATTTTTTCCGGGAGTTTGCCAGTGAGAAGAATAGAATTAAAAAGGTTAGTGAGGTGTGGTATGGGATATGAGAACTGGTGAGCCTATTTTGAGAGCTTCTGTGGTTACTACGTCAATTACAGGACTTTTGTATAAACTAAGAGATTTAAGAGCATTCTGTACTTCACCTGTTGTAATTAAAGGGATACTGTCGGGGCAAATATATTCTTTTTGTGGCACAACTTTGTTTGGATCTGAATAAAGTGTCTTGTAGAATTTAGTGCATATTTCTAGTATTTTCTCTTGAGCATGGTGTTTTTTACCCTGACTGTTATACAAACTTTCCTTTCCTTTAGTTAATCCTTGTTTCGCTACTCTTAAAGATTGGTGTTTCTCTAAAGCTACTTTGACTAAAAACGTATTGTACTTCCTAATGTCTTCTATTATTCTCTTCTTAACTTCCTTGTCTATCGCTCTCTGTTCTGGACTTCCAATTGGTATTTCTGATCTTTTGTCTATAAGATTTAATGTTTCAGTTGATAGTTTTTTTAGTCTTTGGGTTTCGTTTCTTAATTTTATTACAGCTATTTTGAATTGCATTTACTATATTATTATGCTGATTATCTACATCATTTATTATATTTATATCCAGTAATTGAAATTTGTTTGATAATTCTAATTTAAATTGCTCATGATTATTTATAAGAGTATCTATGTCTAGTTTTTTAATTTTTTTTTTTGAAAAGTATCGCTCTATGAATTTTAAAATCGAATCTTAATTTAGCTCGTACTGGTCTATGATTAGAACTAAATTTTATTTTGTTAATTACGCTTCCATCTTTCACTATGTATTGGTCAGTAGTAACTATAAAGTCTATTTCGTTCTTAATGTCACGTCCAACGCCTTTGAGGTTTTTTCTTAAAGAAAGTGTTAGCATATTTCATATTTTGTCCAAATGCAAACTGTATAAGCCGCGCTGGTCCAGTGCGTGTTGGCGGGTGTTAGTGGGTCGTCAGAGCCTCGTTCGTTAGTTAGCAGGGTGTACCACGTGTAGGTGAGGTTGACTTGGGCTCCTGATGGTAGGATGGAAGGCGGAACCCCTTACTACCAAGTTAAAAGTTTTTATAATGAAAGAAATTATAAAAAATTACCTATTTTAATTTCTGTTTATTTGACTAGGGGATTTATAATGTTGGAATATTTGTTCGGTTTGGTCTAAATTAAAATACTATTTGTCTGGTGAAGTATGAAATTATATTGTTTTAACTTTTACTTGGAAGTAATATGTCTGATTCCTATCACAATTCAACAGAGAAGAAAAATGACATAAGTGGGGTTGCCAGCACCAAAAGGTTGCTAGCCGTAGAACAAAAATAAAGATTGACTTTTTTGTAATTAAAATAATATAAATCAACAGATAAAAAATCTGATTTGCCCTCCCTGGCCCAGAACCTGGGTAATTGGGTATGCCCATGGGTCTAGCCACAATATGTTTTAAGTTTAAGTTGAGAGATTTGATTATAGTCAGGCCCACAATATTTTTAAAAGACCTATTCTGCGACAAAACGGGTTCGTTGAGAGAAAAAAATCTAACTAGAAAAGGAGAATCAGTTGCGACATTCCATAAGACTGTTGATTTCGGCCAGGAAGCACACAGGCTTTTGTAGTTAAAATTCGCACTCCAACGCCCAGAGTGTAGAACGTAAATATCAATCAAGTGAGATTACAAATGCATGTTGATTTCGGCCACGAAGCACACAGGCTTTTGTAGTTGAAATCAATCCCAAACCCCAGAGCATTACGGCCGGGCCGAGCCCTACAGATTTTTGGAGAAGAAAACAGCCTTAATGCAACTACAAATCCCCGAGCATTACGGCCGGGCCGAGCCCTACAGGTTTTTGGAGAAGAAAACAGCCTTAATGCAACTACAAATCCCCGAGTAGATCATCCAGTTCATTCAGGACTTGTAGCTTTCGTACGTACCTACTTTAATACTCAGAGCTCATCGGTCCGCGTTAGCTAGAACAAGAGATAATGCTATTTTATGGCTTTACTTTTGATATTTTTATTATTATATTTTTTAATAATGGCTTGTTTTCACTAATAATAATAATAATGACTTGTTAATGATGTTTGATTTTCTCCAGGCGTTCTAGGTTTTGTTGTTGGATTTTGTAAGTACTTTGAACCCCGTTTGTGAACTAGTTTTTTTTAAATATTAGAAAGAAAGAAAAATGTTTTGTTCGGTGTAAATTTACATGAGTTATGATACATAATAACTAAAACAACTACAAGTCCTGATTGAACTGGATGATCTACTCGGGGATTTGTAGTTGCATTAAGGCTGTTTTCTTCTCCAAAAACCTGTAGGGCTCGGCCCGGCCGAAACGCTCTGGGGTTTGGAGTGTGTGTTTCCACTACAAAAGCCTGTGTGCTTTTTGGCCGAAATCATAATACTAACTTCAATTGCCTGTAGGGAAACCGGCCGAAACGCTCTGGGGTTCGCAGTGGGAATTTTAACTACAAACGCCTGTGTGCTTCCTGGCCGAAATCAACAGGCTTATGGAATATCGCGAATGAGATAGACAGACGCATACAATTAGGATGAGCAGCCTTTGGGAAACTCACAGACGTCTTGCGATCTAAGATGCCCCGAAGTTTGAAGACTCGATTGTTTGACCAGTGTATGCTTCCAGTAATGACTTATGCTTGTGAAACGTGGATCTTAACTGTCGAGACGGTAAACCAACTAAAAGTCGCCTTACAAGCCATGGAACGCTCAATGCTCGGTACGAGTATCACCCTGAGCGATCGAATACGAAATAACATCATTCGTCGACGCACAAAAGTCACAGATAGCGATGAACGAATTGCATATTTGAAATGGCAATTGGCTGGTCACATCTGCCGCAGGGATAACGACCGATGGAGCCAGAGAGTTCTGTATTGGCGTTCCTGCACAGGAAAACGAACCGTAATGATCGGACATTAAAAAGACGGCAGGGGCGACCTGGGCCCTGCCGTCTTTTTGAATGTCGTCCGACCAGAATCGCCGCAGCAAGATCTAAATGGAAATCCATAAAAGAGGCATATGTTCAGCAGTGAACGCAAACATGCTGAGAAGAGAAGAAGAAAACCGCGGACAGGCAGATATGGCGAAACTATAAGGGTTTAACTACGGAACCCTCAAAATTATGGATTAAAACGGTGGTTTTGAGTTTTGAGCGCCCGCTACGTGTGCGAAAATAACCACTCCCTATCAAAGGAAGACGTAATACTTATGTGTGTGGACAATACACAAGCGTACCTGTTTGTGATTTTGAATATTTCCTACAATTCTGTATCTATGATAATAGGGGTGACCACGGGGTTTGAAAAGTATAATTGTAACTAGTCCGTCTTTTAAATTATTCCAACATAATGGACCCATATTTTTCAGTTTGCCAAAAAAGTAAAAATTCACAAAGATACGAAGCATCAAAGTTCCGGGCTTCTTGCGACGTCACCTCTATCGTACGTAGCCGTGACGTGATGCGAAATTTCAATGCGCTCTATCTTAGTCATTTTTTGTTTCTCACATAAAAGAAAAAAATAAGTGTACTATATTTTTTTACAATCTTACCGATGGGCTAGATATATTTTTCCCATCGGTATGCCTATATTCAATCAATGCAATACAGACCCAACACAGGCAAAAAGAAGTTAAACAAGGGAATATAATCTCGCCGAAGCTATTTGCACTCAATGTTTTCAAAAATGTTATTTACGCTTGTAACGATTTCTTTTGAAACGAATAAGCGCGAAAACAATATATTTAAAATAAGAACGCTAATGCAATTTCACTAGAGCTAAGACAGATAAATTTAACTAACGTATAAATTAAATAAATAAAAAAGAAATATATAATTAATATGTAATAACAAAAACCCTATTCGATCCTTTTAGGAGCAACTCAGACCGTCAATATGAACCACTTTTCCTATGGGAACAATGCTTGAAACTCGAAAAGTCAACATTTTCATACAAAAGTGTTTGTATGAAAATGACGATTTTTTCTGGTCCCATAGGAAAAATAGGTTTTTATTACATATTGTATAGGGACAAATAACACTGATTGAGCTAGCCCCAAAGTAAGTTCGAGACTTGTGTTATGGGATACTAACTCAACGATACTATATTTTATAGTAAATACATATATATATAAACATCCAAGACCCAGGACAATTGGAAAAAGGCCATTTTCCAACTTGCCCTGACCGGAGATCGAACCCGGTACCTCTGGGTGGCGGATTAGCATGGTGACCACTACGTCACGGAGGTCGTCTTTTCGAATTAATACTTTTAAGATATTTTAACCTACATGTAGGTAATACATACTCAAAAATGTAACCTAACTTAATTTGAATTTGCTTTGAAAACTTATACTATATACTACTTTATTAACATCTTCACGTCACAAGATTGAATACATGTGTAATCGACTCAGAATATAACTTTATATAGGTACATATATTCACCGTATGAAATGAATTCCGCTATATAACCCTGAAACTGCGCAGGCGCAACTCTACATAACTCGGCAGATAATGCGCATGCGCAGCTCCCCACTAAGGCTTGCCCACTCCCCACCACTGGAATCGCACTTTGTTTACCAATTGCTACGATTCACGAACTAGTCGTTCGGCCAACTAAACAGGCGCAACTCGTTCGCCTCCGTTTGTTATTCACCGTCGCGCGTCGCCAGCGACGCACGCGACATACTTCACCGCGTCATGACCCTGTGACGTGATAGTATGAGTAAAGCCGAATCCTCGGCGGAAGCCGCCGCACCCAGCGTGGCCATCCACGTGGACCATTATGACGATCAGGATGAAGAAAACTCAAAGCTTCTCGGACTGCACGCACCAACGCCGATTGTTACGCCCTCTGGGCAAATGCGAAAAGTGAAGAGCTTCACAGACACGCACAGAATTCACGATGTGAGAGATGCTTCTGGTGCAGCCTCAGCGCGATGTCTCCGGCCTTACGAACGACATGAAGTAAATGTCTTTCCGGAAGGCTCAGAAAGTGGAACCAATCACTATGGAGCTCCGTCTGTGCGCTCCTTGGCTTCCATCGGAATGGGATGCACGGATGGTCGCAAATTAGTTATCAAACGTGTACCAACATCACCTACGGAATTGTTCCATCTAGTGCGTCCTCCTACGTGAGTATCCCGACATCCTCTAACTTGCCATTATTCAATTGACTTAACAGGCAACTGTTCCTGTCTCTGTTGTGGATAAAAATAAACTACATTCGAAAAGAAATCAATTTTTTTCGAGTGCAATGCAATATTTGGATTCTAACCTAAATGTAACCACCTGCAGATACAAGGTGTTTGATAAAATAATAAAGTAAAGGTCTTTAGAGTTTTGTTTGGACTGGATTTAACTAAGGTTGCCCCTTAAGATTAAATTTAACATAGAGTTTTAAGTAGATACTGAATGAAGTTGTTGCAGTTTTACAATAGCGTCATCAATTATAAAATCGTAAAACAATGTATTTACATTTAAGATGATTGTTTAGATATAAAGATTTCAATCAAGTGAAATGAAGTACTTAAAACGGCTGTGAGCTTGCTTTACAATAACGAAGAGAGTAGTAATAGTATCTAGTTCATTCCAAAATCGAACTTATGAATCTATTTTTAGCTCCAGTGATACCTATTAGGAGTATAACCTGTAATTACTACCTGTATCAAAAGATATTTAAAGTAATTTATCTATTATAATATTAATGATGTAATATCTGTATTTTCCTAACAAACAACCCAGTTTATGCACTCGTTGTGATTTCAACAACCTGAATAATATTAAACTATATTAACCGTCCAGATGTACTAAGATAGGTACCTACATAAGTCAACCTTAGGTTATCTAATGTTGAGCCCACTCTACATTTTTGTCACAGTTATAAATGTTACAAAGTCTTATAATATCTACTTACTTTATTAACTTAACAAATATGTTAGTAATGCTTACCCGACAAACCGATTCCTTGGTAAAAAAAAATCCAATCAAATATCCGATAGGTACCTATTTTCATTTTTAATAAACTTCACACAAACAATCAGCGAATTAAGTTTCTTTCAAGTTAAGATATGCCCTCACTCGATAAGCGAATTAACAAACAGAACTTTTTAGGGTTCCGTACCCAAGGGATGCCAACGGGGCCCTATTACTAAGACTCCGCTTTCTGCCTGTCTGTCTGTCCGTCCGACCGTCCGTCTGTCACAGGCACAAGGCTCACGTCGTAAACCGTAATAGCTAGACACTTGAAAGTTTCATTGATTATGTATTACTGTGGCCACGACAATAAATACAAAAAATAAGATAAGGTTAAAAATAAAATGGAATTGTCGTACAAGAATCGTGAAAAATTTCAAGAATCTAGTTAAACTAGATTCTTGAAATGTTCACCTATTATGTATTACTGTGGCCGCTATAGCAATAAACAGGATTTTTTTAAAGATTTTTTAAACGTACGGAGATACCCTACATGTCCGACTCGCACTTGACCGGTTTTATAAATAACCAAAATTGCTACGAGGACTTATAAAAACACTCAAAGTAATTAAGAAAACAAAACAAAAACTATTCTAATAAATAATAACTGCCAGAGACAAAAGATTGCTTTAAAATTTTTTTTTTGGATATGTGGTGTCATAACACAAAATGGCAAATAAAAGGGCAAGTCTTTTTGAATACGTAAGTATTTTGCATTTGCCTATTACAAATATGTAGTTTTCCTAAAATTAAACATGTAATTTAAATAAGTGACGCCATAACATAAAATCTTCTTACTAATATTATAAACACGAAAGGTTGTGTGTATGGATGGATGTTTGTTACTCATTTACGCAAAACGCTGTACGGATTGGAACGAAACTTGGTATGTAGATAGCTTATTACCTGGATTAACACATCCCGGGAAAATGTGAGGCTCTCATGGGATCGTCAAAAATATTCCACGCGGGCAACGCCGCGGGCATCTGCTAGTTACAAATAAACGGGCAAGTCTTTTCTGAATGTGTATTTCACATGACCGTGCATACACCTATTTCTCCTTAAATTATTATAAATAGTAATCACGCATCTATCCCTTGTGGGGAAGACACATTTAAAGGCCAATTTCAGCGTGTTGGTGGTGTGTGGACGAGGAAAACCAAAATAGTGACGGTTTTCCTGCCGCATCAAGTATTTCCACATTATTGATTGGATATTGCCAAAAGTGGTTATTTTTTAACAAGGAAAAAATATTGTGATTCTTGTTGAACAGATTCATGATTTTTAACTTTTATGAATAACAATTAAATTAAACATTGCCTAAGTAACACTAGTGAGCAGTTGTATACGTCTTAAATGTCTCCGCAATACTCGAATTAAACGTGAAATAAATTGATGATGATGACACTATTTGGTCACAGACAGCTAATTGAGAATTAAATGAAATCATGTGATAATGTCCGTTATGTTGGGTAATAGTACCCTGTTATTTTAAATTTGGACATATTCCTCCCCCAAGAATTTCCAAAACGATCGATCGGAAGCTGCCTGCATCAAGCGCCTTCCTGCAACCTTGCTCAAGTCATCTGACCATCTAGCAGGTGGGTGTCTTACGCTGCGCTTGCCAGCAGTGACTCCCTGTGATTGATATGATCATGATGATTTTAAATTAAAAATAACCTAGGTAAAGCATAGACAATTTGGTAATATTGAAAAAATATTTAAAACAGGCAGAACATTATATAATATTAGTGTGACAGAGAAGAGGCGTTTTGTTCCTTCGTTCAAGAGTTCTATATTTTGTTTTTGTCAATTGTCAAAATTGTCTTTTTGATTTTTTGTTGTTTTACTCAGGGTACAAATTTAGATGAAAAGTTACACTCATGTCTTTGCTTATACCTGCATCTTTATCTCTCAGTTATTCAAGTTTCAAGTAGTAAATTAATTGTTTCCTTTTCCATCCTAAACAAAGGAACAAGTCCGTGGAGCCGAACCTGTGCGAATAATATTTTTGTGCATCTCTGCTCTATTCTGTGGGCAATTAACACAGGGACAATAGCCGACACAATCCACTAAGACAATACAATGAAAATGCAATGGTGTTCACACGTAGGCCTATTTATCGGCACATTTTTGATAACGCCGTTGAGTTCAGACGCTTGTTAGATACATACATAGGCAGACGGAAATTGCCATTAGATACAGGATACAGATATATCACGTCTTTATCTCAACCGGGGTAGACAAACCCTAGGGCCTTTAGTCGCAAAGACCACGTTTGGCGGGATGGACGGCGTGAAGTTTGAATAAGTGAATCTTAATAGAAATGGCCTAGCAACCTATCACTCAAACGTGGCGTTTGGGTCTTACGGCTGTGGGCTCTGTCTATAATGTATCTCTACCTATAAACGTCGAAAAGTTTTTTTATCGAGATATCATACAAGGCGATCAAGGGAATGAATATAAACTCCCCTTATCGAGCTATCATACAAGGCGATCAAGGGAATGAACATAAACTCCAGAATTCTCCCAACTAGGCAAGCAACTTTTCAATATTTCATTTTATTTCCACCTGCATGCCCACAATCTTGTTAAAATGTTATAAGAGTCTTACTACACAGGGGATCTGTACAAAAAGTACCCTTTAAGAAATGAAAATTTGATAGATAAAGACTTGTATCATGTTATGCGATAACGTGATTTATTGAATCTGCCGTGATTTATCATCATTGATAGTATTTTTTCCCAAACAAATGTCCGAGATTGCTACTGCACTTTATTATTATGAACCATCCATTAACATTTTGTTATTTTTGTATTGTACCTAGTAATTATTGGGTTTTGCTTTAATAAATCAGTGACGTTCTTCTTTACCTCTTCAAATAAACTTTTACTCGTCGATTCTGTATAAGTGTTAGAGGTAAAAATGTATTCGGGTTTTGCATTTCTAGGTAGAGTCCGTACATATACATACAATATACGTACTGTCACTTCATAACCCTAATGGGGCAGATATAGCATTTTAGGTCTTGCGGCTCGAAGCAGAGAGAGCGCAGGGCCACAAGATCCAAAGGCCACTCTTAGCGTGATAGCGGGCGAGAAGGTGGAAAAAGGCATCAAAATAGTGATGGGTTGCTAACTGCATCACACAATATGATTCACATTTTCGCCCATTTCCTCGATCAGCTTTTAAGTTCTGCGCAGGAAGAGAAGGTGCTGGAACATTCTTAGTTTTTTATTTTCTCAGACCAGCATGAAAGTTAATCCGTAGATAAAGAAAAACATAATATGGAAAGTATAATATTTTAAATACACTATTGTTTAACATCTTTGGTGTAGTTTAAATTAGATCGCTATCGAAAATTATAAATAAAATCAAAGTTTTATGAACCTGGAGAGATGAGAAAAGGGCTGCAATGGCGGTAAAAAGAGCCAAATGCAATTTAACTTTCTAAATTGAATATACTCGTAGAGTTGATATTAAAGATAACAGGTACAATACAGATTAAGTTGAGCAGCCAGTGACAGGCAAAGGATTTCGGAGACAGCCCGAAAATCCTATATTACTTAGGATTACAGGGACGTGCTGGCTCATGACCTTCAAGGCAAGAGCGATAAGGCTGCAACGCTATCTGGTCTCTCATATCTCGCATACGACACGGATACCACGATTGATGGTGCGGCTGTCTTATCGCCGCCTACTTGATAATGATTTTAAAATATGTTTAATACTTACGCTTTGACAGCTACGGATTACTACTTTAAACTCAAATGTTTATTTATTCGAGCGATGATAAGACCTGAATGAAAAATAATAGTTACTTTCTATTATATAAAGTAGATAAATAATGAAATCATCCATTTATTGGGAGAGTACTTTAAGAAGGCCAGCTAGCAAATAAATATATATAAATAACAGAAACTCTACTCCACTTTTGGGAAACTGAAAATTCAAATGCACATCTTAATATCTTCTTATTGCTTTTCGAATGTGACGTATCAGACATAATGGGCATATACATGCATACGCTCTATAATTATTAATAATACAACGTGGAAGGGACATAACCGTAATAAATCGAACCACGGGCTATACTAGATCAGATCACTATAGTATAATAAAATTAAAATAACAGCCAACTAAAAAAAATTCGGCATTTCCATACAAACGTGAGCGGCCGCCCCGCTCAATTTGAAGTGGAATGTCGAATTTTTTTTTGTTTTTTGGCTGTTATTTCTATTACATTATACTATAAGTGATTTTGTATAGCCCATGGTTTGATTTATCACGGGTATGTCCCTTCCACGTTGTATTTTATAACAAGTATGGCTATTGAAACGTAGGTATCTAGAAACTGTGTTATATGATATAATATATTCAAGAAATTAAATTTTTGCACAAACTTTTCAATAAGCTTTTGGAGTCGTCATTAGGTTAAGTCACTAATGAGGAGCTCCTGAAAAGAGAATGTAAAATATAGGTCAACTTGTAAAAAGGAATAGAAGAGGAAAGCTATTAAATCTGATGTGACCCAACGATTTCATAAAAATCGGTCAATCCATCCACTGGTTGTCTGGAAGAGATCGCTTTAAGCGATAAGACCGCCCATTGTACTCATTTAATTTAAAATTATTTCTTAGCGTTAAATTTTTCTTTTGATGTACAATAAAGAGTTATCTGTCTATCTATCAAGTGCGAGTCGGACTCGTACGTGAGTCCGACCATATAGGGGTTCCGTACCTCCGCACGGAACCCTTCGTGTATTTCGGTAGGGAACACTTTTAAGTATCTAGTTAAGCTATTATTAATTATATCTTATTTTTATCTTTGTTTTTATAGCGGCCACAGTAATACATAATCTGTGAAAATTTCAAGTGTCTAGCTATTAGGGCCGTAACAGACGCGGCGCAAGTTGCGCCGCGTAACAGCTAGTGATGGGCGATGCATAAATACTCAATCAACCCATTTGAGTATTTACTCAGTAGATTGAGTAAATACCCGATAAATATCCTTATTTATTCATTTGGTGAGTAGATTGATTTATATGAGTTGCGACTCATATTTATATTCATATTCATTATTTCATGTTTTCATCACAATTTCGAAACTTAATACACTTGCAATTCTTGTCGGAAAGTGTGTGCGTACGCAATATTATGCTTAAAATGTAAATACCATACTTATCACACACTGAAAGTAGACTTCTTTGACTAATTATCATTTTTTGGTGGGAGGTGTGCATAGACGTAATTTTACGTAAAAATAAGTAAACAGACATCAAATGCGATAACAATACTTGAGCACGCTCTATTTACTCTATTTATTAAATCTAGTGAGTAAATACTCAAATGGGTAGATTGAGTACAATCCACTGCCCATCTCTAGTTGTTACGCGACGCAACTTGCGCCCCGTCTGTTGCGGCACTTACGGTTCAAGAGATAGAGCTCTGTGACAGACAGACCGACGGACTGACTTACAGACAGACATACAGACATCGGATTCTTAGTAATATGGTCCTATTGGCACCCTAAAAACATAATTGAAGGAAAGATGCACGTAGAAGGGAAAAATAGATAGGAAAACAGATACACAGCAACATTATGGTTGTGTCGTAAAGCGTACAACCGCAAACGGCCGGTTGGCTGACGAGAGCAATAAATGGAAGAAACTTCATACTCCACCGCCAAGAGCATAGCTCTGTTATTTATTAGTCTAACTTCTTACTCCATAAAATTATCTTACCGCGATTAATATAATTTTTATATTTAAGAGCTCTAAGTAAATGATGACTGTCATCATCAGACCAAATAACACTTTATAAGTCCGATTTTTTTGACTCAGTCAGCTCTATCAGCTTAAATGTCATTATATTGCCATTTTGTTTTTGCCATCCGATTTAAATTGTAATTTATAAACAAAATCGGATATCAGTAGGACCATAAAAATACATAATAAATGAACATAAAATTGAGAATTCATCCAAAGGTTTTTTATCTCATCTACTCGAAAAACTATGTTTTCATCCCAAAACATTTGGAGCCAAAGTTACTAATGATTCTCTCGGGACTGAAAAGTGAAAAAAAAATCTCTAGGGATTGAAAACTATTTGAAAACTGAACACGAATGTAATCTATGTAAAATCAAAAATAATGTTGGCACATATAATTATGTTCGCAGTCCAGCAAAAAAATGAAGAATATAGTTTTGAAGCAATAAATAATATTTGGCATAGACATCGTAATTTTTTAAATTTGGAATACATATCTTGGTCAACATGGATTAATGTAGGTAAACATTTTTATGTTCTTTGCTTCGTAAAAAGAAATAAGTATGATTAAATAATTGGCCAAGTGCGTGTCGGGCCACGCGCAGTAGGGTTCCGTAGTTACGAACGCCAACTTTGTGTTCATGCCACTAAAAACGTCTAAAAACTAATTTTCTATTGAATTTGTATGAAATTTTCCTTTTCTGAGTACATGTTATAAGTTAATCGCCTATAACTTTTAAATTTTTAAACCCTACTTATCTCTGATAGTTTTCCTTTAAATTTCGTTATCAATTCTATAGCTGTGAATTTTTAACCGTTAGCAGATAGAGGAGGGGGGGGGGACACTTGACTCCAACCATTATTTTTTTACTTTAAAAGCAAATATTTCAGAAACGGATCCCAAAATCAAAAAACGGTGTTCTCAAACTCACAATATTTTTAAAAGACATATTCAACGATACCCAACATGAAAGGTTAGTCGAGAAAAAAAAATTGACTTTTCATTTTACAAGTATGGGTGTTACCCAAATAAAAATTAATCATAAAGGTGAATATCTATCAGTTGAACTCTAATAGGGAAGATGCATGATCTACTCATTATGCATCATCTCTATTAGGTCTATGTTCTACTTTTTTTATTCTGCCTTGTATTTGCTTGTTTTTCTCATAGATTGAGATGAAAAGTAGAGTGTGCTACTCGGGTACGGTATTATTTTTACTTTGGGCGATATTCATGAATCGCTTGCTTCACTCAGGACTCAAAGTAGCGTCTTCGCGTTAAAAGTATTACCTTTACACTTGTAGCACAATCTGCTATTTTAAACCGTTACAAAATGTTACCTTGTACCGCCGACTACGGGAAAATTCTTACTAGTAGTAAAAGTAATCCAAGCTCGGCTGCTGTTTACGGTAAAAGATGTATATATTTTCGAAATGTGCTAATTAAGAATCCCCTTACCCTAGATTTTTCCATACAAACGTAGTCTAGCTTTTATTTTGCAGTATTTTGTAATTTTAAAGAAATTGCATATAATACTAGGCATATAACTAGTTTTGGACAGTCAAATTTTAACTTGAAAGAAAATATGAGAGTTTGGAAGTTTTTTATACTGAAGGTCAAATATGATATGATGCACATGCACTATATTCTCTTTTAAGGTCATATTCTGACTGTGAAATTAGTTATATGCCTTAATATATGCAATTTCTTTGAAATGACATAATTTCGCCAATATCTGATATGCCGTTTCAAAATAAAATCTAGACTGCGTTTGTATGGGAAATTCTGTCTAGGGTAAGGGGACTCTTAAGGCCTTTCAATTGAAACCCCACTCTACTTTTTGTACCCTATGTCACCAAAACAATAATGAGACGAATCGATTGTCATATCTTCTGTGAAAATTGGATATGCGGTTCGAATGCTACCATGAAACACATAATAATACCTGCATATACCTGCCTTGAATAAATACCTAATATACCTGCACACATACCTACATAGACTGCTTAAATCAACTTCCTTCCATTTAGCTTTACCGTAGTCGGTTAAAAAGTACATTTATGTTTATTTAATTTAAAAAAGCCAAATAATGTATATCAAATAACATTTAGCAAGTATGTACTTTTCACCTTGTAACAGAATAGACAGGTAATAAGCCTGGACGTTATAAAAAATTAATCGCCCTATCAACATGCCTTGATCTGCCGCGGAGGAAAAGCCTTTTAGCTATATGACGACGTCATACAGAGGTAATCTACCGTCATTATGGGTCATCCATCTTTAATCCAAACATCTTGCTTAATCAAGGTTATCTTACAACATGTGTAGCTATAAGAAGGCGGAAATTTTCAGGGCTAACATCTTTCACGATAACAACCAGGAAGTGCAATTTAATTTAGAAATGGCAATAAGGGCTGTATTATAATATGAATTGATTAAAATAGTTTTGAGAAATATCGAATCACGCACAATTTTTAACTATTTGGATACTTGGAGTTACCACAAATTAGTTTTCTTTTTTGTCTTGTCTATATCTGGGGGCACGGTAGTGCCCCCGCCAAGACGAGCCAAGCGGAGCGCAAGTGCACTACCTACCTTTTCTCGAAACGTTTCGTCGTTTTTTTGAACTCTCATAACTTTGGTTTGGATGATGCTAAATAAAACATTTCAAGTTATAATGACACTAGTACATCTATCATAAAACATACAAAGTTTGAATGTCGTACCTATTATACTTTAGATTTTATTAATATCTAAAATCCCCAGATTTCGTCACTGATTCAATCACTGACTCACTGATCATCAAAATTCTTAAGGTACTTCCTGAAGTCCAAAAACGCTGAAATTTGGTATGTAAGCTAATATTACTACAAAGACAACAAAACAATTAAAAAACTGAAATTTTTCTGGAATCCAATATAGCGTCTGGAGTTTAGAAAATTAACTTATTTCGTTCATAACGTCCCACTGTGACTACGTAGTTGCCTGAAAATTTGTAGGTGGGGGTAAAGCACCCTGCAAAACTCGAAACTGCAGTCAGATTTTGGATCCAAGATGGCCGCCCACACATTTTTCATTTCCTCAAGATATATAAAATAAAAATTGAAATTATCAACAGAGCATTTGTTCATCGCGAGCAATTTCCAATCTGTGTCGCATACGCTATAAACATACGGCCAAGCATCACGTTTTGACTAAAATGTAGAGTATGTGAAGTTAGGCCTGGTAAAGTAAGGGCGCATAGATCAAGAATCTTGGCTCTACATGAGATCTGACCACTTTTTCGTAGATTTTGATTAAGGCGTAGTGAAGAGCTAAGACTACACGCTCTAAACCTACAAAGGTTTAGAACGTGTAGTCTTTAGAGCTTGGCTTTATACGAGATCTGATAACTTTTTACAGGGTAAGCTATGTAGACTCGTCAACATTTTTACATGAAAATGTTTATGGTGGGATTTAGTTTTAATTTTAAGGTGACAGGGACAGAGCATGTCTGTCCAAAGTCTATTTACTAAGTGTATCAATAAAATTAAAATAAATGAGTCGTGTTACAGGAAGTTCACTTTAAATTGTGAAATTGCCAACCTCCTGACAAATTTGGTTCATTTCCAAAAATTTGTCTCTACTACACACAAACCGAATTTTATGAATCTCCGATCAAATATAATCGAGTTGTCTTCCCTAGAATATAAACTACAGTTAGATTGTCTAAGCAGACTCGGCTGTTAGCTCCATTATGATACTGATCTCGAACAAAGAACACTAAATATAACGAACGACTTCGTCAAACCAGTTATAAGACATCCACATAGGTACACACGTAATGTATAATCGCAGGTACCCAAAAAGCATTTTAACACTCTGCCACGACCTATCAAATATAAGTAGCAGCAGCTACTTCCAACAAATCATATTTGTCCGAAATAATAAATACAGTTGCTTTTACAACCACAACGTTTTCAAAATAAGTTCATTCGTTGAACACTTCAGACCTCAAACAGACACCCGACAAAAAAGAGGGGTGTTATTAGTTTGACGCTAATGTCTGTCTGTCTGTGTGTCTGTGGCATCGTAGCGCTCGAACGGATGGACCGATTTCGATGCGGTTTTATTACGTAAAATCAAGTTCCTTTGCAGTGGTTCTTAGCTATGTTTATTGGAAATCGGTTGCGCCGTTTAAAAGTTATTTATGTTAACGCTTAAATGTCAGGGCTTTTTTTAGCAAAAAAAATTATGACCTTACTGATATCCATCTAGTGATGAGTAACGATACGACTTCGGTAGTTCCGCTACTTATCACTAGATGGTGTTCTTGACGATCGGGGCTTTTTTTAATTTGCTGGCAAATAAACTTGTAAGATACAGTATTAACATGCTGTACCGAAAATCCGCCTAGCTAGCACTTAGCCTGTCTGTATGTCTGGCTAGCATGAAATATAACTAATAACAAGTATATGTTGGTTAAAGTTCTATTATTTTCTTTTTATAGTGACATTATCTCTGTATAATATTTCATTGCTAATGTCAACAAAGTGTCATTTTAATTTAAACCTACACATTATACACAAGCACATTATCTGAGACATTTAAATCTCTTGTTGATTATTCAATATTTTACGTACTTTACCTCTATTTGTTATCCCAAATTAGGTATCCATATAACCACTATGATAAAGTGATACTCTTTTTAGCTTCTAGCTAAAATAAGATCTACCTTTACATAAGTCTAGTTAATAGTCTGCCTAAACATAAGAATATTCCATAGGTAATCCTGACAGACTTCCTTAACGTCTAAGAAACCTTTTCAAAACAATGTCTTTTTAACCCCCTACGGAAAAGAGGGTGTCATAAATTTGACGCTAATGTCTGTCTGTCTGTGTGTCTGTCTGCGGCATCCTAGCGCTCGAACGGATGCTCCGATTTCGACGCGGTTTTTTTTACGTGTAAGCAGATTTCCTTGCGGAGGTTCTTAGCTACGTTTAGTAAAAATCGATCCAGCAGTTTAGACAATATCAACTCTTTATCACCACCTAAACCATGGTTTACAACTAGATGGCGCTATCTAGCGCATTAAACTGAAAGGTAATTTAAAAGTATAGTGTAACTCGTCTTTAGCTCAGTTGATTGAGCGTATTGCTTGTATATTCGATGTTATCTGTTCAAGTCCCAGCAAACACGTGTATTTTTAATATTTGTTTTAATTTATATTGTTTAATTTATTATTATTCCCTTTATTTACTCACGAAAAAGGGTAAGATTTTTTCGTAACTTTATCTGTCACGAATTCATAATTTAATACGAAAGTAACTTCGTTTCAACCGAGTATTTCACGACACTCACTTTCTTTTTTTAATTAAATTATTTATCTTTGGTAAAAATCGATCGAATATCAGCTCTTTATCACCATTTAAAATCTTAACCATGGCTTTTAACTAGATGGCTTCCATAAAAATTTCGTAAAAAAAAAAGTGTCACTGCAGTCATAGCTGTATTCAGAGGCAATGGTCTGAACATGGAAGATAATGAGAAAAGATATTGATGGGGGCTTTTATCAATGCAATAATAAAACACAAAAAACATAGAATTTTTCTTTGTTTGTCTGTGCTTTCTTGCACGCTTAAAATAAAGAATTTCGATGGTTTTGGAGTATTCTTGAAAATTCGAATTTTTGGTCACAGTTAGACGGTGCTGTTCAAAATTTGAACTAACTTTTAACCCCCGATAAAAAAACAGAGGTTATTGTAAGATTGACGCTAAAAATGTCCGTCTGTCTGTTTGTCTGTTTGGTAAGAATGTTAATTATGCAGTTCCGCCACTTAACACTTGATGGTGACGTCGGGGTTTTTTTATTTATTTTGGCCAGCAAATAAACTTGTTGTAAATTATATTAGAAACTCAGACTCATTGATATTACAAATTATTGCACCATAATAAACACACTAAAATTACAACCACAAGAGACAAATAGCTTAGCAATAGCTAGGAAAAGAAGCAGCAAGATAAATGTTTGTCTGTTTTTCCCTATGGTTGACTGGGAGAGAACGCTTTTAGCGTTAAGTCCGCCAATTGTAAACAATTTTTAACTGTGGATCAATAAAGTTTTATGAATGAATAAATCTGTTTCTTATTTTCTTCTAAATAAGTAGATATACCTACTCATAGAAGTTTTGAAAACTTTAATTAACTATTTTCCACAGGCCACCAGAGGAAGATACAGCTTCACATGAGTCTTGCGAGGAAGAGGAGGAAGATGAAGAAGATCCACACCTAAAACCACGCAGGCCGTTTTGGGCTAACAAAATCCAATTCGTTTTGGCCTGTGTTGGATACTCAGTGGGCCTTGGCAACGTGTGGCGGTTTCCGTACCTGTGCTACAAAAGTGGCGGTGGTAAGTCAGTATTTTCTAGTTCTTGTTTGTTAAGACGAAGTGGTAGCTAAAGTGGCGCCCTCATTTGAAATAAATTGTTTAAAACTAAATATGGTGATAATTAAAAATTTGATTTGTATGAATGTCTAGCAAGACCTTTTAACTATTTTATGAATAACCTTTGAAATTATTACTAATAGTCAGTCTAGTTTTAAAACTGTTTTTCGCCAAAAGTGGCCACTTTTGGCGAAAAACAGTTTTAAAACTAGACAGACTACCAATATTACTTTCTAAGGTTATTCATAAAATAGTTCAAAGGTCTTTCTAGACATTCATACAAACCAAATTTTTTATTATCACCATATTTAGTTTTAAACAATTTATTTCAAATGGGTGCGCCACTTTAGCTACCACTTCGTCTTAATGAGTATGATTAAATTGATTAATATTTTAATGCTGTCATTGTGTTGTAGTGTAGGTCTGACCGTGCACATACATACATAACGGGGCCGGCAGACGGAGCATTCTGGGGCTTGCTTCTAAACAAACACCGTAGTCTGACCAGAACATCTTTCAATACAAAAAATAATATGTAGGTATCTGAAGTAATAAATCTAAATAAACATCCGATCTCAAGTTTTCAGAACGAGTTAAATCTAGATTAAATGACAAATTCACAGTTGACACCCATCGTGCATGATGTATTTTTATTACGAAATTTTTTTCTTGTACTTTAAACTAAGAGTCGTGTAATTAAGATAATACCCTTTTTATCGACTAGTAATTTTATTATTTTATGATAGGTTTATGGAATTTGATATTAAGTATTTGCGATGACGGCGCGTCGGTCGGTTCATACGTACGTGGGTAATTTTACCTCGTCTTTATTACTATATAAGTATGGCACTCCCGGTTTCTACGTAAACTGTAACCAACCATATTATTATTATAGAGTTTTTCCTGATAGGCATATAAGACACTTTCTGTTTGCTTACTTAATTCTAACATTTTGCACAGGCTAACAAATTGACTACAAATGACGGCCTGTGTAAATTAACTAATTAGGGTGACAAAAAGATCGTGATGGTCGTGACATTGCTACTTCACCACTTATCTTCATGAAAACACGCTCTGGTGACATTACATACATACGTACATACTTACATATACATTATGATCTAATCACTTAGCCACGAGTGCCTCGACAATGTACCTAGATTTTTTTTACTATACTATAATTTTATAACCTATATATGTACATTGTTTACGACCGTAATATATACATTAAATAGAAAGCAATGATATTTAAAAAACACATAACAACTATGATTGAGATTCGCGCTTTTAAACTTCATTGCCTCGTTCATTGAATTAAATTGAATGTAAGAAAGATACCTATTAGGAAAATCTATTTTCCATAATTACTTATTATTGTTTAGCAAAAGTACACTAAATTATAATCTTATTAAATATGTCATTAACCTTGACCACACAAAGAACTCGTGACCTTAAGATATGCAAGATAATGCAAAAATAGTTAGTACATTGATGATCTTTTTCAAATCCAATCTACAAATCTACCATTTGATAATGTAATCCATTAATTAATTTACCTTTTCAAATCATGGTTTCTTAGTTAATATTGAACATAAGGAGAAGGTAAAGGAATAGAAGATTCTGTTTTCTTCAATAGGTGTTATAGAGATATTTTATTAGGATATTGCCCATGTATTAAATTGTTTATATCCAAATTTGGTTTATATTTATATGAGACGAGCACTATCAAGGCATATAAAGTGATTTTTAACTAAGACACAGAGTTATAGTACAGCCTAGGACTGCATTTCCACAAAGGAAATTAAAAGCCATCTGTGTCCCTGCTACCTACATGGTGGCTGTAAGTTTGTACGATAAAAGCAAGGCAAACAGATAACCAAAAATCTATGGTCAAACTTTAAGGACACTTATAATTATATAAGTTAGTAAACGAAAATAATAATTGTTTCGTTGGTAGAAAAGGGTGGGCCCGTGGGCTTGTAATAATAGCATAAAAAGATTAAAAAATGGACTTATCATAAAATACAATATTATTTCTTACCTTTAATTTTTTTCATACAAATTTGAACTTATAATTCACGCAATATATTCTGCTGATGAACAATTATTTCATTTATCAATCTCCTCAGCATTCATAATTCATAAGTCAACAAGCAGTTATTCGATTATTATTCGATAGGTACTATATTCATACATGGCACACACAATTTATTTGGAACTTGTAACAATCCGGAATGAATTCTAATGTACACATACACACGTATATGCACCAACATAATGGGGGCTCAAGCAAAACGTAAATCATCGTACCGTACCTAGTCTTAATTTTAGATAAGGGGTTCCGGAAGTCAAATTATTTAATAAATACTATATGTATTTATTAATAAGTATTTACATAATAAGTATGAAAATGAAATATACATAGTAGTGTGAAATCGTGATCGATCTCTATTTGTGTCCCCCGCGCTAAATGGATGCTGTTGCCACCAAGGCATCAACACGAACCAACAACAACAGACCAGTGTGAATTACTGTTCATATTCTCTGTAAACTGACACCGCACGTGTTTACTTGTCTTGCGATATCATATGATTTATCACTTATTATAACAAGCATTTAAGGTTATTATTTCACAATGCGAAATGAGAGAAAGGAAAAAAAACTTGAAGTGGGTCAGATCGGAAGTAGTAGTGTTATTTACTGCTATTGAGTGTAGAAGACCAAATTTTAATCAGAGTTTAACAACAAAACTTCTAGACAAATAAAGTAGGTACCTTTCAATTCTAGAAAAGGTGCCGTAAAACGACCCACATTTAAGCATGATTTCCATTAATTGACAATTTAAAATAAATCGAACTTACCTCAAGCTTCTTTTACACTGATCTGGAACAAGAATTATAGGTATTTGATTATCCCTTCATTCTGAATGCTTGCTTGTTTTTTTAACCCGCGACAAAAAAAGGGGTGTTTTAATTTGGCACTAATTTCTGTCGGTCTGTCTGTCTGCCTGTGTCATAGTAGCGCTCGAACAGATGGACCGATTTCGATGCGGTTTTTTTACATGAAAGCAAGTACCTTGCGGTGGTTCTTAGCTATTTTTGATGGAAATCGGTTCAGCCGTTTAAAAGTTAACGCTACAAAGTCAGGGCTTTTTCTAGCAAATAATAGACGGCGCTATGGTTTTTTTTTGCCTAGCAAATAAACTTGTGTTTTTTAAACTTACACACAAACCACATTTTTACCCCTTACGGAGAAAACAAAGTTCAAAAACCAATTTCAACTATTGGTGGGCGAGGCGGGATTGTTCTTAGAAGATGTCTATAAAAAAGGTGTCCCTCTCGACAAAGGTCTGTAGCCATTGTCAGTATTGTCTATCTCTTATGAATCGTAATTTCTGTCTCTTGTGTGTAATTTCTTCTAATAAAAATACATACTATGATAAGATACTTGCATATAGAAGATGTGTAAAAGGTTAAATGGTCTCATATGTACTTACAAATAAGAGCCTTTGACGCTGCTTATATCGTCAGTCTTAGCACGAAGCTTTGCACAAGCGCAAATCAATTCTAAGAAACACACCTAGTGCCTATTGTAAACTTAATTTCGTATGCACAAGTCGAGAGGAAATCCTTATATTGTTTTTTGCTTATAAAATATTATTTATTTTATAGCAATGATAGACGTAAACTGCAATGCCATTTATTTAATTGAATAGTACTTTTCCACAAGCATATATTAGATATTAATTTTTTTTGTTGCTGACATCATGTACTTTGTTCATATTGTATCATAAGTATGATGACATACGTCATATGTATGTATCTATGTCGTACATGTCCGTTAATACCGGAACAAAATATACAATGTAAACTTCTTACGCAAAATAATATACAAAAAATTACTCACATTTTATCAATAAGCTGACTAATCGAGTTATTGGTAAAATGATAAGTTATTTTGAGTTGATAAGGAAAATTTTCTGGCGTTTTCATTAAAGTAAACAAGCATTGCAGTCCATTCCGACTAGAAATCGAGTGTGTTAAAATAAGTGTATTCAATGCCACGCATCATGACGATATGGACCTAAATTATCTTAAGAGCCAATTGCCAGGTTAATTACGCTAGTTCCTATGGGTCACCTCATTGATAGTACCAATGAATGTCACTAAGACTGAAATGTCTAGAGCGTAGTAGGTACAACCTACGCGCGTAGATGATTTAATTTAATTTGTAGATATAATTACTGCAGTGAGGAGCCAAAATCTACTACACAATAAAACACATTCAAATGTACTCGTAATAAGCAGAGATGCAACGGATAGTAGTTCGTCGCCCGCAATAGTACTTACCTACCTTACATCTTACTTAACTTTAGATTGTAACATTGACATATGTACTTAAAATGTACCTAGTCCAGCAGTCAGATACACTCAGTGTTTGGTAATTTACCCCTATCGCGTTTATGTCGTTTTTAAGCCGCCATTCAAAATGTCGCGCTACATCAGCTAAGAGAACCGGCGATTCATTAAATTTAATCAACCGTATTTAATTTTTAAGCAATGAGATCTGGATACTTATCGATGGAAATTTATATATAAATACTTGATTCTCGTTTTTCTTTTGTTTCAGGAGCTTTCCTCATTCCTTACTTTATAATACTCCTAGTGTGTGGCGTCCCCATGCTATTCATGGAGCTGGCCGTAGGACAGTACACGGCACATGGACCAATCGGAGCACTCTCTCAAATTTGTCCACTCTTTAAAGGTAAATATTAAGTTAAATAAATAATAAATAGGGACAAAGCACACATATTGAGCTAGCCCCAAAGTAAGCTTAAGCTTGTGTTACAGGATACTAACCCAATGATACTATATTTTATGATAAATACATATTAGATAAACACCCAAGTTTATTAGATAAACTCGCAGGACAATTTGAGAAAGGCCATTTTCCAACTTGCCCTGTCTTGCCGAGTTGACCATTACGCCACAGAGGTCGTCAAGTTGTTAGTTAAGTAGTGTACAAGGATGAAAGAATCAGCATTACATCCCTTTTTGTGCCACTCTCTAATATTAAAGTTTTTATTCAAAGGCAAAGGGGTAAAATGATTAAAACTGCCGATATCAATTAAAAGGTCCTAGAATTTTGTAAGTATTGTAACCGATTTTGTGAAATGCAAGACTCGATTGGTGGATCATACTTATTATTTATTTTTGCTATTTGCTATTTTATTTTTTGCTTATATAAATTAAGCAAATTGTAATACGTGGGGCGCACTATAAGTTTCCGGAATGAATATGAAAAAATACTATTAAAGGTACAAAATTAATTTATTGTTTTTCAAAATAATCTCCCTTGGCGTCTATGCACTTTTACATTCGATGAAACCAGTTTTGAAAACTTTTGTGCCACTCCTCTGTAGTGAGCTCTGAAACGTGTTTTTCATACTCCTCGACAGCCTCTTCTGGTGATGAAAATCGTTGACCGCGTAATTGGTTCTTAATTTTTGGGAACAGAAAAAAGTCACAAGGTGCCAGGTCGGGACTGTATGCAGGATGACTCATGAGTTCTACATTTTTCGCCTTCAAAAAGTCGTTTGTCTGTCTGGCCGTGTGAGAACTAGCATTGTCGTGGTGCAGGATGATACGGCGTTTACGGTTATTTTTACGGAGTTCGTCAATAACTTCCGGCAAACAAATGGTCGTGTACCAGTCACTATTCACTGTACGACGATTCTCTAAAGCAACAGTAGCCACGTGTCCAGTTTTATTAAAAAAAGAAGCAATCATCCGCTTAGATGCACTTTTCACGCGCGCCACTTTGGTTGGTTTCGGCTCATCTTGAAAGACCCATACGCTCGATTGCTGCTTTGTTTTGGGATCGTAGCAATAAATCCATGTTTCGTCACCTGTTACTATGTCCCACACCAAATTTGACGCACCTTCGTTGAATCTGGTAAGCATGGCACTGCACCAAGTGACGCGGTCCGTTTTTTGAGCCTCGGTCAAGTTGTGTGGGATCCACCGCGAGCACAGCTTTCTCACACCCAAATGTTTGTGTAGGATTAATTGTATTTGACTCATGCCTATTTCTAAGGATGCGCGAATTTCATGGTAGGTCACATGCCTGTCTGTTTCAATCATACGGCGCACAGCATCGATGTTTTTGTTGGTCACAGCGGTGGACGGCCGACCATCGCGAGAGTCGTCACTGAGATTGATACGACCACGCTTGAATTCTGCAAACCAGCTATAAACAGTTGTCTTGCATGGTGCTTCATTGCCAAAAGCTGTTTCAAGCCGAGCGATGCTCTGTTGAGCTGTCAAATTACACTTAAAATCGTAGAAAATCATATTACGAAAATTTTCCCGAGTTAAATCCATGTTGATGCAGACACACAATTTTTTAAATGGCGCCACAAGGTAAAAACAAAAGACAGTCAGATGAAACAAACTGCATTCTACAGCCAAAGAGTTCTATTTTCAAATGTTGCAATAAATTTTTAAATATTGTTTATGTAAGTGGCTAGTTCCGGAAACTTATAGTGCGCCCTATGTATCTATTGAGGGTATTTTCACATTCCCTTGTGACCTGTTGAGACCTTAAATTAAAATTAATAAACAACGTGTGCCTTCTAATTACCTGTTGCAGGTGCTGGCCTAGCAAGCGTGGTGATCTCGTTTCTCATGTCTACGTATTACGCTGTGATAATTGCGTGGGCAATTTACTACTTCTTCACTTCGTTTAAGTCGGAAGTGCCATGGGCCACATGCTCTAACCGATGGAACACTCCGCAGTGCTGGGTGCCGCATCACAACATTAGCAAACCCAACGGATCTCAAACTCCCACCGAACAATTCTTCGAGTAAGGTTTGATTTTTGCTGTGTAAATAAATATCAATGTTTAATCCAGAGATAACTGATAATGGATATCACAAAGATCTACTTACTGTCTCTGAACGTGACTCTGACGTCAGTATCGAACAAAATGATTACGAGTAATAAATATAGGACTTGGTTACACGCCTCATAAGCGGAGCATTGAAGTAGTGTTCTACTCTCATGTCAAGATCAGGCATTTTTTTGTTTGGCGCATTTGAATTTCCAAACTAATTTTAATGTTACTCCTCCATATGTTCGTAGATATGGAATATTAATATGTTAATAGACAAAAATGCATACTACTGATGGGTTATAAAAAATATTCTTATATTGTTTCCAGGAAAAAGGTCTTGAGCATGAGTGATGGTATAGAATACCCCGGTGGCATGCGGTGGGAATTGGCGGCTTGCTTAGTCTGTGCTTGGCTTTTAGTATACTTCGCCCTATGGAAAAGCATTAAATCCTCAGCCAAAGTCAGATACATCACCACAACACTACCTTTTCTCCTGATCATAGTTTTTCTTGGCCGATCTCTAACACTGGAAGGTGCAGACAAGGGATTAAGATTTTTTTTCAAGCCAGAATGGAGTCTGTTAAAACAATCGAGACCCTGGGTGAATGCGGCATCACAAATCTTCAATTCGATTGGCATTGCATTTGGTTCAATGATAATGTTCGCTTCATACAACCGATTCGACAACAACTTTCTGCACGACACACTGGCGGTGTCTCTTATCAATGCAGTTACCAGTCTCATTGTAGGGATATTTACCTTCGCTACTATTGGGAACATAGCTTTTGAACAGAACACTAGTGTGAACAATGTTATAGCTGATAGTAAGTATAACAAAACTCTTTATTGATTATATCTTTAAATGATTTACGTTTAAAGTTAAATGCTATTAATGAAAAATGCGTAAATATAAATGAAACACAGCACAAACGATAAATGCGATTGTTTACCACACTCTTGTAGTTATGTCCGTATTATATTGTATGTTATTTTAGTTTCTTGCAACATCTAGTACGTTGCAAGAAACTAAAATAACATACACACATGAATGAATAAAATTCTTTAACTAGGATAGTATAGAAACGCTTGCACAGAAAAAAGAAACTTTTCTTATAAGAAGTTCTAATTTATTTTATTACACTTAAGGTGCTTAGGATAATCAATCAGATCTTTAAGCTTGCGAGTATCAATAGGAAAACTACAAAATTTATATTATTTACTAGTATTTATATGGATTATAAAAGGTTTTAACCTAACAAGTACATTTCAGGCCCAGGATTGTTATTCGTCGTGTATCCTCAAGCTATAGCAAAGATGCCAGCATCACAATTATGGGCAGTGCTGTTCTTCTTTATGTTTCTTTGTCTTGGACTGAACAGTCAGGTAACTCCACAAAAATATTTATGACCGGCAGGAATAATTTATAAATATAAACTAAGTAGACAATCTAGATAAAATCGTTTAATTTTTTTAAAGCCAGGCTCACTTAATATTTTTGTCGGTACCTCTTTGATATTTTTTAAATGTTATACTCGTAACGTAACTTTATTTTATTGTATCGTGTTTAATGTAACCTAATGTTTGATGTTTCAGTTCGCTATAGTTGAAGTGGTCGTGACGTCAATACAAGACGGCTTCCCCGATATGATTCGCAAGAAACTAGTGTACCACGAACTATTGGTGCTGTGTGTTTGCGCCATTTCGCTTTTCTTCGGCCTGCCGCACATCATACACAGTGGCATATATGTCTTCCAGTTAATGGACTACTATGCCGCCTCTCTCAGTATAACATACCTCGCTTTCTTTGAAGTAGTGGGCATAGCCTGGTTCTACGGAGTTGGAAGATTGTCGCGGAATATAAAACAAATGACGGGTGAGTTGAAATTTTGGGTAGGCTCGACGTTTCACTTTTTGAAACGAAGTTCCTTTTCGGACAGTACGGACTCTGCGGAATGCGGGGGCTAGGCGAAATAAAGCCAAAGATTATTCCGTCACGATTTTTTTTTCAAACTTCGTTCCAACCGAGTGTTCCACAACACTTAGGCCCAACGCAGACGACAGACTAATCCATGCCGCACTATTTAGTCTGTGAAAATAGATTCCATGGAATCACATGCAGTAAGGCACACGACGCGCGTCTTGTGCGTTACTGCATAAGATTCCATGGGTTCTATTTTTGCAGACTATCACAGACTAAAAAGTGCGTCACGGATAGTCTGTCTTCTGCGTTGGGCCTTAAGGCGGCCCTTCCCGGCAGCTCTGTCGTCAACGCGAGCATAGTTCGAAAAGCTTGTTTTTTTTCATCCAGGACAGTGCTAGAAAAAAAAGGAAACAAAAAAGAGAGAGATATAGCCTTAGGGCACGGTTTGCACTGTATTGAATGAAATTAGTATTATTATTAACTATCCATTGAACGAATATTAACTATTCATAGGGTGCGGAAATTTCATAAAACTTGTTCCAGGACATACGTTTTTGTCAGTGAGCCTTACAAGTTTGTAAAATAAATATTTTTGATTTAAAATTTTCATTGCATTTGCGAGGTTTCTATCGAAATATTTTTTTTATTTTTACAATTTTTGAGTACTTTATGAACGGTCAAAGTTCAGGTAAAATTTCTGCAAAAAAGCAGATTTTTGGATGCGCTTACTGAACTTGTTATTCCAAATATCCATTTTTTATTTCGATAGAAACCTAGAAATAGTGCACAAGATATCTGTTCGTTCAAAAAGTTTCAAGAAAGATCACTTACAACGCCATAATTACGTACGAGCGTTTGTATGAAAGTAAGACGGGAAGGCTGCTCTTAAGCATTTTTATTCTTTTCGTATCGTTGGTATAGCTCGCACCTACTCCAACGTATTGTTTGCCAAACTTCAATTAAGTAGGTAATATTTGTAGGAATTAAAAATTTGTCTACATAGACTAGAACAAACCTGGCATTCCTTACGATCCATATTGCTGTTTGACATATTGCTGTTTGTTTTATGTATAGATTTAATTCTAATAAATATAGGTACTGTATCCATTCGGCATACTTAGTACCAATGCATTTTTAAAGTGATACGGTTTGTAATAATATTTCGCTTTTAGCAAAAATATACGCTCAACGTGACATCAGTACGAGTACACTAAAAATATCCGTCTGCTACTTTCGTAACCCCGTTTTTCTACCCACGCCCGCTTTTTCACCTACTCCACAAAGAGGACATTTTTATAAACAATATTTACTCATGATGCCTCCTTGCTTTTTCTAAACAGTAAAGAAAAAAATACTTCTTACCTATTTTATAAGTAGATTATATAGGTACAGCAGCGTACATAGTGATAGATTATCTCTCTTTTTTTATTAAAATGGTTACAAAATTATTTTTACATAAAGAAACAAAGATTAATAGGATACGCCAACATGCCTATTTCCATTGACTCATGTGTCCCGTTTTAACAATGTCAGTTAAAACAAGGTTGTTACGTTTAGTGGTCGCCCATTGTCCACGTGCGAGAGGTGGCCAATGGTGTAAACAAGGTTAAGAACTTCCGCAACATTATGTGTTATGTATACGTTATCGTTTCATTTCGGCCACAAAACATTAATATTTAAATACATGTAACGAAAATCGAAATGTTATTAATAAACTTTTAATCCTGTACTGGTACTTGTTAAGAAAATCTCTGTTAGACACACTTAAATAAAACACTATAGTCCAGCTCCTAAAATATTAGGACTTTTGGTCCCATCCGGCAAAAAGCGTGAAACTTGGTATGCATTAGCTTTCATGTCTGTGCTTGAATATAGAAGTAGGAACATGTTGAGAAATTATTTTTTCTCCCCTCCCCCACTTTTGTGTTTCTGATCGTGGTTGTTTAACTTTATCACGAAAACGGCTTAAGCTACGCGAAATCTATCAAACTCCAAAATGTTCTTCATTAATTTGCTACAAAAAAGTACTTATTTGGATGTATATCATAGGACTTATAAGCTCACACTCATAAGATAATAATAGTTTCTTTAAAAAAAAACGTATTTTCTCTTTTTTATCCGAAACTAATCGACGCTGTGACGCATGCTCATGAATGAGTCATGGACATGGAAATGCCATACGATCAGGAGAGAGCCCACACACATCCCGATGCAAGTCCTGGAAAGGACTCTCCAAGTTAAGCGACAAGCCGTCCCAAGCAGAAGTGGCGAGGTACAGTTACGCCGAAGATGGATACAATGGGGCTAACAGGCCTGAAGCGCGTAGCCAAAGACCGATCGCAATAGCGAAAGGAAGGATTGAGATTGGACGGACATCATTCATATCATTCTGCCGGATGGGTTCTGGAATCTTAGGAAGGGGGCGTACACGTGAAATAAGCCACAAGGATGGAAAACAGTGTTTCAAGAGACTGTCATTAATGAAACTAAAACAGTTTTATCAACATTCGATTGGTCCATGAACCGATGGGTCAACAGAATCTTTAAACAATTCACTTTTCATCCAAAGGACTTTTCACCCACGACGTTTCACCAACATAACTTTACCTCAGTGAATGCATGTTATGTTGGCGAAACGTTCGTGGGTGACAAGTCCATGGACCAATCGAAAGTTGGTAAAACGTTTCAGTTTCGTAATTAATTACACTACTCTACAAATACGAAGTAAAAAATGCAACGGACATGGCTATAGGTCCATCTTTATCTTTGAAGGTTCCTAAGTTTAAATTACAAAGTAAAAAATTCTATTACGTATAAATTTCGAGTTAGGTACATCAAAATGAAATTTATTGAGAAATTGTATGAAAAATTGCTCTATTGGCTAATCAATATCCAAATAGTACAAATATTATTATTTTTTACTTAAACTATTTATTTTCGAAGTAATGTAATAGGTAACTACATGTAACTATTGTAAGTTTTGTAGATTTTCTTTTTGCAAATAATGTTTTTTCTTGTATTCAGGTACTTGTCCTTATTAGGAACCAAAAATAATTCCCCATCATTTCAGGGTCCAAAGCGGCCTTGATGTCTCTGTTCCATTGTTAAAATATTTTGGAGGAATCTCTCTTTTTGCTTAGTTTGACATACAAGTCTGGCAACAAATATGGGAGCCCTTCACTATGGGAAAACCAAAATATTTAAGATATGCTAATTTAGTCACTTTAGTTATTGTTCTAGCCTGTGATTTAGGAGTATCCAAACCACCAACATAACGAAATAAATTGGTTTGTGTATTACAACCACGTTTTTTATTTTATGCATTTTTATCAAAAAGTTTGTCTGAACCTGCGGAATGCAAAATTTCTGCGTTTCATGGCTATTCGAACTCCTGTCGACATTTATTTTTTTAATATTTATGTTACTCACAATCAGTAAATATACTAAGTATTCTGTTTTTTAGTATTACTTACTTTTCTGCTAGTATTCGGTGATGTGTAAGGTTATAAGTCCTATCAATAAATATCCAAATACTTTTTTGTAGCAAATTCAATGCAGAACATTTTGGCATTTGTTTGTTTTCGCGTACGTACCTAGCTCAAGCCGTTTTCGTAATTTAAAAAAAAAACAAGATCAGGAAAACAAAAGTGGGGGGGTGAGGGGGGAACTAATAATTTCTCAACGTGTTCCTACTTCTCCATTGGAGCACATACATGAATGCTACATGCATACCAGTTTTATGCTTTCTGCCAGATGGGACCTATTTTTAGTTAAGAACCTGGACTACTAGGTATACATATAATACGCACAAACTACACTGATAAAGTATGATCATTAACAATCGATCAGATAAAATTCACGGCACACACACATATTTTATCGCAATAAAGCACCCACCTACTACCTAATCTGTACTACTACGTAAGTGTAGGTAGGTAGTTTCTAGGAATTGTGTATTGCATAAAATGGAAAAATGAAAAATGTTGTTTTCAGGGCGTTATCCGTCATTTTACTTCCGCTTCTGCTGGCTTCTGGCCACGCCGGCGCTGCTGCTAGCTCTATGGGTGGCCAGCTTGGTAGACTACACTCCGCCCAGTTACCGCCAATACCAGTATCCAGTGTGGGCGCAGGTCCTTGGATGGATCATTGCTTCGCTATCACTTCTATGCATACCAGTTTATGCTGTAGTCATGGTTATAAGGTCACCAGGAGATAGTTTGAAAGAGGTAAGTAGGTATAGGTACTTTAAATCAATGTGAGGTTTTAATGAAAAAAAAAATAAGAACCTATCTAACTGTATGATTTGATGTATGATTTGATGTATGAACGGAGTATTACAACTCATAGACTCCACCGAAAAGACCCAATAAGCTTTTATATAAGAATCCTGAAATAATGCTAATTTAAGTGCAAATATTAAAGAAATGGTTCCTTTAGCTAATTTATAAAGTAGGTCATACGTAATCGACCCAAACCCAGCTAATCTATTTCAGAATCATTAATCTATTTGACGTCTTCGCCAATACTCTGATATAAATATTTTCAACAAATGCATGACTGATAAGATAATATTCTTACAAGTACCCACCTACTTCATAAATTCCCATTTCCTCTCGCGGGTCTGCTGGAATAAATAATTTCTTGAGAAATAAGAAGCACCTATGTACTATATGTATCTATGTAGATTTTCAAGTGTACATTAACCAATAAAACTAAATTAAATAAATAATATTTATATTTCAGAAGTTACGTAATTCCATTCGTCCAACGTCAATATGCGACTGCGGCGTAAACGGGTGTGATATATGTGGCTCCGAGTCGGATCCCGCAGACGACAAAGTTAACATCAACTAGTCCTCCTTTAGAATTAAGCAAACCGTTTATTTTTGAATATTTAGCGCAATACAGAACAGAAGCATTTCACCGTGGCGAATTCCTGATACCTTACCTAGAGCCAGACATGATCGAAAAGAAATAGATAATGCTATATCGACGGTATCGTGGACCTCAACGGACGCCACCTCAGTGATATCTCAATCTCCTCCGTTGGTCCTTCCTGCATGTCAACATTAGATGGCTGTTGTCAAGTCAGATATCCAGAGATGCGAGAGCCAGAGTGACATAAGGACTAAACAGATAGTCTTTTGCAACTTTGAAAATCTGACGCTAATGCTGGCCAATGAAAAACAAACACAGATGAAAACAAAATATATCTTATTTACTTCGCTTGCTACATTAAGGCCAAAGCCTTAATTAACAGAACAAGATACAGAAGTAGAGAACGAACAATATAATGATAAATCGTACCGCTGTAGGTTATTCATCATAATTAAGTTGCGGACAGCACTCGACCTACTACAATAGTCACAATGTCGGTGACACAGTTTTTGCCTCTCGGCAGCGCGCACCTACCTTCTCGAGATAACGAACACTAACAGAAGTTTACAAACCTAAATAATATAAATATATATAGACAATAATCCCCTTTAAGTATTTATAAGTACCTAGGTAGTTTCGTGGAATCCATATTTTCTCTAAACTATAGGTATTTAATAAAAAAGACGATATATGACCTTATATATGCTCATTTCATCATAGCTTCTGTGAATACTCAAATGTATAGAAGACTACAAATGTTATTCCTTATAAAAGTGAAATATTATAATTTTTCTAAACTAAAAACCCGACTTCAACGCCAAACTACACAATTTATAAAATAAAGTATGCCCTTTCAAACAAAAAAAGAATTTTCGAATTTGGTCAAAGCGTCTTCTAGTAATTAAATACATTCGAATTCATAACCTCCTTTTATGAAGTCGGTAAAAAGAACCTACAGCAGACCATTTTTAGCAAAAGCTGTTTCTTTCTTGAACTATATTCAAGAAATAGCTAAGATATAAATAATTTGACAGGTAGAGAAAATGCCGGTTCTTCTAATTATCAAAAGAGCACATTCCATCAATACTGTAGACTATTTAAGAATAATAGTTCTACATTACCTAATAATTATGTCATATTGTGTTAAACAAATACATATATTTGAGTAACACTCTCAGCCTAAAGAAAACTTGTGATCAAAGACATTCCAGTAGATAAGTAAGACATAAGTATAATTAAATTAGATTTAAGTAGGTACCTTAACAAGGTGATATGAAAATGAATAAAAAAATCTATTTATTGATTAAATTGTAAGTACATAATATCATTGTTTGTTTCAATAGAGCAATATATTAATGGTTGTGTTGATTGAAATCTTTCTTCAAATCTTATATCAGAACAAATCTCTTATATAAGTAATAATTTAGTAAAATAAAAGTACAATTATCAAAAATTATAAAGAGAATTATCTAGTTAACTACTGTAAATACTTCATATCTATATATATACATATATATATATATATATATATATATATATATATATATATATGAGATGCCAATGCCACATTTTATGTATGTATAAAATAAAATACATTAAGAAGGCATACAACTTTTATTTACATGTTTACAATACAAATCTAGCTACAACTAATTTTTCCTTTTCTTAGGACTTACTTCTAGACCTTCTTCGTTGTTATCACTGTCGCTTTCATCCTCTTCCATGAAGTCACCTATTGAAGAAAATACACTATCATAATTTTTGAAATATCTTAATAAAAAAAGAACAATGTGTCCCTCGATCCTCAAGTTCACATTCTCGTACAACCAGATCTGCACACGACTTCGGTTTTGTAAATATCTGAAGATAAGGTTGATGGGTTGGACCATCACCTTCTGAACCTTCGGTGGACCTTTGTAAGCTATTATAACTTATTTTTTTAGAACAATTTAGCTAAAAATTGCAAAAATTATAGCCCACCAAAGCCGGCTTCTTTTCACAACACGAAAGAATGCTTTTAATAATCCACCTACAAGTCCCCCTTGTGGGTCCTTGGGATTTTTTTTACCTGTTGTCCCACCATTCCCCCTGGTGCATGCAAGGTGTTTTTTTCCATTGACCCACCATTCTAAACTGTGTTCCCCAGTAGGTTAGGTGAAGAATCTTCTCATTATCAACTTACTACTAGCATGTTATGGAATACAAAGAGAAAGTAAAATTATTTTCCATTTACAATGAATCCTACCTACACACTTTATTTCTATTTGCTTCATACATTTAAAATCAACAATCAGAAATACATAGGATAAGCCTATAAAAATACATATGCTGAATATTAGTAGGTACATCTCTTTCCATATATACGAAAGATGCTCACTTACAACAGGAAATGTGGAGAATAGTAAAGCTATCTGATGTATAAGTCCAGAGAAATAGTTGCTATGCACCAGTGATACAAAGTCATTGATCTCTAATTTATTCATTTATTTAGGAATAGATATTGAACATCTTTTTACGAGACTTACACGCATCTTCAGGGTCTTCAATCAGCTTTGTTATGGCACTATTAACAAGTTGTCTGAACTCACTCAACGCTATAACCATAGTCGCAGGACTTGTGTCTACAGTTCGTCTTGAGATAGTTTCTATAATTTTTTTACTATCTGATATCACCAATGTCAGCTCTTTATGCATTTCACAGACGAATTTTATGTTAAGTAAGCAAAGTAAGTACCTATATCTACCATAAGAATTGAGTTTTTGTTCATGTTTTTTTATTCTGATGCAGACCTGTCACCAGTATCTGACACTGCGTGTCACCAGTCAGTACTGCCAACGCCAACCACAAATTAGATAGTTATACGCCAACTACTAGTTTGCAAAAGCCAGTGTACTCTGTACTACACGTTAACGCCCGGTCACGGATATACGCGTATGCACGCGCTGGTGCGCGCGCGTGAGCGTGTGCTTATAATGTGCTTATGCCATGCCACGAATTTCCACGATTTCATTCGCGGAATATTGCCAGTTTAATCCCAGTAAATATCATTTACGTAATTTAATATTTTGTGAGTGAATTTAGGTCATAGTAAAATATAATTTTACATAATGGACGGAAACCATTCAAATATTTCGTCTGATAATATAATCGTAAGTACGGCTCTAATATGTTCATCGGAAAATTGGAAGGTGTTAACAACTATGCTACATGGAAATTTCAAATGAAATTGGTGTTAATTGAGCATGGTTTATGGGAGTTTGTGGATGGATCTGGTGATGCTACAAAGAATCCCACCAAAGATCAAAAGGCGTATGCAAAAATTTACCTTAATATACAACCCATCTGCTATCCGCATGTGAAGAATGCCGTAACAGCTAACCAAGCATGGAAGAATTTAAAATCTGCATATGAAAACTGTGGCATAAGCAGAAGGCTTTATTTAAAAAGGAAATTAGCTCAAATTAAATATACTGACTTTAACTGCATGGATCATTAGGTACATTGGAAATATAATTTCTGTGATTCAAGAATTAGCAGATATTGGCTGTAATATTGATGATGAAGAATTAGCAGAACTTATTTTAATTGGCTTGCCAACAGAATTTGATCCACTGATTATGGCAATGGAGGCTTCTAATACAAAACTTACATCAGATTTTGTGAAATGTCAATTAATTCAAAGCGAATTCAAAAAAAATTTAATAAATTCAAATTTAGAACAATCCGAAAAGATTTTATTAGCAAAGAACTTTGTTCCTATCTGTCACAACTGTCACGTCAAAGGACATATCAAGCCTAAATGTCCTATGTTGAAGAAGAATTTAAAGAAAAAATTGAACAATAATTCATCTCAAGATGATTCGTCATCATCCTCGAAAAAGGGAATTAATACTTCTTTATTTTCAACAGAGACTGCTTTACTTAGTGATATTTGTGATCGTGATAGCTGGATTTTAGATTCAGGTTGCACTAGACATTTGACAAATTGGAAGGATTGGTTAATTAATTACTCTTCTAAAGTTAAAACCCAAATTACTATAGCTAATAGTGATACAATGTTTAGTGAAAGCGTAGGAGATGTCAATATGACGTTAAAAAACAATAATGTTAAAGTTATTAGAGATGCTTTATATGTACCAAAGGTAGCAGCAAATCTTTTGTCTGATAGCAAAATAGAAGCAAAAGGTTATGTTTTAGTTTTTGATACTAATAAATGTATCCATTAATGGTTTCTGTGAACTTCAAGCATCAAATGTAAATGGAATTTACAAAATAGATCAACGACAGGAATGTTATTCAAGTTTATTAAATAACCAAGAGCCTAAGATGTTATCCGAAGGTAAAGCTTTTGTATCCAGCTCAGATTTGTTGGAGTTATGTCATCTTCGCTTAGGACACTTAAGTTTTGAAGGTATGTTAACTCTTCGTGATTCTTTGGCCCACGGTATTAACTTCCCAAATGGAAATCTGAAGTCATGTTTTCCTTGCATTGAAGGTAAACAAAAAAGTAAATCTTTTCCCCTTGGTCAGGCACATAGAAGCGTGACAAAGATGGATTTAATCCATACTGATATTTGTGGACCGATGTCCGTTAATAGTCGCATTGGAAGCGTGCTGGGCCCAGAGACTGGGCGTTTTACCTAAAAATTCTGAAAATAACATTGATTATGTCATCCGCCCGTCTCGTACCACACAATTAACCTTTTGTGTGTTGCAAAACCAGACACAATAGTAAAACAATTGATTTATACCGGAATCCGGTATAACCACACACAAAAGGTTAATAAGGAATCATATGAAAGAAAGAAAAGCTTTATTTGGTAATCATTACAAATTACATATATCTACAATAAAGAGAACAACTATGAATTACTGAAAGGACAACAAGCTCAGCTAGCTATGTGCTGATGGGGGTTTGCCAAAGCGCTGATTTTCATACGGAACACTTTTTTACAATACTTTTTCAAACCGACTTCACCCCCAAACTACAAAACACATTTTGAAAATTTCTATGGTACCACCTGACAAGTATACCATTTAAAACAAAACAAATATTTCCAAATGAATCCAGGCGTCTTCGAATAATCAGTGAACATACATTAATAAGAAACATACACATGTATGAAAAATAAATAACTTCATTCACATACATTGGAAAAAAGTTTAAAAGTTCACACTTACAAAAATCAAATTATTAGAAAACAAACATTGAAAGTATAAGCTTAAAGTTTAAATCGCAGAATGCCAATTTTCCACCATTTTTTACAAAATCTCAAATATCTAGGAAATTAGAATCTGTCCAGTGGTACCATCTTAAGTTTAAGGGACCACGCCCAATGTTGCTTAACCTGAGCGCGATCACTCATCCTAGAAGCGACTACATCCGAGTTTGTTTAACCTGTGAAAACACGGTCACTCATCCAAGTAAGCGAATAGGAATAAAAGATTCAAAAATTTATTTGCTAACTATAAGTCATAATCATAACATTATACATACAGGTTTTAGCTTAAGTGTATTGATGTTCTACTCATAGCAACTCGAGGAGTATTATGAGTCATACAGTGAGTTAAAGAAACGAATAAAGGCTGTAAAAGCCACTATCAAGCCGTAAAATAATTTAAAAAACATACGGATCGAATTAATAAACTCTTTTTTCTTGAGTCAATTAAAAATATCCAATCCAGGGTAAAATGAGATCAAGCCTTGGGTACAGTCAAAACCTGATCTGGCAACTGGAATACGCGCGTAAAGTCGCACCAAAATAAGCCTGAAAAGTTGCCGTTGTCACCGATCGTGACATGCTTCATACATTTCCATACATTAGTTTCAGTCGCAACACGGCGTCGCGCGCGCCATAGATCGCAGCTCGTTCACACGCCTATGTTCGGGACCGGGCGGTAAGAACATAACTACGTCACGATAAGTGTTGCCACTGATCTTTCTTTTCAGTAAATTTAAGGATTTTCTTGATTGGTGCATGAGATTTAAACAAAAAAATTATTGATTATTGATTGAATTATTGATTGAAATAGTGATTCAACTTTTTAATAATTTAGAAATTGGTATTATGGATGGATTATTAATTCGCAGTTGTATTTTAAAATGCATTTTGCTCGGGTAATTCAATTACACACAGCAGCAACACATCACATTGACAAGTGTCATATTGGCAGCCCGTCCTGTCATCGTTATCGTCGTCTCGCTCACTCATATAGCGCTATTTCGTTCGATGAAGAAATTACTGTGGTCTACAAACTTATGCGGTGTGGTGAACTGTGATTATTGTGAAATGTGAAGAAAACACAAGAAAAATGGAAATAATATATTTATCAACTTCAGTGTGATCAGTACATTTTTTTCCATCCATTACGATCACGACTGTTCTAACGTATTTCCGGCGCTATTCACTGTCCATCATCCTGGTGAGCGCGGTGGTGGGGGTACTTGCTGGATGCAAATTGTCCGTGCAAGGCCAGTAGCGCGATTTTTCAAACGCGGAGTCACTAAACAAACGGTTTTTTGTATGGAAAAACCATTCGTTTAGGTGACTCCACGTTTGAAAAATGGCACTTCAGCAAGCAATCAACAATAATTATCGACGTGCGTCAAGCTTATTCACGGTACTTTTGTTGCATCGAGCAACGAGCATGGACGTACAGCAGTATGGAAGTGCGATTTCTGAAACGCGGAGTCACATAAACGAATGGTTTTCCCATACAAAAACCATACGTTTTTATACGTTTATTTCAGAAATCGCACTTTGGATCGTAAATATGGCGTTTTAAAACTGCCATTTAAAATAATTTATGAAATATTAGTACTTGTCATGTAAATGACTATATATCTGATCGAAATTCTTGGAAATTACGAAATGAATTTATAAATTGAATTTTTAAATGTAAAATAATAAAGCTGTTCCAAATTACTATACAGATTGACATCATATGTCAATCTGTATAGTAATTTGGAACATAGTTGGGTAGGAAAGGAACCAAAACTGAACTGGGCACTGGCAACTAGCAATGGTCCGAAACGATAAAAGGTGCAAATTAAATAAAAGCTTGTTATAATAAAAAAATTACCTAATATCTGTATTGTTTTTATCTTTCATCTTTGCCACATAAAAAAAAATTTGACAACCGCTGCGCAGCTACTGACGTATGCATGTTCGTATTACGTCACCCGCTGTCACGGGAAGACAATACCAGGCGAAGTACACACATATATATATATATATATATATATATATATATATATATATATATTTATATATATATATATACATATTACAATATATACATATTATTATTATACCATGAACGAGATTAGGTATTTTTCGTATTTTTGTGATTAATTTGGCTTTGGAACTCCTTTAGATGAAAATTTAATGTTACAGGTCATTGTTTCATTCAACATTACATTATGTAGCGATATTTAATGAATATGCGTGCATTTGGTAGATTTGGTCCTCTAATCGGTTCAATAGATGAAGGAACATCAAATGTAAAATTTTTGGTAAGTCAGCTATAAACCCATCTCACCCAATCTTTTACATATTCTAGCTAAGTAGGATCAATAATAAATTTGGGATAAAAAAAAAGATTGCTTTTGATCACAGGAATTAGCTATAGGACGTAACTGAATGTAAATTGATTACAGGTTTTTGCAGCAAATACATCAGAAGTATTAACTTACCATCAAATATCATTGAGAAAATTTAGCCCACAAGAAGGATGGGTTGAGCAAGACGCATTAGAAATCCTGAATGCTGTGTTAGAATGTATAGAGGTAAACATAACTGCCATGAGTGCACATACATGTTGCATACAATATAATAAAATACAATAGAAATACTTGTTATTGCACCATAAACCAGAGGAAATAAATGAACATGCATTTAACATGGTAGACAGCCCTTTATTAATTTAAAGCAATATTTTTAAAATTACATTGCATGCAGCTTTGTAAATTACATAATTCTTCAGTAAAATGTATTATTATATTAATAGATTCGAAGCACATAAAATACTTTCAGTAGGTAGGTTTATATTTGTTTATCAGGTACCTAATTTATTAGATGATGTGAAAGTTATGGTTTAAGTGGTATCTATTCAAATTTATAAATTTCTTGAATTTTTCAGGTTACGACAGATAATCTCAGAAAATTAGATATAAATCCTGAAGATATTGTTGGCATAGGCATCACAAATCAAAGAGAAACAACAATTGTGTGGAACTCGGCCACTGGACAACCTCTCTATAGTGCCATAGGTATTGGTCATATGCTCAGCTTATGTTCTTTTAACCTTAAAACTGTGTAGAGATCTAATCTGTTAGTGACATCATATCTCTCAAGAGTTGTTTCAGAATTAAACAAGCAAAATGAAGTCTTTTTCTTAGCTTCATGAATTAAATGTATCATCAGCTTTTACAGCTTGATATTATGTTTTTTTAGATATAAGGTATATTACTCTGAGCAGTCTACATATGTTAGAATATGAGAGCTGGGCATGAAGATTATAATGTCCAAGATAGGACTTGGTCATTATTAAATAGAAATTCTTTTAAATGTTGTTTCAAGAATAATTATTTTTCTTTACAGTTCATAAAAAATACCTAATTTTTTTTCAGTTTGGTTAGATGTAAGAACATCAAAAATAGTAGATGACCTAATCAAGACAAAAGGAGCGCAGTGCATGAATGCCGTTGCACGGTGTAGTGGGCTTCCATTGTCAACATACTTCTCATCAGTTAAGCTCAAATGGCTGCTGCAAAATGTAACGGCCATCAAAGAGGCTGTTGCAAATGGAGAATGCATGGCAGGCACGGTAGATTCATGGCTTATATGGGTAAGTGTACATAGAAAAAAGGTTTGAAAGGTGCTTGGCCCATTTTGTATTTTTATTTAGAAAAACCTTTTGTCCTCATTTGAAATAAGTAAATTATTCCTTTGAATGAAAAGGAAATTCTAATATTCTTTGTTAAGGGGCTACATGAATTTTCCGGGTCCAGTGCTGCCCCCATTTGAAATAAATCATGTGAAAAGAAACGGAGACATCATTTAAAATTTTGTCTTGACTAACCCTTTAAACTATTTTATGAACTACTGTTTGTAGCGGGAGCGAGGTGATATGCTCGACCGCCACAAAGGGAAGATCTTCCCGCCAGGCATGTTGTTGCGCCTGGGGAACCGCGGCTCCAACGGTGTATCGTTGGAAGTTGTATATTTGCAGCGAATCGGACGAACTCTAAGATCGAGATGTAGGATACTGCTGGCGCCATCTCATATGCTTCTTGTGAACTATATCGTCCGTTGTCTCTTGATTGGTTTCTTATTGTAGTTCCTCGTAGTGGCCGTAGAGTTCGCCACATATAGTCTAAATTGAGAACATGAAGCTTTTCTATGCACAATTGCGAAAAACGGCCACTTTTGGCGTATGTGCGTAAAGCTTCACATTCTCACTTTAAACTGTAAACAGTAATTCATATAATAGTTTGAAGAGTTGTCTAGTGCCTGGTCAAAACAACATTTTAAATGATGTCTCCGTTTTCTATCAATTGATTTATTTCAAATGGGGGCAGCACTGGACCCCGGAAAATTCAGGTATGTTTTTTAATGTTTTTAAATCCCTGACAAAAAAGAGGGGTGTAATAAGTTTGATGCTAATGTCTGTCTGTGGCATCGTAGCTCTCGAACGGATGGATCGTTTTCGATACGGTTTTTTTATATGAGAGATCTTATGTTCTTAGCTAACTTCCCTTATGTTCTTAGCTATGTTTGAGGAAAATCAGTTCAGCTGCTTTAAAGTTAGTTTGGGTTACAGCTTGAAAGTCAGGGCTTTTCCAAAAAAAATATAAATGATGCTATAATAGCAAAACTACCAATACAAAATCAAATCGTATTGGTAGTTCCGCCAGTCATCACTAGATGTCGTTCTTGACATTTTCGGTCGGGGGTTTTTAATCTGATTTTTTAAATAAACTTGTTATATTTTGAAATGAATTTATATATATGTTATGTAAGTCTTTCTGCCCTAACGATTATATATATCAGCTAAATGTGTACTATGTAATTAATGTTGATTAGTAAAGTACCTACTTAAGTAATAATATTAATAATTTATTCTTGTTATTAGACGACCTCCGTGGTGTAGTGGTCACCATGCTAGTCCGCCACCCAGAGGTCCCGGGTTCGATCCCCGGTCAGGGCAAGTTGGAAAATGGTCTTTTTCAAATTGCCCTGGGTCTTGGATGTTTATCTATATATATATGTTTTTGTTTTAAAATATAGTATCGCTGAGTTAGTATCTCATAACACAAGTTTCGAACTTACTTTGGGGCTGGCTCAATCATTGTTATATGTCCGTATATATTTATTTATTATTGTTGCAGAATTTAACAGGTGGCAGTCTTGGTGGAATTCACGTCACAGATGTTACCAATGCGTCACGAACGCAACTTATGTCTCTAAGGAGTCTACAGTGGGATAAAGGCTTATTACGCTTTTTTGATATACCACTACAAATTTTGCCAAAAATTAGAAGTTCAGCTGAAATATATGGTTACATTTCTACAGGACCCCTTCTTGGTGTTCCAATCGCTGGAGTGAGTAATATTTAGATGTATTTATCATTTGTTTTTAAAAGTATTTTTTTAAATCTAATAATTACAACTATCTCAACTAAGCCACTAAGATATTAAATTCATTTACAGATTTACTCCAATATTATCTTCTGTTATGTGTTCACTAGTCAATTTCAAGCAATTAAAGTTAACGAGTATAAAGGTAATAAAAATAATTAAATGTATAGTCCTTTGAATTGGTATGTGAAAACTTTTGTGATGGTGCGTAATAGAGACAATGAAAAGTGTCTGAAGTCAACTCTGAAACATAGAAAAATATTAAATATTGTACCTAACTTTGTTTTCATTGAGATATTTAGGCAAGCACTTCAGGTTCTCAGTGCTTCTAAAATTAAAAAGCAGCAGCGAAATTGATTGGATTCTAGTGCAAGAATAAGTAGTTAGTAGAAGTTATGAAAGAGAATGCAATCACAAAGTACTATCTCTGAGCAATTATAAAAACTATTATAATAATATAACCAAAATTATTATAAGGTAGGAACCTACTACAATTTTTTATATCATTTACAGTGCTTAGGAGATCAACAGGCAGCACTTGTGGGTCAAGGTTGTATGAAATTTGGTCAAGTTAAATGCACTTATGGTACTGGTTGTTTTCTTCTGTATAATACAGGTAATATTTATTATTCCTATAATACCCTTTTATTCCTAGTATTCATACTGATTTAGTGAGCTTATAAATAAATAAATAAATAAATATATCGGGACAAACAACACTGATTGAGCTAGCCCCAAAGTAAGTTCGAGACTTGTGTTATGGGATACTAACTCAACGATACTATATTTTATAACAAATACATATATAGATAAACATCCAAGACCCAGAACAATTTGAAAAAGGCCATTTTCCAACTTGCCCTGACCGGGGATTGAACCCGGGACCTCTGGGTGGCGAACTAGCATGGTGACCACTACGCCACGGAGGTCGTCGTACTATAGTTGAACTTAGAAGAACTTCAATATAGAAATTCACTTACTTCAATATGATGCAATGTGATGGTGGATACTACAAGTCTGATTGGCACAGTTTGTGTACGAACCATATCCTTCCATGCTGGTCAGGGAGAGAGTAAAAACGTAGAATTTACAGCTGCTTTTTATGCCGCGCAAATCGTAAAAGTCGATCCTAAAATGGGCGAAAATCTAATCATGTTAATAGGCAATGCAGCTAATCCCTTTTTCATATTTCACACCCATCATCACGCTAAACTCAGTCTTTAAAATTCGGTTATTTCCACCTTGTTAGGCATAAAGACGTGATTATGTAATATCAGTACTTCTGTCAAAAATTATTAATTTTAAGGTACTGCTATTTATTAAGGCGAAATGAAGCATTAAAATTACAGTTAATTTTGTGCGACTCAACTGTATCATTCGTTCCGTTTGTTCTTTATTAGGGGACTCGATAGTTCATTCGGAGAATGGGCTCATAACGACCGTCGCTTACAAACTTGGACCAGACGCGCCGCCTGTATATGCTTTAGAAGGCTCTGTGGCGATAGCAGGTAGACAAATGAATTACCTACTCAATCATGATAACGTAAAATTCAATTATGAGCATAAAATTATGTCATAGTAATAACTTACATGCCAGTATTAGTCCAGTCAACGAACGACTTACAGGGGGGTGTAGAGAATGTGAGCGAGAACAAGCGATTGCAACAGAAACTTGTTCAGGGCGCTTAGGGAGTAAACATACGTCCTGTAGTCTACGATGTTTTATTGCAAATAAATATATCTTTATCTAGAAAGTGAGCCGGAGCGAAGAGGGGGGAAGTTATCAGTTTTTGATTTTTCTCTTCTATCTCAAAAACGATGCATCGTATTGAAAAATGTTCTTAGATAAAGTAAGAGCTTATACAATTCTCTACAACTTTGATTTTTTACTCTTTTTTCAAATTCCAAACTTTTTTCGAGATATGCGCTCTGGAAATGTAAAAAAAAATAAAGTTTCAAAAGTCTCAGCTTTTGCAAAAACGCGGTCTTTGTGTTGCGACGACGGCATGCTCATCAATCCAGCAAATTAACATTTATAATCGAATTCCACCTAAAACACGGACTAACTTTATTACTTCCTTTTTAACCATTATTAAATTCCGGCATTAACTCCTTAATTTGGGCGGATAACAGTTTAAACCTATACCGCTAACCAGTATAGACGGGTTGAATTTACTCTTCCATATATTTTTGTTTAATTGTTGATATTTTTTTATGATATTTTGCTTGCTAGCCGTCAATGAAGTTAGTACGTGGAGTTAGATAAAATCCTAGTGTGTATTTAACAGCATTTTTGCCACCGCAGAGTTCACTTTAAAAGGAATTTATGCTTCATTTTAATTGTATATAAGTAGGAAGGTAGACATATTCTTATTCCTTCTTCTTAATGTATTAATAGGAGATACAATTCAGTGGCTCAAAGAAAGTCTCGAAATAATAAATGACGAGAAAGACAGCGAAGAACTGGCCGCAGAAGTGGAAGACGATGAAGAAGGCAGCGTTTGTTTTGTGCCCGCGTTTAATGGGCTCTACGCCCCGCACTGGAGAAAGGATGCTAGAGGGTAAATACGATTTTTGAATATTTTGTTTTTATTTTAAGTTACTGATGGTAGTATTATTTTCTTCCATGTTGGAAACGAAAGAAAAAACAGTGCATGTTCAAGAGTTTCTCCTTTAACTGCACAGATTGTAGAAGTCAATCAATAATCCAGTCGGCAAGTACTTTTGACCTGGACGCAATTCGGATTTTAATTAAATTTTAGGATATTATTCGGAGATGGTGTGGGGTGTAACGTACGTTTTTGACCTCGAGGACCCTGTAAAAACTTGGAGGGGGGAGACATTGCGAAGGGGGCTAGCTCGTTCTTGAATTAAGATTCTGATGTCAGCATCTGAATGTTTGGAGATGCATGCAAGCGTGAGGCTGCAGGTTAGGGCTAGAGGGGTTATGGTGTCGGGGTGTCAGTGGGTATACAATACAAAGTGTGTATAGTATTCATAGACATGTTGGATGTTAAAAGTTACTATGAAGCAAAAACAACCATTTGTCGTCTTTGAATTTTAAAAAAATTGTTAAATATTTGAACTTATATAAATGCCTTACCACTTTGTCGTCAACTTTTCTAGAGAAGCGCATGGTTTAGCAGATATAAGCGAAAATCTGAATAAAGTCCGACATTTTCGAGGTTTTTGATTTTTTTCGTGATCTAGTATTTGTATCCAAAAGTCACACTCCATCATCCATTCGACTTAGTGTAGGTATCAAGTTTAATCTAATAGTTTTATAAATAGCACTCATAGATTTTTGTTCATATTTTTTACGTCATAGGGCCCTGCCCTGCAGAGATACATAGGATCCCCATTAATTTTTAGCATATTGTGCGGATTGAGCAGTAGTACGCGACGGCAGCACGTGGTGCGGGCGGCGCTGGAGGCGGTGTGCCAGCAGACGCGCGACGTGGCGGCCGCCATGCAGGCGGACTGCGCGCCGCTGCCGCGCCTGCTGGCCGACGGCGGCATGGCGCAGAACAGCGTGCTCATGCAGATGCAGGCCGACGTGCTGGGCGTCCCGCTCGTGAGTGTCTCATACATTTGAACAGAGAACCCTCTTCAGTTTGCAGGTTTTCAGTAGTAAACGTTGCCGTATAGCGGTGTATTTGTACCTCAGAATCATCTTAGTTTTTTAAGTGAATATAAATAAGTTACGAAATAAATCTTCGATAATGCCAACGGGAACCTTGTTGTTTCGAGTCTTTCAGTACGAATAATCATATTTTTTGCAGTATATAATAGTAATAGGCCAGCATGAATGAATTGTTTTCTTTGGTAACTAAATTTTATATTTTTATATTGATAAAAGATGATAAAAATATTTGATCATAGTGAGAAGAGATTTGAAGAGTACAGTTACTGTTTTCTCTGAAACATTTGAGGTACAATTTTTTTACTTAAACTATTCGAGAGGTAAAATATTATTAGAATCAGCTCTTAGGATTCACCTGATTCTAATATTGAATATTATTGAATGAATAAAAGATTTATATAAAGAAATTTCCCTTTCAAAAGAGGTTTGGCTAATGCATCAGCAATCATTCGAGTTGTCTCTACATACTCAAGATTGATGATTCCATTCTCAATCGCTTCTCTTACAAAATGCTGGCGTACATCGATGTGTTTTGTTCGTTGATGGTGCACAGGATTTTGTGCAATTGCAATAGCGGACTGACTGTCACTAAATGCCACTTCTTTGGCTAAATACTCGTGCAACCAGTCGCGCTTTATACCGCTTCCTATTCCCCCATCTTTGATTCTAAATAACCATTCTGAATCAACGATGTTATGGTGTGAAAGCGGCGGTTTTACTATGACCCATATACTATTATTCATTAAAGCATCAAGCTCTTCCTGTATAGCTATCTCCCACTCCTTGCCATCAGAGCGAGATAGAACTTCCTCAATTGTTTTCGGATCACCAAGATTCATAGGTGTTTGAACAGCTTGGTAAAGAATATAGTCTGAAAACTCTCTCCGTTTCCTGTCTCTAAGTGGGTACCTCCGTTCACACTCTATGGGAACGATTTTTAACGATTGAAGTTGGTTCAAGTTCACAATCTTCAAACTCTTCAGTATCAGTATCTTGTAAACCCGTATCTAACCCGTAACTCCATGCTTCTCTGGCGTATATTCAACTGTCACCTGGTGCTGGACGCCATGTTGTTTTAGGTAGCCATCCATCCTTTTATTGACGTACTCTGTGCCATTATCAGTGCGCTAAATCTTTATTTTCTTGCCACACTGATTTTCAGCAAACGCCTTAAACTCTAAAAATTTTTCAAATACCTCTTAGATTTCAAAAAATAAATAAAAGTTTTGCGCGTAAAATCGTCAATAAACGTCAAAAAATAATTGCTACCTCCTATAGAAGGTTCACTCATAATGCCACAAAGATCTGAGTTTACAATTTCTAAAACCTCTTTTGCCCTTGTAGCACCAGTCTTATTAAGCGGTTGTCTCGTTTGTTTTCCCATTACACACGATACACACTCGAGTGTAGAAGTAGTATTTGGAAAACTTACCCCTGTCGCCATTTTATCTCTTAGAAGTTTGAGGTTACGCATACCAAGATGTCCCATCCTCCGATGCCATAACATCAGTTGGTCTCCTTCTGTTGTTGAAAGAGCAGAACCCTGAGAAGCAGATTTAATTTTATAAACTCCTCTTTCTTCCACACCTTTACAACCGGCTTGCCACTTACCTCACATTCGTCACTTCTAAAAATGCTGCAACCACTTTTTGAAAAAATAACTACATGACCCTTCCTTACAATCGCGCTCACGCTCAATAAATTAGCTCGTAACTGTGGCACATACGTAACATCACTAATAGACAACCCTGACTCACATACTACTGTACCCGTACCTTGATCGAACCTCATTACCGTCTGCACATGTCACTCTCAAGCATTTAAGAGTGTTGAGATCTCTGATCCATTTCCTAAGATTAGTCATATGGTTTGAAGCTCCAGAGTCGATTATCTAATCTTCTGAATGGGTTTCATCGCTGTTCCCAACGCATACGCCTGCATTGCTTATTTTTTAGTCTTTGGGTTTTGTGGACACTGCTGCGCTTTATGTGGTCCTTCACAAATAAAACATTTGATTTTTCTCTTCGTGGGCATATACTTACCCCCCTTGTGTTTATTTGCTATAAATGCTGTTGGTTGGTCTACACTCGAGCTAGCCATATGGGCTCCTCCATTTGAAACAGCTTCGTTTTTACATAATCAGTAGTAAATTCAATGTTGCTATTCTCTATTGTTGGTTGAAAATTTGCAGTAAGGCCTTGAAGTAATAACGCAGCTAACAATTCGTCATCAACCTCTTTTTTAATATCTGCAAGTTCTTGAGACGTTGCCATTACTTTTGTAACATATTCTCGTACCGTTGAGAATTGCTCAAGTTTAAAGCGTACTAATTTTGTAAACAGCCTGCATCTGTTATTTAGGCCCTTATCTTCAAATGCTTTCTTGAGAGCTTCCCATGCCTCTTTTGTGGATGATGTAAATACTTAGCTGTCCATTTAATCATGCGCAGGGTAGGTTTTTAAGCTACTTTCCTGCTAGAGTAACGCACTCTCCTGCTGGTTATACGGGCATCTGATTCTTTGTCATGAAAATAATGGCGCAGTTGTTAACAATTACAGCTGCACGCTGTAGGATCTGTACATTTTTATTTATATTGAAGTAAAGTGTCTATACTACAAATAAGGTTAATTAGATTTTTTAGTTTGCATGTGGATGGAGTGCTCCTTTTCCGAATCCTTATGAACAAAACATTCGGTTTTAGGACAAAATTTTGCCAATATCGTGACATACTCGTAGTTAAAAAAATATTTGTGTGAAGTGTTCTTATTAATTTTTAAAAATAAGTTGTTTTTGTGAGTTTATATTTTTCTTTTGTAATGCATGGATACCCTGCACAATTATTTATTTCCATTAGAAAAATATTTTTGATAAATTAATAAAGTTTACTATTTATAAATAATATACCATGTTATAGTGCTCGCGTTTGCACATTTTTGGATGTAAGTTCTGTTTTGATATGACGTAGGGTTTAGTAAATAATGATCAAAATACGAAAGACACAAAAGGCGCATTTAAAAAAAATTATCTTGAACCAGCCCTTTTATGGTTAAGATTTTAATGAAACAAATTAATTTTAAAGTAGTATACTGTATCGAAAAATCCTTACGAATTTATCCAGCTGGAGTAGGAAATTTAGGAATATTCCGTTCTCCAATTACGATTCGATTGGGTGGGTGTTCCAAACAAATCCGTATAATATTGTCGCGTAAAGCGATGAATGACGCTGTCAACGTCACGAATTCGAACAAAAAGAATTCAACTGAAGGAAAATTTCATCAATAGCGTCAGAGCACGATTGGCCTAGTGGTCTAAGGGATGGACTGTGAATTTAAAGACCGCTGGTTCAAATCACAGCCACTTACAGTGTTTTTGAAGTTTTGAAAGAAGTTTCTAGATAATACTAGACTAAATGGAAAAGAAAATACGGGACAGAAAATGAGTGAGAGAGAAGGCGATAGAAAATTAGTCATTTCAGTTTGGAACATTGTGGCGATTTTGTTCGAATTCGGGGGGTATATAAACGGAACAAGGCGCCGCCTGAGGCAGTTTAGTTGGAAAGTGAAATCCGAAAAAGAAGGAAGAAAAGGGAAAAGAAAAATAATAGTAGTGAATAAAGTGAAACAGTGAGTAAAGTGAAGTAGTGAGTAAAAGTGAAGTGTTCAGTGCAGTGAAGTCCGCGCGTGTGACAGTGCAGTGACGTTTCCGAGCGTGTGACAGTGCAGTGACGTTTACGCGCGTGTGACAGTGCAGTGACGTTTCCGTGCGTGTGACAGTGCAGTGACGTTTCCGCGTGCGTGTCAGTGCTGTGAGGTTTCCGCGGGCCTGACAGTGACAGTTGGAGTGCAAAGAGGACTGACGCTGTCAATTGTAAGTACTGCTTGAGTTTTTATTTTTTTTTATTTTTTATTAATTTATTAGGTTCACCATTGTGTACTATATTAATACAGGCTTATATCTAAAATGCAAAACATTTTTTTTGCTTAATGCGCACGCCTTCTAAGGTGAACACCACTTGCTTTATAACATATCTTATCAATTACAAAAGTTGGTATACTTATCATAACAGTAAATATAAATGCAGATCAATAATAATGGTAAAACAAGACCGCAATGGCAATCCTGTTCACCTGCCACCACCTAAAGATTGTGTGTATAATGCACTACTCGTATATTCCAAATCTTTGTGTTTACTTACATAGATTTAGAATACACAAATATGTACTTAAGTAAGAAATCGAAAAACTATTTCGTATTGGAGTGAATTTTTCCCTTATATTGACAATTACATTTACGATAAAGCTAAACTTACAATTATAAAGTTTTCACTATGTTAAAATCTAAAATATGCTGGTATCACTGTCTATAGTGTAGTGGATTCAATGATGTATATATAAATATTAACGGATCACGGCACTACAGGGCACCACTAATACTAGTGCAAAATTTATTTAAAGAGTCATGGTGCACATCACAGCAATGACTAACTTTGTTATATACGTCACATATTTTGTAAATAGGTGAATTATGACCCAAAACAGTTCGACGGAAGGGTAAGACTAAGGGTGCAACAATACCTCGAATCTTTCTAGAAGGAGCTCTAAACGTAATTTTACTTAAAAGTTGTGGAGAATTAATTTTATTACGAACAATTTTATAAAAGAATTTCAGGTCCAATATCTTCCTTCTTTTCGATAATGAACTAATCTTGAAGTAATTCAGCCTTTCGTCATATGATTTCAGCTCCTCATGTTTTCGAACCGTGTAAGAAAGATAGTTTAAAAAGCGCTTCTGTAGCCGTTCTATACGAAGTGTGTATGTTGCATAATGCGGGCGCCAGACTACACTACAATACTCTAATATGCTACGTATCAAGGTTGTAAAAACTAATATTTTAGTGCGAGGTTTCCGGAAATCTCTGCAATTTCTAAATACAAATCCATAAAGTTTAGATGCTTTCTTAGTAATGTTGTCTATGTGGGGAATAAACGTGAGTTTTTTATCAAATGTTACACCTAGATCTTTGATTACATTAACTTCTTTATATTATGTGAGTCTATATAATAAGATGACCTTAAAAAAATTAATTTTCTAGTGCATTTCATGTGGACACATTTATCTGGATTAAGATGCATACGATTTAATTTGACCATTCTTGTAACGAATTCAAGTCAGACTGTAGTAAATTTACGTCCTCCATTTGCTCAATTGTTCTACAAAATTTAAGATCATCCGCGAACAGGAAAGGGCTAGAATTTTTAAACACTGTTGTCACATCATTAATAAAAATGTTGAATAAAATAGGTCCCAAATGGGAGCCTTGGGGAACTCCTGATGTAACCTTTTGAAGATCAGAATTATAACCATTTACGACTACATAAAAGTCGCGATCCTCAAGATATGACTGAAACCAATTTAGTAGATTTCCTGAGATGCCAAGAAGTTCCAGTTTTCGTAGGAGGACAAGATGAGGTACCTTGTCGAAGGCTTTACTAAAGTCAGTGTATAGGATGTCTACTTGTTTATTCGCATCCACCGCTTCAATCAGATTTTCTGAAAACAATACTAAATTTGTGGCGGTTGACCTGCTTGGAACAAACCCGTGTTGATAATCTGATAGTAATGGTTGAAAGAAACGCTGTATATGAGGGTAAATCAAAGCTTCGAAAACCTTGCCAAAAATTGACAAAATAGAGATGGGTCGATAATTCTGAACTTTTGTCTCATCGTCTGACTTAAAAATCGGAATGACTTTAGCTGTCTTCCATTTTTTTGGAAATACCCCTTCTTTTAAAGATTGATTATATATTATATACAGCGGTTCCGCCAGATAAGATGAAAGTGGTACTATAAAGGAAGGTGGTATATTATCGGGACTGGCTCCCTTCGTAATATCTAATCCTTTCAGTTTATTCTTAATGTCTTCTTTGTCAATATATATAGAAGATAGAAGTCATTGCCGTTGACTGAAGAAAAAAAGGAAGCAAAAAGGTTACAAATCTCGCCTCCCTCTGAACATGAGTTAGTCCCATCGGAAAGTGTATCCGGTAGAGTACTTTTATTATCTCGCTTATTTTTAAGATAGGACCAGAAATATTTCTTCAATATAGCGCTGATAGCATTCTTTTTTTAGTTTATCACATCTTTTATTTAACAAGTTCAATTCGAGTTTGTCCCTGTCATTATTGTATTTTTTAACTTTGCGAAATAGTTTGTCCCTCTCTCGAATACGTTTAATCAAACTTTGCGTAAACCAAGGAGGGCTTTTAGGTTTCTTATTTTGTATGAAGGGAACGAATTTTTCAATAATGACATCCAAATGTGAGTAAAATCTCTCTACCATCTTGTTGACACTTTCACACTCTTTAAGGATAGTACACCAATCTATTACGTCCAGATAGTCTCTTATTGAATTATAGTCTGCTTTTTTAAAGTTTCGTCGTCTGTTCAACGGGTTAGGCTCCAACCTGTCTACGTATATTTTTTTTATTGGAATGTTTAATTGGAGAGGTGGATGAATTGGATTGACTTTACTTAAGACTTCTGAGGCAGTCATAATAGAACAGTTGGGTATATCACTAATTACTACATCTAGTATTTTTTGCATTGAATTAACAACATTATAATACTGAGTAAAGTTATTGTCATTAACAAAGTCAACAAGCAACTGCGCACGCAGAGGAAGCTGATCTGTTAGATTATCTTCGCCCAGCTCTGCCCAATTGATGCAACTTAAGTTAAAGTCCCCCAGAATACAAAAATTACATAGCTGTTCAGCATATAGATCAATGACTTTATTACAATTTTCTGTGACCTTTCGTACTGTTTGAAGTGACACAGGTGGTGGCAAATATGCCGTATACAGTATTAATTTACAAGTGTTCTAACCTTCTTTAAGATTCAAAGAAACCCATAGATCTTCTAATGTACTTTCGTGACTGGTTAGTCTCTGTGACTGTATACTTTTAGCAACCGCAATCATTACTCCTCCACCCATTTCTTTATCATTCTCTCTAGAGGTTTCTCTGTCTCTCCTATACACAGTATATCTCTGATCAAAAAGTTCAGAACTAAAGATGTCATTGCACAACCATGATTCGTTAATTACAACAATATCGTAATAACATTCGGATAGATTTTTATAAAAAATGCTTGTTTTGGTCCTGAGATCGCCACAGTTCTGGTAATATAGTATATCTTTTGCGGGTAGGCGCAGAAAAACAAGTTGTGTTTTACATTGCTCTGCAATTTTCATTAATTTAAAATTATATTTAATATAATTTTAACAATTATTTATGTCTAAATAAACAGTATATAAGTTGTTCTACCTGTTAAATCCTTTGTCATCTCTCTCCACTTCGCAATGGACACTGTACACAAAGAAATCCAAGAAATGAAGGCGCACTTTGCATCTACAATGGCAGAATTTCAAAAGGATCTCCAAAACGCCAATGCAAGCCCAATCACTTTGACTTCACTCACAGCTGAATACAAATCTTTCAAAAACTTTCAACAATCTTCAGAGACAGTCAGAGTTGTTGGCCCAACAACAAGATAGCTTTGAGATGCGTTCCCGGCAAAAAATGGTCCTTTTTCACGGAGTATCAGAGAGCAAGAACGAAGATACATCGAACACCGTGGCCAAAATCATTGTGGAAAAGCTTAAGGTTTCAGACTTCTCTGTTGATGATGTGAAACGCAGCCATCGATTAGGCCAATCTTCAAGCAGCAAGCCGAGACCTATTGTGGTCAAATTTTGCAGTCTGGTAGTACGTGATAAGGTCTGGTTCAACAAAACAAGCCTCAAAGGCAGTGGGATCACCATATCAGAGTTCTTGACACGGTCGCGTCACGTTGCGTTCATGGCAGCAAGGCAAAAATATGGTATATCCAAATGCTGGACAAGAAGTGGTGTTATATATCTAATCACTCCTGATGGCACGAGGCATCGTGTAAGCTGCATAGCTGAACTAGATGAGATCGATAGTACTTTGGACAATGAGGATCTTGAAGAGGAAACCACTGTACCTAAGCCCACAACATCGAAAGCTGCTTCAAGTTCTAAAACAGCGGCGGCCGGCAAGAAAAAGTCAGGAAAGTAGTAAATGCCTAGGTGCGGGGTACCTATTCTGGGTACTTGCATTTTGTGTCGATTTGCTACGGGTAACTTTGTAACATATATTTAAATTTTCACCCACTATTTAACATAAGATTTAATCTCTCTTTTCGATCAACTTGGAGGTAACCTATTTGTTTATCACAAAGTCATGCCGTACGTCACCTTCGTTTAATTTCCCCACTTGACAGATGACAGTTCACTTTTTATTTTTTTTATTTTTTCATTTTAAACTTAATTTTTAACATTGTTTAGTAAAATGTGAAAAGACACTACTCGTGGCCTTTTAATATTTAAAGGTAATTATTATTGCAAACTAACAGGTAGACTTCAACATGTTGTAGGTACCCACGTATATTGAATTTATATTATTTTATTTTTCTTATATTATAAAGTAGGTATTTTTATTTTTTAATATTAAGTAATATATATAATATTTATTATCTACATACCATACTGATACAAAATGAAGCATAATGATGATGAACAAGATGATTCGTTTCACTCAATTTCATCGTCTTCTGAAAGTTTTCAGAGCTTGCCATCTTCACTTGATGAAGTTCTTTCTTCAAATTTCTCGAACTGTGCTAAAAACTTTAACGTTATTAACATAAATGCTCAAAGCATTCCACATCATTTCCCAGATATGTTAACTTCATTTGATGTAAAAAATATCCATGCCATCCTAGTTTCGGAGTCTTGGCTTCATCCCTCCCTCCCTTCAACTTCATACTCGCTGCCAGGTTTCCAGCTTATCCGTAATGACCGCCTTGGAAGGGTTGGCGGAGGAGTGGCTATCTACCTTCGATCGCATATCTCATATAATATTATCTCTTTCTCTAAATCCACAAATCCTACCCAAGAACCCGAATACCTTTTCATTGAACTCTCGTTTTATCACACAAAAATTCTACTTGGTGTCTTCTATTGCCCATCTGAGAAAATAAATTATTTTGCAACTTTAGAAAGTACCCTCGAAAACTTAGTACCCTCCTATGACCATACAATTATCTTAGGTGACTTCAACACGTGCCTTCTTAGAAATGATCACCGGGCTAAATGCCTTACAAACTTAACCGATAGCTGTAACCTTAATATTCTACCACTCCAAGCCACACACTTTTTTCCAAATTGCATCCCTACTCTTCTAGATTTAATACTTGTATCATCTGTAGACTTCGTTGCTAAATTCGGCCAGTGTGCAGCACCAGCTTTCTCTTATCATGATTTATTATATCTTTCTTACAAAGTTCGACCTCCTAAATATAAGCTAAAAGTGGTTATGCAGCGTAATTTTGGTGCAATCGACATTGAAAAATTTCGTGACGATGTCAAGTCTTGTGATTGGTCCATTATTGTCAATGCTGAATCTGTAGATGACCAGGTGGAGTTGTTCAATAAACAATTACTAGAGCTATTTGATTCCCATGCTCCTCTGAGACCCGTTCGGCTGAAACACTTACCTGCGCCTTGGCTCTCAGACGACATTAAGAAACTGCAAGCTAAGAAAAATAAAGCTAAAATAAAATTCAGAGCAGATCCTGATCGATATCGAGACTTATATGTTACTGCTCGCAATAAATGTAATAAGGTGTGTAGGGATGCACAACGACGTCACATACATCAATCAGTCCAAAACGGTGAGCCAGCTAAAGTCTGGAAATTTCTTCGATCCTTAGGAGTTGGTAAAAATAAGAACAACTGTCCGAACAATATAGATATTGAAGGTCTCAATAGGTCCCTGTCATCCTCGTGTACTATTGATAGTAACATTAAAAACAATACTTTAGCATCACTTTCACAACTTCCGACTCCTGATCATTCTCCTTTCACATTTAGTTCGGTTGCAGATCGTGATGTTGAGAGAATCATTCGTTCAATCACCTCAAATGCTGTGGGTAGTGATAACATTGGTCGAATTATGATCTTACCCATCCTTGATATCCTTCTTCCTACAATCACAACTATCATAAATAATTCCCTACTATCCAGTACTTTCCCTGCAGCCTGGAAAGATGCATATGTAACACCCTTACCCAAAAAAGTAAATCCTGAATCTTTTTCCGACTACCGTCCTATATCCATCCTTCCTTTCCTATCCAAAGTCCTTGAACGTGCTGTCCAACAACAACTCCATGCATTCCTAATTAAAAACAATCTTCTTAACCCACTACAATCCGGTTTTCGCCCAGGTCATAGTACGACCACAGCTCTCACTAAAATTACTGATGATATTCGTCTCGGTATGGACAATCAACTGCTCACAGTACTTGCATTATTAGACTTCAGCAATGCATTTAACACTGTAGATTTTGATATTCTGTTAGAAGTACTACGGTCTCTTAACATATCACCGACTGTTATCGAATGGTTTCGTTCTTACCTGTTCGGGCGTCGGCAGCGGGTTCGCATTGAGAACAAATATTCATCTTGGTGTGATACTACTGTCGGTGTGCCACAGGGTGGCGTCCTCTCCACTTTTGTTTGCGCTTTTTATTAATTCCATTACTTTAAATCTTCAATGTTCCTACCACCTTTACGCTGATGATCTTCAGATTTATACACAAGCTCATGCCGATAATATTTCCTTAGCAATTAACACAATTAATGCAGATCTTGATGTGATTTCAAATTGGAGTAAATTACATGGCCTCATTATAAACCCTCTAAAGACTCAGGCAATTATTGTCGGTAGCTCTAGACAAACCTGCAAATTAAAAGATATCGCGGTTCCTAGCCTTGTTTTTGATAAAACAATAGTTCCATTTAGCGTGCAGGTAAAAAACCTAGGTATCCAAATTGACAGTACTTTATCATGGTCTCCGCAGGTTTCAGAGGTCAGTAGGAAGATTATCGCGGCAACTGGATCTCTTAAAAGACTCGGTAAATTCCTACCAATTGATACCAAGATTGCGCTGGCCCAAACCCTTCTCTTTCCGATCCTAGACTATGCTGACGTCTCCTATATTGACCTAACACAAGAACAATTAGACAAACTTGAGCGTCTTCAAAATCTCTTTATCAAATATATATTTGGTCTGCGCAAATGTGATCATGTTTCTGAATTTCGTGCTCAACTCAAGTGGCTCCCGATTCGACTACGACGTGATTGGCATATCCTTTCCTTACTGTACTCCATTCTATTCAATCCTATCTATCCTAGATATCTCAGAGATCAATTTGTATTTTCTAGTGATGTCCAAAACAGAAACCTGCGCAGCACATACAACCTTAGTCTCAGAATGCCTGCCCATAATACCTCATTTTTTTCTAATTCATTTTCTGTACAAGCCGTTCGCTTATGGAATTCATTACCTGTCTTGATTCGCAGTGCAAAATCTCTCACTAGTTTCAAAAGCCAAGTAAAGTCACATTTTCTTTCTTTAGACTGAATTGAGTGTTTTCATCCTTTGTGTATGTAGGTACTTTTTTTCTTTAGGTTAGTTTAATAACACTTTATGTTACGTAATAAGTAATTATATGTAAGTAGGTTTATTGGTATATATGTATTATTTGTATGTATGTATATGTATTATCGTATATATGTAGGTATATTGGATGTATTTATGTACTTCTGCGCCATGCCCAATTTATTTTTACTCGGAGTCCTACTAGCGTGGTTGCCTGTAAGAAATTGCTATTGCGATAAGGCCGCCATTGTACATCGCATTTTTTGTTTTATTTTAATTACTATAGTGTATTCTTGGTGCAATAAAGAGTTTTATTATTATTATTATTATTATTATTATGTTGGTACGCTTTTCAGCCACGGGTCCAAGGGGACCCGGTCCTTTGAGGCGTTCATGGGGCCAAAGCCAACATGAAGAGGCCTTTTAGTACCTTTTTATCTAAAAAGTGAGATGGCTGCATCTATGGAGGTCTATCCCTTAATTATTATTATTATTATTATATTTTAACCATAACTAACAAATTGTAATTTAAACCCACACTTAATGTCCACTTAACTGCAGAGTTTTTCAATAGATTTGATATCTTTAACCAATATATAATCAGAGTTATCGTCTTTGCGTACAAAAAATTTTCCGTTACGAACCCAAACATATTTAATATTATTTTCTTTAGCTTTAATCCTGACCGCTGCATGAAGTGCTTTATTAGCTGGCGACAAATGCTCCATTACAAAAATTGGTCTTTTTTCTCCTCCCTTTCCTAGTTGTAAATAAAGGCACCATTCAATAGGATTGTTGTTTCCTTTCCTATCCCCAACCCACTCTCGTGACAATTGGTGTCAGAAGTGGGATAGGAAAGATGCCAGTCGTGCCTAGAAATGAGAAAGGGGTAACCACCCGGGCGGCAGCTGCAGCGGCAGAGGAACAGCCGCTTGAGGAGTCCAATCCTGGAGGCGCCGCGACCACGTCAGCGGCCGCTGCACCAGCCGCTCCATTGAAAATGAACGCGTTCCTACAGCAAATGACCATTTTGATGCAAGAGCAAGCACGCCACCAGGAGGAGCAAATGCGCACGCTGCAGTAAGAGCAAGCACGCCGCCAGGAGGAGCAAATGCGCACGCTGCAGGAAGAGCAAGCACGCCGCCAGGAGGAGCAAATGCGCACGCTGCAGGAAGAGCTAGCACGCCGCCAGGAGCAAGCATGCCGATAGGAGGAGCAAGCACGCCGCCAGGAGGAGCAAGCACGACGCCAGGAGGAGCAACTTCAGCTCTTTTCCAAAGACGTTTTGGCTGCGGTTCAGGCTAATGCAGCCCGGACGACTTTGAAAAGGAAGTTGCAGAAGTAAAAGGGACGCTTCAACAGCTTCATAAGGAAATGAAACTTGAAGTAAAAAAGACGCTTCAACAGCTTGATCAGGAAATGAAACTTGAAGTAAAAGAGACGCTTCAACAACTTGATAAGAAAGTGAAACTTCTTAAAGCATCTGGTCCTGTCACTAGCTCTGTAGTCGCCCCTTTTACCAAAAATTTAAAAGTGCCACCCTACGACGGTAAATCCTCCTGGGCTGCCTTTAAACTGCAGCTGGAGACAATTAAAAAGGCCAGCCATTGGGATGAACAAGAGGCGCAGTCTGCATTGACCCTAGCACTTCGAGATGACGCTCTCTCTGTATTGGAAGCACTCGGCGCCGGAAAGAAAGAAGTCACCTACGATGAACTCATAGGTGCTCTGGAAGCCAGATACGGCGACAGTCACCTAGAGCATGTATACAGGGCTCAACTCAATGATCGTTGTCAGCGGGCTAGCGAGACCTTACAACAGTGGTCCATTGAAGTGGAAAGACTGGTGCGCAAGGAATATCAATCATCACCATCCGTCGTGGAGGAGATGCTCTTGCAGGTTTTCATCGATGGAATACGGGATCCCGAAGTCAGGGTGGCTGTGCGACTGGATCACCACACCACCTTAAAAGAAGCATTGGCTCACGCTTTGGAAGTAGAAGCGGTGCGTCATGTCTCGAGGTCTGAGACTACGGGAGGTTGTAGTCGCAGAAAACAGCAGACGACGACCCTACAACCCAATGTGCTATGAGTGTAGAGAACGGGGCCATATTCGAAGCACTTGCCCGAAGTGTGAACGTGCAACTTTCCGACGTCAGGTGGATGCGGCGGTTTCGACGTCGGAGCAGCCACAGGAAAACTAGAGAAGGCCAGGGATGCGGGGGCCGTTAGTAGAAAAACCCCAAGAATTCTTGTGAAGTAGACAAGCGACGGAAATACTTTAGTGATAGACGGTTTAATCAATGGGAAACCTTGTCAGCTGACATTAGATACTGGAGCCTCACGGACAGTCATCAGCAACAACATACTTAAGAATATTGGAGGTCGGTATATTCAATCGAATAAAAATCTTACGTTAACAACTGCTACCGGCCAACGAATCCTATCTCAAGGAGAGAAAATTGTGGCCATTAAGATTGGGGAAACACTTTATTGGCAAAGAGTGATTATCGCAGGCATCTCTGACGACTGCATTATCGGTTCGGACTTCCTACAAAATCATCAGTGCAATATTGACTTGAAAAATGGTGTTCTAAAACATGGCAATGATGAAATTCCGATGAAAGGAGAAAATTTCGGTAAGGTGTCATGTTTAAGGGTCACTATCCTTAACCCGAGATCCCAGGCGACGGTTCCTGTTATACTACCGCCCAATAATGAGAGGAGACCGCGGAGATGTGCCATTATAGAGGGAGGAATCTCAGATGCATCATGGATCCCGGCCAGAACCTTAGTGGGAAGTGGTCAAGTTACGTTAGTACCTGTTTTCAACCCTCATGACTTGGAGCAAACACTACAAAAAGGAACGGTTATTGGAAACTGTGATGAAGTAGCCTGGTTGAGGAAGTGTGAAGAAGGACAAAAGCGGAAAATCACGAATCAGGAAGAAAATGTAGCAAAGCTTCTGGAGGGTTGTAAAGGTAATCTTACTAAGTTACAATTGATAAAAGCAAGGAATTTCTTGTTGAATAATTCTAATTTGTTCTCTTAAAAATGATGGAGATATTGGCAGAACCGAATTGGTAAAACATAAAATTGATACTGGAGATACAGCACCCATCCGGCAGAGACCACGACGTGTTCCTTTTGCCCGTGAGCAGGAAGTTGAGGACATGATTCAGGAGATGAAGATGAATGGTGTGATGGAACCTTCATCAAGCCCATGGTGCTCTCCGGTTGTATTAGTGAAAAAGAAGGATGGATCAACTAGGTTCTGTGTTGACTATCGGCGACTGAACAATGTAACTAAAAAGGACAGCTACCCGCTTCCTAGAATCAAATACACTTTGGATTCACTTTGTGGCATGACTTGGTTCTCTACTCTTGATTTAAAAAGCGGGTATTGGCAAGTAGACTTGGATCCCAAGGATAAAGAGAAGACTGCATTCTCGACTGGCAAAGGTTTATGGCAGTTCAAAACAATGCCATTTGGGCTATGGAATGCACCAGCAACATTTGAAAGGTTGATGGAACATGTGCTGGCAGGTATGCTGGGAGAAAGCTGCTTGGTCTATTTAGATGACATCTGTCGCCATTATAAAATGGCGAGAGATTTTGATGACCATCTCAAGAAGCTTGAAAGTGTATTCTCAAAACTACAGAATGCAAATCTGAAGCTAAGTCGAAAGAAATGTTAATTTTTTCAACGACAGGTCAACTACTTGGGTCTCGTAATATCAGAACAAGGTATCGCCTCTGACTCATCCAAAATAAGTGCAGTTAAAGATTGGCCAACGCCGACAGATAAGACACAGGTGAGAGCATTTTTGGGTCTGTGCTCTTACTACCGAAGATATGTAAGAGGGTTTTCAGACATCGCCAAGCCATTACATCGGTTGACCGAAGAGAAACGAGCATTTTCTTGGGATGAAGATTGTGAGCGAGCTTTTCAGGACCTCAAAATGCGTTTATGTGAAACTCCAATCCTCAGATATCCTGACATGAAAGGCAAGTTTATTGTAGACGCTGACGCAAGTAACACCGGAATTGGAGGTATTTTATCTCAGCAGAGAGGGGATCACGAAGTTGTGATCGCCTATTTTAGCAAATCCCTATCAAGGCCGGAGAGAAATTACTGCGTAACTCGCAGAGAATTGTTGGCTGTGGTAAAAACATTGCAACATTTCAAGAAATATTTGCTCGGCCGCAAATTTCCGGTAAGGACTGATCACGCTGCATTAAAATGGTTATTGGAATTTAAAAATCCTGAAGGGCAAGTAGCCAGGTGGATTGAGCTACTCCAAGAGTATGAGTTCGAAATTGAACATCGAGGAGGAAAGAGTCATGGTAACGCAGATGCCCTGTCTCGCAGACCTTGCTTGGAGGATTGCAAGCATTGCCATCGACAGGAAGAGAAGGAAAACGTGAGCATCAGGCTAATCCGTACTGATTCCATAGATGAGAAGTGGACTAATGATGCCATTAAAAAGGCTCAGGAAGACGATAAGGGCTTTCAACCACTATTGAACTGGCTAAGAAATGGAACTACTAAGCCGAAATGGTCAGAAGTGGCCAAATACAGTACGGCTACAAAAAGTCTTTGGGCGCAATGGGACAGCCTGGTGCTACATGATGGATTACTCTACCGAAAGTGGGAAAGTCCTCAAGGTAAAGATTGCCATCTACAACTGGTCATCCCCAGAGCAAAGATAAGCGAGATTTTAAAGGTTTTTCATGATGGCTCTTCAGGCGGAAACCTGGGGATAAGAAGGACTCTCACAAAAATTAAAGAACGTTTCTACTGGTTACACTGCCGAGATGATGTAGAAGACTGGTGTCGTAAATGTCAGAGTTGTGCAGCTGTTAAGGGACCCCAGACTAGAAGCAGAGGAGCTATGAGATTGTATATTGTTGGAGCTCCTTGGGAACGGGTAGCTCTTGACATAGCCGGACCATTTCCAATCACGAACGCTGGCAACCGGTACATTTTGGTAGTCATGGACTATTTCACGAAATGGCCCGAAGCATTTGCCCTACCTAATCAGGAGGCTACCACCGTAGCGACGAAGCTTGTGAACGAAGTATTCTGTAGATTTGGTGTGCCATTGGAGATGCACAGTGATCAGGAGCATTACTACATAATCATACACCGTAATAACGGCCGCTTGTAAGCCACGACCCGACACCCGTTCCTCCTACCCACTCCATGATGTCGGTTCGTACAAGACGGATACCATACGCGCCCATAGACTACGCGCAACGAAACCGGTGATGTGCAACTTGTTGCTAAAGTTATAGGTACTATATCAGTACTTTCGAAAATAATCAATTTATCTTGATTGGCTATTAAACATGACAAACCTAAAAGCATTACTATAATAAGAAAAAGTAATTGATTTCACTATTATAAAATCGGTATGACTCAATAACCTAGATGCCATGACCATAAAAACATCAACAAGTCATTCCAGACATGTCAACTTCAAAAATGACATCCGTGTCAAAATGGCATCCAATAACAAGTACAACTCTGTACAAACAACATAACCTATTCATTTATAATATTTTTTTCTTTCTGTTTTATTAGGAAAGGTCTCCCAGTTTTATTTCGAATGGCAGCAATTGGTACCAAACCAAAAAGCAAATTTTGAGCCCCAGGGAATGCGAATGTCGCAAGAACCAGGCGGAAAAATGAGCTACGACAAAACTCAGCAGCTCTGTTGATTTTGGTGGTCAATCCAGCTTTACTTCAGTTAAATTCTCTGTGCTCCTGGCTTCAGTTGCGTTAAATGGTGTATCTCTGCCAGTCTGCTCTGATTTTCGACGACTCGGTTCTTCTACAAAACGACGGCAACATAGACCGAGACATAAAAAAGCCATAATAACTTGTTAACGTAGCTTTTAAAATGGAGAAGAATGTATTTCATTAGCAATAGTTCATTGTAAATATACAAATATATAATTATTTAATGTGAGTGTTATGTTTTCTTTTAAAGCAAATTTTTTGTCAACACCTGAATTTCTTGTAAGTTATGTATGTATGTTAAGTACTCTTAATTTGAACAATACTTAGATGGAATAGACAAGTACGTAATAAAAACAGTCATTTACAGATTGGTTGAATAGCTGAAATGAAAATAATTTAAAGATGTGTACTTAGTTTGTGCGAGTGGTCTCCAATTCAATGTTTTGAGTGGTATTTCTTTGTAGATTATTTTTAGTTAGTTGTGAAAGCTCTTTCATACTGGTCAAAGAAAGAAAATAACTAAGAATGTAACAACTGCTCTTCTCTCTCGGAGAAAAGTCAATGTAAAGAATGGGTGAAAGTGTGAATCACTTTACAGCCGATGTGTCTATGAATATTACTATTTTAATTCCTTTTTCCAGATGGAAAAATCATTATGGTGGTCGAGAAGGTTCTCACTAAAAGTGGCTTTTGGGGTTTGCGGCATTGGGCTCTGTCTACTTTGAGCCACAAAACTCAAAATGCTGTCTGTATATAATATGTTATGTACCTTGGTTAATTGTAAGGATCTGTGGTACAATGTAGGCTGTTGAGTAATATTTTTTTATAATTTAGAATATAAATGTACTAGTAGTGCTCGTGGGCTTAGCTCTTAATTGGAATTTCAGGATAAAAACTATTCTTTTTTTCCTTGCCATCCATATCTAATTTGATCTAAATAGGTTCAGTGGTTGAAGTGTGAAGTGGCAACAAACAAACAAATATACAAACTCACTTTCACATTTATATAATATCATAATTAGGATTAGTCTAAACCCTAGCAGAGAAATAAATAATCATGAACAAAATGTACATTGATGTTGAAGTAGCTTCTTTGATGAATGAAAAACAAAACTTTTTTTTAAACATATATTGTTTTATTTAATTATTAATGGTAAAAACCAGTAGGTACTTAATAAAAGAGGCACAACATAATCAAAAATATTAAATCACTGCATGAATGATATCAGTCAGATGCCCACAAATCCTGGTTGGTTGTTGCTCTTCTGCCTGATCATTCTGTTATCTATACCTTCTTGTAGAAAAATGAGGTAGTAAGAAGATCTTCGTGTATAATATGTGTATCATTTTGATAAAATTGAAATCTGTCATCCATCCCTGCGGCTCTTCTTGAATAGCTGAAATAATGTTATACCATTATATCAGAATGTACTGTTAAGAGAGTAAAGTCACAGAGTATACACTGAATTTCCTGTAAGTCATGTAAAAATGCTGTATAAGTACATACTTATACTACCTACATAGGTAGGTATGTTAAAAAGAAATTCAGTAGGTAGTGACTAGTGATACATTACAAAGTGTAGCGATTACATACCCAGAGATAGTTTGCCGGATGATTCATATGCTTTATTGCCAAATAAAAGCATGGCTCTCTTCGCCATAGCGTGCATGCACTGCACTCCAACTCCACACATCCAAATCCTCCTGGCTTGCATAAAATGCAAAAACAATAATTGATATCTGTAAAAATAGGTACATAATTTTACAAGACAGTTTAGGTATCAAACTATGCTTACATACACGGACATTTTTTTTCAAAATACAAACAAAATTCACAAATTACTTACCTACCTTTACCACCTCTTAGAATTCCGGGGCTTACTTTTAGGTTAGGTTAGATCCTAAGTTCCGTTGAGGGAGTATAAAGTGAAGCTTCTCAGATTCTTCTTTGAGACGCCGACTGAATCCTCCTTGCGTTCTCTTCCTCAAGTAGTGCCTCAATGAGCAGTAATCGCGATATTGCGAAATAAGTACAATCATTTAAGTAGGTACTATTATAATTGTCCGAACTGAGGAATCTACCACTTAGATAATGTAAATTGTAAATAATTATATAGCGACAAATCACACTGATTGAGCTAGCCCCAAAGTAAGTTTAAACTTGTGTTATGGGATACTAACTTTTATATATTAGTAGAGTATGTATATAATTTTTAATTTAATTAATGTATTATGTTTAAAAACAAAACAAGTTAAATGGCGGCTGACCTACATGATGGATGAGCCGACTAGCTAGGTACCTATCTATAGATACCGATCTACCGATGACCTCCGATCAAACTAGCCAATAAGAGCCCAAAGCCGTCTCGCTGCGACGAGGTCCGTTACTAAAAGAGTTAACAGTGGCGGGGTGATGATGCGGGGTGGGACGGGGGGCATTTTCGGCCGGCTCACGTGCTGTCAAGTAGACATTTTTACTCTTATCGAGTACCGTTTGGGCTGTTTTTCTGTCAAAGTCGTTTAGTCCGTCTTTAGTCCACACTAAAGTGACGGACCGATGTCATCGCGAATGTGTTATGGATTGCCTTGAAGTGCCCGTCTAACGGACGACTCCCGTCGAAAACATTATGGAGTAATGCCCCTGTGGCAGGGTGATGATGCGGGGTGGGACGGGGGGCATTTTCGGCCGGCTCACGTGCTGTCAAGTAGACATTTTTACTCTTATCGAGTACCGTTTGGGCTGTTTTTCTGTCAAAGTCGTTTAGTCCGTCTTTAGTTTACACTAAAGTGACGGACCGATGTCATCGCGAATGTGTTATGGATTGCCTTGAAGTGCCCGTCTAACGGACGACTCCCGTCGAAAACATTATGGAGTAATGCCCCAGGGACGAAACTTTGAGTCACAAGTGTTCCGAAAAGTCTGTGAAATCATGGGAATCCATAAGACTCGAACGACGCCGTATCACCCGCAGTCAGATGGAATGGTTGAGAGGTTTAACCAAACATTGGAACGACATCTGGCAAAAGTAGTAGAAAGCCATCAGAAAAACTGGGACGAGTATATTGCGCTATTCCTCTTATCTTATAGGATTGCGGTTCATGAGACTACTACAGTCACTCCAGCGTATGCCAATTTTGGAAGAGAATTGAGATGATCAGCTGATTTACTATCGGCTTGCCCGCCAGATAACCCGAAAGGAATAACCGACTACGCCAATTTTCTTCGGACTAAGATGGTTGACGTCTATGAGCAGATTAGAGAGGCTGGGTGTAAAGCTAGTGAACGGGTGAAGACCCGCTACAATCGAAGAGCTAACGGTCTCAGTTTCGAGGAAGGAACTCTGGTCTGGCTTCATAATCCTGGGAGGCGGAAAGGGAAATCTCCGAAGCTACAACCAAGCTGGGAAGGACCTTACAAAATAGTCACCAGAATTAATGACGTCACCTTCCGGATTCAGCGTAATACTCGCAGTCCAGCAAAAATAGTCCACGTGGACCGGTTGGCACGTTATTACGGAAGTAATGATGATCGGGACGATCATGTCTTAAGAGGGGGCAGTGTCGCGTAAAGCGATGAATGACACTGTCAACGTCACGAATTCAAACAAAAAGAATTCAACTGAAGGAAAATTTCATCAATAGCGTCAGAGCACGATTGGCCTAGTGGTCTAAGGGATGGACTGTGGATTTAGAGACCGCTGGTTCAAATCACAGCCACTTATCCCCTGATATGGCGCGCAGACGTATTCCAATAGATGTCATATTTCGCTTAAATGGCGCGCAATCGGAATCCGTCTGATCGCTTCCCCGCACTTTTCGCGGTTAATAACAATAGAGAAACTGTTTCTATCTATTTCTTACGGTTATATCAGCAAGTAGGATAGATAAGGATGCTAATAAAATTTTGCCATTAGCATCGTTCCAAAAAAAGTGGTAGAAATTCCACAGTGAACTCGCGTGATTCCCGCGCAGTGGTCGCGTAGTTTGTGAGTGAAAATGTGTGATGGTTTTCAGTGTTTTGATACATAAAACGATTAATTAATCATGCCTGGTAAGTACTTTATGCGTCTAAGATGATTTTTTGCTAAAAAACGAATGTTTACTGTCAAGTTAATCCAAATTACTAAGGGTATACCACTGGTCACGACCATCAGCCGCGTATTATTTCGTATTTTTTTACAACAAAACCGTCTTTGTTTTGTGATATATATATGTAATCGCTAAATTATATATTCAGCTTTTGGGTAAAAGTGAAAAACAATCATAAATTCGCACCATTTTATTTTAAATACGGTTTAAATTACATGCGGTCTCGCGATTGCCGGGGTCAATGACCTTTAATCTCCATAGTAAATTACGGCCATTTTTTATACGTATTTTTACCTGATTTGGTGATTTTTTTGTAAATATTTTTTTTTAGACAACATATGTATTTTATTTTACACATGCATTTCAAATTTACCTTCGTTATAGGAAAATATAAGTGTATTAGTAAATTAAGTTGTTTTAACAGAGGAATAAATTCATTTCCAGACCAACCTATTTTGCCCCATATCTTAGTCATAGTTCCAAAAATACGTCCGTAAAACTTAGTACAGTTACTCTAGCTTATCAAAGTCTTCGTTTGTGTTAAGCTCATAAACGTAGCAATAAATTACAGCCATAACAAAAGCTCATTCAGCGTCTCGAGTTCTCTAACATAAACAATCGCCGGCGCGTATTTTTTGCTGACGTACTTGAATTGCGCAGTTAACACGTGTGCGTTTCAATAGGAATGGTGACAAAAAATACTATGGGATGGTGTATGGTGTAAGTTTTAAACTAAAAGTGGATTTATTTCAGTATAAATAAAAAGCCTAACTTGGCATGTATAATGTTTTGTTTTACGAAAATTTGGTTTTAAATATAAAAATCCGGGAAAAAAAAAAGGCTAACATTCAATTTATAAGTACATCATAGAAACGAGTAGAATTCCCATAATTTAGAATTGAAAATTAAGTATGTTTCCTAACGATCACAAAATGATACAATACTTACTAGTTATAAAACAAAACACGGAAAAATGAATTTTTAAAAGTGCAGGTGTCGAATTTCAAAGTTTTTTCACGTATTCGCGCCATTTTGCTAATTAGCCAATGAGCGCGTTTTGCCACTCGAAGGGAGTGTTTTTGAAGTTTTGAAAGAAGTTTCTAGATAATACTAGACTAAATGGAAAAGAAAATACGGGGCAGAAAATGAGTGAGAGAGAAGGCGATAGAAAATTAGTCATTTCAGTTTGGAACATTGATGCGATTTTGTTCGAATTCGGGGGGTATATAAACGGAACAAGGCGCCGCCTGAGGCAGTTTAGTTGGAAAGTGAAATCCGAAAAAGAAGGAAGAAAAGGGAAAAGAAAAATAATAGTAGTGAAAAAAGTGAAACAGTGAGTAAAGTGAAGTAGTGAGTAAAAGTGAAGTGTTCAGTGCAGTGAAGTCCGCGCGTGTGACAGTGCAGTGACGTTTCCGCGCGTGTGACAGTGCAGTGACGTTTACGCGCGTGTGACAGTGCAGTGACGTTTCCGTGCGTGTGACAGTGCAGTGACGTTTCCGCGTGCGTGTCAGTGCTGTGACGTTTCCGCGGGCCTGACAGTGACAGTTGGAGTGCAAAGAGGACTGACGCTGTCAATTGTGAGCACTGCTTGAGTTGTAAATAAAGGCACCATTCAATAGGATTGTTGTTTCCTTTTCTATCCCCAACCCACTCTCGTGACAATATCTTAATAAAACGTTAAAATCTATTGATGTAACTGTTGTAAACATTTACTCAAAACACAAATAATACTTAAAAGAACTCAAATTAAGCCTTAATTTTTCAAATACAAACGTTCTACATAGCTGTAGCACTTTATGAGATTATTGTATAAGTGTTCCAATTCTTAGAATATAACTTTTATACCATAGGAAGAACAATTTATTTAACTGTGTCTCGATGTGGTACAATTTTGTCCTAAAAACCTAACGTAAATAAGAGTTCGGGAAAGGAGCACTCCATCCACACGCACACAATTTTTTAAACATAGAGGGAAATAACGGCTCACAAAGTCATTGTACCTACATATTGACTACCAATAACAAGTGAATGATCAATTCAATTGAAGAATTGTGCACTTTCTGTCATACGAAAGATAATAATAATAATAATTATTAATAATAATTACTGACATATTCCTTTGGGATTATTAACTGGTCCCAAAGTGATCTTATAAACCTTCAACGTATTATTAACACCTTAATGACCAAATACCGGAAACACCATCCTAGGGCATGCATCCAAAGACAAACACTGCCAAAACATGAAGGAGGGAGAGGAATAATTGATATACAAAACCTCCATAATAAGCAAATAACAACATTACGATCCTTCTTTCATCACCACTCACAACAATCACTACTTCATACATCAATAGTTAAAGCCGACAAAAAACTAACACCGCTTAACCTAAAAGATAGGTCTCAGCAAAGGAATGAAACACAAAACACAGTTCAACAGAAAATAGACTCATGGACCCAAAAGTCTCTCCATGGCAGACATCGCCTTGACTTGATGAACCCGAATGTTGACAAAGTTGCGTCAAACGCCTGGCTCAAGCGAGGGGAGCTGTTTCCGGAGAAGGAAGGGTTCATGATAGCTATACAAGACCAAATAATAGACACTAAAAATTACAGGAAACATATCATACGAGACACACAAAATGACATTTGCCGCCACTGTCACGCTAGTTCCGAAACGATTTAGCATATAACAGGTGCCTGTAGATCTATTACACAGAGTGACTACAAACATCGACATGACCAGGTCGCCTCCATTGTACACCAATATCTTGCAATTAAATATAAACTAATCACAGAAAAAATAGCATATTATTAATATACACCCCAAATAGTATTAGATTCTCCTGAATGTAAATTGTACTGGGATAGAACAATTTTAACTGATAAGACAATCCACCACAATAGACCGGATATAACATTACACGACAAACGCAATAAAGTAGTATATTTAATTGATATAGCTATTCCAAACACCCATAACCTTAGCCCTACATATACTGAAAAAATTACAAAATATACAGACTTGGCCATAGAACTGAAGACGCAATGGCATGTAGAGACTGTAAAAACAGTCCCTATATTAATCTCATCCACCGGTGTTATACCTAAATCACTGCACACAAGCCTAAACCTATTACAAATACACCCACTCACTTTTATATTAATGCAGAAAGCAGTTATTTTGAATACTTGTCGAATAGTACGTAAGTTCCTTTCCACTGAATCGTAGCCTCTATTTAAATCTCTATTCATCTTTTCTATTCTCTAAATTGCTTACGTTTGGCCACAAGCCCGCGTACGCAATAAACCTCCTCAAAGTGCCCTATTTTGAGAGAAAATATAAACAAATATAAATAAAAATAATAATAACCCCCCCAAGGGATGAACCTTGTCGTGGTGGGGGGGGCTTACTGAAAGATGGTATATAATTCAATTGAAACACCTAGATTTCATACCCCATTTGGGCAGTGAACATCAAAACGTCAAAATTTTCGTACGTTGCTTATAATATCCAGGCTACCCTCTCTTTCAAACCGATCATTCCCAAACAAAACCTACCCTCAATGGAGCAAATTAAAAGAAAGTATAATTTACGGTCGCTGCCCGGGGGTCGCCGGGGCGCATCTGGAGCCGGTGCTGGATGCCTCAGTATGCGGGACACCGGTGACGTGGAGTTGAGCAGGCGGGCTCTCGTCACTAAAGATACTACAGCCGGTCGTCGTGAGTTGAGCAGGCGGGGTCACGGCGTGAAGGCCACAGCCGAATTATCGGGCGATGAGACTTTGTTTTCATCTATTCGACTCGCCCCTCATATATGACAAGGCGAACACTTACCTTGTCTACAAGTAGCACGCTTGAAAGTGTTGTGCAAGAAGTCACTTCAGACGTATTTTGACGATAGAGCGTAATTTTTTGAAGACAAATATTAACTTACGGATTCTGCCATTTAAGATTTCAATGTGATGCTTGAAAGAAAGTGTTTTGTCAAGTACAATACCCAAATATTTTGTTTTGTCGGTGCTAGAAATAACTGGGCACTGACACGTGTTAGTTGCAGGGTTTGTGCAGTGATGTGCATACATTTTTGAGTTAGAATGAGATGAGTGCAAATGGCGCATGGAAAACTGAATAAAATTCGTCTTTTCAGTGTTTAAAGTTAGTAAATGCTGCTGAAGCCAATTATTTACAACATTAAAACCTTGTTGCGCAAGTTTAAAGACTTCATCAACTGAGTTAGCAGAAAATAAAAGAGCTGTGTCGTCGGCATACGAAATTATTTTCCCCCCTTGTAGATTCAGATTACATAGGTCGTTGATGTAAATTAAAAACAAGGTAGGGCCTAAGATACTTCCCTGGGGAACTCCAAAACAGCTAATTTTTTGGTCAGAACTAATGATATTGTCTATTTTGACGCACTGAGTACGTTCGTTCAAATAATTTGCAAAAAGTTTAAGCTCATTTCCTCTTATCCCTATGTTTTCTAGCTTGTGCAATAAAATGGGAATGGAAATTGTGTCAAATGCTTTTGCAAGGTCAAGGAATATTCCAATTGTTTGTTTGCCACTATCGAGTTCCTGTACTAAATAATCGGTTAGACTATGAACAGCATCCGCTGTTGATAACTTAGACCTAAAACCATACTGCACTTCCGATAGTAAATTGTACTTTTCCAAATAAGTAATAAGCCTTTTGTTTATAATTTTCTTTAATATTTTTGATATAGAAGGCAATAATGAAATAGGTCTATAGTTTGAAACTTGCTCTTTGTCACCGGATTTATAAATAGGAACTACGACGGCTTTTTTTAAACATTTAGGGAATATACCCTCACTCAGGCATTTTTTAAAAATATGGGTTAATGGGCGGACCAGTATATGTTTGAAATGTTTAAGTATATGATTAGATATATTGTCCCAACCAGTGGTACAGGTATCCTTCAAGCTCGTAATAATAGCTTCCACTTCAGTTTCATCCGTTTCACTTTAACAAAGCGCAGGCAATGGACGACTGAAATGAACAAGTTTATACTGCGCACTTACCTTATGTTGACATCCTTAGAAACAGACACAAAAGTTTACCTTGAACCTCTTCATCTTAAGTTTGTAGAAAAATTCCCTGAAATGATGCCAGTTAGCCGACAGAGAATTGGCGACCAACGTAGAGCAATAGTACGAAGGAACCTACTACCACAGTTAGAAATAGACCGGATATATGCTGAGGTGAAAGATGAACTTCAATCCCTGCAATCAAATATACACTCTCAAACTTCATTAATGCAATCATCTTCTACAGATCACCAAACAACACCAGATACACCAAACCTTTACTCTACTACAACAAACAACCAAACCCGAATGCGATGGACAACAGAACACAATGAAGCTATAATGAGAGCATATTATCGTATCACACATCTAGGTACAAACCAAACTACTTACAGGAAACCACTTCATGAAAGTTTTGTTAAAATGTTTCCCTCTTTGGCCCACATCAGTGAGCAAAGAGTTGCTGACCAACGAAGGTTAATTGTAAATAAGAAGTACATCGGTGATAGTAGATTAAAGATGATAGTACAGGAAGTTTCTCTTGAATTAGCAATTAACCAAATAGGTAACAACAATATAGCAGGCCAAACTAATGATGACATTGGTACCCAAATTATTAGTAGCATAGATTTGATAACAACAGAAGAATCTACATCACCAACAACTGAGCCAGTTACACGCCCTGACATTGACGACCTATTTCAACAAGCCTATGAATTCTACAAAGACACAGAACCGACAGACAGGACTTACATACCCAAACAAAAATCATCCCGAAAGTTATATCATAATAATTGAGTATATTAATAAAGTACTCATAAGTATAGTAAAAAAGTAAATAAAGACTCTAACTTTAAAACATTACAAACCGCTATATATTGTGCAGCATGGACCGCGGCAAAAGCTAACGGTGCAAAAATAGTATTAGGAACTAGAGAATTGTCAAATCGCTTAAACAATGTATACAAACCGAATTGGCAATGGAGATTAGAAAATAGAATAGAAGACTTACGAAAGAAAATAGCTAAAGTAACACAATATAGCCAAGGAAATAGAAGCAGAAAACTGTGTAGAGAAGTAAATAAAATAATCCAGCAATATCAAATTCATTCAACACATGAAGCACCAAACACACGTATATCACATACACTCGATACACTAAAACAAAAGCTTTCTGTCGTATCAAGACGTCTACTAAGATACAAAAAATGTACACTGCGAAAACAACAAAACACACAATTCAAACATAACGAAAAACAATTTTATCGTAACGTTAGACAATCAACTACTAACAATCAAGAAAACACTAATAATTCACACAACAACCCAAATACAGACAACCTACACCAATTTTGGGCAAGAATATGGGAACAACCTACACAACATAACGCAACTGCAGAGTGGATAGAAACCGAAACAAATGAAAATAATATAAAAACACAGTCTATGGACTTTGACTTTATTTCCCCTGATATGTTCCAAAAAATTCTAACACGCACCCATAATTGGAAAGCGCCTGGTTCTGACTACATCCACAGCTACTGGTATAAGAAATTGACCTACATACACCCCTATTTACTCAATTATATAAATGATTTTATTCAGGATCCTACAACATTGCCCAGTTATATTAGAATAGGTACTACTGTTATGATAGCAAAATATAATAACGACCGCCAGAACCCAGCTAAATATAGACCAATAACCTGTTTACAAACATTATATAAAATAATTACAGCCTGTATTTCTGAAATAATGTACAACCATCTCCAAAACAACAACATTTTGGCTGAACAGCAGAAAGGATGTCGAAAGTTGTCCCAGGGTTGCAAAGAGCAACTAATTATAGACTCTGTAATTTTACGACAAGCTCAGAAATCAAAATCAGACTTATTTACCATGTACATAGATTATCAAAAAGCTTACGATTCCGTGCCTCATTCGTGGTTAATAGAAGTTTTACACATATACAAAATACACCCAAAAATAGTCACATTCCTTAAAACAGTCATGTCTAACTGGTCAACAAGACTTAAGCTTACTACACCCAACAAAACAATAGAAAGCGAACCAATAAAAATCCAACGTGGAATCTTTCAAGGAGACGCCCTCAGCCCATTGTGGTTCTGTCTAGCTCTTAACCCACTTTCAAATCTTCTTAATTCCAGTGCTATAGGATACCCGTTAAAACAAGAAGAAACAAACAGACAGACTGATAATCATACTACGATACTAAACCATTTATTATACATGGACGATATAAAACTATATGCTGACAGTGAACTAGGACTTAACTATTTAGCCAAAATAGTAGAGAATTTTAGTAAAGATATTAAGATGGAATTTGGCTTAGATAAATGCAGAACCAATTCGAGCAGAGCTGGACAAAACTATCAACACCAATACACTTTAGAAACCGGACAGTATATAGAACCACTCGATGAACACAGCTCATACAAGTATTTAGGTTTTAATCAATCTCTACAAATAAATCATAAAGATACAAAATTGAAACTAATGCAACAATTTCGTCACCGTCTAAATGTAGTCCTGAAATCTCACCTTTATGCCGGAAATACAGTCAAAGCAATTAACACGTTTGCTATCATACCAGTACTAACCTACTCTTTTGGAATTATAAATTGGACCAAATCAGAACTCAAATCTCTACAACGAACTATTAACACCAGTATGACTAGTCATCGCAAACACCATCCTAGATCTTGCATCCAGAGACTCACTTTACCTCGAAAAGAAGGAGGGAGAGGACTAATTGACATAATAAACCTGCACAATAAACAAATCACTACTTTGCGATATTACTTTTACAGGAAACAAGATACATCTTCACTACATAAAGCAATAGTTTGCAATGATCACAAATTCACACCATCAAATTTACAGAGTACAACCCCACAAATAAATGAAAATCTGGTAGACAATAAAGTAAGAAGAAGAACGGAATGAGCTGGAAAGTCTTTGCACGGGAGACACTACCAAGATTTATGTCAACCGAATGTCGACAAAGAAGCGTCGAACGCATGGCTAAATCAAGGTCAGTTCTCCCCAGAGACTGAAGGCTTCATGTTAGCAATACAAGATCAAGTCATTGAAACAATAAATTATCAAAAGCACATCATGAAGCAGCCGGTATCAGACTCATGTAGGAAGTGTAATAGCGCATCTGAAACGATCCAACATATTACCGGAGCATGTAAATCAATAGCCCAGACTGATTACAAGCACAGGCATGACCAAGTCGCTAACATCATCCACCAAGATCTTGCCCATCAATTTAGCTTAATACAGTCCACTAAACCATATTATAAATACAGCCCCGAAACAGTTTTAGAAAATGCTACAACTAAGTTATACTTTGACCGAGCCATCCTGACTGACCGCACAGTTCATTATAATAGACCGGACATAAGACTGATAAATAAAACAGATAAAACCGCTTTCCTGATAGACATTGCAATTCCAAACACCCATAATCTCCAAAACACAATAGCCGAAAAACTGTCTAAATACACAGAGCTCAAAGACGAAATAATAAGACTTTGGCACCTCCATAAAGTCACAATAGTCCCAATTGTTCTTTCCACGACAGGAGTAATACCAAAACAGTTTCATACTTCACTACAAACCATTAAACTATCACCTCACACCTACATGCTCTTACAGAAAGCAGCCATACTAAATACCTGCCGTCTCGTCAGAAAATTTTTACAAACTGATTCCACCACACTTAGAGCCACACATCCTTCATCTATCACAAAAAACCAGCATCCATCTCTTCCACAGCATATATCAAGCTCTCCTCATATAGATAATAACTCTGTACTTGAACCACAAGACTTAGCCGACTGTAATTATTAATACTTTGATTTTCACTTGGCTCGTGAACATCAACAAAACCGGTTCTAGAAAACCGAGAAAATAAAATATAAACATAATAATAATAATTATAAACCCTACCTTACGTCCGTGCCGAACATCTGGCCACGTGGGGGGCGGACACGCGTATTATCGAAACTTACGCGGCCAACAAGGCAAAGGTCAATCCAAGCCAAGGTGGAACAGCATATGCCGAGGGCTGCGTGGCTATGGGAGAGCATAGTCGTTTATATGCGAACTCTGGATACCGGGGGACCTCCAGTTTCAATTACCCTTGCCACGGTATGCGGGGCTCTACCGTGGTGGACTCCAAGTCCTTTGCTAATCGTGGGAACCAAATCAGAGTTAAAATGAATAAAAATAAAAGAAAAACGTCTACCCAGTCTCCAACTGTTGTAGAAAACCACACAACCCCAAACTCTCCAATTATTCATCCACAAAACTTTGTCAATGCATCACAACCAACACCAGTCCGAAGAAGTAGTAGGAGGACTTGCAATAGATATAGAAGTACATCACCAACACAATCCACATCTGATGTAACTGAACCATACAACCCTAATACTATATCTTATACACCTTCATTAGCCTCTGTGGATGAAGATCCTTGTGATCTGATAGGCCCCAACCCCACCTTAGATGTTGCGCGGGGGGTTAATCCCTTGTTACCCGCGTCCACTAAGACTGGGAAAGCTAGAGTATGCATGAGTTGGACACCTGATATTAATAGATTCATCATGCGTACCTACTATCTATCAACTAACTTAGAGACAGACAAAACTTGTTGGAGAAAATATCTGCATGAAAAATTCATACAGCAATACCCGGGAATAAATGTATCTGAACAAAGAGTAGCGGACCAAAAAAGAGTAATTATAAAAAATAGATTTTTCTCAGAAGAAGAACTAAGACAAATTAAAGAAGAAGTTAGAATACAATTAGATAACGATAGGAGTATTAGTTTAGACACTGAAAACAATACACTACAGCGATCAGTAACACCTAATCTTTTAGATCACAGTATTTCATTATTTTTACAAACTTACAGTTCTCAAACCCAGCAAGATCCTATGAATACACACAATACTTTTACTCAAACAGCACCTCCATCTACTCAGACACAAACGATCAGCTTACTACTTGAAAACGAAATTGAAACTTTTGAAGTACCCCTAAATGATTCCATAACAGATACACTAAGTGAAAAATTGAGTAGAGTTATTTTGCAATATTCCGGTATGGATCCTGAACTGCGGCCAAAACTCCCAAAACAAAGGTATAGTAAGAATCTTACAAAACTGGTCAACTTATTTAATGATAAAATACTTAACCGATTTATGTCACCTGATTCCCAACTAACCGACATTCACACACTTGTTTATTGTGCCGCATATGTTATTTCAGAAGAACTTGAGCATAAAATTTTACAGGGGACAAAAAAAATTATTAAAAAAGCAGAAGATGTACAAAACCACAACAGATCAAATAGAGTAGTGAGAACAGTTAGTAGTGAAGTAATATTTAAATCATATAATTTACACACAAGACACGAAAGACTCAATGATAAACCAGAAGAATTCCTTGACACCGTTAAACAAAAATTAGCTCTAAAAGCACACAGACTCTCTAGATATAAAAAAGCACACCAAAGAAAAGAAGACACTTTTTGCAACGAAAAAATATTTTACAGAAACCTTAACTCTAGTAATAGCGAAAGACAGGAAAATATAGAGTACCAACAGCTGACGATTTAAAAAATTTTTGGTCTGAACTAAACTAAACATAAAACTGACGCGCACTGGATTGCTAAGGAAGAAGCAAAATGGGCAGACATAGAAGAAATGAGATTTAAAGAGGTCACAGAAGCTGAAATATCAAGTATTACATCGAAACTGCACAACTGGAAAGCTCCCGGAGTGGATAAAATACATAACTTTTGGTTTAAGAAATTTCACTCCCTCCATAAAATAATCGCAAAAAAATTTACAGACATCTACTAGGTAAACAATCAATACCAAAATTTATCGCAATAGGTGTCACTTATATGTTGCCGAAAGGTCAATACACACAACAACCATCGCAATACCGCCCAGTAACTTGTTTGCCAACCATATACAAAATTCTCACGGCTACTATAACATCAAAAATAACTACACACATAGAACAAAATAAAATAATGTCAGAGGAGCAAAAATGTTGCAGGCGCGGACATATGGGATGTAAGGAGCAACTAATTATTGATTCCACAATACACAGACACGCATCACAGAAAAAAAGAAACATTCACTGCAGTTACATAGATTACAAAAAAGCCTATGACAGTATCCCGCATTCATGGCTGAAGCATGTTCTAAAAATATATAAAATTAACCCAAATATAATAAATTTTCTAAATAATATTATGCCCTTATGGAAAACAACATTAAAACTAAATTGTAAAGACAAGACAATAGCTACTGAGCCGATTGCTATAAAAAAAGCATTTATCAAGGAGACTCACTAAGCCCCTTATGGTTTTGTCTCGCTCTTAATCCGCTATCAAATTTACTAAATGATCAGAATGCCGGATACTTACACAAACCTTAATTTCTCACCTAATTTACATGGACGACCTAAAAATTTATGGAAGAACAGATAAAGAGATGCAAAAATTAGTAAAAACTACAGCAGAATTTAGTCAAGATATTCGAATGGAGTTTGGACTTGAAAAATGCAAAACCCTTCATATTATTAAAGGAAAAATACAAGCTGGAGACTACACTGTAAACGACAATGAAATCATATCTGCCTTGGAGCCTAACGAGTTATACAAATATTTAGGATATCATCAACAAAAAGGGTTAGACCATATTGATATTAAACAAAGGTTAACTAAAGAATTTAAACGTAGAACTACTAACATTTGTTATACTCAACTCACAGGCAAAAAACTAATAAAAGCTGTTAACACATATGCTGTACCGATTCTAACCTACTCTTTTGGTATAATTAAATGGACCAAGACCAGTATGATTAAGATTGAGCGAAATGTTAGGTCGATTTTCACAAAACATAATTACTTGCATCCAAAATCCGCTATAGAGAGGTTTACTATTTCAAGACCGAATGGTGGTAGAGGGATGATTAACTTACAGTCGCTATGGCAAAAACAAATTAACGACTTAAAACAATTCTTTTACAGGAAAGCCCAAAATAGTAGTATACATAAAGCAATAGCCCAAAACGACAACAATTGCACACCACTCAATTTAGCAGATCCATTTAACCCACCAAATTATAACTATAATGAACAAGAAAAAAATAGAATAGAAGACTGGAAAAAGAAAGTCCTACACGGCCGACACCCGCACGATTTGGAACAACCTCATATTGATGCCGAAGCTTCAAACAAGTGGCTGAAAATAGGATCTCTTTTCCCAGAAACCGAAGGTTTTATGATCGCAATCCAGGATCAGGTTATCAACACACGAAACTACAGAAAACACATAATAAAAGATCCATCCATCACCAATGATAAATGCTATACACAATCCGAAACTATACAACACATAACTGGTGCTTGTTCCACACTCACACAAACAGATTATACTTACAGACACAATCAGATAGCTAATATAATACACCAGGCACACAAATACTCACTCATACAAGATTTTAACACTCCATACTATAAATACACACCTACAACCATTTTAGAAAACCAACCCCATAAAATCTATTACGACCGAGCTATACTAACCGACCGGACAATACACTACAATAGGCCGGATATCACTGTACAGGACAAACACAACAAAATAACATACCTAATAGACATTGCCGTTCCCAATAGTCATAATATTACTAAAACTATCACAGAGAAAATAAGTAAATATACAGAGCTGCAGGACGAAATTCAGAGAATATGGAAACAAAATAAAGTTTACATTGTGCCAGTTGTGTTATCGACCACAGAAATAATACCTAAACACCTTCACCATAGCTTAAAACTAACCCAAATATTTACATAAATCTTCAGAAAGCCGCCATCCTCAACACTTGCTAAGAAAGTTCATGCAGATAGAAGAGACCAATCTTCCACCCCAAACTGATTCTTCAAGCAACCAAGCTTTACCTTAAAATAATATTTTAATATTTACTTGGTCCCAACCCGTAAATATTAAAAAAAAATATACCAGCAAAAAGCTGAGAAAAAAGAAATATACGAAAATAATAATAATAAATCGTTATTTTCAGGTATACACCCATATTCATACAATTTCAAAGTCAAAATTTAAATATTTATTTACAAAATTGTAATGACTGAACCAATCTTGTTTTTTAAGATCCGTCCACTAATGATGGAAAGCACAGCGTTAGGAGCTGCCATAGCTGCTGGCCGGGCGCTTCGTGTTTGGCCCGCGTCAACTCCGAACCCTCCGGCGGATACATTCCTACCAGCCATATCAAGTGAAGGTATTAAGCGTATTTTTTTTTAAAGAATGATACTCTTTAGTCCCCTAGTGGTCACTCACCTATAATGCTTTTTTTTTTTATCAGTAAGAGAGATTCGGCGCGAGCGATGGGAATCTGCGCTTGAACGTTGTTTGGGCTGGACCAACGATTCAGACGAAAAAGTGGAACAGCAATTAGGTAATCTTATGATCATTTCGGCATTTCCTACCCAAAAGGTGTGAACCGAACCACTTATGACTAAATTGCGGCGGCAGCCAGGTCCGCATTCATTATCTTTAAGGAATTTCAATGTTTATAAAGTACAATGCGACACAAATAAGTTGAACAAAAATGGCTGACTTCAAATCATTTCACAAATTCCCGGCACGTAGGGTGAACCAAAATGGCGGTTATCGGCGCAGGTACAAATAATGCGCCGACGACCGTCATTTCGGTTCAATTTACGTGTCGAGATTTGTACAAAAATGCTTTGAAGTCCGCTATTTTAATTCAACTTATTTGTGTCGCATTGTACGAGTTGACTGCAAATATTGCAGTCAAGTACGGATACTTGAATTTTATTTTATTGTTTTCAGATGAACCTGACCAAGCAATGGCCGCTTTACCTTCAGGATTGTTTTTCTTAGGAACTGCATTGTTAGTGATCATAGCAGATAAACTACAAGCTATATAGTAATCTTAGTCAGTTGAGCGGGCTCAATGATTTAGTCATTAGGAAATACATACCTCCCAGTTGTAAAAGTATTAATTTATTACCTATAGTAGAAGAATAGGTTGTTGTCCGTTATTAAAATATGAGAAACAATAACTTGCTTTTATTTTTTTAATTTACCTAATGTTATCCTATCAAAAGTTTACATGACTTCTTTGTACTAGAGACAAACCAATATTCTATACCTATAATAAAATCGTAACCGATCGCCGTCTGTACATGGAAGATAAATGAGAAAAAATATTATTGGGGGCTTTCGTTAACGCAAAAGAACACAAAATTATGATTTTTAGAATTTTTGTCTGTTTGTGCGTTTGTGCACGTTAATCTCAGAAACGGCTGCACCGATTCGGTTGCGGTTTTCACTAATGTGAGCATAATAAATACTAGACACAGTTATACGTAATAAATATTTATTTTGCTAGGTAAACCGTTAAGCATAAGGCGGCCCTTCCCGGCCGCTCTGTTTTCAACGCGAGCATAGTTTGAAAAGCTTAGTGTTTCATCCAGGGCAGTGCTAGAAAAAGAGGCAAACCATAAAGAGAGGGATAGCGCCTAAGGCCATGGTTTGCATTCTATTAAATTAAATTAGTATTATTATTAACTATCCATTGAACGAATATTAACTATTCGTAGGGTGCGGAAATTTCATAAAACTTTTCCAGGAGATACGTGTTTATCTGTAAGCCTTACAAATATGTGAAATAAATGATTTGTATTCAAAATTTTCATTACATTTGCGAGTATTGTATCGAAATATTTTCTTTACTTTTACAATTTACGAGTACCTTATGAACGGTCGAAGTTCAGCTAAAATTTGTGCAAAAAAGCAGAATTTTGGAGGCTTATACTGACTATGTTTTTCTAAATTTCAATTTTTTTTTCTATAGAAACCTAGAAATAGCTTACAAGATACCTGTGAGTACAAAGGTTTTTAAGAAAGATCAGATACAACGCCATAATCACGTACGAGCGTTTGTATGAAAAGTAAGACGGGAAGGCCGCTCTTAATTGATCACTAGAACTTTATGAAATATCTACAATTACTTTAATAAGTTATAATATATGGATTGCCACAACCTTACGTAGCAAGCTTTGAATCCAGAAGACCGTTGACCGCGCATGGGCAATATCGTACCGCTATTCTTCTGATAGGGCTGCCCGCTGCATTACGATGCTGCCAGCCGGTACACGGTGTTGCAAGTGTCAGCGCCTTTCTGGCGCTAACACTCGGCCATCAGACAAACGCCCTCGCCCTCGACCTGCGTCTGAGTCTGATGCTTGAACTGAGAACATGCAAAGTAAAGATATTAATTCAAATCTTATTTAGAGATTACTATGTGTCCAACTTGTTGACAATTGATTATTCAATAACTTATTGCAGAGTTTTCAATATATTGGAGAAGTATATTTAATAGTTAAACAAACTTACCTTAAGCGAAGTTTGACCATAATTTTATAAGATCTTGTGTCCGAAGTTATTTGTATACCACGTAGTCTCACTGTTCATTGCATTCGGCAGATAACACAGTCTTCAGAGATCTCCAATTTAAAAAACAACCTGTCACTGTCATCTGTCAAACCGGCCGCATTTTTCATTATTTTAGAGACAAATTTTGCAAATTTCGCTTTGGGGCAAGTATAATCTTATACATATTAGGGTGTGGCGGGTTACAAATAACTTCGGATACAAGATCTTATAAAATTATGGTCAAACTTCGCTTAAGGTAAGTTTGTTTAACCATTAATTTTACTACGATCTGTTACAAAGGGGCGAAGTTAGCACTTTTAAAAAAAAAACTATTTTTTGTAGGAGATTGAATTATATTCAAATTTAGTTTACACTGATTTAACAAACGGGATTTAGCAAAATTTGGATTGAGTTGGAGCAACTTCTCTGTAAGAAGGCTGGTAGGGGATTGACTGGAGTACTACCCCTCTCAAAGAGGCTCTTCAACATAAGTACTGCCACAGCGCTGAGTCAGCGGTGTGGACAGGGCTAGTCTACTAAAAGGTGCATATAACAACCCCCCCGTTAAAAGGAAACTTAGGGGTTGGTTAAGTTTCCGTAATTTATTCTACGCGCAACCGAGGTGCGACATGTTTTAATTCTATTTCGGAATTTGAGTCCTTTTCTGAAACTACTGATTTTTTAAATTTAAATCTTTCAGAGAATTTACTCTTACAAATAAATGCGATTATTAAACCAATTACTAAAAATAATGAAATAACACTTAGTATAGGAAAACTAATATGGTTTTGAAAATAAGGAGATTCTAAGTTATTTAAATGTTTAACAATATCATCTGATACAGATTTTAAATTCTTCAAATCATATAAAGTTTTAATTTTAGGTAAGGTTTTACTGACATCAAATGTATAAAAATGTTCTGAATTACAACAACTATCATTGATTATATTAAAGTCTGAATATATATGTGGTATATACAATTTCGGATACAATTTTGAAACCAATTTTAAATTTTTATGAAAAGCTACACATTCTGATGGCATATTAAGTATACCTGTACCGGATATACTCATCTCTAATATTTGCTTCTCACATTGTATGGACAATTTAGTTGTACTTGATTGGACAAATATCCACCTGTTATTATTTAACTTGTGCCAAATGTCCACGTCACCAGAAATAAACTTAGTAGGACAAATTTTGGGGAGAGAAGGTAAGGTTTTTGTAATAATTTATATTTCACATGAGGGATTATTAAGGACCGCATAAATATCAAGGATCTCACAAAGGTAAGTTTCGGTAAGTATCTGTTTACAATTATTTAGGGTTTTTAGATATGTGTAAGAAGATTTATCTTTACTCAGAAGAAGAAACTGTTCGGAAGGAAGAATCATGGCAAAGGAATAAAGTTCATGTTCTTGTAAAGTTCATGTTCAATGTGGGGAGTTGGCAGTGGTATATTTTTATATATATTATATTCTAGTAAATTTACCAAGGGTAATTTTATAATAAACATTAGCTTATTATCTAAATAAAAGCATGTTAAATCAGCTATATTGATTAACGTATGGATATTACTTATATCTAGACTTACAAGGAAATCCCTATATGTAGAATTTATTTTTGAGTTACTCAAAATGTCATTATACATCTGTTTTTGTGTTAGTATAGAAGGGTGCAGAGTATTACTTTTTACAAAAAGAATTGAATTTAACAGGTCTTCTACTTTGAAAGAAATTGTAAGTAAATTTGATTGCAAAACATTAAGTGTTACTTAGCCTAACTTTAAAGCTAACAATATTGATAACACCAGTTATGTTAAGAGATAACTGATCAATGACGTCACTTAATTTTGCCTGATTAATATTTATTTCTTGTAATGACTCATTTATATTAGACTAGCTGATGCCCGCGACTTCGTTCGCGTGGACTTTATGACTCCGGCGTATTAATATAAATAAAAACTAATGAGAGAAAGAGAGAGAGATAAGAAAGTACTTGTAACAGTGTTAGGAGTTAAAAGTCAATATTATTTTAATTCTTTCCTTCGGGAGCCAATATGAAAAGTGCTGAAGTGTTACTAACCCTGGAAAAAGCCACATTAAGTTGGCCATGCGAAAAACCAGTCCTTAGATCGACATAAGCAGCTTTAAGCTTCTAAAACTGTGACTTATTTTCATAGCAAAGCAAGTAAACACATGGAACTGTGTATTTTCAAAAGGAAAATTGTTGGGGATGAGTAGCATACTCGGAATAAATACAGTTTCACTGGCACCACTCATAGTAAACTTTAAGTGTCTCAGCAGACTATGCCGAAGTTTAGCGGGTAAAGTTCAGTGTCTAAAGTTCGGTGGGGATGACACACTAAATAAGCTGAAGTTCGGCGGTGGGGATGACACACAAAATAAGGCGGCGGACGCGGCGGCGGCGGCGGCGGCGGCGGCGGCGGCGGCGGCGGCGGCGGCGGCGGCGGCGGCGGACGCGTCGGCTGCGGCGGCGGCGGCGGCGGTGGCAGCGGTGGTGGCGGCGAAAGCGGCGGCGGCGGCGGCGGCGTCGGCGGTGGCGGCAGCGGCTGCGGCGGCGGCGGCGGGAGCGGCGGCGGTGGCGGCGGCGGGAGCGGCGGCGGCGGCGGCGGGAGCAGCGGCGGCGGCGGGAGCGGCGGCGGCGGCGGCGGGAGCGGCGGCGGCGGGAGCAGCGGCGGCGGCGGAGGCGATGGCGGCGGCGGCGTCGGCGGCGGCGGCGTCGGCGGCGGCGGCGGCGGAGGCATTGGCGGCGGCGGCGGAGGCATTGGCGGCGGCGGCGGCATCGGCGGCGGCGGTGGCAGCGGCGGTGGTGGCGGCGGCGGTGGTGGCGGCGGCGGAAGTGGCGGCGGCGGCGTTGGCGGAAGCGGCGGCGGCAGCGGCGGCGGAGGCGGCGGCGGCGGTGGACGCGTCGGCTGCGGCGGTGGCGGCGGAGGCATCGGTGGCGGCGGCGGCGGCGGTGGCAGCGGTGGTGGCGGCGGCGACAAAAGCGGCGGCGGCGGCGTCGGCGGTGGCGGCAGCGGCGGCGGCGGCGGCGGCGGGAGCGGCGGCGGTGGCGGCGGCGGTGGCGGCGGCGAGAGCAGCGGCGGCGGCGGAGGCGTCGGCGGCGGCGGCGGCGGCGTCGGCGGAAGGGGCGGCGGCGGCGGCGGCGGAGGCATTGGCGGCGGCGGCGGCGGCGGTGGCGACGGCGGCGGCAGCGGCGGCGGCGGCGGCAGTGGCGGCGGCGGCGGGAGCGGCGGCGGCGTCGGCGGAGGCATCGGCGGCGGCGTTGGCAGCGGCGGCGGTGGCGGCGGCGGAAGCGGCGGCGGCGGTGTCGGCGAAAGCGGCGGCGGCAGTGACGGCGGCAGCGGTGGCGGCGGCGGCAGCGGCGGCAGCGGTGGCGGCGGCGGCAGCGGCGGCGGCGGCATTAAGACTTATTTTGTGAGCCGAGAGTCCATTTGCTGCAAGTGAATTAAGAAACTAAACTGGAATATTGGTGGCGTCGTCAACAACACTATCCAAGAAATTAACAATAATTTGCGTCATAAGTTCTTTATTAATTGATTTTTAATTGTTTGGTGTCAATATGGCGCGTTCACATAACCAAGAATTTTTCTGGTGTGTTATGCTCTGAAGGTCCGCAAATACTGAACTTATAAGTTCTTCTTCGGACAACTTTTTTTTGGAAAAATTTTCAATGTACAGACACATTTTTTTTTACCTTTTTATTATAGTATAGATTTAGTATGTTTTTGTTCAGCGGCAACAAAAAAACATCATATATAAAAATTTCAACTGTCTAGCTATAATGGTTCATGAGATACAGCCTGGTGACAGACAGACAAACAGTCGGACGGTCTATGTAATAGGGTCCCGTTTCTACCCATTTGGGTAAGGAACCCTGAAAATCGAATAAAATAAGTATTTATCGGGGGCTCCCATACTACAAACGTGATTTTTCATAGATTATGGTACGGAACCCTTCGCGCGCGTCCGACTCGCGCTTGGCCAGTTGTATTATAACTCAACAAAAAGTTCTCATCAGACTTAACAACTTTTGCTAAGGCGGCATTTTAATATTTCTTATAGTTTAGCTGGACCATTAGGTATAGTTCTGCATCATGTGTTCCATTTTCCAAAATCAATTATAGCCTATATGTTGCCCAGGCTTCACAGCTATATAACAAAAAAAGTTTCATTCGAATCCGTCCAGTATTTCCGGAGATTAGCGTGTACAAACAGACAAACAGACAGACATTTTTTTTTATTTTCTTACTCTATTACTATATCTCCATCGCCCCAAATATTTTTTTTTTTAATTTTCAATGTACAGACACATTTTTTTTACTCTTTTATTATAGTATAGATATGGCAGATTGAGAAACCATAATGCTTTTTGAAATAGAGTTAGCCAATTTTTTATCATTTTTATAGAGAGCTTGGATTGCATCATCATATGTTTTAGCATCATCTTCATTAAGTGTACCAAAAATATGCTTAAATACGACTCCTACACCAGCAAACCACGCAGATCTTTTAGTTATACTATTTGAAATTATATGAGAGACTGATTTAAAGTCACGCAAAATATCTTTATAAAGTGATTCCAAGGGTTGTAACATATTTTCGCATTGTGAATATGCAATTTTATCAGTTTCTCGACACTGAAACCGGATATTATTAAATATTTCATGAATATTTTCAAGGTGGTGTTGAAATGGAAGGACTTCAATGGGAACTACGATGTGAAGCTGATCGTTTATGATCCTTAATGTGCCGATAGGGTCGAAGAATATACCAGGGCTTTTATCGATATATTGTATATATTCATTATTTGGATCTCTTGTCGAGGCCGCATTACAATATACTGCAGCGACAGCTATTCTGTAAATAAACCGTAAATAATTAAAATACGAACTTTATTAAGAATAATATTAAACTTAATATTTGGATTGTTTTAAAATTAAAATATTTTAAATTTTATATGATACTTTATTCGTTCCCGTGGGCAGGTTTGACTTCGTCATAATGATGTTTGATATGACGCCGGTTTATTAAAAAAGAAAGACTATTATTTCCATGGATTTTCACGACCTTATAAGGGCCTTTCCATATTGGAGAAAGAGCTTTACTTAGCCTCACATGATTTTTTAAATAGACATATTCTCCTACCTTATATTGTACAGAGCGTGAATGTCTATCATAATAGGACTTTGACCTTTCTTTTGAAGCGTTAATATTTTGTAAGGCCTTCTCACGGGACACTTTTAAACGATGTTGAAGCATTTTAGTGTATTCGGGGTAAGTTATATCAGGTCTGGAGTCAAAAACTGAGTCTGGGAGATAGGGTTTGTGACCAAAGAGGAGTTCGTATGGAGTAAATTGAGTTGTAGTATGGACACTACTGTTATAGGTTAGCATAGCAGTATAAACAAACTTATGCCAATCAGTTTTGTTATCATTCACATAAGATTTGAGATACTCCTTTAGAGTAGAGTGGCTCCTTTCCAAGGCTCCCTGAGTTTGAGGGTGATATGGTGAGCTCCAGATCTGTTAAAGCCAAGTACGTTTAAAAAGTTCCGCAGTAAAATTAATCCCTTGATCCGTTAGTATTGATTTGGGTATTCCGAACAAGGATATAAAGTGGACTAAGCATTCACAAGTTTCCTCTGCAGTGCAGTTGGAGACGGGATATGCAATAGAGAATTTAGTCAGGTCATCTTGCAGTGTAATAATGAATCTAAGTTTCCAAAGTGGGTAAGTTTCTTTCCTGCTTCTGGAAGGGGACCTACTACATCAAGGCCAATTCTCTCAAAAGGTCTAGTAGAAGAAGTAGTGATTTGCATAGGTGCCCTGTTTGTTTTTCTTAAGGCTTTATTGGATTGACAAAATTTACAGTTTTTGATATATTCTTTAATATCCACTCGCATGCTTTTTCAGTAGTAGCGTTCATTAATTCTGTTATACATTCTATTTGAGCCTACATTTCCTGCAATTGGGATATCATGATTTTCTTTTAGTATTTTAGCAATTTTCGTCGAAACAGGATAAATAATAGTATTATGATGAATATTTACAGTGATATTAGTGTTATTAAAAAGATACATGAGCATGCCGTAGATTTTTACAAAGGACCGTTGTTCAAACGGATTTTTGAAATCTGAAATAGCTATTTCACCTATTTCTCCAGCTAGTAATATATCGTCACTATTTCAGGATAGGTACTGTCATCGAAACAGTAGACTTTAGTGTAGAGAAGATAATACATTTTATCTTTTATGGTAACTTTTTTGAAGGAATGAAGCTGACGCTCTTCTTCTAAAATATCATTAGGATAATCAAAATCAGAGAGAATATCTTGAAGGTAAGGGTTTGAGTCATCAAAATCGATCGAAACAGGGAGTGTTATGGTTTTCGCGTTAGATTTCAGAAGTCTTTCGTTGTGTTCTTTAATGTAGGTATTGAATGTCTCATCTTTGTTAGAGAATGATTTAAGGAAATTGTTATAGTCTTCATTTGAATTAGGAGACATTACTCTTGACTCAGTATCAGGACTAGTAGCAGGATCACCTAGCAAAGAAGGAAGATTAGAAGGGCTTAAATTACCATCAGGACTTGTCGGGCTGAGATCAAATGCGCCTAAGTCTTCTAGATCTTTTAGAATTTCTTGAGGAATATCAGAGTTTCTTGAAGCTTCAGGGCTTGGTATCGAAATAGGATGAATTACAACAACTATCATTGATTATATTAAAGTCTGAATATATATGTGGTATATACAATTTCGGATACAATTTTGAAACCAATTTTAAATTTTTATGAAAAGCTACACATTCTGATGGCATATTAAGTATACCTGTACCGGATATACTCATCTCTAATATTTGCTTCTCACATTGTATGGACAATTTAGTTGTACTTGATTGGACAAATATCCACCTGTTATTATTTAACTTGTGCCAAATGTCCACGTCACCAGAAATAAACTTAGTAGGACAAATTTTGGGGAGAGAAGGTAAGGTTTTTGTAATAATTTATATTTCACATGAGGGATTATTAAGGACCGCATAAATATCAAGGATCTCACAAAGGTAAGTTTCGGTAAGTATCTGTTTACAAGTTTTTAGATATGAGTAAGAAGATTTATCTTTACTCAGAAGAAGAAACTGTTCGGAAGGAAGAATCATGGCAAAGGAATAAAGTTCATGTTCAGTAACGTGGGGAGTTGGCAGTGGTATATTTTTATATATATTATATTCTAGTAAATTTACCAAGGGTAATTTTATAATAAACATTAGCTTATTATCTAAATAAAAGCATGTTGAATCAGCTATATTGATTAACGTATGGATATTACTTATCTAGACTTACAGGGAAATCCCTATATGTAGGAATTATTTTTGAATTACTCAAAATGTCATTATACATCTGTTTTTGTGTTAGTATAGAAGGGTGCAGAGTATTACTTACCAAAGAAGCAAAGAAGGAATGTACGGCACCGTTAGTGCAAGTACAAAAGGGGAAGAGTTAGGTACCGACGAAATAACCAAACTCCACGAGTGCTGTTTGTACATTGAATTTATTGTTAAAATTAGGTAAATGCATCGCAGTGCAAACAGATTGCAACTATGCACAATACACAGGCGTTTTGAGTGTAACATTATTGCGAAAGTGCATGTACTTTGTACATCCTGCCCACTCAAACAAACAAGAGATTTGTACAAAAGAAAAATGGGCAGGTGCTCATACGAACCAAATCTCAAATACAAGTTAGCTAATATTTAAGTACTTTTATATATTAATTGACTGTTACTAAAATAATGAAGGTAAGGTAAATTTATATATAATAGGTCCTGTTTGCGTTGATTTTGCTTCACTACACTTCAATTATCTTTATCACTATTTCACTATTCACTATCACTCACGGTTGGTATGTTTAGTCGCACAGACCGTAGAATAGCCGTCGGCGATGTAATAGTTGCCTTATCCACGCTTAACGTAGGGGTATGCATCTCCCTGTGAACCGCTCGTGAAGCCTCCCCCTGCTGTTCGTGCGGGGCTGCGGCCGCCTGGAACACCACCGGAGCAGCTGCTGCTGCCACGCACCACCCGCGCCTAATTCTGTACCAACGCATCGTGAGGTACGTACATGCCAACAGACCTAGTATCGCTATTATACTATACATCACCGAGTATTGGTGAATATCGTACACGCTTAGTGAGCCGTCAGACTGCGACTTCATATCCTCGATGCGTCTCTGTAAATCACGCCAGGTGTCTTCGTGGTTTTCTGAGATGAAAGTCTCTGGTAAAGTTGAATTAACTATGTCGTTTAGAACCGAGGTAGTAGGATCAACTGTTAACATGTTTCCAACCTCTACCTGGCTGAAGAAATTCCTGTGTCCGTAAAGTGAAAAGGATTCTCCTTTAATTACACAACCTTGACCTATATCAATCAGCCCATTGCCGGTCATGCTAATCAGCTGTACGCTATCGGAACAAAAAATGCGTAGCGAGCATTTCTCACAACAGGTGAATAGCCACCGGTTATCAATGTTATGCAATTTGATCCACCGCTCCTCGCACCGCGTTTGTTTCGCACTGCATATTGTTCTATTATTTATCCGTATGTCGCATATATGTTGTGTTATTCTAACACTGTAGATTTCTTTATCATGGGAGCACAATATTTTTTGTGAAGATACTTGAATACAAGATTCCATATCCTTTTCTGTAAGAAGTAGAAGTAAATCCTTTTGCAAGTTGAATGCTAGATACGGAGTCAGGGTTTCCATTACAAAGTTATTCACAGGTAAACTGAAAACCTGGTCGACCTCATACTGTTCTTTTCTAACTAGTGGTATTCTTACTTCTATGATTAGAAACCTAGTTCCTACCTTAGCATTAATTTTAAGCAATTTATACAAAGTTTGGATATCATTCTTATCTACAGGTAAAGATAGGTCATTAGGAATGTGACCTGATATCATATTAATCTGCTCTTCAAGTTGTTTAGGGGGTAAAATGTGTGGGTCCATATGACCTTGCCAAATATCGGTTACAGTATCAATCAAATCCTTTTGAATACCTTTGATGTTAGATATAATTATTTGAGCCGATAATAAAGAAGATAAAATATTCAATTCATTTTGATTGTGTAACTGAATACTATTTAATGTTAATGACATATTTTTAATATGCTCATGTATAATACCAAACTGTTTGTTCATAATATCTTCATTTCTTCGTAAAATATTAGACTGCGCCTCTATAACACTAGTCTGGTTTTTAAGCAAGAGTCGCAAATGGTTTTCGTTTAATTCTATCTTTTCAACATCTTTTTCGTACCGTTTTAAAAAACTATCATCTAGTACACCAAATAAGCTGTTTGCTAAGTAACCAACTCCGTTTATCAGACCTCTTTTTACCCTACTATTTTGATTGTGAATCATAAGAATGTCATTATAATAGTTTATTTCGGATAATTCATGTTCTAGTTGGAATTGAATACCTTGATATTGTGGCGGTAACTTTAGATCGCATATATTTTTATTTAAATGGTTGACATATTTACTAATGCTATGTAAACCTATCCAATAAGTGGACATGTTATAAAATACGACTAACTTCCATTCGTCGCGAATGAGGCTCATGTCTTTTATTTTATGAAAGTAAACGCTTTGATTGTTATCAAAATAAGAAATGTTATAAAATCCATGTATAGAAGGTATAGTAAAGAGAAATAGTGTAAAAAATGTTAATATAAAATTACAAAGACGATTTCGTGGGCCAGTGCGCGCCCGTTGCTGGGGTTTTTGTGATGCAGCGGTGACGTCACAAGCCTTGGTTTGCACGTCAGGGGATGACGTCTCTAAGTTTGTTTCCTCTTTCACCGGAAGTGGGATGAGTTTAATAATCGGCCTTTTTATAACGCCATTTTTAGTTTTAACCGACACGACTCTAACTAGGCCGTCCTTGCCGGCATGAGTTTCCACGATCCTTCCCAGAGCCCACTTACCAGGAGGCAGATTATCTTCTTTAATGACGATGATATCGTCTATCTCTAGATTTTTTGTTGGTTTCCGCCACTTTGCTCGTGACTGCAACTCCTGTAAGTATTCGGCAGACCACCTTCTCCAGAACTGTTTGTTCATGGATTGTACCATCTTCCATCTAATGGTCAAATTAATGTGCTCGGGGTCTGTCTGAGGTCGAGAGAGTAAAGATCCACCCACCAGAAAGTGTCCAGGGGTCAGATACTCATCCTCTAGGTTTTCCGTTAAACCAATTAGTGGGCGAGAGTTAAGGCAAGCCTCTATCTGATGAAGGACGGTGATAAACTCCTCATAAGTGAGTTTTTGTTCACCGATCACTCGTTTAAGATGGTATTTCATGCGCTTAACGGCTCCTTCCCATAAGCCACCAGCTTCTGGATTTCCAGGTGCATTATATATCCACTCGACATTGTAGATGTTAATATCACGAAAGAAGTCATTATTTATTGTTTTTATGATCTCCTCGTACTCCTTTTTAAGCAGCCTGTTAGCGCCAACAAAGTTGGTTCCGTTGTCGCTATAAACACGGCGAGGACACCCTCGTCGAGCACAGAACCTTCGGAACGCAGCTAAGAACCCCGGAGTACTGAGGTCGGACACCAACTCTAAGTGAACTGCCTTGGTGGAGAGGCAGACGAAAACTGCTACGTAACTCTTGGAGGTTTTAATCCCACGTCCTTTATTTATTTTAGTGTCAAAATGGCCTGTAAAATCCACTCCAGTGTACATAAATGGGCGCGATGGGGTAACCCTTGGTTTTGGAAGATCAGCCATCAATTGTTGTGACTTCTGTTCGCTAAAACGTCGGCATTTAACGCATTTTCGTAACTCCCGTTTAACCGTTCGTAGCCCACTAATTATCCAATATTTCTCCCTGATATATGAAAGAGTAAGACGAGGACCACCATGAAGCGTCAATATATGGGCCTCTAAGATTATTAGATTTGTTAGACGGCTGTGACTCGGTAGTATTATCGGGTGTTTTGCCGACGAGCTTAAAAGTGAATTATTGAGCCTGCCTCGGACTCGCATAAGCCCATCCTTATTGTCTATATAGGGGCAAAGGCTTGATAATTTACTGTTTTGGCGAACGTTTGTGTTGTTAATTAAACGTTGATAATCTTCCTCGAATTCATATTTTTGCACAGTTTTTACTATGACATCATACGAACGTTGTATTTCCGAGGAAGTTAGGTAGCTAAGTTGCGGAACGCCTTGTTTATTGCGCAACCATGCAATGTAACGTGATAGCCAGCCCAGGGTGACAGCCGCGCGTCTCACCGAACTGCACTCATTTATTAATTGAATAACAAATGCATTGTTATCACATAAGGCTACGTTCGTACTGAAGGGTTTACTTTTGACTTCTATATCTAGGGGAGGGTAGAATTCGCTCTGTGCGTTTTGAATGTCGTATTCACGAAGCCATTCGGGGCCTTCCCACCACAAGGAATGTTCTTTTAACTGTGCAGCGGTCATTCCCCTCGTCGCACAATCTGCCGAATTTTGCTTTGACTCTACATGACGCCAGCAGGAAGGAGGAATGACGTCAGTAATTTTCTTCGTCCTGGTGGTCACGAATTGTTTCCACCTGTTTTGGTCTCCGTGAATCCAGCCAAGTACAATCATGCTATCTGTAAAAGCATGTATTTTTCCTATTTTATTTTGTAGAGCATCCTTTACCTTTATCATTAGGCGTGATAACAATAATGCACTACAAAGTTCGAGTCTTGGCAGCGTCAATTTATTTTTTATTGGCGCTAACTTTGTTTTTGCGGTAAGTAGCACTGTTGTGCACTCACCCTTAGCATTTCTAGTGCTTACAAAAATTGCACTAGCATACGCCTTTTCTGAGCTATCACAAAAGGCATATATGTTTAATTTTTCACCGTCTCCAAAATACCTAGGTATTTCAAACATTTCAATGTTTTGGAGATCTCTTTTAATTTGTTGCCACTCTTCTACTAAGTGAGGCGACAATTCTTGATCCCAGGAGGTGCAGTTCTCTGACCAGGTTTTTTGAAACAAAAGTTTAGCCCTGATGGTCAGCGGAGCGAGCCATCCTATGGGGTCAAAAACTTTTGAAATGTTTGACAACAACTGTCGTTTAGTAAGATGTGTATCATCTTTAGAATCCTGGAAAATGTTTTTAAACGTAAAGGTATCTGATTTAGGATTCCATCGCAAGCCCAATGTTTTTCGGGACTCCGCACATCTGAAATCCAAGGAGTCCACGTCCTCCGATGACAGGTTTTGAATGAGCGCGGAGTCGTTACTACTCCACTTACGAATTTTCATGCCAGCCCCCTTTAAAATATCAATCAGCTGTTGCTGAAGTTCCTTGGCCTGTTCTATGCTACTGCAACCTTCTAGAAGGTCATCCATATAGAACGAATTTTTCAGAGCGGCAGCCGCTAATGGATACCTTTGCGCATCATCCTCTGCGAGTTGCCGTAGTGTGCGCATGGCTAGGTATGGGGCGGCTTTGGTACCATATGTGACAGTCGTAAGCTGATACTCTGCCAGGGGATCTTTTCGGGACTCCCTCCACACTATACGCTGAAGATTTTGAGATGACTCGTTTACAAGGATCTGTCGGAACATCTTCTCGATGTCCGCAGTAATGACGTATTTATGTTGGCGCCAAATTAAAATAAGGCTGTGTAGATCCTTCTGTAAATTTGGACCCCGCTCCATCAAATCATTTAGGCTGTTACCTGATGAAGTTTTTGAGGAGGCGTTAAAAACCGTTCTTAATTTTGTTGTAGTTGAGTCAGCCTTTATAACTCCGTGGTGTGGGAGGTAACATGATGGCCCTTGTTGACTGTTATCAACAGGTTTCATATGACCGAGGCTAAAATATTCGGCCATGAATTGTTTATAACCTTGCGAAAACTGCTCATTGTTAGTTAACCTTTTTTCCAAAGTTATAAATTGGGCTATGGCCTTATTTTTTGATTCACCCAATTTCTGCTCAAAATTTGGTTTCATAGGAAGCGCCACTTCATACCTACCACTCTCTAAACGTTTGGTAGTACTTTGATAAATCTGTTCGCAATATTTCTCATCTTCCGTCATATTGGTAGCCGAATCGTTTATTTCCTCAATTTCCCAATATTTTGACAACTCAGAAATGTTATTAATAACGACACTACAATTGAAAGTTCTCACATTACCCGATAATATCCAACCCATCTTTGTTTGTTGCGCTATGGGCGCTTTGCTAATGCCTTTAATTAGACCGCTCATTAAGATATCGGAATAAACACTAGCGTCTAATAATATATCTATGGGTTTTGAGATATTATATTCCGGGTCTGCTAGCTGGATATGCTGGAGATGTTCCCAGGTTTGTTTGGTAAAGGAAGTATTGGGCAAGTCGTTTATTACGTGATTAATGACTAACGCTTGTGTTTCAAACGCATAATCATCGTATATAGACTGACAAGACAGATTTATAACACCCTTGCTTTGTTTTGCCCCATAACCTATACCGGAAATAGATGCTTGATAACGTGACCTCGGCAAACCTAGCCATTGTGCGGCGTTTTCGGAAATAAGTGAGATTTGGGAGCCCTGATCGAGTAAGGCCCTCAGAGTAATGTATGTACCGTCCGCCGCCTTTACTTTTATTAATAATGTAGTGAGAAGAATCTCCTCATCGTCGTTAGTAACGTAGTTAACGTTAAGTTGTTTTGGAGATGAATTTTGCCTCTGCTGGTCCTGATAGATTTTAGAACCTAGCTTTACGCTCGCATCAACAGTGGGTGTAGTAACCTTAAGTGAAGTGGAACCATGTGCAGAATTACTAGCGGCAGCGGCTGGAGAGGGGGGTGTGACGTTTGACGCAAATGATTCGTGCAAAAGAGAATTATGTTTGCCCTGACAAATTTTACACAATTTCGTGGAATTGCACGCGTTGCCGTTATGACTAAACAAGCAATTGGCACAGATATCCAATTTCTGTATAGTTTTTAATTTCGTATCCGGTCCCAACTTGGCGAATTTATTACATTTGAATAAAATATGTTTCTGCCTACAAAATGGACAATTCCAAACACGTGTAGCATTGGTTTGAAATTTTCCATTGCAATTTGATGAGCGGAATTGGTTAGTATTATTCGATTTGTTCGATGACGCTTGGGATGTATTAGAGTTAGATTTATAAACGGCAGATAAATCTTTTTTGCTAATCTCTTCGAGGGCCGTAAACTTGCCCTCTAGAAAACTCATGAGTTCATTAAGGGGGGGCAAGTCACGTAGTGACTTACGGGCCTCTTTATAATCATTATAAGATACGGGATCCAGTTTTTTACAAATTAAATGAACCAATATTGGATCCCACGAAGAAGTGTTGACCCCTAAATTTTGTATGGCGTGTATGCACTCCATACTAGTGTCATAGAGACGTTTAATTTCAAAGGCTGATTGCTTTTGAACACTAGGTTGATTCAAAAAGGTCTCCATGTTTTTAGTAAACAACAATTGGGTATTATTATACCTACGAGTTAACAGTTCCCAAGCAGTATCATAATTATCCGCTGAAATGCAAAGATGCTGTACTAACCTCTCCGCTTCCCCTTTCAACTTACCCTTTAGGTGTTGCATTTTTTGGCACTTAGTTAACAAGTTATTACTATGAATAGTCTCATTAAATAAATCAAAGAAAGTAGGCCATTGAATATGTATATATGTATATATATATACTTTCCTGTAAAAACCGGAATTTCAATTTTCGGGGTTGATTGTTGAAGTTGAGAAGTGGATGACAATTTTTTATTTATCGACCTTTTCATGTTTTTGTACATTGTTTCATAATAGCTAAATTCACCATCATATTGAAGGTTGGAACCCTGGTATATGTTATCGATTTTAAGGTGTAATTTATCAATCGTATCCCAACGCGCTTGCAGATTGCGTAGTTCGTCTTCCAGCTCCCACTTATCTGTTATGGTATCTAAATCCATACCTTTTATTTGCCTCGAAAGAGCTCTGAAGTTTGTCTGTTGTTGCGACAGTATTTCAGCAGATTCAGTCGGCGAGGGTGCGGGAGCATGTTGGTGTTGAAGGTCGCGAGGCGCCGAGGTGGCGGGCGCGCGCGGCGGCGCGGGCGGCGCGGGCAGCGGGTTGGCCGGCGCGGCGCTAGGGATCGCGTCGCCTGGAGTGCTCACTCCTGTTACAGACTTTTCATCCGTGTCCCGGTTACTTACGCTTGGTTTGCTGACGTAGGGTGGAACTGGCTGATAGGACGCTATGAGATAACGAACCCTGTTATAATATTCTTTTGCTTGTTCGTATTGATTCTCCGCAAAATAAGGAGAATCATCCCTAAATGCTTCTAGCTTGTTATCGTTCGTGTTAAACTCCGACCAAAGTTTGTCGATAGTCTCGAGCCTGGCGTCTAAGTATTGACGTGTTTTGCGATCACTAGAATCTTTCTTAAAATTACGTTCTACTTGTTTAATGGCCTCAAGGATCTCAGACTGACGCTTGACCAGCGACTCCATGGTAGCAGAAGTAAAATAGAAAGATCTTACTTGAGAGACTCGGGGTGGTGACTTGCGATGGCTTACGGTCGGGCCTCTGATGTACTCAGCGAGTGTGTTTTGGGGTCACACCGGAGCTATCCCTAGCTCACAGTGCAAGAAATCCAATTATAAGGCAGCAAACAAAAGTAGGTCAACGCAAATGTCCTACGTTTCACAGAACACAAAGTCACGTGTTGGGTAAATGTGACTGTTCACCACTTGTTAAAAATGTCCAAAATTATAACAAAAAATATGCTGTATGCACGTTTGTGACTGTTATCACTAGTTAAAAATGTCCAAATTTATAGCAATAAATATGCTGTATGCACGTTTGTGACTGTTATCACTAGGTAGTTTTGAAGTTTCAAAACTTAAAACTCGAAGGACCAAAAACTTTGTACGGCACCGTTAGTGCAAGTACAAAAGGGGAAGAGTTAGGTACCGACGAAATAACCAAACTCCACGAGTGCTGTTTGTACATTGAATTTATTGTTAAAATTAGGTAAATGCATCGCAGTGCAAACAGATTGCAACTATGCACAATACACAGGCGTTTTGAGTGTAACATTATTGCGAAAGTGCATGTACTTTGTACAAGGAAGATTAGAAGGGCTTAAATTACCATCAGGACTTGTCGGGCTAAGATCAAATGCGCCTAAGTCTTCTAGATCTTTTAGAACTTCTTGAGGAATATCAGAGTTTCTTGAAGCTTCAGGGCTTGGTATCGAAATAGGATCCACTGGAGCATTGGATGTGGAAGGCTGAGGTTCAGGATCCTCTTGGACTACGGGATTAACGGGATAGCGTGATAATGCATCCGCGTTGCTATTTATTTTACCTCTTTTATATTCAACCTCATAATCGAATTCCTCTAATTTAAGCCTCCACCTAACAAGTTTAGAGCCAGGGTCTTTGCAATTAAATAGCCATTTGAGAGGCTGGTGATCTGTAATAATTTTGAAGCGACGGCCGTAGAGATATGGTCTGAAAGCTTGAGTACCGTGAAGTATAGCAAGACACTCCTTTTCTGTTACACTGTAATTTAATTCAGCTCTATTGAGGGTTCTAGAGCTATATGCAATTGGTCTATCTTTTCCAACTGGCCCTTGAGACAAAATAGCTGAAACTGCGTGATTAGATGCATCGCAGGTTAGAACAAAGGGTTTCGTGAAATCAGGATAAGCTAGCACAGGGGCAGAGATAAGGCAAGTTTTAAGAGTCTCGAAAGCTAGTTGTTGCTCGTTTTGCCAAGAAAATGGTGTGTCCTTCTTTAGAAGGTTTGTAAGAGGTTTAGCAATTTTGGACAGATTTGGTATAAAACGGCGATAATAGGATACTAGTCCTAAAAAGGATTTAATATCTTTTGGACATTTGGGTTTTGGGAAATGATGGACGGCCTTGACCTTCTCTGGGTTTGGTTTGACACCTTGATCAGTGATGATATGCCCAAGATATGAGACTTTCTTACGCAGGAACTCACATTTGTCGGGTTGGAGTTTTAGATTGGAATGCCTGAGCCTGTCAAAAATGTTGGATAGATTTTTCATATGAGTAAAAAGATCAAAAGAATATATTACGATGTCATCGAGGTAGACAAAGCATTGTACACCTTGTAGGCCTGATAAGACTGTATTCATTACTCTTTGGAAAGAAGAAGGAGCATTTTTGAGCCCAAAAGGCATGCGATTAAATTCAAAATGGCCCTGCGGCACAGAAAATGCAGTTTTAGGAGAATCGCGCTCAGACATTTTGACTTGATGAAACCCGGATGCAAGGTCAAGGGTACTGAAGTATTTGCATTTGCCCAACTGGTCTAAAATTTCAGTTATATTTGGAATAGGGTAGGAGTCTCCAATGGTGATATCGTTGAGCCGGCGGTAATCTATTATTACACGCCATTTACGTAGACCAGAGGCGTCTGCTTTTTTAGGGACCACCCATATTGGGGAAGACCATGGGGATGTGGATGGTTTTATTATATCATCCTTTAGCATTTTATCAATTTGGGATTGTACTTCTTGTTTGTGTACTTCTGGAAATCGGTAAGATTTAGTATTTATAGGAACAGAAGAAGAGGTAGGGATTTCATGTTCTAGGAATTCAAGTACAAGTTAATTTATCATCAGGGAGGTGAAAAATATCAGAGAAAGTAGCGCACAGTTCAAATAAGGAATCTTTCTCTTCATTATTTAAATGAGAAACTCTTAGTAAATTAAGAACTTTCTTAGTTCGGCTCAACGTATCGGGTGAGTTATTATCTAATTGTGAAGTATAAGAAATTTAAAAGCTGTTCTTTTGAAGAGGAACTAAATTTAGCTTCATGTCAGAATTAATAGATACAGGAGATTCAGAGATATTTACTACAGAAACATTCACTCTTGAGTTTGGTTTTACTTTAACTATACAATTAGCTATGAGAAGCAAACCATTAGGGTGTTGATCGAGAATAAGGCCTTCTCCTATTTCAGGGTTTAGTACGGAACATTCTATTATAGCTTCAGTTCGAGGTGCAATAGTATAAATAGGTTCATTAAATTTTAATGAGAGTTTCATTTCATTTACCGATAAAATGTTTTTGTTGAAATCAATGTTAGATTGAGATTCTGACAGGAAATCGTTTCCAATTATCCCATCATAGGGGAAGTCTATGTTGCCTATTACATGAAATGTATGTTTTAGAGAGTTAAATTCAACAGATATATGACCAAGTGACTTCATGGTGTTAGTAGCTGTCCCACAGGTATATAGTTAGACTAGATAACTTAAACACCTCAATCTGTATGAAAACCAACCGTGTCACTTTTATTCTGCCTACTGTGACGTCACAAGAGCGAATTAGTGGTGCGAATTCCTCGTTGCCAGTGCAAAATCGATTCAAAGGCGAGGCCGCCGCATCACGCGCCGTTCGGCTCGACTCGATTCAGTCAGACAGAGGTCAGTCTTTGTAGTGTATGGTCGCGCGCGAGTTGTGACTTGTGAAACCTGAAGGATACCTCTTGGATACCTCTGCATAATCTCAAGTAAGTATATTCGTTGATATTTAAATTTAAACACGAGGGATTAGTATAGAAATGCATGACAAGAAATGCAATAGTTTTAGATAACCTAAAAATATTTATTACAACCAAACGGGACTTAATCGCGTACCAATAGATGTTTATTTAATTACCTCGATGTTTCGAACGTTCAAAACACCTGTGTATACGCGATTAAGTCCCGTTTTGTTGTATAACCTAAATATCACTAATCGATTCACATGAATGACATCGATTTTCTGACAGACGAATGATTTAGACAGACGAATGATTTAGACAGACGAATAATATTAAAAGGATTTATTAAATAAAGGAAGCATATTTGAATTACATTTACAAAATAAAACTTATAAGATTTTTAGCTCTGTGAGCTGTAGACATCGCTTTGTTTTGAAATGTAAAAATTTGTATTTTTTTAAGTACCCTGAATCAAGTTTTCATCATACCTATACACATACATAAACAAAGATTTGTTTTTGTATGTGTATAGGTATAAAAATTAAGATTTTTTTAGTTAAAACTCAGTTACATTAACTTGTATGCATGGTCATATTTTACTTGTTGTAGGCTATGGAAAGAACCAGAGAAGATATTTTAGAAGCCAAAAGAAGTTAGTATCATTCGTCTGTCCGATATCGATTAAAATCGATTATCGGAACATGTTGTAGAACGAACAACACTAGTTGCTAGATTTGACAGACGAATGATAAGTTGCCTTGTACCACGAACTCGAAGCGATGAGCGACAGTATCGCTTATTCTCATATTCATCGTCTCTTAACACATAGCGTCAGATTGAACGCTCAAAGCAAACGCAGCAATGTAATGTGAACATTGTTTAATTACCGATAATCTCTAGTTACTTAGGTACAGACTTGGAATCCAACCTCGGAATACTTAAAAAAATAATTTAAAATGAATTTACGCATAATATTATTTGAAAATAACTTACCTGTGATAGGAAATATGTCCTTGCGTTTTGTGTGCACACAATTTTTGGGCTATCGCAGTTTAGTACGACGCAACAACGCATTTTAATAATATTTACGGACGACCGGCCACAACAACAGACGCGCGCGGAATGTCTGTAGTGACGGCCGAGTGTGGATATTCTCCACAGTTCGGACACGCGAAGTAGATGCATTTGCGTTATCTAGTCTAACTATATATCTGTGAGCTGTCCCTAGACCAGTGAAGGTAATAATTTCTTTATTTATTTTAGGCATGTTCTCAGCAGATGATTGTTTAATAAGACTTACAGAGGCGACACTATCTACAAGCAACCTCAATGGGTTCATTGATACAGAGGTTGTTACTTCGATAAAAGGTAAGTATTTTCTAGATTGTTTGAAGTTATATTGTGTATTTTAATTTGTTCTTTTCCTTTTTCAGGTAAGGGGAAATGGTAGTACTTACAGGTTTAAGCTTAGATACAGTGCATGTTCCAGACGTGGAAGGTAGAGCGGATATAGTAGAATCAGTGAGAACACGAGACACAGTGGGTATAGAAGAGACAGAGGATACTGCGGACACAGTGGGTACACGAGATACGCGAGAGTCAGAGGATACAGCGGACACAGTGGGTATACGAGGTACACGAGAGTCAGAGGATACAGCGGATACAGTGGGTACACGAGGTACACGAGAGTCAGAGGATACAGCGGACGCAGTGGGTACACGAGGTACACGAGAGTCAGAGGATACAGTGAACACAGTGGGTACACGAGGTACACGAGAGTCAGAAGATACAGCGGACACAGTGAGTACATTAGATACAGTGGGTATGGTATCGATTTTGTTATTTAATTTTCCCGCACGACACCGGCCGGGAAACCTTCCTCGTTTAAATCATCGGTTTCATCGGGATTGTGTTCTTCGGGTAACGAAACGGTATGTATAGGTTGATTTCGGTTTTGGAAATTCGAATTGTATGACGGGCCTGTAGGGTTACTACATAATGTTACGACGTCAGTCGTACGCGATGCGTGCACATGCGACGCAATCCGAAACACATTTCGTCATGACGTCAGCGGTCGCTTTCGTACGTATTCAATGCGGACGCAACGACTTTGACAGATAAGCAGCAAAACGGTACTCGATTTGCGCCAAAATGTCTACTTGACAGCACGCGAGTCGTCTGAAAATGCCCCCCGACCCTTCCCGCTTCACCACCCCGTCAAAGTCACCTCTTTTAGTTACGCATTCGTTTCGTCCGAAACGGCTTTGGGCCTTTATTTGTTAGTTTCAGTTCAAAATTTTTATGTACCTACCTACCTATACAATTTATCAAGTCCAGCTGTGGGCTGTGGGTGAGCCGCTATTTTGCTGGACTGGAGTATAGTGAGTTTTGCACTCGACGGACTTGCGTTTAAGGTTATGATGTATAAGTCGATGGATTTAGCCTTTGAAGGAACAAGAAATAAGAATGCATGGAGCTCAGAGATGGATTGTTTCGCCTCCCTCATCGTCCGACTTGTAATAACTCCAAGCTCCAAGCTGATGGAATGTAAACTCATTGTGAATTTAGATTAATTTTCTTTTGCGATGTCATTAAGTGTGTGGTTGGTATAGAACCTCATAACGGTTACTATATTTTTACAGATATTAATTTGCTCTTGCATTTTATGGAACGGGCAGTTACAAGGAGGATGTGGCTATAGTTGCATCAGACTGAGTCTCGGTGTTTGCGGCAGGTGACAGTGTGGGTCTGTAGTGCATGCACACTATGGTGTATAGAGCCATAATGCTTTATTTGACAAAATAGCCATATAAATCATCCAGCGAAGAAGCTATCTAACTGGGTATGTCAATTGTACCTACATATGTAATCACTACACTTTGTAAGGTCTTACTAGGTGCTATTCCCTTTCTACTTGTTTTTAACATATCTACCTACATACATACATGTTGCATTTTTTTCTTATTTTTTAGGAGATTTTGGACCAGATATTTAGTTTAACAAACCCAAACAAAATGCCCCATCGTAGACAAACTGGAACCCCTAATGAGTTTAGATGAGGCCGCATACTATCAGCTCAAAAGCTCCATTATAAACCAAGATGTGGCTAAAATAATTATCAGTTGCTTGCGCAGGTCAGTACAATTTTTTTTCCCAATATGTTGTTAGGTCCAGAGCTAAAAAAAATTATGAATACATGTACTTTTGTTTTCCAATAGTACAAAAATATTTACTGACCTGGCATACAAGATGTAAAATTATACAAACACTTCAAGCGATGACTAAGAATACCTCCACCCCACGGTTAGGTTAAAAGTGACATTGTGCTCTTACGGCCATAGAGTCTGCTGTCTACCCCGTTAAGGATGAATATGTGATACTGTAACACTATACTACTTGAATTAATATTTTACAGGTTCACCCAAGGCATCAATGGCGAATGCAGCCTGTTGAACTAACGGAGGGAGATGTACAGAGCAAGGCAGAAAAACTACTAACAATTACTAATTCAATCCACAATGTGATTACAATCAGCCAGGATTTGTGGGCTCCGACTGATAACATCCATGCAGTGTTTTAATATTATTGATATGTTTATAATACCATTTAAAATTAAGGAGTGGTAAATAAAACAATATATAATTCTATTAATATTTTAATTTTAATTTTATTCATGAATATAGCCACGATTTCTTTTAAATTTGTTTTTATTAATCTTTAGGCTAGGTTTTAGAATATGTTTTTATAAGTACATAAAAACATTATTCAAATGCCTACCTATTTGTGATGCAGGTACAATAAACCTACACAAATATATAAATAAATAGGGACAAATAACACAGATTCAGCTAGCCCCAAAGTAAGTTCGCGACTTGTGTTATGGGATACTACATCAACGATACTATAATTTATAACAAATACATATATAGATAAACATCAAAAACCCAGGCCAATTTGAAAAAGGCCATTTTCCAACTTTCCCTGACCGGGGATTGAACCTGGAACCTCTGGGTGGTAGACTAGCACTAGGTGACCACTACGCCACGGAGGTCGTCAAAACAGATAAAGCATTTTAAACCCACTTTAAGCATGATGGTGGGCGAGCAAAGGTGGAAATAGTAATATATACAGTGACATTGGCTACGAACTTGATTAAAACTCGCCCATTCCCTAGATCGGCTTTATAGTCTGTACAAGAAGAAAAGCATCAGCTACATTTCAAGCCTTTTCTTTCAGACCAGCATGTAAGAGCCTACACAACTCACTAAAACATCCTCTGCAAAAAGTAAAATTGAATTTGAAGACTTCTCGCACAAATTTAAACGAAGTACACATCCTACAAAAGATTTTCATTTGAGCTATGCAACCAATCTGATACACATGACTTGTGTTTTTAATATTTGTCTATTCTCTCTAGTAATTGCTAGCATTAAGGGTACCTAGTTTGAGTAATTACAAGAAATTCAGGCGTTGAAAATAATTTGCTTTATAAAAAAATCAACACTTTTACATCAAATAATAATATATTTGCATAGGTACAATGTATTGTCGCTTATGAAATACATTTTCCATCCATTGTATAGCTACTATTACAGTCATTCTCGAAATAAATTATCAAACACAAGCTTTCACAATTTGGAGGGTTACAAAATTCTTTTATTTTTTGGGATTCACTGAGAAGAGCGTATTTTCGGCATAGGTGACTTAGAGCAGCTGGAATGTTGTTCTGAGAAGTTCTTTGCTTTGCTAGTTGCTGAAGATGAAGGTCGTAGCGCTCCAAAGTTACTCGGAAGTAAGTATTAAACTGTAGAGGTTATATTTCGGCGTGAATCCTTCCAATTTTCGTTGGGTCTCAAAATTTGCCTTTTTTGGTTTCAATCGCCCCCTTTCGAAATAAAACTGGAGAAGTTTTCTTCAAACAAATGGAAATAAAAGTATATTACCCATAGGTTATGTTTATGTTTACATGTCATGTCATACAAATGTCATATTTAAAGTTGACATGTCTGTGATACGACTTTTTAATGTTTTTATGGCCATGGCCTCTAGGATATTGAGTCATACCGATTTTACAATACTGAAATAAATTACTTTTTATTATTATAAAAATGTTTTTTGGTTCATATTAACTTAAAATGTAAGAAAAGAAAGTAAACTTCTCGTATTTAATAACCAATCAAGATAAATTAATTATTTTTGAAAGTACCGTCATAGTACCGATAACTTTAGCAACAAATTTCACATCACCGGTATCGATGTGCGTTGTCTATGGGAACGAAAAGAATACGTGAGCAGGTATCGTCATCCAGGGAGTGGGTAGTAGGCACGACTCACGTTACGTCGGTTTCTTTCAGACGTGATTGCGTTGTATGATTATGGAGTAACCCCCCTGGACGAGAGTTCGTCTGATTTTGTGCGTTGCTAAGACGCCTGTTGTTGTATTCACTCTTCCTGCACTCTTCGATAGTATGGCCCAAGGCCTTGCAATATCGGCACACTACAGGATTTGACCTAGGCATTTTGTTTGCATTGAGATTTGATTTGTTAGGATTCTGTGAAGGAAACTGACGTCCTCTATTCTGAAAATTGTTAGTTTGTGATGTAGAGTTACGCCTAGAAGAGGCCAAAAAGATTTTTTCTTCCGATACCGCGAAGTTAATTGCATCATTGAGAGATTTAGGGTCACGGCATTTTACTAGAGTAGATAAGCCAGGCTTTAGGCCGATTACAAACGTGTGTAAAGCTAGGTCTTGCATGGCTGCGACACGGCCTGCCACTTCACCCTTCTTTTTTGTAGGTATTGATATATTTATTTCTGTTAATAATTTGGATAAGCATGATTCAATTCTAAGGGCAAATTGATTGACTGTCTCGGTGTTACTTTGTTTGCATTCCTGAAGATCAGAGAGAAGAGCGGCGTAATGCTTTTTTTCACCAAATTGTGATTTTAAGAAATCTTCTAGCTGTTGCCAGTTCTCGAATTCCTTGATAGAGCATGCGCTTTCGAGTTGGCTAAGTATATATTTTAATAAGATATCAACTTGTGACGAAGAAGCTAGATTTATTGCATTTTTACAGTTATTTATAAAGGCGTTTAATTTCTATCTGTCGCCGTCATATTTATTTATGAATTTAATTAAAATTGACATCTCTATCTGTGACATAGTCACTGTGTTAGGTTCGTCTTTAGTCATTAGATACTTTGAACTTAGTATTTCACTTTAGATTACTGGAACTGGAACAAGCAGCCGGATACCGGATACTAGGACTCTGGACCTGGAAGCTAGCCTCTGGACACCTGGATTTCGATTTCTGGACACCTGGATTTCGACTTTTGAACTTGAATGTTGCTTGAACCTCGCCAAAGCTGTTGTGGGTACCGGTAGGGCGTATCGACTTTTCTTGAAGTAGTAACAATTAACTTTTTCCACTTTTCACTTCACTTTCACACTACTGAGACGTCCCAGGATTCTCGTTGAATCCCTTCTCGCTGCCACCAATGTTACAAAGAGGCGAGGTTAGCACTTTTAAAAATAAAACTATTTTTTATAGGAGATTGAATTATATTCGAATTTAGTTTACACTGATTTAACAAACGGGATTTAGCAAAATTTGGATTGAGTCGGAGCAACTTCTCTGTAAGAAGGCCAGTAGACTGGAGTACTGCCCCTCTCAAAGAGGCTCTTCAACATAACTACTGCCACAGCGCTGAGTCAGCGGTGTGGACAGGGCTAGTCTACTAAAAGGTTGCATATAACAGATCGTTGTATCACTCGTTATTTGTTTACCACGTAGGATGTTTAGAGCTAATTTGCAAAATTTTAGAATGTATAATCAATACTTATCTATATAAATCAAGTATATTTTGTCAATTTTTTGACTTTACTTGAAACTTTACTTTTGACTTTGAAAATTATCTAGTGAGTGAATCGAAAAATTCATTTATGTTCAAATAATTTGAATTTAAAGTTATTTTGTACCTTAATATTAATAACAATATTAAAATGGATAAGGTATTAAAGAGACGAACAAGTTTTAAGTTTTCTATTGTCTCAAAAATTTGTCAGTCACAGTAAAACTAATCGCCGATATCTTTTATTAGGATTATTTATCATACAGATATATTTTTATGTGTTGATTAAAACAAATTTTATATAGTATAACCTTGTTACGTATACGATAATGAATTAAATTATAATTCATGTAAACTTAACGGGTACGAAGTCATCCTCTTAATTTTTCGTTATCATAGGTATCATTGATAAAAAAGAAACTATTTTATAATAAATCCGGAGCACAGCGAAAATTATTTATATAAGTTTTAAATATTAATTTTTAGTATTACTTGACAGTAGCAAGCATTATGTGATTAAGAGTATCAAAAGAACTAAATGACAACCGTTTAATGAGAAAAGTTCACACGTTAATAAACTTATTTTCAGAAATAATCTTAATCGGCTTAGATAAGATGAAAATAGTATTTCATACAAAACTGATTTGTTAAAAATATTTCATATTAGTTAGATAATGTAGTATACACAGAATAACGATTTAGTTCCTTATATGTTATAGAGAAATTCTCTAAAAGAAAACGTGAAGGTTAATTATTTAAGCAAAATATCTGTTTACAAAGTGGGAAAATCACATTCTCACATTTTGGACACCATTTTTTGGTATGGATAACATAGATCATTTTTATAGATAGAGTATAACTTTCTTCTTCGATGCTGTGTGACATCTGTGTCGAGGACACTTTGTCACATTTAATCATGATTAAATAAACGCATTTAAAATACGTATTTGAACGAACAGTAAGTAACAGTATCTGAAATTACAATTATTCAAATCAATCAAATAGGGAAGAGGGTAAGAAGATGATGACAGGAATTCAAAACAATCTGAGTAACAAAAATCTTGTTCGATTTGACGTCCTTACCACATTTCACTTGGTTCTGGTCTACCTTTCCGGTTGCGGAGGTCCGACAGGCGTCACTCTGTGTAAGCAGAACCAAACCAGTTACCTTGTCAAATCAACTTGATAAGGTAGCGGACCCAGGGCTCCCAAGCATCACCACTGAGGATGCGCTTATAATATTTCCTGTGTAGCGAAAATTAATCCATAGTGAAAATAAATCAGAAAAAAGAATAAATCCATAGTGATAATAGTCTTTTCAGAAACGTCCCAAAGGTATTTTCTGATAGAAACCGCTTAGCGTCAAGAGATATCTATTGTACATAAATCCTATAGATTATAAGTGCAATAAATTAAATAAATAGATTTGGTAAAATATTTAGAAGACCAGGATATTTTTGCAAGTACCTATAGTATGCTGGTTAAATTGTTGTAACCAGCCTATAGTTAATATAGCCAATCTTTATTTCTTAGTATATGAAAATGCAATGAAAATAATACCTAAGCGTTTTCTCAAAGCGTAACTTATAGTTATAGCTTAAGACTAAAGGTTTGAACGAGATATTCTTTAAACTTATTAAAAAAGAGACACAATTATCAACTTCAAATTTTGTATGTTATTGTAGAAACTGGTTAGATTGTAAGCGGTTTTATAACCTCTGCAATAAAATGTACTGAATTTTAATTTTCACGTATTTAGTGTATTAATAAGGCTGGTGTATGTAAAACTAGGTTATAATTTAAAAAAAAAATCATTTACTTTAAAATTTATCTAAGTCAAATTTACTGCATTTATTCTACTCAACAACATCTTAGATGAGATCTCTCTGTAGAGATTAGATAGTGTCATTACGCGTAAAACAATAAACCTGTAATTTGTATCCAACTATTTACCATATTATGCAAATAAAGTATAATTAAATGAGGTTTAACTGATTTCATCAAGAAATAGTTATTGTCTTTAAGTTGACTATTTCAAATAAGCATCTCGATAAGAGGCTGGACTATTTATGCACGTTTAAATTACACAGCAAGTATGAAATTTCAAGAAATTTTCATTTTAAAACTTGGGTTAAATCTTATTATATTAATAGCCATATGCTATTTCCCACAGGGATTTCCTTCTCTGAGAATCTCCATTTCTTCATGATCCATAGCTCAAGATACCCCGACGTTTAGATATCACTTGCTACATTTTTGGTTGAAAAATACCGATTTCATAACCGCAACATAGACATTTATAATTTATTCCTTGTCTAGGTTAAAATAAGTAGTCGACATATTTGGGAACACAAAATTTTGACAAAGATGTATTCACTCTGTACATAATTTTCAAAGGCTATACAATTCGATGCCCGATTTATTAAAACAATTTAGTATTTAATATCGTCATTAAATATTTGTTTATGTATAAACCTACATGGTTTACTGAGCTAAGTGAGAAAATTCATATAGCAGCTTTTATTTAGCCGTATCATTAATATAAAGCAATACAATATTATATCAATATTATTTACGGTTTTACGACCGTTTATAAACGATCGAATCGCTTTTCACTACATACGTCATTATGTTTCCATCATTCATTCAAGAATAATTTGTTATGGCCATTTCATGTTTGTTAAGGATAGATCATAACTTGAAGAAGAATAAAATATTACAGCGTAAGAACGTATAACTCGACTTGGTACAGCGTAGTACAGCATGATTTGACATAGTTCAGTACAGTGTAGCATAAATTAGTATAGCTCAGTATAGTACAGAATAGTGCAGTATAACTCGGCATAGTACGGAATCGTACAAAATAGTACTGTTTACATCACAGTAATATGTAGAACAGCACAAAACAGAACACAACAGCGTAGTAAAACGTTGTCTAGCGTAGAGAAGCGTAGAGCGGCGAAGGTCAGCATGGGGCAGCCTACAGCAGCGTAGAGCAGCATGGCATGGTTCAGTACATCTTAGTTCTTCCTTGTATATTGCACTGCTTCCTAGTACATTGTAGAACATCATAGTACACCATAGTAAACCATAGTGCATCATAATACATCATCGTACGTCATAGTACACCATAGTTCATTAAAATACATCAAAGTACATCATAGTACATCATAATACATCATAGTACAACATGTTACATCGTAGTACATCATAGTACATCATAGTATATCATAGTACACTATAGTACAGCATAGTACATCATAGTGCATTATGGGATATCTTAGTGCATCATAATGAATTATTGTACATCATAGAACATAGTACTACATTAAAGTACATTTAAATACATTTTTAGTACATTTTAAGTACGTTTTAAGTACATTTCAAGTACGTTATAAGTACAGTTAAAGTGCATCGTAGTGCATTATATTACGTCATAGGATCTCATAGTTCATCATAGTATGCCATAGTGCATCATCGTACATCATCGTACCTGCTAAAACATTGTTGTACCTCATTGTCATAGTAGGTATATAATAATAAAGTACCTTAAAATAAGATACAGTATAGTTTAGTCTTGAAGTAATTTCCGTTTGCGCTGTAGACAGGTTACGGCTGAACAAGATTACGACCGCATCGTAATACTAAAAGTGCGTGACATATGACCGCATCATAGTTCTATTTTCTCTGTACAGAAAACATGCTTGAACAAGACTACGACCGCATCGTAGTACGAAGAGTGCGTGACTAAAACCGCGTTATAGTTCTATGCACAACGTTCAAAACAACTGTTATTTCCTCGTGTGTGATGACGAGCAGAGATCATTTTCCTTAAATCTTGTAATCGTTCGTTGAAACCAAAATACTTCACATCGTAGTACTTGCTCCATGACGTATGCTTGCCTTTTTCTTCCCAGATCAAAGAAACTCCGACAAGATATGATAATAATCTGAAGTAGCACCTCTTCGGCTGATATTTATTTTAGCACTTAAAATAAATTCACGTAAAACAGAATAAAAAATAATTGTATGTAGTTTACTACTGAAAAAATATTTTACGATCTCCGTGGCGTAATGGTTGGTATGCCTATCCGCCACTCGAGGTTTTGTGTTCGATCCCTAGCCATGGCAAGCTGGAAAATGCCTTGGGTCGTATATATTGTATCTAAGTCAGTAATTTTTATTGCTTTTTTTTGCAGGTACCGTTTGGACGTTGTAATCAATAAGTTACGTACGTTACGTAATAGTGATAAAAATTTTGGGCACACATGAATAATTCACAATATAAGTACCCAGTTTGAATAAATAGTTACAATACTGCAGTAAAAAATACATGAAAAGAATTAACTTCCAGTCATTACTGCTGCATGAAAAATCCACGTCATGCTGGTGCTTCTTTCACCTAATTTATGATTATTTTACAATCTGCATGTATAAACTATTATTATACTAAACATATAATATAACTATTATACTAAAACTATGGAAGAAAATTAAAAAATCATTTTTGATATATGTGCTATCGTGCCCGCACAACAAAAGTAAATGAAAAATGCGGCCGGTTTGACAGATGACAGTGACAGGTCAGACGTTGTTTTTTAAATTGGAGATCTCTGAAGACTGTGTTATCTGCCCAATGCAATGAACAGTGAGACTACGTAGTATACAAATAACGAGTGATACAACGATCGTAGTAAAATATAGCTTTAACTCTAGCAAATTCAGTTCCACAGCAGTTGTTTATTGCCTGTGTATCGCCATAAGGCCTGGAATGCTACCACCAACACTTATAAAACCATTCAGAAACAAGGCAGTTGAGATGCAGTTTTTAAGCAGGTCAAAAGCAGGACAACTTTAAATCGTACCATGACGTTCATAATGCTGAACGGTTTTTGAATGGTTATTCCTGAATGGTGAACTGTTTGTTGTCTCAGGCTTGTTTTGGTGATGAGACTGCGAAGACGTTCAAATTGCCGTGATAAATAGTTATTATACGATGGTAACGACTAGTGTTTGGAAGTTAATTTTACTGTGGGCTTCATCGTACAAAAGCACAGTGTCTTGTCATAAATATATTTTATCAATAACCATGTCGTAAGTAACATTTTAACTACATACCTATTCAAAGTTTATATTTAGATAATTATGTGTTCAAACTTGCAGCTTCTTCACTAAGTGCTATTATAAATAACATAAATTGTATGTATATAATGAAATTATATTTATTTATATTGTGTCATGGTATGTAAATTTATATAGTTATATGTATATTAAGTTATTTATTATGTTGTATATTATGTATAATTAAAATGTTAACTGGTTATTGTATTTATTACTATATTAATTTATAAAATTCTAACTGCGCCACCTGTTATCTTATTATATAGTTCGCACTCCTTTTCTTTTAGGTTGCCTGTAAGAGATTGCTTCGGCGATAAGGCCGCCTCTTGTACCTCATTATATTGTTACCCTTATTTTGTAAGTATTTTGAATATGTGAATGTTTTTTGGTGCAATAAAGTTTTTTGTATTGTATTGTATTGTATAAATATATACAGACAAAGTAAGTTCGAGACTAACTCAACGAGATAAAGGCTAGGTTTTAGTAAGTACGCAGTGATTGTAGTGCACAAAGAATTTTATTACAAAGTATGGGTATGTATTTGATATTCGTAGATTGCGACATGAATATAAACTATTATTTTCTTTCAGGTATTCTGGTGAAAAAGCGAACCAGTCTAGCAACAGAGCTAGCCTTGTAAAATGCTTGGAATTCAACATTCTGCCATTTCACTGGTTCAATCACAGGTTCCAAAGGAGGCTGTAATCCTCTGGCTCTCTCAGTCTTGTTTGTATTTAATAATAGGCTCCAGTGAATCCTGTCTTGTATTTTTTAATTGATGTCATCATGGTACTTCTCAGAGAGTAACCAAAGAATCCCGTAAGACAAAATGTATAAATGTATGTAGTTGTAATTTTAATAAATAACTTATACTTAAGAATGTGTTGTTATTTGTTTTCGTGTGTGAATAAATATTTTACAAGGATTAGCATTGTTATTTCTTACGAAAAAATATGTTACGTAAGTTGGAATAACTTACTATTTTTCACATAAGTTGTACTAAAATAATGAAGTGATATACCTTACTTTGTTTTTGAAATCCAAATTTCCAATAAAAGGTATTAAGTAGGATTAATTAAGGTCCCATGGTAGCGTTACTTCAATTATCTAAAACTGTTTTGTAAAAATCTAAAGTAAAGAAAAAACATATTCACATTCACAAGAAAACCAACTAAAATCCTCCATATAAGTTACTGGAAAGTAACTTTTTAAGGATCGCTTTATTTGACACTTGAGACGCGCAATAATCGTTTTCGTGCTGTCAAATAGACGTGATGGTAGGAATAGTCCAAACAAAAAAAGGTGAATGGTTTTGTGACGTCAACCAAAACAATCCTGTTTAAGGCCTGCTATAAAGGTGTCATGGTTGCATTAAAAAATACAGTTCAGTTTAAGTGCTGCTATAAGAGATGACGGTAGGCCTGCTGTTGACTTAGACACGTGTATACTTTGAGTTAGGTGTGATCTGTGTAAGGTCTACTTTATGCCGGTCGTATATTAATATAAGTAAAAATTGCAACAGTGTTCATTAGTATCTGTTACAATTTATCTCCACCCTTAACCCAAAATGTTCGAAGTGAATGCATTAGACTTGATAAGACACGAGACTTAATTTCTTTTTATTATTTTTTACTACTGTTGTAAAGAACGTTAGAATATTGTGATGAGTCGCTAACACTCGGCACCATAACATTTACTACACGGTAAAAAAGGATTTCTTCAACTAAAAGAAAATGGATTATACCAAGAAAATATTAATTCATATATATCCGAAATCATGAATCCTCTTAATCTCAAAATTCCGTGTTTTTGGAATAATTACCTTGAGATAAACTAATATTCATTTATTCCAATGAGTTCAAAGGTGATTATTTTAAGAAAATGTTGTTTTATTATAAGATAACGAATAATTTTCATTGAAGCCATTATAATTAGTTTTTGTCAAATTAATGTCATTTACTTGTATAGAGCTACAGCGTTTACTTAATTTAAGATAACCGTTTGCTTGAGATCAAACTAACTGCTTATTAATTTAAGACATTCTGTTTACGGCAAGAATTTTTAAATATATTTACAACGAATCGTAAGTTTCCATTAAAATAATAAGTTTTTACTGAAATTTACTGTTCTTCATATGATTATTAGGTCTGTTCATTGGAAATTGAGATGCTTAATTTAAGAAAATATCATGTCACGATGAAAACATTAAGACTTTGGCCTAAATAGTCAGAACTTGATTCAAAATATCAAAATCATTTGAATAAAAACAATAAAAATATCATTCTAAAACACGTTGCTATTTTATCCCAAGATATATCTTTCTTAATAAAATACCTTAGTCGTTTTAGATTAATAGATGAGAATTCTTAAACTAAATACATCTTAAATTACAGCAAATTGTCGTATTAACTTGATGAAAACTTACCAAAATCTGGATCTTTTGCCAGAAAACAAAATTAGTTTGTTTTGATTTATAGTATTCTGGGTCAAGACAATAATTATTTTGATTCAATGTATGTAAACTTCGATTAATACTAGTGATATTTCGATTTGAATGAGTTTGAATGGAAATTCCGATTGCCTTTAAGGAAGAGTTTGTTATGTTTCAATAAAAACCACATTTTTTAATTTAAGAAAAGTTTATTATTTTAATCAGAAATGGTACGATTCTTTTTTATTTAAGGGGCTATATCGGGTCCACTAGCAACGCCATTTGAAATTAATTATTTGACGAAAAAGGGAGTGGTCAATTTATTGTTGAGTAGTTAGTATAAACACTAATGCTCTCTAAGCATTCCCGTGTTGAGAACTTCTTTTCTTGTGATGATCGTCCTTTTGGTGAAATTAAATGAACCAAAAGAGTCAGTTCTGATGGTATTTTCTCATCTGAAACAGAAAGTGTCCAAATGTAACTGCGATATAATGAAATAAACATTTCTACTGAAATGTACTATGTGTTAATGACATCATCGTTATGAATTTAACCACATGCTCAGACCATCATACTGAAAAAAAAATTTTCTAAGTTAAAATGGCGAGAAAAAAATCAGCTGTTTCATACATTTCTCGGTACCTAACAAGCAGTAAATGTAAGGAACAGCAGATTTTTTTACTTGTTTCATTTGTCTTGAACAAAGATAGTAACTTTTTAAGACATACTAGTGGGACAAACAAGAGTAACAGCTAGGACCTGGGGAAACCACGTTACAAGTGGTGATAGACACGTCAATGATTAACATAAGAATGCTTACATAATTTCATTAAGATTAAACAATTTCAACAAATTGTTATATAGGCAATCGTCAATAATTATAGTAGAATATTAATTGGTAGACAGTAGAATTTTGGGTGCTTGCTTACCATCAGTGTCTAAGCGGCTTAGTGAACTTAACAAGTCTTCTTTGTATTCATCGCTTTTTATTTCTGATTTCTTCAATTCAAATACTTTTTTACAAAACGGTTGCCAATTTTGTCTGAATATGTCTCCTTTACCAGGGAATAATAAATCAAAATCTTCATTAATCTGAAAAAATAAACAATTTATTAAGACCTTAGATTTAGATTAAATTCTTACTAACAAGTGCTTGCATTCCACCACTGGTATAAGCCATAATTTGTTGTTATAGCTAATAATGTCCCATGATACCACCACTACATTTTCACTCTATTTTATTTTATTTCTTACAGTTAAAGATCAATCACACACATTGACTGATACAAAAGATCATTGCAGGAAACAAAAGAACATTAAGTAAAAACGTAATACGTTATAGTGAAATTCGGGTTATATACCACTGATGGAACCGGGGGGCATTCACAACATTTTCATACACAGCCACTTAGTGCCGGACCAGACGGGACGCAAGTTGCGTCGCGCAACTTGCGTCGCGTTACGCGCTTACATAGCATTTCATACAATTTATACCAATCGTTCACACGACGCGCAAGTTGCGTCTCAACGCAACTTGCGCTGCGTTACGCGTGCTCGCACGCGCCTGCACAGAGATCGCGTAGTGTTAGAAAGCGGGACAAAAATGTTTTGAAAAACTTATTTTTGAAATACAAAACCGACCTTGTCTATGGGACTTGTCTTTGAAAAATGGTGGCATTTCACCATATTCTCTCCATACATCGGTTATCTGGAAGAAATCTGACCGCTCATGTTACATTTTAATTATTTTTATTGTTTGGTCTACAATAAAGCATTGCTTACTCATTATGTTGGGTACCGTACATTTTTTTTCTCGTAAATTATAATAAGCACCATAGAAGTTTAACTTGTATAAAAGTTGAATGAGGTATTCCACTTAGGGCACCCGTCTGAATGGCATCTGCGCAAATGAAACCTAGTCTATTCCACGAGGGGCACCTATTTTTGACCACGAAGTGTACCTATAAATCAGCAGCCTAGTGCTGGGATTTAAATATTTTAATTTTTATTATGATTAAAAGCAATATAATTCACTAAAACGTTAATTAATTACGCATACATTCAGACATATTAACACGTTTTTATAACATTCGGCATAAACAGAGCCCGAGGCCGTCAGAACAAAGGCCATATGAATTACGCATATGTACTTCGTACAAAAGAATTGTGACTAAGTGTAATTTAAAGAAAAATTTAAAAATATATTTGTACGTACATTTTTATCATAACGAGTAAAAAATAATGCTAATTTTGCATCTTCTGTGCTCTTCTTGGACAAAAATGTAAAAGTAAAAAGTCCATGAAAAGCACTTTCGAATATTAGGTGTCCTATGTGGAATGGTCTAGGTGCCATTCAGATAGGTGGCCATAGTATAATACCTCAGTTGAATAAGTAAAGAATCCAAACAAAAACCAAAATTTCCTTTCTATGTGTACGCAATCCGATATCCAAACCACTGTGTGAGGCAAAAGCGAGAAAGAAGTAAAGCAGTTTTTTCACTATCCAATTTTAAGAGAGAACTAGTCGATACTTTTTCTATACACATTTTGAAGGGGATTTCCTTTACTGTTTGACAGATACAGTACATGAAAAGTTTAACATGATATCGTTTTGTCAGTAAAGTAATTATAAAAGCCATTAAAAGTTATGAACCATCAAATATTCGTTATTTTTGCAAATTTTTACGCATATTATCATCATCATCATCATCATCATCACCAATAATTAATCAGTCATCTTTGGTGCAATTTTTCAAACGTGGAGTCGCTAAACGATAGGTTATTTGTATGGAAAAAGCAATCGTTTAGGCAACTCCGCTTTTTAAAAATGGCACTTGTACGGTTTAAGATGCGAGTAAAGATTGTGAAATCACCAGCGATTCTAACTCTACTTACAATACGACACAAATAAGTTGAACAAAAATGGCGGTCTTGTCTATGTTTTAGTATAATTTCCGACACATAAATTGAACTAAAATGGCCGTCGTCGGCGCATTATTTGTACCTGCGTCGATAACCACCATTTTGGTTTAACCTACGTGCCGAGAATTTGGACAAAAATGCTTTGGAGTCCGCCATCAGGTCTCGTAATCAGGATCTCAAATATATTTTTGCTATTATTGTAAAATAAATAGTTTTGATTTTATCCATGAAAAAAAGACGAAAATTTACCATTTGGCCCTGATCTTCATAACTATTGAGCCTAAAATTTTGAAAAAAATACAAAATATAGTTCTTTGCTTGTGGATAACAAAACAAATAATAAAATAATTCTATCAATTGAAAATGAAGTGGTAAACTCAATATACGTTCACTTGCGGAAAATTTATGGTATTATACGGAACCCTCTTCACGCTTGTTCAACTCGCACTTGTCCGGTTTTTAGGGTTCCATTGTAAACAAGAAACCCTTATAGTTTCGTCATGTCTGTCTGTCTGTCCATCCGCGGTTTTACTCAGAGACTATAAGTACTAGAAAGCTGTAGTTTGGAATGGGTATGTAAATTAATCATGCCAAAAAGTGGTAAAATAAAATATTGGAAACAAAAAAAATTAGGCTAGCTCCCATACAAATAAAGTAAGAGTCATTTTTTTTTCTCGACTAACACATCGTGTGGGTTATTGTTGAAAAGGGATTTTAAAAATATTGTGAGCTGGTCAACATCATTTTTTGATTACCGAATCCGTTTCTGACATATTTGGTTTTATTATGCAAATTTTTATTATTTCTTAGAGTCAAATAGCGCTGTTAATATATTTTTTCTGCAATAATAAATAAATAAAAAATCACATTGAAAATGTATATTATCAATGACAAGTAACATTATTTTGTAACGTTTTATTTTCTGAACAAAATATTACTTTAATAATGTATTATCGACCTAGGAAAATACCCAATTGACGCATCTGTACTGTGTGCACTTTTTGTCCGCGGTATAGCGGCTTTATCTTTGTCGGCTTTTCTAATAGCCGTCCGCGACAGTCGTAAACGAAAGCGGTACTTTTGAACTCTTTGTGCAAACACCGATACGCGATAGACAGTTTTCTATTTCGCTCTTGACTGGCTGTGTGCCTGGTGTCGCCGAGGCGCCGTATGCGTTACTATGGTTACGTTACGGCTCGTTCAGAGTTTAATTTTTATCTCGCTTTATTAAGTACATAGGTATCCTTTTGCCGCTTATTGTCGATTTCTGATAGGAAATCAACCGGCTATGAACGTTATTAAAAATAGGTAGGTCCCTCTGATATGTACGTGCACTCGTGCAATGTAAAAGTTTAATTTTTAGAAAATGTTTGAAGAGTTTCGGATGTTTGAATGTTTATTATAAATTTTTGGTAGATAAAGTCATATTATAGTTCATATTATTACATACTTAGTACGTAGGCACCTCACTAGGTAGTGAAAGTAATATAAGCATATTTAATTATATGTGTTTATGGTTATAGTCTTCGAGTATGGTCTAAGGTTATGGTCGAAGGTCCAAGGGTCTCAACGTGTTGGATCTGTATAACCCCCCGCGAGCCTTTCAAAGGACCGGGATGACCAAACCCGTAACTCCCACAGTTAGAAAGTAGGAAGAGGTAGGTACAAATAACTGATTGAACGAGCGAAATGTAATATACTTTTTTTGTTACCCTTATTAGGACGCAACTTTTTTTCTGAACAACTTTTTAATTCGATAAACTTCAACGGGTCGGGGTGACTCGTGACGGAGTAGACCTCATGAGTCATTAGTAATAATTACAGAGGTACTTATCAGCCATCTAGGTTAGGTATTTATAACCTACTTACTTATGTTTATATATCTTATTTGTGTTTATATTTTGTACTTTTACCTACCTTCTATGTTATATTTTAGTTTTTATTAATATATTAGGTATAGTTGTATTTATTCATACGATGCCATTGACAGAAAATATATTGAGATAATAGGGGTGACGACAGGGTGAGAAAAGTATGATTACCTGCAAAGATATAGGTAGATATAAGTTTGTTGAAATAAAATAACGAAAAGTAAATAACATACCATGATTATAATTAGTCCGTCTTTTAGATTATCTAAAAATAATGGACCCATATTTTCAGTTTACCAAAAAAGTAAAAATTCTTAAAGACAGGGAGCATCCAATTTCCGGTGTGGGGGCTTGCGACGTCACCGCTAAGTAAATTTCGTACCTTGCCTTGTCTTTATTCAGACGAAGCCATAGACAGGACAAGCCACTAAGACAATGATTGTCTTAATTCAGACAAAACCATTGATAGGACAATCCACTTAGATAATGATTGTCTTCATTCAGACGAAGCCATTGACAGAAAAATCTACTATGACAGTGATTGTCTTCATTCAGACAATGTCATTGACATGGCAATTTACTAAGACAATTCATTGTCTTCATTCAAACGAAGCCACTGACGGGATAATCCAATAAGATAATGATTGCCTTCATTCAGACGAAACCATTGCCAGTACAATCCACTAAGACAATATTGTCTTTTGGCCATCTAAATTGACCAAATAATCTGGTGCGACATTATGTACTTAGCGCATCTTGCGCGAGTAGAACGGCCACACGGAGCGCGAGTTGCGCGGCGCAACTTGCGCTGTTACGCGGCGCAACTTGCGCTGTTACGCGGCGCAACTTGCGTCTCGTTTGTTTCGACCCTAAGGAATAGAAGTCCGCGCTGACGCAATGCTTGCCCGATGCCTCGTTCACGTGTTGCGCCGTCAGCGGTTTACTTTAGGTGCATGGAAGTATGTCGCAAAAATATAATGGAAATAAAATGTTCTAGAATGTTCGATGTCTTGTCAGCATATTACATTAGGGTTGCGCACATAACACCTCCCCCCCAAGGTCAGCAACTATTTCGTGAGGCTTAGCTGAAATGTTGCTGGTGTCACGTTCTGCTTTCTTTCACGAATTGTTTCAGGATTCTCGTAGCAGTGGGCGTTACTTTCAGCATTTGGGTTTGTGCTGATGTCCTCAGATGCTGTCGAGGATGCTCGAAGTTTACGACGCACTAGGATGATGATGAGTATTGCTGCACAGGTGATTATTAATTCGTACAAAGGTAAGGTAGTATGGTAAAGCACGTCGTTATTCACTTTCTTCAGATGTATGGGTTTCTGGGATGAAATCTTGTCTTGTATCTCGTGTAGTCTTTGTAGGTTGATGCGAGTAAGTTCGACTGGATGCTGCTGAGCAGATGTTATCTCTTGAGACGTAAGTATGTTTAGGATCTTCAGTGGTTGTCCTTTTACTTGATCTTCGACGTTTGCGATTGTAAATTCGTTTGTTCGCAGGATACAGTTGCTAGGAACGGTTGCAAGATAACTGCCAGTTAGGGTGCTATATTCATCCCGACCGCATGTCGCCTGAACTTTCGTCGGTACTGGGAATATCAAAGTGTAGTGCCGGTCATCTAATTTTTCTATAGTTTGCTTTATGAGTGAAATTGTGGTGAGCTTGCAGGTACTGTCCAATATTTGTTCCGTGATGAGCTTTGGGATACAGTCCGAGCTTGATCTGATTTATTGGTTTAACTTTTGCCCACAGATAAATTGATCGTTCAGCTTCGGGCATTCTGCCTCTATGTACACATGAAAATTACTGCTTGTTGCTATGAAGGGATAAGAGGGAACTAAAACCATGTCATGTCTATTGGGTACTAAGGGTAGTTTATATAGATTATATATATCCGGGGAAACTATGGGGAATTTAAACACTACAACTATTCTACTCTTTACGAAATATGAACCAGGCTGTAACATTATAATATTCTCTATGGTCCATCTTTAAAAGCTGTCCTTTATCGTAAAGATTACCTAATCTACTTAACATTTTCTTAAGAACTTCTACAGTTAACATCGAATGATGTGTACTAGAGATACGAATATAAGCTAAAATATTTTCTATCCTATCTAACTCTCTTATAAGATCGCCTATGTACTATCAAGTATAATTAATAACTAAGCAAACTTGGCGTACTTAATTAAACTATAACCTCTGTAATTTTTGGCGTCTAAAATGTAAGGTTTCATTAATTTTCTTTTGATTCTCTACAATTTCGGATATAATACTAGTATGATGAGATATCCAATCCTGGCTAAGACTTATGTGTTTATTAATTTCAACGGTTAATTTATCCTGATTTTCTTTAAGATGGTCAATAGCCTCATTATACATAATTACGTCATTATAGTCAAGGTTACCAGTAATTTGTTTTATGACGGAACCTAAACCGTTTATTAACCCGCGTTTTGTCCGAGAAGGTTCTAGCGATTTTATTTGAGACGAAGCTTTATCTAATTTATGGCTAAGGTGATTTATCTGGGTTTCAAAGAGCATATATGTATCATTGCTTAATTGATTTACTATATACTTTCTCTGATCTCTAATTTTTTGAAGCTGGTCCTCAATGTCATGCAATTCGATATATTGTAAAAAGTATGTTTGTGAATAGTTAATCTCATAGGTCCAAGTTTAAAAGGTAATAAACCAGGTCCGTCACTCAGACTCTCCAGCTTGATCTCCTGAGTCCTTGTCAGTGTGAGTAGTGTTATCAGCAGTATTTTGTAACAATGCACATTGGGGGTCAGGCGCGGTCCGAAGGGGTGGGTCACAGGGGACATGACCCCCCCCCCAAATCTAAGGTCAAATTGAAAAATATCAAAAATTTGCCAAATAATAAAAGTAAATTTCTAGCTATCCCCTAACAGCGATAAATTTATAGTTTGCTGACATCTGGCGGTGTTTTTATGAACTACGTACGATGGCCAAATAACTTGGAAATTACATCTAGTATACCTATTTTTTATTAGTGTAGTGAGTGACTCCCTCCAAAATTTCAGGCGGCGATCGCGCCTGTTGGGGGTACGTTTAAGACGGGACTTAGCTATGGGGAGACGTTTCTTAGACGTATATATGTGAATGGGAAGGTCGGCTAAAACGGTGTCTTGGGTGTAGCGGGGAGCGAGCTTTTGTCTGCTGGCTCCGGGGTTAATAATGAATACTTGTTGTTGCGGCTGGTATTCTACCTCTTTCTCTCGCGTTTTATTCCTATTTTCTATAATGGAGGTTCGGTTAGCAACACAAGATTCGTGGACTAATTCATATACCTTTTTCATTTGTTTCCTATGTGTGATGATAACATATTGTTGTAGTAGGTGTTCAGTCAGATTAGAGTGGGTCACGTGGGTCTGTATGTCCGTTTATAAGGTCATATGGCCTACACTTCGTAAAACTGTGCACAGAGCTGTTATATGCGATAACAGCGTATGGCATTAAGTTAACAATAGGTTCATCTTTTTGTTTGAGCCTTAAAATTCGGAGATGTTCTAGGATAATACTATGGAAGCGTTCTATATTGCCGTTATTATTAAAAGAATTTGGCAAAGTTTTATGGTGGTGAATCCGGTGTAACCTTACGTATTCTGCGAACATTTGGTTCGTGGATTCGGTTCCGTGGTCTGTAACAATAGTTAAAGGCAAACCGTGGTGAGTGCTGTATGTAAGTAGGGCCTGTATCACGCTGAGGGCAGTGCCATCCCGCATGTGGTAGGCTTGTCCATATTTGGAGAATACGTCTACAAAGGTCACGTATTTTTCACCTTGCGCAGTAAATAAATCCATATGGACAGTTTCATATGGTTTTGATGCAGGTGGAACGATATTGAATTCCGGCCTAATGGGGTGACGGTCGTATTTGGCCTGGCCACACATAGTGCACTCATTAATGAATTTTGCTATCTGCTCTCTCATCTTAGGCCAATAATATTTTTGAGATAAGGACAGATGGCATTCGTTAATACCACGATGGTTTGTCTTACCTTCGTGGTAATGTTTAATTATCTCTTGCTGTCTGAGGTACTCCTTAACATTCTCTATTTCCTTCTTTGCTAACACTAAATTCATGGCGGAGCATTTAAATTTATCTTGTAAGATTGGAATTATGGAATACATTGCTAGTGGTGGTGTTATAAAAAGGGCTGTTTTAACCTTAGGGTTCACGTACTCTTTAATTGCGTTAATAAGGTCTGTTTCTAGATTGGTTTCGCAAAGTTGTACAGAAGTGCGTGTGTGGGTTTCGAAGGGCTTAGATACCGTAGGGCGTCTTTTTACATCATTGACTACAGCAAGGCATAATTGTTTATGAAATTTGTTGAGAGGGTCATCTGTTATAGGAATCGCAAGAATTGGGTTCTCGTTGTCAGTGTAGTAGATCTAGTTATTGATGGTGGTATTTCAGTTGGGTTTGGTACAAGAGAGTCTGTGTCTAGATTTGGAGGTAGCGCATCATCGTCGTTCGGAGAAGTTTCGGTGTTGTTTAATTCAACTCGAGATAGTGCATCGGCGTTGGTATTATGGTGGCCTTTCTTGTACACTACAGTGTAATTGTACTCGCTTAGCTTTAGGCGCCATCTTGTTAGACGCGAGTTGGGTTCCTAAATATTCATAATCCACTGTAGTGGTTTATGGTCAGTCACTATTTTGAATTTTCTCCCGAAGAGATAGGGTCGAAAATATTTCGTTGCCCAGACAATGGCAAGGAGCTCCTTCTCTATCGTGCTATAATTAATCTCGCTCTCGTTTAATGTGCGAGATGCATAAGATATTGGTTTATCTGAGCCGATGAGCCCTTGGGAGAGCACGGCTCCAATAGCCATGTTAGATGCGTCTGTAGTCAGTACAAACTCTTTGGTGAAGTCAGGGTATTGTAGGATGAGGTCGTTGGTCAGTAGTCCTTTACATTTCTTAAAACATTCAATGTAATTTGAGTCGAGATTCATTTTACTGTTCTTTTTTAGACATACGGTAAGAGGTTTAGTAAGTCTAGCGAAGTCAGGTATGAACTTGCGATAATATCCTATCAGACCTAAAAATTGTTTTATTTGTTTTGGGGTTTTTGGTAAAGGGTAGTTTTTAATGACGTGGATCTTATCTGGATTAGGTTTAATACCATCCTTACTGATTATACGACCGAGATAGGCCGTTTCTAACTTTAAAAATTCGGACTTGTCCATTTGTATTTTAAAGTTAGATGCGCGTAGTCTTTGAAACACCTTCTCCAGGTTCACCATGTGTTCCTGTAAACTGGTACTAAATACTACAATATCATTCAGGTATACCAGGCAGATGTTGTTCTGGAGGCCACGGAGGACATTGTCCATCACCCGTTGAAATGTTGATGGGGAGATCTTCAGACCCATGGGCATCCTCAAATACTCGAAGTGCCGATGTTCTACATTGAAGGCTGACTTTGGGATGTCACATGGATTCATTTCGACCTGGTAGAATCCAGAGGCCAGGTCCAGGGTGGTGAAGTACTGGCACTTTCCTAATTCATCGAGGACATCTGAAATGTTTGGAATAGGGTATTTGTCGTCTATCGTTTTTTCGTTGAGCTTACGAAAGTCGACAACAATGCGCCATTTCATTCTACCTGATGCATCTGCCTTTTTGGGGACTACCCAAATAGGTGAGCTCCATGCAGAGCTAGAAGGGCGGATTATACCTTGGTCTAACATTTTTGTAATTTGGTCTCTAACTTCCTGTCTATGTATATATGGGTATCTATACGTTTAAGTATATACGGGTATTTCGTCGGTAGTCTTAATATGGTGTTTAATTTGGTTAGTGAAAGTCAGGGGTTCACCGTCGATATAAAATACGTCAGAATAACGTGAACAGAGTTGAGTTAAATTTGCTTTCTCCTCTGGGTTGAGGTGGTAAGTTCGTAATCGTGACAGAACATCCTTCGTCCGCTTGGAAACAGGCTGGTCTTGATAAGAGTTAATGTAGAAATTAAATATTTCCGCTTGGGCAGGCCTATCTAAAGAAAATATAATATCATTGTTAGTTTTGTTCTCTACCTCGATTATACCGCGGCTATTTGATACTTTGGTGACGCATTCGTGTATTAAACAGATGCATATTACTTGTTCAGTAACTATGACGTCACCATCCTGACCGTTAAAGGAATGCGAACTAATTTGGACGAATTGGCCGGGATCATATCCTCATATAAGTTAAGATTGCGTGCGTTATACATCTTGATAGGGTTAATTGCAAATTGCGTAGCCAAGGTTAAGTTTTTTTAAGTCAATTTTTGATTCCCAGGCAGTTAGTAAATCTAAACCTATTAGGCCGAATGCGTAACCCCAGCAAAATGTTGCGCCTTAGAGAAATGAGAGTATTACAGATACTTGGTTCATAGTAAGCCTCAATATGTTCAAATATAGCAAAATTCGTTCATGTTGTATTTTCGAAGTTATTTGTTAAATTATTTATTTTATAAAATACATATCACACTCTTTGTGATTTGCAGGGTTATTGTTTTGTGGGGTGTGTGTTTCGGTGGGGAGACGTGTCAGGGGCATTACTCCATAATGTTTTCGACGGGAGTCGTCCGTTAGACGGGCACTTCAAGGCAATCCATAACACATTCGCGATGACATCGGTCCGTCACTTTAGTGTGGACTAAAGACGGACTAAACGACTTTGACAGAAAAACAGCCCAAACGGTACTCGATAAGAGTAAAAATGTCTACTTGACAGCACGTGAGCCGGCCGAAAATGCCCCCCGTCCCACCCCGCATCATCACCCCGCCACTGTTAACTCTTTTAGTAACGGACCTCGTCGCAGCGAGACGGCTTTGGGCTCTTATTGGCTAGTTTGATCGGAGGTCATCGGTAGATCGGTATCTATAGATAGGTACCTAGCTAGTCGGCTCATCCATCATGTAGGTCAGCCGCCATTTAACTTGTTTTGTTTTTAAACATAATACATTAATTAAATTAAAAATTATATACATACTCTACTAATATATAAAAGTTAGTATCCCATAACACAAGTTTAAACTTACTTTGGGGCTAGCTCAATCAGTGTGATTTGTCGCTATATAATTATTTACAATTTACATTATCTAAGTGGTAGATTCGTCTGTTCGGACAATTATAATAGTACCTACTTAAATGATTGTACTTATTTCGCAATATCGCGATTACTGCTTATTGAGGCACTACTTGAGGAAGAGAACGCAAGGAGGATTCAGTCGGCGTCTCAAAGTAGAATCTGAGAAGCTTCACTTTATACCCCCTCAACGGAACTTAGGACCTAACCTAACCTAAAAGTAAGCCCCGGAATTCTAAGAGGTGGTAAAGGTAGGTAAGTAATTTGTGAATTTTGTTTGTATTTTGAAAAAAAATGTCCGTGTATGTAAGCATAGTTTGATACCTAAACTGTCTTGTAAAATTATGTACTTATTTTTACAGATATCAATTATTGTTTTTGCATTTTATGCAAGCCAGGAGGATTTGGATGTGTGGAGTTGGAGTGCAGTGCATGCACGCAAAGATTCAAAGATTCAAAGATTCAAATGTTTATTCAGTAATTAGACCTTTACAGGCACTTTTACACGTCAATAAGTATAATTTATGTTACGTGTAAAGTATATTAAAATTTAATTTATTTTTTAAAGAAAAGCTACCGATACCAGCGCTTCGTAACGACCACTGCTGAGAAGAAACGCCGAAAGAAACTCATTTTCACAGTATTGGTCGCCTACTCGCCAGAAGGGCTTTGTCATATTATTATAATTGTCTTTTAATTAATAAATACTTATAATATAATACAATGTTGACACATTATAACATGTTATGCTTGCGAACAAGTAAACTAACATAAATTGCGTAATAAAAAATATTAAGTAGTCAAAAAAAGCGAAGCCGAGCTGACCAGTCCCTCCCGGCAGCACCCGTTCACGAGTTGACGCACGGATCAGCCATCGTTAAACTCAACCATATTAGAGGGAATCCAACGACCCGACCAGCGACGCCACCACCGGATTGGACATTTTAGTGAGCATGAAAAACCCGAACTCGCAGACCTTGTCAAGAGAAAATATTAATTATATGTTGGTCACTTATTGATCGCAGAGCATTTACATGTTTTTACAGTAAGCTTATTATGGTAACAGAAAATGCAGCTATTTATGTTTCATGTGTGGAGTGTAATGGAAAATGTTTAGGAAGTATCCACGCGTTTTTATCTCTTAAATAATCATTGATAGTATAGTATGCATTGTTCAATAAAACTTTTTTAACATGTGTTTTAAATTTTGCCATTGGTAGGTTAACGATCGCTTCGGGAAGTTTATTAAATAATGTTATACCTAGACCTAAGAGTGACTTTCTAGTTTTAGCAAGTCGAAATTTAGGCGTATGAAGCTGATTTTTGTTGCGAGTATTATACTGTGAACATCACTATTTTTCTTGAAATTATTTAACCTAGATTTAACAAATAGAAGATTTTCGTAAATAAATTGAGATGTCACAGTAAGAATATTTATAGATTTAAATAACTCTCTTAAGGAATCGCGTGATTTTAGTCCGTAGATCGACCGAATTGCTCTCTTTTGTAGCACAGAGATAGCATGTATGTTAGCCGCTTTACCCCATAAGAGCAAGCCATATGACATTATGCTGTGAAAATAACTAAAGTATACTAGCCTAGCAGTTTCAACGTTAGTACACCGTCTGACCCTCCTCACAGCATATGCTGCCGAACTAAGTTTCTTAAACGCTATGGCGAAGAGAGCCATGCTTTTATTTGGCAATAAAGCATATGAATCATCCGGCAAACTATCTCTGGGTATGTAATCGCTACACTTTGTAATGTATCACTAGTCACTACCTACTGAATTTCTTTTTAACATACCTACCTATGTAGGTAGTATAAGTATGTACTTATACAGCATTTTTACATGACTTACAGGAAATTCAGTGTATACTCAAGTGGTGCGGCTGTGGACCAAATATTCACATTAATAAAATCCAAAAAATGTCCTGCCATACAACAAACTTTGAACTTCCTAATGAGACGAATGGCCACCTACTTTCAGCTCAAGAGCTCCATTATACACAAAATTTGACTGAAATAATTTACAATTGCTTGCGCAGGTTAGTACCTACTGTCTTTTTTCTGGATGTAAAGTTGGGCCGAATGTCAAAAATATATGTACATGTAAATTGATGAATATACATGTACTTTTTATAAGATGTAAAGTTGTAAACATACCTCAAGATAATTAAAAATACTTCGAATCACATTTTCCACCTATTCTCCACCATAAGGCTAAAAGCAAGTGGCCTTTGGCTTTTGGCTCTATGCTATGTGGATAATGTGCAGAGCTGTAAAAGCCGTGAAATGTGACAGTGTATTTTCACCTAACATCCATTGTTGCATCAGTTACTCTGGTAGCGGGATTGCAACATGGTAGTATTATAGCTTATTATTATCAGTTGAATTTTGTACTTTATAATAAGTGTTCTTCAATAGACTTTACTCTCTCAACAGTACATTCTGATATAATGGTATAACATTATTTCAGCTATTCTAGAAGAGCCGCAGGGATGGATGACAGATTTCAATTTTATCAAAATGATACACATATTATACATGTTACTATGCCTGACACGAAGATCTTCTTACTACCTCATTTGTCTACAAGAAGGTATAGATAACAGAATGATCAGGCAGAAGAGCAATAACCAACCAGGATTTGTGGGCATCTGACTGATATCATTCATGCATTGATTTAATATTTTTGATTATGTTGTGCCTCTTTTATTAAGTACCTACTGGTTTTTACCATTAATAATTAAATAAAACAATATATGTTTAAAAAAAAGTTTTGTTTTTCATTCATCAAAGAAGCTACTTCAACATCAATGTACATTTTGTTCATGATTATTTATTTCTCTGCTAGTGTTTAGACTAATCCTAATTATGATATTATATAAATGTGAAAGTGAGTTTGTATATTTGTTTGTTTGTTGCCACTTCACACTTCAACCACTGAACCTATTTTGAAATTAGATATGGATATAGTTTGAGACCCGGGCAAGGAAAAAAAGAATAGTTTTTATCCTAAAATTCCAATTAAGAGCTAAGCCCACGAGCACTACTAGTACATTTATATTATAAATTATAAAAAAATATTACTCAACAGCCTACATTGTACCACAGATCTGACAGACAGATCCTTACAATTAACCAAGGTACATAACATATTATATACAGACAGCAATTTGAGTTTTGTGGCTCAAAGTAGACAGCCCAATGCCGCAAACCCCAAAAGCCACTTTTAGCGTTATGGTGGGTGAGAACCTTCTCGGCCACCATAATGATTTTTCCATCTGGAAAAAGGAATTAAAATAGTAATATTCATAGACACATCGGCTGTAAAGTGATTCACACTTTCACCCATTCTTTACATTGACTTTTCTCCGAGAGAGAAGAGCAGTTGTTACATTCTTAGTTTTCTTTCTTTGACCAGTATGAAAGAGCCTTCACAACTAACTAAAAAGAATCTACAAAGAAATACCACTCAAAACATTGAATTGGAGACCACTCGCACAAACTAAGTACACATCTTTAAATTATTTTCATTTCAGCTATTCAACCAATCTGTAAATGACTGTTTTTATTACGTACTTGTCTATTCCATCTAAGTATTGTTCAAATTAAGAGTACTTAACATACATACATAACTTACAAAAAATTCAGGTGTTGACAAAAAATTTGCTTTAAAAGAAAACATAACACTCACATTAAATAATTATATATTTGTATATTTACAATGAACTATTGCTTATGAAATACATTCTTCTCCATTTTAAAAGCTACGTTAACAAGTTATTATGGCTTTTTTATGTCTCGGTCTATGTTGCCGTCGTTTTGTAGAAGAACCGAGTCGTCGAAAATCAGAGCAGACTGGCAGAGATACACCATTTAACGCAACTGAAGCCAGGAGCACAGAGAATTTAACTGAAGTAAAGCTGGATTGACCACCAAAATCAACAGAGCTGCTGAGTTTTGTCGTAGCTCATTTTTCCGCCTGGTTCTTGCGACATTCGCATTCCCTGGGGCTCAAAATTTGCTTATTGGTTTGGTACCAATTGCTGCCATTCGAAATAAAACTGGGAGACCTTTCCTAATAAAACAGAAAGAAAGAAATATTATAAATGAATAGGTTACATATGTTGTTTGTACAGAGTTGTACTTGTTATTGGAAGCCATTTTGACACGGATGTCATTTTTGAAGTTGACATGTCTGGAATGACTTGTTGATGTTTTTATGGTCATGGCATTTAGGTTATTGAGTCATACCGATTTTATAATAGTGAAATCAATTACTTTTTCTTATTATAGTAATGCTTTTAGGTTCAGGTTGACTTAACTTGTAATAAAAATAAGTAACATTGTCATGTTTAATTAATAGCCAATCAAGATAAATTGATTATTTTCGAAAGTACCGATAACTTTAGCAACAAGTTGCACATCACCGGTTTCGTTGCGCGTAGTCTATGGGTGCGTATGGTATCCGTCTTGTACGAACCGACATCATGGAGTGGGTAGGAGGAACGGGTGTCGGGTCGTGGCTTACAAGCGGCCGTTATTACGGTGTATGATTATGAAGTAATGCTCCAGGATTGTTTGCATTCTTTACGGTGCCTAGGCGGATGGACTATGGGTACTTACTAAGACGTAGTCAGTGGTGAGGTTGGATATCCGGGATGCAGGTCTCGATTACGGTAAATGACAATGTAGATAATGTATATAACCTTGTATGATGGTGCCTACGATCGTCACGATCGATCAATGGTCATAGGGATTTTTTTTTGTCTACAGCCGCATGTTATCATAACGCTGAATGGTATATCTTATGTCTATTTTAAGTCAATCAATTAATTGATCGTCATCGAGACCTTTATTTATTACGAAGTTCTACCTCTGTGATTGACTGTACCTATTTTAGTAAATTAACACCTTTATAGTTTACCTTAATAGTGCTCTGTATAATTAATTTATTAAAAATATAATTACTTAGTTTTAAAGTAATTTATTAATGTTAAAACTATCGTGAGGTAATTAACCTGCTGGCATATCCTTTGCACATCTCCTTTAGACATGGATTCATTAGAAAAATCAAGGTAAAAATTTCCATTATGGACCGTCGAATTAAGGGCGGGGAGGGGGGGAGGGGGGAGGGGGGGAGGGGGGAAGCCCCCCTGTGCCACCCCCACCCCGCGGAGCCCCATGGTTACGGAGATATTGATGGTTAAAGCTTTGAGGTTAGAATTTAAATTTCCATTATAAATCATCAATTTAAAGGGGGAGGGGAGGGGTAAGGCAGAAGGGGTAAAGGGAAATACCCCCTGCACCACCCCCACCCTGTAAAGCCCAATGGTAACAGTGATATTCATGGTTAAAGTTTTGTCTCGGACTACCTAACTTTCTGTCCATAACTTATACTACATGATATAAAACACAACAAAGTAAAAAAGATAAGGCCCTTTAATCAATTTTATATACATATTTAATTGCCTTAATTAATTCCTCATATGGATCCAAGTGATTTATCATATTTCTTCGCCTCCATGAATACTCGCACAACGAATCAGTGAAATCATGCTTATTTTGATTTTGTCGAAATTGTTTTTTGAATCCTCTCCACTGGCTCTCAATACGCTGAGTGTGTGTCCCATCTGGTGCCACAAATTTATTGACAGGATCGCTGTGATTTACTCTTTTGTGAATATATCCATGCTCAGGAAGGCTCAGGTAAGCTCTCCAATGATCCGTATGAATGATGGAGCCTTCCTGAACATGTTTTTTGATGAGTGGCACCAATATTTCAGCAGATCTCTCATTGTCGGGACACACCTCCAATCTTAAGTCGTCGCTACCATCTTCTATCATACCAATCACCCAATGGCCTTCAATATTTCGTCCTCTATTATATTTTCTCCTGCCAAATTTTGATTCGTCGATTTGCACCACTTTATTAGGGCTCCTATCATCCCTTGGGCCCTTTGATTTTCTAGCTCATAGATTGTAATAGCCTCTCGGCAATAGTTGTACCAATCTGCTATTGTCCGGTTTGACACTACTGGACTATCATCGCTGGCTAATTCTTTTTTGGCCCTTACATAACTCAGTCCTTCACTAAAAGCATACATCATTTGGAAAATTAAAGTGATTGGTAGACGTGCATTTTCAAACCACATACCAATGGCACGGGACACTTGCTTGGTTCGGCAATTACTTTTCCGGCATCTAAATTTGCCCAGTTGACCCGATTCAGGGGTTAGAACCATTGGTCTTCGATGGTATGTACACATTTTTTGTATGGGAATGAGACCTCTTTCTTCTGCAAACTCAATACACTGTTGATGTGTTCCCAATTTGGCAAATATTCTTCTCCAATTCCACATGGATCTGATAAGAAACAACAAAACTGTGATTTAAAATTACAACTTTGCAAAGGGACTTGAGGAATTTAGGGGAGGATTGCCAGAGATGCCAAACTTTCTTTACAGATATTTCTAAACGTTACATCTCCGGCGCTGCGGGAAGTGCAGCCCCTCCGCCCTTGCGTAAGAAAACACAGGCACTCATGCTCGCCTTCGCAGCTTCGGCTTGCTGGTCGCCTTCGGCGACCAGCCTCAGCCGCTACGGCTCGCATGGTGCCTGCGTTTTCTTACAGCGGGCGGGGGCTGCCCTCCCTCCGCGCCTCCGGCTATAAAAAACACTACGAGTATAGGGCAAACAAGACTACGTGAAGTCGGGGTTGGCCAATTCGGATTTGCCCATAAATTTCATGTGAATAAAATTGATTCTATATTCTGGGACAATTTTCACAATTTCTATAGCCAGCCCAAATGTATAATTGTTATAAATTTGAAAAATTACCTCGATTTGTATTACTTTTCCAACATTATACAAAATTAATCAAACAAAACTTACCTTAATTCATCCGAGTAAGGATTAATTCCTCTGCCAGATGACCCAGTATATCGGGGCATCGCAAACTCCCCATCCTCGCCTTCCGATGAACTGCCAGCCTGTACTCCGATGGGACTAGCTATCCTGCTAGGGACAGAAATCCCACTGGGACCTTCGACTGGTTCATCGAGCACCGATGGTAATATAGTAGGCACAAGCGGCTCTATTGAGTCCATCACTCGCGCACTACTAACAGACGGCGTTGAAGAGGAGGCCGTGACAAGCGGCTCATCTGAGTCCAACACTTTCACACTCGACTCTTCACACACAGAAGCATGGGGCTTCGGAGACGCCATGGTAGCCACACGTTGTTGAACACAAACAGGAGTACGTTAAAATCACGATCTCGACTGCAAGAGCAACAAAGTATGACTGACGCTAATAACTGACAGATGAAAGGACGATAACGACGTCGTTCCGTTCCAAACAATGTAAACAATCAAATTCTTTGTTTTTGCGTAAATACTTAATATTTATTAATAATACAGCAACAATTATTGCTCGTTTAACCTAAAAATGCAAATATAATATAAATCATAATAAATATGTAAAAATAAATAACGTATTTAAAAAAAATATAAACAATATAAATTGATGACAAAAACCTAACCCAGAACGGAACGTTTACTGACAACTTCACGGAACGTGACCTGTCAACTTTGACGTCTGACAACCTATAAATTTGCAAATGGCGTGCTTTTTACCAAATTTGAATGGAAACTTTAGAAATTTATATCTCGTGAACTGTGAATTTCCGCAATTAGAAAATTTGTAAGAAGCTTTCTATTTATGAGTACTATCTATAAAAAAAAACTGGACTTCCAATTCGACGGTCCATAATGGAAATTTTAGCCAAAATCAATGACACATATGATGGAGCTTTTTAATACCAAGATGGCGGAATTTGAAAAGGATTTGCAAGAAGCCACTCCAACACCTAACATCACAACACTATCCAATGAGTTTATTGCATTCAAATCCTTTGTTGCCACTGTGATACATAACTTTCACCGTGAGTTTGAGCTGCTGAATCAGCGGCAGAGCCAATTTGACATGCAACAAGATCAGTGTGAAATGAGAGGACGTAGAACCATACTTCTTCCTTATGGAGTTGCTGAGAAGGCGAGGGAGAATGTGGCATCGGTGGTAACACAATTGGCAGCCGACAAGCTGAACATGCCAAGCTTCCATGAAGGTGACATTTGCCGTGCCCATCGCCTAGGTCAGTCGATGCGTCAAAAACCCAGACCAATTTTGCTAGAATTCGTCAGCTTGGCTACAAAAGACAAGTTCTGGGCAACCAAGACCAATCTGAAAGGCACCGGCGTTACTCTCTCGGAGTTCCTCACCAAGCGGCGACATGAGGCATTTTTGGCAGCGCGTGAAAAGTTCGGCGTTAATAAATGCTGGACGAAGGATGGGTGTATATATATCATCAGTCCGGACGGTGCGAGGCACCGCATCTATACATGTGCAGAGGTCAACCAATTGCATAACTCTTCGTCGGCCGCTCAACCCGAGGCTGAGGTTCGGGCCACCGTCAGCGGCGACAATAACAACACTGTTCCGAAGACAAACGCGGCAACGGGCCCGGCGGCCCGCCCGAAGCGTAGCTGCAAAAAGTGACCGTTCCCGTCTGCTTTCCGGTTTTTGCCTGTTTGGTTTTAGACAACGCTATGTTCGAGTACGTAGTTACAATACTTAATATAGAAATTAAGTCCTACCCTTCTAAATATTCACTTTTTAAACTTTCTAGTACCGTACACATAACCAGGAAATAATTACTGTGTCAATTTTGTCATAATAACACATCACTTTGAAATTTGCGAAGGCTGTCACTGTCAATTTGTATCAGCTGTCAGTGTCACTTTTCATGATAAAGAAATCAAAGTGTAGGGCCTTTAGTAAATTCTTTTTTTTTTGTGTATATATATATATTTATGTGTCAGAATCTCTATTTTCTCTTCATTTTCTAAATGATTTTCTAACACTACTTTTATATTCTAAATCTTTGTTTTCTAACGTATTTTTTTTTTTTTTTGCTTCGATCGCCGCTCCGCCAGCGGGTAGATAACATCTGTCTAGCAATTCAAATAATTTGAATGGTTAGGTAGTTAAAAAGGTAGTTAGTTCTTTTTTCTGTTATTTTTATTATTGTTATATTTATCTATTATTTTATACCTATTATAAATACTTATATAAGATGAATACTGAACTTGATGACAGTTTTATGTCGTTGTCGTCATCTGATGATAGCTTCCACTCTATTCCTACATTGTGGGAAACTCTTAGTAGTACGTTTTCTGCATTCCCTAAATGCTTCAACGCTGTGCACATAAATGCGCAGAGTATTCCAGCACATTACCCCGATCTATTAACGAGCTGCGACAATAATCTGATACATGCTATATTTATCTCAGAATCTTGGTTAAACCCTTGCCTACCTTCTACCTCATACTCGTTACCTACCTGGTTTCCAGCTCATTCGAAATGACCGTACTGGTAAAGGAGGTGGGGGTGTTGCCATCTACCTTCGTTCAAATATTTCTTACAATATTGTTCGTGCCTCTCAAACTGCTAATCCTTCACATGAAGCCGAGTACCTTTTCATAGAGGTCACCCTCAGTCATACTCGCGTTCTTTTAGGTGTCTTTTATAGTCCCTCTGATACAATTAATTATTTTTCTACCCTTGAAACCCTTTTAGAAGACATTGCACCTTCGTATAATCAAGTTATAATAATGGGTGATTTCAATACGTGTCTCCTTAAGAATGATAATCGCACTTCTGCTTTATTATCTCTTGTTGAAGCGTGCAACTTGTCTGTTCTTCCACTTCAAGCAACACACCATTTTCCTGGTTGCAATCCGTCTCTTCTAGATCTTGTTCTGGTGTCTTCAATTGATCTCGTTGCAACTCATGGGCAATACAACGCCGATATGTTTTCTTACCACGACCTTATATTTCTATCTTATAAACTTCGTCCCCCAAAAGCGAGATCCAAAATACTCATGCAACGAAATTTTGGTGCAATGAATGTTGATCTTCTTCGAGAAGATGCAAAAGATTGTGACTGGGATGGCATAGCGGAACTTGCTTCTGTTGACGAGCAGGTTGAGCAGTTCAATAAAATAATTATTGAGCTTTATGATAAGCATGCTCCCGTTCGCCCTGTAAGAGTGAAGCATTTCCCAGCACCTTGGCTTAATGATGATGTTAGAGCTGCTATTCATATAAAAAATTGCTGGAAGTCAAAATTTAAATCTGACCCAGATAGATATAGAGAGAAATATATTGAGGCACGCAATAATAGCAATAGGAAGTGTAGAGATGCACGACGCCGCCATATTCACCAATCCGTTGAGAATGGCGATCCAGCCAGAGTATGGAAATTTCTAAAGTCACTTGGAGTTGGTAAAACCAATGTTAGTACTTCCAAGAATTTCGATATTAATCTCCTTAACAGTCATTTTTCTGCTTCAACTAAATTTGGTGGCAATGACAAGGCAAATACGTTAAACCACCTGTCTTCACTACCAACTCCTGACTATTCACCTTTCTTATTTAATCAGGTGACTGATAGTGATGTTCAGAAGTGTTTGTTAGCAGTATCTTCCAACGCGGTCGGAGCTGATGATATTAGTCGTAATATGATCTTGCCTATCATAGACATCCTTCTCCCCATCATCACTCTTATAATGAACAATTCCCTATCCAGTGGTACTTTTCCTACCGCATGGAAAGATGCCAATATAACTCCAATTCCTAAAAAATCAAATCCATCATCGCTTTCAGATTTTCGTTATATTTCCATACTCCCTTTCCTTTCTAAAATCCTAGAACGATTGGTTCAAATGCAACTTAATTCATTTCTCAAAAAAAAACAATCTCCTCAACCCATTCCAATCCGGATTCCGGGAAGGACATAGTACGACTACCGCATTAGTAAAAATCACAGATGATATCCGTCATGGAATGGACGATTCGAAAGTTACGGTTGTGGGTCTTCTTGACTTTAGTAACGCCTTCAATACTGTGGATTTCGACGTCCTCTTAGGCCTGATGCACTCTCTGAACAGATCTCCTTCAGTCATTAACTGGTTTCATTCTTATCTACATGGTCGCCGGCAGCGAGTGCGCATTGAGAATGATTTTTCTTCTTGGTGCCACACTTCTTCTGGTGTACCACAAGGTGGTGTGCTATCCCCAATGTTATTCGCACTATTTATAAATTCCATAACTCTTCAGCTCCGCACTTCTTATCATTTATATGCAGATGATCTGCAAATTTACAGTCACGCAACATTGGATGATCTGCCTAATAGTATTAGCACAATTAACAGTGATTTGTCTCTAATATCTAACTGGAGCAGAGCCCATGGACTTATAGTTAATCCTGCTAAAACGCAAGCCATAATAATAGGGAGTCGATGGTATATATCTCGAATAGATTGGCATTCCTTACCACCCATTGTCTTTGATGGTGTCAAAGTAGACTATGGTGAGAAAGTAAAAAATCTTGGGGTATTCTTTGACAGAAATTTATCTTGGATTCCGCAAATTGCCGAAGTAAGTCGAAAGTTATTTGCGTCCGCTGCATCTCTTAGAAGACTTAAAAATTTCTTACCTGTTGCAACTAAAATTTCGCTTGCACAGTCATTACTTCTTCCCATCCTAGATTACGCCGACTCTTGCTACCTCAATATCACGGAGGAGCAATTGGATAAGCTTGAGCGCCTTCAAAACTTTTGTATCAGGTTTATATTTGGACTACGCAAATATGACCACGTTTCCATCTTCCGTGCACAGCTCAAGTGGCTCCCAATTCGACTTCGACGTAACTATCACGTTCTCACACTTTTATACTCCGTACTTTTTATGCCATCTTCTCCTCCTTATCTAAAGGAGCGTTTTACGTTTCTCCATCAGGATAATAACCGTCCCACGCGGAGTATTAATGCCTTACGTTTAAACATTCCTATTCATTCGACCGGATTCTACTCCAAATCTTTTACAGTACAAGCTGTCTATCTCTGGAATGCTCTCCCTGTTGAAATTCGGACTGCTAAGACTAAAACAATCTTTAAAAATCGCCTTTATAAATATTACCTGACGATATAATCAGTTCTGTTCAGTGTTACTATATGTATTTATGTTAATATTTTTATGTATCATATAAGTATGTATTATTTATGCTTATGTATATATATATATATATTTATGATGTATTATATATGTGTGTATATGTATTTAGGTATATATTCATATGTAAGTAGGTAAAATAGAATTAGTACTGCGCCCACCTTGTTTCAAATAAATTTTTCCTCCACCCAAAGGTTGGCTGGAAGAGATTGCATTTATAGCGATAAATCCGCCTTTGTGCCTATATTGTTTCTTGTTGTTTTGTAATTTTTGTGTGTCTATTATGGTGCAATAAAGTTGATTTGTATTGTATTGTATTGTATAGTTTGTTACCACGGCCCATAATAATGGTTTTCTTTTATGTACGTTTTTATCTTGATGACACTTTTGAATGGCGGGTAGATAGTATAATGTTTGTTATAATTATCACTACAATCATACTCGTAAAGAATCTGTGCTTTATAGATTGATAGTGTAAGGCAATGCTGCTGATTAATTAAAAGTTTGGTTTTCTTTTTTCTCTGTAAAGGGGGAGGGGCGGATTTTTATGAGTATGAGGACTTTAATTTAATTTATTACTTTTATCAGAACGTTATCACGGAGAACTATTAATATTGGATGTGTTTGAGTACGGTATGTGCAATTTTTTTACAGCCTGTTTCCTTTAACTAAGATAATAAAAAATACCGTAACTAAGCAATTTAAATATATGCCTAGTTAGTGTCTTTATATTGTAAAATAAAAACCATAAGATACTTTTATTAGTACATCATTAGGAATTATATTTTGTTCCTTGTTTACCTTATTGGTAACATTTAGCTCATGGGGACACCTAAACGAAAGAGGTTAAAATAGATATAGATACTTTATTGAAGCGTGTTCTTACTATTTAAGTACCTCCATGGTATCTGCTTTTTGTTTAGAATTTTGTTTCCGTAATTAGTTGTCGATCACCTCATTCAACTTTGTAAAACTTAAATATAAATGAGGTTAATGTCGTTGGTGTATCTTTTAATAATATTTAAGATTATGAATTCTATTACGATATTTGTAAAGTTACACTGTTTGTTACCCTATATAAAATAAATAAAAAAAGTTATTTGAGAAAAACTGATTTTGCTGGAGTAACGTTACCCCAGCATGATGTTTTTCAAAAAAAGCGTATAGCCTAGAATCAAGTATATGAAAAGACAGCTCTTAATGAGTTGTAAATGTATACCGATAGCAAAATTTGTTCATCCTAGACTCTTTGAGATATTCAAGATTTTGCTGGGGTAACGTTTTGCAATTTTCCATATCTCGAAAACTGTTAGTAGCAGAATTTTGAAAAAAAAAAATACTGTTTATAGGCCCTAGTTTGTTTAAATTTGTTTAAATATAAGTATTCCGATTCATTAAAAAATATTGAAGTAATTTATTATTTTAAAAAATCAGATAATTCCGGTTTACTCGTAAACTAAAACATTTACTAACAAATAAAAAACAGTTACATATACGTATGATATACCCTTCTAACGTGTACAAATTTGGATGAAAGTTATTAAAAAATCAAGAAAATGTGATCAATTCTCCTACAAACCGACTAAATAACGGAGGCTACGAAAAAGCGGCCGTTTTATACTTGAGCGTAACCATCTAAAAAAAATTGTATAATAGTCTTTTTTTGCTAGTACAGTCGCATACAAAAAGTTTCTTGCGTTTGGTGGATAAAAAAATACATGAGCATGATTATTTTTTATTCAAATTACTATTTTACAATAATTGTATGCAATATAACTTAAACTAGGAAAATCATAGATAAATTGAGTATTATTAAACAAGTGTACTTTTATCACTAATTTTAGACTTAAATAATTAAATGCTTTTCAGTATAAGCTCAAACACATTTACAAAAGTTAATTAACTTTTCTTAGTAAAAAATACTTAGTATACTGAACGATACAATATTTCAAATATTAAAATTAGTAATTAAGCTATATATTACACACACTATAAACAAGTTAATGAAAAAATAAAAATACTCACCATTTTTTAATATAATAGCGCAGCACAACAGCAACTTTCCAGGTCTCACAATGGTATGGCTTGACTAACATGACTCATGGTAGAAAAATGTATGCCTATGCTTCGCGGCGTTGTGAGAAAGAGACGCCTACACAGTGGCAAGCGGGACAGAACTGTAAAACAAACTTCTTGTGTTGGACACCGTGACATGTGATCAAATTTTATGCATTTCAATATTGATATAATTTTTTTTTTTTTATAAACGGTTGGACTTGGAGATTTGACCCCATAGACAAAATAAAAGGGGTTCCTGATTTTTTTCCAGAGTCAGTATTTTTTTTTAATTTCCTCTAAAAAAAATTCCCCCCCATGCAAATGCCCCTCCAAGTAACTTGGCGCAGCCTGAGGCCGAAGGCGGAGGTGTCCCGCGAGGCCGCAGGCCGAGCTGCGGAGCGAGGCCGAAGGCCGAGCCTCTCCCCCCCTCCCCCCTTCACCCCCCCCCAAGTAATTTTCACGAGGCCGCAGGCCGAGTGATGCGAGCCCGAAGGGCGAGCTGTGTGGCGAGGGCGAAGCCCGAGCCACTCCCACCGAGGGCTGTTTTTTTATTTTTACTTTTTTGGAAATCCAAGATGGCCGCCGAAAGTCGACTGCCTCCGATTTGGCTGAAAATCAATATCTACATGTATTTTGAGCTGAAAAATCCAAATTTGACATTGTTTTTGGAATCCAAGATGGCGTCTGGATTTTAGAAAATCGTCTCACTGGGACTTCATATTGGCGTGAAATTTTGTATGCCGGGGTAAAGCACCCCGCGAAACTCGAAACTGCATTCTGATTTTGGATCCAAGATGGCCGCCCACACCTTTTTCATGTTTCTTCAACTGACTGCACTTTTTAACCATACTTTTTTTTTACATACTTTTTTTTGAGATGGCCGCCATACATGGACATTTCCCCTCCATACAAATTTCATACAAAAGTCGCCCCTTAGTAACTAAGTGCAGCCTGAGGCCGAAGGCCGAGCCCCTCCCCCTCTGATCCCTCCGTCCCCCAAGTAAGTTTCGCGAGGCCGCAGGCCGAGTGATGCGAGCCCGAAGGGCGAGCTGCGTGGCGAGGCCGTAGGCCGAGCCACACCCACCAAGCGCTGCGTTGTTTTTTTTTTAATTTTTGGAAATCCAAGATGGCCGCCAAAAGTCGACTGCTTTCGATTTGGCTGAAAATCGAAATCTATATGTATTTTGAGCAGAAAAATCCAAATTTGACATTTTTTTGGAATCCAAGATGGCGTCTACATTAAAAAAAATTAAATCGTCGTAGGGGTCTGAAATTTTGTATCCTGGGGCATAAAGCACCCCGCGAAACTCGAAACTGCAATCAGATTTTGGATCCAAGATGATGTGGGCGGCCATCTTGGATCCAAAATCTGATTGCATTTTTGAGTTTCGCGGGATGCTTTATGCCCCAGGATACAAAATTTCAGATTTTTCATGTTTCCTCAACAGACTGCAATGTTTAACCTTTTTCTGAACTGGAAACATATTTAGCCTACCTTAACAGCTGCACGAAAAACCGCGGGCTGCTTGCAGCCCGCGCAACGCCCGAAATGCTAGTTATTATATTACATAAAGCTACACTTACCACTGACTCACTGACTCACTGACATAGTTGTTTGACCTGTTCCCGAATGGTTGGGGTGATGGCTTATGGTGGAATGTATAGGGGTGTGGGGGTCGAGTACCAGTAAAATCTGAAAGTTGAGGATTTGCAGAAACCTGACGTGGAAGGGGTACGGCATGGCTAAACGGTTGGACTTGGAGATTTGACCCCATAGATAAAATGAAAGGGGTTCCTGATCAATTACCAGAGACGGTATTTTTTCTTATTTCCGCTAAAAAACATTCCCCTCCATACAAATTCCATACAAATACCCCCGCCAAGTAACTTGGCGCAGCCTGAGGCCGAAGGCCGAAGGCGGAGCCGTCCCGCGAGGCCGCAGGCGGAAGGCCGAATTTTTTTTGGAATCCAAGATGGCGTCTGGATTTTAGAAAATCGTCTCACTGGGACTTCGTATTGGCGTGAAATTTTGTATGCCGGGGTAAAGCACCCCGCGAAACTCGAAACTGCATTCAGATTTTGGATCCGAGATGGCCGCCCACACATTTTTTTTATTTTTCCTGAACTGACTGCTGTTTTTACCCATTTTCTCAACTGCACATGTTATTTAGCCCACCTCAACAGCTGCACCGCTGCACCGCGGACTGCTTGCAGCCCGCGCAGCACCCGAAACACTAGTTATTTTATATTATATAAAGCTACACTTACCACTGACTCACTGACTCACTGACATAGTTGTTTGACCTGTTGCCGAATAGTTGGGGTGATGGCTTATGGTGGAATGTATAGGGGTGTGGGGGTCGAGTACCAGAAAAATCTGAAAGTTGAGGATTTGCAGAAACCTGAGGTGGAAGGGGTACGGCCCGGCTAAACGCTTGGACTTGGAGATTTGACCCCACAGACAAAATGAAAGGGGTTTCTGATTTATTACCAGAGTCGGTATTTTTTTTTAATTTTCGCTAAAAAAAATCCCCCCCATACAAAAGCCCTCCCAAGTAACTTGGCGCAGCCTGAGGCCGAAGGCGGAGGTGTCCCGCGAGGCCGCAGGCCGAGCTGCGGAGCGAGGCCGAAGGCTGAGCCTCTCCCCCCCCCCCCTTCACCCCCCCAAGTAATTCTCACGAGGCCGCAGGCCGAGTGACGCGAGCCCGGAGGGCGAGCTGCGTCGCGAGGGCGAAGCCCGAGCCACTCCCACCAAAGGGTGCGTTTATTTTTTTGGAAATCCAATATGGCCGCCGATAGTCAATTGCTTTTGATTTGGCTGAAAATCAATATCTATACGTATTTTGAGCTGAAAAATCAAAATGGCCCCCCACACCTTTTTTCATGTTTCTTCAAAAGAAGCCCTGCGGGCTCGAGTGATGCGAGCCCGCAGGGCGAGCCACTCCCACCAAGCGCTGGGTCTTTTTTTTTTATTTTTGAAATCCAAGATGGCCGCCAAAAGTAGACTGCTTCCGATTTGGTTGAAAATCGATATCAAATTTAATATTTTTTTTGAAATCAAAGATGGCGTCTGGATTTTAGAAAATTTAACTTTCGTTCACAAGTTATTATATTATATAATATAAACCTACAATACCACTCACTGACTGACTGATTGACATAGTTGTTTGGTTTGTTCCCGGGTGACAGGGGTAATGAATGATATACCATCGTATAGAGGGTGCTCCAGTGAGTACCAGAAAAATCTGACATTTCAAGATCTGCGGAAACCTCATGTGGAAGGTGTACAGCCTGCAAAAATGGTTGGGGTTAGGGGCGTGATTTTTTTCCAAAACGTAGGGGGTTGTGAGCAATTTGACGACTGTCATATGTTTTTTGATTTTTTTCAAAATCATGGCCGCCATACATGGACAATTCCCCTCCATACAAATTTCATACAAAAGTCCCCCCTAAGTATCTAGGCGTAGCTAGAGGCCTATTTCCGAAGGCGCAGGCCTCCGCGAGGCCGTAGGCCGAGCTGCGTGGCGAGGCCGAAGGCCGAGCCCCTCCCCCCCTTCCCCCATTTACCCCGTCCCCTAAGTAATTTACACGAGGCCGCAGGCCGAGTAATGCGAGCCCGCAGGGCGAGCTGCGTGGCGAGGCCGAAGGCCGAGCCACTTCCACCAAGCGCTGAGCGAAATTTTTTACTTTTTTTTATTTCAAGATGGCCGCCAATTCTCAATAGCAAGCTATTTAGCTGAAATTCTATATTCTTGAGGTTTTTGGCTCGCGGAATTCGAATCTAAACTTGTTTTTCATGTTTCCCTTACTGACTTCAGCTTTTACCCATTTTCTCAACTGGACATGTTATTTAGCCTACCTCAACAGCTGCACGAAAAACCGCGGGCTGCTTGCAGCCCGCGCAACGCCCGAAAAGCTAGTTATATTATATAAAGCTACACTTACCACTGACTCACTGACATAGTTGTTTGACCTGTTCCCAAATGGTGGGGGTGATGGTTTATGGTGGAATGTATAGGGATTTTGGGGTCGAGTACCAGAAAAAGTTAAAGATTTCCAGAAACCTGACGCGGAAGGTATACGGCCTGGCTAAACGGTTGGACTTGGAGATTTGACCCCATAGACAAAATGGAAGGGTTTCCTGATCAATTACCAGAGTCGGTATTTTTTTTTAATTTTCGCTAAAAAAAATCCCCCCCATACAAATTCCATACAAATGCCCCCCAAGTAACTTGGCGCAGCCTGAGGCCGAAGGCCGAAGGCGGCGTCGTCCCGCGAGGCCGCAGGCCGAGCTGCGTGGCGAGGCCGAAGGCCAAGCCTCTCCCTCCCCCTCTCTTTTTTTTTTTATTTTTTTTAAAGTTTTACAAGCAGGTGGTGAAATCCTCATGGACACCTGGGAATGTTACCCAGGTAGTGCCGGACTCTTACCGGCTAAAACACCACCTGCTTGGAAAAACTTACTTATAACCCTCTGACATGATCAGAGCCTATTTTTGCTTTTTCTAATTGTATGCTGTTTCATAATAATTGTTATGTTAAGGCTTCTGATACTATGATATGTAAACTGTTAACAATACTCATATTGGTAAATTTTGAAATTCTCTGTGCGGGTGGGATGCCCGTCTACTCTATTTTTTTTTTTCTTCTTTATTAGTTTTCTTAAAAAGGGGTATTTCTTATTGCTCTTAGTACACTTTACTCTTACAATTAATTCTCCATATATTTCTTAGATGATTACAATTTACTTCAAGGAATTTTGAAAGGAGATTACAATTTATTGCTTCCGCGGTATTCTCATCTAGACAATACTACTTTTGGCCATGCGGCATTTTCCTCACTACGAACATACTCCATCGACATATTTATTTCTTATATTTAATACTTATAATAATTCACAATTAAATAATGCACTCATATTACCACCGCTTGCTGGAGTAAAATCGAAGGTCTTATATACATACTTGAATTTACTATAAATTTATTTTAAATCGTTTTGTAGGAGGAAAATGCTTTATACGACTACCCTCACAACGCCTTCAGTGCCTTACTTGTACTCTGTGGGCAGCTGAGCCACTGCACCCCGCACAATTTCAGACCCGTTTGCCATTATAGTTTTTCTTTTATTACGAAAGAATTGCTTAATGTTTTGGGTTTATGGGGCACATAACTCCACCATCCACCAGGGACAACATGCCAATTGCTTGGTCAGAAATATGCTGTTGCTGATCTTGCAATCGCATCCCATTTTTTTCTCAAGGTGCACTCGTCCCTGAAAGCGTTGTGGTCAGCCAGACTAATTCCAGCCTTTTTACAATTGCAGCATGCCGCTGCCGTGCCAGCCTTGTATTCAGCACATCCCGACTTTAAGTGCGGACCCCCGCAGTGGCTGCATGAGTCCCCCTCCTCGCTACAGTACCGCTTGCTGTGGCCATATGCCAAGCAACGCGAGCACTGGACGAGGGGAGACTGATCAGCAACCCTTATTTGCTGGAGGTCCACCCGGAGGGTTCCGGCCTCCACGGCCCTCCTCCATATTGCCGGGGATGCGCTGAATACAATATGGCACACCTGCGGGTTCCGCGCCTTCTTTTTATATTTTATTTGAAAGCGGTTTTCCTCACCGTCGAGGCCGTGAAAGACTTCGGGGTTTTGCTTCCTCACCGCTTTAAGGACGTCATCATCGCTATGTCGGATGCTGACGCCCCAGAGGATGAGGAGCGGGTCCCTGTTCTTCACGTCCTCGAAAACGAGGTTTTTGCCTGCCCTCTCAATCCTATCCCGCAGTTTCGCCCTTTCAGTTTCGGTCGCGCAACTCATAATCACCTTCTGGTCCTTCGCCTTACGCACCCGCTTTACCCGGACCCACCCTTCCTTGGCATCCACCGCTTCACGAACTTTGTCGAGCACCTGCTCCCCCGTGTCGCACACATCCTTGGATGTGACGACGAGGGAGAGCAGGGCTCCACGTTCAGTGGTCGGTTTCGCCAAGGCTGGGCGGGCCGCCGCGTGCGCGTAAGTCAAGGGACCAGACCGCTGTGCGATTACCATCTCCCTTATTTCTTTCAGCATCCCTGCATTCTCGCTGATCATCCAGGCCTGTTCCTCCATTTGTTTGGTGAGAGCAGGCTCGGGCGACCAGTTCTTGAGGGCAGGCCTGCCGAAAGCCTCCGGGGACGTCTGCGTGCGGACGCAGGGATGGTAGCCCGGGGTAATATTTTTGGGCTCTGCGTATTGGGCTAGGTCACGAAACTTATCTTCTAATAATTCCAATTTCTCCTTTACTGAGTCTTTTATAGTACCTTTTAAATTCCTAGCCGTTTCCAGGTCGGCTAGGATTTGGCTTTTAATGTCTAGACAGTCCGAGAGTAGGTCTTCCCTTTTTTCGTCCGTAATTCTTTCCCTTCTATGTTGAGGCGGTACGTAGGGCGTAGCATTTGAATCCCGCCAGTTATATTTATCCCAATAGGATTTTTCATGATTGGATTTATCACTTTGTTCTGAATAGCTCAGGCTCCGTGGTTCCGCAAACGACACAGATTTTGGTGTCCGATTTTCGGACACCACACTGGTAGACGGTGGAGAACGTACCAGCGGCATAGTACACAATTAATAAATAATATAAATTGACTAAGTTCCTAAATATCACTGTCAAAGGGCAGCGTCAAAATTTAAATTTAAATTTAAAATTGTATACTTAAAATTAGTCAGTGCACAATGAATAATAATTAAATTAGAATAAAATGTCAATTAAAATTTTAAAATCTTCCTTGGCCCTGTAAAGGGGAGCCAAGGGAAAGTCAGATAAATTATACAATTAAACAGATTTCTACACTAAAACTAATTAAAGTATACAATAGGTAAGTTTGTAAAAGTTGTAAATACGTAAATATAATTTAAGATATAAAATAGTGTGCCTTCCGGGGACCTATACCTTCTACCTAGGTATGTTATAGGTAGGAAGGCACCTGGGTCCTTATGACTAGTCAGTTTTTTAAAATACAGTAAATTTAAAATTAACACAACGTGTAAAAATCCCTATGCACACTATAATTCGAATTTCTTACAATTTGCTAAGGTACATAGGTCCTCCCGGTAATAGGGGGGAGCGGGGGGTTCCTTAGGTGATCCTTATACAGTTAGAAATTTTTTATTCAGTCACCAAGATATTTTAAGAATTTAATTTTATAATCTTGTTTAGGAGTCACTATAACTTAAATATAGACAAGTATAACCCACTTAGGGGGTCCTCCTGGCAATAAACAGGGGTCAGGGGGTCCCTATTATAATATTCACTAAAATTAATAATTAAAACAAGTTATCAATATTTTCCATATATATAGTTCTGCCACTGGTCGCTAGGTGGCGGGATTTTGTTTACTCCTGGTGTTGGAGTTTTCTCATAATTTTAAATAATTTATTGTCAAAATATTGTTCCTTAATCTAAAATAAGCTAGTTTATAACTTCAAACACTAATTTCACTCACAGATAAGGGGGCAAAATGGATCACAAAATCCCTGAATTTTACCAAGTTTGATTCCTTAATATCTCGAAAAGTAATAAAGCTAAAATTTTGAAACTAACTCTAAACCAATTTTTTCGGCCCGGACTTTGATGATTAAGGGTTGTTTGCCCTCGGGAACCCTTAATTAAAAAGCAAATTTTGGAATTGAAATTACGTAAACCGGTGCAAAATTTTTCTAGTGTTATGATTAAAATTCTATTTCTCAAAAACTACTGAAGCTATGGATCTCAAATTTGGTATACAAGTTTAGGGATATATAAAGGTTGTACTTATCTATAATAGGAGATTTCAGTCCTTAAGGTTTCGGGCGTGGGCGGGTCCGAAGTTGACCAATGTTCACTTTTTTGGGAAAAAGTGGTCACAGCTCTAAGACCCCTGGACCTAGAACATTGGTCAAAGTGCCTCCCGATGCGTCTTCCAAAGGTGCACCTGATGGTGATAACGCCACAAGCGCGCGCACCAGGGTTCCGTCGCAAATCAGCAGAAACCGCTGATTGGTCGAAGCTGTTTTTCGGCTCTGGTGCCTCAACGCGCTACGCCAAAATTTTGGAAGTGGTGTCCTAGCCTTGAGACGACCTAAATGCACTGAACTGCAGTTGAAAAACTATGGGTCGTCGATCTTGTTTTTGTGTAATTACACTTTAAAGTTTGATTTCCGAAATTTCTTGTTTTGTTTTGGTCACCACAAATCCAAATTTGAAATTACGTCACTTTATTTTGTTTTGTTGCACTAAGGTTTACAGAACGTGTTTATATAACTTTTTTGGCTTCCCAATGCTAAATGATTTTTTAACGAATTGATTTGTTTGCTGAGTCACAAAAGTTTACAAGTTTTTTGGATTTTAAAAATACTTAGGAAAAATCCAAGTATTTGTCGCTGCACTCACTGTGTAGACACTTCTTACGCGCACTTTTTAAGATATTTTACTAGACCGTAGCTGTTTTAAATCCAGAGTAACGAATTTCACGAGGCCGCAGGCCGAGTGATGCGAGCCCGCAGGGCGAGCTGCGTGGCGAGGCCGAAGGCCGAGCCACTCCCACCAAGCCCTGCGTTGTTTTTTTTTATTTTAATTTTTGGAAATCGAAGATGGCGCCGTAAGTCAACTGCTTCCGATTTGGCTGAAAATCGATATCTATATGTATTTTGAGCCAAAAATCCAAATTTGATATTTTTTTTTGGAATCCAAGATGGCGTCTGGATTTAAGAATTTTAACCTATATTTCTTCGTAGGTGTTTGAAATTTTGTGTGCTAAGGTAAAGCACCCCGCGGAACTCGAAACTGCAATCAGATTTTGGATCCAAGATGGCCGCCCACACATTTTTTCATGTTTTCTCAACTAACTGCAGTTTTTACGCATTTGCTCAACTGGACATGTGATTTAGCTTACATCAACATCTGCACGAAAAACCGCGGGCTGCTTGCAGCCCGCGTCACGCCCGAAAAGCTAGTTATTATACTATAAACCTACATTACCACTGACTCACTCACTCACTGATTGACATAGTTGTTTGGTTTGTTCCCGGGTGACAGGGGTAATAAATGGTGCACCATCGTATAGCGGGTGCTCCAGTGAGTACCAGAAAAATCTGACATTTCAAGATCTACGGAAACCTCATGTGGAAGGTGTACGGCCTGCAAAAAAAGATTGGGTTAGGGGCGTGATTTTTTTCCCAAAATGTAGGGGGTTGTGAGCAATTTGACGACTGTCATTTGTTTTTTGATTTTTCTCAAAATCCAAGATGGCCGCCATACATGGACAATTCCCCTCCATACAAATTTCATACAAAAGTCCCCCCTAAGTATCTAGGCGCAGCCAGAGGCCTATTTCCGAAGGCACAGGCCTCCGCGAGGCCGCAGGCCAAGCTGCGTGCCGAGGCCGAAGGCCGAGCCCCTCCCCCCCCTCCCCTAAGTAATTTACACGAGGCACTCCCACCAAGCACTGCGTTGTTTTTTTTTTAATTTTTGGAAATCCAAGATGGCCGCCGAAAGTCAATTGCTTCCGATTTGGCTGAAAATCGAAATCTATATGTATTGTGAGCCGAAAAATCCAAACTTGACATTTTTTTGGAATCAAAGATGGCGTCTACATTAAAAAAAATATTATCGTCATAGGAGTCTGAAATTTTGTATCCTGAGGTAAAGCAACCCGCGAAACTCGAAACTGCAATCAGATTTTGGATCCAAGATGGCCGCCCACACATTTTTTCATGTTTACTCAACAGACTGCAATTCTTATTCATTTTCTGCTGCTTGCAGCCCGCGTAACTCCCGAAAAGCTAGTTATATTATATTATATTATTATACTATAAACCTACATTACCACTGACTCACTCACTGATTGACATAGTTGTTTGGTTTGTTCCCAGGTGACAGGTGTCATAAACGATATATCATCGTATAGAGGGTGCTCCAGTGAGTACCAGAAAAATCTGACATTTCAAGATCTGCGGAAACCTCATGTGGAAGGTGTACGGCCTGCAAAAACGGTTGGGGTTAGGGGCGTGATTTTTTTTGCTGCTTGCAGCCCGCGTAACTCCCGAAAAGCTAGTTATATTATATTATATTATTATACTATAAACCTACATTACCACTGACTCACTCACTGATTGACATAGTTGTTTGGTTTGTTCCCAGGTGACAGGTGTCATAAACGATATATCATCGTATAGAGGGTGCTCCAGTGAGTACCAGAAAAATCTGACATTTCAAGATCTGCGGAAACCTCATGTGGAAGGTGTACGGCCTGCAAAAACGGTTGGGGTTAGGGGCGTGATTTTTTTTCCAAAATGTAGGGGGTTGTGAACAATTTGACGACTGTCATTTGTTTTTTGATTTTATAATAATTTCCCTTCATACTAATTTCATACAAAAGTCACCCGTAAGTAACTAGGCGCAGCCTGAGGCCGAAGGCCGAAGGCGCAGCCCCCGCGAGGCCGCAGGCCGAGCCCCTCCCCCCCCTTCACCTCCTCCCCTAAGTAATTTAAACGAGGCCGCAGGCCGAGTGATGCGAGCCCGGAGGGCGAGCTGCGTGGCGAGGCCGTAGGCCGAGCCACTTCCACCAAGGGCTGGGTTTTCTTTTTTAAATTTTGGATATCCAAGATGGCCGCCGAAAGTCTGCTTCCGATTTGGCTGAAAATCGATATCTATATGTATTTTGAGCCGAAAAATCTAAATTTGTCATTTTCTTGGAATCCAAGATGGCGTCTACATTAAAAAAAATTAAATCGTCGTAGGGGTCTGAAATTTTGTATCCTGGGGTAAAGCACCCCGCGAAACTCGAAACTGCAATCAGATTTTGGATCCAAGATGGCCGCCCACACATTTTTTCAGACTGCAATGCTTATCCATTTTCTGAACTGAAAACAAATTTAGCCTACCTCAACAGCGGCACGAAAAGCTAGTTACTATAATAATTCTGAACGGCCTCAGGGCTGATAAATGATTGATTGGCCCCTGTGTCTATGAGTAAATTGAGGGGTGGATTTTCAATACGAATGTACGGCAGTTGCCTTTGCGTTTGCAAATTTACCTTTATCCTGATTTTTTTGATATCATTCCTCTCTGAAAATCCTCATCATCGCTAGTCGAAGGTTGGGGTTGTTCTGACGAGGGCTCGTTAAAGTTATTTGTCACGTTGTCACAAGTGTGAGTTACGTGATAGTCCAGGGGCGTAGCTACCGCCGTATATGCCGTATCAATTATACGGGGCCCCCGGGCCACGGGGGCCCCCAACGTGCGTAAGCAAAAATTTATAAAAACTTCCTAATGTTTTATTATTACAGAAATGACAAAAGTAAAAAAAAAAATTTTTTTTCTTGCGTGAAACGTGCATTCAAAAGTTGCCAAAACTCTAAATCGGTTATCGCGGGCTGCAAACATTTTTTTTTCTTTTGTGAGAAATCTTTACCCTTCCTAAGGGCCCCCAATTTTTTTTATACGGGGCCCCGCCAATGCACGCTACGCCACTGTCATAGTCATAGTAGTCAGTACTAGTAGTGGGATATTCGTAATCGTCGTTATATTGGTAATAGTCCGTAAAGTAGTCGTCGTAATAGTCGGTGTAGGTTACGCAATAACAACTCGGTACTCGTTACTCGGCAAAAGTGTTACTCAGCGCATCTCTACTAGAAACTGAATGACTGGCTGACTGAGTGATATATCAACGCACAGCCCAAACCGCTGGGTCTAGAAACTCCAAATTTGGCATATAGGTTCCTTATGAGGTCTAGTGTGCACTAAGAAAGGATTTTTCGAAACTCACCCGCTAAGAGGATGAAACGGGGGTCCAAAGTTTGTATGGAGAAACAAGATTAGTTAGACCATTTTATTTGAAACTTCGCAGGATTACTCCTGGCCCTTTCAAAATTCAACCCCTAAGGGTGTCAAAAAAAAGTCAAAAATCATTTATTTATCTTTGGATATTTATATCACTTGATAATTGTCATTTCTTTTTTCTTTCGATTTCTTAATAGTTAGTTGTTGACGTCAGATCATTTACTTACAACTAAGTTTACTGCCGCCTCCAAAGCGCAAGTACAGAAGAAGCGGTAACAAACTGTACTGCGGCATTTTCTCCAAAAACATCAACCTTACAATTATACTGTTATTAAAATTAGATGTGTGGACTGAGAATACATTGCTATGTCATAATTATTAATTAAAAATGTCAAATTTGAAATTAATGTCAATTTGTATAAAATTCATGTACTGATTGTACTCAAATTATGTCATTTGTGAGTGTACAAATATAAACCTTTAAAAGGGACCCGCGCCAAGCTCAAGCCAGACGTTTTTGTCTTTAAGATAATCATCGGTTCCGTAATAAGCCTTCTCACAAAGTACTTTCTTTACATAAGCTTTAAATTTTCTATCTGGCATATCAAGGACCGATTCTGGCAATTTATTATAAAACTTTATACAGTTTCCCTTAAACGATTTACTGACTTTTTTCAGCCTATAATACGGGGTAACTCAAACATTTATGTTACCTACGTAAGTTTCTACCCGTAATATCACCTGTTTTATTAAATAAGGCAATATTTTTCCTCACATACATTATATTTTCAAATATGTACTGGGATGGTACAGAGAGTATATCAATTTTCTTAAAAAAAAAAATTGGGGTGAAGGGGGGATCCAAAAATTGTATGGAGAAACAAGATTAGTTTGAACACTTTGAAGCGTTCCGTCGCTCTCTCTCGGTCTAGCAAATTACGGGAACGGGATCAGGGAACCGGGAACAGGGAACAGGGAACAGGGAGAGGGAGAGATTTATAAATATTCAACTATTAAAAAAACAATTAAAAATCTTATAAGAACAATTTTCGACTTCTACGCGGTCGAAGGCGCGGGTTAAAGCTAGTTACTTTATAAAAAGTTTATTATTTTCATATTTGTATGATCATTTTTGTAAGTCTCAAAAGTTATTTAGGTATCAAAAATATTTGACATACATGTAACTTTTATTTCAACACACATAAAGCCGAAAATCGCAATGAGGACGACGCGGTGGTGACAACCGAAACACACAAAACTAAAAATCCCCACTGGGGATATACCCCTTAAGGGGCTACCTGAATTTTTCGGGGTCCAGTGCTGCCCCCATTTGAAATAAATCATTTGATAAGAAACAGAGACATCATTTAATATTTTGTCTTGACCAGGCACTAGATAATCCTTTAAACTATTGTATGAACTACTGTTTACAGTTTAAAGTGAGAACGTGAAGCTTTTCTACACACATAAGCCAAAAGTGGCCTTTTTTCGCAATTGTACGTAAAAAAGCTTCACGTTCTCACTTTAAACTGTAAACTGTAGTTCATAAAATAGTTTAAAGGGTTATCTAGAGCCTGGTCAAGACAAAATTTTAAATTATATCTCCGTTTCCTTTTGAATGATTTGATTCAAATGGGGGGCAGCACTGGAACCCGAAAAATTCAGGTATCCCCTTAAAATGGAATGATGATTTTCAAGTGGGCAATTGAACTGTCATTAAAAATTATAAATGCGTACTCTGGTGATCATATTGTGATTTTTTGTCACCCATAAAGTTAATTCCCATCTCAATTGTATACAAAATATCATAATAAAAGTATTTATTGAATAAGTTATCCCTTGATAACCGCGATAGGTCGTAGTTTCACCGTTTTCTTGCTGATTCCAGCAGCGTGGCATGTGTTCACAACATCTGTTACGTTTTTGTAAGACTCGGGAGCTTCCTCCATAACCAGCTTTGGCGATGCCACCCGAATGGATATGCCCATAGATTCCAATTTAGTCAGAACATCCTTGTAGTCGATATTTCGTCGAGATTTAGCGCGAGATAATGCACGACCCTAAAAATTGCCAAACAAAATGAATACTGCAAAATAAAGGCTTTATTAATAACGAAACACATTAACAATTTGGTAGGAAGAATTAATTTTTTGTACTTACAGCTCCATGGCATGTGGAACCAAATGTTTCTGTCATTCCCTGATGTGTCCCCGTCAGGACATAACTGCAGGTTCCCATTGTTCCTCCAATAAGAACAGGTTGGCCAGTCAACTGGTAATCAACTGGTATAAGTGGGTGATGTGGTGGAAATGCTCTGGTTGACCCCTATTAAAACACGATAATTTCAATTTTAAGATGGTCCTCGTTCAGATTTGAAATCTGCAAAACTGCTTTTAAACTTATTACTTAGTATGTATCAAGTGTAAACTGACTGTTACAATTTACTACAATGTGTACATGAAAGTGTCACTTAAAGTTAAACAAAATTAATGAAAATAACAAAAATTACCTTTCTGTGCACAAGCAATGTCTTGACTTTACCATCTACCATGTGTTCTTCAACTTTGGCAATGTTGTGAGAGACATCATATATGACATGCATGTCCAGATCATCAGGTGCCATTTTGAATTGCTTTGCAAATGCTTGACGAGTTAGGAAGGTCATTGAACTTCGGTTGACCCAAGCAAAGTTGGCAGCTGCAGCCATAGCTTTCAAATAGTCTTGACCTTCGACTGAATTAATTCTAGCACAAGCTAACTGTCTGTCATTTGTTTCAATGATATCTCTTTTCATGGCCTTTTCCATTTGCACAAGAGCATCAGTAGCTACCTGATGGCCGAACCCTCTGCTTCCTGAGTGGATCATAACACACACCTGTCCAACTCTTTCAATACCCATTTTACCAGCAGCATATTTATCAAATATTTCATCAACCACTTGGATTTCAGCATAGTGGTTTCCAGCACCTAGTGTGCCCAGTTGAGGCAATCCTCGTTTCTTAGCACGAAGGCTGACCTTGGAAGGGTCTGCATTCAGCATTCTCCCATATTCCTCACAATGCTCCTTGTCCTCCGCCCAAACATAACCTTCTCGTAGTGACCAGTCCATGCCCATTTCCAAAGCTTCTTCCATGTCACGAGCATTCATTGGAATAATGCCTTTAGAGCCTACTCCTACTGGTATGTGATCAAAAAGACTCTGAGCCAGCTGTTCCTGCAAGTATATAATTAAGTATATTTAGTGTAGTCACATTTAAACCTTCATCATCATCATAACCACAGGAAGCCTACTGCTGGACAAAGGATTTCCAAAATGAACAATAGGAGACCTGCATTGAAAGCGAGACACAGTGCGAGTTACCTGCACCACGCTTGGCCATTTACATGATGCGAGTAGCTGCCTTGCACCTTGCGAGTTGTGTGCGCTAAGGTACCTATGGGGGCGTCCATAAACTACGCGAGGCATTTGTGAGAATTTCTCGACCCCCCCACCCCCGCTGGTGAGATATCGTGAGATTTTTCTCGACCCCCTCCCCCCTATCCTAATCTCACGTGAGATCTTTCAAATCTTTTATTTTGAGTGTAAGTGTGTTGGATTCATTTACAAAGATATCATTTGTTTCATTCGTTTTATTAAGACTAGTAAAGACTAGTCTTTGAAATTATGTAGATCATAATCTAAAATCAGTGATTAAAAATAATAAAACAATAGGAACTACAAATATTTATTTTGATTTATTCAATTCTGAGCAGTCCATTGTGACTCGTGCATCACCCTGACATCACTTTTTCGTCTTGTAGATGTCTTTTAATGTAAGTATACCTTGTAATAAGCTTGATACTAATTTAGATAAATGAAAACCTTAACTGAGTCTTTGTGCGTTGAAAGATTTACGCTAGTTACTCACATTTACAACGCATGGGAAAAAACCATGATGCAATCGGTTCTTTCTACGATCTCTCAAAAGCATTTGACTGCGTAGATAATCCGCCACTTTTGCTCAAATTCCGTCAATACTGTTTTGACGATAAATCTATAAACCTCATTCAATTTTTTTTAACGGATAGGCTTCATTCTGTTGAAATAAATGGCATAAAGTCATCAGATCTCTTGTCAAAATGGGTGTACCTCAAGGTTCTTTTTTAGAACCGTTCCTCTTCTTAGTGTACGTCAATGATTTGCCTTACGCGGTTAAGAAACATGCTGGTATTGTGTTGTTCACCGATGACACGTCTCTTATTTTTGAAATAGACCGTCATAGCGAAGATGCTACTGCGGTGAATGACACATTATCGGCCATTTCAAATTGGTTTTCAGCCAATAACCTTCTGTTGAATGCAAACAAGACCCAATGCATTAGATTTAGTCTTCCTAACGTGCAGCACCTCAATGTTAATGTGCTACTGGACGGTCAAAAATTAGATCTCGTTGAAAACACTACTTTCTTGGAAATACAGTAGATTCAAAACTTCAATGGGATGCCCATATTTCTAAACTCGCTAATAGGCTTAGCTCAGCGGCTTACGCTATTAGAAAAATCTGACAATTTACAGATGTAGCAACTGCTAGACTAGTGTACATTATTTACTTTCATAGTCTGATGTCCTACGGGAATCTTCTATGGTGTGCAGCTGATATACAGACTATTCTTATTTTACAAAAAAAGCCAATTCGTTTTATTAACGATTGAGGATCGAGAGACTCCCTGAGAGAATTTTTCAAGAAAATTTATATACTCTCTGTACCATCCCAGTACATTTTGAAAATATAATGTATGTAAGAAAAAATATTGCCTTATTTAATAAAACAGGTGATTTTACGAGTAGAAACTTACGTAACATAAATGATTTAGTTACCCCGTAACAAAACTAAAACAGTCAGTAAATCGTGTAAGGGAAACTGTATATAGTTCTATAATAAATTGCCAGAACCGGCCCTTGATATGCCAGATAAAAATTTTAAAGCCTATGTAAAGAAAGTACTTTGTGTGAAGGCTTATTACGGAACCGATGATTATCTTAAAGACGGAAACGTCTAGCTGGAGCTCGGCGTGGGTCCCGTTAATTTCAATTTTGACAACTTTGAACATCATTCTTAATTAATAATTATGACATAACAATGTATTATCAGTCCACATATCTAACTTTAATATCAGTATAATTTTAAGATAGACGTTTTTGGAGAAAATGCTGTAGTACAGTTTGTTACCGCTTCTTCTGTTCTTGCGCTGAAAAGGCGGGAGTAAACGAAGTTGTAAGTAAACGATCCGACGTCAACAACTAGCTATTAAGAAATCGAAAGAAAAAAAATGACAATTATCAAGTGATACAAATATCTAAAGATAAATATTTTTGACTTTTGATTTTATTTGACGTTTTTACAGGTGTAAACAAAGCAGTTGGAAACTGTCCGTGCGTAGCTGCTCGGCTCCTCTGCGAGCGACGTTCGTCGCGTCGGGCGGCTAGCCGATAGCACTCAAACAATCGACGAGCTATTGTGCAGCTTAGCGGCGCATTCGGATAACCACGATAAATATTACTACAAATTTGAACTGCACGTCTCAATTTTGCAACTAATAAGAAGTCAGGGACTACGTTTTCCATATATCGGTACTGAGTAACTTCACAACCACTCATGAATTTTAATATGTATAAAAAAAAAGTGTCAGACTTCGCCATAGTTTAGTCTAGGAACATGTTTTACATTAATTTGATCAGATTCTGCCACACTTCTAAGTCATTTAAAAAAAATACGTTGTTTTTGTTGAGATTTTGCTTGACCCTGATCACCTCGTGTAATCAATGGACGCCCCTACTGGGATTTTGCAATGTTCGAATTCCAATGATAAAACATGTGGAAACAGTCTAAATGACTAAGAGTTTCCTATCAGAATAGCATTGTTCAATTAATATCATTGCAATAATAAACGTATTTGAATTGATGATGCATAATTACTAGGTAAACAAGAATTCTCATGCCATTTACTTGCTGTTATACACAGGCTACTTTCACCTCATGAACTAATGTTTTACAGGCCAGCTACTGGCAATCTTGTCCAAACGATGCGATTGATGTATGAGCTGCTGCCATGCAACTGCTAGGGGAAAGCGACTACTCGCTTGTCCCTAGCAGTTGCTATTATACTTTTAACATTTAAAAAAAATGTTAAAAGTAGCTCGCATGTTTGAGTTACTCGCATGTTTGAGTAACTTGCATGTTCGATTAACTCACATGTTCGAGTAACTCGCATGTTCGAGTAACTCGCATGATGTGTCCAAGTAGCTGCACGGCAGCTAGTTAGCGACTGACTTGCACGCTAGTTAGCAACTGACTTGCATGCTAGCTCGCACCGTGTAAACGAGGCCTTATACACATGTGAATGTAAATTACCTTGATGGGCTGTACATCCTTTTCATGCAAGTTTGTTCTTAATAAACGTACACCACAATTGATATCAAAGCCTACTCCACCAGGAGATACAATTGATTTCGGGTCGGACATATCAAATGCAGCCATATTGCCTGAAACATATTTAATGAAATTACAAAAAAAATCCTACAATGTTGCAAAAAGGCGTTTGTTCCTGATCAGTAACACCCTTTTGAGTACCACTGTTACTCAAGGGGGAAAAACTTCCCGATGAATTCTAGTGTTACTCATTGCAACTAACATTCTTCTCAATGAGTACCACTGTGTCTTATCGGCTCTCCAATGGCGTGCCGTATTCTCGTCAAGTAACAGTTTATATCTTGAACTATAAACTAATAAACATATTATTCAACTTAATGTTTTAATGGTTTCAACCAGAAGTTAAAATAAAATAAGCATTGAAATAGTATTTTATGCAACAGATGTATAAGACGGGCCAAAAAATGTGAGTGGCGCAGGTTACGATGCGAGCCTTGGCAAGCACCATTTTACGCCATTGAACATATTTTTGTTTTAAGTAGTTCATTACATCACTGTTACTCAACGGGAATACAAAATTCCCGTAAAGTAACACTTTTTCTTAAGTGGAGAGCCGATAAGACGCAGTGGTACTAATTGGGAAGAATATTATTTGCAATGAGTAACAATGGAACTTATTGGGAATTTTTGCCCCGTGAGTAACAGTGGTACTCAGAAGCGTGTTACTTATCAGGAGCAAACGATTTAGAATAGCTTTAATCATAACTAGCAAATACTAAAAACAGAATAAAATAAATATATAAGTAAGGCTCCCATACAAAAAACGTGATTTTTATAGATAGGGATACGGAACCCTTTGTGCGCGAATCGACTCGCACTTGGCCATTAGTACGAGAAGTAATGTCATAAGGTGCAAATTTCTAGTCACATATTTTGCATAAAAAGCAAACTTGCAACAAATTAGTGAGACTAGTACGATTGAAACTCCATCGCACACCGCTGCGTACCATGTCTGATTTTTTTCAGATGGATGTATGATAATAATATATTATAAAGTATATATTTTTTTAAAGCTAGATAAATATTCTTTAAGACAGTATTTTTTGTTTTGCACAAAATTCAGGATTTCTGATAGTTAATTAAAAAATAGCTAACTGGTTTTGATATTTTCGGCAATTTTTCCCCTTTTTTTTCTATTAAACTATACATAAAATGTGAAAAAGTACTCAAAAAATGAATTCCTCATGTCCGATTTATCAGAAAATGACACCACACTCGAGGATTTTGGTTTTTTTCTGAAGAGCTGCGGCATGTTGCTTTGAATGCCCCCCTGCCTACCCCCCAGGGGGTGTCGGATGGCTACCAGGCTAAATTAGCTTAGTTTTACGTATATTACATCTGTGCCAAGTGAATTCATCTGATACCAAAATTTGCACCTCAAATACATTTGGTGACACTACTTCCGATACTACATTATGAGATTTGTCCTTAGGTTATATTTTTGTGTGATGAAATTTTCCTCTTATCTTATGGAAACAGGAAAATTTCATTACACAAAAATATAAGGACAAATCTCACAATGGTACAATAACACTGGACAAAAAGATTTTTCCACCAGCATACTTGCAGCGATTTCTCAAAGAATTCAGTATGTACACAAAACATGAATCTATTTATAAAAATGTGTATGACATTTAAATTAAGTTTCTTATTTTTCCAATTTCCAAATACCAGTTAAACCACTGTGCAAACCTAACATTACATTTTACATGATTGCTTAATTATTTAAAAAAAATGGACTTATTACAGATTTTTTGCAGGTCAGTATAACGCCATACAATGCACGCAGTACACAATGTTTGGGAAATATTATGGTAACTTTAATCTTTATATATCTTAATAGATAAAAAAGGTTTAAGGTAAAGCAAATTTCGTTTTGATTTTGAAGGCTAATTACATCATTTTAAGTTACAAAATTAATAACCTGCACATAATTTATTTACTATAAATAATTAAAAATATCAGAAATTGGGGAAAATCGGATTTTTGATATAATATTATTCCCAATTTGACCTCCTAGAAACAAAAGTAAATTATGTCCATATACACTATACAAAAATCTGTAAGAGACAATAATTAGTCATTCCAGTGGGAAAAAAATGTAAAATTTTGTCGACCAGTGTAATTTACATTTTCTACACATCAAGTCACAGCAGCTTCGAACAAATTTTAAGACCTTTACCTATTGCAAATCCATATCCAGAGTGAACATCAGGCAAGCCGACCGACCGGCCTACGATACCCGGCAGAGCAGCGACATTAGCAATCTGTTTGACGCCCGGTAAAAAGCCACCAGTCATACCAGGCCTACAAGAGTTTCTCAATTCATCTAACATTAATTTCTCTAAGGTATTGTTAACGTAAAATACTCCCTCTACATTCATGTTAGGTTGGAATCCCTTTTTGATTCTCCAACAATATGGGTTAATTTTTTCAAGATATTTCAGCTCTTCGTTATACTGCCTCACAACCATTATTATATTGAAAAAACTTCTGGAAAGTGAATCTACAATAATTTAGAAGAATGTGCTCTTATTTAATCTTGATCGAAATAAAATAGAAACAAAGCAAAAGGCAAAAGTAGGTAACTGGTGCACAAATTAATTTATAGAATATATATACATATGAAATGAATTGAAATGAATATGTATATCCTGCCTGACTCCTGCCTGACTGACGGACTGGGACCAGTGTTGCCAACTCAAGTTTTTAAATAGAGCTAGATCACCTTCGAAATAGAGCTAAAATAGAGCTAAACTTTTTTGAAAAAGAAAAAAAGATCTAAACTAAACAAAGTTCAAGAAATCAAAGTTTTGATTATACAGAAAACCGTAACATGATAATATATCTTTATAAATATACTAAATAAACTACCGATAGACTAAAATATATCTAATAAAATATAAATAATTATATTAAATAAAAATAGACCATAGATCGCTACGGTCGCAACGCAGGGTGCCTAAGAGACTGGCAGCATTGCGTCGTTGTATAGCCAGACTCAATCTCTGGCCAAAATGCGCACCAGGAGATGTATTTTTGAAATCACTTGTCACATTACGAATGGTTTACTCGAGCGCTTTCATCGAACTCGGGTGCATTTTTGAAATGATCGTATGCGAAGGATTTGTATTCAATTCATAAAGTGAATAATAAGTGACAATATTGCAATAAACTTAACATCAAAACAGTCCTTACTCAAAACACTATCGATCTAGATAAGTCTAAACAGTACATAGTCGACAAAATATACTAAAACTTTGATATAAACATTCATTTAAACTGCAAAAATTGCTTCGTAATTGTGTAAAGTGACGGTCGGTGCGCCAGCTGATAGATGAGTCATTAACTGGACTCCACCTCGCTCATCGATAGTCGGGCCGCCCGCCCTACATGCAACTACCGCTGTGGCATACAGCACGCAACTTATAACAAACGGGATGCGAGTTCGAGTCACAATACCAACGAATAAATTTTTTTTAGAAATTTCTTCAAATTCTGTTTTTTTTTTTTGATTTTTAACTATTTTTAACTCTTTTTAACAATGGAAATTAGTAAAGAAATATGTGCCGGATGCCGCACAGAAATGACAGACAAGGAATATCTGATTTGTTTCTTATGCAAAAAGGTCTATGACCTGATATGTTCTAACGTCTCAGAACAGCGTTTCTACAGTAAATAGAGCAACATGGAGATGTGTCTGTTGCATCAGTAAAATGCCAAAATCGGACAATATCAACACTCCAGTCCGTGGCGCAGCCGATGGAGTGAATATGCAGAGAGGCGCGGCGGCGTGTAATTTTACGCATAACTTAGATGACAGCAACATAAACGATACTGCCGAGATGAATGACATCCAATCTTTCATGCTGGAGGCACGGCAGTGGCGTGAAGAGTGGAGAGCCACGCGAGTGCAGTTGGAAATATTCAATGGAGTGGTGGTTAAGCTTACACAACGGCTGGAGGAGAGCGATCAGCGGTACAATCAGCTACAGCAGCGGGTAGACAGCCTGGAGAACCAAGTGGTGGAACTTCGGTCTAACAGTGACACGTCGTTGCAGCAAACTATTGAGCGGTTAACGACTGATATAAATGATCGTGATCAAGATCTTCTAAGAAATGATGTTGAGATATTCAACATACCGGAGGGAAATGGTGAAAATTTGATCCATATTGTCACCACTCTAGCAGAAAAGCTGTGCGTCGACTGTTAGACTAAGACATAGTAAGTGTAAGTCCGCGAAAATTATATTACTTTTTTGATTATAGTTATAAAATTAGTGTTCCCAAAATTCTTTATAATATTTTATTTACGTATTGCTTTTCAAGTTAACAATAACTATGGGTAATAAACAAAAGCTTTTCAAGTTAGGGCTTTTTAATGCGGGATCACTAAACACAGGTCATGACGATTTTCTTGTTGCGATGGAGCGTTACAAGGCAGATATTGTGGCTATCAATGTAAATGTAAATGTAAATATATAGGGACAAATAACACTGATTGAGCTAGCCCCTGTAATATACGAATTGTGAAACTGTACCGTAACTAGGTCACACGCGCAAGTTTCAAAGTGCTTAGTATGTAAGATTATAATGTACCGTGTTTTTAGTCGTAAGGAATTGATTTTAATAAAGATTCGGCATTGAAGCTAGTAACATGCTTTTAATTTATTAGCCCAAAAAAACACCTAATATTACATGGCGACCCTAGCCAAAGCCCATCAAGATGAACCAACAATGAAGCTTTGAAGAAAGAAGATTGGAAGAAAGAAGATTTGAAGATTTTTTTTTATAATGGGCTCTTCGTATTCCAAGGACGAAGTTATCGTTCCCCAAAACGCCAACGGAGTAGCATCTGCAGAATTAAACCAAGCCAAGCAGCAAGCCCAGCACTCGACTAACCAGATCGTCCTGACTTTGATGATCGTTGCAGTAACTTTTATTGTTGCCGGCGCCCTGTATTTTTTCTACAAACAGTGCCGTAAATGCGCCATTAAAACATTGAGGCGAGAATTAAACGCCGTTTCGCTCGATAATTTATCTCGAGCTAACCAGTAAAAGAAAACAGCAAGAGGTGTCCAGGGTTATCCCGGCCCAAATCAAGTAGATGACCAAGGAGCTCGTCCCAGCCTGCCTAGCCTGCCCCATGCTGCTGCCATTGCTGATTATCAAGCCCCATGAAGGATGCCCAGCCCACCCCGCGTATCGTCGTTTCTGAGCCACGCAGTCTACGCCCTGTCCACGCATCAAAAATCGTAAAGTAATCCCTAACATTTATTTAACAATATTAATATAATATTTGTTTTTTTTTTTACGCATTTTGTCATGTTTGTTAATTTGGTTAGTAATGCCTTTATCTGATTTAAAGTTAATATATGATAGCTTAAATGAAATTAGTACGTATTTAGTAAAAATTGGACCAGCCCGCAGACAAAGTTCTGAAACTGCACGAGAGAAATTTGAAACAGCGCAATTAATCTATGGTCGTTTGGAGAATATTTCGTCAGATATTAAGATAAAAGTTGAGAATTCTGAGATAAGTAACGAAAGTTTACTTTTGATTAATAGATATATTGATGGTATTCAGAGTGTTTACACAAAAATAATCGACCTCTTTAATTCCGATGCCGACTCTTCAAGTGTCAAAATGGGTTCCAACAGCTTTGATTTAAAAACAGCTATCTCTCTTTTACCTACTATGACAGGTCAGGAGAATATCACTATCCAGCTAATAGACAGCATTCAGCTGTATAGCAACATGATTAAAGACTCTGACAAGAATTTATTAATAGATTTTGTATTAAAAACTAGGATTTCTTCTAATGCCAAGCTTCGATTGAAACTTAGTTACGCGTCCGTCGATCATTTACTGTCCGATATGCGTTTACACTTAGGTACTACAGAAAAAATCAGCTGTTGCAATTCAGTCACAAATGCACAATGCGAAACAAGGTCGACGATCTATTGACAAGTTCGGGTCAGAGCTAGAAAAGTTGTTTGTAGACTTGACAATCTCACAGGCAGACGGAGATAATGCTAAATATGATATCTTGCGTCCTCTCAACGAGAAGATCACCATAAAACGTTTTGCCGACGGTTTATCTAATACGCGGTTAAGCACAATCATTGTTTCTCGGCAATTCAAGTCGCTTCCAGAAGCTATCCAATGTGCACTTGACGAAAATTCATTGACAACTGGTGATGAAAATGCGGTGATGAATGTTTCACGTTGCCACAACCAAACATACAACAAAAATAAACGTGGTAACCAAGCAAATTCACGCGGTTTTAGGCAAGGTTTCTATACTCCAAATGCACGACGTGGTCAAAATTATAGGAATAATTCTTATTTTAGGGGAAATTCTACCTTTAGGGGAAATTCAATACGAGCCAGGGGCGGCCGAGGGAATTATTATCAGGGTGCTTCTCGAGGCGCACCGGGCACATCTTACTCAAATGTAGCCCGCGTTTCACAAGTGCAACCGGAGAAAGATGAGAAAGAAAGCGAGTTTTTTCGCTCCTACAATTAGTGAGCATTTCATTCTTAATTATAATATTAATAGCTTAGTCGAATTAAATGTAGGTATAGATAATAACATAAAGCTATTAGTAGATAGTGGCGCGAGCGTCTGCGTATTGAAATACGAGTGGCTACTTGCACACTCAGATTACTTGAATGAATTATGTCACGATAAGTTAACAATCAAAGGTGTTAGTGGCCAACTAGTTTCTGAAGGTTACCTTTATTTAGACTTAATGTTTAACAATGTTTTATTAAGAGAAAAATTTTACGTTTTTAAGAATTTATCTTGTGTAGCCGATGGTATATTAGGAGAAAACTTTTTTAAGCGTTATAATGCGATAATTAATTACGAAAAAAGTAACTTGCGTTTATCAAGTGGGAAAAATGTAGTTTATATAAGTATAGGTAGTTACAGTGATAAATATAAACACACGATACCCGCTCGTTGTGAAATGATAAAATATATTCCCTGCTCTTTAACAGGTGATAGAGTTATTTTGGCACAAGAAATAAGTGAAGGAGTATTCGTAGCAGGAATGATAAGTAAACCTTTAAATGGAAACATTCCAGTTAAAATATTAAACACGAAAAATACGGATGTTATGGTCAATTTATCTAATCTTGAGGTTTACTCGGTTAGCAATTTTGATATATGTAAATTTGATGTCAGAGAGCAGTCAGTAGAGCGTATTAAAACTTTATTTAAGTTGCTCGATTTGAACTATCTAAGCAAAAGAGGAAAGGCTCAGCATCGAACAGATTTGCGCCAAGTACTCTGATGTATTTCATTTACCTGGGGACTCCTTATCAGTAACTAATTTAATGGAGCATAATATAGTGTTAAAAGATAACGTAACTCCCGCTTATATAAAACCTTATCGAGTTCCCCAAACAATGAAAAAAGAAATAGAGAAACAAATTCAAGATATGTTAAAAAATGATATTATAGAAGAGACAGTTTCTGTATGGTCTAGCCCCGTTCTTTTGATACCAAAAAAGACTGATAAGACAAATGAAAGGAAATGGAGATTGGTAGTTGATTATAGACAATTAAATAATCGAATCCAAGACGATAAATTTCCTTTGCCTAACATAACGGAAATATTGGATTCATTATCGGGATATATTTATTTTTCTAAACTCGATTTGTCACAGTCATATTTTCAACTATCTCTTCACCCAAACTCGAGAAAATATACATCGTTTACCGCTGGTAAACAATATCAGATGAAAAGATGTCCTATGCCAGCGCTAGTGTTTTTTCTCGACTTATGACAATAGCTATGTCCGGTCTTAACTACGAGAAATGTTTTATTTATTTAGATGATTGTGTCGTAATAGGGAGATCAATCACTAGTCATAACAAGAATCTCATTAGCATATTGAACCGATTAAGGGAAGTCAATCTTAAATTGAACCCCATTAAGTGCGAATTTTTACAAAAAGAAATTGTTTATTTAGGTCACAAAATTACGTCAGACGGAATCTTACCCGACCCAAGCAAAATTATTACAATGAAAAATTACCCAACACCAACGTGTGCTGACGAGACTAAACGTTTCGTAGCATTTGCCAATTATTACCGACGATTTATATCACGTTTCGCCGATATCGTATATCCGTTGAACCAACTTTGCAAAAAAGGTATAAAGTTTGATTGGAACCAAGATTGCGAAACATCTTTTCAACAATTAAAACTTGCCCTTATGAATCCTCCAGTCTTAGACTATCCCGACTTTTCAGAAAATAACATTTTTCGGTTACAAACAGATGCGTCGAAAAAGGGACTCGGCGCAGTGCTCTCTAACAGTAATGGAAAGGTAGTTGCCTACGCAAGTAGAGCACTAAATCCCGCTGAAACTAGGTATCCCGTAATAGAACTCGAGCTGCTAGCTATCGTATGGGCAGTTCGTCACTTTAGGCCCTATTTGTACGGCAGAAAGTTTAAAATATTTTCCGACCATAGACCCTTAGTGTATTTGTTTGGATTAAAAGACCCCTCCAGCCGATTAACAAAATTCCGTTTATATTTTGAAGAATATGATTTCACAGTAGAATACGTCCCAGGTCGATATAACGCAGCTGCAGATGCATTAAGTCGACTCCCGGTGACGTCAGAAGATTTGAAAAATTTACAACAAAACGTGCTTACAATCATGACTAGAGCTCAAAAAAAAAAGTTAGACGCCCAAGAAAATAATATACGGTCAGATGAGCCCACCCCTACCCCTGCAAGGCCTGATCAACCTACAGTGGTGGAGGTCCTCAAACGACCTAATGACATTATTGAATTAAGATTTTCGGATAATTTAAATTCGATAAATTCTAAATATTCTAATACAGTTACTTCTGACGCTAATTATTGTATATACGCACCATCGCAATCGGCGATATTTCTTTGTTCTCGATCGTTATCTACTCACGACGTGTTAGCGAGAGACTTAGAAAATTTGTGTTTAAAATTAAATATAAAAGAGTTACTTATTATTAAAGATAAAAGTAATGAAAAATATATACAAAGTTTGCTGCGCAGCACTAAAGGATGTAATATAGCGTCACCTCGATTTTTAATTACTAAAGAAGTAAAGAAAATTACAAGTAGAGATGAAATAACTACCATTTTGAATGATTTTCACCTGTTGCCTACTAGCGGTCATGCTGGAATGAATCGCATGTTAAATAATATAAAAAAAATATTATTTTTGGCCAGGTATGTCTAATGACGTCATAAATTACGTAAAGAGATGTAAAGATTGTCAAATACAAAAAATTCTCAAATAAAAATATTCGAGAACCAATGACTATAACGTCAACAGCTAATTCAGCGTTTGAAAGGATAAGTTTAGATATTATGGGCCCTTTAGAGATAGATAATTATGGTAATAAGTATATTTTAACAATTCAGTGCAATTTAAGTAAGTTTGTAGAGGCTTATCCTCTGCCTCGAAAGGATTCAGAAACAATCGCCAGATCTTTGGTAAATAATTTTATTTTGCGCTATGGCATACCCAAACAAATTATTAGCGATAAAGGTACTGAGTTCACTTCATCATTAATGAGTGAAATTTGTAAATTGTTAGGTATAAAAAATATTTTTTCAACCCCATACCATCACGAGAGTTTGGGCGGAATAGAAAATACCCATAAACATTTAGGAGCCTATCTCAGAATTCAATGCCAAAATAATAAGTCTGATTGGAGTGAGTGGATTCCATTTTGGTGTTTTTCATTTAATACTAGCGTCCATTCGGAAACGAAATATACTCCATACGAACTGGTTTTCGGCAAATTATGTACTATACCTAGCAGTTTATCGACAGGTCAAGTCGATCCTATGTACAATTTTGACGATTATCCTGTAGAACTCAAATACCGATTGCAAAAAGCGCAATTGGATGCCAAGAAAAATTTGTTAGAAAGTAAAAATTTAAGAAAGTATAATTATGATAAGAAATGTCATTCCATTAAATATAAGCCAGGAGATTTAATTTTAATTAAAAACCAAACAGGAACAAAGTTAGATTGTGTTTATGAAGGTCCATTTATAGTTTTAGAAGAAATATCTCCGAATGTTAAAATTAAGAAATTGAATAAAGAAATTTTAGTTCATAAGAATAATACAAAAATGTTTTATAATTAATTTTTATTTCATAATATGTACACATAAAAAAAAATCTTTATTTTATATTGTATAAGTACGATTTTTTTTTTCTGTTAATGAAGGGGGATGCACCCTTGAACTTTTCGGGGGAGGTGTAATATACGAAACTGTACCGTAACTAGGTCACACGTGCAAGTTTCAAAGTGCTTAGTATGTAAGATTATAATGTACCGTGTTTTTAGTCGTAAGGAATTGATTTTAATAAAGATTCGGCATTGAAGCTAGTAACATGCTTTTAATTTATTAGCCCAAAAAAACACCTAATATTACACCCCAAAGTAAGTTCGAGACTTGTGTTATGGGATACTTACTCAACGATACTATATTTTATAACAAATACATATATAGATAAACATCCAAGACCCAGGAAAATTTGAAAAAGGCCATTTTCCAGCTTGACCTGACCGGGGATCGAACCCTGGCTTAAAGAATGAAACATGGCTTAAAGATAATCAGCTTGAACGCGCGCCCGCTGCGCCAGGCTATCGATTTCGTGCCGCCCCACGGCCAACACATATGTGTAAGGGGCGCGGAGGCGGGCTCGGGTTCTACGTTAAGCATGATGTTCACTTTCGATATCTTCCTCGTCCAAACGATTTAATTGAGCAGATGTGGCTCTCGACACGCGTGAATGGTCATAAATTGTTAGTGGGAACTGCCTACAAACCCGAATGGGTGAACGACGACATTTTTATTGATGCACTCACTGACTCCCTTAATCATTTTTCGGGACATGATTTTGTTGTTTTGTTAGGAGATATAAATATAGATCTACTTGATATCTCTAATAGTAGTACCAAAAAATTTAATCAGTTCCTTGATTATATGAGTCTCAATCAGGTTGTGTCTGACCCTACTCATTTCACGTCGCATTCTGCAAAATTAATTGATGTAGTGTGTACTAACGCTCCATACCGCGATGTATCGGTCAACGATATCACGGGTCGTCATGGACACTCTATGATTAATCTTACGTTATCATTGAAGAAAACCAAGGTGCCACCTAGACATTTCACATACAGACCCTTGTGTACAATAAATTTGTACGATTTTAACGAGGATTTATGTGCAATTACTTGGTCGGAAATTGCTGGGTTACCAACGGTTGATTTGATGCTGGATAAGTTCAATCAAACTACAACAACACTTTTCAATAAACATGCGCCACTTAAAAAGATTGTGCTGAAAGATGGGACATTGCCATGGATTACTGACATATGTAAACGCATGATCGAGGAACGTAACCAAGCTCACGAAAAGTACCGTAAAACAAAGTCGAAATCTGACAAGTAATATTACAAAGAGTTGAAAAAAATGGTGGAAACTAGTATTGTTGGAAAAAAGCGAGCTTATATTGGTAATTTAGTAAATAGTCATGACGTTCATGACAGCAAAACATTTTGGAAAAATATGAAGGGAAAAGTTTTACCCTAATCAAAATAAAGAAAGATTACTGCCTGGTACTTTTAATGATGCGAACAAAATTAATAATTATTTTTTGAGACTTCCAGATGATATAACGAATAATACAGTAGATACTTCAGTGTATGAAAATAACAAGTTTTCTCATGAGACCTTCTGTTTAATGGCTGTTAGCAGTAAGGAAATTGCTAAATATATCTTATCAATAAAGACAAATGCTACGGGAAGTGATGAATTAAGTAAAGACATGATCTGTTAACCCTTCTCTATACATTGGACATTATTACAGCAATTATTAATAAATCAATTACCTCAGGATATGTGCCAAAGTGCTGGAAAGAGGCAATTGTGACCCCATTGCCCAAAGTCACTAATCCTACTGAACTCTCGGACCTCAGACCTATTAGTATATTGCCATTCCTTTCTAAGTTACTGGAGAAAGCAGTTTACGCTCAACTTATTGAATTTGTTTGCAGTTTGCAGTTGGAAATATTCAATGGAGTGGTGGTTAAGCTTACACAACGGCTGGAGGAGAGCGATCAGCGGTACAATCAGCTACAGCAGCGGGTAGACAGCCTGGAGAACCAAGTGGTGGAACTTCGGTCTAACAGTGACACGTCGTTGCAGCAAACTATTGAGCGGTTAACGACTGATATAAATGATCGTGATCAAGATCTTCTAAGAAATGATGTTGAGATATTCAACATACCGGAGGGAAATGGTGAAAATTTGATCCATATTGTCACCACTCTAGCAGAAAAGCTGTGCGTCGACTGTTAGACTAAGACATAGTAAGTGTAAGTCCGCGAAAATTATATTACTTTTTTGATTATAGTTATAAAATTAGTGTTCCCAAAATTCTTTATAATATTTTATTTACGTATTGCTTTTCAAGTTAACAATAACTATGGGTAATAAACAAAAGCTTTTCAAGTTAGGGCTTTTTAATGCGGGATCACTAAACACAGGTCATGACGATTTTCTTGTTGCGATGGAGCGTTACAAGGCGGATATTGTGGCTATCAATGTAAATGTAAATGTAAATATATAGGGACAAATAACACTGATTGAGCTAGCCCCAAAGTAAGTTCGAGACTTGTGATATGGGATACTTACTCAACGATACTATATTTTATAACAAATACATATATAGATAAACATCCAAGACCCAGGAAAATTTGAAAAAGGCCATTTTCCAGCTTGACCTGACCGGGGATCGAACCCTGGCTTAAAGAATGAAACATGGCTTAAAGATAATCAGCTTGAACGCGCGCCCGCTGCGCCAGGCTATCGATTTCGTGCCGCCCCACGGCCAACACATATGTGTAAGGGGCGCGGAGGCGGGCTCGGGTTCTACGTTAAGCATGATGTTCACTTTCGATATCTTCCTCGTCCAAACGATTTAATTGAGCAGATGTGGCTCTCGACACGCGTGAATGGTCATAAATTGTTAGTGGGAACTGCCTACAAACCCGAATGGGTGAACGACGACATTTTTATTGATGCACTCACTGACTCCCTTAATCATTTTTCGGGACATGATTTTGTTGTTTTGTTAGGAGATATAAATATAGATCTACTTGATATCTCTAATAGTAGTACCAAAAAATTTAATCAGTTCCTTGATTATATGAGTCTCAATCAGGTTGTGTCTGACCCTACTCATTTCACGTCGCATTCTGCAAAATTAATTGATGTAGTGTGTACTAACGCTCCATACCGCGATGTATCGGTCAACGATATCACGGGTCGTCATGGACACTCCATGATTAATCTTACGTTATCATTGAAGAAAACCAAGGTGCCACCTAGACATTTCACATACAGACCCTTGTGTACAATAAATTTGTACGATTTTAACGAGGATTTATGTGCAATTACTTGGTCGGAAATTGCTGGGTTACCAACGGTTGATTTGATGCTGGATAAGTTCAATCAAACTACAACAACACTTTTCAATAAACATGCGCCACTTAAAAAGATTGTGCTGAAAGATGGGACATTGCCATGGATTACTGACATATGTCAACCGAGCCCGCCTGGTCGCACATCCCGCCGCCAACATAGAACAAATGTGGTTATCACTAAATATGAACGGACGTAGTTTTATAATTGGAACGGCATACCGACCGAAGTGGATAAATGTTGATGTTTTTATTGACGCAGTGACAGAATCACTTTCACACTTTTCTAATCACGACAACATAATTTTATTAGGTGATTTTAATATAAATCTTTTAAAATCCAACGACGAATCCATGAAATTGAGATCCTTTTTGAATTGCATGGAACTTAATCAAGTAGTGACCGAGCCTACTCATTTTTGCATTAAAAATGGCATCCCGAAGGAATCCTTAATCGATGTCGTCTGTACGAATACTACCGTGCGAAATGTATCCGTCACAAATATTACTGGTAAGCCCGGACATGCCATGGTAAATGTTACTTTCGCTATAAAAAGAAGTAAAATTCCCCCAAAAACAGTAACTTTCCGACCGATTAAAAATATTAATGTCGAGCATTTTAATGGGGATCTCTTTTCAATGGATTGGGAGTCTGTATTGCTTTTAAATTCCGTGAATGAAATGGTAAATACGTTCAACGATCACATAATATCACTGTTTGACAGACATGCACCCTTAAAAACCGTAAAGATTAAGTCAAATAATTCATATCCGTGGATTACCGATTGCGTAAAATTAATGATGGCCGAGAGAAATGAAGCCCATGATAAATACCGTAAGTTTAAATCAGAGAGTTCCAGGAAGTATTACGTTGAACTCAAAAACCTGGTTGCTAAAAGTATTCTTAGTGAACAAAAAGCTTACTATAACCACCATGTTAATTCGGTATCCAGAGATTCAAAGTCATTGTGGAAAAACCTAAAGAAGACAATACCTATTAAAGACTCAAAGAGACGTGACTTGCTCCCCGAACACCTGATTGACGCAAATGCTATAAATGAATGTTTCCTTGACGTTCTGGGCTGTGGTACTGCTCCACCGTCTGAAATTTCCTTTTTCAATTCAAACAAATTCTGTGAGGCTACTTTTTCTTTAAAACCGGTAGAGGAGAATGACATTGCCAAACTTATTATATCTATCACTACTAATGCTGTTGGTGCCGATGGTATTAGTAGGGACATGTTACTTCTAACGCTTCCTCGCACGCTACCTGTTATCACACATATCATAAACAAATCTATTCTGACCGGAAAGGTACCCAATATATGGAAATCTGCTTTAGTTACACCTTTGCCTAAAATTGATAATCCAAACGAACCTAAAGATCTTCGTCCTATAAGTATCCTACCTTATTTATCGAAATTACTAGAAAAAGCAATATACATACAACTATGTCACTTTGTGGAATCTCATAATATCTTACCACTTTATCAATCTGGTTTTCGAAAGGGTATGGGTACCGTTACTGCACTGTTAGACGTCGTAGATAATATCCTGTCTGAACAAGATCAGGGAAAGGGTACGTGTCTAGTATTGTTGGATTTTTCTCGTGCTTTTGATAGCATAATAATTCCATTACTACTTTCTAAGTTATCTTATTACGGTGTAGATCAAGATTGCTTGGCATGGTTTACTGATTATCTCCAAGATCGATCTCAGAGTGTCAAAATTGAAAAGGAAAATGGCTCGTATGTATTTTCTGACATTAAATCTATAAATCGTGGAGTTCCACAGGGATCAATTCTTGGTCCTCTGCTTTTTATTCTATACAGCGCAGATCTTGTCCGCTCTATTAAAAATTGCAAATACCATCTGTATGCTGATGACGTCCAGTTATACATATCAGCCAAGCCTGAGGACTTTAAAAACGCAGAATCAAGGATAAATGAGGACTTAGAAGGTGTCGCCCGATGGGCAGACAGAAATGGGCTTGTACTCAACCCAGATAAATCTAAATTTATTATATTGGGTTCAAAAATTCAAATTGAAAAGATCCTTAGTACAGATCCTAAAATTCAAGTCTGTAATAGAAGTATTGCACGTACAAAAGAAGCAAAAAATTTAGGAATACTTCTTGATAGCCAATTACGATTCGAAAAGCATGTTGAAAGTTTGGTTAAGTCGTGTTTCTACCGCCTCAAAATGTTATATCGTATCCGGCATCTTCTGAGCGAGAAAAACCGAATAATGCTCTGTGAATCTTTGATTCTGTCTCGTTTGAACTATGCAGATCTAATCTATGGACCTCGTTTGTTGTCAAAAACGAGCCGTCTCGTCCAAAGGGTTCAAAATGCGTGCTGTCGTTTTTGCTACGTTATACCCCCTAGAAGTCGAATCACCCCTTACTTAAACGCAGCCTCAACTTTAAAAATGACTGCTCGAAGACACTTACACCTGGCGTCTCTTCTTTTTGAGGTAATTAAATTTAAAAAGCCCTTTTATCTGTACGCTAAACTAAATTTTTCGACTTTTCACAACAGGTATGGCACTAGATCCAAGCGTGATATTTTAGCAGGTCATTCACATAAAACAGCAGCGTTTGCCGGCAGTTTCCGATATCTATCGACCAAATGTTGGAACAACATTCCTCCTCCGATAAGATTGTTATCGTCCAAATATTCATTCAATCAAAAATTTAAAAAATTTCTCTTGAATAAACAAAATGTAGGTCTACCACGAGGTTGGTCGGTGGCGGATTTTGCTGTGTAAAAGATTAGCTGTTCTGGTAACACATACCCAACATAACACACAACTACACATCAATCTCACATTTCAATTACACATCACATCACTCATCTCAACACCATTTCACCAACATTGTTTTATTTGTGCTTTTATAACTTTTTAGCTTGTATATGGTTCTAATTTTTTATGTTTTTTGTTTTGTTATATTTGAATTGTTTTGCTTTATAATGTTTTGGCTACACTGTACTGTATATTTATTATTATTATTATTATTTTGTATCAGTGTCGATCACTTCAGGTCATAGCAGAAAACCAGCGCTTTACTTGCATCTGTGAGTAAAGATGTACGCTGAGCTTTGACCTTTTGAATTGCTGCAACTCACAAAGACTATTGTTTTATATAATAACTTCTGTATTTTTATGTGTTTTTTATCGTATTTCTAAATAGCTTGTGTGTGTTTAGTTATATTCAATAAAGATTATTCTATATGTAAACGCATGATCGAGGAACGTAACCAAGCTCACGAAAAGTACCGTAAAACAAAGTCGAAATCTGACAAGCAATATTACAAAGAGTTGAAAAAAATGGTGGAAACTAGTATTGTTGGAAAAAAGCGAGCTTATATTGGTAACTTAGTAAATAGTCATGACGTTCATGACAGCAAAACATTTTGGAAAAATATGAAGGGAAAAGTTTTACCCTAATCAAAATAAAGAAAGATTACTGCCTGGTACTTTTAATGATGCGAACAAAATTAATAATTATTTTTTGAGACTTCCAGATGATATAACAAATAATACGGTAGATACTTCAGTGTATGAAAATAACAAGTTTTCTCATGAGACCTTCTGTTTAATGGCTGTTAGCAGTAAGGAAATTGTTAAATATATCTTATCAATAAAGACAAATGCTACGGGAAGTGATGAATTAAGTAAAGACATGATCTGTTAACCCTTCTCTATACATTGGACATTATTACAGCAATTATTAATAAATCAATTACCTCAGGATATGTGCCAAAGTGCTGGAAAGAGGCAATTGTGACCCCATTGCCCAAAGTCACTAATCCTACTGAACTCTCGGACCTCAGACCTATTAGTATATTGCCATTCCTTTCTAAGTTACTGGAGAAAGCAGTTTACGCTCAACTTATTGAATTTGTTGAGCGGCTTAACATCCTTCCTAGACCGCAGTCGGGGTTTAGAAAGGGACGCGACACTGTAACTGCATTACTCGATGTCGTCGATAATATCTTAGCTGAACAGGATAAAGGTCATGGCACAATTTTAACGCTGTTGGACTTCTCGCGTGCATTCGACTGTTTAGACGTTCGACTTCTGCTTTTCAAGCTCTCTTACTAAGGTCTCAGTCCGGAATCATTAGCATGGTTTGAGAGCTATCTCACCGGTCGGTTTCAATCAGTGCACCTTCAACAACACGACGGTAGTCTATTGGCTTCGGACCTGCTACCAGTTAAACGTGGGGTGCCCCAGGGCTCAATATTGGGACCATTGCTCCTAAGGATGTTCCTCATGCTGTGAAAATTTTAAACGAGGACTTGGAGAGGATCGTGGCATGGTCTAGAAAAAATGCATTGCTCTTAAATCCTTCAAAGTCCAAATACATTATAATAGGTTCTAAATGGCAGATAAGCCAGATATCAGATTTCAATCCATCTGTATTTATTAATAACCAACCCATTGCTCAGGTCCAAGAGGCTAGGAACCTGGGCATATTGATTGATGGTCAGCTAAGATTTGAAGCCCATCTGTCTAGTTTAGTTAAAAATTGCTTCTATCGCTTAAGCCTCCTATAAAAATTCGCAACTATCTTTCTGAAGCGTCGCGTCTGATGATTTGTAAAGCTCAGATATTGTCAAAGATAAATTATGGAGATCTAGTTTACGGGCCACGACTTCTATGTAGATCTAAGCTTTTGGTGCAAAGAGTGCAGAACGCCTGTCTTCGTTTCTGCTTTAATATCCATCCCCGAAGTCACATTACACCATTTTTTTAAATAAAGCTTCCTTGCTCAAAATGGAATCACGTAGGGAGCTACACCTCGCAAGCCTAATGTTTGACATAATAAAGTTTAAAAAGCCGGAGTATTTATACGAAAAATTACTTTTCTTGTCACAACATCATGCGAGGACTGCGCGCCCCGTGCTTTCAGTACAACGACACACGACTGTGGCATTTACGGGTAGTTTTAGATACGGGGCAGCAAAGTGTTGGAATAATATCCCACCACCCATACGAAAAGTAACATCAAAATTTACTTTAAAAAAAATGTATAAATCACTGAATACGCAAAAAAAAAGATATGTCCATACGCTTTGCTCGTCGCATCAGTCGGATCTATGCCCTAAATGTTTAATTATTATAGCTACGAATGTATGCAACATTAATAATGTAAAGTATGAAAAAAATTGTGGTTATGTGGTATAATTTATTTAAGTATTTGAAGTCTGAATGAATGAAAAATCAAAATTCTTTGTTTAATTTTTATTTTATGTAATTCAATATTGTTATCAAGTATTTTTTATCATGAAATATTTATTTTTCTTATGTAGTGCAATTTTTCAATGTTTAATTCTAAGTATCGTGGATTTTTGTTTTAAATTTATTTAAACTATTAATCTTATTTTTAATTAATATAAGTACCTATTTATTAAATCTAATTCGCGCACTTTCAAGGGCGCCAGCTGAAAATCAGCTGTTACTCTTAGTGGGTAGCGTTTAGCTGAGCTGTAGCCCTTTTGTGTACTGTGCCACACAAACGGCATCGGGACGGGGGGCCACCGTTGTTGGGCAGAGATTTTTTATCATTGTTTAGTTTGCAATTGTTATCATGCAAGTACGTGGGCTCAAGTGAATCGACAGGAAGTTCTATTGAACAATTAAATTCTAAATTTCAAGACCTTTTTTCAGGAAACCTTGTTACTTTTAATAAATATGAAGTTAAATTACGTCTGAAAATGCCGAGCTAAGCCGATTTTCTTTAAAGCAAGGCCAGTAGCATTTGCTTTACGAGGTGGACAAGGAAATCGAAAGGCTTGTACAGCTAGGGATTTTGAAACCTGTTGATCATTCGGAGTATGCGTCGCCGGTCGTGCCAGTGCTAAAGCGTAACGGTAGCATTAGGCTATGTGCAGATTATTCTGTGTCTATAAACAAACAATTGTTAGTTGAGCAATATCCTCTGCCGACGGTTAATGAATTATTTTTTAAAGCTGCATGGCGGCCAACAGTTTTCAAAATTGGATTTGTCTATGGCTTACAAACAATTCGTTCTTGATGAGGAATCACAAAACCTTACTTGCATCAATACGACACGTGGCCTGTTTAAGTATACGCGTATGATTTTCGGTCTAACTAGTGCACCGTCAATTTTCCAACGTGCAATGGAAACAGTTCTATCGGGCATGGACGGAGTGTTATGTCTGCTGGATGACATTTTAGTTACGGCTCCTAATCATAAGCTTCATTTAGAAAGGCTTCACGCTGTACTTCAAAGGCTACAAGATGCAGGGTTAACGTTACAAAGGGAAAAATGCGAATTTTTCAAGAATGAAATTAGTTATTTAGGTTACGTTATAAATGCTCAAGGGTATAAAAATCACCCGAGAAGGTTAAAGCTATAGTTGAAGCACCAAAACCTAATGATGTCAACAAGTTACAGTCGTTTTTAGGATTAGTAAATTACTATAGGAACTTTGTTCCAGGAGCTTCGAGTATATTAAGTCCATTATATGATTTACTTAAAAAGGGATCCAAGTGGAATTGGAATGCGATACATGACAAAGCATTCAATGAAATCAAGAAGCTTTTAGTCTCAGATAGGGTGTTAACACATTTTAATCCCGACACTAAACTGATTTTGACAGTGGACGCATCACCAAATGGCTTAGGCGCAGTGTTGTCACAGGTAGACTGTGAAGGCACCGAAAGACCTGTCTGTTTTGCGTCACGAACTTTGAATGCTGCTGAAAAAAGATATTCCCAAATACAAAAATAAGCCACAGCCATCATTTTTGGGGTGCGTCGGTTTTATCAATATTTATATGGTAGATCAACACCCTTTATACTGCGTACAGACCATAAACCGTTAATTTCAATTTTTGGACCACATCGAGGTCCACTTCAGAGATGTGAAGTAACAGCAAATCGTCTCCAGAGGTATGCAATTTTTCTTAACGCTTACAATTATAACATTGAATATGTACGCAGTGTTGACAATTGACAACATTTCATTTTCTAAAAGGTATGAAAATTAGAGAATCATTTCGAGATTTGGCGATTCTGAACACGTAAAATATTTTTTCAGATTTTTTGAGTTATATTTTTAGAGATAAATGAAAAAAAACTCAAAAGTACAAGGATATAGGCATTTAACAGGTTACGCCTTTGCTTTAACATCTAAAAGTGAAAAAATTATGTCAAGCTTTCAGCTGTCAATTGACGCGTGCGTCAATCTGACAACTGACATCACGAGTGAGAGAGAGAGATAATAGTAGTGTTGTCTATAGAAGTATCAGTTCGATAGGAATACCATCTAATATCGATAGTTCTTTCAGTAAAGTAGAATTAGGATTGGAAAAAATACACATGCATTAAAATGTTTACATAGTTTGGTGACGAAATGCTAATATTTCCTTTATATGATTGATATATCAGGTTAAATAAAAATAATATTGACATCCAGGTCTTAAAAACTATAAAAAAATGAAGTAAGGAAAAATGCTACCCTAAAATGGGGCGCCTTTAAAAACACAAGGTAACATTTTTGCTATCCGTTTTTTTTTTGTTTTTAGTTAAATCTTCCTGAACGCATATTTTTTATTTATATTTTTGAAATAGCAATCCTGGTACGTCCGCCATCTTTTCACAACGCGTGTACGCCGGAGCCTTTGTTTTTATTTTCAGTCAAATTCACCTCAATTAACTTTAAAACGCTGTAACTTAAAAAGTAAAAAGTGAAACATTTTTTTCTTTGTGTTCTTAATTTCTGTTAGGGGCGACTATGAGAATCCGTTAAAAAACGTGGGTTACCCAAAAACCCCATTTCAAGTATAGAGATGATAAGGCAATTTTTTTTGTCGAATTTGTTTTCCACATACCAAGTCGTCAATATAATATTTTTATGCTAACAATAGCTGAGATAGAAGCGTTTAAATTTTTAAATTAATCAAATTAACCCTATTTTACGATACGTAAGTTTTTGTATCGATATCGATATCTTACTGCTACAAAACACAACTCTATAGACGTCAGTAAAAGTTTTATTTTTTATTTATAATGTCTGGCAAAGATGTAAACTCGTTACATCCTAACTCTTGTACTTACGCTCTTTTAGAATGGAGAGATTTTAAACAATTTAATTTTAGGAGAAATAATGAAAAGAAATGAAAAAGAAAAAATACGTATGTCCTTTTTTTTTAAGTTCTTTAAGGAAAAAATATAAAATATGAATATAAAATTTTTGAAATGTTGTCAATTGTGCAGATTTTTTGTCTCGTGCCAGCCTGCCTGATCAGCCAGGCGATTCGGGTGATGCTGACATAGAAATCACTGCGCTACATACATTAACTTTGTTGTGGAGGGCAATTTACCAGTGACGCTGAAGGATTTACGCAATGAGACTAAAGCGAATGTTACACTAAGCAAAGTAGTAAAATATGTCATGAACGGATGGCCAAAAAAAAGTTTTAGACTTACGTATTAAACCATATCATTTTTGTAGGATGCAACTTTCATACGAAAATGGCTGTTTGATGCGTGGTCACAAAGTGGTTTTACCCGAAAAATTACGGGCTAAGGTTTTGTCAGAGCTTCATAATTCACATATAGGAATAGTTAAAACGAAAGCGGAGGCTCGTTTGCGATTCTGGTTTCCCGGAGTTGACAAGGCGTTGAAGAAATTGATAGGTAGATGTGAAGTATGTAACCAACTGAGACCGTCACCATCACGCACTCCGTTGACACCTTGGGAATTTCCATCTAAACCCTTCCTAAGAATCCACATTGATTTTTTAGGACCAATCAATAATCGCTCATACTTAGTAATTGTAGATGCTCACTCGAAATGGGTTGAAGTATATGATATGGTCAGTAATACCACTTCTGCAGCTGTAATAGAAAAACTTTATGATTTTATGTCGCGATTTGGACTACCACAGACGATAGTCAGTGACAATAGCACAGCATTTACGTCTCACGAGTTTTCCAACTTCTGTGAGCTAAACGGCTTTGCTCATTTGACGTCTCCAGCATACCACCCAGCTAATAACGGTCAAGCTGAAAGTTACGTCAAAATAGTGAAAAAGGGTATTAAATCCAGTCTGGCGTCGTCCGATAATATGAGGGTCTGTAGGTTGAGGCTTCTTAAACACTTATTTGATTATCGGAACTCAGTCCATTCTGTTACCGGATTTTCACCAGAGCAAATTCAAATTTGGTCAAAATCTCAGATCGCGTCTGGATTTAATTAAACCTATCGAATCGTCATTGACGTCCTCACTCACTTTATTGTCTAACCACGTGAAACGTAAGCAGTGTTCCCAGAGTGAGTCATACGGTGGCAAAAAAAGTACACAAGACTTTCAAGTTGGAGATGAAATGCTATACAAAAAGTTTTCAAATAGTGCTAAGTATCAGTGGAGTAGAGGAGTAATTACCAGAAAAATTGGAAAAACTGTTTACATTGTTAACGATCACATTTCATCAATTTCTTTTAAGAAACATAAGGATCAAATAATTTTGTTTAAAGGGTATGATAAATACGTTTAACATGGTTGGGATTGTGACGCAGATAGTTCTGGTTTACATGAACCAAGTCCGTCATCACATGTCGTGGGGGAAGAACAGGTTACGGAAATGACGAGTCCGCCATCAAATCGAATTGCTGGTGGTGAATCAATTCTTCCGTCACGATCTACCACGAGGTTGTTGAGAGATATACCCCGAGTTGATTATAAACCTTTACTTTAGTTATTATTTTATAATAGAGGGAGGAGATGTTGAGTATGTATACCTTGTCGATGGTTTGTGGTCAAAGGAAGTAATGTGACACATGCCAATGTTCGTTGTTCGTAATAAATCTATCAGAAGTAACATACATGCTTTATTTAATTTAAATATAATATATATTTATCAAATATTTAACAACTTGTTACATTACGAATGGTTTACGCGAGCGTTTCCGAACGGGTGCATTTTTGAAATGATCGTATGCGAAGGATTTGTGGTCCGATTTTTCAAACGCGGAATCACTAAACGAACGGTTTTTCTATAGAACACCAACCGTCTTATTATAAAACCCAGACTAACTTTGTTACTAGGTTTAAACCATTATCCGAACAAATCAAGTTGACATCTAGTATCACACACTATCTCACCTGTCAATGTCAACTTCATTTTGGGCAGATAATGGTTTAAACCTGGTAACAAAGTTAGTCCTGTTTTTATAATAAGACGGCATACGTTTAGGTGACTCTGCGCTTGAAAAATTGCACTTTTGCAAGGAGTGCTCTCGACTCCCGTAATTTTGACAGATGTGGCGTAGATAATTATGTCAAAGAAACCTTTCATGGAGAATCCATTCCAATTCATGCTGCTTCTTTATTCATGGTGAAATTCTTAGAAAACCGTAGACATATTTTTGATGTTTTCTGCGTAAAACAATATTGTTTTTAGCTGACACGACGGTTTTGAAAATACGGCCAAATGGTTTTTAATGCGAGCGGTGAGTTGGAAAACTAGAGGTCCGTGTTTCAATCAGTCCTTAAATGAAAAATAGCACGTCAGGCCGTATTTTCGAAACCATCGCGTCAGCTAAAAACAATATTGTTTTACGCAGAAAACATCGAAAATATGTCTATGGTTTTTAAGAATTTCACCATGAATAAAAAAATAGCATGAATCGGAACGGATTCTCCATGAAAGGTTTCTTTGACATCTACGCCACAAATTTCAAAATTATTATTCTTGGGCCGCATCTGCGCCTAGCGTCACGAAGCTTCGTGTCGTGCTATTATGCTTCGGCCGCACTTGTGCCTATCGCCCGAAGCAATTCGCGGCGAATCTTCGTACGTTTTGTACACTAAAAAGTTATTGACCAGCGATAAAGCGCTGGTCACACTAGCGGCTTCTATATTTTTCACGAACTATCTGGCAATAATCCAAGATGGCGTCATCTACGTGTTTTAAATATGGACGACGACTTTCTTTTCTTTTACATGTGTGCTAACAATTACCACATATGACCACAGCTTTATTACGATTACTTTTTAGTGTAAAAAACGTACGAAGCTTCGCCGCGTATTGCTTAGGGGCGATAGACACAGGTGCGGCCAAAGCATGAGAATCCTTCGCATACGAAAATTTAAAAAATGCGCCCGTTTGGAAACGCTCGCGTAAACCATTCGTAATGTGACAAGAAATTTCAAAAATGCGTCGCCTCGCTTTTCGCCTAGCTTGGGTCCCCTTTGACTAGTCGAGACTCGCGCGGCTCGGGCCCAAAAAACCACTCCCGACCCGACGCGAGCGTGGCGAATGATAAGGCGAATAGCGAGTGTCTGAAGTGTGATTTCTGAAACGCGGAATCACATAAACGAATGGTTTTCCCATACAAAAACCATACGTTTAGGTGACTCCGCGTTTCAGAAATCGCACTTCTGTTCACGTTCACACACTAGACGCTCGTGGGTCACACGCGACACGCTCGCCTCGCTACTCGCGCGACTCGCTTGCATGGGGGTGAAAGTCTCATACATTGCGAATTTTTTGTTTTGAACGACGTTTTCTATTACTCTTATTCCGGATTAAATATCAAAAGAACTTTTAGTTAATAGTTTCCTATAATTTGTATAGATGTCGCACTACACGCTTTCTCATTTTACGGTACAATAACCAATAATTTCTAATACGTAGTAGGTACGAATCCTGAATGGTGTAACGGTTTGGGCGTCTCAAACTAATCAGAAGGCCTCAGGTTCAATTCCCCACAATGGCTAAAAAATTCAGTCTTTTTATTAGTTTTTCTATTCATTTAGTGTTAACTTTATAAGCCATAATTTCGCATGTCCAGAACCAATCCTGAATGGTGTAGTGGTTAACCGCAATAGACTCAAATTTACAGAGATCTCAAGAATCTTAGGTTCAAATCACACCACAATGCATATAAATTGTATTTTATTTTGAAATTACATTAATAGATGATACTACATTTAATTTTGCAGGTTTGCAGCTTAAATTGTTGTCACAAAAGTTACGCGAGATGGCTCTCTATTTCAGTTATATTATAGTTATGGAAGGAGAACTATCTTATATGGGGGATATTTGAAAAAGTGTCCAGCTGTACGCAGTAAATAACAGTTGAAAAATCCTCCAAGAGTGGCGCTAGCTGCAGCAAAGGGTATGGAATGAATGTAGCCGTTGGTGACAAATTGAAGTTAGCCGAGTCACAGAATTACTGGGTTAAATAATTTTTGTGGCTAAATTAGTCAGCTAGTAAAAGTTAAATTTAATAAACGTTTCTTGTTTACGTTGTCCAATATATTTTGAAAAATATAACCTAAAATAGTAATTATGGCGCTTGATTTAAAATTTACCCTGTTGCTACTGTAGCGCCACCCTAATTTAACACATTTCAGCGGACACTTTTTACATACAGAGACAGTTCTCCTTCCATTTACCCTCCTTAATTATAGTACTCTATGCTCGCTCGCTACGCCACTCGCGCGAGTCTGTAAACGCAGCTAAAGATTTAAAATATACAAGTATGTAGTGAAAATGGTATGTCGGGAACAGTAAAATCTTACAAAAAGAGTTGGCAACACTAACTTTGATTTCATAATCTTTCTTACATGGGAGACTTCGTTTACAAAAATCTATTTTTTTCTGAAAAGTGTACTAAATATAGTTGTTTATTAATATAATTTTAGTGCAATTATATCATTATAGAATTTGAAAGAAAATACAATACGATGGCAGCGCTGATAAAACTGCGTCAGCTTCCTTTGATGCAGAGGTGTGTTTTGAATCATTGCAGCCGAATGTGCCGAAACATTACTACATCTAATAAAAAGAATAGCGACACAGCATCAGCTGCATGCGAACAACCAAAGAATTGGGTGAGCTATGGATTCGATTACACGAACCAGGAAGAAGATACGAATCATCATCATGCTTCTTTTTTCTTCTCGGTCACCTTGTGCCTCGTCTTCGGTGGTTTTGCTTGGGCTTATGCTCCTGATGTACACATGAGAGACTGGGCTCAACGTGAAGCGTTCTTAGAACTACGACGTCGTGAAAAAGCTGGTCTGCCTGTGATAGATCCAAATTATGTCCCTAAGAAGTATATCAAAATACCAGCTGACTCAGAACTAGTGGATATGGAGATAATTATTTGATTTGATTGCATCTAAATTTATAAAATGTAGGGGAAAGTGTTATGCGGTAGTAAAGAATGTTTCCAATTGTATGTTTTATTTTGTCATCTTACCAATAAGTACTGTAAATTGAGTTTAATGTTCCAAAATTAAATGTTCTATGTGGAACGTTCTCGGTTTTTGGGAACCTTTTGAGCCCAACATTTAAATGACCCTTATTAAACGTTGCTGTCCTGTTTTTTTTTGCAATAACTCAATGATGCAATGAGTCTAATAAACAATCGGTAAGTAGGTAATATACTTGTATAATTTCTTTAAAAACTATGTATTTTTCTTTTGACAGTTTGTTAACTTATCAAAAAATAAATAATATGAAATAAGTAAAATTAAGTCTATAATCATTTTTGTGTGGAAAGAATAAATGTTTTACAACTTTGTTTTCTTAGAACAGGGGCTCATGTATCTGTCGTTTTCCCGTGGTTCCAGTAGTTTATGACAGGTATGTTATAAAATTTCTTTATTGTACGCAATTCCTCTCCATTGTACATAAAAGCAATGGGGACAACAGTCAGTTAAAATTTTACAATTTTTTTTTTACACGGGGGTTTTCCATCAATAAATAGAATGATTCAAGAGGAAGGTTAGTTAAGTTATTCGTTATATCGCTAGTAGATATTGAAATGAACTTAGGTAGTAGATATTGGGTTCTTCTACTATTACTGACGTTATAGCTACGACCTACCACAGTCAAGTTCTCATTTCAACTAAATTCTACTATTACAAATTCTTAAATTCTATTGTTACAAAGGGAGGAATTTTGAACTGGGATTTAGATGAGCCAATCTTTCGTCTCACGGCTGCATCGCCGCTCGGCGCCGCCGACGGATCCTTTACAAGGTCATATATGTATACATATAGCACAGTACATAGTTACCAGACATAAAATAATAATATTTTAATGTTATGTTGTAACTTTACATGTATTTGTATATAATGTATAGGTATATTATTTCCTTTATAATATTTCCTTCTCCTCCCATCTGTTCTTTTGAACCATTTCGTAGATGTACCTACCTAACTTTTTTCTCACTTATGTGATATAAAATAGAATAACTCTTGATTCCCACTTATACATAAACTCTCATCAATATAAGTAAAACATAATTATTTTAATGCCATCTCCCTGTTAAGTTACTCTCACTTAAAATTTTACTCCGTGTTTCAGAAATCGCACTTCAGAAGTTTAACTTTGTTGCGGCGGTTCCAGATAGCAAAAGCGCTTAAAACATAGAAAAAACTTCCCTATCTGCTGTTTATATGTTAACTATACTGGGAAGTAAATAAAAGAACTGTAAATACAAATACATAGGACTGATATAATGTAAGAAAGAAGATTACAAAGTGTGTCTAATTCACAAGATCGTATTAAGTTTGTGTCATTAAAGTCGTCTGTGTTCTGAGAAAACATACACATACTGTCATCATGAACCTTCGTGACTCCGCTAGAAACCAACCATCCGAATCTGGTTTCTATGAGTGAAGGTTGGTGTTTGCCTAAGTTGATTTTATTTGTACCTATCACATCCCAGAATGTTTCAGCTCCCACCAATATGTCAAAACTCGAGGGTACGTTAAACGTTGGACTTGGATCCGCTAAGAATATTGAGGAGGGTAGTCGAATATTATCGATTTTGACGTAAGTGGCAGGTAACTGTGATGTAATATTAGGCAATGTATGACAGTTGATAGCAGTTTTGTAGTCACTATTTTTAGATTTTATTGTGAGTTTGCAGACCTTTGATGATTTGGACATTTGACTATTATAACTTTTGAAGTTATGTGCAATACGAGCAGTGGCTCATTTTGTCGAAAATATCCGTGAACGTCAATATGACGGAACCCCAGACGGTCTTACGGATATCATGTAATTATGGTTTAGTACATTATTAGTGCAATTTTATACTTACTTATTTAAATTCTCACACTCGTATGATTTCAAGATATTCAACAAAGAAAGTGGTCTAGCTATTCTGATGAATGCGTAACCCCAGCAAAATGTTGCGCCTTAGAGAAATGAGAGTATTACAGATACTTGGTTCATAGTAAGCCTCAATATGTTCAAATATAGCAAAATTCGTACATGTTGTATTGTCGAAATTATTCGAGAAAAACTGATTTTGCTGGAGTAACGTTACCCCAGCAAGACGTTTTTCAAAAAAAGCGTTTAGCCTAGAATCAAGTATATGAAAAGACAGCTCTTAATGGGTTGTAAATGTATACCGATAGCAAAATTCTCATCTTATACTTTTTGAGATATTCAAGATTTTGCTGGGGTAACGTTTTGCAATTTTCCATATCTCGAAAACTGTTAGTAGCAGAATTTTGAAAAAATTCTGTTTATAGGCCTTAGTATGTTCAAATTTGTTTAAATATAAGTATTCCGATTCATCAACAAATATCGAAGTAATTTATTATTTAAAAAAATCGAAAAATTACGGTTTTCTCGTAAACTAGTACATTTACTAACAAATAAAAAGCAGTTACATATACGTATGATATACCCTTCTAACGTGTACAAATTTGGATGAACAAACATTACGCGATATGAAGATATAAAAGAATTTCATCGAATTCCTAGTGGTGTGACTTTGGCCATCGAATACGCAGTTCTCTCTCAACACAAATAGATAAACTATAGTGAACATATGTGTTCATTTTGTTACAAAACATGCCTGAAAATTTCAGCTTCAAATCTCGAATGGAATAAAAGTTATTAAAAAATCAAGAAAGTATCATCAATTCTTCTACAAACCGACTAAATAACGGAGGCTACGAAAAAGCGGCCGTTTCATACTTGCGGGTTTCCTACGCAAATTAGCAACCTAATAACCGATAAAAATTACATTCGAGCAGAATAATATTCATGTAGCCGATATTTAAAATCTTTTAAGTATATTTACTATAGTATTATTTGGTGTGAATTCATACATTTGTGATTTAATTAGTGTTTATCAATAGGGTTGACAATTCTATGGCAGTGTATGTCGGATAGATTAATAAATGTCGCATCCCCCACTCAAACAAAGCAATAAATACGAGTTTTATATTTTATTATTATCTACGAGACAGATTTTAAATTCCTTGTCGTCATTAGTATGAGGTAACCAGAAACATAGTTAAAATTAAGTATTTAATAATAACAGTTGTAAATTAATAGATGATTACTTTGCTCGAGTCCTTTTCTAAAAGAAACAAAAATTATATCAATATTGAAATGCATAAAATTTGATCACATGTCACGGTGTCCAGCACAAGAAGTTTGTTTTACAGTTCTAATGTACTAGCAAAAAAAGACTATTATACCATTTTTTTGAGATGGTTACGCTTAAGTATGAAACGGCCGCTTTTTCGTAGCCTCCGTTATTTAGTCGGTTTGTAGGAGAATTGATCATATTTTCTTGTTTGTTTAATAACTTTTATTCCATCCGAGATTTGAAGCTGAAATTTTCAGGCATGTTTTGTAACAAAATGAACACATATGTTCACTATAGTTTATCTATTTGTGTTTAGAGAGAATTGCGTATTCGATGGCCAAAGTCACACCACTAGGAATTCGATGAAATTCTTTTATATCTTCATATCGCGTAATGTTTGTTCATCCAAAGTACACGTTAGAAGGGTATATCATACGTATATGTAACTGCTTTTTATTTGTTAGTAAATGTACTAGTTTACGAGTAAACTAATTTTTCGATTTTTTTAAATAATAAATTACTTCGATATTTGTTGATGAATCGGAATACTTATATTTAAACAAATTTGAACATACTAAGGCCTATAAACAGTATTTTTTTCAAAATTCTGCTACTAACAGTTTTCGAGATATGGAAAATTGCAAAACGTTACCCCAGCAAAATCTTGAATATCTCAAAAAGTATAAGATGAGAATTTTGCTATCGGTATACATTTACAACCCATTAAGAGCTGTCTTTTCATATACTTGATTCTAGGCTAAACGCTTCTTTTGAAAAACATCTTGCTGGGGTAACGTTACTCCAGCGAAATCAGTTTTTCTCGAATAACTTCGAAAATACAACAAACGAATTTTGCTATATTTTAACATATTGAGGCTTACTATGAACCAAGTATCTGTAATCTGTAATACTCTCAGTTCTCTAAGGCGCAACATTTTGCTGGGGTTACGCATTCATTCTGATAGCAAAACAGTTATTAAAAAACAAATGGCGTGACCGTAAACGGACCTCACCAACTTACAATACGATTCAGTACGACAATTATAAATCCGTGGTACAACAAAGTTCCAATTGTTGTTATTCGTTTATATAAAGAATTTCAATTCTAAAAAAAATATTATATATTAAATAAACAAGCTCCTAAAGAAAAAGTGAATTTCAAACTCAGCTCTCTTATACTGCTCTTACTATTTGCTTAGGCGTGGGTTGGTTTGACAGTTTTACTTAGGGAGGATTATTCAGATTATTCTACATTGCATTATTAGACACACAAAGCAGCACACACGACTAGCAAAAATGTGACTAAGACAGTGTTGAATATGCTTTAAAAATATTTATACATACATACATAAATAATATTACGCCTATTTCCCACAGGGGTAGGCAGAGACTATGGACCTCCACTTGCTACGATCCTGACAAACCTCTTTCGCTCATATTTATTTAATTATAGTTCTACTTTATTTAAATAACAGTAATAAAAGATTTTAATGTTATAATAAATAGCTATAGCGTCATCTAGTGACAAGGAAGAGAAATAATTATGTTTATAAGGCGAATGGGTAGGCTGGGTGGTTGGTGGTTTAGTCCATATCTCGCTAACCTCTTGATAGATTTGGCGCATGTTCGAACAGCTTAAAAATTATACTAGCTAGCCATATATACATACATATACTACATACCTGCCAAATTTTATGAAGCTCTGACAAAAGGTACTAGAGTTATCGTCAAACAAACATACATACGCTAGATTGTTCAAGTAGATTGAGAACTAAGCTCGCTTTGCTTACTCGTTCAAAAAGTTATCAACATCAAGATTTATATTCATCTTTTTAAAGAATTCGTTTTAAATCCCAAGTTCATGAAGGGATTGATGCACGATATGAAATGCCAGCGAGTGCACATCCAAACGTTTGCAAATCTTGCAAAATGGATTCGAGGTATTTTTGACTTGGGTAAGTATGTGAATGTCTGAGTGTCAGGCTAGGCTACCTGTACTTTGCTACTTCTTATATTATTAAAATAATTATTGAAATATGTTGTAAATAAAAAGCAAAGTTAAAGAAAATTATTCATCTTTATGTTACCAATTATATTTGTGTTTTTGTTACTATAGTATTAGTTTAAATATTATCATATTGATTTTTTCAGATATTTTACCCAGGTATCTAGACCCCACTCCCTTGGTGGGTGTACATAAATAAACTTTAGGCAGTTTACTTAGGTCAAAGACAAAATTTAAAATTACATATTCAGAGACAATAAAACTTCTCAATTTGTACAAAGTTTGTGCTTTATTTCGAAATTATTTATTAAATACACAATAGTTCCCCATATAGAAGCCAGGCTACCTGTCATAGTAGTTAAAAATCCTTAAGGGGCTACCTCATTTTTGGGATTCAGTAGCCAAAAGTAGCCGTTTTTGGCAAATGTGCGTAGAAAAGCTTAACGTTCTCACTTTAAACTTTCTTTTGTACTCGTACAGTTTAAAGTTTAAACATAAAATAATTTGAAGGGTTTTCTAGGGTCTTATCAAGACAAAATTTTAAATGATATCCGTTTCCATTCATATGTTTTATTTCGAATGGGGTCAGCACTGGACCCCAGAAAATTCAGGTAGCCCCTTAAGTACCTAAGTACTAAAAATACTTATATGAATAGTTTATTGATAAACTATTCAGAATAGTTCTTATTTGTTGGACCGAAATAGTTTACATGAGATTTTGAGACATAAAAGAAATAATTAAACTTAAAACTTAAAAATGATTAGTTAAGTAAATGCGCTTGCTATACATGTTAAAAAGAGATCAATTTCATATGGCTTTCAGGCGTACAATTTTCCCGCCAGCCAATACTGCATATGTACTATCCGCCGAGCTAACTAGTGCATTGATGCACGCGCCCAGATTTATTTCTCCAGCTGCGTCGAACCGATCTTCTGCAATATTCCACCGGCGCAAACAGCCGTCCCACCCGCCTGTCCAAGCATAGTCTCCACTTACAGACAGACTGGTTATTATCATGTCGCTCACCTGTGGATGTGTAAACTCAATTTATTGTTTCTAGCTTTATTATTTAGTCTGTCCCGTCGTCTGTCTGTTGTAGTCAAACCTTGAAAGTGACATTTGACCCAACGTCCTGGTTTCTAATTGAGATGAAATTTTGCAGGCAAACATACCTATATCTCGTGACGATGCAATATTATGATGACATGAAGCTGATCTGAGAGAGTTGGAAGGTGCCCATAGGAACTTAGTAATGAAAGGATGCAACGTCACCGAGATATGGCGCGTTTGATTCGCCTTAAAGAACTCTTAAAATTTTTAACTACATTGTTTTACATAAAAGTTTTAAAATATATATTTTTAATAGTTCTTGATAAACACATGGTCGTACTTCCGTAGGCCGAACATATAGCGAAGGCAGTTATCTTTATACGGTCAAGTTTATTGAGGAGATCAGAATTCGACCCCGAGTAGCACACATCCGCGTAATCCAGAATTGGATGAAAGTCAAGCATTATTTCAATGTTGTCAGGTAAAAAGTTTTTTTAATTTATACAGCGCATATAGTGCACCCATGACTTTACCAGCAGCAACCTCAGAAACCTGAACATTCCAGGAAAGGGTTGAGTCCATAAAGAGCCCCAAGTCTTTCACGCTGGACCTAAGTAGTATTTCGGTATATCTCAAATTCCCATCGGAGCAATGAGAGTTGCCATCGGGTCAGACTTTACAGACGAGAGCTACCGATTATAATGGCCTGGCATTTAGTAGGGCTTACTGTGACTCCAAAGCGTAACGACCAACCACTTATGGCCAGTAATCTGCATTAATTATAGCTACCGCGTTGTTCATATTATTACGAAACTGGGGTTCAAGATTTGGAGAAAAACGCTTTATTCACTACGGAACCCTAAGTTGACACGTGAAGATGGTCTTCCTGATGTCCAAGTCCAAGTTACGTAGAGCTGAGGTCCAGCTATCTCGCCGAGGTTGTCGCAGGTACTTCCACATTTCGCACTGAGGTAGGCTTCCTTCGCTTCGGTTCGCTTCGAACTGATCGCTTTCGTAGCTTGTATTGAATTGCCGTGGAGTTTTTTTTTTTTGAAATGACATACATAGGTTGCCTCGGACGGCATTTCCTACTTCACCCGGACAAGGTTTGAGGAGCGGGCCAGAGGCCCGGCATCCTATATTTATATACTACTAGCAGCAGCGCAAAGGGCTCCCAGGGGGAAACCTCGGCTTTGGGCGCGCTAGGGATTATGGCAAATTTTGCCGTGGTGCGCACTCAGTCGTCTTTATATATGCGCCGACAGAGGTCTACATTGTTCTCGAATATTCCCCATACCTGAAGAATGTATTTCGATGCCAGAAAACATCGAGGCGCCTCACAGTAGAAAATATGGGTCCGTTTTGGATCATAAATCTGTAAATCCGTAAATTTTAAAGATAAAACTATGAAATTTTGCAGTAAAATAAAGTGATATATAAGGTATTATATATGTTACTTTCGTTTAAATAGAATAACGCATTATTTATTTTTAAATAATGAAAAGTCACAATATAAATTAATGGTATATATTTGATGACACAATTTTTTTAACAATTTGTATGAGTATATATTTCTTAAAACTAGTTAGGTAAACAGTTAAGATAACTATATTACAATGATAAAAATTAAAAAAATACAAGTTAAAGCACATATAGGTATATATTACGCATACAACGCTGAATACAAAAAGTAATCAAAATTATGAAGAAAGTTGCCGAAATATTAGGTAAATTATATTCAATTTCTAATTGTTATTGATATAATTCTAATAGACATAATTTGCACTTCACCACTTACACCTGGCGAGCTTCAGGATCTGAAATGGGTTCGTGAACTTTGAGAAGATGTAGAGTATCTTCATCTAGATCCTTTACATTTTTTACATATGGTTTTCTTATGCTCGTTTTATAAGGATCAGATGTATAAAGTAGCGTATGAAACACATCTTCATTTGTTGCCCTTCGAGAGCATTTCCGGGAATGATAAAGACGAATTTTTTTATAATCCTTATTATGGGATTCTTGTGCATCTTCAGAAAGCTGCCCAATTGGTAATACTGCGAAATTGTTTATAATACTCTCTCCGTGAATTAAAATTTTGTGGACAGATGATGGCATATAATACCAACTATATTTACACACATATATTCTTGCAGTTTCCAAACTATAATCACCAAATTTCTTAGCATCTATCATTACACCAGATGACAAAGCTTGCAAAATTATGTATAACCGTGTAATCAAATCAACGTCAACTCCTGTGATGTCAGCAGAACATGATGCATTGTAAAAAAACCTTCTGGCTGTATTGCCATCATTGCTGTTTCCCGTTCCTTGACGTGGTTTATCAATGTGTAATCCCAACTCTTCACGAAATCGCTTTTGCACTTGAATTTTCTTTTCTTGCTTGAGCCTTTTTTTTTCTTCGCTTGTGGCAGACCACGTTTGGAAAGATTGATTATATGATACATGCAATATCAGTTCCATGCAACGAATCCAGGCATGTAAAGTGGATAGTCCGTATTGATAAGCATTTCTATTTTCAGGCCTGGCTGTTACTTTCGCTAAATCATTCATTTGTTTGGGAGTAGCTCCGCATATGGTACATGTAGAACTAGAAGGCGTATCAGTTAAAACTTGTGCCACTTTTCCATCTATCATTGTCAAAAAAAGTTCATGTTTAACTTGAGCTCCCAAGCCTTCTTTATTTATTATTGATGGAACCAAATTTTGTATTTGATTTTTTATTTCATCAATAACAGATTTAGTTTTTTCAGGGGTTTCTTTAGAAAATTCTATTGATATAGGCCGACAAAAACGAACAGATGAAGGCACTGGATTTTGCCAGAGGATGTCACCAGACTCCTGATCAATTAATCTGATGGGCACCAAAGAAGTTATAAATAAATTTGCATCCGAAATTAGTTCAGACTCCTCTGGAAGTGGTTGGTTGTATTTGCTTTGTCCAGATGACCCATCACAACCCCATTTACTGTATAATAGTAAATGTTTTTGTCCATTCTTGTAAACTGAATCTATACATATAATTCTAGCTACAGTGTGATATAATAGGTCTTGAATTCTCAATATTTTTGCATAGGTATTCGTAATATCGATTGTTGAAGGTGGTGGGTAGCATCTCTGCTTCATTTCCTGTATTTTATAGTATGGTGGAAATATAGGACTGTTTCTTTCATCTGTAACAATCCTGAGATAGAGATATTGAGCTTTTGTTAATTCCAAGTCGATGAAAACAAACACAACTTAGCGCTTCTTGATCTGTAAGCGCTTTAATTATGTTTGTATTATAAAACTGATTCATGATTAAAAGTTTCTTTTCGGCATCAGCCAACCTTAGTTCTTCAACTAGTTTGCCTTCAGTTACTTCTCCTATAGAACGCAATCCCTGAAGATATGCATCAAGAATAGGTCTATACCATATTCATTTAGCAAAATAGCATTTTTTCTTTTTTTGCTCGATTCTGAAGAGTCTTCGTATGACACACATGGTCTTCCTCGTTTCCCAGAAGAAGAAGACGGTGTAGAGTCGTCGGTCACGTTATCTGATGCCGGTATGATCACGGAATATTCGGAATCTAACCAATTGGTGTTATTTCTTAAAAATAAATCCTTATTTCGTCTTGCTTCTTGCCAGCGCTTGTTAAACGAAGGGATAATATGCCTTTGAATATCACCAATAATAAAGCATATGTTGTCTTCAGAAACTTGTTTTTCTTTTAAATATGTTGAGAGTGCCGCAGTTGTTTTTCCGCCTTCTATGTAAGACACAATCAGCTCTCGTTTAGAACATTTAAAAGTATACATTTTAAAATAAAATAGTCGAACTTTGCGAAACGTAGACTGAATTAATAATGGAGAAATATTTCTTTTTCTGCTCTATATATACTATTTTACAACGTGTGAATTATTTCAAATATCTATTTTCTCACAGGAAATAAAACCAAAAATGATAAAACTTAACAATAGCATATAAATTTAATTGATAAATATACCACAAAGTATTGATAAGACTCGTCAACCTATGAAACCGCAACTGATAGTGATTTTGTTCCCATACTCTTCGTAGATAATTTAACTTTTCTCCGTGATTGGCAGGAAGTAGCAGCTAATTTTTTTATATGTTTTTTAAGAGTACCTATACTATAAACTAATAATAATTTCGAAGCGTGGGCAAACATGGGTAAGTGGTTAAACCTTCGACGAAATTTAAAGATACCGTTTTTTTCCTCAATGTGATGATTAACACTTTTATTATTTATATATTTAAATAAAAAAATATGTAATATTTTTTTGAAATCTCCGATAGATAAGCTTTCCGAAAATATATAATACTTTATACCTTTTACTTGAAGTTTTAAAGCTATTTCATTTAATTTTATTTCATTTTGAAAATTGTAGATGAAGGACTTAAAATTTGTAGTTGCATAAACGATTAACTTTAGTACATAAAAACATTTACTTGTAATGTATACAAAAAAAAAGCACAGAATATAAAAGTTCGACATTCGAACTATTAAATTATATTCATAGGATACCCTATATTTGTCAGTGGTAAAAGTCATTTATGATATGCGTTTGTTCTACCATATTCCACTGTGCTGTACGTATGTGTGAGTGCAACGGACCAAACAATTGTAGACTTTATGATAAAAAGACATAAGGCCTAGTTTCGCTTGCACCATAACGACGTATTTCTGCGTGGTTCTTGCTCGCGAACATTCTGCGTTCGCGACAATATCATCCACTTCATCTGCTTCGGTCTGCGTATAAGGCTACAAGTCATCCGCATACAGATGATACAAATTTAACATTGAAGCTCTTTAGTGATAAAATAAAATATATATAAAGATGTAGAACAACAGAACGCGTTGGAAAACGCCAGTGGGAAGATCACACCAGTGATCACCAGTTTGATGATAATTCATCAAGTTTCACTGATTGCTGATGTCCCCGAAGATAACTACCTAGAGAACCACTGTGGCAGTGGACTGGTTCTAAGTAAAGGAAACTCACTCACTTTAAGGAGGGCAAAAACTGCAGTGTTAGGTGTCCAGATCGAAAATCAGTCTGAAATGGATTTAGTAAGCCATTAATTTAATATTTATGTAAGTAGATAAGTAAGAGATTAGTTGATTATGAGCCCAAGCCTCTAACTTCCTCGGACAGTAGCGGGAGAACAGAGATGGGATGAAATTATTTGGGGAGAGAAGGATTAGGAATTGCAGCGCGATCATAAAGGTTTTCGACGGGGACAAATGAATGCTTTTCGGCAGAGCGATGGTAATTCAGACGTTGAAAGGGAATAATTGACGATATGAATGAGTGGTAACTGGAATAATTGTGTCGAGAATATATTTGATTACAAACAGACAAACAAACAACGGGACAGGTAAAACTAAATAAAATCTTGTCATAAATAGGTACTTAAGCAAGTAATCTATAAGGTCAAGTTCACGAAATCTACAGCTAAATCGATTAAGCTAAATAAGCATTATTTTACGAGTATACTAATTTGTTTGTTTGGCACTTATAAACTTTATTGTATCTGCCAAAACAATAAAGACAACATACCTACGAAAGAGCAAATATACAAAGGCGGAATTATCTAAGTAGGTATTCCTTCCAGTCAACCTGCAATATTTATGATATGTATTTTACCTTGACTTCATGCAGCTGTTTGAAGGCTGAGTCAATGGAAGCATCGTGAAGTCGTAGATTGTTCCCGCCTCGGGCCGAACACAGCAGCCGCCTTCCAGCCACTCGCAGCGGAGCGCGGCCCTCCATCGTGTGCCGAGTGACAAAGCGAGATTTAGACTCATCTGAAATCAGTAACATCACAACTCACACTGAGCCAATAAGTTTCTTTCGGCGTTTCTTCTCAACAGTGGTCGGTCGGAAACGCTAATATAGGTAAGTAGGTAGTAAATAAACTTCGGTAATATAAACTTATGGACGTGAGTGCATGCAAAGGCATTATTACTGAATAAATCTTTGATTCGAGCTCATATAACCTTAATTTTACTCAAATACAATACCCTATATTTAATTTTCTTTCGAAAGCTTTACCTTTCAATGGAAAATAAACACTGTCACACTCATTCTAAGTCTTAACAATGTTGTGATGAAATGGCTTTATAGTGTCTTTCCAAGCACGCAGGAGCTCAAGATAAAGTGCCACAACGATAGGCGCACTAATCCAGGTTCAGGGTACTCACCAGGTTTAATTTCTGTAACTGTCACATCAAGATCCCGCACAGTAAACATGAATGGCGGACTCAATCCAAAGTCCTTAACTTCTTCCAATACATTGTATCTTGCCTTCTCTGCATTATTTTCATAAACAATAACCTGAAAAGGGCAATTTTTTTATTCATTTACGCTTGAAATGTAACAAAAATTCATTTCTAAAAGTAGGTACTTAATATCTACAGTTCCTAATCCGAATAAAGGTGCTGTTGCGGGTAGATATATCAAAGTACCTACTTTATTCCAGCAGACCAATTGGGAAGAAAACTGTACGATTGTAGAAAGCTAGGTAAGTAAAGTAGTAAAACAAAAGGCAAAAACATCGTGTAAGTAGTCCGCAGAAAAAAATGGTTTATTACTTGATTGCGTTGAAAGTACATACGAGTAGTTGTAGCGTAGTTTGTAGGTTGTAGGCGTTGTAGCACATAAAACTACTTACAATTATAGGTAGCTTTTTGTAACATTTCATTATCATACATCGACATAATCCAATCTTTCAACAATTTGTTTTTATGTGTTACCTACCAGCATGGGAATCACAGAAACTAAAATTCCCAGTAGTCACCACTGGGGACTAATGGGAATAGTAAATGGAAGTCTGTTCCATTCTCATAGTGATTTCCATTTGTGCCCTGTGGGGACGACGTGGTAGTGACAATCGAAACACACAAAACTAAACATTGACTCATTTGTCATACGGAATGTGAATGGGATATACCCATAAAAAGAGGTAAAAAATAAGGAATCTAAAAAAATACAGTCAATAAGACATATCTAGCTATTATACATAGGACCAAATTGCATTTCAATCAGTTCAGCCGTTTTTGAGTGATTGAGAGTACGTAGGTAATGAGACACAATGGACCCTAACCAAACTCACAAACTTTCACATAAAATATACTTATTAATAGGATTAAGATAAGCCTAACGTTCGGCTAAGGGTTTGATCACTGTAACTAACTTTACTTACGTTACCACCTTCGTCCCCTGCATAAACACATTTGTTGTAGACATACAGCACACCAACATCAGGCCCTGCTGTAGGTAATTCAGTAATCTTTTGTCCGTCTGCAGACCAAACGCGAATTCCACCATCATTGGATGAAGAGTAGACGCTGCCATTGCCAGCTGCCAGTGCGAAAATTTGAACGCCGTGAGCTGCCCAAGACGCGCCCGGTGACAAATTTGCATCAAACGACTAGGAAAGAGGGAAAGTGTGTTAATTTACTAATTTTAAATTTCAGGCATAATCTAATTACCTACAGGTATCCAGGTATTTAACTATATATCGATCATCCATTCAATTTGTGATTACCGTGCGAGATGACAATGTGAAAATCCCACTGATCAATTTCCAAATTCAAGTCATTTCAGAGCTTATTTAGTTCATGACAATAATTACTTACATTCCTTTAGAAATTAAATTTTATTTAGGCAAAATAACACCAAAAATTTTACAATCTTACAAAATTTGTAAAGTGACTTATCCTTGTTTTAGAAACATAAAAACCGGCCAAGTGCGAGTTGAACTGGCGTGAAGAGGGTTTCGTATGCGTTTTGAAATTTAATTAAAGAATTTAAATTATCACATTTGAGATCGTTACAGTAAGACGCGAGTTAACTTAATAGCGCTATCTAGTGGTGTTTTAGTGAACTATTTTACATTAGTAAACATATTGAGTTTACCAGTTTATTTTCAATCGATAGAAGTCTTATAGGTTTTCCTGTCTACTAGAAGCAATTAACTATATTTTGTATTTTTTTAGGCTCAGTAGTTTCGGAAATAAGGGGTGGGGGGATTGGGAATGGTCAATTTTCGTCTTCTTCCGTGAATAAAATAAAACTGTTTATATTATAATAATAACAAAAATATATTTGAGATCCTCGTAACGAGCCCTTTCATTTGATATATGTATGACACAGTAAGGATTGCAAAACTTTTTTTAAATTTCCTAATTTGCCCCCCAAAACTGGTTCTAAAATAGGTACTTGATGAAAAAATGCTAAGACTAGACAATTACATCAAAGTAATAGTAAAAGTAGCCTTCGGGGTGTGGTAACTTTGGTGGACAATGGATTGTTAAATTTATATCTTTTTCAATAAATATAGGTACGCGTTTCAAAAAGCACATTATATATTTTTGTGTTGTTTTTAGTACAGTATTTTTTCCAAACGATTTTTCGCAATTTTAATTTGCCACGAAGGTTACGTAGAGAATAATTTTTGAAGAAATGCCCTTCTAATTTGGTGTGGGTATGCTTTCCCGTTGGTTCCATAGATATTTAATCAAAATCGCTGATGTAGCTAGAAGAAGTATGCTTTTCTGTCTGTCTCACTGGCGGAACGGAGTCGAATTTTTGTTTTGAAAAAATACCATAGTCTTGTTTTCAAAACCGGATGTGATCTGAATCTAAAGCTAGCCGGTCCGCAACAAAGGTAATAAATATGTATTTATGACCATTTAAAGTAATTAAGATATCTGGCTTTATATCTTTCAAGTATGTGCTATTTAGACGCCAACTTTATTCTTTCATAAAGGTTGACAGGGAGGGAAGGCTTTAGCATTAAGTCCACCTACTGTAGCTTTTGGCTAAATAAAGTTTTTAAATAAATAAATAATATAATAACGTAGTAACTATTGTTTGTTAAAACAATCTTACCTTTATAGAACCATCCTCTGTTCCGACGAATAATTTATTATCCCAAGCAGCTACGCAAGGTTCAGTGTCGAGTTTAATTTCAGTCTCCACCTTTACAGACATTTTTGTTGTTTGTTTATTACTATAATAAGTTACTTTAATAAAAAAGCAAACGTGCTCTTCTGACGCAGTATTAGTCAAAACTACTTTTTCCAGAGCATTCACACGTCTTTGGGACTAAAATAAACCTGTTGACCTATCCAGTTGAAAATATTCTAGACGAATCGGGATGTTAAATCTATAAACAGTTACATTCCTATTTATAAGCACATCATGTGATGAGATGAGAGTGATTGGCGGAGTACGACTATTAGATAATTTATGAGTATCTAAAAAATTATTACGGATTCTAACTAATTAATAACTATGTAAGTAGGTACCTGAAGATGCGATAAAATATACCTACCTACATAAAATCACGTTTTATTCCATATTGGGCGCTTTGGGCACATAGAGCCCTGGACCATAAAGCCCAAAGACCACGTTTAGATGGCATGTGAGCGAAAAGGTTATTCCAACTAATGACGGTTGCTAGCCGTATCGCTTTATTAACTTACTTACCTACCTACATGATTTGTCAGATTTTCGCCCATTCCCTTAAATCGGCTTTTTCGATTTTCTTTGGATGAATAACAGCTGGCAGCATTCTACGTTTTTAGGATTCCTTAGTAAACAAAGTGACCCTTATAGTTTTACCATGTCTCTCTGTGTGTCTGTCTGTCCGCGGTTTTAATCAAAGACTATCAGTACGATGTAGGTATATAGATCCAATTGCAACACAGTGTCAATGTGGTCATAACGACTAGATTCGACTATGACTCTCCTTCTCTCCTGCCCATCGTGCCCTAACAGCTGCACTAAGCGTGACCCATATGAGGCCTCAAATAACGCTGTGAAAGTGGCAACCTAATGGAGGGGAAAAAATATTTAACCGACTTCAAATTAGTTGGAGATTATCAGTATGTTCACCGATTAAGTCCGTAATCTAACCGCGAAAGACACTTGTTCGATCAGCTAAACGACGAGAGAATTATAAATCGACCTGTAGGGGTACAGGCGATGTTCAATTGAACGTCTCGACGAACTGAATGTCGAATGAATTTAAAATCGACGCTTCTCACTTCGACTAAGCTAATTCGATTAATTTTTTAACTCCCAACGCAAAAAGACGGGTGTTATAAGTTCGACCCCTATGTAAGTTTGTCTGTCTGTATGGGTGTCTATCTATTTGTGTATCCGTCTGTGCGTCTCTCTGTGACATTGTATTTCTCAAACGGTGGACCGATTTCAATGTGGTTTTTTTACGTGAAAGAAAGTTTTCTTGCGAAGGTCTTTAGATAGATGTTTGATCCAAATCGGTGTAGTAGTTCAAAGGTTATGGGTGATGAACGCTTAATATGATAGGGTTTTTTTTAAACAGTCTGGCAACTAAACTTGTCTAAATTAAATTTGGAATACATATCTTCGTCACGTCGTCGTTCGTCGTATATGTAACATGGTAAATGTGAAAACTTGTTCGTAAGTTTAAGCCGATATTGAATAGGTATCAATTTACTGATAAAAAATATATATATATGAAAAGCCACGCAAACAAAGTTATGAGTGAACATTTTCTCGAAAAATTATCTATTAGTTTTTATCTATACGATTTGTTGGATGATTTGTCGGCCGATGTGTTGGACGCTTTGTTGAAATGTTGTTGCGTTTAGTTGGATGATTTGTGCTGACTGACAGATGCCCTCATCCGTGCCGTCCAAAAAGAACTTCGTTCATAAATTGTTAAGACTAAAAAGTTGCGTCTTAATAACAGTAATAAAAAAGATGTTATAACACTTTTGATTTTTTTTCGAAATATTTGAAATATGATATTTATAAAGATTTCAACGCACATATTTATGTGCGTTGAAATCTTTATAAACTAATTCGCCATTCTAAAAAAATTGTAAAACTGAATTAACAACGTATGGACGATTTGTGGACCTATTTCTTCGCCGATTTGTATGATGATTTGTTGGTTGATTTGTTGGCCGATTTGTAAACTGATTAGTTATCCGATTTGTTGGAAGATTTGTTGGCTAATTTGATGGTCGATCTGTTGGCAGATTTGTTGGAAGATTTATTGGCCTAATTGATGGACGATTTGTTGCACAATTTGTTGGCCGATTTGTTGGACGATATTAAATTCAAAGAAAGAAAAGACATAGTAGCTAGGTCACTTGAATGTACCATTAACTATCATGTGTGGAGTTAGATAAATATTAATTTTGTTTCATAAATGTCGTTGATGTTTTGTGTTTTCTTTACAAGCAAGTTATTTTAGAAATTAATTACCAAAGAAAAAGTTGCTTTGATTTACATTTCAAAATGTGTAAGACTGATTATAAAATAAAAATATTGATAAATAATCAAGGTTTTTATTTAATGCACCTAATTACTCCTACATGTTATTATGTACAATGTACATATTACTGAGAATACATACACAATAAGAAGCCGGATAGTCGGCGCTCTTTGCCGAATATTCGCCGACTAGTCGCCGACTACTCGGCGCATCTCTAATAAATATTCGATACGAAACCTTTGCTTTAACTCCTTGCCAAGCTTTTGAATATAACGATATCGCGCAGTTAAATTAGAAGATACCATTGCATACCAAACTACTATCTAAATCCGCGATACTAGACGGTTCCACCTGTAGGAACATAGTTGGAGTCAATGGTTTCAGGTTTTCCGTTGAATCTTTGAGATAGGTAAGTCAATGGTGAGAATTTATGATGGCTTCAACCTCACACAAAATGTATAAAACTCCTTTTCATTGATTGCTGCCTTGCTTAAGGCTCTCCTGAGATCTATTTTACTGAACTGAACTAGTAAATTATTGCAATTAAGTAGAATTATTTGCAAACAACAGGCATTTACATGTAGTACCTATTATTAACTGGACACTTTTAAAATTAAATTTTTATATATTTGAGATAAACAGGGCTATTTACGCATTTTTTTATAAAGCATAAGCTTTTGGTTTTAAAGTGGATTTTGTAAAAAAAAAAGAATTTTTGTTTTTCTATTTTGCGCCAAACTCTTAATTTTTTTATGAACGAGTGAAAATATTGTTGTTGAAAACCATACCAAACACGACCTATTTGATCAACTTACGCAGATATCGACGCCATAGTGCAGCGCGGTAGATGCAATCCCCCCCCCCCCCCCTCCTGCAAAGCGGTGCCACGGCTAAATCAGCTCAGATGACCACGAGTTAGGCATAAGCAAAGCGGATCCTTATTTTGAAATTTTGCGACTTGAATCACCTTACATACCCAGCTATAGGTCTTTCAAACATATTATGAGTTTATGAACACATTTTTTTAATTTAAGGATCCAGAAGGCGCAAATTTTTGTTAGAGTCTGACGTCTTCCGTGTCATCTATCAGCTACACGGTTACAAGTATATGGACAAGTGAAAAAAATTACGTAGTTATGTGTATGTACACATAACGATACGAAGAAAACTATCAGAGCTAAGTAGGGTTTACAAATATCTTTATTCATCAAACTTACACTAAAAGCTGATCATACAAAAATTAAAAAATAATATAAATTTGTTAATCAAAAATGCCCCCACGGATTGTACCTGGCTCAAAGGTACCCATTATGCTAGCTGCATTTCCTCTTTGAATAGCAATGGATATGAAAAAATAACAAAAGTTTACAAATTAAAGGGTTAAAAGTCGACCAACTTATAATTTCATACAAATTCAATGAAGGAGCGCGTGAACTCAACAGCTCAATCAGTGTTATTTGTCTCTACATATTTATTTATTTATTACTAAACAGCACTCGAAACTACGGAACCCTACATTGCGCGCGGCCCTACACGCACTGGGTCGGTATTTCTTTTCCCCAAACCAGCGTGGAAAAGCTAAAATGTTGGGAAAAAAACACAACCATCCTACGTAACTTAGGTAGAAACTATTAGGTACATGTCTTTTAGGTATCAGCAACATTAAATATTTCTGTGCCAACTATAAGACATCATTTTGAATGCATTTGATTTTATGGTAAGCGAAAGCCATAAAACCGCAGGTCAGCCTGAATGTCAGCTTATAAATTCGATAGGAGTACTAACTGCGCAACATTACGTTACAAATAAAATAGTTTCATAATCGCTACCGTCCATAAACTATTGAAACGGTTCTCCTGCATGCTATGTGAACGATACCAAATAAGTTGAACTCATAATCTAATGGGAGGTAGGTACCTTATAATAAGTCATGCGAACTTGATTTCTACTACATCATTGAGACTGGGATTTCCTCTCCATTTATTGAGACAGAATTTGCACCGTGGTTAATTTGCTATCCCTATAATTTCTGTGAGAGTGTTTAAGTGTGAGAGTTCCGAAGTTACTCGTTGCAACATGCAAATTTGTAAAAGTAAAAGTACTTATAAGTAAATTTTATTATAGAGTACTTTACTAAGGTTAAGAGCAAGTTGTCTAAAATTTTGTATGTTAAACCTTTAATTTAGAATATATAATTCCATTACAGTACATTTTATAAGTTTTGCGGCTGTAACTCTAAATTAAGAAAGCTAAGTTAGCCGGCATAGTTTTCTTTTAAAGTTAAGTACACATACTTACTACAATCACATATTTTTTCGATTGTTCAAGCAATCATTACAGAACTTTACCACTTATTACAACGAAATATACAAGTCTCATATACTGAAACTATTTTCAGTTCAGGAAACTGAAACTTTTCGCAAGAAACATGCAAATATAGAATAAATATTTTTTGGCCTTCATAAAAATTGTATGACCAGCTGATCTGAGGTCGTATGGAAAGTCAGGGAAAGTCGTTCAGTATCATTAACTGCTGAATTCACCCTTAAGGTAGTTCTTAAAATGGTGTCGATGTAAACTATTGTTGACATTGCATCTAGGAGTACACTAGGAGAGGAAAACCATTCTTCGGGATTTTACAATTGTTCTTTTTTTTTGTTATTGCAATCTAAAAAAATACCCCGTGGCTACACCCCTGGCTACATACCCTGTAAGAGAAAAAGATGTTGTAATATATGTACATATGTTTACATAATTGTCATCAAGATTAAAAGGTCTTGTTGATATTTTAAACGCGTTGATGTCTTTTGTATGAACAACAACAAAAAAAAATATCGTTCAAGTCAAATTTGGACAAAATTTTCTAAGGTATTCAGTGGTACTTAGAACTTTTGAGATCTCGTATTAGGTATCTATAGATACCTATATTTATTACGATTTATGGACATTTTATAATATGTACAACCCTGAAAACTTAAAAATACAATGTCGAGTTTGAGGAGTATCAACATATAAAAATAGGTACCTGATCAGGTAAATTGATATAGGCGTAATGATACTTTCCAGTGGGCATAGTTACCCGGGTGTTCAAGATTATAGCAAAGGAACTCCTTTGTGTAGGACATACTCTAGTATTTTATATTATCTAGTATATTATATAACATAATAATAAAAAAAATTTATTCAATTTCTTAAAAATGATAATATAAACATTATAGTCACACATTATATAATGAATTACAAAAATAAATAGTGCCTGAGCTAGGATGAAAAACACCCTGTGTTTCAGGTGCTTAGAAGCTACACTAAACATAGACAATAAACAATAAAAAAATAAAACAATGGTTTAAGAAATGGAAAAATGTAAAATGAGATAATAATAATTAAATAAATTTAGGTGTACTTATGATATAACTGCTAGTAATTCCTCTGTATCTTCATACGACATATTCAGGAGGGCTTCTTGGAGTATTTTCTTAATCAAACTTAGAGTGCAGGGATACAACTCTAGTTGATTATTAAGTCTATTGTAAAGGAGTGGACCAAGGGATGGGAAAAATCTAGAGGAGAAGGCATGTTTTGTCTGTACGTTTTTGGAGCAAATAATATCTTTCCGTCGTGTTTTAGTAATTTCAGTGCTGAATGACAGTGCGGCGTGCTGTTTTAAGACTATGCTTAATATAAATAATTGCCTAACTGTTAATATCTTACAACAGTCTTTCCCAAAGTGGGCGATAACGCCCCCTTGTGGGCGCTGGAGGCTTTAAGGGGGGCGGTAACGGGCCCAGAATAAAGTTGGGGGGCGCTGATGTGATTTAAGCAATGAGTGATTTATAACTTCAGCTATTTCATATTTTAAAATGCACTGAAATTAAAATCCTCTTACTACACAACATCCATGTATTAGTTCATATTTATATCCTTTTTTAATGTACAAATATAAACTAAAAATGTGATTAATATTTATTATTTTAATGCGTTCACAACGCTATTTATATCGTTAAAGGAATCAAACACTGAAAAAATTTCGTGTTTTAAAGTTTCGCAGGTGAGGTCCCCACTTCCAATACTCTTTATTATTGTAATCTCTATTTTATTTAAAATTAACAATGTTGATTATTGTTATTTTTTATAAAAGATACTCTAATGTACTGGTGTATGTATTATTATTGCTCTCTCGTTTAGAATATAGGTTGAATTAAACTACAGGCAAGACAAATATGTGATTCAGGTTTTTGGGGGGCGCTACAAAATAACTGATTTTTTAAAGTGGGCGTTTGACAAAATAAGTTTGGGAACCTCTGCCTTACAAGATTGATAGAGAAGGTCAGTGGGGAAAAGGAAAGGGCGAAAAGTTGAAACCTTTAGTACGGCTCGCTGTGCTCTCTCAGTGGTCAGTAGTGTTGTTTTAGCAATACCTCCCCAAGACGTAATACTGTAAGTTAATATTGACTGGCATAAGGCAAAGTTTTGTCTAATTATTTTTGAGTCTGCGACATGTCGTAGTTTCTTTAAAACAAATATTAACTTACGTATTCTGCTGTTTAAAGTCTTGATATGGTGCTTAAAAGAAAGAGTTTTGTCAATAATAACACCAAGGTATGTTATTTGGTCGGCGCTTGAAATAATTGGGCAGCCGCACGAGTTAATACAGGGTTTCTGCAGTGATGAGCATATATCGAGGATGAGATGAGTGCAAATTACGCATGGAAAATTAAATAAGGTTAGTCTTATCTGTATTTAATGTAAGAAGATGGTGTTGAAGCCAGTTATTTACAACATTAAAACCTTGTTGTGCAGTTTTATAAACTTCCTCGACTGACTTAGCAGAAAAAAGTAGCTTAAGCTTCGAGGAAGAGGTCTTTCGACGAATCCGACTCGGCTTGGCAGCGTTCGGGAAGCTACGCAGTGTCTTCTCGTCCAAAATAACTCTATGCCTCAAGACTAAAATCTACAACCAATGTGTGTTAACAGTAGTGACTTATGGCTTTGAAACGTAGTCCTTTATAATGGGTCTTATATAAGAAGGCTCAAGGTCGCTCAACGCGCTATGGAGAAGGCTAAGTTCGGTTCTTCGTGATCAAATCAGAAATGAGGAAATTTGTGGGAGAACAGATGTCACTGACATACCCCAGTGGATTAGCTCGTTGAAGTGGCAGTGGGCGGGACATATAGCGCGACGAACCAATGGCCGATGAAGCAAAAAGGCTCTCGAATGGCGACCGCGTACCGGCAAGCGAAGCTTAGGAAACTTACTTACAAGGTGGTCGGACGACCTGATCAAGGTCGCTGGAAAGCGCTGGATGCAGGCCGCTCTTGATCGGTCATTTTGGAAATTCTTGGGAGGGGCCTATGTCCAGCTGTGGACGTTGTGCGGCTGAAATGATGACCTATATTTACTAGCTCATTTTTCCAAGCGTGGCCTTTGAGTCTTGCAACCCTTAGCCATACGTAAAATTTAATATACATTAAACCCATACGTAAGGGGTATCTATGGATAGGTCTTCAAAAATGATATTGAGGTTTCTAATATATATATATTATCTAAACTGAATAGTTTGCGAGAAGAGACAGTTCCAAATTGGTAAAAGTGTGTGTGTGTATGTGTCCCTGTAACTTCTAAAATAAGAGAATTATAAAACTAAAAAAAATATATGATGTACATTACCATGCAAACTTCCACCGAAAATTGGTTTGAACGAGATCTAGTAAGAAGCTTTTTTTATATCGTTTATTAAAACATCGATCAGTTACAACGAACTACAAGAATTTTTATATTATGTTACTTGCTGCTGCGGAACCCTTCATGGGCGAGTCCGACTCGCACTTGTCCGCTTTTTATGTGCTTAAAAAGAAATCAAAATATTATCTATTCAGTACTTACGCAAACGTTAACTTTTAAATATGAACATGGCCATGCTTACGTCAACTGGCTGGAGCCTTCGATCCTGCTTGAACGATCAGTAAAATAAGCACTTGGCGGCTTGACCGAGTGGAAACACGCCAAATAATTGCTTCAATGGAGAGCATTACGTAATTGCTGAGATTTGAAAACTCGGATTGTGTAATCCTCTGAAATATTTTCTGTAACTAAATTCACCGTTTAACATGGTCATGTTTTCGCTTTTAGCACGTCACTAATCAGGGTTGCTTGGACGTTGGTTAACACTTTCGTCACCTACGACAAACACGTGGAAAATTAATGACACTCAAAATATGCTTCGTAACTACCTAATTGTGTCTAAGTAGTTGTGCTGATTGACTGTCGCATGAACGCAGAAGTAAATTAACGCATCTGCGCTTCTTGTCTGTAACTTTTTATTCTTCTGTTTTTTCTATTTCTATTTACATTTTTTTAACGGATGTGATTATGTACCTACTCGTATGTGGCGGTTTTTTATTTTGACTTTTCAGTTGTCACAATTCCTGGATATATTTTTATACAGATACATAATCACGTCTTTATTTCTGACGGGGTAAACAGAGCCCAGAGCCGTAACTGCCGTAAAGCCCAAAAGCTGCGCTTAGCGTGATTGTGGGCGTTAAGTTGGAAAAAGGAATCAAAATAGCAATGATATCGTCGCCCATCGCCACCAAGAGAAGCAGCTGGTACATTCTAAGATTTTTCTTTTCTCTCCACCATGAACGATATAGGTAGTTTTAGTCATACTTTATTTCATTTCACATAACAGGTACCACAAGCTGTTGTTAAACAGCGTATTTAACTAGAGTTATGAAATAAACTTTTCAGTTTTTAAATAAATTTCTTAATTGAAAACGCTAGGCCTGCTAGCCTAATTCTTCATACAATATACTCGTTCTTTAAGTATTATTACAGTAACATTTTAATTTAAAAAATGGTCGACTGCTTTGTTTTATTTAATATTTTTACTGAGTTATCAAAAAGCCACATACTTCCTACGGGGTAAGAAACTCTTTAATGTATCCCGGGTACAAATGTTTACGGACAAGTTTTCGTCAGCACGAGGCAAGTAATTTTTTCACCTCTCTTTGTGTGATTTTGTTTTTCGGTATTTTGTAGGAGTGGTTAGGTAAGAACATTCAAATCGAGAGGGACAATCATTGTTATTTCTATAATGCCGAGCTACCTCATGCGACCTGTTTAGAGTTCATCAGTAACTTTAAGTAAAATAAACTAAGATTATAATAAGTAGTATTCTGAGTCACAGATTACATCGAATAAAATTAGCCTTGTTTTGGGAAGTCATAAAATAAAATGACCACATAATAATTATAAAACATTTAATAGTATAAAATAATATATTTACAAACAATGACATCAATTTGATGCAATAAAACATAGAATGCAGCACAGTTTAGCACAATGCCAGCGGGTCACCGCACCTGATCACCCTCTCGAATATCCACATAAACTTTGCTTAACTTGGCTGATTGCGTATCACAGCATTCTTCCTTTTCTAATACTACAAATAACCAACCATATGTTACAACAGGAAATTTTAGTTTCAGTGCTACACCTTCCTTACACCAATTTACTGTAGTAAATATACCTAATGCGTAAGCGAAATCACTGATGCGTTTCATCTAATCCGTCAATCGTTCGTAAATATGACACGATACTCAAAACATTGAATTTCGTTCAATCAGTATCAGTATCCTATGCTTGCACAGTATACATCACACGACTATAAAATAAGTTATCTACAGATTACATTCGTTTCGTTCGATTAGTTTTTGGTAAACATTAGAGAGGGGAGGGTCAAGCAGTTATGGTCCAGGATTCAGTAACTTCAGTACGAGCTGCCGCCGGAAGGAGCGCCGTATTCCGAGGACGGAGCTGCAGCGGGCGCGCCATATTCGGGAGCGGGAGCGGCCGCTGCTGGGTAGCCTTCTTGTTTCTAGAAACCATCGTAAAAATTCATCAGTTACCAAATTGAACAAAACTGATAAAGTACCTATATTTAATTCATGAAGTATACTTATCAAGCAAACAACTACCGAGCTACTGACATAATCACGCAAGAAGTGTCTAATGTATTATATCTATCAACACTTTTGTTGATGATGAACCATTTAGAATATTAATGGAGCCAGGCTATTCAGTAATCAGGTAGCGCTATAAGTGCCCTACTTATGTAGGAGGAGACTCGAACAGTGCTACACGTAATACACATCTTTCAATGATGCTACAAATGTGGCTTGCCTACTTTCATGTATTCACATCGAACTTCATTCAAAATCCAAATGTAACATCAATTATAATGCTATTTGCTGGAAATAACAGTCATTAGAGTTTTAACGGTCTTATTTTGTTACCTCATACACAATTTAAGTGTAGCATGTGAATTTTGATGGTATTCTGCCTGGCCTCAAGTGCGTCAGGCTAAGATCATGTACTTATTTCAGAATGTTATGAGTTGTTGGTGGAGTAAATAATGACTACAAAATATTCGTGAACAAATTTTGAACTGCTGAATATTTGGGACTTGTCTCTTTGTTTACTGTTTTCTTCTTTGAACAATGACAGTAGATATATATATTTATATGGGATAACGAAACCGCCTGAAAATCCGGCTCTTATTCGTGTCATAAGAACGTCGGCGCGCAGACTTAAGGAAAGAATAGTTACATAATTAGCGAACGTTGACCAATGCCTAGGAGACAACTCTAAATCTTGATCCTCGAGTTCCCACAGCACAATACACAAAAAAACAATCAAAAGCAGTCGTACGCTAATGACAGAAAATGTTACTCATCTGCGTTGCGTTACGTTATGCGGTTATTGTGTTATTTATGAGGATAAAAGCATCCTATGTTGCGTCAATGTAATGATGATAGCAGGTGCACTAGACACGCTAGGTCACGCTGGCAGTGCTTCCTGGACACCAGGAAATTGCTGGGCGCTTTCACAAGACGGGTCATAGCATGGCACATCGCTATACGTCTCCTTTAATTAAGTATGTATTGTTTTACGTGTATTTTATTTATTTAAATTTATTACAAATGTAATAACCGGACTTAAAGGCATAGGCTTTATCTACGAGTCATCCCGCTTATTTTATCTGCGTTATATTTTAAGCTTTAAGGTTGGATAGATACTCAAATGGGTAGAGAAAAGTACCCTAAGTACATGAGCATGACTTCTTGAGCTCGTTGATATGTAAGGAACGTCCCTAAGCTATTGTAAAAATTAGAGCAGCACATGCGCGATCCTCTCGTCCATGGAGGCAAGGCTTGAATATTCAATTTGGTTTACTACATTCAAACTAAAACCATAAATAAACTTATGGTAACTATAGAAATTTCAGTAAATAATATCTGATCTTCCCCGCATATAAAGCTGTTGATCAAATAAGAGTAATCTCACATCACATATAGAGTAAAAGTGGTCAAGTACCATGTTTTTCATGGTACAAACCATACGATACGAACTTGTATGTCACCTTTCAATACTTTTTCACAAGAAATTGTTGAAATATTTCTAGAGCACAGTTTTGTTGCGCAAAATGTATTTATTGGCGTTCGATATGTTATTAAATGGATCCTTTATTACTTACATTATTATGCTTAGCTGAACTTACCTGGGTCTTGTATCTGATGAAGTAGACCTCTGGTTTGGCAGGCTGCGTGGGCGCCGGGGTCGGGATTACGATGTCGGGTTGCTCCTCTGGTTTCTTCACCAACACGTAAACCAAAGTCTTCTCCTCGTTCTGAGGCTGCACTGGGATGACGGGCGCAGTCGGGGTTGGTGGAGTAGGTGCCTTGATGAACACAATCTTGTAGTGTTTCTGTGGGGGAGGCACGTATACTTGTTTGCGGGGCGCAGGGTATTCGTTATCAGGAGGAGGCACGTGCACATACACATGTTTGTGTACTATGGGCTGTTGCTGAGGTGGGCCATACTGGGGTGCGGGTGCACCATACGAGCCTGAAGGGGCGCTATAAGACGAGGAGGGTGCGCCGTAGGACGTGGGAGGCTCCGGCCGCGCCACCACGCATGCCACTGCCGCGACCAACACCAACGATCTCAGCACCTGCACACACAAACACCATCGGTTAACGCGTTTCCAAATTAAATTCCAGAACGAAATTATCAGATATAATGCTTTTTTAAATCACACGAATATCACTTAAGCACTTTGTGATGATAAGCACTGACGATGGAATCCGAAGTCGTTGCTACGAGTATATCACTAGATCACAAAAAGATGGATGATTAGCACTATTGTGTTTTCACTGAAACCTACCGTTTTGTCACACATCCTGGGTACGTTTAGACACAGGTTAAGGTAGTGTTATGTCCAATGCCCAGGCGCCACCTGTGTTTATAAGAGATGCACGCTCCATATCCAGAGGAGGGGGCACTTTCGATGGTACACATACTTTGCGCAACGCGATGGTGCTCACGCGCCGCCCTCCTACTAACGACGAGGACGCTCTGAACATCAATGCTTCGAACATGCAATCGCCACATTCATGAAATTAAAATTCTTAGCTACCTTTCGTAAAATTGTAGCTAACTAAGTATTATTATGGGCTATTGTGCATTTGCCTATCTATGTCAAAGTTACCTACCATTATTATTTTTATTTCTGAAATAGATACCTGAAGCACGTAGAGAGTTGATTAAAGTAAATGGGTACCATATTCAGTAGATAATCAAAATCTACTGTTGTGATTTTGGTGTGGGTTTTTCTTTATGCATTTTTTATTAAATCTATATGTAGGTATGAATATTTATTAAAATATATGAATAATCAAAGACATTTTCAACGTTGAATATAACATTTTAAGCAGGTCCACTTATTTATCTATACGAAACGTGGACTTTAATCTTTATTAAATTATACTAAGTTTGTAATGTAACTAATGTAAGTATGCATAATTTTATTGTATCCTCAAACCGCCATACATACCGAAATGGACTACTAAATATTTTAAAACTACAAAATGTGAAGTAGTAGTAGGTTCCTCAAGTTTCATGAACGAAGGATCACGTTTCCTTACATGAAAAATTACAAGCAAAAAAAATTTCATTGAAATTTGATTCGAATGAACGATGCTTTAGGTGCAGAACTGCCATTTTTGAAACGCTGAGTCACTTAAACTAATGATTTTTCCATACAAAAAACCGTTCGTATAGTGACTCCGCGTTTGAAAAATGGCACCACAGAGCCAAAGCGCTGTACCGGATGGGTTTTTAAGTATGGATGATAAGAGGTTTTTATATGCTTTTTCGTGGCTTTAATACTTACTTTAAAAACCAATTGCAGAACCGCATTAATAAATATAACGTAAAAATATTCACTGAAGCGATTTTAACTTCATTTTTTGAACCCTTCAGTCCATGATAGCAGTCCATGATCTGATTAGCTACTTTGTATTGTAGGTATTTTTTCGTATTTCGCTACATGTTCCATGGGGAAATTTGTTTAGTATCATTGATTGAATTCGTTATTAAAAATAATTTTAATAGATCATTTCGTCAAATCACAAGTAAGTTCATTTAAATTTTAAAACCACCTTTTGAGTATCGTGCCATACGTGGCCCACCTGATGTAATGTTAATATCTCATATAAAACTATACTAACATTTAAGATGAAATGTTGGAATCACTGGGTAAGTGTAGCGGCACGGTGAACGGCGGTAGGTAAGTATATCGTGTCGAGAGTTCAAATGTTAATTCCAGGTTAGGTAGCCAATACCGTCCTTTCTTATCGACTGTTTAGCAATAGTGTCTGCCTTACATCGTATACCTAATGTAATCGTCATACTTAACGTAGATTTCTTAAAAGTTAAATAAATATTTGTATTGTATATGAATAGCTGACTTTTACTCTGGGCATCGTGATAGCAATAATATTAAGCATAAGTAGATACTTATTTTCATGATGCAACCAACACATTATGTACATGCATTCCGATTGGTCAATGAATGCTTGTTGAGGAGGCACTTATCTATCCCACATCTAAAAAAAATTTAATGATGAAGGCCCAATGCCCATGGCCCATGCCACGATAGCTGTCAAATAAAAATAATTGTACTTACACTTATGTAAGTATACCCTCAACATATATTTGAAGGGATCACTCTGATGAAAAATAACTGGGCAAATGTGCTTATCGGGCGTCCCCCCGCAGTTACATATTCCAACATGAGAACTTTATTTTGAGCTGAGCTCAGTGACAGTGCTGACGGACAGATGGACATACCAAAACCATAAGAGTTACTTGGAGGAACTTCGGAACTCTAAAAATTATCTTTTACAGCCATTTTCAGCCGACCGGTAAATTTGTATGTAGTATTGACCAAGGTATAAAGGGGAATTCAATTTTTTTAAATCCAAGCACAGAATTTGTACCATGCGAAAAGTTGTAAGTTGACGGGCTGAATTTCTTCAAGGTACCTATATATCGGGGGTACATTCACACAACCGGCATAAAGAAACCCGCGCTAATTTCCACAAAGAAAATGTTACGCACTACGTGCAATTTAAACTCGATAAAATATTTGTCTTCCGTTGTTTATGTTTCTTGTGGCTTACATATTCTCATCTCACGCCGTCATAACTATCATGAATAGACTATTCAAAGAGAGAATAGTTAAGACTTGTGTGTAGGTACGTATGCTACTCGGCCAAAATAGTAAGTTTCTAAGTAGATAGTTTGTTTTTACATTTTTGTTTTTGTCTTCCAGACACAGGTAAATGTATTAGGTATATTTTTTCGTAAAACTATTGTCACGGGTAATAACTATCTTTTCTACCCCTATAAATTATGAAATTAGCCAAATTTGGTATTGATCAAGTCATGATACATTTTTATTTTGTTACCTAATTAATTTTGGTTACATCCCTTATCTATATTAATATACAACGTGGAAGGGACATCCACGTTGTATATAAATATCCGACCCGTAATAAATCGAACCATGGGCTATACTAGATCACTATAGGGTATATATATATGAAGTCGCGGATTAAAGCTAGTATAATATATATAAAAGAATAAACTGAATGGCTGACATATATTGACTGACCGATCGAGCGAGTGAGCACTAAGAAGGGATTTTTGGAAATTCATTTAAATGAGGGTTGGAAGTTTGTATGAAACTTGGTCAATTATGTAGTTAGAAATGTAAATAATTACATACTTATGAGCTCGCGGTTTAAAACAAAGGTTATTGATTGTAATTGTTCACTCAACTTCTCTACTAAAAAAATCATTCTCTAAAGGGTTTTGAATTTTGATAGGGTGTGTAAGTTTGTCTGCTGTCTGAAAATCAGCTCACCCTTACCACGGGGGTAAGGCTAGTGTACCTAAATAATAAAAAATAAAACTGGCTAAATGCTTGCGAAGAAATGAATATTTAAACTATAAACGGCAATGAACAATACACCACGCGTGTGTCAAAACAGTAGTTTATGGTACAGGTGTGGTAAGTTTTTCATTACATTCAAGGCGGGTTGACGTTGACACCACAGACATATATCAAGTAGACGGATAGAGTTCAACGATTTGTATGAGTTGAGGACTAAGCGTGTATCATATTGCGTAGGTACTTTGGCGCCCCGACTCTAATTTAGAGATGGAAACCATAAGCCGCGCGAAAACGATTCAAAAGCATCGATTAGAACGCGGCAAACCGATTCTAGGCACCGAAGTCAGTGTGACAACTGTTTGACAAGATCAAAACATCGGACGTTCGTTTTCGATGTGAAGACAAGTAAGTACCTCCCTACATACCTTTAACTTTATTTGTGTGACCACAAACAAATCATTAGGTGTAAATTTGTTTGTTAATGAAATAATATTACGCAAGTTATTGTGGGTGTATTTTTATCGATTCAAAATATCGAAATGAACCTACAAAGAAACTGATAATCACAATCGACTTATAAAATTATAATAAATTTTACAGAGAAAATCTCAAAATTTTAAATCGATAAACATATAGGTATGTTACCTAACTACCTACCTAACCAATAAATTGCGTTTCATTTGTCAGTACCTAATCCAGTTATTTTGACAACCTTTGTGTGTTTGTATATGTGTCTGTCTGCGGCACCGTAGCTCCGAATGGATGGACCGATTTCGATATGTTTTTTATACGGGAAAGGAAGTTCCTTTGCGGTGGTTCATAGCTATGTTTGATGAAAATCGGTTCAGCCGTTTAAAAGTTATTGGGGGTTAACTTTTGAAAGTCGGGGTTTTTAATTTACCTGGCAAATAATAAATTGCGCTACGGATGTTGTTAAGGAAACAAAAAAAAATGGCTCCCATTGTGAAGTGTTAGCTCTTAGCTCCTGTCCAGTTTAATATTTATACAACGCCCAACCCAGTCCCCTTGGTAAAAATAGATTCCTATATACGCTAATGATCTGGCTCACATTTTTCAAACAAAGTCTTTTGGTCAGCTGAGGCCAACCTCTCAAGAGCCCTAGAAGATTTAATAAAAATATAAAATATATTTGCTTTGAAAATCGTCGTTTCAAATCAAGTCCACTGACCCACTACCATGGAGACATCAGTACTTGAACGTCCTTGTGACCCCACTGGTGGGGATGAGGGCCACCAGTCCGTAGCGAGTCGGGCAAGAAAATCGCAGCGTACAGCACTATTCTTCCATTTGCCATAAAAATTAGAATTTGGCCTTGAAAACGACTCGACAGTTGGGATTGCTTATTATTACATCGCTGGATTTGAATGCACATGAAGTCTGGCTTGTGTAATTTAAGCCGCAATGGAAAACTAAGCGTTGGACACAAAATTATCCGGTCGTGTTTTAATGAAAATAATACGGAGCTACAAAATAAATTGTTTTTTAATTAATGTCAGATATTTCAGGACGAAGAGTACTTACTGATGAAAGAAAATACCTCGATTAACAACTCCAACTTTATTGGTGGTCTTTGAACAGTTGGTTACCGAATAACGAGTCATTTTTATTTCGAAACCTGACGTCGCTCGCGCATAGCGATGGGGAGCAGACTAAACTTTGCGGCGAGCACTGGCGCCTTCAACATATCGTTTTAGCACGAGGTACATACACTTTTTCCGTCTACTTGACATTATAGTTCTGTGGTTGACACACAAGCGGGCGAAGCTCACGCGTGTTTCAATGGAGCCGAGACTTGTGATGCCATTCTACGTTTTTCAACACATTAGTGAGGAAAAAAACTCTAATAATAAAACAATTTTAAAGAAAATTTGAAATATGGCGCGATTAGCTTTTCTTTTTCCAGGCGCATGCTAAAATGTGTAGTGTTACGAGAGACCAGAAATCAATCCACCAAAAACTAAACGATTATTAAAAAAAGAATGATTTCTTTTTAAAAAGGGTAGATTTATAAATTCATTTCTGTGTTGTTATAAGTATTTTACTTAGTGTCCGACCGAAACTAGTTTTACGACCGAAACCGAAACCGAAAACGAATTTCGGCAACGGTCTCTGTTTCGGCCGAAACCGAAACCGAAACTTCCTTACAAGGATCATATTTTGAGGGAAAAATAAAGAAAACTTTTCTATAACGTTCTATAATATTCTATAACTATAAACGTTATTATAACTGATAATAAATAATAAAACGGCAACTTTTATACAAAAACGCAAGAAACTCTGACATTCATATTCCTTTAGTAAAGGTTAACTATTCCGTAATTTATTGCATTATGGTTTTAAGTCGAAAAACAGAAATGAAATATTAATTTTAATATACGGATATCTAGGAGGTACCTATGTAAGTTCTCTTTTAATTACTTAATTTATGTGTGATAAATGATAATAATTTGACAAAACAAAATTGGTAGTACGTAAGTTAGTATCTATTGTACTTGCCACTTGCATACCTTGGTAATAAATACTAAAATGAACTTTGAAACTCTGAATCCATAATATTATCACCTTTAAATGCACTATAGTCATTTCTAACTACCTAACTAATGTTTGTTTATACATAAAACGAGATGAAACTTACCAAATTCAAAATAAATCACTCGAAAACTCGCCACAACAAAACAAAACGAGCAGCAAACAAACAAGCGAGTCACGACATGGGCTCTGATGGGATTCATTCGTTCATTCAACGAGCCGAACATGACCGATCACAGCGCGAAATCCCCCGAATGCACATTCGATTTCGGTCGTAGTTTCGGCAAGTTTACCGCCGAAAACGAAACTAAACCGAAACTCGTGTTTTTGCCGAAACTCAACCGAAAACGAAAACAAAACCGAACATTCGGTCGGACACTAATTTTACTTACTATATAAAATCGAATAATTTGAGTAAAACAAGGTTTCGGTATGAGTCTACGCTGGCTGCATGCAGAGATTTTATGTTTAAAAATAATATTCAATATTTTTGATTTATAGAATCTTATTCCTAAACGTTTAAAAAATCACTTTACCGCACTCGTGCGGTAAGTAATATTTACCGCACGATTTCGAATGTGTGCGTAATGAATGGCATTACATAAATAAAATCAGTGTGGTAAATAGCACTTTCCGAGCTAATGTGTTGGAAAACTTTTTCAACACATTTGTGGGGAATAATATTTAATAAATACTCGCAATAGAAAATTTCGGGTAATGAACAATACACCACACGTGTGTCATAAACGTTTTTCAACACATTTGTGAGTAAAAATTATTAAATAAAATCTCACAATAGAAAATTATAAATATGGCACACTCACATGGAAATGGAAAACTTCTTTTTAGAGCTCCGTACCCAAACGGTAAAAAAGGGACCCTATTACTAAGACTCCGCTGTCCGTCTGTCCGTCTGACTGTGTGTATGTCTGTCTGTTACCAGACTGTATCTCATGAACCGTGATAGCTAGACAGATGGAATTTTCACAGATTATGTATTTTCTGTTGTCGCTATAACTTAAATTAAATTAAATTTTAATATACTTTACACGTAACATAAATTATACTTATTGACGTGTAAAAGTGCCTGTAAAGGTCCAATTACTGAAAAAACATTTGAATCTTGAATCTTAACAAAAAATACTAAAATCCGAATAAAGTAAATATTTAAGTGAGGCAACAAATGTAATGTTTAACAGATAATGTTTTGACCCGTCTTATACAACTATTGCATAAAAAACTATTACCGCACGTGCGTAATGATGAAGGTTACTCGCCTTTAGGCATTTAGTACTCAACTAAAATCAATGTGAAAAATAGCACTTTTCCGAACTAATGTGTTGAATATTGCTTCACAACGAGTATCCTTTTAAGTGGGAGCGAGCATTATACTTATGGACAGTGGACACTATAAAATATAGATAAGTGTTTATCTATTAATCTGATGTGATTGATTGAACGGGGTCGGAGCCTCTACGAGATATACCAATTGTGATTTATGTACAGTTATACAAAAGGTCCTCAAATAAATGGTACTGCGGTTCCCATTGCACCTATGACGCTCGGTTGTGGAAGACTGGCCAAGTGTCATGAACGCAATTGCCACTGTCGCTTGCCTGAGCAGCAACTGTACACAAATTGCAAGGACTTACTTTGGTTAAGGTAGTATATAAAGTAGTAGTCTCATTCAAGATCAAAACGTCTTCGGATATTATATTTGACAGTGCCGGATCTAAATGTTTTTTGAGGCGGGGCAAAACAAAATATGTGAATATGACGCCCCTGCTTGGTTTTGCCACCTACTGGATGATTACTAGGGGGGGGTTCAAACAGTAGTCATGGTCAGTTAATTCATACCGAGATGCGATTTTACATTGTAGTAAACAGTCTAGAATTTTTTTTAAGGCAGGTCAAAATACTACATTGCTAGTACCTGAATAGTAATCAGTACACTTGGGAAAGGGAGGAGGAGAGGGTAATGGTCAGTTAGAGATTCGGACCGAGATGAACTTTAATACTTCTTCAAAAGTAACCAGAGGCCGCCCCCATTCTGTATCGGTAGCATGGGAGAGGTAGATATATTCTATTCTGCCCTTGGAAAAAATTAAACCGTTGCAGCTCAGAATAGAAGAAGAAAGAGGGTTGGAAAATCGGTATCGAACCGCGCAATATATATATATATATATATATATATATATATATATATATATATATATTTCGCAGACGGATGAATAAAAGGGGGCAGAGCGTGGCGTGATCGGCATCTGATATCTCAAGTGACGTAAACTACCCACTTAGTTACTTACAGTACGAGAATAAACTGATGTCAGGATGAAAACTTACTTTCAGTCACGTCACCTTACCGATGCCGCCACATGAGAGATCTTACGTGAGCCTTATAAAAATGTGACGGAATTCCAGTGCCCCGCCTCCGCACTGAATCATGAATCGCAACCACCATGTCTGGATTCCCTGGCCCCACAGAATTGAATACTGTGTATACACCTGGGCTTTCCGTCTTGCTTAAACAAACTGTCATTGTAATAAATCGGTTCACCAATCCACATCTATTACAATAATCACAATTAAATGAGTCATGGCCAAGCTACAGCAAACTACACAAACGAGTTGTGCACGATACGGCCGCCTGAACAAGACTGTCCCTGTCGTTAGGTCGACCGGTCTTATAACTTGTTGCTAACGAGTATTGCCATTTCAAATCCAACCGTTGCATTTTGTAGTAAACAACTTTCTCTCTGCGCGTGTAAAATCATAAAAACGGGAATTTTACATTGAACTCATACCGCGTCCTCTATTCTTTCTTCGTCAAAGTAAAGGAATCTAGTTTTATACAGCCATTGCATATTACGCTCCGACATATATATATATATATATATATATATATATATATATATATATATATGTATATATATATATATATATATGTGTATATATATATACATATATATATATATATATATCGCCGTTTCAATGTAATTACTATTCGTATTTTTAATCCCCGACAAAAAGGAGGAGTGTCATAAGTTTGACCCCAATGTCTGTTTCTCTGTGTGTCTGTCATCGTGGCATCGAAGTTCTCGAACGGATGGACCGATTTCGATACGGTTTTTTTTACCTGAAAGCATGTTTTCTTGCGATGGTTTCCTAACGATGTTGATGGAAATCAATTCAACAGTTCAAAAGTTATGGCGGGTGAATGCTTGAAAGTATTTTTTTTTTAATTTGCTTGGTAAAACTTGTTAAACTTGTGGAATAGTAATCACAATGTCTAAGTTCGCGGCGAACCACTAGTTTACCTCCCAAAAGTGGCCCCCATATTTGAAATCCATTTATTATTGTTATACATCCGTCTGTTGGAGACTTACATATTTGTACAAAATTTCAACTAAATCGGTCCGGGTCATTTTTAGAAGACCTGGTTTTCGAACGGCCCCTTAAATATCAAGCTGTATTTTGCTGTATTTAGCCCATTTAAAGCTAAAGTATTCAAGACTTTTATAGTTTTCATAATAAGTTTTTTATCTCGTCAAACAAAAAGCGCAGAAAGGTGCAATTATTTAAAAAGAGAAATAAGATGCACCTGTGTGGCTTTGGTAAACACCTTTGTTTACTCAACAAAACTATATATCTGTATTTGAAAGTAAAATTACAGTACAATGCGAAAAAATAAGTTGATCATAAATTTACACGTCGGAAATTTGTAGAAAAATGCTTTGAAGTCCGCCATTTTTGTTCAACTTATTTGTGTCGCATTGTAATATACTCGTATCAATTTGAATTCACACATCTAAGTAAGTACACTAAAATTATAAAGAGGAAATACTTGTAACGTATAAACTAGAAAACTACAAGAATGATTTCAAAAATTCTTTCATCGTTAGAATGCTATATTATTTCTGAGTAATATAGGCTATATTTATTACTAGGTTCCAAACCCTTCACACGGGTGTAAAATTAAGAAACAAAGAGAAATGAAAGTGATTGCCCGAGCGAAGCTGGGGCAGGTCGCTAATATAAAATAAGTTGAAATTGTGGTTATTTTAGTACCTAAATAATAGAATTACTTATTTGTTTTAATCAGTGTAAATTGTCCATATATATTTATTTATTTATTTTAATATCTACACAAAAACCGATGCGCCTATAAACTAATGGTAAGTGTCAAAGCCACTCCGCGCGACACAATTTATTTTTCATCTCATCTACTCTAAAAAAAAGATGTTTTCATCCCAAAACATTTGGAGCTAAAGTTACTGGTTATTCTTACGGGACTAAATCGTGAAAAAGAAGATCTCTAGGGATTAAAACCAATTTGAAAACAGAACACGAGTGTAATCTATGTAGAATCAAAAATAATGTTGGCAGTCCAGCAAAAAAAAGGAGAATTTGGTTTTAAAATAAAAAATAATTGGTACAGACGTCGTAATTTTTTTAAATTTGGAATACATATCGTCTTCAACTTGGATGAATGTAGGTTAAATTTTTTATGTTCTTTGCATCGGAAATAGAAATAAGTATAATTAAAAAGCGCAATTTTTCCCTTCAAATCGAGTAATTACAGAAGTTTTAGGTGATTTGTATTGAAATCTAATTATTTATGTAAATGTGAATACTTTTCGTGAGTTTAAGTCAATAGTGAATAGTTATCAAGTTTACTTATAAAAATAAAAAGATATGAAGGACCACGCAAACCAAGTTGTGAGTAAACATTTTATCTTAAGTTGGTGGTCTTCGAAAAAATATTTCTTAGTATTTATTGTTTGAAAACGACACCAAACAAAGGTTTGTATTTACTAAATTGTCGGTTAAAGTCTGTTAGGTGTTCTACTGTTCTTTATATACTGTTTTAAATGTGCTAGTTTTTCTCATAGATGGAGATGAAAAGTAGAGTGTGCTACGCGGGTACGGTAATATTTTCATCTCGGGCGATATACATGAATCCCTCGCTACACTCAGGATTCCACCGTAGAATCACTCGCTCCGCTCGTGATTCAACTGTGGAATCCTTCGTTTCGCTCTGGATTCAAAGTAGCGTCCTCGCCGTCAAAATATTACCTTATCCCCTTGTAGCACAATCTACTATTTTAACAATTTTTTATTGTAAATCTATCAAGAAAGTTTATACTTATAAATTCAACACAAACAGGGCTATATATACATATTTTTTTAAATAAAGCGTAACCTTGTGGTTTACATGTACGCATAGAATTAATTAAAAAAAAAAATTGTTTTTGTATTTTTGCGCAGTCATCTTTATTTTTCTATGAACGATTGAAAATATTGTTCCAGAAATGAATTTCTCGTTTATGTTTTATACGAAAACGATACACGACCTATTCGTTCAACTTATGCAGAATTGCAGATAACGACGTCAAAGTGCAGCACGGTAGATGCGATTTTCCCCCATCAACCTACAGAGCGGTGCCACGTGGATACAAGTCTAAATCAGTTTAGATGAACACGAAGTACGCCTGTGCCACGGCACAGAAGCGACTTCCTTTGTTGAAATTTTGCAAACTTCCCATACAAACACTTTACATACCCGGCTATAGTCCATTAAAGTCCATTTAAGTCCAGTCCGCTGAAAATTTTGTTTAAAATATTTCGGCCGCAAACAAACGGAAGGTATTTCTTAAGACACTCTGCAGCCTAAACGGAGAGGTGTCATTATATTGTAAAACGGCAGGCGGGATTTTTTATTTTTAGGGTTCCGTACTCAAAGGGTAAAAACGGGATCATCCGTCCATCTATCTGTCACCAGGATGTACCTCATAACCGTAATAACTAGACAGTTATAACGTATTTTCCCAGATGATGTATTTCTGTTGCCGCTATAACAACAAATACTAAAAACAGAATAAAATAAATATTAAAATGGGGCTCCCATACAAAAAAAGTGTTTATTTTTAAATAATGGCATGGAACGCTTTTGTCGTTTGAACAAGTTCGTCTCGCACTTGACCGGTTATTTAATAATTACATGATCATCAGCAGATAGCAGATCAAATTATGCCGGATATTTTTTAAATTATGGTTCAATGTAGTGGCTATATTGCGGTTAAAATATGAAAACGTGGGAAAGCAAACAGCTTACTTCACCTACATGCCTACTTATATTTAATACCGTAATTTCTAAACGTAAAACGCATGAAACTCCACGATGCGATAGTGGCGATCAGCCTTGGTTAGTTAGTTAGATTCGATAAATTTCATGTTTGACCAATCATTTGCAATACTTGTTTCTACCAGCATTGCGTTCATTTGAAAATATTTCATGACCACTAGCAAATTATGCGTCTCTGTTGCAAATGCAAGTCTCGAGGACCATTGAATTGTGACACTGGAGGATGGATTTCTATGCCAAGTGGGAATAATTGACCCTTGATCTAAGTAAAGCTAGTCTTTAATGTGGAAATACTGGTTAGCATTAGGTAAGTACGAAGTAAGTTGCCAGATGACTTAACGAGTACATTTGATGGTATATTACCTACCTTGGAAATAATACCTATTTAAATTACGCACTAATAAAGGAGTTACCTATTTTACATAAGTACTATATACGTTTCTCTCGTGTTTATGTATGCAGAGTTATACAATCTTTTGCTTATCGACGTTAAATAGAAATAAAGGAAGGAGCGTATACTAAGAAATTTTAATTGAAGTAAATATCCCCGATGAGTTAGCGTTTAAAAGCTCTACACGCTTCGTTTAGTCAACGTTTCGTGTTGTGTTGTTGCTCTTGTTCTCATTGATTGTTGAGAGGATTGCTCACATATAATAGAACATCCTAGCCACGCAGTACAGTTCTGGGAGCACATTATTCAGACATAAACATTTTAAGATAATGTCATAAAAAACTTCGTAAATAATCTTGCTAATATAACGTTATATAACTCGTAGAAAGTCATAATGATTACAAGAATTAATTGGACGCATGAGGTAAGTCATATTTCATTTTGATTTTGATTTTGCTATACCTAAGTACATGTTTATTTTATTTATCTTTAGTAAAAAACCCATGTTTATTTACACATCGTCGCCCAATAAAGCTCAAAAAATGCAATTATATCTATTAAAACTCTGGCGGTTGACTGAAAGAGTTCTCTTTAGATACATATGGAATAAAACCGCTTTTGAACTTTTAGAAATTTTATGTGTTCTCTTTTTGATATTCATCCCGATGAAGGAAGGTAGGGATGTACACTTCAATATTCTATGAAAACATAAAACTTTGTTCGACATTGCATGCGAAGTAAATGTAATCTTTCACAAGTTTAACATTTCGTCACTAAAATGTGTTAATGGTCGAAATGAAGAAAAAAAAACTACACGACTGTAGGATAATTAGCTACATCACGAAATAACCTTTTGACATGTTGCTTTGCATCGGATAGCCGCGGGATGTTGCATAATTTTCACAAAAAGTAGTGAAAAACTAATTTCTTTAAGCGGGCATTTAAAAAGAACCTTATACTTAGATATTACGCATTAAAAAGTAATGACGGCATATCGAAATAGTGAAAACATGAGAAACGCTCAATTACTTATGTAAGATATAAAAATTACCCTGTTCTAAATACAAGTAGGTACTTTCGATAAGTAAAGGTATTGTGATGAGATTAAGTGATTATATCAATACGTACAGTTTAGATGTACATTAAACAAGTTAGCACGAATTATGTCTTCATGCAACTATTTTCAAGATTTGAATTATGAACTTAGAATCATGCTCTGTCCAATTGTCCGGTTGTTACTTGATGCTTCCTTTCATATCTTTTGCGTTCGATAGCCACTCGGATGGACGGCGTCGCCGGATTGGATTAACAACCTGGTCGATTTATTTTTTCGTATTAATGGAAACGAGAGAGAGAGAGGCCTTTGCTCAACATTGAGACACACATGATATAACAAATAAGTAGAATGATAGGTACGTACTCCTAACTCATAGTATTCTTCCGTGACATGGCCTACCGAAACTAATGTTCACATTACATTATAAGAAATAATTTTATTTACTTTGCTAGACTGAAATATATTTATTTTTCATCATTCAAGATCTGAAAGGAGGTTGTGTTTAACTCAAAATCCGGGTTGTAATGTAAATTTACTTACCTCCCTAAGGATATAATCAAACTTACAACCCGGATTTTGAGTTAAATACAACCTCCTTTCAGAGCTTGAATGATGAAAAACTTATTACCTCCGATTTCAAAGATTTTCATTGAATTGTGTTAGTAGATATTTCGTAAATAACCAAATCTGTTATAACAGTTTTATATAATTTCCTCTCTTTTATGATGCAAAAAGTAGAGTGTTCAACTCGAGTGTAAGTGGTCAATAACATCCTCGAACTATAAGTTCCCATCGCTCGCTTCGCTCGCTCGCCTAAATATCTCGTGTGTAATTGATCACTTACCACCCTTGTTTAACAACCTACTATTAATTTGTTGCACACAATCTTATGGTGCATTGATAACAAAGAGTCTAACTTAATGCTAGTGTATTATCTACCAGTTAGTCTTTGAGACATGTTAAGAAATTGGTAGAACGTGTGCAAGTGTAGCAAGTCAGCCAAAATACAAGTACTTTGCTGATTTCGTGTAAAAGAGAAAATATTTTTTTATGTAAAAAAACAAATAGTAAATAAGTTCATGTGCGTACCTATTGAATAATACGTTCAATCTAATTTTATTTAAATATCATTGATCAAAAATCAAAAATGGACAAGTATACAAAGTTTCTTGACACATGGCGTATCATTCATCATCAACTGAATTCAAAATTACCGACCTGAGACGCACGTTTGTTACTGAATATCCGCGTTACAGTGTCAAGCAACATAGAGAATTAAAATATGATAATAAAGTCTTATTTGGTTTGACATAGAAATAAGACTTCACTATCGTACGATGGTGATGTCCTATTTCTATACTTGCATATTATTTTATGGAGTACCTACCTAACCCCCATGACCATGGTCGCTGAAAATCGCTGAATGTTCCTAGAAAGTGAGAATTAGGCTCAAGGTTTAATTCATTAGGGTTCCCATACCCAAAGGGTAAAAACGGGACCCTATTACTAAGACTCCGCTGTCCGTGTCTGTCCGTCACCAGGCTGTATCTTATAAACCCTGATAGCTAGACAGTTGAAATTTTCACAGATGATGTATTTCTGTTGCCGCTAGAATAACAAAAACTAAAAACAGAATAGAATTAATATTTAAGTGGGGATCCCATAGATAAAACGTGATTTTTTATAGATAATCCGATTAAGGGGCTACCTGAATTTTCCGGGGTCTATTGCTGCCCCCATTTGAAATAAATCATTTGAAAGAAAACGGAGATATCATTAATAATTTTGTCTTGATCAGACTCTAGATAACCCTCCAAACTATTTTATGAACTATTGTTAACAGTTTAAAGTGAGAACTTTTCTACGCACAATTGCGAAAAACGGCCACTTTTGGCGTATGTGCGTAGAAAAACTTCACGTTCTCACTTTAAACTGTAAACAGTAGTTCATAAAATAGTATGAAGGGTTATCTAGGGTCTGATCAAGACAAAATTTTAAATGATGTCTCCGTTTAGTATTAAATGATTTATTTAAAATAGCACTGGACCCCGGAAAATTCAGGTATCCCCATAAGAGTCCGACTCGCACTTAGCCGATTATTTTTATTTAGACCAACTTCTCCAATCTGCGCGAGAGAAAGAGTAGCGGTGATACATTCTAATATGTTCTCTTTTAGAACAGCACACAACAACTTAGTTAATTGGGGAAAATATTGTTTTCCCAGCAGTGGGATAAGATGACGATAAAATACAAGTAAATAAAGTCTTACATCTAGTATATTTTGTTAGAGCCTGTATCTATAACGAAGCGGCGATAATTTTCAACAGATAGGTACTATGCAGTACTTGGCTTGGTAGTACCAGGACGCCTTTATACAGAATTGATGTGTCGCGAAGTCGGGAACATAGCATATACATAACAGTGACAGAACCAGTCATGTTATTTGTACGACTAAGAATGGATTTATTTATTTCCTTTTTTATATTAAATGGGGCTATGTACCTGATATGATAGTCAACTGTTGATTTGTGAACGTAAATATACTGTCTCCAAACGTATGCTGTCGAAAGTATAAAACATATACCAGTGATTTACATAGTAAAGTCAACTGATGCACTCGTACTCGTAATATACGTAAGTACGTAAAATATGCAAGTTAAATACATAAAAATACAATTGAATGTTAAAAATTTCCTGAAAATGATGTACTTAGTGTAGGGCTATTTGTAATGTATTTATGCGTAGGGCTGTAGTGTATGGGACTTTTTATTAGCCATAACACGTCCAAGTACAATGTTTAATTGCTTGGAATGTACGATCGCGTCGCTCCCAGGCCCTGTCTGCCTTAAACTCCAATAATGGAGTAGCAGCCGTCCGGAACCAGCCGGTTCGAGGAAGCGCAGGCAGCATTAAACCGGCTAATTCCGCTTATGTTTGCCACGCTTATCGCCAGCGCTCTATCAACGCCATGCACACTGTATGCTACGCACCATAAATTATATTTCATATTTATACTTACACGTACCTACTTTTTATTTACTACGTTTAATTAAGTACGACTTGTACGACATGCGACACTAAGAATTGTTGCTTTGATAATGCGGAACCACTGCGTCATAGAGCCAGCCAGTTTGATTCATTTCTATATTTTTGACCTGGGGTTAGTTCTCAGTAGATATACCGTAAAAATTACAACATATTACATTAAACACAACCTTATTTACCTATTTTTATGCAATTTTAACTGCCTCCTTGTCTAGTGGTCAAGGCATTCGCCTTGTAATCCGGAGGTCTTGGATTCGAATCCCGCTGCATACTTAATTTGTGAAAAGTTGTTTCTAGTCTGGTTAGGATATTGATGAAAATAAAGATGATTTCGTGTTTCGGAACGCACGTATAAACTGTACGCTATCTAGCGTCTGCTCAAACCTATCCCATCTGGACCTATTATATCTAGACTTCTGATCTACCCTTCGGGTCGCGGGGGCCAGACGGCAGTCGCTTTGCGTAAAAATCAGTAACCTCGGTTAGGTAGTGGACCCCGGGCTCTGAAGCGTTACCGCTGAGGATTCAACCAGGAATTCGCTCGGATGATGATGATGAGACTATTTATGCAATTAATTAGCTATCACATTTCTTGTGCGGATTATGTGTTAAGGAAGTAATTAAGAGTCGGCTACCCATTGAAGCGATATATTGCTAGTTCCGTTGTGACAACGAAATTAATTGTTCGTGGCCATTCATTACTGAATGACACAAGTGTAGGCGGTTAATCTCCTGACAATTTATTGCCAATTGAAGTGTTTAATCTTCGTAATTGAAAAAACCGTGGCGTGAAAATTATTTCTCATTGAATCGACTAAAAGTCGACCCCTCACCGATTATGCAATTAAAATAGCCTCATGCAAGTTTAAAATTAATTGATAGAACACATATGTTAAATCGAAGTGAGTAATTGCAGTCCTAAACTTGATTTTAAATCAACAGTTTTGAATGGATTTGAAGGCTATTTATGTTAGTCGTTTATTACCTCGTGACGGGTTTGCATCTATAGGTAATCACTGTGAAATGTACATGCATGATAAGATAAATCTAAAATTAAATTTCATACGAAAATACTTGTTTTATGATTTTGTATAGAAATTGTCCTTACAAAGTTTAATAATTGCATAATATGTTCTATAAGACTAGCTCCAAAATACCTAGCAAAGCTGAAGAATATATCATATTTATATTTTTTAAATATATTTGTATTATTTTTGAAATCCGCTATGTCCAGATTAGTAGAAAAAATTGTGTGGCATAATATAAGTTTAGCGGCGTTGCTTTATGTATCCTAACTGTCTGTGATATCTATATTATCAAATGCACATGGAAATAATTTCATCAATCTTTGAGACTGCCAAAAATCCTCATTTTGTCTATAATAATAATGCAAACTTAACGCATCATTATGATATATCATCGTACTAATTTACCTGCATTTGTTTTTTTTAATATAGGTATTTAAAATGTTAGGTAAATAAATAAATAAATAAATAAATAGGGACAAATAGGGCTTTCAAAATTCAAATGCTTGTTCATATATATACGGACAAATCACACAGATTGAGCTTGCCCCAAAGTAAGTTTGAGACTTGTGTTATGGAATACCAACTCGATTATAGTATATTTTGTAACATAGACATATATAGATAAACATCAAAGACTGAAGACCAGGTCAATCTGAAAAAAATAATTTTCTATCTTGACCTGACCGGGGATCGAATCCGGGATCTCCGGTGTGACAGCGTGGTATGATGACCGCTAGGCCACACAGGTCACAAATTCAGTAATAAGACTGGTCCAGGCACTTTACTCGTCAATAACTTTAATTTACTTAACGTGTAGTGAATAAAATTAAAATTTAATTTATTTTTAAAGAAAGGCTAGGTACCCGCGCTTCGTAACGACCTCTGCTTAGAAGACACGCCGAAACTCATTTTTACGGTCAATAAGAAAAGACCTGAAGCGTAACTAAGCCTGGGGAAAGCCACATAAAGTTGGTCATGCGAAAACCAGTCCTTAGGTCGACACCAGGGCTTTAAGCGTCTGACACTGCGTCTTATGTATTGTCATAGCAGAGCAAGTGGACACAGGGAATTGTGTATGTTCAAAGGAAAATTGTTGGGGATGAGTGGTATAGGTACGCGGAATAAATACAGTCTCACTGGCTACCACTCACAGTAAGAATCACAGCTTCATTTATATTTTCTGAAAAGCATTGACTTTAAGTCGGGTTCGGGGATTTACACAATTTCGGCGGAGTCAAATTCCGCATCAGCATAATGCTGATGCGGCATTCCGGTACTAAGACTTATTTTGTGAGCTGAGAGTCCATTTGCTGCAAGTAAAATTAGAAACACAACTGAATAATTGGTGGCGTCGTCCTGATCAATTACACTATCCAAGAAAGTATAAACCACTTCATCACCAATATTTTGCGTCATAAGTTTTTCATTAATCGTTGCGCATTGTTCATTTTTTGGTGTCAATATGACGCGTTCGCATAACCAAGAATTTTTCTGGTGTGTTATGCTCTGGAGGTCCGCAAATATTGAACTTATAAGTTCTACTTTGAAGGAAACAACTTTACCAAGTATTACGGCAAGACTCACCTAACCATAATCTTCAAGAAAGAGACCTTCCCCAACTTTTCATAATATTCTTGAAAACTCTTGGGCATGTGAACTACCTACTACCGAATAAAGATAAAAGTATTTGAATTTGATGGAACGAAATTTTTAGTACTTATAAAACAACTTTAATTTGATTAAAGTAATAAGAATCTTAATAAATATTTAACCTATTACAGTGTATCATATTATTGTTGGCAGGTAATACTATTACACTTAGTAATAGTATGGAGTTTTAGTTCACTATGGATGTCTTCAGCCACAACAGCACCAAACTCATACAAACATAATGCCACGAAGATAAATGATTCCTCCACGCATCACAATGAAACCGGCGCCACAGTATTGTTCGGTTGGGAAGATTACTGCGTTTTGGCGATAATGCTCATAGTCTCTTGTGCTATTGGAGTATTCTATGGATATTTTGGTGAGAAACAAACAACGGGTGATGATTTTCTACTCGGAGGCTCGTCCATGGGAACGCTGCCGATGGCTTTAAGCTTGGCCGCAAGGTAAGTAAATCTGTTTTCAAATTAAAACCATCGCCTGACCTGGCATGGTCATAAAATTAATATAGTAATTAGAAACAAATACCAAACACTTTTGTAAGACGGAGAGAAAGAGCAAAAAATTAATTAGAAAATGCATGAAAAATAGCACGAGATCCGACCCGAAATAGCTGTAAGTACTCCGAAAACTGACGAGGATAAAGCATTCAATCATTACCGTCGAAAGACGTCTACATCCCACTGATGTGAATATGCCTCTTGCAATGTGTATCACCCTTCTATCTCGGTCTTGGTCTGTTGCCTTCCGAAACCATTGTCAACCCGCAATTTTTCTATCATCGATCCATCCTGCTCTTGGACGACCAAACGTTTCGCTTGCCAGTTAATAAATATATAGCGACAAATCACTATATTTCATGATAAACATATGCCCAACAGCAGTATATATATATAAACACCCAAGACCCATGGTGATTAAAAAAGGTCATTTTCCATATTGCCCTGGCCGGGTATCGTACAGAACCTCCGAGTGGCGAACTAGCGTGGTTACCACTACGGAGGTCGACAGTATATGGACCTTGTGTCATTTCCTCGCCTGTCCAGGTCTTGTCCAACTCCATTTCAGATCCATTACACGCTTTCCGGCATCATTAACCTTTGTTTTCTGTCAGATCAATATGTTAGGGATTCAGCCTTGAAATTTGAAAAAGCATTATTATTAAATATAATTCGTGACGTGACCCATTAGAATATTAGACACAATATATGATATTGTTTACGTTGCAGTTTCATCACGGCCATAGAGCTGTTGGGCAACCCAGCGGAGATGTACATGGCAGGGGCGCAGTTCTGGATGATTTGTATCGCTTTTGTGCTGGTTGTGCCCATCGCAAGCCAACTGTACCTGCCCGTTTTTATGAGGCTAAGACTAACATCATGCTATGAATATTTAGTAAGTAAATTATATAGTTTTGTAGCAACATACAAGATATAATTATCTTAATTACTTATTTTTTAAAAGAAGTTTAGAATATAATTATTACTTTTCTAGAGAAACATATGGTAGGGTAGGTAACGGTCCAATATTTGCGACAAAAAAATTAGACCTAGATAACTTCATGATATATTGTTTCAAAACTAAAAACCGCCTTCACCCTCAAACTACACAACCGATTTTGATAAAATTTCTATGGAACTACTTGATAAAAACGCCCTTTCAAAAAAAACAAAAGAATTTTCTAAATCGATCCAGATATCTTCGAATAATCGGTGAACATACATTTAAAAAAAAGATCGCGATGAATTGCTAACCTCCTCCTTTTTGGAAGTCAGTTAAAAATGAGTATTAAACAAATATAACGTCCTAACTCCTAAGATCATTTGCACACCTTTGCTAGTTGGCTTCAGTTCTGATTTACCGTCGCGAAAGCGCAACTTAACCAGCTCCGCAGAATAGCAATGTACACATATGTACACATGGGCGTCCCGAAGGGGTAGGGATTTTGTCCAACTACAGACATTATTCCACTGCTACAATTGAAACACATTCAGTAAACACTCATAAAAACGTGCCTTAGATCAACTATGATCGAAGATAGATTAAATGGGCTTTATATGCTTAGTATACATAGAAAATTTGTTAACGCTATAGGTATGGGCGATTCTTTTGCGAAAGATGTCATAAACCGTCTTGCTGAAGATCCTCGAAGGTTACTTTTAAAATAGTAGCTTTGTATAAATTAAGCAGTTATTTGAAAAAATAACCTATTTTAATATTAGTTTATTTATTTGACTTGATGCTTATAAAAAAATCTAATTTACCCCCCTGGCCCAGAACCTGGGTACGCCCGTGTATGTAAACAGTATGTTCAAAATTTTATTTAACTCAAAAATATCAGAGATATGTACTCCTGATTTCCTAAATGGATCTTTTACGTTACCCATAGTAGAACAAATTAGCATAAAATTTTATTTTATGTTGTATAGAAAATAACTAGATGAGTAGTAATGAGTACTGTGCTATGTAGGTATCAAGACGTGGCATGGTACATATGTCTTACGTATCGGTCAGGCGGTCGATCTATAAATATTCATGACTGAAAATGGATTTACCAATACAAGATCCAATAGCCACTTTCGATATTGAATACAATCACCCTAAAGCGAAACTTGCGTAATCTACAAAACAACTTTTTTTTCTCGTGTTATATAAAATTGCTCGTGTTATATTCTATTGATCCACTAAGAATTCAAAAAAGTTCTCTCTTGTTGAACATTAACTAAATGAAACTGCCCGAATAATAAATTATAATAATCTTTTTTTGTTTGTCCGTATTCTATTTATACAATTTTTATTAATGCCGTGTATGCTCACAGCAGATCATTTTGAAATCAAAATTTTGCAAGTATATTATTGTATAAGTATTATTCTCTGTAAGTGAAGAGTAGAATGAATAAAGATCTTAAACGTAAACTGCACCATTGTGCACATCAAGGGTAGAGACAGTAGTTGTGACTTGGTGATTATACCATGTGCCGTAACCGTAACTAACCGTCTAGTGTAAAGGCGCTGCAGACTCGCTAATGAAAGTGTATTGTTTACAGGAAGTACGTTTCTGCAAGTGGATTCGCGTGTACGCCAGCGCTCTATACATGCTGCAGATGATATTGTACACGTCGGTGGCGGTCTACGCTCCGGCGCTCGCACTATCTGATGGTAACTGCGTTAATATTATGCATTGTCTATTTCCTTTCACCTTGCCCTATGGATTGGGCATGGTTGTGTAAATTTATATAATTTTCATAATCAAGAACAGTAATACAGAAGCGTTTTACAAAAATACAAGACCGTGTTAATAAATCCCTGATCCAAACGCTAGTCTTAATCGGAGTTCATGGCTAGTAGACAACAATTTGATAATTACGTCTATAATGCTCAAGTCAGGATAAACATTCTGAGCTAATTTAACTAAAACGAATAAGATTTTTTTTATAACTGAACACCGACTTCAACACCAAAGTACACAACCGATTTTGATAAAATTTGTGTGGAACCACCTGACAAGAATTCCAATTCAAACATTTCTTCGAGTAATCGGTGAAAAAAAAATAAAAAAAAATATATTTAAAAAATCCGATTAATTTATCCAATAACCACCTCTATTTTCGAAGTCAGTTGAAAAGACATAAGCAGATCTTTAAGTTACTAATTTATATAGATAAAGAGCTCTTGTTATTTCGCTTCATCTAAGACTTTTAGAACAGACGCGCAAGTTGTGCAACGCAACAACCCTATGCACTATGCACTGCACACACACACTTACATTGTTATATTATTTATTTAATCCTTAAGAAATAACTATTTTAAATTAAGCATCTATTCAGAAGATTTTACATCACCGCCGGCATTGGGATTATTTCACTAGGGACTAGGACTACATTCTTCTTTTACTGCCTAAATGTTCTACCCACATACGGAATCTAGTGACTTGGTAATGCAACGAATAATAAAATATTGCACTTCGGTGCTTAATTCACATTTCATTCATATCATGAAATATTGAAGAGATTTCAACATAAAACCTAATGATAGTGTTTGCAATATACAACCTCATTGGGCCGATATATTTATATAAAGAATATAAAACAAGAGCACAAAGGTAATATCTTCATAGGTATCAGGAAAAAATAGGTGTGGCGATGGTGAAACAAGTCAAATGATAAATAGCGTAATAATACCCGTAATTATTAAATAACCGCAACAATTATTAGCTATACGCGGCTGTCATTAACCCACCATCTCTTACATAACAGAGTTACCTCGGATATTTCTCACTCTCACTTTTTTATACGAGATGGTATGAAATTTGTTTTAGTTTAGAAAAATAACATCGTATTATGATGTGATGCTGATGAAAAAAGGAAAGGAAGAAAGAAAATCTTTATTCGGCAAACAAAAATCTTATGTACTAGACTTATATCTATTAAGTGTGCCGAAAAGGCGACCAGCTCAGCTTTGTGCTGCGGTGTGAACTACAGCGCTGATTTTCTGCTGGTACTGGTACCAGCTATCTAACCTCTGAATCACCTGGGTGATTCAGAGGTTAGATAGCTTTTAAAACATTAAATTAACATATAACTTCGGCAGTACGATACTACACAGTACTCACATTACTCCCCGAATATCTTGAAAAACATGAATAAAATATTCTTATGATGCTTTTAGTATATCCTCGTATTAGGACAGCTGTACTGTACTGCCATAAGTACTTAGTTAATTATTTTCTACAGTCATTTTAATTGTATTCAGTAAAGTATATAACATATAAATGAATTTATTCATATGCTTTTATTTATAAAGTCTATCTTTTATAACAATCACTAATTAGGTCAAAAGACATCAACGCGTTCAAAAATTTACAAGATGTTTGCTATCTTCAGCAGACGTATGAGTAGCTATGTTTCCACTTTTTATCTAACGTCACTTACGACATTTTTTGATTGTCATACCTTTAAGTAATTAAACTATTCTAAGTACATTTAAATCACAGTTTTATAAATGTGTAAATCACATGTATATTTATGCAATTGCTGTGACTAAATTTGGTATCAATTTAGGGCACGGCATATGGCACATACAAATATCTGTACGTAACCTTATTTCCATACTCTCGTTTTTATGACTTTGTTTAGTATGTACTTACGTCTTTTATTTTATTATTTTTTATTTAATTTATTTTTTCACCGAAATTGTTTTGGCAATACAATGGTTTTTTTACTTTTAACTTTTACTGGCTGGGTTAAACGAGGGACCACTTATGTATCTACATATAAAAAAGATCAAAATTTGGTAATCTTTTACATAACATGTCACTATTTAGAAGCAGCTTACAGATATATAATCCCAGTGAATGTATTACAAATAAAGCATAAACCCGCGTCCGTGTCTTGCTTGAGTTAGTATGTCATCATTTGTGTAATGGTAACAACGTTATTATTGGGAAGGTACATACGCAACATACCAAAAATCGACCTCAGAATAAATTCAAATCACGAATGTTGCAATATAAGTAATAGGTTGCATAATGAAGCAGCACTAGTCGACCCCTCTTTTACATAACCATACAATAAATTTTATTAGAATTTATTTCGTTTGAGTTATCTTTTACAAATATCGACAAATTACCAACTATTTAGTCTAGACAAAAGAAAAAGGTCAACAGTTGCCAAAATGGTAATCATTAACGTGTATTTCACTGTTGGTAACTTTTTGTAATAAATATATACACGTTAATACACGGGAACAATGAAATACCAAACATTTAGAATATACAATGAAATACACGTTAATACCATTGACATTACTTAAAAAAAGCATCGATTTAGTATTCGTGCATTTTTAAAATAAAAATCAGTTTGTCTGCCTGCCAAATAACTACTACGTTAAAAAGGCTGCATGACTTGATACAGTTTTCAATATCTTGTTTATTTATTTATTTAAACTTTATTGCACAAAAATAGTGTACAAATGGCGGACTTAACGCCAAATGGCGTTCTCTGCCAGTCAACCATTGGACCAAGTGGAAAATAATTTGGGTGGTGCGACAGAATGTGTAAACTAAATAGAAAAGCATAAATTAAATATCTAAAAGAATACATACAATATATATATATATATATATATATATATATATATATATATATATATATATATATATATATGTGGGTGTGTGTGTGTGTGTGTGTGTGTGTGTGTATGTATGTATATGTATACCAATAAACCTTGAACAGGTAAGCTAACTCGGGAGGGCGAATTAATGTCATATAATATGTATATATTATGTACCTGTGAAAGTTAAGGGTGTGCAGCAATGCCACTGACCACAGTGCCGCTGGAGGCGCATAGCATCTCGTATAATGCACAGTATATAACGATGCCAACTATGACATGAAGTTATTGCACTGCACACGTTGCATAGATGACCTACATTATGTAACAGGATAATAAAGAGACCAATAAAATCGTCGTTAAGTTTATACTTAGACGTCATCATCATTATGACATATACGTGATTGAATTGGAACAGTGACGACTGACGACACTTCTGTAGAAAGTATTACCACGAGCAGTAGATAAATAAGAATTTAGGGTTCAAGTATAGATAACCTATATTTTATCGAACGTCAAACGAAAGACGGGCGGTGCGCCGGAACTTTATTTGGACCATGTCTAGAAAGAGTAGTGTGTATAGCTATTGACGCGAAAGAAAGTAAATCATACAGTGTACAGTACATTTTACGTTTACCCCTTTAAGGGGTTTTCTTGCTAAGAAAAGCCCGCGTTACGGGCGCCACATCCACTTTTTGGCGGGAGGAAGTACTTTCATAAAATAAACTGGTTTTATAGATAAATCAAATAGAGAATTAGGTACTTAGTAGTTAGAGAAGTGCGTGGTTTTTTTTCCTGTATAGTGGTATTATTCACAGGTTTCCAATAAAAACGAATCAGAGTGCGTATTAAATAGTTAGCGAAATTTTATAATAAGTTACTTCTGTATTCAACGCACATGATGGTTGGTATAGTGACATCAGTTATTTAAGACTTTCTACTAAACTCGCCGCTAATGCTTCGCATCGCACATGATATATTGGTAAACAGTTCAGTGTTGCACTCCAAGACATCACTACGCGCTAATTTCAACAGCCACTGCAATGATGCACCGCACCGCGATCATTTACAGCTGTCATAACATAACACGGTGATTTATGTCCGACCGTCTCTATTTCAGTTTTTACGGTAAATGTTTTTTTTTAAACCATCGCAACAAAGTATAATAATATACCTACTAGTTTCGTAATAAGTATTCAAGATACAGTACTATAATACTCAAACTAAATAAAAAAATAAAATTCCTGGGTTAGAAATGTGATAAATCAGTTGACTGGTCGAAGGTTAAAATCCTTGATTGTATTGAATATTTTTCGCCATGTATTATAAAGGGAAATAAATCCCATTATAATCAAATATCGATAAGAAAATTCAACGTCAACAAAATTCCGTTACTGACTGGAACTTCTTTGATTGAATTCATGTAAATAGCTTCTTAAAATGATAAATATTTTTTAATACTCCGAAACCCACGCAAATTATGAACTTTATGTATATTTTTTTTTCAGTCACGGGTCTGAACACATACTTAGCTGTGTCGCTTGTCTACGCTGTCTGCATATTTTATGCTTCTCAGGTATGTTTAGGACACGGAGAAATGTTAATTAAATAAAAAATGCTGAATAAAATTGTATAAAAATGAAGTTTATCTCCTTCAAAAAAAAAGGCTTTATCATTTCTGTCCATGTTAGAACTATATAACATAATGGATAAATTTTCGCCGACAGTACCTCTATATTTACCCGACTGCGCCAGAAGGAGGGTTATGTTTTTCGAGAGTATGTATATATGTTTTTATGTAAGTATGTATGTATGTATAATTGTTTGGCACGCTCTGCAGCCTCAACGGCTCGATGGATTTTAGCTTGAGAATTGTCGTTAGATTCGTATTTACTGTGAGAGTGACACACTAACATAACGATGGTACTGATCATGTGTCAAAAGGCACATTACCGAACACATTTATTTAATCAAAGTTTTATGTAGAGCCAAAGGTAAAGCGTATAAATTTGTTAATTTCTGAAATGCATTTTTTAGGGCGGTATGAAGGCAGTGATCATGACGGACGCTTTCCAATCCGCCGTGCTGTTGGGGTCCCTGGCAGCGGTGCTGGCGCTGGGAGCCGCGCAAATCGGCGGCCTCGACTTCGCTTGGGACCACGCCCGCCGCACCGACAGACTCCACTTCTTTGAGTATGTCCATGTTACTAATTAATTGACCTTGACCGACTTATTCTTCTGTTATTCGCAAAGCAAATAAAAACAACTCTTACTAGGTACCTATTGGCAAATCTTTTAATTGATCCTGATGGTCATGTCATGATAATGTTTTATAATTAATTTGCGATCCTATATACAAATAGTTTATGTTATTAATGTAAGTTTTTTTTATGTACAACAAACAATTAGAAACCTTTTGAGTCACATATCGCACTCACAAGCCTAAGTTTTTATAACTTTCTACAAAGTAATAAAATACCTGTCGTTTTAGTAATATAGAGGAGGTCGTAATTGTGGGCTTTATATCGTATTTTTTAGCATGAACCCAGACCCTACTGTGAGGCATTCGTTCTGGTCGGTGGTGGTTGGAGGGACTATGTACTGGCTGAGCATGTTCTGCGCCAACCAAGCCTCCATACAGAAATACCTATCGGTAGAGCGCATCAGCCAAGTGCGAGTGGCGCTGTGGGTGTCCGCTATCGGCCTGATCGCGGTGTACACCGTGAATTTCATCACCGGAGCCGTTCTCGCCGTTCATTATGCCGATTGCGATCCCATTCAGGTACACATTTGCGCTAAAGTATTGCTCGTAAAGTGGCGCGTACGCATTCGAATTACACTAATTAAATCGTTTTTTTTAAATAAATTTATTTAACGTCTTCATATTATTGTTATCGCTTATACTAGTTGTAGTTATTTGGTACTTATTTCAATACTTCTTATTTAGTGCTGGCTCTGTACTGTACCTAAGTCAGTTGTGAGTTTTTGAATTATAAATTGTATAGGTAAGTATAATACGAGTAGGTTTATGCTACCCTAGCATATACCTATGGCATAAAAAACTGTTACTAGGTTTGTTTATTGGTAAGAAGACACGTATTTGTAAAAACTCACCTAATCTTATTCTGTTATTCTGTAGGCTGGTCTGACGAAGGCTTCGGACAGACTCCTTCCTCTGTACGTGGTGCACCAGCTCGGCAGCGCTCGAGGAGTGCCAGGATTCTTCGTCGCCGGAATCTTCGCCGCAAGTCTTGGGTACACAACATCAATCGTCCATCATAAACATATTCCAGATTCCTCTTTGTTGAATGTCGTGAACATCATGTATTTTGTACTTCCCTATGATTGCATTCTCTTTTTCACAAATTAGATAGTCTCACGATGTTTTCCTCTCTTAGAAGCAAAAAATGTTCACTGATAATTGTCATAACTGAGTTAACTTGAAAAGTTTACCTATTCGAATCCAGATCCTATCAGTCACAATTTAAGCAATTGATCACTTAACTACCACATATCCTAAGGTTAATTTATCATTATTTAAATTACCTTATCACTAATTTTATCGTGCACTAAGGCCACAGCGTGCTCGAGTCCTAGCCAATTTAAGTCCATCCTCAGAGCACCGAGGCATCTTGAAGACTGCCTTAAATTCGCATCGGTATTGAATAAAGTTATAACTGGAAAAGTCTAGTTAAATTTCCGGTTTTAATTTAAGAAGTTATACGTGTATTATGCTCTCAATTTATATCATTAGACACAATTGGGATAGAGACGTACTCTACTCTCTATTTTTATATCCGTACATAAAAGTCATTTAAATACACTGAACTATAAATACTACTGAGTGGATCTATAACAGTCTTTCCCAAAGTGGGCGATAACGCCCCCTTGTGGGCGCTGGAGGCTTTAAGGGGGGCGGTAACGGGCCCAGAATAAAGTTGGGGGGCGCTGATGTGATTTAAGCAATGAGTGATTTATAACTTCAGCTATTTTATATTTTAAAATGCACTGAAATTAAAATCCTCTTACTACACAACATCCATTTATTAGTTCATATTTATATCCTTTTTTAATGTACAAATATAAACTAAAAATGTAATTAATATTTATTATTTTAATGCGTTCACAACGCTATTTATATCGTTAAAGGAATCAAACACTGAAAAAATTTCGTGTTTTAAAGTTTCGCAGGTGAGGTCCCCACTTCCAATACTCTTTATTATTGTAAAATTGTATTATTATTGTTTTTTTTTATTTTAAAAATTAACAATGTTTATTATTGTTATTTTTTATAAAGATACTCTAATGTACTAGTGTATGTATTATTATTGCTCTCTCGTTTAGAATATAGGTTGAATTAAACTACAGGCAAGCAAGACAAATATGTGATTCAGGTTTTTATGGTGAAAAAAATGGGGGGCGCTACAAAATAACTGATTTTTTAAAGTGGGCGTTTGACAAAATAAGTTTGGGAACCTCTGATCTATAAGATTCAAACTTAATATAAAATCTTCTATAAGAATCAAGTAACCAAAAGATAAAACGAGATTTTTCTTAAACATATCGTAAATTCGGATTCCGGCTTCGACCATGGTTATGACAAACAGCTTTAATTTTTTTTTCTTCTTGAAAAGTGGTTTAGTTAGCACATTTATGCAAATATAGTAGATTGTGCTTTAAGAAGATAAGGTAATATTTTGAAGGAGATAGCGCTTCTTTGAATCCAGAGCGAAACGAAAGATTCTATGGTAGAATCCTGAGTGGAGCGAGGGATAATATGCGTGTATATCGCCCGAGATAAAATATTACCGTACCCGGGTAGCACATTCCACTTTTCATTTCCATCTATAAGAAAAAGTAGCAATACAAAACTATTTTTTATTTATTTATTTAATGATTTAACCAACAATTTAATACGAACCTGTGTTTAGTGTCGTTTTCATACAAAAAATAAAATACCAAGAAATAATTTTTCGAGGACCACCAATTTACGATAAAATGTTCACTCATAACTTTGTTTGCTTGGTCCTACATATCTTTTTATTTTTAAAGTAAATTTGATACACTATCGGCTTAAAGTTACGAAAAAGAATTCACGTTTACAAAAATAATTACATGTCAATATTAACCTAAAACTTCTGTGATTACTTGAATCAAAGAGAAAAATTGCGCTTTTTTAATTATACTTATTTCTTTTTCCGAAGCGAAGAATATAAAAATGTTTACCTACATTTCATGCATGTTGACGACGATATGTAAGTATTCCAAATTTAAAAATCACGACGTCTGTGCCCATTAATATTTTTATTTTAAAACAAAATTCTTCTTTTTTGCTGGACTGCCAACATTATTTTTGATTATATTAGGTCTTTACCTATGAAATTGCCGTTATGTATGAAAAAATTTTAACGAATTTTTTTTTCATATATTAATTGTATTAATCGAAGTATTCACCCATGCAATCAACGCATCTTTGCCAACGCAGTGGCAGTTTATTGATGCCCTTCTTAAAGAAATCAGCTGGACGGGAGACAACAAATTCTTCAAAGGCATTTTGTACTGCCTCTCGGGTATTGAACTTTTTTCCCGCCAAGAAGTTATCCAAATTCTGAAAAAAGTAGTAGTCTATAGGCGCAAGGTCTGGTGAGTAGGGCGGATGACGGAAAGCTTCCAACCCCAGTTCTTGCAACTTTGAGACCGTCTGCTGTGCAGTATGAGGTCGCGCGTTGTCGTGCAGGAGCAGCGGAGAGCAGCGATTGACCAATGCTGGTTGGAGATGTGCCAGCTTCTCCATCATTGTGTTCAGTTCTTCACAGTATACATCTGTAGTAATGCTCACCCCGTTTGGTAAGAAGCTGTGATGAATCACACCGGCGCTAGACCACCAAACAGTGACCATCACTTTTCTAGGGGTAAGTTTTCGTTTAGGGCATTGTTTAGGTGCTGAACCAGGATTTAACCAACTTGCTGAGCGCTTGCGGTTATTAAACAGAGTCCATTTTTCATCGCAGGTAACAATGCGGTTCAAAATTCCTTCATTTGTGTGTCTGTTGAGCAGTGCAAGGCACGTCTCGACGCGTACTTCGCGCTGGCGATCATTGAGTTCATTGGGCACCCATTTGTCAAGCTTTTTTACCTTGCTAATTTGACGCAAATGGACCAATATTGTTTTGACGCTAACGTCGAAAGCTACTGCTAATTCAGCCGTAGATTGGGTATCATCAGCTTCCACAATCGCCTATAATTCGTCATTGTCGACCAAAGTCAGAACGGCAATTTCATAGGTAAAGACCTATTACATAGATTACACTCATGTTCAGTTTTCAAATTGGTTCAATCCATAGAGATTTTCTTTTTCCTGTTTAGTCCCGCGAGAATAAACAGTAACTTTAGCTCCAAATGTTTTGGGATGAAAACATCGTTTTCTAAGTACTTAAATGAGATGAAATAGTAAGTAGATTGTGCTACAAGTAATATAATAAAGATGAGCGCGCTACTTTGAATCCAGAGCGAAACGAAGGATTCCACAGTTGAATCACGAGCATAGCGAGTGATTGTACGGTGAAATCCTGAGTGAAGCGGAGAATTTATATATATCGCCCGAGATAAAAATATTACCGTACCCGAGTAGCACACTCTACTTTTCATCTCCATCTATGAGAAAAACTAGCAAAGAGGAAACAGAATATGATGAATAGTAGAACACCCAGAATACCCAATCCAACTGAAAATTTAATATTAACCTTTGCTTGGTGTCGTTTTCAAACAACTAATAGGTACTAAGAAATAATTTTGCGTGGTCCTTCGTATCTTTTTATTTTTATAAGTAAACTTAATACCTATTCACTATAGGCTTAAACTTACGTAAAAATATTCACATGTACACAAATAATTACATGTCAATAACCTAAAACTTCAGTAATTACTTGAATCAAACAGAAATCGCGCTTTTTTTATTATACTTATTTCTTTTTCCGAAGCGAAGAACATAAAAACCTATACATTTATCCATATTCATGACGATATGTATTCCAAATTTAAAAAGTCACGACGTCTATGCCTATTATTTTTATTTTAAAATAAAATTCTTCTTTTTTTCCTGGATTGCCAGCATTATTTTTGATTCTACATAGATTACGCTCGTATTCAGTTTTCCAATTGTTTTAAATCCTTAGAGATTTCTTTTTCACGTTTTAGTCCGTAGTAGCAGTAACTTTAGCTCCAAATGTTTTGGGATGAAAACATCGTTTTTCGAGTAGATGAGATGAAAAAATAATTTAGAATGAGAAATGCTGAAAAACAACATAATAATCTTGCTCATCCGAGCGTGTTCCGGTTATACCCTACCATGGCATCATCATCATCATATCAGCCACAGGAAGTCCACTGCTGGACAAAGGCCTCCCCCAAGGATTTCCAAAACAACCGATCGGAAGCGGCCTGCATCCAGCGCCTCCCTGCAACCTTGCTCAGGTCATCTGACCATCTAGCAGGTGGGTGTCCTACGCTGCGCTTGCCGGTACGTGGCCGCCATTCGAGAACCTTTCTGCCCCATCGGTCATCGGTTCTTCGCGCTATGTGCCCCGCCCACTGCCACTTCAATGAGCTAATCCGCTTGGCTATGTCGGTGACCTTCGTTCTTCTACGAATTTCCTCATTTCTGATTCGATCGCGTAGAGAAACACCGAGCATAGTCCTCTCCATAGCCCGTTGAGCGACCTTGAGCCTTCTTATGAGACCCATAGTAAGGGACCACGTTTCAGAGCCATAAGTCATCACTGGTAACACACATTGATTAAACACTTTCGTCTTGAGGCACTGAGGTATTTTAGACGATAAAACACTGCGTAATTTCCCGAACGCTGCCCAGCCGAGTCGGATTTGCCGAAAGACTTCTTCCTCGAAGCTGGAACTTCCGGCCTGGATCAATTGACCCAGATAGACATACTGGTCTACAACTTCGAGGGTGAAGCTTCCAACAGAAACAGGTAAAGGCGCAACGTGCATATTTGACATGACCTTCTTCTTGTCAATATTCATTTTTAGGCCGACCTGTTGGGAGACTCTATTTAGGTCTTCAAGCATCGTACTTAAGTCCTCCATCGATTCTGCCATGACAACGATATCGTCGGCAAATCGAAGGTGAGTAATATACTCGCCATTGATGTTGATGCCCAGTCCTTCCCATTCCAGGAGCTTGAAGGCATCTTCCAGAGCGGCGGTGAACAGTTTTGGAGATATGACATCTCCCTGTCTCACGCCTCTATTAAATGGAATATCCTTCGTACTGTGCTCCTGTACTCGAACCAACATAGTGGCTTTGTTATATAGACACTTCAACACCTCGATATACCGACAGTCAATGCGGCACCGCTGGAGAGACTGAAGCACGGCCCATGTTTCGATCGAATCGAAGGCTTTTTCGTTTTCCACGAACCCCAAGCACAGCGGCCGGTTATACTCCCTCGTCTTCTCTATAACCTGCCGCAAAGTATGGATGTGGTCCATGGTACTGTAGCCTTTTCGGAATCCGGCTTGTTCGGAAGGTTGGAAGGCATCAAATCAAGCGAGACGATTCATGATGACCCTCGAAAACAACTTAGGTATAGACGTGACTCAGAAGCGTGATGGGCCTATAATTCTTTAATAGAGTATTGTCACCCTTTTTAAAGAAAAGGACCACCACACCTCTGTTCCACGCCTCCGGCGTTACGCCCTCGAGCAGAACGGAATTAAAGAGCCTCTGAAGGACTTTCAGTACTGGCGTTCCGCCCGCTTTCAGAAGCTCTGCTGTGATTCCATCCTCACCCGGCGCCTTGTTATTTTTGAGCTGTTTGAGGGCCATCCTAATCTCGTACAGACTGATGTCCGGGATATCTTCGGTATAGTGTCAGGTTAGCTTGGCTCTTGGATCTGTAGCCATATCCACGCTAGGTTTTGCAACGGATGTACGAGGGTGCGTTTTTAAGTTCGCGGAATGAGAGGGTTGGAGGGGGGTGATTAGGCTCGTTAGGACCGTAACGCGTTCAGTGACTCATAATTAATAAAATACGAGGTTTCATTGTTATCAGACAATTAGTCTTTGAGCTATCGTCAACCAAGCAACATAATCGGGAGTGAAAAGTGAAATATGGAAAAAATCGAATATCGTGCCGTTATAAAGTTCCTTACCAAGCAAGGAAAATCAGTTGCGACCATAATGGATGAGATGTCATCGGTTTACGGTGACTCTTGTCCAGGAAAAACCATGGTATACAAGTGGCACAGTTTGTTTAAACAAGGAAGGGAATCCCTTGAAGAAGACGACAGGAGCATCGAGGTCACCACGCCAGAACTTATTCAAAAAGTCGAAAAAATTGTACTCGAAGATGCTCGACTAAAGAAGAAACAACTCGCAGAAATGGTTGGAGTATCCGATACAACCATTTTTAAAATCCTGCACGATCATCTTGGCATGACTAAGGTCAGCGCAAGATGGGTACCGAGAATGCTCACGCCGCCGCAAAAACAACAACGCGTAGAGTGTTCACGTGCATTTTTGGACCTCTGCAGTGACGACAAGGATGGTGTATTGAGTCGAATTGTTACTGGAGACGAAACTTGGGTTCATCATTATGAACCTGAGTCGAAACAAGACTCCATGCAGTGGCATAAAAAGGGCACAGCACCCCCCAAGAAGTTTAAGGTGTCACAGTCAGCTGGGAAACTCATGGCAACGGTCTTTTGGGACTCAGAAGGAATATTGTTGATCGATTATAAAGATAAAGGTGTTTCTATAACCGGAGAATACTACGCTTCAATATTAGAGCGACTAAAAGAAGCCATTAAAGAGAAAAGACGGGGAAAATTGACGAAGGGTGTGCTGCTTTTGCACGACAATGCGCCCGTCCACAAGAGTCGCGTTGCGTTGGCTGCCCTGCATAAGGTTGGCTTCGATATTTTAAACCACCCACCCTACAGCCCAGACCTAGCCCCGAGTGATTATTACCTTATCCCAAAAATGAAAAAAGAGCTTCGGGGTAAAAAATTTACCACCGATGATGAAGTTAAGGAGGCAGTTTCAGCGTATTTTGAAGACAAAGATAAAACATTTTTTTATGAGGGTATAAATAAATTAATTGAAAGGTCTGAAAAATGCATCCGTCTTGCAGGTGAATATATTGAAAAGGAAAAATAATTTGGTTTTTTTATTTCCACCCCTTACCCTCCATTCCGCGAACATAAAAACGCTCCCTCGTATATATGCCAGGAGGCATACTGCTGTTGTATCACGCAGCCGGTTTTTTTTTTAATTTTATTTACTTGTTTATTATTTGTTTCAGGACAGTTGCATCAGCTTTGAATTCCTTAGCCGCAGTGGCTTGTCAAGATTTAGTCACTGGACTTCTTGGTATAACATTACCGGAAAACAGGGGAGCATGTGTAAGTTTATAATACTGCGTAAAACAGTAAAATAAGGCAAAAGTGTATTTTGGGGCAAAAGTGTATACTTTCAAAAACGTGTGCCCTTGCCGCAAATCCGGCCCTGCTCATGTGCAAATATAAATTAAAATAATGCTCAAAAGCAGGTTTCACTGATTTTCTTGGCATTTTAATAATAGGTCTTTACCTATGAAATTGCTGTTCTGCAGTACTGGCCGTCTCAAATCAAAATAATTTTTGTTTGGCTAAGAATTCTAATTTCAAATTAATTTTATTTTAAAAACATGGAATTCTTTTTCCAAAAGTAGTCATTTTTTTATTGATTAGTGTTACATTTTCATCGCCTTTCAATCTTTTTCGTCATCATGGATACGTTAAAAATTCGAGTAATTATGGAATATGAGTACCGTTGTGGCAGCAACGCGGCACAAGCGGCACGCAACATCAACGACGTTTATGGAGCTAACACTACAAACCAACGCACCACCTGTTATTGGTTTGCTCGCTTCCGTTCTGAAAATTTCGACCTAAAAAATGAACCTCGCAGTCGTCCGAAGACTTTGGTCGACAATGACGAATTAAAGGCGATTGGGGAAGCTGATGATACACAACCTACGACTGAATTAGCAGTAGCTTTCGACGTTAGCGTCAAAACAACATTGGTCCATTTGCGTCAAGTTGGCAAGGTATTTTTACCTCGCCAACTTAAACTTAAAAAAGCTTGACAAATGGGCGCCCCACGAACTTGCCTTGCACTGCTCAACAGACACACAAATAAAGGAATTTTGAACCGCATTGTTACCTGCGATGAAAAATGGATTCTGTTTGATAACCGCAAGCGCTCAGCAAGTTGGTTGGTTCCTGGTTCAGTAAGTAAACAATGCCCTAAACAAAAACTTACCCCTAGAAAAGTGATGGTCACTGTTTGGTGGTCTAGCGCCGGTGTGATTCATCACAGCTTCTTACCAAACGGGGTGAGCATTACTGCAGATGTGTACTGTGAAGAACTGAACACAATGATGGAGAAGCTGCCACATCTCCAACCAGCATTGGTCAATCGCTCCTCTCCGCTGCTCCTGCACGACAACGCGCGACCTCATACTGCAGACGGTCTCCAAGTTGCAAGAACTGGGGTTGGAACCTCTCCGTCATCCGCCCTACTCACCAGACCTTGCGCCTACAGACTACTACTTTTTCCAGAATTTGGATAACTTCTTGGCGGGAAAAAAATTCAATACCCGAGAGGCAGTACAAATGCCTTTGAAGAATTTGTTGCCTCCCGTCCAGCTGATTTCTTTAAGAAGGGCATCAATAAACTGCCACTGAGTTGGCAAAGATGCGTTAATTGCATGGGTGAATACTTCGATTAATACGCTACAAATAATAAATACATGAAAAAAATTCGTTAAAATTTTTTAGTATTAATTCGTAAAAAAGTAAAGACCTAATAATAACATACATACTTATTACATATTAGCCAATGGAATGTCCGAATTGAATGATTCAAAAAGTAATATAAAACACTCTTTCCGCATAGTCCAAAATAGGGCTCAATAGAACCCTATTGTGGCTCACTAACCCTCCCTACCTTTCTCAATAACCTCCAGAAAAATATTAAATTTTGTGATATTGATCCCTGCCATCGTACAAGCAATAGCCTTCTTTTAGTTATTCCTAGTCACTCCTCTAATACTTACCTATTCTAAATAATTCGCTGTTATGGCTGCACAACTTTGGAACAGACTTTCCAAGGATATTAAATAGTCGTGTCGTGTAAGTAGGTACCTACTTTGAATTAATTTAAAAATAGAATTAAATTAGGTATCATAAAAGTTCCTGACTTGGATTGAGTTATTTAAATACAAATTATTTATGTATCATATATTGTAGAAGACATGTATGTATGTTTGTTATTTTAAGTAAGTATATATGTATATATTTTGTAGGTATATATCTTAATTATTTGTGTAATTACTATAAGCATTAAGTGCTTTGGCTTGTTAGTATTGTACAAAGTTCCACCCCACTTTTGTGATTATTGCCTTAAGTGGGTTGGTTGACTGGTAGAGATCCCTGACAGGGATAAGTCCGTCTTTTTACTATCGTGTTTTTTTTGTATTTTAATTGTGGCTTTTTATTTACAATAAAGAATTTACAGACAATATAGTTATTTTGTCAGCACAAATATTAAGAGCACGAGAATGACTATTCAAAATAGACCAGAATGTACAAAATTTAAGAAAGGTTGTCAACGCGGCTGCTATTATCAGTTTTCGGCTCATTACAAACAAACAACTTACCATATCTTTCAATTTTAAATAAATAAATAACATAAAATTAACTATCTACATAGATCAGACATAGTTCAATCTGACTTCTTATACCAGGTACTAGCTGCTTTGCATGTCTATTTATTTACATGTTAATAAACCTTCATGGGAAAATGTTCTACATGTTAATGAAAACTGCATTAAAATCGGCCCGATCGTTTCAGAGTTTATTGAGTACAAGATATACAGATACACGCCCCAGCGGTACGTGAGTTAGTACTACTTAGAATTATTCTGTGCCAGGGGATAGGCGAAACGGTATGCAGAAGGGGGCTTTCATTTGAAGTAAATTGTTTTATCTAACATAAAATAAGGTGATAAAAACACATTTTTCACCATCAGATACCACTTGTAAATTGTTTAATGAATAAATAACGGTTGTGAGTCTTATTTGTTTAACCTTTCGACGGAAATCCATAATTATTAGCATGAATTAGGTACTCGTATATGTATGTAAGCATAGTCGTTTGTCTTTGCTTACAAAAATAATCGGAGGACGTTAGTGCATGCGTGAACTGAATATACCTACTTTATAGCTAAGTACCTATTAACGCGGCAGGTTGCGCGCTGGGTATGCGTGGGATGCGGAGCGGTGTCGTTCGGCCTGGTGTTCGCTGTGGAGCGGCTGGGGCCGGTACTGCAGCTCGCACTATCCTTCAACGGCATGGCGGGAGGGGTCTCCCTCGGTCTCTTCACGCTTGGCATGTTCTTCCCATGGGCTAACGCTAAGGTAGGCGAGTAAGTGCTGGAACAGACGGGGCACAAGTTGCGTCGCGTAACAGCTAAAGTCTGTCTGTTTACATACTTATTTTAACATATAATTACATCTTCGCACACCTCCCAGCAAAAAATTATATTAAGGGAAGGTGGCACAAAACGATCCCCTGAGGTAAAACGATCCCCGGCTGTTATATCAACTTTAAAGCGCCATCTAGGATATTTTAACTGAATTTCGTGCTCCTGCCGTCGAGCAGTACAATCTCTGTCAGTGTCATCGCGTCATTAGCAATAGTAAACATTTTATATCAAAATATCGAAAATTGCTGTGCTACATCTAAAATAAGCCATTATTTGACATTATATATCTTTAGTCTACGGAAATATAATAATATAAATAAATATATATATAGGGACAAATCACACTGATTGAGCTAAAAAGTAAGTTCGAGACTTGTGTTATGGGATACTAACTTAACGATTATGTGATAGTTTTGTTTGTCCCAGTTTCTGTCACCAATCAGCCTTGAAATTCATTACAGTATTTGAAAAACATAGTTTATGTTTTGATGTTTTTCGTCAATATGGCATTTGGGTCAAAACGATCCCCTTATAGGCTGGGCAAATGATCCCAGGATCATTTTACCCTCTACCTTTTTTTTTATTTATAGATATATTTATAGCTTTTTAGGGCTCCGTAGTAAAGAAGGAACCCTTATAGTTTCGCCAAGTCTGTCCGTCCGTCTGTTTGTCCGTGGTTTTACTCAAAGACTATTAGTATTAGAAGCTGTGATTTGGCATGGGTATGCTATGTTTATTAATTACGCCGACAAAGTAGTAAACCGAAAAATATGAAAAAAACTTTTTTTGGTATTACATAAAAGTGGGATTTTTAAGGTACACAATCCTATAGTATTAATGTTATTTATACTTTCCTAAAAAACGTTATGAAGTTATCTTATCTTTATTTCGTTGCTAACAATATTTAGTAGTAATTTATGTCTTTTTACTTATAGAAATCATGCCGCAAAATTATATTCGAAGAACCACATGCCAGAATTGATGATAGTAGTTAGAGAGTGTGTTAATGTTACGATTCTATTCAGGAGCATCAATATTGTTATAGAGATTTAAGAGAGCTAAGAAGTTTGATTATATTAACACAGAGTTGTTTAAATTTGTTTCTAAGACTGAATCTAGAATAAAAGTACAAAAAAATATATTGAATGTTTAATATTTTGCTTGCATTTTGAATATTGGGGTTAAATTATCCCCGGGATCATTTTGTACACAGGGGTGTACAAAATGATCCTTAAGTAGACCTTCACGAAAAACTCAATAATATTGTATATACGTGGGGCGCACTATAAATTTCCGGAATGAATATGTTAAAATACTATTAAAGGTACAAAATAAATTTATTGTTTTTCAAAATAATCTCCCTTGGCGTCTATGCACTTTTTCATTCGATGAAACCAGTTTTGAAAACTTTTGTGCCACTCCTCTGTGGTGACCTCTGAAACGTGTTTTTCATACTCCTCGACAGCCTCTTCTGGTGATGAAAATCGTTGACCGCGTAATTGGTTCTTAATTTTTGGGAACAGAAAAAAGTCACAAGGTGCCAGGTCGGGACTGTATGCAGGATGACTCATGAGCTCTACATTTTTCGCTTTCAAAAAGTCGTTTGTCTGTCTGGCCGTGTGAGAACTAGCATTGTCGTGGTGCAGGATGATACGGCGTTTACGGTTATTTTTACGGAGTTCGTCAATAACTTCCGGCAAACAAATGGTCGTGTACCAGTCACTATTCACTGTACGACGATTCTCTAAAGCAACAGTAGCCACGTGTCCAGTTTTATTAAAAAAAGAAGCAATCATCCGCTTAGATGCACTTTTCACGCGCGCCACTTTGGTTGGTTTCGGCTCATCTTGAAAGACCCATACGCTCGATTGCTGCTTTGTTTTGGGATCGTAGCAATAAATCCATGTTTCGTCACCTGTTACTATGTCCCACACCAAATTTGACGCACCTTCGTTGAATCTGGTAAGCATGGCACTGCACCAAGTGACGCGGTCCGTTTTTTGAGCCTCGGTCAAGTTGTGTGGGATCCACCGCGAGCACAGCTTTCTCACACCCAAATGTTTGTGTAGGATTAATTGTATTTGACTCATGCCTATTTCTAAGGATGCGCGAATTTCATGGTAGGTCACATGCCTGTCTGTTTCAATCATACGGCGCACAGCATCGATGTTTTTGTTGGTCACAGCGGTGGACGGCCGACCATCGCGAGATTCGTCACTGAGATTGATACGACCACGCTTGAATTCTGCAAACCAGCTATAAACAGTTGTCTTGCATGGTGCTTCATTGCCAAAAGCTGTTTCAATCCGAGCGATGCTCTGTTGAGCTGTCAAATTACACTTAAAATCGTAGAAAATCATACTACGAAAATTTTCCCGAGTTAAATCCATGTTGATGCAGACACACAATTTTTTAAATGGCGCCACAAGGTAAAAACAAAAGACAGTCAGATGAAACAAACTGCATTCTACAGCCAAAGAGTTCTATTTTCAAATGTTGCAATAATTTTTTAAATATTGTTTATGTAAGTGGCCAGTTCCGGAAACTTATAGTGCGCCCTATGTAATGGCCAATGCGATTCCACGCTTACGCATTTGTAGTTTAATTGTATAGCTAACTCTTACATAATTTAAGTTAAAGAAAATACTTCATACTCTCGTTTTACAGCTGTTTTCCCTTAGGGGGATCATTTTGTACCACCTTCCCCTAAGTCAAAGAAGCCTACTTTCAATGTATGATTTGTATGTTATTTTCATATACTTTAGCGTCGCATTTGACATTTTAAACATATTATAGCGTATGCAAACACTTTCCGACAAGAATTATATTTGTGAACTAGATTTAAGTTTCAAAATTGTCATGAAAACATGAAATAAATGAATATGAATATAAATATGAGTCACTACTCATATAAATCAATCTACTCACCATATGGATTGGATAGATACGGATATTTATCGGGTATTTACTCAATCTACTGAGTAAATACTCCAATGGGTAGATTGAGTATTTATCCACCCCGCCCATCTCTAGCTGTTACGCGGCGCAACTTGCACCCCGTCTGTTCCGGCCCTAATTAGAAAAGTGACTCACGCTGGGTGTGCGTAGAACGGTCTGGTTTTGGTGTGGTGATACAGCGGGTGAAAATCGGTGCAGCAGTGACGACGGCATGCCCGGCGGATTCTGCAATACCTAGGTACCTAGTTTTTTTCACACAACCGACATGTTCTTCTGTAGTCTCTTACGCCATGAGCTTACCTACTTCAACCATTCCCAAACACAGATGATGCAGAAACCTATACATATAATCTCTGTCCCAAATCGAAATAGACATGTTTCTTGTGTTGGTATATAGCTATATAAGTACATATGTGTAGGTATATATATTGCCTGTTTATCCTCACGCCAGGTAGATGAAATCAACGTACCTATGTTAGTTATGATCAATACCAGGGTCGGATTTAGAGGTCTGGAGGCCTTGGGGCAACAAGGAGTGGAGGCCCCCTGGTTTAGGGCCAGGGCCTGTAATATTTTACTGATTGTCTGATTGGAGTGAACAATATAGATCAATGATTGTTGTTAATAGTTAAGAACAACATAATCATGTTTATAAAAAGTACTATAGGTAGAGGTAAAACAGCGAAAAAAATCAAAGGAAAAGTTGTTTACTAGTGTTAACTAGTCTGAATCTGAAAGATTTTTTCGAAGTCTATTGTTGGGGCCCTACTATTGTGAAGGCCCCGGGCAGTAGCCCCGGTTGCCCTCCCCTAAATCCGGCCCTGATCAAACCAGAAATATATAGGTACTCATTAACTATGACGACCTCTGTGGCGTAATGAACACGTAAACCCCAGCCAGGTAAAGTCGAAAAATGGTTTTATTAAATTGTCCTGGGTCTTGGATGTTTAGCTAAGTATATATGTATTTATCATAAAATATAGAATCGTTGAATTACTATCCCTGCCCATAATACAAGCTTAAAGCTTACTTTGGGGCTAGCTCAATCTGGTTAATTTTTCCTCATATATTTATTTTATCACATAATATACGTACATCGTTTCAGGGTGCCATCGCGGGCGGCGTGTTCGGCCTGCTACTGGTGGTGGCGGTGGGCGGCGGCGCACAGTTGGCGCAGCTGCCGCTCCCACATCTGCCGGCGTCTGTAGCCGGCTGCGTCGAGGGCCACAACAGCACATCCCACATGAGTGTATACCCAACGTAAGAGCAATGGCTAGTTGTGAATATATCATTGAATATTTAATCCATATTGAAACTACCTAGAACTTATTTGTGCAGTATTGGCGATAGGGTAGGGCGCGGTTGGACGACCGCCCAGGGCGCCGAATGTAAAGGGGCGCCGCAGTCCTCGCTCTTTGATTGAGGCCTACTTACTAGTAAATAAACTTCCTAAATTTACTTTACGCTAAGCTTTGCTGATGAAAACCTATCTGCGATCAACAATATCTCAATCTAGATTGACAAACTTGACAATGGTTGGGGAAAAAGTCTTTTCGCATATAGTATGTATGAACTTGTAATAAAACCACTTTGGCTATACTATTTGTACCTGGCTGGTTTTGGTATCATTTAAAAGTTTAAATTTTAAAGAAGATAATTCCAAATTCAAATTAGGAAAATGCGTGATTTTCATTTGTTTTTCTTACCGTCGAGATGAGTGAATCTAATGAAGAAATTAGATACATTTTAAAATTTTACTACCAAAAAGGTAAAAAATACAAGGCAAGCCGCGAAAAAAAATTGCGATGTTTATGGACCTAGTGCAGTGTCTGTGAGAGTAGCACAAATTTGGTTTAAGCGTTTTCAATCCGGAAATTTTGAAGTCAAAGATGCACGTCGCTCTGGTCGCCCTGTTACGGATAGAATGGATACTATTTTTGAAAAAGTGGATAAAGATCGGCATATCGGTAGTTACGACGTAGCTGAAGAACTGGGAATTGACCACAAAACAGTTTTGGCGCATTTGGAAAAAAAATGGGTACACAAAAATGCTCGATATTTGGGTACCTCACGAGCTCTCTGAAAGAAACCTAATGAACCGTGTACTCATTTGTGATTCTTTATTACGACGTAATGAGACCGAACCATTTTTAAAGAAATTGATAACTGGTTATGAAAAGTGAATCACGTACGACAAGAACGTGCGAAAAAGGTCATGGTCAAAGGCCGGTCAGGCTTCACAGACTGTGGCGAAACCCGGGTTAACTCGCAACAAGGTGATGTTGTGTGTGTGTGGTGGGAGTGGATGGGCATTATTCATTATGAGCTGTTACCACCAGGCAGGACCATCGATTCAGAACTCTACTGCGAACAACTGATAAGATTAAAGCAAGAAGTTGAGAGAAAGCGGCCGGAATTAATCAACAGAAGGGGTGTGGTTTTTCATCTAGACCTCACACATCTTTAACCACTTAGCAAAAATTAAGAGAGTTTGGCTGGGAGGTGCTTATGCATCCGCCGTATAGTCCTGACCTGGCACCTTCAGATTTCCACCTGTTTCGGTCTCTTCAGAATTCTTTAGGCAGTGTCAGGTTAGCATCACGAGAGGACTGCCAAAACTACTTGACGCAGTTTTTTGATCAGAAGCCCCAAAATTTCTATAGCAATGGGATCATGTCCCTACCTATAAGATGGCAAAAAGTTATCGAACAAAATGGTACCTACATACTTTAGTTAAATGTAAATAAACTATATTAAAAAAATGTTTTGAATTTTCATATAAAATGCGAAAAGACTTTTTCCCCAACCTATTATGTCAATCAAAAATAATTTTTAGGTAATTGCTTCAAACTTCGTCTTTGACAAAGAGGTCGCCAATAGAAAGGCTAGATGAGTAACAGATGAATAAACGTCCTCAAACAGTCCTGTGAATAGCTAAGTATGTCCCGGAAGGAATTATATTAGTAATAAGTATATAGTTATTTCGTAGTCTAAAAATTTTTAGGTTATACAACATGGAAGGGACATACCCGTAATAAATCAAACCACAGGCTATACTGGATCACTAAAGTAAAATGAAAGTAAAATAACAACCTAAACCCAAAAAAATTTCGGCATTTCCATACAGAAGTGTGTAGCCGCCCTGGCAATTTGTATGGGAATGACGAAATTTCTTAAGGTTATTTGGGTGTTATTTTAATTTCATTATACTAAAGTGATCTAGTATAGTCCGTGGTTAAATTTATTACGGGTATGTCCCTTCCACGTTGGATATGGACTCGTGAAAAAATTCACAGAAGTACCTAGTATATATAACAAAGTTTAAAGGAAAACTATAACAGCTAAGAACAGTTTACAAATTAAAAAGTTATTATTTTGCAAACTTATAAAATGTACGTACTCGGAAAAGGAAAATTTAATAGAAATTCAGTTAAAAATTGGTTGTTACATGTTTTTAGTGGTTTGATTTCAAAGTCAGCATTCGCAACTACGGAACCCTACACAGCGCGTGGCCCGACACGAACTTGCTCGGTTATTTGGTATAGATTTAAACTACAGTTAGGGGGCGCCGTAGAAATATCGCCCAGGGCGCTGATAAAACCGGCACTGCTTACCTATATATACCTAGTTCTATCGTAGATTTGGTATTAACTACTTTTATATCAGAATTTAATTAAATACCTATTTAATGAAATTCTGATCCCAATTAAGATATCAATGTGCAATCTAATGTCCGACCGAAACTAGTTTTACGACCGAAAAACCGAAAACGAATTTCGGCAACGGTCTCTGTTTCGGCCGAAAACGAAACCGAAACCGAAACTTCCTTAAAGGATCATATTTTGAGGGAAAAATAAAGAAAACGTTATTATAATCAGTCAGTCTTTATTGCTTTATCTTTAAATCACATAGACAAGCAGTCTTCGACATTTTCATTTATTAATAATCAACATAGGAACCTTTATTTAAATAAAAAATATTAGTTGCGCCTCAAAAATACTAACAATAGGTATTTATTTGAGTGGATAGACTCTTATATTATAACACATAATAATAATTTCACAAAACAAAATTGGTAGTATGTTAGTTAGTATCTATTGTACTTGCCACTTGGATACCTTGGTAATAAATACTAAAATGAACTTTGAAACTCTGAATCCATAATATTATCACCATAAAATGCACTGTAGTCATTACTAACTACCTAACTAATGTTTGTTTAGATACGTATAGCATTTGCGAAAGAGTAAAGCATACCAAAAAAAATTAAAGGTTAGATTAAACTTGATCTTACTTTTATCAGTCATATTGTATATTTTTTGATGTTTACTACCCGCTCTTATGTTATAACGACATAAAACGAGATAAAACTTAACAAATTCAAAATAAATCACTCGAAAACTCACTACCACAACAAAACAAAACGAAAAGCAAATAAACAAGCGAGTCACAACATGGACTCTGATGGGATTCTTTCGTTCATTCAACGCGCCGAACATGACCGATCACAGCGCGAAAACTCCCGAATGCACATTCGGTTTCGGTCGTAGATTCGGCAAGTTTGCCGCCGAAAACGAAACTCAACCTAAAACGAAACCGAAACCGAACATTCGGTCGGACACTAGTACAATCACATAATACCTATGTACCTAAATAGGTAGAAATCAAATATATTATACTTAACTCTTTAAACGAATGCTTATCGACCTGAGAGCAAACCGCAGAACTTGTCATGGCAGGCCCCAGTATTCATTTACTTACCTACTTAATTGAATTCCAGAGAGAATCGAGACGAAGCAGTTTTCTGGCTATTTCGTATATCATACCTGTGGTACACGGGCATGGGCTGCGGGGCCACGCTGCTCGCGGGGCTGCTGGTCTCCATTTTCACAGGGATCACGAATCCCGCCAATGTGCCGATAGACCTGATATCGCCGCCGATCGTCAAAATTCTGAATTCGTTGCCTAACAGAATAAAGGTGAGTACTAAATTGAATAAAATTTTTGCAGTCTGGAGTACTCTCGTCAAGTACTTGCGAGCAAGTGTCTGTGTAGACACCAGTGGCCTCTCCTCTTCACAAAAAAATGCATTATCTATAAAAAAAAAACACTATCTCTTTCAATAAACCAATAGTATGAGCGTTGCCTAGCTATAAGGTTCGTACACCGTTTAGGTAGGAACTACGACGAGAAGTATTTTTTACACCTCCGGTTACTGACGACCTCCGTGGCGTAGTGGTCACCATGCCAGTCCGCCACCCAGAGGTCCCGGATTCGATCCCCGGTCAGGGCAAGTTGGAAAATGGCCTTTTTCAAATTGTCCTGGGTCTTGGATGTTTATCTATATATGTATTTGTTATAAAATATAGTATCGTTGAGTTAGTATCCCATAACACAAGTCTCGAACTTACTTTGGGGCTAGCTTAATCAGTGTTATTTGTCTCTATATATTTATTTATTTACATTAGTTGTTTTTTTTTAGATATCTCTGCGAATTCCCGCACGTTTAGGGGCAGAACGACGGCGGAGCTCGAGCGTCCGTCCTCCAAGCATGTCTGACGACAAGGACACCCGTCGACGCAGGAGGCTGTCGGAAATGGCTGGCGGCGTGTTCTACAGTGACGGGCTAGGCCTAACGCATGGTCTTGACAACCCGGCTTTAGGACTAGACTCAGAGAAAACTCCGGACGATCGAAAACAGATTTCAAGTTTTAAACTAATATCGGTTACAGGAGATGCAAGAGGTTCTTAAGTAAGTGTATGGTTGTTTTTGATTTCAGCAATAAATTGATGTACTTAGGTATTTAAGTTTAATGTAAGGTTGAAATAAATTATAATAATTTTATAATAGATTATTTTTGCATTTAATTAAACACGGTTGCATTTTCCAGTAAATTTAATTAATTTCCAGTAAATTTATACTTAAATAATAGAGAAGATAGTTAAACGAATTTCAAAATTGCGTTATTACTTACTTCAAATTTAACAAATACAAGAAATTATTATTCACACCAGTAGAATCAACTATACATAATATACAAGTGTCAAAAAAATAATAAATTTAGGTGCTAGCCATTGTTGCGCCAAATCAAAGTCAAATAAAATTAGATATTGCACAACATGGTAAGACGGCTGCTGTTGTTTGATTTTACACCGGCTGATTGATTTGAAGATTATAAATATTATATTATCTCTATGGGAAATAAATGACATATCTGTATTACCTATGACACCTAGTAAGGCCTACCACTTCCATATTGTTTCATGATAATAAATCCTGCTGCTGCATCGACTGCTGTTGGTGGATTTCTTTCATGGTGGAGACTGGAAGCGTAGCACTCACAGTTAGTGGGGGCATGCCAGGCAGAGACACTGGAGTCACCACCTGTATGCCACTAGATATTGGTGGTGGTTGAATGGGAGCTTGCGGGAAGTTACTCATATTAAAAGTGGGTACTAAATTTGGAGAACTATAAGGCGTAGGAGATGGTTGCATAACAGCAGCTGGTGGTTGACTGTAATTAGGCATCATTGGTATATAGGGCTGGGGCTGATTCATAGGAATCCCGGGCAAGGTTGGCAGAGGAGCTGGAGGCTGTATGTTTGACATTGATGGTACGCTTCCAAGGTTGGTTAATGTTGCTTCTGCAAAACCTGAAAACAGATTTACAGGATTTTTTTACTATAATAATTACCTGAGACCAAACTTTAAAAGCTCTGAGTTTTAATTCAAAAGTATTGTGTCCAGTTGTTTATTGAGTTGATTGACTTTACATATGCATGATATGCACCGAGTAAAGAAACTAATGTGAACTTCAATTTTTTTATCTTCCTCATGTAGGTGCCTGCATCAAACATTTTACAAAAATAATATATTTATACTTACTGCTGGAATAGGCAGCCATATTAGACATAACTGATTGTGCCTGTGACAAAGGTTGTTGTAGTTGTTGTGGAACAACTGTTTGAGATGGTATAGGCTCTTGTAGCATAGCTTGTGTGTTGTCTACAGTCCCTTGAGTTACGGGCATAACCATTGGCACCCCAGACAAGAACGGTGGAGGAGAACTCTGCACTGATGTTGGCTGACTGTTAGGCACTTGATGGCCACTTGTCACTGTGGGTTTCTCTTCTTGGATATTCAAACTTTGTACACCTGATACTATATTTTGTTGTGCATTTAACATCTGTGAAGACATCTAAAATAAAATAAAAAATGCTTAACCCTGACATGTTGGGAGTAGAGCACTACCTCAAAGCTCCACTTATGAGGTGTGCAATAAACTAATAGTAATGTCGACACTCTGGCGCTGTCTCATCTTTTGGTCACAGGATCTAAAGCCGGGACAGCCGCAGCTGTTGCACAAAATTTCAAACAGCACAAATATAGTAGCGTGAGTCGTTTGAAACATTGGACCATTAACTGCACAAAATAAACAACCCTGTCACCCAAAAATTTTATGAATTTACAGTGACCAGATGGCTCATCTTTATCTGGCTTAAAAGATTAGCATTGCATTACAACATAACATTCTACCAGCCTTTTAGGCATGTTATCATGGGGCAGCAATTTGTCAGGGTTCATAATTTGAACTAAGACTATTGCAATTTTACACTAAGTTAATGCTGAAACAAGCCCATAAATTCATGAGCTCATCTAAACACATTCCAGATGCATCCTTACTTGTGCTGCTTTTTAACATGTGCGTGGGAATAAATTTATATAGGTCATAGATGAATGCAAACTTAAACTAATTAAATTAATGCAAACTTGGAAATTATACTAAGATGTTATTATATGAATCAGAAAATTAGACATTATTTAACTGATGAAGATGATGTAGTTAGTGATGTAAATAATGAAATGCAATAAATAATTTGAATCAAATTGATATAATAATAAACACATACCAGTGGTGTACTATCAGTATAAGGAGTTTGTGACTGGGGAATACTTCTGATGGGAATCCTATGCAGATACCCATAGCCAATACCGCATCCAAGACTGCCCTCACCTCCCCAATTGTGGTTTGGAGTAATCTGAACTTCTCTGCAAGTGTCATCATTTGCATTATACACATAGAGTTTTAGAGACCTGTTTTCATGAGCCTCTATCAATGTGAAGAAGTCTTCACTCTCGTGCATAATTGAGTCAGCTCCAATTACATAATCAGAAAATGGCCTAAGTCCTGCTATTTCAGCCGGTGAAGATGGATGAACTTCCTAAAAATCAAATAAATATTTAAGTGAGTAGCTAGTCTACTTAGTTTTAATTCTAGCGGTAAGAAATCTACTCACCAACACATGCCAAACATTCTCATTGGCCCCTTCAAATGAGCAAAATTTAATGCTTACTCCCAACAATCCCTGACCGCCCCAATTAGCACTTGGTGTTATCATAACTTCACGAACTGACTGAGTTTTACTGCTATATATTAACATTTTTATTGTTTTGTCGATATTCTTTTTTAGCAAATCCTTTAGTGTATCATTATCTTGGTCTAACCTAGTGTTTTCTATGGCTACTATGAAATCAAAAAAGGCTTCAAGTTTCGCTGCTTGGCCAGGGGAGCCGTCTTGGACCTGTGGAATAAGTAATTGACGTGTCTTTTAGTACTTAGATACTTCAACATGTTTCTAATCTCATTCTTTACGTAGCAGACATACCCGTAATACATGATAACCTTCGGAGCCGCCTCCAGGAACCTCTGTGCTATGAGAGGAACCCATTGATGATTAATTAATTACAATTTACAAATATATTTATTACAATCGAAATATAAAAGTATTATTTCCTATGACAGAACAACATAAATACGTGACATAAATTTTGACTTTGACGTTTTACGTGGCATATGACAACATTGACAACTAAGATTTCTCTGGCTATTGCTTGGGCCGCACCTGCCGCAACGCGCAACATAGGCCGCAGCCTGCACACAGATGTATATTCGTGACCGGACGGTAACAAAATGAGCATTTCATTGATAGACAAAAATGACCTTAATGAAAGTTAAATGTAATTGAATGGGTTATTTTGTATCTACAACTAGTCTGTAACTAATCTGCATTTTTAGAAAATTTCGATCACCCTCAGTTTTTTTGCAACAACAATTAATCTTTTTTTAAGTAAAAACGGTAAAAAAATGTTTCAAATGAAGAAAAAGTAACTAATATTTATGTTTATTCAGGATTTTCGGGAATATTTAGCGTTAGGTACATCCCTTGAAGTACTGGGCTCAAAAGTCGGATCGGAGTCTGAACACTCGGATACATTTTCTTCGGTCACGTCATCCATGTTTACTGGTGGCCGAGGAACAGGTAAATCATCACTGTGTGGGATAGGTCTTTGAGCAGATTATAGATTTGGATAGTTCTAGACAGAGTGCCTAAATTTGTGACTAATACCTTTTATAGAAGATTGGCAGAAATAACAATCTGATACATAGTCTTTCGGTTCGGCCCATATCGTTGAAACTGCGAACGGCATATGACGAGATCCTATAACCCATGATGTTAACAAAGTGACACACTGTGCACAGCAAACACTAGGAGTCCAGGTTTTGTCCAAATTTCGCGCCGGAAAACCAAAATAATTAAAATAACAGTTTTTAACTAATGGTGTAAAAACTACGACGTTGACTTTAAACAGTAAGTTGACCGCAAATATAACAGAAGTTATCAGGATGGTTTACACACACTCTCGGCATCTTAGTATGATGTATAACACCAATCTAAAAAGAAAAAAGTGTTTTAATTTCAATATTTTATCGTTAATTTATTCAAAAACACGCGTCGGTAAGCAAAATTCGCGTAATCGAGTAAGTCGATATTTTATGAAAACTGAAGGTGATTGAACAAAACTAAGTATGGGGTTTATATGCGGGTAGGTAGTAGTGTTTGAAAATATGACTTGATTTCGTTTAACAAATTACTGTTTATCAGTGTTTCAATGTAAAAACGGGAATTTGAGTCGCTCCAAAAATTGTAACCTGAATATTTCGTACGTGTTTTTCCAGCCTATCCGCCCGGTCATGAATATGGACGTGTGCGCGAGCGCAGGTGCGCGCGCGTGCTCGTGCTTATACCATGCCACGAATTCACGCGATTTCATTCGCGAAATATTGGCAGTTTAGGGCTTTTTACCTAAGAATTTCGAAAATAGCATTAATCATGTCATCCGCCCGTCTCGCACCGCACAATTAATAAGGAATCATATAAAAGGAAGAAAAGCTTTATTTGGCAATCATAACCATAACAAATTACATATATTTACAATAAAAACAACAACTACGAATTGCTGTAAGGGCTACCTGGGAGTTTATGATGGCCACTTTGACGAAATGCTCCGAAATCAATTCATCAGCCGTATTCCTTGCAGAACTGCTAGATATTCTCTAAAAATCGTAAAATGGTCACAAAATCTCCCAATTCCTCTTCAATTCAATTCAATGGTGCGATTTTTCAAACGCAGAGTCACTAAACGAACGGTTTTTTCTATGGAAAAACAATTTGTCAAAAATGGCACTTGAAAACGCAATACATATTTGGTGAGAAGGTTACCGCACGAAATAATTAAAAACCGATACTTTACCGGTTCATATTTTTATCAATTTTAATACAATATTTAAAGGAATAACATTGTTTTTATATATATTCACACATAATATAGCTCAAGAAAAAAGCATGCATTTATCTTAGAATTAAACAGATATTTAATAAAATGTGTTTTCTTTTTGTTACTGGCAGTAAAATGTATGCCATATGACATGACAGTGACACTTCTTAATAATGTTAGGGTAAATAATAAATAATAGTTCGTAATTAGTTTTCAATGGTTTTTTAACAAAGGTTTTCAATTAGTTTTGGAATAATCTACTTTGATATTGCCTTGTAGCTATGCGCCCTTGGTAGAAATAGAAATACGTATTGAAAGACTGTCACAAATTGCGCTAAAGGGCACCCGCACGTAAGTACTCACACCTTTTGATTGTGATATACATAAAAAGGTTAAGTACATTGTACAATCTAAGCGCACGGTAGTGCCTAGGCCAAGTTCCGGCAACAGGCCGCGCGCATGCCGTGCACTATTTACACGAACCGTTTCAACCCACTTTTGACCCCCTGTAACTCAGTGCCTATTGCAAGTACAGAGATAAAATTATACCTACGTAATCATATACTAGTACTAAAGCAGTATGTCAAATTTCATAGATATAGCTTCAGTAGATCCTGAAATATGACCCTGTGAAAATAGCAAATTTTGGCACTGACTGATTCAATGTTATAAAATTTTGCACGCAGGTCTTGTTTTATATGTAGATTAACAAAAAATTAAGAAATTTAAATTAAATTTCTTAATTTTTTGGCTCAATCAAATATAGAATTTTTAATAAAAATATTTATGAACCAGTGATACAATGACAATACGATGAGGAGGGAGGAGTGGGTATAAAATATTGTCAAGTATACATAATGCACACTGTATAGCTTATTATTAAATACTGCTTAATTTAAAAAATCTGGCTTCTAATGTTATAAATTACTTTCGATAGGTGGCGCTAGTGGTATAATTAAATCGCGATATTGTTTTCTTCGTCTGCAGTATATATGAAAAGTTGATATTAAATTGATGGTCATTTCTTCTACACTTACGACGTTTTGATATCTTATACAGTTACGCTTACGATTGAATGTATCACTGATTTGACTTGCTAAAGGATTAATTTTGATATTGCATAACTCTTCATCTGTTGCAAATAATAAAACAATAGATAAACAATTGACCTAGGAGGAATTCCTCCCAGTGACAGGTTGGTTATCTGTCGTATACGATTTCGGTTGATAGTTGGACGAATGTGGCTTGCCAAAGGATTATTTGATATTGCTTACTGACTGGTTACTTGTTTGTATTGAAAGCACAAATTCACTAATTTATTAGGAATCGTAACAGCAGGAGACCGACCGTTACTATCTAGTAAATTATTAAAATTCGATACTAATTCTAACGAAAACAGACTTAAGAGCTTAACTGTTTATCTCTCAGCTTTACCTGATCATACGGTATGTCTCCTTCTTACAAAATAGATGTTTGCACATCTTAACGAAGCAATGTTAGAAGTATATCACAGACCTGATTTACCCAAATTATCGCATAAAAAACGTAGGGTCAAAAAGTTCCCAACCGGGAGTGGGCTCTGCGGCCCAATTTAGCTCGAGCTTTTTTCAGATGATTTGCCTACAAATAAAGTTGCTCTGAAACGCGAAATGACTTCTAAGGTTAACAATAGACGCGGGCGTGGCACAAGAAGAAAAGGGAATTCAATTTCTTTTTTCAAGAAATCGAACATATTTTACGATTTCTTGAAAAAAAAATATCGAAATCCCACCAAAACATACCTGTTAAAAAGGGGGCCAAGTTCCTATCGGCACAGAATAAATACTAGTACTCACGTACAGAAGTCTTACTCTAAAAAGAAATTCAAAGTAATATCTACTCAATATTGTTAGCAATATGCTAAAATTTAGCTCGCGTCAGAACTTGACGCCTTCCCGTTTAGATACCTATAATTTCAGTTGCAAGCCAATTTCGTTCTTATCGCTCTAGACACACGATTCAACGTACATAGGTACCTACACAAAACCGATTGAATGAGCAGTTCGGCCAGGGTTGTCAAGATACTATATAAGACAAACGCAACACGAACAACTTTAAACTGAAGTAGGTTTATGAAAGTCTTTAAATTTAGTTAATACTAAATTCATGGAATAATTGACAACATTTCAAAAATTTTATATTCATATTTTATATTTTTTCCTTAAAGAACTTCAAAAAAAAGGACATACGTATTTTTTCTTTTTCATTTCTTTTCATTATTTCTCCTAAAATTAAATTGTTTAAAATCTCTCCATTCTAAAAGAGCGTAAGTACAAGAGTTAGGATGTAACGAGTTTACATCTTTGCCAGACATTATAATTAAAAAATAAAACTTTTACTGACGTCTATAGAGTTGTGTTTTGTAGCAGTAAGATATCGATATCGATACAAAAACTTACGTATCGTAAAATAGGGTTAATTTGATTAATTTAAAAATTTAAACGCTTCTATCTCAGCTATTGTTAGCATAAAAATATTATATTGACGACTTGGTATGTGGAAAACAAATTCGACAAAAAAAATTGCCTTATCATCTCTATACTTGAAATGGGGTTTTTGGGTAACCCACGTTTTTTAACGGATTCTCATAGTCGCCCCTTACAGAAATTAAGAACACAAAGAAAAAAATGTTTCACTTTTTACTTTTTAAGTTACAGCGTTTTAAAGTTAATTGAGGTGAATTTGACTGAAAATAAAAACAAAGGCTCCGGCGTACACGCGTTGTGAAAAGATGGCGGACGTACCAGGATTGCTATTTCAAAAATATAAATAAAAAATATGCGTTCAGGAAGATTTAACTAAAAACAAAAAAAAAACGGATAGCAAAAATGTTACCTTGTGTTTTTAAAGGCGCCCCATTTTAGGGTAGCATTTTTCCTTACTTCATTTTTTTATAGTTTTTAAGACCTGGATGTCAATATTATTTTTATTTAACCTGATATATCAATCATATAAAGGAAATATTAGCATTTCGTCACCAAACTATGTAAACATTTTAATGCATGTGTATTTTTTCCAATCCTAATTCTACTTTACTGAAAGAACTATCGATATTAGATGGTATTCCTATCGAACTGATACTTCTATAGACAACACTACTATTATCTCTCTCTCTCACTCGTGATGTCAGTTGTCAGATTGACGCACGCGTCAATTGACAGCTGAAAGCTTGACATAATTTTTTCACTTTTAGATGTTAAAGCAAAGGCGTAACCTGTTAAATGCCTATATCCTTGTACTTTTGAGTTTTTTTTCATTTATCTCTAAAAATATAACTCAAAAAATCTGAAAAAATATTTTACGTGTTCAGAATCGCCAAATCTCGAAATGATTCTCTAATTTTCATACCTTTTAGAAAATGAAATGTTGTCAATTCTATTTATTCCTATAGGATGTAGTACATTATTTTCTAACCAGATCATGCTAGCGAACAGAAAAAAATAATTGATCGGCAATCTCAAACATCAGGAATCTCTTGACTTAAAAAAAGTATAAATTCGTAAAAGTCTTATATTTACAATTCGTAAAAGTCTTATATTCACATACCTAGTTAATGGACAGGTATTTAACTTTTTCATCCTAAATAGGTATTAAACGTACTTACAAAGGTCATATGTTACATCATTTTTTCGTAATTATAACCATATGTATACCAAAATACCTTAGTATACCTATCATTATGATAATTCATAATATACTAAATAGGAACATACGTGATTATTTAACAATTAAGTAGACCTTACCTTTCAGCGTAAAAAAAGTTAAATTTAGATCACAATCTGCGTTTAAGAGCGCGCATAAACCTAAGAAAATATCAGATTTCACCCGCGCACTTCACACACCCCGCTTTCGTCCACCGCTTTAGCGAAGTCGCTACCACAAATTAGAAAGAATATATTCTAACGGACAGATGGGCAACAAGCCTTGTAAACGTCATTTCATACTAACTAATGACATTACCCAGGACTCCATTGCGCTACCGTAGTATCGATATGTTATACATTGCGCTTTTTGATTTACTTTTTATTTTTACTTGGCGCACCTGCTTTCTTGCCCCGGGCCCTACTACCTGCATCCTGGATGACTTATATGTGACCGTGATGACGTCGTCAGAGTAGCTCAATATTGGGCTGATAGAATATAAACTATCAAGGGGCAAAGTAGAAAATAAATTTTTTGCCGACTATAACTGATCGTCCTCCGCCCACAATACCACACCTAATCCCATCTTTTTCCTAACCTTAACACTTTTGAAGTTATATCGGAAATGAAAAAAGGAACATTGAATTTACGTATTCTTATTTAGTATCAATTTCTTTTTAATTTTAAATCTATGTTCATATGTCTTCAATGTAACTTTAAGTCAACTGATATTTTTATTTCCTTAAAATAATGACTCATTATGGTAATAAATAAAATTTTGAAAAATTACGCAAAACATACTCGCACTAAAACGACAGCGCCATGATTGCGACGTCATACCTGCAGTAACAAATACTAGATTGCAAACTATTCATCCAATAATAAATGCACAATAAAGTGTGCACCTATTGTTTTAAATGAATTTTCCAGGGTTCAGTGCTGCTTCCATTTGAAATAAATTATTTGAAAGGAAATGGAGATATCATTCAATATTTTGTCTAGATAACCCTTTCAAACTATTTTATTACTTATAAAAACAAAATGGCGACTCAAATATTAATTTTATTCGGTTTTAATATTTGTTGTCTGTGAAAATTTCAACTAACACGGTACATGAGATACATGAGATGCCTGATGATAGACAGACAGACAGACGGACAGACGGACGGACGGAAAGACGGACAGTAAAGTCTTAGTAATAGGGTCCCGTTTTCACCCTATGGGCACGGTACCCAAAATAATAAATTAAGATAGGCACTTGTATCCAGAGCCGTAAAATAATTATAAAAAACGGCGGTCGACCTTTTTGATCACGTGACATACAGATAATACAAGTACGAATTTGATTTTGTTTATGAAAATATAAATAAATCGTAAGTTTTTGTAAAAAATAAAGACTGTTTTTGCGTTTCCTAAAGTAAAGACCATTTTAATTAATAATTCAATTTAATTTTGACTGACGAGAATGGCCTAGCAACATTATTTCTGTTGTATGTACTTTTAAGCTCAAAGACCGAAAACGCTCTATGAGTGAAAAATAGGCTACAACGCGTTGTGGCTAATGTCAAATGGCCACGACCACGACGACGCATTGTGGCAATCACGGCATGACCACAATGCATTGTGGCCGTATTGATAAGGGCCACGTCGCGAATTGGAAATATAGGGAAGAAGGAAAACTGACCTGGGTGCGTGGTAACATGGATAGGTGACCACGCTTTCACAGCTTTAGCAACCCACCATGAATCTAAAATTTGCCAGTAAACTCCTTCAGCAGTTGGGTAAAAATAAGCAATAAATAAAAATCGCAATTTATGTATTACTATCTCTATGGGTTATTATTCTGAGATTATTACTAATAGTGAACTGCTGACTTATGTTATGACAAGATCCTGTTATTATTTGACAGTTTATCAAAGAAATGGCCGTTGCCCGTTTCTGACTGCTTGTCATTGCATTTTCGTTGTCTTATATGATCGCGCACACATAGTATAGCCATAAGAATCAGATATAAATTGGGTAAGTGCGAGTCGGATTGATATATTTGTCTGTGTGGTAAGTAAAACGTAAGTAAGTAAATAATGTAACTATTTATATTTGTTTGTTTTGTTTTTGGTGTGTGTAAGTGGCCAAAACTGGGTGTCAGAATTTTTGTGCTACCTAAAGGCATCTGACTTAGCTTGATGACTGCCATACAATAATGTCAGCCGGGACCAAGGCTTATACGTGGCTTCTAAAGTACGAAATAGATCAAGAAATTTTTATGCCACTTTTGGTCACCCATGCAAATATATAAGTATCCATATATTTCTATAATATAATATGTATGCGCAAATCAAACGAACAATTAAAAAAATGTATTTACTTTTAGAAAGACAAAAAGAAGCATCGATTTGTTTTGCTTATACTACATCGATGACGATGACGACACTTATGCATGATAATCGATGTAACACAAATATAAGAAAATTAAAATAACTAAACAGAAGAGATACATGCCTTCGACAATTAGCCATGAGTTTAATTTTTATCTTTTTATTCTTATATACCTACGTATTCCATTTTGGAGTATTTCCTGTGATTATTTTTGTTTGCCATAATTTCGATGTCGTATTTTCTTGGGCTGGAGCACAGAAGCAGAGTCTTCTCGTCTCAATGAAGCGATCACGACTGATGGATGAAACAAAACATGCTCATTACCTCGGGTCATGTGCGACAAAACGAGAGTATTCTGCGCGAAGTAAGAACGTAGTAAGCGCCCAAAAGCGCCGAATTCGTTTTATTTTAATTACTCGTGAAATATAAATTATTTTAGAAAAATGGTAATACGGCTTATCGCAGTATAATTTTATATTATGTATAAAAATATTGACTCAGTAATACGCATAGTTTTGTCAATAAAAGGATTCTAGTTAAAAATTAGACGTAACTTTGTGATTTTTTTTCCTCACTAAAATTTATGTTTTTAAAAAGACAAATTTATAACAAATATAATGTTATATCTACATTAAAAAAACCAGGTTATTTGTGGTTTATTCTCGAGTTTAAATATCCAATATGCGATGGGCAATTTACCTATAGTCCCCCTCTTAAGCAATTAAACACTGTACAGTATTTTTTGCGCTTTTTCTTTTTCTTTCCATTATGAAATTGGTGAACACGGGTGAACGAACCGAGCGTGCGTGCGTCACTGCTCACTACTCGTTAGCGAGTCGTCCTTGCTGAATTTCTCCCATTGTAGCGGTCGAAATGCGTAGGTATATTTTCGATACCTACACGCGGAGTGAGACAGGCCTGCTATCGGATAATGGTTCGCCTAAAAAAAGGGTTGGAATTCAATCCAATGCCAAGTTTAGATGCACTTTAAAATCGATCATAATCATCTTCATTAACAGCCTGATCCACTGGTAAACATTTGCCATTCCCAAGACTCGCCACCACACCCAGTCCTCCGCCTTCCGCATCCAGCCACTACCCGCCACTTTATCTTATTCACGTCAACGGTCCATTTGGCCGAAATTCACTTTACCATACACCCAACTTAAAATATGGTTTAGTTGTGAAAATACGTAGATACTTGGTTAAAAATATCTAAAATTATAATACTTATAGATTTGAACTTGGCAGTTTAATTTAATGATATAAATAGGTTAATTGAATTATATAAATAATAAATTTAACTATACAATTGATCAAGTGTTACGTGCAGCACGAAAACCGGTCAAGTTCAAATTTAGAAGTATTATAATTTTAGATATTTTTAACCTTCGTATTTTCACAACTATACCATATATTAAGTTGGCTGTACGGTAACGCTAATTTCGGCCAGATGGACCGTTGACGTGAATACGAGTAAGGTGACGGGTAGTGGCTGGATGCGGAAGGCGGAGGACTGGGTGTGGTGGCGAGTCTTGGGAATGGCAAATGTTTACCACTGGATCAGGCTGTCAAGATGATTATGATCGATTTTAAAGTGCATCTAAACTTGGCATTGTATTGTATTTCAACCCTTTTTAAGGCGAACCATAAGCCGATAGGAACTTGGCCCCCTTTTTAACAGGTATGTTTTTGGTGGGATAAGATTTACTTAAATCCTTTTAATTTTTACAGTATGTCAGTATCAACAAAAGTATAATAGCTTGGACCCAATAGCCCGAGATCTCCGACAGGTTGATCTTTTTTCACTCGACCTTTATAGGCAGTATGTTTGACCAGACTTTCAATATAGGTTAAATAATAATAAAGATTTTTAGTAGGCAATTATTATATTAGTATTCTTGTAGTATGACCACCAACTGAAATATTGTAGTCTCAAACATTATTTGTAATGTAACAAAAAATTTCATAAAAAAATATATCCTTTTAGTGCCAGTATGCCTTTTAAGTATTTATTGTATAAGTAATACGATTTATGATGTTTGCAGAGGCTGTTTGAAGCCTAAAAAAGCAGCTATGCGTCCACTGCTGGAGCATTCTTGTTTTGTATCATCAAGAGAGGATATCCTGCAAATACAGGGAGAGTCATGAACGAACCCTTTGGTTTACTTGATGAGATCCTAAACTTGCATGACAAGCTGGGTTTGCTCAGATGAAATAAACAATAAGAAGCAAAACAAGACTGAAGACAAAGATTAAAACAAGAACAACATACACTTAACAGAATAAATCATTTATATTTGTTACATTTATGTATGAAATTTTATTTAAGTACCTACCCATTTTGTTTTATGTCTAACATTAACTTGCACTGATTTAAAAGTCTAATATAAGTAGAATTAATCCCGGCAGGCATTAGATGCTAGTCGAAGATAAGATAAAGAAAAATGTACCAGCTCCGACTACTACTTTAGATAGTTATTCTGAGAATTCTAAAATAAGCAATTAGCTAACAACCTATCATTTATGAGTTTTGATTATGACCTCATCATATTGCTAAATATGGTCTTTGCCTTGTAATCATTTAATTTGCAGTATACCAGTCAGATAGTCATTCATGATAAGAAGTATGTCTGTATGTACTTAACTAATTTATTTATAACGAAAACCTCAATAAATAACGTAGAAAGCAAGTTTTAAGTAATAAATAACTTTGCCTTTTTTGACAAAAATGTGCTTATATACCACAATTGGACATGAGATAGTAAAAATGATTCAATCTCCTTTAAAAGAATCCGCCAATATAAGATGAATTAAACAAATTCACTTTTAGGCATTTACCTCTAGATGCCATGGCTACACCCCATTTGGCCCTGAGACTCTCTGCTAAGTAAACAAAATATTCTCCATTACCAGAGAATGCTTCAATAAGTTATGAAGGCCTTAATCCTTCTTTTTATAGGTTATGAATACAATTTACTTTCTACCTCAAGTGTCATTAAGCGTAGATTTTTCATAAAAACTTACTCGTGACAAACTTTTTGTGATTCTCCTTTTTCTTGTGACCCATTTTATGAATTTCCATAGAAAACTGTCAAAAAAATTAATTGGGAAAAGTAATGTCGCTCGTGGGACATATATTTATTGCGGTAATGTGGCCATTTCACGATTTTCTATGTAAATCATATCCGTCTCGCTCGTCTGGTAAAAAAGTCAAAGTCGTCATTATAAACCCCCAGGTCTTAGGTGTATTGATGTTGTACTCATAGCAACTCAAGGAGTATTGCAGATACAATGGGTTAAAGAAACGAATAAACGCTGTAAAAGCCACTATCCAGCCATAAAATAATTTAAAAAAAACATACGAATCGAATTGATAAACTTCTTCTTTTTCTTAAGTCGGTTAAAAATATCCAATCCAGGGTAAAATGAGATCAAGCCTCGGGTACAGTCAAATCAAAACCTGACCTGGCAACTGGAATATACGCGATAAGTCGCACCAAAATAAGCCTGAAAAGTCGCCGTTGTCGTTGATCGTGACATGCTTCATACATTTCCATACATTTGTTTCAGTCGCAACGAGCCGTCGCGCGCGACACAGGCCGCAGCTCGCGCACACGCCCATATTCGTGACCGGGCGGTATCGCTGCGATCGGACGTTTTATGCTTTCGGCCGTTATCGGGTATTGTCCCGAATATTCGGACTTCGTTTTCATTCTTCGTTATCGCGCGGGTGGCGGTAAATCGAAAGGTTTTAGCGCGCTAGCAATTCGCTCTGCGTGGTCGGACTAGCCTAGTTCATTTTGGCGCATAGAGTCCTATAATATAACTGAAATAGAGAGCCATCTCGCGTAATTTTTCTGCCGACAATTTAGGCCGCAAACCTGCAAACGTGGTGTCATCTATTAATGTTATTCCAAAATAAAATAAAATATCAAATATAAAATTTATTTGCTGTGAGGTGGAATTTGAACCTGCGATTCCTGAGATTTCAATAACTTTGAGTCCATTGCGTTAATCAATACGCCAATTAGGCTTAGTACTAGGCGTGCAAAATTATCGCTTAAACCTCTAAATGAAAAGAAAAATAAATAAAAGATTTTTAATAGGCATGTTTAGCTTTAGTGGAGATTTGAACCTGTAGACTCCTGATTAGTTTCGACCGCGTAAACCGTTACACCAAACAGGCTTCACGCTAAGCGAGCGAAATGATTGGTTATACTATACCGTAAAACCGTAGAATGAGAAAGCATGTCGTGCGAAATTCTAACAAACTAATAACTAAAAGTGCTTTTAATATTTAATTCAGAATAAGAATAATAGATGACGTCCTTCAAAACGAAAAATTCGCAATTTTTGGCACTTTCACCCCCATGTTTTGGCATTTGTTTAAAACTTGTTCGGACGCGTGCTGTGCGACGGTGCCACGGTTGTTAATGTGTAAAAATGGAGCAGAACTATAAAATGGTGTTAAAATTTTTAGGTTTTTCTTTCTAGGTTTCTTTTTAGGTTTCATTAAATGCATTATGTAATTGTTAGCAAACGTGTAAAAGTAAAAAAAGTCGCATAGAGTACTATTAAAGCTATGTATGCTGGTACGAACGATGTACTCACGGTGGATGATGCAATGTAGTGATGAGGTGGTGATGAATAAAAAAGCGTCACTCTTCAAAGCCAGCACTATTTAATTGTCCAGCGATCAACATACAAGAAGGTACAGCACAAAAGAAATAAAGTTCAGAAAGTGAAAGAGTTCAAGAAGAAAGTAGAATAGAAACGAAAGACTAGAAATTTATATCGAACAAGCAGCGAAACGGTTAACGGTAAGCGATAAGCTAGTGTCCGCGAGCGGCGTGCGGCCTGCGCAAAGATCAAGTTCGGACTGAGGTTCTCGAAACGGAGCGCTGTCGGTGGCGTGTGCACCGGCACCGTCAGCTGAAGTAACGGTATATTTTAACTATATAAAATCAGTTCGCACGTCCGCTCAACGTACAACTTTTAACATAAAAATTATAAAAAACAAATAGGTATGTAATTAATTACTTATTAAATGATGTTAATTTATAAAAAAAATTATTTGTTATATTTATTTATATATTTCTTTATATGATGTAATTTTTATAAGTTAGTGTTTTTATTTAATTTTTACTCCAATGTTAAATATTTGTTTGTAAAAATGAAAACATTAAAAAACAATACAGTACCAAACAGTTTACATAAAATAATAAGGTGGAGGCACGCCACATCACCCCTCTCCAGAGACCGTCAAGGGCGATAATAGGCTGAAAAATGCACAACACAGCCTGAACGAGTCCTTCGGATATCATTTCCTCGGGATTCAGGAGATGCGTTATGCGCTGGTGGTCTGACTCGTGTATCTGTATGTGTGTTATGTTGTTTGTGAGTATGTGTGTGACTGTTAAGTGAGGTGTGAAAGTCCTGCAGTATGTAGGCCGGCTTGATGCGGTCTATCGATACCGTGACTGGCTTACCACGGATAGACAATTTAAACAGGAGTCAGGGCTCGACGAACAAAGTCATCTGGTAGAAAGACGTGTGTACAGGTGGCAAGGTCTTTAAATATAAAAATTGACTTCTTATCATGACAAGACGCAGGTGTCGGCTTTATATTGCTTACAGTTGACTTCAAACGTGACAGAAAATCAGTGACATAAGTAAAGACATTCGTACCTGTCTGAAGAAGTTCACCTGGTAGACGAAGAGGTTCGCCATACGTGAGCTCAGCTGATGTAGTCGTCAAGTCTTCCTTGTACGCACTCCTTATTTCAAGTAAGACCAAGGGAAGCGAATCAACCCAGTTAGTGCTAGCATGGCAAGTAATTGCAGCTTTTAACTGGCGATGAAACCTTTCCACCATGCTGTTACAGGACGGGTGATAGGAAGTAGTGCGCTTGTGTTGGAAACCTACCAATTCAGACAACTGTCGGAACAGCGCCGATTCAAATTGAACTCCCCTGTCAGTCACTATGGTAACAGGACAGCCAAACCTGGAAATCCATCCACTCAACAAGGCCCTTGCTACTGTCTCAGCAGTAATATCCTGGATCGGCACCACCTCAGGCCATCATGTGTACCTATCGATTGCTGTGAGGCAGTATTTAAATCCTTGACACAAAGGCAGGGGACCAATTAAGTCAATGTGGATATTAGCAAACCTGGATCTTGGCAGTTGATATGAGCCTAGAGGGGAAGAGACATGCCGAGTGACGTTCGCTCGTTGACAAGCAAGGCAGGTCCTTGTCCACTCTCGACAATCTCGTTTAATCCCTGGCCATACATACCTGTCTGAGACCAACTTCACAAATGAATTCGCCCCTGGGTGGCTCAGAGAATGAAGACTATCAAATATTTGACGTCGATATATTTTCGGCACGTATGGTCTCGCATTACCATCTCCCTTCTCACAGTACAGTTCCGGTTTGATACCTGGTAGTTTGACCTTTTCTAAGTGCAACGACGTGGTGTTCTCTAGGAGAAACCGCAGTTCCGCATCCGAGCCTTGAGCATCCGTTTAATTCAAGTCAACGGGCTTTGCGATTGCCTCGATCCTGGAAAGAGTATCAGCCACGACGTTGTCCTTACCCGAAATATGACGGATGTCCGTGGTAAACTGCGAGATGAAGTCTAGGTGTCGAAATTGTCGTGAAGAGCAGTTTTCTTTGCGTGAGCTATAGGCAAAACACAACGGCTTGTGGTCAGTGTATACCACAAAGTCGCTAGCTTCGACCATATGTCGAAAACATTTGATTGCCTCATATATGGCTAGAAGCTCGCGATCATATGGGGAATACTTCTGCTGGGCTGGACTCAGTTTCTTAGAAAAGAAGGCCAGAGGCTGCCAGCCTTTATCTTCGTCAAATTGTTGCAACACCGCTCCCATAGCAGTGTCGGATGCATCCGTTACGACGGATAGTTTGGCGTTACAATCGGGATGTGCGAGGAGAGCTGCCTGACATAGGCCTTTCTTACAATTTATAAAGGCTTGTGTCTCGTTCGCAGTAAAATGGACAGGGTGCGAGCCTTTAACAGAGCCCAGAGTAGTTTATTCAGGAATGTTTGGTCCTTTGCAGCACTTGGGATGAATCTCCTATAAAAATTTAACGTCCCGAGAAACCGTCGAAGCTCACGTACTGTTTTGGGCACAGGGAAGGTCTGGATGGCTTCAATCTTTGCCGGTAGGGGCTTTGTACCTTCTGCTGAAATAAGATAGCCGAGAAAAACCACCTCTGAGGCACCAAATACGCACTTAAAAGAATTGATAACTATACCGTAATCCTGCAGCCTGGTAAACAGTATACGAAGGTGTCTTCTGTATTCTTCTGTATCCCTAGAGAAGACCAGAAAGTCGACAAGGTAGGGATAACAGAAATCCAGATCCCTTAGCATGTCATCCATAAAACGCTGGAAAGTCTGGCCGGCATTACGAAGTCCAAACCTTATAAATGGAAATTCGAAAAGCCCGAACGGCGTAGAAATCGCAGTTTTGTGGATTTCAGCCTCGTGAACTAGAATCTGATGATATGCCTTGGTCAAATCAATGGTGCTGAATACCTTACACCCTGAAAGACCATGGGAGAAGTCCTGAATCGATGGGATACCTATCAGGAACAGTTCTGGCATTCAGCATTCTGTAATCCCCACAGAGACGCCAACCGTTGTCCTTTTTAGGAACGAGATGGAGTGGAGATGCCCAGGGGCCTTACTATGAACTTTTCCAAAACCATAATGGATTAGTTCCGTTTTGATTCAAGCTTATAATAATTATTGTTTCAAATCTCACCATGAGCTCTTAAAACAAGATTGTTATATTCCTGCTTAGTGACGTAACAGAACGAATGAATAAGAGTGAGATAACGCTATGTGTTTCATATAAGTCCATCACGTTCTTGAGCCCGATGAGCGGCTGAAAACAATATTACTTTAATGTTGTATTTGCTAGCAGTTTTGTTGACGTCACTGCAAATCATTCACTCTAATGTGCACCATGTGCTCCTATGCAGTATTGTTTTACTGTCAAATTAGCAGTCTTGAAAACGTTGGTCGGTTGCCGCGGAAACAAAACTTTTAACAAGAAACCCAGTCTTATAATTAAAATATAGAAGAAAAGAAAAAAATTACAATGTACCCAAGGACTTACAATTTTTAATGCATCACCTACTTCTCTTTTCGCGCAGAATGTAAAAGTCGATTGAGGGAATGGACGAAAATCTATATAAAATAAATATACACGGACAAATCACACAGATTGAGCTAGCTTCAAAGTAAATAATGTAATAAGTAAGTACTCTGAATCATGTCAATAGACGATGTGGGCAGCACGCATCATAATTAATAAATAATAAATATATAGGGACAAATTACACTGATTGAGCTAGCCCCAAAGTAAGTTTGAAACTTGTGTTATGGGATACTAACTCAACGATACTATATTTTATAACAAATACATATATAGATAAACACCCAAGACCCAGGACAATTTGAAAAAGGCCATTTTACAACTTGCCCTGACCGGGGATCAAACCCGGGACCTCTGGGTGGCGGACTATTATTAGATTCCCTTTTTCCACCATTACGACTGATCTTTGAGTATTGCGACACTATAAAATATAATATATAACAACGAGCACTAGACCCTGTCTACCCCGTTGGGTGTGAAGACGTGATAGTATATTTGTGTATATCCACTACTTTCTGCCAATTCTACGGGGATCTTTTTCGAGATAAAAATACCTTATGCGTTATATCACTGATAACGATTGTTTAACTAAACACATCTAGAATATTTTAATGTACCTACTTGCATATTTATGTAATTACATTACAAACAAAACCTGTCTCATAAAAGGATAAAAAAACATGATATTTTTAAGTAATTTTATTAAAAGCAATAGTGATAGTATGTACATTTTTTATTTACCAAAGGACTACCAAAAAGTACAGAAGAAAACAAAACAAATGATTTTCTACCACATAAAATTATTGAACTCAAGTCAAAAATTTCTCATGAGCATAGGTATATAATTTTCTATAACACTTTCTCTTGCTCGATGAGTCCGGAAAGCCATTGCCGAAGTCCTGAAAAAAGAAACAAATATTAAAACTTACCTATTGCACTTTGTCATTGAAATTTGTTTATGTTTTTACATACGGATTTCATTCTTATAACAAATCAATTGTGGTTCCTAATAAATAAGAGAATAATGTTTATGGGGTATGGGAGCTCCTGGGCAGAGCGTCCCAGATAGGGAAATGTGTACGGAAGAAGAAGAAATAAATATTTGAAGAATTTAAAATAAGTATTTATTATGTAGTAAACACAAGAAAAACAGAAGGTGCACGAGCGGAGCAAAGAACAGTGAAGATAGAAGACAGAAAATACAGGAGTAAAATTCACAACGTTAAATTAAATAAAATTAGATTTTTATCTGGAGAAAATTCTATTGACTCAAGTGACAGGCAGAGAAACTTGAAGGAAGGTCTTTGTCAGTTGGCTATATAGCGAAATGTCTGCGCGCGCAACTGCCAAAGACTATCGCTTACGAGTAGAAAATAAAGAGTTTAGATAGCAAAAAGTATTAATGTTTGTTTGATAAATAAGTAAGTAGAGGAAGCCCACATGTTATTCTTAAAATATTTTGATTACCTTTTGTTGGGTATCCTATACACTCTATTGGATATGTTATGACTCCCAAGCTTTGTTCCGAAGAGAACGGTCAGAAGCTAAACACATCTTTATTAGTATGTAGGAATTCTCCGTTTAAAATCCACCTGCCTCATAATAATGCATCGCGTTCCGCTGCAAAAAACAAACCAATCACAAATTTCTGCGGGAGGATATATCATTACAAATCATTAGTGAAATTTCACATCAATAATTTTACACAAACACAAAGATTTATGAACGACTTACTTGAGATATGTAAATTATTGGAAATATACACGGAAAAATCAGATTTATTAAATTTATCCAAACCAAAGAGAATTCAAATACTACGTATCCAAACAAAATAAATACATGTCCAAATGACATTTTAAATGGCTGCGGATACCAAAGAGAATATAAAATCACCTAACCTATATGGTTTTATAAAAAACCATTCCATATCACGCTACCGAATGCAACTCGGTTTCAAATTATAATAATAAGCCCTTTTTTAAAAATATATTATAAGATATTTTATAAGACAAATAAGGTTTTAATGTCATATACATTTGTTTACATAATACAGTGCCCTATCACTTTTTTTTAAATAAAATAAATATTTTACAAGGCATCCGTCAGAATTAAATGGAACGCCGCGCACCAGTGATGGAGCTCAAAATTGTTTGGGAATAGACATATCATTCGTTCTTTCAAACCACTTAGCAGGAAAGAAACAGTCTTGTTTTAAAAGTTCATGGTACCCTTTGGAACAATTTTATTATAAACTTGAAACAAAACGGACCTATCTTTAATGATTTTTCTGTCAAGTTTATGAAAAAGCCCCAGGCAAGGATATTCCCACGATTGCCTGTTACGATTCCACAATTTGTTCTTTTCTTCCATATCCAATGTTTGTTAGTATTATGAATAACGCTAATTAATCGACTATGAAAAGTAGTGGAGTCGTATAGATTTGTCGCCACAAGTTCTCTTGAAGCAATCGAAGGACCTACACCAACCTTTATGAAACTAATCAGGATTAGGATTAAGAATAAAGGAACCAAGAAATAAAGATGGGCTCTAAAGGACTTGTATCTAGAGCCGTAAAAAAACCAAAAACCATTTTGATCGTTACTTTGACGTTTAAACAATAATACTGATCTTTGACGTTTTTAAACAATAATGCTAATCATGCCTTCGTAGCATGACACCGTTAAGAAACCCAGATAAAGTAATGTCGCCCGACAGACAAGTGCCATCCCGCTCGTTATTATTGCGTAGAGCAAGATAGTGATGAATGATAGTGCTCCATAAACGCTGTCGCCGGAGATCGTACTCATGCTGGTACCGATTGAGCGAATGATTGTGTGTGACGTCACAAAATTGCTAGCAAAATCAAAATTAAAGTAATATTACAATAATGTTGTTTTCTATTGGTCATGGTACGAATTGACAAAGTAATATTAAAACAAGACTGCTATAAGAGGTCATAGTAAGGCCCCAGGAAGATTCGGAAGGTCTGGCTATACCACTTTGCAGCATGGTCGCAAACTCCTCCTTCGCTATTTTCAGTTTGTCTGGAGCCAGTCGACGGGGTGTACAAGAAACAGGCGGGCCGGGTGTAGTGCGTATGTAGTGTACTGTTATGTGTTCAGGTGTGCGGTGTGTACCATGTGGTCGAGTAATGTCGGGATATTCGCGTTGTATGTCATGATAGTTGTTCACTTCTTACTATAAAGGGAGACACTTCACTGATACACTGCACTGATTTTCAAACTTATTTAATGAAAAGTAAAAATAGATATAACAAATAATATAAAACAAACCATATCGAGTTTTAATATGGTACAGCGACATCTAGTGGTGACCCAAGGAACTATTTGATACACAAGTATTCTTACATTAACAATAGTCAAACTCACCAGTTTCGCATTTTACCGAAGAAATAATATCCGACGGTCATGCAAGCGAAGCCACGGTCGTGAAGCTAGTGCTACTGTCGATGAGGCGTTGGTTCCTGCAATCGACAACAAAATTAAAAAATGATAAGAAATCCACGCCTATTATCGCCTTAGTAACGTCTGCTACTGTAAATTGTCATGAAAAGTCGCGGCGCAAGCCTTTAAAACTAAGTTTACATGGCCGTAGCATATTGTCGTTCCATTGGCCGCACATAAATCATAATCATTACTAGCGCGACGTTCTTTAAAATAACTACGAGGGAACACACAAAGGTCACTACCTGTATCCACCAAGAACTGTATCTTTGTCCGTTACGAATAGGCGACCGGTGTTAATGCAATCGTCGGCCGCCATCACTGATTGCCCGTCGAGTTTTCCGACTCGAAATCACACGGTTTCACACAATTGTCTGCTTTGTTACCGTATTTGGCGTAATACCAACATAGAGGGTACTTCCGGTAGTTTGAGTGGGAACGAGTTCTGGAACAGCTTCGGTTTCGGTTACGCCCGACTGGATGGCGACGGCCTTCCCTCGACATCTGGCTGACTTTGGATGTCAGGGCAACTTGTCAACTTGTTTCGTCAACTCTGCTATTTGCAGAGTCACAGGATCACCGCATCTTCCGGATGAGACTGCACCCGATGTTGTCGCTACCTGTAAGATCGGGGACACGACGTCGTGGACTCGGTCGGCTAGTTCCGCTAACTCCTCGAGTGTAGCCTTTATCTGCGACGCAATAATGGTCTGCGTCCCAGAAGGCAATCGACTCGTCCAAATTGTCCTTAGAAATTACTCAAGGATTCCAGGACCAGCCAAATTTTGTAAATGCCGCAGAAACTGAGATGGCTTCCGGTCTCCAAGCTCTTCGTGAACCAGAAGCTGCTTTACTTTTCGCTCCCTTGATGCAGACAACCGTTTAATGAGCTCCAATTTTAACTTTTCGTATTTATTAGCCGTTGGTGGTGACGTTATTATATCTTCCACTTCGGACGCATATTGAGGTTCCAACTGTCCGATGGCGTAATAAAACTTAGTAATATCTGCCGAAATATTGGCTAACTGGAACTGTCCCTCCAGCTGAGCAAACCATAGGGCAAGTTTTTCAGGATAAAATGGAGGTACTTTCACCCCAACTCGAAATGTCTCAACGGTCACTGAATCGTCTTTGTTCTTCACATTCAAATTTAAACTCATCTTGAGTGTTGACGACGTCCACATGCTATTTTCTTCCAGCGTGTTAATTTAGAAATACCTGGAAGGATCTCAGCCGCCGGCCGAGAAGCGCCCGCCAATCAGAGAACAAAGAACGCCGGCATTTTCACTCGGCCGCCTACCTGCTGATAACAGGGGCCACATTTTTTTACCCGCACCGACCCGAACGGCCGGAGCGGGGACCCGAACGCGCGCTCTGATTGGCCGGTGCACTTCGCCGCACCGCATACCTTAAGATAGCGTAGATTTAAGATAAAATAGGGACCCCTATTGTAAATAGTTTAGTGTGTAGTGTGTTGTCAGACATCAGAGAGTGTAACAGCAGAGAAATAAAGAGTGTGCATCGAATCGTCGTGTTTCTTTGAAGATCCGCCAAGCTGAAGAAAAAGTGTTTACAGTCCACTTACTGACTGGTCTTATTTCTTTGAACGAACGAATCGCCAGTCTATCGCCAATAGTTCCTGGTCCTTCGGAGCCCGGATCCAAACAAGCAGTCTTCGCGTGAGCCAGCAGAAGAAACGGCAAGAAAATCAAGATGGTGGCAACCAGGAGCCAGACCGGCCGGGAGGGAGAAACCACATGTCAGGTTTTCGACCAGCTACCGAGATCGCCATTAACGACGGTACGAGATCGGCACGACTCTACGGAAGCCGGGGAGAGTCAACGCGACACGTCGGAGATTTCACGCCCAGTGACTAGTGAGATCCTCACTGGGGAACGATCCTCCGGGGACCGCGTCGCCTCGGCGCTACCTCGGGACAACAGTGCAGCTCAACAGACCGGCCGAACGCCGAAAAACACAACGCTGCAGCCTGTTTCGACAAGTACAAAAACAAACACGTGCGGCGCACCGAATACAACCACGTGCGTCGCACCTCCGCGGGCGCGAACCGTCCGCTCAGCAAAGTCTACAGCCAGCATCGCCGCCAGACTCAAGTATGAAGCCGAAAAACAGTTGGCCGCCATTCAGGCCAACCTCATCCGAAGCAAGCTAGCCGCCGACCTCGCCGCCCTCGAAGACATAAACAGGGGGCCGGAAGAATCAGAACCAGGGGAACAGCTAGATCGTGTCTGCGCATGGCTGGACGACTCCGCTGCCACCGCAGCGACCTGTCAACCACTATGGGGGGAGCTACTCGACGATGAACGACGACGAGCCGAGTTTTCTGAGCCGGTCTACCGAACCGACCGGTGCGAGCGCCGACAACCCGGTTTGTCTGAGCCGATCCGCCACCCGACCCGCGATGATCGCCCGCGACACGAGTCGCTGGAGCCGGTCTGCCGAACCGACCGGTACGAACGCCCGCGGCCCGAGTCGCCCGCACCGATTCGCCGCCCGACCCGCGATGATCGCCCGCGACCCGAGACGCCGGAGCCGCCACACCTATCGCGATGACCGCCGGCACCCCGAGTCGCCTGGGGTGGTCCGCCGCTACGGACAGCGACTTCCCGAGTCACCCGCGCCGGTCCGCCGCACCGACCACGATGACCGCCGGCGATCCGAATCGCCTGAGCCGGTCCGTCACTACGAACGGCGACGACCCGAGTCGCCAGAATCGATCCGTCGAATCGATCGCAATAGCCGCCGGCGATCCGAATCGCCTGAGCCGGTTCACCGAGCCTACGGCAACGAACGCCGTAGATGGAAGTTGCCGGAGCCGTCGGATCGTCAAATGTCACGAGGCATCGAGCAACTCGCCTCGGCTTTGAAGGAGGTCGTCAAAACGCGGCCACCTTCACGTCAAGCCTCAGACCTGCCTGCATTTTCGGGCTCACCTCTCGAGTGGCCGCAATTCGCTGCCGCAATGGAAGAGACGACGCGGCTCTACAAGTTCTCGCCGTTAGAGAATATGGCCAGGCTTCGCAACTACCTGAAAGGCGAAGCCCGAGAATCCGTGGCCGCCCTGCTGAGCTCCGCCAGGCATCCAGATGAAATTATGAAGACGCTGCAACGCTGCTACGGCCGACCTGAGACCTTAGTCGCAATGGCGCTCGGCGAATTGAACACTCTGCCGAAGCTCGGAACTAGTGCGAGTGACATAAACAAATTCGCAATAAAAGTGCAGAACGCCGTCGCCGTGCTACGAAAGGTCAAGCCAAGCTACCTACATAACCAGCAGCTAATGAAGGAGGTTCTCGAGAAAATGAATCATACCGCACAAGTGGGATGGTATCACTACGCCGAGCAACAGCCCGAGACAGAGACACCGATCGTGACCCTGTCAGAATACCTGCTGCACGAGGCCGATTGTGCTATGAAGCATGGCTACGCTGCGTCCACCGCCGTCGCCGCCGCCCAGCCAAAGCGTGAGCCGCCCCGCACCGCCTCCCGACCGGAGGCAAGAAAGAAGCCGGTGTACGCCACGACGGAGGAGACACCGCAGTGCCCAGCTTGCACTGAACCACACAGGCTGCCTAGCTGCACAAAGTTCAAAAATATGAATAACGACGAAAAATGGGACCTCGTTAAGCGCCATGGGCTGTGCTTCAAGTGCATAGCTGGCCAACATAGGAGGGGCAACTGCAGGGCCAAAGCATGTGGCGTGAACGAGTGCAAACGACCGCACCACCGCCTGCTACACAGCGACGGGCCACAAGTCGCTTTAACCACCGGCAACGACGCGAGAGAAACAGCTACCGTCACCGCTGCCTCTACGCACGGCAGCGTGAAATTGAAGATTTGCCCAGTGATCGTATCTGGGAGGCGCGGCTGTCAGCAGACGTACGCGCTCTTTGACGAGGGCTCGACCATCACCCTCATGGACGACGACTTGGCGCGACAGATCGGCGCCGACGGTCCCACCACGCATCTCGACGTCAAAGGAATCAACGGTGAGACGCGAGACATGAAGAGTCGGCGTGTCAACTTCACGATCAAGGGCACGCGCGACACGAGCGACCACCAAATCAGCGCGCAAACTATGACGCGCCTCAACCTGACGCCGCAATCGGTCCCGGCAGAGGTGCTACAACTACAGCACCTCAACGATCTACAAGAAGAAGACATCGTGTACGCGAACGCGAAACCAAAGATTCTCATCGGGACTGACAACTGGCCGCTCATAGTTACCCGTGAGTTGCGCTGCGGACGACCCAAAGAACCGGCCGCCTCAAGAACCGAGCTCGGCTGAGTCATTCACGGAACGGCGCCGAGCACAACACTGCAGCGAAATCATGACGTGCTGCACATCGTGACGACAACGGAGCGGCTAGAGTCGTTAGTGGAAAAGCACTTCGATATCGAGGCGTCACAACACCTAAAGGAGGAAGATAAGCGTGCCGTCGCCATTTTTGAACGCACGGTGGCGCGCAAAGGTGACCGATTTGAAGTCGGCCTACCATGGCGCGAGGACGACCTGAAGCTGCCGCACAGCTACGACGCAGCGCTGCGCCGTCTCACCAGTCTGGAAAACAAATTGTTAAAGAATCCCCGAGATAAAGAAGAATATCAAAAGAAAATAGATCATCTCGTCGAGGAGGGGTACGCCGAACCTTGCGACGGGTCCGAAGACTCTAGCCCGGTCGCATGGTACCTCCCGCACTTTGCCGTCAAGAACCCAAACAAGCCCGGGAAGCTGCAACTCGTCTTCGATGCGGCAGCCAAAGCACGTGGAGTTAGCCTGAACGACCATCTTCTCGAGGGGCCGGATCTGCTTAGACCGCTGCAGACTATTTTGTTTCGGTTCCGAGAGGGGGCCTACGCCGTAACCGCCGACATTGAAGAAATGTTTCTGCGTGTGAAGATACGCCCGGCTGACCAGCCAGCCCAGATGTTCCTGTGGCGCGACTTCAAACAACATGAAGCGCCGAGAAAAATGAAGATGACATCGATGATCTTCGGCGCGTCGAGCTCGCCTTTTCTCGCACACAGCGTGAGAAATCGCAACGCCAAGGACCACGCAGAAACACACCCAGCTGCACTGCGTCCCATTCTTGAGGCACATTATATGGACGACTTTGTCGATAGCTTCGACAGTATCGATGAAGGACGCGAAGTCATCACTCAAGTCGACGAAGTGCATCGCAAGGCGGGATTCGCGTTGAGAGGCTGGCATACGAACGACAGCCGGCTACTAGAGACGACGCATCTGCGGCAGCAAGTTGAGAAGAAGCAAACTACATCGCTGGGAGGCACAGAGAAAATGTTGGGGCTACTGTGGTCCCACACCGATCAGTTGAGCTTCAACACGGCTCTTCATCGAGTCCCACTGGCAGTAAAGAAAAGAGAGCGCCCGCCTACGAAAAGAGAAGCCTTAGCGACGGTGATGAGCATCTACGATCCACTCGGCCTTCTTAGCTGCTACACGATCACGGCTAAGATCATTCTTCAGAAGCTGTGGCTGCTGAAGACTGGATGGGACGAACCACTGCCCGATCACATCACCGAAGAGTTCGACGCGTGGCTAGCAGATATGGAGACCATCCAGAAACTGCAGATCCCCCGAGGCTATCACGGGGGGAGAGACGTGCGTCGCCGGGACCTGCACATATTCTGCGACGCTAGTGAAGAGGCCTATGCCGCCGCGGCCTACTGGGTGCTGAAATACGCTGACGGCCGCCAAGAAACCAGACTCGTCGCAGCCCGAGCAAAGGTCACACCGCTCAGGACACAGACCGTGCCTCGTCTGGAGCTTCAAGCCGCACTCATTGGGTCAAGATTAGCCAAGACGATTCGCGAGGAACATCGAGTACAAGTCGACCAAACAACGTACTGGTCGGACTCGCAAACAGTACTTCACTGGTTGAGGAACGGTAGGAGACGCTACACACCGTATGTCGCGCACCGCCTTGGAGAAATTACAGAGGCAACAGAACCAGCGGAATGGCGATGGGTGCCGACGCACCTCAATATAGCAGACGTAGCAACGAGAACAGGCTACACACCTTCGAGCGAACAAGACGAGTGGTTCACTGGGCCTTCATTCCTAACCAGACCCAGGAGCGAATGGCCACGCAGCGAAGTGAAGGTAGAAGAACTACCCGAAGTGTTGCACGTCGCTGCGGCACTCATAGACGATCGAGACACCATTCTTCCCGAAATCGAGCGCTTCTCAAATTACGACCGGCTGATAGGCGCTACGGCTCACGCACTGCTCTTCATGCAACGGTGTCGTAATCGCAAGACGACGCTCAGCCATGAACATGTGGAGACGGCCACCGACCTGTGGCTACAACGGGCACAGCGGGACTCCTTCCCAACTGAGATCGACTGTGCTAAGAAAGGAGTCGCCGTGCCTCGAACGAGTCCACTCTACCGCCTGAACATCGTATGGGAAGATGGACTGCTGAAACTCAACGGGCGAATCAATAAAGCCGACGCGCCTATAAGTATGAAAAGGCCTGTCGTGCTAAATGGGCGTCATAAGCTGACGCGACTTTGCATCGAACGAGAACACCGGCGAGCAGGCCACGCAAACTCAGAACGCGTGGTCAACGACATGAGGCAGCAATTTTGGATCCTGAGGCTGCGACCAACAGTACGAGCGATCGCCGCAGCCTGCCCAATGTGCCGCCTCAGAAACAGAAAGCCGCAGAGTCCTCCTATCGGGGACCTACCGATAGAATGCCTGCAGCCCTACACCAGACCGTTCAGCTGCTGCGGGCTGGACTACTTCGGTCCGATGACTGTGACCATCGGCCGCCGTCGAGAGAAGAGGTGGGGCGCACTATTCACGTGCCTCACCACTCGAGCCGTCCACTTGGAGTTGGTGGCATCACTATCCACTGACTCCGCGATCATGGCGCTTAGAAGGATGGCGGCGCGACGTGGATGGCCGAGCGTCATCTACTCCGACAACGGGACCAACTTCAGAGGGGCAGACGCAGAACTGAAGAAGGCGTACCTAGAGTGGCTGCCCGAGTTGGAGAGATACGCAATAGGCAGACAGACGACATGGAAGTACATCGCGCCGGGAGCGCCGAATCAAGGAGGCGCGTGGGAACGACTGGTGCGGTCCGTGAAGTCAGCGCTCCACGTCACTCTAAAGGAGAGGGCACCTAAGGAAGAGGTACTCTCCACGCTGCTCGTCGAGGCGGAACATGCTGTCAATTCCCGACCCTTGACACATGTTTCCGTCGACCCCGACGACCCCGAAGCGCTGACCCCGAACCATTTCCTGTTGGGGTCATCCAGAGGCCTGCCGCTTATCGGGCATACCACGGAAGTTGACCGACGGACCTGGAGGGCAGCACAAGCGCTTGCTGACCTCTTCTGGAAGCGATGGGTACGCGAGTATTTACCCACACTCGTGCCACGCATCGACCAACACGGCCGGCGAGAGGACATCAAGACGGGTGACATCGTGATCATCGCCGACTTCTCTCTGCCGCGAAACACCTGGCCGAGAGGAGAAGTGGTTCGCACCATGCCTGGGCCTGACGGAGTGGTACGAGTGGTGGAAGTACGCACCAAAGGCGGCGTATTCAGAAGACCGGTCAGCAAGCTGATCAATATAGGAAGTACAACCGCACCTTCCCCGGACCAGAGGGAAGGGACGCGCTGCACGTCGAGCACGGGGACATCGACTGGAGGAGGCTGCGGAGAAACTCCTGCGCCAGGGGGAGGATGTTGACGACGTCCACGTGCTATTTTCTTCCAGCGTGTTAATTTAGAAATACCTGGAAGGATCTCAGCCGCCGGCCGAGAAGCGCCAGCCAATCAGAGAACAAAGAACGCCGGCATTTTCACTCGGCCGCCTACCTGCTGATAACAGGGGCCACATTTTTTTACCCGCACCGACCCGAACGGCCGGAGCGGGGACCCGAACGCGCGCTCTGATTGGCCGGTGCACTTCGCCGCACCGCATACCTTAAGATAGCGTAGATTTAAGATAAAATAGGGACCCCTATTGTAAATAGTTTAGTGTGTAGTGTGTTGTCAGACATCAGAGAGTGTAACAGCAGAGAAATAAAGAGTGTGCATCGAATCGTCGTGTTTCTTTGAAGATCCGCCAAGCTGAAGAAAAAGTGTTTACAGTCCACTTACTGACTGGTCTTATTTCTTTGAACGAACGAATCGCCAGTCTATCGCCAATATTGAGAGTTCTAGTAGGTTACCAATAAAGCTATGTATGCTGGTACGAACGATGTACTCACGGTGGATGATGCAATGTAGTGATGAATAAAAAAGCGTCACTCTTCAAAGCCAGCGCTATTTAATTGTCCAGCGATCAACATACAAGAAGGCACAGCACAAAAGAAATAAAGTTCAGAAAGTGAAAGAGTTCAAGAAGGAAGTAGAATAGAAGACGAAAGACTAGAAATTTATATCGAACAAGCAGCGAAACGGTTAACGGTAAGGGAGCGTCCATAAATTACGTGAGGTGTTTTTTTTTATTTTCTGTCCCTCTCTCCCCCTCTGGTGAGATGTCGTGGGATTTTATTCAACCCCGTCCCCCATCCCCCAATCTCACGTGAGATTTTTCAAAATGTGGGTTTCTAACGTAAAAGCGTTGGATTGTTATTGTAAAAAAAAAAAATTGGTCAACTTTGACCTTGAATAACTACTGTATTTTTCATATTATGCGATGTTTTACGTTTATATCTAAAAGACAATTATATTTATTTAATATATTTATTAGTAAATCATTTTTTACAGAATGTGAAAATATGGTTTGGTTGCGGAGTTATTTTTTTTTGTGAACGGCGGTATCGATGAATTAATTATCCCACGGTCATGACACCTGTTAATCAAATAAGCAATAAATCTTCCTGGATGGGTTAGGGTTAAGATTAAATCTTAAGCATGTACAATCTGGATTAAATGGACCAAAATAGTATAATTTTTTTTTGTTTCAATCAGAAAAAAAATTGCGTGATATTTGCCGAGACCCCCCCCTCTCTCCCACGTAAGATTAGATGAGATTTGACTCGACCCCCTCCCTTAAACATCTCACGTAATTTATGGACGCCCCCTAAGCGATAAGCTAGTGTCCGCGAGCGGCGTGCGTCCTGCGCAAAGATCAAGTTCGGACCACATTCGGACTGAGGTTCTCGAAACGGAGCGCTGTCGGCGGCGTGTGCGCCGGCACCGTCAGCTGAAGTAACGGTACATTTTAACTATATAAATTAAGCTAATGCTGATTCGTAGGTTTGCAAGATGTACGGCTGATGTCAAAATTACCCTATTTAAGGCATACTGCCAGTCTTTTTATACCTGCAATCTATGGGTCAGCTATACTCAACGGTCACTCAGCGTTGGGGTTGCCAAAACATTGTAGTGCTTTGGGCATGTTTGCGGAGAGGCACACTGACGGCTTTCAGGCAATCGTCAGAAAAAGAGTCGCCTCGCTAATGCAGCGTGTCCGAATTCAGGCAATCGTCAGAAAAAGAGTCGCCTCGCTAATGTAGCGTGTCCGAAATAGCTCCAACGGCATTCTAAGTGTGTTAGCAAATAGAATAGACTGTCCGATGATGAGGCATTGGATCGGAATTCATGTGTCTCGCACATGAATGCCGATCCAAAGCCTTACTAACAATCTCTTAAATTTATTTATTTTTCTTTTTGAGTACTAATATTGGTTAAGTTTACTAACACTATATGGATTTTTAAATGATCTGAAATAAAAATACATTATTATTATTATTATAAATCAGTGCGCACGTCCGCTCAGCGTACAACTTTTAACATAAAAATTATACAAAACAAATAGGTATGTAATTACTTATTAAATTATGTTAATTTATACAAAACTTTATTTGTTATATTTATTTATATATTTCTTTATATAATGTAATTTTTATAAGTAAGTGTATTTATTTAATTTTTACTACAATGTTAAATATTTGTTTGTAAAAATGAAAACATTAAAAAACAATACAGTACTAAACAGTTTACACAAAATAATAAGGTGGAGGCACGCCACACTATAATATAGCTGAAATAGAGAGTCATCTCGCGTAACTTTTGCGCCAACAATTTAACCTACAAATCTGCAAATGTAGTGTCATCTATTAATGTTATTCCAAAATAAAATAAAACTCAAATATAAAATTTATTGGCAGTGCCTCCGCTGCCGGCGCCGGTCCCTAATACCGGTACCGGCGCCGGCACTGTTATTGGGAGCCGGTGGTCTTCCAATATCGATAGCGGTGCCGTCACTAGTCACTAAACTCACTTTTATTTAATTTGACGACCTCCGTGGCTTAGTGGTCACCATGCTAATCCGCCACCCAGAGGTCCCGGGTTCGATCCCCGGTCAGGGCAAGTTGGAAAATGGCCTTTTTCAAATTGTCCTGGGTCTTGGATGTTTATCTATATATGTATTTGTTATAAAATATAGTATCGTTGAGTTAGTATCTCATAAGTTATGAGATACTAACTCAACGACATAATTATGAGTCATAATTTCGTATTCACCATTCCCGTACGACGTTCACACTGAGCACGATCAAAAAGCACACAAGTCGGGTAAGAGTACTTCGAGTCTCAAGACTAAAGGCGCCCGCGCCCCTCCTATACTCCGCACACGAACACACGTACAATTTTTTCTATACGTACGCAATACACTCAAATTCGCTTGTCAAGTAATTTGAAAAAAATCGAATTCGCAAACCTTTTCGAGGAATAGCCTCTAGGAGAAGCTTTCTCTAATCAGATTTTAAAATAAGGTCTTAGTTGTTAAGATATTTGCAAAACTCCAAATGACCTTCATTTTCAAGCAAGGTCAACTTATTTGAGGAAGTGAAGTCACGATGAAGATTGGCAATTTCCGCTTTCAGTACTGTACTGTCTAATGAAGTACATATAATTCCATGGTACTGTCACTGTCACTGTCATCTCACTATAACAATATATGTTAAACAACTACAACCAACATAACAAAAATAATTTAAACAGGTGACATTGACAGATGACCGTTGTCATTGTTTTTTTTTTGTGCAGGCATAGGAAAAATGTAAACTTTGATTGCTGTGTGTCGTCACTTCCGGTGCAAATAAAAAAATCCTAATAACACGTAGAATTTTCTTATTCAAATCACCTTCTTAAAATGGTCTATATTTTCTATTAAAACCAACTACAAAAATTTTAATTATTTAGTTGACAAGCCAATTCCTGCCGTCCGGCAGCGAGTGGAAAGCTTGGTGTTCCCGGTGACGGGGACGGGGCGCTGGGCCGGCTAGTGGAAAAACGCCCATTTGATTCAAATCAATCTGAATATTAGGACATTGCTCTGAGAACTACCTACTCCGTATTGGCCAAATGTTTGATTTCTTTGTTTCTGTTCTTTCTGACCGTTTTATTTCTTACTTATAGTACTTTTGCATCGAGAATCGAGCATGGATGTAAATGGCGCTTTAAAACTGCTGTTAAAAATATTTTTGAAAAATGAGTATGTGAGATAGCGACCTAAAGTCCTGCGGGATCCTGGATAGCTTGGAGATAAAGTAAATACGTATGCACGATATTAGCGTTTATTCTAGACTGTTCGTTACAAGTCACAATCGACTTAAGATTACTGTTAGGAGATACTAAATTAAACTCACTTTTCTCACCAATGAATATTTATTTCAGCACTCACATATTATAAATTTAATATTGGTTGTCGGCAACATCCGACCTCCGCCAGTGCTAGACGCACACTGTCGTCTCGTCGCTCTCGTTCGGCCGTCCTCGAGTCCTCTCGTATTTATTTCGATGACGTTTAGTATTTTCAACAGTATTACCATAATACAAAATTTGCTCAAGAAAACATAAAATACTTTAAAGTTATATCAAAATATTCATAATTGATATAACTATTTTACTATATTTGATACAAAAATATGGCAACGCTAACAGGCGGCCGTCCTGTTGACGGAATAACCCTATTCCGGTTCGGCCATTCGAGTGTTGTATGTCTCTATACAATTAATATTATATAAAATTTATCAAACTTAATTAATATGGTATAGAATGATTAAAAATAAATTGATTAATTGATTAAATTTACTTCAATCATATGTATAAATAATAACGCGAACAAAAGAAAAAAAAATATAAATTAATTAACATACATCTTAAATCAGCATTTTACTACAAAAAAAATAATAAAAAAAATAACAAAATCTTTGCCAAGTTGATGATAGTGTTTCAGGACTTCATGTTGCACGTCTCGATATGGTATTGTATCTGCGATACTGGGGCTGTCAGCTTCCTGTAGGAGTCCTATATGGAACAAAATAAATGGATATATTTTCATTTCATAAATAAGAGAGTTTTAAATATGTTTAGTCTACCATAGCAATTATTTTTGGCAGTTGGTTCATGTGATCACCACATTCTATGGTGGTATGTTTCACGTAATGTTGATAATTATTTATCTGTGGCATATGTTACCTATGTGATCACCACAAATTACAAGGTGGCATATTTCACGTACCAGTCGCAATTATTTATGGCATATCTCACATATTGTGATCACCATAAAATGTTAATATTACATAAATATTCATTTCTATTCATATGGCATATTTCTCGTTAAAGATCACCACAAGGCATAATAATAAAGGAGTTTTCTAAAACATTATCATTTATAATACAATCCTCATACAGATATAAATTAATTTCCAAATAGTGATCACCAAAACATGGCATGTTTCACTCGATGTTGTGATCACCACAGTATGAGTGGTATATTTCACGTAATCGGAAGTAACACTTACTTATTTTATTTCTGTCAGCTTCAGAAGACAGCTCCCTGTATTCACATGAAATGGGCAGCTATTGTCTGACCTGAAACATTTTGGATTGTGGCAGGGTTGTCTTTTCTTTTGTCAGAATACGGATAGGAGCACAAAAGGAGGTTTAAGTTTGTCGTTAGTCATTGTCTGTCTGAATTTCGTCACTATCTGAAGTATTTGTGCTTAGATTGTCGTCATCATGGTCACTCTTTTCGGAAGTACTAAACGTGACCCATTTCTTTAGAGCGTCTGCAGGATGAATACTTTTGTATTTTCTTTTAGAATGTCCATCGATACTACTGATCTCATATCGATCATTCTTTAGGACAGCACTAATTCGAAAAGGGCCTCTAAATTTAGGAAGTAATTTCTTGCTATTTCCAGTCGCTGTTAAGTGATACTCGGTATCATGACTAGATCACCTAAGTTAAAAAAAATTGTAGGTGCATGTTTACTGTCGCATGATGCTTTCATTGCTTTTTGGTTTTTTTCTATACTCTTCTCGGCTAAGTGACGAATTGTATCTCTTTGCAAATCATGTTCTTACCAGCATCTTTTCTAGTGCAGTCGTCTCTGTCAGTGTCTGTCTGTACAATCTCTAGAGAGTCATTAACTAAACTTTGAGTACCATCATCAGTGAGATTTTGACTAGGATTGGCTTCAGGATTGTTGTCTTTGATACCTTGTATGGCATTTAAAATGGCTCCCTCACTGGGATTATTCATTCTACGTCCAAATACGATGGTGACGTACCAGTACTTTTATTTCTTGTGTTGTTTAAACTCCATTGTACTTTACTGATGTTTACATCCTAGTCTCTTTCATCAGAACCATGACTTGTAGCGGCCAATGATTCCAAGATAGTACGGTTAAACCTTTTGATTTGGCCATTAGCTCGTGGTGTAGCTACGGCATTTAGGATGTGCTTGGCACCAATTGATTTTACGTATTTACGAAATACTGATGATGTAAAACTAGTTCCCCTATCGGATATAATTATTCTCGGGCTGCCAATGATGCTAAAAATATCAGCCAAAACTTTTATGGAGACTTTACTTTTTAGGGTTTTAATAGCCCTGATAAAAATGAACTAGCTGAATCCATCTATAACTCCTAAAATATAAGAATTTCCGTTCCTACTCTTCACAAATGGACCGAGATGATCCATATATAAAGTATGAAAAGGAACATTACTCTTAGGAATGGGATGTAAAAATCCGGAGCTCGTCGTGGCAGCTTTATTATATGCACAACTGAGGCAGGCTCTTACGTATTTTTGCACGTACCTTCTCATCTTAGGGAACCAATAATCTTGTTTCATTTTGTCTAAAGTTTTCTCGAAAGCGAAACGACCTGCCTCATCATGACATAACTGACACACCCGCCATCTGGCACCTTTAGGGACAACCCATTTTAATTCGTCTCCTATCTTTCTATATATTTTACTATCTTTAATCACATAATTGTCTATTATATCTGAGACCTCTTTGCTACCACTTTCTAATATGGTCTTTTTTAATTTAAATTTAGGGTCAGTCATCTGCACAGTGTGTAACCATTCTGTCGTTGCTATATTCATTATCTCAAATGCTCGCGTATCATCGGCATCTTCTTGGCTTGTGTTGTAAACTGGATTCCGGCTAAGGGCATCCACATGTCGCATTGTTTTTCCGGGTCTGTACTCTATGCTAAAGTTATATTCCTGCAGTAGTAGCCACCATCTAGCAATACGAGGAACTAAATCTCTTTTTGTTAAGGTTGTTCTTAACACATTACAGTCCGTGAAGACCTTAAATGGAATTCTCATCAGATAAGTGCGGAACTTTTTAAGTGATAGGACAACAGCCAAGGTTTCGAGCTCATACGAGTGCAAGTGCTCTTCGTCCTTAGTTATCTGTTTACCACGAAGTATGCCACAGGTTTCAGTGGAGACTCGCCATCAGCCCTTTGCAGAAGTATACCTCCGACGCCGAGCTTGCTGGCATCGCAATGCACCTCGGTGTAGTATGTAGGATCATAAAGGGCCAATATTGGCCTTTCAGTCAACCTACTCTTTATCTCATTAAAAGCCAGTTCCTGCTCTTGACCCCAGCACCAAGGTACGTTAGCCTTTGTAAGAACAGTAAGTGGTTTTACTATTCTTGCAAATCCAGGACTAAATCTCCGGAAAAAACTGGCCAACCCTACAAATTGCCGTACTTGGTGTACATTTATAGGGGTAAGAAAACAGCTCACAGCTTCGGTTTTTCTAATCCCGGGTCTTAGCCCATCCTGTGACACTTCGTACCCTAGATAGTCCAGTTTCTTTTGAAAGAAATGACATTTTGTTATATTAAGCGTCAGACCAGCATTGCGTAAGGATAGTAATATTTGGTAATATCCAGAGTTTAGATCTAAACTTATGAAACACACTTTGCCACTAAGCCGATCCAATTGGTCATCAATAACTGGCATTGGGTATGGATCTTTTACTGTCTTTTTGTTTAAAGCCCTATAGTCAACACAAAGACGATACTCATTATTCTTCTTCTTGACCAAAACTATAGGGCTTGCATAGGGAGAATTAGACTCTTGAATTATCTTGTTATCCAAGAGTTCTTTTATCAAATCGCGGACCACCGCTCTTTCAGTATAGGATAGACGAGAAGGTTTGTAGTTCACCGAAGTATTGTCACTTAGTTGAATGTGCATTTCGGTTATTTTTGTCTCTCCTAATTCATCCAAGTTTAGTGCGAAACAATCCTGATATTGGTTCACCAAGTCAAGTAGTTGCTGCGTTTGTTGTTGAGTCAAGTCAGTACCAATATTTAACATATCAACAGTTATGGGATCTGTACTCTCACCGTGGTTTGAATCATCAGTTGTCAGATTCATTACCTGAAACTCGGTTGGTAGCTCTACGCGAAAAGTCCCAAGGAACTCCGGAAGAAAACATGCCCGTGCTAATAGCCTATCCTTTTTAAGTTTCACTTCCTCGTCTGACAGCGTTATAATAGGTATGTGACCCACACCATTTTCGATATGCTAAGCACCTGGAAGTATCATAATTTCCTTTCTCTCCTTTAAAACTGTAGTTCCAGGCGAGTAAATCTGTCCCGTATAGTCATCATCGCACTTTATTTCAAAAGATTGCATGTTTTTCACAACAACATCTTTTTTGTTATAAACGCATAGCTTGCTGAGCTGCGCATCCTTAGTGTAAAGCAATTGATTTGACTTCGTTTTATGGACAATAACATCAGGCAGTTCAGTAACATTTTGGCTAATAAGTATGTCGGTATTCAGAAATCCATCGGGTACTAAGTAAGCTTCGATTTGAGCTGTCACAAAGTCCAAAGTTATTTCAATGTCCACCTTTCCTATGGGCCGCAATGTGCCGAAAGCGAAGCCGTTTATGACTGGTAGGTTATCTTGGCTTAGTTTCAGATTTGATTCGTCGAATATACTTTTCTTCAACACTGTACACTGGCTGCCGAAGTCTACAAATGCTTTCCTTTCACTGCCATTAATTTTCACGGACTTATGATATATGTCTTCAGATGCTGCCTCTGCCGTGATTCTCTTTACTTTAGTCTGAAGACTATCAGTTGAGTTCGCTATCATGGCATCTGGTTTACAGATGTTTCGACAATATTCTGCCTTATGCCCTAGACGGTCACACTTACTACATTTCTGCGTTTCTTTGCGACATTTGGGTGCTATGTGTCCGGTTTCACCACAATTGAAACATATTCGAGTATTCTTGTTTTGTGCACTGTTGTTGCCATTATGCTGAGATGCCATTTTGGTTCTCATAGCCAACTTTGGTTTCCTGTGATCCCTATCTTTGTTGGGGTTATTCACTGAAATGTTCCTAAGGTATTTAAGAAGTTTATGCGGTGATTTGAAATTAGCAGCTTGAGCATTAAGCTTAATATTATGATCGTAGATGCCGTGAATGATGCAATCTACTGCATCTTTCTTTTTAATATTGCAGTGGCTGATCAATTTCATCTTGTCGTAGAAATACTCTTCCACAGTTTCCTCACTACGGCTTCTTCGTGACAGCATTTCAGCTAGTTTGTCTGCATAGTTGCGATCGTCTGGAAAGTTTTCTAGTATCTTTCTCTGCCACTCCTTCCAGCTAAACCTTCATACCATCGACGTGCAAGACCAGATAGTTTTGAAAGTGCGTGAAACATTGTTTGCTTGTCACTCCAACTATATATAGACGCTATTTCGTTAACCTTCCTAAGCCAGCCTTTTGTGGACTGAGTTTTTTGAGTCGGGTCAAAAGCTGGTATAACCTGCTGGGCGCTTGTGTTAGTTGTAGATGAGTCAAACGATTGATTTCTACGTTCACGTGAGCGGTGAACTCGTTTACTGCGAGAGTTTTTCTTGTACTTCCGTACAAATTTCCGGCGCTTATCTTGTTTCTGATCATGCCTTTTGCTTTTGATTGTTGAAGCATGAGTGGGACTTGACCGGCTACTTATACGTTGCCTTTTCTTATTTGTAGATATTAAAGGTGTTCGGGATCTCTTTCTTGATGGCCCGGCCACCGGGGGAAGTGGTGGAGTACAAGGATCCACATCAGAGTTAGACATATTCGTTTTAGCAAGTTAAATGACCGTGTCTGAGTTTGTTAAAACATAATAGTGTGAGAAAATATATGTTGGTTAATTAATAAGTGCTAAAATAATATTACGATTGCATAAGACATCTACCCTAATATTATGTAGAAGAAACACTTGTATTTTTGTATGTAACAAGTAAGCTTAATAAATAAAAACTAGTGCACTGATTTCAGGAATTCTTTCACCCCACGTTATCAGCCGGTAACAAAGGGTATATAATTTACGCGGACGAAGTCGCAGGAATATAACTAGTGTTAAATATAAACGACTGATATGTGTATGTAGTCTTCATACTCTAATAATAATTACATCGTTTAAGTTTAGAAGCAGGGAGTCTTTATGATAATTTAACATTTATTTTATAAATATATTAAGTAAGTAGGTTAAAATGTTTATCGTAACGACCTACAGTCATAGTAAAAGAACATCTGGCTGACTGTACAGTATTTCCAGGCCAGCTCAGTCAGTGCCATTTGTACCTACATATATATTGTACAGGTAATTTCGTGGGGCTAGGTTAACATCACAAAAATCCATTTATTTAAGTTAAATCGTACTGCGAATAAATATATATTTTTTTAAGGTCGCATAATCGTGATATTGCAATATTGATTCAGTTTATATAAGTATTTATAGTTTGGATTTCTGACAACAAGCCAAGTCCGTATAACCATATAAATATAAATATAATATTTGGGTGAAACTACCCACAATGGATAAAAGTAAATACGCCTGTGTCAGACATTGGCTTGTTATTTGATCTGGGGCCTTACTATGAACTTTAACAAAATCATGATGGATTAGCTCCGTTTTGATTCAAGCTTATAATAATATTTTATCAAACCGCACCATGAGCTCTTAAATACAAGATTGTTTTATTCCTACATAATGATGTGACAGAACGAATGAATGAGAGTGAGATAACGATATGTGTTTATAAAGGTCCATCCCGTTCTTGAGCCCGATGGGTGTCTGATAACAATATTAAAACAATATTACTTTAATGTTGTATTTGCTAGCCGTTTTGTTGACGTCACTGCAAATCATTCACTCTATTGCGTACCATGAACTCCTTTTCGAGGCTTAGCAGTATTATTTTACTGTCAAAATAGCAATCTTGAAAACGTTGGTCGGTTGCCGCGGAAACAAAACTTTTATCAACAAACCCAGTCTTATAATCAAAGTATAGAAAAAAAGAAAAAAAATAAGAATGTACCCAAGGACTTACAATTTTTAATATATCACCTACTTCTCTTTTCGCGCAGAATGTAAAAGTTGATTGAGGGAATGGAAGAAAATCTATATAAAATAAATATACACAAACAAATCACATAGATTGAGCTAGCCTCAAAGTAAATAATGTAATAAGTAAGTAATCTGAATCATGTCAATAGACGATGTGGGCAGCACGCATCATTATTAGATTTCCTTTTTCTACCTTTAAGACTGCTCTTTGGGTATTGCGACACTATAAAATATAATATATAACAACGAGCACTAGACCCTGTCTACCCCGTTGGGCGTGAAGACGTGATAGTATATTTGTGTATATCCACTACTTTCTGCCAATTCTACGGGGATCTTTTTCGAGATAAAAATACCCTACCCTGCGTTATATAACTGATAACGATTGTTTAACTAAACACACCTAGTTTAACGTACCTACTTGCATATTTATGTAATTACATTACTAACAAAACCTGTCTCGTAAAAAGAATAAGAAAAACACGATCTTTTTAAGTAATTTTATTAAAAGCAATAGTAATAGTATGTAGATTTTTTATTTACCAAAGGACTACCAAAAAGTATAGAAGTAAACAAAACAAATGATTTTCTACCTCATAAAATTATTGATCTCAAGTCAAAACTTTCTTATGCACATAGGTATACAATTTTTTATAACACTTTCTCTTGCTCGACGAGTCCGGAAAGCTATTGCCGAAGTCCTGAAAAAAGAAACAAATAATTAAATACTTACCTATTGCACTTTGTCATTGAAATTTATTTATGTTTTTATATACGGGTTTCGTTCTTATAACAAATCAATTGTGGTTCCTAATAAATTAGAGAAAAATGTTTATGAGGTATAGGAGCTCCTAGGCAGAGCGTCCTAGATAGGGAAATGTGTACGGAAAAAGAAGAAATAAATATTTGAGGAATTTAAAATAATTATTTATTATGTAATACACAGGAAATTTAACAAGAAAAACAGAAGGTGCGCGAGCGGAGCAAAGAACAGTGAAGATAGAAGACAGAAAATACAGGAGTAAAATTCACAACGTTAAATTAAATAAAATTAGATTTTTATCTGGAGAAAATTCTATTGACTCAAGTGACAGGCAGAGAAACTTGAAGGAAGGTCTTTGTCAGTTAGCTATATAACGAAATGTCTGCGCGCGCAACTGCCAAAGACCATCGCTTACGAGTAGAAAATAAAGAGTTTAGAAAGCAAAAAGTATTAATGTTTGTTTGATAAATAAGTAAGTGGGAGAAGCCCACGTGTTATTCTTTAAATGTTCTGATTACCTTTTGTTGGGTATCGTATACACTCTATTGGTAATGTTATGACTCCCAAGCTTTATTCCGAAGACAACGGTTAAAAGCTATACACATCTTTATTAGTATGTAAAAATTCTCCGTTTAGAATCCACCTGCTTCATAATAATGCATCGCGTTTCGCTGAAAAAAAATAAACCAATCACATGAAATTTCTGCGGGAGGGTCAAGATATATCACTACAAATCATAAGTGAAATTTCACATCAATAATGTTAACACAAAGAAATATGAACAACTTACTTGGGATATGTAAATTATTGGACATACTCACGGAAAAATCTGATTTACTAAATTTATCGAAACAAAATCAATACACGTCGAAATGACATTTTAAATGGCTGCGGATACCAAAAAGAATATAAAATCACCTAACCTACATGGTTTGATAAAAACCATTTCATATCACGCTCCCGAATGCATTTTTTTTTTAAATTATAATAATAAGTCCTTTTTTTAATATAATAGCGGATATTTTATTAGACAAATAAGGTTTTAACGTCGTATCATTTGTTTACATAATATAGTGCCCTATCACATTTATTTAAATAATATAAATATTAACAAGGCATCCGTCAGAATTAAACGGAACGCCGCGCACCAGTGATGGAGCTGAACGAAATAATGTAGCGTTATGTCACTCTCAAAATTGTTTGGGAATAGACATATCATTCGTTCTTTCAAATCACTTAGCAGGATAAAAACAGTCTTGTTTTAAAAGTTCATAGTACGCTTTGAAACAATTTTATTTTATATATTATAAGGTTTGGAACAAAACGGACCTAAATTATCATGATTTTTCTGTCAAGTTTATAATACAGCCCCAGGAAGGACATTCCCTCGATTGCCTTTTACGATTCCACAATTTGTTCTTTTCTTCCATATCTAATGTTTGTTAGTATTATGAATAACCTTCCTTAATCGACTATGAAAAATAGTGGACTCCTATAGATTTGTCGCCCTTGAAGCAATCAAAGGACCTACACCAAACTTTATGAAAATATGTAGTCAGGGTTAGTATTAAGAATTAAGGAACCAAGAAATTAAGATGGGCTCTAAAGGACTTGTATTCAGAGCCGTAAAAAAAACAAATACCATTTTGATCGCTACTTTGACGTTTAAACAATAATGCTGAACTTTGACGTTTTTAAACAATAATGCTAATCATGTCTTCGTAGCATGACACCGTTGAGAAACTCAGATAAAGTAATGTCGCCCGACAGACAAGTGCCATCCCGCTCGTTATTATTGCATAGAGCAAGATAGTGATAAATGATAGTGCTCCATAAACGCTGTCGCCGGAGATGGTACTCCTGCTGGTACCGATTGAGCGAATGATTATGTGTGACGTCACAAAATTGCTAGCAAAATCAACATTAAAGTAATACTACTATAATGTTGTTTTCTATTGGTCATGGTACGAATTGACAAAGTAATATTAAAACAAGACTGCTATTAGAGGTCATAGTAAGGCCCCTGGTAGTCAGTGCGTATAATTGACAACATTTCAAAAATTTTATATTCATATTTTATATTTTTTCCTTAAAGAAGTTCAGAAAAAAGGACATACGTATTTTTTCTTTTTCATCTCTTTTCATTATTTTTCCTAAAATTAAATTGTTTAAAATCTCTCCATTCTAAAAGAGCGTAAGTACAAGAGTTAGGATGTAACGAGTTTACATCTTTGCCATACATTATAATTAAAAAATAAACTGACGTCTATAGAGTTGTGTTTTGTAGCAGTAAGGTATCGATATCGATACAAAAACTTACGTATCGTAAAATAGGGTTACTTTAATTAATTTAAAAATTCAAACGCTTCTATCTCAGCTATTTTGGCATAAAAATATTATATTGAGGACTTGGTATGTGGAAAACAAATGGCATAAAAAATTACGCTTGTAATACTCGACAAAAAAAAATTGCCCTATCATCTCTATAATTGAAATGGGGTTTTTGGGTAACCCACGTTTATTAACGGATTCTCATAGTCGCCCCTTACAGGAATTAAGAACACAAAGAAAAAATGTTTCACTTTTTACTTTTTAAGTTGTAGCGTTTTAAAGTTAATTGGGGTGAATTTGACTAAAAATAAAAACAAGGGCTCCGGCGTACACGCGTTGTGAAAAGATGGGGGACGTACCAGGATTGCTATTTCAAAAATATGAATAAATATGCGTTCAGAAATTTGGAATATTTAATTAAAAAACCAAAAAAAAGCTATCATAAATGTCAAATTGTGTTTTGAAAGTCGCCCCATTTTAGGGTAGCATTTTTCCTTACTTCATTTTTTAATAGTTTTAAGACCTGGATGTCAATATTATTTTTATTTAACCTGAAATATCAATCATATAAAGGCAATATTAGCATTTCGTCACCAAACTATGTAAACATTTTAATGCATGTGTATTTTTTCCAATCCTAATTCTACTTTACTGAAAGACCTATCGATATTAGATGGTCTTCATCAAACTGATACTTCTATAGACAACTCTACTATTATCACTCTCTCTCACTCGTGATGTCAGTTGTCAGATTGACGCACGTGTCAATTGACAGCTGACAGCTTGACATAATTTTTTCACTTTTAGATGTTCAAGCAAAGGCGTAACCTGTTAAATGCCTATATCCTTATACTTCTGAGTTTTTTTCATTTATTTCTAAAAATAAAACTCAAAAAAATCTGAAAATATATTTTACGTGTTCAGAATTGCTAAATCTCGAAATGATTCTCGAATTTTCATACCTTTTAGAAAATGAAATGTTGTCAATTTAGCACATATTATTAATTATAATTAAAACATTGTTGTATATTATATTACGATATAAATATTTTCAATAAAGATATATTGTATCGCGTACGAATAAGGGCAATAACAAAAATAAGCTTTAAAAAAAGTACATACCAGTGGGCTAGTTCTTCTCGCTTCTGAACTGTTAGGAGATACTAAATTGAACTCACTTTTCTCACCAATGAATATTTATTTCAGCACTCACAAATTATAAATTTAATATTGGTTGTCGGCAACATCCGACCTCCGCCAATGCTAGACGCACACTGTCGTCTCGTCGCTCTCGTTCGGCCGTCCTCGAGTCCTCTCGTATTTATTTCGATGACGTTTAGTATTTTCAACAGTATTACCATAATACAAAATTTGGTCAAGAAAACATAAAATACTTTAAAGTTATATCAAAATATTCATAATTGATATACCTATTTTACTATATTTGATACAAAAATATGGCAACGCTAACATTACCCACCACTAATTATTATTCTACAACCCGCATACACTACACTCCCCGACATCAATCATCCCCTACGTACCAAACAAACAATCTTTATTCAAATACTAAATAACTAAGAGTTTATCTTTAACTAGTTTATTGACTGAAAATATATAAAGTGACTTACATCTAGGTAATACTATTTGTAAATGTTTTTAAGCCTATACTGCCGTATGGGGCGACTCGGAGGTGGTGTCGGTACGTTAGGCAAGGCATCTTGAAATTCAGGAGAAACAGGAGTATCCTTCCCGCCGTCAACCCCCGTGTCCCTTCCTTCTGACCCCTCCGCGAGCGTGACGTCATCTCCGATCACCTGCTCCGACTCCTCCGACTGGGTTGCACCTACCGCACCCGACAAAGCCGGCTCAAGTTGAGAGTTTGTGCTAGACTTTTTTACATTTTCCGTTACAGGACAAGCGAGTGATGACCTACTAGTTCTTTTCCTCAGCTGGTCAATATGCCTATGAATCACTTCCCCATACTTATCCCTTATCTTATAATTGCTAGGCCCTACACACTCAGTTACCTGACCCGAAGCCCACTTGTCTGATTTTAAGTATTGCCTATACCATACTGTTTCATTTTGTTTCATCTGTCCTTCGCCCCCCTTAGCCGCTAACTTTTGGAGCAGTTGTGCTTTCTTAACTTTAATTTCCCTATCCGGTTTTAGTGTGTCCAATTTTGTACGTAAACGTCTACCTAGTAACAACATAGCCGGGCTCTCCCCGGTCGGAGCATGCTCTGTATTTCTATAATGTAGCAAAAAGGTACACAAGGCTTTATCTGTGCCCTTTTCTTCTATATTCGCCTTTTTAATGACTCGTTTTAGTGTTTTCACCGCATTTTCAGCAAGCCCGTTGGAAGAGGGGTGGTAGGGCGGAGAAAAAACCTGAGATACGCCTAAATTGCGAATAAAATTACCAAATTCCCCGCTCGAAAATGGTGGTCCATTATCTGTCACTATCTGCTTGGGCAAACCCCACCTATTGAATAATTCGCAAATTTTTCCAATGACTCCTGGGGCCGCCGTACTAGAAACCTGGACTACTTCCATCCACTTAGACATTGCATCAACCACTACTAAGTACGTTTTGCCAAAAATTGGGCCCATGAAATCTAAATGTAATCGAGTCCAAGGACGGTTCGGCCAAGGCCACATCTTGGGGGTCTGACGCGGTGGCGCGTCCGCCTGCGATGCACATACCTTGCACTCCTTACACAATCGCTCCACGTCCTCATCCACTCCCGGCCACCACACATAACTACGGGCCAATGCCTTAGATTTAACTATATCCATATGAGGTTCATGAATCATGCGTAGCACTTTTTCCCTGCATGCTACCGGAACCAGGAGCCTATGGCCCCACATAACGCACCCTAATTCCTCGTATAATCCTTCTTTACGATTGAATAAAGGTTTTAAATTGACGATATCGCATTCCGCCGGCCAACCATCGCGCACATAACTTAAAATTTTTGCTAGTAACGGATCTCGAGCAGTTTGAACCTTAATCTCATTATAATCTAACAATAACTCTTGTTAAATAAAATGTAAGTAAGTTTGTTCGGGCGCCGGGGCATGACTCATTTGTTTACCGCTGGACACAGGTAGGTGCGACAGTCCGTCTGCTCCATTCTGGGCGGTGCGCACGTATTCAATATCATACGAATACGCTGATAATATTATCGCCCAACGTTGCATTCGGCTAGCTACCATTGCCGGTATTCCTGTATGTGGCCCGAGTATCGATACAAGCGGTTTGTGGTCTGTACGCAGTGTAAAACGCCTGCCATACAAATACTGGTGAAATTTATTAACTGAAAAGATATTAGCCAACGCTTCTCGATGTATTTGTGAATAATTTTTCTCTGCTTCATTGAGTGTACGCGACACGTAGGCTATCGGGCGCTCACGGCCCCCGTCCCTGCTCGGCTGCGAGAGTACTCCCCCCACGCCCCGCGCGCTGGCGTCGCAGGTGATAATTAAGGGCAGATTCGGGTCATAGTGGACCAAAACTTCTGCGGTGATTAACAATTGCTTGACGTCTTTAAATGCATGCTCACATTGTTTTGACCAAACCCAAGTCCTGCCTTTCTTTAACAACTCGTATAAGGGCACTAATTTGGTGCTCATATTCTTGACGAATTTTGCGTAAAAATTGACCAAACCCAAAAATGATCGCAATTCTGTGACACAACTAGGCCGAGGTATTTTGACAATTGCTTGAACTTTATCTGGGTCTGTCCTAATGCCCTCTCTGTTCAATACGTAGCCTTAATAGCGCACCTCATCGACTAGAAACACACATTTATTTGTTCTCAATCTTAATCCATATTTATGCAACCTACTAAAAACTGCCTCCACGACCTGTAAATGGTCCGATTTGCTTTTCCCCCCAATAATCACGTCCTCCAAAAATACCTCCACATTAGGAATATTATTTAATAAGTTGCACATTATACGCTGAAAATCCCTGCACGTGATGCAAGACCATAAACAAGTCTGTTATATCTATATAGACCCCTATGCGTGTTTATCACCGTTAAATCTTTGCTGTTATCTAACAAGACTTGATTATAGGCTTGGGACAAATCAATTTTTGAAAAGTAACGTGACCCACTTAATCTCACTAGCAAATCATCGACTTTAGGTAACGGATAGCGATCCACTATAAGAGCCGGGTTTACTGTAGCTTTGTAGTCAGCACAAATTCTCAACGACCCGTCCGCCTTGCTTACCGGCACGATAGGCGAGTCCCACTCGGAGCAGTCGACCGGCTCGATGACGCCGTCGCGCAGCATGTCGTCCAGCTGAGCGTCAACTCGCTCGCGCAGCGCGTACGGTAGCGGCCGCGCGCGGTGGAACACCGGCACCGCGCCCTCCCTGACCTTCAACAATGCCTTGCCGCCCGTATATGTGCCCAAACCTCCGTTAAATAGCTCCTTATACCTGTCAACCAATTTTTTTAATTCATGATCTATATGCATTGGATTTTTACCTAAGTCTACTATATTGTTACAGCTTGTAAACACCGGCAACTGAATTTTCAGCTCCGTTAGCCACTGCCTGCCAAACAACGAGGTTGTACCTCCGTCAATAACAAACAACTCTAGGTTCTTTTTAATATTCCTATAACATACACTAGGACTTATCACGCCTATCGGTTTAAGTAACGATCCATCGTAAAAATTAAGCCTTACATTAGTGAAATGTATTTTAACATTTTTTAAAACAGTTGTCATACATTTGTTTACTGATACATGACACCGCGGTGCCAGTATCTACCTCCATGTTAATTAACTGATTTTCAATTAATATTGGCACACTCACCGCCTTGTAGTAGTTTAGGCACAGATGATAAAAGTCCTCAACGTAGTCGTCCTGGACTTCATCGGCGTTTTCTTCTTCCACCGACCCATAGTTCACCGCTGCTCCGCGGCCTTGTCGCTGCTGTGGACAGACCCGACGCAAATGACCCATACTCTTGCACTTGCTGCACGTATAATGCTTGAAACGACAATCCTTTTGGTGGTGGTCCGTTCCCCCGCAGCAGTCACAGTTAGCAGACTTTGGCACATTCCGAGTGCCACTTCCCGCACTCCTCCTGCCATGTCCCAGTGCCCTGGCCTCCGCATAATTGGTGGTGGGTAATCTTAAGTCGATTGTGACTTGTAACGAACAGTCTAGAATAAACGCTAATATCGTGCATACGTATTTACTTTATCTCCAAGCTATCCAGGATCCCGCTATCTCACATTGGCGACGAGGATAGTTGGCATTTATCGAGTGCGGCGGGAATTTCATCAAAATGTCGATCGGTAAAGTGCGGGAGTTCGACGTGAAGGCCGGAACGTGGTCGTCGTACGTGGAAAGGCTAGAGATGTATTTTACAGTGAACAGTGTGAAAAGTGAACTAAGAGTGCCTACTTTGATAGCTGTGATGGGAGACGAGGCGTATGAGCTACTGTCTAACTTAGCCAGCCCGAGGAAACCGTCGGAGCTGGAGTACGACGACGCGGTCAAGTTGTTGCGCAATCATCTCCAACCGGCGGCGCCGTCGGCACTGGCAGAGAGGTTCCGATTTAGGCAAAGGAGGCAAGCGGCGGATGAAAACGTGCCCAGCTATGTGGCTGAATTAAAAAAAATGACACGGTATTGCAAGCTGGGCGAAGGACTGAACGAGAACCTGCGCGACCAATTTGTTTGCGGCTTGAAAAGCGATCTCATTCGACAGAGGTTGTTTGCGGAGGATGATTCACTCACATTCACCAACGCGGTGAAGTTGGCCAGCTCTTTGGAGGCCGCAGAACGGGATGCTGCCGCGGTGGAGGCGGCGGGAACGGTTAGCCGGGAGAATTCTGCGGACGTACATTTTCTGGCGGTCAACGGCAGTCAGCGGCAGTGGCAGCCGGCAGGCCGGGATGCGCGCGGTGCGCGCGGAGGCCCGGGATTACGGCGGGCGGAGGCCAGGGCGCTGGGACATGGCAGGAGGAGTGCGGGAAGTGGCACTCGGAATGTGCCAAATTCTGCTAACTGTGACTGCTGCGGGGGAACGGACCACCACCAATTATTACTCTACAACCCGCATACACTACAGAGTATTTATCATGTAAATAACTATATATCTGATCAAATTTCTTGGAAATAACAGACTAAAAATTTAAATTGTATTTTTCTTAATGTAAAATATAATGTAATGTATAGCTTTTGATTTAAATCTGTATTGTAATTTGTAACATAGCCCATCAGGCTGGGTGGGAAAGGAACCAATACTGAACTGGGTTTCTTTTAACTTTATCTTCCCATCAGGGGTCATTCCGAAACGATAAACGGGGCAAATTAAATAAAAGATTGTAATAATAAAAAAAAATAACAGAATATCTGTATTGCTTTTATCTATCATCTTTTCCCCACAACAAACGTTTGAGAACCGCTGCGCAACTGATGACGTATGCATGTTCCTATTACGTCACCAGCTGTCACGGGAAGAACATACCAGGCGAAGTATATTATTTATACCATTGAGGTAAGTGACATTTTTAGAAAGTCTTTAGGTAGAGTTCGTTTTCAAAAACTAAGATATGTAGTTGATTTGTGACAAATAGAGTGATTTGATAGGAATGTTTGTTGCTGTTGATAACTTTTGTTTGAGCTTTATGTTTCTGTTTAATAAGTGTGTATAACTATAAAATCAAGGAAGTGTATTAAATATTGTGATTTTATAATTTAGGTACGTATCGGTACTTCTTGGTTTAGCTAGATAAACCTATAGATGAATGTTTTAAAAAGTTTTTAAAAGAAGTTTGCTTGACATCTTTCACATTATTTTTATTTGTCTTGTGGTTCTAATCCACGGAACAGAGAAATAGGTGGAAGTGCCTTGGGCCTAAATTAGTTAAGAAGCCAGCGTCGCCAAACTCACACAAATAAACCAATAATCACATATTGCACACATACCAAAAATTCGTTTGATTGGTCAAATATATTCATTTTAATATTGGTCTAAGTCAATAGACCCTACATTTTAAAAACTACATTAAGTCTCAAGCATAAGGTTTATTTTGCTACGGGTCAAAAAGTACTTACGACGTTTTGTTATTTACTGTGTAACTCAAATTAAAAAGTCTAATAATTGCGCCATCTATCGTCGAGAAGCAGAATTTTTTCGTCACTTGAATCCCAAGCTACGAAATAATTCTGCTACTTGCCGACAGGTGCGCTACTCGAATAGTGAAGTCTAACAGTATCGATATCATTGGACGCAAAGGCATTTTACGAATTTTCTTTATTTAACACTAACTTTTACTCGCGACTTCGTCTGCGTAGTTAACTTTCTTATTTATAATATTAGTGAGCAGATTAAATCGTGAGCGAAGCCAGTCTCAAATAATTAAAGATCTATTATTTTGAGAACATGAAAAATCCGTCTTTATCCCTGTAGCGATCTATATCCCTAATGGAATAGAACATAAGTACAGCGCATTTTGAGTCTTGCGGTTTTAAGCTGAAATCGCCCAGAGCCGCAAGATCCAAAAGCTACTTTTAGCATGACGGCGGGCGAGAAAGTGGAAAAGGGAATCAAAATAGTGATGGGTTGCTACCCGCAAAACTGTCGAAATGGCAGAGGAATTTCTCTTCTGCCATTTTGCCCATTCTCTCGATCGGCTTTTACAATCTGCGCGGGAACGCGGTACATTCTATGGTACATTCTATTTATTTTCTTTTGTCCCTTTCACCCCAACTAGCATGGTGAGCTTAAAATACAGACAATTGTGTCAATAACTTCGAAGATCCATTACTAGTATTGAAGTGATATTCAAGTAAATCCGTCTGTCTGTTACTTCTTCACGCTTCAACTACTTAACCAATTTTATTGAAATTGAGTATATAGTTTAAGAGTCCCGGAAAAGGACAAAGGTTTATATCCCCAAAAAAGAGTGATGGAACTTGGCATGGTGAATCTTATTTTGCTATACAAATGGAGAAATTTTCAAATTACTTATATTACATAAATGAAGTCTTGGGTTAAAGCTAGTTACATATAAATTTGGGAGCAGCAGCAGGAGCAAGAGCAAAAAAAAATGATATAAAGGGCAAGGACAATCTTTATAAGAAAATAATATTATTACATATAAGTAAATTAAATATAAGTAAATTATTTTCTTAAAAACGCTCCGGACATATTGTGCTTGATTTAGTTGGCATCCAGTTAATCCTACCCGTTGCATCTATCCACTTTTCTTTCACATTTGGGTCTAAAAATATTTCGAAAGGTTAGACAAATATTAATTTTTTTATTGCAATAAAAAAACTAGAAAATGTTCATGTTTATAATAAGTCTACATACTACTTAAATCGTTGCGTTATTCTTTTAAATTATACCTAAAATTTTGATTTTTTTATCGGCAAAATCCGCATCCGACTCGGCTACATCACTAATCGAGTAGCGAGATTTCATCGACAAAATTTGTACATCACTAATCGAATAACAAAATTTGTACATCACTAATCGAGTAGCGACAACTTACGGGAACGAACTTTCTAGAACTACCTAGTTAATATGATCGTACTAGAATGATTTTCGTAATTTTTTAATAGAATATGCATGTTATCGTACATACTGATGGAAAGAAACACCTGCATTGCTTTTATATTTGTTCTTACTGCTATTTTTACATACTAAAACACTACAACACGGCATATTTAGCGAAAAAAATGTTGGTCGGGCGGACAAAACGATCTCAACACGTAGCTAGAATACGACTGATGTACGGAGTCGGTCGATCTTGTGTAGTTTTACCGGATTGTGACACGCGCGCCACGCCCACTTGGCACTTCCACTTATTTCTCTGTTCCGTGTTCTAATCCGTTTTAATAAATAATTATAATTCGAGTATGTAAGGATTTTATTTCAGTATTTTTAACAGCTAACAATGGGGAAGGCAGCTGTGGTTCCTAACCTAAAACTAGAGGTGGGCTGGATTAGGTAAAACCGAGACCTGTTCCATCTAATACTAATACTTAAAAATACCTAATCCGAATATTCCTTCCTAATCCCTGCTATTCGCAGCCAAAATTCAATCACTACGTGACGATAATTGTAATAATGTTAAATATTCTCGTCATCAAAGAACACTAATCCTTAAAGTTATTAGAAATAAATTAGAAAATCTGTTGCGAAAAAATATTCGCTAGTGGTATTGTCTGGATTAGGTCTGCCTTCATGTAATTATTTCATCTATAAACAACAATGAACTTTACACGTCTCAACAGTAAGATCGAAAATCCGTTGCTAAAAAAGTATTAGCAAAGTGTACTAGCTGTATTAGATAAGATTAGCTATTGCGTGAAATACTTACATCTCGGGAGTGTTATCTAATATTTTCGTGTTACAAACAATAGTTACCCTTGGATGGAGTGTAAGACATAAGGTTGAAATTTGGCTGCGAACAGCAGGGATTAGAAGGGATTATTCGGATTAGGTATTTTTTGTTAAAGATGTATAGTGTGTAGCTAACCTATTAGTCTGCGTTCGACCTTTTGCTAGATAATCTGTGCATTCTACTCTATATTCTCTCTCTGAAAAACTCTGCAATAAAGATGGTGCCCGGATTATACGTGCTTTTCATTTATAATCACAATATTTTTAAGTATTAGTATTAGTTGGAACAGGTACCGTTTTTACTTAATTCAGCCCACCTCTAGTTTTGACATTTAATTAGGTTAGGAGCCAACGTATATGACAGCTGCCTTCCTCATTACAAGTAGTGGTACATACCTAGTGACACCAATGACAACGACAACAAAAAAAAATACTGGCATCTGTCATTGTCAATATGCACTTTTGTCACTGTCAGTACGTTCTGATTAACTAATTAAATTCTCTTTGCTGTCAAATTGACTGACAATTCTGTCAAGTCAAGCCCAAATCAGACCAAAACAGTTTATCGATATTTTCGAAAAAAATAATAAAATTACCTAGATCCTACCATTACATAAAGAGCGATAATAAAACATCTCGATATGGAATATTCCCAGTTACATTTACTGAAGTTTATATTAGCCTAAGGAGTCTGAAAAACTTCCTGTACCTACCTACCATAATCACATCAAGATCATTTCCTACTACTTCCACAATTTTATTGATAATTCTAATTAGGTACCTAGTGCCTACTCAAATCGTGGGGTGTGAGTCTCGGCTTCATAGAATACATAGCTTTTTCAATTTAGTGGCTATTAGTCCGCTCCTTCATATTTATGATGAATTCATGACATAATTTCATATTTGCAGAGTCAGGTTAGTGCAATCATTAACGATGGCGGAATGGCAACATTTAATCAACGAATGGGTGTCAGAATATGCATCACTTCAGGAAAATGAAATAAAAAGCTTTGCAGCGGAGCATGAACACAACCATGAAATTGCAACAGCTTTGTTCAATCTGTTTTACAGTGGAAGCGAAAGTGATTCAAGCTCCAGTAATATTGCAGAAAATGATTCTAAATTAGAAGAGGAGGTATTGGAATAGGCAATTCTTATAATAATTAATAGTCAGCCACACTGCTGTGCAGTGCATATGGAGCCGCTCCGTAGCACTTCAACTAGCTAATACACTAATATTTGTATTCTTACACATTTTGAAATGATGAATGTGTAATTGTTTGATGCTCCATCCTTCAAAGCAATGATTTTGTCATGCAGATATTTTAAGTAATTGGCTACATTTTATGGGTTTAATATTTTAGAAAGGTGAAATTTAATCAATTTTATTTTGTTACAGATGTTAGAAAGTGTATGTACTCAATTATTCAGTTTTTATAGATCTAAAGAAGTGGAACTGCAAAGATTTACCCTCCAGTTCATTCCAACTCTTATTTATAATTATCTGAGTTCAGTGGCTCTTGGCAAGAAAAACACTTTTCGCTGTATTGAAACACTTCTCATAGGTGGGTAATAATTTTCACATTGTTTGGAAGTTTGGTATAAAATAAGTTCTTGTCGTTCTTGATAAGGTTTTCATAATACAAAATTCAACTGGATTTTTTTCTTTTTTTTTGTAAATTATTTGATACAGTACAATACAATACAAATACTCTTTATTGCGCCATAAACAAAAGGAAAAACAAAATACAGTAAAGAAGATAGAATTATAATAGGATGCATAGCAATCTCTTCCAGTCAACCTTTGTGTAGAGGAAGAAGTGAATATAAAAAAATATGCGGTGTAGTATGTCAGATTTACTGTAAATAGTTTCAATATAGAACCTACCACAATATATAAATACATACAAATACTTACATACAAGACTTACATATATGTACTCATATAAAATATATATTATAATAATAACAAAATAATGAAATATGAGCATAATGCGAAAGAATCCACTACAAAATAAATTATAAGTTGGACAGATAGTGAGCTTTTAATTGGAATGCGTAACCCCAGCAAAATGTTGGGCCTTAGAGAAATGAGAGTATTACAGATACTTGGTTCATAGTAAGCCTCAATATGTTCAAATATAGAAAAATTTGTTCATGTTGTATTTTCAAAGTTATTAAAGAAAATTTGATTTTGCTGGAGTAACGTTACCCCAGCAAGATGTTTTTCAAAAAAAGGGTTTAGCCTAGAATCAAGTATATGAAAAGACAACTCTTAATGGGTTGTAAATGTATACCGATAGCAAAATTTGTTCATCTTATACTTTTTGAGATATTCAAGATTTTGCTGGGGTAACGTTTTGCAATTTTCCATATCTCGAAAATTGTTAGTAGCAGAATTTTGAAAAAAATACTGTTTATAGGCCTTAGTATGTTCAAATTTGTTTAAATATAAGTATTCCGATTCATCAACAAATATCGAAGTAATTTATTATTTAAAAAATCGGAAAATTCCAGTTTACTCGTAAACTAGTACATTTACTAACAAATAAAAAGCAGTTACATATAGGTATGATATACCCTTCTAACGTCGACAAATTTTGATGAACAAATATAAAGGAATTTCATCGAATTCTTAGTAGTGTGACTTTGGCCATCGAATACGCAGTTCTCTCTAAACACAAATAGATAAACTATAGTGAACATATGTGTTCATTTTGTTACAAAACATGCCTGAAAATTTCGGCTTCAAATCTCGGATGGAATAAAAGTTATTAAACAAACAAGAAAATATCATCAATTCTCCTACAAACCGACTAAATGACGGAGGCTACGAAAAAGCGGCTGTTGTCTTTTCATATACTTGATTCTAGGCTAAATCCTTTTTTTAAAAAACATCTTGCTGGGGTAACGTTACCCCAGCAAGATGTTTTTAAAAAAAAGTTTCTCGAATCAAATTTTCTCGAATAACTCAAATTTTCTCGAATAAATGAAATCAAATTTTCTCGAATAACTTCGAAAATACAACGAATTTTGCTATATTTGAACATATTGAGGCTTACTATGAACCAAGTATCTGTAATACTCTCATTTCTCTAAGGCGCAACATTTTGCTGGGGTTACGCATTCTTTAATTGAGTTTTGAGACTGCACTAAGTTTATGATAGTTTTATTCTTAGCCTTCTTCTTCCTCACTTTATCCCATGTGGGTCGGGACAGAATGTGAGTAGTTAAAAATAATAGTATAACATCGTAAATTATATCCATGTAGATTTTAACTTAAACCTTATCAAAAAAGCAAGTAAAGTAGTTTAAGGTACTTATTATATTACTAGCATGATAGCCATACCATCTCTTCTTTTGCCATGCCTTGTCCCGTTAGTTGGGGTCGGCCCATCTTGTACCGCAGCGCCAGGATGCTCGGTCCCAGGTTGTCTGAATATCTTGTTGTGCCTGCTTAGTGTCTATTTACACAGCCATACCATTTATCAAAAAGTTTGTTTTATCTTCACATATATTAATGAAGATATTTTTCTGAACATTGTTGTAATGCTATTTAAAAATGATCTAAGTCGTGGGGAATATGTTATGACCTTACAAGTATTACAAATATATATAACATTTAATTTTCAGGTTTGTATAATTTTGAAGTGGTTGATGAAAGTGGAAAACCTAAAGTGGTCTCATTTCGTCTACCGTCACTTGCTCAACCTTCTATTTATCATGAGGTACAATTTGATCTTTATGTGAAATATAAACATTTTGACAGATTTTCCTGCATTGGTTTTAAATTTATCCTTTTTTGATATATTTGCAGCCATTGTCGCTGGGATCTCAATTCCTTACTGAAAACGCTTTGAGACGTTGGGAGGAATGCAACACCAAACTTGTGAGCTGGGGACCGCTTTCTCAAGTAGATGTTATCAATGCACAAAACCGTCTAAAAGTTATGGCTGCACTTTTCTTTATCTATAACCGGCAACTGAGTTTATTACCAAAACTTGCACTAAGACATTTCTGCATTGCAACATCAAGGTACTGTACCATTTTCATTCCTATCTTTTATTTTAAATTAAACAATATGACAATATTCTTCTAATTAGAATAATTATTTCAGCTTATTCTTATTTCTTTTAAAATAAGAATAATAATATTCTTATATTTCTTGTGTATTAAGTTTCTATAAATCAGTATATTTGTTTTATTTAATTACTACATTGATGTTTACAGAATAGTGACCCAAGGGTTTTCAAAAAAAATTGGTAACTCAAATATGAAACCAATTCCGAGAATTCCTGTTTCACCAAATTTCCTGTTAGAAATGATAGAGGGGGCATACTTTGCAATGTTTAATGAATTTTACACTTTGGCTCTGCAAGCCGTCAAAGACATTGATCAGCGTGCCCAATATGAACTGTTCCCTGATGTGATGTTAGTGACTAGTGCTGTCATGAATTCACTCAAAAATAATTCTTCAGGTAAGTACACTATATTGGTTGATGAAGCTCTATTTTATATATGTTATGGACCAAGTGATAAATTGGGTCATTTTTCATAATGGCCAGGCATTACGACAAACTATTTTGGGCTTAGTAATTAATTATAATTTGAACTTCCTTATTTATCACATTGCCTAGACATCATGATTGTTGTCATTCAGGCAATCTGATAATACACAGGTACACTCGGGGGAATTCACCTACAGTTGAATTATCTAATCTATCGACCAGGCAAGGAAAGCGACCAATTTGGATACCCCGAAATATGTACAGGTCTTCATTACCTGTACTGATAGGTTATAGTGCGGCACTATAACCTGTACTACATGGCCTGGGTGGTATGCATGACTCTGGAAGAACACTGTTGGCAGCTAGGGGATACCCCATAAGCCACTCCCGCAGCACCATTACCTATACTACATAACCTGGGTGATCATCTTCATGATTCTGGAAGAACACTGGTGGCGGCTAGAGGGTGGACCAAGGGCCACCCCTGCCGCGCCATGTTCTATACTACATGATCTTGGTGGTCTACATGACTCTGCAGGAACGAGTTTGATGTTGACGGCTATTCTTCCCAATAGGTTATGAAAAGTAATAAATAATAATAATACAGGCAAATCACACAGATTGAGCTAGCCTTAAAGTAAGTTCGAGACTGTGTTATGGGATACTAACTCAACGATACTATATTGACTGATTGATATGACAAATATTTATGTAGATAAAAACCCAAGACCCAAATTAATCTAAAAAAAAATAATTTTCCATCTCGACCTGACCGGGGATCGAACCCGGAACCTCCGGTGTGACAGCGTGGCATGATGACCACTACGCCACAGAGGTCGTCATATATTGATAAGCATTATAATAATGCGCGGTCGGTTTGATTATATTAATAGTTTTTATCTATTCTACACTCATGATATAAATCCTCTATAAAAGTTTCTGAAACAGTTAGCTTATTGCCAACATTAAAACACCCAGTGTTACCATAGTAACCATTATATCACCCAAACGAGTGTTATCATGTTGTACTAAATTTCATTATGCAACGTAAACTCGATCCCTTCCTTACTCATCAAACAGCCACATACTTTATGAATTTCAAAAAAGAACATTGTCATGTGCGCGCTGTTCACTACCACAGCTCCGTAATTTAAAAAAGGAACTCATTGGTTATTCGAATTTACGTTGTATCCCGCCATTTTTGTTTGTTTGATATTTACTAATATTGAACAAAAATAATTTGCATTCCAATAATTGTACGATCCAAAATTTAAATAAATATTACAATAAATAATTTCATTATTACCTATACATACAAAGTTAGTTTGTATTAGATACTCAGCAATTAAACTCCCCAGAAATTTTCGTGGAGTTCTTACATCACTGTACAAGTCAACACCCTATGGATTTAGAACCTTTCATAGAGGATTCATATCATGGGTTTAGATAAAGTATTGTATGCAACTGTAATAATTAGGTAAAACACTCATGTGATACTATTATCACACTCAGCTTTGCCTCGTGTGGTAAACCCACATTCGTGTTTTAATACCCTTATAGTTATTTATGCAACTGTAGTATACCTATTATACTACAGTTGCATAAATAATCACTTGGTCCATAACATATATATGTATAAGGCTCATGCTGAGTGGGCATCTTATTATTTACAGTATTTAAGGGTAGCACTCAGACGTCCTGAGACGAGATACCACTGATATAGGGGGACCCTTATAAATTGCATTACATTAATAATCCTAATTTGAAAATCCATAACAGACTTGACATTAGTAACTATAATTTGTATGATATAAAGATTGTATAATTTAAAAACATATATACCTACCATTATTTATTCATAATTATTAAAATCCATAATTTTAAAATCTATAATAATAGAAACTAACTTTATACATGATAAACAGGTTATACATAAGTACATAATTGGGTAGATGACTGGGTCAAAAATAAATTATTTGGTACAGTTAACAAAATAAAATGTCACAAGAAAATAAAATTTCACAAAATATTGTCACTTTTAATTGATCGTATCCATTTTTAACATCATTTTAGATTTAATAATGCAGAAAAACTGATATTAAGAGCACTATTTGACTCCAAAAAAGTATGACGCCATGGTTCTGATTTTCATACAAATCCCATAGAAAATGTTCGTTTTGACGTCGAACAAAGTGTCTGATTTGACTTGTTGACGTCTAGCGGATTATTAGGTAATTATTGTAATTTGAAATTTGCAGAGTCATGTAGACCACCTAGGTCATGTAATGGATTATGGCCCGGCGGAATGGCCCTAGGGCCACCCCCTAATCGCCAACAGTGTTCATGCAGAGTCATGTAGACTACCCAGGTCTTGTACGAGTAGTATAGGTTATGGTGGGGTGGCAACAGATTTCATGCGGAGTCATGTAGACCACCCAGCGTGTTTAGTATGGTTTTTTAACTGAGAAATATGTACATAATCTTCCCTCTGAAAAAATGGAGATGACAAGATAAAATTCATGAATGGAAACGTAGTAAAATGAAATGAGTCGTCACGGACAGTTTTTAAACAGTGTTTATAAGGTACGCTAAAAATAGTATATTGTGCTACAAGGGGATAAATTAATATTGTGAAGGCGAGGTCGCTACTTTGAATCCTCAGTGAAGCGAGAGATTCATGTATATCTCCCGAGATAAAAATATTACCGTACCCGGTAGCACACTCTACTTTTCATCTCCATCGATGAGAAAAACTAGCAAATACAAAACAGAATATATAAAGAAAAGTAGAACACCTACAATACCTGATCAGACTTCAACCGACAATTTAATAGTAACCTTCGTTCGGATCATTGTCATACAATAAATACTAAGAAATATTTTTTCGAAGACCACTAACTTACGATAAAATGTTCACTCATAACTTTGTTTGCACCACGCAAAGTTATGAGTGAACATTTTCTTATCTTTTCCTTACCTTCATATCTTTTTATTTTTAGAAGTAAACTTGATACCTATTCACTATCGGCTTAAACTTACGAAAAAGTATTGACATAACACACAAATAATTACATGTCAATACAAATATCCTAAAATTGAATCAAAGATAAAAATTGCGCTTTTTTAAATATAATTATTGCTTCTTCCGAAGCATAGAACATAGAAATGTTTACGTCGTCGACATGGATGAATGTTCATCCATGTCGACGACGAAATGTATTCCAAATTTAAAAAATCACGACGTCTGTGCCAGTTATTTTTTTATTTTAAAGCATAATTCTTTTTTTTGCTGGATGGCCAAAATTAATTTTGATTCTACATAAATTACACTCGTGTTCAATTTTCAAATCGGTTTCCCCAGAGAGTTAGTTCATCCCTAGAGAACTTCTTTTTCACTTTTTAGTCCCGTGCGAATAAGCAGTAACTTTAAAAAACTTAGCACGCGTTTTGTGAAACAATCACGTTAAATAAAGGTATAGAGAAGTACGTAATAATTCCTAGAAAAAATATTGCAACCAAAGAGTAGTAAGAGTAGTTCCAACTCATGTCGTAAAGAAGAACAAAAACAGCCGTCGAGTAGGTATCCACTCACCCTTACCGCCGCCGAAGTGGTTCTTGGATTAATCAAAAGATATTATGGCGCTATAGTTTCGTAATTAAACATTTTTTTTTAAGTTTGTAAACTTTAATATTACATATGTAAACATAGATTTAAAGTTAATTCAATTGAACAACTGTTTAAAATACGATTGAAAATATTTTAATTGAGTCTTATGGAGGTCTAGCAAATCAGCGGCAAATTAACACGATTTCACGTTGCCAACAGTCGAAATGTCTTCTTTGACCTGTCAAAACCATGCTCGCTTGGTAGTCAGCCATCAGATAAAACACGTTTTTTGAATGAAAGTTATTTTGCCGCTTAATTTTATCTATGGTTGTTGCGATAAATTACGCGAAATGGGACAAAATACAAGGATCAAAATTTCTCGTCGTCACAAAACGAAGTGATTATATACTCTTTGGTCGTCACCATACTAGCCACGCTGCGTGTAGGTTATAAATTTTATGAGTATTCAAATTATGGCTGTTGATTTCATATTTTTCATTAGTTATACATACTGACATTATTTATATCAAGAGAGTATTTTTAATGTATTTTATTTTAGAATTATGGATTTTAATGATTTTGTGATTAAATGACTAGGCATTTTCAATATAGGCATATTCATTTATGGATTTTTATATACCTAGTATAATAGTCGTAGTATTTCATTGAAGTTGCTAAACAAATGGCTGTTGTACCGGAATACATTTGTAACAACTTTTAATTTTCTTTTATTATAGGCCAACCATGTGACGGACCTATGGGTATTAGTGTAGCATTGTCTCCAGCAACAACTACTGTCACTATGTCGAAATCAATGATAACAAATGCTTCCTTCCGAACCAAGAAGTTACCAGGTAAATTATTATTTACAATTTGCAGCCACATACAAAAGGGGAGTATAGCACGCACTCCGTCCATGCAAAAAAAGCAGATGAAGAAATCATTGAGATCATATAAAATTTAGGAGTGGAAAAATATTTTATCTTTTTGTATGGACGAGTGCGTGCTATAGTTTACTCTTAATTATTTACAGTTTCATACGTATTTTACCTGTTGACGTAAAGGCTTACTTGATTTATACACAGATGGCTATCACACATTTTGCATGCTGCCAAATGAATGTTCATCGTCACATACTTGTGAATATAATTTTCGGATAAAAAACTTATTAAAGATAAATACAAACTCAATACAGCCAAGTGAATCATTGTTGAAAAGTATAGTTAAGGTATTCGATGGAGCGAATATTGGAAATTGTCAATGAAAGAAAATGATTATTCGCTAACTGACCAGTGAAAAACTCTCAAGTGACAATGTAAATGATAGTCCTGAAAGAATTTCGATGGTATTCGGATACAATTATTTTTTAACTTATAGATGATAACAAACAAAAGGTGACAGTCTAAAAATTAACTAGTTTGAAACAGTGAAAGTCTTTTATGTTTACACACGCACTATTTTGTTAACTTGTTCATTGACACTTGTTTACAAAAATATACTTACGTCCAGATCACATAGACACCACACCAAGTAACTTATTAGTCATCTGTACCTTTAATAGTTGCAAAACGTGGGAAGTTCATCCTCTCTTATAACCATCATGTAGATGTATGCGGCGGATTCAGACAATCACATCACACTCGTGTAGTCTTGTAATGTTTTGGGACTAATGGGGTTCTATTTAATAAAACAATTATTTTTAAAGCCCAGTGCCACTTTGACAATTACGACTGTAACGAATATAACGACACCTCTCAAGCACAATTTTTATATTAGGCTGCAAGCCTACCATGTGCGTAGAAAAGCTTCACGTTCTCACTTTAAACTGTTAACAATACTTCATAAAATAGAGGTAGTTTGAAGGGTTATCTAGGACCTGGTCAAGACAAAATTTTAAATATACATCCCCAGCACTGGACCCCGGAAAATTCAGGTAGCACCTTAATTCTTCCTTCATGCGCAAGACTAACTCGCATTTGGCCGGTGTTCTATCACTCCAACTCAAACAGACGTGAACGAACTCTACACGAATAGCTCAGAGACGCACATAAAGTTCTACCCTACGGTAGATAGACACAGTCTTCTATGCAAAAGGTAGATTCTTCTGTAAAGGTAGATTTTTAAATATATGTAGTTATAAAATATACGCGCTGTTAATTGTTGGTCATATTTTTTTTATTTCACTTGGATACGGAAAGAGTTAATTAATTTTGAAATAATATTCATATACCTAGGTCTAGTGAGTATATGGGTTATTGTAGATTCGACATCGATTTCGCATTTTTTTAGAGGTAAAAAAATGCGAAAATAATTTTGTAAAAGGTAAAAGGCCTATACTTTAATTAAATGATTCATTGTATAAAATAGGTTGTTATAATTCTGACAAATAGAACCCTACATATGTCTATAAAAAATATTAGTAGGAATTTTAGCTCGTATGAACTCGAAGATAACTCATCAAAAAGAGCAACTCAACTCTCTGCGAACTCAGACTAGTAATCACGGTATCACCATCAACTATTTTTATTTTCAGAGTCACATCGTTTTAATTTTATGTATTTTCAGATGACATTCCCATACAAGCTGGTCAAGTAGTGCCTACAGAATCTGTGGACATGTTAACATCTATTACTGAAGAAGGTGAAACAGATTCCACGCCGATCCAACGAGGTGGAGCAGCGCGGAACTCAAAGCCAAAACTCAGTTCTTTTGCGGGGATCGGCAAAAAGTCGAAAGATGGCAAAGAAAAGAATACTTCGTTTGATAAAAAAGTAACTATGAAAGACTCCACTAAAGGGATTTGGAATTCGATAAGTGGCGGTGGCGGCGATGTCGTGGACGCTCAGCAAAAGTCAGCAGGAACGGATGGCTCAGTTGAAGCCAATGGCAGTTTGAAAGACGATAAAATCTCCATGAGTTCTATACAAAATAGTACAGAGAATTCAGATTCGCGTTCTCAAGTCACTACAGATTCATTGGATCTGGAAACTACACCACGATTTGCTGCTATGCAAGTCAGTTCTGTATAGGATGTGTTAATCATTACTTCCAGAGGTATTTGTAGTAGGTTAGCGGTGGTTTAGTATTTTCTTGATGTTGGTGTTAGTGTTGGCTTTTGCGGGTACTACTGTGCTGTGTGTAGGTATGAAAATTTTAACAGTTTGAAATAAAATCATGTACTTATCGTTTAATCGTATGTAAAAAAAAAATATTTCAGATCGGGAATAGTCTTGTATAGTATAATGTTTTCCATATTTATTACGGACTATGACACATTTAAAAGAAACGTTACCTATATAGTTTTTATTTAGTAAAAAACACATAAGAATGACTTAATAAATATAAAGTTTTGGCTGTTATAAATTTATTTCATCTCCTTAGGATGGAGGCAGCTCCACTCAACTCTACCGACAAGAGCTTGCTCTTAAATTACAAGAACAAATGTATTTAACGTATCTTTAACACTTCCATGTATTTTTTTAATACAAAGCTTCCTATTTCTGAAAGGGTTATGTTGTAAGAATACGTTCCCTTACGGATACGGAGCTCCATCCCTGGTACTAACGGGTTTTTCAACAAGAACTTTGTTTTTCAATTGGGGCAACACCAACAGCATGACAGTTTTGACATATTCGTAGTAGATGCTTTGGCAATTGTTACAATTTCGCTCGAAAATCGCATAACCCTTCAAGCACCGATTAGCCCGATCGGGACAAAAGAACAATTGAATTAAATTGTGTCTGCGATTTATGTGCTTGAAGGATTATAATAACACTGGCCAACAAAATTTTACTTTTCTTATGCCACTGGAATAAGACTAATTGTCTCTTACAGATTTTTGTATATATGGGCATAATTTACTTTTGTTTCTAGGAGGTCAGAATTGGGGATAATGTTAGGTACCTATATGAAAAATCAGATTTTCACTTATTTCTGATATTTTTAATTATTTATAGTAAATAGCTTCTGTGCAGGTTATTTAATTTTGTAACATCAAATGATGTAATCAACCTTCAAAATGAAAACAAAATTTGTTTTACATTTATACCTTTCGCAAAAAATCTGTAATAAGTCCATTTTTTTAAAATAATTTAGCAATGATGTAAAAAAACTGGTGTTTGAAAATTGGAAAACACCTTATTGAATTTATGGTATATTTGAAATTACCGAAAAATTAGAAATCTGAAATTTAGACGTGTTGTATTAATTTTGTACATAGCAGTATGTACCATATATACATGTTTTCTTCATTTTCTTTTCTACACAACCAATTTGTTTCTTATTTATCCTGTATATTTATTAAAATTAAACCGTATAATGTAATTATAGACTGAGGTAAGTATTGATGTTTGTTTTAGAATTTTATTGAAAATAAATGTATGCAACGTATTCATAGTTAAAGACGTTCCACGCATTTTTTATAGCTAGATTCATGTTTTGTGTACTAAATTGAAAATGGTGGTTATTGCAAACGAAATTTCCCGATCGCTCAATTTCACGAAATTCAGCGGCCAGCCAGATCGTGTGATTTAGCATATTATTTTTTGTGGGGTTACGTTAAGGACAGAGTCTATACGGAGCCAATCGAATCGATTGCAGCCTTAAAACTCAAAATCCGTGATGTAATTAACGAAATAGACCCGCCATTTTGCCAAAAAGTGATTAAAAACTTTGATGAAAGAATCGACATCTGCAGGGTGTTCTTGGTGGGTGGACATTTGATATATTCATCTTTGCATTTCCCAGATATCATTTTTCATTCATAATTGCCAAACTTTTCGTATTACAATGAAAATTTGAATCATTTTTATCAAAATTCTTATTTTGTTTTAGAAAAATAAGTTCTTGTTGAAAAGCCCTTTAGTACAGTGGGTCAACGAGATACCTGGGCCGGCCCTCTACCTATACCTTGAATTTAATCTTAACCTGAAAATAATATTAACATAAAAATGTATATTCAGAAAGATTTTAATAAAGTCTTTCTACATCTTCATGATATAGGTACAGGGCCGGCCCACGTATCTCATTGGCCACTATACCTATACATAGGTATACATGTATACCTACACTACGTACTTGCAAATCACAACAAACAACAGGTTTTTGTAATTGAAAAGATGTTGGGTCGAAACACTCAAACAACAGCTATAGTAATATATCGTCGTCTTATTCGTCAATTCCTTTCTGATGTATGTATAAAAATCGTCTTGTACAGTTGTAATGACCTTTTAACTTAACTCTTAACCATTTTATCTTATTTTGATAGGTAACTACTCATTTATCTCAAACCTTAATACTGTGTGTAGAAAAAATAATATTTAAAATCTGACATCACTTTGGATGAGATAGCCCGAGAAAGCGTACATAGATCGATCAGGCCAATACACGTTCGAATAATTGCTTGTTAAAAAAAAGAATTCTTTATTGCGGACATAATGAAGACGTTGTTATTTTTAAGTTTACTTTTAGTAGTGTGCATTTCCACGTGTTATAGCACTGATTTAATCGTTGGAACGACTTACAACTCTCATCTGGCGTGGCAGCATAAAGCTGAGTTCATGGGTATCCCATTCAAAAAGAGAGTCAAAGAAGTCTTCTATTCAGACTCTGCTCAAAGATATATTAAAGTAAGTACCGAGTAAGATAAGATAAAAATTCTTTGTTGCACCTACTAACTATGACAATAATCAAAAGTACATTAAAATTTAGTAGGTACAACGGCGAATTTAAAATATAGTCAATTATTTTATTCATGTGCATGTACTGTAGGTACTCTTTCCTAAACTACATAATTCTTATTTAAACTTGATTGAAACGAAAATATTTTGTATGGGCTTTTGTTTTGTTTTTATGTAAGTGGCCCAACGCTAATGTACGATTTTTAAACTGACTGAAGGCATCTGACATATACCTTGACGACTGCCATCTTATGACAGCAGGACTAACGGCTTGACGAGCCTTATCAAAGCACGAAGGAAGAATTGCTTATAGGTAACATGCGAAACCCCTAGTAATGTGCCTTCATTTAATCCGTTCCAATTTTTTTGCATGAATAACGTAACAATCATCCAAACTTGCATTAATACAATAAATTTTGCCTAAGTACTAGGAGTTACCCAGGATGTCTTTTATAACCATGAAATGAAAAATTGGCATTGATTGAAACCGATGACCGGCCACGACATACAATAATGAGCTGCTATGCAATAATATATCTACTTATTGTAAAACTTCGATTTTTTTCTAGGCTATAGTTGCTCGGGATATTGACCATACACAGGCGAGCGCTACCATTACTTCAGGGGGCGTGGGCTATCCTTACGTAAATCTTCGACTGAAGAGTGAACGTGGCAGCGGAATAAACTATCAGATCGAAGTATATGTATGAGATTATGCCTAGAAGATAAAAGGTCATCTTACAGAGGCATGTTCTAAATCAAGTTCGGTCTCTAATAGGTGTGCATGGCTTTTTAATCATCACAATAAACAAAAATCTCAGAAAAAGCATATTTTATTAAGCCTTTGATGTTTTTAACAAAAATACAGTAGTTATGTTGGGAGGTGGATCAAGGCGTGGCAAAAAGATCTGGACTTACACTTTGGGCCATAGACTGTACTTATGTAGTTGAGCAATGCACTAACGTCGCATGAAGTATGTATTTATATACGGATCGGGAACTTTTGTACGATTTCTCAACTTATCAAAATGATTGGTTGAATGTTGTGGTACCACAAAAACATTGTTTCGCATTATATGACCGTAGTCTGTGGCTAGAGGTATATTTTCTAAAGTATTGTTGTAGGTCTTATGATTGTTCATCTGCAGGACTTGTTGCAGCTTCTCGATGGTGGCTCGTTGTTCGTCGTGCTCGATCTCATTGATGAGTATAGGCAGATTAGCGGCGCAAACCCATAAGTAAAACTCTCCCACTGAAACGATATTCAAAACGGTAGGTAACCTTAGTTACGAAACTCTAGGTAGATTACGAAGATTTAGTCAGCGAATCTTAAAGTTAAATAGCGATTTGAATAACTAAATTTTTTTGCTCTTTATGTCGATTTTTAAAACGGATTTTAAACGTATTTTTCTTTTCTCTGATTAGCAAAATATAATGAAGAAGATGCAGTGCATTTAAATTTTGCGTGACGTCACGATCAGCTACGATTTTTAACTAAAGGTGATGTAGGTAAATCACCCCCAGTCCGAAACTTTTATCTGTGAATTTTTACTGCTTTGCTTAACGAAGAAATGGGTCCATAATTTTTGGATAATCTAGTTGACGGACAAAGTTATATATTTCTTACCCAGTCCACATCCCTATTCTTTATTGCCCCAAAACATAATGTTACAGAATAGTAGATAAAAAAACAGATGTCAAACAGAAGGCGGCCTTATCGCAACTGCAATCTCTTCCAGGCAACCAAGGTGTGAGATGTTTGACAAAAACTTCTACTTACGTATTCATATAAATCTTTCCACATCCCTATTTTATCATATTGGTTTCTGTCAGTATTTATTCTGGAAAATACTGCGGTACGTAATTTTTTGGTGTTCGGGCTCTGTAAAAGGCACGCACGCCCGTACCTCAATAGGTACCCAAAGGTGCAAACTCTGGCTGAAACTTGAAGCCAAATTCATACTAAAAAAAATTGCAGCGGCCGCCAGCGCACTTTTACTGTCGTACCTACCGAATTCAACTTTATTTCTATTTACAAAATGCGTTGCCGGCCGCTACCACTAGATACCGCCACTTGAATAAATTGAAAATTAAAAAGCTCTAAGCCTAATGTCACTTGTATACTGCACTTTGTCTTATTCGCAAAACGTCTCTTTCGCAAAATGTCCCCTAGTCGTAAAACGTCTCTTTCTCATAATGTCTCTTTCGCAGAACGTCTCCTTCGCAGAATGTCTCTTTCGCAGAATGTCTCTTTCGCAGATTGTCTCTTTCGCACAATGTCTCTTTCGCAAAATGTCGCGACAGGGATTTAGAATAAAATTACGATTTTTAAAGTAAAATCATTTAGATTAAAGTTACTTATAAAGTAAACAAATTATGACATCATTTTGGTACCTTAAATTTACTTTAGTTTGTATTCCAAATAAGAAAAATATTTTTGTACATTTATAAATAAATATTTTGGTACAGTTAAAAATAAATATTTTGGTACAATTTGAAGTTCGTTGATGGCAACACTTATAATAATATGTGAGGGTATTTCGTAAAAACTTATCAATGTATGTGTCATTCATTATTGCCGACCTGTGTTTTGTCTATTACGTTTTATCAAAAAATATTTGGGATTTTGAGTTGAGAAATGGATCAAGAAATCGAATACATAAGTAAATAAATTTCAATGTCAAGAGACATTGTGCGAAAGAGACAATCTACGAAAGAGACATTCCGCGAAAGAGACATTCTGCGAAAGAGACATGAGAAAGAGACGTTTTACGACTAGGGGACATTTTGCGAAAGAGACGTTTTGCGAATAAGCCAATTAAGGCTACTTAAACGTATAGATACTTACAAAGGAAAAATCCTGCTGCCACGCTAGCTCCAATGAGGAATCCAATATCCATTGTGTTTTGTTTAAGCACTATTAGTGCTGTGGCTACGGTGATCGATAGTATGATGAGGCGCACCAACTCGAACAATATGTACGCAATCATAAGCATGTTGTTACACTGTATTACACAAATAAACACGGTAGTTAACCATTTCCAAGAATATTTTTTATTTATATTATGTGGATATTAACACTAAATATCCTACACTTAGTGGCATGTCCCAGCTTTTTACATAACACCTAATAGGTAGTTACTGACACAAACACGTAACAAAAATATTTTTTAAAACAAGATTTTATCTAAAGTGCTCCTCAAGACGAATCAAACGAGCCCAAACTCGATGGGGTTGCGTCGTTTCACTACAGTGTCCCTATGGCCACCTTGCGACTTCATTAGATCAGCTCCATGTCATGCATTGCATTGTCACGCGATATACGTATGCGTGCGAAATTTCAGCTCAATCGGAAACCGGGAAGTAGGTCAAATTTAACTTGCAAGATTTGATAACAGACAGACAGACCGATAGACAACGGGACAGGTCAAACTAAATAAAAGCTTGCAAAATCGTATTTAAATGACGTGTCACGAATGCTCTACCATTGCTCTACTTACATGTTAGTGACAATTAAGTGCCTAGTACCTAAACATTTAGGAAACGTTTAACCTGGCCCCGTGCTGAAGCGTGACGTCGCTCTCTCTCGCTTTAGCTCTAGCTGCTATCAGCTGATAGCTACATAGGTATTTGTGAAATGACACCGATCCTGTGGCCAGATGATGACCCAAAAATCTTTTGTACACCGGACACCACGTAGTTTGTTTGTTTGTAAAATCTTTATTGTACATAAACACAGGATCTTTTATCTCTAATTTTCTTTTCGTCTTACACACAATGTTCGAAAAGACAAAAACTAATTTTCTACCTAAGCAAACATCGTAGATGACACGTCATGCATTAAGTTGGTCAGATCTAGTCTAGATCAGAGTGGTCTAGAAACTAGGTAGGTACATAAATTATACAACGTGGAAGCGACAAACCCGTAATAAATCGAATAGTCCAAGATCCCAGAGCCATAAGACATAACTTATTTTCTCAAAGATGAAACCTTAAGTTCTTAGTAGCGTCTCATGTACTTTGTATACCTGCGTGCTTGTGAAGCTTGCCCAGTGACACCTGGGCAGGTACCAGGTGAGAAAGGTAACTAAAAATAAGAGTTGGTGGCTGATTTTTGATATGTTTTATAGAATATCATTCTCAAGTAGTATCGAAAGTGTCAGACACTTTCCATGGACCAAAACTTTTGTCAGACGCTTTAAAGCTCCACAAAAAATAAATTAACTTTATTTATTTTTTAATGTCTGATTTTTAAATATGTTATTGAGATAACTATGACAAAATTATATTCAATCAGTCAGACAAATTGGAATGACCAAAAATCCCCTAAACACAAAAATTATTCGGCCGTGAGTACGAGCGCGAGCGCATTATGCATGCGTTTCAGAGCGAGTGAGACGTCCATAGTAACTCGGTTCTCCTTCTTTAACTCACAATCTGTCTCAGTCTACTGTATATGTGCGCGCAATGTATAGTATGCATTATAGACAAATTAGAAAGAGTCCTTTCAGGACAGATAGGAATCGAGCTTTGTCACCGTCAGTTCGTACAGGCTTGTGACTTTGTGCCCCCCCCCCTTCCGCTCCCCCCTCCCTCGTAACACCGCAGTCCGCACCTCAACTCACCTTCCTTCCGTTTCCGAACTCTTATATTTTCAAAGAATATTTTGAGGTTATTTGGTAAAAACGAAATAAAACCAATAACAAGACTATTAATATCCTCATTTATTTACAACATTATACTATACTATAATCTTCTGTATAATTCAATCCAATAAAATAGTCTCAGCAAAACGTTAAAATAACATTTTTGTTGTTATTAGATACGTTACATGATGTGAATGTATCTTAACACAGTAATAACATTTTACGGATAAAAACACAACACTGAAATACGAACATTTCCAGGGATTTAAAAGAGTTTATCATCAAAATACTATAATTGAACAAAAGTGTAATGGGATGGGACGCTCTGCAGCCTAAGCGGCTTGATAAATTTAAGCTTGAGAGGTGTCGCATCGCCAGTTCATTCTGAGAGTGGCACTGGGTATACAAAAATTAAACAAAAGCAAAATAGCGAATATTCGTTAATTTATCATGTAGTTGGCAGAAATGCTCATGCTTATGAACAATATGTGAAATTTTTAAAGTGGAGTTATCGTAGTGGGACTGTGGTGGGCGTCTTTAGGCGCCGTCCGCCACTTAATCGGCTATGAAAACCAGATCTTCAGAAGCTTCCTTGAAGCAATCAAAAGACCTACACTAATCTTTGTTAAAACTGTAGGATTTGGTAATAACAATAAACAAATAAACAAAGATGGGCTCTAAAGGACTCTTACTGATCCAGAGCCGAAAATAATTATAAAGAGGGGCTCACAGAGAACGGTGCCATTTTTAAAATGCTTAATGCTCGTACTCACTGCCAAATTATTTTTGTGTTAAGGGGATTTTTGGTCATTCCAATTTGTCTGACTGATTAAATATAATTTTGTAATAGCTATCTCGATAACATATTTAAAAATCAGACATTAAAAAAGTAAAGATCATTTATTTTTTGTGGAGCTTTAAAGTTTGTGACAAAAGTTTTGGTCCATGGAAAGTGTCTGACACTTTCGATACTACTTGAGAATGATATTCTATAAAACATATCTAACAATCAGCCATATAAATTTAAGTAACTCTTATTTTTAGTTACCTTTCTCACCTGGTACTTGCCAAGGTGTCACTGACTGGACAAGCTTCATAAGCACGCAGATATACAAAGTACATAAGACGCTGTTACGCGGCGCAAGTTGCGCCGCGTAACAGCTAGTGATGGTGATGCATAAATACCACAGACCACTTAACCTAAAGACCACGCTTTCATGGACTTTATTACTAAAACGAAATCGCCAAAAGTTGGCGGGGTGCGGGGCAAGGTCCGATAGTTTTTATTGGCTTGCTCAAGGTCACGCCTAGATTGACGGTAGCAAGTACATGTCACCGGTAACTCCGTAGTGATGGTGACTTGGTCTTGATATCGATAAACACCGTTGAGTTTACGATAAAATGGAAAAATAAAAATAAATGTTTATTTCTATTATAAACATCATCAGCAAAAAAATAAGGTCGATGCACAAATACTAATTCTTGTTATAATATAATTAAAACACCCGTGAAATAAAGTAATTGCAATCGTCTAAACACGGTTTGTGATTTTTTTTATATAATCTTCCTAGGTTTACCTATACGTTATGACGGACTAAATTAATTCACATTATATTTATCGGCAAGCGCACAGCGATAGACGACCTGAGCAAGGTTGCAGGAAAATTATGCAAGCCACTTCCAATCGATCGTTTTGAAAATATTTTGGGGAAACCTATGTCCAGCAGTGGACTTTCTATGGCTGATGTGATGATGATGATATATACCATGCATAAAAATATACAAAACTACATACATAAACCCGGTAATCAATACACTTTTTAATAGGGGCGGTCTTGTAAGTACAAACTAGATTTAAATATCAAGCAATCTGAAATACATATACTTTATGTTTATCTATATAATGTAGGAAACACTAAAATAACCAATACTTTTTAAACTTTTACAACGTTTATTTAACGTTTAACCTTAACCTCAACTTTAACAATAACCGTTACAACTATCAAGTTCAATTTAAAGCGCGCACAACACAACCGTTCGCTTCGACCGGTCAACCAAGAATGCCCCGTTTCACCAAGTGCTAGTCACCGTTTTTAATCTCGGTGTTCCCCGTTCTCAAAATCTAATTTCTTCTAATTAATAATTAAAATATGATTTCTCAAAGTAGCTACATAATTGGATACTTAAATCACCATAAATATTTATATTTTTTTGTAAACCTTACAATAATAAAATAAATTTTAAAATAAAATAGTTAAAATGTTGTCGATAATTAATTCCTTATATTTAAGTTGTGTCTCGTCACTATCAAATAGACAGAGCGAGACAACCTTATGCTAATCACATGAAGAGAGAAAGAGACTTTAAAAAAGACATCAACGGGTCCCCTTAAAAATAAGGGAACATGTTTTTTCTGGAAATTATATTTCCAAAATTTTATCACAGTTTTTATATGTTGTTATTACTTCCCGGTGAAATGTAAGGCCGTCTTTCATGAGACTGGAAGGTGCACTTGACGTTTGACATAGTTTCACAGTACAATACGGCATTTTAAATACTGTATTTAATTTTTCTTTAAGAGCATACACACTGTTCACGCATCGAATGTTTGTCGCAGAATAAAGAGCAAAAATGGGACGGGCCGCTCATAGGTCATGATATAACCTAGGCATGGCGAGCGCCGGGCCTTGGCAAAGCGTGGCGTGGTCTTGTAGGTTGAGTAGTCTGTGATAAATACTCAATCAACCCATTTGAGTAGATATTTACTCAGTAGATTGAGTAAATATCCGATAAATATCCTTATTTATCCATTTGGTGAGTAGATTGATTTATATGAGTTGCGACTCATATTCATATTCATTATATCATGTTTTCATGACAATTTTGAAACTTAAATCTAGTAAGTATACACTTGCAATTCTTGTCGGAAAGTGTGTGCGTACGCCATAATATGCTTAAAATGTAGGTAAACGTTATATGCGACGCTATATTATATGAAAATACTATACTAATCATACACTGAAAGTAGACTTCTTCGACTGATTATCATTTTTTTGGTGGGAGATGTGCATAGACGTAATTTTACGTAAAATAAGTAAACAGACATCAAATGCGATGCCAATACATGAGCACGCTCTATTTATTAAATCTAGTGAGTAAATACTCAAATGGGTAGATTGAGTACTATCCATCCACTGCCCACCTCTAGCTGTTACGCGCGCAACTTGCGCCCCATCTGTTGCGGCACTTAAGGTTTCATCTTCGAGAAAATAAGTTATGTCTTATCGCTCTGGGATCTTACTACCACAGGCTATAGTAAGGTGGGTGTACCATGGAAGGCCACTCTAACAAATAAACAGTTATTTTTCTATACTACATGATTTGAATTACTTTGTGCAATTCCGCCACCAGTTAGTTCATGCAAACTATTGCCGGCCGGCGCCCACCCACTACTGTTAGTCCCAGCATACCTGCCACCAACAGCCCGTGTGCACCCGCCACCAACAGCTGATGCATGCTCCCTCCGATACTGCTGCATCCGCTGCGGCTGCAGCAATATCGGACACCGCATACGCGACACGTGTTTCGCCTCTCCACGAGGCATCTTCAGGCACCAAACAAGTTGTTGATCGTTCGGCAGTCATTCGACGCTTGACTGCCGAACGATCAACAACTTGTTTGGTGCCTGAAGATGCCTCGTGGAGAGGCGAAACACGTGTCGCGTATGCGGTGTCCGATATTGCTGCAGCCGCAGCGGATGCAGCAGTATCGGAGGGAGCATGCATCAGCTGTTGGTGGCGGGTGCACACGGGCTGTTGGTGGCAGGTATGCTGGGACTAACAGTAGTGGGTGGGCGCCGGCCGGCAATAGTTTGCATGAACTAACTGGTGGCGGAATTGCACAAAGTAATTCAAATCATGTAGTATGTAACTTTGACTTCCGCAAAGTAACACCTGAATCTATTAGTTATTTTTCTTTTATTTACTGGATAAATGAAACTTACAAATATTTAAGTAATACTTTGTTTTATTACGTAACATATAAACCACTTTTTTGAATTGCAGTTTTAATCAATACTGATTGAACTTAAGTTTCATTGAACTCTTCCAAATGGCCTTGCTAGAAACAAGGCTCCTTAGAAAGCCATCATAATAAATCAGTCATTTAACACTAAAAGTAACTGAATAGCGATTAAATCTACAATAAAAAGAAGTGGTTTATATGTTACGTAATAAAACAAAGTATTGCTTAAATATTTGTAAGTTTAATTTATCCAGTAAATAAACGAATAATAACTGTTTATTTGTAAGAGTGGCCTTCCATGGTACACCCACCTTATTTTAACGTCGTCGATTCCCGATATCGAAGAAGCGAGGGACCGTACTGCTAAAATAGAAGCGCGAGCGATTCGCCGCCGCGTCTGTGATTTCCAGTTCGATGGATGTTTGTGTAAATAGAAGGAATTTGTCATCACATGGCAATTACTACGGAATTTTAATAATTGGCCTTCGAAGGAGCATGGCCTTCCATGGTCCACCCACCTTATAATGAAATCAAAACAATAGCGAAAACACACAAAAAAAATTCGGCATTTCCATACAAAAGTGTGCAGCCGCAGGACAATTTGTATGGGAATGTCGAAATTTTTTTTAGTTATTTGGTTGTTATTTTAATTGCATTCTACTATAGTGATCTAGTATAGCCCGTGGTTCGATTTATTACGGGTATATCCCTTCCACGTGTTATTTGCGAAAAATCGAAGTCTTTAATATTCTTAAATACTCTTGACGGCATTGTTCCATGTAGGTACCTATAGCCAATGCAAGATCAGTTTTATGCCTGAATCAACGCGAAACTATTTTACGTTCTAATGCAGGAATTGAGGAGCATAATCATGAGAGCTACCTACCTCCTTACTTACGCTTTTTGTTAGGTAGGTACTTATACTTACCGTATAAGCTCCATATATAAATATAAAGGATAATATAATGTAAATCGACGTAATTCCAATGCCCATATTAAAATATCTTTCAGGGTCTGTAATAAATGATTTGATATAAATCAAACAAGCTCAAGACACAAAAGGTGACATATGTAGTAAGTAGGGTTGCATCGATACGCCTTTTCGCCAAAACGATACCGATACCGATACTCTTATACAAATATCGGCGATACCGATACCGATACCGATACGTTAATTGAATCAAACATGAAGATAAAATAAATAAATCACCAGTCGGATTATTTTTTTATTAATATGAAAAGTAGTTACATAGGTCGATATTAGATAATTATTATAAATTTTAGTAATTAACATTAATAACATTTTTATTTAAAAAACAAAGTAATCTTAAGTTTTGCGGAGAAAGGCGATTTAAAAAAAAAGTATCGTTGAATCGGTCATAAAAATATCGTCGATACCGACATATCGGCTAACCCGAAGTATCGCCGATATATCGGTATCGGTATCGGATGCATCGCTAGTAGTAAGGTACCCTACACTTTATTTACTAACCTGATTTTAAATTCTCTACAAATTCCTTTGTATAAAGGAGTATCATGTCATCCGTTGATTCGGTTAACATTATCTTAAATTTCTCTGAATTAACGTAACCCAGACATAACACGATGAGGACAGCCAAACCCTGCAACTAATAAATAAATATATATAGGGACGAATCCATGGGCGTACCAAAGGTTCTGGGCCAGGGGGAGGGGGAGCAAATCATTTTTTTTATTAGCATCTAATGTAATAAGTAAACGTAAATATAAATAGTTATTTTTTTGTATAATTTCTTAAATTAATCATTAGCTGTTTGACGGCAACAACAACGGCTCAGTCGTTAGTTATTGGGGGTGACCGCTTCAAAGTCGGTTTTTTGTTTAAAATTCCTGAAAAATAAACTTGATAAAAGTTGTAATATTTTGTATTGCAAGTAGCAAAATGTTGATTTTCTTATCGTTGTCGATAAAAGTAAATAGTTAATATAGGGACGTAAACAAAAAGCAAACCTCATATTACGAGTTAACTATTACTAGTGGTGTTTTAGTGAACTATTTTCCGTAAGTGAACGTATTATATTGAGTTTACCACTTTATTTTCAATTTATAGAATTCTTATATGTTTTCCTGTAATCTACTAGCAATGAACTACATATTTTTTTATTTTAGACTCAGTAGTTTCGGAGATCAGGAAGGGGATGGTCAATTTGCGTCTTCTTTCACGAATAAAATTAAAACTTTTTATTTTACTATAACTAAAATATATTTGAGATCCTCATAACGAGCCCTTTCATTTGATATATAACATAATATTTATGGTTTGCAAAACTTTTTTTGTTTTAATTTCGTAATTAGTCCCCGAAAATGACCCTTCTTTAAAAAAAATATTTACTTTTGCTCATCTGTTTGGGTGATAGGATTACACCATCCTACCAAATTTCACCTAATTTAGTCCAGACGTCCAGTACATTTGGAGCAAATTGGCTGTGACAGACGGGCAGAGGCACGAGTAATCGTTTATGGGTTCCGTTTTTTTCATTTTTGATATGGAACCCTATAAAGCAACAGTTTAATTGTTGTTGTTGGCGTTTATGCAATAGGTACTAATAGTCGCTTCCCTCAGCGGAAAAATGTGTTTTTGATGAAACCAGCACCATATTTTATGTTATTCTGACTAAAAAACAATCCGGAGCCAGTTCCTAACGTGGTTTAGTCACCAGTTATGACGTCGCTTAAAATTGTACATTGCGTATACAACAGAAAGTGTCACATGTAAGCTTGTGTGGGGTCATGGGGTGTCAAAAAATTAAATGCGCTACAATATTGTTTCTACATTTGACCTTGTAAATTCCATAGTTTGCGAGTTTCAAGTTTTATTTAAATTTACCAAAAAATCTTATTTATCCGAAAGTATTACTCGAATTTCTCAGTAACATATTCATACATCATTTGTAGATTATATGTATGATTAGCAATCCAACAAGGTGTGTATCATTGCGCTAACATTTCTAACCACCAAACTAGGTCGAACCGCGTTAACCAAGGGTCGCAGTCGTCTTTTTTTTATATGGGAAAATATTTTTTTGTTCTTAAACCGTTTCAAAATAGATGTCAAATGAAAGGGCCTTCTGTGCTGATTCTAAAAATATATTACAACTTTATAGTACAGTCACCTGTTTCAAATTAAAATAAAAATGCTTATTCAAAAATCAAAACATAGGTAGGTACCATGTTTGAGCTCTTTCAGCTAAGATACGGTTAAATCATTGTTTGTAAAATATTACTCAAATGATAAGGAATATACTCATATTTAACCCCAAGAGAGCAATTTTGAAAATATAAACATCTAGTTTTTTTTTATTTCATTATCACAGTGAGCTTTACTTTGTGTAAGCAAATAACACACGACTGTCGTCATCGTCACCGATAGTACCTATAGTCGCAATATAAATAACGCCAATCAATTAGGTTTTTTCGTCATTTCATAGAATACTATGTTGTTTGACCAATATTACATTAAATACCTACTTGTTGTGTAGGTAGGTACTATAGTAGGTATGGATTCTTACTATTGAATAAATTCCAATTAAAATTCCTCCCAACCGAAGTGAAAACCAGAAGCAGCAACTGTACACAAAGGCCATTTTTAGGAATCCGAAATTAAACTTCACTTGCTTTAACGTCATGGATAGCACAGAAGCTTAAAATTGTACATTGTCGTTCATATACCTATCCCAATTCCAATACTGTGACTGACTAACAACAATAAGGCAATTATTTAGATTAAATCTTTAATAGATTGCCTACGTACGATAAGTATTATCTAAATTCTAAATCAGTCGACATTTAATTTTTGGAGATCTTGGGGAAACACGGGCTATAAAAACCTCTTCAATACAGATAGGTACCTACATTGTCTATATCCATAACAGAGAACGTCTCTTTTTCAGATATAGTTCATTTGTTAAATTGGTGTGCATGCCGTCGGCGCGCCTCTATTAAGAGGCGCGCCGACGGCATTAGCCGCGCCCTTGAAATAAAAGTTGATGCCGCATTGTCGGCACGCCGCCCGACGGCGTACCAACCAATTGACCGAATGGATACAGGCTACAGGCAGCCAGCAGTGCCCCTAAGGCGTGCGTCGTCGGCGCGCTGCGCCGCCGCCACCACGCGCCGCCGGCCGGCCGATGGCAATGCCAATATTTGTTTACAATACCAATTTTTGTTACATATCGAGGTTATTTTTTAGTTACGAGATATTCTTACATTATTTAGTTTCAACCTTTTCTTATATTTCGCAGATCATTTACAGCACTCGAGGCGAATGGGAATCGAAACCAGAGTTTGTTCTTTTCGCCACCACTCCCCAGTGGTGGCGAAAAGAACACAGAATATATTCACCAGCTTTTTAATTTTAAATACCCAGACATAATTTAAATAACCATACCAGGCAATAAAGCTGTCCATTTTGCCGCCAGTGGCAACAAATGGGAATGTAAACGAACAAATTCTCATTCGTCACCACTGGAGGCGAATGGGAATCGAAATCAGAGTTTGTTCTTTTCGCCACCACTGGGGGCAAATGAGACTCTGAATTATTGGCGATTGCCATTCGCCACTAGGGGGGCGTCGCGAGTGGTGGCGTCTGGCACACGTGTACAGAAAAATTGTCGCGTCTGCCACCAGTGGTGGTCGCCCCCAGTGGTGGTAATTGGGATATATCCTTTTCTAAATATTTTTGTACAACGTAGGTATTTAGTTATCATAGACTGAATTTGCTCCAAAAATTTTGGCTAGTGGTTAAAAGTCTATGTATTTTAACAATTTATTTTGAACTAGCTAGCTGATACTACTACTGTTACGGACAGAAGCGCGCTCAGACGAACACACACTAATAGCAGAAATGGTTAGAGTACCTAGGCATTGATTTATTACTATGTAAATAAAGGCGCAAAGCCCATTAGTTAGAGATATTTGTAAACGTTTGATAATAAGTACGTAGATAGATAAGTATTATAGGTAGTTTAGTTAATGTTCTTAATGTATGGATGTACAAATAAACATACACACTGTTTGTTGTTTTATTGACATGGGCAAGCGAGACGGCTGAGGTAAAGGATTGTGGTTCATACAAGGTAAAACGGGTTCATACTTTGTAGGCCCTCTCGCTCAGCCTAGGTATAGATATAAGGTATAAGATAATTAGGACATCTAGGTCCTGGTTAGTGTTAAGGATGTAAATACGAGACCTAGATTTGTAGTATTGATTTTGTAAGACATGGTATGAGGGGCTATGCGCGGATAGAGGGTAGACCTAAAATGTTGACCGGGTTGGGATGAAACCCGGGAGTGGTGGAAGCTGTTTGGTCTTCCCCGCACCTCAGTTATCCGCTATTTTCGGAGGTAGACGTAGAATTTTAGACACCTTAAAAAGGTATAAATAGAAGCGCATACGCTCATACCGTGTCGTGCCATGCTAGTGTCAAGTAGTTAATAAGTGAAGTGAATAAAGTACAAGTTTTCGAATCGCGGGTTTTACTCAGGGATCCATAGGGAAATTTCCAAGGGGAAGACGTGAAGATACAGTCCGCTGAACAAGATACCACCACTGATAGCGGCTTTTGCAGGACGAATTGTCGTTATCAACTACTATATATACTATACTAAACTAGCTGAACGTAATTCCGACTACGGCATCAGGTGACTCAGATCATAAATTTTTATACCTCAACAAAAAATGCTCATCAGGCTGAACAACTTTTGCTAAGGCGTCAATTATATATCTCTTATAGTTTAGCTGGACCATATGGTTCTTTAAATGTTGCCCAGGCTTAACAGCTATATAACAAAAAAGATTCACTTAAATCAGACCAGAAATTCCGGAGATTAGCGTGTACTAACAGAAAAACAGACACATTTTTTTTTAATCCCTACTCTATTACTACGTGGAAGTCCTCGTCGCTGTTTTGGAAATATATTCAATGTACAGACACATTTTTTTACTGTTTTATTATATTTATAAATAGATTTAGGGTAAAAGATCTGTCATTAGTCATTATCTTTTCAAAATTTTATAATATACAGCTAGGTATACGGAACCTTAATGCAGTAATTCTAAACTACTCAAAATAAGTTGCGTGACATGACGCCCACAATATAACCGTCGGCGTTTCAGTTGTAACGATTAACGACACGTAACATTGGCTTCATGCATTATTAAAATATAGGTGTATGTACCTAACTTCCAAGTATTAGTATCTATGTACCTACATATCTTTGTACTCGTACCTACCACTTAGTAGAAATAAATCGACAAAGTGCGTATCGTGAAACTTAATTTTCCATAATTTAACATGCTATGCTAACCACGGATCACCTACAACCTACACATCAAGGATTTGGACTGAGCGAGTCTGAAAAATATCATTTAGGTATTTAGTTCGTCAGTTAGATTATCTAAAAATAATAGACCCAAAATGTTCGGTTTATCAAAGTAGGTATTCTTAGTAAACCGCATAGAAGTCGAAAATGGTTCTAATAATATGTATTATAGTGTAGGGATTTAGAGGCCTAGCAGAACTGGCGAACTTAGTTCCGCCTGTTCCCCATCCCCTTCCTCATTGAGTATCCTGCGAAGTTTCGAAGAAAATGGTCTCGAACTAATCTTATTTCTCCATACAAACTTTGGACCCCTGTTTCACCCTCTTAGAGAGTGACTTTTGAAAAATCCTTTCATTGTGCATCGCTAGACCTTATAAGGAACATAAGTGCTAAATTTGGAGTCTATAGACCCAGCGGTTTGGACTGTGCCACAGAATAAGTACTAGTACTCAACTGTGCGTCGATCGATCAGTCTCTATCTATGTCAGCCAGTCAGTTTCTTCTATTATAAATCTGTATAGATAGATAGATTGGTTATAGTTAGGAATAAGAAAAGAAGTTATGTATATGTGTAAACTGTTGTATGAGAAATTAAGATTATTTTATTGTTGTCTTTTACTGTTAGGTAAGTTAGATCTAGGATAGGATAACTGAGTAGATTTTGTTTGCCAGGAGAAAAGGTAACGTAAAATAGGTACACATTAGAAGTGGGTACTTCATACCTACTTACACACACAAATATGTACTTACACTATTTTGGAAATAAGTAAATAATACTTGCCTTAGAGTAGGTACATAGGGAATACATTGATCTATTTGTATGATCGCCAAAGCGCATGTCTAGATTGTCTAGCATGCAGATATTTAAAGACCCCCCCCATAAATGGTTATTTTATTTATATTCTTTGTCTTCGAATGGGTTTGAACAAGGGCATTGCCAGCCGATGATCAAGGGGCGGGTAGAAGTGTGGTGGATGGGAAAAGTATGTAAAGTCGAGAGCTTATGAAGCAAGTCAAAACTTCAACGTGGTTTTGACTGTACAGTAAATAAAATCTCGTTCTGTACAAATCAGACCGTTCTGACTGAGAGTAGCCAAATTGTAGAAGATACGGTCCGTCCGGAAAAGTTGGAATCTGAATATTCCGTACGTGTATTTCCAGCCTAAAACGTCTAGACCAATAAAGTGAGTGGCCCCCTTTATAGTGTGGTTGACTCTTTCACTTGTTCATTTTATTCTAGTTTTTATATGTGACAAGTTCACAAGTGGTTTACGAATGTGACTACTAAAGATGGTTCTGTATTAAAATATGCGTTGTCAAAAATAAAAGTTACATTGAACACTGTAGTAGTACTTTATGAAATATCTATAATTACATCAATGGACTCAATAAGTTATAAAAAGAAATGTGGTGTCGTGGGACACCAGGTAGGAACGAAGTTCCTTCGGCTAATGTAGAATCGACACAATTTGCAAAAGAAAAATCGTGCTCAAAGGTATTATACACTACTCGCTTGTGTATACGACGACTGTCGCGCCTGCGCACGTCTCATTTAACGGTTTTATTTAACGAGGTCATCCTTACGGTTTTACTATCACATTTTTTTCAGTTCGGTCGCGCAGCAAATTCCCTATCTCCTCCAAGCCTGCCGTAAGGAACTTCGTTCCAATATACACGTGCAAGCGTTGAATCAAGAAGACCGGTGGCCGCGCTGGCGCAACATCGCCCCGCCGCTACTCATCTCATAGGGTTGCCCGCTGCGTTGCGATGTTGCCAGCCGTGGCGCGATGTTGCAAGTGTCAGCGCCATTGAGGTGCTAACAATCGGCCATCAGACAACTTTCCTTTACCGACAGCAGTTCTACACCCAACTCCAACAGCTGCACGAAAAACCGCGGGCTGCTTGCAGCCTGCGCAACGCCCGTAAAGCAAGTTAACGTTAATTCTAGAAGTGTATACCTATAGTAATGACTTTCTATGTTTCTAAGTAGATACCAAATACTTTGTCTTTTACCAAAAAAACAAGCAAGTAGAAGTGTTTTTTTTAATCAAACTGTAAATGCTTCGTCTCAAATAATCATATATCATAGGCGATTGTCACACTCATTTGTAGGTCTATGGTCACACTGCTCCGCATGCTGCCACGTAGACGGGGTGTCAGCGTGTTGTCCTATTTATGCGTGTTTTCTATACAAAATTGAGATACTTGCATAGCCGGCCGAGCGCTATGCAGCGGGGAGCGGTGTGAAAATCAAATTAGCAAGCCATGCTCAGAGCTAAAAAAAAATTTTAACACTATTCTAGACTAAAAAAAGATTTGAAAAATTCTAGGCTAAGATAGGTACCGAATCTAAAGTAAAAGACGTAAAGCACAAAGAATTTCGTAGATTGACACGCCATTTCCTATCTCAATCACACGCGCATAATTATATTCAGAGAGCAAAAAATTATCTTAGATATCTTGTGCTGTCCCGACAATGGCATTTGCGCTCGCCATTTCTAGGTATGTGGCGCTCGCACAATGGCATTGACCCAGAGATAAGGGATATCATTAATTGGGTTATAATTCTTTTTTTATTTTAATTATAACCCAATCAATGATATCCCTTATCTCTAATTGTCCGCCGCTGTGCGGGCGGGATTGCAATATGATTATGCGCGTGCGATAGAGATAGGAAATGGCGTGTCAATGTACGAAATTTTTTGTGCTTCACGTCCTTACTTCTCTTAAAATACCCCACTTCTGGGCCCTTTTTGCTTGGACGCCCAAAGTGAAGGTACACCCGTGCCTCATGTATTCATATAAAATCATAAAGAAAAAACGTAATACAATTAAATTTTATTTAATCATTCATCTTTAATGCAGTGCTCAAAATTTGTTGACAATTTTTATAAGAACCGAGATCTGTAAACAATTATTTACATGGGTGGTACTCTCGTTTATACATGTTGTTTATTAATCCTAATGGCACTACCGATAACCGTTTTTACAATTACAGATTAAACTCAAAAGAATGAAAAGAAATTAAGTACATACCTACTGAACATTGGTATTAGAAAAATCTGATAACGCTATTTATTTTCCTAAATGACCATATACAGTAACGCCCGTATTCAAGAAAGACGTTTGAAAAAAGAAAATATAATCAGTTCACATTGTAATATCACTCAATTTAGTTAAGTAATTAGCTAATTTTGGCGAGAATGATTAGAAAATTATATTTATTTTATTTACCCTTAAGCAGTAGTGGACTATTATATTATCTAAGAGTGAGGAATGATATATTTCCGAACCGCACGATGATCATAATCCTCGAATCACAGTACACGCGGTATAAATACAATGAACGGTTGAAAACTCATTTTGATAGCAGTGATTGCTGGGGTGCCGAGGATTGGTCTTACTGTAAATAAATCTTGAGGGCAAGTCATGAAAATGTACAACAAATAGAATTAACTACTGGTGCGCAGTGTCACTATTTTATGTTGGATTATTCAAATACGATAGGATAGGACATGTGAAGCGCAAATACTACTAGTACAGCCTTTAACACGTTCTTGGTATATAATCTGGCTATCCACGACATATAAAAATAGTGTATTAATATGTAGCAGTTAATTTGCCAAATATTTAAAGCTTTTATTGTTTACAAATAATGCAATGGCTAGTAAACCGCAAAAATAAAATGCGTTAATTTCTCGAACTTTGGAACAATCCTGATAGGTACCTCTCAGTATTGTTGTCTTAAAAATATAAAGTAAGTATTTTTTACGGCCTACTTGTTTCTGACACATTAAAATTTAAAAATGTTATAATGACTATCATGAAATCTTTTACGCTAAGAAATTGTATTGGCAGCAAATCAATAAATCATCGCAGCATGCGAGTTAAGACAATTCCAAACTGCAGAGTAGTCGAGCGAGTCGAGTCCGAGATCATAAAACGCACGCCGCGATTGCAGAATGCAGAACACAAAGAGTCGTCCAGAGCGAGATTTGTATAATTGAGCAGTTTTCTACTCTAAAATCTCACTCAGTTAATATGAAAAGCAATTATCCTAAATATAAAATTAAAATAAAAGTGTATTCACCTCTTTAATTTACAATGTGCCAAAAAGACTAAAACTTAAATTAAGCGAAACTAAATATTATGAACTTTAACTCGTATGTACTGAGTAGAGTTCATATTTGGATCATGTTTGGTTATATTGTGAAATAATAGTTTAACTGTATGTTAGCGATTGAGGTACACCATTGACAGTCTTTGATTTTAGGACTCCATTCTCATACGACATCACCGTCTCGCGGCCATTCTCCGTTACCCTGAAATAAAACAGATCAAAAATTAAACTTACGTTAATAAACCTATAGTGGAGCACGTTAGGAGGAAAGTATTTGATTATCTCATTGAAGTGGCAGTGGGCGGGGCACATGACACGAAGAACCTATGGCCGTTGGGGTAGAACGGCGAAATCGAATCTCGAATTTTGGCCATGTACTCACCCACTAGGTGGTCAGACGATCCGAGCAAGGTTGCAGGTAAACGCTGGATGCAGGCAGCTTCCGATTGGTCATTTTGGAAATCCTTGGAACGTCTATGTCCAGCGATGACTTCTTTTGGCTGATATGATGATGATTCGATATAGGAACGTACATACCGTGATATCTTAACTCTATTGAGCTTCAAATACATATCTTTTCATGTTAAATTAAACGTTATTTTTATAGCAATAGTTTCGCTAAATTTATTTTTTCGTAAGCCAAGATAAACTACGTGTCGAATAGTATTTGTACCTATTTAATAGTGACAAACTTATAAAATAATAGTATAGTTATAGTGCAAAAATTAAGGACATGAACAAAGTGCATTCCCCTTAATAGATAGTAAGAAAATTGCCGATGGGCACATACTAAAGTAGGGTCATTTTAATAGATCACATTTGACACTTTTTCGAAGTTAGTCACGATTACATACTTATTGTAATAATGACAAAGAAAGTAATTTTAAGATTTACTAATAGAACATTTGAATATTAAAAAAACAACTTCTGTTCTAATATAATGACAAATAAACGTTACAATGTTGCGTCAGTGAACCCTTTTTCGCCATGTCTGTCTGTCTGTCCGCCCGCGATTTTATATATTAATCATGCCAAAAAAGACATACACAGGTAAAATAAAATATTGAAAAAAATTTTTTTAGGGTAGCTCCCAAACACTTAAAAAATTGGTTGCAAATTTTTGTGTGCAAAGTCTGACCACCCCTATTTATTAAATGGTAACATATGGAAAAAATCACAGCAGTAGTATATATAACGAAGTTTAAGGGAAAACTACCAGAGCTAAGTAGGGATTACAAATTAAAAAGTTATAAGTGACCAACTTGTAACATGTACTCGGTAATGGAAAATTTCATACTAATTCAATGTAACATTAGTTTTTAGACGTTTTTAGTGGCATGAACTCAAAATGGGCAATCGCAACTACGGGACCCTACACTGCGCGTGGCCCGACACGAACTTGGCTGGTTATTCTTTTTGAACACTGTTAGATGCTACCAAAAAAACTGAAATTTGATAAGTAGATTCGAATGCAATGATTGTGTACTTGTGAAGGAATATTACACCATAAATGAATAACCACCACATTGTGATATGTTTTGGTGCAATAATAATTTTAACTAACTATAATAAAACATATTATTATTATCGGGTCATATAGCGCGGAACAATACTAAACCATTCAGTCCTGCTAAAATACTGACTCTGCTACTAACTTGGTGTGCAGAAGTAACTACAGAAGACTGGAGAAAGGTCGCAGAGAAAACAATGAAAATATTTTTTCAAGATTTTCTACGAAATGTGAAAATAGACAAAAGGCACTATTGAAAATGAATGAATAATATCTCTGAGTGCTAACAACAGTGATGAAGATGACAATACTAGTTACAGTTTTGATAGTTCAACTGAAATGCTACTTTTTTAACCGACTTCCAAAAAGGAGGAAGTTATCAATTCGTCGCGTTTTTTTTTAATGTATGTTCACCGATTATTCGAAGATGGCTTAACCCTTTTTTGTTTATATACTTGTCAGGTGGTCCCATAGAATTTTAATCAAAATCGGTTGTGTAGTTTAGGGGGCAAAGTCGGTTTTTAGTTTTGAAAAATTATGTTTATTTACTTGTCTTATGTACTTGTCTTATTTTGCGCCTTAAACTTACAATAGAAAATAATAATGGGACAGGGATTCGACTGCCAATTTTATTTCCTCTGCACTACCTTCTTATAAGCACTTTTTCATAATAACTTTATGCAATTAAAATATGTTTGTACGTACTTTTTAGTAGTAATCTTTTTCCCATTAACGACGCGCGTAGTTGTAGTGGTGCTCCTCATGTTAGCACTGCCTGGTCCGGACAATGAACTGTTGAATGTGGAGAAAGAGGTAAAGGCGTTTCCATTTGCTCCTGAATGGGCAAAGATGTCATCGAGGCCCATGCCAAACCCAAAAGGACTGAAGAGGGACGATGTTAGAGAGGTACTGGGATGGTGGCTGCGACGGCCATGTCTATGATGATGACCTTGGCCGTTAATTTCTGAAATCAAGCGGAGAAATAAAATTACTGTTACTGTAAACAAACATCACAGCGGGACGTTTGTAAAACTGGCTAAAAACCTACCACTAAATGTTTAGGATTCGTGCAGTAACATGCCATAAGGCATGATAATCACAGCGGGACGTAATCGATTATGATCATTACGTAAATCGGTAAAGCACCGAAAGGACACAAGTGCTCCGTTAAAAATGCCATGTAGTGCAGTTTCCTCGTGTAAAAAAAAGTCAAATAATCTTTTAAAAGATGGCATTACCTTTGTTTTGTAAATATTTTTTTTTTATTTCTTTAACGTTGTTTTCTATTTAAATGAAATTTCTAGAAAATCGATGGAATATCTTTTAGTATCAAATACGGAATAAATAATCGAGTCAACTTTGCAACTGATTTCTTTCCATCTCAAATGATTTTCTTTCTTATTAACTGCCAAACCACAGCAAAATATATATAAACGCATAATACAAACTTGACATATTTCATTTTTCGATATTATTTTGGAACTGTCCTTCGACGAGACTAGTTCATTAAACCCCGTTTTAAATGTATCAATAACATTCTTAAAGTTCGGTAATTAGATTCAAACTTGAAAAAAGATTAGTTGCTACGTCATCAACTTTTAATCGTCTTTCAAAATTGACTATTATTAACTACCGGTACGAGACTACCATTTATGATTTCCTTCGTCCAGGGAATAATCCCTGTGCTTTAGATTTGAATACAGATTAGCCGATCCCTTTGTCTTCTCTCTCTTTCTTATCCAGAGTGTATTAAGTATAATGTGTATTAACACATTTATTTTACTGTGAGCTTTACTGGTGTGCAGAAAATAGCTAGTGCTGCAATTTTCTGTAAGTGTGCATTTAAAGCAACACAAATTATTTTTGTGATTGTGTGATTTTTTAGATGTAGTCGTACCCTAGCCTCGTACCAAAACCGGCAGAAAATTTTGTAAGAAAATTTGTCATCGTAACTTATCCTGTACTAAATGATCGGCATGATTTCAGCTTTATTTTTTATACCGTCGCGAACGAGATAGACAAAAGTAGTATAGAAATAAGTCAAAATAGTGCAAGCGATACTAGGCCACCAAATGTTACGAAACTGGGGTTCGAAATTTAGAGAAAAAGTTCGCGACACTACAGGAGAGCTGGAGATGACCTCTTTCACCATAGCACATGGGTCCCGTTTGATTCTTCTTCTTTGGCGGAACCGTAATTGGGGATGAATTAAACAAGGACCACTCCATATCACCCCCAGTCTGATGGCATGGTGGAGAGATTTAACATTTAGCGAAATTGGTAGACAAACTGGGCAAGGGCAAGTGTACATACCGCTTTTCCTTCTGGCTCATAGAACATTGGAGCACGAAATCACGAAAGCACGACCCCAGCTCAGGTAAATTTCGGCAGAGAACTTAGATTACCTTTAGATCTACTAACGGAGCGGTCACCAGAAGACCCATATACTGTGCCAGACTAGTCTCCGATCTTCGAGAGCGAATATGGGACATCTATGACTTGGTTCGCGAAAATGGTTTGCAGGCAAGTAAATATGACCGAAGATCGAACTCACGTGGCTTGGAAGAAGGAGCCTTAGTTTGGCTTCATAACCCGATTCGCCGAAAAGGAAAATCACCAAAATTACATACGAGATGGAAAGGCCCGTACAAGATTATCGCGCGCATGAACGACGTTACCTGTCGGATCCATCTTCAACCAAGATTTTCGCTCGCCTCGAAGTTTCCCGCCATGGAAATAAATTCGTCTAGTATGGAAAATATTCGACAATAATGTAAACCACTATATCTATACTGGCACATATAAAAAATCGATCGAGTGCGCACCACGCCAGTTCAGTACGAGCTACGAAAGGAATCACTTCGAAGGAAACTGAAGCGAAAGAAACATACCCGCGACAAGTGGAAGTAACTGCGACAACCTCGGCAAGATACCTGGACCTCAGCTGCTACGCAAGACCATCTTCACGTGCCCACCTAAAGGTCCGTAGTGAATAAAGACCCTCATACGCAATTTGGCGTTTTTCTCCGAATCTCGAACCCCAGTTTCGTAACAATATTATTCTAATTACACGTGAATGGTCATATGGCGATTGGCACCCCCCCCCCCCGCACCCCGCTGAGTAGCGTAGAGCCGCCATACAAAAACGACACGGGTAGACGCGGTGTCAGTGTGTCGTTCTATACGTGTTTTCTATGGGTACGTATTAGACATGAAAAATTAAAACATCAACAATTAAAAAACTAAGTACAAAACCCCTAAAATTACAATGCATTGGTTAGTTGATTTAAATTCAAAATAGATAGTGAAAGTTCTAAATGTCGAATGAGTATTTTATCGAAGTTCATAAAACATAATTTCAATACCTACACATGAATTATCTAAAAATCTAAATACTTAAAAGTTTAACATGTGAAATATTGCAAAATAAAACATTTGCGAAATCTGTAATTTATCAAATGATTATTTAAAGAATAATACGAGTATGTTTACGAAATGAGATGTTTATCATTCAACTGAGATGCAATTTGAGAGAAATACTAGTATTTGTGAGTAAGTATTTTAACTTTTCATGTTGTAAACTACGAAATTGTATACTTTTATTATGACTATAAATATTTCGAACCATTACGTAATCTGGATATTAATCATTGCAAACTTTGGGGTTTTATACATCGGTGTTACATCATTAAGAGCAGCCTTCCCTTCCCGTCTTACTTTTCATACAAAAGCTCGTACGTAATTATGGCGTTGTAAGTGATCTTTCTTTAAAACTTTTGAACTAACAGATATCTTGTGCACCATTTCTAGGTTCAATCGAAATAAAAAATTTAAATTGAAAAAATAAGTTCAGTATACGCCTCCAAAAATCTGCTTTTTTGCACAAATTTTACCTGAACTTCGACCATTCATAAAGTACTCATTAATTGTAAAAATAAAAAAAATATTTCGATAGAAACCTCGCAAATGTAATGAAAATTTTAAATAGAAACATTTATTTCACAAACTAGTAAGGCTTACTGATAAAAACGTATATCCTGGAACAAGTTTTATGAAATTTCCGCACCCTATGAATAGTTAATATTCGTTCAATGGATAGTTAATAATAATACTAATTTTATTCAATAGAATGCAAACCGGGCCCTAATGCACTATCTTTCTCTTTTTGGTTTGACTTTTTTTCTAGCATTGCCCTGGATGAAAAAACAAGCTTTTCGAACTATACTCGCGTTGACGACAGAGCCGGCGGGAAGGGCCGCCTTAAGGTATTTGAAGTATGTGGTATTGTAATTGGGTGTATCCCACTATTTCCATTGAAATACAAAATGGAAATAGTGGGACTAACGTTTAAAAAAAATTTAATCCCATTATTTCTAATGCAACAAAAAAAAACGCAGTTGTGTTATTTGAGAATAAATAGTAGATTATTAACCAAGGGGATAAAGCAGTGTATTCTGTCGCAGGTGAAGACTTAAATCGCGAGCGCAACGAAGGACTCGAGGTTTACTCCCGAGCGGAGCGAGGGTGTTAAATACTTAAATCACGAGCGAAGCGAGGAATTTAGGACGAGTCCTGAGTGTAGCGAAGGTTTAAGTTCACCCAAGACTAAGGCAGCTTTATCACCGAGGAAAATACTCTACTTTTCGTAACATTTGCGAAAAAATAAAGACAATAATAACTAGATATAAGCATTTATTAAAGATATATAATACTTTAATTCATTTTTATCTAGTTACATAAAAATATAAAATGTTTTACGTTGTAAATAAATATAGGTACGCAGAAAACTTGGCTGTATGTGTGAGACGCAAATGAACCTTTTCTTTTTCTTTTTGGAAAACTAAACAGCTGGTGTAAACAAACAATGACACGTCTTAATTTTAAATTTTATGAAATTTAAGTGGTTTTGTGGATTTTGCAGATACATGTTGTCGATTCAAAATCGTTTTTTTTTTACACTTAACAATATAGAAATGATTTGAGTTCAGTATAAATTTCGGTAAGTATTCCGAACCACATTCTCTCTCTGGAGGATGAATGAAATTCAGTACAACTTTCTTTCCCTGTTTTCATTCTTGGTCTAGAGGCTGAATGAAATTCTGTACATTTTTCTTTCGCTGTTTTTAACAGATTAAAAATGACTATTGTTATGTTCGCTTTTTGTGCCATAGAATGTGCCTTTTTTATAAAACTTTCTTCAAAAGAGTTACAACATACATACTTTTGAAGAAAGTTTTATAATTCCATTGAAATAAAATATACAAACCAGCAAATAAATTTCCGAAGGGAGATCCACCGAAGAATTCCCTAAACACTTCCTCGGGATCTCGGAATGTGAATGGGAAGCTGGCGTATCCGAAGTCGTAGTCGTCGTCCACACCTGAGCGCCTACCTCTGCTGCTGTTCAGCCCTTCTTTTCCATATTGGTCGTAGACGCGTCGCTTCCTTTCTGCGTAAAAACGTTTTCAATTATTTTTATGCACTAACTTATATTGGATATACATATATATTTGCGGTTGTACCCAGGTCCGAATTTAGAAGTTTCAGGAGGCGCCAAAATCGTCGAATATATGCTAATAAAAAAGTTAATAAATACACCTACATAAAATGTAGGAAGTTTTCTCTATTTTAATTTTATATATTATTACTTGCATATAATGTTTTATACCATATGAAATGAGTCGCAGAGTTCCGTACAATGCCAAAGTCAAATGTTTTTATTCATTTGTGATATGTTTTACAATAGGTACTCTTACTGAATGTAAATTTTGAATTTACTACTTTTTCTTTGTGAAGAACTAAGTACCTACCTCTTTTGTGCTTCGCTGTAAAAAAAAGGTAAGTACATCCTCTAAACAAATAAGATAAGTAAAATAAGATACATTAAAAGTGCTTTTATTTTTTAAGATTTTCGTTTTTATGTAAATATAAACAACTAGTGGTGTTTTAGTGAACTATTTTACCGTGAGTGACCGTATTTTTTCAATTGACCACTTTATTTTTAATTGATAGAATTCTTATTAATTTTCCTGTAATGACATTTTGTATTTTTTTTTCAAAATTTTAGGCTCAATAGTTTCGGAGATCAGGCGAGGGGGGAATGGTACATTTTCGCCTTCTTTCATGAATAAAATCAAAACTATTTATTTTATTTTGAGATCCTCATAACGAGCTCTTTCATTTGATATATAACACAGTGAGGTTTGCAAAACTTTTTTTTTAATTTCCTAATTAGTCCCTAGAAAATAATCCTTATTTTAAAGAAATAATTATTTACTTTGCACATTTGTGTTTGCATCATAGTAATCCTATTTCCGCAACCATCCTACCAAGTTTTACCTGATTTGGTCCAGTACATTCAGAGCAAATTGGCTGTGACAGGACAGACGGTCGGACAGACAGACGCACGAGTGATCGAATAAGATTAAATCTTGTAAATTTATGGTTTTGTTTCATTAAACAAAGTGTGATTAATAAAAATATTCCTACCAAAAAAATATGGACGTTTGTTTTCGAGAAAAAGTAAGCGGCCCCCATAAAATGGTGGTAACAGTTCTCCCCGCTACAAATATATCTTTATTTAAGGGGTTTTTATTGTTATTTGAATAAATAAATAATAAATTTAAAGGAATTCATAAGTAACATGGTTCCAACTATAACAATTAACTTTATAGAGCGTTGTGAAAACCGCGGACACGTCAAAATCCATAGGTCCAAAAAATATCCCAAATATTAGGTTGGGGAAAAACTCTATTCGCATATAGTATGTATGAACTTGTAATAAAACCACTTTGGCTATACTACTTGTACCTGGCTGGTTTTGGTATCATTTAAAAGTTTAAATTTTAAAGAAGATAATTCCAAATTCAAATTAGGAAAATGCGTGATTTTCATTTGTTTTTCTTACCGTCAAGATAAGTGAATCTAATGAAGAAATTAGATACATTTTAAAATTTTACTAACAAAAAGTTAAAAATGCTACGAAAGCCGCGAAAAAAATTTGCGATGTTTATGGACCTAGTGCAGTGTCTGTGAGAGCAGCACAAATTTGAATTAAGCGTTTTCAATCCGGAAATTTTGATGTCAAAGATGCACGTCGCTCTGGTCGCACTGTTACGGATAAAATGAATGCTATTTTTGAAAAAGTGGAGCAAGATCGGCATATCAGCAGTTACGACGTTGCTGAAGAACTGGGAATTGACCACAAAACAGTTTTGGCGCATTTGAAAAAAAATGGGTACACAAAAAAGCTCGATATTTGGGTACCTAACGAGCTCTCTGAAAGAAGCCTAATGACCCGTGTACTCATTTGTAATTCTTTATTACGACGTAATGAGACCGAACCATTTTTGAAGAAATTGATAACTGGTGATGAAAAGTGGATCACGTACGACAAGAACGTGCGAAAAAGGTCATGGTCAAAGGCCGGTCAGGCTTCACAGACTGTAGCGAAACCCGGGTTAACTCGCAACAAGGTGATGCTGTGTGTGTAATGGGATTGGAAGGGCATTATTCATTTTATGAGCTGTTACCACCAGGCAGGACCATCGATTCAGAACTCTACTGCGAACAACTGATAAGATTAAAGCAAGAAGTTGAGAGAAAGCGGCCGGACTTAATCAACAGAAGGAGTGTGGTTTTTCATCATGATAACGCTAGACCTCACATATCTTTAACCACTCAGCAAAAATTAAGACAGTTTGGCTGGGAGGTGTTAATGCATCCGCCGTATAGTCCTGACCTGGCACCTTCAGATTTCCACCTGTTTCGGTCTCTTCAGAATTATTTAGGCAGTGTCAGGTTAACATCACGAGAGGACTGCCAAAACTACTTGACGCAGTTTTTTGATCAGAAACCCCAAAATTTCTATAGCAATGGGATCATGTCCCTACCTATAAGATGGCAAAAAGTTATCGAACAAAATGGTACCTACATACTTTAGTTAAATGTAAATAAACTATATTAAAAAATGTTTTGAATTTTCATATAAAATGCGAAAAGACTTTTCCCCCAACCTATTATGTGAAAGTTAATGTTACTTACTTTGTTTTCATTCATTATGTACATAAATCTAATTTGAAATTGACCATTAAAGATTGCAAAAAATTTAATGAGAGCCAAAAAAAATCGTGAAGGAAAGTTTTGAACGGATGTCTGCGTAAAATAATTTTGATAAGTTATGTACTCGGAAATAATTTGTAAATTCGTATAACATAAATATTTCAAATAAACGATTTGTGTTGTTCTGAAAACAGAGATTTTATTTTAGTACTTACATGTTTACATAACTATAAATGACACTATTAACCTAAATCACACTATCCTACCTGAAAACAGAGAAACGACATTTAAAGTTTATTATCCAATCGTTAATTCCTTTTAAATATAATTATTTTCGTTGTTAATTCTTTATCACACCAAAATGGCTTCCGATATCTTATTTACGTTAGAACTACTTAATCGACAGTATTGGACGCCATTACATATGGTCGATAAAGCAGAACACTATTTTACCGACGCTTGGATAGCGCGGCATAATTCGATTTGAAGAAATGTAGGTAGGTAGTTTCTTTACATCGAATACCCGAAAAATGAAATTTTTTTAATACCAAAAATTTCATTACTTACTATATAATTACGATATAACTTAATTAATATTAAATATATGTTTAACAATATAACATGAAATTTAAAAATTTACAATGTTTACTTATATAATGAATGAGCTATTTACCCGACTGCGCCAGGTGAGTTATGTTTTACGAGAGTATGTATGTATGTTTGTACGTATGTTTGTACGTATGTTTGTATGTATGAAACGTATGAATGTATGTATGTATGTATATATGCATTGTTTTTATAATAACTACTTGTTTACTGTGTATGTTTTTTTTGTTAAAATTTTTATATAAAACAAAAATAACATTTTTTTTTACATAAATTAAAATACCTTATTTATCTATTGCTTATGTATGGTATGAGTTTTGTGATGTGAAAGAGATTTGACTCTGTGTTTTTATGACCTGTACTTATTCTTTAAATAGAGTTTGATACTCTTTCTATAATTTCGAATGGACCGATCCTTAGCTCATCAAATTTATTTCTATTTAGTTTGTGCCCATTCTCCACATATACCATATCTCCTTTGTTTAAATCCAGTTGAGTCCTATTCTTATCAAATATTTTTTTTTATTGTAGTTATGACACTTAATTGAATTTGCTAAGGCTATTTTCCTATCTTCAAACCATTCGGCTTGTGATTTATCTTTTTTTAGTTCATTAGGTAAAATTGAAACATCTGTACCATTCAACAGGTATTTTGGTGCAAAGCCAGTTACTGTGTGTACTGTACTGTTATATTTATCTACACAGTTGTGAGCGATCGTTGTCCATGCAATTTTTTTGTCATTTTCATTTATTTTACATCTTATTTTGTTTACAAGCGTTTGATTGAGTGTCTCGTTTAAACCGTTTGAGAATGGGGTATTTACTGCGGTAAAGACTAAGGTTATTGATTTTTCATTTAAAAAGTGTTTGAATTCTTTTGAGTTTATCCCCGGATATTGATCAGTGAGAAGCATCCCAATTGAATTAGAATCTGTTACATTATTAACTAGTTTAATGAAATCATTAGCGCTCTGTGTTTTGGAGGTAACAATGAAAGCAAATCGTGTAAAATGGTCCACTAGAAGGTGCAAATATTTTTTTGTTGAACGTGAATCACCAAAACCTCCGATAGTGTCTATGGAGACTATTTCATAAGGTTTTGTGGCAGGACCTAAATGTGACATTAGACCGTATTTATTTTGCCCTCTTGATTTATTTTTTACACATATCTCACAACTTTTACAATATTTTTTTATATTAACTGTTTAATTTTTTGCTGTGTATACACTGGATTAATTTTATTTTGCATTTGTTTAATACTTATATGACACATATTTTCGTGTATATCTTTAATAAGTTTCTTACTTAATTCTTCTGATAAAATATTTTTTTCATTTTTCTTAACCTTCTTGTAGTAAATATTGTGTCTATTAATTAAGTTAGATTTTATTTGTTGAACATGTTCGTTTTTTTGTTGATCTGTGATAATATCATTCAATTTTATCATATTTACTATTTTTAATTGTTCATCTATGTTTTGATTTGCTTCTAATACCGGGTTTCTACTCAAACAATTTGCTTCTACATTTTTTTTCCCGGAGCGTATTTTATTTTAAAATCATACATAAATAGTAGGTTAAATCACCCAATTCATCATCTGTTCTAGACTTTATATTTAAATTTTCTAATGGTTTATGATCAGAAAACACGGTAAAGGATTTTCCTATTAGCCAGGGGGAAGGTGGTACAAAACGATCCCCTGAGGTAAAACGATCCCCGGCTGTTATATCGACTTTAAAGCGCCATCTAGGATATTTTAACTGAATTTCGTGCTCCTGCCGTCGAGCAGTACAATCTCTGTCAGTGTCAACGCGTCATTAGCAATAGTAAACATTTTATATCAAAATGTCGAAAATTGCTGTGCTACATCTAAAATAAGCCATTATTTGACATTATATATTTTTAGTCTACGGAAATATTATGTGATAGTTTTGTTTGTCCCAGTTTCTGTCACCAATCAGCCTTGAAATTAACTGTGATTCATTACAGTATTTGAAAAACATAGTTTATGTTTTGATGTTTTTCGTCAATATGGCATTTGGGTCAAAACGATCCCCTTATAGGCTGGGCAAAATGATCCCAGGATCATTTTACTCTCTGCCTTTTTTTTAAAGTTTTCAGTTTCCTTTATAGATATATTTATAGCTTTTTAGGGCTCCGTAGTAAAGAAGGAACCCTTATAGTTTCGCCAAGTCTGTCCGTCCGTTTGTTTGTCCGTGGTTTTACTCAGAGACTATTAGTATTAGAAGCTGTGATTTGGCATGGGTATGCTATGTTTATTAATTACGCCGACAAAGTAGCAAACTAAAAAATATGAAAAAAACTTTTTTTGGTTGATAAAAGTGGGAATTTTAAGGTACACAATCCTATAATATTAATGTTATTTATACTTTCCTAAAAAACGTTATTAAGTTATCTTATCTTTATTTCGTTGCTAACAATATTTAGTAGTAATTTATGTCTTTATACTTATAGAAATCATGCCGCAAAATTATATTCGAAAAACCACACGCCAGAATTGATGATAGTAGTTAAAGAGTGTGTTATTGATGTTATGATTCTATTCAGGAGCATCAATATTATAAAACTATTAGTGTTATAGAGATTTAAGAGAGCTAAGAAGTTTGATTATATTAACACAGAGTTGTTTAAATTTGTTTCTAAGACTGAATCTAAAATAAAAGTACAAAAAATTATATTGAATGTTTAATATTTTGCTTGCATTTTAAATATTGGAGTTAAATGATCCCCGGGATCATTTTGTACACAGGGGTGTACAAAATGATCCTTAAGTAGACCTTTACGAAAAACTCAATAATATTGTTTATAATTGCCAATGCGATTCCACGCTTACCGCATTTGTAGTTTAATTGTATAGCTAACTCTTACATAGTTTAAGTTAAAGAAAATACTTCATACACTCGTTTTACAGCTGTTTTCCCTTAGGGGGATCATTTTGTACCACCTTCCTATTGCCAATATTTAATTGCTTCTTTAATAGCCAAGTATTCTAAATATATTGCCTTTTTCTTTTTTTTGGACTTGATTTAATTTTTTTGAGAAGTATGCTACTGGTTTATTTTTTCCGTTTGGCTGTGTTTGCTTTAAGACTGCTCCAACACCTTCAATTTTAAAAAATTTCAACGGTAAATTTTGATCAAAGATTTCTAAGATAGGTTGTGAGCACAATAAATGTTTTACCTCTCCAAAAGATTTTTGACAATCTGCGGACCAAATGAATTTCTGGTTTTTTCGAAGTAAATTATGAAGGGGTTCTAATAATATTGCACTTTTTGGCAAATACTCATGATAAAAATTTATTTTCCCCAAAAGTTGTCTTATATGTTTTTGTGTTTTGGGTGTTGGAAAATCCCTTATTGAAACTAAATTATCTCGTATGGGCCGTAATGTATTATTCTGTATTATGTGGCCTAGATATTTGACTGAATTCAAAGCAAACGCACATTTTGTTATTTTTAATCTAAATCCTTCTTTTTTTATAGCATCTAACAATTGTGTTAAATGATCAATGTGCTCAGAAAACGATTTCGAAAATATTAGTATGTCATCTATATAGTTTATAGCAAAATTAGTCAGCTTGTACTTTCTTAACATATTACTCAAAATCCTTTGAAAAATAGCGGGAGATGTCTTCAATCCGAAAGGCAAACACGTCCATTGATAGTGTCCTTCTTGTGTAACAAACGCAGTTTTCTTTCTGTCTTCAATCCTAAGAGGAATAGACCAGAACGCTGAATTAATATCTAGTGTTGTAAAATATGTTGAATTTCTTATCTTGATCACCAGGTCTTCGATTATTGGAAATGGTTGAGCTTGAGGTACCACTATTTTATTAAGATCCCTAAAATCTATGCATAATCTTGATTTTCTGTTGTCTTTCTTTTTGAAAGCTAAAGTTACGGGTGCCGCAAATGGGCTATAAGATTGTTCTATTAGATTTTTGTCAAGTAATTTTGCTACTTGTTCCTCTATCTCCTTTTTATCGTCTGTCGAACATCTGTAAGGTCTTTTACCACAGTATTTGTCGACGAGAAGATCAATACGTGCTTCATATTCACTGACCGTGCCAATGTCATATTTGTCTTTTGCAAATATTGATTTATACGTGTCAATCAGGTTATATATTTTAGATTTTTGATGAGAATTCAAATTACTCATATCTATTTTAAAATCTTCTTCATGTTCATTAAAATTAACTAAACATGTATCTCTTCCCTTATTATCTTCTTTAGAAGTGTATTTTTATCTATAACATCTTCATTTTCTTGTGTATTTATTTCACCTTTTTTTTGAGTAACTTTTAAGTTTTCATCTTGGATCAATTTGAATTCTTTTATGATATCTAGGCCAATTAGAAAATTATATTTAAAATCTTCTCCATCAATAATATAAACGCTGGTTTTCTTTTCTATATCAAAAATTTTTATTGTAATTGTAGCCAAACCACCTGTCTTTTTAACACCATTAATTGTGATTAAATTATCACTGTTCAAATTCTTCATTTTTTCTTCCTTTTGTCTAATTAATTTGGAATTAATTATAGAAACATTAGAGCCTGAGTCATATATACCAAATGTTTCTAACTGTTTATTTATTAATAGTTTGACTTTAATTAATGGTGTTATTATTAGTTTTTTGTTTCTTTGCTATTTAGTTCAATATCTATTACTGAATTGTTTACAGCTTTACTATAGTTTTTTTTAGGATAACGTTCATCTGTTTGTTTAAACCAGCACCTCTCTTCGGGATGGAACCGAATGCCTTTATTTAAATTCTCACAAGTTTTACATGGTTTTTGTTTATCAACCTTTTCTTTGTTATCATAGGTATTTTTTTTATTCTTATTATAATTTCTTTTGGTCAGTATATGATCATGTTTCCCAATTTCATTGTACAGACCTGCAGTTGATTTTATGGTTTCTTTATCAATTTTATCAATGATATAATCTGGTAATCCAATAACAATAAGATTTATCATTGTTTGAGTATCGATTCTTATTAACGTCTAACAACAGTTTTTCTTTTTTTGTGGCATAATCTAACAATGATCCAGCTTGAAATTTAAATGTAAATGCATATTTGACTTGGGACCAACCTTTACTTCCGTATGTTTCACAAAAGTTATTCTTCCATATTTTCCAATCCGAGTTCACTGTAAATTTTATTATCATACTGCTGTACCAATTTAAACACTGTTTTACGAGTAAATGTTTTAAAATTTCAATTTTGTTTTCATCTCGTAGAATCTCAAATCTTCCACATTCACTCTCAAATTCACTCATCCAGTGGTCAGCATTTAATTTATTTGAAAACTTTTCTATTACAAATCTTTCTGCAATTTTTCCGAGATTTTTATTTTCCGGTGCACTGGGACTAGTAGTGGTATTGTTTGAAGTAATAATCTCTCCTGTAATCTCTTCTAAATATTGGTCACCAAACTGAACATTTTCTCCTTTATCTAGATATATCTCTTTTAACTGGTGGGTTAATGGGATCCATACTGAACGTGTCTGATGTCTTTTTTGCAAAGAATTTTTTATTTTCGTATATACATCTAAAGATATTATACCAGTGTGCTTACTTGCAGGCTTTAGCTCATCTGGCACATTATATATGTGCCCGTCTGGTGTTTCAATAGAGGTTACGCAAATTATATTTGTTTTACCATCCGTTGATCCCATTACCAGAAATTTAAATCGCAGCTTATCCATTTTTTTTTTATTTTGACTAGAAATGTCGTTTTATAAGACTTTTTCTTAGGAACTGTTAATTTTCAAATAAACGATTTGTGTTGTTCTGAAAACAGAGATTTTATTTTAGTACTTACATGTTTACATAACTATAAATGACACTATTAACCTAGCTGACCCGGCAAACGTTGTTTTGCCAAAATTGAGGATTGTATGTATTTTTGTATGTTGTATCATAAAAAAATAGAAATTAAAAATTTTGTCTAAAAAATAAAAATAAAAATTTGGGGTGGACTACCCCTAACATTTAGGGGGATGAAAAATAGATGTTGGCCGATTCTCATAGATACCGGATAAGCACAAAAAATTTCATCAAAATCGGTCAAGCCGTTTCGGAGGAGTATGGCAACTAAAACTGTGACACGAGAATTTTATATATTAGTAGGTATATGTAACGTGTGACTACGCCTTTCCAAACATGAAAATTTATCTCTACATAGTGAATATTGCATACTTCAGAATAGTATTGTATGACATTATTGTCAATTTACAACAAAGGCATCTTGGTAGAGTCTACTGTGTCCATTTACTTGCAACTACACTAGCAACTTTGTTCAGTTCAGTATTCTGAAAATCTTGTTTTATACTTTTTCAGCGTCGTTTTTTGTCGTAGTTGGGTTTTAGTTTTTTTACTTTTTATTATTTGTACTATTTTGGTGTTGAAGTATATTTGTGGCGCATAATATTAACAAAAGTTAAATTGATGAACTAATAATTATGTACAAGCATAAAGTACTCGTGAAGCTTTTTCAAGTGATACCAAACACGGTATATTTATTTTAATTTTATATTAACATAGAACTTTTTGTCCGCTAGAGGGCGCAATACTAAATTTGGTGACAAGCTTTATAGCTCATAACCAACAGAATATCAAGGCCCTTCTAATGGTACTGCAGTGGTCTTATTCTGATAAGTAGTAAAGAAGCTATGAACGAAAAGATGTGAATTATATGCAATCAGCCCATGAATACAGGTAAAGTCACAAGCAAATGCTAGTAATATATATATATATATATTCAAAATGTACAAGTAAAGCGCTTTCAAATGATATCAAACACGGCATATTTATCTTAACTTTATTTTTTTACTCTGTATGTTTTGTCCGCTAGAGGGCGCCACATTAGAATTTGTGAAACCCCATATAGCCTATAACCAGCGGACAATTAAGACGCTTCTAATGATATGTCATTTGTTGAATTCTGATAAGTAGTTTAGAAGTTACGAGGGAACAGATGAACATACATACATACATACATACATACATAGCCTGTCAAAATCATAACCCTCCTTTTGCTTTGCCGTAGTCGGGTAAAAACACAGTGTCTTGTCATAAATATATGATTATTTTATCTATAACCATGTCGTAAGTAACATTTTAACTACATACCTATTCAAAGTTTATATTTATATTATGTGTTAAAACTTGCAGCTTCTTCACTAAGTGCTATTATAAATAAGATAAATATATACAGACAAATCACAGAGTGAGCTAGCCCCAAACAAAATAAGTTCGAGACTAACTCAACGAGATAGAGGCTGGGGTTTTAATAGGTACGCAGTGGTTGTAGTGCACAAAAGATTTTATTACAAAGTATGGGTATTTGATATTCGTAGATTGCGACATGGATATAAACTATTATTTTCTTTCAGGTATTCTGGTGAAAAAGCGAACCAGCCCTAGCAACAGATCTAGCCTTCTAAAATGCTTGGATTCAACATTCTTCCATTTTACTGGTTCAATCACAGGTCCAAAGGAGGCTGTAATTCTCTGGCTCTCTCAGTCTTGTTTGTATTTAATAAAAGGCTCCAGTGAATCCTGTCTTGCATATTTTAATTGATGTCATCGTGGTACTTCTCAGAGAGTATATAGTATATTCAATAAAGGATCCTGTAAGACAAAATGTATACATGAAAGTAGTTATAATTTTAATAAATAACTTATACTTAACTAAGAATGTGTTGTTATTTGTCATCGTGTGTGAATAAATATTTTACAAGGATTAGCATTGTTATTACTTACAAAAAAATATGTTACGTAAGTTGGAATAACTTACTATTTTTCTCTTATGATGTACTAAAATAATGAAGTAATATATCTTACTTTGTTTTTTAAATCCAAATTTCCAATAAAAGGTATTAAGTAGGATTAATTAAGGTCCCATGGTAGCGTTACTTCAATTATCTACTAACTGTTTTGTAAAAATCAAAAAACATATTCACATTCACAGGAAAACCAACTAAAATCCTCCATAAAAGTTACTGAAGAGCAACTGGATCGCTTTATTTGACACTTGAGACGCGCAATAATCGTTTTCGTGCTGTCAAAATAGACGTGATGGTAGGAATAGTCCATACAAAAAAAGGCGAAAGGTTTTATGACGTCAGCCAAAACAATGCTACTAAAGCAGTGGTTCCCACACTTATTTTGTCTACTGCCCACTTTGAGAATAAATATTTTTTTAGCGCCCCCATTTTTTCACCTATTTAAAAACCACTATAACTTCAAATTAAATTAATTAATTATTGTGACCTATATATGTATATTAACGGAGAATTCTAAACGAAACTTTTACTATAACCCGCAACTTGAAACCTGAGCGCAGTAGGTAACATACAACGACGCTTAGGTCTCAAGTTAACTCTTACGGGCTCCACCTGCCAATAAGAATGATTATTGAAACGCAACTTTATAGTATTAAAACAGAGTATCTTTTATTAAAAATATAACTAAAATAATCAATCCTTATATAAAAACTAATGTGAAGGATGAATCTGATGCTGTTTAATAAGTTTGTTGATATCAGGTTCCAATTTACTCAAGAACAGTCGCAAGTCGCCACGTTCGGTAACAAGCAAACGATTTCTCTTTTTAGTAAGCAGTGTTGTCACAGCACTAAATCCACGTTCACACAAATATGACGATGGGAATGCTATCAAGAATCGTTGAACGATTGAACACAATCCAGGGTACAATTGCGGGATCGGTTTTTGTAGCCAAAATTCTTGGTAACCATTTTTGAACTTGATTTTTATTTCCTCGTTTGTTGTCAATTCTATAAGTTCTTCTTCCAGCTGAGGTGACATTGCTGTGTTGACAATTAAAAACGGATCCAACACCCAGTCTGGTATTTCCAAGTTCAAAATGTCCTGGTATCGTTCGGTGAAGTCAATGTGGAGGTTTTCCAAATGTTGGCAGTAGGCAAACAATTCGTCGTTACTGCATGATACTGATAAATTTGGAAAATTGTGAAACTTACGTCTGCCCAGATTCTTTTTGTGTAGAAGCAGTTTGGCTGCGAAAGCAGCAACGACGTTTTTTGTTTTAATTAAATTTAGTTTATCGCCTTGCAGTTGGAGATTCATGTCGTTGAACAATTTATACGGGTCTGTCATGTAAGCTATATCATTCTTTGATGTTATGAGCTTGTCGTGCAATTCTGTATCTTTAGTTTCCAAGAACTCTATAACAGAGTCAAACAGGTTGTAAAATCGAGTCAGACAATTGCCTCTTGATAGCCAACGAACTTCAGTATGAAACAACAAACGGTTGAAATCCTCGTCATTAGTAACACAAAGCTGATGAAATAATCTATCATTCAAAGAGCTGTTGCGGATTTTATTGACTGCTTTGATAACATATTGCAGTGATTGAAGTAGTTTTTCACTTAAGTTTCTAGCAACTAAATGTTGTCTATGAATAACGCAAAGTACACCAAGGACATCTGGAATTTTATTTTTTAAGTACTATATGAAGCCTTTATGGCACCCTGTCATAGCCGGAGCGCCATCTGTAGCAACTGAAATAATATTTTTCAAAGGAATCTCTTTCTCATCGCAAAACTTTTCCAATGTATTGAATACGGTTTCCCTTTTTGTATCGGTCTCTAAATTTCTAGCAAATAATAGTTCTTAACATATTTTCTCATCTTTAATAAACCTCACGTAAGACAACAACAATGCTTCATTAGTTGGTAAAGTGGACTCATCGAGCTGAATTGAGAATTGACTTGTCCTCAGGTGATCGCACAATGATTCTTCAATGTTTTCAGCCATTTCATCAATTCGTCTTTGCACAGAATTATTACTTAAAGGAATTTTTCGGATAATATCTGCGGCCGGTTTATGAAGCACAGTAGTTATTACTTCATTTATTGCTGGCAATATTAACTCTTCTCCGATGTTATGTGGTTTGCCTTTTTGAGCAATTAACAAAGAGATATTGTACGAAGCTCGAAGTCCGTCGTCATCTTGCTTAGCAGCCGCCGAAAATAGTTTTGCTACACTTGGCTGAGTATTATGCTTCTTCTCTAGGTCTTGAAAATATGCTACATTCTTGTCTTTCTTATCTGGATGCATTTTATTCAAATGATCTTGCAGCCTTGAAGGCTTCATTGCTTCATTCGAAAATGTTTTTAGACATAGAAGACACAAAGGCGACGATGGGTTTGTGGGATTTTCAATAAATCCGAATTTAATATATTCCGCACAGTATTGCCGTCTCTTCTTTTTTACTTCCAACATTGTTTTGCTTTGAGAAATACGTTCAACTTCGCGAGTAGTGTAGAGGAGGCGTAAGTACTGCTCATCTATTGCACGCGAAACCACAAATGAAAATAAAATAAATATTACATTGTTTATATAGGAATGCTTAAGCAGCACGCACCGACAGGAATAAAACAAACATGCATAAACTCGTTTATCTCATTCGACGCTCAATCGTACTCAACAAGTCCGAACAAGTATTCAATGAACCAGCCAACTGATACAGGAATGCACGATTCGGGTTATTTAACAAAAATTTGTTAAAACATGATAGACATCTACGAGTACTAATAACTATTAAAATGCGAAAGTGTGTCTGTTGCCTTTTCATTTGTTTGTTTGTGTCTACTTTCATTACGAAACGGAGCGACCGATTGACATGATTTTCATTTTTTCCATATTCAATAAAATAGGACAGATATATGAACTACGCGGAGAGAAATATAGAACCGAGTTTGAGCAATCTTTTAATTCATATTAGTTGATGTTCACAAGTTCTTGTTGAGAGTCGAGAGCTCTTGCAGTCGTTGTTTAAGAGGCCTCCTAGCTAAATAAAGCTCCTAGCAAAAAGAAAAAAACATTTTCTTTCTGGGTCTCTTACCGCCCCCCTTGAGACCTGCAGCGACCACAAGGCGGCGTTATCGCCCACTTTGGGAAAGACTGTAGTAAAGGGTTGCTATAAAGATGTCACGGAACCAATAAACAAGGCAGTTCAGTTTAAGTACTGCTATAAGAGATAATGGTAGAAATCCTGTTGAATTTTTAAAAAAAGGTAAAGTCGAGGCATTTTCCATTACCACTACGATTTAAAAACGAAGTATGGCTCATCTTCTGAACGTAGTTACTTTCCCTAAGTAATCTGACGTTGACAGCGAACGGTGTCGTCACGTTTCGTTCCGCCAATAGAGTCGCGTCTCGAAAACTTGCGCGGGAATTTGAAAAATACAGCTTTTCAATAATTAAATTTCGGAAATAAGTCAAATTTCAAAAATATATTAATGTGTGTATTTCTTTAACAATAAAGTTTACATATATTTTATTCTGGTCATTTCTGAATCACATGCATATTGTCTACTGTTTGTCTCATGCATATTGTCTACTGTTGTTCCGTACAAAAAATGAAAAATCAGAACCCTCATAGGATCACTGGTGCATGTCTCTGTCTCTGTCTGTCTGTCGCAGCCAATTAGTTCGGAATATACTAGACCAATGGTTAAATTTGGTAGGATGGTGTAATCCTATGACCCAAACATAGATTGCAAAGCATAAAAACATTTTTTTAAAGAAAGGTCTTGTTCGATGGTCAAATTTAAAAAAGTTTTGACCTTACTGTGTCATATATCAAATGAAAGGGCTCGTAAGAGGATCTCTAATATATTATTATTGAAACATAAGTAGTTTTGCTTTTATTCATGAAAGAAGACAAAAATTTACCATGATCCCTCCCCCCCCCATATCCGAAACTATTTAGCCTAAAATAATAAAAAAAAAAAAATACAAAATTTAGTTCATTGCTTGTAGATTATAGGAAACCCAGATGAATTCTATCAATTTAAAATAAAGTGGTAAACTCTATATAATACGTTCCCTTACGGAAAGTAGTTCAATAGATAGCGCTAGTAGTAGTTGACTCGCGTCTTAGTGTGAGGTATATATTAAAATTTTGTATTAATTTAAAAAATGTGACATTGAACGGAACCCTCTCCACGCGAGTTCAACTCGCACTTGGCAGGTTTTTTTTGATGTGTGTTTTTTTCGATGTTGTGGTAATCTATTCCCGCACCAAAACCAGTGGAACGTTTTATGATCTTATACTGTATTTTAAAATCTTATACTGAATTCAGTGGAAAGTTTTATGATCTTATACTGTATTTTAAAATCTTATACTGAATTATATTATTATCTAAGTCGGTGAGTCAATCAGTACAAAATTAAGGAACTAATACTCTAATACTTGCAATTCTTAAAATACTGCTTCAAATTTAATGTAATTTGGAGCTAGCTATGTCATGCCCTTTTAGTCACTGAATATTAAGGCTTCTAGTTTTTTCCACAACAAAGTTAGTGGATTATAAATGGCCCGAATGGCTTCCAGAAAAGGATGATATGGCCGTGATTTTTTTTCAAAATCATCAGCAATCAACGACCCTGTTGGGGATAAACCGGAAAAAAAACTTATAGAACTGATTTTGGTGCAGTTTTCACTCGTAGATTTTCAAAAATAGAGAAAAATATTAACCTAAACTTCGAGGGAGTATGTAAAATAGAGAGGGATAATATAGCCTGAAATATTTGTTTTTTATCCCGTGATTAAAGAATCATAAATTATTTTTGGATTATACAGAAATAATAAATAGTCAGGTACAAATTATTGATTTGAATTATTCCATTTTTAGAGTACCATACTAAAATTGTGTCAAATTAAAATGTTTTATTTTTACTATACGTAAAAAAAAAAAACTAAAATGGCTCTTTCTAAGAGAATATTAGGTAAATTTTAACATATGCTTCAAATACATATTTAGACACGTTTTATTGTACTGTATCTATTTGTGGCGGTTCTTATTGTTTCAAAGTATCTTTTGTTTCTTTTTGGTTGTGTATAGTTTACTAACTCTACTAGTGTAGTAATTATTTGCTATCTCTTTCTAATAATAATTCATGATTTTTAAATCACTACCGTGATTTATTTATTTTCATAGAATACGAAATTTTTACGTACTACCTCGAAGCACTGGAACATCCGATCCACGAAATTCGACGTATGTATATTATAATTCGTAGATATCCATGCATTCATCATATACAAAGTCCCGTGGCATCGGTATATATCTAATATTAGACTGTCTGTACGCAATATTATACTTTAAAATGACTGAACCTTTTTTGATTTGGTTTTCACTTAAGTATTTAATATAAGAGATAAAAATACGACGACAGGACGAAACCATTTTTACGTGTTGACCGAACTAAGTCCGCGTAAGACTGAGTGCGTGCATTGACGACACGGCGACGGCAACGCCGTCCAGTGATAATACGGGGCCATGGCATGGCGATGGGCCCCTGCATAGTTCTATGGCCGCTGCCGTCGCCGTTACTGTGCTGGGGCCCGGGGCCAGCAAGTGAAGTTACACCCACTCGCCCTTGGAGGCAACGCCTAACGGTCTATATAAATTGTTTCGTGTATCCTGACTGACTGATTGACTGAGGTTGCTGTAGTAAGCTTGTGGCTCTTAGGAAAAGGATAAAGCAAATAATACGTATCAATTTGACACGTATTATTTGCTTTATCCTTTTTTGACACTGTCAAAATCTGACGAAAGTTTCAGATTTGCGCGGAATATGAACACTACGACTTATTAAACTATTGGGTATATACGAGTATTCTATATTGGTAAATCAGGCATGGTAAATTTGTAAGTACATTAGAGTGATCCACACAAACTCTTGTTAGTAACAGTTATAAATTGCAAATATTAATAATTGTTCCTTTTATATGTTATGAATATTATCACAGACATTATATGCTACCAAATTAATTTGAAGTGAGAAGCAGAGACCCAGTCATTTAAATTACGCCGCCGCGGCACTGATTCTCGCCGCTACGTCGTCGCCGCTGTGTGCGTGTGGATGGAGTGCTCCTTTTCCGAATCCGTATGAACAAAACGTTAGGTTTTAGGACAAAATTGTGCCAACATCGTGACATAATTCAAAAAATTGTTCCTCCCATAGTCAAAAAGTTATAGTTGAAGAATTGGAACACTCATTGGAACACTTGGATAAAATCATATCTCATAAAATACTACAGCTGTGTAGAAAGTTTATATATGGAAAATTAAGACTTTATTTGTGTTATCGAATAACAGTTACATCAATAGATTTAACGTTTTATTTCCATTTTATAAGGGTTAGTTTGGAACACTCAATTCTCGTAATTGGAGAACGGAGTGTTCCTGAAATTTCCTATTCCGGCTGGATAAATTCGTAATGTTTTTTCGGTACAGTATAATAATAATTTAGAATGAATCTGTTCCATAAAAACTTTAACCATAAAAGCGCTGGTTCAAAAGCAAACTAAAATTTTATAATTTTTTCAATGTCCTTTATGAGTGTTCTATATTTTGACCATTATTTAATAAACCCAACGTCATATCAATACGGAACTCTTATCCAGAATTGTGCAAATGCAAGTACTAAAACTTGACATTTTATTTATAAATGTAAGTTGGATGCTTTATTAATTATCAATATATTTAATTTTCCATAGGAAATAATTGTATAGGGTGTCCATGCATTACAAAAGAAAAAATATTCATACATACATAACTAGGTATTTATTTTTATAAATTAACGAAAACACTTCGTACATTAAAAATAAACCAGCCAAGTGCGCGTCAGACTCCCGCACTGAGAGTTCCGTACAAACCTGTAGGTATAATAAGTTTAATTTTTTTTTATTATATGATCTAACTAAAAATTTAGAGGTTTCGCTATTTTTCTTTTATCTGTGCTATAAGTTGCTTCGTACCAAATTTCAAGATTCTGAGTTTACGGGAAGTACCCTGTAGGGATTGATTCCTTTGCGAGTGTCGAAAAATTGCGGAAATTTGCGGCTTAAACGGATGTATCTTTTGATTGCGTTGGATTAGAAGTTTGATTTTTTCACAGCTCTAAGGGACAGTAGACTTGAGTATTGGATATATATTCCAGCTCAACGCCTCCACGCGTTCTTGAGAAAAAGGGGGTCTTAACAGAGATGGTCGGACAACAAAGTGATCCTATAAGAGTTCCGTTTTTTCCTTATGAGGTACGGAACCTTAAAAACACATAAGTACCTAATATTAGTTTTTAAGCACGATGAATATCATACAAGCGTACAACAAATAACGTACATTGTCATATACTGGATCATTTCGACTATTTTTGATCCAGATTATATTTTGTACGAGTATCTAGTAGCCAAGATTATTAGATAGACCCCTTGCCAGGTAAGAATTAAACGGCTTAAAGCTTTTTTTTGTTATATAAAAATATTTTACATTGTCACGTCTTTATCCCTGACAGGGTAGACAGAGCCCAAAGGACACGCTTAACGTGATGATGGGCATTAAGATGGGAAAAAGGAAGAGAGAACTTGCAATATTTTTATTTTTGCTTAAGTTTTAATGAATTTTATGCAGAATAGACATAATAGACTACTAGTGTACCTATTAAAAATCAATATATTTTTATTTATTGCAAAAAATTGCGGTTTCAAATGGACAATTATTTTTTTTCGCGGAAATTCAAACTAGTTTAGATCCGCATTTTTGGCAATAAACGAAAGTATTTTAATTTTTAATATACTAGTGATCTATTCTGCATGAAATTCATTCAAATTAAAGCAAAAATAAAAAAAATGCATGTTCTTTATTAAAATAGTGATGATTGCTAGCCGTATCGTCTATTAACATGATTCAAATCTCGCTCATTCCCTCGATCGGCTTTTATGATCTGCGCGGGAAGAGAAGCATCTGGTACATTTTTAGTCTTTTTCTTTTAAACCAACATGGAAGATGTACATATACTCATACATACACTTATACATATGCTTAAACACACATATTCATCACAAATACTCACACAAATATACATACACACACACACACACACACACACACACACACACACACACACACACACACACACACACACACACACAAACACGCGCATATCCCTCCTTTTGGCGCAGTCGGGAAAAATTAAAGTTAGGGATTTGTATTCATTTGCCGTAAAATTATTCTTAAAAAGAAAACTAATGTTCTCAATGCCTGTTTTTCTTTTTTGGGTACGTTCTATATTACCTGCCAGTGTTTAAAGAACCTTTTGAAAAATACATACTTCTCGTGTGCCATCGATAGTCAAACTCTATGGAAATTTTCTACCGACTGCACACAAATGTGCATTATATTCTTTTTAGTCTGTGGTCTGTTCAAAGTTTCCCGCGCGATATTTTCATATATATTATTCAGAAATGTATTATTAATGTATTATTGTTTTTAAAAATAACAATAATACCTATTTCGATAGGTACTAATATTGTTTTGTGATATTTATCCACTAACAAGTAATAAGTTAACTCCAACTATTTCAAGTACGAGTAAGTAAGTGCTGAAGAACGTACCTTTTTATCTGTAAACAATATACTAAATGTCAATTTAGCACTATCAGATTTGCTATAGTTATCTACATTTTATTAGTATTGTGTTCTTGTTAATTTTTAAAAATAAATACCTACTTATGTATGTATGAATATTTTTCTTTTGTAATGCATGGACACCCTACACAATGATTTCCTTTGGAAAATTCAAAATATTGATACCGAAAAAACATTAAGAATTTATTCAGCCGGAATAGGAAATTTCAGGAACACTCCGTTCTCCAATTACGAGGATTGAGTGTTCCAAAATAACCCTTATAAAATCTAAATAAACCGTTATTTATTGATGAACTGTTATTCGATAACACAAATAAAGTCTTAAGTTTCCATATATAAACTTTCTACACAGCTGTAGTACTTTATGAGATATGATTTTATCCAAGTGTTCCAATGAGTGTTTCTATCCTTCGACTATAACTTTTTGACTATAGAAGGAACAATTTTTTTAATTATGTCACGATGTTGGCACAATTTTGTCCTAAAACCTAACGTTTTGTTCATATGGATTCGGAAAAGGAGCACTCCATCCACACGCACACGTCGCCGCTTGCTTTGATTTTGTTAGTATTTATACTGTTTGGGAAATAAACAATTTTATTCTACATAAGCATAGAAAAATATATCTTGAATAAAAATCAATATATCTTGTGTAAAATTAATGATTGTAAATTGTAAATTAAAACAATGTACTAACAAAATCCAAGCGCAGCACAGTAGCAGCGAAAAACGCTGCCACGGCGGTGTTTGCACTAATGCTTACTTTATTAGGAACTTACATTTACTTTATTAACTTTTGTCATCAAAATGCAACATTGCGATGAACAATTGTTACATAAGTACATACGAATCAGGTTTTTATTTTTTACGCGGCAGACAGAGCAATTTTGCAAAAACTTTAGAGCAGAGCCCTAGGCCGTAAGATCACAGTTATTAAATTAGACATCTTAACTACAGGCGAGGATGCTAAATATGTAATTTGAGTTCCTTTTTCATCGCCTGAAGTGTGAATACAATTTTACAGCTTCCCTTGACCAGGAAGTAACTATCGTTTAGCCGAATTTAGGCAGGTCATCTTATATTTCAAAGAAATAAATCAAAGAAGATTAAGATTAAGAAATATGCCAGAAGTGATAATATTCATAGCGTATTTTGAGGACAACTACCAAAGAAGCGGTGGAATGGTGTATCTCCGAAAAACCCTTTGAAGCTAAAGTGTCGATGCCCATTGACTCCATTCTTGCTTTGGTATCTGTGGCCATGGTGACCGGATCCCCTCGCGTCATACATTTTCCGCTTGTTTTCTACCCAACAATAAAACAATAATACATTTCTACAACAACCATTGATGTAATCATTTTTCAAGTTAGTTTGTATACTGCATTCCTTTAGAAAAGTATGCATAAACATGAATTGTGTGGCCAATACAGCTGTATTGATTATTAATTATACGCAATTTTTTGTTTAAATTTTTAAGCGCACTCCTTTTTTTCCTATAAACACCAACAAATATAATTTTCTTTGCTGTCATAAATTCATCACAGAGAATATTAAATTATACATGTACAAGAAAATCACAGTGTGGGATTTGCCTTGGTTCTGGCCATGTTTAGTTTATATTCTCATTTGATGGATCTGTGAAGTTCTTAAAACTTTCACAAAGAAACCATGAACTTATTCCGTTTAGTTTAGAAGATGTTTTTAAAATCTCGAGAAAATTCCATAGAAACCATAGAAATGCATTATATCTCTAATCGTATTTTTTTTTTACAATTGTAGTTATAGATTATTGTCACTACCGTTGCACTACGATGTAGAAATCAAACCACACACTACTGCTGAACTCGATTTATTGGAAATATGCACCAAGTATTAAGAATAAATATAAAAGAAACCATAACCAGTTTTAATTTTGCACAACGCCATCTAGGGATCTTCTGAGAAACTAACATTTGCATACAATATATATCAAAACTAAAGGTTTTATGGTTATGGGTAAAGTTGGTACTTAATGCTATTTACGTCTTTAATTTTTACGGGATGGACGGAGCCTACAACTGCCATAATTTAAAAGAAATAAAGGGAACAAACAAATTTGATTCAACGAATTTAGACATTCCGCCCACCAAAGAACTTGTTCTTTCACGAACTAAAAATAAACGAAAATATTTTAACAATATCCGCCCACCATGACCACTGACGTAAAAGAATAAACTCTTTAAAACTAAAATATTTTACAGCAATAGTAAGAAATGATGACAATCAAATAAGGCACTTAGTGTACCTGCTGCTGTAAAAGTTTAACAACGATGAAAACTAAATTAAACATAGTTAACAGGAAACTATACTATAAATAACAAGTAATTTATAATACTTATATTAGAACTGAACGAGTCTTAAAATCTTAAGTTAAATCTCACAATTTTTGGGCAAAAGACATAATTTATTACAAGGACGTTTACAAATACCGTTTTTTGTTTTGATAGTTACAACTCTAGTAATATTGTCTTTGCCAGGGTGTTTCTCAATTATTTTGCCTAGTAACCATTTAGATGGTGGTACATTGTCATCTCTAATTACAACAATATCATCAATCTCAGGCTCAGATTTTTTAGTAAACCATTTGTATCGCTGATTTAAAGTTACTAAATATTCATCGGACCATCGTTTCCAAAAGTCAACGACCATCTTTTGCGTTAACTTCCATCTCTGAAGCCCTGAGATTTGTTCCTTAGAATGGTCCTCATCCGGAATGACAATAAGCGGCTCACCTATCAAAAAGTGACCTGGTGTGAGCGGTAATGGATCATTTGGGTTGTCGCTCAAACAGTACAGAGGACGAGAATTTAAACAGGCTTCTACTTGAGTTAATACGGTGGATAGCTCCTCGAACGTTAGAGTTGAGTCCCCTACAACCCTTTTCAAATGGGATTTAGTACAGCGCACTCCAGCCTCCCACAACCCTCCAAAATTTGGAGATTGGGGGGGAATGAAATGCCACGTCGTTCCTTCATTTGAAAGTAACTCACTAATCTCAATCGGCAGTTGGGAAGTAGCCTTTTGAAACATTCCTCTTAATTCTTTATCGGCACCGACAAAATTGGTGCCATTATCGCTGTAAAGGTCCTGGCAGTGGCCTCTCCTGGACACAAATCGTCTAAAGGCGGCGATGAATCCTTGAGACGTCAAATCGGATACGGCTTCTAGATGTATGGCTCTTGTAACCATACATATAAAAACGCATATGTAACCCTTATAGGCCTTGGCTCCTCTTCCAGGAGAAAACCGGATATTGATATGGCCAGTAAAATCAACACCTGCACTTTTAAAAGGCCGAGTTGGTGTAACCCTCGCCTTTGGTAACTGGCCCATAAATTGGTTGGTGTTCTGCCGGGAATAACGAAGGCATATCATACACTCTCTATAGCATTTCTTGGCTTGATCTCTACCTCGAATAATCCAAAATTTTGATCTCAAGTAGTTTAACATGACTTGGGGCCCTCCATGTAATGTCCGCGCATGAGCATCTAAGACTAATAACTTAGTGAAATGACATTCACTAGGCATAATCATAGGATGCTTCTTATTAAAATCGGCTACGGAATGATTGATCCGTCCACCAACCCTTAGAAATCCTTTCTCATCAAGAAATGGACTAAGGGTGTGGATCCGATTCCTTTTGGAAACATATCCATGAGACCTTAACTGCTTGATTTCTTCCTGAAAGTAGAAATGTTGAGTTTCTTTTGCGCAAAAATTCAAAACTTCATTAATCTCTTTCGGTGTAGCAAACTTACTATTTTCTCTATGTTCTTTTGGTAATTTTAAATTAAGAAATCTTTTGCAAAATGACAATACTCTCAAAGCCCTCTGTAAATTTGAAAACCTATCCCAAAGAAACTCACTAGTATGGACAGCAGCAGTTAAGGTTTTAATGGATCTCTGTTCTTCATTCGTCTCAAATGTAGAAATGTCACTTGCAGTACACTTTTCAGTTTGGCGAATAAAATCCGGGCCACGCCACCACAACTCATGGGATTTCAAGTCCAAACTTGACATACCTCTCGAACCACAATCTGCCGGATTTTGCTCCGTTCTGACGTGATTCCACTGATCACGATCTAACATTGTCAGAATTTTTGAGACTCTGTTGCTCACAAATGTTGTCCAACGGCTTGGTTCTCCTCTTAGCCATGCAAGTACAACCGTTGAATCCGACCACGCGAACAACCGTTCTTTCGGAATCTCCATGATTTGAGAGACTTCGTAGATCAATTTAGTTGCAAGCACTGCGGCGCATAGCTCCATTCTTGGAATAGAAATTTCCTTTTCAACAGGCGCAACTTTCGTTTTCGCCGTCACTAAACTGATCTGAACCTCAGCTGAAGCATCCTTGCATCTTAAATAAATGACTGCAGCATAGGCTGCCTGAGATGCATCAGCGAAGACATGCAACTCAACATCATTGCTTCTTCTCGATTTCAACCATCGAGGTATTACAATGTCTTTTACGTTCAGCAAATCTTCTCTGAATGCATTCCACTCATTGGCAAGTTCTGAAGTTAAAGCTTGATCCCACCCCAAACCACATTTCCACAATTTTTGGATAAACATCTTAGCCTGGACAATCACTGGAGAGATCCATCCCAATGGATCGTACAGTCTTGCGATCTCTGACAAAACCTTTCGTTTGGTAACAATCTCGTTTGACTTACTCTCTTCCGGCAATAGGTATGTGTACTCAAAATTATCTGAAGTCTTGTTCCAGCAGATACCTAAAATTTTAACCGAATTGTCCGTCTTTAAAACTAAAATTTGTTCGGACCCTTTGTTCTCATTTTGGATATGATTCAGCAACTTATCACTATTGGTACACCACTTTCTCAGACAGAATCCTCCAGCACTCATTAAATTATTCATTTGATCATAAATTATTCTAATCTCATCTTCGGTTTCCGCTCCGCTTAGCAGATCATCGATATAAAAATCTTTAAGAGTAATGGATGCTGCTAGGGGGTTCTTGTCAGATTCATCTTTGGCTAACTGCTGAAGTGACTTAACGGCCAGATATGGCGCACATGCAGTTCCAAAAGTAAGTCGCAACAATCGGTAATGCTGAATAGGCTGATCGGGATTGGATCTCCACAGAATTCTCTGACAGTCGGTATCCTCATCATGCACAAGAATTTGCCTGTACATCTGTACAAGGTCGGCCACTACACAAAAGGGATGACGTCTCCACCTCATGAGTATATGGCGTAAATCCTGTTGAAGCTTTGGACCAACTAACAATGTTTCATTTAGTGAAACATTGTTCGTCCCCTTACTCGATGCGTCAAAAACGACTCTCACTTTGGTAGTCTCTTTGTCTTGACGAACGACTGCATGATGGGGAAGATAAACAACCTTCGGTTTGTTTATCTCTTCGACGTCTATGATCTCAACCATGTGGTTTTGGTCAATGTAATCTTGCATTACCTTCTTGTACTCTTCATATAACGACGGATTTTTAACTAATCTCCTCTCAAGCGATCTGAATCTGCGAAGTGCAACTTTCTCTGACTGACCGTTCAAACATTCTGGATCTGAATCTCGAAATGGAAGGCGAACTTTATAACGGCCATCTTCATTTCTCTCTGTTGTACTCTCATAAATTTCTTCGCATCTTCTCTCTTCAGTTGTCATCCTTTTGTGTATTGAATCTGGCTCTCTCTCTATTTCCCAAAATCTTTTTAGTAATTCATCTTCCTTGACTCTCATGTGTAGATTAATTACTCTCCGATTAGGCGACGAAATATCACTATCTATACGACCTGACAAAACCCATCCGAATTGCGTATTTTGAGCAATTGGACCACGATTATAAGGATGCCTTAGCAGACCGCTCAAAATTATTTCACTATGAACTTCGACACCTAAAATCAGATCAATACGTTCTGGAGACCCGTAATTTGGATCGGCAAGGGCCAAACTCTCAATTTCTGTCCAATCTTTAACAACAGTCTTATTCGAGGGAAGGAACGACGTTAAAGTACTCAACACAAAGGCATCTATTTGAACACAAAACTCAGGGTTATGAAGAGACTCTAACTTTAACGAAACCATACTCTTTGTTCTCGTTTCTCCATCTCCTACACCGGATATAAGACCATTCACAGGAATTCGCTTTAAGCCTAAAGATTGGACGGTAGCTTCAGTTACAAATGAAGCTTCCGACCCTTGATCGATTAAAGCACGTAAAATTTTAGAATAACCCTTACATGATACAGCCTTAACTCTAGCCGTAGCTAACAAAACCTCACTCTCTTGTCCTTGGGCAAAATGGGCGGTTACTCTTCTCTCGGTACTTGCCGACTGGGGCTCCACCGGCACAGGGTTCTCATTGGATGTGGATGTAACCGGAGCTATCTCACGGTTCTCATTTCTCTCAAAATGCAGTAGTGTATGATGTCTGCGGCCACACCGACGGCAACTCGTTGACTGACGACAATTTTTTACAGAATGTGGCGAGAAACAATTAAAACACAGCCTCTTGGATTGAATAAACTCTGTTCTCTCTTGAGGAGACTGGTTTTGAAATTGCGGACACAAATATAACAAATGTTGGCCTGGACACATTACGCAAGCTATTTTCTTCTTCTCATCTTGGACTGTGGCATGAAACGACTTTTGTTTGGACGCTGTTTTAGGGACTGTACTATTTTGATTCGGTTTTTGTTGTTTTCCACCATCTATCATCTCCAGAGTACGGAATCTTGTTTCAAGGAATTTCACAAGTTGTTTCCATTTTGGCAAATCATCAGCCTCATCTTGGCTTACATGTACCTCCCACAGCTTGCGCGATTCCGCATCCAGCTTTGATACAACCAAGTAATTAATCATTGGGTCCCAAGATTCTGTCTTGACACCCATATTGTTGAGCGCCTTCAGACATGACGATGTCGTATCTAGTGATTGTTTTATGTAGGTAGCGGACTCAGTTGTTATGTTTCGTTGGGAAAATAAACGCTTGAGGATTTCATTAACATTGAATCTCTTATTGTTATATCTTCGGGATAGCTGCTTCCAGGCCTCTTCATAGTTGGTGTCCGTAGTTGACAGATTTTTTATCAAAGTCTCTGGCTCACCACTAAGACTACTCTTTAGGTAATGTAGCTTTTGCACGGCACTCAGATTACTGTTGGTATGAATAAGGGATCTGAACATATCGTAAAATGATTGCCAGTCTTCGTAGGATCCAGAAAATTTAGGTAGCTGGATCTGTGGTAGTTTTGCTTCACATTTTACCATAGACGTAACTTCACTAGATGTTGCATTCGTTACCACAGTCACATTGAATCGTTTCAGATCCTCCTTCATTTTAGCCTTATAATCCGTATATATATCTTCAAATTGACCATATATATCCTTACTAAAATATTCTAAGTTATTTCTGTCTTCCTGCTTAGTGGCAGCTACAATTTGAAAGTGAATACTTTCGAAATTACCCGAAAGTTTCTCCAAAATCTCCAATCTGGCATCAATATATGAAGCAGTAATTCGATCCTTAGGTGACTTTTTATAAGCTGTAAAGGCTTTAGATAATCTTTCAAACATGTCTAGTTGTTTATGCAAAAGTGACTCCATGATGAATTTCAACTTCACTGTAAATATTCTAAGTGTCACTCTGTTCTGTTGAAATTTGCTAAGTCCAAATCGTTGCGTAAAATTTTACAAGTCCACAATCACAAATTTTTCTAAGTGTTTTTAGCAACGAAAAATGTCAAAGTCTTATTTGAAGCGAAATTTTCTAAGTGTTTAAACCTTTTAACGAAATTATTCTAAGTCTTTTTATCACTGATTTACTAAGTCAATGTTCTACGCACTTCACGAATTTTTACAAGTTCCACTGTTCACTTATTGCACTAAGTCACTGTACTGTACTCACGAATTTTCTAAGTCCAAATGTCCTTCCCGGGTTTCGGCACCATATGTCACTACCGTTGCACTACGATGTAGAAATCAAACCACACACTACTGCTGAACTCGATTTATTGGAAATATGCACCAAGTATTAAGAATAAATATAAAAGAAACCATAACCAGTTTTAATTTTGCACAACGCCATCTAGGGATCTTCTGAGAAACTAACATTTGCATACAATATATATCAAAACTAAAGGTTTTATGGTTATGGGTAAAGTTGGTACTTAATGCTATTTACGTCTTTAATTTTTACGGGATGGACGGAGCCTACAACTGCCATAATTTAAAAGAAATAAAGGGAACAAACAAATTTGATTCAACGAATTTAGACATTATAGACAATATTTTTAAGCACCAGCACATGAAAAAAGAATGAATTCGGACACTTCTAGGCTAATAAATATTATTATTTTTCAAATACAGTAAAATATTTTTTTTTCAAATTTCTTAATTATAAATAGCAATCCAAAAAAAAATCTTAGTTTAGAGCTTCAGATTCTTCGAGATATGAATTTTCAAAATTATAAGTTAGGGTTGTCAATTGTATGAGTTTGCCTATGGTGTACTTTGTCAATTTAAGTAACTATCTTACGAAAATATTTGCTCAGGCATAAGTTGTTAATTTTTTTTTCTACTCTCAGCTACTTCTCTGCTGGACTGGATATTATTAAATAACATCAAATACATTCAGCTGCTTATCTATCATCCCGATATCGTAATAATCTACTAAAGGAAAATGAATTCAAATTCCGACAAATTGTATATGGGTGTGGTGCCGCGATGTGTTGATAACCTGTCACCATATCCATCTGGGTGTTAACCGTAGCTGCAAGTAGTCCTGTGAATCCACTTGACATCGTTATTATTGTGATGTTATTAAAATGGTTTTTATTTTTCACGCTATGTCCTTTCATCAGATAAGGTCAGAATCTCTGATGACGGACATCATATGGTTTTGGGAAGAGGTCCGCCCTCGTCAAGCAGTTGCTGTAACTCAATATCTATACATGATGTCTAGAGGACAACCCTGTTTCCATAGAAAATGAAAAAAAAAAAACTTAGAACTTCCATGGTTCTGAGATCCTTAATGCAGGTAGTGACGTCATAGAAAAAAAAAACATATCTTCTAAACTAAACGGAACAACCTATGGTTTCTTTGTAAAAGTTTTACTTCTTACTTAGATCTATCAAATGAGAATATAAACTGAACATGTCCGGAACCAAGACAAAATCCCACACTGTGAAAATGAACATTTACTTATAAATTACTTACGTAGTTAAAACTTACCATCGGAAAGAACTTCATAAGCTTCTGATATTTCTTTAAATCTTCTATTTGCTTCATCTGCATTGTCAGGGTTCTTGTCAGGATGCCATTTTAGAGCTAGTTTCCGGTATCTGAAACCATGTCATAACATTTATGTCTTTAAAATTAAAGTAGTAGGACTGAAAAAATAATAATTAATAGGTGCCCATTATCATGTATAATGGTCATTCTTAGCAATTTTGCATAAGACATAGTTATGTTAAAATATAAAACAGGGAGCGTGCTCAGGCAAGTTCAAAGAAAAAGGACTGGCGACTCAGCAGCCGTGTTTATATTCATTTACACTAACAATTTCGAAATAATTCTCGAATCCTGTATTTAACCTATAAAGATGAAAATTATCAGTTATTGATACATATTAACGTTTAAAAACCGGCATTTTGAAACTTGATTTAGTAACTGATAGCACAGATTATTAAAAAGTTACTACGTAACAGACCCATTACTTCCCTACAAAACGACACACATATAAGCTTTATTTATCTAAACATTCTATAAGCTGTCAGACGACGCGAGGAAAAATGAAGTTAATGGCTTTAACTCAGCGGAGCGTTTCAAGTCAATACAGCACACAACTCCCAATGACTAGCGGATGTATCAGATTTTTAGGCAATGTAAAAATGTTTTTTTTTTATTGATTCTTTGATTTTGATATCTGTATACCGCATAATAATATCGTGAATTTGGCATTGTGACACCGCTAAAACTTTTAATAATCTGTGAAGAGAGAAGCAATACGTAGGTACGTACCACGCGACTGCACAGACAAGCGTGTGGCGTCCTTCTACTCGATGTTGTTGTATGTTCGAACACGTTGCTAGTGGTGGGTACAGAACTACGAATCTTGAAATATTAACTATAAGAATTTCAATATGTGACTTGGTTAGTTTAAAAATACTAGTTAGGCGTCTTATATTTGGCTACTTATATATTTTTGTTATACGCAAGTTATTGTTTTTACATGTACGATTATATTCTTGTAAATAAGTATCGGAATTGCTGATATCTATTTCAAATTTTGAGATTCTTATTAATAAATTTCAAGATTATCTACAGAACTTGGCAGCCATTAAGATCTCAATTCTTTTGTCGGATATTTAACTTGGCTTCCATTTTAACATTTTTGTTTTTGGTGCAATTTATATATACACGAGACAAAATACATAAGTTAAATATAAGGTTGGGGAAAAAGTCTTTTCGCATATAGTATGTATGAACTTGTAATAAAACCACTTTGGCTATACTATTTGTACCTGGCTGGTTTTGGTATAATTTAAAAGTTTAAATTTTAAAGAAGATAATTCCAAATTCAAATTAGGAAAATGCGTGATTTTCATTTGTTACTACCAAAAAGGCAAAAATGCAACGCAAGACACGAAAAAAATTTGCGATGTTTATGGACCTAGTGCAGTGTCTGTGAGAGCAGCACAAATTTGGTTTAAGCGTTTTCAATCCGGAAATTTTGATGTCAAAGATGCACGTCGCTCTGGTCGCCCTGTTACGGATAAAATGGATGCTATTTTTGAAAAAGTGGAGCAAGATCGTCATATCAGAAGTTACGACGTAGCTGAAGAACTGGGAATTGACCACAAAACAGTTTGGCGCATTTGAAAAAAAAATGGGTACCAAAAAAAGCTCGATATTTGGGTACCTCACGAGCTCTCTGAAAGAAACCTAATGAACTGTGTACTCATTTGTGATTCTTTATTACGACGTAATGAGACCGAACCATTTTTGAAGAAATTGATAACTGGTGATGAAAAGTGGATCACGTACGACAAGAACGTGCGAAAGAGGTCATGGTCAAAGGCCGGTCAGGCTTCACAGACTGTGGCGAAACCCGGGTTAACTCGCAACAAGGTGATGCTGTGTGTGTGGTGGGATTGGAAGGGCATTATTCATTTTATGAGCTGTTACCACCAGGCAGGACCATCGATTCAGAAATCTACTGCGAACAACTGATAAGATTAAAGCAAGAAGTTGAGAGAAAGCGGCCGGAATTAATCAACAGAAGGGGTGTGTTTTTCATCATGATAACGCTAGACCTCACACATCTTTAACCACTTAGCAAAAATTAAGAGAGTTTGGCTGGGAGGTGTTAATGCATCCGCCGTATAGTCCTGACCTGACACCTTCAGATTTCCACCTGTTTCGGTCTCTTCAGAATTCTTTAGGCAGTGTCAGGTTAACATCACGAGAGGACTGCCAAAACTACTTGACGCAGTTTTTTGATCAGAAGCCTCAAAATTTCTATAGCAATGGGATCATGTCCCTACCTATAAGATGGCAAAAAGTTATCGAACAAAATGGTACCTACATACTTTAGTTAAATGTAAATAAACTATATTAAAAAATGTTTTTTCAATTTTCATTTAAAATGCGAAAAGACTTTTTCCCCAACCTATTATTATATCCAGTAGACTGCTGTCTGTATAATCCTCTTTGTATACAAGTTACATTGAGTACCTACAAGCTTTTACAATCAATATAATTTTTTTGAGTAAAGGGGGCAATCATCTGTAGGCCCCGTTATCTTGTTGCATTGACATTACTTTGTTGTAGGGATTGATACTTTTATTTATTGATTTTTGAAATATCGATGGTATTTAATTGTATTTAAGTTATGTTATATGTCGCTGACAATAAGTCACAAGATAACTAACTGATAAAAATATAATTAAAAAAGTGTGGCACTCGGGGACTGCCGCGGTAAAGTTATTGCATAGCATTTTTTATCAACTTGAAAACAATTTTTTTTATTGAATAAGTAAGAAGTTAATATCGTTTAAAATATTTTTATTATCTTACAATACATGTAGGTTATTCAGGGTATTATTATGAGCAGTTAGCAGCTAGTCTACACTACACGCATACGTCTAGTCGCACGCACACAAACACCGTGCCGAAGTCTGCCGAACTGAAACGACGTTAGACGAGTGTTACGTTTTATTTTCGTTACGGAATTTATTGATGCGGTCGATGCGCTCCAAGCCCGCGATAAAAGCTATGCAATTGCTTAAAAAATGGCATACATAAAAGCCACGGGTAAAAAATAACAAAAATACGGGCGTATTATACTAATACTTATCACAATTTTCCCACAATAATTACAAAAAACTGTATACAATTCTACATCGACCATGTGACTATAAGGGATGTAAAGGGTTTTACAGAGTACAAGAAGTCGATAAATTATACAATGTTTCAAATCCTACAAAAAAGTGACGTCTGTGCGACAAGATAACCGGGTCTAATCATCAGTACCTTTTTTAACCCTCGACAAAAAGAGAGCTGTTATAAATTTGACGTTTATGTCTGTCTGTGGCATCGTAGCGCTCGAGCGGACCAATTTCAAAGCATTTTTTAACGTAAAAGCAACTTCCCTTGCTGTGGTTCTTAGCCATGTTTGATAAAAATCAGTTCAGTCGTTTAAAAGTTATTGGGTGATAATGCTTCAAAATCGGAATTTAGTAATTTACCTGACAAATAATAGATGGCGTTACGGATATCAATTCAACTAAACATCGTTAGAATATTATGTAGTTACATAGATTTATGAAGTAACAAGATGACACTAGCTTATTATAAAATGTGACCAGAAATTAATTGTTTATGTGTGAGTTGAAATAGGGTTGTACGTGTTGTGTAACACGTACTTACGTCATTGATAAAAATTATTGTTACATACATTTTAATCTTTTATCCCTTGCGCTTATTATCTCAAAAGTCACGTTCAGTGTAATGAATGAGGTTACCGGAATCTGGGACCGCAATCAACTCAAACCGCGGTTCCAGCTGCCAGATTCAAAAATTGTAATATTTTTCTTCCGGCGACTAGGAATTTCTTCCACATAAATTTAAAAAATAAGTCCCAGTTGCCGGTAAACTCTAATGAATGATGAACGCGTAGGTAGAAATTTTTAATAATATAAATGGAACTCAATAGGCTTTTACGATCTGCGTACAAAGAGAAGCAGCTTGTTTTAGTATATACTTATTCGAATAGGGTAACATCCTGGATCTGGTATCAAAAATAAGGTATTTGGTATTGTTAAGACAAGAAAAACTCTGTGAAAAAATTCAACTGTCTATCTATCACGGTTTATGAATTACAGCCTGGTGACAGAGAAACACACGGACGAACAGCGGAGTCTTATTAATAGGGCCCCGTTTTTACCCTTTGGGTACGGAACCCTAAGAATTGATCGGCCGTCCGTGACAATAATATAAAATATAGTTTGCAGTTTTATATTCCATTTAGAATAGGATCACTCCACCTCTTTCTGTGGATGACGCAAGAGCGGACAAAGCTTAATATTTCCAAACGCCACTCTTAGCGTGCCGGTGCCGGTAGGAGGTCCACGTTTACTTTAGTAAAGTAATCAAAATAGTGACAGTTTCTAGCCGCATCGTCTAGTATTATGATTCGTGCCCATTCCCTCAATCGGCTTTTACAATCTGCTCCGAAAGCTATAATAATAACTTTCTCTTGAGATAATTTATTTCAGTATTGTTAAATATAATGAAATATTAAACATGATTACTTATCTGTTTCATTATTCTGAAAATTTTGAAAATCTACGGATCGTAATTTTTAGTTTTGTAAAATGTAATCATTCGACCAAAAACTATTGACTTTTAATCGATATGTATTTTCATTACATAACGTGACATCAATAATTTGTCAAGCCCTAGTGTAAACATACACTTTTATATTTTATGCAAAATACCTAGTCCTAAATTATATCTATGTATATATTTAGGCATACTATATATATATTATAAGCTGAGCTTCATATTTTTTTGCCTAATGGCAACACCGTCCCTTTAAATATCGTGGCTCGACCGTGAGCGGCCCATTTTGCTGCTCGACCGCCATGCGGATAACACCTTGGTGAAATCTATCTTGTATTTTCCTTGTTTTGCAAGTCATTAATATTTCGGTTTAATTATTAGTAAATTGTTTAAAATGGCTGTTCAGTTTATTTAATTAGTGTCCAATTACATTTATGGATTATAACCTCAAATGTTCTTTAGTATTTGTGTTTTTTTAATAAAATCCCTTAGGATAGCTAAAATCAGAATTGGGATTGAAACACATTTGCCCACTTATTTTCGCGTTTTAATTTTATTACTGGCTTGCAAACTTATTTGTGTGTCTTCATATTTTTCGTGTGTGTGCTTAAAACAGTGCGTACGAGATCGCCTACCCGCAAACATAACTATAAAAGGCGTACATTGTGTAAATCACGGGATAGGAGTGTTAGTCCACTACGTGATAAGCGTGATCGGCTTTATCTTAAATCGCGGAGTGTTTCACGTACTTCGAGTGGTCACCGTTTTCGTGATCGTGCTATTCAAAGTGTTTGAAGTTTCTGGTGGTCTAGAACGCCATACCAATGACTCGCGTGGCCGTAATCGAACACGTGAACGTAATGGGGCATGCCGTAGTTCTCGTGATGGAGAAGACCGCCTTTTACGCAGTGTTTCATAAATTGGGTTGCGACGTCACCGTTGTGATCATAAGTCGAGGTCAGGTTAGACCGAGTCCTTGAAAAGTGGAAGCCCTAGAAATAATTCTCCATCAGAAAACTTTAAACAAGTCTCCCCATTGTCCTTATACTACTCATAGATAGAAATAGAAGCTACTGTTCCTGTTCTTTGGTACGTTATATACCCGTTGAACAGAAAAGCATTGCGTGAACTCGATCGCGTTGATTATTGAGGAACATTCAGACCATGACAATTTATTGGAGCCAAAAGAGATCATTAGGGAAACCGATAGTACGTGTACAGATTTAGCTCGTTGCCAGAGGGAGTGATGAATTGCTGTGCATTGTTTGTGTTGTTGTGACCGTACTAGAGTTGGGCCGTAGGCCGCGTGGCGGTAGGCGGTCAGCTCTGGTGGAGGTCGGGTTTCTTGAGGAAACCGTAGGGTCTGGAGATTTTGATGGTGATTTTGAGCTGATTTGATTAGTTTTGTTTTTAATACGGTTTAATGATCCCTTCTGACTCAATAAGCACTGTACTTTTTAGACATTGTGAAAATGAAGTCATTTTGTTGTTTTCGTTGATTAATCAAATGTAAAGTTTAAAAGTCCGTTCCAAATAACAAAAGATCCTGATGGGGTCGATAGTTTTAGGTATTCAGAAGATGCCCAAAGGCCATATACCAGTCGAAGTTAATATAGAGGTGCATCATAAGAATGACGAGTAGTGTTTTGAAGAAATCTCGAATGAGTGCCCCAACGGCCGTACTAAGGGCGATCGTACCAAAGTCCGTGGGTGCGCGGTGTGCGTGTATGAGGCAATAGTTGTTACTTTTTGGTCGGCTGTGAGAGCAGTGGTGTTGGTGGAGTTCATTCGAGATAGCTACACTATCAGTAGTAAAGAGAAAAGAAAAGAGACATGGAGTTAGAGGCCTAGGGAACTAATTTTTGTTTTGTTTCAATTATGTTAATCTACTCCGGTACCAGGCTCTAACTTTTAATATCGACGATCGTGTGTTTTTCATAAAGTTTTCTCTCATTTGACAAGGAAACTGGACTCCGGCATGTGCGGGCCATACAAAGTGGTCAAGGTGCTGCCAAGTGGATGTCATGAGCTTCGCTTGCTGAGCGGTGGCTACGGCAAGGCGACGCTGGCTGCGGCACAATACATGGTGCCGTGGCGAGGCGAGTGGCAGCCGCTGTGCCGGAAGGCGTGTACTCTGTACGCGTGTCGGGTGCTGACCCGGTGGGCGCAGTCCCGGTGGGCGCAGCCCCGGTGTGCGCAAACTCTGCGCGTTTCGGGTGCTGTCCCGGTGTGCGCAAACTCTGCGCGTGTCGGGTGCTGTCCCGGTGTGCGCAAACTCTGCGCGTGTCGGGTGCTGTCCCGGTGTTCGCAAACTCTGCGCGTGTCGGGTGCTGTCCCGGTGTGCGCAAACTCTGCGCGTTTCGGGTGCTGTCCCGGCGGGTGCTGTCCCGGTGTGCGCAAACTCTGCGCGTTTCGGGTGCTGTCCCGGCGGGTGCTGTCCCGGTGTGCGCAAACTCTGCGCGTTTCGGGTGCTGTCCCGGCGGGTGCTGTCCCGGTTAACGTGTTCTATGAACGCGTTTCAGGCGCAGTCCTGGCAGCCGCTGTGCTGGTTTTCGTTTTCAACGTGGGGGGAACTTGTACAAGTTCAAGTATGAGTATGAGTGAGACATTTGATGTGGAGACGTATGCATACTTTTGAAAGCGAAGTGTTTTAGTTTTGTCACGAAAGCGTTATTATGTATGAGGGCCTTGTATGTGCGATGTATGACAGATTAGGCAATGGTGTACATCGTCACAGTCAATTAACAAATTATTCGTTTCTTATGCAGATTCTGATGACGACTGTGACGATGCTGGCGAGCCTTCAGGTACCCCCTGCTGTTGGTGCCATCTACTCTTCGAGCGACGATGAAGAGGCTTCCGCCGACCCTGCCTGCGCTGCTGAGGGTCTCCTCAGTGCGGCCGAGGACGGCGCACGGTCAGGAGAGGCCGTATAAGCTGAGCTTCATATTTTTTTGCCTAATGGCAACACCGTCCCTTTAAATATCGTGGCTCGACCGTGAGCGGCCCATTTTGCTGCTCGACCGCCATGCGGATAACACCTTGGTGAAATCTATCTTGTATTTTCCTTGTTTTGCAAGTCATTAATATTTCGGTTTAATTATTAGTAAATTGTTTAAAATGGCTGTTCAGTTTATTTAATTAGTGTCCAATTACATTTATGGATTATAACCTCAAATGTTCTTTAGTATTTGTGTTTTTTTAATAAAATCCCTTAGGATAGCTAAAAATATATATATATATATATATGTAGGCACACTATATTGTGATTGCTCTAAAAGAAAACATAAAATACATAATCTGAACAAGATTTTTGGTGAAGTTCTGAAGAAAAAAATTATGAAAGGGCAATGTGTGAGTCTAACTTAATTTACCTACTTGTAAAACGTGTTTTTCTTAGGAGTATTGTTTTTTGTCGCATTACAATCCGGACTCCAGCACGATACCTTCTTTCCAAGGTAAGAAAACTTATGAATAAGCACAGTTTACAATAAGAAAACCCCAATTTTCGTGTGACTCAATTTAAGCCAAGTCTATAGGTGTTTACTACTCATTCAAAAGTTGGCTCACGTCAATGTGATCGCTATTTCTTTTGCTCTTGTGAGGGCGACAATTAACGTATTGTTTGTCACATTCTGCTAGTTCGGTCTTCTTAAGCAGTAAAAAAAAATCGGTCTATGTGTAGTTCCGTCACATATTACTCCGAAGTGTCGTCAGGGGTTTTGCAGACTTCAAAAATGGGGGAGGTTATCAATTCGACATGTATGGTTTCATTTAATTTTTATTTTTGCTTGTATGTTATGCGATATCTTCGCCAATTTTATTTGAAAGCCTTTACTTTTAAGTTGGTCCCATATTAATTTAGTGAAGATAAAATGAAGAACTTTGGAGATATAGAAGAAACTCCTAAAAGAAAGTAAAGTCTGTTTTTTCTTTTATAAAAAATATAATTATTATTTATTAAGGTTATTAAAAACAATCAGGAAAACAAACAAGTATATGTATATTTTAGTTAGTGGGTAAAATTGCCATAATTACTAAAAATAATGAATCATTACGTCAAGACATTAAAACTACCAACACTAAAATGAATAAAAGATTTTATCCTAAAAATATTATTGCAGGTACCTGTGCTGTACCTGTTGTCTAACTTATTTGATTTTAATGGAGGCAGAGACTACCATATGTAATTACCGTCATTATATGCATTTCGTTTACCTACCAAAAATGTGTAAGCCCATCAATTAATAATAGTATGTAATTCTTAGGTATTAATATTACCTATACAACATCGGATAATTCTGAATACTTACGCTTTTTTAATTTCGGGATCTGTGGCAGTCCGACTAACGCCGAGTACCCTGTAGTAGTCCACCATAGTTGTATTCCCACAAAGGGTTCAAATAATCTGAAACATTAAAACAATTTATTCGTAAATTTTAAATTGTCTTTAATTCTGTGAAGGAACTTTAGTCCCATAAGTTAGCACAGAAAAATAAAGAGTACTTCAGCAAAACAGCAATCTTTATTGCAATGTTGTAATGCCGATAAACATATTAATTATAGTCGAATTATTTTGATAAATTAGTTTCGATGAACTTAATGGATACAAATGTGAGTGAAAATATTACAAACACAGCTATTTGCAAAATTTTATAATTCTGTAAAGTCTGTCATGTGAACTTAAAACATTTTGATTTTTGTTTTTTTTTTCTACTGACAACCGTCTGACATAACTAGAACCTGGAACTATTCAAATGCAGAAAACATAAATGTAAGTATATTTTTAAAATTTCAACCAACTTTGAATAACAGTGTTAAATAGTTTTTTTTTTTTATAATTGAATGTACCTTTCTCGTTTCTTTTATATCGAAAGTATAGAGATCAAGCACATTTACTGGCTTTCATTTGGCCCAGTATATATGCAGCATCAGACATAAGTTCAATTCATAGACTAAAACTTTATATTTATTTAAGACCCTAGATAATATGGCAGAGGGTACAATTTTTTTGAAATTTCTGGGTTAGGTTAAGTTAGAAGGCTGCAAAGACAGTGGCGGCGCAAGACCTAAACTTAATGTGGGCAAGCTACATTTCGCGAGGCCCTCTGATGGTGCAAACCGAATTTCTACTTATTAAACACGTGTTAAAATTTAAAAATATGTAACTTTTATTTATTTTAGGTCTCGCTAACGTTCAGCCATGAAAACTGCTCATCCAGGAATGCCATACTTCCCGCCCTCTGCAGTAATGTACTTATATTAGAAAACCGATTATTTCATTCACATTCATTTCGGGCGCCGAAGAGTGGAATATCTTTAAGTTGAGAATTAATTCTAATGTATTTATTGTAAGAAAAACCTTGTGGCGTGTTCTTTTGGATTTTTTATACTTTTTCAAATTTGATGCGCGAGGCCCTTTGCACAGCGAGGCCGTGTGCGGTGGCCCACACCGCCCACGCCTTACGCCGCCTCTGTGCAAAGACTCCATAAAATGTTATGAAATAAATATGAGCAAGGGACTCATTGCATCTTTCATATCAAGATATCAGAAAATGGTTTATAATTAATAAAACAAAAATTACAATATTATGGGTACTTCTTATCTTCCATACGTGTCTGAGAGAAATGAAAAAAATAATGTGCCAGCTGCTTTTCTTCTGGGTTCTGCTTGCCTACGGCCATAAGACACTCTGCGCGCCCATCTAGCGCCTGTCTACCCCTTTAGGATACAGACGTGATAGTTTACCTATACGGCTAACAGCTATTACGGCTAAACTGAAAATGCAACTACACCTAGTTTAAGCTGGCTAAAACAAGGTGCAGCCAGTCTTAGATGGTTACATTTATCTTCAACTAGAATTAGGTTTAGTCTTTATTATTCCAGCTAGAACTAGGTGCAGCTGGTCACAGGTGGTTAAACTTAGGTGTAAAATTAGGTTGGCCTTATTTTACATTATAAATTATAATGGTGATAAAATAAAAGACCAAGAAGTTCAAGCGACATTTATATTGTTCTATATTGATACATGATATCTTTGTTTTAAGAGTCATCATGGAGTAATACAGGGCATTTCCTGTTGTTGGATATAGAAAAGGCCTTTGATTTGAAATCCGAAATGCAGCTACGCCTAGTTTAAGCTGTAGCATATATACTTCTAAAGTAATATAATAATAAGTAAATATAGACATATATTGACATTTCTATTGCAATAGTCCATCCCAGTCACATTTCATAACCCATAGACCTTTCCCTTTTTTCTTGTAATAGATATTTCTCCTGCCAAAACCTATTCAAGGGTAAACTTTTCAGATATATCCATAAATGGGTTTTGGTGTGAGAGCCACATAAAAACAACTTCTCCAAAAGGCCTCTATGTGTTGGATATGTATCCCCACCCAAGCCTCTCAAAGGACTGGGGTAAAAAGACCCAGACCTGTGAAATAAAATTTAGGAATAATGTGGGCTAACTTGTTTCTCTATTACTAAGATTTTATATTTTGACAGATGATCTACTTGTTTTCTGTTTATGTTTCCTTCTTTTAGGTTTGTACACAAGTGTGGGTTCAGACATTTATGGAGTATAATTCACTTAATACTCAGTTTATACTCAGTTTTTCTATTGACCTCAGATACCATCTCACATAGTAAGTAGGTACATATGTCTATTTTACGCCTACACTTCTCAATACCTACCCGATTTTACTCATACAAAATGCTATTATGATAATGACACATAACGTGACGATATGGCAACCAACGACAGAACTTTTAGAAACACCTGTTTCGTAATAAGCAGATTGTCTTTAAATATGTACCATGAACATCGTTGATTGTTCCCTGCTAATCCTGAGTACGAACCTTAAAATAACATTTGCTCTTCCGGTGATTAGAAGGTGCCAAACACAGATAGGAGCAGCTTTTCCACTTCAGTTAATCTAGAACCACTAACGTTCACTAGCAATTATCACATTAACTGGATTTATTGGAATCCTGCTTCGAATTAAATCACAGAAAAAGACTATCACGTTCAAAATATTGAGCACACAAGCACTGCACGAAACGGATGACTGATCCTATCCAACCAATGACACCTTGTGGGTTGTAGGTACAAATCCACGAAACGAATCTACACATTTACACCATTGACCATTCTTTGTTGACAAAACTGTCAGTGGTAAGTGGAAAATTCTCGTACAGCGGGCAAAATCAATAAAACATGGCTTCAAGTTATGTATTATATAGTAGACAAAACATTAATCAAAACAAGTGTTTTTAATCATACACGCACGCATTATATTATACTAGCGAATGTGTAATGCATTTACGAATTTTTATTTATGAAGAATTATCAGCATAAAGTCAGAAATTGGAACCAATTTTTTTTAGTAAAAAAGAGATATCTGTATCTGCCTGCTCCCTAGTCTGTGATCTGTATAATGGTACCTGGCAACACAGTTGGATAAACGTCACCACCTAGCCACGAAATACATATCGATATTAAACTGTTTCCGGCATCACATCAACTATCGATAGTCAAACTATCGATATTTGATGTGATGCCGGAATCAGCCGAAAACAGTATAATATCGATAGGACTATCGATAGTATTGAAACTAAGGTACTTTTTGTATAAAGAACTATCGATTTTATTGTAATATTAATACATTCGGGTCTGAATATCAGAACTGATACTAATGAGTAGAGTGACTATGAGAGAGTAGAGTGACGCGCGCGCATCGCTACGCTGCGGGCGTGTATTCGGTTGCTGCGTACTTTCATAGTGCGTATGTGCGAAAATGACAACGCTTAAATGTACAAGTTGTAATATTGTAATTGATGAGCTGCTTGCGTACATTCAGAATAAAATATCAAGCACGGACGAAGAAACCCTTGTAAAGATATGCAGGGCGGTGTTCAGCAGTGAAGAAATAAAATATTCGAAGGCGTTACTTTTTGAATCGCTGTCTGCAGACTATCGTAAAAAAGAGCGTAAAGGACAAGGGAAAGAAGATCGTGAACTATTTGATATCATCGCCCTTTTTAAATCGGTGCATGAAAATGAGATGCCCATTTTTACGGCCCGAAAATTGGACCGCTTGCCTCCTTTAACGATGGACCACCTAGATGTGTCTAAGTTGCTTAAAGACTTAGCAAAAGTAACAAGCGAACTGGAGCAGATTAAGGGATCCTATGTGACGAAAGACCAGTTGGATGAGGTGAAAAATCAAATTCAAACGGTGAATTACTCTGTCACCCCCTTTTCGGTCAATAACGTAAATACGAGGAGAGGGGCGGCCTTCTTAGATAGTGGGCCTATGGGATTGTCTAATCTCAATGAATCTACGAGAAATGAGCAAAATGATTCATCAAAATGTATATCTTCATCACCTAAAAATGATTTGCAATATCGTAGCATAGTACACAGAGAAGGTAGTAACGAAAAAGTTAATGCGGAGCGCTCGCTTAATACAAACCGGCCGGCTAACGAAGGCCGCGCGGACGACGCGGGGAATGAGTCATCGTCGGTGACAATAAATAACAAGTCGGAACAGCTGATTGAATCTGTACAGCAACGCAAATCATATGCAAGTATTCTTAATAAGGAATCTAAGGAGAATGATGATTGGACAACAGTGACAAGAAGAAAAACTCGATTAGCATATCGTTTTGCTGGGAAAATGGGCAATTGCACAGTCGAACCCGAAGAGAAATTTCGAGCCGCCGATAGAAAAGTACCGATGTTTATTTCAAATGTGGACTTAGGGACATCGGACACTGATATAAGTAAATATATTCTCAAGAAGACTAATGAAACAGTTACACTAGAAAAAGTTGTTATGAAAAGAAAAAATGAGTACGACGCATACAAATTCTTTATAGCGAGATCGAAAGTACATTTATTTCTTGATGAATCGTTATGGCCGCAAGGTATTATTTTTAGGCGTTTCGTAAACTTCAAGGCAAAAATCTCGAATGGAGCGTCGCGCGGTTATGGTACGGCTTCTGTGAAATAAAATTATGGATACAAAGAGACTTATTACTTTCAACTGCAAAAATATTAAACGCTCTGTAGCTGGAATTCGCGAGCTGTGCAAATCGTGTGACATAATAGCTTTACAGGAGACGTGGCTGACGCCGGACGATTTGCCATACCTTAATACAGTAAGCGACGAGTTCAGCTGTACGGGAACATCTGCAATGAATATGGCAGCCGGTATGGTGTGCGGTCGCCCTTACGGTGGCGTAGCAATTCTCTGGCGGCGCAGTGTTTTTTCTAATGTTGTAGTAGTGCAGTGTAATAATCCTCGTATATGCGCGGTTAAAATCACGCTTAGTGAACGAAATATCTTAATTATAAATGTGTATATGCCTACCGATAAACCTGAGAACCTAACGGAATTTACGGACATCCTCGGAGCGGTAAGTGCGATTATAGACAGTTCTTATATTGAGTGTGTTTATGTACTCGGCGATTTTAACGCACACCCGACGGAAAACTTTTATAAAGAACTTTCATTATTCTGTGAAGAACAAGAGTGGACGTGTGTTGATGTAGAAATGTTAAAACATGTACCTACTTTTACTTTTGTATGTGGGGTGTGGGGTGTTACTAGATGGTTAGATCACGTAGTTTCTACGAAAGCGGCTGTAAGTTCTGTGCGCAATGTATATGTTAACTATGACGTGTTTTGGTCGGACCACTTTCCTCTTACGATTGAATGTGACCTTCAAACTTCCTCGTTAACTAAGAGTTACAAAACCCTTTCAACTCCTAACAAGGTGTTATGGGGAAAAAGAAGTAAAGAACAAATTGAATTATTCTGTAAGGAAAGTCATGAGAAGCTTGGGGTCATTCAATTCCCTATGGAGTTTGAGGGGTGTGCAGATCAAACTTGCAATATTGTAGAACATAGGCAAATCATTGACAGATTGTATGATAACATTACCACTGCATTAACAAAAGCAGCAGTTATTAGTGGGGGGCTTGTTCGTAAAAGGAAAAAGATTGTAATAGGATGGAACACGCATGTCAGTGAGGCGCACAGGGAGGCTAGGAAGAAATTCGAACTTTGGATGTGGTATGGAAGGCCAAGAGTTGGTTATGTTTACAATGAAATGTGTGAGGCTAGAAAAATCTTTAAAACAAAATTAAAGTGGTGCCAAACACACGAAGAACAAATAAAAATGGACATTCTGGCCTCACATCATTCTAAGAATGATTTTCAGTCTTTTTGGAAGGCCACAAAGAGGATGAACGTAAGACCTAGCCTCCCTACTTGTGTAGACGGTAGGAATGACGCGAAGGACATAGCGAATATTTTTAAAGACCATTTCACGGTAAAATCCCCGCTTGGTCCTTCTCGTTCGGTGCTCAGTGTTGAGGGTGGCATGAATCTGGGAATCAGATTTACTGCAAAAGAGGTAGACAAGGTGGTAAGGTCTATGACCAGAGGTAACTCTCCCGGGCATGACGGTCTCAGTATTGAGCACTTGCAGTTCGCTGGCCCGCACTTGCCGAGACTGCTGGCCATGCTCTTTAACCTATGCTTGAGTCATTCATACATGCCAAAAGAGATGATTAAGGCTTTAGTGATACCCATAGTAAAGAACAAAACAGGTGATCTATCTGATAAAACCAATTATAGGCCAATCTCCCTAGCTACAATTGTGTCTAAGGTATTTGATAGTATGCTTAATACACATCTGGCTAATTACATCAAACCTCACGATAACCAGTTCGGATTTCGACCAGGGCTGTCAACGGAGTCTGCCATTTTGTGTGTTAAGCATACTGTCAGGTACTATACCAGGCGTAAGACCTCTGTATACTCTGGCTTCCTCGATCTTTCAACTGCGTTTGACCTGGTTTGTTATGACATCCTATGGGGGCAACTTCAAAATGCTCAAGTTCCTCCTGAGCTTATTAATATCTTTAAGTTCTGGTACAAAAACCAGGTCAACAATGTTAAATGGGCAGATAGTTTATCTGAGTCGTACGGGTTGGAATGCGGCGTTAGACAGGGTGGGTTGTCTTCACCGTTGCTCTTCAACCTTTACATCAATGAACTAATAGTCACGCTCAGTAATACCAGTATTGGTTGTCATGTAGATGAAGTTTGTGTAAACAATATAAGTTATGCAGATGACATGGTATTGTTGAGCGCGTCCCCGTGTGGTTTAAATAAGCTTTTAAAAATATGCGAAACATATGCTAAATCCCATGGTCTAATATATAATGTGAAGAAAAGTGAAATAATGGTCTTTGGGGCCGGAGGCAGGGATGTGGTAAATATACCGGCTGTAGAGCTTAATGGTGTAAAGCTCCGACGGGTTTACCAGGTTAAATACCTGGGCCACATCCTTGCTTCCGATCTCAAAGACGATGCTGACATAGAGAGGGAACGGAGGGCGCTGTCGGTTAGAGCAAACATGATAGCCCGAAGATTTGCACGATGCTCGAACGAAGTGAAAATTTCACTTTTTCGAGCATATTGCACATCTTTTTATACATGTGGTCTATGGGCCACTTTCACCCAAAAATCGTACAGCGCCCTCCGCGTCCAGTATAATAATGCATTTAGGATGCTGATGGGGCTACCTAAGTTCTGTAGTGCTTCGGGAATGTTTGCAGAAGCGCGAATAGATTGCTTTTATGCTATTATGCGTAAGAGGTGCGCTTCCCTGGTACGTAGGGTACGGGCCAGTCCCAACAGCATCCTAAAAATGGTGGCCAGCAGGCTGGACTGTGCATACGTCAATCGCTGCTGTGCAGTTTCACATGGAATTGTACAGCAGTGATTAGACTTTAGTATAATTTTTTTTTTATAATACTAACATTAGGGTAAGAATAGCATTGTTACTAACCAAAGTGGACGATAGTCTGAATAAATAAACTTTATTATATTATAATCAAGTATTTAATATTGATATAAAGTATTGATAATATTTAATCAATACTATCGGATTTATCGGACAATATTGATTGAATAGTATCGATAGTATCGATACATTGATAAATTCAATAGTATTGCAAACAATTGATTTTGGAATTCCATATTGGCTAAGTACCTAAATAAATATGAACAGTGATCAAGGCATTCGCCTTATGATTCGGAGGTCGTGGGATCGAATCATACTTTGCGAAAAGTTGTTTTCAGTCTGTTTATGATATTGCAGGCTTGAACCGCCTGGTTATCCGAAAAGAAAGAATATATTTATTTATTCAATAATATAATAATTATACATAAATACATAACACGTTTTGAAGAAAGTACCTACAATGAATTCATCAGTAAGTTATAGAAATATAGAGCCTTTAAATAAATGCAACTACGATACCTGGTGTCTCCAGGCCCAGGCCGTGCTAATAAAGAATGACTTGTGGGACATAGTTAGCGGAAATAAAAATCTGCAAACAAATGCAGATGTGAGCGAAGTCAACTTTTTTAAAAGAGAAGATGCTAAGGTCAGAGCAGAAATTGGGAATTAGCGAGAGGAAGAACAGATCTCTAATTGAAAAAGCGCGATGTATGCTATTGGAGGCCAATGCACCAAGGAAGCTATGGGCAGAAGAAATATCAACTGCCAATTACTTGATAATTGTAGCCCATCAAAAGCTCTAAAAGGTGAGATACCATTTAAGAAGTGGCTAGGCCGAACACCATCTTGAAATCATCTGCACGTCTTTGGCAGAAAGACTTTTGTCCTGATTAAAAATAAACGATGAAACCTAAATCAAAATGCCAAAGAAGGTGGGTTTATAGGATACTCATTAACCGTAAAAGGATTTAGAGTTGACATACCTAAAGATGATGACGTGGTAACAAGTAGAGACATAAAAGTCATAGACAAAATGTATTTTGAAGAAAAAAGTACAAAAACATGAAAGTCTCATAAAAGAAAAGGTAGAAACATCTAAGAATAGCCCTAAAATTAGTAAATTACAACAAATTGAAGTACAAGTCAATGATCACATAGATAATAATGAATTGTTAGATAAAATAGACAACATTGAAAACTATGATGATGAAATAGAAAATGTTGAAGATTATGATAATGCATCTGAGATTTTAGACGAAGAAATACCTAATTTTGGGAGGTCTGAGAGTGAAATCTCTCATATTGAAAGACCCGAAATAGAATTGCCCATGGCTGGGAGGCCTGAAAGAGAAAGGCGACCCCCAACGTGGACAAAGGATTTCGTCCTGGATAGTGAAGAAATGTTATATTCAGATATGAGCTACCAGACAAATGAAAATAAAGACGAAGAATACTGGCATGAAGCAAACAAAGCCGAGATAAAGGCACACGTGAAAAATGGGACCTGGAAATTAGAGAAAAAGAACAAGGACATGAAAGAAGTCGATTTTAAAATGATACTAAGAAATAAAGTTAGCCCAGACAACAGTATCATAAAAAAGCCAGGCTCGTTGCACGAGGTTTTACACAAAGACCCGGCATAGATTTTCACGAAACGTATGCACCTGTTGCCAAACTAAGTTCCATTAGATCAGTAATAGGTATAGCATTAGAAGAAAGTTTAAAATTATGTCAAATGGACGAAACAACAGCTTACCTTAATGGAACATTAGATGAAAATATCACAATGAAATATCCAATCTAGCATAATAGTAAGCGTAATAGTAATCAATCTTGTTCAGATTGCAGTCATGTAATTGAAAGAATTTGCTCTATAATACCCTTAAATTTACTAATCCTGTCCGATCACGGCATATCTGCTTTAAATTCTGCAGCTTCATCAATGATTGAAGAAACTATGCGTGATTGTAAAACCGCACAATACAAAGGAAACCAAATTTGTAAATTTGAGATTTCAGATAATCTAATTTTTTTCGAATTAGACTTAAATCTATGTTTAAAGGATATCCCCGCGGAAATTTTGTTATGTAGCAAAACTTTTTTTTTGGGTGCAGTAATTGAATTTATTCCTCCACTGTCAAGTCAAGGTATCGGACATTACAAAGTTCATTGTAAACGTATAGCGACAAATGAATATTAGAATGCTTTGATGATATGTCAAACAAAATTTTGAAAACTAAAACAGATTCAGATTTACACTCTCATTTATTGATGTATAATTCGTAAATCATTATTAAAATTACTTAAAATTACAAAAATCTTTTTTATTTCGCAAAGAATAGTAGCCTATGTGTTAATCCGGGTTATAAACTATCTGAGTGCAAAATTTCATTCAAAATGATGTGGATTGATATCACAACGATGTACAATTTATGATTTTAGCAGCATTTCTAATATTGTTAGAACAGACAAATAATAGACATTTGTTTAATAATAAATTAGTATTAATTTAACCCCTTTTATTTCGATTTGCGAGGTGGCGTGGCGACAAAGTATACTTCCCAGCCACGCCACTAATTTCGTTCAATTTCTTTTAAACTATTAAAGGACTATTGATTTAAATCTATGGACTAAAAAGGACATTTTATGGACAACTAGTCTGCCAAATTTCATTTAAATTGCTTTTGTGGCGGGGCCAAGAAGATAACACAAGAAAGGCGAAAAAAAGGAAATTCCTTATAAAAACTTAATCCGAAAATTTATGTATATAGCAATAGCCACTCGGCCGGATATTATGTTTGCTGTGAGCTACCTGTCACAATTCAATGATTGTTACGGAGACGAACATTTTTAAAGTGCAAAAAGAGTTCTCAGGTACCAACAAGGCACAAAAAGCATTGGACTGACTTTCAAAAAGAAAGGTAGAAAGCTTCAGGGCATGGCTGATGCCGATTGGAGAGCATGTCAGCTCACAGGAAATAGTTCTCTGGCTATTGTTTTAAATTCGCTGGTGCGCCTATAAGCTGGATGTCAAAAAAGCAAAGTTGTTTGGCCCTTTCAACTGCAGAAGCAGAATATGTTGCACTAACTGAAGCAGCAAAACAAGCTATTCACTCAGGAGCTCTTTTCAAAGATTTAGGAGCTGACTATAAAAGTGTTGTTGTTCAGAATGACAATCAAGCGGCTGAAAATTAAGCCAAAATGCGATGGTGACTTCAAAGTCTTAACATATTGACTTGAAGATGCACTTCATTAGGAATTGCATTCAAGAAGGAGTGCTGGAAATTAAATATCTGCCAACCGAAGAAATGGAAGCAGATCTATTAACCAAAGCTTTGGCTGGTCCTAGATTATTAGAATTGAGGATAAACCTAGGACTTTCATAAAAGCCACGTAAGACAGCATTGTGAAGAGGAGTGTAGGAGTGGCACACTACTGTCTACAAGAAAGAAGAATATTGGTTCAAATTTGTGTCATGTCTCTCTTGTGAAAAATCTTTATCCTAATGTTTGCATCGAAAAGTTTTTAAAGGAAATACTTAAATAAATATATCTGGAATAACTTAAGCATGTATTTTCTACCTCACAAATAATTATAGGGCGTATATATTTGACGTGAAGTGACAGTAATTCAATGAACAATATAAAGAACCAAAATATTATACATAATGTCAGTTATTCTAATAATAGTGTAAATAACAACAGCCTTAATAACAATCTTAACAAAGACTCAAATAAAAAACTGAATAAAAGCATTCATGACAACAACCCCAATAACAATAATTTTATTCATGACCCAAACAACCAAATTAAGCATGACTCAAACAATAACAATAGTTTCAATAAAAAGCAGTTTTTTCGTTAACAAAAGAAATAAAAATTATAAACTGAATATAATGCATTTGAATACTCAGAGCCTTAAGCATAAACTTAATCAAATAGAACTGATAACAAATGATAATAAATTGGACATACTTTGTTTTAGCGAAACTTTCATAAAAAGTGATAATGTAAATATTCTACAGATACCCGGATACACAAAAGCAGCATCTTATTGTAGGAATAAGTCTAGAGGTGGAGTTTGTATATATGTAAAAAATGGTATAAATTTTTATCGGATCGACTGCGTCGATTCGCTTAGTATAAATTTCAATTTTGAATGTTGTGGCATTGTTATTCCTGAACTAAATTGTATAATTGTTTGCGTATATAGAACCCCTAATTCGAACTTTAATATTTTCATAAAAAACTTACAAATATTATTACATAGACTTACACTAAGACCACGTTACTCTAAGAAAAAAATAATTATTGCAGGCGACTTTAATGTTGATACTTTGGTGAATAAACCAGAAAGCAGAACATTTGTAAGCACTTTATCAAAGTACAACGTTAAATTAACAATACATGAACCTACGAGGATTACTTCAAAGTCAAAAACGTGTCTTGATAACATTTTAACAAATTTAAAAACCTATCACTCAAGAGTTGAACATTTTGGTATCTCTGATCACTCTGCTCAAATTATGGAAATACCTTGTACCCAAAGTTTTACAGTGAAATACTGGTATGTCTATAGAAGAAATGTAAATAAATACAAAGATATATTTTTAAAATACCTATCTCAAATAAGTTTCTCGGAAGTTTACTTAAATAATGATGTCAATAAGGCATATAAAACTTTTTTTGACTTATTCAAAATGTTATTCGATTTATGTATACCATTAGAACGGGTTAAAATCACTTACAGAAAGAAGAAAAACTGGCATACGAAAGGAATTCGCACTACAAGCAAAAATAAAAGAAGATTGTACAATGAGGTGATCAAAAAGAACGACCCAAAGCTTAATGAAAAATATAAAAAATATTGTTCTCTATTTAAATTGATTATACGTAAAGCTAAACAAAAACAAAACCTAAAAGTCATAAAAAACAGTGATAATAAAAATAGAGCAACATGGAATTTAATAAAAAAATTTACAACTCCCACAAACAATATAAAGAATACAGTTGAACAGTTACTTGTAAATAATAAAACTACCGAAAACCCGTCTATTATTGCTGAATCTTTTAACAACTTTTTTATTAACAACAATTCACAAAATAAAACAACCAGTAAATTGAAATCTTGTACACCAACACATAATAAAAGTATATACTTAAAACCTGTTGATAAAGATGAACTTCACTATATTGTAACGAAATTAAAGAATAAAAAAAGCACTGGGTATGATAATATACCAATACAATTAATAAAAATGTCAATGTATTATATAAGTGATCCCCTTATTTACCTTTTCAATCTAATGATTGAAACGGGGACCTTTCCTGAAGATTTAAAACTATCTAAAGTTAAACCTCTTTACAAAAAAGGTTCAAAATTAAATGTAAATAACTACAGACCCATTGCATTACTATGTACGTTTTCAAAAATATTTGAAAAAGTAATAGAAGAGCGGTTAACCAACTTTTTTGAAAGTAACAATATTCTAAACCCTAATCAATTCGGGTTCCGGGAAAAAAAGTCAACAAATACAGCAATATTTAAAATTCTTAAAGACATATGGGACTCGTTAAATAACAAATCAATGTGCATAGGGTTATTTTTAGATTTGTCTCAAGCCTTTGATTGTGTACAACACCATTTACTTTTAAATCAACTTGAAAATGCAGGAATACGAGGCCTGCCACTTAATTTAATTCAATCATATTTATCAAACAGAAAGCAAGTTACAGTTATCGATAAGTATAACCCCACTAGTAAAACTATAGAAGAAATCCAATCACAAGAGGCAGATGTAATTCAAGGCGTACCACAAGGGAGTATATTAGGCCCATTACTTTTTCTAATTTATATTAACGAGCTGCCACTAATTACGAAACATAAATGCGTCATGTTCGCAGATGATGCAACAATTTTTATTTCCGAAGGCAGTAATGATAAAAATAAATATGAAGAAGAAATAAATAACACATTAAATAATACTATTGAGTGGCTTAAAACTATAAATCTTAAAGTAAACCTCACAAAAACTAAATTAATACAGTTCCGTAGCTATCATCGAGATAAATACAATTTAAATATACACGACTCGAACACAAAAATTGAAGAAGTAGAAAAAAATAACTTTTTAGGTGTCACAATAGATTGCAACTTAAATTGGAAATCGCATATTGATAAAATAAATAAAAAAATATCTAGTTACTGTTTTGCTCTGTCTATACTGTCTGAAAATTCTTCATTGGAAGTAACACGGGCTGCCTACTATGGTAATGTCTATCCACAACTCACCTACGGGATTATATACTGGGGAAATTCTGTAGATGTCCAAACTACTTTTCTCCTACAGAAAAGATGTTTAAGAATTATTTACAACATGTACTCTGATGAGACATTGAGAAATGTATTCAAGGAAAATGGTTATCTTACGTTGACTAACATTTACATACTTGAATTATGTGTATTTGTAAGAAAAAACATGTTCAACTTTAAAAGAAAGATTGAACTTAGAAGTAACTTGAGGGACTTGTACAGCCATGATCTATATTTACCCATTATAAATAACGAAACATACAAAAAAAGTGCTTTTATCTCTGGAATCAAAGTGTTCAATCATTTGCCTACAAATATAAAGAGTATATACGATTGCAATTTATTTAAACGCTCATTAAAAAGCTGGTTATTAGAACGTGTATTTTATGATCTTAATGAATACTTTGAGTATGATACCCGTAGACCGTAGGTCTGCGTTGTTATAATTTTATAAGCATAAGATTATATCTAGTTATTAGTTTTTCTATGCTTTACTATTGCATGCCTGAAAGGGTAAACTGTTGATACTATTTTATTTTAATATTGTACCACCTATTTGTACATAGTTTATGCAATAAAGAATTTTGAAGTTTGAAGTGTTTCTGAAGGGACGTTTAAACTGTGAGTCCCGAACGCCATCTAACGTTTGCTCATCAAACCTATCCAAAGATTAGGTTATGGCTGCCCTTTGAGTTGCGTTGCAGAGGCCAGATGGCAGTCGCTCTGTGTAAAAACCAGTTCCAGTAACCTCGTCAAATCACCTTAGTTAGGTAAGGGGACCCCGGGCTCCGAAGCGAATTTGTGACCACGCCCGATATTGCTACCAGTAAAAGCGCTATCACTCATCCTAGAAGCGACTACATCCGAGTTTGTGTAACCTGTGAAAACGCGATCACGCATCCAAGTAAGCGGATAGGAATAAAGAAATGAAGAAATAAAGATAGGCTCTAATGCTTCGGCCGCATCTGCGCCTATCGTCACGAAGCTTCGTGCTATTACACGATACACGCAAATGTGCCGGCCGTTATCGGTTATCTTCCCGAATATTCGGACTTCGTCTTCGTTATCGCGCGGGTGGCGGTACATCAAAGGGTTTCAGCGCGCTAAAGATTCGCTCTACGTGGTCGGACTAGCGTTGTTCATTTTGGCGTTCGTTTTCAACTTGTTCAGATGCGTGTTGTGCGACGGTGCCACGCTTGTTAATGCGTATAAATGGAGTGGAACAATAAAATGGTATTGTGGGGTGCAGCGAGTATATTCATATGCCCAGTTTGATTCTCACTTAACAAACATTAATTAATACAAAAGTGGCCGTTTTTACTAATGTGCGAAGAAAAGCTTTAAGTTCTTACTTTAAACTGTAAACACGCAAATGTGACCAACCGCTATCGGATATCATCCCGAATATTCGGACTTCGTGTAGTTATCGCGCGGGTGGCGATACATCAAAGGATTTATGCACGCTAACAATTCGCTCTGCGTGGTCGCACTTGCGTTGTTCATTCATTTTGACGTTTGTTCTCAACTTGTTCGGACGGTGCTGTGCACGGTGGTTAATGCGTAAAAATGGAGTGGAATTATAAAATAGTGTTAATTTTTTTTCTGTTTCTTTCTATGTTTCTTTTTAGATTTCAATAAATGCATTATGTAATTGTAAGCACACATGTTAAAGAAAAGAAAGTCGTCGTCCATATTTAAAACACTTACATGACGCCATCTTGGATTATTGCAAGATAGTTCGTGAAAAATAACGAAGCCGCTAGTGTGACCAGCGCTTTATCGTGATAAATTTTTACTGTACAAAACGTACGAAGTTTCGCCGCGAATTGCTTCGGGCCGATAGGCACAAGTGCGGCCGTAGCATTATGATATTGTTACTGTTTTCCGGGGTCACGACAGTATCGACAGACTATCGTTTTTTTTTACTTTTGCTTGCAACACTAACGTGTGCGTGTGCTGCATGCTGCGTTCGGCGCGGTGCGGCGCATGAAGTAGCGTTGCAAGCAATAGTATAAAATATCGATAGTCTATCGATACTATCGTGACCATTGAAAACAGTCACAATATCGCTAGGACTATCGATAGTATCAATACCATCGATAGTAAAGGTACTATTTGTATTATAAACTATCGATAGTATTGTGACGAATATCGATATTATAATACTATCGATAGTAATTTAGCTATCGATAGGTTTTCGATCCACAGTTTGTAATTGATACTATCAATATTATCGATAGTATCAATTACAAATTATTTTTGATCGGCAATTCCTTATAAAAGTGTACATCCCGCGCCCGGGCAATTTATATGGAAATGTCAAATTTATTTCTCGTTTTTTGACTGTTATTTTATTAAAATTATACTATAGTGATCCAATATAGTCCATGGTTCGATTTATTACGGGTATTCCCCTACCACGTTGTATATTTTTCAGCAAGAATCTCCATGTTGTCTGGTTTTAATTTTTAAAACGATATGTTTTATAAATAAATAATAATACTAGATTGATTTGATTCCTTGGCTTTAAATAAAATAAATAAAATAAAAAAATTAAAAAAGCCTTTATTCTACCAAAAACACTTTGCAATTTATATCATTATGTTCATTTATTCTTCCATTCGTATATTATTTTATTTTGGAAGTCGCCTCTGCGGCGTAGGCCTCCCCCTTCCTTTTCCACTCTTTTCTGTTTCTTGCTTGCCTCATCCAATCTGGACCACATCTTTTCCTAAACACGTCAGACCAGCGCATTCTTGGCCTCCCTTGCTTCCTTTTTCCGTCTCTAGGTATCCATTCAATAGCTCTTTTTGTCCATCTTTCATTATCTAATCTACATGCATGTCCAGCCCACTTCCATTTAAGTTTCCTTATTCTTTCTATTACGTCCGTGATTCTAGTTTTCTTTCTTATCTATTCATTAGTGTGTCTATCAGATAATCTTAAACTTAACATACTCCTCTCCATCTTCCTCTGATGTACGGCGAGTCTATCCTCATCTTGTTTTCGTAGAGCCCATGTTTGACAGCCATACGTCAAGCATGGGAGAATTGTTGTTTCGTAGAGCTTACTTTTTATTTTATTTTCTATTCCTTTATTCTTCATAATTTCTTTTAAGCTCCAATATTTTTTCCACAAAATAGCTATTCTCCTATTTATCTCTTTTTCGGGAGTATCTTCAAATGCTATCAGTTGCCCCAAATAAATATATTCTTTTACATATTCGATTTCTTTCCCTTCGACTACTATTGGCTCTTCAACATTTTTGTTTTTGAGGCATTAAGAATAAGCCCGACTTTTGCGCTTTCTTTTGATAGATCTGTTATCATAGTTTCCAAGTGTTGTGAAGAATCTGCAAATATAACAATATCATCCGCAAAACGTAAATGGCTGAGATATTCGCCATCTACTTTTATACCTTTATTTTGCCAGTCGAGATTTCTAAACACCATTTCTAGTACCGATAAGAACAGTTTTGGTGATATTGGGTCACCCTGTCTTACCCCTCTACTTATCGGGAACTCGGTACCTTCCGTCTCTAGCTTTATGTTTGCTGTACACTTTGAGTAAATCTCGCGTAGTACGTCTATATACTGGGACTCTACGCCTTGTTGTAACAATGCTTCCCAGATAGAATCATGATCTAGTGAGTCGAATGCCTTGGTGTAATCGATGAAACAAATGTATAATGGTTTATTATATTCCTGTGACTTCTCTATTACTTGTGATACAACCTGAATGTGATCTGCAGTCGCAAATTTTTTTCTAAATCCAGCTTGCTCTCGCGGTTGGTGTTCATCTAATGTTTTGGTTAGTCTGAGTAGTAAAATTTTTGAAAATATTTTGTATATGTTCGTCATAAGGCTTATTGGTCTATAGTTGCCAAGATATGAGGAATCACCCTTTTTATATAAAAGTATTATTTTAGAGCTAGACCATTGCTGCGGAGTGGATGCTTGTTTTAATACATTGTCAAATATATTTTGTAGTGGTAATAGCAATGGCCCGCATAAAGTTTTGAGCACTTCGTTGGTGATGTTGTCGCTCCCAGGACTTTTATCATTCTTTTGGGATTGTATTGCATTCGTTATTTCCGACTTTAAAACAGGCAGCATTTCACTTGCTTCTTGACTCACTCTACCACATTGGTAAACATCCATTGGTCTTGCGTGCGGAGACTTCCTGCTGGCATAAAGTTCCTTATAATAGTTTGTGGCCTCTTTGATCATGTCTGGTCGTTTTGATATTAAGCATCCTCGTTTATTTTTTAGTCCTATGGCCCATTCCGACTTGTCTTTCAGTTCTTTAAATGCCTTGCGTATAGCTCCTGTCTTGCCTATATATTTTTCAAATATTCTCTGTCTTCTCTGTTTCTTTTCGTGAGTGAACTTTTTGTTAATAAGTTTACTTATTTTTGATATTTTCGATTTATTTTCTTTAGTTCTTTTTTGTTTATATAATAATTTTCTTTCTTCTAAATATTTTTGTACTTCTCGACTAACATTTTTATTATTATTTGTTTGCTTTGGAATTTGTTTTGTGTATGTTTGTAGTGTCATTTCCAATTTGTTATATTGATTTTGTAAAATTGTTGAAGAGTTAACGGATTCTAAAAATCGGGCTTCCCAGTATTGTACTTCTTCTTCAGATATATCCGATACATTTCTAATGTAGTTGTTAGCCTTTATGTGGTTTCTCTTCCTAATCAACTTTATTTTGAATTCACTCCTTATCATCCTGTGATCAGTTTTAAAGTTCAAGTTTTTTATGATATTAAAATTTTTTACTTGGGTAGGTCTGTTAGTGAGGATATAATCTATTTCATGCAGTAGTTTTCCATCTGGTGACTGCCATGTCCATTTCTTGTGGGGTTTTTGTTTGAATAGACTATTTACTATTGTATAGTTTTTTTCTAAAGCGAATTCTACCAGGGTTTGCCCATGTGGACTCCTTGAGCCATAGCTGTATTTGCCAAAAATCATATCTTCATCTCTCTGCATTACTCCCACCCACTCTAGCATTAAAGTCGCCCATAACGATGATATTTTTCGACACCACAGAGCTTAATGCGGTTTCTATCAATAGATAAAAAGCCTCAATAGCCTTGTCATCATATTGCTCCGTCGGAGCGTAAACTTGAACTAAAGACCATGTGTTATTATCGGATGTTCGTATCTCTAATATTCCTACACGGTCAGATATGGATTTAAAACTTAAAATATATTCTTTTAGGTGTTTTTTTATAAGAAATCCTACTCCATTTCTTCCTGAAGTGCCGGGTGAATGACAAAGGATAAATTCAGGGTACTCCTCTATCTTCTCTCCATACCGTCTTGTTTCACATAAGCCAATAATGTCCCATTTTAGGTTATTTATTGCGTAGACAAGCTCTGTAAGTTTACTGTCCGACAGTAGAGTATTCACGTTAAGACTCGCTATGTAAAAGGTTTGAGATTTGTCAACTTTATTATTCTCACTTTTCGGGGGGTTGCGGTCTACTTCCTCCACGGTGACCGGCCGACTTGGGGAAGGTGGAGAGGGGCCACTTAGTTTTTTGAAATTGTCTTGGTACTAAGAGAACTGGGACCAGCTGCTGTTGATAATGAAGTAGGTGTTATGACCTGAGCAGGCCGCATGTAGCTTCTAATGTTTTTTGTATTGTTCTTTTTTTGGGGGTTTCTTCCCTCTAATTCTGTTACAGCGTTGGTTTCTGGTGATTTAGACATGAGTCTCTTGTTAGGATTTTTTCTGTAAGGTGTTGTATTATTTTCGTTAAGAATTATTATTTTATCGTATTTTAGAATCGCAAATTTTCCAGACTCTCTCAGACGTCGCAGTTCCTCCTGTAGTTCCTTACGTTTTTTTAGTATTTGTGGGGGGAAATCTTCGTTTAAGTAGATACCTGTGCCAGCCAGTGATTTTTTCTTTTTGAGTATCTCAATGCTTCGACTAGTAGTAGAGATCGTTATCACTACCGGCCTGATTTTCCCATCTTTTTTTCCTTTTCTCTTAGCTGTTTCAATTTCCCATTTTTTGCAAGGTATGTTCATTTTGTTATTAATTATATCTAAAATTTTTGATACTAAACTATCGTAATTTTGCTCCGATTCTTCCACTCCGAAAAACATTAGATTTTTCTTTCTTAATTTCCTGTCTAGGTATTCTATAGTTTTTTGTTGTTGATCAACTTTTTCTTCCAGCATTTTCGTTCTATTTTCCATACACCCGAATTTTTCGTCTATGTTCGTGTTTATAGACTCTTTGATGTTTTCCTCCATCTCTTTTATTTCTTTCCTCTGATTTACAATTCTCCTCTCATTTCCTAAAGAATTTTCATTATCTCGTCCATATTGCTAGTGCCCTCTGTTAGTGAGTAGAGTTTACTTAGTTCCTCTATTTGGCAATAGATGGCGCTGTTTTTACAAAAAAATGTAGGGTCGATGTAATTTTTGTGTGTGTTTACACAAAAATACTAATTCTTCTTGAAACACAATTTGAAGTAGCTTGCTAATATAAGGTGAAAGCACTGACCTTCTGTGGAGTTGCTATGCTGCCCTTTTCCAATAAGTACGATTATTTCACTTGTTATTTTGCTTGAGATGTTGTTGCTATTCTTTAAGTTTTCTTCTTAAATATATGCAAGTTTTGGACTACTTATTTTTTAAGGGCATCCAAAATCAATTTAGACACTCGAATAACACTGTTCCGGGTTTAATTAAGCCTTAGAATATTTTTAATACTTTAATAAAAACGGAGCCGAAGTACACAGTAGCACAGTAGCGCCCTCTCTATCGGCTTCCTTGGCTTTACACATAGGATAATTTTGATCAAAGGTGCAGAGGTAGCATCCGGCAGATAACACCCAAATCACGCGATTCTTCACGTAAGTGAAACAAGACTATTCAAAATATTTTGAGCACACTCTGTAATGTTTTTTTAAATATCCAATCCCGCAGACGATTAAATTGAAAATGAAACCAAGAAATGTAAAATGCTACACTATTCCTTCATCCTTTTTTTTATCGCTTTATTAATTTTAAAAATAAAAATATTATGTGGTATCGATATTTTTATCGACTAATTTTTTCTAACCCTAGTGTCAACAATTTCATTAATTACGAAAAGCTTACCAAATACTTATATAATAAGAAGTATAAGCATAAATTACTATATTCTCTATTTATAATAAAATGGGAAAGTAATGCACTCAATTTCCAGTAAAAAATTTTATGCGTTTACCTATAAAAATCTGTGATTTCAAGTGAAAAATATGTGCTCACCTGTGAAAGCTTAGTTTTGTCACGATTTTCTTTATTATTACAGCGGGATTTGCATCTCGGTACTATGCACTTCGATGGCATCTTGCTTATTAATAATAATGTGGAAATTAATTTGAAATTATTTTTAGTACCTATTAGAAAATTCAATTTAAAATGCAGTCTAGCCGATTTATTTACATTAGCTGTTTAATACGACAAAATTTTAATGACATTGTCTAATGACATTGAATTCTGATCCCGCGACTTTTCTATTTAGTAGTGTCTTGAAAGGTGGCTAGATGCCATCCTCTACATTTCAAAACAGTGCGTTTAGGTGCCTTCATCGCGGAATCTATATACCTCCTATATCTTTGTAAAAAACAATTCGGACGTATTTTTGAAACCGTCGTGTCAGCGAAAAACAATATTGTTTTACGCAGAAAACAATATTGTTTTACTCGGAAAAGATCGAAAATATGTCTATAGTTTTCTAAGAATTTCACCAATTATAAAAAAGCAGCACGAAACGGAACTGATTCTCTATTAAAGGTTTCTTTGACATATCTGCGCCACAAATGTCAAAATTACGAGTGGTCGAGACCACTCGTTCAATAATTACCTATCTAATTTGTGCACTCGTTGCAAATCCTTCGCAAACTATCATTTCAAAAATGCGCCCGTTTGGAAACGCACGCGTAAACCATTCGTGATGTGTCAAGTAATTTCAAAAATGCTACCCCAGAAGTGCGATTTCTAAAACGCGGAGTCACCTAAACGTATGGTTTTTGTATGGGAAAACTATTCGTTTAGGTGACTCCGCGTTTCAGAAATCGCACTTCTCACTCCGCGTGTAGGTATCGAAAATATATATATATATTGCGACTATTTGCGACCGCTTGGAAGGGGGAAATTCAACAAGGACGACTAGTTCAAGCGGTAAGCAGTGACGCACGCGCGGTTCGTTTACCTGTGTTCACCAACTTCGTCGTCATGGAAAGAAAAAGAATAATAATTGGCCAAGTGCGTGTCGGGCCACGCGTAGTAGGGTTCCGTAGTTAAGAACGCCACCTTTAAGTTCATGGCACTAAAAACAAATTTTCTATTGAATTTTTTTCACTTTAAAAGCAAATATTTCAGAAACGGATCCCAAAATCTAAAAACGGTGTTCACAAACTCACAACATATTTTTAAAAGACCTATTCAACGATACCCAACATGATTGGTTAATCGAGAAAAAAAATTACTTTTAGCTTTACTAATATGGGAGCTACCCTAAAAAACCCTTTTTTCCGCCTAATTGATATACATATTCATGCGAAATTACAGCTTTCTAGTGCTTACAGTCGCCGAGTAAGAGCCGTAACAGACGCGGCGCATTGCGCCGCGTAACAGCTAGTGGTAGGCGATGCATAAATACTCAATCAACCCATTTGAGTATTTACTCAGTAGATTGAGTAAATACCCGGTAAATATTCTTATTTATTCATTTGGTGAGTAGATTGGTCACCACTAATCATCAAATCACCCCTTTAATATTTAGTTTATTCTGAATTTAGTATGTTTTTGTTTAGCAGCAACAGAAATACATCATCTTTGAAAATTCCAACTATCTAGCTATAATGGTTCATGAGATACAACAGCCTGGTGACAGAAAGACAGACAGACAGACAGCGGAGTCTTAGTAATAGGGTCCCGTTTTTACTCTTTGGGTACGGAACCCCAAGAATTGAAGATTTAGAACACCTGATGCAGAACCAAGTTAAATTTATTTGCATAAATATTTGTTTACCAAAAATTGATAATTTGCCCGTGTGCACCCGCCACCAACAGCTGATGCATGCTCCCTCCGATACTGCTGCATCCGCTGCAGCTGCAGCAACATCAGACACCGCATACGCGACACGTGTTTCGCCTCTCCACGAGGCATCCTCAGGCACCAAACCAGTTCTTGATCGTTCGGCGGTCAAGCGTCGAATGATAAAACTACACCGTATTGTCGTCCTTTTATACTGTTAGAGAAGACACTTTTTTTGTTAAAAAGCTGTGAAGTCTGGGCAACATATAGGCTATAATTGATTTTGGAAAATGAAATACATGATGCAGAACTTTAATGGTCCAGCTAAACTATAAGAAATATAAAAATGCCGCCTTATCACAAGTTGTTAAGCCTGATGAGCATTTTTGTTGAGGTATAATAAAACCAGCCAAGTGCGAGTCGGACGCGCGCACGTAGGGTTCCGTACTCTAGCAAACGTGAATTTTCATAATCTATGAAAATTCACGTTTGCTAATCATCAAATCACCCCTTTAATATTTAGTTTATTCTGAATTTAGTATGTTTTTGTTTAGCAGCAACAGAAATACATCATCTTTGAAAATTCCAACTATCTAGCTATAATGGTTCATGAGATACAACAGCCTGGTGACAGAAAGACAGACAGACAGACAGCGGAGTCTTAGTAATAGGGTCCCGTTTTTACTCTTTGGGTACGGAACCCTAAGAATTGTAGATTTAGAACACCTGATGCAGAAACAAGTTAAATTTATTTGCATAAATATTTGTTTACCAAAAATTGATAATCTTCTGATGTGGAAATCTAAGATATCAGGTTAAAGTTGTTTAGCATAATATAATAACTTAAGCTGGGAGTAACTCCTCGTGATGAAGGTGGTAACAGTTTGGGCCTATTATAATTTTTGATATCGACATGCCTAAACTAGCTAAACCTCTCAATTTGCCGTCTAATCGCTTCGGATAAATGCACAATGGCCAACAAAAGGCAGTGGAAGCTGTAGAACGTTGCGAGACATTCGTCGAGATGACAGGCCAATGGGTAATGTCACATTTTAGCCGTAGAGAGATTTTCGCCGAACCCTTCCAGTTATAAGTCGGGGCACTAGGGCAGATGAGATTAACAGGCAGTAGAAGCTATTGATAGGACGTTGCGCTACATTCGTCCAGATGACAGGCCAATCGGCAATATCACATTTTTGTTGTTTTGAGATTTTAGTCAAACAATTCCAGTTATAAGTCGAGGCACTAGGGCAGATGAGATTAACTTCTAGGCAGTAGAAGCTGTTAATAGGAAGTTGCGAGACATTCGTCAAGATGACAGGCCAATCGGCCATGTCATATTTTTGCTGTGGGAGATTTTCGTCGAACCCTTCCAGTTTATAAATCGGGGCTCTAGGGCAGATGAAGTTAACTCCTCATTAAAATAGTCTTATCTGTGGCGTCAAATACAAAAGCTCAGATTGACAATTAATATGAGAGCCCAGCTTGGCGGTAGTTCACATGCCCACGAGTTTTCAAGAATATTATTAAAAGTTGGGGAAGGTCTCTTTTTTGAAGAGAAAGGTCAGGTGGATCTTCCCGTAATACTTGACAAAGTTGTTTGCTCCGCTTGTAAGTTCAGTATTTGCGGACCTTCAGCGCAAAACACACCAGGAAAATTCTTGGGTTTTATAACAATTTAAAATTCGCCATATTTATACCAAAAAATGAACATTGCGTAGCGAATGAAAAAATGATGACGCAAATTATTGGTGATAAAGTGGTGTATACTTTCTTGGATAGTGTAATTGATCGAGACGATGCCACCAATTATTCCGCCGAAACTGTGTAACGGACTTCGACGTAAAGTCAATGCTTTGCAGCAAAATTTAATTGAAGCTGAGATTCTCACTGTGAGTGGTGCCAGTGAAACTGTTTTTAAACCTTTTCAACATACACCGTTCTCTTTGTCTACATGTGTTGCTATGACAATAAGTCGCTTAAAGCCGCTGGTGTCGATCTAAGGACTGGTTTTTCGCATGGCCAACTTTATGTGGCTTTCTCCAGGGTTAGTAACGCTTCAGGTCTTTTCATGTTGGCTCCTGAACGAAAGACTCCCAACATGATTTATAGAGAACATTTTTAAATATCTTTACTGTATGAAAAAATAAATTAAAAATAATATATGCCTATGTATCTTAATTAGTTTGTATTTATATTAATACGCTGGAGTTATAAAGTCCACGCGTAAGAAGTCGCGGACATCAGCTAGTCAATAATAAGGTAACATCTAGAACTTGTTCCCTTAAATTATTTTTATATTTTTATATTTCCCTTAAATTAAATTATTAAATTATCCTAAAACTGACATGACAGTTAATGGAGTAGGCCTACAGGGGAAACTACGGTTAAAATAATATACACTACCTCACAGGTGGAGTGGAAATGTGTGCATATCATGTATAATGTGACTCTTAGAATCTCAGGAATGGTAACTCTTAGGAAAAAAATCATGAAAACCATTTTTGTAGAGAATTTAAAGATCTACAACTTTGGTGTGAGATTTTTTTTTTGATAAAACTTACCGTTTTCGATAAAAATCAGAAAATCCTCAAATTTTGTCTTCTGACCCCGAATAACTTTTGGAGCACACATAGGAACGATGGGGATTTTTAAAACTTTATTTGTAATGGTAAACCCCAGCTCTCCACCAAAATTTGGCTCTCCGGGATTTTTGTTATTTGACCACGATTTTTATGTCTAAATTAACCGGACTTAATTCTAAGAAACTTCTTAGACATTTAATATCAGTTCTAGAAAACAAAAAAGTTAAAGACTTTTTTTACAAAACAAAAACTTTTTTTAGCTCTCCTGAAAACTAGGATTTTGGTTTATATGCCATTTGAACCCTAAGGTATCGATATATGCTACCTTGACACCACGATCCTCCTTCATTCTTTCCAGATCTTCACATTTTATGGAACTCTCCAGCTTCCGTCCGTCAGCATTTTTAGTCGGCCCGAGGATTTTATGAATTTTACGAATCCCTCGCCCCCGCTACATTCTCGAAACTTTTTAGAAGTCGATCTGTCGAAACCCTCTAGGTAAGTATACTTCTTTAAGAATAGCTGGTACCTATCTTGTTCAGATTCATTCAGGATAGGTACTAAGTGTAGTGAATTGGCAACAAACGACCTTCCGTATCGCCCACGGGAGCGATGCTATTTGCGCACTCCAATGATATAAATAGATAACGCTGAAATATGTATTAGTTTTATGCGCTTCTTAAAATTTGTTCTACGAAGATACCAGAGAGACAGAGACAAACGTTATAGTTTATGGTTTAAGATCTTTATTTATTCTCATAAAGTATAACTTAGTAACTTATTTATTCTCAAACTTTCCCCACAGATCTTGGTAAAATTGTGTTTACTCACCAAAAAACCAATAAGCTACCTACGGTGTTTCTCGAATACGGTATTTTTTTTTAAATTATTACATATTTATATCAAATACTGGGAAACGCATGGTTCGGGTTGACATTATTACAGCTGGAGGAACGACCTAAAAACACATTGGTAAGATGTTCTCTCTTCATCTCTTAGAGAGTTCTCATTTTAGCGAGTTCCCGACCGCAGCCTAAGCTTTTTCATCGTAAAAGAGAAATATGATTTTTCCTAAGATAGAAAGCCCTTCAACTAACGAGTTCTGTTAGTGGCAATTTCCCAAATTTTTAAAGAAAGATTACTTATTATCATTTTATTACCGTAGTAAGATCTTTAGGTTATTTTTCTTTCTTAGAGAAATTACTTGAAGGGTTTCTTAAGGCAAAATGTACTTACATGCAGATCCAGTATTATGTGGCACCCTATTTGAAATAAATAAGCAGTTGCGGACAGCCTAATTTAAGCTACATTTTAAGTTTGATTCTAATAAAGTTTTATTTCAATTAGTATTAGGTAAATAATGTAAAATAGAGTAGGTTGTTTTATTTAGAATAAAGAAAGAATCCCTCTTTTCTTCATGATACTTCTTAGCTTAGAAACTTGTAATCGCTACGGTATATGCGAGAAAGAGATGGAAATAGGGCGTACCCTTGGACAGTAATACCGTAACGAGAACAAGATACAGTTTTTTGTAAATAACTTAATAAATATGATAAGTAAATAGATAAAAGCATATAGAAATGATAGAGAAAATAATAGCACATAGGTTAAAAATAGAACTATTATGTAAAATTGATGCCTTCATAAGGAAATAGTCGAGAAACTAGGATTGAGCTGAAGATAGTGACACAGCTATAAGTTAAAAAGAGAAAAGTAGATATAGTGCCGTGTGCAAATTTTTAGCAGTTTGATTGGATAAGGAATTCTATAAATAAAAACGCGGTTTGTATGAAGGCGTCCCCCGTCAACTCAGCCCCTAGTGCCCTCACTTTCAGTGAGCACATGGGCTAATTTCAGACAACGACCGGCCGTTGTCGCTCCTCCGGAAATCCGGCCTGCGCCTCAAGAAGGGGCCACAAGGAGATCTGGGGTAAGCGACGACCAAGCCATCGCATCGGCCTTGCACGTGATCCAAGCGGTGGATCTTGACCAATTGACCGAGATGGGTCACGCGATCGTGAAAGCGGGCAACGACACCGTGTCTCTTGTCCGGACCCTCCTTAAGTTCTGCTCTCAAATAGAGCAAATTAAGTCAGCCAACTGATCTCCCAATTCCTGGCAGATCACCAAGTAGATATTTTCCTGGCTCAAGAGACCTTTTTGAAACCACACCATCGCAATCCGCGTATTGCTAACTACAACCTGATCCGGAACGACAGGCTCCACTCTGAGAAGGGTGGCACGTTAATCTACTACAAAAGGTCTCTTCACTGTATCCAACTGGACCCTCCACTCCTCGAGAACATCGAATGCTCCCTCCTACGCGTTGCGATGACCGGCCACTCGCCGATCAATATCGCCTCTATCTACCTGCCATCTAAAAAAGAGCTGCTACGCTCTGATTTAGAAACCCTATTCGCTCTAGCAAACTACTATTTTGGCGGGAGATTTCAACAGCAAATCCACCAGATGGTACTCGGTGACTAACTCGACCAACGGAAACAGGCTAGAACGTTTCACAGACGAAGTAGACTTTGACGTTCGCGTTGTAGCCACCTTGGCGTCCACCCGGTACCCCCGCAACGGCCAGGGAAACCCCAGCGTGTTAGACATAGCTCTGCTTAAGAACATCACCCTTCAGGTATGTTCAGTAGAAGTCCACCCAGACCTTGACTCAGACCACCGACCGGTAGTACTACAACTAGGACCGACAGACTACGGACGTATCATCCACACGAAAACGGTGACAGACTGGAAGAAACTGGCAAGGGTTCTCGACCAAACCTCAGCACACTTGGACGCAATCCCCGATAGGGTAACTACCACTGACGAGACAGACGTGGCGATCTCATGTCTCACCAGCCACTTGCAAGCAGCTGTAAAGGACTGCTCTCGGCAGGTCCCATCTATGGATCCAACCCATAGATTCGAACTGCCCGAGGATATGCGACGGCCGATGACAGAAAAGAGAGCCACAACAAGACTACACGACCTCTACCCAACTGACGAAGCCCGCTCCAACCTGCGCTATCTCCAACGTCGAGTTAGAGAGCGCATTGCGGAGATCAGGGACGAACGCTGGGGTACACTCCTCTCTGAAATTTCACCGTCTCACACCACCTACTGGCGCGTGGCGAGATCTCTCAAGACAGATGTCATCTCCTCTACACCTCCCCTCAACAGGGAGGATGGCTCCATCGCCTTCGATGATGACGAAGAAGCTGAATGCCTTGCAGACAGTCTGGAGAGCCAATGTTCTCCTAGTCGTGAGCCAGTAGACCCCGTTCACCTCCAAGAGGTCGAATCGCAAGTAGAGCGGCTCGCCGCTTCTGCCTCGATTCCTCCTGAGTTCCCCCTAACTCCGACGACGGTTGAAGAAGTTCAATCGATCATCAAGTCCCTCAAACCCCGAAAAGCACCCGGTGCCGACGGGATATCCACCGGCGTCCTAAAACGCCTACCACAGACCCTCCTCCTCCTCCTAGTCACTATATTCAACGCCTGCCTCGCCAATTGCACGTTCCCAGACGCCTGGAAACATGCAACCGTCATTGACATTCCTAAGCCAGGCAAGGATCTCAAACACCCGACAGCATATCAACCCATCAGCCTCCTGAGCTGTATGGGGAAGATATACGAAAGGATTATTGCGATACGCCTCAGAGAATACCTTCAGTTATCTGAGAGACCACTCATCCCCGATGAGCAGTTTGGATTCCGCGCCAAGCACTCATCCGTCCACCAAGCGCACCGCTTCACGGAGCACATCCTCAAATTTCGACGATGGGGCCGCCGCACAGGGGCTCTCTTCTTTGACGTCGCGATAGCGTTCGACAAGGTCTGGCATGCAGGCTTGCTTTACAAGCTTGCAAACATGGGACTACCAGACAGTTTCGTGCACATCATCCGAAACTTCCTGTCGAAAGGCACATTTCGCTACAGATATGAGGGATGCCTCTCACGGCCCCGCACCATAGGAGCCGGAGTTCCGCAAGGCTCCGTCCTCTCTCCCCTCCTATACTCACTGTACACCAGTGACGTTCCGCGTACCAAAGGCGTGGAGTTGGCCCTCTTCGCCGACGACACAACCCTCTATTGCTCTGCCACCATGGTGCAGACAATAGGCAACCGACTCCAGTGCGCTGTCGACGCACTAGGCGAGTGGTTCAGGAAATGGCGCATCGAAGTGAATCCGGAGAAAAGTAACGCAGTTTACTTTACGAAGGACCCACAATGTGCGTCGCGACCTGAGAACAACAGTTGAATCAGTCCTTAGATAAGGTATAATTTTTTGGGGAAATTCCACCGATAAAGATCTAGTAGGTATTTAAAATGCAAAAGCGCTGTATTCGAGCAATGTTCGGACTACAAAGTAGAGATAGTTGTGAACCGATATTTAAAAAATATAAGATTCTAACACTCCCGTCATTATATATATTAGAAACAGCTATATTTGTAAAGAGTAATCCTCACCTGTTTCCTAAATTGTCTGATACAGTAGAAAGAAACCGTCGTGAGGACAAATTGTGCATACATTCACCTAAAACTGCATTATTACATGATAGTGAATTAGGTATGGCACCGATAATATTTAATAAAATACCAAAGCAATATAAAGAATTAAATTTGACTTTGTTTAGGAAGAAAATTAAGTTATTTGTGATAGATAAATGTTATTATAGTGTTAAGGATTTCTTATCTGATAAACTGTAAATTGACTTTGTTTCATAGTAAATCGTAAAATGTTTATAGATTAAGTAGGTATATTTTTTATAGTATTATTATGATAGATGATAGTGAACACGACGGAATACATAGCGAATACATACTGGACATATAATGTGTAGTGAATTTTTTATCAGTGATTTATTTACTTAGAATAAGAATAAGAGATTATGTACATAGGTTTATATGGAAAATAAAGGTTATTATGTGTTTGTCTTTTACTGATAGGTACCTTAGATCCAAGATAGGATAACTAGCCTTTGCTTGCTAAGAGAAAGTAACGTAAGATAGGTACACGTTAGAAGTGAGTATCTCATACTCACTTACATACATACAGTAGGTACACTGATTTTAAAGTAATTAGCACTTGCCTTAAAGTACATAAAGTATACATGGATCTAAGGAAATAGGTCTGTATGAATGCCATGATGCTCGCTTTAAAAATGAGAGCGCCAAAATCTAAGTTCCGAGTATTTAAAGGGCCCCCCGCTAGAGGGGTGCGGGGCGCTGTACGTATTAGAGGGGTATTTATACTGGCAACTTTTCCTTGGCTTTTCCTCGGAAAATAGAAGTCTTGGCATTCGTACAAATGTAAGAATGAATAAAAGATAACTTATATTTTATGCTGATATAAGTTTTATAATTGTTAATTGCATAGTATAAGAAATATAAGAGAAATAAAGTTTGCAAGCTCGCGGGGAAGCGGGAGGCAGGGCATACGCTCGCGCAGCTATAAATATAGCGGGGACAGCCCGCAGAATTCAGTCCGTGAAATTTCGATACGATCGCGAGGAGCCCTAAGAAGAAAGAAGAAACCCTGAGAAGAAGCTCTGGCCTCCCACTCTCCAAGGCGTGCTGCGTTTGAACCACCATACTGTTGTTTTACTGCCGCTCGGCCCTCTCCACGAAGCTACCTATGAGAAGAGCATATCACTACAGTCCATTGCTTGACACGGAACATCAGACCCGACTTGTGCGAGGCGGTTAACGTGTCATCTGAGCTCAGCATCGAAGGCCGTCCCGCACAGATAGCTTTTCTGACAAAATTTGCACACCGGTGATGGTAAACATGATTGGACGCGAAACTGAATATCTTTATCTTTATCTTTAACAGACAGCACCGACCCAAGCCCATCAGGCAAATCTCCCTATACGGCAAACCCATTCCTTGGACACGCACTGCCAAGTATCTGAGTGTCACCTTCGACAGCGGCATGACCTTCGGTCCTCGCATCAAAAGGGTATGCAACACTGCATGCTTCTATTTGAGCGGTCTCAACCCCATGATACGCAATGAAAAGTTTTCTCTTGGTAACAAGTTAACTCTTTTCAAACTTTGCATTCGCCCAGTCCTGACCTACGCAAGCGTTGTCTTCGCACACGCAGCCCCAACTCACATGCTTAGGCTTCAAAGAGTTCAGAACCGATTTATCCGCAGAGCTACCAACGCTCCAACGATAGCGAGAAACTGCGACCTACACCGCGATCTCGAACTCCCGTCCATAAAGCACTTTATGAAAGAAGCGTCCGAACGTTTCTTTGATAAAGCCGCCGACCACCCGAACCGACTAGTTAGAGAGGCAGCTAACTACATCCGGGAGCACAACCCTCGCCGACTCACCGGCAGACGTCCGAGGCATGTTCTCTCTGATTCCGATAACCAGATTATGGCTGACATGGTCCAATTCGATACCTCTGCGGCTCCGAGCAGCCAGAGGAACCTCGCGGTCCGACCCCCCCGCATTCGTTGTAATCGAATGCGCAGGCGTAGAAACATTAGCTCGTTCACTAGGTACCGCCCGGCGGTACCTGGACGATTTGCGTCCTAAGTAGGCCCTTCTGGCACCGTAGCTTCGGCCCTTCCGGCAAAACATGGGTGTTGCAGCAGCCCAAAATTTGCCATATTTCCTAGCGCGCCCAAAGCCGAGGTTTCCCCCTTGGGAGCCTTTTGCGCTGCTGCTAGTAGTATATAAATATAGAAAGCCGGGCCTCTGGCTCGCTCCTCAAACCTTGTCCCGGAGAAGTAGGAAATGCCGTCCGAGGCAACCTATGTCTGTCAATACAAAAAAAAAATGAAGGCATCAGTTCATCCAGTGCAGTGCAACAAATAAAAATCAAGAAATAAAAAAAGGTTTAGTAAAAAGTGCAGTATTTTATTCACAGTCCACAATATAAGCTTAGGTACCTACTTAGTCGTAGGTAAATTATGAATACGAGTACATACATACTATCACGTCTTTATCCCTAGCGGGGTAAACTGGGTCTAGGAGCGTGTGGTTCCATCTACTAGAAGCCGCCTCTCCCCAAACTCTTTCGGCGTACAACATAGTTGGCTCCACTAATACATGTAGGTATATAGGGTATTTTTTTATTTTTTAGCTGTTTAGAGTCATGTAAGTCTCATGGTTCGCGCCACTTTTTTGTACAGATTAAAGCTTTTTGTCATTTGTGCCTTCAAATGAGCGTTGTAATTTAAATTTCTGTCCAGAGTAACATTGTACCTTCAGAGTCTCGGAGAGGTGAATTTCAGTGCTTTCTAGATACAGTTTCGACTGATCAAACTTTAATTTGCGGGTGATTGGTTGATTATTATCGCCTGAGTTTTATGTAAACGCAAACTTCATCTTGGCATTGCGGCCCCCAATTTGCCACGATTTGGAGCGCCTCGTTGGCGTCTCTTTCTACTTGAGCCGATGTCCTCCCAGAGGCGATGGTAAGAATATCATCGGCGAAGGACTGTATAACGAATATACACCGTGTCTCGTTAGCTGCACATTCCACAATTCCACAAGAGGGGTCCGCATGTTGAGCTCTGTATGCACCTTTTATTCGTTTTGCGCTTTGCGGTTTCACCCGCATAAAAAAGTTCGACCGATCTGCGAAGGCCTGTATGTAAGTTCGAATATACGCCGTGTCTCGTAAGCTGCATATTCCACAAGAGAGGTCCGCATGTTGAGCCTTTTATGCACCCTTTATTCGTTCTGTGCTTTGCGGTTTCACGCGCATAAGAAAGTTCGACCGTCCGGTCACTCAGGTAGTTTGAATTAACCGTTAATTCTGCAGGGTCTCCTTTCTAGCTCTGTAAACATGTAAGGCCACCAGGTAATATCAAATGCTCCTTCGATGTCCAGTGTCACAACCACAACGATCTCACTAAACACCTCGATATTCAATTCATATTTTTTTTCATTTGTAATACATCTAAGAAGGACGTATACATTCACTATTTACTTACATCTTACATCAAATCGTTTAAAACCCTACGTCTACCTTATGATTACCTACTACAATCATGGGTTGGCTGCTGCTGCACGTTCCGTGGCGCTCTTTAGACATTATCGTTAGGTAGGTATGTACCTAACATACTCAAGGCGTGGTAAATCGACATACGTTGAAATTTTAGAAAATATGCTTTCACTTCATTTGATGTTTGTGGTTTCGCGTAGTGTAATGAACAACTTTCTGTTACTAAACGCAAGATGCGAAGAGAATGTTATGGAATTGCTTATTTCATGTGTCTAAATACAGGTTCATTTCACTGGCCTTAATCACGCCTCAACAAGCGTGTTACCAAATTAGACAAAAATTACCAATTTCTCTTATATCGAAATGTTAACAAAAAAGAAATGACCGAGAGCAGAGTGTTACATAAATACCTAAAGATTTCAAAATAACGCAAGGTATTGTGATCTACTTACTTCTTATATGGCGGCTGTACACTCTCGGCGAGACCCCACGAGGCATGCCGAGCACGAAAGTGGTGCACTCGCCTCGCCTCGGCCGCTCTCGTTCCCGTGACGGCCGGCTCTACCTACACCCTCCGAGTCTCGACGAGGCATGCCGAACACGAGAGTGTACAATTGTACATGGTACACTCGCCTTGCCTCGGCCGCTCTTGCTCCCGTGGCGGGATTCATTCCGTTCCTCGCGAGGAACTCGAGAGCATTCAGCATTATTATTTATTAGTTTACATATTATATTGATAACATTTTGTGACAGGTCAATATTATAAAACTTTGAATTATTATATACACCACATAAGTACCTACACTTAAGATTGAGTATAAACACACGTGTCATATTTAATATTCGACAATTACAAATAGAAATCGAATTACCTAAATACATTCTCATCAAAAGTAACGTAAAATGTACAAAAGTAACGTTTTAGGTAGGTACATTACATATATATGCTATGCATAGTCGCACAGTTAAATAAAGCGCGAGAGCAGTATTGCTATGTGCTGGAAAAATTGAGAAAAATTCACGAATTATGCAAATTGCAAACTTTGCAGTAATAATTTATATTGCAATAAAAAAAAACAACAGACTTCATTTTCTTTCAATTAATATGGGACCAACTTGGTAGTAAAGGCATTCAAATAAAAAAGAATCATCAAACTCCGTCCACGGTTGACGAAGATATCGCTTTACATACATACAAAAAAAAACATACAGTTGAATTGATAACCTCCTCCTTTTTTGAAGTCGGTTAAAAATGGCTCAATAGAATCACAAATGTTTATAGTCGCTAAAATAAATGAAAAATGGAAGAAAATTCATACTCCATCGACAATAGCATAGCTCTTAACTGGGTCTACCTCGGCTACCTGAATTTCCCAGGGTCTAGTGCTGCCCCCATTTTAAATAAATCATTTGAAAAGAAACGGAGACTTCATTTAAAAATTGTCAAAACTTTAGATGATGTCTCCGTTTCCTACCAAATGATTAATTTAAAATGGGGGTAGCACTGGACCACGGAAAATTCAGGTATCCCCTTAATTTATTATATAATAGATAGATAGATAGAAATTAAATGAAATTCGGTTTTTTGTCGCCAACTGAAATACTCTGTGTTATCTGGCCTGAATATGCCACTAGATGGCATCACTGCGCGAGAGTGTACGTACATCCATGCTGAATGCTCTAGGGTTCCTCGCCAGGCATGGGACTTTTGCGGTGCATAATCTGGTTGCTAATTATCATTTCTCGGGTTGAAGTGGCGGGGCACATAGCACGAAGAACCGATGGCCAATGGGGCAGAAGGGTTCTCGAATGGCAGCTACATACCGGCAAGCGCAGCGTTGGACACCCACCAACTAGGCGGTCAGTCGACCTTAACAAAGTGGCAGGAAAACGCTGGATGTAGGCGCCGCTTCCAATATACATTCGGCTATAGGGTTATTCTTTATTATTTATATATAGGGTTATTTATTATAGCTAGGGGGTGCAAAATCAACCCGTAAAAGGGTAATGTTTGTTATCTTTTTTAAGGATATGAGAGAGCACCTGTGCCAGAAGAACTTATTAGCTGACGAAAATTAAAAAAGTACCTAAGACTACTAATAAAAACCAATTTTACGATGCCAAAACTAAAACATAAATCCAAAAAAATATAGTTTACTAATTAACATCAATTATAGGGTGCCAAGATAAAAAAATACTAGTAACTTAGCTTAGATATCAATTTAAGGCAAAAAAAAAGTATTTGTGATCCATATTCATTAACTAGTTGACTGAAAGATTAGGAGGTCAAGACAAATTTGGTAACGATAACGTAAATGGCTGACTCTGGTTTCACAGAATGAAGAGCACCTCTCTGATGCTAAGTATGTCGGTCTGCCTGCGTGAAGTGGTTGTGTTGCTTATATATGGCGCCTGAAAAGTTGGTTATCGTGACCAAAAAAAAAGGTAAGGTAAATGGCTGACAATGGTACAGTCAGTAAGTACTAGTTGTACTCATATGAATTTCGTAAAAACTGAACAACAATTCGGTTGTGTTATGGAGCAACGCTCGGTCAAAGATGCTTAATTGTGACCAAAAAATAATAATAAGGTAAATGGCTGATAATAGTACGACCAGTAAGTACTAGTTGTACTCCTATGATTTAGGTAAAAGCTGAACAAAAATTCTGTTGAGTAATGGAGCAAAGCCCGGTCAAAGATGCTACATTTTAACCAAAAGAAACATGAGAATCATAAGGAAAATGGCTGAAAATAACGAAGAAATAAGTAACAGTATGGGTCGCAGTATGGGTTTCATGCTTAACACAATTCTTGATAACGCTTGTGTTAATTACTGCTTCCCGGATGCAACCTATACTCAAATTTTAGACAAAATTAAATCAACTAAACTGAATTATAATTCTACTGTTGTATTACTTATAGGCAATAGTAACAAAATAGGAAAGAAAGAAATAATCAGCTGTATGGATTATTTAACTGAACTAGAAGTAGGCAAAATACTTAATATTATGTGCATTCCCATATCTACGTTGCCAGTCTCCAACAAATAACAAAAACATTCACTATCTTAATAATTTAATACATAATATAACATGTCGTTATAGTGATAAATTAGTGTTTTTTGACACTAACTATTTCATAAGTGAATGTAATCTGACAAAAGATAATATATATCTTTCAAAATATTCTAGACGTAAGATTGCTACGTTAGTAGCAAATAATATTAATTTTTGGACGAGTTTACATTGTAAACAAAAACCTAGGGATAAGATGCCTACAGAATTGCCAGTAATATGTAATGGTAATTCTGTAGACTTGACGGCAGATTTAAACTGAACATTAAGACAACGGAAAGGCCTCATGAGCTAAGAATAATTCATCAAAATTTAGAAGGTCTTTCCAGCAAAGAATTATTAGTAGAATTAGTTTTAGAAGAAATGGATGTGGACATTTTATGTTTGACTGAACATTGGCTGTATGAGAGTCAGATGATGTTCAGCCTAAACAACTATAATATTGTAAGCTGCTTTAATAGGAAGTCTGCTCAACGAGGGGGTTCCATAATTTTTGTTAAAGATTCTTTCCGCAGCAAAGAACTTAAGGATATTGTCAGACTTTCTGTTGAGCGCTGTTGTGGGGTGACCTGTGCCGAGCTAGATCATCATATAATTATTTGTGTATACAGTCCCCCTAATAGTGATTTTAAAAGTTTCCTAAAAGCAATGGACCAGGTACTTAAGTCCTTTCCAACTAGTAAAAAGAATATTATTGTTTGTGGAGATTTTAATGTTGATATCTTAGTTGATAATCCAAAAAGTACGCAATTCGTAAATCTTTTTAAGTGTTATGATTTAGTAAACGTATTCTTTGAGCCAACCCGAATCACTGCTACATCTGCCACATGTCTAGACAATTTTTTTAGTAATATTCAATATTCTGGCAAATCTGTTATTAATAAATTGCCTTCTGATCATTCGGGTGTATACGTAGCTTATGTCAATGAGTCCAAAGGCAAGTTCAGCCACTTGAACAAAGATAAGACCTTCTGTAGGCCAATTACTTCAAAAAATATAAGAAAACTTAAAAATAATTTAGATAACAAACTGTTATCAGTCGTATACACAGGGAAAAATCCGGACGACCATTACAATAAACTTTTTATTTGTATTTCTTCAGAATATTCTAAAACATTGAAACAAAAAAAAGTTGCTGTGCATAGTAAATCACAATTTAGTGAGTGGGCTACTACCGGCATCTACATAAGTAGGAACAAGCTTTATGACTTATATGCCCAAAAACAATTTAATTTTAATCCTTCCTTTGTAGAATATGTTAAAAATTATTCTAAAATAATTAAAAAAGTTTGTAGACAAGCCAATGCCAATCGTATTAGTAAAAAAATAAATAATGCCCCTAACAAAATAAAAGAAACTTGGAATGTTATTAATAAAGAAACTGGTAAAAATAAAGCAAAAGAAAATATCTGTCAAATCAAAGCTAGCGGTAAGATTATTACTAAACCTGAAGAAATTGTTAATATTTTTGATATTTTTTTTACTAACATACCTTTGGAACTTACTTCCAATGTGGATTCTAACCCCCAACGTTGCCTTGCTTAAGAATAATATTAGGCCTTGTGATTTTAAATTTAAATGTAAGCATGTTGGCCTTAGTGATGTAGTAGAAGCATTTAAACAGTTAAATTTTAAAAAATCGGAAGATCATTGGGGCATGTCGGTTGCTGTAGTAAGCCATATTATAAATGTCATAGTTGGTGATTTAGCTTTTATATTTAACGAATGTATTGATGAAGGCATATTTCCTAACCTAATGAAATGTAGTAAACTAATCCCCTTATTCAAAAAAGGAGAAAAAACAGACCCTGGCAACTACAGACCTATTCAATTCAATTCAAATATATCTTTATTATCATAGGATATTTATAATATCTCTTAATAATCGTCACTTTGTTTTATTGCACAATAATTGTTGACGTCCAAAAGTTACTTAGAGCTAAGTTTACTGCCGCCTCCAAAGCGCTAGTGCAGAAGAAGCGGTAACAAACTGCACTGCCGCATTTTCTCCAAGAACGTCAACTCACAATGAAATTAATATTTATAGTTGATATGTGGACAGAGTATACATTGTTTGTTGTCATAATTTAAATTAATTTTTTAATGTTGAAATTTTGAAATAATGTCAAATCAAGTTGTAAATTCAGTATGTACTTAATGTACCAGATTATGACCATTTCTGAGTATACAAACCTTTAAGAGGGACCCGCGCCAAGCTCAAGCCAGACTTTGTTGTCTTTAAGATAGTCATCGGTCCTATAATAAGCCTTCTGAGTACCTGCTTTACATAAGCTTTAAACTTTTTGTCAGGCATATCAAGGACCGATTGTAGCAGTTTATTATAAAAAAGTATACCTACCGTTCCCCATAAACGTTTTACTAACTGTTTTGAGCCTATAATACGGGGCAACTAAGTCACTCTTATTGCGTAAGTTTCTGACGGTAAAATCGCTTACTTTATTGTATGAGGAAATATTTTTCCTTACATACAGTATGTTTTCAAATATATACTGTAATGGTAAGGTTAGTATACCTATTTCCTTGAATAATTCTCTGAGTGAGTCACTAGATCTAAGCCGTAGATAGCTCGAATTGCCCTTTTTTGTAAAATGAAAATAGTCTGAATATCGGCTGCACTCCCCCATAGCAGTATGCCGTACGACATTAAACTATGAAAGTAACTAAAGTAAACTAGTCTAGCAGTTGCTACATTTGTCAATTGTCTTATTCTCCTAACAGCATAAGCCACAGAGCTAAGCTTATTTGAAAGTTTTGATATATGAGCGCCCCACTGAAGTTTCGAGTCGATCGTAATTCCTAAGAAGGTAGTACTTTCAACAATATCGAGTTTTTCGCCATCTATCAGTATGTCGACGCAAGCTTGCCTCACATTGGGAAGAGAAAATCGGATGCATTGGGTCTTTTTTGCATTTAACATGAGGTTATTGGCAGTAAACCAATCAGAAATAGAAGACAAGATGCTGTTCACCGCGCTAGCATCTGTGCTATGACGGTCAATTTTGAATATAAGCGAGGTGTCATCAGCAAACAGCACTATGCCTGCCTGTTTCTCAACCATGTAAGGCAAGTCATTTACATAAACTAAGAAAAGGAAAGGTCCTAGAATAGAACCTTGTGGTACGCCGATTTTAACATTAGATCCGTGCGATTTTATGCCGTTTAAATCAACAGTCTGAAGCCTATCTGTTAAATAAGATTCTATTAATTTAATTGAATTTTCATCAAAACCATATTGACTACATTTAAGCAAAAGTGTCGGATGATCTACGCAATCAAATGCTTTAGAGAGATCGCAAAAGGATCCAATCCCATCATTTTTGCTCTTCCATGCGTCGTAAATATGAGTGATGAGTGCCACTCCCGCATCGGTGGTTGATTTTCCGCCAGTAAAGCCGAATTGTTGGCTATGGAATAGGTTGTAGGTCTTGAAGTGAAGTAGCATTTGATTGAGGTATACAAAGTGACGATTATTAAGTGATATTATAAATATCCTATGATAATAAAGATATATTTGAATTTGAATTTAACAGTAAAAAAACTGAACAAATATTAAATCAGATTTAATTAGTTCAACATCTCTAGCGCTGAGCTTTTGCGCTCGGCTAGACCAAAAATCCTTTCTGCTCTTCCCGTCCGAAGTCCGAACTCACAGTACCTAACTACCTACATTCGTTTCGTCGTCCTTATTTACAGACTATTCTAATGCCTCGAAAAAAAATCAAAACCGAAGAAATACGAATAAAAGATGATTCATAAATATTCATTATAATTTTGTAAAGTGATGATTGCAACAATCGCCTATACCATCTATCTTCTATCTATATATATAAAAGCGAAAATCACTCACTCACTCATCACGAAATCTCGAAAACTACTTAGCCAATGAAGATGATTTGGCAGAAAGGTAGATTGTGACTAGGAGACGTCCGCTAAGAAAGGATTTTTGGAAATTCCATCCCTAAGGGGGTGAAATAGGGGTTGACAGTTTTTATGGAACTTCGTAATTTTTAAAGTGAGACACATGAAATTTTTAATTTATTTTAATAGTTAGTAGAAAATAATAATGCATTTATTAGATTTTGAAAATTACAATCCTATAGGGGTGAAATAGGGGTTGCAAGTTCATATGATTCTTCGTCATTTTTGAAACGAGACACATGACATTTTTGAATAAGATTCTAAAAATTGCATCCCCTGGGGTGCATTAGGGGTTGCGAATTTAAATTATTATGAAACTTCGTCATTTTTTGAGTGAGAGACAAAAAATTGAGACAAACGGGATCGGGAACGGGAACGGGATATTATAACACAATTTATAATGTAAAAAATCAATTAAAGACCCTATTAGAACAATTTTCGACTTCTACGCGGACGAAGTCGCGGGTTACAGCTAGTATCTAATAAATGCAACCAAATATTTGTTTAGTTTTTTATTACAAAGCTAGTGCATACTGTTACTTATTGCTTCGTCATTTACCTTATAATTTTTATTATATTTTTGGTTACAATATAGTGTTATCTGCGGTATTAGAAGATCATGGGAGGTTGAAGGTCGTGGTGCCTGCAAGGGGGCCCGCCAGGGATCCCTCGCAGAGCTGCCCAGCGTGGCTTCCAGATAAGACCTACTTACTTACCTGTGACGTATCGTGTTTGTCTACGTAATAAATATTACGGGTACCTAATTCCGAAAAATAGTTTCATTACTAACAATAGCATCTTTGACCGGCCCAAGTAACAAAAACTAGTTCTTTAAAAGTCCATAGAACGTTTTCGAAAACACTATTAATTGTGATATAGAAGACCTGAAAAGGTTCATTTTGTTTGAAAGTGGCGCCATTATATCACTGTTCAGTACTAAAACGAGCCAGCAGCAGCCTTTCATATGGCGATTCAAGCCTATAAACGCCAACACAGGATCTGATTATAGTACTTTTCCGTACTATACCAGGCTTTATTTTAAGTAAATTTTTTTAATCGCTATTCATTCAATGTATCTTTCGTGAGCGATTGTTAAGGGCAAAATTAAACATAAGAGGATTTAAGCCATTTGAGTTATTGAAAATATTATTGTGTTTGTCATTAGAGAGTAAAAAAAGCATGCAACCACAATTTTACTGATAAAATATGCCTAGGTTTGCCGTAAACTTTAAGTACCCCCTTGAACTGTTAAGTATTTACTAAAATATATTAAAATTAAAATGACCTCGGAGTTGGACCACTATAGTACTTGACATGATAATGCGAAGCTCATGAGTTTGATTGAAATTAGGGTACCGTGTTAGTATGGCGGACTATATTTACTGGGCCTGTTTACTTCTCTTCTATATGTTCCACTATGTTTATACTTTTTCCATTTCATCAAATCCATATTATTTTAAATTCTATCAATAAATGAAGCACGTCAAAAAGAAAATGTCGGAATATGTGTTATAGAAGTAAAACATGACATATTTTATAGTATAAAATTGTACTTTAACGGTAATATTTGTCTACTGTTACCTATCGTTATTGTACTATTAAAGAAATCGATGCACTGTCCTAGTACTAACAAGTACGATAAAAGTAACCAAACAATTATTACAGAATCACTTTGCTCTAAAACAGTGTTCCGATGATATGATTATCTGATGTACTATAACATACATCTGAACACTATTATAGTACAGTTATATTATACAATGTTCTTTTTAATTAAGTACAAATATTTTAAGAGGTGATTCAGTCCAACATTTTGAACAACTTTTCCCAATAAATATATATCGAAATACAAAAAATATTTTTTTCATTATTCATAGTAACGATATCACGTGACTACTTCGATCTGTATGAGAACCTAAATATTTTTTTTCGTATTTCGATATATATTTATTGGGCAAAGTTGTTCAAAATGATGGACTGAATAACCCCTTAAAATATTTGTACTTAATTAAAAAGGACATTGTATAATGATAACCTAAAACACGGCTACATCACAAATTCATTCTATAGTTGTTTTATTTTCCACTACTATTGGATTAAGTACTATAGCAGTGATTGGAATATCCACAATAGGACAAAGTTGCACTATAGTTGAGTGTTCATCACTGCTATAACAACGTACTCGTTTTTTATTCGTTTTCCACAATTCGAACGCAAATCAGACCAAAAAAGGTATAATTTAACACTATAATACAGTAAACTAAGAACTATAACAGTGATCTGAATATTCACAATAACACAAAGTAATACTATAATTGAGTGTTCCTCACTGCTATACAGAAATACTAACAGTTCGTTTTCAACATTTATAAATCAAATCAGGCCAACAAAGGTGTAATTTAACATTATTATAGAGCAATATTATTCTGTAATGCTTCGGCCGCACTTGTGCCTATCGTCCCGAAGCAATTCGCGGCGAATCTTCGTACGTGTTGTACACTAAAAAGTTATCGCGATACAGCGCTGGACACAATAGCGGCTTTGTCATTTTTCACGAACTATCTGGCAATAATCCAAGATGGCGTCATCTACGTGTTTTAAATATGGACGACGACTTTCTTTTCTTTAACATGTGTGCTAACAATTACATAATGCATTTATTGGAACCTAAAAAGGAACCTAGAAAGAAAAAGCTAAAAATTTTAACACTATTTTTCGTTCCACTTCATTTTTACGCATTAACAACCGTGGCACCGTCGCACAGCACGCGTCCGTACAAGTTGAAGACAAACGTCAAAATGAACAACGCAACCGCGCGATAACTAACACGAAGTCCGAATATTCGGGACGAATCCCGATAACGGCCGGTCACATTTGCGTGTATCGTGTAATAGCACGAAGCTTCGTGACGATATGCGCAGGTCCGGCCCAAGCATAACAGTTTTATTCGTACTTGATATAGCATTAAACTATAAGTGCCGGACCAGACGGGACGCAAGTTGCGTCGCGTTACGCGCTTACATAGCATTTCAGGGCCGTAACAGACGCGGCGCAAGTTGCGCCGCGTAACAGCTAGTGATGGGCGATGCATAAATACTCAATCAACGCATTTGAGTATTTACTCAGTAGATTGAGTAAATACCCGATAAATATCCTTATTTATCCATTTGGTGGGTAGGTTGATTTATATGAGTTGCGAATCATATTTATATTCATATTCATTATTTCATGTTTTCATGACAATTTTCAAACTTTTGCAATTCTTGTCGTTAAGTGTGTGCATACGCCATAATATGCTTAAAATGTAGGTAAACGTTATATGCGACGCTAAATTATATGAAAATACCATACTAATCATACACTGAAAGTAGACTTCTTTGACTAATTATAATTTTTTGGTGCGAGGTGTGCATAGACGTAATTTTAAGTAAAAATAAGTAAACAGACATCAAATGCGATGTCAATATATGAGCACGCTCTATTTACTCTATTTATTAAATCTAGTGAGTAAATACTCAAATGGGTAGATTGAGTACTATCCACTGCCCATCTCTAGCTGTTACGCGACGCAACTTGCGTCCCGTCTGGTCCGGCACTCATACAATTTATACCAATCGTTCACACGACGCGCAAGTTGCGTCTCAACGCAACTTGCGCTGCGTGCGTGCTCGCACGCGCCTGCACAGAGATCGCGTAGTGTTAGAAAGCGGGACAAAAATGTGTTGAAAAACTTATTTTTGAAATACAAAACCGACCTTGTCTATGGGACTTGACTTTGAAAAAATGGTGGCATTTCACCATATTCTCTCCATACATCGGTTGTCTGGAAGAAATCTGACCGCTCATGTTACATTTTAATTATTTTTATTGTTTGGTCTACAATACAGCATTGCTTACTCATTATGTTGGGTACCGTACATTTTCTCGTAAATTATAATAAGCACCATAGAAGTTTAACTTGTATAAAAGTTGAATGAGGTATTCCACTTAGGGCACCCGTCTGAATGGCATCTGCGCAAATGAAACCTAGTCTATTCCACGAGGGGCACCTATTTTTGACCACGAAGTGTACCTATAAATCAGCAGCCTAGTGCTGGGATTTAAATATTTTAATTTTTATTATGATTAAAAGCAATATAATTCACTAAAACGTTAATTAATTACGCATACATTCAGACATATTAACACGTTTTTATAACATTCGGCATAAACAGAGCCCGAGGCCGTCAGAACAAAGGCCATATGAATTACGCATATGTACTTCGTACAAAAGAATTGTGACTAAGTGTAATTTAAAGAAAAATTTAAAAATATATTTGTACGTACATTTTTATCATAACGAGTAAAAAATAATGCTAATTTTGCATCTTCTGTGCTCTTCTTGGACAAAAATGTAAAAGTAAAAAGTCCATGAAAAGCACTTTCGAATATTAGGTGTCCTATGTGGAATGGTCTAGGTGCCATTCAGATAGGTGGCCATAGTATAATACCTCAGTTGAATAAGTAAAGAATCCAAACAAAAACCAAAATTTCCTTTCTATGTGTACGCAATCCGATATCCAAACCACTGTGTGGGGCAAAAGCGAGAAAGAAGTAAAGCGGTTTTTTCACTAGCCAATTTTAAGAGAGAACTAGTCGATACTTTTTCTATACACATTTTGAAGGGGATTTCCTTTACTGTTTGACAGATACAGTACATGAAAAGTTTAACATGATATCGTTTTGTCAGTAAAGTAATTATAAAAGCCATTAAAAAGTTATGAACCATCAAATATTCGTTATTTTTGCAAATTTTTACGCATATTATTATCATCATCATCATCATCATCACCAATAATTAATCAGTCGTCTTTGGTGCCATTTTTCAAACGTGGAGTCGCTAAACGATAGGTTATTTGTATGGAAAAAGCAATCGTTTAGGCAACTCCGCTTTTCAAAAATGGCACTTGTACGGTTTAAGATGCGAGTAAAGATTGTGAAATCACCAGCGATTCTAACTCTACTTACAATACGACACAAATAAGTTGAACAAAAATGACGGTCTTGTCTATGTTTTAGTATAATTTCCGACACATAAATTGAACTAAAATGGCCGTCGTTGGCGCATTATTTGTACCTGCGCCGATAACCACCATTTTGGTTTAACCTAGTGCCGAGAATTTGGACAAATGCTTTGAAGTCCGCCATTTTTGTTCAACTTATTTGTGACGCATCGTACCATCCTACCTAGTTAGGATGCTAAATAGATTTCCCTAAAATCGGTTAGTGTAATAACACCTTAAGTATGTTCATGTCGTTGGCTGCGTGTCGATTTGTGCAACTCAAAAGAATCAAAGAAGCACCGCCTTCTTTTTTCGATTGCCGCCTTTAAATACTAGAAGCGGTCAAAGCCACCGCGGGCATAGAGTAGATACAGACAGATTCATACAGTACAAATGCGCAGTAGACATAGAATATTGCAATGAATACATTTACACAGCAAAACATTCTTATCTAAGTGCACCAAAAGAAGGGTTATGTGTTTCGACTGTAATTATGTATGTACTTAGTACTTCACGAGTATATCTTTATATATTAATACTATCTATAGCCCGCAGGCCACAGCTTTACCCATGTGGTCAAATTTTTTACTATTTTTAGGTTTCCGTACACAAAAATTAAAAAACGAAACCTTTACAGGATCACTCGGACAGACGGACGGACAGATAGATACAAGTCGAGCATCTGTCTGTCCGTCCATCTGTCACAGCCAATTTGTTCTAAATCTTCAGGACCAAATCAGGTGAAATTCAGTAAAATGGGGTAATCCTATGACCCAAACACAGATGTGTAAAGAAAAATTTTTACACGGTCATTTTCGAGGAAGTCATTAGGAAATTAAAAAAAAAAAAAGTTACTGTCATATATCTCAAATACATTTTTGTTATTATTATAAAATAAATAGTTTTGCTTTTATCCATTAAAAAAGACGAAAATTGACCCTGATAACTACTGAGTCTACAATTTTGAAAAAAATACAATATATAGTTTGTTGCTTTTAAATTACAAGAAAAATAAGGAATTTTTTTTAAATAAGGAATTTTTTCGAGGCACAAATCAGGAAATTTAAAAAAAAAGTTTTGCAAACCTTACTGTGTTATATACAAATGAAAGGTCTCGAAATTAGGATCTCAAATATATTTTTGCTATTATTGTAAAATAAAAAGTTTTAATTTTATCCATGAAAAAAAGACGAAAATTTACCATTTGCCCCTGATATCCGAAACTATTAAGCCTAAAATTTTGAAAAAATACAAAATATAGTTCTTTGCTTGTAAATAACAAAACAAATAATAAAATAATTCTATCAATTGAAAATGAAGTGGTAAACTTAATATACGTTCAATTGCGGAAAATTTATGGTATTGTGCGGAACCCTCTCCACGCTTGTTCAACTCGCACTTGTCCGATTTTTAGGGTTCCATTGTACACAAGAAACCCTTATAGTTTCGTCATGTCTGTCTGTCTGTCCATCCGCGGTTTTACTCAGAGATTATAAGTACTAGAAAGCTGTAGTTTGGAATAGGTATGTATATTAATCATGCCAAAAAGTGGTAAAATAAAATATTGGAAACAAAAAAAATTAGGCTTGCTCCCATACAAATAAAGTAAACGTCATTTTTTTCTCGTCGTGTGGGTTATTGTTGAAAAGGGATTTTAAAAATATTGTGAGCTGGTCAACATCATTTTTTGATTACCAAATCCGTTTCTGACATATTTGGTTTTATTATGCAAATTTTTATTATTTCTTAGAGTCAAATGGCGCTGTAATATCCGCGGTATAGCTGCTTTATCTTTGTCGGCTTTTCTAATAGCCGTCCGCGACAGTCGTAAACGAAAGCGGTACTTTTGAACTCTTTGTGCAAACACCGATACGCGATAGACAGTTTTCTATTTCGCTCTTGACTGGCTGTGTGCCTGGTGTCGCCGAGGCGCCGTATGCGTTACTATGGTTACGTTACGGCTCGTTCAGAGTTTAATTTTTATCTCGCTTTATTAAGTACATAGGTATCCTTTTGCCGCTTATTGCCGATTTCTGATAGGAAATCAACCGGCTATGAACGTTATTAAAAATAGGTAGGTCCCTCTGATATGTACGTGCACTCGTGCAGTGTAAAAGTTTAATTTTTAGCAAATGTTTGAAGAGTTTCGAATGTTTGAATGTTTATTATAAATTTTTGGTAGATAAAGTCATATTATAGTTCATATTATTACATACTTAGTAGGTAGGCACCTCACTAGGTAGTGAAAGTAATATAAGCATATTTCATTATATGTGTTTATGGTTATAGTCTTCGAGTATGGTCTAAGGTTATGGTCGAAGGTCCAAGGGTCTCAACGTGTTGGATCTGTATAACCCCCCGCGAGCCTTTCAAAGGACCGGGATGACCAAACCCGTAACTCCCACAGTTAGAAAGTAGGAAGAGGTAGGTACAAATAACTGATTGAACGAGCGAAATGAGCGAAGCGTCTCAGTTTCGAGATTGGCCTTAAATGTTTTTGTCCGGCTGTTCCCGCCTAAAGATCGCATTTCTCAACCGATTCTTGTGAAATTTTGTAAGAAGTTTCAAAAATTATGTCGAACTTTCGGGAAAAATCAAATTTTTTAAATTTCCGCAAAAAGCAGGCAAATCTTATTAATATTTAATTTAATAAAATAGCATATTTCAGCCATTTGGAAAAAAAAATAAAAAAATTAATATACTTTTTTTGTTACCCTTATTAGGACGCAACTTTTTTTCTGAACAACTTTTTAATTCGATAAACTTCAACGGGTCGGGGTAACTCGTGACGGAGTAGACCTCATGAGTCATTAGTAATAATTACAGAGGTACTTATCAGCCATCTAGGTTAGGTATTTATAACCTACTTACTTATGTTTATATATTTTATTTGTGTTTATATTTTGTACTTTTACCTACCTTCTATGTTATATTTTAGTTTTTATTAATATATTAGGTATAGTCGTATTTATTCATACGATGCCATTGACAGAAAATATATTGAGATAATAGGGGTGACGATAGGGTGAAAAAAGTATGATTTCCTGCAAAGATATAGGTAGATATAAGTTTGTTGAAATAAAATAACAAAAAGTAAATAACATACCATGATTATAATTAGTCCGTCTTTTAGATTATCTAAAAATAATGGACCCATATTTTCAGTTTACCAAAAAAGTAAAAATTCTTAAAGACAGGGAGCATCAAATTTCCGGAGTGGGGGCTTGCGACTTGTGAATTTCATACCTTGCCATGGCATACGAAATTAAAATGCGCTGTATCTTTGTAACTTTTTGTTTCTCAGAGAAAAGAAAAAATAAGTGTACAATATTTAATAATCTAACCGATGGGCAAAATATATTTTTTCGTTCGTCGTGCCTATTCATTGTATTCATTCTGATGAAGCCATTAACAGGACAATCCATTTGGATAATGATTGCCTTCATTCAGACAAAACCATTGACAGGATAATTCACAAAGATAATGACTGTTTTTACTCAAAAAAACCATTGACAGGACAATCCACAAGACAATATTGTCTTCATTCATACGAAGCCGTTGACAGGACAATATACTGATTCAATTTATTGTCTTCATTAAGACGAAGCCATTGAAAGAACAATGCACTAAGATACTTCATTGTTTACATTCATATGAAGCCATTAAAAGGATAAGCCACTAAGACTATGATTGTCTTCATTCTGGCAAAGCCATTGACAGGACAGCCTTCTCAAACAGTTAATAGTCTTAGTGAAATCCACTTGGACAGTGATTGTCTTCATTCACACAACGCCATTGACAGGACAATCCACTTAGATAATGATTGTCTTCATTCAGACGAAGCCATTGACAGAAAAATCTACTATGACAGTGATTGTCTTCATTCAGACAACGTCATTGACATGGCAATTTACTAAGACAATTCATTGTCTTCATTCAAACGAAGCCACTGACGGGATAATCCAATTAGACAATGATTGCCTTCATTCAGACGAAACCATTGCCAGTACAATCCACTAAGACAATATTGTCTTTTGGCCAGCTAAATTTACCAAATAATCTGTGTGCGACATTATGTACTTAGCGCATCTTGCGCGGGTAGAGCGGCCACACGGAGCGCGAGTTGCGCGGCGCAACTTGCGCTGTTACGCGGCGCAACTTGCGTCTCGTTTGTTTCGACCCTAACCGTACTATAAAATGGTAAAGAAAACGTTAACATCATTTATTAATGGGTCGATTTTGCACTATAAGCTTATCGTACTAAAGTGTTTTGTCGAACGCTTTTATAGTACACGATGCCACAACTAAAACCTTTATAACGCGTATATACCTTTTTAGTGATATGAGTTTAAATTATAGTACTATTTTGCTGGCTTTGCTTCATAACGCAACCGAATTTTTGTTCAGTTTTTGCGCAAATCATATGAGTACAACTAGTACTTACTGACTGTACTATTGTGAGCCATTTACCTTATCATTTTTTTGGTCACGATAACCAACTTTTCAAGCGCCATATATAAGTAACGCAACTACTTCACGCAGACAGACCGACATATACTTAGCATCAGAGAGGTGCTCTTTATTATGTGAAAAGTCAGCCATTTACGTTATCGTTACCAAATTTGTCGTGACCTCCCGTTCTATGACGACTTCGTTCGCGTGGGCTTTATGATTCCGGCGTATTAATATAAATACGAACGAACTCCCCAAACTTTTACCGCGCCTTCACCACGAGGAGGTACTCCCAGCCTATGTTATATTATATTATACTAAATGAACTGATCCTGATCTCCACATCAGCTGATCATCGACTTTTTGTAAACACATGTTTATACAAATAAATTTAACTTGGTTCTTAATCTGGTGTTCCAGGTCTTCGATTTTTATACCTCAACAAGAAATGCTCATCAGGCTGAACAACTTTTGCTAAGGCGTCATTTTTATATTTCTTTTAGTTTAGCTGGACCATTATGGTTCTGCATCAGGTGTTCCATTTTCCAAAATCAATTATACCCTTATGTTGCCCAGGCTTCATTCGAATCTGTCCAGTATTACCGGAGATTAACGTTACAAACAAAAAGACAATTTTTTTTAAATGCTTACTCTATTAATATGGCTCCATAGAATGACGACCTCCGTGGCGTAATGGTCACCATGCTAGTCTGCCACCCAGAGGTCCCAGGTTCGATCCCCGGTCAGGGCAAGTTGGAAAATGGCCTTTTTCAAATTGTCCTGGGTCTTGGATATTTATTTATATATGTATTTGTTATAAAATATAGTATCGTTGAGTTAGTACATAGGGCGCACTATAAGTTTCCGGAACTGGCCACTTACATAAACAATATTTAAAAAATTATTGCAACATTTGAAAATAGAACTCTTTGACTGTAGAATGCAGTTTGTTTCATCTGACTGTCTTTTGTTTTTACCTTGTGGCGCCATTTAAAAAATTGTGTGTCTGCATCAACATGGATTTAATTCGGGAAAATTTTCGTAGTATGATTTTCTACGATTTTAAGTGTAATTTGACAGCTCAGAGCATCGCTCGGCTTGAAACAGCTTTTGGCAATGAAGCACCATGCAAGACAACTGTTTATAGCTGGTTTGCAGAATTCAAGCGTGGTCGTATCAATCTCAGTGACGAATCTCGCGATGGTCGGCCGTCCACCGCTGTGACCAACAAAAACATCGATGCTGTGCGCCGTATGATTGAAACAGACAGGCATGTGACCTACCATGAAATTCGCGCATCCTTAGAAATAGGCATGAGTCAAATACAATTAATCCTACACAAACATTTGGGTGTGAGAAAGCTGTGCTCGCGGTGGATCCCACACAACTTGACCGAGGCTCAAAAAACGGACCGCGTCACTTGGTGCAGTGCCATGCTTACCAGATTCAACGAAGGTGCGTCAAATTTGGTGTGGGACATAGTAACAGGTGACGAAACATGGATTTATTGCTACGATCCCAAAACAAAGCAGCAATCGAGCGTATGGGTCTTTCAAGATGAGCCGAAACCAACCAAAGTGGCGCGCGTGAAAAGTGCATCTAAGCGGATGATTGCTTCTTTTTTTAATAAAACTGGACACGTGGCTACTGTTGCTTTAGAGAATCGTCGTACAGTGAATAGTGACTGGTACACGACCATTTGTTTGCCGGAAGTTATTGACGAACTCCGTAAAAATAACCGTAAACGCCGTATCATCCTGCACCACGACAATGCTAGTTCTCACACGGCCAGACAGACAAACGACTTTTTGAAGGCGAAAAATGTAGAACTCATGAGTCATCCTGCATACAGTCCCGACCTGGCACCTTGTGACTTTTTTATGTTCCCAAAAATTAAGAACCAATTACGCGGTCAACGATTTTCATCACCAGAAGAGGCTGTCGAGGAGTATGAAAAACACGTTTCAGAGGTCACCACAGAGGAGTGGCACAAAAGTTTTCAAAACTGGTTTCATCGAATGAAAAAGTGCATAGACGCCAAGGGAGATTATTTTGAAAAACAATAAATTAATTTTGTACCTTTAATAGTATTTTTTCATATTCATTCCGGAAACTTATAGTGCGCCCCACGTATCTAATAACAAAAGTCTCGAACTTACTTTGGGGCTAGCTCAATCAGTGTTATTTACATACATACATAATATCACGCCTATTTCCCACAGGGGTAGGCAGAGACTATGGACCCCCACTTGCTACGATCCTGACAAACCTCTTTCGCTTCATCTATACTCATCAATCTCTTCATATATTATTTCATTATTATTTGTCCCTATATATTTATTCATTTAATGGTCTAAATCTTTGGTCTCCATCGCCACTTTTTTTTTGGAAGTAAATTCAATGTACATTGACGAAAAATAATTTCGACAATTCCGACAATTACACATTTATTTGGAAGACATATTTTTGAGGCATGCAATACATTAGGTAATATTTTTCATCTACATGGTATCAATCCTTTATAAAAGTTTCGGAAACAGCTTATTGCCAACAGTAAAACAACCAGTGTCATAGTAACCATAATATGATCCAAACGAGTGTTATAATGTACAAAATTTCATTTTGCACGCGAACTCTATCCCTTCCTTACTCATCAAACAGCCACATTCTTTATGAATTTTAAAAAGAACATAGTCATGTGTACGCGCGTTCCACTACCACAGCTGCGTAATGAAAAAAAAGAACTTATAGGTAAGTAATTCGAATTCACGTCGTATCCGCAATTTTTGATCGATATTAGTATAATTTGCGTCTCAATAATTGTACAATCCAAAATTTAAATAATTATTATAATTAATAATTCCATTATTACCTTTACATACATAGTTTGTTTGTATTAGATAATCAGCAATTAAACTTACCATGAATTTACATAGAGTTCTTACAACACTGTACAACACCCTATAGATTTAGAACCTTTTATAGAGGATTCATAACATGGGCGTAGATAAAATCTTGTATGCAGCTGTCATAATTAGGTATTTAAACACTCATGTGATACGATTATCACACTATAAACCCACATTCATGTTTTAATACCCCTTATAGAACAGTTTCATAAATCTCTTAAATAGGTAGGTATGTTGATTCGTTAATAATTATTAGAAGACGTTTAATTAGTCTAAAATTCTATAACAATGTTTCTTAATTTAATAAAACAATAATCAGCCCACATTAACTTTAAACTGATTTTTTTTTATTATTTAAAACGTCCTTCATATGTCCTTCAAATTACCAGAAACGAATTGGAATAAGTTTATTCTAAAACAATATTGAGATTTAATAAGTTAAGTTTTTGAATAACTTGTAATTAAAATACATATTAAAATATTTGGTACTTCAATTATTTAAAAAAAAAAATAATTTGTAATTGATATATGAAAGCCTGATGAGGTATTTTCTAGTTAGTAGATCAAATATCTTTCATAAACTTACCCGACTCTATTTTGTTTGGTTACACAAGAATAGTTAAATTACTGCATTTGTTAGTACCTACATATATTAATATGTATTTCAAATACTTACACAACATTAAAATTCTTTGTAATTCCGATGATAATTGTTATTTGTATTTTAATGAAAGTACAAGTTTATTTGCTGGGCAAATTAAAAATAACCCCGACTGTCAAGAACGCCGTCTAGTGATGAGTAGCGGAATTACCGATACGACTTGATATCCTGGCGCCATCTATTATCTGCTAAAGATAATAGAAGCCCTGACTTCAAGTTTAACGCCCAAAAACTTTTAAACGGCTGAACCGATTTTCAACAAACATGGCTATAAGAATCATCGCAAAGGAACTTGCTTTCACGTAAAAAAACCGCATTGAAATAGGTCCATCCGTTCAAGCGTTACGATGCCACAGACAGACAGACAGACATTAGAGTCAAACTTATAAAACCCCGTTTTTGTCGAGGGTTAATTAAAAACATGTATTGTGGCCTGATATGCTAACACCAAAAATGATTCAACGAGTCCAACCCACGGATCCACCATTCCTTAGTTCCATTTTTATTTAGTTTTCAAGTTGTAAATGATTCTTAATATTATAGTAGGTATAATACGTAAAAACTTTAAATGATGTCTAAAAAATAAACATAAAAAATACAGAACATATTTTCATACATATGTACGTACAAAGGATTCGTAATTCTGGTTTAATACTGAGAAAATTTACAAATGCAATATTCACAGCTAATAAAACTAGGAATCGCAACAGAGCATTTTTTTTCTTATGTGAGCTTACAACTCCTTCAGTGTTTTCTTCAAGCGATCCAAATAAATACAAGCATGTTTTGTTTCGAAGACCAGAGCAGGACGCAGGCGTATCGCCGATACACCGCAAGCACCTCCCAGTACGCCTAAAAAATATATGCATATTTAAATAGTACCTCAGTATAGCTGATTACAGTTATGCTTGGGCCGGACCTGCGCCTATCGTCACGAAGCTTCGTGCTATTACACGATACACGCAAATGTGACCGGCCGTTATCGGGTATCGTCCCGAATATTCGGACTTCGTGTTAGTTATCGCGCGGGTGGCGATACATCAAAGGATTTATGCACGCTAACAATTCGCTCTGCGTGGTCGCACTTGCGTTGTTTATTTTGACGTTTGTTTTTAACTTGTTCAGACGCATAAACGTTAATATATTACGCCTTAATGTTTGTTAATATATTATAATAAGTAAAAGACTCGCTCATGTTTATGGCATGGTAGCAAGATATATGAGCCAAATATGCTTACTCACTCTCGAACGAAAAAATACTTGATGTGGGTATCACTAGTGGAACGTAATTATTATCACAATGGTATTTAGAAATATTTTAGTTGTTAACGTTAATCGCGTAACAGCAATAAATACTACGTAATAATATTGAATATGTAAGCGAAATCGTTATTAAATATTAAATCGTAACGTGTAAAATTGTTATCTACAACTCTAGAAAACTAAGAAAATATTCTGTTTTCCGTAAAAAATCAACGGGAAAATCCCCGTTCCGTTTGATCGAGATACATACCGGGAGTTAAGGGTTGCCAATCCGTAGGCGGCCATTACACATTCAATCTTGATCAAGATCAGCTACATTCCTCCTAAACTCTGTTTCTTTCTATCCTACTAGTTATAAATAAATTAAAAATACTAATTAAAAATTATAAATATTGGTATTATAAATAATTGTAGCAAGATAGAAAGAGACAGAGTCTCAAAGAGAAACAGCGGAGCACGATCGAGATCGAATGAATGTGTAATGGCTGCCGAACATTTTAACGATACCCTTCATATATAAATTGGTTGCATAGAGCTTGAGAAATCTGTAAATAACTAGACACCGCCATCTCTATGACGTCATAAATACCAATTCGTTCCCGGCTTTAGAAACAAAAACAGCTGATTCGTCACCTGGAGATCATGAGGAATCCAACGATACATGTTTTATACGAACGATACTAAGAAAAAGACGACTTTTGGCTGATTTTTCGCTGGACTATATCCAGCTTAGGTGTCATGGATATGAAAATACGAAGAAACAGATAACCATACATACATATAGAGCCGAAACACAAAGCACTTTTTTTGCTTCGCCGTAGTCAGGTAAATTAACTTGATTTAGATAAAACATACAAGAATGATCCGAAATGTTTTCTTTTATTCTTTAACCGATTCAATATGTAAGTACATATAAGAATCTTACCATTTTTTTTCAGGGTACTATTTATTTTGTCCCTTGTTTCAGCGTTGCAAGCGTTGAACGCCAGGAATGTGCCACGTCCACGAACACTGTTGATGATATTGGGAAATTCATTCTCTAATTCATGCAACCCATCCTTCAAGACCTTTCCGGTTTCGTTTACAAGGTTGATCAATTTATCTTGTTTGATGACATTTAGTGTGTGTTCCAATAAAATCAATTTTCCTGGGTCACCCATCCATGTGTTAAAAATACGGTATGCATGCGGAGCTCTGCAATGCAAAAATGGCATTGATTAAGAAAATATAATACTATTAATACCTAATAATATGTGCGTTCTGTTGACGCAACTCTGCGCATCTATAACTGGTGGTTTTATTTTTTATTGTAAATGACATTATCCAAAGCGCCCTGGTACCTAGTTTAACAAAGATTTCTATCGCCGTCGGTTCTCTGAACAGCACGTGTCCCGAGCCCGTTCGTCCTTTTCCACAGTTACTGACTATCCTTTTGTTTCTTTTTTTTTTCTTAGTCAAACTCTAACGTACTTACCTAGTAGGTAACCAGTCAGTATGTGTTGTGTTATGAAAGTGCAGACGATATTTTGTGATAACTATGGAGTGAAGTGCGTTATTAATTAAGAAACTTGCTGAAAACCCGGGTGAGAGGTTTCCATGTATATTATAATACCTTATTCCCTTGTAAACATTTACACAACAGGACTTGACCGTAATAAGATGAAATTTATGATTCCACAAAAATAGGCATGCATGTGAGGAAATTTTAATAAGATTAAGGATGCGTGTCTTTACAATTTTAATTTTGATAAATAATACTCCTGATTAATCCTGATATTATGCAATGCAGCGTCCACGCCAGTGCAGGTTGTCGCTCGCTATTATTTCACGCCTGACCCTTGGGGCTTGCGTAGCACATAAAGCACTTTCACGCGCAAAAAAACAATAAAAGGCGGGAATGTCATTGGACGGACCAACGCTTTAAGAAAGGACAACAGACGAAAAAAAAATCGTACCTCATTGGTTTATTGGTGACTGCTGACAATCGACGAACCCAACTTAAAGAACGCCTAATTACTCGTAAAACTCTACAGAACATCAAATCATAATTTTTTTTACCAACATCAGTGCGTAATACGTATGACGAGAAAAATATAAAAACAAATATGAATATATTATTCCATAAAATAGAGGAAAAAAGTAATGCCAGAGACCAATTTCCGCGAGGACCTACATACTCGTAAAAGGAAAAAAGGACCTCTTCAGACCGATTAAAGAAGACTGTAGAGGAAAACGTCAAAAGAATCTGGATCAGGAGACCTTACACAGTACACAACGCTATTTCCAGCGCGTGACGAAACAAAATGTAGCCGCAACGCCGCTCTTCGAAACTTGCATCAGGAAGTGAAGATCATCGGCAGCACAAAAATCGCAGTCTATATTTCATCCTTATTATCTATTACACATTAAGTATAGTATTCTATTCCTATATGTTTGCTTGTTGCTGGTATACGGTAGACTCTAACTTCTCCTGTCTTTCCCATCCCCCAGACTGCACCCTCCACACGCTCCATAATAACCTATAAACGTGCTCATTTGGTTTCTCGAGTACTTGGTACTGGTTCAACGAGGTCTGACATGGCTGCGCTGGTAGAACGGAGCCGATAAATACCCATATCGACCCGAAGCTGTAAGTGAAGTCATGTTCTCTCCAAAGTGGATTAAGTTCCTACGCTCTTGCTGCGAAATGCTGGCTGGGTGAGCACAGAACTGAACTGAACTGAACTAGGTAGGTACCTAGTTTAACAAAGCATTGAGAACATTGTTATGGATATGATATCGATCGACCAAGTGACATATTCCGAATCAATAGAACTTAATTTACGTTCTATCAAAAGGTATTAGATGGCCACCAGCTTTAATTAGTATAACCAACCAATGTTCAACATATTGCGACCCTAGGCTTTGTCTACCCCATTTGGGATAAACATGTGATGATCAATGTCAAAGTATCCTAGTCACTCGCCATGCTCTAAGCCCTAAGCCCAGTAAAGATGACGATAAAAAAATACACTTTTGACTATGAATCAATGAGCGTAAGATAGTAAGAGCAAAAAATAATTTTTAGGTTCAGACTATATCTTTGGATTATACCCTCTACGGCCTGTTTGGATCATACATTCAAAATACGTCAGCCATGAGAGCAACTCCATTGTTTTTCAAGTTGCATGTACCTAATAGGAGAAAAAGTAGTCCGTGTTTCGAGCGACCAACCGCTCCAAGACAGACTTGTACTGATACTGATAAATAGTCGCCTTAGTTACGTTTCTCAATAAAATGACCAAAAGTCATGTAAGTATAGGCCTACTGAGTAAGTAGTTTATGTTAGAAAAATAAGCAATTAATATTCAAGCGCTGTAACACTACACTAGCGCATTATGTAACGTAATATTACTTAGTGCCGTGCATGTCAGCATTTCCCACTTTTCATTTGAACTGTAAAATTGAATAGGTACTTACTTACATAATAATAAGTAATAATTTTTCGAAACTAAAAACCAACTTTTCCTCCAAACTACAAAACCAATTTGATAAAATTTCTATAGGACCTGTAGGAGTTCATAGTCCAAAAATTATTACCCTTAACAATGTTTCTTTGTTTTAACTATTGTAGCTACTGCTACTTTGACTCTACACTCTGCGTCACGGGATCTTGTAAGACGGACGTATTGCTTCCCAGTGTTCAAAGTTAAAAATAAATATTTCAATATTTAATTAATAAAGATCAAGTATTTTATTTTAAACCCATACCTCCTATAGATTATGGGCCCACCATAAATAAGAACATTTAGTAGTGCATAATGAAAGTTAACTGCATAATTGTAAGCGATAAACAAAAAGTTAAGTGCATAGTTTTAAGTGATAAACAAAAGTTGTGACAATGGAAAAGGTGAAAAGAAACATTAAGCCCTTTGATGGAGAAAAGTACAGTGTGTGGAAATTTAGAATTCGTACATTGCTTACTGAATTAAATTTGCTCGGTGTTATCGACGACGAAATTCCAGGAACGCGATCCGCTGAGTGGGAAAACAATAATAGGGCTGCCAAAAGTATTGTAGTCGAGTATTTGACGGTTCGTATCTTAGTTTTGTTGATGAAAATAGTACTGCTCAAGCTATTTTCAAACGTTTTGACTCTATATATGAAAGAAAAAGTGTAGCAACTCAACTGGCTTTAAGAAAACAATTATTGGGATTAAAATTAAAAGGAGATGTACAATTAATAAAACATTTCACAACATTCGACGATTTGCTGACGGAATTATCTGCTGCTGGAGCCAAATTAGAGGAAACAGATAAAGTGGCTCATTTGCTACTCACTCTCCCAAATTCTTACGATGGTGTCATCACTGCAATCGAAACACTATCAGAAGATAATATCACTCTCGCATTTGTGAAAACTAGACTTCTAGATCACGAAGTAAAACTGAAAAATGAAAGTAGCGACACAAGTCTTAAGATACTTCACGTTGATAAATACGATCACTCAAAACAAAATTTGTCGAATAAGAAAACATTTAAGAGAACATGTAAAACAAAATTCATAAAATGTCATCATTGTGGTCAAAAGGGACATAAGAAACAAGATTGTTTTTATTTTAAAAGAATAAATATTCAAAGTAATGCTCCAGAAAGGACAAGACACGTCCAAAACATTGCCCTACAAGAGGCATCGACTTCTCATTCTTCTTTTTCAGGATTTGCAGTTATGACCGGCGCATACCATTTTGAAGAAGATAACTGTACAATTCAATTTTTGTTGGACTCAGGAGCGTCTGGCCATATTATCAATAGAGATGATATATTTACTTCTTTTGAGTATTGCAATCCTCCCGTAAAAATTTCTATTGCTAAAAATAATCAATTTATTTCAGCAACTAAAAGAGGCAACATAAACCTTATCAGTAATACAGGAGTTGAAGGAGAGCTGTCTTATGTGTTATTCTGTAGTGAGGTACCACACAATCTGCTATCTGTGTCAAAAATGCAGCAAGCTGGATTTACAGTAATATTTGACGAAAAAGGCACACATATTACAAAGAATGGTAAAATCATCATAAAAGGTAAGTCTTTGAATATTTTGATTGCTTTGGAGTTTAAAATTCCAGCAACAAACAGTGAGTCTTTTTCCCAAGCATGCCATATTAATACACAGAATTATGGCATCAACGCTTAGGCCATATAAGTAAAACTAAATTCTTAGAGCTGAAAAGTAATAAAATGATTGATGACTTAACTGAAATACAGTTTCTCCAAACGATAAATTATGTGAAGCATGTATAAATGGGAAGCAGACTCGCCTACCCTTTAATAAAGTAAAAGACAAATGTTACATAAAACGCCCTCTCTTTATAGTGAATTCAGATGTTTGTGGCCCGATAACACCTCCAACAGTTGATAATTGAAACTATTTTGTGTTATTTGTTGATGATTTCACACATTATTGTGTGGTGTATCTGTTAACTTACAAATCCGAAGTGTTCTCAGCATTCAAAGATTATGTAGCTAAAAGTGAAGCAAAATTCAATTTAAAAATAGCTAATCTTTATACCGATAATGGTGAGGAATATTTGTCTACCGAGATGAAAAACTATTGTGAAGAAAAAGGAATAAGCTATCACTTAACAGTTCCTAGAACCCCACAGTTAAATGGTGTTGCGGAACGAAAGATTCGCACGATAACAGAAAAAGCTCGTGCTATGTTAAATGGCAGTAGAGTAGAAAAACATTTCTGGGGAAATGCAGTTCTAACTGCAGTTAAATTAATAAATATTACTCCTACAAGAGCTTTGAATCAATCTAAAACACCATACGAGATGTGGCATGAAAGGAAACCAAGCATAAAAAAATCTCAGAGTTTTTGGTTCAACTGTGTATGTTCATAACAAAACCAGTAAAAATAAATTTGACAACAGGTCATAAAAAGGAATATTGGTAGGTTATGAACCCAACGGTTATAAAGTGTGGAACACAGAATGCGAAAAGTTTGAAACTGTAAGGGACGTTGTAGTTGATTAGACTTATTTCATCGAATCCAGGCCTACACCAAGACCTGAAGGGAGTAACAACAAATATTCCCAAGACGAAACTGATAGTGACTTAGTAATTAAATCAGTGTCTTCAAAGTACTATGAGACTTTGAAGACACTGATTTAATTACAAGTCCTAAATCAGATGGCTTTAAATCTGATGAAGAAGGCAGTATAAGTAAAATTCGCAGAATTGGCAGTCATGAAATTCCGAGTGAACCAGAAATTGAATCTGAGAGTAGTTTGTTGAACAAAAATCAGGATAAACCTGATGAATCACATTTACGTAGGAGTGAAAGACTCAAAACTCGTCCACCTAAATCATATACAGAAAATGAATATGATATTTATAGTGCTTTATCAATCACAGATAACGTACCTAAATCATTAGAAGAAATTAAAACTTTAAATGATAGAAATCAATGGGAAAAAGCAGTCAGGGATGAATTCAATTCTCTCGAAAGGAATAATACTTGGACTTTAGTTCCAAAACCAAGTTATAAAATATCATTGACTGTAAATGGATATTTACAATCAAAAATAACGGTTTCGGTAAACCTTCAAGATATAAGGCACGTCTAGTGGCTAGAGGTTTTAGTCAAGAATATCTTACTGATTACAATGAAACATTTGCACCAGTTGCTAGGATAGCAAGCTTTCGATTCCTAATTAGCTTTGCAAATAAAAACAATTTGATGTCATCACATGAATGTGAAAACAGCATTTTTAAATGGTACACTAAAGGAAGAAATATATATGAAAATTCCTGAAGGTGTTAACAGTAAAGATAATTACGTATGCAAATTAAACAAAGCTCTATACGGTTTGAAACAAGCTGCAAGATGTTGGTACGAAACATTTGAACAGTCTCTCAAGGAAATAGGTTTTAAAAACTCTCCAATTGATAGATGTATATATATAAAAGATAAGGGAGATATTACTAAAAATATTTATGTTATATTGTACGTAGATGATTTGGTTATATCGTGTTCTGATTTAGAAATAATGAATAATTTTAAAAATTATTTAATGGCCAAATTTGAAATGACCGACTTACACGACATTAAATTATTCTTAGGTATTAAAGTAGAAAGATACCACGATAAAATGACTTTAGACCAAAGTGCTTACGTCAAATCAGTTTTAAATAAATTTAACATGAGTGAGTGCAACCCTATTAGCACACCGACCGAACATAAATTAAACTATGAAGCTCTAAACTCTGATAAGGCATGTGACGCACCGTGCCGACAACTGATCGGTTGTTTAATGTACGTTATGCTTTGTACGCGTCCGGACCTTAGTACCAGCATTAATATTCTAAGTCGGTACACGAATAAGAACAACAAAGAACAGTAATCATGCTTAAAGCGAGTTTTAAGGTATATTAAAGGCACGATTGATTTAAAGTTAACATATGCAAGAAAGAATTATGATAATATTCTATTTGGATATGTCGACTCTGATTGGGGTGGCCATGATTGTAATGATAGGAAAAGCACTACTGGCTATGTGTTTAAATTATTTGACCAGTGTACTATAACATGGTGTACAAAGCGACAAACATCAGTAGCAGCCTCATCTACTGAGTCCGAGTATATGGCTTTGTATGAAGCTGTTAAGGAAGCATTATGGCTTAAGTCTCTGGCTGAAAGTATAAACTTAAGGTTAAATAAGCCCATTATTTTAAATAAGGACAACAACGGTTGTATAAGCATAGCGACAAATCCAACAAGTCACAAAAGGTCCAAACACATTGATATAAAATATCATTTTTCGCGAGAACAGGTTGAGAAAAATGTAGTTAAATTAAACTATATTTCCACAGGTGACCAGTTGGTAGATTTGTTAACAAAGCCGTTACCGCCGGTGACTTTTATGAGATTAAGAAAAGAATGGGGTTTAGAATAAGTTTTAGTTTTAAGTGCAATTTCATTTAGATATAATGAAATGGTCTGGTCAGGTTTTTCTGGGTTTTTCCTGATCCATTGCAACAAATGTTGGATCATAATTGTACACATTTCCCAGATCTCACTTGGAAGTAATATTGTTCTGTCTAGTTAGAAGTTAGGTGTTAATTTTTGAGGGGGCGTGTAGGAGTTCATAGTCCAAAAATTAATACCCTTAACAATGTTTCTTTGTTTTAACTATTGTAGCTACTGCTACTTTGACTCTACACTCTGCGTCACGGGATCTTGTAAGACGGACGTATTGCTTCCCAGTGTTCAAAGTTTAAAATAAATATTTCAATATTTAATTAATAGAGATCAAGTATTTTATTTTGAACCCATACCTCCTATAGGACTACCTGTAAGTATACCCTTTCACGAATGGTTTTCCCATACAAAAAACCGTTCGTTTAGTGACTTCTGGTTTGAAAAATGGGACCACAGGCATCTTAGAATAATCGATGAATATATAAGTCGGTGATAATAAAAAGAGATCGCAACGAATTACCTCCTTTTTTGGAAGTCGGTCAAAAAAGGATAAATATTTTATTTTGTATTGTGAGATTGGGTTGGATCTCACTTGTCAGCAGAATCGTTTCCATTTCCTTTACATCTGTCGCACTGTAATTACATGTGAATTGTGATGAATCTTGACGAGATTTTTTTGACATCAACATTGGTATTGACATTATTAATCAATTATGTTAGTATCACAAATTTTTGTTACATTTAAAATAAATCGAAGTAGTTACTCGATCGCATACATAAATCTCGTTGCTCTGACGCACACATTGGTCAATGTAGGAATTCAGACGATTCGATCGCATCACCCGCGCTGAATTTGATGACGTCATCCGAATTCGTCTAGGAATTCTGTGTTTCTTTCAGATTCGGACGATTCGACGCGGTCAGTTGCGCGAGGTTTCATAGGATTTCAAATAAAGAGTTCTAAAATTCGTTTCGTTCGGCTCGTTCGGCTCGGATAAGTGTGCGTTCACCTTAATATTGCATTGCTATCCGATATTAAATCTGCGCACAGTATTTCAAAGACCCTTCGAACCGGACATTTTTAACTGACCCCATAGGTTGACGTAGTTTGTTATACTGAGCAATTGTCTAGAAGTAACCCCTATTCAAATATGGATAGTTTTCGAGAAAAAAATTCTTAAAGTTCTGTTCTGGAGACCGAAAAATGAAAAATATTATTTATACTTTGTTTTTTTTTTTACAACTATTTATTTCCAGTATGATGTGCCATTCAATTACGAGCTCTTCAGGCTTTTTATAAAATAAAAATTGTTAACAGGTTAGAAAATATTTAAAAAAAATCAATTTTTGATTTTGTTTTTTTTTTTCAAAAAGTATGCAGTTTTCGCACGAACTATTCTATGCTGATAATACATCAGCTTTATAACTACCTATAAAAAAAACAGCTCAGGATCTTGCGTCTAACTTGAGATATTTGCGATTTTAATTCGATTCGATCGATTTGTATAAAGTGCCTACAGTATTGATCATAGCAAAGTTGCATTGAAAATTTTGCTATACGTACAATTTCTGAGTACAAATCACTTAGATATGTACTTTTTAGTTGTGAATGAGAGGAAAAATTTCTTGGTTCGTTATTTTGATCAATATATGCTTTATACATTAGGCCAAGTTGACTTCTTGCTTTATACATTAGCCCGGGACTTCGTTCGCGTATGTTTAAACCTTCCCTGGACTTCCAGAAATAATTCAAAACCAAAATTAACCAAATCGGTACAGCCGTTCTCGTGTTTTAGCGAGACTAACGAACGGCAATTGATTTTTATATATAAGAGAAGAAGATTTTTTTAAAGGTGCTCCCTCACCGGGAGCATTCGCGTGTAAATATATTTTTTTTCTTTTCTCAAAATTAATTAAAAATTAAATAAATCCTTTATTCATAATTATGATGTCTTACTCAGGTTGATAAAAAAAATGGCTTTAGTCTAAACAAAGGCCTATACTATAACTCTAAGAAACCTACAGTCACAAGAAAGGCTTTTTAGGCTCATAGGCTTTTAAAAATGACATAGCCTTAAAAAAGGACCGATAGGCTTAAATTTAGGGCTAAAAGCCTATAGTCCTCGGGAACACTACTTCAAATGGCATTTATGGTTGAAGGCCCTTCCAAGGCAACCGTGTATTGTCGGTATAACGAATTCAAGCGCGGTCGACTAACTTTGGGAGACGAGGAAAGAAGTGGTCGCCCTTTGACGGCTGTTTCGGAAGAAAACGTGCTAGCAGTGAAAAATTTAATCCACGACAATTGGCGAGTCACGTATCAGGAGATTCAGCACATCCTGCAGATCAGGAAGCGTTCACGATGGGTGCCGCACAACCTTACAGATGCTCAGAAACAAGCCCGAGTGGAATGGTGCCGCGATATGATAAATTTGATGCAGGCTCTTCTCGACGTTTACGACATCATTACAGGTGATGAGTCCCGGATTTATCAATATGATCCAGAAACGAAGCGCCAGTCGACGGTTTGGGTGTTTCAAAACGAATCAACGCCTACCAAAGTGAAGCAATCTAGAAGCGGGGGGAAGATTTTGATAGCGACCTTTTTCAATAGGACTGGCTACTTGGTGTCAATTCCTTAAACGGAATCAAAGAAGCATCATCGCCGAATGGTATACTACCAAATGCTTGTCAGAAGTTTTCTCTGTTGTGAGCTACAAGACCAAACACAGGGCTCCGCGGGCTACTGCTCCACCACGATAACGCGCCCGCCTACACCGCACTCAAAACGAGGGACTTCCTGGACAGCACGCCGGTCAAACTCCTGGGTCACCCTCCTTACAGCCCTGACCTAGCACCATGTGACTTTTTTTTTTCCCGAAAATAAATCTGCTCAAAGGGATACAAATTTTGTCGCCGGAAGATGCGCTGTCAACTTGAGCAGGCTATAAACGAGGTACCTGCAGCAGACTAGAAATAGTGTTTCGAAAATTGGTTCAGACGCATGAAACTTTGTATAGATGCTGGTGGAAAGTACTTTGAAAATATTTAATCAACAAAACAATACCATTAGAACCCTATTTTTTATTTTCGCAAAACTCGATTAAACTTATATTCTTGGCGTAGAAAAAGCAGTATTTGCGCGTGTAGAGGCAGCATATCAGCGTGAGTAAACCTACTACTACCACTTGCAGCCCGGGTAATTTAGATGAAATTACTATCACCGTATAGGTACTTACTGAAACTCTTCTTTGTAAAATAAACCACCTGTTAACATCTTCTTGCTGAAAGTGACCACATCTGGTGGACTTGGGAGGTTGAAGTGCTCATGGCACCACATTTTGCCCGTGGGTCCACATCCCGTCTGCACTTCGTCCACGATAAGAGCAACACCTTTCTGTAAGTTTTATCAGAATTTACATAACATGATATGCACTGTTCACTCATTATTATACAAAAACCTGATAAAACCTAGGCTGTCAAAATCTTTCTGTATGAAGATAAAAGGACAGTTATGATTTTTTATACATTTAAAAAGAATATTCTTGGCTACTATAGACATAAAATTTTCTTTTCACCAAACAATTTATTATGAAAAGTGCTTAATTTCTGATGTGACTGACCATTTTAGACTCCTCTAGAGGTTGGTTTTCAGCCATGTTATGTGTTTCGGGAAAATCATTACTCAATCTCGGGACGATGGTTGATTACTTACCTGGATACATATTTTTTGAAGGTTTTGGAAGAATTCAGGCGAAGCCTCGTAGTCTCCACCTTCAGATTGAATAGGTTCAACTATGATTCCTGCTACGGGATTACCAGCTTTATTATATTTCTCAATTGTGTCCTCTACTTGTTCCAGGCACCTAAACAAGAATATTTGTATTTTAAATATGTATGTATGCTAAGTACCTGCTTATTGCTGATATAAATAATTTCCACCGTGTACATATTTATAATTAAACATGGAAACTTAGGCTTTAGCGAAGGTGTTATCATACAAGGAATATGCTGTGTCCACATACCTATTAATAACACTGGAATACAGATTTTTGTATAGTATATATGGACATATTTTTCTTTTGTTTCTAGGAGGTAAATTGGGAATAATGTTATATCAAAAGTCCGATTTGCCCCAATATCTGATATTTTTATTATTTATAGATGTGCAGATCATTTAATTTTGTATACAACCACTTTCAGCTAATGTGCGTAGAAAGCTTCATGTTCTCACTTTAAACTATAAACAATAGTTTATAAAATAATTTGAAGGGTTATTTAGGGCTTGGTCAAGACAAAATTTTAAATGATATCTCCGTCCGGGGCAGCACTGGACCCCAAAAATTTTCATGTATCCCCCCTTAAAGGTGTGAGTTGTAGGTTGAGAGGTGTATTTTTCGAAATTTGACCTTACTAAACCCAACATAAAGTACAATTTCAAACAAAAGTGCAAGTCCTGTAGATACATTAAACATGCACATATGTAATATGTAAGGAAAGTATGTACAAGGGGGACGCATCGAAAATTTGCAATAGAAGTATATGAAATCAGTGCAATACACAGCTAGGACATATCATGCAATAAAGAAGTACTACTGCACCAGTCACTGCAGTCATGCTTCAACTGCTTCGAAATGATACGAGTAGGTAGGTAGTGCAAACTGACTGCCAAGCGTTGTTTTAAAATAATCGAACGAAATGTTAAGTCTGAAAAGAAAATATAAAAAATAAAACGTTAAGAAAATTGATAAAAAGAAACATCACTTCATAAACATCAAAATAATTATAGTTACTTTTTATCTTCTTGCTGATTTTCCGAATCAAATTGCGAAAGAGGGTATTTATATCTCGGGAAAGGAGCGACTGGCCATGGAAACGCAGGGCAATCCAACTTATGTATGGGCTGAGACCTTGTTGTGGATAAGGCACCAAAAGTCCGACCGTGAAAACTTCCCTAAAACATTAAAAAATTACATACTGGTGATTACTCTTCGTAGTAACTTCGTAGAAAAAATCTGACACTGCCACAAAAAGTGTCAGATTTTTTTGAGATTAAATAAAAAAGTACCTATTAAATAGTAGATTGTGCTCGAGGTGATAAGGTAATATTTTGAAGACGAGGGCGCTACTTTGAATCCAGAGCGAAACGAAGGATTCCACAGTTGAATCACGAGCTTTTTTGTATACCCATTTTTTTTTCAAATGCGCCAAAACTGTTTTGTGGTCAATTCCCAGTTCTTCCGCTTCGTCGTTACTACTGATATGCCGATCTTGCTCCACTTTTTCAAAAATAGGATCCATTTTATCCGTAACAGGGCGACCAGAGCGAAATGCATCTTTAACATCAAAATTTCTGGATTGAAAACGCTTAAACCAAATTTGTGTTGTGCTACTCTCACAGACACTGCACTAGGTCCATAAACATAATTTTTTTCGCGGCTAGCGTTGCATTTTTACCTTTTTGGTATTAAAATTTAAAATGTATCTAATTTCTTAATTAGATTTACTCATCTTGACGGTAAGAAAAACAAATGAAAATCATGCATTTTCCTAATTTGAATTTGGAATTATCTTCTTTAAAATTTAAACTTTTAAATGATACCAAAACCAGCCAGGTACAAATAGTATAGCCAAAGTGATTTTATTACAAGTTCATACATACTATATGCGAAAAGACTTTTTCCCCAACCTAATATATATCTCCCGAGATAAAACACTCTACTTTTTATTTCCATCTATTAAAAAAAAACTAGCAAATACAAAACAGAATATAAAGAAAAGTAGAACACCTACAAAACCTAATCAGTTTTCAACTGACAATTTAATAGTAACCTTTGTTTAGTGTCTTTTCATATGCTTCGGCCGCGCCTACGTCTATCGCCTCGAAGCAATGCGCGGCGAAGCTTCGTACATTTTGAACACTAAAAAGCGATCGCGATAAAGCTGTGGTCATACTGGCGGCTTCGTTATTTTTCACGAACTATCGGTTAATAATCCAAGATGGCGTCATCTACGTGTGTAAAATATGGACGACGACATTCTTTACTGTTACATGTGTGCTAACAATTACATAATACATTAATTGAAACCTAAAAAGAAACTTAGGAATAAAAACCTAAAAATTTTAACACCATTTTATCGTGCCACTCCTTTTGTACGCATTATTAACCGTGGCACCGTCACACAGCACGCGTCTGAACAAGTTGAAAACAAACGTCAAAATGAACAACGCTAGTCCGACCACAGAAGTCCGAATATTCGGGACGATACCCGATAACGGCCGGTCACATTTGCGTGTATCGTGTAATAAATAGCACGAAGCTTCGTGACGATAGGTGCAGGTTAAGCAATACAATAATTACTAAGAAATATTTTTTCGAATACCACCGACTTACGATAAAATGTTGTCTCATTTTGTTTGCGTGGTCCTTCGTATCTTTTTATTTTTATAAGTGAACTTGATACCTATTCACTATTGTATTTACATTTACACAAATAATTGCATGTCTTTACAAATAACCTAAAACTTCTGTAATTACTTGAATCAAAGAGGAAAATTGCGCTTTTTTTATTTTCTTATTTCTCGAGAGCCCCTGAGATCAGTCTCGAGAGCCGGTTCGGCTGCTGAAAACGCTGAGATCGCTAAACGGCGCAAAATGATGACAAATTTTTGTGCCGGATTGCGTGGACACTTTCGGACCTTGCACGGGACGCCGGTGGGGATCTAGCTTTGGTGCCAGGGGGGTCACATAGTCGTGGTCAAGTCACAAGAAGATATAATTTTTATAATCATAAATATAAGTAAATAATTGGCCAAGTGCGTGTCGGGCAAAGCGCAGTGAAGGGTTCCGTAATTACGAACGCCAACTTTGAGTTTATGCCACTAAAAACGTCTAAAAACTATTTTTATTGAATTTGTATGAAATTTTTATTTTCCGTATACATTTTAAAAGTTGATCGCCTGTAACTTTTTAATTTGTTAATTCTACTTGGCTCTGATAGGTTTTCTTTAAATTTCGTTATATTTACTATAGCTGTGAATTTTTTCACGTATCCATATATAACCGTTTAGTAAATAGAGGGGGGGGGGGGGACCCTTGACTCTAATAAAAATTTTCACTTTAAAACCAAATATTTTAGTAAAGGATCCCTAAATCGAAAAACGATGTTCACAAACTCATAATATTTTTGAAAGACCTATTCAACTATACCCCACATAATTGGTTAGTCGAGAAAAAAATGACTTTTCGCTTTACTTGTATGGGAGCTACCCTAAAAAATTTTTTTTTCTATGTTTTATTGTACTACTTTTTCCGCATAATTAATATACATATCCATGCCAAATCACAGCTTTCTAGTACTTATAGTCGCTGAGTAAAACCGCGGACAGACAGACAGACAGACAGACATGGCGAAACTATAAGGGTTCCTTGTTTACTACGGTAAAGTACCATAAAGTAGATATTTTATTAATGTAAGTACTTACTGAACTTAAAAGTACCTAAGTTCATAATGTAAATAACAAAATCAATTTTTCTTTTACGTCTTCTCCCGAAACGCGTTATCACTTCATCTACTTCATTACGTTTTTATGGACGTGCCAGTGGAAAAGTGCCAGTCCGGAGTCAACCATTGAAGGTCTTAGCCACGAATTGATCTTACGTAGATTTTAGAGAAAGATCTTTCCGCTTTCGCTTCAAAACAACCACAATACATGAAAATATCTCATCCTAAATCCTACTAGACTGCAGTATGTCCTGACTCCGCTGCAACCTCACTATCCACAATGGAGTGGTAGCGGAGTCAGGACAGACCCTGTCATGATCCCCATGAACCCCCTCCCCCCCATCCGCCATTTCCCGGGTGCTAGGGGTCTTTTTAAAGAGATCTCTCCAAGACTGATCTCCGCCGCTGGTGACAAGATGGCTGGCTGTTTTTTCGCCGAACGCATCAGTATTGCGATCCAACGAGGAAATGCGGCCAGCAATCTTGGCACTATGCCACATGGGCACGTTGTTGTAGATTAAGTTTGTAGCAGGTATTTCATTTTTTCTTTTTATTTGTGAATATGTAGATTATTCTATCTTTCTTATCTAAATCTATACTATAATAAAAGAGTAAAAAAAATGTGTCTGTACATTGAAAATTTTTCAAAAAAAAATATTTGTGGCGATGGAGATATAGTAATAGAGTAAGAAAATAAAAAAAAATGTCTGTCTGTTTGTCTGTTTGTCTGTTTGTCTGTTTGTCTGTTTGTCTGTTTGTCTGTTTGTACACGCTAATCTCCGGAAATACTGGACGGATTCGAATGAAACTTTTTTTGTTATATAGCTGTGAAGCCTGGGCAACATATAGGCTATAATTGATTTTGGAAAATGGAACACATGATGCAGAACTATAATGGTCCAGCTAAACTATAAAAAATATTAAAATGCCGCCTTAGCAAAAGTTGTTAAGTCTGATGAGAACTTTTTGTTGAGTTATAATACAACTGGCCAAGCGCGAGTCGGACGCGCGCGAAGGGTTCCGTACCATAATCTATGAAAAAATCACGTTTGTAGTATGGGAGCCCCCCATAAATACTTATTTTATTCGATTTTTAGGGTTCCTTACCCAAATGGGTAGAAACGGGACCCTATTACTTAGACCGTCCGACTGTTAGTCTGTCTGTCTGTCTGTCACCAGGCTGTATCTCATGAACCATTATAGCTAGACAGTTGAAATTTTTATAGATGATGTTTTTTTGTTGTCGTTGAACAAAAACATACTAAATCTATACTACAAATAAAAGAGTAAAAAAATGTGACTGTACATTGAAAATTTTTCCAAAAAAAAGTTGTTTCGTCCGAAGAAGAACTTATAAGTTCAGAATTTGCGGACCTTCAGAGCATAACACACCAGAAAAATTCTTGGATATGTGAACGCGCCATATTGACACCAAAAAATTAAAAATCAATTATTATAGAACTTATGACGCAAATTATTGTTAATTTCTTGGATAGAGTTGTTGACGACACCACCAATTATCCAGTTGAGTTTCTTAATTCACTTGCAGCAAATGGACTCTCGGCTCACAAAATAAGTCTTAATGTCGGAGGGCCAATAATGCGAATGCGCAATTTGACTAAAGATGGCGCTAGTTGCCTAGTAAACATTGGCTGCACAGTTAAAATATTATTAAAACTATTTCGAGATAAGTTCTTGTTAGCTTTATAAACTCAAATCAAAGATTCGAAGATAATACTGATGTGGAAGTGTTATTTACAAAAATAAACTTATATTTGTATCAGAAATCAAAATTTCTACCGTGAACAAACAAACCAAAAAAACAGTGCTGTTGAACTTCCAAACTAAACTTGAATACCTGAAGTTAAAAACGAAGAGTACGCATACGCTGATTACAGGAAAAACCCATCTCATCACTGCAAGGTACAAATTCGATTGTAATAATAACCTCAAATCTAGAATGATGAAGCAGTAACAATAAAGAAAACTGTTACTATACTGCCATCTAACGATACACTTGAATACTAATCAGAATAGATCAATATTGCACAGCACGACATCTAGTGGAAAACATCAAAACAAAAATATTCAGCTGAGATTTAAATCCCAGACATTTAGCTATTCCCCGAAAGATGGCGTTGCAATGCGCGGGTTGTAAACAAGCTATACTTGATAGACGATTTTTATCTTGTCTACTATGTCACTTAGACTTTGACTTGGATTGTGCAAATGTTAGTGAGGGACGTTTCTATAATACTATGTCAGTAGAGAACAAAAAACAATGGAAATGCCACTATTGTCGGTCTAAAGAGCCAAAAGTTGGAAATAGCAACACCCCTATAATGCTCAAAAATCGGGAGAACCCACTTACACAGCAAAACCACAGCATTACAAACCTTACCACATCAAAAAATCCAGATACTGATTCTAATGTTACTATAAGGAAAAAAATCTCATACTGCAAAAATGATAGTTCTGAACTAGAGGATTTATCGGCAAACTTTCCCGAGGGAAATACCATCACACCCGAAATCGTAGATTCTACACTTGAAAGTGCAAAATCTTCATTCCAAGGCAAAGAAGACGAATTACTTACATTAAGAAATTTCAAATCCATATTACAAGAGAATAATAAATATATACTATCGGATCTCAAAATATCTGTTCAAGAGGAAATAAGAAAAGCAATTTTAGAACTAAAACATGATTTACACCAAGATATAGAAAATAAAATACGAATCCAAACTCAAGAAAATATAGAAATAGTAAATAGTAAAATAACACAGTTGGAAGAGGAATGCCGAAAAATCAAAGAAGAATATAAAAAATTACAACAGGACTTTGTAAACTTGAAAACAAATAAACCGGAATACTCTGACAATAAAGGGAAAATAGTTGTCCTACATGGATTACCTGCAAACTACTGGGAAACGGAAGAACAAATTATGGATAGAATTATCAATATTTTTAGAGAGGTACTGAATGTAGATTTAAATGGATACATAGAGGAAATATCTTACATAGGAAGAAAAAGCCGATCAAGACCTGTAAAAATAGAGCTTATTAGCAAAAGAATGAGAAATTATATACTGGAAAACTCCATCTATTTCAGAGGGACTGGTGTAAGCGTTACAGAATTCCTAGATTTAACTGCTCTTAGAGAGCATAAAGAACTGAAGCGAGCTCTACATGAGGCAAGGCGTAATGGGTACCATGCAACAATAAAAAATAATAACTTAATCATAAATGGAAAAAAAGTAGAGAAAACTGAGCATAATAACAAATGCGAATTGTATGCTTCTTACAACGAAAAAGACTTATCGCTCGAAAGAAATACATCAGAAAAACAATCACCAAGTACATCGCAATATAACATAGCCGTCAAGAGCCAAAATACTAATAACATTAATGACTCTACTACAGGACGGGACACCGCAAAATCCTATTTGGATAAGAATAGTTTATTTCGCAACTGAATTCACTATATTTCTTCAAAATATGCAAAGTATTAATAATAAAAAACACCTTCTAGAAGCTCTAATGGAGGATTATGATGCGCATGTTATTTGTATAACTGAAACCTGGTTGGATGAGAAGAAGCAGAAACTTCTGAATATAAAAAACTACGATATGGGAGCGTCTTATAGTCGAGTAGAGCATGGCGGCGGCGGCGTCTGCATTCTAATTCGAAATACATTAGAATACCTACCTCGTTTGGATATATCATCACTGTCTGTCGAAATGATATTTGAAACATGTGCAATCGAAATACCCAAACTGAACCTGTTAATTATAAATTTATACTGGCCCGATAGTAGTAGAGAAATCGAAGTATTCTATGAATATCTCGAAAAGCTCCTTAAATTAATTGACAAAAAAGACAAACTGAAAAATATCATTCTTACAGGTGATTATAATGTAAATTTTTTGAAAAAAAACGAACGCAGTAGGCTTTCTAATTTGATGTTATCATACAAATTTCACCAAAAGGTAAAGGAAGCAACTCGTATAACAAAAACTAGTGCTAGATGCATCGATTTGTTCTTTACAAATTTTAATAAGCAGACTTGTAATGCGGATGTTCATGAATTTGGTTTTTCTGACCATAAGGGAGTAATTTTCTCCACATCAATAACTACACAAAACTTAAAATATTTTTCATTGGAGAAACGGATATTTAGTGACAGTAATATAAACAAATTCAAAGAGGAAATAGCAAAAATAAATTGGGAGCAAGCATTTAGCCAAACTAAAAATATTAACGAAAACTATGGTATTTTTAATGAAATTATGTGTAATACTCTAAATAAATGTATGCCTAAAATAATCATTAAATATTCAACAAAATGTAAAAAAACCTATTTAACACCTGGATTAAGGACATCTTGTCGTAATAAAAGATTATTAAAACAACTAATATCACAGACCACAAATAAAATCCTACGAGAAAATTATAAAATGTACTGCAAAATTCTTAAAAAAGCTGTTAAAACAGCAAAAAGAATAAAAAATAAAAACAAGCTTATGGCGTCTGAAAACAAAATAAAATGTATGTGGAAAATCATAAATAAAGAAACGAATAAAAACACTAAAAATATCCAAAATATTAAACTTAAACTACCGAACGATAAAATAATAGTAGAGCCAAAAAATGTAGCGGAAGAATTTAATAACTTCTTTTTATCATTTGGAAAATCACAAACTAGTCCCCAAAAAATGACAATAAATAATATTTCGTCAAAATCAAGACTATCAAACACATTATTTCTAAGTCCTGTCGACCACAAAGAAGTAAATAGTATATTAAAAAACCTTAAAAATAAATATTCATTCGGAATTGACGAGATCCCTTTGATGTTATTAAAAACTTGTGCTGATGTACTGACAGTACCTTACACAATTCTCATAAATCAATCCTTTACTGAAGGCAAATTTCCTGAACTGCTAAAAATTTCTCTTATCAAGCCCATCCATAAAAAAGGTTCTACCACAGATATTAATAATTATCGACCTATATCTCTTTTACCGGCGTCAGCAAGAGTGTTCGAATCAGCTATGTTTAAACGCCTTTATAATTTCTACGAAAAATATAACGTGCTCCACGAAAACCAAAATGGCTTTAGGAAAAATTACTCCACTACCTTAGCAATTTATAAATTTGTACAAAAAATATTTGAAAACATAGATAGTAAAAAATATGCTATAGGGCTTCTCCTAGACATGAGCAAGGCTTATGATAGAGTCAGGCATGACCTCCTGCTCGACAAATTATTTGATTCAGGAATACGAGGCATCGCTCATAATTGGTTCAAATCATATCTTAAAAATCGTGTACAATGTGTAGAAATTAAAAATACAAATTTTGATTCGGGAAAAATAAAATTTACTAGATCAAAAAAAGCAGTCTCTACCGGCTCTATCCCACAAGGCAGTGTTTTGGGTTGTATGCTGTTTCTTATCTACATAAATGATCTCCCTGACGAAATTAATGAAAACTGCATACTTTTCGCAGACGATGTATCGGTTTTATTATCTTGTTCTGATACAATCGAATTAGAAAATAAACTAAATAATGCTCTAGATAAAATAACAAATTGGTTAGATAGACAAAATTTAGAACTAAATTTAAATAAAACAAAAATATTACAATTCAAACCATCACAAAAAAGTCCATTACAAATTTCTTATAACTTTAAAAATACAAAATTAAAATCAGTCGACACTGCAACTCTACTAGGCATTGATCTAGACACAAATATGACTTGGAAACCACACATCCAAAAATTAAAAAATAAGTTATCATCTTTTGCTTACGCATTTAATCAACTAAAACGGGTATCTGACTTCAAAACGTGCCTTGCAGCGTATTATGCATATGCACACTCAAGATTATCATATGGCATAGTCCTGTGGGGAAATTCTTGTGAAGTGAGTGATATATTTACGCTGCAAAAGCAATTTATTAGAATACTTGTCAATATTGATCAAATGACATCCTGTAGATCATATTTCGTAAAAAATCAAATTCTAACCTTAACGTCTATTTACATTCTAGAATCATGCAAATTTGTTAGGAAAAACGAAGCTCTCTACACACAAAGGATAAATAGAAACAAAAGAAACAATAGAGACCTAAACATATTAGAAAGACCAAACACCAAAATGAAACTAGTCTCATCCAGCCCCCATCATATGGCTATAAAAATATACAATCACATCCCTAACCATTTAAAGAATATAAAAAATCTTCGTTATTTGTTAAAAGTCTAAAAAGAATCCTCATAAATAAATGCTATTACAAAATATCTGATTTTTTTGATGATAACTTTGCTGCAAATTCACTTTGATTTCTCTACTATATGAAAACTATATGAAAACTATATGAAAATTATATGAAAAAACAGTAAATTGTAAAATTTAATTTGTAAGTAAAGTGGCAACTAGCTGCCCTCATGTTTGCTGTGCCCTTGCAGGGCGTCACTTGTACTTATCTTTATGTAACAACAACTTCCAACTTGTGACTTGCAATAAAAATCTGAATCTGAATCTGACTCCGCCGAAACTGTGTAACGGAACCCAACTTAGTGTCTCAGCACTGTATGCCGAAGTTCAGCGGCTGAATTTCAGCCAATGCATGCCTGCAATGTTATTTGCATTACTAGCAACACATAATGCCGAACTTCCGATGCTTTTGCCTGAATCGGACCCGTACCCGTACCCGTACCCGTACCCGTACCCGTACCCGTACCCGTAGCCGTACCCGTACCCGTACCCGTACCCGTACCCGTACCCGTACCTGTATCCGTACCCGTACCTGTACCCGTACTCCCTCTTCCGCTCCCGCCGCCGCTCCCGCCGCTGCCGCCGCTCCCGCCGCCGCCGCCGCCGCCGCCACCGCCGCTCCCACCGCCGCCGCCGACGCCGCTCCCGCCGCCGCCGCCGCTCCCTCCGCCGCCGCCGCCGCCGCCACTGCCGTCGCCGCTTCCGCCGCCACCGCCGCTGCCGCCGCCGCTGCCGTTTCTGCTCCCGCTCCCGCTTCCGCTCCCGTTCCCTCTTCCACGTACCCGTTCCCGTACCCGTTCCGCTCTCGCTCCCACTCCTGCTCCCGCTCCCGCTCCCGCTCCCACTCCCGCTCCCGCCGCTGCCGCCGCCGACGCCGCCGCTGCTGCTGCCGCCGCTCCCGCCGCCGCCGCTGCCGCCGCTCCCGCCGCCGCCTTCACCGCCGCTGCCGCCGCCGCCGCCACTGCCGCCGCCGCTCCCGCTCTCGCCGCCGCCGCCACCGCCGCTGCCGCCGCCACCGCCACTGCCGCCGCCGCTTCCGCCGCCGCCGACGCCTCCGCCGCCGCCGCCGCTTCCGACGCCTCCGCCGCCGCCGCCGCCGCCGACGCCTCCACCGCCGCTGCCACTTCCGCTCCCGCTCCCGCTCCCGCTTCCGCTTCCGTTCCCTTTTCCACTTCCGTTCCCTCTTCCACTCCCGTGTCCGTTCGCCGCAGACGCGCCAAAGACGGAAGATTAAATTCTCATATCGGCACATCTATACAGTCCGGCGTTTCCACCGAACTTCAGCGGCTGAACTTCAGCTTATTTAGTGTGTCATCCCCACCGAACTTTAGACATTGAACTTTAGCCGCTAAACTTCGGCATAGTCTGCTGAGACACTTAAAGTTTACTGTGAGTGGTGCCTGTATTTATACCGCGTATAACAATTTTCCTTTTGAAAATACACAGTTTTACAAATACACAGTGTTTACTTGCTTTCCTATGAAAATAAGTCACAGTTTTAGAGGCTTAAAGCTGCTGATGTCGATCTAAGGACTGCTTTTTCGCATGGCCAACTTAATGTGGCTTTCTCCAGGGTTAGTAACACTTCAGCTCTTTTCATATTGGCTCCCGAAGGAAAGAATTAAAATAATATTGACTTTTAACTCCTAACACTGTTACAAGTACTTTCTTATCTCTCTCTATCTTTCTCTCTCATTAGTTGTTATTTATATTAATAGGCCGGAGTCATAAAGTCCACGCGAACGAAGTCGCGGGCATCAGCTAGTAAAAAATAAACATAAAAATTTACTGACCTTAAAAGACATGATACTCAAGTTTGGCGACCCCGGTGATTGATTTAACATACATGAACTAAGCTCTTCTGGTGTAAAATCAAGTTTGCCTCCTCGTTCTTTCCTGCAGTACCACATAAAAGCAGCTTTATATGCATTTTCGTTCGAGCAAGAACCGCACATCATCGTTGAGATGTTATTTAATCCCTTTGGTGCTACTGCTAGTAAAACATTCTTCAATTTTTCAGGCCAATCTTTTGCTGGAAACACACCTAGTGCTGGACGATTCACCAAAGATCTCTAGAAAAAAAAAAAGTTTGTGTAACAATACATTTATTGAATTTTTACATGATACGTTTTTTTAGATCACTTGACAAGATATAGTATGTTTATTTGAAGTTAAATGTCTTCAAACAGCATGGTACTTTTAAATAAAGTGTTGAATTGTACATCATTGTTGTTGTAACCTTATCTCAATAACGTCAGCTAATAAAACAGTAAATGACAAGTAAATATAACATCCCGACTTTAATAAAATAATTTACAATTACTCACAAGGTTGTGTGAATCCTCAAAAGCCTTTAATAATTCTGGATGGTTATATCCAATGGGAATTGATGATATTTGAGTAAACACATCCAAAAATTGGTTTCCATCAGCATCCACAAAATAATTGCCAATACTCTTGTCAAAGTCAGCAAATAGTTGTACAGATCCTGCTTGCTGAAATTTAATATTTTAATATACGATATAGAAATATCTATAAAATATATATTTGTTTAACATACTTATATACTTAAATGTAACACACTTTATTTATAAAGGTGATGGAACTTTGTACAGTTAACTGGACTCGACAGAAATTGGACCCTTAACAAATATTTGCACTTTAAAACCAAATACGTGTAATCTCACTAATCCGGCACTATTAAAAACTGGATTATTGAACTGTTCGAATTACTGGATTATACTGAAAAAGTCATAGGTAATGGATAAAATAAAGCATTTCATAGAGGGAATAAATGTATGTAATGTATTAAATTAACATGTAGGTACATATGTAATCAACTAGTTTTAAAATAATCCTTAATTGAGGTCTGCTTTTGTGCAACTTGTAGTCCTTGCTTAAAAACCTTTTCTCGCATGTTGCGAAGAATTATAATATCTTTGGCAGATATGCCGTTTTCTTCTGCCCATGTTATGCTAGTGTTTAAAACAAATCATGCATCATCTGGTTTAACTCTTACAGCAGTTGTAGTAGTTGGTGGCTCCAATATTTCTACAAAGCTTTCTTCTTGTACTGCTTCACATACAATTTCTTCATCTGTCATAATTTGCTGTTTCTTCGATTCCTTCAAACCAAGAATTTAATTTTCTTCACTTGTCTCCAATCCTTTTTCTGATAGATTTTGTAACCAATCGGCAATAGGCACATTATATTCAGGATCCCATTCATGTTTCTTCTGTTTCTGATACATCATTCATTGTAGGCCATAACTTTTTCCATGAAGATTGGATAAAGTTAGATGAAACAGACTTCCAAGCATGAGCGAGAGAGAATACAACTATCATATCTTTACTCAATTTACGACCTGGTGCACTTGCTTCTTTAGAAGATACGAATTTTTTATTGGGCAACAGTCTCCAGAACAGAAAACTCTCGTCTGCGTTATAGATTTGCTCAGGAAGAAAACCCAGTTCTTCTACTTTGTTTCTAAAATGCTGGATAATTTCTCACCCGATATGGTTAGACGGATGCCAAATCGCTTTTTAAATTTATCCAGCCATCCATTGCTGGCACGAAAATCATCTTTGTGGGTATTTTTTTTTATAAAATTCGATTGCTTTGCCTTTTCGAATTTCTCCACATGTAGGAGTATGTTTAGAACGCCGCTGCCGCGCTGTATGAACCACACGTAAAGAGCGTTTTCCATCTTTGGACAATCGCCACATTTTAGTGTTTTACGCTTTCCTGGCCCTGATTCCATTGTGACCCGACATGGTCTACTATCTCTTGCCTTTTTTCTTAAAATCGTGTATAGTAGCACGCCCAAGACCATATTCTTTTGCCAATTTGCACGTGCACGTGATAAGTTTTGAGGTTAGACTGCTAGTCGGCGACGTAGCGACCGAAGCGCACAGGTATAGAGTGGCGAGGGAGCCGTGGGCGGAGGGTGCCGGATTATTAAACGTGCCGATCTATCGAGGAGCCGGATTAGTGAGATTATCCTGTATTTCACAAACGGATCCCTGTGAACGGACGGTGATCTCCCAGGAGATTACCGATCGTCATCATCAATTAGTTTTTGCTAAATAACTCGCCACCATTTTTATGGTAGGTATTCAAAAAAAAACTGGCCAAGTGCGAGTTAAACTCGCGTGGAGAGGGTTCCGTACAATATCAAAGATTTTTCGTTAGTGAACGTATTATATTGAGTGTTCCACTTTATTTTCAAAACTTAACATTGGAGTTAAAAAATATGTTCTCCCACACATTCCACCTGCAAATGTAAGTTGGTACGCACAATATTGAGTGATTTACCATGTTATTTTAATATCATGGACTTCTTATAGGTTTTCCTATAATCTATAAGGAGAAAACTAATTTCTGTATTTTTTTCAAAATTTTAGGTTCAGTAGTTTCGGAGATAAGGAGGGGGGGAATGGTCAATTTTCGTCTATTTTCTTGAATAACTCGGAAACTATTTATTTTAAAATTACAAAAAAATACATTTAAGATCTTCTCGACAAGACCTTTCATTTGATATGCCACACGATGCAGTTTTCAGAATTTTTTTTTTTAATTTTCCCCTTCCCCCCCAAAAATGACCCCCCATATACAGATTTCATCTGCTCACGTCACACCTCTGTGTTTGGGTCACAGGAATTGATATGTGTACCAAATTTCAACTTAATCGGTCTAATAGATTCGGAGATAATTGACTGTAAGCGACGGACGGACAGACACACGAGTGATCCTATAAGGGTTCCGTTTTTGTATTCAGACGTACGGAACCCTAACAATTTTTATATACTTAGCAGGCTTAAAAGACTCGTATCCAGTGTGGCCAGCATGGTTTTATATCTGTCTTGAGAGATCTGTACATATCTTGTAAAAATGTACATGACAGGATAAAATTCATGAATGGAAACGTAGTAAAATGAGTCGTCACACGCAGGCAGATTTTAAACAACGTTTGTCTATATCTGCTAAGTATTTAAATAACTTTAAATTTAAAAACACGTGTTTTGTATTGTAAAACTATTACTTAATTCTTGGGCCGGACCTGCGCCTATCGTCACGAAGCTTCGTGCTATTACACGATACACGCAAATGTGACCGGCCGTTATCGGATGTCGTCCCGAATATTCGGACTTCGTGTTAGTTATCGCGCGGGTGGCGATACATCAAAAGATTTATGCACGCTAACAATTCGCTCTGCGTGGTCGCACTTGCGTTGTGTTCATTTTGACATTTGTTTTCAACTTTTTCGGACGCGTGCTGTGCGACGGTGCCACGGTTGTTTATGCGTAAAAATGGAGTGGAATGATAAAATAGTGTTAAAATTTTTAGCTTTTTCTTTCTAGGTTTCTATTTAGGTTACAATAAATGCATTATGTAATTCTTAGCACACATGTTAAAGAAAAGAAAGTCGTCGTCCATATTTAAAACACGTAGATGACGCCATCTTGGATTATTGCCAGATAGTTCGTGAATAATGACGAAGCCGCTAGTGTGACCAGCGCTTTATCGGGATAACTTTCTAGTGTACAAAACGTACGAAGATTCGCCGCGAATTGCTTCGGGACGATAGGCACAAGTGCGGCCGAAGCATAAGAGAAAGGAAACATACAAGTGCGTAATAATTCCTGGAAAAAATATTGCAACCAAAGAGTATTATAAATTAATAAAAAAAATGTACAACGAAACGTTTCAACTCCAGTCTTACAGCTAACATAAAGAAAAAAAAACCAGTAAAGTACGAGTCGGACTCGCGCACGAAGGGTTCTGTACCATTATTTATAAAAAAACACGTTTGTTGTATTAGAGCCCGCCCCCCTTAAATATTTATTTTATTCTGTTTTTTGTTAAAGCGGCAACAGAAATACTTCTGTGCAATCTCATCTGTGAAAATTTCAACTGTCTAGATATAACGGTTCATGAGATAAAGCCTGGTAACAGACAGATTAAAAGACAGACAGCGGAGTCTAGGTATGCTGCTAGCTGTCACTGCCGACGAAGTGGTTGTTTGATTCATCAATAGATGGCGCTTTTGTTTCGTAATTAAATATTTTTTCATCTCATCTACTCAAAAAACCATGTTTTTATCCCAAAGCATCTGGAGCTAAAGTTACTGCTTATTCTCTCGGGACTAAAAAGTAAAAAAGAAAATCTCTAAGGATTAAAACCAATTTGAAAACTGAACACGAGTGTAATCTATGTCGAATCAAAAATAATGTTGGGTCGTCCACAAAAAAAAAAAAGAATTTGCTTATAAAATGAAAAAGAACTGACACAGACGTCGTGATTTTTTAAATTTGGAATACACATCGCAGTCAACATGGATGAATGTAGGTTAACATTTTTATGTTCATCGCTTCGGAAAAAGAAATAAATATAATTGGCCAATAGCGTGTCGGTCCACGCGCAGTGTAGGGTTCCGTAGTTACGAATGCTAACTTTGAGTTCATGCCACTAAAAACGACGAAAAACTAATTTTCTATTGAATTTGTATGACATTTTCCTTTTCCGAGTACATTTTATAAGTTGATCGCCTATAACTTTTTACTTTGTAAACCCTACTTAGCTCTGATAGTTTCCTTTAAATTTCGTTACATATACTATAGCTGTGATTATTTTCACGTGGCCATATTTAACCGTTGAGCAGATAGAGAACCTAATATTTCAGAAACGGATCCCTAAATCAAAAAACGGCGTTAACAAACTCACAATATTTTTGAAAGACCTATTCAACGATACCCTGATTGGTTAGTCGAGAAAAAAGAAATTCCTTTTTACTTTATTTGTATGGGAGCGACCCCGAAAAAAAATTTATTCAATATTTTATTTTACCCCTTTTTCCGCATAATTAATATTCATACCCATGCCAAATCTCAGCTTTTAGTACTTATATCCGCTGAGTAAAACCGCGGACGGATAGACCGATAGACATCATCATCATCTCAGCCCTTCTTCCGCCCACTGCTGATCATAGGCCTCCCTTCGTCGACGCCACCCTCTTCGTCATGATAAGACAGACAGACATGTCGAAACTATAAGTGTTCCTTGTTTACCGTAGTAAAGAAAAAAACTGCGCTTTTAAGGGTTCTGTACCGTAGTACAGAACCCTTAAAAGCGCAGTTTTTTTCTTTGATTCAAGTAATTCAGAAGTTTTAGGTTATTTGTATAAGCATGTAATGATTTGTGTAAATGTGAATACTTTTTCGTAAATTTATGCCGATAGTGAATAGGTATCAAATATACTTATAAAAATAAAAAGATATGAAGGAGCACGCAAACAAAGTTATGAGTGAACATTTTATCGTAAGCTGGTGGTCTTCGAAAAATTATTTCTTAGTACTTATTGCATGAAAACGACACCGAAAAAAGTTAGTATTAAATTGTCGGTTTAAGTCTGATTAAGAATCGTAGGTGTTCTACTTTTCTTTATATTCTGTTTCGTATCTGTTTGAGATGAAAAGTAGAGTGTGCTACTCGGTATATTTTTATACGGTAATATGATTATAATATTTTTATCTCGGGCGATATACATAAATGAGTGAAGCGAGCGATTCGTGTGCATCAGAATGACTGGCCAAAATAACCGATCACTTTAAAAATATTACTAAAATGTAAAACCTATTTGCTACTATTTGATACCTTTGTTTAAATATTTGGTACCTTATTAATAATTAAGAAAATAAATTTTAAAAATGGGCAGTCATTCTGACGTCATGATGACCGCCTACATTTAGGATTCCCACGAAAGGGCTTCGAAATTTTAATTCGCCTTTACAAAACTTTAGTACCTATTTCATACCTACACATATTTTTATTTTACATTTTAGGGCAAAGAATAATTTATTTATTCTAAAGCAGGTTTCGTCGCAGTAGTTCATAGATATGTTCCATGAAAAAACAAAAAACAATTTTGCTTGAAGACGTAGGTATCGACAAGGGCGAAAAATTAAAGCAATAATAAATAAAATCCTTTTTAAATAGGTAAAAATTTTGTTGATTAATAAAAAAAAAAGATAATAAAAAATTTGAAGGAGAAGGGATGTAATTTTTATTGGCAAAACACTTTTTGGATTCACATATAACTTTCTTTTGTTCCTCTAAAGACACTAAAGATTTCTCCCCCTTTTCATGGTGAGTTAGCAAACATAACACACAGTCACAGAATAAGTACTAGTACTCACGTACAGAATTCTTACTCAGAAAATAAATTCAAAGAAATATCTACTTAATGTGGTTAGAATTATGATTTAATTTAGCTCGCGTCAGAACTCCTCACCTCTACGTTTTGATACCTAGACATCCATTGCAAGCCAATTTCATTCTCATTACTCTGGACAAACGATTCATGTCACTGCATTTTCCCCCTCGAAGTGGTCGCCGCGCGCATGGTAATAATGTAGGTATATTTCCGATATCTAAACGGGGAATGACACAGCCCTGACACAGTTGATTCAAATGTAATTGAAAAACGACTCAAAGGATTTAATTTATTATTGCTTTAATTTTTCGCTCTTACGATACCTACGACTTCAAGCAAAATTGTTTTTTTTTTTGATGGGACATATCTATGAACCACTGCGACGAAACCTGCTTTAGAATAAATAAAAAAAAGTCGCATCCAAATCGGATCATCTGTTTAAGAGGTACGACGCCACAGACAGATACACACACACAGTCACGTCAAACTTATAATACCCTCATTTTTCGTCTGAGGTTAATAAGATTTAAATTAAAAATGTATGTGTAATATGTACTAGACTTGACCTTCTGTTATTAGTTAACCATAGTAAACAAAAAAATCTGATAAAATGTTTATTCTTTGCCCTAACAATGTCAAATAAAAATAAGTGTAGGTATGAAATAGGTACTAAAGTTTTGTAAAGGCGAATTGAAATTTCGAAGCCCTTTCGTGGAAATCCTAAATGTAGGCAGTCATCTTGACGTCAGAATGACTGCACATTTTTAAAATTTCAATTATTAATTAGGTACCAAATATTTCAACAAAGGTATCAAATAGTATCAAATAGGTTTTACATTTTAGTAATATTTTTAAAGTGATCGGTTATTTTGGCCAGTCATTCTGATGCACACGAATCCCTCGCTTCACTCAAGATTCCACCGAAGAATTACTCGCTACGCTCGTGATTCAACTGTGGAATCTTTCGCTACACTCTGGATTCAAAGTAGCGCCCTCGCCTTCAAAATATTACTTTATCCCAGTGTAGCACAATCTACTATTAACTTCCATAATACTTTTTAAAAGATGTCTGTCTACGTGTATGTAAACATACATTTAATATTAAGTCAATGGAACAACAGTTTGAAATACGATTGAATATAGAAAAACTAAGTCCTATGATGGTTTATAAATAAGATGCTGGAGAGACTCTCCAGCATCTTAAGGGAACTTTTTAAAGACATATATATTTTGACTCCTCCCTCCTTAGATCATTTAATAAAGGATGAGTTACGCTGACAAATCTTCTTACAAAACTTTCTGCCACTTTTGGTGCGGGGGTAAGCTACTACTACATCTAAACAAAATCACACATTCACAGAAATAATTTGTGTCGCTATAAATGCACACTACAAAAACCTCAAACACTAGCCTATTTTCTGCACACCAATAAAACTTACACTGAAAAAAATGTGTAAATACACATAATAATATACTCTTGGCAAGAAAGAGAGAGAGCAGACAAAAATATATCAACTCTAATGCACAGGGAATAAAGACGAAGGTTGTAAATCATAAACACATAGTCTCGTGAGGAGTGCGCATCAACGCACGAGTCTCGTGGGGAGTGCGCCTACGTCATCAACTAATCGTTTTTCAAATTGGAACCTTATTACAGAACCTTAAGAATGTATTTGATACATTTTAAACGGGGGTTAATAAACTAGTCTCGTATGCGATCTTAGATTATTTTATGGGATGGAAGAAAATCAGTTGCAAACGTGATTCGATTATTTTTTCGTAATCGATACTAATAGATATTTCTTCGATTTTTCAGAAATTACATTTAAATAGAAAATAACGTTAATAAAATAAAAAAATACTTACTAATGAAAGGTTATGCCATTTTTTGGAAGATTAAATGTGTTTGACCTCTTTTTACACAGAAAACATGGCATTTTTAACGGAGCACTTTTAGACGTCTTTTCGATACCTTAACGATTCACATAATGATCATAATCGATTACGCAACTAGTTTTTATGATCGTATTAGATTTTTGTTCTTATACTTTGGCAGAGAGGAACGCGCAGGTAAGGCTTATCCTGTATTACATGATCTAAGCCTCCCTCGCAATTTATATATGCAAACATTATGTACGTGCGTCAGAATATACATTCATATAAGATAAATTGTAATATTCATAGTATAAACACTAGAAATAAAAATAAATTAGCTAGAAAAGTTATGGGGAGTGAACGCTTGAAAGTCGGCTTTTTTAAAATGGCCTAGTAAATTAAAAAAAATTAAGAAAAAAACAATAAAAAAAAATTGCCTGACAAATAAACTTCATACACACTGGTGAATACTCGTAGTCTGCAAGTTTCCTGACGATACTTTACTTCACCAGCAGCAAGTTTAATGGTCGATCAATTGGTTTGTAGTAAGTACAAGTTACATAAGTAAGATTGTACTTAATACAAACTAAGAGGTACTAGTCGGGCCAGGCGGAGATCGAACCCAGGACATTTCGGTAAAAAGTTGCGCTCTAAAGCCACTAGACCTCTACCACTTTTGCTTCTACATATATTAACAATCGTTATCCAAAGTTTAAAATGAGTTGACTATACAAAGACCTACCTGAATGAACATAGATAGTTTTAAATAATATTTGTGTAAATGTCGCAGTAAGATAGATAAAGCCGAGCACCGAATCTGCGCTTAAGAACGCAAATTGCGGATGTAGGCGCGAAAACCGCGAAGTTAAAATGGAACTGGGCGGGGCATGTCTGCCGAATGCGCCCCGAAAGATGGCTCAAATTGTCTTCATTCTGGTTGCTAGATGGACGCAGGGGTAGGGGTAAACCGAGGACTAGATAGCAGGACGACGTTGATAGATTTATGTACGACTGGCAGAAGATCGCTGAAGATTGGGACGTGTGGATGGATAAGGGAGAGTCCCTTGCCCAGCTGTGGGACGTTTTATAAACAGGCTATAAAAAAAGGATAGATGAAGCCGTATAATATAGCTATGTACCGTAACATAGTTATACGCATAGACCAAGATTTTTTTATGGTTATACGATAGTGGTTCGATACTAGGATTATAACTATTAAATAAGCCATTTCAAAGTCGAGAATAGTTTCATAAAATATACTACACAGCTGCTGTTCATACCCACGCTATATGCGTTACAAATAAAGAATCAATTGTACAGTTTGTATTGCTTTGACCTTAACTTGTCCTTACTCGTTACCTATTCAATACAGATGAATCTAGTGAGGTGGACTTTCCGATTCTCTTACAACGTGCAAAATACTTCTTGTAGGTTCAAAGTAGGTATAGTAAGTGTGGAATAATAGTAGTTTATCTAATCTCATATCGTAAAATTAAAATTATAAACTTTGACCGAATTCATCATACATGTCATTATGACCCTCATAATAAATAGTGTTATAATAAGATCATTTATAACCATTACAATACAGGGCAAATATTTTTATGGATTCAATGGATAAGTGAGTCATTTAGAGCCCGCTGAGGAAAGGAAAAGTGTTTTGTTTTTAAATATCATAAAAATGGTAAGTTAGCAAATAACTAACTGATGAGAGTGATCTTCATAAATATGGTAAGTATAATAAGAATTAATACAATTCCACACACATACAAAAACCATGTCCGATCCTTGTAGGAGCAACTCAGACCGTCATACAAAACGTGTTCGGCCGGCCCGGCAATTTGTATGAAAATGTAGATTTTATTCTTTGAGTTTCAAGCATTGGTCCCATAGGAAAAGTTGTTTATATTGACGGTCTAAGTTGCTCTTACAAGGATCGGACAGGGTTTTTGTTACATAATATTGTATACACTCACACACTCACACCCTAACACACATACACGCACTTACCCACACGTACACGTAAATGCCCACGCACACGTACACACATACGCTCATTCACACACACACAAAATCAGTTTCATTAAGATTACAACAGTAAGATCAGATGTAGAATGTGTGAAATGTTCATTTTCCCAAGGAAGCGTTATCGAATGTTTATTATTCCTCATCTACATCAATGACTTACCTAAAACGATGACTCAGACATGTGTATTATTCGCGGACGGCGTATCATTACTGACACCGTACTCAAAATCTGACAATTTAAACAATATGCACACAGAAAATATGGATTAAGTATCATCGTGGTCAACTGATCACAACCTAATAATAAACTTTAATAAAAAGAAAATAATTGAATTTAGACTACCCAAAAAAGAATCTTAGAATATAAAAGTTAGATAGGTATAATGGAAAAGATATTGAGACTGTCAAATGCTTTCAATAACTCGGAATGGTGCTAGAAACAAATCTGAATTGGAAAGATCACGTCGACAAAATAGCAACCAAACTGCAAATGACATTCGCACTTCAGAAATTGAAAAAATCCACGAATAACAAAACGGCGGTAACAACATAAGATGCATATGCATATTCGTGGCTCACATGTGGGGTAATACTCTGGGGTATTAGTACCGACGAGAAAATATCTATTTCTTCAAAAGAAATGCACTCGCATCATAGCAAATATTAAAGAAAGAGAAGGCTGCAGGCCGCATTTTAAAAATTTAAACATACTGACATTGCTTTGTATATATTTTAGGAAATTGGAAATTTGTACGAAAATATTCCCAGTACTACACGAAAAAGGACGATTTATCGCGACACTATTCTACAAGGAAGAAGAATATGTTAACGAGGTCGAATAATACTCGTAATTTAGAAATCTTTAATTCTGGACCGCTTGCAATGAAAATAAAAGTTTATAATGCCCTCCTAGACCTGCTTAGAGCAGAGGAGAAAGATTCAATTTTTTTTAAAACATTAGATGCACTGCTTGTAGATAAAAATTATTACACATTGGACGAGTTTTTTTACGATAAAGAATTGACAAAAAAAAACTTAAAGGAAAAGTTTATAAAAGCGTAATAAGACCAGTTGTTCTATACGGTTCGGAATGTTGGGCTACGAAAGTGACAGATGAAAGACGACTGCACGCAGCGGAGATGAGAATGTTTAGATGGATGAGTGGAGTGACAAGAAAAGATAGAATTAAAAACGAATATGTAAGAGGAAGTACAAAGGTGGCCCCAATAACGGAAAAGCTAAGAAGCAATAGACTACGATGGTATGGACATGTCATAAGAGAAGAGAACTACGTTACAAAAAAGATGCTAATTTTAAAAATTACTGGAAATAGGAACGGCCAAAGAAAAGATGGATGGAGTGCGTTAAGGACGATATGGATAAAAAAATGTGACAACTTCAGCCTTCAGAAAGGATAGAGGGGAATGGAAAAGACTCACATGCTATCCCCACCCCGCGTAAAGTGGGATAAGGTGAGGAGGAAGAAGAAGAAGCAAGAATTGAAAAAATATAAAATTTATGACGAATAACATAATCTACATGTAGGATTATGGAAGCCAATGAAAGACGAAATTATATAAAAAGCATTAAGTATTTATTTCAATTATAATTGAATGGTGTGTTTTATAACTATTTGTGTGCGACGCTTATTTTATTTTATTTTATTTAATGGGAACAACAAACAGCTACATTATAAATACAAATACATTAAACATTTTACATAAAGAGACTTATTAATAACGTAGCCCACAACGTTATTCACATAATTACAAATGGTAATCAGGACTTTTAACAACATATAAGCTAACTAATTAGTTAATTAAATTAATTTGAAAAAACGCATGCGTACACACATAAATTTTATGAAACAAATTACATAAGAGGATGTTTTATAGAAAATTATAGGATTTTAATGTAAATAATAAATAACATGTACCAAAATAAAAGTAAAAAGTAAAATAAAATAAAAACAAAACAAAACGAGGAAGGCCAGTTATGAAGGAGTTAGTTTTTGAAGAACTTGATTTTTAAATTTACACATACTGTCTCTAAAAATATCGAAATCTACAAAGTCACTATTGTAAGATTCCATCATACGATGCAGAGGTGCTCTATGTCCACTGTTCGTACGACATCTACTAATATCGAACAGGGGACGAGGTCGAACCTCCCTCATTACAGCTTTCCTGGGTACATTATAGCGCAATCCATTCACAATTTCATTACAATCAAAGAGGTTGTTAACTATTTTGTACAGGGTAGATACTTCAAGGTATTTGCGTCTGTCACTAAGTGTGAGCAAGTTATATTTATCGAGTAACATAGAATAGGGTAAGTAGCGTTTGAAACACCTGTAATGCATGGCATTTAAAAACTTTTTCTGTATTCTTTCAATAGCATCAATATATTTATTATAATAAGCTTAGTTATGGCAAGGGCCAGGAATACACTAAATTCTGAGAGAGCCTAGATGACGTACCCATATGTAACTCGGACTTCGATAACAAAGACTTACTGTTTCATACATAAACAAACTGATTGAAAGGGATAAACTTCCTAAGTTAGAGAGAGACAAATTTATTTTTGTATACTCCAAAATGGCTCAAAAATAAATTCTAAACAAAAAAAAAATTATAAAATCATGATCCTAAAGTTATTGCAACACACCTTTCTTTGTCTGGGAGTACATATATTACCATTGCTCAACATTTGTTGCGCAGGATTAGGGAAACCCAGTAAAACCTAATCAAGCCATTTAAAGTATTCAAATCTTAAATAAAATATTAGGTACATTAATAAAATAATTAAATGAAACAAATGTTTAATTATTAGTGTAGTGCCGTCTGTGTGTTTAATTTCAGTAAAACGCACAGACGGCAATGGCTTGGTAAGTATGTCTGCCAACTGGTTACCTGTAAATACATACACCATTTTAATAACATTTTTCTCCACCTGTTCTCTTGAAAAATGATATTTTATGTCGATATGTTTTGATCTTTTGGGACTTGTTGGATTACTAGCAATACTGATGCACCCATTGTTATCTTCATAAATAGGTATGGCTTCAGGTATTTGAAGGCTAATGCTAGTCACTAAAGACTTTAGCCATAAAGCTTCTCGAACTGCTTCAAACAAAGCCATGTACTCAGCTTCACATGATGAGGTAGCCACTGTTTGCCGCCTCTTTGTTTGCCAGCATATTGTGCAGTTCTCAAATAATCTGAATAAATACCCCGTGGTACTTTTTCTCTTAATTTGATCACTTCCCCAATCAGAATCAACAAAGCCGCTCTGTGTGTCATTGTTTAAATTAGTTCTCCGGATGTAAGTCAGCTTTAAATCTTTGGACCCTTTTAAGTAACGTAACACTCTTTTCAATTATGACCAAAGCGCTCTATTGTTTTTGTTAGTGAACCTACTGAGAATGTTTACGCTAAAGCTCAGGGCGGGTCGGGTACACACCATAATGTAAATCGAGCATCCGATAAGATTCCTACAAGGGGCCACAGTTCGTTCACTAGAATTTAAATCTTCATAGTCGTTTAGTTTCTAAAGGCGTAGCAACGCTATTACAATCAGCCATATTAAATTTTTCTAAGACTTTATTTACGTAATGTGGTTTGATCCAACGTAATTTTATCACTTTGCCGTTGAATTCTAATCCCCAAGAAACATGACTTAAAGGAAAACAACTGATTTCCTTTAAGTCTACCATTTTAAATTTGTTCAATAAATATGTTTTGAAATTATTCATAACGTTTAAGTTTGCTGTTGAAATAACTATATCATCGACATAAAGTACCACATAAATATTTTTCATTATATCACCTGTATCTAAGATATAAATGCAACGATCTGCTGATGAGTATCGAAATCACCTTTCGATCAATGCTTCCTCGAAAGTTTGAAACCAACAGCGTGCAGACTGTTTTAAACCATACAATGATTTGTTTAATTTGCAAACCATAGTATCTGCGCTTGATATTCCTTCAGGAATTGTCATATATATTTTTTCCTCTTTTCCCATTCAAAAATGCTGTTTTTACGTCCATATGATGAACAGGTAAATTATACTGATTCGCAAAGGCTAATATGAATCTAAAGCTTGCAATCCTTGCAGCAGGTGCAAATGTCTCATTATAGTCAATTAAGTACTCTTGACTAAAACCACGAGCCACTAAACGAGCTTTATACTTAAGGGGGTTTCCAAACTCGTCACTTTTTATAGAAAATATCCATTTACAGTCGATGATATTTCTGTCAACAGGTTTCGGAACTAGTGTCCAAGTTTTATTTTCAGTTAGTGTTTTAATTTCCTCATGGATAGCATTTTCCCATAAAAGTTTACTATTGCTAGATTCAATCTCCTTATATGAAGTAGGTATTTCACAGATCAAAGAATGAGCATATAAAAGGTAGTTCACAGAAATTTCACCCTCATTTTCGTTATAAGATTTAGTAGGTAAATTTTTAACCCTTTCACTTCTTCGAAGATTATGTGAAACTGATTCACCCCGAGGTAAAGTCAAATTATTTTGCAATCTACTGTCTGTGTTCACGTCTGTCGGTAGCCTTATTTGTGGCGGTATAATTTTACTTATCATATTGGACTCATCTGATTTTTCTTTATCAGATTTGCACAATTTCCTAAAAGTGTGCACGTCAGAGTCATCAACCAGATGGTTGATTTTCTCAGTCATACTTTTAGACTGCAACGGCCTGTTCGACAAGAAATTAATCTCGTCAACTTGCACATCTCTGACCACAACAAACCTTTCATTTACCACTTCCCACACCTATTAACCATTCGGTTCATAACGAACTAAAATTCCTTTTAATGACTTTTCATCGAATTTGGTTTTCCTAGTTTTGTTTAGATAATAAACAGTTGAACCGAAAACTCTTAAGAACTTTAGTTGTGGCTTTTTGCTATGCCACAATTCAAACGGTGTGTTATCTGTTTTAAATGCTTTAGTGGGGCTGATATTTACGTACGTCGCGGTTAAAACAGCCTCACCCCAGAATGACTTATTTAACTTTGCACTATTTAACATGGCTCGACTCCGCTCAGTTATAGTTCTAATCATTCTTTCGAAATCCCATTCAAAGCAGGGGTATGCGGCACTGTCAAGTGGTAAGTTAACAATCCTCAAGTTAAAATGAGTTTCACACTTTGCAACATAATCTTGAAATGTAGCAAAAACATCTGATTTATGAGCTATTAAGTACGTCGCACAGTAGTGGGTGTATTCGTCGACAAAAATCACAAAATAGTTTTTGCCGTCAAGTGTTGAAGGAGTGAACGGACCACACACATCGCTATGCACATTAAATAGAGGTCGTTTTATAATTTTATGTTTTGACTTATTAAATGGCAAACATGTTTGCTTTCCATTTATGCAAGCTTCACAGATTTTATCATTTGGTGTTATTTGATTTATTTTCTCAATATCATAAAACATTTGCTTGCTTTTTATTTGCTCAAAGTTAGATTTCCCAATATGGCCTAATCTTTGATGCCATAATTCGTAATTCTTATTAACGACCGCATTTAATGAGCAACCTGTGGTGAAAACTTGTTTTTGAAGTATAACCTTTGTGCCAATTAAATTGTTCAAACACTCACCCTTTATTACCATTTTACCCTCATAGTATACTTGAACGTCGCTGTCTTTGCCAAAAATAACTGCCATTCCTGCTTGTTGCATTTTCTTCACTGATAGCAGGTTATAAGGAATTTCAGAACAAAATAGATTATTCTGTAGTACTCCATTTTTGCCCAAGTTGATTGTTACTGGAATGTATCCTTTCTTCGTCGCTGTTATGAATGTACCATTTTTCGCAACGGATATGTTAATTGGCTTTTCTAATTCATCGAAATTTTGTGCCAAATCTTTTCTATTTTGAGATGTTCCGAGGCTCCAGAATCTAATATGAATGTAATGGTGTTTTGATCTTCGTTTTCGATTCCACAACTACCGGCCATAAATGCGAAACCCGAGATATTAGGATTTTTTAAATCTGTCATGTTAACAGTTTGAACTGTTCTATTGTTTTCAGAGCGTTGTTTGGCTCTTTTGTTGTAATAGCAGTCCTTCTGCATATGCCCTTTTCTTCCGCAATAATAGCATTTTTACGCATTATTTTTAGCTTTAAAATATGTCTTATTAGACACTCCCTTCTTTCCAGAACTACGATTTTTATTTATATATGGTTTACGAGGTTCGTTTTTAGACTTCTGATGTAGTCTCTGCCTGGAGAACCTTAATACTGGTGTCTCGTCTTTCATTTATCAACTTTATCTCATGGTCAAGCAATCTAGTTTTCACAAAGGTTAAAGTGAGATTATCTTCTGCTAAAGTCTCGATCGCCGTCGTCACACCGTCGTATCTTTAAGGAAGGGTTAAAAATAATTGAGTTATTTTATCTGGTTCTTCCAGCTTTGCACCTGCAGCCACCAATTCGCAAATTAAATCGTAGAATATATGGAAATGTTGTATTAGCGGATTATCTTCTACCAACTTCAAATTTAGTAATCGTTTTCTTAATGCCAGCTGTGTCGCTATGCTTTTTCTTTCGTAGATGAAATCAAGCTTTAATAAAATCTGTTTCGCAGTACTTTCTTCATTGGTTAAGCCCAATAAAGTATCCGCTAAATACTCTATTATAGTATTCTTTGCGAGTCTCTGTTTCTTAGTCCATTCAGCATCCGGTACTTCAGGAATTTCTTAGTCAATTACATTAAGCACCTCGAGTTCATTCAGCAAATTACGGATCCGAAGTTTCCATACACTATATTTTTCTCCATCAAAAGGTTTAATATTTCTCTTTAACTTTGAGTTTTCCATTATTTTATAAGAAAATAATTCACAGTCTATAAGTAAATAATAAAGTCACTATTTCACTATTACTTTCACAGTCCACGAGCTGTCTATAAAGTTTTGGTAAAACGCACTGCACTTAAGTGTCTGTTTTATTTTAACCGACGATTTATTTTTAATCTTATTTTTATTTCACTGGGCCCATAACCTGTAGGATTATGGAAGCCAATGAAAGACGAAATTATATATCAAAAGCATTAAGTATTTATTTCAATTATAATTGAACGGTGTGTTTTATAACTATTTGCGTGCGACGCTTAGTTATGGCAAGGGCCGGGAATACACTAAATTCTGAGAGAGCCTAGATGACGTACCCATATGTAACTCGGACTTCGATAACAAAGACTTATTGTTTCATACATAAACAAACTGATTAAAAGGGATAAACTTCCTAAGTTAGAGAGAGACAAATTTATTTTTGTATACTCCAACACTACATCATTGACATGTAATTGATTGATATTCATAATAATTTAAATTTAAATCAATAAAAATAACAGTAAGTAAAATTGAAATAGATATTAATATTATGTAAATAACTGAAATATTGCCTTAAGCGAAATAAAAAATTAAAACAAAAATTCATTTTAAGACGTCAAAAAAGAAATAACATTTTTGCACATAATAATTTAAGCATTAATACACACTAAGAAAAAATCCGCATGCCGTTTCGTTGTTTTATTTTGCAATGCCCTATCAGGGTTCATTTGTACCCACTAAAAGAAGTGACTGTGTACTGTAAACTAATACATGTATAATGTGAAAATCAATTAATTGAATAAATAAATAAAATAATTTAATTTATTATTATTATTTTTACTAAACTGTTATTTTAATTGGAATTTGAAATTAAATAAATAAAATAAAATAAATATAATGTAATTTTTTTTTTTTGATAATTATGTCCAAGAATTTAGTAGGTATAGTTTCAACATTAAATATAGTTTATAAGATAAAATGATAATATATGTAAAGTGCTGTTGATTCTGTAAAGAATAAATAAAAAAAAAAAAAAAAAAAAATAATTGGTTTGGGAAGGAACTTTTCCTAACATATAAGCTTTGCCTAGCTTAGGAGTCAGGACTGTATTTGATCGATGTAAAACTGATTTTGGTCAATTAAGTTATTATCTAAAATATATATAAAAGCGAAAATCACTCACTCACTCATCACGAAATCTCGAAAACTACTTAGCAAATGAAGATTAAATTTGGCAGGAAGGTAGATTGTGACTAAGAGACGTCCGCTAAGAAAGGATTTTTGAAAATTCCATCCCTAAGGGGGTGAAATAGGGGTTGCCAGTTTGTATGGAACTTCGTAATTTTTAAAGTGAGACACATGAAATTTTTAATTTATTTTAATAGTAGAAAATAATAATGCATTTATTAGATTTTGAAAATTACATCCCTATAAGGAAAAAATAGGGGTTGCAAGTTTGTTCGAATCTTCCGTCATTTTTGAAGCGAGATACATGACATTTTTGAATTAGTGGTCAAGTCAAAGTCAAAGTCAAATCATTTATTTATCTTTGGATGTTTATATCACTTGATAATTGTCATTTCTTTTTTCTTTCGATTTCTTAATAGTTAGTTGTTGACGTCAGATCATTTACTTACAACTAAGTTTACTGCCGCCTCCAAAGCGCAAGTACAGAAGAAGCGGTAACAAACTGTACTGCAGCATTTTCTCCAAAAACGTCAACCTTACAATTATACTGATATTAAAATTAGATTAGGTCAAAAAATAATAATACAGAAATAAAATTTTAAAAGGGGTGCAGTAGGAGTTGCAAATTTATATTATTACTAGCTTTTGCCCGCGGCTTCACTCGCGTAGGGGTGTGATTTATCAAAATCCTTTCTTAGGGGATGCCTACGTCATAGTAGCTTTATGCATGGAAAGTCTCAGCCCGATTGGTTTAAAATTGACCAAGTTTCATACAAACTTGCATCCCCTATTTTATCCCCTTGGGGGTAGAATTGATCAAAATCCTTTCTTAGCGGATGCCTACGTCATAACATCTACCTGCGTGCCAAATTTCAGCCCGATCCGTCCAGTGGTTTGGGCTGTGCGTTGATAGATCACTATGTCAGTCAGTCAGTCACCTTTGAGTTATATATATACAGATGAAACTTCGTCATTTTTTAAGTAAGAGACAAAAAAATTGAGACAAGTAGATCATTTGTTCTCTTTTGCTCTAGCAAATGACGGGATCGGGAACGGGAACGAGCATATTATTACTCAATTTATAACGTAAAAAACCAATTAAAGATGCTACTAGAACAATTTTTGAATTATACGCGGACGAAGTCGCGGGTTACAGCTAGTTTTATTATAAAATTTAGAATTTCATATCGGTTTTTATTCCATTTATATCGACCGAGGATGCCACTGAAGCTCGAGTAGCCCTTTAATCAGACAGAAGGCAATCATACCAGTTAAATGTGTGTTTTTCTTTGGTTTTATCCAGAAATACGAAGTAATTATACAGGGTTACTGGTAACTAACGCAAAACCTTTTAACATCAGAATCAAACTCCCCAACACATTATAGATCTGCAAGAAAAAAGGCAAAAATTGCAGAAAATAAAATGGGCCTCCCATACAAATTCACTGATCATCTGGTCGAGTTTCTATGGGGATTCCAATTTCTTTTCTTAGATTTTTTTATTTTTTTCTTGCAGATCTATATTATGTTTGGATTTTGATTCCGATGTTAAAAGGTTTTGCGTTAGTTACCAGTAACCCTGTATATATTCCTTGGGTTTACCTGAACAGCATTAAGCTCTTTTAATAGTTGCTGGGTTTTGGGTCCAGGTACAGGAGTATTGATGCATGGCTCGTTTGGCTCTTGTTGAACAGATGTAGCCAAACCTCTGAAATCTGTAAAAAATATACATTTTAACATTATAACTTGTTTATATATTTGTTACGTTTTCCGACTGGTCACTCGAGTTTAAAGCAAAACCTAAAAACTTGCATTGTATCTTTTTCCAAATTAACTATAAAACCCAATTCTCTAATAGTGTGTTTTAAGACATTCATGTCAGACCATATACTAATAAATCATTAAGATATATTACTGATTTAATTATGACCTTGGCCTCGAAGAAACATTACGACTTCTTCCATAATTAAAAAAACATTGGTGCTATTTAAAGGCCATAAGGCTTTGCATTTAACTAATAAGTAACTAAACTTGTGTCTTACCATGACAACATATTTTTTGCATAAACTGAAAACGTAAGTATTTTTCGAAATCATCCTGGAAGCAGTCTCATAAATAGAAATTTAAAATAAAAGTATAACAATATTTGAGATTCGAAAGAAATCTTTTGTATGCCTTTAGATTTTGGTTCTAAAATACTTTTTGAAATAAACTGATCACCTTGAAAGATGATAAACTGATATAGCACCTAGCTTTGATGGTTACCTAACTGCCTAATAGCTAACGACATAGGTATTCTATTTTTCTTGATCTGCTGACCAGGCCATGTCTTGTTGGGTACATTACTTCGCTACCGTTCTTTCATAAGGTATAAATACCTTTTCATCTCATCTACTCAAAAAACGATGTTTTCATCCCAAAACATTTGGAGCTAAAGTTACTGGTTATTCTCACGGGACTAAAACGTGAAAAAGAAGATCTCTAGGGATTAAAACCAATTTGAAAACAGAACACTAATCTATGTAGAATCAAAAATTAAGTTGGCAGTCCAGCAAAAAAAAAGGAGAACTTGGTTTTAAAATAAAAAATGATTGGCACAGAGGTCGTAATTTTTTAAATTTGGAATACACATCGTCTTTAACTTGGGTGAATGTAAGTTAAAAATTGTATGTGCTTTGCTTCGGAAAAAGAAATAAGTATAATTAAAAAGTGCATTTTTTTCCTTTGATTCAAGTAATTACAGAAGTTTTAGGTTATTTGTATTGAAATGTAATTATTTTTGTAAATGTGAATCCCACCAAAAACATACCTGTTAAAAAGGGGGCCAAGTTCCTATCAAGACTTGAACTTGGCAGGTTTTCGTGCTGTACGTAACACTTGATTAATTGTATGATTTTTATTATTTATATAATTAAATTGTATGATTTTTATTATTTATATAATTAAAATGTATAATTTTTATTATTTATATAATTAAATTAACCTATTTAATAAAACCTGCCAAGTTCAAGTCTTGGGAATGGCAAATGTTTACCAGTGGATCAGGCTGTTGATGAAGATGATTATGATCGATTTTAAAGTGCATTTAAACTTGGCATTGGATTGGATTTCAACTCTTTGTAGCCGAACAATTAGCCGATATGAACTTGGCCCCCTTTTTAACAGGTATGTTTTTGGTGAGATTTCAATACTTTTTTACAAAAAATCGTACCTATTTTTTTCTACATCGCTATTTAATTATACCGATAGCGCCATCTATCGAAAGTAATTTATAACAATAGAAGCCTGATTTTTTAGGTAAGCAGTATTTAATAATTAAGCTATACAGTATGCATTATTATGTATACATGACAATTTTTTATACTCCTCCCCCCCTCTCCTCCTTCCCCCTCTCCTCCTCCCTCCTCCTCATCGTATTCTCATTGTATCACTGGTTCATAAATATTTTTTTTAAAAATTCGATATTCGATTGAGCCGACTCACGCTAGACAGATTTCTTAAGTTTCTTAATTTTTTGTTAATCTACATATAAAACACGACCTGCGTGCAAAATTTCATAACGCTAGGACAATTGGAAGTGGCCTAGAGGTTTTGATTACCGGTCAGTGAGTCAGTCAGTCAGTGCCAAAATTACTATTTCCACAGCTATATCTATGAAATTTGGCATACTGCTTTAGTACTAGTATATAATTGTGTAGATACAATTTCATCTCTGTACTTGCAATAGGCACTGAGCTACAGGGGGGTCAAAAGTAGGTCGAAACGGTTCGTGTAAATAGTGCACGGCATGCGCGCGGCCTGTTGCTGGAACTTGGCCTGCGCACTACCTTGCGCTTAGATACTTTTTCGTGAGTTAAAGCCAATAGTGAATAGTTATCAAGTTTACTTATAAAAATAAAAAGATATGACGCAAACAAAGTTGTGAGTTAACATTTTATCTTGAGTTGGTAGTCTTCGAAAAACTATTTCTTAGTATTTATTGTTTGAATACGACACCAAACAAAGGTTAGTACTTATTAAATTGTCGGTTGAAGTCTGTTAGGTATTGTAGGTGTTCTACTGTTCTTTATAATTCTTGTGCTAGTTTTTCTCATAGATGGAGATGAAAAGTAGAGTGTGCTACTTGGGTACGGTAATATTTTAATCTCGGGCGATATACATGAATCCCTCGCTACTTCGTTACGCTCTGGATACAAAGTAGCGCCCTCGCCGTCAAAATATTACCTTATCCTCTTGTAGCACAATCTACTATTAATAAATAGACGTAAGGGGCAACTTATTTTGTACCTATTTTAAGCTTGTAACTTGAGCCACTGGTCAAAATAGAACCTAATTCTACTACTATATACCTTATTTACTGACGGAATATCGTCCTTCCACGCTTGCCAGTTTCCCTGGTTGTTGGCTCAGCTCCTTGATGCTTGGGAAATAGACGCTTTAGAAGCTGGAGGTTCATCTCTTGGCTTTGTTTGGTCATAGCGCTCCTTGATGCTTAGGAAATAGACGCTTTAGAAGCTGGAGGTTCATCTCTTGGCTTTGTTTGGTCATAGCGTTTGATGCCTATCTTTTCCGACAAAATAATGCCTAACAAGGTACTATCCATCTCCGAATCTTAATGCAAGTGTAGGAACGATTTATCCAGCTCAGGGGCTATGAATGTGACTCTAATAATATGCGACAACCGTCGCTTATAAATTGAATTGCCTCGACCTAAATATTTGAGTCGGTCAATAATAAGTTAATACCCCTGTTCATAGCTGTGATTCCTATGCCCATTCCATCTATTTATTTTGTTTTGGAATGTTGACTATTCCTTGTCCCGGTGTCTTCCCGTTTCGGGTATAGCTACCAAAATTTCCGGATTTAAAGTAAGAGACTCTAAAAGTTAACAACTCTTTGAGACGACGTATGTTTTTTTAACAGCGTCGTTGGATAGCTCCATTTAAAAAGGGGTGTCCAAATTTTTTCCGGATAGTCATAAATTGTGTCTCCGAATTCCAGGGAATCATCGGAGACTATACCCAAAGCTACCAGGGCGGTAGGCTTCAACAAATATGTACTTACAAACTCGTAAACTGTATCGTGTGGCTATCGCGGGCAATCTCCTTACAAAGTGTTTGTAATTAGCATGGATAAACCAATCCTAATGTTATCATCGCAGATAACGTCCCGGAAATATTGTGTTACCCTCGTGTTACAATCGCAAGCAACCTCCAGGTTTTATTTTGTTTGACATTGGTAGGCATTGCCCATGATAACCGTCGTGTTACCATCGCGGGCAAGCTCCAGGTTTTATGTTGTTTAACATTGGTGGGCATTGCCCATAATTATCGTTGTGTTACCATCGCGGGCAACCTCCAGGTTTTATGTGTTGTTTAACATTGGTGGGCATTGCCCATAATTACCCTCGTGTTACCATCGCGGGTAACCTCCAGGTATTATGTTGTTTAACATTGGTGGGCATTGCCCATAATTACCATCGTGTTACCATCGCAAGCAACCTCCAGGTATTAGAGAGTAACATAAAAATTTCTGTATTCGCGTATATTTCATCATTTATATGCACTTAGTGTTAAAACACAATGACTTATTTTCTGGTTCACAGAATCTTATTCTGAAAACTACTCGAACGAAAACTTAACAGGTGCTGCTTATTAAAATGATAAAAGGTTTTTAAAATTAACTTAATGTTGAATTTCAAATGCGATTTTAGTATCCGTTCGTTGCCACGTTTTACATGTCCGTTCGTTGCCACGCACGAAAAAAGAATAAGTAAAATAATGATAACAGTCGATAGTGAAAGTGTAAGGTAGTAATGGGGTAGACCAAAAAAATCTACTCTCTATCTCTGACGCGTGCATATTCGTTGCTGTAGAATTTATAAGGAAACTAAGTTGTTAATATTTATATCTGAACAATGAAGTGACGACATATAAGAATACTTTAAATGTTTAATTTGTTACTAATGTAAGTATAAGTATGCCAATAAAAATCACTATTTACTTTTGAATCCAAACTGGAATGATGTATTTATAGTTGAAAGCCGCATACTCATTTGCCACATCTTTCTTCTAAAGCTCAAGTACAGCAGGAGAGCTGCAAATAAAATACTAATTTAAACTATTTATTTTTACCTATTCTACCTATACTAATTAATATTATAACATAATCTATACATATTGGCTAATATTATCACCATCATCTTTCTGCCCTTCTAAACGCTGAGAGAATAGGCCTGTCTAAATTATTGCCACTTACTTACCATAGCTTACCTTACTTGCCACTGATTTATGTTCGACCCATTGTCTATCTAAGCCTTTGTCTCTCACAGAAAAATATAAAAAAGGCCAAGTTATTTAGGTCCTAGGGAAGACAAATAAAACAGACTATTAACCTTTTGTGTATGGCTATACTGGATTCTGGTATAAATCAATTGTTTTACTATTGTGTCTGGTTTTTGCAACACACAAAAGGTTAAACACACATCCACAGACTAAGTTATGCACAATGTTTATGAAATTATGACACTGCAGATAGTAACAGCATTGAAAAAGCGGCCAAGAGCGAGTCGGACTCGCCCATGAAAGGTTCCGTATCAGCAAGTAACATAATATAAAAGTCCTTGTAACTTTGATCGATATTTTAATAAACATATAAAAAAAACTACTTACTAGATCTCATTAAAACCCATTTTGAGTTTCAGTTCTAAGTATGGGGAACCACCAAAATTTATTGTTTTTTTTTTGTTTGAAAATCTTAAAGCAGTTCACAGAATACATCTACTTACCAACTTTCAACAGTATAGTTCTAAAAGGCTATGACATACAAACGGACAGACAGACATGACGATTCCTTAGGGATTCTGTTTTTTGCCATTTGGCTACGGAACTAAAAACATTATACGGAACTAAGTAGAAACATTATTTACAAAATAATACTATAAATAAGTACTTAGAGACAAATTTATATAAAATACTGATTACAAAAAAAATATTAAAAAATTTGGTATTAATGAAATAAAAATTCTCAGAAATTAATAGGTAAGTAGGTAGTACATTACCTGACAAATATTCGGCACGGGTCTACACTTATTTAGTTATGTATCAACTGCAAAGTGCAATCACAGATTACTTTAGTGCAATGAACAAGTACAACGTCACCATCAAAAGTACTCTGTGAAGTTGTAAACCCCACCTATTTTCTAATTAACAGACTGACTGACCTGCCCTGAAGCACAAATTGTAAAGACTATCAAAACTCGACATGTAAATCTAATTTAATTTGTGCGTCAGATGTTTGACATTGTCAGTTCGGTAGTAAAGTTTACGGTTTGACTTTGTTGGCGGCAGAGATAAGAAGATTGGAATTTGAACTTGGAGCAATCCATTGCTTGACGTTTCTATTCTACCACTCCCGCACCTGTTTCCACTTCAACATTTTCGCCTGTGATTTTCGTCAAATCTATCCTCCATCTTGTTTCTTTTTTGAGTCACCGAAGCTCAAGTTTGTATCTCTGGAAAGCGCTGGATGCAGGCTGCTCTTGATCGGTCATTTTGGAAATCCTTGATGCTTCGGCCGCACTTGTGCCTATCGACCCAAAGCAATTCGCGGCGAATCTTCGTACGCTTTGTACACTGAAAAGTTATCGCGATACAGCGCTGGTCACACTAGCAGCTTCGTTATTTTTCACGAACTATCTGGCAATAATCCAAGATGGCGTCATTTACGTGTTTTAAATATGGACGACGACTTTCTTTTCTTTAACATGTGTGCTAACAATTACATAATGCATTTATTGAAACCTGAAAAGAAACCTAGAAAGAAAAAGCTAAAATTTTATACCATTTTATCGTTCGTTTTTTACGCATTAACAATCGTGGCACCGTCGCACAGCACGCGTTTAAACAAATTGAAAACAAACGTCAAAATGAACAATGCTAGTCCAACAACGCAGAGCGAATTGTTAGCGTGCTTAAATCGTTTAATTTATCGCCACCCGCGCGAAAACTAACACGAAGTCCGAATATTCAGGACGATACCCGATAACGGCCGGTCACATTTACATGTATCGTGTAATAGCACGAAGCTTCGTGACGATAGGCGCAGGTCCGGCCTAAGCATGAGAGAGAGAGGCCTATATCCGGCTGTGGATGCTATGCGGCTGAAATGATGATGATGATCTTGTCTTGGTGCTAGAGATTTTGTAATAATTTCTGATATGTATACACGAGACTCAATGTTTCTAATATAACGTGCTGCAGTCCTAAATAGGGAAGAGATGAAAATTTTAAAAACGCCAGAATCTTTTTCTAATATTAAGAATGACATTTCTATTTATAGTAAATAAATATCAGATGCTTCGGTCTAGTCCAATAAATATAAAAATAAAAATATTTTTAATCGCTTTTTCGTTCACCAAAGCTTAACGCGGCTATATCTTTCGACGTCTCGTCTTGTGACTTGTCATCAAGACTTATTATTTAAATATATAATCTGAAATTAATGTTATCAATTTTCTTTTCAGATAGTCATAAGACTCATAAGTAATGCTGCATCTACGTCCATTTCTCAACCGTCACAGTTGAAATTTGTGAAAAAAGCCTCAGATACTTAATTTCAATCATGATATTTATTTATTTGTTCTATCTTCTTTCATAATGTCTAGGTTCTAACTTACTTAACCCGTCAGCTTCCAGACGGTCGGATCCGACCGAGAGAACAATAGATAACAATGGGTTTGCAAAATTGCGGTTGTTGACGGGTTAAATAACATATTGTCTTATAAATTTAAATAAAATATTTAAGTCAAAGAATAATTAAAACATACTCATACTCATATAGTATAAAAACGAGCTAAAAATGTGAGTAAGTTACACTAAATATGAGAAAGTATTAGTTAGGTCAAGTACCTAAATAATATTTTCTAGTTCTAATAATAATTATCAAGATTTATAATTTGCATATTTATCACTAATTTATGTTATTCATTTTCTTTTCACATATAATATGACAAATGCTGCATCTACGTGCACTTCCCGGTAGTCTATTGAAAGATGCACTATAAGTTTCCGGAACTGGCCACTTACATAAACAATATTTAAAAATTTATTGCAACATTTGAAAATAGAACTCTTTGGCTGTAGAATGCAGTTTGTTTTATCTGACTGTCTTTTGTTTTTACCTTGTGGCGCCATTTAAAAAATTGTGTGTCTGCTTCAACATGGATTTAACTCAGGAAAATTTTCGTAGTATGATTTTCTACGATTTTAAGTGTAATTTGACAGCTCAACAGAGCATCGCTCGGCTTGAAACAGCTTTTGGCAATGAAGCACCATGCAAGACAACTGTTTATAGCTGGTTTGCAGAATTCAAGCGTGGTCGTATCAATCTCAGTGACGAATCTCGCGATGGTCGGCCGTCCACCGCTGTGACCAACAAAAACATCGATGCTGTGCGCCGTATGATTGAAACAGACAGGCATGTGACCTACCATGAAATTCGCGCATCCTTAGAAATAGGCATGAGTCAAATACAATTAATCCTACACAAACATTTGGGTGTGAGAAAGCTGTGCTCGCGGTGGATCCCACACAACTTGACCGAGGCTCAAAAAACGGACCGCGTCACTTGGTGCAGTGCCATGCTTACCAGATTCAACGAAGGTGCGTCAAATTTGGTGTGGGACATAGTAACAGGTGATGAAACATGGATTTATTGCTACGATCCCAAAACAAAGCAGCAATCGAGCATATGGGTCTTTCAAGATGAGCCGAAACCAACCAAAGTGGCGCGCGTGAAAAGTGCATCTAAGCGGATGATTGCTTCTTTTTTTAATAAAACTGGACACGTGGCTACTGTTGCTTTAGAGAATCGTCGTACAGTGAATAGTGACTGGTACACGACCATTTGTTTGCCGGAAGTTATTGTTTGTACGAACTCCGTAAAAATAACCGTAAACGCCGTATCATCCTGCACCACGACAATGCTAGTTCTCACACGGCCAGACAGACAAACGACTTTTTGAAGGCGAAAAATGTAGAACTCATGAGTCATCCTGCATACAGTCCCGACCTGGCACCTTGTGACTTTTTTCTGTTCCCAAAAATTAAGAACCAATTACGCGGTCAACGATTTTCATCACCAGAAGAGGCTGTCGAGGAGTATGAAAAGCACGTTTCAGAGGTCACCACAGAGGAGTGGCACAAAAGTTTTCAAAACTGGTTTCATCGAATGGAAAAGTGCATAGACGCCAAGGGAGATTATTTTGAAAACAATAAATTAATTTTGTACCTTTAATAGTATTTTTTCATATTCATTCCGGAAACTTATAGTGCGCCCCACGTATTCATTCTAAGGCATTTATACTGTTGGATGGGTCGTCAAAAAATATTTATAAAAATTAAATGTGAAGATCAAATGCAAAAAATATAAAAATGAATCATTTTCATAAATTAACTAAACTTGTTATTGCTTATTCTTTCGTATATTACAGTGAAAGCTTATCAATAAAAAATAAAAAACGGTAAATTAGCGCGCCATTTTGGTAAAAACTTAGATCATGTAATACAGGAGAAGTTAACAGACAAATCTTCTTACAAAAGTTTCTGCCACGTTTGGTGCGGGAGTAACTTACTATTACATCTAAAAAAATCACTATTCGCAAAAATATTTTGTGTCGCAATAAACGCACGTTTATGGTTTATTTTATGCACACAAGTTAAGGTCACACCTTGGTGGTTACGAATATACACGTGTGCGTGCGCTGGTGCCCGCGCGTAGGCGTGTGCTTATGCCATGCCACGATTTACACGATTTCATTCGCGGAATATTGCCAATTTAGGGTTTTTTACCTAAAAAATTCGAAAATAGCATTGATCGTATCATCCGCCCGTCTCGCACCGCACAATGCACAATTGATAAGGAATCATATGAAAGGAAGAAGAGCTTTATTTGGCAATCATAACCATTTAAAAATACATATATCTACAATAAAAACAACAAATACGCATTGCTGTAAGGGCTACCAGCTCAGCTAGCTACGTGCTGATAGCGGTTTGCCAAAGCGCTGATTTTCATACGGAACACTTTTTTACAATACTTACTTTTTCAAACCGACTTCACCCCCAAACTACATAAGCCATTTTGATAAAATTTATATGGTACCCCCTGACAAGTATACCCTTTCAAACAAAAAAAATATTTTCATATAAGTCCAGGCGTCTTCGAATAATCGGTGAACATACATTAAAAACGAACATACACATGTATAAAAAACAATTAACTTCATTCACATTTATTGGGAAAAAATAATTTAATTGATACATTTAAAACGGGGGTTAATGAACTGTCTCCTCGAGTTGAAGCCACTGTCGAAGGCTAGTGATTAGTGGAAAAATAATAACATCAAAAAATGAAATATGTCAAGTTTGTGTTATTCGATTATAGATCTTTTTGTCAAACAATAAGATAGAAAATCGCCTGGAGTGCTATTTTTCATTAAAGGACTTAACGAAACACAAAACTTGTAGTTTTCCAACTCACCACTCACGTAAAAAACCATTTGGCAGTATTTTTAAAACCATCGTTTCAGCCAAATACAATATTGTTTTACGTAGAAAACATCGACAATATGCCTACGGTTTTCCAAGAATTTCACCATGAATAAAAAAGCAGCATGAATCGGAACGGATTCTCAATGAAACCCTTCATTCTTTGACATATCTAGGCCACAAATGTCAAAATTACGAGTGGTCGAGCCACTCGTTGCAAATCCTTTGCATACGATCATTTCAAAAATGCGCTCGTTTGGAAACGCTCGCGTAAACCATTCGTAATGTGACAAGTGATTTCAAAAACGCGTCCCCTGAAGTGTCATTTCTGAAGTGCGATTTCTGAAACGCGGAGTCACCTAAACGAATGGTTTTCCCATACAAAAACCATACGTTTAGTGACTCCGCGTTTCAGGGGTAGCATTTTTGAAATCACTTGTCACATCGCGAATGGTTTACGCGTGCGTTTCTAAACGGGCGCATTTTTGAAATGATAGTTTGCGAAGGATTTGCAACGAGTGGTCTCGACCACTCGTAATTTTGACATTTGTGGCGCAGATATGTCAAAGAAAACTTTCATAGAGAATCCGTTCCGTTTCGTGCTGCTTTTTTATAAGTGGTGAAATTCTTAGAAAACCATAGACATATTTTAGATGTTTTCTGCGTAAAACAATACTGCTTTTAGCTGACACGAGGTTTTCAAAAATACAGCCAAAAGGTTTTTAATGCGAGCGGTGAGTTGGAAAACTACACGTTTCGTGTTTCGGTGAGTCCTTAAATGAAAAATAGCACTCCTGGGATGGAATAAAATCATTATTAACTCGAATATTTTTTCTTAATGATTACTAAACGATATTCCATTGATTTTTCAGATATTACATTTGAATAGAAAATAACATTAATAAAATAAAAAAATACTTCCAAATGAAAGGTTATGTCATCTTTTGGAAGATTTGATGTGTTTGGGCTCTTTTTACACAAGGAAACTGTACAAAATGGTATTTTAAACGGAGCATTATAGGCGTGGTTTCGATACTTAACAATTCACGTAATGATCGTATTAGATTTCTTTGATATTATACTTCGGCTGAGGGGACGGCGCAGGTAAGGCTAATCCTTTATTAAATAATAAAAAGGGTAAAAATGGACAACCCCAGCATTTTTTGATAAAGGCTATTCTGTTTAGCATAATATTCTTTGCCGAGGAACTTAGTACTGAAGTTTAAAAACTTGAATTGTCAACACGCAATTTCTATACATGTTCACTGGATTGGTTATGCTTGGGCCGGACGGACGACGACTTTCTTTTCTTTAACATGTGTGCCAACAATTACAACGACTGCCTCAGTAGTCCAGTGGTCAAGGCGTTTGCCTTGTGACCCGGAGGTCATGGGTTCGATTCCCACTGGGAAGCATACTTTGTGAAAAGTTGTTTTCAGTCTGGATAGGATATTGCAGGCTTGAATCACCTGATTATCCGAAAAGAAAGATCATTCCGTGTTTCGGAAGGCACGTAAAACTGTGGGTCCCGAAAGCCACCTAGCGTTTGATCATCAAACTATCCAAGGATTGGTTCCTGGTTTGCCCTTTGGGTTATGGAGGTTAGACGGCAGTCACTCTGTGTAAAAACCAGTAATCTCGTCAAATCTCCTTGGTTAGGTAGCGGACCCCGGGCTCTGAAGCGTTACTGCTGAGGATGCAACCGGGAATACGCTCGGATGATGATGCGAACAATTACATAATGCATTTATTGAAACCTAAAAAGAAACCTAGTAAGAAACAGCTAAACATCTTAACACTTATTTTATCGTTCCACTCCATTTTTACGCATTAACAACCGTGGCACCGTCGCACAGCACCGTCCGAACAAGTTGAAAACAAACGTCAAAATGAACGAACAACGCAAGTGCGACCACGCAGAGCGAATTGTTAGCGTGCATAAATCCTTTGATGTATCGCCACCCGCGCGATAATTACACGAAGTCCGAATATTCGGGTTGATACCCGATAACGGCCGGTCACATTTGCATGTTTCGTGTAATAGCACGAAGTTTCGTGACGATAGGCGCAGGTCCGGCCTAAGCATTACAAGATACACGCAAATTCGCGGCGAATCTTCGTACGTTTTGTACACTGAAAAGTTATCGCGATAAAGCGCTGGTTACACTAGCGGCATCGTTATTTTTCACGAACTATCTAGCAATAATCCAAGAAAATTTGTGAAAATTTGAATTCTGATAAGAAGTTTAGAAGTTACGAGGGAACAGATGAACATACATACATACATAGCCTGTCAAAATCATAACCCTCCTTTTGCTTTGCCGTAGTCGGGTAAAAAGGATTTAAGCACGCTAAATAGGATTTAAGCAGGCAAAATAAGCTTCAACGAAGTTTGATCGCCAACAACAAGAAAAAAACAAAAAAAAACTTATGCTTGGGCCGGACTTGCGCCTATCGTCACGAAGCTTCGTGCTATTACACGATACACGCAAATGTGACCGGCCGTTATCGGGTATCGTCCCGAATATTCGGACTTCATGTTGGTTATCGTGCGGGTGGCGATACATCAAAGGATTTAAGCACGCTAACCGTTCGCTCTGCGTTTTGACGTTTGTTTTCAACTTGTTCGGACGGTGCTGTGCGACGGTGCCACGGTTGTTAATGCGTAAAAATGGAGTGGAACGATAAAATAGTGGTAAAATATTTAGCTGTTTCTTTCTAGGTTTCAATAAATGCATTATGTAATTGTTAGCATACATGTTAAAGAAAAGAAAATCGTCGTCCATATTTAAAACTCGTAGATAACGCCATCTTGGTTTATTGCCAGATAGTTCGTGAAAAATAACGAAGCCGCTAGTGTGACCAGCGCTTTATCGCGATAACTTTTTACTGTACAAAACGTACGAAGATTCGCCGCGAATTGCTTCAGGACGATAGGTACAAGTGCGGCCGAAGCATTAAAATATGTTGAAGAGAGCATGATTGGTTTAAGACCCGTCGCTACGACACGCTACGAGAGCGAATAAGTGTCAAGTCAAGCACGCTATGATACAAAAGCCAATAACGACATGTCTGCCTGATTCCCGATTTCTACACAATGTTATATTAGTAGGCTGTTGAACCTAATTTTCGTTTATCTTTGCGTCCTGCCTGTCTTTAGTTAGTATCATAGAGTACAATAATATTACTAAAATAGAGAGCTATCTCGCGTAATTTTTCAGCCAGCAAACCTGCAAATGTAGTGTCATCTGTTAATGTTATTCCAAAATAAAATTAATTGCAATTAGGTGGGATTTGAACTTGAGGTTCCTGAGATATGGATTTATTTGTGTCCATAGCGTTGACCGCTATACCATTTTGGCTTGGTACTGATCGCGCGAATTTTTCGCTTGTACTTTATCACTAAACTAGCTTTTGCCCGCGGCTTCGCTCGCGTAGGGGTTTGATTTATCAAAATCCTTTCTTAGGGGATACCTACGTCATAGTAGCTTTATGCATGCTAAGTCTCAGCCCGATCGGTTTAAAATTGGCAACGTTTCATACAAACTTTCATCCCCTATTTATCCCCTTGGGGGTAGAATTGATCAAAATCCTTTCTTAGCGGATGCCTACATCATAACATCTACCTGCATGCCAAATTTCAACCCTAACCGTCCAGTGGTTTGGGCTGTGCGTTGATAGATCACTATGTCAGTCAGTCAGTCACCTTTGAGTTATATATATTTAGATAGAAGATAGATGAATAGTAAAACAAATAAAAGATTTTTTTAAGCTTTGATGGTGATTAGAATCTTAGGACTCCTGATTAATTTCAAACGCTTAAACCGTTACACTATTCAGGATTCGTAACATGAATGTGAAATTATTGGTTATACTATACCGTAAAACCATAAAATAAGAAAGCATGCAGTGCGACATCTTTTCAAATTCTAACAAACTAATAACTAAATGTGATAAAGTTCAGAATATGATTAATAGATATCGAACGTCTTGCAAAACGAAAAAATCGCAATGTATGGGACTTTTACCCCCAGGGTTAGTATGAACTGACGTTGTCGAGGCTCGATTCCTATCTGTCTGGGAGCACTATCTAATTTGTGTCTGGGAGTTCTTGGCGGGAAGTCAAGGGGTTCAGTTGGAGTTTGCTTTAAATTGTTTTGAAATTGATTCTAGTGGACTTTATAATATGAAATCGATGTAGTTTAGTGTTATAAATGCTCATGCTCATGGTTAAAGTGGACACTCATAGTGCGGCTGTAGTGATATTTATTTGCAGACTGTGGTGGGCTTCTTTAGGCGCCGTCCGCCACTCATTAGGTTATGAAACAAGTGGACTCCTTGCTCCCTAGAAGCAATCAAATGACCTACACCAATCTTTGATTGTATATTTAGGGTTAGGGGTTAGGGTTAGGATTGTTAGGAATAAAGAAGTGATAAAATAAAGATGCACTCTAAAGGACTAGTATCCAGAGGCGTAAAATAATTATTTAAAAAAAATCCTATCTGTCTTCTTGACATATCTATCTAATTTGTGCCCATATAGTACTATAAATAACTGAAATAGAGAGCCATCTCGCGTATTTTTCGTGCCAACAATTTAAGCTGCAATGCAAACCTGCACATGTAGTGTCATCTATTAATGTTATTCCAAAATAAAATAAAATTCAAATGTAAAATTAATTTTCTTCGAGGTGCGATTTGAACCTGAGATTCCTGAGACCTCTATTAATTAGAGTATTGCGTTAACCACTAGACCATTCAGGCTTGGTATTGCACATGCGAAATTATCGCTTATAAAGTTAACACTAAATTAATAGAAAAATGAATATGTAAGAGACTTTGTATTTTTTAGCCAATGTGGAGAATTGAACCTGAGGATTCCTGAATAGTTTAGGACGCCTAAACCGTTACACCATTCAGGTTACGTACTCTATATCAGAAATTATTGGTTACTATTACTATGCCGTAAAACGGTAGAATGAGAAAGCATGTAGTACGATATCTATACAAATTCTAGGAAACTATTAACTAAAAGTGGTTTTGATATTTAGTCCGGGATAAGATTAATAGATAACGTCGTTCAAAACGAAAAATTCGCGATGTATGGGACTTTCACCCCCATGTTTGTGCCCTGCCCGCGCCTGGGCAATGAGAAGTTTGTTGATATTTCTTTCTTTTTGAAATTTCATTAACTAGCCATTGGAATTAAATTAGAAAGCATCCTCTACTATCTAACTTGTGAACCTACCTACCTGACTTTATTGTTGTCGATTCCAAAATGTTAGATAAAGTTGTACTTTCTACCGATGTGGCTTTAGTTTGTGTTCAACATGCATTATCGACAGAAAAAGAAGAAATTATGGGGTTGCTCATAGGAGAAGTACGTGAATTTTTAACTCTTTTAGATAGACCGTCGTCTGATCTGTTAACAGAATGATAGTATTGTAATCCAGGTTTACACCAATCACTTTAATTTAATTAAAGTGATTGGTGTATCACTTTCGTCTGTTCTGTAGAACAGACAAATTGGAAATTCGGGGGGTGGTTTACAAACCACCCCCCGAATTTCCAAAGGAGAATAAAGAAAACCATACTCTCAGGAGAAAGCTCATACATCAAGAGGCAAGCCAAGAAGTTGATTGCCCAAGGCAAGCTAAAAATTTAAGGTCTCAAGCAGACCAGGCAGCGCGCAGTTGCAATGCAGATGAAGACAATGGGCTCACATGGCCCAAAGTAAAGCGCAGGCCTTAGGACTTTAAGTCATATGTTTATAACAAGAAATATCATTGTCTCTGGGATATGTCCCATATGACATTTAACTCTGTAAATTACAGCCCCTGTGGGGCAACTCACTTTTATCCACATTTTTAAATATTTATGATAAAATTTAATAACTTAAGTATTCAGTCAAAAGTTTAAACCTTGTCCGCAGGTACATAATGATGGATCCCTTATTTCCATAGTATCCTCAGTAATTTTACGTCGTTTAGATAAAAAGCCAGATCGTGTTGAGATATCAGAAGAACAACTAGTGCAGGCCACTATGAGAGCTGAGGAATTAGCTACCAAAGTAGATCGTCCATTGAGAGTTGTGGGTTGGTATCATTCCCACCCACATATAACTGTTTGGCCTTCACATGTTGGTAAGTGTTGCCTAATTATTATTTGTAAAAATTTGTTTGCTGTCAATTGTCATATTGTCAAGTATTGTTTTTTATTTATTGACAGATAACAAGTATATTATGTAACAAAAATAGTAAAACTAGGTACACTATTTAAGGCTGATGTAGTAAACAACTATCTTCTTCATATATAAAAGAAACTGACTGACTGACATATCAACACACAACCCAAACCACTGGGTCTAGAGACTCCAAATTTGACACATAGATCATATAGTCATTTATTCGCAACATATAAGCAAAAAGTTAACATTATATTATGCAGATTAACATGTACCCAGTTTGGGCGTAGCAAAAACAAATAAGAAACAATATATACATGTTATTCAAATATTTTATACCTACTTATATTTATTTTTTCCGTGGACGTGAGATTGAGGTAACACACACTACAAACTAATTTATTTACTGAACTTGTCGTTTAAGAATTCATCTACAGAATAATAGGCCTTTGAGATCAGTTATAATTTTAAGCGTGATCTGAATATTGTGTCTTTTTGTTCTACTTTTATGCTTTCAGGAATTGTATTATATATCTTAATTGACATAACATAGGGACTATTTTGAAACATTTGCTTATTTGATATCGGTAGATTTAATTTATTTTTGTGGCGCGTATTTCTGTCATGTGTATCTTTAATTTGGATAAATAGATGTTTATGTTTCCTTACAAACAAGGCTGTTTCCAATATGTATAACGACGGGAGCGTCAGTATATTTTTTTCAATAAAGAATGGCTTGCAGTTATTTGGGATCCGAATATTCGTAAGTATGCGCACACACTTTTCTGCATCACAAACAAATCGTGGGCATCTACACTATTTCCCCACAAAATAATCCCGTAAAGTAGCCACGAATGAGCGTACGCGTAATATGCCGATAATGCAGTGTCATAGTTAGTGTTTACTTTTAATATACCCAGTGCATAAACGAATCTGGTCTAGGTTCCTTTTGACGTCTAAGGGTGCACTAAGAAAGGATTTTTCAAAACTCACCCCTATCCCTAAGGGGATAAAATGGGGGCTAAAGTTTCAATGAAGTATTTTGCCACACAGACCAATCAGCTGATCCAAATTTCTAGATTCAAAGATTCAAATGTTTATTCAGTAATTAGACCTTTACAGGCACTTTAACACGTCAATAAGTATAATTTATGTTACGTGTAAAGTATATTAAAATTTAATTTATTTTTAAAGAAAAGCTACCGATACCAGCGCTTCGTAACGACCACTGCTGAGAAGAAACGCCGAAAGAAACTCATTTTCACAGTATTGGTCGCCTACTCGCCAGAAGGGCTTCTATGGTACCTATATGCTACTTGTAATTGTTTACTGATTTATTTGTGCTTTTTAGATCTTGCTACACAATCAATGTACCAAATGATGGATTCAAGTTTTGTTGGCATAATATTTGCAGTTTTTCTAACAGAACAATCGTCAAAAGCTCCATCGGTTCGTAAAAATATTATTCTTATCAACTTTTTATATAATATCTAAAAAATATCCCAGTCATATATCTCCATGTAAAAAAAATCGGCCAGTTTCAGGCTGCCTGTCCATCTGAGTGGAGAGAAGAAAAGAGTAGCGGAACTGTGCCAAAATTAACCAATTGAATTGCATAAAACATCTGCTCTGCTTCAGTGAACAGGAGGGATAGGATTCGAATACTAGTTTTATATTTCACACAAATTAAGGCGGTGATCCCACTACTCCGCGCACCGTCGCGGAGCGCGATGCGGCAGATTTTAACATTGTATGCAAGTTTCTCAATTTGTATAGTAAACACGCTTATCCAACACACTGAATACGCGTCAACGCGCGGCAGCGTCAGTATGTTGAACCGCGCTCCGCGACGGAACGCGGTCAACGCGGTGCAGTGGGTTCACCGCCTCATGCAGAGCGGACGGGGCCACAGAGATAGAAGCGGAGGGGAGAAGCAAAGCGGAAGTCGATTGCTAGCGGCTTAGCTTCGCGTCACAGAATTGGGTATTTTCCTGGGTCTAGAATAAATTATTTTGTACTTACTGATAAGAAAATAAAACGTCGTAAAATAATACCACTTGTCTTAGAACATATCCATTTTGATTGATTTTAGGTTTATTATTGCAAAAAAACTGATAATAAGAGCGCTGTTTGACTTCAAGAAACTATGACGTAATCTGTCTGTATTTCATACAAATCCCAAATTTTTTTTTTGTTATGACGTTTAGTAAAAAGTATCTGATTTGACTTAATGGAAAAAAGCGGATTAGCTCACTACTTGTATATTCAAAATCTTTGGATTAGCACTACTTTTATAGTCTAAATCTTTTTCTCATACCAGCTCATACAATCAAAAGGCACTTTGTCGCCGGCCGGCAGCCGTCGCTACTTGTCGACGGCTGCAGTCGTCGGCTCCTTTAGTACAGTACTGAAGCCAGTTGTCTTCTGATGAAGAAACACTGCAATTGCTTTTACATTGAGACCGTCGCCGAAAATTTAAAAAAGTGGCGACGGCTGCAGTCGTCGGCTCCTTTAGTACAGTACTGAAGCCAGTTGTCTTCTGATGAAGAAACACTGCAATTGCTTTTACATTGAGACCGTCGCCGAAAATTTAAAAAAAAAATTGTTAGGGTTTCTTACCTAAAGGGTTAAAACGGGACCCTACTACTAAGACTGGTGTCCATCTGTCCGTCAGTCTGTTTGTCTATCCGTGTGTCTGTCTGTCACCAGGCTGTATCTCATGAACCATGATAGCTAGACTGTTGACATTTTCACAGATAATGTATAACTTTTGCCGCTATAACAACAAATATTAAAAACAATAAAATAAATATTTAAGTGGGGCTTCCATTACAAAAAACGTGATTTTTATAGACCCTTCGTTGCGCGAGTCCGACTCACACTGGCGGTTATATTTTTTTATGGATATGTCTTTGAAATCACTAAGAACTAGAAACTGTAACTGTGTAAACTGTTCTCAATTATGCACATCAATCCTAGGTGCCAAGCAAATTTCAACCTTATTGACATCTTACAAACCCTTTGGTTTTTTTTTTCAGTGCAGTAAGTTAAAGGTCTGGAAGCTGAATATAACAAAAACATTAATGTCAATAGGGTTAAAAGTCGCTTAAAAAACCCTAGAACTGACGTGCATTATATGAATGTCGCCGGCAGTAGTTGAATGTCGCCGATTGGAGACGTATTTCGCTGACTGTCGCTAATCTTCGCGACGATAGTAGTCAGGCGCGAATGGAAAATAATAGTCCACTATTCTGCTTCGGAACACCGCTACGAGTCTACACAGTCTGTAACTTCTCTCCGCATAACTTTCTCGCTTCGCTCCGCTACCTAGCTCCCGCTTAGATGGATAGATGGATCATTGTGCGATATTACTTAAAACAATCTTTCTATTTTAATAAAAAAGGAAATTTGACGAAATGCATTAAGTGATAAGTGTGATAACACTAATAACTATACATCTAGTAAAATATATCTGCTTTTAATTTCTATAAGTAGGTACTTAATTATATTATTAACATAATAACATTTTTTGTTTCCTTTTTCAGGTACAAATAACATGTTTTCAGTCCATTAATGAGGGCTCCAGTCAAACTAGACGGGAAATTGATATGGAAATAAAAAACAGTACTGATTCATTATTGTCTTGTAATTTTGAGGTATGTTCGTGTTTCGATTTCAGCCCTCTATATAAGTACATTCTTTCGTATTTTAATATAAGTACAGGGGAAAAGTTGTTCAAAATGATGGACTGAATCACCCCTTATAATTGCACCTATTTAATTACAAAGCACCTTGTATGTCTGTATGGTCAGTCTTTTCTGAGGAGCTTAATGGCTCAGAATTGAAAGACTCAAATACTTCATTTATTATTATGTATTCACTTTTTGCTCCGCCGTTGCCGGTCCCAAGCCCGGATGAGAAAGGAGGAGGGTTGGCTGGAGGAAACCTACCCAGTCGTAAAACGTATATGCCGAACATCGGGCGGCGATTACCCGATCCAAAGCGACTACCACGCTAAGAATCTCCGGCAGAGATCCGGCTACCACTCTCGTCGACGACTGGCCCTGGTAACACACAACGTCCGCACATTGAGGACTGACGAGAAACTAGCTAAGGTGGAAGAAGAAATGAGTAGGTTACGGTGGGACATTGTGGGGTTGTCTGAAGTCCGAAGAGAGGGCGAGGGCACGAAAACCCTAGAGTCTGTTAACCTACTCTATCACCGGGAAGGACACAAAAAGAAGTCCCAGCATGGTGTCGGGTTTCTCGTCCACAAATCCCTCATCAACAACGTTACAACCATCGAGAGTGTTTCAAGCAGGGTAATATACCTGATACTCAGAGTAACTAAAAGGTACTCGCTGGATACTCGTTGAAGGTCATACAGGTATATATGCCAACTGAGGATCACTTCATCCTAACGACAAAGAGACGAATATTCAATGATGTCTCAGTGATCAATCGGATCAAAACCGGGAACACCGAATATTAAGAGGCATCGTGAATATTGATCTTAAAGTCGAAAGGTCGCGGCTGACGAAGTCGACGCTCCGACCGTCGCAGGTTCAGATCGAAAACTCCGAAGGCTACGAAGGCCTCCAGAATTGCGTTACAGTGGACGAGATAAACCAAGGGTTTGTAGAAGCTGTCCAAGCGGTGGGATCGAAAGTGTTTAGGTCCCGCCCCAAACGAAAACCTCAGAAAATCTCTGCTCAGACCCTAGACTTAATGGCAGAGCGACGATCAAGGCCGCTGCAGACCTCAGACGATGCGGAATCATATCGGCACCTCAACAGACGTATACAACAGTCCTTGCGACACGACATCTGCTCCTTTAATACAAAATGTATTAAGGAGACGATCGAGCAGAACAAAGGCTCCAAAGTGTTCGCAAGAGTTATATCGGTTGGGCAAAGCCGATTGATGAAGACAGATTAAAAAAAAAACTTTTTTGTTTGAAACGGTATACTTTCAGGTAGTCCCAAATTTTATCAAAATCGGATTTAGTTTGGGGGTGAAGTCGGTTTACAGTTTTGAAAAATTATGGATTCACGGGTCTTTTCACCCCGGTCCTTTGAGATGCTTGCGTGGGGATACAGATCCAACACGTAGAGGCCCTTTGGAGAAGTTCATGTTATGTGGCGCTCCCGCCAAAACTTATTCCTGATTATACCTATGAAAGGTGCACCCTTTAATAGGTTTCGGCTAGAGAAAGATCTATTGCAAGAGAAAGAGAAAGGTCTATGGGTTATGGAATGAGATTGGGATGGACTGATGCTGGGATATTGCAATAGGAACATCACCTGCCATAATCATGATTACTGACTATTGTAGGCAGGTGGTGGCTTGCCGCCCACTAGATGGGCCCCTCAAACGCGCCGACAATAATTGCCGGCATAGGAGCAACACCGGTGCAGGCGACTCAGGCGTGTCGAGAGGTGTGCTGCTCTTTCTCCGAAATTATTCGCGGCGTTATGCCCTTTAATACTTCCACCCCTGGAGCAACAGCTCTAACGACTCCTCTCTGCACGGCCAATTAAGGCAATGCAAAGCTGAGAGCCCTGCGAGCCCTCTTGGGTCTCCACCCCGACCGATGAAGGCACGTCGGGGACGAGGGCCCTGACCGGCTCTCTGGAGCACTCGGGTCTGTGGTGTCGTTATTCACCAACACCTCGCCACAAGCTGCCCTGCTGTTTTATTATTATATTCTCTTTATTTATTTTAAATATTCTCAGATTAGATTTTTTTATACAATATCTATAAAAAGTAAAATATAATAAAATCTACAAAATATACACACTTTATAAAAAAACCTAATCTAGCTGCCCACTGACAGCGGGGCTTTAAAGCCCAAGCAACCGGCGGTTAGGGCCGCAGAGAGAGAATCCTCCTGACAATGCGTGCCGTGTCCAGGAGTACTGCCTTCTGTATCTGACCCTTGATCCAGCCATCTAGCGAGAGAGTCTTGAGGTGTTGATCAAGACTTCGCTATAAGACCGTTCGCCGATACGACTATCGGGACAACGATCGTTGAATCCACATTCCACATGGCAGTCACCTCGTGGGCCAAGTCAAGGCCCTTGCTAAGCTTGTCCTTCTCGGCCTTCACGAGGTTCTCGTCATGCGGGATGGTGATGTCAACAAGCACTGTCTGGCGCATCAATCGATCTGTCAACACGATATCAGGCTTATTGGCGACAATAGTCCTATCCGTGATGACAGATCGATCCCAATAGAGCGTAGCACGACCATTTTCGAGAACCGGCATCGGTGTGTACTTATAGTACGGTACCTCAGATTTTACAAGTCCGTATCGAAAAGCAAGCTGCTGGTAAATAATTCTGGCTACGAGGTTATGTCTGTGCAAGTACTCACCGTTAGCCAGATGAGAACACCCAGAGATTATATGCCTGATAGACTCTCCGGGACGTCGACATGCTCGACAGACGTCAACCGTACCGTCACTCAGGATATATCTCCGATAGTTGTTCGTCATCATGACTTCGTCTGCAATTGCAAAGGCAAAACATTCGGTTTACCCAAAGAGGTCACCGAAACGTAGCCAGTTCACCGACGCGAGCTGATCCACATCGGGCCCGATAGAATTGCCCGTGGAGCTCCTTGCTCTTCCATACGTTCATGCGATCCTCGGTACTTAACACCGTTGGTTTGCGCCAGTTCTCATTTGCCAAGGAGAGCGGCGTGAGGCCCTTGTCTACTGCCACAACATCACGATGCAACCCACACTCATTGTTAAGGAAATACTCCCTAAGGCTGCACACCTCGCGGTTGTGGAGAGTCTTGGCATTTAAGAAGCCTCGACCTCTACGCTTCGCAAAGAAGTATATGAGTAGGGGCATCACCCAGGCGTTGAAGGCTCGCGTCTTATTTCCTCCTGACAAAAGACTTTTAAGTAGTTTTACTGTTGACTAAAAAAGCGCTCCTTCACCGCTTGTTTTATGTCCCCATCCATAATACCCAATGACTGTGACATACCAAGGTATTTGTAGGTTTCCGACTCCGAGAGAGTCTTGATAGTTATAGTCTCAGAAAGCTGTAAATTTGTAGAATTTACAACCTGCCCCCGCTGTACATGCATAACCGCACACTTATCTACACCAAACTCAATCATGATGCCACTACTAAAAACTTCTGTAATTTTTAGTAGTTTCACCAAGTCAGCTCGTTTTTGTGTAAATAGCTTTAGGTCATCCATGTACAGTAGGTGAGAAATAACTTCACCCTCTCTTCTGAGCCGGTAGCCCAGTCCTGAGTCCTTTAGCAAAGTGCTAAGAGGATTCAGGGCTTGACAGAACCATAACGGACTCAAACTGTCACCCTGGAAGATGCCTCACTCAATCCTTATATAGATTTGACGGATCTGAGGGACTATCTCCACCACCCGGTTGACAAAGGACTGTGATCCACTGCCTCATGCAAGTGCTCAGAAAGGATCTTAAAGTTGTATCAACTTTGTACAACTCCAATATCCTTTCCAGCCATGAATGAGGCACCGAATCATAGGCCTTCTTATAATCAATCCAAGCAGTAGAAAAGCCGCCTTATTCCGTCGAACTTGTTGGCTAATGGTCGTGTTGATGAGGAGGAGCTCTGTAGTACCACGAGACCCAACCCTACATCCATTTTGAGTTGGGGCCAAAATTTTATTCGCAACAATGTGCTTATTAATTTTTGTTCCCATAATGGATGTAAGGAGCTTGTATAATGTAGGCAAGTACGTGATGGGTCGGTTTTTCGGATCCGTGGTACTACCTGACATATAGAGCAGGAAGGTTATACCCGTTGTATGGAACGTAGGAAGTGAACTAAGCTCTAAGGCGTGTTGAAATTGCTCCGCCAAGCCTTCGTGTGAGTTTCGAAACCATTTTATCCAAAAGTTGTGCAATCCATCCGGCCCAGGAGATTTTCAGTTATGTGCCGTACGAATTGCACAACTTATGTCATCGGGGCTGATAGTGACAGCCCCCATGGCTTCGATATCCTCACACTCACGCCCGACGACACTAATCCAATCGCCTTCCGTGTTTTCAACCGGCACCGACCAGATGCTACGCCAGAAATTAATGACAGCTGAGGCTGCCCGTCGGACACACGTTGGTCAATTCCCTCCCATTTCCAGTATACCTTCTTTTGATCACTTTGGAAGAGGCGATTTTGCTGGAATCGATCCATACGCTCCCTGTAACGACGATACGACCCGCCCACGCATAGACTTTCTGCTTCAAAAAGTCAATGCGCTCCGTGACACAAGACAAATAAGCACGGGGTCTGATTCCAGTCCCCGCAAATGCTTGTTTCACGAAGCGCATGACTCGGGGGCGGTTGCCCCCCTGAAACAGATTAGCTTTGCAATGAGCTTGAGCTGAATGTGTTGATACGTCGCTCAATTCGCATTTGCCATGCGGGTACACCACCGGCGGCCCGAGGTGCACGGTTAACTTCAGGTAATTTGACACTTGCAACCCGACACGCCGCGATGGCCCCGCAGTACAAAATTGAGTGAGTATCAACAAGGTCTTCACTAGTCTCTAAGTACGAGACTAGCAAGTCATCCAGGGCTCCCATTAACGCCAGATTGCGACTATTCGTAAGCAGGCGCGGTAATCGCGGTCTAAGGTTAGATGTGGATCAATACAGTGTAATCGCCACATCCAAAGTCCTTCTCAATTGCTCATGGGCCCGGGTACTTACGCTAATGTTCGCACAGTCACCTCTGTCGTCACTGGGATCATTCCGCAACAATGTTGTCGGCTGAGCTGATGGTGGTACCATAGCCGACGACAAGGCAGGTTGATCCCGGGACATAAGAGGGGACTGAGTGAGCAGGGCGTGACTCCAGGCGTAACCGATCAAGCACAGAGTCGTCCAGTCGTTTGGAACGCTGGATAACGTGTACTTGATCCGATAATCGTTGGGCAGAGACGATGATAGATGGTTCAAGCGCCTAAAACAGAGACAGCATCCGACCACGATACGCAGTCATGTTAGTTTCTCCCTCTGTGGCCCTATAATAGGCGCGCATGCAGTTCTCATTATTTTGTTGAGACCGTCGCATGCGACGCACTACACCACCGGTAGCGGGAGCCGAGCGCGGAGCAGATGGCCCCGCAGGCCCCAAGCGTGCCTGCAGCGGTGGTCGTCCCCGTTGCGCAGGTGGTCGCGGCGGCGGGGACCGACGGCCCACGGTCATCGTCGCTCGACTCGCCGCGACGAAGATGGCGAGGAGCTAGACGACGACACGGGCGGGGGTGTTGAGCGTGCGTTTTCAGTCTCCAGTAATCGCGATTTTTTTCTTGTAATCATATGTTAAAATAATAGAATCATCCCACGTTTGACAACTTCATTCCGATATGATAGCTTTCAAGTCACAGTCAGTTGATATTGTATTTTTTCCAATCTTCCACTTATTGCAATGATGTAGATTTTGTATATCCAACAATATTTAGGCTTTAATTGTAAAAAAAAAGAAATATCTAAAAAACAAACGTGGAAAAAAATATTATTATAAAATGACTGACATGAACGTGTAAAGGTGACAGCGGTTATTATTATTATTTGTATGTCAATTACAGATATTGACTCAACTACCTGCAATCTTAAAAGAAGAGGAAGATGAAGCTTATAGCAATGAAGTGGGACATAATGATACTGATGCTGATATAATTAACAAACAACACAATGCTGCTGTTCGAACTATTGCAATAGGACATATAGTAGAAAAGGTACAATGTTTACCGTTATGTTACATTACATATCACAGGTCTCCAAGATCAGACAGATTATCCATAAGGCAGAGAGGGCATTTTGGATTTTTGAATGTATATGTCGCAGCCAACTGGTTAAAATAGCCGTTTAATCAAACAGCTAGCCCTTTGACTGAACAACGCCATTCAATCACACGGCTATTCGTCGTTTAGCCGACTTGTTGACTGCAACGTTCAACACTACAGCTAGACGACACTTAGCCAACTGATCAAATGGCAAATTAACTAGGGTGACCATTAGTTTAGTATGTAATTTGAAATAATAGGAAAACTTTTTGTAATTTCTTGGGAGATTATTCTTGGATTAAGTTTAGGAGGTGACCAAAAGTTTGATAAAATAAGTAACAATGAAAAACCAATTAAAATCATAATATTCTTTTCGTACCACTTGCTCAAAAAGTCACATTCTATGGCACAAAAAGCAAACATAACAATAGTCATTTTTTATCTGTTAAAAATAGGGAAAGAAAAATGTACTGAATTTCATTTAGCCTCTAGACCAAGAATGAAATGCTTGAAACAAACAAAAACACCGACTAGTTGACGCCATATTGAAAACAAAACGCACCTAGCGCCGCGGTGGTGAGCGCTGAACTAATTCAATTAGACGGCGGCTTTTGAATCAGCTGTAGTGTTGAACGTTTTTAGCGTTTCAAATATTCAATTAAAAAGCTAGACGTGTGATTCAATGGCGTTGTTCAGTCAAAGGACTAGCTGTTTAATTGAATGGCTATTTTAACCATTTGGCTGCGACATATACAACATGGTACTGTGAATTATAAGGGTCAGTTCAGACAGAGAGGAGCGCAGCGGAGAGGATTTTTTACGACACTCGAAAATAAACTTTAAACAATTGGCCCCATAGGGCATTTCACTTCAAGCGGACAGGGAAAAAAAGTGAGGTTCTGAAATTTGTTTATATTAGGTCCAGTTATACTTCTAGTAGATATAAATACAAACACATTTTTTTTTCATATTATTTGAATTTGTCTAGCTATCCTAAAGAATTGTTTAAATCGAAATTAGGATTTTTTTGAAGAATTTTTTCGTTATAAAAATAATTACAATAAATTTTCAAACTACGCGATTTGTATAGAAAATTTCCTTGTCTGGTGTAGGAGACTAAAAAAAATTTTTTTTAGTCTCCTACACCGGAAATAAACATTTCAAAATAACATTTTTGAAACTTCGACCAGTTTTTTTTTAATTTTTTTATTTCAAAATATAGCTTAGAGTATCTTAATAATACATCAGAAGTTTTGAAATGGGATCTGCATTAGTTAAGGAGATAGGTAAATTTATATATACACATGTAGCAGTCAGTATAACGTCAGGCATTTGTTTATGTCGGCCGTTTAGCGCGAATAGAGTTCGTATTTTAGTGTTAATTTTATAAAGAAATAATGTTTGTTTGTTAGTTTAGTTAGTTTCTTTTTATAGTCCAGTCATTAAACAAAAAAAAAAAAACACCGACAAATTCCTACACTCTCGATTTCTTATTCTAAATGTTATTGGGATGATTTAAGATCCTCCTTCCTCCAGAAGCATGAAATAGGGGGGGGGGGGGGAATATTCTATTGTTCGTACAAAAAAAATCTACAGTAGAGATTAATGTACGCTATCAAATAATAGGACATCTCTATCCTGTAAATAAAAGTTCTCCAGTTTTTAATAAGAGTTTCCAGAAGAAAAAAAAAAGGTTTTATAAAAAAAATGTATTTACAAAATCATACACATAGTGAAAATTTGGGAATACGACCACAAAGTAGTCTTGAATATGTCTAACTTTTCACCAGGGTGACTTACACGGAACTAATTAATTAACGAATATTCTTCGTTTCATTTATTGTTTGTGTACCGCGCATAAATTCTACATCGAATATTTTATTTTATCTGTACATTTCTACACATGAACCAATAAATATCAAAAAATCCCTCAATTTTACGAAAAGAATTAATATAAATCGCTAATTATTCACCTAAAATTTAATAAATTAAATGTATGTCTAACACGCGTGACCTTGACTGTGCTGCGGCCCCGCAGCAAGTCCTAGTGTGTGAAAGGGTTAGAAAAAATATACCTACTACAGCTCATAACCCTTAGAGGGGCGCGTGCCGTTTCATTCATTTGTTTATTTTCATGTCACCGCTCATTTGATTACATTTTGACGCGATAAGAAAGTGAAAATTTTCTGGGCCTAAAAAATACTAGTGTGGTTAATATGGAACCCATATCACGGTTCCATATTAACCACACTAGTATTTTTTATTTGTAATTCAGGTAGAAGAGACAGTCACGGTGAAAAAAAAATCCGGCCCAGTGCGAGTCACGAGTCCGACTCGCACTGGGCCGGATTTTTTTTTCACTAAGGGTTCCATACCATCTATAAAAATTCACGTTTGTTGTATGGGAGCCCCACTTAACTATTTATTTTATTCTGTTTTTAGTATTTGTTATTATAGTGGCATCAGAAATACATTCTGTAAAAGTTTAAACTGTCTATCACGGTTCATGAAATACAGCCTGGTCACAACCAGACAGATGGACAACGGAGTCTTAGTAATAGGGTTGCGTTTTTACCCTTAGGGCACGGAATCCTAAAAAAGGTCTTAAGATATAAGCAGCAACATTTTACCTGCAAATAAAATGTTCATTAAACATACTTACCCTGTTGGAAGCCTATATAATGAGAGAGGCAACCGTTTCCGGTTCTATTACTAGTCATGACTCCCAATCTACGTTCACCACGCCAGCCGCTGCAAGGCAGTTGGGTTTGAAACCCAGTTTGTTCGTCATTGGATCGTCCCGTGACATCAGATAGAACTATTAACTATAGGCTCCGAATAAGATAATCCTTTGGACATAGCAAATGCTTTCAATATTTTTTTTATAAATAAACTAAACCTATACATGGATGTGGCACTAATGTCACGCCAGAGATTACACATCACCCCCATTCTATGTTTATGGCACCTAGCGTACCATAAGACATATACAGTATCATAAAAAACGTTAAAAAAAACACCAAGAGCGTTGGGCTTGATCGGTGTTTCAACGCAAATAACACTGGTCAACAATATTTTGCCACAAGGATACTTACAGCGATTTCTAAAAGAATTCTGTACAAAAAACATGAACCAGGTTATAAAAAATGTGTGGGACGTCAAAATTTTCAAATATTACTCGTTAAAATTTCAAATTTCTTATTTTTTCGGCAATTTCAAAATTAAACCATAAATTCAATAAGGTGATTTTCAATTTTCTAATAGCAGCTTAACACTGTGCAAACCTTACATTTTACAATATTTTTTACATCATTGCTAAATTATTTATAAAAATGACTTATTACAGCTCTGACCTCCTAGAAACAAAAGTAACTTATGTCCATATACACTATACAAAAATCTGTAAGAGACAACTAGTAATCTAAAATTTTGTCGACCAGTGTAATTTAATCTGTAAATAAATACATATGCAGTCATTTAAATTACATTATTAATTTCACAATAGAAGCCGGTATTTCCACAAGATCTAAAAATATAATAAGTGAAAACTTTATTAAAAAAAAAAATATATAGACAACTCATGGACAATTATAGAGCAATTGCTCTCATTTTGATATGCTCGAGTTGAATTTTTTAACAAATATTATTCCAATAAAATAAGCTCCTATTTTGAGGATAAGCATGTGCTTTGTAATAAATAAATCTGGCAATATTTATCACACAATTAGATATACGAAATCCTGTATGTGCTATGTACTGTGATATGACACAGGCATTCGATTATGTGCTACAGAGAATACTATTGCAAAAACTTGAAGCTTACGGAATCAGAGGTAATGTTCTTAATCTGATAAAATCATATCAAACTGAACTTAAGCAAGTCTCAGAAATAACCAAATTAGATTTAAAATAAAAAATGAACATAATACGAGCCGTAGGCTATAGATCGTAACTGACACTGAAACACGTAAAAAAATGCTTCCAGTGCCAATACTGCCGGGTATTTTTTAGTAAAAATTACGTCATAAGCAATGGTCGGATAATCGGATGCATATTTACCTAAAGTTGAGATGTTGGCAGTTATGGAGTGCACTTTTGTATCTGAAAAATCCCAGGATTCCAGAATCGACAAAATTTTGTGTTTTGATTATAGAATCAAATCGGGTAAGGTGTATATTTACTTACGTTCAGGTGTTGGCTAATGTGGAATGCACTTGATCGATTAGTGAGAAGTTTTTTGAATCCCGGAATTTGAATTTAAAAAATATGTCTTAAGAAGCCGCTTCCATAATTTCCTAGCCAAAAATTAACTTTAGGTAAATATGCATCCGATTATCCGACCACTGGTCATAAGATATCTAACTAAAAATGCTGGCAACAGGTGATAAACCATTGATTAACTATGTGAAAAACAGTGAATCTGTTACTGCGCACCATGCCAAAAGTACTCGGCAGATCTCCAAAAATATGCCTTTCCGACACATTGAACCTACTTCATCGAGTACCCTCATGCACGGTAATATTATCTAACAGTATTCTATCTTCATACAAACGGTTGGGACGCAAGTCATACCTTCGCTGACTCAAAGGTCAGCATACACTTATTTCGTGACACGGCGTAAAAACAGTCGCGGATGCGCAGCAGTGGCGAATGGAGTTTTGTTGTAAGCAGTAAGCGTGCAATTTGTGAATACTTACTTATTATATAATCTTATTTGTGGAATAATAATATGGCGAAACATAGATAATATTGTGCTGTATCGCAAATTTAGTCACTTAAGTATGTAGATAAAATTAAAATACTGCAGGTGGGCAGCCCTAGCGCGCGCGTAGTTTCAATGAAAGCGCCGAGTTACTAAACTGTTAGATAATATTACCGTGCTTAATGGATCCTACGCCAAATAATAACCAATATGCCCCTGATAATAATACTTTTAGTTTGAGATAAGTTTTGACCTAGACCCCGGGCTCTGAAGCGTTACTGCTGAGGATGCAACCAGGAATACGCTCGGATGATGATAATAAGTTTTGACCTGGCAGATCCAAAGTTGCCGGATTTAGCGTTCAAAGCAGTTGAAGTTAGTAGGCAGCATATTTTTACCTAAAATCATAATAACATTTGATTTTAAATTTATCATCACATCAGCCACAGGAAGTCCACTGTTGGCCGTAGGCGTCCCCCGAGTAGAAGCGCGACTTAAGATCTTTGTCGTTAGTCAAAGCGCCCGAAATGCTGCGGAACAGAAGTTCCTCCATAGTAATTGCTTCTACAGTTAAATATTTCTGGATCGTAATTACATGCTTAGTAAATAAAGTATGTGTCCTTAGCTTTATTAAATGCCATATAGTATACATTCTGTATAACGGAGGTTCACCTATATTCGCCGAAACTAAACGCCGCAACTTGCTCTGCAGGCCAGAAACGCAGTTCCAAGTTTTGTCATAAATCAATACGGTAGGAATTCTGCATAGCTGGAGTTGCATTATAATTACGTTAGTCTATGCAGATATTCTGTATCTACCTGGGCTTATCGTCCAGCTGAAATAGATTGTCATTGCTATACATCGGTTTACCAATCCAAACCTATTACAATAATCAGTCAACGAAACTAGACTGATTTCCGTCAACTTTAAACTAGCTCATAAAACAGTCTAATTTTTGACTAGTTTACGTCGTTGACGAAATCACATTCAATGAACTATGACAACATAAGCTAATCTTGTTTTGCTAGATTCAATGACAACGTTAACATCGTGAAATAGTTTCTAGTCTTATGTCGACTGATAAACAAAACCAAAATCAAGGAAGGAGATTTAGTTTTTGTTTTAATTCTTAATCTAGTTCCCAGTAGTAGTAGTAGTAGTTAGTAGTTAGCAATAAAAAAGTATATTTGGACTAAATGTCGTTTTCGCGTGCCACGAGACTGAATTATGAGCGAGCAACATCTCTCCATTCATCACAAATAACTTTTAGACTTTTTTTTAAATGGTGCCATAAGACATTATTAAATTCCGAGCCGAAATAAATATTAATATTTATAGAAAACGACTTACGAATAAATAATTAATCCACATAGAGTTCGTTCGTGTAGTCACATAAGTATCACTGATCACACAAACACTATCACAATCACATACGTCCTATTGTTCTTTACAAAAGTACCTAACTATTTTATTTATAATATACAAGAATTTACGTCAAAAATAAAACTTGAAACACACTATATATTTATTTACAATCAACCCAAAAAATATGCCCTACGCGTAATGTAAATTCAAATGAGACTAATAAAATGACGTAAATAAACAATCTAATAACCTGTTTACAAACAAATAAAAATATAATCTATGCGTATCATAATAGAGATCATTTAATCGAACTGCGCTCAGTGCATGGATTTCGCGCATGCGCGCGTGACAAAGACAGACATATCAGTATTTATTCATAAAGTTTGAATGAAGCGAACAGATTGCTTGCTTCGGGTGGCATAGCGAAACGACTAAGAGTTACGAATAGTCACGATCACGACACGATTATTGATTCACGACATGATTTACGCGTAGAATTAACGTTCGTAAACAGATCTGAGATTAGTGCGAAAATCCTGTGCATACTAATTTGCGGATTCATTGGAGTTGGAGGTTGGAGGGAGTATATACCGCTCCCCGCGAGCAGCCACCGCGCCCCGTGCCCACCATCTACGCCGGCCTACCAACATGGCGCTGCAGCACTCACCGCCAAATAAAATGGCTTCCGATACAGATATCCCAGCTTCTATTGATAGAAGCTACTTCAATTACCAGCGCAAACGTCGTCTGCCTGATGATGAAGAGGACATGATGCAAATGATGCAACGCTTCGAAGAAAGATTTGACAAACAAATGACTTTATGGAATGATTCAATTATGGAAAAAATGATGAGTTGTATCACGACTGCAGTAAACTCAGCTGTTACTACAGCTTTAAACAAAGAACTCTCAAAAATAACATCTTCGCTCTCAGCAATGAATGAAAAAATAATTCAACAACACACAGAAATTGACAACCTAAAAAAAAGCGCCTCTTGTACCAATGGTAAAATAAATGACTTAGAGAAATGTACAACCTTTTTATCCGAACAACAGGATTTATTTGAAACTCGCCTTACTACAGTTGAGAGCAGTTCTACTCAGGGCCCGGATTTTGCGAACAAAATTTCCTTATTGGAGACAAAATTGATTGCTTTGGAGCAGCAGGCTAGGCAGTGTAATGTTGAAATATCCAACTTAACGGAGCGACGTGGCGAAAACCTTGTCAGTGTTGTTGAGAATCTCAGTAATATCATAAAGCTACCAGTACGAGCTGCCGACATCGTGTCCGTACATCGAGTATCTCACGCTGACCAGAAAACCCAGCGTCCGAAGAATATCGTAGTCAAATTTGTCACACGCATGCTGCGTGACAACTTCATTTCGGCATACCGGGCAGCCAAAGGCGTAGACACAAGCATGCTGTCTATCACAGGGACCCCTGCTACTATATACGTGAATGAGCATCTGACACCTCACAATAAACTGTTGTTTCGTCAATCTCGGGAGGCTGCCAAGCAACATCAATACAGATACGTGTGGGTCAAGCACGGAGTCATCCTGCTTCATATCTATGCGTATCATAATGATGATGATTTCCTGGCCGATTTCGGCCTCGGCGACTATTTTGTCATGCGTTTGAATTTTTTCTTTGGTGGGCTCTATAGTGACTTGTGTAGCCCAGTTTGTTGGTAAACGTGCGATAGCATATTGTGCACGTCAACACTCCGTTTACATAATTATAATGGTATGCTGTAGGTGGTCTAGCTTTCAGTTCGTCTCGCTTTCTGTCTTCTTCCGCCAGTCGGTTATCCTCAAACTCGAGGACGCTGTCGTTAACCAACCGGCGCCATTTATCACGTCCGTCTGCCAACTTCTCCCAATGATTGGTATTTATTTTACAATTTTTCATGTGCCGCTTTTGGACATCTTTAAATCTGAGAAGTTGGCCTCCTTGCAAGCGCTTTCCTTGTGCAAGTTCTGCATATAACACGCGCTTTGCAAGTCTCTCATCAGGCATTCTCCTTAAATGCCCTATCCACCGTAGTTGACGCCTGGTAAGATATGCCTGTACGCCTCCGATATTACAACGCCTTAGTACTTCAGTGTTACGTACCTTATCTTGCCATTTTATGTTAAGTATATCTCGTAAGCAGCGTAGGTGGTATTTATCTAGGGTACGTATGTGCTTTCGGTAAATGCACCACGTCTCAGAGCCGTACAATAATGCTGACATTATGACAGCTCGATAAACGGCCACTTTTGTCGATAATTTTAGATTGTGGGATCTAAATACTCGGTCACGCAGTTTATAGTATGAAGCCGAGGCCGCTGCGATTCTGCTATTTATTTCAACATCGAGTTGATTCTGTGCTGTTATAGTACTACCTAGGTATTTAAAGTTGTTGGTCGATTTAAGTAAATTTTCGCCTAAATATATGGACACAGGCTCGGCATTACCATCCATAGTCATAACTTCGGTCTTTGTTACGCTGATCTTTAAGCCATACTTGCCACAGTTGACGTGAAGACTGTTCATCAGTGTCTGGAGGCCACTTATTGTATCCGCAGCAAAGCAGAGATCATCTGCAAACATGACAGCAGAGATACTGTCATGTTTCACCAGGTTACGTGCACGAAGTCTCGATAGATTGAAAAGTTTACCGTCAGTACGAAACTTTATATCCACTCCTTCTTTTACACTCTTCATTACCTCTTCCACGACCACCGCAAAATACAATGCAAAAAGAGTTGGCGCTAGAACGCAGCCTTGCTTGACTCCACAGTTAACCGTGAAAAAGTCTGATTCTTCACCATCAACTGATACGCAGCAGCTCATCCCATCATGCAATAGTCTGACCAATCTCACAAACTTCTCACTGCATCCTAATTTCTCCAATATAATCCAAAGAGCTACACGAGGCACCGAATCAAAAGCTTTTTCCAAATCGATGAAGCACAAATACAGGGGACGTCTCTGCTCTATACTTTTCTCTTGCAACTGTCGCACAATAAAAATTGCATCACAGGTACCTCGGCCCTGTCGAAATCCGAATTGACTTTCTGGAAGCAGTTGTTCCGCCAAACCCTGCAGACGGTTGATAAGAATGCGAGCCAGTACCTTACTTGCAGTAGTTAGAAGTGATATTCCACGATGCGAATTACAGTCCGACCGATCACCTTTGTTTTTGTAAAGCACGCATATCCGTGACTGTTTAAAACTTTCTGGGACGATTTCGTGCCGCCATACCTCAGATATTATTTTTGATAGTAAGTCATGAGCTACTGGTCCCCCATACTTTAATAGTTCCGCTGGCAAGTTGTCAACACCGGCGGTTTTATCATTTGCCTGCTGATTAATGGCTTTTACAACCTCCTCCAGTGACGGCACATCGTCCAAAGTGGAACACACATTTCTTGATGGTATGGCGCGGATGCATTCTATGTCAGCGAGACGATCGACATTTAGTAATGTGTTGAAATGCTCGGCCCAACGCTTCAGCACAGTCTCCTTGGTATTCAAGAGTTGGGAGCCATCTAACAAACGTAGTGGGACTCTTTTCCGGTGCATGCCCGCTGTAAGCTGCCTGATCTCGGCATAAAAGGCACCTAGTTGGTGCGCATCTGCAAGTGTCTGTATTTTATTAGCTTTTTCGTGCCACCATTCATCCTTCAACTTCCGCGCGAGCTTTCTAATCTCGTTGCTACTGCTTTTAATTTCATTTTTTCCGGACTCTATTTCTTTTGTCGAGTCAGTATGAGCTTTCAGCAGCGCACGATGCCGCTCAAGCACTTCGGTGAGTTTTTCATTATTCTCGTCAAACCAGTCTTCGCGAATAAACGGTTTTAAACCCAAAGAGGTTCTTGCAGTTTCTACCAACTTCTCAGCAAGCATATTCCAATCCTGTTCTACGTCATGTGTCCATTTACACGATTCTAGTGCTCCAGAGACAGCTTGTATAAATTTCTCACGTATACCTCTATCTTGGAGTCGTTTTACGTCTATATGAGCACGCGGTACCTGAACTGTGCGTTTGGGTGGATTAAGTCGAATGGCAGTTTTTGTAATGATTAGCCTGTGGTCGGTCCAGCAGTTAGCACCACGCATTGCTCGGGTTATATGCACTTGGGCGAGATCTCGACGTCTCACAATAGCATAGTCAATCAAATGCCAATGCTTTGATCTTGGATGCATCCATGTCGTTTTATATTTATTTGGCAATCTAAACCATGTATTAGCAATACTAAAGTCAAATTGTGCACATAGACCTAAAAGCATTTGTCCATTGTCATTCATGTTACCTATACCATGCCTTCCTAGAACATTTGGCCATGATTCATGATCTCTGCCCACACGCGCATTAAAATCTCCCATTAGCAATATCTGCTCACGCTCGGGAATCTTGCCCAGTACTAAGCGCAGTTCTTCATAAAACGCTTCTTTAGTCTCTTCAGTATTAGTCATTGTTGGTGCATACACACTGATAACATTCAAGTATTTCTTATTATCCAGATGAAGTCGAAGTGTCATTACACGGTCCGAGATGCATACTGGGTACTCTAGTAACTTTTGGACCAGATTAGTTTTTATAGCCAGTCCTACACCAGATGTTCTTGATTCATTGATTTCTTTGCCTTTCCAGAAAAATGTATATCCGCCACCAATTTCTGCAAGTTCTCCTTCATCAGGTAATCGGGTTTCACTAAGGGCGGCCAAGCTTATGTTATATCTTGCAAGTTCTTTTGCAACTATAGCAGTTTTTCTTTCAGGGCAGGCATTAGATTCTTTATCCAACAGAGTGCGGACATTCCATGCACCCACTGTCATTAGAGTTGTTTTGGTCTGTTAATTATTAATATGCTTTCCTTTAACACCACGAAAGTTGAATACACAGGCAGCCGTGGTTACTACCTCCCTTTAAGTTGGGGCAAGCATTTGTTTGAAGCACCTTTTCTAGCTCCCTCCCTGGCTGAGCAGGGGAAGCAGTGCCACCCTGAATAGGGCTGCTTCGTCACACAGGGTGCTGCCCAACCTACGCTGTCACCCCTATGCAGCGTAGGAACGACCACTCTCCCAGTGTCGCCTATGAGCAGACATTAGCCAAAGCCCATCATGTATCATAAAGGAGCCCCTCTACCTCTGTCCATTGCCACAGGTCTTGTAGTCTCAAAATCCAGTAAGCATAAACAGTCAAGTGCGCGTGGTATATTTTAGTGCTCAAGTGATTGCGCTTTCACAGGTGCACTCTCTCGTCCGTTCCCCTCTTGACCCAATGGAACGGCAGACCGCTACGATTAGAGAGAGGATAAGATGCAGTATCTAACCGACAACCTCTTTTGACCTCTGTTGTCGCTCTTGGCCTTCAACGATGCCTTGCTGTATCGCCGCTTCCGCCAAATTCTTCTACTTATCAGCTGTGACTTGCCTTTTTCGCCGAAACAGTCTTCATGCACTTTGCGGGAGGTGTCCGCCTAAAGGCACTAAGCCGCGACCCTAACCCCAAATATGTTGAAGCAGCTCGCCGCATGGATATTTGATAACGGAGTATCCATCTCCGGCCTGTTTGGTCCGCGGGAGGTATTTTATTTCCCCCCTGCCCTGCATATCTGCCGAGCACTCCCCTATCCGCCACCTGGGGACGCGTTCTCTAGGGGTAAGGCTCCCCCGAGAAATATATCATAATAGAGATCATTTAATCGAACTGCGCTCAGTGCATGGATTTCGCGCATGCGCGCGTGACAAAGACAGACATATCAGTATTTATTCATAAAGTTTGAATGAAGCGAACAGATTGCTTGCTTCGGGTGGCATAGCGAAACGACTAAGAGTTACGAATAGTCACGATCACGACACGATTAGTTCCGAATGAAAATGTTGACGTTGATAGTCCCAAAAAAAAGGAGTTCACGAGTAAACTGGTTTATCATTCGACGGTAAACTAGGCTAATAGTTCATGCCAGTAAAACGGTTGAAATAAACCGTTCGTTCATTCAACGCTCATCTCTACACTACACAAACGAATGTTGATCCGAACCAACCTGACTTTCTCGTCACTAGGGCGACCGCTTTAATACTCGTTGAAACAGTAAGGATCGAACTAGCATCGAGTGAGGTCGTGTTGCGCGCAATTCTAATAAAGTGGTCAAGTTACGCGTAGAATTAACGTTCGTAAACAGATCTGAGATTAGTGCGAAAATCCTGTGCATACTAATTTGCGGATTCATTGGAGTTGGAGGTTGGAGGGAGTACATACCGCTCCCCGCGAGCAGCCACCGCGCCCCGTGCCCACCATCTACGCCGGCCTACCAACATGGCGCTGCAGCACTCACCGCCAAATAAAATGGCTTCCGATACGGATATCCCAGCTTCTATTGATAGAAGCTACTTCAGTTACCAGCGCAAACGTCGTCTGCCTGATGATGAAGAGGACATGATGCAAATGATGCAACGCTTCGAAGAAAGATTTGACAAACAAATGACTTTATGGAATGATTCAATTATGGAAAAAATGATGAGTTGTATCACGACTGCAGTAAACTCAGCTGTTACTACAGCTTTAAACAAAGAACTCTCAAAAATAACATCTTCGCTCTCAGCAATGAATGAAAAAATAATTCAACAACACACAGAAATTGACAACCTAAAAAAAAGCGCCTCTTGTACCAATGGTAAAATAAATGACTTAGAGAAATGTACAACCTTTTTATCCGAACAACAGGATTTATTTGAAACTCGCCTTACTACAGTTGAGAGCAGTTCTACTCAGGGCCCGGATTTTGCGAACAAAATTTCCTTATTGGAGACAAAATTGATTGCTTTGGAGCAGCAGGCTAGGCAGTGTAATGTTGAAATATCCAACTTAACGGAGCGACGTGGCGAAAACTTTGTCAGTGTTGTTGAGAATCTCAGTAATATTATAAAGCTACCAGTACGAGCTGCCGACATCGTGTCCGTACATCGAGTACCTCACGCTGACCAGAAAACCCAGCGTCCGAAGAATATCGTAGTCAAATTTGTCACACGCATGCTGCGTGACAACTTCATTTCGGCATACCGGGCAGCTAAAGGCGTAGACACAAGCGTGCTGTCTATCACAGGGACCCCTGCTACTATATACGTGAATGAGCATCTGACACCTCACAATAAACTGTTGTTTCGTCAATCTCGGGAGGCTGCCAAGCAACATCAATACAGATACGTGTGGGTCAAGCACGGAGTCATCCTGGCCCGCAAAACCGAAACCTCTTCAGTTATTGCTATTAGGACACCGCAAGATATTGCTAGGATTAAGTGATAAAGCAGGACTAAATAGTTACGGTAATTTTTGTAAGCAAGGCGAGTGTTTTAAAAGTAGAATATATTTTTATATTTTTGTTATTATCTTACATAAGAAATATTTATGCTCTCTGTTTTACGTAGAAATGCATATCAAGCACGGGTTGGAACTAAGTGCAAAAATGGGTTTTTTTAAGTTCTATTCAGCCCGCTGCAAAATATTTTTTTTAAATATATATTTACTAGTTACTTCATTACATATTAATTATTTACAGGAAGGGTGGTCCTTATATTGCAGCTTAAAATCTTTGCTTATGTACCTTCTATTTAATTATAATTTAAAGTCAGTAAAAATATTAAAATTTGGGAGTGGCACTTGTACGGTTGGTGAACACAAGAAATGTCGACGTTTATTTTGGTTAATATGGGCACAAGCTACTACTAAACTTTACCTATTAAATGAATTACCTAATTTAATGAACTTACTATTTTTTATTAAAATAAACTTTTTCTACATTTACAGCTCAATTTACACATTAAAAATATTTTACTCGTGGGCACACACTCAACATTTTTCAATAATGTTTATAAATACAAAAAATACAGGCATCATTATAAAAACACAACAACAATATCGTAAGAACCAATTATACTCTAATTATTTAAAAATAATTTACTTCACAAGATCCTCATTACACATAATATTTAATACAGTTAGTTGGACACACTCCATAGCACATACATACATGTATGTTTTGAAAATATACTTAGGCATTCATTTTGTATATTCATATTTCAATAAAATAAGTAATTTTATCCAAATCGCTATAATAACACATTATTATTTTTTACAACATTTTAAATTAATATTATCTTACACTGAACAAATATTATTTTATGGATAAACAAGTTCTATCAGTTTATTATCAAAATTGTCAAGGACTTCGTACCAAACTACATACTGCCTACATAAACATACTTTCTCACAATTATGATATAATTGTCCTAACAGAGACTTGGTTGAATAGCAGTATATCTGACAACGAATTTATAGACTCGAGGTATCGAGTATTCCGGTGTGACAGAGACCTCAAAGAAAGCGGGAAACTAGATGGCGGTGGTGTATTGGTTGCCGTGCGCCTAGACCTACCGCTAGCAGCGTCGACCGTACCTACTCCTGATGGTATGTACTTCCCCTACTCGCCACACCTTGAGCACTTCGTCATTCAGTTGCGATCGAGTGCCTACTGTTGCGTAGTCAGCGCAGTATATATTCCGCCAAATACAAACTCAGATATTTACGCTGCACATTTTAATTATTTAGCGTGTGTACTACAGACGACCGATGCTAATAATTTTATTGTGGTTGGGGACTACAACCTGCCGACATTACAATGGCAGGACTGTGTGACGCACTCTGTACCCCTTTATCATAGCAACTATTCCCTGTCCAATAAATACTTATTTAACTTTTATAAATTAATTAACGCTACTCAATTAAATAGATTTGAAAACGATAAAAAAAGGATACTTGACTTATTTATGACTAACATTGACAGCAATACAACATCACTTGCACCTACTACTGTTGTTCCAAATAATAAAAATCATCCCTCATTTTTCAGTCTTTTACCAATTAACATAAATTATATACCAATGAAAACGAAACCGCAATCAAAAAAATTTTGTTACTATAGGGCCAATTATGAGTCGATTAATAAAGATATTTCTGAGATGAATTGGGAGGAACTTTTATTAAATAAAGATGCAGAAAGTGCAGTGTCAGAATTTTATGAAAAAATATACTCAATTATTAGAAAACACGTTCCTCAAAAAACAGTTAAATCTTCCCAATTTCCTATCTGGTTCTCACCGGCCTTGATTCATATTTTTAAAAATAAAAACAAAGCTTGGATAAAATGGAAAAAATACAATAACATATGTGATTACGAAATTTTTTCTTTGTTAAGGAGCCGGTTTCAGCGTGAGTCACACAAATGTTATAAACAATATATGAAATCGGTTGAAGACGGTATAAAAGATAACGTTAGGTATTTCTGGACTTATATTGATACAAATAAATCTAAAAAATCTAACCTTCCTGAAACTATATTTTACAAAACTGAATGTTTAAAGAAATCTGAAGATATACCAGTATTGCTCTCAAAATTTTTTGAATCTGTTTTTGAGCCGTCAAGTGTCCCTGATAACTATGATATCGATGACATTCCAGACACAAACCCATCATCCTCTTTTGTAATGAGTAGCATTGAAATTTCTCTTGAAAATGTATTAAAAGAATTAAAGCTTGATGCCTCGAAAGGATTCGGATTAGATAATATTCCCCCAATTTTTCTGAAATCTACTGCATATTCTATTTGTCAACCACTTTATATTTTATATAATAAATGTTTAAAGGAGGGAGTGTTCCCTACAATATGGAAATCAGCTAGGATTGTTCCAATTTTTAAGGGAGGAGACAGATCCAACGCTGAAAACTATCGTCCCATTTCAATTCTATCTACCTTGTCGAAGTTGTTTGAGAGACTTGTGCATAATCTAATATATCCATCCCTGCACACTTTTATAATTGAACAGCAACATGGATTTGTCAAACGACGGTCTACTGTCACTAACCTACTAGTATATGCCTTACATCTTTTCGAGACACTGGACAAGAACAGACAAACTGATAGTATTTATACAGACTTTAGGAAAGCATTCGACCGGATAGATCATAAACTGCTACTTGATAAGCTAGCCTACAACGGTATACGAGGAGACTTATGGCGTTGGTTTAAATCCTATATAAGTAACAGGATGCAAAAGGTCGTGGTTAACGGATACGAATCTGAACTTGTTCCCATTACATCAGGGGTTCCCCAGGGATCTATTTTAGGGCCTCTCCTATTTGTCTTATTCATTAATGATATACAACAATGTTTTAAACATAGTAAATATTTGCTTTATGCTGACGATCTTAAAATTTACCATGACATAGAAAATATCCAAGACCACAATAAATTACAAGAAGATCTCGACCGTTTCAGTATCTATTGCAAAGATAACAAATTAAGTCTGAGTATTGACAAATGTAACTCCATCACTTTTACAAAAAAGAAAAAGATAAGTCAGTATTCGTACCGTTTATGTGGAACTGCATTAGATACTGTCGGTTTCATTAAAGATTTAGGAGTAACCCTGGATAGTCAATTACATTTGGATTTACACATAGACAATATTATTAAAAAAGCATTTAAATTGTATGGATTCATTATGCGTACTAGTTTAAAGTTTACCCGACCCTCAACTTACATTTATTTGTATAAATCCTTGATCCGATCCCAAATTGAATATGCTGTGCCCATATGGAACCCATATTACAAAAAGTATATTGATGCTCTTGAATCAGTTCAACTCAAATTTTTGCGTTGTGTGCACTACAGGTGCTACCATGAAAAGTTGTCATATGAGGATCTTCTTAGCAAATATAATATTAGTAAGTTAGATGTTAGACGCACACACCTTGAGGCCATGTTGTTATTTGATTTATTTCACAACAGATACGACTGTTGCCAATTGATAGACAAATTAAACTACAAAGTTCCACGTAGAACACACCGCCGAAATAATAACAAATGTCCAATGTTTGCACTTTCAAGATGTCGCACTAACTCCGGTAAACGCTCTCCGCTTTATCGGCTTACTCAGTCATTTAATGAGCACTTTAATAGCATAGATATTACAATAACATCTGGTTTTACTTTCAAAAGAAAAATTCGTGAGCTCAAGATCTAAAATTGTTTGCAGCATTCACAAATGTTAGTTTGAAATTGTATTTTTTAGAGTAATCTGTGGTAAACGGTGTTGAAAACACAATTATTTTACAACACACTAATATTGAATAACTGTATTTATTGTGTTTTTGTTTGTTTACCCCAATAAAGAGAAAAAAAAGAAACATATTTATTTATTTGAAAATCTAACCGTTATGCGTTGTAGTAAAAAAAATCTTTGCACAAGTAAAACAATAATAAATTCTACCTTGAAATCTCTGACATATATATTGAGAGAAGATAAGTATTAGGGCTTATCAGGAGTGCTTGGCAGCGCAGGTGCTTAACACTTTGAAATTATTAACTATTTTTAAGTACAGGCAGTAAAATTTATCAAAAACAAAATTTTTATATGGCCACACTCAAGTGTATTATCAATTAATAATACAACTCTGCACGTGAAGGCCACACCCAGGGGGTTCAGCTTATGCTTGTCAACTTTCCTTCCCTGAAAAGCTATTTTCGCACTCATTCTATTTCGTAACTTCAATATATTGATTAGGATTGTGATAAAGATAAACCAATATCACACTCAAAAAAGGGTTAAGATTAAGGGATTTCTGTCTCTGTAAGACCAATAAACCTTAGCTGCAAAACTGTTATATTTGTATATTTTATATTTCTAACCTGTAGGTATTGTGTCCCACTGCTGGGCAAAGGCCTCCCTTTATTTGTTTACTCGTCCCTTTCTTCTGCGAACTGTTATTAAATAAAAATAAAATTTTAAAGTTAGCCATAGATCTGATTGTCAAACATACCATTATGAGATACCTAGGTAAAAGAATCTAAAAAGAAATAAGATTCCAGAGATAGCAATAATTATATACTTTCTATGAACTTTAACACGGTTAAAATGTAGAAAAACATTAACCGAAATAAAATGGAGAAAAAATATTGTTTGTTTGTTTGTAATAACTTTATTGTACAAAAAAAAATAATACATTAAAAAGACAACATACGAAAGAGCAAATATACAAAGGCGGACTTAATATTGCTTCAAAATACTTACCTACGATTTAACCACGTAAATATTCAATTTGTTATCTCAAATAACCTGAAAATTCTAAACGGCTATATTCCATAGATTTTACCACTTTTCCTCCTGAAGTTTTTGGCTAGTAAAAGAAAGAAAGAAATAATTGTTTATTTGGTTACACACTTATAAATCTTAACAATTTGTTTAGCTACATAAACACAAGTATGCACAAAAACAGCCTCGCTCAGCATGTAAGGCAAGGCGATTTAAATTATGCATTGCTTATTAGATAACAGTCTCGAACGGATTCGAAAATGCCAATGACGAACCAACTGGTTTGATAAACCGAACTGGTGGAACTAGGTGGCACTAGTATCGCGTAGCGGGGAGCGTGCACAATGGGAAGCGAAAGCGGCGGCTGGCGTGGACCTAGATCGAAAGTCATAACTAGTACTAGAACCGGAAACGCTTGCCACTCTCATTATATAGGCTTCGAATGACGGGGGGAAAATGCGTGAATGTCGTGGAACAGTCTGTAGGAACGAAGATTGAATAAAATTCGTGACAGAAAAATCTCAAATTTAATTTTAAAACGAATTTAATTCCAAAAATACAAGCTAACAAGTACATTTTTTTCTTCATATAAGTTTTTTTTCCGTTTTAAGAAAATAGTGTAACATACTCTACGAATTTTTATACTCTATGAACAGCATACTTTTTATTTTAAATAACCGGCCAAGTGCGAGTCGGACTCACGCACGAAGGGTTCCGTGCCATTATCTATAAAAAATCGCGTTTGTTGTATGGGAGCCCCACTTAAATATTTATTTTATTCTGTTTTTTTTTTGTATTTGTTGTTATAGTGGAATTAGAAATACATCATCTGTGAAAATTTCAACTCTAGCTATAACGATTCATAAGATATAGCCTAGTGACAGACGGACGGCCAGCATAGTCTTAGTTTGGGTCTAGTTTTTACCCTTTGGGTACGGAACCCTAAAAATACATGTTTTCGAATTTGAAACCAACGCCGCGCCGCCGACTACCTAACCTACTCGTACTTTGTTGCACTACGCAACGACGTGCCCCACTCACCCGTTCAAGCGTAAATGGTTTTAATTTTATTACAGGAACTCCTGCGAACATTTATCAGAGATTTTTTTATACTTGATTTAATAATTTATAGTTTTTAAGGTTTATAAATAAATCTTGAATGCAGATTTAATGCGTCAGCATGAAAAACCATTAAATATTAATTTAAAAAAAACTGCTGATGTCACCCTGGTGAAAATTTAGGATATTGAGCATTACAACAATATGATAATAATATATAAAAATTACAATTACCGTATTTTGTATGCTTGCACAGGATTTTTTTAAATATTATCTTTTAAAAAATATATATTATCTTCTTATTGAGGAGAGATTTCTTAAATCAAGCTTTAATTATTTATGGGTAAACATGTGATGAAAAATCTCCCGTGTAGAAATTATTGTTCGAAAGATATGACAATGTGAGGATAAGAATGGCATTTAAAAAAAAATCATTTATCATTTTTGGGGGAAAACCTGTAATTTACGGTTGAAATAGCACATTCTAAGAAATTTCGAAAAAATCTCTACTGTAGGATTTATTGTGACATTTCCATACAACTGAAAATTCACAGCCCCGACTATTACAAGAAGACCTTCCGTTGTTGGAATGAAGGCATGCAACTTTTTAGTTCCTGGAATATCCTTTCACGATTAATATTATCTTTGGAGCAGTAGTAAATCGCTGTTTGTTTTAAAGATGATTTTGCCCATTCATATAATAGCATTGGCGAAAGGATTGATCTACTTGTAGATAATTGTAGACTTGCACGCGTCGCTAAACGTTAAGGTTCCCCCCAAGATCATCACATGGCCCCTTTCCATGAGACATTGCGTGAAAATGTATTTCTGCATTCGTATTAAAATCATCTTCATCTATACTATAATAAAAGAGTAAAAAAAATGTGTCTGTACATTGAAAATTTTTCAAAAAAAATATTTGGAGCGATGGAGATATAGTAATAGAGTAAGAAAATAAAAAAAAAATGTCTGTCTGTTTGTCTGTTTGTACACGCTAATCTCCGGAAATACTGGACGGATTCGAATGAAACTTTTTTTGTTATATAGCTGTGAAGCCTGGGCAACATATAGGCTATAATTGATTTTGGAAAATGGAACACATGATGCAGAACTATAATGGTCCAGCTAAACTATAAGATATATTAAAATGCCGCCTTAGCAAAAGTTGTTAAGTCTGATGAGAACTTTTTGTTGAGTTATAATACAACTGGCCAAGCGCGAGTCGGACGCGCGCGAAGAGTTCCGTACCATAATCTATGAAAAATCACGTTTGTAGTATGGGAGCCCCCGATAAATACTTATTTTATTCGATTTTTAGGGTTCCATAGGGTAGGGTAGAAACGGGACCCTATTAATTAGACCGTCTGACTGTTTGTCTGTCTGTCTGTCACCAGGCTGTATCTCATTAACCATTATAGCTAGACAGTTGAAATTTTTATAGATGATGTTTTTTGTTGCCGCTGAACAAAAACATACTAAATGTATCCAAACTAATATTATAAATCCGAAAGTGAGTTTGTATATTTGTTTGTTTGTTTGTTACTTCTTCACGCTTTATCTACTGAAGCTATCTTCTTGAAATTTTGCATACACATAGTGAAGACTACTGAAAAGGACATAGGGTACCTTTCATCCTGGAAAAAACTACTGTTCCCGTAGGAATTGCGATAAACGATTCGGCAAGAACTAAGTATTGCAAAAAAATAATAGATGGCGCTGAGTGTCTTTTGCTATGCGATTACCTTTTTTTTAAAGGCGTTTTTTTTTTGTAAGTATTTATTTGGTTGGTCTGAACGGAAGAACAAGTTAAATGTAAAGGAGCTTTGAGAGCTGTTAAAACGCCTCTTCAAAAGCAGACAGGCTTAGGTGATTAAGCTCAACGGCAAGCTGCGTTGAGACCAACCGCTTCTTATTATTAATCAATCCTTATATTGATAATAAAACTAATAATATAGTTCTTCTTGGTTTAATAGACAAAAATACCAATCCAAACACCCTGTGTAAGATATTTAATGACTTACAACCACCTTAACAAGAGATAACTATATAAAAATTTCTTTTAATACAAGATTGTAGCCATACAAAAGTAATTTTAGACTGTGTACCGCGAGACCGAGTCGTCATTATGCGTAACCTACCCTTCTTCCCGCATTTAATAAGTACTGTATCTATTTAAAACACATTAAATGAATAATTCCAAATATACCGTTGGATACGGTAATATACGGTATTTTTTGTATTATACCAACATGATCAAATGGTATAATACCGGGCATACATCTCTATGTATCGCAGCTACTTAATTAAAGTAAAAACCTATCAAGCTGGACGATACGAGTGTCCGAGTACCTATGTCAGTAGTAATGAGGCAGCATGGCGGATTCTTTGTTTTCCCTTACACAAAAGACATCATACTGTCACTCATCTAGCTTATCACTTAGAAAACTGACAGCGTGTTCTCTTCAATAAGATAAAAAAGAATGTGGTGTCGTGGGACACCAGGTAGGAACGAAGTTCCTTCGGCTAATGTAGAATCGAAACAATGTGTATACGACTGTCGCGCCTGCGCACGTCTCATTTAACGAGGTCATCCTTACGGTTTTACTATCACATTTTTTTCAGTTCGGTCGCGCAGCAAAATCCCTATCTCCTCCAAGCCTGCCGTAAGGAACTTCGTTCCAAAAAGCATATGAGACTCTACTTCTGTTAGAGAACGATAACCACTGGGATGAAACGGGATTCCTTCTTTATGTTTTCATAATTTATTTGGCATACCAGTTTTGGCATAAAATATTTCAGCATAATAGTTCCTAGGCATTATTTTGTTTGGCATACTTACATTTTGGAATAATTAACTTTTGGTCTAATTTGTATTGGCATGATGTAAATTCGCATAATCTCCGTAGGCATAAAGTAGGAAACAAAATTAAGTTATACTGAATTGTTTATTTTCAATTCTCATGCAATAAATTTATGACCACAACATATATTACCACCGGAACAACTCTGAAGGTATCTACCTTCACAGTTGTTCCGGGTGGTCATATATTTATTGCATGAGTATTAAAAATAAACAAGGGAAATTAAGTAAGATATTTTTTTCCTAATGACCAACCGGAACAACTCTGAGGGCAGAAGGGAAATTAGGTCCAAGTTATTTTTTATGACCCGGAACAACTGTGAGGGCCAGAAGGGAAGTTAGGTTTAAGTATTTATTTTGACTGCCCAGAACATTTGTGGGGACAGAAGGGAAGTTAGGTTTAATGAATTTTTATGACCACCCGGAACAACTGTGAGGGAAGAATGGAAGTTAGGTTCAAGTAATTTTTTCTTGACCACCCGGAACAACTGTGAGGGTAGAAGGGATGTTAGGTTCAAGTTTTTATGTTTTGGCATAATGCAAATTCGCATTATCTCCGTAGGCATACAGTAGGAAACAGAATTAGGTAATATTGAAGTTTTTATTTTTAATCTTCATGCAATAAATTTATGACCACTCAGAACAACTGTGAAGGCAGAAGGGAAGTAAGGTTCAAATATTTTTTTTTTATGACCACTTGGCACAACTGTGAGAGCAGAAGGGAAGTTAGGTTCAAGTTATTTTTTTTTACAACCAGCCAGAACAACCGTGAGAGCAGAAGGCAAGTTAGGTTCAAGTTTTTTTTTTTATAACCAACCGGAACAACTGTGATGGCAAAAAGGAAGTTAGGTTCAAGTAATTTTTTTATGACCACCCGGAAGCGTCGATAAAAAATTTAAAAAGAGGGGTATTACAATGGTGGAAAAGAAACTACATTATTTTGTATCGCAAACTCAGAACGATTACACGAAATCACTTTGATGATGAGATTGTTGGGCAATTTAACTATGATTTCACAGCATTGTAACAGCAAATCACAGAATTAGTTACTCAATTCTTATGCGAACCAAATTACGGTTTTCAATCGTAATTCAGGCCTTGAACGGGACTCTTCAGAATTTAAAAGACAGTACAAATGTTATGAAAAGAATAGTAGTTTTATTGGTTTCCATGTACAGACAGCGATTTAGTTTAAGTACTAAAAGGAACTGCACCCGGGCGGCGAAATAAGAAGGGCGGTAAAATCGTCGATTTCGAAATAGTAGAACCTTCCCATGCTACCGATACGGAGTGGGGATGTCGTCTAGCTACTAAATATGAAATAATTTTTAGTTTATTTCAGAAAAACACAACAATTTTTCAACAGTCATAATTGTACGCGAGCGAAGCCGCGGGTAAAAGCTAGTTATAAAATAAATTCACAAAATTGAATCTACTTTTAAATTGTTGAGAGGCACCTTCGGTTTTATAAATATATATATATATATATATATATATATATAGGTATAATACACCAACCTAGTACCTATACTATACCTATGTTTCTACTTATTTTCGTATGCTAAGAATGGGTAGCGTCACGAAACTCTAGCGCTGACCTTGCTTGCGCAGAAGTCAAAAATTAGTACCGCACCCGTGCGCAGTATCCCCTCTACATGTCGCTCAGCGCTCAACTTACGTGCCGCAATATGTACCTAGGTATTAAGCCTACTTAGTATACCTATCATAAATGATAATTTAATAATAATAACCACTTTAAAGTAGACCTTCCCTTTCAGCATCCTTGGGAAGCTTAAAAAGTTAAATTTCGATCGCAATCCGTGTTTAAACAAATAAAGAAAAAGCGCAAAAAAAATACTGCGCCGCAGTACTTTTTTGCGCTTTTTCTTTTCGAGGTGAACGAAACGTGCGTGCGTCACTGCTCGCTAGTGAGTCCCTAGAGCTAGACTAGAGGAGCTCAGTGGCCCCGCGGGATATGCATTACTAGCGCTTTCACAAGTAAAGCGACAGCGGGCGTAGTCCGCACTGGGATGGGGGGACCAAAAGTGGCATAACATTTTCTCGAGCTCCTTCGTGTTTTAGAAGGCACTTATAAGTCGTTGGTCCCGGCTGTCGTCAAGCTATGTCAGATGCCATTAAGTAGCCTGAAAAATCTGACACCAGTGTTGGCCACTTACACACACAAAAAACAAACAGCAAGTCCCTACTGACTTTCCCTTTGCACAGTGGTCGCCGCGCGTAGTAATATATTTTCGATATCTAAACGGGAAGTGACACAGGCTTGGCCAGGTCTGCAGTTCTGCAGTAAGGGTATTATAGGAGAGCATAAGACAAGTTTTCAGGTTGCCTTAAATACCTACCCAAAAATGTCCAGCTCTCGGCGATATTCTGGTCATTTATAGCTGGACATTTACTACAGACCATAAACTACCGTAAAAATTCTTCATTCTGTTTCTCCTTTTCAGATGTCTCGCCCGATGTTAGAGGCGCTGGTTGCTAGAAATGCACTAAATAATGTGCGTATGAAAGCGTTAAAGAAACAGCATCAAGAGTTAATGTCCAGATTGGAAAATTGTTAATATAAAACACGAAATGTTTAATATTAGGTACTGTAATAAATAAGAATCACAAATATCTACATTTAAAACTGTTGTTACTTTATGATAACAATTGATAAGTAAACACGATTGTAAATTCACATAAGATCATTTTTGTCAATCATCTCAAAGCCGTCTGAAGAATCTATACTTGACACCATAGGTTTAGTGTACACCATATTTGCCACTGCTCCGGCTAAATTCCAGAGAGTATTATAAGCAGTACTACTCCATGTCTCTGGTTGTATTTCTAACGTCGATTGCAATTGCTCCTTCTTTTGTTCTAAAAAATTAAAATATTCCAATAATTATTGTAGGTATGCGTAATCGAAATCACATTAGAAATATAAGAGTAAGTATATCTTATATCTATCTTCTATCTAAATATATATAACTCAAAGGTGACTGACTGACTGACATAGTGATCTATCAACGCACAGCCCAAACCACTGGACGGATCGGGCTGAAATTTGGCATGCAGGTAGATATTATGACGTAGGCATCAGCTAAGAAAGGATTTTGATCAATTCTACCCCCAAGGGGATAAAATAGGGGATGAACGTTTGTATGAAACTTTGTCAATTTTAAACCGATCGGGCTGAGACTTTGCATGCATAAAGCTACTATAACGTAGGCATCCTCTAAGAAAGGATTTTGATAAATTACACCCCTACGCGAGAGAAGCCGCGGGCAAAAGCTAGTTAGAGATAAATTAGTTCAGTCCGTTTTGAAATTCCGTAAAGTGCTTTGACATTTATCATTTATATAATGATACCATGTTAAAACTTTTGGTGATGTACGATTACGATTTTCGGGTGAATCGTTAAGGTTTTTTATTCGACTACAAAAAAATACAACTACAAATAGGGCTCACTTAATAAACGGTTTATTCGAAATAATGGGTTTTAAGTTTTATTAATTAATTAGTAAATATGTTAATTGTTAACTAAACATCATGTAGATACCTAGTAAACCAATAAATGGCTTTCATTTCATATGTTTACTAAAATTACTTATTGTTAAACAAAAATCAAACTATCAAGAAAAATTTAATATCAATCGCGCACAGTGTCGGCTTTATGTTTTGGTTTCCGAAACTGCAATCAACATACGTATAAAACTGAATATTTAAAAGATATAGCACACGCACGAATGCTATCTCTTTCACATGATTGTTATCGGCAACGGTGGCCAAGAACAATTTAAACAAGTTTTGTTTATACTGCAGCTTTGTTTTAAATCTAGTCTGGGGTGGCTTTTCGATATGGAAGTTATTGATTTTGAATATGAGCATTAATTATGTACATTATTTTATCAGACTCAGCTTGGATTATTACAAAAACTAAACATAATATTATTAAATACGTAATTGTTAATTGCGTTTAATTTTCTGTCGATTTAATTTTGATTTAATTTTCTTTCTTATTTGTTGGTTTAATGTTATATGTATTCATTGGGTTTTATTTTTTTTTATCATTCAAATTTGAAGTTACCTATTGATTTCATCAAAAAAAGTCAATAATCATATTTAAAATACTTTTTCCATGCAAGATAATACGATAAATCTTTCGGTGTGACCCGTGTGACCGGTAGCAGTACATCCCTAATCATTGAATGTAAAAAAACAGGCTACAATCTAAATGTCAGTGCCTCTACGGGATTTTTAAAACGGACTTTAGTTTGTTGCAATTTGTTCAAGTTTAGCCAGTCTTAATACATACAATAAGTCCTTTCAAAAACAATAAATTAAAGAATGCCTGTATCGCATCTATCACAATGCAGTACTATACAATACAATAGGTACCCTTTTTTGCACAAAATAAATGAATACAGGACATAATTATCTTAAAAACTAGGAAATGCGCAAAAGGCGGCCTTATTGTTAAGCCATTTCTTTCCAGGCAACCTCGCTATATTTATAGAACAGAGTGATGGGATATTAGGTAGTGCGGAGTGGTGGTTGTGACTAGGAGACATCCGCTAAGAAAGTATTTTTGGAAATTCCATCCCTAAGGGGGTTATCATTCATAGATAGGGGTTGTCATTTTCTATGAAACTTCTTAATTTTTAAAGTAAGACATGAAATTTTTTATTTATTTTTGTACTTAATAATAATGTATTCATGAGATATTGAAAATGACATCCCTTTAGGGGTGAAATAGGGGTAGCAATTGTGTATGAATCGTCGTCATTTTTGAATAAGTGGTTAGTAAAAAATAATAATCTATTAATTGGGTTTAAAAAATAGCATCCCCAGGGGTTGCAAATTTATATTATTATGAAACTTCGTCATGTTTTGAGTGAAAGACAAAAATTTGAAATAAATAGATCCGTCACTCTCTTGCTCTAACAAATGACGGGAACGGAAACCGAAACTGGAACCGGAGCCAGAGCCGGAACGGGAACTGAAACCGAAACCGGAACCGGAAAAAGTCACGGGTAGAAGCTAGCATAGTTTTTTAAAACAAAAAGCTGATTCACTGACACGTGATCTAGTACGAGGAGAAGTTACTATGAATGTACTGGCCTCTTCTTCTTTGCGTTGTCTTTTATTAACTGCAACAATAGAAGACTTTCGAGTATAACTTTTACGGCAATTTTCATGTATTGTCACAGATTTCTGATTTTTCAAATATTCTGAAAATTCATCTGCTCTCTGGATACTTAAACTACTCGAAATAAAATAATATTCTGACATTTTTGTTATAAGACTCAAAACAGCACAATATAAGTTAGAATAAACGTTCACGTGTATTCACTACGGTGTGGCTCTCAAGACTAACGGTATTTCATTTATTGGACACATTGACTTAAGTCCTGATTATGATAGCAGAAAAGATGGACGCAGGACGCAGCCATCATCAGGAGGTTCACTGACTTGCATGTTTTACATGACAATCAGTGAATCTTCTATCGATGTAACTTTCATTTATTTATTATTTTTTGTCAAAACTAAAATATGAATGTATGGACTCTTGTTGTCTGAAAAAAAAATGCAATTTAATTTTTTATTTTAAAGCAGGTATAAGACCCTAGCCACGTGCGTAATTGAACGGGAGGCAAATGTTTTCTCAAGGTTACACTGGTGTACAAAATAAGGGACTAGGTTTCATTTTACCTGATTTTCTTATAGTGATACTTATATGTGTGTATTTATATTTTAAGAGCGGCCTTCCCGTCTTACTTTTCATACAAACGCTCGTACGTGATTATGGCGTTGTATCTGATCTTTCTTGAAAACTTCTGAACTCACATGTATCTTCGGCGCTATTTCTAGGTTTCTATCGGAATAAAAAATAGAAATTTAGAAAAACAAAGTCAGTATAAGCCTCCAAAAATCTGCTTTTTTGCACAAATTTTAGCTGAATTTCGACCGTTCAAAAAGTACTCATAAATTGTAAAAGTAAAAAAATATATTTCCATTCAAACCTCGCAAATTTAATGAAAATTTAAAATAAAAACATTTATTACACAAACGTATATCCTGAAACAAGTTTTATGAAATTTCCGCACCCTATGAATAGTTAATATTCGTTCAACGGATAGTTAATAATAATACTAATTTCATTTAATGGAATGCAAACCATGCCCTTAGGCACTATCTCTCGCTTTTTGGTTTGCGTCTTCTTCTAGCATTGCCCTCCAGGGCAATGCTAGAAGAAGACGCGCTTAGTTTAAAAGCTTGGTGTTTCATCCATGAAACACCAAGCTTTTAAACTAAGCGCGCGTTGAAAACAGAGCGGCCGGGAAGGGTCGCCTTAAGTGTAAGTTACAATCACGGATAGAAAAATATTTTTACATATATTACAGCTCCAGAGATGTAATATACGTGGCATACTCATGCATATTATGACGATTACAACTTTTTGAATCGTTATATCTCAGAAACGGTGGCTCTTAGGAAAAAAGCATTGACACATATTTTATAGATAAGTTTATGATGTACAATTTTTATCTAGGGCAATTTTATGATAAAATTTACCGTTTTGCTGAAAATCGCGAAAAACTAATTTTTTGAACTTTGACGTTGAGTAAAATTTTTTGCAGGAACCGGAATGGTGGGGAACTTTCAAATTTTATTTATAATTATGTTTTCAATAATTATACTAACTTTTAGCTTGTTGGGAATTTATGTAACTTCACTACTGTGTTTTGGTTTAAATTAACCGGACTATCAGGTGATGGCAACGTGAGTGATGATAACATTGATTCAGATTGTGAAGATAATTGTGATCTTGGCTCAATTCGTTTACCTCCAGAATATGAATCTTGCAGCCTACGTTGGAAGTGAACCCACGACAAGCGGCGTTATGTTCGACAGGATTAAAAATATGTTTACAACCATCTCCCCAAGCTGTTGATATTTATCATTAGCATATGGGAGGCGTAGATTTATTTGATTCCGTGCTGGGTTATTACAGAATCCATTTGGTGTCTCGTCAATGGAACAAGAGGATTTTTTTCACATGGTGGACATGTTTCCTGTCAATGTTTGTTGATAGGGCGCCGAATCAATGCAGGCTCCTACATGCGCCTTTATATGATTTCAAACTGACCCGTTTCCGAGCATATGCGAAAGGCAGGAAAAGCTGTAAAACCAAGAAACGTGGTCGACAATCCAGCATTCTTGGAACTCCGATATCCAGCCGGGGCGGGACTCGCTCCCGTTTTCCTGACTCTCCAGTACCCGCAAAAAGACACAAAAATCGCCAGATAGACATTAAGATATACCTTAAGAGTCGGTGCATATTGATGGGATTAGTCCCTCAAGGGGCTTCTAAGAAAAGCCTAGGCGCAAAAAAAATCTCACATAACCAGGTGATGGGATTAGCCATTTTCCGATTTGGAAGAAGAACATATATATACAACGTGTAACAGAAAGGGTATATCAATACCGAGTGCGTCAATACGGACCACCTCAAGTGACTGTGTTGTAAATTGTTTGGCCTCGTAAGTTTAAGTATCGAATTTTAAAAGAAACATATAAATATTTTTGAGTATCTTTACTATTTTACTTTATCGCACAACACTAAAACAATAAACAGCTGTGAGGTCAATTACTTACGACCATGCTTATCAGAATAAGTTTTCACCTCTTGTACATCACCGTCTATGCTCCTGGTATTGAAATTAATATTATTTACAAAAATAGGTTCCAGATACCTATTTTTCGTAAAAGTTTACTTACATAGTTCTTTCATTACCACTCCTTGATTTTGTAAAAAGCGAATAAGGGAGCAAGCAGGTTCCCAAGGAGGGGTGACATTGGATATGTAGCCGGTCATAAAATACGACCAAATCAAAAAGTATTCGAGCGTAGAGCAAATGTAGGTAGCCTCGTAACAGCGTTAAATAGCCTTGCCCAAATCTTTTGCCACGTAAATACCTATGCAACCAGGAACACGTTCTGATAAGAAAAAAGATAATATCTTCATTATTTCATACGCTGTTATCATGTATCGTACAAACGTACATACTGACTTAGCACAATGAAATGTGTAAGTTCGTCAGACTAGTCAACACTGATGTTAGAAACTCTGCTTTCAAACAAAAAAAACAGCAACCAAATCGGTTTTCATGTTTAAAAGCTACGGTCCTTTCTTATCATGTACGTGCAAAGGTCTAACAACCCCACAAACCCTATTATCAGAGTTTTAAAACCGCCTCAAGGGCCTCTGACGTGGTCTAAACCACGACGAGAACCACCATTTGGCAACCGGGACTACCGGCTAATACGTGCCTTCCGAAGCACGAAATCATCTTTTTATCAAACAATCAGGTGATTCAGGCCTGCAATGTCGGTGTTGGTGTCGAGAGCTAAAAAGACGTCGGTAAGCGAGTAAAAACCTCTGCATTATTTATTTCTCGTATTAACCAACCAGCTTCTGCCCAACACTGGGACGTAATAGGCTAACAAAAAAGAATTATCCAAGTAGATTGACAGTAGGTATGTTATTCTAAATTATAATTTCTGAAGTTTAGGTATTTTATTTTAATTTTGAAGTCAAAAAACTTGATAAAAAAATATTAAGCTTATTAAAAAATAAATTGAGTAATTAAATATTTAATTATGATTTTAGAGTTTCTCGGTCACACTGACTAGTTATTATCTGAGGCAAAATAATATTACCACAGCAAGCCCCGTAACAAAAGATTTAAAATTAAATTTTTCATTTTAACCCTGAAATAGGCTTGGATCCTGACTTTGACTCCTTCCTTTGCTCCTGGTATTTAAATAATTTCAATTTGGAAAAATGGTTCCGGATATGTTACATTATGAGACACAATACCACGTCTTTATTATGAGACACATTCACTCAATTGAAATCTAAATCCTGGAACCCTGACTGAACAGGATTTTTGCTGACCTCTTAATCTTCCTTTATTCAGGGTATTAAAAATTCCTGATTATTATCTAATGTAAAATCTAAACTTTGTGAAAAAGTCACTAGGAGTTCACGAGTCATAAAGAGGTTGATTGAATTACGTATGTAAGAATTAAACAGAACCCTAATTTATTAAAACAGGCAGGTATTTTGCTATCCCTCTCGCACGTTTTAGCCAAAATAGGGTAATCAGTAGTCAGTTGTTCTCTCTGCGTTCTAGTGACAAGATCGTGTTGCTTTCGACTTCTTTTCTTGGTACCTACTTGCGTGTTCGTGATGTCTTTAAGTAATCGAGAATATTATGAAATGATGCTCTGTGTGGGAGCAGCAGACGGCAGTTTGAGTGCCGCCCGAGAGCTGTACCGTCAGCGGTTCGTTGAAGGCCGGCCAGAAGCCAGTCGCCTGCCTTCTCTGGCTTGCTTCAGGCAGATGGTACATCGCCTGTATTCGACTGGCTTTTTCCACGCCTCAACGCCGACGGGCCGCGCGACCACTCGAGACCCGGAGTTTGAAGAAGCCGTGATACATCACTTTGAGCAAAACCCGAGAAGCAGCACGCGTCGAGCCGCCTTGGAGTTGGGGGCCTCGAATCATATGCAAGTGTGGCGAGTGTTGCACGCAGACGGCCAACATCCATACCACTTTCGTCGCACGCAGGAATTAATCCCTGCAGATTATTTACCGCGTGTTACTTTCTGCGAGTGGTACCGGAACCAAGTGGAAGCCTCACCGGAGTTCGCCTCGAAAGTACTATGGACGGATAAAGCATCTTTCACCAGAGGTGGAATAAGCAACATCCACAATGAACACTATTGGTCGCACTTAAATCCGCACGTTTCTACAGTCGTCATTTCAGCACCAGTGGCGGATAAATGTGTGGGCTGAAATAATTGGAGATGTTGTCGCGGGACCATATTTTTTGCCTCATACTCTCAACGGTGAAAATTATTTAGAATTTTTGAGAAATAAGCTAAACGAGGAATTGACAGTGATGCCAGTGGCTAGTTACGTGGACCTAGTAATGAATAACATGTTATTTCAACACGACGGGGCTCCAGCACACTTCGCCCGTGATGTGCGAAGTCACCTCGACGAACGCTTCTCCCAGTGGATAGGGCGAGGAGGCAGTGTCGCCTGGCCAGCGCGGTCACCGGACCTCACTCCCCTTGACTTTTTCTTATGGGGATACATAAAAAACCTCGTTTATGCTGTAGAGTGCTCGTCGAGGGACGAAATGATGGAACGGATAAAGGCCGCCTTCAATACCGTGACGACAGAGATGCAGCGTAATGTTCGTGCGTCCATGTACCGGCGAGCTGGCCTGTGTATCCAGCAACAAGGACGACATTTTGAACCCTTCCTGTAGTCGACGCAAATAAAACACACAGGTGGACTTGAATCGCGTATATATTAGGAACAGACTAGAATTTTCCATTTACCTACATAAGAAAGAAAAAAAACAAAATTAAAACTCGCTACCGTCAAAACATTAGTTCTACTATTACATAATAGATGGCGCTAGTAGTTTCAAATGTAAGTTATAAAATCTAAATAAAATAAATACCTATGTGCGTCGCCTACACTTCCTTTAAAAAGTAGGTAAGTAAAATATTGGTATTGTAATTATCGCATTAAAAAGGTTTTTCGACTGATTTAATAAAATGATTCTTAAGAATAGTATCAATAAATCGACATTTGTTTGTTACAGACTTTGTCAAACGATCGCCGCCGTGCCTTCTACCGCCGATGCCGATTTCTTTGTTAAAAGCCGCCAAACGAAACCGAAAAACGACGGCTTTCGCAACAAAAGCGCGTGTTGATGCCGAGTACTAGGAGCTCATGGCGAGTGAAAAGAGTAGTGTAACCAAGAGTACCAAAGTGAATAATGCAAGTGACGATTGGTATGGGCATGGTTTGCATTCCATTAAATGAAATTAGTATTATTATTAACTATCCGTTGAACGAATATTAACTATTCATAGGGTGCGGAAATTTCATAAAACTTGTTCCAGGATATACGTTTGTGTAATAAATGTTTTTATTTTAAATTTTCATTAAATTTGCGAGGTTTGTATGGAAATATATTTTTTTACTTTTACAATTTATGAGTACTTTTTGAACGGTCGAAATTCAGCTAAAATTTGTGCAAAAAAGCAGATTTCTATTTTTTATTTCGATAGAAACCTAGAAATAGCGCCGAAGATACATGTGAGTTCAGAAGTTTTCAAGATATTTGTATGAAAAGTAAGACGGGAAGGCCGCTCTTAAAATATAAATACACACATATAAGTATCACTATAAGAAAATCAGGTAAAATGAAACCTAGTCCCTTATTTTGTACACCAGTGTAACCTTGAGAAAACATTGCCTCCCGTTCAATTACGCACGTGGCTAGGGTCTTATACCTGCTTTAAAATAAAAAATTAAATTGCATTTTTTTTTTCAGACAACGAGAGTCCATACATTCATATTTTAGTTTTGACAAAAAATAATAAATAAATGAAAGTTACATCGATAGAAGATTCACTGATTGTCATGTAAAACATGCAAGTCAGTGAACCTCCTGATGATGGCTGCGTCCTGCGTCCATCTTTTCTGCTATCATAATCAGGACTTAAGTCAATGTGTCCAATAAATGAAATACCGTTAGTCTTGAGAGCCACACCGTAGTGAATACACGTGAACGTTTATTCTAACTTATATTGTGCTGTTTTGAATCTTATAACAAAAATGTCAGAATATTATTTTATTTCGAGTAGTTTAAGTATCGAGAGAGCAGATGAATTTTCAGAATATTTGAAAAATCAGAAATCTGTGACAATACATGAAAGTTGCCGTAAAAGTTATACTCGAAAGTCTTCTATTGTTGCAGTTAATAAAAGACAACGCAAAGAAGAAGAGGCCAGTACATTCATAGTAACTTCTCCTCGTACAAGATCACGTGTCAGTGAATCAGCTTTTTGTTTTAAAAAACTATGCTAGCTTCTACCCGTGACTTTTTCCGGCTCCGGTTTCGGTTTCAGATCCCGTTCCGGCTCTGGCTCCGGTTCCGGTTCCGGTTCCCGTTCCAAAATTTTTGTCTTTCACTCAAAACATGACGAAGTTTCATAATAATATAAATTTGCAACCCCTGGGGATGCAATTTTTTAAACCCAATTAATAGATTATTATTTTTTACTAACCACTTATTCAAAAATGACGAAGATTCATACACAATTGCTACCCCTATTTCACCCCTAAAGGGATGTAATTTTCAATATCTCATAAATACATTTCCGAGCATAAGCGAAAGGCAGGAAAAGCTGTTAAAACCAAGAAACGTGGTCGTCCATCCAGCATTCTTGGAACTCCGATATCCAGATGGGGCGGCACTCGCTCCCGTTTTCCTGAATCTCCAGTACCCGCAAAAAAGACACAAAAATCGCCAGATAGACCATCGCCATTAAGATATGCCTTAAGAGTCGGTGCATATTTTATATTAGTGCCTCACGTGGGGCAAGGGGCTTCTAAGAAAAACCTAGGCGCAAAAAAAAAACTCACATAACCAGGTGATGGGATTAGGTATATAATAATAGTCTTTGATATCAAATAAAAGGGGTCATTTAGCACATTTCAAAAATATAAACATAACTGGCTGTTGCTCCCTGATATGCTGGCATTCACTGGATAAACTAACTTATTTAGCAACAATATTCCCGTAGTCGGGTTTTAGTTTTAAAACTATATCTTGAACAACCTATTTATATTTAATCATTACAAGTTTTGATTAAATAGCTATAGAATGAGTTTGCTGATTTTAAAAAAAGGTAATAAAAAATATAATTTTGTCATTATTAAAATTACCTATTGGTGTATATTCATCTTCACTAGAATCAGAAGTATCGATGTCTTTATCAAGTGACTGCATTTTTTCAATGGATAAATTAGTGACCATAGAGCTGCTATTTTCTGAGCTATCACTTGCTTCCTCTGTTAGTAAATCATCGGGCTTCCAATAATCTGCAAAAATAAATATTTCCTATAAAATTATGTTCGGCAATTCTAATATACAACGTGGAAGGGACATATCCGTAATAAATCGAACCACGGGCTATACTAGATCACTATTAAAGATAAAGATAATTTATTTGCCAAACATGTGTTACAAGATATTACATTCAGTTTCGTCCAATCATGTTTACCACCACCGGTGTGCAAATTTTGTCAAAAAAGCTATCATCTATCATAATAATACTATAAAAAATATACTTAGGTACTTAATCTATAAACATTTTACGATTTACTATGAAACAAAGTCAATTTACAGTTTATCAGATAAGAAATCCTTAAAACTATAATAACATTTATCTATCAAAAATAACTTAATTTTCTTCTTAAACAAAGTCAAATTTAATTCTTTATTGTTTTGGTATTTTATTAAATATTATCGGTGCCATACCTAATACACTATCATGTAATAATACAGTTTTAGACGAATGTATGCACAATTTGTCCACACGACGATTTCTTTCTACTGTATCAGACAATTTAAGAAACAGGTGAGGATTACTCTTTACAAATATAGCTGTTTCTAATATATATAATGACGGTATATTTTTTAAATATCGGTTCACAACTATCTATACTTTGTAGTCCGAACATTGCTCGAATACAGCGCTTTTGCATTTTAAATATACTAGATCTTTATCGGTGGAATTTCCCCAAAAAATTATACCGTATCTAAGGACTGATTCAACTAGGCCATAGTATGCAGTTATTAGTGCATCAGTATTTACTTCATTAGATAGTCTATACAGGGCATAAGATGAACTACTGTTCTAACTATTGTATAATAAAATTAAAAGAAGAGCCAAAACACAAAAAAAAATTGCCATTTCCATACAAAAGTGTGCAGCCAGCCGCCCGGGCAATTTGTATGAGAATATCGATATTTTTTGTGGTTTCTATAATAAAATAAATAGTGTCTTTACATTGAATATGAAATATATCATAATCAGGTCTTTTTTAGTCTCCACTGCAGGAGCATGACCCTCTTTGTACTACTGTAGTCATAATTAGCCAAAGCAGCCAGAGCCAAAGCTCCTACTACTCCACCATGCTGAAATAGATACTTAATACAAAAAAAATATAACGTGCCGCATTCTCGATAATTTCCATTAAGGGGCTACCTGAATTTTCCGGGGTCCAGTGCTGCCCTCATTTGAAATAAATCAATTGATAGGAGACATAATTTAAAATTTTGTGTTTAAAGTGAGAACGTGAAGATTTTCCATGCACATACGCCAAAAGTGGCCGTTTTTCGCAATTGTGCGTAGAAAAGCTTCACGTTCTCACTTTACACTGTAAACAGTTGTTCATAAAATAGTTTGAAGGGTTATCTAGTGCATGGTCAAGGCAAAATTTTAAATGATGTCTCCGTTTCTTATCAAAAGATTTATTTCAAATGGTGGCAGCACTGGACCCCGGAAAATTCAGGTATCCCCTTAAATCCAGTTTGTAAGAAAACTTTTGTGGTGACGACTATTGGTATCTATTATTAAAAAAATCGGAAATTACACACAGCTAGTAACCATAGGTCAGGTGCGTCGCGTGACGTGCATGTCGCTTTAAAATGTGATTTTCCTATGTGGTCTGGGTTCAATCTGGACCCGCAACACTCATCATCTGCCTAACCTTTTCCCATTTTATTTGGGGCCGGCGCAGTATGTCTTATCCCTCCATAGATGAAAGAATGACGGGTAATAGAGGGATCCATTACCCGTCATTCCTTCATCTACCCTAACTAAACCCATGTCGTGCTTAATACACTCCATCCATCTCTTCTTTGGTCTTCCTCTACCTTTATGTCTTTACCTTCATATATGTCTTAGTGTCTATGGCGTAATATGTTGTCTTTCTCTTCGCACCGGCACCACAATGCTAAATAGTAACATACATACATATAACATACATACGTACATAATTTTAAAAGAGTTTATTGATATCCTCAAAAAAATATATAAAATCGGAGTCTTACCTAAACTCTGTCGATCATCGATGACTGTGGAAAGTTCAGGTTCTATTGACAACAAATTTATATCATGCTCCGAAACATCTGGAATAAGACCTTCAAATTCCACATCAGATTCTGTAACAGAATATGGTGCAATAATTAGACTGCCTCCGTGGTCCAATCGTCAAGGCGTTCGCCTTGTGATCCAGAGTTCGTAGGTTCGATTCCCACTGGGAAGAAGAGCCAAGAAGAAAAAAACCAGGTTTGTGGGATGCTTACTTTAAAAAACACAACAAATGTGAATTTCGTCATCCATTCTCATCAAGAGTGCTACTGCGAACTATACTATGATCCGGGCGCGAGCTTCTGCGAATGTGGAATTGTGGCCATTTTCGACGAGCCGCGCCGCGATATTACGCCGTGGTGATACGAGCGCGAGTGTGGAGAGGCCTTGAGGATGTAACTGGGACTACTCGGCTGATGATGATGGTGTAATAATGATGAAGCTTTAATGATATCACGTGACTTGTCACCTAAGGATACCAACGACCGTGAAAAATAGACTTACGATCTGACGTTAGTTCTCTTTAGAAATTAATTTGAGCAAAAAGTTTTAAGGCCGGCCGACCAAGGGGGTTAACAAGAGAGCAGGGAAGGCTCCCTAGAAAGCGAGCGCGAAGCATCTGCGTTTCAGCTTGGGCAAAAATTTATTCGTTTGTCTATCTAGCGGCTGACCGTTTTTTATCCTATGAAGGGGACATTTCCAACCGATTCTTGTGAAATTTTGTAAGCATAATAATATATTATTATGATGACCTATATATACCTACTAAGATTTTTTATAGATTAAGTTATTAGATTTATTTCAAAATTGTGGTCGCGAGGTCAAACCGCCCTGCCGCCCAGCCGAACGGCCACGAAGTTTGAGCAACCAGCGACGGCGGCCTGCGGCGCGACATTGTGAAATATTTGGATTAAGACGAAGTGGTAGCTAAAGTGGCGCCCTCAATTGAAATAAATTGTTTTAAACTAAATATGGTGATAATTAAAAATTTGATTATTAGTAATCATTTCAAAGGTTATTCATAAAATAGTTTAAAGGCCTTTCTAGACATTGATACAAATCGATTTTTTTATTTGCACCATATTTAGTTTTAAACAATTTATTTCAAATGAGGGCGCCACTTTAGCTACCACTTCGTCTTAAAGCAAATGTTTGTGAGTCAAGTGTCCCCCTTCCCTTATATGGTCTAGTGAAAAATACAATTTATATACAATGTTTAAAGGAGAACTAACAGAGCTAAGTAAGGTTTACAAATGAATTAAGGGAATGATTATTTCGTACAAATTCGAAACGAGAAGGGGGTGCAAATAGGAGCTATGACCATCCCCGCCTGACTGAACTCATGGAAGAGCTACTGTACTACCATTTTGGATATAAAATAATCCATTAATATAATTTTTTTAACTAATTACATCTCACCTGCATTTGCTTGTATTTTCTGAACTAATTTCAAAACTGGCGGCGCTAGTTTGAAGAATAAGCATGTAGTCATAATAATAACATACATAACTAAGTATCCATTGAAGTATTTCCCTATGATGAATAACAATCCCAAAACTATGTTGACCATCAAAAATGCCTGAAAGGGAATTATTTAAAACTGTAATACCTATAGTTTTGTTTACATCTCAACCAACAACGTGTTTATTTCATGAAGATGGCTTAGTTTTACTAGCTTGACGTATGCTTTAGATTGACTTGCATACATTAACACATTAACTAATCAATCGTAATAGGTGACAAAATAATAAATACGAGTACCTACTTAAAACAGTTCCAGCTTCTATATCTAGATACAAACCACAAAAATACAAATACTTGTAAACAAAAACATTTTACGTATGTAATATGTATACTAAAAAGAATTCATTTAAATATTCAAATAAGAAATGTTAAAAAAGTAAACTATAGCTTTGCCGGCGGCGACGCGCAGATTCGCGCCGATTCGCTTGACTTCGGCGCGACTCTGAGTTTGAACATTACGACTAACATTAAAGTTAATTATGCTATGTACAATTTCGGCGAATCGCTGCGACTCTGCCGCAATGTAAATAGAGACTTAGGACCACCAGTTCAATCTTCATAGATGCATTGGCAACTACTATATCAAGCTTGGTATCATATTCGTATGACTTAAGGATGCTAAATTCATATTTGGATTCATAATTGCACGATTCAAATGGTAAATTATGTAAAATAAAAAAATATATACTTATAAAAAGAGGATTTGCTTCATTAAAGAATTTTTTTTATTAAATACACAAATTAGAATATTTGAAAAAGAAAAATATCTTGAAATAGCTCAATTTATCTTTTTGTTTATTAAATTAATTAAAAAAATATATCTTCTTTTTGGTTAATGAAAAAAAAAACTGACTAGCCAGAAAATAAAATAAAATCGAAACTTTTGTATTTATATTAAACTTCTGATTTTAAAAATTTAAAAGAATATGGTGTATTCTTAACACTATAAAGAATTTTATTCCGTTGGAATAAAATATTAAAGTTTATATTTTAATTAATAAAATTTTCTCGAACTTTTGTCTTCAGTGTAAACTAAAAAACCGCCAAGGGCGCAAAGTGCGAGTTGAACTCGCGTCGAGAGGGTTCCGTAAAATGCCGAAGTCAAATGTTTTTATTTATTTGTGGTATGTTTTACAATAGGCACTCTTACTGAATTTTGAATTTACTATTATGTGGGTTAAAAATATCACATTTTAAATCGTCAAAGTAAGACGCGAGTTTACTAATAATAGCGTCTAGTGGTGTTATAATGAACTATTTTTTCGTAAGTGACCGTATTTTATTGAGTTTACCACTTTATATTCAATTGAAAAAAATATTATATTATTTTTCCTAAATCTACAAGCAATGAAATATATTTTGAATTTTTTAAAAAAATTTAGGCTCAGTAGTTTTGGAGATCATTGGGGAATGGTTAATTTTCGTCTTCTTTCATGAATAAAATCAAACTACTTATTTTGCAATAATATCAAAAATATATTTAAGATCCTCATAACGAGCCCTTTCATTTGATATATAACACATTACGGCAAGCATAAATTTTTTTTTTAAATTTTATGAATTTAAAAAAAAAATGCATACCATATGTTATATTTTTATGAACACCATCCTACCAAAATTCATTTGATTTGGTCCAGTAGATTCGGAGCAAATTGGTAGTGAATTTGTGACAGACGGACGGAGAGACAGATGCACGAGTGATCCTATAAGGGATCCGTTTTTTCTCTTTTTGAACGGAACCCTAAAAATTCATTTATAATTGGCGTAAAAATATTTTACTTCGTATTTTTCTTCTATACATAGTTAACAAGATCACGTCATAAAAATTGAAAAAAATTAAAACTTTGTTTATAATATTTTTAAGTTGACCAAAAGTGATAGATATTAAGTATTTCGTCAATTTAAAAAAAATATTATTATCAAAGTTTTAATTTTATGACGTGATCTTGTTAAATATGAATAAAGGGCTTCACGAAGTGCTATATTTTGAACCAACTATTTAAACATTTTTTTTTTTTACTTTACAATGAGGACATTTGGAGAAAATTTTGTTGATTAATAAGCCTAACTTACTGAAAATTAACTTCAAGATTTATTTCTGTTAAAAATACATTCTGTGTTGCACGATTATTTTTCAAATTTTCAATTTTTTTTAATACTTTAAAAACTTTATAGAGCTTTTTTTATATATCTTTTTTTTATTTGTTAGGTGTGTACTTTTTATTGACCCAATTTTTGTTCCAGAATGAAATTCAGATATTCGATATATGCGGAAAAGATACTAAACTTGCCTCGGTACCTAAACTTACGCAATTTTTTACCTTAAATTTAGACTTTGTTAAAGCTACTTTTTTAATCACCCCACCTGCATTGAAAATCCAGAGGATACTTAGAAAACCCATCTTAAGACAACAGAGATCAATCCTGCCGAAGGAAACCTTTGGTTCAGAAAAAGCCGTATTCTTTACTTTTTTGTTGTGTACTGCCACATTTTATGCCACTATTTAGTACTGCATCTTGGATGCCTATAAATATAGTTAATAATTTATATTCACCTTGGTATGGTTTTTTTCTCGTAGATGAAGAAATTCAGTCCATTTGTTCACAAGCCAGTTATTGCAATGTTTGATTATTGTATAGAGTTTTTCTCCATCATGAATGGCAAGTCTCTTTAAACAAGCAGTTCTATGTTTATGTTTTAACCATGCTTCCATTGCATCAATAATTACCACTGTTATAGATGCAAAAAAAAGTAACTCTATAAAGCCAATTCCTTGATGAATGCTCACACTGAAAAGAAAAAGTGTACCTAATGCAAACATAGATCTTCTACACTCAACAGCCTTTGTCAAAGGTCATAAAATATGAGCTTTGTTAAACTATGGTAGCCTCAGGTTCCAATGACTCAACAAGGCACAGATAGACCTGCTGCACCTGGAAGTTGGCAACTGGCAATAATTACTTATACAAGAGTGCAAGAAATTGCTTTATTTGGTTTCTTAAGTAAACTTTACTTAAGGTTGCTGTGCAATTATGATAAGTAAGAATAAAATAATATTTCTTGTAGATCATGTAGGCTAAACGCTTTTTGAGGAGGCATCAACCCTTTTTAGGGTTCCTTAGTAAACGAGAAACCCTTATAATTACACCATGTCTGTCTGTCTGTCCGCGGTTATACTCATAGCCTATTAGTACTAGAAAGCTGTAATTTAGCGTGGGTATGTATATTAATCACTTCAACATGGAGGAAATAAAATTTTGAAAAAAAGATTTTTTTAATTTGCTTTTTATACATTTTAAGTGGAAATCCATTTTTTTCTGCAATGGTGTGGAGTATTGCTGAATAGTCCAGTCAAAGAATGACTTACAGGGGGGGTGTAGAGCGCGTGAGCGGGAACCTAAGCTATTCCTACAGAAACTTGTTCAGGGTGCTACGGGTGTAAACATACTAAAAGTCCTGACATCTAGGAGGTGAGCCGAAGCGAGGGGAGGGGCGAAAGTTAAAAATTTTCGGTTTTTCTCTTATATCTCAAAAACGATGTGTTATAGCGAAAAATGTTTTAAGATTGAAACTTATAAAATTCTCTACAACATTGGGTGTTTCTCTGTAAACTGAGCAACTCGCTCTAAAAAAGCTGTCTTAGCACTCATTTTTGCGTGCTAAGACAGCTTTTTTAGAAAATATATTTTTTAACCTTGTCACTCCCTAAATACTGAGTTTCATCAAAATAATAAATGGGTACAACAAATTTTCTTTAAATTTTTCAGTGAAGTACTGTTAATTTAATTTAATTGAAAGGTAGCAAAAATGATTTTGAGTTATGGTTATTTTCAGTGTACAAGAAATATGTATCTATTATGTCAATATAACATTTCTAAGGTATCAATATACTGCATTTTAAAAAAAATAAAAATAATCATTACTAGAGAACTGATTGCTGAGTTGATACTTGTTGATTACTTGTTTTTAATAAAAACAATTAATAGATCTCAAATGCTAATGAAACCTAGATAAGGTTATTATCTTATAAATGTATTTATGAAATATATGGTGTTTTAAATTTATTTATGATCTAGATTTTTACAATATTGGCCTGAGACAATGAGTTGCCCCGTTTACAGAAAAACATCCATTTTATTTTATTTATTCTTTACAGAATCAACAGCACTTTACATATATTATCATTTTATCTTATAAACTATTACTTACTGCCAATTACAGATTCACATTTTGTAATTAAAATATTCAAAAACTATGTTTAGAGAAAACAGAATGGATATTATAAACTACAACATTTTTTTTAAAAAGTAAACGATGCACGGCAAGAAAGTTTTAAAAGGAAGCAATGTAGCATTCCATCCAGACCTTATTTATAATGAAGTTATAATGGCAAACTATTACAGCTACTTATGTAGTGTTTACAAATTAAAGAGTTTTATTTGACTAAATTTTAAAATGTACTCAGAAAATGAAAATTTTATACAAATTCATTAAATTTGTTTTTTTAGACGTTTGTAGTTGTTAAACAATGAGGCGTGAAGTCAAAGTGAAGTCGGCATCGTGCGCATGGCTTGACACGGACTTGCCCGGTCATTTCCTCTTAGATTGAACCTCACCATTGCAATGCAACTCTGCCTAGAGTTGTATATTTAAAATCTGCTTGGCAACGTGCCAGTGGTCTCGAACCTACCGATTTTACACTAATAAACTACTGAAATACCAAATAATAATTTTCCCTTCTTTTTACTGATTTTACACTTATAAGTTGGCAATCCCTTACATTTACTATGTTTTACGTTACGGGAATCCTTTAATAGTAAGTAGTATGGGTGAGTAATTAGTTTATTACAGAATATTCCATATATTTTGGGGAACACCCTTGAGTCCTACAACTCGATGTAATAAGGTCACTTGTCTATTATTATATTAAGTTAAAATGTCGTCTGACCAGAAATGGAGTTAGTTTATTTTATTTATTGAATAGACCGTTTGTTTATTTTTTGATAAAAAGCAAATATGACTTGAATATTTAATTTTTTTTTTGTCATATACCATTTTTGTGTACAAATATACCGATTTTTTGGCCAGATATACGGATTTCGCACTATGACGTTCGAGACCACTGCAACGTGCACAAGGTGATCTAGAATATGACTAGGTAGGTGCTAATATTTTTAATTTAGTTTTCAGATTGATTGGTAACACATTTCCTAACATTGAACTAATTCATGAAAATGTAATGTAGTTATGCAAAGTTAATACTTACAATACTAAAGTATTTATAAATATCAAAAAAGACAAAGACAGCCACACATTTTTCCAAACTAAAATATCTTCAAGTAAACCAATATAGATACTCAAAATTAACGATTTTTGACATTTCTTGGTCTCTTCTAATTTTGTAGAGCTCCATTTTAATTTATTTCGCAGAATCGCCAACATCGGTATTAACTGGATTATTTATAAGAAACCCAAAAACTTTCATCCCTTTAAATTGCAATGGAAGAATGAGATTTTGATCATCAAATTTTGATGTTGATTATTGTTGCCTTGTTTGACATCACAATTTGACATTGACTTAAAACCACAGATTACCTAGGAGAACTATAGAGCTTGAAATCATAGATATCGGGAGATGTTGGATGAACTCGTGGATAACTTATGCTTGGACTTTTTGGCGGGCTTTTCAAAAGGGCGGTCTAAAAATTTTTCTCATATCCTTTTTAATTTAAATATTGTATATTTCTATATAAATTTTGTAAATATTGTAGTGTATATACTAGATTGTAAGTAGATCTATATTTTATAAGTAGTGGTAAGTACTTTTACGATGGATTTGGTTCCGGGGACGGATCCTCCTGATCCTGATATTGATACTCATGATGATACTACCAATACCAAATTCAGTCAACCGGTGTTTTTTTGCGATAAATTTGATTTAACGGATGTGGCTGATTTTAAAGAAACTGATAGCCGACTACGCCCTGTGCCCAGGCACAGGGCGTAGTCGGCTATCAGTTTCTTTCAAATCACATACTGACGCTAACAATTTTTTAAATCTAATGAGTAACAACTCATCATATAGAGTAGTCATTCCAACATACAACATTTGCAAAATGGGGTTGATAAAAGGTATCCCTGTAGAGTGGAGCCATGAAGATATTCTAAAAAACCTTCAAATCCCAGAAGGTTATGGCCAAATTATTAAAACCCGTAGATTGAGCAGAAGATCTGTCAATGCAGATGTAGTTTCCTGGACTCCTACTCAATCTGTAGTATTAACCTTTGATGGGCAGGCCCTTCCCCCAAGAGTTTTTTCTTTCTTCTCTAGTATCCCAGTAGAACAATATATTTACCCAACTATACAATGTTTCAATTGTTGTCGCTTTGGTCACACCCGTGCACAATGTAGGAGCAAACCAAGATGCAACAAATGCAGTGGAGAACACAGTGCGCTTGCTTGTACAGTCACTGATTTTATGTGTGCCAATTGTGCCGGACACCACATGGCAACAAACAAGTCGTGCCCTGAGTTTACTAGGCAGGTAAATATTAAAAAACATATGTCGCAGAACCCTATCTCCTACCAAGAAGCATCCCAATTATATCCTATAGTAAGTAAATCTTACTCGCAAGTTGTTTCCACATCATCAGCACCACCATCTCCCTTCCTTATTAATAATTATAGTAGCTCAAACCACCAATCTTACAAAAAAACAGTTGTTCAGAAGAATAAGCCAGCTCCTGTTCTCTCTAAAGGGTATGATAAACAAGAACATGACTCACTAATTCGCTCTATTAGTTTTGACAACAGTCAAAGCGCTACAGGATCTGCACTTAAGCAATGCAGCAAGGATGCATTACCCTCTACAGATGACATTAATCAGTTGTTATCAACACTGATAAATGTTATTGTTAACTCCAACTTACCTGAACATGTTGCTCTCCCACTTATTAACCAAATATCAGTTGCAATTTTTAATATTTTTAAACATGGATCAAGTCCTTCAGTGGAATTGTAAAAGTATAGTTTCAAAAAAACATGAAATAATCAATTTAATTAACACACATAATTTATTTCTACTTGCTATATCCGAGACTTGGCTACCTCCCAAGAGTAACTTCCACATCCCTGGTTTCAATATCCTTCGCCATGACAGAACTGATGGTTATGGTGGTGCCGCCCTTTTAATACGCCAGAATCACACTTTCTCTTCTTTGCCTATTCCTTCTTTCAACTCCAATACTTTACAAGCAGTAGCCGCCCGAGTAGGCGAGGTATCCTATCTGTCTATTTATATTTCTGAAAAAGATTTATCTGTTCTTCCCATATTAAATAACATTATTGATTCCCTTCCTACGCCAATAGTAGTAATAGGAGATTTTAATGCTCACCATTCCCTATGGGGTGCCCCTAACGACGACGGCATAGGAAATGGGTTGATGGATATTATAAATGAACACAACTTATGTGTATTAAATGATGGCTCTCCGACACGACGCCCCATACCAGGGCAAGCACTAAGCTATGTTGACGTATCCCACTGCTCACCCAATTTGTCATCCCTTCTTAACTGGGAATGTTTACCGCTGACCCACGGCAGTGATCACTACCCTATACTGTTGTCATTACCGTCTGGTAAATCTGGATCTTTCACCCCATTACCCCCATTTTTTAAATATAGGTTAAACAACTGTGACTGGGAGCCCTTTAGCCAAGCTGTGGAGGAGAATATAGAATCTCTTCCTAGTCTTCCAGATCCGTATACAGATCCTAAAAACATAAACAATGCGTATGATAACCTCATCACAACATATTTGACAGCTGCAGATAAACACATTCCAAAAAAAATGTTGCTAGAAAGAAAATATCTTCTCCTCCATGGTGGGACAAAGAGTGCGCAGAAGCTATCGTGAAAAGAAATGAAGCAGAGAAATGCAATAAAAACTTTATGGACTTGAACAGCTATTTACAATATAAAAATACCGAAGCGGCTACTAAGAGACTTCTACGTAAAAAGAAAAAAGAAGGATGGAAACGTTTTTGTTCAAATCTTTCTCCAGACACACCATCTTCTTTAATTTGGAAAAATATACGAAGGATTAGAGCTTCCACTGTATCCCCCACTAGAAATTCAACTTCTGTAGATTGGGTTTGTCCCTTTTTAAATAATCTTTCTCCTAGTACTGTTCCCAATTTCAGTCAATTACCATATTTTTATTCTGTGTCTGACAATTGTAATAATAGTTTAACATCTCCTTTTTCTTTATCAGAGCTCCAATTAGTCTTGAGTAGATTATCTGATTCTACTCCTGGCTCTGACGGCATTCCTTATTCTTTTATAATTAATTCGAAACCAGACACTTTGACATATTTACTAACTTTAATAAATTTAATAGTGGATACGGGTATCATTCCCTCTTCATGGAAGCATCAGATAATAATTCCAATCTTGAAGCCTAATAAAGACGCTAATGACCCCCTATCGTTTAGGCCTGTTGCTCTATCATTCGTTCTAGTCAAAATATCAGAATATTTAATTAAACAGAGAATTGAATGGTATTTAGAGCATAATAAACTTTTGTCTTCTTCTCAATTTGGGTTCCGCAAAGGCAAAAGTGTATCTGATAGTCATGCTATACTTATCACAGATATTCTTCTATCTTTTTCTAAGTCAGAATCGGTTGTTGTGGCCTTTCTAGATATTCATGCTGCTTATGATAATGTCGACTTATTATTGTTAGGCGAAATTATGCAAAGAATAGGAATACCAAGAAAATATGCTAATTTTGATGTGAAACATCTATAGGCGCACGTGAGACCGATTTCTGGCGTGGCGACGCGTCGCCACGCGCAATCGACTGTGCGTTTCTCTCTCACTCGATCCGGCGTTAAGCCATCTCTTTCGCTCCACTGAGCTCGGATACCTATAATGTATACTCTGTTTATTACAGTACTCATTGACATTTTTAGTTCCTACCACAATCTGTTCTTTTCTGCATACTACTTTTACGAAATAACGTCGATGTTTCACATCTACCAGGCGTCCCGTGACGGCTCCATTTTTTTTATATTTAATTTATACTCAGGTCGAACAATTTCTGTTCATATTCCTGGTTTTGAGGATGAAAAGAGGACCATATGGAAGGGCGTCCCTCAGGGGTCGGTTCTCAGTCCTCTTTTGTATAATATTTATACTTATGACCTTAATTTGAGCGTTGATCCTTCTTCATGTTCTATTCTACAATATGCAGATGATGTCTTAATTTACTCTTCTGACTTGGATATTCAGAAAGCAACAGATAATCTTAATGTTTCGCTAAATAATTTATCTACATGGCTCACCGAACATAATCTTTCATGGTCTGAATCCAAAAGTGTAATAGTTGTATTCTCGCGTAAAAGGGTAATTCCGACTGGGAACGTTTCGGTTGAGGATGAAAGTATACCGGTTTCTAAAGATGCTAAGTTTCTTGGTCGTATTTTTGACTCCGGTATGAATGGTAACGCTCATATTAAGAATGTCATTGCAAAATGTGAAAAGAACATTAATATTATTAGAGCGGTAAGTGGAGTTTGGTGGGGATCACATCCTAGTGTTCTTAGATTAATGTACAATGCATTAGTTAGAAGTTTATTTGACTTTGGAAATTTGTTCGTCACTTTAGCGTGGATACCTGGTCACTCAGGCATTCAAGGTAATGAGTTTGTAGATGAGCTGGCGGCATTAGCAAAAGTGCAGGGTTGTACTGAAAATAATAAAATGTATACCCAAGACCTTTTAGAATTATCCCGTGAGAATCTATTAAAAGAGTGGTACTCTGATTGGGAAAAATCTAGTTTGTTTAAAGGGGAGCGGTAACGACGTTTACATATTGAACTTTGTTTAAAGCCCTGGTTTTCTAAATTTCATTTAAGCAAAAAGGTGACATCTACCATATCTAGACTAAGATTTGGCCATTGCTGTGTTCCCAGTCACTTACGCCGAATCGGTGTCTTTGATTCAGCCACATGCGATTGTTCTTTAGGCGAAAAAGGCGACGTTGATCATCTTTTATTCAGATGTACCAAATATGACTCTAAGCCACTTTATGAATTCCTTATAGAATCCCGTGCTCCTCTTCCCTGTGACTCCTTTACTATCCTTTCCTTTATTGACTCCAAATATACTAAAGCTCTTGTTTCTTTTCTCTTATTTCATGACATTTCATTTTAACTATATCAATTTAATAACCTACATATCCATCTTTATGACAATTTAAGTATATATTGCCCTAGTTTCCTCAATACCGCCTAGTCCTCATTTCCACTCCCATCCGTACTCGAAAGTTGTAAAACCTATTTCCCCACTTGAACCTTATAATTTGATGAGAAGATTGGTGCCATTGGTTAACTGGACACTGGCAAAATAAGCTTCAACGAAGTTTGATCGCCAACAACAAGAAAAACAAAAAAAAAAACATATGCTTGGGCCGGACTTGCGCCTATCGTCACGAAGCTTCGTGCTATTACAGGATACACGCAAATGTGACCGGCCGTTATCGGGTATCGTCCCGAATATTCGGACTTCATGTTGGTTATCGTGCGGGTGGCGATACATCAAAGGATTTATGCACGCTAACCGTTCGCTCTGCGTGGTCGCACTTGAGTTATTTATTTTGACGTTTGTTTTCAACGTGTTCAGACGTGTGCTGTGCGACGGTGCCACGGTTATTAATGTGTAAAAATGGACTGGAACGATAAAATGGTGTTAAAATTTTTAGCTTTTTCTTTCTAGGTTTCTTTTTAGGTTTCAATAAATGCATTATGTAATTGTTAGCACACATGTTAAAGAAAAGAAAGTCGTCCATCATATTAAAAACACGTAGATGACGCCATCTTGGATTATTGCCAGATAGTTCGTGAAAAATAACGAAGCCGCTAGTGTGACCAGCGCTTTATCGCGATAACTTTTTAGTGTACAAGACGTATGAAGATTCGCCGCGAATTGCTTCGGGACGATAGGCACAAGTGCGGCCGAAGCATTAGCCATTTAATACAGAATACAGGATAAGCCTTACCTGCTTTTTTTCATTTAAGGACTCACCGAAACACTAAACGTGTAGTTTTCCAACTCACCGCTCGCGTTAAATACCATTTGGCCGAATTTTTGAAACCGTCGTGTCCACGGAACACAGAAATAGGTGGAAGTGCCTTGGGCCTAAATTAGTTAAGAAACAAGCGTCGCCAAACTCACACAAATAAACCAATAATCACATATTGCACACATACGAAAAATTCGTTTGATTGGTCGAATATATTTATTTCAATATTGGCCTAAGTCAATAGACCCTACATTTTAAAAACGACATTAAGTCTCAAGCATAAGGTTTATTTTGCTACGGTTCAAAAAGTACTTACGACGTTTTGCTATTACTGTCTAACTCAAATTAATAAGTCTGATAATTGCGCCATCTATCGTCGAGAAGCAGAATTTTTTCGTCACTTAAATCCCAAGCTACGAAATAATTCTGCTACTTGCCGACAGGTGCGCTACTCGAATAGTGATGTCCATATTATTTAATATTGATTAACAGTATCAATATCATTCGACGCAAAGGCATTTTTTTTCGAATTTTCTTATCTTTATTTAACACTAACTTTCACTCGCAACTTCGTCTGCGTAACTTTCTTATTTATAAAATTAGTATGGATGTGCAGATTAAATCGTGGGCGAAGCCAGTCTCAAATAATTAAAGATCTAAAATCCGTCTTTATCCCTGTAGCGATCTTAATCCCAAATGGAATGGAACATACAGAGCATTTTGAGTCTTGCGGTTTTAAGCTGAAATCGCCCAGGGCCGCAAGATCCAAAGGCTACTTTTAGCGTGACGGCGGGCGAGGAAGTGGGAAAGGGAATCAAAATAGTGATGGGTTGCTACCCGCATGGTCGGAATGGCAGAGGAATTTCTCTTCTGCCATTTTGTCCATTCTCTCGATCGGTTTTTAAAATCTGCGCGGGAATGCGGGAAGTTGGTACATTCTATTTTTTTTTTTTCCTTTCACCCAAACCAGCATGGTGAGCTTAAAATACAGAGAATTGTGTCAATAACTTTGTAGATCCATTACTAGTATTACAGTGATATTCAAGTAAATCCGTCTGTCTGTTTATTCTTCACGCTTCAACTACTTAACCAATTTAATTGAAATTGAATATGTAGGTTTATTGTTTAAGAGTCCCGGAAAAGGACATAGGTTTATATCCCCAAAAAGAGTGATGGAACTTGGCATGGTGAATCTTATTTTGCCATACAAATGGAGACTTTTTCAAATTACTTATATTACATTAACGAAGTCTTGGGTTAAAGCTAGTTACATATAAATTTGGGAGAAGCAGCAGGGGCTAGAGCAGAAAAAAATTGACATAAAGGACAACCTTTATAAGAAAATTAAATAATTATATATAAGTAAATTAGATATAAATTATTTTCTTCAAAACGCTCCGAACATATGGTGCTTAATTTAGTTGGCATCCAGTTAACAAATGTAAAAGAAAAGTGGATAGATGCAACGGGTAGGCCGTTGCATCTATCCACTTTTCTTTTACATTTGGGCCTAAAAATAATTCGAAAGGTTAGACTAATATCAATTTTTTTATTGCAATAAAAATACTAGAAAATGTTCATGTTTATAATAAGTCTATATATTACTTAAAATCGTTGCTTATTCTATTAAATTATACCTGAAATTTTGATTTATTTTATCGACAAAATCCGCATCTGACTCGACTACATCACTAATCGAGTAGCGAAGTTCATCGACAAAATTTGTACATCACTAATCGAATAGCAAAATCTGTACATCACTAATCGAGTAGCGACAACTTACGGGAACGAACTTTCTAGAACTACCTAGTTAATATGATCGTACCAGAATGATTATCGTAATTTTTTACAAGAAAATGCATGTTATCGTACATACTGATGGAAAGAAATACCTACATTGCTTTTATTTTTGTTCTTACTGCTATTTTTACATACTAAATCACTACAACACGGCATATTTAGCTAAAAAATGTTGGTCGGGCGGACAAAACGATCTCAACACGTAGCTAGAATACAGAGGGGTTAATGTTAGTACAACAAAGTAGGAAATTGTGATGTATAATGATATCGATTCAAAATGTATTCTATCTTTGTATGATCCTTATATAAACCAAGATCATTTTATTTGGTCATATAATATAAGTTCAAACTAGAAATAACAGATGGCATAACTAGTAAAAGTAACTAAATAGTTCAGTAGAATTTGAAAAGATGTCTCTAGTTACTTACTAATTTTTTAACGATAGTAGATTTTAATAATAAAAAAAAATGTAATTCGATACAAATGAGGGTGAAAATAAAACCAATAAATATGATTTTAACTAAAAAAACATTTAACAAACCATAAAAAGACAAATGTCCGTAAAATTACATCAACGTCAATTTTGTCTTGGTACAATTTCTATATCTGTAAATGGCAACACCGATAAAGTTTTAAACTTGTAGGTACTAGTTTGTAATGTTGTGATGTGAACTTTGGTGTGAAACAAAAATCAAGAAAACTTACTAAATATATAAAGTATGTGCTGAGACAAATAGAACTGTGTTATATTTTGGATATGTTTTGTCGTTTCAACCATGTATATTCTGCGATGATCGTGTGATTTGATAATATAATTGATTTTCATTACATTTTAAATAAGGCTTTCATTTTGAGCCTATTTCGCATTGTTTATGTACTTAATTATTTATAATCCAAAATATTGTGTGACTGCCATCTCCATTAATTGTCTCTTTGGCGTAATTACATAAACATTGTGAAGTATGGCAGGTTTATCTCCCAAAACAAAAACATCATACCACAGAGTACTTTTGTATATACTGAAATAGAGACCTATCTTCGCGGTGTGAAGCGGAAATAAATTTTGCAATGCATAACTAACGCCATCTGTTATTTTTAGTAAGGATTAGATATATATATCTATACCACGAAGCCGTCTATGGTATACCTACTTTATAGTTTACCTACGTATGATGTTTTTGTTTTGGGAGATAAACCTGCCATACTTCACAATGTTTATGTAATTACGCCAAAGAGACAATTAATGGAGATGGCAGTCACACAATATTTTGGATTATAAATAATTAAGTACATAAACAATGCGAAATAGGCTCAAAATGAAAGCCTTATTTAAAATGTAATGAAAATCAATTATATTATCAAATCACACGATCATCGCAGAATATACATGGTTGAAACGACAAAACATATCCAAAATATAACACAGTTCTATTTGTCTCAGCACATACTTTATATATTTAGTAAGTTTTCTTGATTTTTGTTTCACACCAAAGTTCACATCACAACATTACAAACTAGTACCTACAAGTTTAAAACTTTATCGGTGTTGCCATTTACAGATATAGAAATTGTACCAAGACAAAATTGACGTTGATGTAATTTTACGGACATTTGTCTTTTTATGGTTTGTTAAATGTTTTTTTAGTTAAAATCATATTTATTGGTTTTATTTTCACCCTCATTTGTATCGAATTACATTTTTTTTTATTATTAAAATCTACTATCGTTAAAAAATTAGTAAGTAACTAGAGACATCTTTTCAAATTCTACTGAACTATTTAGTTACTTTTACTAGTTATGCCATCTGTTATTTCTAGTTTGAACTTATATTATATGACCAAATAAAATGATCTTGGTTTATATAAGGATCATACAAAGATAGAATACATTTTGAATCGATATCATTATACATCACAATTTCCTACTTTGTTGTACTAACATTAACCCCTCTGCATCATACGTAGGTAAACTATAAAGTAGGTATACCATAGACGGCTTCGTGGTATAGATATATATATCTAATCCTTACTAAAAATAACAGATGGCGTTAGTTATGCATTGCAAAATTTATTTCCGCTTCACACCGCGAAGATAGGTCTCTATTTCAGTATATACAAAAGTACTCTGTGCTAGAATACGACTGATGTACGGAGTCGGTCGATCTTGAGTAGTTTTACCGGATTATGACACGCGCGCCACGCCCACTTGGCACTTCCACTGTCAGCGAAAATCAATATTGTTTTACGCAGAAAACATCTAAAATATGTCTATGGTTTTCTAAGAATTTCACTACTTTTAAAAAAGCAGCACGAAATGGAACGGATTCTCTATGAAAGGTTTCTTTGACATGTCTGCGCCATAAATGTCAAAATTACGAGTTGTCGAGACCACTCGTTGCAAATCCTTCGCAAACTAAACTATCATTTCAAAAATGCGCCCGTTTGGAAACGCACGCATAAACCATTCGTGATGTGACAAATGATTTAAAAAAATGCTACCCCTGCGCGTTCTCCTGTGCCAAAGTATAAGAACAAAATTCTAATACGTTCATAAAAACAAGTTGCGTAATCGATTATGATCATTATGTGAATCGGTAAGGCATCGAAAAGACGTCTACAAGTGCTCCGTTAAAAATGCCATGTTATGCAATTTTCTCGTGTAAAAAATGGTCAAACACATTTAATCTTCCAAAAGATGGCATAACCTTTCATTAGTAAGTATTTTTTTATTTTATTAACGTTGTTTTCTATTTAAATATAATTTCTAAAAAATCGAAGAAATATCTATTAGTATCGATTACGGATAAAATACGTTTGCAACTGATTTCCTTCCAGCCCATAATAATCTAAGATCGAATACGAGACTCATTTACCCCCGTTTTAAATGTATCAATTCGTTCTTAAGGTTCTGTAATAAGGTTCCAATTTGAAAAACGATTAGTTGATGACGTAGGCGCACTCCCCACGAGACTATAGCGCACTGCTGCGTAGTTGCGCACTCCTCACGAGACTATGTATTTATGATTTACAATCTTCGTCTTTATTCCCTGTGCATTACAGTTGATATATTTTTTTGTCTTCTCACTCTTTCTTGCCAAGAGTGTATTATTATGTGTATTTACACATTTTTTTCAGTGTGAGCTTTATTGGTGTGCAGAATATAAGCTAGGGTTTGAGTTTTTTGTAGTGTGCATTTATAGCAATAAAAATTATTTCTGTGAATGTGTGATTTTGTTAAGATGTAGTAGTAGCTTACCCCCGCACCAAAAGCGGCAGAAAGTTTTGTAAGAACATTGGTCTGCGTAACTCATCCTGTATTAAATGATCTAAGGATGAACCACATGTGTGTGTTGTGTGTGCCACTTGTGCCTAGTGTGGAATCTTTGTTATGCTTCGGCCGCACTTGAGCCGATCGTCCCGATGCAATTCGCGGCGAATCTTCGTACGTTTTGTACACTAAAAAAATTGGTTGCCTGTAAAGTCGGTATACGGGCGAAAGTTTGACGTGACAACGACTTTGAATGCCCGAGTGGAAGGGACGCGTGCCTCTCACTCGCTCTCATTGTGAGCGCATAACGTGAGCGGAGCGTAACGCAGTTTCTTGAAGTGTCACCCGGCAAACCAATTTATAAGACGTTGTCACGTCAAAAGTTATCACGATAAAGCGCTTCGCTATTTTTCACGAACTATCTGGCAATGATCCAAGATGGCGTCATCTACGTGTTTTAAATATGGACGACGGCTTTCTTTTCTTTAACATGTGTGCTAACAATTACATAATGCATTTATTGAAACCTAAAAAGAAACCTAGAAAGAAAAAGCTGAAAACAACATCTTATCGTTCCATTCCGTTTTTACGCATTTACAACCGCGGCACCGTCGCACAGCACGCGTCTGAACAAGTTGAAAACAAACGTCAAAATGAATAACATAAGTGCGACCACGCAGAGCGAATGGTAAGAGTGCTTAAATCCTTTGATGTATCGCCACCCGCGCGATAACCAACACGAAGTCCGAATTTTCGGGACGATACCCGATAACGGCCGGTCATATTTGCATTAATCGTGTAATAGCACGAAGCTTCGTGACGATAGGCGCAGGTCCGGCCCAAGCATAAATGACAGAACGGTTAACGCAGTCGAATTCGCCCTATAGAATAATGAGGATTATTGCCTACTTTCACGTCACACAAACTCTCAAGTTGCTAAGAGTCAACTCTAGTCATTTTATGTACACATGTTTGAACCCATCACCCCCTGCACCCGCTCACACTCCACTGACACAACGATCATAGCCGTCCATGTTGCTATGAGGCTCGGTACAGTGTGTGGGTAGTGCACTACCTAGAAAAAGCGTATTTTTTGGTTGCCCGCGGGCATGCAACAATCAAAGAAAGTAATATTTTTTACTTATTAGTTTGCATTTTGTCAAAATTTTTATAGTAGATTTTCTTTGATTGTATTTTATGCACTTCGAAGCCAAGAAATCTATCTATATGTATATATAAAAGCGAAAATCACTCACTCACTCATCACGAAATCTCGAAAACTATTTAGCCAATGAAGATGAAATTTAGCAGATAGGTAGATTGTGACGAGAAGACGTCTGCTAAGAAAGGATTTTCTGAAATTCCATCCCTAAGGGGGTGAAATAAGGGTTGCCAGTTAGTATAAAGTGAGAGACACGACTTTTTTCATTTATTTTAGTAGTTAGTAGAAAATAATTATACATTCATTACATTTTGAAAATAACATCCCTAAAGGGATGAAATAGGGGTTGCAAGTATGTATAAATTTTCGTCATTTCTGAAGCGAGAAACATGACGTGTTTGATCAGAGTTAGAGCGGGAGCGGGAGTGGGCGCGGGAGCGGGAGAGGGAGCGGCAGCGGGAGCGGGAGCGGGAGTGAGAGCTCGACAAGGTTCGTCGGGTCCGCTCGCTAGGCCTTTAAATCCTAACACTTTTATAAAGATTGTTACATTGTGATTTAAAATGTTTGAATACAAATACTTCTTGTATTCAAACATTTTACATTTTTAACATAATAATTCATATGTCATAACAAAATTAATAACGTAAAAAAAAAACAAATAAAAATCATTAATAAACATTTTCTAGACTTCTACGCGGACGAAGTCGCGGGTTACAGCTAGTATACATAAAAATACGTTTGCTTGAAATTCTACAGAATAAGAATCGTCAATTTAGCATTGCGGGCAACCAAAATATTACAAATAGCCTATGATTCTGGTTCTGTGATTAGTGACCAAAATATGCTAAGAGTTACGGATAGTAACTATGACAATATGGAAAGCGCTTTGCCTTATAATACCAGTCGGAATAGACTAGAGATGTAAAGAACTCTTTTTTTTTGAATCCTAAATTTTAGACTCAGCTGACAAATTGCACAGCTTGACTCGTTACAACAAGACCCCCAGACTCGAGCACTTTAGTCTACATAAAGACTCGAGCTCAACATGGCGCTCAAGTCTTGATTCGCTCTCGAGTCGTTTAACGCGACGAGTCGCGCTCAAGTTCTTTTCCATTGGAGTTCCTTTATAAATAAACAGGGAATAAAATATGTAACTTTTGTGAGATATAATAGTAATTTAGTTACTTTTGTAAAGTCTAGTATTCTTAGCTTTTGAAAATCCTACTAATATTATAAATGCGAAAGGTTGTGAGTACCTATGGATAGATATATGAGAATGTTGGTTACTCTCACGAAAAAACTACTGGCCGGATTTGGTTAAAACTTTACAGCAATATAGGTTATACGTCAGATTAACACATAGGCTTTAATTTAAATGTGAAGAGTTCGCGTCCGACCGTCTTGCCGAGCGGACGCATGTGCTCACTACCTGCCGAGACCGTAACGTCCCAATCGTAAAGCCCCGTAAATTACGGGGCTTTTACTCGAATACCGGCACGAACGATTACGGGCCGTAATCGTTCGTGCCGGTATTCGAGTAAAACGCAGTTCAAGTCATGTGGTCTGCGCATGCGTGCATATTTGTGAGTGCAGTGTATGGTGTAATTATAGATACTTATTCAGAAGCTAATAGTGAATACGACCACGCCGATTCAGCTATAAACTCTGTTGAGGTTAATTTGGTGAGATCAATCCTTTTTATATTTATTTATATATGTATTATATATAGGCATACAGTTTATCCTAACTGTCACTGTATGCCAATCTAGAAACTATCCTTCTCATGTCCTCCCCTCTGTTCAGGAAAATCAGTAATTACAAGACGTAGGTAATAGTCTTAGCCAAGAAAGTCGTGAGACTTTTAATAGCTTCGTAACAGAATGCGATTTGATTTATTTTGCAATAGCATCGTATAAAGCAAGTATTAGCTAATAAGTTTTATGACAAATAACTTGTAATTAACTTGACCGCTAAATTGTTTAATAGGCACTTACATTTTATTAGTATTTGTTCCATAAATGTATTACTTGTCTAATTGTAAAATTGATAAGATCGAGTGCTTTGTATAAAACCAAACCTCTTCAACAGTACCTAATTTTCCGTTTATTTGACATCCACCTTTTGATATTGTGAGTATTTCTTTTTTCTATCCATTTAATAGCAGAATTTATGTAGTATTTGCTATTTTAAAGTTCAGAATATTATCTTATAAATAAAGACTTGTAATTGGCACTTAGTAAATGCAGTTTAAAAAAAAAGAAGCTGTATATCTTCAAAAATAAAGGATGAGTATTTAAAATCTTTACTTAAATATATTAATTATACTACTGCGTTCATAGTAAGCAACGACCTAAAACAGCACGCGTGGTACTGAAACAGGCCCTAAATATACTACACCAGAATCTGATAACTGAAATAATCTAGCTAAGGACAAATCTACTATTTTTCCAAAGCAGGCCACTGCACTTTCAACTAACCAGAAATTTCCGCAAAACATTTCGTTTAAGAAAAAGTTATTGCCTCTTCGTAAATTACCAACATAGGCACGTCGATAGCATGGTAAAGCGCAGTGACACTGTATTTACCACTATTGATAATTCTATTCACGAGATCCTGAACAAACTGATACTCGGTGGAATGTCTCACTCGCGGTTTTGAATTCAATTATCCAGCTGATCTAGCCAAGCTGCAGAATAAATCAACTACATCACTAGATTAAAAAGACATCAACTCAATTCAGTTCAAGTATATCTTTGTTGTCATGGGATATTTTCTTGGTTTTGTCACTTTGTTGTGTTGCATAATTGTTGGCGTCAAAAGCTAGGTCCCCTGCCGCTTCCAGGGTGCTGGTGCGGAGGAGGTGGTGACGGGCTGCTATTAAGTATCTCCTCTAGACAGATACCTAATAAATAAATTCTAAATCGGTGAGGCTAATAAAATTGAATTATATATCACACGAAATAGCTTTCAGCTAACACTACTAACCTCATAATAAAAAATAAATAAATAAAAAGAACAGAAAATCGACATTCATATTATAAGCTAACTTCATAACTTCTTTATTTTCTTCACGACAAACATAATCTGAACACTAACCAGCAAACCAGCCTAGCGTTACCTGAAAACTACTAATACACTTCTATAATACCGGTACTAAAACCGGTACTAAGTCAACCCTTATAAAATCCATATATACCCCAAATAACTTGGAGCCTAAGTCTAAATTGAAAGGAAAACTAAGCACTCTGCCTCATATTCTGATCCCGTTAACAACTAAAAGAGACGGTAATCATAAAACCAAGTAGCTGCAGACCCAACGTTATAAGCATTCATACGTAACATCCGAACATTAGTATAACAGTATTTCACATATATAAATTATACTCCAAATCTCAACATTCAGATTTAAAACAAAATCAATTAGAAAGTACCTATACATTAAGCTAACACTTCGTAAATTAAAAGTTGCGTAACCGAATCCCCGAAAGATATCTGAAACAATACCCACAGGAAAACAATTGAAACAATACTAGAAAATCTCCTACAAAATTCCCAAACCCTGAATGGCATCGTGAACCAAAGGCATTAAAAACAAAAAGCAAATAAACCGCGCTTTCACGCGGCAAAACTAAGAGCCTGCAACATATTGTGTCGTAAAACATCTGCGGACCACTACGAACCTAACCATTACTTACCTAAATTTAAACAAAGGAAATTTTGTCGTAAAAATTAACATACCAACTTTCTCATTAAAGACTATACTTGCGTCCTAAAAACATTAAGAACGGATATTGCCCAAAATACAATAGCGTTCGCAATAAATCCCTCGCCAACCGATAATTCTGAACAGCCTCAAATAAGACAATACATAAAGTAATAAAACAGCTGCACACAATGAATACAAGCCGAAACAAAACAGTTAGAAAAATGGCGGGAGATGGTAATTGTTTGTTTAGAGCCTTAGCGGACCAAATTAACAATATTTTCGGAGTAACTTTTGACCATCACATGATACGCCGTGACTTAGCCTCTTACGTTAAAAACAACAAACATGTGCCTAATATTATTATTAGCACTACAGAATAACATCTTAGACTGCACCGACCTGTCTTGTCCAAAAAGTAGTATGACATCAGATGAACTCATCAACAGATATATAGAAAATCAATTTGAGGATGGCTTCTGTGGGGGAGAGGACATCCTCATAGCAGCAGCAGAATATTATGTTATAAACGTTCACGTATATGGGCAAAACAGGAATCCAATTGTATATCATCCATCAGATAATGCTGTGGCAAACATCTATTTATACTTCGAGAATAGTCGCAATGATAGTATAGCTAACTTCGAAACACCACTCAAACAGCCATTACCTAATACAGAAAATAACACGGAAGGCCATAAAACGAATCAAGAACTTAACGAGATCTCAGATATTAGGCAAGACGTCACCGAAGTACGTAATACAATCTCTTCCGATTCCGAAAGTTCTCAAAACAACTATATTTGCACAAAAGGGCGACGTTCGCCCACTGTAATACGCGTACTACCTAAACTTCCACCCATGCCATGCGAAGCTTTATCAATTGCCACCTGGAATGTACTAGGATGCGCAACACTACGCGATAAGAACAATATAGATAAACTTCTTTCAGACCGCAATATAACCATTGCAGGCCTACAAGAAACTCATATGGCTACCGGAGGCCATGAATCAAAGCACTACAACTGGATACTAGGTGGAGGCAAAAGTGCTAAGGAATACCGAGGAATTGCCATCCTAATTAACAAAAAAATTGACTACGACATAATACGCATATATCGCGAAAGCCGTGACGTAATAGCAATAAACTTAAAGATAAAAATTGCCGATGTCAATGACCCAATAAATATTTTCGTCATTAACACACATATCCCGTCAGAATCAACATCCCGGTTCTCATAAGTAGGAAATCTTATTAGGAAAACCCCAAGCAATGCCTTCTTAATCATTATCGGCGATTTTAATGCCCATATAGGTATAGAAGATGTACGTGAATTAGGACTCCGAATCGAGACATTCAAAACATTAATCGGAAAAAATCTCTACCATAATACCTCAAATGTTCCCGGAAACCTTTTGCTCAATTCAATACAGCTACACAAACTAAAAGTAACCAGTACGTGGGGCAGACCCACATGTAGGACCACATGGTCACGGGGAACAAAACAATCGCAAGTCGACCATATTATCACCGGTACGAAAAGGGACATATTTTTCCACAGTATTATTGGTGAAAAAGGCCTGAAAGTTAAATCCGATCATAAACTGATATGGGGAAAAGTACGAATGACGTCTTTTACATATAAAACGGGTTACCCAAAAAACAATCAAAATTGCCAACTCAAAAAAATCCAATATAATCATAAAAATTACGATTACGAGCTTTTACAAAATAAAAAGAATTTGACAATCTACCAGAACGCGGTAAAAGAAAAAATCCAATTAGTTAAAAAATAAGAAAACTCAAATAAGAACTTGACGGACAAAAACGACAACACACTTAAATGGGACACCCTAAATAATATTTTAAAAGATGCTGCTCATAAGGTACTACAAAAACCTGCTGCTAAATCAAAAGAAAGCAGAGTCGCTTTAGCAAATTTTCAAAAGGCGTTATTCCAAAAATCACAATATCCCCAAGACAAAAACGTATACCAAAATGTTACTAGAGCGCGAAAAAAACTTAAAACCATCGTAGAAAAAGAGGAAACTTACAAAACAAAAAAATTTTTTCAGGGCTTAAGATAAATATACACATAAATCACTACGTATGAAAATAACTTACAAATTTCTTAGAAATCATAAAAGGAATTATGCACGAAATCAATCCAAAAACTACATTCCAATGTCTAACTGGATTGCAGGCGTAAGACAAAGCGAAGGGCGACACGTTAATACTGCGAATGAAACAGGCCTTGACTATACGAAGATGGAGCCCCCTAACGTTGAGAACATTGGGAATATTATACAGCGCATGACAAATGCCACTGTCCCACGAACCGATCACGTTGTACCCGAATTATACAAAGCAGCCCCAATTGAATTCTTAGAAGAACTCACTAAAACTATGGCTTTGATATGGCACAAAAATGAAGTTCCTAAGGAGTGGCGCCTCACTAAGCAAGTCCCCATTCCGAAACAACCTCACCCAAAAAACATAAATGATTTCAGGAAGATATCTATTTGTAACGTAGAATATCGAATTTACGCGAATTTCTTATTAGAAAGGCTAGACGCGGCTATCACTAATTTAGAAAATTATCAAGCGGCTTTCTTGAATAACCGATCAACTGAGGATCATATTTTTACACTTAGACGTGTTTTAGATATTAAGTGGAGAGAAGGAGCGGTAGTTTACGTCGTGGCCCTTGACCTAAAAAGAGCATTCGATAACGTCAACTTAGAAGTAATTAAAGATGTACTGCTAACCAGAGTAGGTGCACCTCTCACTAACAGAATAATCAAAGCATGTATGAACGTCGAAACTTTCATATCATGGTGCGGACAAAATTCGGAAACTATCAACAAGGGCAAAGGCGTTAAACAAGGCTGCCCCCTATCTCCAAGACTGTTCACAATAATTATCGATGAGGTACTTAGAACGCTGGAGGAAGAAGAAAGCGCAGTGAGACTCGACCAAGATCTGGAAATAACCCTGCCCATGATATTATCTTTCGCGGATGACTTGATACTGATCGGGGAAGAAATAGAAGTAATCGATCGAATCATTACAAAAATGAAAGAACTTCTCCGTTCAGTTGGTCTCACCATAAACGAGACTAAAACTAAATTAGTTATTTGAGACCCTCATGGACCACCTGTCGAAGAACAACGAAGCAGAATACTTGGAGGAGCCATAATTAAACCCATGTCAGAAATCAAGTACTTAGGCACATACATTTCAGCTACACACAACCGGAAATCAACTATCAAAACCCGTTGCGTCAAAGCAACAAAAAATTCAAAAATGTTATTACCATTTATACAAAAGAATCAAATAGAGTGGAGCACCGCAGTGTTAATGTACAAAATCGTAATTAGGCCGTGCATGATATATGCTTTGAACGTTTCTGCATTGACAAAACAAAATCGGTCAAGACTTAGGAAATACGAAAGCCAAATACTTCGAGGATTACTTGACGTCGCCAAAGACACACCAAAACAAAAAATAAAAGAAATCCTGAAAGGAAAGACTATATCCAAAATAATAAAGGTACGAAGGATATCATACTACGGTCATATACTGAGACGCACAATCCCACACCTACTTCGTGCAATTTACAAACGCAAAGAAGCCAAGCGGAAAGTTGGACGACCTATTTATAATTGGGAAGACACCCTCAATCACGATATCGGCCACTATACACACAAAACAAAAGCAGAATGGATGGAAATAGCAGGAAATCGAACCCTCATTAAAAAAAGAAGCGGAAAGAATCTATGAAATATCAGAAACTGATACAGAAACTGAATTAGAATCGGAAGAAGATACACCAAACCAACCAATCGCCCGAGATGGCCTACAAGCAACACCCCAAAGAAATAGATGTCGCTAAAGACCCAGACCACCGACACCAATATCGCTAAGACAGTGATCAGTACACCAATCAGGGGCACTGGCCTTACAAAGACGAAAATAAAATAAATGAAACCATGTGGATATCACTTACAAAATAGTAAACTAAACTTGGTATGAGGTAATAATACGATGCGGAAAAAAAAAGGAAACGGGAGTGAAGAAAGAGAAGGGGAAAAAAAATATTTTTTTTTTCTCCAGCTTCTAGGCGCTGTAACTTTGCAAATTTTTATTACTTTGCTGAACTAAAAAATGTGAGGTCCTTGTCATCAGAGGTCATTTTTGATAAGCCTCAGACAGAAATCAGGAGCCAGAACCCATTAGCCTAGAACAAAGAAGCAGGATTCAGAAATCGAACTACAAAAAAAAAAGTACATAGGAACCAGAAAAATCAGTAAACAGAAACAGAAATTAGGCTGCGAAAAACAGAAAACCCAGAAGCCAGAAGTGAAGAGTGTCAAGACCAGTAAACTGAAGTCAGAAGTCAAATTCCAGAAGACAAACCAGAAGGCTGCACTATTACGACAGTGTCAACAAATCTCTAATCTTACGAAGAAGACCTGCAGAGCAACGCGACGGATACAAAACAACAAAGCAGTCTATTATCCTTCCAAGTATATATCACACACCAAGTATTATATCTATCCTCCCCATACTGATTTGATGCAAGTATTCGGTCGGTTCTTTCAACTCCCTCTCTTTCCCCTACTCCCTGACTGCGAATATCTCCTACACTCCTTTATCCCTATCTACGAGTCCAACTGGTTTATCGAGCCATGAGAGTGGTATAACGAGGTTTGGCGTCGCCATGTTCTAGGGACTGAGGACGATATACATGCATCGGCTTTGGTCTGCAAGCGTGATGACGTACTCTCCAAGGTAAACCTCATTCATAAGCTCTTGCAGCGTAACTGCTGGCTGGGCGGACTCAGAACAGAACAGAAGTCGCGGGAAACAGCTAGTGTCAAATAATCTTTCCTATTAAAATAAAAGAGGTAAATATGAGAAAAAAATATTTTAATCATCATGAAAAATGATTCTAAACATAAACAAATCACAGTAAGTACCTACTTAGTATACCAATATTTTTTATTATTTATACGTTTAATCAAAAAATGTCTAACCATGATGCTAGACACATTGTAGCTTGTATGGTCTTATTACTAAGTCTGTTTCTTTTTTTTGTGATGAAATTACCAGATCTTGAAAATGCCTGTTCGCTCGGCACACTTGTTGTCGGAATACTGAGTATATAAAACGCACACACACAGAACTTAATAATGCCATGCATAAAGGCCACATTTGGCATGTTGCCTCATGAACTATGTATTACACTTTAGAAGGGTATATCATACGTATATGAAACTGCTTTTTATTTGTTAGTAAATGTACTAGTTTAGGAGTAAACCGGAATTTTCCGATTTTTAAAAATAATAAATTACTTCGATATTTGTTGATGAATCGGAATACTTATATTTAAACAAATTTGAACAAACTAAGGCCTATAAATAGTTTTTTTTTTTCAAAATTCTGCTACTAACAGTTTTTGAGATATGGACAATTGCAAAACGTTACCCCAGCAAAATCTTGAATATCTCAAAAAGTATAAGATGAACAAATTTTGCTATCGGTATACATTTACAACTCATTAAGAGCTGTCTTTTCATATACTTGATTCTAGGCTAAACACTTTTTTTTTAAATCTTGTTGGCGTAACGTTACTCCAGCAAAATCAGTTTTTCTCGAATAACTTCGAAAATACAACATGAACGAATTTTGCTATATTTGAACATATTGAGGCTTACTATGAACTAAGTATCTGTAATAATCTCATTTTTCTAAGGCGCAACATTTTGCTGGGGTTACGCATTCTCCTCTCTATGTACTAATAGTCTACCTCTATACTATGATTTTACCCAACCAAGATGAAGTGGACTCGGATCCAGTGAATTCCAGTGCTATAAAATAGATCTCTATGAAATCTGTCAGAATGTGTCAATGTCAAAAGGTCACCAAGCAAGATTAATCCACAATTTCAAAGAGTAGGTATATACATAATCACTTCGTTTTACACAAATTAGATAGGATTAATCAAAGACCAAGATCAAGAGTCAAGCAAGACTGATCAAGGCAAATCGTATAAATCAAAAATAGGTGCATACTACATAAATCCACAAATTAGATAGAATATATCCTGACGAACCTAAATCCAAGATTTAGATAGTAAATATGTACCTACATACATAGCAAAATCAAAGCAAGCAGGCAAACTTTCGTTTTTCCTATTTTGTTTATTCTAATTTTTCCTAAATTATAGTATTTTGTGCTAATATGTCTAATAATTTGTATGATAAAAGTTCTAATAAAGAAGGAGCGCGGCCTTATAAATGTCGGGACTACGCAACAAAAATTTCATTAAATTTACAACATTTCAAAAGGGACGGAAGATTTTGTGACATAGATTTGATATCAGGCAAAACGAGGATTAAGGTACCTATAGTTTTTTTTTTACAAAACACTCTTTTCCTAGATAAAATTCAACCAGTAGGCACAGGTTTTAAAAAATTTTTGGTAGGTAGTGAACTTTGTTTGAAGTCGAAATTTTATGGAGTTACCCTGTCTTCAATTCCCAGTTCCCAGGAGATAGTTAGGCAAACTGCGAGGGAAGAATTAAAACCTCGCAAAAGTGGAATTATAATTTTACCGTATTGCATTGTTTTAGATCTTTTGTAGTGCTTGTTATTACCCTTGAAAAAATATTGCTCTTCCAAAAACGTTGTCACTTCTTCATGCTTGTTTATTCATTGTTTGTTGTTTATCCTCTAAATTATTTTTTATTTTTGAAAACATCACAGTCCTAGAGTGATGTCTGGACTATGGGGTAGGTGTTTAATTAATTTGTAACTTGATTCTTGAGTAACAGCCTGTGGAACACAACTTGTTTGCACTGGTACATTACTTGTTGGTAGGTATTTAGTCAAGTTTTTTAAATTCAGGCCTTAAACACACCCATTAAATTGAATATACCTACTTATAGATCAAGTTACTTCGAGTGTAAGCACAATTTTTTTTAATATTTTCAGGCTCATCGTGTTGTTCTAGCTGCCAGTTGTGCATATTTTGATGCTATGTTCAGTGTAGGCTTGGAAGAAAGCCAAAAAGGACATGTTGCTCTCCCCAGTGTCCCACCTGATATTCTTCCTATGATAATAGATTTTATCTACACAGGTATTTTAAATAAAATACTATTAACCCTTCCGCCACGAGACTTTCTACCAGTTGTCATGCTCCCAGCACGAGACATAGTGAAAATAATTAAGTGGATGTGGATACTTAAGTTATGTGCAATGCAAGCAGTGGTTTTTTTTTGTTGGAAATATCACACGCTCGCAAAATGGGCTTGAAATTGTTTGTCAGATAAATCCAAAAATCACAGTAAAAGGGTTAAGTGCACAAACTTTGTACAATTGTAATACATGATTATTATTAAGGGGTGGCTGAAAAATGTTGAGCCTTGGTTTAAAAAAAATGCAAATAAAAAAAATAATAATATGTTTTTTTATGTAATAATTCTGTACTTCAGTGCATCATTAAAAACCATTAAAAAAATATTCACCATTTTTGCCTTAGAAATGCATGTCTGCCGCCGCCGCCTTAACTTCATTCTCACTTGAAAATCCTCATATTAATATACGATATATTCCTAACTAATGCCTATGGCTTTAGCTATCTGCCACATAGAAATTTTATGACAGCTCTGTACTAAAGTTTCATACAATGCATGGATAACTGAGTTATGACGATGTTACCAAATTAATTACTAGAAGCATAATGACTAATGATGCTAATGTCATGAAACTTAGGAGGATATTCACAAATTGTAAATGTCCTCTTGAGTATACAGAGTTTCATGTATTTCAGAATGTTTTATACAGCACAAAACAATAATGACACTTGAAGGTACTTAGGCTTAAAACTTTTCAGCAGCTCCTCGAGGTCCGGTGGTGCAGTTAGAAAAATCTGTCTATCTTTGCCCAGTTTCACATGAAAAGAATAACAAGTATATGAGAAAATCTTATTACAACTTACAGTTTTAACATTATAGTCAAATTTCAGGCGAGGTGATGATTGACAAAGCTAGTGTTCAACATTTGCTGATTGCAGCCGACATGCTGCAGTTAAGAGAACTTGTCACAGGTTGTGGCGAATATTTGAGGAGGGAATTGCATCCTTCAAATGCCTTGGGAATATTTAGGTACATTTTGGAACACAATCTCTGATACTAATAATTTCATATTAAAAAAAGCGTTTTCTGATTATGTCTGGTATTTATGTATATTTGAAAGAAGAAGAAAGAAGTGACTTGCTGAAATTTTACAATATTCAATATCCGTCTGAATGAAGCTTGCTTTGCCTTGTATCGATTTTTAGCATACAAATATCACTTCTAGTATTAGGCATCTGCTTCTTTTATCAAATTGGCTGATCCAAACATAAATTGTGACAGGTTTCATGTGCCATCCATCTCATAGTTAAAGTTGATTATATTGATGGGTACTTTTTCTTCTTTTAATTTTATCTCCCACTCATTTTCTATTAACAAATTTCAATATGGCATCATTCTCATTTCATCAACCTTAATTGGTTTAAACTGCTTTTGATAAAGGTTATTGCATTTTTTTCAGATTTGCTGATGCTCACAATTGTACTGAATTGGCTGAAGAAGCTTTAGCACATGCACAGGCCAATTGGAATATAGTCGCAAATGGTGATGAACTACTGGACCTGCCTCTCCCTCAGTTAATAACACTACTGTCATCTGAACAGCTAAAAGTTGATACTGAAGCTCAGGTTCGTATTAAAACATACCATTTATTATTCATTTAAACTTTCATTCAAAGTTTAGGGTAAGAAGCGACGTTCCATAACCTGTTCATTGCGGCCAGGAAGTACACAGATTTTTGTGATTAAAAATTCGCACTCCAAACCCCAGAGCGTTTCAACCGGTCTCCCTACAGGCAATTGGATAACTCCAACTGTAGGGAGACCAAAGTTACCTATTTATCAATCAAGTGAGATTACAAATGCATGTTGATTTCGGCCAGAAAGTACACAGGCTTTTGTAGTTGAAACACATACTCCTATTCCCGGAGCGATTCGGTTGCGAGTCCTACAGGTTGTTGGAGTAGAAGAAAAATAGCGTTAATGGAACTACAAATCACCGTGTAGCTTGTATTAAATTGTACGGAAAAACCACTCTTTTAAGTGACTCCGCGTTTCAAAAAGGAAACGTGTTCGCAGTGCGAAGCATTGGTATTTTTTTAAAATTATTATATAAAAGTTCATTAGAGCCTATCTGAACTTTGTGTTTCTTTAACCCAATTCTATAAAGCACTTGTGGTCACCCATCTAAGTTGCGACCACGCCTGAGGTAGAGGATCAAAATCGATTCACCAGATTCAATCAAGTTTAATTTCTACCTGGAATTACTGCTGTAACCCTATCTTTCGTCGTTCACCGCAAGTTTAGGTTGATTTCGCTTCCTCCCCTTTCCCTTGATGGCACTCAGTGTGGTCGCAATTCGCACCAATAACATCGCCCTAGGACCAACCCTGGGATTACATGGTTGCGATTTATCAAACCCTTCTTTTTGCAATCATTTAGTTCTAAAGAACTCTAATCCAGGACCGTAGAAGTGACCCTTATATTTTATACCCGTAATATTTAATTAATCAGCCATGCCCTGGAGATATTTTATCTGTACCTCTTGCTTGATGATGCTTACGAGACCAAAGATTTAGAATATACAAGTGCGATACGGTCAAGCGGCTTGACGGCAAGCACGTAGATTCACAACGTAGATTTTTGCGCATGCGCCGCACGCAGCTTGCTTGAGTCAAGGAAGAGGCACAGATAAAATATCTCCATGGCTGATAATTAAGAGTCATTCTTTCGGTCCTGGGGGGTTACTCCAAAAAATAAAACGTTAGCCGTACGATGGTGACGTTCTATTTGTATGTCAAACTAAATTAGTCTCTATCTTCACACGTTAGTGCTCAATGTTGCTTGAAACGTGGATACGCAGTAACGTCCGTCTTGCGTACCGTTTTTCGAGTAACCTCCCTGGATAAGAATTCTTTAGAAAAGCGTTACATACAATACAACGTCTTATATACTCTTTGTGTTCAGTTTTAAAGAAAAAAAGAAAAAGATATCTATTCTGCACAGGAATAAAATAGGTTCTAGTACTCGCATCCAGAATCGTTCCGAGAGCACGGAGTACCTTGAAAATTATTACACCACTTGCGGTCACCCTTCCAAGACCGGACCACGCCCGGAGATACTTAACATGCGAAAGCGCTAGTAATGTGCGTTGTATCACCTAGCCACCGAGCTCGTTTGTCGATTTTGTGTTAGATGTGTATCTATGTAACCATTTTTGTGTAAGATTAAATAACAACATGAACTTCTAACTCACCGCCTTTATCTCACTGGTGTTTAAAGTACTTGTAGGATCCAACAACAAAACCCAGAACGTTCTCTGGCCGGAAATGGACAGGCATTTAAAATCTCACATTTACTTTATGCAATAACCTGTAGGGTTCGGCCCGGCCGAAACGCTCTGGGGTTTGGACTTGGTTTCAACTACAAAAGCCTGAGTGGTTCCTGGCCGAAATCATCAGGGTTTCAGGAATGTCGTGGGTAAGATTGGAGGTAAAAGATGTGTAACTCTTTAAGTGGTGGTAAAATTGATAATTAGTACCATGCAAATAAGCACTAATGACATTAGTATTGTAGTTCACACAATAAAATGTAAAACTAGAACGGCATCAAAATGTGCATGCCACAAAGGACCAATATGGCAATATCCAGTTTGTCTTAAATTTATTTCAGGTGTTATACCCAGCCCTCAGGTGGCTTGAACACGATCCATCATGTCGCCGCCGTCATTGTTTTGAAGTTTTAAGTCATGTTCGATTACCTCTCATATCACCGCAAGTTTTAGACGAAGCCATTAAAAGTGTACAAGATCCATCAATAGCTGTAGCATTAAAAACAGTAAGGGTTGATATGGTAAGAAAAATAATTCCTTCCTATTATTGGAACTACGGGACTTACCGCGATTATAATCATTTTTAGCCGGATATTTCGACGACCCTTCTGCCGTCATGGTCGCTGGTAGAGTAGTACCTACCAATAACAGTTATTGTGACCGCGAAAGTCTGCAAAACACTAAAATCATATATTTCCTTCCTAGTATATATGCATTGCCTAGCAAATAACAAGTTTATTTGGTAGGCAAATTAAAAACCCCCGACTTTCAAGTGTTCACCCCCAATAACTTTTGAACCATCACAAGGAAATTTAATATCACGTAAAAAAACCGCATGAAACAGTCCATCTGTCGAGAACTGGTAGACAGACACACAGACAAAAAATCAAACTTTGGCATCAAACTTAAAACAGCCCTCTTTTTCCGTCGGGGGTTAAAAAAGGAATCTAATTAAATTGCTGGTAATTGGTAGGTAAGTAAGACATTAGCTCAAATTATTTGCATAAGCTAGATTCCATTCCACTCTATTTATAGGGTTAGATATTACTGATTTGCCGTCGTTATCGCTTATGCATATATGGGCAACGACCGGCCGCCTCGGATCTTAATTGACCCGGCCCGTGAGACATTTTGAAATTCAGCGCGAAAACAGGCTACGCGCGATTCAACTATAAAGGACTTAAGTTAAATAACATGTAATTAAGGAACACTTTTAATATAAATGAAAACCATTGCGGGTTAATTTTACTGTATGCATGTAACATTGCACCTTGCCTATGCAATGAATAGGTAACATATCGAAAGACGCGATGACTTAACTACGCCATCGCAGTATCTTCACAATATATATGTATGTACATATAGTGGTATCTTCGTGCGGTCGCTTGTCGCCTCACAAGATTATGATTACTTGTCATCCCTTTTACACTTACCTGACGAAATTACTACGCAAGAAGTTTTCGTATAATTACGCGTTTTTGCAAGCAGGTTAGTAGTCAAATGCGAACAATTCTTCTAGATGATGAATACTAATAGGTTAGTCGAAACGCCATACGAGACTCACAGATGAAAATCGGGAAACTTGTTTTGCCTCTGTACAGCTGAAAATTTAGATATTAATAACTTGTTTCTGAAGTGCAAACACAAATATCACATTAACTGTCACGAAAATTAATTTCACTAGTACCCTCATAGGTACATAAATAGATAAATAAAATAAACTTTTTTATATCCCGTTGTGACAAGCCTACATATAAGGTGGGTGGACCATAGAAGGCCACACTCCTTCGAAGGCCAATTATTAAAATTTCGTAGTTATTGCCATGTGATGACAAATTCCTTCTATTTACACAAACACTCATCGAACTGGAAATCACAGACGCGGCGGCGAATCACTCGCGCTACTATTTTGACAGTACGGTCCCTCGCTAATTCGATATCGGGAATCAACGACGTTAAAATAAGATGGGTGTACGTAACATATGAACCACTGTTTAAATTGCAGATTTGATCGCTATTTAGAGACTTTTAGTGTTAAATGAAATGACTGATTTATTATAATGACCTTTTAAGGAGCCTTGTTCCCAGCAAGGCTATTTGGAAGAGTTCAATGAAACTCAAGTTCAATCAATATTGATTAAATCTACAATAAAAAGAAGTGGTTTATATGTTACGTAATAAAACAAAGTATTACTTAAATATTTGTTACTTTCATTTATCCAGTAAATGAACGAATAATAACTGTTTATTTGTTAGAGTGGCCTTTCATGGTGCACCCACCTTATTGTAAGTTTTGCACGCCATTTGCAAAAGGTTGCCTATACCTGGCTTATGAGATAACAGAATCAAAGGTTGCAATACAAAATCAGCTTGGCAAAATGGTATGTAGTGTAGGTATAGATCAGTGGAAAATGGGAATTTAAAAAGGACAGATATATCATTCTCTCGATCGTCTTCTACGATTTGTGCAAGTCACTGCGAGAGAGCATGTGGTATGTTCTGTATTTCTGCATGGCTTCCTGACCACATTTAAGACGAAGTAAGTGTGAATGGGTATAGTCTATTTGTTCAATTGGTTGGAATGCCGTCGGCGCGCTTCAAAAGCGGCATGCAATTTACAAAGACGCGGCCTTTGTGTTGCACTGTCGGTATGCATATCAATCAGCAGATAAACTTAAAGTACGAGTAGGTATAACTATCTTTTTCTACTCCTGTACTAAATCTGTCTTTTAAATGGTCCCGAACACTAATTTTATAACATAGATTATATGATTTCAGAAAAGTCTATAGTCTATTCCTAATATAATACACATGTGTCGTTATTTCGCCAAAACGATACTCCTAGCCATAGACCTATAACTTTTTTCTGTAGATCTACCATACTGCCAACATAATAAAATCGTTATTTTAACATATGGTGCCATTTTTCAAACGTGGAGTCACTGAACAAACGGTTTTTTGTATGAAAAACATTCGTTTAAGTGACTCTATGTTTCAAAAATGGCAATTTTGGTCACTAGGAAGACGTCAAAAAAAAATTAAGTCTTTCATAGATACCTAGTATCTACCAAACATATGGTAGTATTTCGTACTTTTCTTTGTTTATTTTTGTATTTATTTTAGTAAATGTAGTCGTAGAAAAAGTACTGTATGCAACATTGTATAAGTATGTCAAAAAATGCTCGATGGCGTCTCCTTACGATGCTCGCCAAGGCTCGCATCGTAACTTGCGCCACTCGCATTTTATGAACCTTATACAACTGTTGCATAAAATACTATTTCGTACTACCGGGCCAAACATTTGTTTTACGCCGGCTATTATAGTATATGAAAAAGACGGCCTTAGCCCTCAGGTCACATTTTCGGCATATTACTTTAAAAATTTATATCCAAAATCCCACTCCATAATGTAAAAGTAGTTTCGTGTAGAAAACAGGTCGCGGCGCGCTGGTGGCGCTGGGCGCGGAGCCCCGGGCGCGCGCGCGCCGCCTGCTGCTGCTGGCGGGCGGCTCGTGCCACGACAGCACGGCGCACCCACCTCTCACCACAGACAACATACTCTCCTCCGTGCTCAAGTTTGATTTGTACAAAAGGTAACTAGAAAATATGAAAAATAAAGTTAAAGGCGTACCACGTCAACCATTCAATTATTGCTGTGTAACGATGTTGCAATGAACCATCTGACCACCTTTTCTAATTTAATTTTTTAATTTAATTTAAAAAAAATTGACACGTGATCAACAACCCTGGCAAGCATAGTGGTGGACTAAAGGCTCCTTTGGATATAGGTTTATAAAAAAAAAAGCTCGGTTATCGTAATTTTGAGTGGTTATAAAGGGGCATACTTGTTTTACTCATTAATAACACATCGAGCTACCTGTATCCCAGCACATTTTTCGTGAGAACCATCGAGTATAATATAACCAAAGGGAGAAGGACATCGCTAAGCGCCGCCCTCCGGTTCAAATTGTCTGGGATTTAAGTTTGGCCATACTTGTCCCCTAAAATTCCTTACCTTTCATACCCACCAAATCTTTATTTTTATAAATTTAAGTTCTGAGGCGCGTTATACGTCTGTATTTCATAAACTTTTAAATTACCAAGCCGATTTTGATGCGGTTTTCACTAAAATTTGAGCGTTTCGTATAAATTAATTAGATATACATAGTTATAGTATGAATAACATATCCGTGCGAAGCCGGGGCAGGTCGCTAGTAATATAATACATCAAATATATGTTCTGTCGAAACAATAAGTAGTCGAACCATTGTTTTTCGAATATGGAACCATGTCGATATAAAATTCAGTATGGCACTCATCTATTCCTCTTTTTTTATTAACCTATACTGCCCCACTGCAGGGCAAAGGCCTCCCCGTGTCCATCTTTTCCATTATACTAATTTAATCGTAATTTTTTTTTCCTATAGGGAATGGGAAGAAATAGCACCCATGGGTATCGCTAGAATTCAACCTGGTGTAGCTACTTTGGGAGGTCGTGTCTACGCCGTTGGTGGGGAACAAGGTAGTCAGATTCTAGCCAACGGGGAGGTATATGATCCACAGGTAATCTTAATAACAACTGTATCCATTTTATAATAAGAGTTAGTCCAACTTCATTACTTTGGTTATCCCACCAAAAACATACCTATTAAAAAGGGGGCCAAGTTTCTTTCGGCTAATTGTTCGCCTAAAAAAGAAAATTTGGCATTGAAATCCAATCCAATGCCAAGTTTAGATGCATTTTAAAAAATATCTAAAATTATAATACTTCTAAATTTGAACTTGGCAGGTTTTCGTGCTGTACGTAACACTTGATTAATTGTGTAATAAAATTTATTATTTATATAATTAAATTAACCTATTTATATAATTAAATTAACCTATTTATATAATTAAATTAACCTATTTATATAATTAAATTAACCTGTTTATATAATTAAATTAACCTGCCAAGTTCAAATTTAGAAGTATTATAATTTTAGATATTTTTTTTAAATGCATCTAAACTTGGCATTGGATTGGATTTCAACCCTTTTTTAGGCGAACAATTAGCCGATAGGAACTTGGCCCCCTTTTTAATAGGTATGTTTTTGGTGGGATTTCAATACCTTTTTTCAAGAAATCGTACCTATTTTATGTTTTTATAAGATATCGAAACATCGTAAGTGTAGAAAGAAATGCCCATCGATTTCTTATCAACTTTTATATATACTGCAGACGAAAAACACAATATCGCGTTCCAATTATACCGCCATCTATCGAAGGTAATTTATAACAATAGAAGCCTGATTTTTAGGTAAGCAGTATTTAATATTAAGCTATACATTGTGCATTATGTATACATGACAATATTTTATATGATTACGTAGTTTCAATTTTATCTCTGTACTTGCAATAGGCACTGAGTTACAGGGGGGTCAAAAGTGGGTCGAAACGGTTCGTGTAAATAGTGCACGGCATGCGCGCGGCCTGTTGCTGGAACTTGGCCTGCGCACTACCGTGCGCTTAGATACCATTATAATGGTATAACCAATGTAATGAAGTTAATGATTATCAATCCAAAACAAAATGACTTCCCGCAATATGTCACATACTTAATTTCAAATAGCTATAAACGCCTTATGCTTCTATAGTAAGTACATTCGTAGTTCGCTGATGTTTACACTTACTAATAATGGGTTAAATAAGGAATGCCTGCGGTCGCAAAAATTACCCCGAAATGACGAGGAAGATGTTTTATATTACAATTTTATGTTTACCCCTGGTCACAGAATAAGTACTAGTACTCACGTACAGAAATCTTACTCTAAAAAGAAATTCAAAGAAATATCTACTCAATATTGTTAAACATAAGGTTTAATTTAGCTCGCATCAGACATCGACACCTCCTCGTTTTTATACCTAGAATTTCAGTTGCAAGCCAATTTCATCCTTATTACTCTAAACAAACGGTTCATAATCGGTAGGTACATGCAAAAAACCTATTGAGTGAGCCGTCTGCCAGGGTTGACTGTTATAAGTTCGCTGCTATCGCCATCTAGCGCACCGCGCGCCCTGTTGCGCTTGCGGGCAATGCGCAGCCAACGCAGCGACGCAAGACACCGCGCGCTGCGCTGCCGCATGCATTATAATATCTCATCATAGTTACGTGCGAATGATACAATTTCTACACATTATTTCTCTAACCATATTATGCCAGTAACAGAAGTAAAATAATTGATCGTCAATCTCGAACATAAGAAATCCCTTTAATTTTCGTCCGTAAAAGTGTTATTTTCATCTACCTAGTTAATGTTTATGTGATATTTTCATCCTAAATAAGTATTAAACGTACCTACATAGGTATATAGCGAGTATATAGCGTGTATATATTTTTTTATAATAATAACCATATGTACCGGCCTTAGTATACCTATCATTTATTATACTTAATAGGTACGTAGACGTACATGGTAATTTTACAAAAATCATTTTAAAGTAGACTTTAATTTTCACCATCCTTAGAAAGCTTAAAAAAACTAAATTTGGATCGTGGTCCTTAAGCAAATAAACAATACTCGTACAGTTTTTTTTGTACTTTTTCTTTCCATTACGACGATGTTGGTTAACACAGGTAAACAACCCGGCCGTGAGTCACTGGCAGTCACTGCTCACTGCTTGAGCGAGTCGTCCTTGCTGAATTTCCCCCTTCCAAGCGGACGCAATCCGTAGGTATATTTTCGATACCTACACGCGGAGTGAGACAAGCCTGCCCTGGTAAACAGGTCAGACGTAAAATATTACCTACTTTCGGCCGGGATTCGATAAAATCTCCAGAACGTTTTTATTGTTCTTGTTTTAGACTGATAAATGGTCAAACATATCACCAATGAAGGAAGCGCGTTGCGAGTTCGGCCTGACCGGTTGGAACGGTAACCTATACGCGTTCGGTGGTTGGGTGGGGTCCGACATGGGAGCGACGGTCGAGGTCTACGACCCGGTCACTGACGAATGGACCCTGACTGGACGTATGCCGGAACCAAGATTCGGCATGGGCGTAGTACATTTTGAAGGTAACAAGGTTTTGTTTATTTTCAGCTGGCTTATATTTAAACCATTTTTTTATTTTAGAAATAAAATACACAATGAAAATATAACATACATAGAAAGCAATTATTCTCGCACCTCAGAAGCTTTAAGAGAATGCAATAGCGCATTACTGCAGAGGACGGGAAGTATGGCATTGCCGGACGAGGTCAATTTTCAAGGCCTCGGTAACGCTTTGCCTTGAAAATAATTACGGATCTGGCAATCCAATTCCCGCCGAGGCATATATAGTACTTTTCTAAAATAAAATAAAATAACCAACTAAGTATGCAAATATTTACCGAAAGCAATTAATGTTAACTGCAAAGAGTATATAATCTATCATGACGTGGTTTGAAAGAAAAGAAACTGCTTTCCCGCGTTTTTTAGTGCAAAGGAAACATAATCCATACAGCCCAATTATATTTTACGCAAAAAAATGTTATACCTACCGTAGATTTATTGTTTTTTTTTTCTCTCGCAACAAAAATAAAGCATAATGCAAAAAATAAAGCAAAATTGTGTGATTTTATACTAACTTTTTAATAAAATTGCCGTATTTGCAGTCGTATAAATGCTCGAAGAATGCATTTTTTATAACATGATAGCAATTGGTATGACAAGTGATGGAATTAAACGCTAAATGTGTTTGCCAAATGTAAAAACAACTGTCATCTGAAACATCAATGTCATTGTCTTGTCATTTTGAATACACTTCTTGTTTAGAGCAGCGGCTAGGAATGCATGAGCCATGAATTGCAAACTTCTTGTCTTCTTAATACTACAATAATGCCTACATTTCTGAGCATGTTTGAGAAAATGCCTATTTGTCACCCAAAATATTTTAAATGTAACATATTTACTTACCTACTTTAGATTTTTAAACATGATGTGCCTTCAATAATGGAGACTTATTTTGACTTATGGTCCTATGTCCCCTATCTGGGGCAGAGGGCGTCCACAAAGACTCTCCATCTTGATCTGTTTTGAGCTATGCGCTTAACTTCACGCCAGGTCATGCCGATTTTCTTAATTTCAGTCCACCAGTAACCAGGTCTGTTTAGGGCGGCCGACTTTACGCTTTCCATGGGGATTCCACTGCATGGCCTTTTTAGGTATGTGCTCAGGGCCTCTTCGGAGAGTGTGGCCAATCTAATTGGGTAGTCAACTAAACAATATGACAATGTTGCAGGTGCCTTTAATCGAAAATATACACCATTTTAAGAAAGCAATTTGATTAAAAAATATCTGCGTGTTATCAGGATATTTTTATATAGTTTTAAACATTTCACCGGAAGTGACGACACAGCAATCGATGTGAACATTATTTCTTTGCCTACACTAAAAAAACCAACGACATCTATTATCTGTCAATGTCATGAGGGAAAATAAGTGAGATATCGAAATGGGAAACCTATTTTTGAACACGGGTAGGAGCCAACGAAACAGTCATCATTTAATGTAAAACTCTGAAAGATTTTTGAGTTTTCTGCGTGAAAGAAAATTATTTTTTCTAACGCGGTGGTTTAAAATATATAGGATATAATATAGGTAATGTTATTTCGTGACTTACTGCTCTGCTACGAAGTCGGTCTTAGTGCGGGTCTTAAGAGTGTGGCTGAAGGAACGTTTGTATTTTAATGACTCCTGCATTCAAAAATAGGTATCCGGTAAACTGAAGATGACAATGACAGAACAGTAGTGACAGACTGACAAAAGTATAGCCAACATTACTCAAAAACATCTTCATCATGACGTCACAATCTCAAATAAACTTGACCTTGCTTAAAAATAAAGGTCATCGGGATTTTCGCATGTATCTAAATAAGTATGACCTTATTTCAAAATCTGATTAGAGAAAGCTTCTCCTTGAGGCTATTTCTCGCCATGGTATGCAAATCAGATTTTTAAAAAAATTTGTTGACAAGCGAATTCCATTTGCGGCGTTTTATCTGTTGGTCGATCGGGGTTTCGTGACATAGCTATCGCAAACGTTCATTCGATATTGTCTCAGTAAATGCCGAGAATCTGACACAAGCGACGGTTCACAATAAAGGAGAATTTAATCTACCTAATTAATTTTTTGTTTTCATTCAATTAAATAAATAAATATATACGCAGAAATCACACAGATTGAGCTAGCCCCAAAGTAAGTTCGAGACTTGTGTTATAGAATCACAGACCACATAACCAAAAGACCACGCTTTCTTGGACTTTACTACTAAAACGAAATCGCCAAAAGTTGGCGGGGTGCGGGGTAAGGTCCGATGGTTTTTATTGGCTCGCTCAAGGTCACGCCTAGATTGACGAAAGCAGGTACCTCCATATTATCCAGTAACTCCATAGTGATGTATGACTTTGTCTTGATATCGATAAACACCGTTGAGTTTATCATAAAATGGAAAAATAAAAATAAATGTTTATTTTTATTATATTGTAACATCATCAGCAAAAAAATAAGGTCGATGCACAAACACTAATTCTTGTTATAATATAATTAAAACACACATGAAACAAAGTTATTGCAATCGTCTAAACGCAGTTTTATTATACATTATATAATGTTATATATTTGTAATTTTTTGTATATTCTTTATAGGTTTACCTATACGAAATTATGACGGACTAAATAAACTCACATTATATTTATCGGCAAGCGCAGCGTAAGAGTCCCTAGGAGGGTTCCTTAGGTGGATGGACGACCTGAGCAAGGTTGCAGGAAAATTATGAATGCAGGCCACTTTCAATCGATCGTTTTGAAAATCCTTTGGGGAGACTTATGTCCAGCAGTGGACTTCCTATGGCTGATGTGATGATACATACAATGCATAAAAATATACAAAACTACATACATGAACCCTGTAATCATTACACTTATTTAATAGGGGCAGTGTTATATACAAACACGATTTAAATATCAAGCAATCTGAAATACATAATACTTTCTGTTTATCTATATAATAAAATAATTTTTAAAATAAAATAGTTAAAATGTTGTCGATAATTAATTCCTTATATTTACGTTATGTCTCGTCACTATCGAATAGACAGAGCGAGACAACCTTATGCTAATCACATGAAGAGAGAAAGAGACTTTTTAAAAGGACATCAATGGGTACCCTTTAAAATAAGGGAACATGTTTTTTCTGGAAATTATATTTCCCAAATTTTATCACAGTTTTTCTATCTTATTATTACTTCCCGGTGAAATGTAAAACCGTCCTTCATGAGACTGGAAGTTGCACTTCACGTTCGACACAGTTTCACAGTACAATACGGCGTTTAAATACTCAATTTAATTTTTCTTTAAGAGCACACACACTGTTTACACATCGAATGTTAGTCGCAGAATAAAGAGCAAAAAGGGGGCGGGGCCGCTCATAGGTTATGATATAACCTAGGCATGGCGAGCGCCGGGCCTCGGCAAAGCGTGGTCTTGTAGGTTGAGTAGTCTGTGTATAGAATACTAACTAGTGTTCCCGTAAAATCTATAGTTTTACAATAAACCGTTTCTTTCAATCGAAAAATGCCAAACTATCGATAGGCCTATCGATAGTATCGAAAGTATCCATAGTTGTTTTTGAGCAATACTATTTTGCCAACCAACAATACTATCGATGTAATCGGTTGAAGGGCTATCGACCCCTCTGTCGAGGGTATCGGGAGTATCGAGGGGTTATAGTGCCCCCCTTAAGTGGAAGGATGCGAAAACTAGTAGTTTAAGAGATATTATTATTTTCTATTCTAACCTAAAACTGTATGGATAAGAATCACATAAATTGTTTAAAGAAGCTACCCCTCGAACCCCTTGGTACCATTCCACTAAAGCGGACACGTTTGGTTTTTCTAAAAAAAAGTTACTTCTTAGGAGAAATTTCTGTGAAGCAGCTGAAGCATCTGAGCCCGATAGCAGTTATCTGTCTTCTGCGTATGTTTAATAGTTGAATTGAATCCGCTAAAATTCCTAAGAAATTGAGAAAGGCAAAGGTTTAAAGTTTTAAACAAAATCGACCTGTCTCGCTCCTATGCCACACCACACACATAAACTTTTTGAACGTCTTTTACTGGACCGATTGAAAAGAACTATAGACTACCAACTCTCTCCTGATCAAGCCGGTTTCCGGTCGGATAAGTCTTGCCGTGGGCAAGTACTAAATCTAACGCAACACATCGAGAATGGATTTGAGCAGTGGCAAACAACTAGAGTGGTTTTTGTAGACCTAACCGCTGCTTACGACACAGTAAACATTAAGCTCTTTCTAAAAAAAAGTATTCGCGAAAAGACTTCAAATTCACCAACGTCCTTGGTGAAATGCTGCGAAACCGGCACTCCCACAGAAATGGCCTTTTTGAAGACCATTTTTTGAGCTCTAGCGTTCTTGCATCTACTCTATTTAATATCTACACTAACGACCAACCACGCTTTCCAAACACCAAGAGTTACATCTATGCAAATGACTACGCCCTAAAGTCTCATTCAAAGAGCTTAGGAGATAAAGAGACTTTATCAATGGCTCTAGAGCTCACCAATGGCCCAGATTTGGATTCGGTCTCAATGAATTGCTTCTGTAATAGTCAGATAACTCTGACTATTTCAGAAGCATATTTCAGCATTTTCATTGAGACCGAATCCAAATAAGACTGAATGCTGTACATTTCATCTGTATAATCAGGGAACTAAAAAAGAACTTAATTTATCGTAAGACGGCGCGGCGTAAAACTGAATAACAATCCTAGAGTAGTCGCCCTAGATTGCTCTTTAACATATAGGGAAAACTGCCACTCTTTAAAAGCTATCGATAGTATCGATAGTTTGTTCGTCTCATCCATTGATAGTATAGTATTGTGGGTTATCAATAGTATTGCTCTAAAACAGTATTATGTAATAGATAGATACTATCGATACTATTGGTTTTGCTTAAACTTTCGATAGTTTATCAATAGGCTGTCGATAGTGGACTATTAAGCGGCAACACTAATATTAACTCTACAAAACTAGATTTTATAATAAATACATACCTCTATACATATGTAACAAAAACCCTATCCGATCCTTGCAGAAAATGTCGATTTTCTTTCGAGTTTCAAGCATTGGTCCCTTAGGAAAAGTTGTTCGTGTTGACGGTCTGAGTTGCTCCTACAAGGATCGGACAGGGTTTTTGTTACATATTGTATAGATGAACATTCAAGACCCAGGTCATTCTGAAAAAAAAAAATACTATCTTGAGCTGACCTGGAACCGAACTCGGGACCTCCAGTGTATATATTGTATATTATACAAATATCATTGTATCAGTATCTTATCCTTGTGTAAACAAAGAACTTAGATTGATTTATTTTTGAACATATCCTATATATTTTAGGTCTGATATATGTAGTGGGAGGTTGCACACACACATGGAGACATACTCGTGACTTGCTGTGCTACCATCCCGCTTCGCGTAAATGGCAAACACTTACGTCGATGCACCATCCTCGAAGCCAAGCCGCCGCAGTGGTGCTGGGAAACTATCTATACGTCATAGGCGGTAACGCCCCGAGGCGAACAGTGCTCACTTCAGTCGAGAGATACAGTTTTGACGATGTAAGCTTTTTTTACCTCCTGTTTTGAAGAAAATGACTCAGTGAATTTTCTTAGTGCCGTAGCGCTAGCGACTAGTAATATCTCAACCATATTGGACTAAAAGCTCTGTAAAAAATTGTACGTACCTACGGCCGTTCCACACACAGGCCAACGTACCTACTAACGGTTCGTTAACTGTCACTAGATGTACCGTCATACAGCTGTGTCGATATCCTATTTGCACTGTTTGTTTATGTTAAATGAGTTTCCTTGGACTCTTTACGTGCTCCGTTTTCCATAAAGACTGAGGTACCTACTGAAACTTAAATTAGATGGACAAATTAATTAGGTAATTTATTTAAGTAATGGCATCTCGTTGCCCCTCATGTTTACTGTGCCCTTGCAGGGCGTCACTTGTACTTCATTTATAATAGGTTGAGGAAAAAGTCTTTTCGCATTTTATATGAAAATTCAAAACATTTTTTAATATAGTTTATTTACATTTAACTAAAGTATGTAGGTACCATTTTGTTCGATAACTTTTTGCCATCTTATAGGTAGGGACATAATCCCATTGCTATAGAAATTTTGGGGCTTCTGATCAAAAAACTGCGTCAAGTAGTTTTGGCAGTCCTCTCGTGATGTTAACCTGACACTGGCTAAAGAATTCTGAAGAGACCGAAACAGGTGGAAATCTGAAGTTGCCAGGTTAGGACTATACGGCGGATGCATTAACACCTCCCAGCCAAACTCTCCTAATTTTTGCTGAGTGGTTAAAGATGTGTGAGGTCTAGCGTTATGATGAAAAACCACACCCCTTCTGTTGATTAATTCCGGCCGCTTTCTCTCAACTTCTTGCTTTAATCTTATCAGTTGTTCGCAGTAGAGTTCTGAATCGATGGTCTTGCCTGGTAGTAACAGCTCATAATGAATAATGCCCTTCCAATCCCACCACACACACAGCATCACCTTGTTGCGAGTTAACCCGGGTTTCGCCACAGTCTGTGAAGCCTGACCGGCCTTTGACCATGACCTTTTTCGCACGTTCTTATCGTACGTGATCCACTTTTCATCATCAGATATCAATTTCTTCAAAAATGGTACGGTCTCATTACGTCGTAATAAAGAATCACAAATGAGTACACGGTTCATTGGGTTTCTTTCAGAGAGCTCGTGAGGTACCCAAATATCGAGCTTTTTTGTGTACCCATTTTTTTTTCAAATGCGCCAAAACTGTTTTATGGTCAATTCCCAGTTCTTCAGCTACGTCGTAACGAATGCGTAACCCCAGCAAAATGTTGCGCCTTAGAGAAATGAGAGTATTACAGATACTTGGTTCATAGTAAGCCTCAATATGTTCAAATATAGCAAAATTCGTTCATATTGTATTTTCGAAGTTATTCGAGAAAAACTGATTTTGCTGGAGTAACGTTACCCCAGCAAGATGTTTTTCAAAAAAAGCGTTTAGCCTAGAATCAAGTTTATGAAGAGACACCCTCTTGATGGATTGTAAATGTATACCGATAGCAAAATTTGTTCATCTTACACTTTTTGAGATATTCAAGATTTTGCTTAGGTAACGTTTTGCAATTTTCCATATCTCGAAAACTGTGTTAGTAGCAGAATTTTGAAAAAAAAATACTGTTTATAGGCCTTAGTTTGTTCAAATTAGTTTAAATTTAAATATTCCGATTCATCAACAAATATCGAAGTAATTTATTATTTAGAAAAATAGTAATTTACTAACAAATAAAAAGCAGTTACATATACGTATGATATACCCTTCTAAAGTGTACAAATTTGGATGAACAAAAATTACGCGATATGAAGATACAAAATAATTTCATCGAATTCCTAGTGATGTGACTTTGGCTATCGAATACGCAGTTCTCTCTAAACACAAATAGATAAACTATAGTGAACATATGTGTTCATTTTGTTACAAAACATGCCTGAAAATTTCGGTTCAAATCTCGGATGAAATAAAAGTTATTAAAAATCAAGAAAATATCATCGATTCTCCTACAAACCGACTAAATAACGGAGGCTACGAAAAAGCGGCCGTTTCATACTTGCGGGTTTCCTACGCAAATTAGCAACCTAATAACCGATTAAAAGTACAGTCGAGCAGAATAATATTCATGTAGCCGATATTTAAAATCTTTTAAGTATATTTACTATAGTATTGTTTGGTGTAAATCATACATTTGTGATTTAATTAGTTTTTAGCAATAGGGTTGACAACTCTATGGCAGTGTATGTCGGATAGATTATAAACGTCGCATCCCCCACTCAAACAAAGCAATAAATACGAGTTTTATATTTTATCATTATCTACGAGACAGATTTTAAATTCCTTGTCGTCATTAGTATGAGGTAACCAGAAACATAGTTAAAACTAAGTATTTAATAATAACAGTTGTAAATTAATAGATGATTACTTTGCTCGAGTCCTTTTGTAAAAGAAACAAAAATTATATTAATATTGAAATGCATAAAATTTGATCACATGTCACAGTGTCCAACACAAGAAGTTTGTTTTACAGTTCTGTCCCGCTTGCCACTATGTAGGCGTCTCTTTTGTAAATGTGTTTGAGCTTGTACTGAAAAGTATTAAATTATTTAAGTCTATAATTAGTGATAAAAGTACACTTGTTTAATAATACTCAATTTATCTATGATTTTCCTAGTTTAAGTTATATAGCATACAATTATTGTAAAACAGTAATTTGAATAAAAAATAATCATGCTCATGTATTTTCTTTATCCACCAAACGCAAGAACCTTATTGTATGCGACTGTACAAGCAAATAAAGACTATTATACCATTTTTTTGAGATGGTTACGCTCAAGTATGAAACGGCCGCTTTTTCGTAGCCTCCGTTATTTAGTTGATTTGTAGGAGAATTGATGATATTTTCTTGTTTGTTTAATAACTTTTATTCCATCCGAGATTTGAAGCCGAAATTTTCAGGCATGTTTTGTAACAAAATAAACACATATGTTCACTATAGTATATCTATTTGTGTTCAGAGAGAACTGCGTATTCGATGGCCAAAGTTACACCACTAGGAATTCGATGAAATTATTTTATATCTTCATATCGCGTAATGTTCGTTCATCCAAATTTGTACACGTTAAAAGGGTATATCATACGTATATGTAACTGTTTTTATTTGTTAGCAAATGTACTAGTTTACGAGTAAACCGGAATTTTCCTATTTTTTTAAATAATAAATTACTTCGTTATTAATTCGTAATTATGTATGGCACCGATAATATTTAATAAAATACCAAAACAATATAAAGAATTAAATTTGACTTTGTTTAAGAAGAAAATTAAGTTATTTTTGATAGATAAATGTTATTATAGTGTTAAGGATTTCTTATCTGATAAACTGTAAATTGACTTTGTTTCATAGTAAATCGTAAAATGTTTATAGATTAAGTAGGTATATTTTTTATAGTATTATTATGATAGATGATAGCTTTTCTGACAAAATTTGCACACCGGTGGTGGTAAACATGATTGGACGAAACTGAATGTAATATCTTGTAACACATGTTTGGCAAATAAATTATCTTTATCTTTATCTTCGATATTTGTTGATGAATCTGAATACTTATATTTAAACAAATTTGAACAAACTAAGGCCTATAAATAGTATCTTTTTCAAAATTCTGCTACTAACAGTTTTCGAGATATGGAAAATTGCAAAACGTTACCCCAGCAAAATCTTGAATATCTCAAAAAGTATAAGATGAACAAATTTTGCTATCGGTATACATTTACAACCCATTAAGAGCTGTCTTTTCATATACTTTATTCTAGTGAAAACGCTTATTTTAAAACATCTTGCTGGAAAAAACTAGAAAGTCACTCTTAGGTCTAGGTATAACATTATTTAATAAACTTCCCGAAGCGATCGTTAACCTACCAATGGCAAAATTTAAAACACATGTAAAAAAAGTTTTATTGAACAATGCGTACATACTATACTTTCAATGATTATTTAAGAGATAAAAACGCGTGGATACTTCCTAAACATTTTCCATTACACTCCACACATGAAACATAAAATAGCTGCATTTTCTGTTACCATAATAAGCTTACTGTAAAAACATGTAAATGCTCTGCGATCAATAAGTGACCAACATATAACTAATATTTTCTCTTGACAAGGTCTGCGAGTTCGGGTTTTTCATGCTCACTAAAATGTCCAATCCGGTGGTGGCGTCGCTGGTCGGGTCGTTGGATTCCCTCTAATATGGTTGAGTTTAACGATGGCTGATCCGTGCGTCAACTCGTGAACAGGTGCTGCCGGGAGGGTCTGGTCAGCTCGGCTTCGCGTTTTTGACTACTTAATATTTTTTATTACGCAATTTATGTTTGTTTACTCGTTCGCAAGCATTACATGTTATAATGTGTCAACATTGTATTATATTATAAGTATTTATTAATTAAAAGACAATTATAATAATATGACAAAGCCCTTCTGGCGAGTAGGCGACCAATACTGTGAAAATGAGTTTCTTTCGGCGTTTCTTCTCAGCAGTGGTCGTTACGAAGCGCTGGTATCGGTAGCTTTTCTTTAAAAATAAATAAAATTTTAATATACTTTACACGTAACATAAATTATACTTATTGACGTGTAAAAGTGCCTGTGAAGGTCTTATTACTGAATAAACATTTGAATCTTTGAATCTGGGGTAACGTTACTCCGGCAAAATCAGTTTTTCTCGAATAACTTCGAAAATACAACATGAACGAATTTTGCTATATTTGAACATATTGAGGCTTACTATGAACCAAGTATCTGTAATACTCTCATTTCTCTAAGGCGCAACATTTTGCTGGAGTTACGCATTCAAGCGACGTGCATCTTTGACATCAAAAATTCCGGATTGAAAACGCTTAAACCAAATTTGTGCTACTCTCACAGACACTGCACTAGGTCCATAAACATCGCAAATTTTTATCGCGGCTTGCGTTGCATTTTTACCTTTTTGGTAGTAAAATTTTAAAATGTTACTTATTTCTTCATTAGATTCACCCATCTTGACGGGAAGAAAAACAAATGAAAATCACGCATTTTCCTAATTTGAATTTGGAATTATCTTCTTAAAAATTTAAACTTTTAAATGATACCAAAACCAGCCAGGTACAAATAGTATAGCCAAAGTGGTTTTATTACAAGTTCATACATACTTATAGATGCTTATATATGCAAAAAGACTTTTTCCCCAACCTAATATTTATGTGACATCTTTTTAACTTGTGACTTGCAAATGAAGAATCTAAATCTGATTCTAAAAAAAAGAAAATTCAATTTGAACAATCACCTCGAACCGAATTCCTAAGGAAAGCAAGAAAAATTAAAATCGGTTACAGGACTCATGGGAAGAAGTGGCGAGTTTGGGGGAAGCACGGGCCGGTTGCGCGGCGGGCGCGGCGGAGGGCATGCTGGTGGTGGCGGGCGGCGACAGCGAAAGCGGCGGCGAGCGCGCCTTCTACCGCGCGCGCACGTCGCTAGCCAGCGTGGAGATCTACGAGCCGCGCGCCGACGCCTGGCAGCCTGGCCCGCCGCTGCCGCACTCGCGCGCCGAGGCGGGCGCCGCGCTGCTCTGACGAACCGTGCGGGTATCTTTTGTGCTTACAATTAAAGGACCTCTAATGCCGAATTCTGCTCCCTTGCAATTTTTTAAAACTTCATTTGATTCAAGAAGCGAATGCGCTACTTTTTAACCGACTTCTAAAAAGGAGGAGGTGTGTATTTTGAGCTTGTCGAAAATTTGAAATCGTTGGGTACAAATAACTAATAAGCTAACATAGGCATAGGGCGGCAATGTGAATATGCAAACTTTTCCCAGAAGTCTACAAGTTAGGTCCACCAGTAGGTCTAATGGGAACTGCAAAATTTAAAGACCCCATTTAATGTAAATATCGCATTAGTTTAAGAAATATGTTAGGTCCAAACTAGGTCAAAATCAATGCCTATCTACATATATGCCAAATAGTTATCGTATAGGAAATTTTAAGGCTTTTATAAAAAAATATATTATATTTATCTGCGCTCTGCACAACATCCCGGCAAATTAATTTTTTAAAGGCTTGTTTTTTTTAAATTGTACTCAAAGCAATGCATTTAACCCACCTTGGAAATGCAGTTGCTGGATGAGAAAAAATCACGTCAGTTAAAAAATAATATAGCTTGACAATGACATTTTTCGTATGATTTTTATTTTATTTTACTGGAAAGTCCAACCACTATTCTATTCTATACAGATAAGAATATAGATACGAAAAGTCCATTACATAACATTTAACCTCCTTTATTACTATTACTTAATTGTTTAAAATAGGAGAAAATCTTTTGTAGTTAGTAACAATAGCCAACAGGAACAAACAGTACACTGAGGGCCGTAAGTAAATAGGGATGTAGACTGAGTATAAAATATATTATTTTATTTAGTCCGTCAGCTAGATTATATAGATAAAGACCCATATTTTTTCGTTTAGCAAATGTGTAAAAATTCACAAAGATACAGCGCTTTGAAGTTTCGTAGTGGTGTGATTAACACAACCTTTGATAATCAGAGAGGAAAAATAAACGTAAACCATACTTTTTAATAATTTATCTAATGAGCCTAAAAATGTTTATACACATCCGTATGGCATTTAGAAATAAATTACTGTTCTTCCTTACTTCACGTGATTCGAGTTCAATTCATTAATTCGATCGTCGAACTAGCGAGTTTTTTTTTCTAATTTGTTCAACCGTCGTACTAAATAATGAAATTTAAAAATATGCTTCTAAATGTGTATCTTATATATCTAAAGCCATTTAGAACATCCAAGTCTGCCGATTATGAGACTGTTGTAGTCCTCATTAACAAGTTTCACGACAGTCTCATGGGAATCAGACTTCCAACTAAAATTTTCAAGGAAGGAGCAACATCCCTTCCTTGACTATGCACTGAACTCGGGTTTCGCTACTTAATTCTTTCAGTACTCTTTTCGTGATGTGACATATTTTGTCTTCAAGTTCTTACATCAATTCGTTTTTTCATCCAGTCCGGTATTCGGGCAACCAAGCTAAAGTCTGATTTTTATTCCGTAGAATTCTGACAGCTGTCGTTTTTTGAAATGACAGTGATCACAAATCTTTTTTGCCGAGAACATTTTTTATTAAATTCTAGATTTCAATAGGAGTCTAAACATCTGAGTCTATACATTTTATTTTGTTAGTGAATGTAACCATTTTTTAAAGTGTGGCGCTCTAAATTAAAAGGGGATTTACGGCGAGCGATACTTGTGTCCCTTTTCATGACGCACAGTTGAATAATCAATTTAAAATAAAAACTGTGAAAACTGCATTTGATTTCAGAAACAAAAAAGCGGCATACTTTTTTTTTATCTTAATGGATGACGAAAAATAATTTGAAAAAGCTTTTGACCAAAAATGTTTATTACACCTGAATTAGTAGGGAGTGATGCCAGGTAAAGAGAAATAACCTGCTGACTTAAAAATAGAACTTTGATAATTCGGCATTAAAAAATGTCATAACATATTAAATATATCAGAAAGTTTAAAATTTATATTTTTCTAGGTAAAACATAAAAATGTATCGAGGATTAAATTTTTTATTGCCATAAAATGGGTTCCCTTTTTAGTTGGAGAGCTTTTTTAGTAGCAACACTAGTGAAATTTCAGAATTCTATGGAATAAAAAATCAAACTTATAAATGTACTCTTTTACCACATATATAACACGTAAGCCTAGTTGAGAGCTTCCAACACCTTTGTTTCCTTCATCGATTCTTGCAGGCTATATACACTTGTATGTCCTGCCGCAATGTTTCAACTTCCAGCGCATATGCCAACGCGTCTCTGAGCGATGTATGATATCTCAAGGTTACCGCAACCATTACTTCCTTATCTCGGATTCCATCCAGAAAGAATTCTAACATTGTACTGTACACCATACTGGAATCCAATGAAACAAAGGCTTTGCGCACCTTCTCGATTTCCAGTGCCCACTCTCAGCGCCGTTCCCCATAGCTGGCTTCAAGTGCTTCCATCAATTCTTCAAAGGTGCCTGAACTTTGAAGAAGAACAAGTTTAGTCCCTGAACTTGACCACCGGATGCACTTGGAAGACATACAAGATGACTATCTTTCATATAGAGGTTTAATCTGGGTTTAATAAACATCATTGGCTGATAATGACGAACGTACCCAAAAAAGAAAAACGTGCGTTGTCAGCTTCTGTCTCTAGCGTCACGAAAGAAGTTTCTAATAGGTTGGGGAAAAAGTCTTTTCGCATTTTATATGAAAATTCAAAACATTTTTTAATATAGTTTATTTACATTTAACTAAAGTAATGTAGGTACCATTTTGTTCGATAACTTTTTGCCATCTTATAGGGACATGATACCATTGCTATAGAAATTTTGGGGCTTCTGATCAAAAAACTGCGTCAAGTAGTTTTGGCAGTCCTCTCGTGATGTTAACCTGACACTGCCTAAAGAATTCTGAAGAGACCGAAACAGGTGGAAATCTGAAGGTGCCAGGTCAGGACTATACGGCGGATGCATTAACACCTCCCAGCCAATTTCTTAATTTTTGCTGAGTGGTTAAAGATGTGTGAGGTCTATTCAATTCAATTCAAATATATCTTTATTATCATAGGATATTTATAATATCTCTTAATAATCGTCACTTTGTTTTATTGCACAATAATTGTTGACGTCAAAAAGTTACTTAGAACTAAGTTTACTGCCGCCTCCAAAGCGCTAGTGCAGAAGAAGCGGTAACAAACTGCACTGCAGCATTTTCCCCAAGAACGTCAACTCACAATGAAATTAATATTTATAGTTGATATGTGGACAGAGTATACATTGTTTGTTGTCATAATTTAAATTAATTTTTTTAATGTCGAAATTTTGAAATAATGTCAAATCAAGTTGTAAATTCAGTATGTACTTAATGTACCAGATTATGACCATTTCTGAGTATACAAACCTTTAAGAGGGACCCGCGCCAAGCTCAAGCCAGACTTTGTTGTCTTTAAGATAGTCATCGGTCCTATAATAAGCCATCTCACAGAGTACCTTCTTTACATAAGCTTTAAACTTTTTGTCAGGCATATCAAGGACCGATTGTGGCAGTTTATTATAAAAAAGTATACCGTTCCCCATAAACGTTTTACTAACTGTTTTGAGCCTATAATACGGGGCAACTAAGTCACTTTTATTGCGTAAGTTTCTGACGGTAAAATCGCTTACTTTATTGTATGAGGAAATATTTTTCCTTACATACAGTATGTTTTCAAATATATACTGTGATGGTAAGGTTAGTATACCTATTTCTTTGAAGAATTCTCTGAGTGAGTCTCTAGATCCTAAGCCGTAGATAGCTCGAATTGCCCTTTTTTGTAAAATGAAAATAGTCTGAATATCGGCTGCACTCCCCCATAGCAGTATGCCGTATGACATTAAACTATGAAAGTAACTAAAGTACACTAGTCTAGCAGTTGCTACATCTGTCAAATGTCTTATTCTCCTAACAGCATAAGCCGCAGAGCTAAGCTTATTTGAAAGTTTTGATATATGAGCGCCCCACTGAAGTTTCGAGTCGATCGTAATTCCTAAGAAGGTAGTACTTTCAACAAGATCGAGTTTTTCGCCATCTATCAGTATGTCGACGCAAGCTTGCCTCACATTGGGAAGAGAAAATCGAATGCATTGGGTCTTTTTCGCATTTAACATGAGGTTATTGGCAGTAAACCAATCAGAAATGGAAGACAAGGTGCTGTTCACCGCGCTAGCATCTGTGCTATGACGGTCAATTTTGAATATTAGCGAGGTGTCATCAGCAAACAGCACTATGCCTGCCTGTTTCTCAACCATGTAAGGCAAGTCATTAACATAAACTAAGAAAAGAAAAGGTCCTAGAATAGAACCTTGTGGTACGCCGATTTTAACATTAGATCCGTGCGATTTTATGCCGTTTAAATCAACAGTCTGAAGCCTATCTGTTAAATAAGATTCTATTAATTTAATTGAATTTTCATCAAAACCATATTGACTAAATTTAAGCAAAAGTGTCGGATGATCTACGCAATCAAATGCTTTAGAGAGATCGCAAAAGGATCCAATCCCATCATTTTTGCTCTCCCATGCGTCATAAATATGAGTGATGAGTGCCACTCCCGCATCGGTGGTTGATTTTCCGCCAGTAAAGCCGAACTGTTGGCTATGGAAAAGGTTGTAGGTCTTGAAGTGAAGTAGCATTTGATTGAGCATTATCTTTTCGAACACCTTACTCAAAACTGGCAAGATAGATATAGGTCTGTAGTTGCCAGGGTCTGTTTTTTCTCCTTTTTTGAATAAGGGGATTAGTTTACTACATTTCATTAGGTTAGGAAATATGCCTTCATCAATACATTCGTTAAATATAAAAGCTAAGTCACCAGCTATGACATTTATAATATGGCTTACTACAGCAACCGACATGCCCCAATGATCTTCCGATTTTTTTAAATTTAACTGTTTAAATGCTTCTACTATATCACTAGGGCCAACATGCTTAAATTTAAATTTAGAATCACAAGGCCTAACATTATTCTTAAGCAACGCTTCAGCACGTTGGGGGTTAGAATCCACATTGGAAGTAAGTTCCAAAGGTATGTTAGTAAAAAAATTATCAAAAATATTAACAATTTCTTCAGGTTTAGTAATAATCTTACCGCTAGCTTTAATTTGACAGATATTTTCTTTTGCTTTATTTCTACCAGATTCTTTATTAATAACATTCCAAGTTTCTTTTATTTTGTTAGTTTTCTTTTATTTTGTTTTATTCTAGCGTTATCATGATGAAAAACCACACCCCTTCTGTTGATTAATTCCGCCGCTTTCTCTCAACTTCTTGCTTTAATCTTATCAGTTGTTCGCAGTAGAGATCTGAATCGATGGTCCTGCCTGGTGGTAACAGCTCATAATGAATAATGCCCTTCCAATCCCACTACACACAGCATCACCTTGTTGCGAGTTAACCCGGGTTTCGCTACAGTCTGTGAAGCCTGACCGGCCTTTGACCATGACCTTTTTCGCACGTTCTTGTCGTACGTGATCCACTTTTCATCACCAGATATCAATTTCTTCAAAAATGGTTCGGTCTCATTACGTCGTAATAAAGAATCACAAATGAGTACACGGTTCATTAGGTTTCTTTCAGAGAGCTCGTGAGGTACCCAAATATCGAGCTTTTTTGTGTACCCATTTTTTTTCAAATGCGCCAAAACTGTTTTGTAATCAATTCCCAGTTCTTCAGCTACGTCGTAACTAATGATATGCCGATCTTGCTCCACTTTTTCAAAAACAGCATCTATTTTATCCGTAACAGGGCGACCAGAGCGACGTGCATCTTTGACATCAAAATTTCCGGATTGAAAACGCTTAAACCAAATTTGTTCTACTCTCACAGACACTGCACTATTTAACAAAATTTTTTTCGCGGCTTGCTTTGCATTTTTACCTTTTTGTTAGTAAAATTTTAAAATGTATCTAATTTCTTCATTAGATTCACTCATCTTGACGGTAAGAAAAACAAATGAAACTCACGCATTTTCCTAATTTGAATTTGGAATTATCTTCTTTAAAATTTAAACTTTTAAATGATACCAAAACCAGCCAGGTACAAATAGTATAGCCAAAGTGGTTTTATTACAAGTTCATACATACTATATGCGAAAAGACTTTTTCCCCAACCTAATATACTTTCTAAATCTTTGGCTGCGGATATTGTAGACATTAATGTTATATTTTAAAATGACGCGTTTTAAGTGTTGTAATCTGTTTGTTATTTTTAATATATATATTGTCTACACCATTACTCATGTTTTTCAGCACTCATATATTTTTGCGTCTATTTCTCAACGAGAACTTTCGATTGAAAATAAAAAAAAACATACATGCATACTTTTTATCATCGCTTAATCGATAGTTAAACAAACAAGAAAAAATATCACACGTTCGACGATCGAACTGATGAATCGGACTAGTGAGAGGGCTTTCAATCTTCCATACTTCCCAAAACTATGCCATGAATACGTTACGAGGATAAAACGTAATATATGATACTTCATATAGCTACCTAGCTAGGTCGACTAAGAAAAAAGATAACATATAAATAAATGCAATGTAAAATTTAATAATTCGAAATTTTAATTCATAATTATATTTTACTTTATATTTTGTATGCTTTATAAATGTTTAATCTCGTGTAAACATATTCAAATATGATATTAATTTTTGTTGTAAGCTATGATAGATGAAGATGTTATTTGAGATATAGGTTTTTAAGTTTCAATAGAAAACACTTCCAATTTTTATTTCTACGTCTTGATTTGTATTCATGAAATTTACATTTACAAAAACAACTGATTGTGTAATATAAATCTAGTTTTAACCCCTAACACATTGTATTCTATGGAAAACTATTGCCGTTGTTTATGTTTTAGTACATATTTGGTGCACAGTCAGTATCTTCAACAGCAAGTGTAAAAATACTTCTTCCTACATACAAATATATAAATATGACCCTCTTTGTAACTCCAATGTTTATTGGAGTAATAGTCTAGACAGTGGTTTAGCGTGAGTGACAGCCACTCTCTGCAGAAGAAAAAATTGCTGCCCTCTTATTTAGGTATTTAATTTAAAATATAATAAATAGCAATAATAAAGAACTTTCCGTCAAAAACAGTTATAAATATTGTGTCTTGTACCTACAGGTTACAAATAAAGAGAGTCATATACAGGTTGCTTCTGGAGCCCCTAGCTATGAAATCTTGGAATCAGAATAACTAAAAACACACTGCACATAAAACTGTTAAAAAGAATGTCTTATCTATGTAAAGGAATCAATTTTTTTTATATAAATGGCTAACTTACTGACTCCAGTACAAGCGCGGCAGTTGCCCTCCCCGCTTTTTTGCCGCCCCTCAAAAACGCCGCTTCTGTATTTAACTAAAACATTTTGAAAATGAAATATGTCCCAACGATGCTCGAGGAAATCCCTATTTACCCCCGCGGGCTCTTAAGAGTCTGGTTCATTGTCAATTTCAAACGGACATTTTCTATCGCCATCTTTATCATATGTTATAATAATTTAATAGATGTAGAAAAAGCCTATGGAAAGTAACAAATAACAAATCTGTGCTATGGGTAGATATAATATAGATAGCAATAGAAAATAGGCGTTTCACAATGACAAACGCATCGTGTACCGCGTGTTATCGTTATGTGCTAATCTTAATGGCTAGATTAAACAAGGTCGCTACTGCACGTGTAAGGTAACTTAAAACTAAGTGGTTATAGAATCTATGGGGTCATTCATTACTAAAATCGATAGCTCGTAAAGTTAAACTTAGGCTAAAAGACTAGGGTATAAGCTAGGTATACCTTAACATGTACTTCTTCCAACTGGCGATGATTTTTTATCGAAATAAAAACGAAACATTGTTAGTTATTAATTCTGTAATATAATAAAACTTTATACTTTTAATGTTTGTATTCAACACGCCACAACTAAATCCGCTTCCAGATAGATTATGTAAATAGACCATATAAGCGAATTACAGAAAGTTGTTGACTGGCTAAGGCTACCCTAGGCCTGTAATAGATAGATAAGCTGCATACTATATTCTTACTTTTATAATTTTACTGGGTGATATTAGGAATAATGAATAACGTTTAAGCATTGTAATAATAAAATAAAGTAAAATAAATATTTTTACAATCAGCCGTATGAATTAATTTATCGAAAACACACTAGAATTAAGTATTCTTTCAAATTTAACATCACAAGCAAAACGCTGGAAATTTGGCGTGTAAAATTCGATTCATATCCTCAGCTAAGTAAATTCGCCCTACTATGCCTTCGAACAGCGAGGCGGGTCTGTCGGGGTGGTGTAACTCTGTACCAGCGCGTTCTAAAGCACACCATTCCATGAAACAGCAAGCTCGATATAAGTGCAGTGGGATCTGTAAAAGAAAACTTAGCTATACATTCCTCGTATCTAAAGATTCAATAGGGTAGTGACTAGTGAGCACATTATTTCACAGTTTATTAGTTATTATTTCACAGACTTATTACTATTCCCCAGAGGTGATGAATAGAAAATTTTCGTTTTTTGATTTCTATTTGACCCAGGTGGTGACAAACGGAACGAATATTATTTCGTCGTTATTTTCTATATAGTAAAAATAAAGTGATATTCGTTAGTCTCGCAGTCCCTCGCTTAAACAGAACGGATGGACCGATTTGGCTTATTATGGTTTTACACTATTCGTGAAAGCCCATGGAAGGTTTAAAAGGTAAGAAAAATATGGAAAACAGCAAAACAAAAAATATATATCTTCACGTACAAAACGTTCCGACCTGTCGAAACATTTGAAATTTGTCCCTGCGGATACGATCTTTTCTTAGATTATGGCTTCATCGCTTTCAAACGATGATTTTGCCCATGTCAAGGTTGAAGGTGACACCATAATGTATATTGTTCTGTTCTGAGTCCGTCCAGCTAGCAGTTACGCTGCAAGAGCTTATGAATGAGATCTACCTTGGAAAGTGCATCATCATCACGCTTGCAGACCAAAGCCGGTATGTGTACCGTCCTCAGTTCTTCGAGCTTGGCGATGCCAAATCTCGTTATACCATTCTCATAGCTCGAAAAAACAGGTGGACTAGTAGATAGGGATAAAGGAGTGTTTATCCCTATCTGCGAGTCCACCTGTTTTCTCAAGTTTCGAGAGTGGTATAACGAAGTTTGTCATCGCCCAGAGAGAGGGAGTTGTAAGAACCGACCGAATACTTGCCTCAAATCAGTATGGGGAGGATAGATATTATAATTGGTGTTTATGGATAGATATTATTATATACTTAGAAGGATAAGGGCCTGCTTTGTTGTTTTATGGGTAGGATGATATTATACTCGTACTTGGTGTGTATTATATAATTACTTAGAAGGATAATAGACTGTTTTTTTGTTTTGCTTCCGTTGAAGTGCTCTTCGGTTCTTCTTTGAAAGATGCGTAGTGTGTGGACACTGTCGTGGTTGAGTTAGGTACATTTGTTAATCCGGGACTTTAGGCTTCTGGTTTGTAGCTTCTGATTTTCGATTTCCTGATTCCTATTTCCCATTTAGTTTTTCCACTTATGCCGATTTCTGAGTCCGAATTTTAGATTTATGATTTCCGATTTCCTTGGCTTCTGTCCTCTAAGTCCTCTCACTTCCATCATTTGATTTCTTCTGATTTCTGACTCCTGATTCCTGGCTCCTGACCACTGACACTTGGCTCCTAATTTCTGACTTCTTGATGTTTGACTCCTGCTCACTCGCCGGCCCCGGTTCCTAGCTCCGAACTTTTGATTTTTGACTTCTGGCTTCTGACTCCTTTGCCTTGGTTCTAGGCTCCCGACTTCTTGATACTTAACTCCTAGCTCCTGAACTCTTGATGTTTGACTCCTAACTTCTGTCTCCTTGGCCCTGGTTCCTGGCTCCTTACCTTTTGATGTTTGACTTCTGGCTCCTTACTGCTTGATGTTTTAGTCCTGGTTCTCGACTTCTTCCGTCTAATTCCTGGCTCCCGACTTTTTGATGTTTGCCTCCTGGCTCCCAACCTTGGCTTTGGTGCCTGGCTCCAGACTTGATGTTTGACTCCTGGCTCCTGACTTCTTATGTTTGATTCGTGGCGCCCGACTTCTTGGCCTTGGTTCCTGGCTCCTGATTTCTTGATGTTTAACTCCTGGTTCATGACTCTTTGGCCCTGGCTCCTGTTTTCTAATAGTCATATTGAACCTGTGGCAACCATGTGCAATGAGTCAAGTGCCGTCTGTCCGGTCCTTTGCCTCAATTATAACCATGACCATGGATAGTACAACCTCTTTGCTTTAAGGATGCGATTGGCAGAGAAGTTCCCTTGTAAGTGTGGGAGGGCTCTTACTATATCTTGAATGTAGCTTGAGACATAATGAACACGTGCATGCACTATCAACAATATCGCAATAAGTTATTAATTGTAAGTTAAACCGGCTGTAAAAAGGTGGTGATGAGTTGTTTTCACTACTGTTTATAAGTGGATGCTCTTCCAAAGCACAAATAAGCATCTTTTTTAACCGACTTCAAAAATGGAGGAGGTTTTTCAATTCCACCGTATGTATATATTTTTTTATGTGTTCGCGGATAACTTTGTCGTTTATGAACCGATTTTGGTGATTCTTTTTTTTATGTTGGAATAGAGATATCTCAAGTCTGGTCCCATATAAACTTTATCAAAATTGGTTGTTAACTTTGGGAGTGAAGTCGGTTTTTAGTTTTGAAAAATTATACAGCTTTTGGCTATATGGATACTGTCGAAATCATCAAGTCTGTACTGAAAAACAACACATCTTTGACCCGACCGCATCACGGTCAACTGCTCTAGAAAGTTTCTAAAAGCATGGCTGGTCTGTGTCCTTCTCCTCTCAGTTTCCAGCTTCTTTTGTTTCAGTGGACAAAGGTTTATTATGCGGGTTAACAGGCTGGCAAAGTGATAAATTATAAGGATCAGTTCAAATTACCTGCCAACTGCGTTGGGTTAAAGACAAGACAAAGAATATATTCTTTTCACTGGAAACCTGTTATTTTTATTTTCAAACAAGCATGACCATACTAACACATAATGTACCCTTGTTCTAAAGAGTCTTAGTTAAATAGGAAAACCTGTGCCATATGTGCTCTTATCATATAACGGCGGAACATGCACGTGAGACACATAAACAATATCATCCAAGCTTAGACTCAGGAAGATGAGGGCTTAGTTCAAGCACCTAAAGAATCAACGTGTTTATAATTTGGACGTTGAATTAAGTTAGCTAAGTTTTACCTTTTTAAATTTTTAATTCAAAGTATGTTTTTTCTTCAGAAGCTTCAGTAAATTATTGTCGTTGAAAAAGATTAAGCCCCTTTCTAAATAGGTACTGCGTAGCATCCTATAGTAGATTGTGCTACAAGGTGTAAAGGTAGTATTCTTAAGGCAAGGGCGCAACTTTGAATGCTAAGCGAAGCGCGTGATACATGTATATCGCCCGAGAAAAAAAATATTATCGTACCCGAGTAGCAAATTCAATGTACTAGTAAAACTAGCAAATACAAATCAGACCATACAGAATACCTAAACAGAGTTCAGCCGACAGATACTTTATTTGGTGTCGAAATACTTTCCCTCATATTCATAAAAATTAACAGCCATTTGCTAAACCTATTTTAGTTAAAACATCTTTTGTCCCTTTCCCTCTTTTGAATATTTGACATTGTAAGTACGAAACAAAACATATTTTAACTAAAAGAGGTTGAGCAAACGTCTGGTAATTTTTATGAATAAGGGGGTTTGAATCAAAGACAAAAATTGCGCTTTGTTATACTTATTTCTTTTTCCGAAGCAAAGAACATAAAAATGTTTACCTACATTCATCCATGTTGAAGACGATATGTATTCCGAATTTAAAAAATTCCGACGTCTGTGCCAATTATTTATTGTTTTAAATCCAATTTTGTTTTGCTGGACTACCAAAATTTTCTTTAATTTTACATAGATTACACTCGTGTTTAGTTTTTAAATTGTTTTTTGTCTATAGAGATTTTCTTTTTCACTTTTCAGACCCGAGAGAATCAGCAGTAACTTTATCTTCAAACGTATTGGAATGAAAACATCGTTTTTAGAGTAGATGAGATGAAAAAATATTTTTAGATTACATTCTCGTTAAAATTGTCTAAAAGATGATGCAATCGGACGTCAACACCAGAGCAGCCCTTGGCGTGTTTTGTTGCACTTGCTCACTCAAAAACAACAGAAGGTGGAAAGATCGTGAAAGACTGCAAACTCAATACTAACTTCACATACGCATAGTAGTGTCTGTAGAAATGCATTCTAAATCTAGAAAGCATACCATTTTTCCTAAGGGTCTTCCCTTTATAGAGTATATTGTTACAAAACTGGGGTTCAAGATTTGAAGAGAAACGCCAAACTTCACTACGGAACCTTAGGTTGACACGTGAAGATGGTCTTCCTGGTGTCCAAATCCAAGTCGGTCTTGATTAGTATGATCTAATTCTCTTACTAATCGTCTTCGTCGTCAGTCTACATTATCGGGTCACCTTCAACCTTGACATGGGCAAAATCATCGTTTTGAAAACGATGGAGCCATAATCTAAGAAAAGTAGAAGATCTTATCCGAAGAGACGAATCAAATGTTTGACAGGTCGGACCGGTTTTGTATGTGAATATAAAATTGTTGTTTTACTATTTTTCTCGCATGTTTTCAAATTTTTCACGAATAGTTTAAAACGATAATTAGCCAAATCGGACAAGCCGTTCTCGAGTTTTAGCGAGACCAACTAACAGGAATTCATTATTCTGATTGAAATTGATGATTGAATATTAATTCACAATTCTATATTTTATCATATAGAAGAAAATAGATAGGAGATAACTGGGGACGAAATAATATCCGTTCTATTTGCCACAACTGGGGTCAAATAGGAATCAAAAAACGAGAATCCCCATTCCTTACTACTGGACAAATGGGAATTGTAAAAGAAATCTGTGAAATAATAGCTAATAAACTGTGAAATAATAGTCATTCTCATTCGTCCCCACTGAGGACGACGCGGTGGTGACAATCGAAACACAAAAAAATGAAAATTGTTCCATTTGTCCCCAATGAGAACCTCTCCATAGGGTGACTAATGGAATATGTCTATCTAGCTGTAATGAAACGACGCAACCCCGTCGAGTTTGGGCTCGTTCGTCTTGAGGAGCACTTTAAACTTTTTAGTTCATTGTTTTAGATAAAAGCTTGTTTTAATTTTTTTTAATAACTTTTTTTTACCGTTGTGGTGAAACCAAATTCAGTGCATGTTTGTTAAATTCTCACTTTGTTAAATCCTTTAAATTTATTAGACAGATAAAATTAGCGCTCTCCTAAATATAATTTTTGTAATTAGGATGTTAGATAAATAAATTAGATTTTTCAAAGTTACCTTAGTAGCTTGATACAACTGTAAGAATGCGTATGTGTTTCCACTAACTCCGTGACATAAACTGTATCCTTTCGTACAAAGCCCTCTTTGCCATATTACATCACCACATTGCAAAGCAAATTTCAAATATTTATCTTCTTCAAAAACCTGAAATTAGTAGTTTTCTTGTACGCGTTCCCCTGGCAGAAAAATTTCGAATTTGATAGTTTGGCTAAGTATATTAGATATTTTATCGGTAACGCGAATTGGGTAGATGACCATCCATTTGCATTATGATTTCAGGTTTATTCTTTAAGAAGAAACTAATATTAAGTATGCTTTTTGACTCCAAAAAAGTATGCGGTCACGGTTGTGATTTTCATATAAATCCCATAAAAAATGTTTGTTTGAAGTTTGACGGTAATGTTTGTTTGTCTGTCTGTGGTATCGTAGCGCTCGAACGGATGGACCGATTTCGATGCGGTTTTTTTCCGTGAAAGCAAGTTCTATTGCGGTGTTTCTTAGCTATGTTTGAGGAATATCGGTTCAGCCGCTTAAAAGTTATTGGGGGTACAGCTTAAAAGTCAAGGCTTCCCCTTATAGATGGTGCTATAATAGCGGAACTACAGTAGTTCCGCTATTCATCACTAGATGGGGTTCTTGATATTTTCAATCGGGGTTTTTTAATTTGATATTTCAAATAAACTTCTGACATTTATAAAAAAATGTTTCTCATTTGACTTGTCATCAAGCGGATCCTAATTCATCATCGATTTTTTTTTGTCTCTTTGAGGGACATTGGACGTCACGTTACCAACAAAATATCTACTAGCTGCGCGTGACGTTTGCGCGTAACAAACATACACTCACATACACACACACTATCAAAGTCTGTATTTTTCTGCCTGGGGAAGGCATACGGTTTTCTCAAACATTTACAAATAAAAGGGTAGATCAGACCTTTACTCCGATAATATCGCACTGTCAAATCAAATTCGGCCAATACTAAAATACCTTACACTGTCTGTACTATTAGTGTCAAAGACGTGATAGTATGTATTCATATTTTATCCGAACTTGAATATACATATAAAGATACTTATGAGTGCGTTACCCTGGCAGAACCCCGAATTTGACTGTCCACTATATTAGATATTTTGTAACGTCCTGTAAATGTCCGACAAGGTGACTAATTTGTCCCTCCCCGTAGTTTTTGAGTTATCGGCCAAAAGCGTTTTCTGCTGCAGTAACGTTACTCCAGCAGAAAGTTGTGATATATCAACAAATTAATCAGCATAATAATTAGTCGATTATGATATTAGTTGATGATAAATATCCGTGATTGAATCGAATTTGTCCCTCTCAAGACTCCGTAGGTATTCAAAATTTTGCTGAGGTAACGTTTGGCTATTTGTTGGATCTCTTAACAATCAGCCATATATAGATATAATATTTTTTTACTAGTATTGCTATGAATATGTCGGTAATGTCTGTAAAAACAGAAATCCTTAGAATATTACCCTTGAGGAGTTATAAATATAAACTAAAGTTTTGGTATTTAGTTCCTAGTACCTAACATAGCGGACCTAGAGACTTTTCTCACATTCGTTTATTCAATTGAATTGTATACAAAATCGTATCACTTCAGTATCGTACGTATTAAACGAGATATGGAATAATATATATTTCCACATGGGCACCATAATTTTTGACAGCCTATTAGCCTTTTGCACAGATTTCTATTGGTTGGGAAATCATACATTTTTTAAATAACCTGTCGCTTTATTCAACTATACGTGAGTTGAAAATCAGCCCAATATACGAAGTAATTAAAAAAATATAATAAAAAAACGGACCTGATTGAAAAGAGAATGAATGATAACCCGGAATGATAAACCGACTAATTTCAGACGGCTACGAAAAAGCGAAAGTCCGTATATATTACCTACCTTCATAATTTAGTATAGTCCTCCTTGTCGTTTTCGACAACAGCGACCTCGGACAAATAATCATTGGGTGGTAGCATTGTTTCTACCGTGAGCCCAGATATGGCCCGCTAGACCGAATTTGATTTTAAATGTTCTGTTACACGGCATACAGAACAGTTGGCCGGCTGAGTTGTGCGTATATGTATAGGAGGGCTTAGGTCTATCTTTACGTAGTTGGCGCCTAGCGTCAAGTTCACAAAGTCGGGTCTCTTCAAACATTTGAACTTGCTTCTGAATTGTAGTTCGGCAGGATGACCTTTTCGCAGCAAGCTCCTCCCAACCACCATGCTTCCGTTTACCTTCTGCTAGCTCAGAATAGATTGTTGCCTGTTATTGCTTTGTTTGAGTAGGTAGTAATATCCGACATACACTGCCATAGAGTAGTCAACCTTATTGCTAAAAACGAATTAAATCACAATAGTATGAATTCACACCAAATAATACTATAGTAAATATACTTAAAAGATTTTAAATATCGGCTACATGAATATTATTCTGCTCGACTGTACTTTTTATCGGTTATTAGGTTGTTAATTTGCGTAGGAAACCCCCAAGTATGAAACGGCCGCTTTTTCGTAGCCTCCGTTATTTAGTCGGTTTGTAGGAGAATTGATGATATTTTCTTGTTTGTTTAATAACTTTTATTCCATTCGAGATTTGAAGCCGAAATTTTTAGGCATGTTTTGTAACAAAATGAACACATATGTTCACTATAGTTTATCTATTTGTGTTTAGAGAGAACTGCGTATTCGATGGCCAAAGTCACACCACTAGGAATTCGATGAAATTCTTTTATATCTTCATATCGCGCAATGTTTGTTCATCCAAATTTGTACACGTTAGAAGGGTATATCATACGTATATGTAACTGCTTTTTATTTGTTAGTAAATGTACTAGTTTTCGAGTAAACCGGAATTTTCCGATTTTTTTAAATAATAAATTACTTCGATATTTGTTGATGAATCGGAATATTTATATTTAAACAAATTTAAACATACAAGGCCTATAAACAGTATTTTTTTCAAAATTCTGCTACTAACCGTTTTCGAGATATGGAAAATTGCAAAACGTTACCCCAGCAAAATCTTGAATATCTCAAAAAGTATAAGATGAATAAATTTTGCTATCGGTATACATTTACAACTAATTAAGAGCTGTCTTTTCATATACTTGATTCTAGGCTAAATGCTTTTTTTGAAAAACATCTTGCTGGGGTAACGTTACTCCAGCAAAATCAGGTTTTGTCGAATAACTTCGAAAATACAACATGAACGAATTTTGCTATATTTGAACATATTGAGGCTTACTATGAACCAAGTATCTGTAATACTCTCATTTCTCTAAGGTGCAACATTTTGCTGGGGTTACGCATTCATCCGGATTTTTCAAGAACAACCCAAAGGGCCTCGCGTGGTACTCTGTCAAATGCTTTCTCCAGATCGACAAAGCACATGCAGAGCGGCTGTTGATATTCAAGGCTTTTCTCCAGGAGTTGCCTTACGACAGCGATGGTATTAGGTATGTTTAATATTGTATGTATGTATTTTAGTATATGATGGCTGTAACTAAAAGTACTTAACTTAATTAGTATTTTCCACATTTTAAACCATAGATAATACAGAATCATACAGATCAGACATGTCAGTATGACGGCACAGTAAACGTTCTGAAACACGCAATATCTAACAGATGGCATCTACAGTATTCCTACTGGGACGGAAGCCACATTGGCTTTCGGGGAGTTGTTCAGCTATTTCGCAAAGGCGGCTATTAATTATATGAGCAAGTATTTTACCAGCGGTGGAGTGAAGTGATATGCCTCGATAAGAACCGCAATCGGAAACATCTCCCTTCCCTTTGTACAGTTTACAAATAATCGAGTCTCTCCAACCCTGTGGCACCTCCTGAGTATCCCATACCCTTAAAACAAGTTGATATAGTCTATTTAAAACATCGTCACCACTATACTTATACACCTCAGCAGAGAGTTGGTCCATTCCTGGTGCCTTACAATTCTTAAGTTGTTTCACCGCCCTCACAAACTCTTTAAAGGTAGGTGGCTCATCAAGATGTTGACAAACGGGAAGCTGTTTTAGTGAGTGTATATGTATAAGGCAGGTCAATACTGAGCGCATTTGGGTTCAGTACATCGTTAAAATGTGCAGCCCATCGCTTTAATACATCGCTGTTATCCGTAACTCGGTGTTGTCTATCCTTAGAATACATCGGTGCCGTTTTTCTTGCTCTCGGACCAAATATTGCTTGTAGGCCTTCGAAGAACTTTCCCGATTGATGAGTATCAGCGTAGTGTTGCAGTTCAGCTGCTTTCTCCCTCCACCATTTGTCCTTCCCTTCAGTTCTCTTCTCAGGACCTTAGATCTTAGTCTGCGCTGGATAGCTCCTCTACGACCATCGTCACTCGATCTAGAATTTAGTTTATATCTGTGCTTTTCAACGAGATCTTTGATATCGCTATCACATGCGTCAAACCAATCTTGGTATTTTTTTCGAGGTTTTCCTACATTATCCAAAGCACAGGCATGAAGATCCTTCGCAAAGGATTGCCATTCGTCATCCACGGTTGCAGAAGGCTCTGCTTGCCGTGCACAACAGCAGCAAATTTTGCATTCAGAGTGCTTGCCAATTCTGGTGAGGCACTCAGTGCTGAAAAAGCCAAAACATCTTTGAACGAATAAAGCGGTGGTCAGTCCAGCCTACTGCTCCACACATTGCTCTTGTGATGTGGACATCGCGCAGGTCTTTTCGTCGAACAATAACGTAGTCTAGTAGATGGTAGTGCTTAGATTTAGGGTGCATCCATGAGGTCTTATACTTCTCGGCCAGCCTGAAGTAAGTGTCAGTGATGCCAAGGTCGAATTCGGCACACAAAGACAGAAGACGTAGTCCATTATCGTTGCTTTTCCCGACACCATGCTTGCCGAGGACTCCATTCCATAGATCATGTTCGGTGCCGACACGAGCGTTGAAATCTCCCATTAAAATGACCTTATCGTGCCTGGGTAAGCTTGCAAGAATGTGGTGAAGTTGTTGGTAGAATGTGTCCTTATCTTCGTCAGACGCGGGCAAAGTCGGAGCAGAGGCGGCGTAAGGCGTGGGCGGTGTGGGCCACCGCCCACGGCCTCGCGATGCAAAGGGCCTCGCGCCTCACAGCCTAAAATAAAAATCCAAAAGTATACGCCAAAAGGTTTTTCGTATAATAAATACATTAGAATGAATTCTCAAAATTAATAGATTAATTCTCAATAAATAAGACGAAGTGGTAGCTAAAGTGGCGCCCTCATTTGAAATAAATTGTTTAATGATTGGTAGTCCGTCTAGTTTTAAAACGGGTTTTCGCCAAAAGTGGCCACTTTTGGCAAAAACCCGTTTTAAAACTAGACGGACTACCAATATTACTTTTAAAGGTTATTCATAAAATAGTTTAAAGGTCTTTCTAGACATTCATACAAACCAAATTTTTAATTATCACCATATTTAGTTTTAAACAATTTATTTCAAATGGGGGCATCACTTTAGCTACCACTTCATCTTAAGAATTTCGTTAACAATACCTGTAGTACCTATTGCTTCCGCTGAAAGGAGCTTTTCAAAATTTATAACAAAATAATAAATATATAGGGAATTGAAACTAATTAAAAATAATTCAGCTTTTCTCACGTGTTTCTAGATTTTTCTTTTTTTTTAATTTAAAATTGTACGATATTTATTTAAGAAATACCTATTATGGGTCAAGAAAGACTTTCAGCTTTAGCAGTTTTATCTTTTGAAGCAGTAATAGCATCTAAGATAAATTAACGAACCAATTACTAAATAGTTCAGTAAAACCAAAAGTAGAAAAATTCTGTTTTTTAATTTTGTCTTTACTTTTTTTTAAATTTTGTTTAATGTTCCTCAGATGTATAAGTAAAAATTTATATTTGATTCATAATTAATAAAAAACTGTATAGTGATTTTTAATTTTATACTTATTCCCTTCTTCTTGCACTTGCATCAGACAGAGGGCCTCGCGAAATTAGCCTTGCCCACATAAACTTTAGGTCTTGCGCCGCCACTGTCGGAGCATATGCACTTATTAAATGGACATATTTATTATACGCGATAGGTAGGCGCAGAGTCATGAGGCGGTCATTGACACCTTTCGGTAAGTCACTCAGATCTCTTGCTAAGCCATTGCGGATAGCAAAACCTACACTGCTAACTGCTCTCTCGCCGGCAGGACGTCCGCTCCAGTAGAATGTGTAGCCACCAAATTGCTCACAAAGCTCCCCAGAGTCGCTAAGATGGGTCTCACTTATTGCAGCTATGTCAATATTGTATCTGCCGAATGCCCTAGCTATCAGGGCAGTTTTTTTTTCTGGACATAAGTTGTTGTCATTGTCCAGCAGGGTTCGTACATTCCACGTTGCTACGAAAAGTCATTTGGTTTCCATTTTAAATAATTTCTGTATCTTTCGACCGCATTCATCGACGTCCAAGCGCCCGCGGTTTGGCACCTAGATAATGGTTGGGACGGACTATGTTTGGGCCATCTTTTCTAGACCCCTCCTCTGTGCAGAGGAAAGCAGAGCGATCCTAAATAAAGGGCTACTTTGTCGTCAGTAGTGCTGCCGAATCCAGAATCCCGCCCCTGTCGATTCCGGGAGCGACCAATCTCTCCTGAGCGCCTACGTGCAGAGTATCAACTAGAGCCTCAGTACATCGTTACCTAAACCCTACCGCCAACACCCCTTCGCCGCAGGACTTTTCCAAGTTCGAAATCCATGAAAGAAATGCCGAGGTCATCTGCGCGTGAATTATTTTAAGTGGATAAGCGGTTGCGCAGGCGCAGATCCACTCTCTCTGCCCTGTCTCTGTAACCCAATGGACCGGAAGACCGGTACGACTGGCAGAGATTGGGCTGCAGCGAAAGGCCGTAAGTCTCTATATGGACCCGGACAGACGCCCTTGAGATACTTCGCATTACCCTGCTTCATTAATGTACCATATAGTATGAAGACTTTTTTGATAAGGGGGGTCACCCGTTAACTAATCCACAGATGTTGGCAGATATAGTCCCCTTCTCCAGGTTTAGCCCACAGATGTGGTTTCCCGAGGTGTAGCCGTTGCGACTGCAACTTCTTGGAGCCACTGAAGAAGAGATTATGGAGGTAAAAATTTGATTACATGGTACAGGTGATTTCGCTACTTTTCATTTATGTTCTTTACTATCGCATAAAACAATTAAAATGTATGAAATATAATTAAAAAATACTGAAAAATTTGTGTACGCACCTGTACCATTTCACGTCAATACTACTAATAAATAAACAAGGTAGGTAATATACAGGACTGTAGTGATATACAGACTCGAGTCCTCGAGTTCTAATTTTAAAGACTCGTGTCTAGAGATGGGCAAATGCCCGGGCATTTAAGGCAAATTGGGAAAATTCCCAGGGCATTTATCTGGGCATTTATTTTTATATGGCGTAATTAATTTTATATTATATTTTGGCGATGAAAATAATATTTCTATCAATAGAAATAATATTCATAGGTAATTCTCACGAAATGAAATAAGTTTATATTAGTCAACAAATTTAATAAAAACAACTATTTAAAATAAACTGTAAATTATATAAATAAAAAGTGTCAAGTTATTTATACTTACAATGCGATGGCTGGACTGATATTTGCGATGAGGGCATTATACATTTGTAAATCTCTAAACTGGAGCCAGTTTTTATAAAAAGTGTGAAAACACAGGACCATCGACATACCAGCGATAATTTAAATTCAGAAATTGAAGAAATCATGTTATGGTGTGAATAAATTTCATTTCAAAACCTCCAGAAATCATTCGAAGTGATAAATGATAAATATCCAAATATAGTGTCACTATACTTTGTCGCTCACACTTTGAATTTATCATGTGTAGATTTATTGAAGCCAGCAGAAGTAAAAGCTTTCATAAATTTCGCAACAGATAATTAAAGGTATTAAAAAAGACAAATTTTGAATTTGTTGTTCTGTAAAATCAGAAAAGAAAAAAGCTCCAGTCAAAGCTTAAGATCACCTTCTAAAACAAGATGTCTTCTAAAAAAAGAAGACAATCTCAATATAAGCACAACCCCACGTCACTTTTTAGTTGGTTGTATGTTACTTTCTTATATATTTTCAAACATTAATGCCCATTAGAATAATAAACGCTGTTAAGATTTTTTCTGCCCGATGATTGGGCATTTATTTGGGCAAATAAGGAATTATGCCCAAAATGCCGGGAATTTTCCCAATTTTCCCGTCTGGGCAGAAACACTTTGCCCATCTCTACTGGTGTCGGTTTTGCAGGGAGTTCCGAAGCTAGGCGAGCGCGAGTTTTCTGAGCAAGACTTGAGTCTTTAAAAGAGCTCTCGAGTCTTAAAATGAACATGAGCTGGTCTTAAAACTTACAAGGACTCAAGACATGACTTCAGACCAAACAGTTTTATAAATGAAAAATCGTTGCTTTTAAACAAACTTGAAAAACTTAACCCTCACTCTTCGCAGTCGTGTAAAAAGTCGCGGGTGCAGAAAGAGACTCGAGCACTTATCTCACGCTCTGAGGCTCACTTAAGCTAGCAGTAGTCGAGGCTTTCGTTGAAAGACTCGAGCCCTGTAAACGATTTTTAAGCAAGAGGACTTGGAGGACTCGAGTCTTGTGCATCTCTACCGGACTGTCGCTTTTTCGTTGCCAATTGAAATTAGTCGGTTTATCATTACATTTTCTGTCCGGTTTTATAATATATGTTTTTAATTACTTCGTATATTGGGCTCGTTTTTGACACATATTTAGTTGAATAGACATTTAAAAAAAACCTAATGCTGTTGAAAATTATGGTGCCCATGTATAAATGTATTTTTCCATATCTCCTTCTAAAAACAAAGGCAGCACCGAATGCGTTAATACTTAAAATACTGAGATGATACTTACAGTGTTGTAGGCAATCCAAGCGCATACACGAATATTAGAAACTACTCTCTAGGTCCCCTCTTTTAGGTACTAGGAACTAAATACCTAATCTTAAGTAATATTTATTACTCCTAAAGGGTAATGACCGATTTACATAATTCCAGTCCAGTAACCGAGTAGCGCTGGACTGGAATGGACCGGGTTGGCGATATCGTCTATCTGATTCCATGGGTAGAAAATTTGAGTTTCCATGGGTAGGGAATACACCTGTGTGCACTATACACGTTTTACCATTGCCTTTTTTATGAATGAATTATATTCGGCGAACCATTTCACTTTGGGTTGGTAAACATTACCAAATTACCACTAGCACGAGATGACGTCTTAATCTTATCTAATTCAAGGTATTGGGTACAACGTATGTTTTTTATTCTATTTTTCACATCTTCCACTGTAGAACTTTTAATTTGCATTCCCTCACATATTTTTTCCAAAGCTGACTGGCGCATAGATTTATTTTTATCTTCTGATGATATGTCCCATAAACATAAATTTTCTCTGTATAAACGAAAAAACTATAAAGTTAGGTCTTCAGTTAACTTTTTCATTGTTTATCCTTTCTTCACAATCCCGGTAAAAATCCGCAAAACAAACAACACGTGTTTTCTGTACAATTGTACTGTCAGCACTGGAATGGCACTGGATTGGCCGTCTACATGATTCAAGTAGCGCCGGAACCGTGCTGGATTCAAAAATAGACCGCCAATCCAGTTTCTGCACTCGATTGCTCACTGTATCCAGTGCATTCCAGTGCCGGTTTACATTATTCCAGTAGTAATCCAGCACTGGATTCGATCGCTAGACTGGAATAATGTAAACGGGCCATAATATTGTAGAGATTTGTTTTTACAGACGCTACCGACAAATTCACAGCAATGCGGATAAATTATAACTATACGGCTGACTATTTAAGAGATCCAGCAAACGGCCAAACGATACCCAAGCAAAATTTTGAATACCTAAATAGTCTTGACAGGGACAAGTTCCATTCAATCATGGACATTTACTTACATCATTGACTAATTAGGGTGTGACGCAAATCATCCCATTCGCAACTCGTCACACATTCGTAACTCGTCCTTTTCGCAGCTCGTCCCATTCGCAACTCGTCCCATTCGCAGCTTGTCCCATTCGCAGCTCGTCCCATTCGCAGCTTGTCCCGTTGCAAACTCTTCCCATTCGCAGGTTGTTGACGACAGACAGCGTGCCGTCTAAAAGTTGTAAGAGGACCGACCAATCACGACGCCTACATTTTAGCCAATGAGAGGCACACCCCTTCTCACGCACACTCGGGCGATCCCCGAGCGCGCGCTGTGATTGGTCGGGACACTCACGCGTATCGGCGCTACCTGCGAGTAGCGCCCATTGTATGTCAATACAAGTAGAAAGTCCAGTTCTTTTAATACTTTTATTATACAATAATACTGTTATAATTGCACTGGGGCGTATGGAACATACACCAACTTACAACCGACTGTCAAAATGAATACCAAACAAATTAGAGCAGGGACACGTGTGTCGATTCCTGCCGAGTAGTGTTGGACCTCTCACAATACTTGCTATTAGTTCGGCCGTCCTGCCTTCCTTCGTCCTCGAAGGAATACTAACAGTCTCTGGTGAAGATGCCACGTCGATCAGGTCCCGTAGGCGGCAGTTTGTAGCCCCGTAGGCAGTAGTAATAGCCCCGTAGGCAGTGATAATAGCCCCGTAGGCAGTAATAATTGGCCCCAAAGGCAATAATACTTCTAGCCCTGAAGGCAATGAAGTAATTGGCCCCGAAGGCATAAAATGTTTAGCCCCGAAGGCAATAAAGTATTTGGCCCCGAAGGCAATAAAACGTCTAGCCCTGAAGGCAAGAAGTAATTGGCCCCGAAGGCATAAAACGTTTAGCCCCGAAGGCAATAAAGTATTTGGCCCCGAAGGCAATAAAACGTCTAGCTCTGAAGGCAATGAAGCTGTTCAAAGGCCAATTTAATCCTCGAGAACCACTGCATCCTGCTCCAAATCCACTTCCGAAAAACTCTCCTCTCTGGCACACCAGACCTTGATTTTGTCTCGAGCGACCACACTTATATATACTCTTTTGCCCTTAGCGGCTGAGGTAACCTCATATCGATCATTTGGTAAGATGGCGGTCACCTTATAAGGTCCAGCATATCTCGGAACAAGCTTCCCACTAGAAAGACCACGTCGTAGAATTTTCCGTTCCACCATGACCAGTTTGCCTACCGCAAATGGCTTTGATGCTCGTCGCCCTGCATCGAAACGAGACTTCATAGCGACTGAATTCTGTTTAATCTTTTCAGCCGCACTCTCTCTCAGGCTTTCCAAATTAGGCGTATATTGTGCACCTTGTAAGTCACCAGTGAGTCGAGGTCTAAGACCGCAGAGTAGTTCAAGAGGAGATTTTCCTGTCCCCTGGCTTATCGTGAAGTTAATGCCCAACTGCACTTTCGGTAAGTAAGCATCCCATCCTTTTTGCTCTTCACCCATCTGTGCAGTCAATGAGCTCAAGATGGTTCTGTTCAACCTCTCAACTTGGCCATTTGCCCTTGGTGAAGATAAAGATAATTTATTTGCCAAACATGTGTTACAAGATATTACATTCAGTTTCGTCCAATCATGTTTACCACCACCGATGTGCAAATTTTGTCAGAAAAGCTATCATCTATCATAATAATATTATAAAAAATATACCTACTTAATCTATAAACATTTAACGATTTACTATGAAACAAAGTCAATTTACAGTTTATCAGATAAGAAATCCTTAACACTATAATAACATTTATCTATCAAAAATAACTTAATTTTCTTCTTAAACAAAGTCAAATTTAATTCTTTATATTGTTTTGGTATTTTATTAAATATTATCGGTGCCATACCTAATACACTATCATGTAATAATGCAGTTTTAGATGAATGTATGCACAATTTGTCCTCACGACGATTTCTTTCTACTGTATCAGACAATTTAGGAAACAGGTGAGGATTACTCTTTACAAATATAGCTGTTTCTAATATATATAATGACGGGAGTGTTAGAATCTTATATTTTTTAAATATCGGTTCACAACTATCTCTACTTTGTAGTCCGAACATTGCTCGAATACAGCGCTTTTGCATTGTAAATACGAGATCTTTATCGGTGGAATTTCCCTAAAAAATTATACCGTATCTAAGAACTGATTCAACTAGGCCATAGTATGCAGTTATTATTGCATCAGTATTTACTTCATTAGATAGTCTATACAGGGCATAAGATTGAAGATGATGAAAGATGAAGCCACAGCGTTTAACACGTGATACCCCGTTCCACACAATAGTCCTTGAATTCTCGGCACGTAAATGCTGTCCCTCTGTCACTAATTATTCTGACTGGATAACCAAAAACTTGACATAATTTATTAAGCGCCGTAAAAGCACCTCTGGCGTTTGCACTCGCAACAGCTTCTAACCATACAAACTTTGTGAATCCATCAATAATGGCAAAGATGTACGTTTTACCACCACTTTTGCAAAAAGGCCCCAAATGGTCTATGTGTAGCGTGTGAAATGGAGTACTGTACTTTGGTATTGGATGCAATAGTCCCGGCTGCTTTCCTGTCGGCTTTTTGGAGAATTGACAACCAATACAGCTGGAGACATACTTCTCCACGCTCCTTCGCATTTTAGGGTACCAGTACTTTGCCTGGATCGCCTCCAAGCACTTTGCTGTTCCTAAATGACCATTATTGTCGTGATATGTTTTCAAAATATGCCATCGTGCACCCTTGGGTATAACAGGTCTCGATTTACTATCCATAATTCGACACAGCAAGCCATCTACAACTTTATAATCTTTAGCAAGACCCTTCTCTTTGTTTTTTTCAGCTTTAATTTCTAGTTGGAGATTCTCAATAAGGGACTTAATCTCTTCGTCACCGTCTTGCAGGGCATAGATAAAATCTTTTTCTTCGATGTGTTGAACTGCGATCGGATTCCGGCTAAGCGCGTCAACGTGCGTCATTGAAGTTCCCGGTCTGTGTTCTACGTCGAAGTCAAACTCCTGGAGATCAAGCCACCATCGCGCGATTCGAGGTAATAAATCTCTCTTTGACCATGCCAGACGCAGTGCAGAACAATCTGTCACCACGCGGAACTTGAGCCCCGAAACATAGACTTTGAACTTTTGAATGCTGAATACAACAGCCAATGCCTCAAGTTCGAAGCTGTGGTACTTCGCTTGAGTCGCTGATGTATGTCTGCTTGCATATGCAATGGCCTTCCATTCGTCATTCTTTTGACGTTGTAAAAGTACACCACCAAGCCCAACTTTGGATGCGTCGGTGTGGATTTGTGTCTTACACTTGTGATCATAAATCGCAAGGACTGGATCAGATGTTAACAATCTTTTCAAGGTCTCCATAGCATTGGATTGCTCAATGCCCCAACACCAATCTGCATTCTTCTTGGTCAGCAAGGTAAGCGGCCTAGCTATTGTAGCAAACCCCTTGATGAACTTGCGGAAGTACGAAGCAAGCCCCAAAAACTGTCTGACTTCATGTACATTCTCGGGTAATTTAAAGTCGGCTACTGCAGAAAGCTTGTATGGAGACGGTCTTATTTCTCCGCTGGTAATTTGATGACCCAAGTATTCCACATTCGTCGTCAGAAAAGAGCACTTGCTTAGCTCGAGTTTCACACCGGCACTGTTGATCAACTCAAAGACCTTTCGAAGATTATTCAGACAGTTATCAGCATTCTCTCCCCAAACGATCACATCGTCAATATAAACCTCAGCACATTTGTGGATCACTGGGATAAGTATCTCGCTCATGGCCCGCTGGAAAATAGCTGGCGCATTACACAATCAGAAGCTCATCATACGGTACTGATAGTGTCCATCAGGAGTGACGAAACCTGTGAGTGGTCTCGATCTCGACTGCGGTGATATTTTGATTTGATGGTACCCTTTCGCTAGGTCTAGACTACAGAACACCGATTTGTTTACTAACCTGTCCAGAAGATCTTGTATTAAAGGTAATGGGTATCTTTCCTCTTCAGTTATTTTGTTTAACGCTCTGTAGTCAACACATAATCTTTGACTACCATCTTTTTTTTTAACTAGCAGGATTGGGCTAGCATACGGAGATGTTGACTCCTCAATAATGACGGCTTCTAGTAATTCAGCCACAATCTGTCGAACCAATTCTCTTTCATGAAACGACATAAAAATAAGGTATTTAATTGATCACTTTATCTTCAGTTAATTTGATTGACATCTCAATGTTACAGCTGCCTAACTCCATTCCCTTGCCAGAAAAACAAGATTTAAACTCATCAAGAAGGGAGGTGAGTGAAGCTTTCTGAACTATGGTAAAATTTTCACCAATTTTAGGTTTAGGTTCATTTTGATTCGTTTCAGATTCCAGTAACTCAGCTCGCGCTATACAAACAGCACTATTTAATTGAATTGGTCCCGTCGTTTTATTAATTAGTTTGATAACGGCTGTACCTTCCTGACTTTTTACTTCTTCACTCAGGACATCTTTCTCGCATTTGGGTTGTCTGTGTTCACTGTGCTTTATCTTCATAACGCCGTTCGCGGTCGGATCAGTCCTTACAGAAACTTTGTTAATTCCAGGATTCAATGTCGTGTCAGTATGTGGATATAAACGCACCTTTTCAAGACATTCACATATTTCTGAAAGATCTAGAGCCATTTCTTTGTTTAATACGTTGAGTCTCGTAGCAGTCTTGACCACAAATATTTCTGGCGCCTCAGTATAAGGTTGACCCACTAAAATATCAAAATCTTGAATTTTGTCAGGTACTATATAAAAGATTGTTTTCAACTTCACTCCATCAACTGTTAACCAGGCTATAGTAATGCCCACCGGTATGGTCACTGCATCGCCGTAGCCTTTGATGACAGTGTTTTCTCCGACCTTGACAATCTAATTGAAGCTGATGACAAAAACTTTATTTCATTGTATTGCATGAGGAGCCAAAATCTATGAAAGCTGTAGCCAATTTCATATAATAAATTCATTAATGAAAACTGTTTTTTTTTTAATATTTGCTGGAAAAAGCATCGCAGCTCACCGTCTGAATTTTTTTACATTCTTGTCAAGTCCGGCTTTTAGTTTCCAGCACTTTTCTGTAGAGTGACCCTTGATCTTACAATGCGAGCAGTGTTTGCTTTGGTTTTTCTTTTTAAAACAATTTTCCTCTAGGTGTCGAAGGCGGTCACAAAAGTTGCATTTCCTGTCATCTTGCTTCCTTGATCTAAGATTACCACATATTTTTGCCTTGTGACCCACCTTGCCACAAGTAAAGCACTTAATTGCTTTACCTGACTTCTCTTTATGTGATGTCTCCGTGTACGGTACTACAGTACGGTCAGTTGAGGTTTTTATACTTGCCAGGTACTTAAGTAAAGAATTTGTATCTTGGCAACCGGCAGATAAAGCGCCCACTTCAAGCAGTTTATCCCCAAGCGTCCCTATAATCGACTGAGCAATCAATTCATCGCTCATATTACATGACATACTGATACCCAGCTTATCATAGTAAAACTTAATTGAATCTTCGTCTTTTGACTTAACGCGATTCACAAGTTCCCTGACCTGTGACAGCTTATTTTTAGTGAATGGGAACGCTCTAATCAACTTCTCCTTCCATTCATTCCAGCTGATCTGATATGAATCTTGGCGCTCATACCAACCTTTAGCATAACCACCAAGCTTTGATGTGCAGTTGCAGATCAAAGTGCGTTCATCCCAACCATGCATACTGGCAACACCTTCCAGATTCCGGATCCAATGTTGTACCGACACAAAAGATTTCTGTGGATCGAATTCGGGTATAAAGTCATTACGGCCCACATACCGAACCACTGACTGTGGCCTGGGCGTTGATGACTCAGACGGAGTTCCCATATGATAGCTATGTTTTTCTTTTAATTCTCTAATCAATCCTTCTAAAGCTTCAATTCTACTATCTTTTCTTTTCAAAACTTTCTTATACCTCTAACTTTTAGAATGACTTATCGTTCCGCTTGAGCTAGAGGACGAAGAACTGTTAGACCTAAGTGTCTTCTTATGCCGACCCATGTTAAAAAAATAATAATGAATAAGTTCGAACAGTAAAGTTTGATGATAGTTTAAACACCGAGTCCATAAACTTGAACCAAAACGTCCCACTTACTCTCGCAAGAATTCGACGAAGTAGGGCTATAAAATATCTACTAGGTATACTGCGCTATAATACAGACGCCTTTGTGTTGTGTCGCTCCGTATTATAAATAACAACGCTATTTATTCCCGCTACCTGACTCCACTAGACCTCCGCAGCTGCGTTGACGAGGCGAGATACTTATCAGTGCGGTATTTTTATTGTTTCCCGGGCGGGCCCCGACTCGACACAAGTAAATGTACAAGTCACGTTGCAAAATTATAAAGTCTTTGTTCTCAAAACGTTTTTAACACTATGCACCAATTGTTCAATTTAATTAATGACTAGCTTAGCAACAGTTTAGTAAAAATGCACACTCTGTCCTTAAACTGCACATTCTGTTGCGAAAGTCACCGTAAACTGTATGTACTGTCACTTTTTGTTAACTGGTCCCTTTCTTATTCATGCACTTTTATACTTAAGCGAGCTTACCAAATTTTGAGATTCAATTGTCCAAACATATGTTACACACACTCTGTGGTTCCAATAATTTCACAGTTAATCACTACACCACACTCAGGTTCAATAGTCCAAAAATATATTCCACTCTGTAGTTCCGATAATTACTTTTCACAGTTAATTACTACACCAAACTATAAAGGTGTTATAATTGTCCGCACATACTAAACCACTTTTGTGGGCAATGAGATTTTAGATTTTAGATCCCACTTCTGAAAATTGTTAAGTAGAAAGTCCATTTCCTTATAATACTTTTATTATAGTTATAATTGCACTAGGGCTATGGAACATACACCAACTTACAACCGACTGTCAAAATGAATACCAAACAAATTAGAGCAGTGACACGTGTGTCGATTCCTGCCGAGTAGTGTTGGACCTCTCACAATACTTGCTATTAATATATAGCCATAGGTTGTATGAATATTGAGTTCAGTTGAGTCAGTCGAGTTCAGTGTTCAGACATTGTACAGTGAAGCAGCATAACAAGTGAATACACCACTGAAGCAGAAATCTCTCCAGTGTTTTATTTGGAACCAGTAACTAGTGTCTACAGTCCACTAAACCCTGCAAGGACCTGCGTTGGCCCACCGTCAACAGCGCGTGGTCCTTCGAGCCGGATCAACAAGCAAGAATTGGCGTTCAAAAATAACTCCCAGGAGATGAAGATGGTCGTCACTCGAAGCCAAAGTGGAGTGGATGAGGGTCGTCGCGTATTCGACGAGCCATCTCAATCGCCATCCGCATCAAGCGTTGCGCCTGTCCTTCGAACTGGAGTTCCCGCCGGCGCCCCGCTGCCCGGGCACTCAGCGCAATCTGAGGTGCCCCCCACCACCGTGCCTATACGTGATCAGCATCGTTCACGTTTAGTGGCGCATTCCGGCCAGCCGACCGCAACTGGGACTCGGTCACGAACTGCGCGCTCTACACGATCGACTGCGAGCGCCGTGGCACGTCTGCAGTTCAAAGCCGAAGAACGCCTGGCCGCCATTCGACGCCAGGAGCTCCAGATCGAAGCTGAACTCATAAAGAAGCGACTGGCTGCCGACCTCGCCGAGCTTGAGGACGACGACAGCGTCGAGGAAGATGGGGAGCCGACCCAGAACATCAGCCGAGTTCACGCTTGGTTGGACGAGACGACGCCGAGCGCCGCCCTCACCGTACGGAGGGAGGCAACCGCCAACTCCGCGCCCGAACCCGGTCCAGTCAACGCAGCGCCTCAAGCGGATGCCGCCGACAGCGCCGCGACGCCCGCCGCCGCGACGCTAATCGCTAGAGGCAGACGAATCGACTGGTTGCCTCAACAGCCAGAGCGACGGAGGGGGTCACCGACGCTACGCAGCCGCAGCATCGAGAGGAGGTCACCGACGCCGCATAGCCGCCACGCCGAGAGGAGGTCGCCCACGCCGCACAGCCGCCGCACCGAAAGGAGGTCACCGACGCCGCACCATCGAGAAGCTTGCCGCCACCATGGAGAAGATGATGTCGTCTCGGCCACCGCCGCGCCAGACTACAGACTTGCCGCACTTCTCCGGGTCTCCGAAGGAGTGGATTTCTTACGCCGCCGCCATGCAAGAGACCACGCAGCTCTACAAATTCACGCCTACGGAGAACATCGCAAGACTCCGCAACTGCCTCAAGGGAGACGCCCGCGGCGCCGTGGCGTCACTGCTGAACTCCGCCACACACCCAGACGCCGTGATGGAGACGTTAGAGCAGTGCTTCGGGAGGCCCGACCTCCTAGCCGACCAAGCCTTCGAAAACTTGCATTGACTGCATACTATGCATATGCATACTCGTGGTTGAAATATGGAGTAATGCTCTGGGGTAACAGCACCGATGCTGATGATCTTCTAATTATGCAGAAAAAGTGTATACGAATATTATGTAACCTACCGTACAGACACACCTGCCAACCTTTCTTTATAAAACATAATATTCTTACACTACCCTCAATCTACATATTTGAATTATGTTCATTCGTAAGAAAATATATGTCCCTCTTTAAGCAAGTAAAAGACACTCACACAATAAACACACGACACAAAAACAGACTAGCGATACCGGTAAGTAAAACTAAAGGACAAGATTTAGAAATGTATAAAAAGGGTCTGTACCTAAGCGCAATCAAGATGTACAATAAACTGCCAAAACTAATTACATCGGAAGAAAATGATAAAAAATTCTTTAAAAAATTAAAAGGGCTACTATTGTCAAAGGGGTATTACTCGGTTAACGAATATTTAAATGACAAACTATAATAAGCGTTTTAAAGAAAGACTCAATAAACACAATATATCTGCGTAGGTACTCGTAGTTTTAGTTCCAGTTTCCAGTTTCAAGTTGCATCTGACCAAAACACTTGCAGTTATTATATTCACAATAATTATATTTTTTTGTCTGTAAACACCTATTACTAACTTTTTGTTGACATTGAACTTATTGTATTTTTAACTATTTGTGAAGTACAAGATTCAAAATTTAATTTATATCTTCTAACCATTGACATCAATTGAACTTACTCTTAATTTATGTTAATTATCTTCTTGTACTTGATTATAAATACTGTTATTATTATATAAACTCAAATAATTCCTATAAGTTCGCAACACCCTACCAGGGTTCATGTACTTACCTACTAACCGTCTTCTGTATGAGTGCATGAAAGCGAGTAATAAAGAAATAAAAAAATAAACCTTCAGAATCTGCCGCGACTGGGGACAACGGCGATGGAGCACAACACCTTCGCCGTGAAAGTGCAGAACATCGTGGCCGTCCTGAGCAACGTCAAGCAAAGCTTCCTCCAGGACTCGCTGTTAGTACGAGAAGTACTTGACTAGCTCAGCCTGCACCTGAAGCCCCGATGGTACGACTTCGCCGAAGCCCATCCGGGCCCCGAACCCGACATCGTCAAGCTGTCGAGGTTCCTGATGAGGGAAGCCAACATCGCCCTCAAGCGCGGATTCTCCAAGGCGAAACCGAATCCGAGTCAACAAAAACGAGAGCCGCCTCGCACCGCCACCGCTGTCTCACGACCGGAGGCAAAGAAGAAACAAGTCTACGCTACAACTACGCCGGGCGAAGACGAAAATCGCTGCCCAGCGTGTGAAGAGCCGCACACTCTGCCCGACTGCCAGAAATTCAAGAAGATGCTGTACGACGAGCGCTGGGAGGTCATCAAGAAGAATGGACTGTGCTTCAAATGCATCGCCAGTCGACACCGACGCTACAACTGCAAGAAGAAGACTTGCAGTATCAATGGCTGCAGACGACCTCACCACCGGCTGCTACACGGCGAGCCGAAACAAGAAGGCGCCGACACTGCCGGCGCCACCGCCGCCGCTGCGACGGCCGCCACCGACAGCGACACTGCAATCGTCACTGCCACAGCTACGCGCAGTGACGTCATGCTGAAGATCTGCCCAGTGACAATCTCCGGGAAGCGCGTCAGCCTCAAGACCTTCGCGCTGTTCGATGAGGGCTCCACCGTTACATTGGTGGACGACGACTTGGCGCGACACATTGGCGCCGACGGTCCAGCGACGTGTCTACAAGTGAAGAGCATCGGCAGCAAGAGACAAGACGTGAGGAGCCGACGTGTCAAGCTCACAATCAAGGGCGCTAGCGGAGAAGACTTCAGCATCGCCGCCAGGACGATGGCGGGCCTGGACGTCATCTCAACGACCTCAGCGGGGACGACGTGGTCTACAGCGACGCGTAGCCTAAAATTCTGATAGGCATCGACAACTGGCAACTCATCGTGACACGGGAGCTGCGCTGCGGGGGAGCAGAGGAGCCGGCCGCCTCGAAAACCGAGCCCGGCTGGGTGCTACACGGGGTGATGCCGAGCGCGATGCTGAGACGCGCACACAACGTCTTGCACGTAGTCACCAACGAGCCTGCCGATGCCGAGCCGCTAGAGGACTTAGTGGCCCGACACTTCCAACTCGACGCCTTGGGGGTGTCGACATCTTCACAACATATGAAGATCGAAGATAAGCGAGCCGTGAAGATCTTCGAAGACACAGTGCGCTATAAGGACGGGCGCTACGAAGTGGGCCTGCCGTGGCGCAACAACGAAACCCAGCTGCCGCCGAGCTACAACGCCGCATTGAAAAGGCTGAAGACACTCGAGGCCAAACTTGAAAAGGACCCGAACGACCATCTACTTCAGGGGCCTGACATGCTGACTCGATCCTGTTTCTCTTTCGAGAAGGCGACTACCCAATCACCGCGGACATAGAAGAAATGTTCCTGCGAGTGAAGATCCAGAGGAAAGACCAGCCAGCGCAGATGTTCCTGTGGCGGGAACGACCGACCGACCCGCCGAGCAAGTACAAGATGACGTCGATGATCGGGGCATCCAGCTCACCGTTCCTGGCCCACAGTGTGCGCAACAAAAACGCACACCACCATCGGGACACACACCCGGCCGCCCTTCGGCCAATAACGGAGTCACATTACATGGACGACTTCGTCGAGAGCTTCGACGACCTCACGCATGGAAAGGAGGTCATCAAACAAGTGGACGAGGTCCACAAACGCGCCGATTTTAACCTGCGCGGCTGGAACATCAACAGCGCCGAGCTACTCGCCGCTACGCAAGAAGACCGCCGTGCCAGCGCAGCAACAACGCAGCTGGGCGGAACCGAGAAAATGCTGGGATTTCTATGGGACTCCAAAACGGACAGCCTGAGCTTCAACACCGCCTTGAACAAGGTTCCTGAGGTGGTCCGGACATGCACAAGGGCGCCTACCAAACGCGAGGCGCTGTCAACAGTGATGAGCATCTACGACCCGCTCGGACTCCTGTGCTGCTACACCATCTCACCGAAGACCACGCTGCAGACGACGTGGTGCGCAACGTCGAAGTCAAGACTGCGGGCGGAACCTTTCGACGACCCACCGCCAAGCTCATTGCGCTCCAGTCATCGACCGCACTCTCCCCGGACCATAGGGAGAGGACGCGCTGCACCACGGGCACGCAGTCGTCTTCCAGGGATGGCTACGGAACTCCTTCGCCGGAGGGAGAATGTTGACGACAGACAGCGTGCCGTCTAAAAGTTGTAAGAGGACCGACCAATCACGACGCCTACATTTTAGCCAATGAGAGGCACACCCCTTCTCACGCACACTCGGGCGATCCCCGAGCGCGCGCATTGATTGGTCGGGATACTCACGCGTATCGGCGCTACCTGCGAGTAGCGCCCATATATATATATATATATATATATAGCCATATATAGCCATATATATATATATATATATATATATATATATATATATATATATATATATATATATAGCCATATATATATAGCCATGGGTTGTATGAATATTGAGTTCAGTTGAGTCAGTCGAGTTCAGTGTTCGGACATTGTACAGTGAAGCAGCATAACAAGTGAATACACCATCGAAGCAGAAATCTCTCCAGTGTTCTATTTGGAACCAGCAACTAGTAGCAATCTGGAAGTAATCTCAACAGTTAAAACTGGACCAAACCAGAGAAGGCCGCAATATCACCAGAATGGGTGTGACGCAAATCGTCCCATTCGCAACTCGTCACACATTCGTAACTCGTTTTTTTCGCAGCTCGTCCCGTTGCAAACTCTTCCCATTCGCAGGTTGTCCCATTTGTATTTTACAACCTGTTGGGATTTCAGCACGCACTTAAATATATAACCTGTAATTTAACAACGCAGCAATCTGGAAGCGATCTCAACAGTTAAAACTGGACGAAACCAGAGAAGGCCGCAATATCACCAGAATATGTGCAATAGTACCGTTAGTACCAGCCTCTCGGATTCCAGATACGTGGCGTCTCAGCCTTAACAGAGCACCAAATACACGTGAAATGGGGTGTGACGCAAATCGTCCAATTCGCAACTCGTCCAAATCGCAACTCGTCCTATTCGCAACTTGTCCCATTCGCAGCTCGTCCCGTTCGCAACTCGTCCTGTTCTCAATTTTTTTCGCAACTCACATTGTTTGTACCGTTCAAAGCTCGCATTGGCTATGTAATAAAAAAATGCTGCAATTCATTTATTTTCTCAAAAATTAACGAGTTGCGATTCGGACGAGTTGCGAATGGGACGATTTGCGTCACACCCACTAATTATTGTGCGAATTCATTTCTTGATATAAACTTGCGAGTAACATTTCCTCAGCAGAAAACGTTTTTGGCCGGTAACTCAAAAACTACCGGGGGGGGGGACAAATTTTACACTTTTTACACACTACAAATTCTGCTAGAGTAACGAACGCGATACTAATCTATACAAAAGTGACTAAACTAAGAGTATTTGTGATATTACCTGATGAGACAAAAGACACAATGGGACAAATCCAGGTGCTCCATGACACCATTGAACCAGTCTGTCGTGCGCGCCACTGCCTAATGAAGAGGGGAAGTTGCCACTAGGGAAACGTTTACTCATAAGCCAATCAATAGTTGGCTTGATATAGGTTTTTTTTTCAACACTACTTAAATAGGATTGGGCCTGTAAATTTTAAAACATACTCATAAGTAATACTAGTTACCCGCCTTTGATTATAATATATTCGAAGGATTGGTATTTTGAATAATTCAAAATTTAAATGTTTATTCAATAATTAGACCTTTACAGGCACTTTTACACGTCAATAAGTATAATTTACATTACGTGTAGTTATATTGAAATTTATTTTTAAGAAAAGCTACCGATATCAGCGCTTCGTAACGACCACTGCTGAGAAGACAAGAAACTTATTTTCACAGTATTGGTCGCCTACTCGCCAGAAGGGCTTTGTCATATTGTTATTTTGTCTTTTTGAAATAATAAACACTTTTAATATAATACAATGTTGATACATTATAACATGTAATGCTAGCGAACGAGTTAACAAACATAAATTACGTAATAAGAAGAAATACTAAGTAGTCAAAAACTCGACTCCGAGCTGACCAGTCCCAGATTCGAAAAGCATACGCGCCGTACAGAATATTCAGATTCTAACTTTCAGCATGCTCAAAATCCTCTTCCTTAAATTTAGAATGCTCATTTTGTAAGATTTCTGTTACGATTCACGCAGCTGAGTGTATCTCGGTTGCGTGAAAGGTAACGTAAGATAACACAGGAGGACCATTTTTCAAACGCTGCTTGAAACCCTAAACGTATACGTCATCGGTTCCTTAAACGTCCTAAATGGATAAAAATATATACTCATAGCATTATGTGCGAGTTGAACTCGCGTGGATAGGGTTCCATACAATGCCAAAGTCAAATGTTTGAAATCCTCACAGCAAGACGCTAGTTAACTACTACTAGCGCTATCTAGTGGTGTTTTAGTGAACTATTTTCCGTAAGTGAATAATTTGTCCCCCGAAAATGACCTTTCTACCAGTTTCACCTGATTTGGTCCAGTAGATTCGGAGCAAATTGGCTGTGACAGACGGACGGACAGACAGACAGACGCACGAGTGATCCTATAAGGGTTCCGCTTTTTCTTTTTTTCTTTTTTATACGGAATCACGCATGCGGAAATTTCATAAAGCTTGTTCAAGGTGATACGTTTATTTATTTATGTATATTGTATAATATATGTTTATGTTATATGTATTTAATATGCTGTATGTTTGGAGCATACTGTTTGAGTATACATTACTTTTACGCCTACTACGCAAAATTTCTATTTATCCCGAAGGTTGACTGGTAGAGAATGCTATTAGCATTAAGTCCGCCTTTTGTACCATTTATTATTGGTAAATAAAGTATTAAATAAATAAATAAATAAATAAATACGTATTTATCAGTAAGCCTTACAAGTATGTGAAATAAATGTTTTGTATTCAACATTTTCATTACATTTGCGAGGTTTGTATCGAAATATTTTCTTTACTTTTACAATTTATGATTACTTTATGAACGGTCGAAGTTCAGCTTTGTGCAAAAAAGCAGATTTTTGGAGGCGTATACTGACCTTGTTTTTCTAAATTTCAATTTTTTATTTTGATACAAACCTAGAAATAGCGCCCAAGATACCTGTGAGTCTAAAAGTTTTCAAGAAACATCGTTTACAACGCCATAATCACGTACGAGCGTTTGTATGAAAAGTAAGACGGGAAGGCCGCTCTTAAAGTTTGAATCTGAATATTCCGTACGTCGATGTCTGCCCATGAGGATGATGATGACCGCCCATACACACAAGACTTTACATTTTTACAACGAAAGGAATGTTTCTTTTAAGCAAAACTTGCTACATAGATATCCAAAATGTATGGTGGTTGCCTTTATACCTGAATAAATTCATTTGCTCCACCCCGTGCAAGCCAGTTAAACAATAAATAAGTCATATGTATTTATAAAACACGACTGCTTTGAAATTTCCAAATTATGAAATGGACTATGGCGCTCAAAATTATATTGTAAAGTTTCTAATGACATCACGTAACTAGTTAACTATATCAAAATCTGTTCAGACATTTCAGCATCGTCCAAATTATATATTACTTAGTCCGTTTCACACCGAGCGCTGGTGGAAAAGGGGTCAGCCAGTTTGCAAGGTTCTCTCGGTAATAATAAAGCTTACTTAAATTATCATTAACTGTATCAAAATTAGCTCAATGGCTTCAGAATCATTAGAGTCAAGTCTAGTGCAGCAGATAAACGTGCCGGTAGGCTTCATTTTACAATAAGTATGGAAGTAAGAAAATCATACCTGCAGAAGCATAAAGAGTATTCCAGCCATCCCATGAGCAGCACCAAAATAAATTTTGTCATGCCATTGCCATAGCAGAGGAGTGTCAAGTTTCATTTGAAAAGCAAATTGTCTCCCTGATTTTATTATGGAAGATATAACCTAAAACATATAAATAGGTAAGTACATTTATTTAAAGAAACAAGAAAATGGCATTGGCAAATGTGCGAAGAAAAGCTTCACGTACTCATTTTAAACTGTAAGCAGTAGTTCATAAAATAGTTTGAAGGATTATCTAGGGCTTTGTCATGACCACATTTTATATGATTTCACCGTTTCCTTTCAAATAATTTATTACAAATAGGGGCAGCACTGGGCCCCTAAAAAGATTATCAGTCAGCCTGAACGAAGGAAACTATCTGAACTATACACTGCGCGTGGACCGACACTCACTTGGCTGGTTATTTTATTAATCGATTGACATGACATCTCATATGTGAAAATTGGATAAGCGGTTCGGATGATACGTTGGTGGAACAGACATGCCTACCACCCACATACATACCGTCATATACAAATATAAACTGCTAAATCATTACCTCTCCGTTTGGCTTTGCCGTAGTTGGGAAAAAAGACAATACGGCCGACCGACAAATAATTTCTTTTGAAAAGTGTGCGTTTGCTCGCAACATAAACCATCCGGATACTTTCATTAGGCGCAGACATGCAGCTTTGGTTTTAGTGTCTGACCAACGATTTAGGCCATTTTGGTCAGATACCGCATTCGTCAGAATAATTTATAGGCTTCCGACCCGATCCGACGAACTAAGCGCTGTCTACACATTAACGGGAGCCCGGCCAGGACGGAGAAAAATCGGTTACATACGAGTACGATTTGTATGAATTCGTTTACACAGTTCAGGGCCGGCCCGTCAGTGTCCTGGAGGCCACCTGGACACCCGCGCGCCCCTGACGGTGCCATCCGATTTTTACCTACCGAGACAACATTTCGTTTGTGTTCTTGCATAACCAATTCAATGGTTCAATTAGATATATAAAATACCTTTTCAATATGAGAAGCAGGTATTACTCCAGTGACATGCTTATTAACAAAAAGTAACGCATATAAATACCCAGACTTTCCGTATAGAAGCTCATCAGGTGAATCATTCAACAATGATATCAATGCCATAAGTCTGAAAACAAATAAACTGTTGGTTGTTACAAATAAACGTAGCAACAATACTACCTATATACAATTTAAGCACTAAAATCCGGACCTCCATGCCACACAAGAACATGCACAAAAAAACACCGGCACTGGACCTCGCAAAGCAGAAGTCGCCGACACGTTTCACTGTCGCGCCAACCACCACTGCGGTGGGCATGTGTTTATACATGTAAACTTTTCGGAGAAATGCTCTACTTACATGTTAGTAAAAATAATATTGGAAATGGCCCAGAAGTTTAAAATTTATCTATTACAGACAGATATTGAAAATGGCCCAAAAGTTTAAAATTTATCAAGTACAGGCAGATAGCCGGACATATGAGCCGCGGGACTTTATGCCAAGTATGGTATATCCTTTATCCTTTTTTCCTCAGCTGTGCTGCTTCGGATCCCCGCCCAGGGTGTTTTCCCGCTTTTTCTTCTCGAAATAAAACATGTAGGTATGCATTGTTCACTCTGGGTGACCATTCGACCATTTCGACCATTTCTTCGTGTGAAGTGGTCGAAATAGTTTTAATGATTTGGCTATATTTACAGGTTTACGGCTGGCCGCCTGCATGACGTCAACCTTCTCTTTGGAAATGCATTTGTGCCAAATTTTTTTTCTCTTATATTTTCTGTAGTATTGTCTGAATTCTATACGTACCTATGAGCTAAAGATTTATAATCCGGTAAATTTTCAGGACGTCTGGTTCCTAATTTGTATGAAATTATAGTTGCCAAAGCGAGAGGGCCAGCATCGCCACACAGAAAACTTATTCTGCGACCTTTTAAATTATTTATGTCAATGTAATTCAATGCCAGCTGCAAAACAATATATTTTAAAGCCAAAGCTATTTAAATAACCATATTTCGATATTAAATATAAACTTCCGAAATATAATTTCTTTGTGTTGAAACTATTTTCCTTAAATCCATGCTGTTTGACCATGAAACCAAAACTTATCATCTGAGCGTATTCCTGATTGCATCATCAGCAATAATTCAGAGCCCGGGTTTGCTACAACCTAGATGATTTGAAGAGGTTTTTGGTTTTTACAAAGAGCGACTGCCATCAGACCTCCGCAACCCAAATGGTAAACCAGAACTAATCCTTGGATATGTTTAACGGCCGAAAAACGGCCACTTTTGACTAATGGGCGTAAAAAAGCTTCACGTTTTCATTTTAAACTGTAAACATAGTTCATAAAATAATTTGAAGGGTTATCTAGGATCTTATCAAGACAAAATTTTAAAGCGCTATCCACATATTAACGGGTTCCCATCGCGGGAGGAGCCCGGCCGGGACCGAGAAGAATTGGTTACTCACATTTTTTATGAACTCGTTCACACAGTTGAGGGCCGCCCGGCTGGGCCGTCAGTGAGTGTCCCGGAGGCCGCCCGGACGCCCGAGCGCCCCTGACGGTGTCCGATTTTTACCTACCGAGACAACATTTTGTTTATGTGTTCTTGCATAATGTATGAAATTCTCCTGCAGTTGTATATCTTCCCAGAGCTCAGATACCCAAATACGTTTTACTACCTGCTGATGCCGATGTTTTTCTTGGTTATGAGCTTCTTCTTTTCATCAAACGCTATTGCAATCATTGCCAGTTCCTCAGATTTAAATAAGGCCATCGTTGTGTGCGTATCAGTCACCGACACAGATTTCCCTGATATGTGTGAACACAGAACCCGTACGGCCTATCCCGTCCGAGACGGGAACCAGTTAATGTGTGGATAGCGCTTAAATGATATCTCTGTTTCCTTTCAAATGGGGGCAGCACTGGACCCCGAAAAATTTAGATAGCCCCGTTAGCAAACCTAACAGCCTGGCCACGGGGACAGGCGGCGCGAACGGCGGCACGACGGGCGGCGTCTATTCGCGCGGCGCGAATTACAGGCCACGGGCAGTCACGTTCGCCGCGGCGACCAAAACAGACGGAGATCCGAGAGCAATGTCTCTATCAAAGTTATCTCAATATTGCTTGCAAAGTAGTAATTCTTTGGTCGAAGACATATTGTTTGGAAGAGATAGTAGAGTACATGATTTACATAGAAGTCGTATCGAAGATGGCGAATTTCATAAGAAAAACGAAAAATACAGATTGTACCCCAAAAAATTTTCTTACTTATTATTTTTACCTGTTAAAAAAAATAGAATTTACTTTCATAATCAGGATTTTTTTTAAATTTCTTCCCACATTTTTTTAATCACATTTTTAAATTTGTGCTGTGGGTTGCCAGACTTCCATATAGCTGGCCTAACTAATATTTCTATTAAAAAAATTTCGGTATCCATTCTAAAATAAAAATGTTGTCCCTTCTACTATTCGCCGCGACTACCGCCCAACTCCGTGGCATGCGCTATAATGATACACCGTGTTGTTTCACTCGCCCGCCGCGCCGTAGGTCGCCCGCGCGATTCGCTAGGTGCATCTCGCCGGTCGCCGGTGCGCGTGGCATGGTCAGTGCTTTTCTCTACTATTATTCTACTCGCCGGTCGCCCCGCCGTACGCATCGCGCGAATTTTCGCCACGGCGAATGTCCCGTGGCCAGGCCGTAAGATGGCGTTCGAGACGTGTCTTCCGAAAAACGGAATAATCTTTCTTATCTATCAGGTGATTCAAGCCTGCAATATCCTAACCAGACTGCAACTGGAAACAACTTTACACAAAGTATGCTTCCCAGTGGGATTCGAACCCACAACCTTAGGATCACAAGGCAAGCACCTTAATCACTGCACCACAGAGGAAGACTGAAATGAAATTAAACCAAAACTGCTTATCTTAAATACTGGCGGCAGAGGTATGACTAACATCAAACAAACTTACCTTCAGAACGTCAGAATTATTCTCATTATTCTCAGTTTTTCCAACTGCATAGTATAAGTAGTACAGAGCAATACCTGCTGACCCAGTGTAAACAGTTCCATCGTGAAAAATATCAGATTGCATTTCTGCTGTGACTAAACTTAATTTTGAAAGTTTAAAATTCTGCAGCTTTGCTTGGAATTTATCAGATATCTGAAAAAGAATACATATCACTCATCACGAATTCTCGAAAACTACTCAGCCAATAAAGATGAAATTTGGCAGAAAGGTAGATTGTGACTAGGAGACGTCCGCTAAGAAAGAAATTTTGAAAATTCCATCCCTAAGGGGATGGAATAGGGATTGCCAGTTTGTATGAATCTTCGTAATTTTTAAAGAGAGACACATGAAATTTTTAATTTATTTTAATAGTTAGTAGAATATAATAATGTATTTATTAAATTTTGAAAATGACATCCCTATAGGGGTTGCAAGTTTGTATGAATCTTCGTAATTTTTGAAGCGAGACACATGACATTTTTGATTTTGTGGTTAGTAAAGAACAATAATCCTTTAATTGGATTTAAAAAATTGCATCCCCGGGAGTGCATAAGGGGTTGCAATTTATATTATTATGAAAGTAAGTTTTTGAGTAAGAGACAAATTAATTGTGATAAATAGATCCGTCGCTCTCCTTTGCTCTAGCAAATGAGCGTAATGGGAACGGGAACGGGAGCGGGAGCGGGGACAGGAGCAGGAGTGGGAGCGGGAGCGGGAGCGGGCACAAGCAATTCAAACATTTTAAATTTTTAACATAATAATTCATATGTTTATGACTTCTACGCGGACGAAATCGCGGGTGAAAGCTAGTATATGGGGAAAAAGTCTTTTCGTATTTTATATGAAAATTCAAAACATTTTTGATATAGTTTATTTACATTTAACTAAAGTATGTAGGTACCATTTTTTTCGATAACTTTTTGCCATCTTATAGGTAGGGACATAATCCCATTGCTATTGAAATTTTAATCTTATCAGTTGTTCGCAGTAGAGTTCTGAATCGATGGTCCTGCCTGGTGGTAACAGCTCATAATGAATAATGCCCTTCCAATCCCACTACACACAGCATCACCTTGTTGCGAGTTAACCCAGGTATCGCCACAGCCTGTGAAGCCTGACCGGCCTTTGACCATGACCTTTTTCGCACGTTCTTGTCGTACGTGATCCACTTTTCATCACCAGTTATCAATTTCTTCAAAAATGGTTCGGTCTCATTACGTCGTAATAAAAAATCACAAATGAGTACACGGTTCATTAGGTTTCTTTCAGAAAGCTCGTGAGGTACCCAAATATCGAGCTTTTTTGTGTACCCATTTTTTTTCAAATGCGCCAAAACTGTTTTGTGGTCAATTCCCAGTTCTTCAGCTACGTCGTAACTACTGATATACCGATCTTGCTCCACTTTTTCAAAAATAGCATCCATTTTATCCGTAACAGGGCGACCAGAGCGACGTGCATCTTTGACATCAAAATTTCCGGATTGAAAACGCTTAAACTAAACTTGTGCTACTCTCACAGGCACTGCACTAGGTCCATAAACATCGCAATTTTTTTTCGCGGCTTGCGTTGCATTTTTATCTTTTTGGTAGTAAAATTTTAAAATGTATCTAATTTCTTCATTAGATTCACTCATCTTGACGGTAAGAAAAACAAATGAAAATCACGCATTTTCCTAATTTGAATTTGGAATTATCTCCTTTAAAATTTAAACTTTTAAATGATACCAAAACCAGCCAGGTACAAATAGTATAGCCAAAGTGGTTTTATTACAACTTCATACATACTATTTGCGAAAGACTTTTTCCCCAACCTAATACATACATACACAGACGGCTCAAAGTCACACACTGGTTTGGATGCAGGTGGATTCTCTTATGACCTCAACATCCACTCTGCATGTGCCTTGGGTAACTCTATTTTTCAAGCCGAGTGTGCAGCCATAACCCATGCAGCAACAGAAATTACCAGGAGCCAGCAATTGTTCTTGCCCTGAAGAGAGTATACATGGAATGTGCCTAAGTACGAGAATTCCGCAAATCCCTAGATAAACTAATGTAAGTACAACAAATTCACTCTCTAATGGATTAAAGGATACAGTAAGTCACTGGGTAACAATGCAGCGGAAGAGCTAGCGCGTCGAGGATTACGCATGTCACAACAAGAGGGACCCCTACTGATGGCTCCGATTCCCTTCAAGCAGCTTGGCTACTGGATCAGAAATTGCATTAGCGAAGAACAATCTCAATCATGGCAACTGGTAGGCCAAAAGGAGGCGCTACCCCAATGAGACAGGTGCTTATCCCAACTCTGTTAGCACTGTCATGGAGGAACATACTCCGTATGATTGACATCATGACTAGTCACGGTGCACTAAATAAACACCTATTCATGCTAGGTCTTACTAATAGCTCCCTGTGCAAAACATGCATGGAGGCTGAAGAAACTGTGCGATCTCATCCTGGAGTGCGATGCGGTTGCAAAAGAAGAAGGTTCCTAAAACACCCATGAACTATGGCGGAGGCATGCAGGGCGCCAGCAGGCGTTCTAGGCTTCCTGCGGGAGCTGGGCTGCTTCGAAAACTGAGGCCGCGTCAGCTCCTCACGCAAAACAGGACCGACCGATTGCAGAAAAATGTCCTTGAGGGAAGTAAGTACGCCACAGACACACAAACACATCAAATGAATAACAACCAGAGAAAAAATTTTCTGTCAGGGGTTAAAATATCAAATGCTTGTGGCACTAGCAGACCACATTGGTGGTGAGTGTTGATTAACTCTTTAGCATACTCATATAACTTACTTTCTGTGCCTATTTTGTAGGGTAGGGTAGGCCTAACCAAGTGATGAAAGGTACCAATATGGTCGCTTTAATCACTTGGTTAACACTTGCTATTGAGATGGTCTCTGTACAACCATAACTACCTACCTTCTGTTACTAATTCTGTTGTATTACTATTAATAATAAATTTAATACCTAACCTAAACATACACTGAACAAATATTCATTAAAAAAAGAATTCTACTGTTTGATAAAATAATAATGTGCCAAGTGCGAGTCCGACTCGTGCATGAAGGGTTCCGTACCATTGATAATAAAAATCATGATTTTTTGTATGGGAGCAGACTCTTAGTAATAGGGTCCTGTTTTACCCTTTGGTTATGGTACCTTAAAATGAGATAGTAAAATCCATTGAATTGTGTTTCTGTATGAGATGTTTCATTCGAAAAAATACTCATTGAAAAAGTAAAATTTGTAATGAAAATACAAAGACCAAATATATGAAACATATTTAGCAAAACAAAATTTTATCAAATTTCTGCCTGCGAAACAAGGGGACACCCCTTTAAATCGCCTGTTATAACATGAACAGGCTGAGATGGAGTTGATTCTATTCTAGGTTAAGAAGGTAGGGTAAGCTAGAGTAAGTAGTGTAAGCTAATGTACAAGACAGTAGGGTTATGCATTGTAGAATATATAGTAGTAGACAAAAATTATTCAAAAAGGTTATAAACTCATGTTTCATAAAAATATTGTCATATTACCCCATGTTGAGATTCTGTTAAAATGTTTTTTGCTGCTTCTGTAGAATAGTCTTGGAAATTATTTTCAAAAGATCCTTTAGATGTCATATTTGTTTATATTCATAAATGTTTTACATTCTCATCTTGTTCTTGCTAATTTATTTAAAATATATTTTTTGTTTTTTATGATGAGTGTTGAGACGTAAATTCACTGAATAGTTAACGGCGTTAACGCAAAATAATTAACAAACAAACAAACAAAACGATAACTGACAGCGACATTGACAATCTTAGTGACAAGCATAGAGTCTCACGAGTACTGTAATGTGACTGTACGGTAAAATGTAACTGAAATAAAGAGCCATCTCGCGTAACTTTTCTGCCAACAATTTAAGCTGCAAACCTGCAAATTTAGCTCCATCTATTAATGTTATTCCAAAATAAAATAAAATTCAAATATAAAATTTATTTGCATTGAAGTGTGATTTGAACCTGAGATCTCTATTATTTTGAGTCTATTGCGTTAACCACTACACCATTCAGGCTTGGTACTGCACATACGAAATTATCGCTTATAAAGTTTAACACTAAATTAATAGAAAAACCAATAAAAGACTTTGCATTTTTTAGCCATTGTGGGAAATTGAACCCGAAGTCTCTTGATTAGTTTGGGACGCCCAAACCGTCACACCATTCAGGATTTGAACTACGTATCCGAAATCATTAGTTGCTTTACCGTAAAACGGTAGAATGAAAAAGCATTTAGTGCGACATCTATACAAATTAGAGGAAACTATTAACTTGTGAAAAAAAAGTGCTTTTGATATTTAGTCCGGAATAATGCTTGGGCCGGACCTGCGCCTATCGTCACGAAGCTTCGTGCTATTACACGATACACGCAAATGTGACCGGCCGTTATCGGGTATCGTCCCTTTTAAATATTATGATTTTATAGTTTAGATATCGGTACTTCTTGGTTTAGCTAGATAAACCCATAGATGAATATTTTAAAAAGAAGTTGCTCTTGCTTGACACATTCACATTACTTTTATCTGTCTTGTAGTTCTAATCCGTTCTAATAAATAAATATAATTCGAGTATGTAAGGATTTTATTTCAGTATTTTTAACATGGTAGCAGAGCGTGAAGAGCGGAAGAGCTGCCGAGACAATTAATAGGATTGATATAAAGAAATGATCTGAAAATTTTCTTTTGAGAAGAAAACAATTGATAACATATTAGGGACCGGAACCCTTAGGTCAGAAAAATGGAAGGTAAGGATGATTTTAAGATACCAATTTTTGTAGGCACTGATTATGAGAAATGGAAGTCTCGTTTGACATTATTACTAGAATTGAAAAACTGTAAAAAAGTTACAGAACAGGAGGAGAAAGATAAAAAAATAGATGAAAAAGATTGGAGAAAAATGAATTTAAAAGCTCAGAACTACATAGTTAATAGCATTGGAAACTCGCAGATCGATATTGTAATATCTGAGGATAGTGCTTATAAGATGATTAAGAAACTTGTTGACTGTCCAGAATTTAGAAATAGAGGTGAATATAACAGGTATCACCGTGGTAACCGAGGAAGAGGACGAAACTACAGAAGAAATTATAGCAATGCATTTAATGTTGAGGTATTGACAGTTGGGACAGAACAGTCAAATGAAGCAGTAACCATAGACTGGCTGTTAGACAGTGGGTGCAGCGATCACATTGTCAACGATGTTAAATATTTTTCTGAATATGAAACGCTCAAGAATCCAATAAATATAAAAGTTGAAGATGGTTTTTGTCTTAAAGCTGACAAGATTGGTAAAGTTAGCATGTTTTGTAACTTAGGATTTAAATCAACAAAAATTGATATAGATAATGTTTACCTTGTTACAAATATGAAAAAGAATTTACTCAGCGTTTCTAGTATTGTCAACAAAGGAAATATGGTAAGGTTTGATCGTAATAATGCTAAAATATACAATGTTCAAGGAAGAAGTTTACCTGATATTTTAGAAGGGTATATGCACTGTGAAATTTGTTTAAAAATGTTTAATAAATTTTAATTAATTATTTAATTAAAATTTACTAATTTACCGTTCGTAAATAACAGACGACGCGCCACACAACCTTGTAAAATAATTCATACGGATGTTAATGGACCCATGCAAACAATAGGATACACGGGTCAAAAATATTTTGTTTCATTTATTGATGATTTTAGTCGACATGCATATGTTTGTGTTATTAGAAATAAAAGTGATGTGTTTGAATGCTTTAAGACACATGTTGATTTAGTGCAAACACAGACTGGTAAGAAAGTAAAGGAAGTAAGGTGTGACAACGGTCGTGAGTACATAAATAGAAATTTCTATGAATTTGCAAAGCAGAAAGGATTTTTTATAAAACCTGCACCAGCGTACACACATGAATTAAACGGAGTACGGAACGCTATAATTGGTCAATTATGGACAGAGCTAGATGTTTGATGACAGAAGCAAATCTAGAGAAAAAGTACTAGCCTGAATTTGTGATGACAGCAGCATATTTAGGTAATAGATTGCTCACGAATACAGTAGAAAAGAAAACGCCATATGAATTGTTTACTGGTAGAAAACCAAATGTCAAAAAATTGAAATTGTATGGCAGTAAATGTTTTGTACGTGTTCCAGAGGAAGTCAGAACATCAAAACTAAATCCAAAAAGTCAGCAAGGAATCTTGGTAGAATATTTTAGGGATATAAAATTTTAATTGACGGCAAGGTTATAGTTTCTAGACATATTAGATTTATAGAAAATGATGGAGCAGAAGAAAATATAATAAGATTTGAAGCTTGTGATGAAGAGAAAGGAAATGACGATAACGAAGAGTTCTTTGACGTCATAAACAATGATGAAGATGAAACTATTGATAAATCAGACGACAAAAATGAAGAACCTTGTGAAGAAAGTCGTGCTGAAAGTCGTCCTAAAAGAGTAGTGAAATTACTAGAAAAGATCACGTAGTATACGTAAATATGTCAAATGCGCTAGTACCAACTACATACATTGAAGCAGTAAATTGTCCTGAAGCAAGGAAGTGGATAAGTGCTATGGAGGATAAATTAATAGTTTAGAAAAGAATGAAACTTGGGAAGCAGTAAATAAACCAAAAGATAAAAAAAATATAGATGTGAAACGGATTTACAGAATTAAATCAAATGGAAAATATAAAGCTAGAGTTGTTGCTAGAGGATTTCAACAGTGGTATGATGAAAATAAAGATAACTATTCGCCAGTAGCAAGGCTTACTACAATGAAAGCGCTTTTATGACAATATGTTGAGTATTAATTTTAAAAGGTCAGAATATGATTATTGCTTATACACAGGATGTGTAAAAGATGCTGTAACTCATTTATGTTTATATGTTGATGATATTTTAATATGTTCAGATAATTCAAATTCTATAAATGAAGTAAAAAGGCGGTTAAATATTCGTTTCATAATGAAAGATTTAGGAAGTGTAAAGGAATACTTGGGAATTGATATGGAATATAATTCTGTTGTGGTGTTGTTGTGTGGGTATAATTCTGTTGCTTCGGCCGCACTTGTGCCTATCTTCCCGAAGCGATCCGCGGCGAATCTTCGTACGTTTTGTACACTAAAAAGTTATCGTGATAAAGCTCTGGTCACACTAGCGGCTTCGTTATTTTTCACGAACTATCTGGCAATAATCCAAGATGGCGTCATCTACGTGTTTTAAATATGGACGACGACTTTCTTTTCTTTAACATGTGTGCTAACAATTACATAATGCATTTATTGAAATCTAAAAAGAAACCTAGTAAGAACAAGCTAAAAATTTAAACACCATTTTATCGTTCCACTCCATTTTTACGCATAAACAACCGTGGCACCGTCGCACAGCACGCGTCCAAACAAGTTGAAAACAAACGTCAAAGTGAACGCAGCTTTAGCAACTCGCGATGTGATATCCTCTTCAGTTCCTCCACATTGAGACACGACACTTCCGAGGTACGTGAACTGCTGCACGCACTGTATTTGTTCTTCTCCGAGCGTTAATGGCAGCAAATTCTTTCCTTTTATACGCATCTCCTGGGTTTTACGCGCGTTAACATTAAGTCCAACGTTCCCCGCTTCGCGTTGGAGGTCATCCAGCTTGGATTGCATATCACCGTGCTTGTGGCTAAGTAGACAGAGATCGTCAGCGTAGTCTAGGACGTCCAGCTGGTCCGTTAACCCCCACTCTATACCTCGTCGCTTGCCGTAGTTGATAGTAAACCGTCGTGAGCTACATTGCAAGAGTATTTCTTGTAGGCGGCTTTTAGCAAATCCCTGATTTTCGGCGGGACTCCCATTTCATCCAGGCGAGACCAGATACTGGGCCAATGTATAGTGTCGAAAGCTTTTTCGAAATCCACAAACGTGAAGTAAACCTCCCTGTAGACGATGAGAGGCGCTGGCTCGGGTTTTATTGGCGAAAACAGAGAGATTTTCTTTAAAATAGTTTATTTAAATCAACATATAAATTTTCCCTTTTTCTTACATGACAAGCAATCGTCAGTCAAATCGATAATCCAAAAACAAAATTATATAAAAAAATATTTAGGCAAACGCAAGGAGGTCGAAAGCGTGGCCGTTCCCAACATTTTCCCCCCTAGTGTCCTTTGGGACACTCAACACCTCGTGTAAGTGAGGCCACGCGTGCAGCCGGTCGCTTCATCACTCCCGCTCTCGTCCTAACGTCTACTACTCTAACTCGTCCGTCTGGACCAGGATAAACTTTTTCTATTATTCCTTGTGGTGATAATGGATCGGCGACTATAACTAAATCACCTACTTTTAATTGCAATCCCTCTTGGTTCCACTTTCGCCTTGGGATTAGTTCAGGTAGTACTTCCTTTACCCAGCGGTTCCAATATAAATCTGTTAAACGTTGCGCCATTCGCCACTGTTTTCCGAGGCACAAATCTCCATCGCTGAATAAACCTGGTAGAGGTAAGTTGGAAGAGCTTCCTAACAAAAAATGATTAGGAGTAAGAGCTTCGTCACTCTTGGGGTCTACTGATACATGCGTCAAGGGTCTATTATTAATAATATTTTCGATTTCAGCAAGAAAAGTAGACAAAACTTCTTCACGGGGTGCTCTCTCTTTAAGAACGATCTTTAAGGAAATTTTAACGCAGCGTATCAGACGTTCCCAAGCGCCACCCATGTGTGGGCTGGCTGGTGGTATAAAACGCCAGTTCACACTTCTGTTAAAAGCTTCTTGTTCAAGTTCCTTTAGATCAACTTCCTGAAAGGCCTTAATTCAACATCCGCTCCTTTCAAATTGGTCCCATTGTCGGACAAGATTGTACGTGGCCATCCACGTCTAGCTGCCATTCGTCGCAAAGCCATAATAAGAGAATCAGTAGTCAAAGAAGCTACTACCTCAATATGCACTGCGCGCACTGTTAGGCACGTAAAAAGCACACCATATCTTTTTGGCCTTTGCCGACCAACAGTGACCTCTACTGGTCCAAACAAATCTACCCCACATACAGTGAACGGACGTTCGTGATGCGTCAACCGTTCTTCGGGTAGATCACCAAGTCGGGGAGGTATTGGTGTAGCTTTTCTTATTCTGCAAATAAGACATTGAGAAGCGACAGTGCGTACAGTAGGCCTAAGATTCAAAAGCCAATACTTTTGCCGTAACTCATTCACTACTAACTCATTGTACGAATGTTGCGCGCGTACATGGTAGTCTTTTACTATTAACCTCGTCATGTGATCACGACCATCTAGGATAATAGGATTTTTCACACACTCTTCAACTCCTTTTACAGCGGCTATGCGCCCGCCAACTCGGAGAAGACCTTCATTATCAAAGTATGGTGTAAGCTCACGCAAACGACTGTCTCGTTTCAACGGTTTATTCTGTTTCAAAGAAAGTATTTCATCATTAAACGACTGTATTTGTGCATTACGTAAAAGTAACATAGCCAACTCGAGAACCGACGGGAATCGGGTACAGGTAAGCTATTAGATTCAGCATCTTCACTCGAAATTGCTTGTATTTTCTCTAGAACATCATCATTAATAACTTCTTTTTTCACAGGATCCTGTGGCCAATGATGACGCTCTTCACGCAAGAAAGTAGGCCCAGAAAACCACATAGAATCACTACTCAGAATAAATTCGTGTTTCTTCGAAGCAAGATCAGCTGGGTTACATTTGGATGGCACATAGTACCATTCAGATATGGAAGACGTGTTACATATCTCTCCTAACCTGTTCGCAATAAATGGCTTGTACTTTTTGTTTTCATTTCTGATCCAATGTAGAACTGTGGATGAATCAGTCCAATAAAACGTTTTATCAGGTTTAAGGCGATGTTCTGTTTTAATTGTCTCTGCTAAACGACTACCTAATAACCCACTTTGTAATTCTAGTCTAGGAACACTGACCCCTTTGACTGACGCGATGCGGCTTTTACTGGCAATAAATGACACTTGCACCGATCCATCGCCATACTGTTTTCTCCAGTAAGCAACTGCAACGTATGCGGACGGCGAGGCATCACAAAATACATGTACTTAAATCCTTAGCACTCGTAGCGTCAGTGCGGATGTGTTTTGAAGCAGTGTTACATGAATTAATTAATTCATCTTCAGTATGAAAGTACCATCTTGGAATTAAAATACGATTTAACAACTGAAGTTGTTCTAACCAAGCGCGAAATGAAATAAATAACTCGTCCGTAATAGCTTGATCCCATTTTATGTCACTTTTCCAAGCCTCTTGCATAATAATTTTACCTTGTATTGTAAATGGACCAAGAAATCCGTGAATATCGTAAATGGACATAATTATTCGTAACAACTCTCGTTTAGTAGGCTTTCGTTCTTTATCAAATACTTCTTTAGGTATACGTTTAAATGATAAGTCAAAACCTAGTTTGTCTGTAGCTGGATACCAAAGAAGACCAAGAGTACGCTCAGACTGATTTTCAATATTAAACCTAACAGCCTTTTCATTTAAGGTTTCCTTTTGCGTTCCTCTTAAAACGTCAACACTGTTACTTAACCAATTAGGCATGAGGAAACCTCCCTGCTGATTTATATTCAAAATATCGTTCACCATTTTAACCGCATGCTCTGCATCGGGCAAGCTGTCAATATAGTCGTCCATATACTGATTTTTCCTGATAGCTTGGACAGCTTCAGGAAAAGCCTCTTGAAATCTTTCAGTATTTTTAAACTGGTTGACATATTGCGCAATGAAAGGAGAACAGTTCGCGCCGAATATAAGCGAAGTCATAACATATTTTTTTACCGGTTTGGACGTCTGTTCTCTCCATAAAAATCTAAAAGCGTTTATGTCCTCTTTTCTTATTTTAATGCGCAAAAACATATCTTTAATGTCACCTATTACTCCAACTGGATGCTCCCGAAAACGTAACATAATTCCCAAGAGAGATTGCAATAAGTCAGGTCCCTGCAAAAGAAAATCGTTAATACACACACCCTTACTTTTTGCAGCCGCGTCGTATACAAGTCTGAGCTTAGATTTATTACGGTTGTCGACGCCGAAATGTGGCAGGTACCATATGCGATCTTTAAACCGATCATCATCAGCGCACAACTCCCGGGCAAAATTATTAGTAAATAGATGTTGTACTCGTTCACGATATCGGGAAGCGTAATTCTTATTACATAGCATTTTTTTTTCAACATTTTTTAGCCTATTAAAAGCCTGAGGGTAAGAGTCCGGTAGTACTACATCGTCGTGTTTCCATGGTAGACCGACAGTCCACTGACCATCAATCAATTGTGACGTTTCGTCTAGAATAGCCATAGCTCTTACATCCTCCGGACTCTGTTGTGGTTTTAAACTAACCCCTATGGACTCTAACATAAATGATTGACGCACTTCGTCATATAACTTTGCATCACGATGTTCATCTTACTGATACGGTAATGGCTGTGAGAAAGTTTTTATATCTTCTACCGAAACCAAATGACAAATGGGTACAAAATTTCCCCCCTGTTTTAGACATACTTTAAAGTTGAGAGCGGGTTCTGAGCACTGATCGGCTAACATACACGTAGACTCACTTACCGCGTTATTTCCGTGGACACACCATCCCAAGGCAGTCTTCGTCAGGTACGGCGCACGCTGCTTACCTCGTATACACTTCTCAGTCGCGATAAGGTCGTGATGATCTTGGCCAATCAACAATTTGGGCTGTACACCGCAATCACATATTTTAAAATCTTCTGGTATCATTCCATTGTATTTAGTATAATCAATATCGCTTAAATGCTGCGTCGGTAGGTTCAATTCTTTTATCTTCCGTCCCTTCAAAAGATATTTCTCTCCGTTATTGTTGGCAATCTGAAAATCAATCAACTCCATTTGACATACTAATTCTACGTCCCATGCTCCACGTGCTCGCATCGTGCGTTTTTCGCCATAAAGGCCTAATTCATCTGCGACATCTGCCGATAGTAATGTCACTGTCGCGCCTCCGTCAAGTAGAGCATGAACATGTTTACTTCCCTTAGGTCCGTATACTGTCAAAGGCACTATCTTTAATAATACTTTACAGCATCGCTGTACATTCGTCTGTGTTACTGTCTCGTCACTGTTCTCCGAAGGCTTATCGCCTGCGTCCGTTTCTTTAGTTTTACTTTGGGGTGCGACCCAGTGCAAGAGGCGGTGATGTGGCTGCCCACAATCATTTATATCACAGTTGGCGCCTTGGCACGTATCTGTTTCACGATGACGACTAGACAGACATTTAAAACATAGGCGTTGCGTTCGAGCAAACCGCCAACGATCTTTACGTAATGCTCTTTTGAACCTGGGGCAAACGGGTAAGGCGTGGCGACCCACACGACAAAACCTGCACTTAGGGGTCTCGCCAGCGTCACTACTACCAGCTGAAACGAGGACAGCATGAGTATCCGATTTTCGTTTTTCAATGTTCTGATAACGAATGTGGCTTACGCCAGATACAGCAGTTTTATTTGCTTCCTTGTATAAAAAATCTGACAACTTTTCTAACATGGGTAGGCCATTTTCCTTATTTTCAAATGCATATTCAGTCCACTTACAGCCTAAGGTACTTGGAAATTTTGAGATTATAATGGCGGCCATTTCCGGGCTTTTTAAATAATCATTTTCTTCTATAGCTTTAGCGGCATTCACATAGTTTTTAACTTTAATCGCAAAACTTACTATATTATTATGATAATTTAAGGACAAAGGTTGAAGTTTTTTAAGTTGGGCAATCAGCTTATTTATTATAGCGTCGGGATTTCCGAATTGCAGCTCTAGTGTTTCGATAATTTGATTTGGTAAATTACCTCCAATTAACAAAGATGAAACCGTATCCTTCGCTTCTCCGCGTAGGCATTTTCTAAGACGCCATAAGTTTTCTGTGTCACTATAGTTACATAGCTTCGACGACTCATAAAATGCTTGTTTGAATTGCAGCCATTCAAGGGGGTCACCGTAGAAAAAAGGCAAGTCTTTCGAAGTAGCTAAACTCGTGAGGAGCTTATCGTCACGATCTTTTGACGTAGAAGAAGCAATAATGGTTTTTTGTAGTGCGTCGGCTAATTTCTCTATGTCAGTCTGCTTCTTATTATTTCCGACATTATCATGAGAGCTACTTTCCTGAATTTCCGGCTCTGGTGAAAGCTGACGCTGCTGTGACATCAGACTTTCATCTATCCATTCCTCTACTCTGCTGGCAAATGACATAGTCGTACTGCCGGTGATAGACCGGGATGATCTTGACCGTCTATCTCTGTTTAACTCCGCTATATCGGCGGCCAACTGTTTATCGACTAAGTCAGCCTGAATTGCTTTAATCTTAGCGGTAGCCTCGGCCTGAGCTCGAGTAGCCTCTATCTGAAGTATGGCCTTAGTTCTAGCCGCTTCCAACTCTATGTTCCTCCGCCGTGACAAGGACGAACAATGTGACCCTGTTCTATTAGCTGCGGATCTCGACTGCTTATCAGAAGCAGCAGCTTCTTTTTTAATAAGAGACGGCATCTCACCCTCATGTTCTCGATGCTCCATATCTCGTGCAGGGCCCTCCACGGCACCGCGTAATTTTCCTTTGCGCGATGTAGGCGGCGTGCGAAACATGGTACCAAACCCGCCTCAGGATCCGGCTCGAAGGACCAGTCTGTAGACGATGAGAGGCGCTGGCTCGGGTTTTATTGGCGAAAACAGAGAGATTTTCTTTAAAATAGTTTATTTAAATCAACATATAAATTTTCCCTTTTTCTTACATGACAAGCAATCGTCAGTCAAATCGATAATCCGAAAACAAAATTATATAAAAAAATATTTAGGCAAACGCAAGGAGGTCGAAAGCGTGGCCGTTCCCAACACTCCCGTTGCCATTCTGATGCTTCTTCAATTATGATCCTTATGGTGTTAATTTGGTCTGTACAAGAACGATTGGGGCAAAATCCAGCTTGTTCACGTCGAAGTAAAGGCTCAACTGCTTTCGATATTCTCCTCAGGAGAATTTTGCAGAAAACTTTTGATGGCACAGAAAGCAATGTGATGCCCCTCCAGTTGCTGCACTGACTGAGATCTCCTTTTTTTGGGACGGTTATCAGCATACCAGGCAAAAAGGCAGCTTCAACTTCGTCTCGTGTAGGTGGAGATATATCGATATCCAGCAATTGTGGCGGTGTTTTGGTTGCCGGTATATCCTGTAGGGCTGAATTTGGTTTGCGAAAGACCTCTTCAAAGTGCTCACGCCACCGTTCCAAGTGCCGTTCAGAGGTCACAATGAGCTTCCCTTCTCTGTCTTGCAAGGGCTTTTTATTAGTTGTTTTATTTCCAGTCAGGGTTTTGGTGGCACTGTAGAGCTCTCTCAAGTTGCCAGTTTCGGCAGCTGTTTGTGCTCGATCAGCTACACCGTTAGCCCACCGCCTCCTATCTCTTCGGGTACTACGGTATATGCGTCTTCGTATCTGCCGGTACTGTTCTCTGAGGCTGGCCTTTTCAGTGTCATTGGAAGCCCCGAGAATCTTCATGTGCAGATCCTTTCGCATCTGGATAAGGTTCCAAGTAGCGTCGGAGATGTAATCATCCTGCTTTGAGATTTTGTGTCCTAAGAGAGAGGAGCTGGTTTCTTGGTAGACCATTTTGATGTGATTCCACTCCTCTTTTTTATGGTTGCGTCTGCGTCCTCTTGAAGACTCGAAAAACTCGCGATTTCGCAGTTCTAGTGCAAATGTATTACACATGACAGGGTCGTTCAGTTTTCTAACATCGTACCTCCGTCCCACTTTGCTTACGCCAGCCGCTCGCTGCGCAGTTGCAACTTTAAGGCGCAGCTCGGCAACCATCATTATGTGATCGCTATCGATGTCTGCTCCCCGTTTGCGAACGGGGAGCAGACATCGACGCTGATGGCAAGATAGTCGATCTGGGTTCTCAAAATGCCATCGGATGCTGTCCATGAATATTTATGGACATCCTTATGTGGGAAGAGAGTCCCTCCGATTACCAGATCATTCTGGCAAACCTCGACGAATCGTTGCCCACCTTCGTTTTTGTCTCCGTGTTTGCCCATGTGTTTCTCACATCCAGTGTTATCACCACCTACCTGTGCATTGAGGTCTCCCATTAGGATGACTATATCCTGCTTGCGTATACTATTCAGGGTGTTTTGGAGTGCGCTGTAGAAGTCATTCTTAATTTCCTTCTCTGCCAAGTTTGTAGGTGCATAACACTGCGCTATGGTGATTTTTCGGACTCTAGAATTAAAGCGTGCAGTAATAATTCTGTCTGAGATCGGCTTCTAATCTAGAAGTCTTTTCTTCACATCATCAGCAAGGAGAAGTCCCACACCATATTCGTGTCTGTCATCTAAGTTCTCCTTGCTGGAATAAAGGAGAGTCAGTCCGCTGGATGTTCTCAGTTCTCCGAATCCGTTTCTGCTCACTTTACTGAGTCCAAGTACGTGCAGCTTGTACTTGAGCATTTCGCTCTCCGCTTGGGCTAGCTTGCAGTCATCCTGTAGCGTTCGCACATTCCAGTATGCTATTCGTGTCCGCTTTTTCATGCCAAAGGTCGTTGGTAATAGATCGGTCCGGATATTTACTGTATTGGTTTCAGGAATCGTAGTTTTCGGTTAAGCAGGTGATTAGCACTCTGTGTCCTACCTGGCAGGGCTGCCACCTCTGAGTTCGCAAACGCACTCGTTTTGGTTCGGGTATCCTCCCTAGTGAGGGGTTCTGTTTTCAGACGCAGAACACTCGCTCTTTGCCCTGCATCCTTTGTAACTACAGCACTAGATGGCGGTCACGCGGCGGCGTGGCTGTAGCCGGTCCCAGGGTGGACGACGGGGACGTGGATAGCTCGGACTGGCTGAGGCTCTGCTTAAGAAGGTGTCCTGTCATTGACACAGCAGATGGATACTTGGCATTTTATAGGCAGCCCCGACTCACTACTATCAGGGCTCCCACCAAGACCATTCCTCAGCTTCCAACTCCATACTATTTTATCCGGGTGATGAGTTGGAAAACTACACGTTTTGTGTTTTAGTGAGGCCCTCAATAAAAAATAGCACACGGTGCCGTTTTTAAAACGTCTCCAATAAATTAACGGTTTCTGTATGGAAAAACCAGAGGTGCCATTTTTCTAACGCAGAGTCATTAAACGAATGGTTTTTTGTATGGAACAACCTTTCGTTTAGGTGACTCCGTCTAAACGAATGGTTTTTCCATACAACATAACCGTTCATTTAGTGACTCCGCGTTCGAAAAATGGCACCACTGGAGTGCTATTTTTCATTTAAGGACTCACCGAAACACAAAACGTGTAGTTTTCCAACTCACCACTCGCGTAAAAAACCTTTTGGCTGTATTTTTGAAAACCTCGTGTCAGCTAAAAACAGTATTGTTTTACGCAGAAAACATCGAAAATATGTCTATGGTTTTCTAAGAATTTCACCACTTATAAAAAAGCAGCACGAAACGGAACGGATTCTCTATGAAAGGTTTCTTTGACATATCTGCGCCACAAATGTCAAAATTACTAATGGTCGAGACCACTCGTTGCAAATCCTTCGCAAACTATCATTTCGAAAATGCGCCCGTTTGGAAACGCACGCGTAAACCATTCGTGATGTGACAAGTGATTTCAAAAATGCTACCCCCGAAGTGCGATTTCTGAAACGCGGAGTCACCTAAACGTTTGGTTTTCCCATACAAAAACCATTCGTTTAGGTGACTCCGCGTTTCAGAAATCGCACACACAATATGACTTAATAGCTATGAAAGCTTATAACCAAAAACCTGAGTTCATTGATTACGTTAGAACTTATTCAAAGCTTTTTAAAAAAGTATGCTTGTGCGCTAAATCATTATACACCAAGAAAGCTATTGTAGATTCTAAAGATAAAAAAAGAAATGTGGTGTCGTGGGACACCAGGTAGGAACGAAGTTCCTTCGGCTAATGTAGAAATAAACGTGGCTACTCACGAGTAAAATGTATCTATAATGTGAGTATTCGCCACGTGCTTGTCCATGAATTCATGAGTATATACTATGCATTGGAGGGGTGGAGTGGTAATAGAGAGAGAAGAGATGAGAGAACGAAAAGAAAGAGGGAGGAAGAGAAAGGTATTATACACTACTCGCTTGTGTATACGACTGTCGCGCCTGCGCACGTCTCATTTAACGGTTTTATTTAACGAGGTCATCCTTACGGTTTTACTATTACATTTTTTTCAGTTCGGTCGCGCAGCGAAATCCCTATCTCCTCCAAGCCTGCCGTAAGGAACTTCGTTCCATAGTTGGAACTGGTACCGTTTTTACCTTTTTTTTTTCGGAGGAAAGGTCCCTGTTACGGATACCAGTCAGCCTGCGGGGGAGGCTGTCGGGTTATGTGGGACTCCACGCCAGAGCGACGTGCCTACCCACTAAAAAACCTCCGGAGTTTCATCTCAACCGCTTTTGCCGGGGACACGGGAACGGAAATACATCCGCGAACCCCGGCGCGGCTGGCCGCCAAAGCGGCCCCTCCTCGGGGGCGTCACAGCGCCCCCGCACTCACCAAGTCGGCACGTCCGGAACACACGGACGCGCCGTACCTCCTCGGGCCAATTGAGAGGCGGCAAACTCCCACGCAGTCCACAGTCCACCGCCTGTGGCCCCATGGGAGCCAGATAAACCGGCTCCCAGCGGTGGAGAAGATGAAAGGCTCCGCCGCTTACCCCTCGCCGCAAACGCGGTGCGGCACCGCTCGGTCGCGGAGGATAGGGAGAGCGGCAACGTAACACCGACACTCCTCCTCCTCCGCGACCGATCTCCATCGGCGCCACGGCGGTGTGGCCCCGCCCGAAGCGCCGGGAGGGCAATGAAACATTCCCCCCCCGGCGGCTCCACCCCGGGTGGGGGGAAAACTTCCCACTCCCCCGCCGCCCCAATGTGGGCGCTCTCTGCTGGTTGACGACAGCAGGAGCGCCCCCTCGCGGGTTCCTCTTAGCTTCCCCGTGGCCACCGACTAGATTTTTTTAACAAAAATAGTCTTTTCAATGGTGATCAGTATGGATTTACTAAGGGTCGATCAACAACGGATGCAGGTGTTACACTTTTACAAAACATCTATGATGCTTGGGAGTGTTGTCAAAATGCAATTGGTGTGTTTTGTGACCTCTCCAAGGCATTTGATTGTGTAGACCACGAAACCCTTCTATCCAAACTTGAGCACTATGGAATAAAAGGGAAAGCTCTCGAATTGATTAAATCTTATTTGAGTAGCCGTATTCAAAAAGTTAGTTTAAATCAAGAAAAATCTGAAGGATCAACCGTAGTGATGGGTGTGCCCCAGGGTTCCAGCTTAGGTCCTTTGTTATTCCTCATATATATCAATGATTTACCATATTATGTAAAAAACTGTAAGTCTGTACTTTTTGCTGACGATACTTCGCTTGTTTTTAGCGTAGATAGGAAAACTGACGCCTCTGATGAGATTAATAATACATTGTCGCAAGTGTTGGAATGGTTAACGGCAAATAATTTAGTATTAAATGCAAACAAAACTAAATGTGTAAAGTTCTGCTTACCGAATGTTACAAAAGTTCCAACACGATTACTTATTAATAAGGAAGCCGTAGAAATAGTAGATAACACAACGTTTTTGGGAATAACGCTTGATTCCGGGTTGCAATGGGGTGCCCATATTAAAAAAATTAGCTGGAAAGCTTAGCTCTGCAGCTTACGCGGTTAGGAGAATTAGGCAGATGACGGACGTTGATACAGCGCGGTTGGTATATTTTAGTTACTTCCATAGTGTCATGTCCTATGGAATATTGCTATGGGGTAATGCAGCAGACATAAATACCATATTTGTTTTACAAAAACGCGCTGTTAGATCCATATATAAATTAGGTGCTAGAGAGTCTGTAAGGGAACTTTTTAAAGACATTAATATTTTGACTCTCCCTTCGCAATTCATCTATGCGAACATTATGTACGTGCGTCAAAATATACATTTATATAAGAAAAATAGTGATATTCATAGTATAAACACTAGAAATAAAAATAAATTAGCTATCTCAGCTTTTCGGTTGCAAAAAACAAAAATTCTTTTGTGGGTCTTGGCTTACGCCTCTATAATAAGATTCCAGATAATGTAGTAGCGTTACCATTATCTAAGTTTAAGACTGCCATTAAAAATCATTTAATCAAAAATGCGTATTATCATGTAAATGACTATTTATCATCGTCTGATCACAATTCTTGGAAATATATGACTGCAAATTTTAATTGTATTGTTTAAATATATAGTATAATGTATACCTAGCTAAAGTGTAAATCTGTATTGTAACTGTAATATAGCCCATCAGGCTGGGTAGGGACCAATACTGAACTGGATTTCTTTCGGCGTAATCTTCCCAGCAGTGGTCGTTCCGAAACGCTAGTAGTTTTTAGCTTTTGCACTAAAATAATATTTAAAAAAAAAATGACCTTCAATAAGAGATAAATTTATCCTACATTGAATAAAAAAATTTGACTTTGACTTTGACTTTTACTTTGCACTTCTGGTCGCCTACGCTCTAGGCCGTTCACTCATATTCGTGGCTGCGCGGTTTATATGAAGTGCCATTTCTGAAACGCGGAGTCACCTAAACGAATGATTTTCCCATACAAAAACCATACGTTTAGGTGACTCCGCGTTTCAGAAATCGCACTTCTGCGGAGTGAGTTGAGATGAGTTGACTTCCCGTCCCGTTGTCTCTGTCAAACAAGTTTGGCAGACGGAAGGGAAAAGGAATATGTGCGCATGCGTCTTGACAATTTTCGGCCATATTGTTATGACGCATTCAAGATCATAGGTCTCCGCCAGTGACGATTCTTCTCGCAGTTGACGTGGCTACTACGTACCATCCCGTTCGCCCACTCCGGACGCAGCATAGTCGGTGACGAGGAATACGTAACTGGTGAGTGCTTATACTGAAGACAAAACTTGTAACCTGTCACGGTCGTATTTATTTGGGTTTACAAATTATGGATGTTCTGTACATTTTAAGAACACTTACAATAACCCATACTAATCCTCGAGAATATCAAAAATATGTTGCGTATTTATTAGACGCAATACTGTGACGCGATGATTCCGTTTTAAGCTTTTTCATTGTACCTAAAGATGGTCTTACAATTTAATGATGATTTCCACTGAGTTCTACAACATAGAATAGAATGTGACAAAGCAAGGAATACACAGAGAGTTGACCTTGAATATTTTAGGTGACCTTAGTGGGTATGGACGGAATGGTGGAGGAGAACGGCACCTCTGGTGGAGCGGGCGCTTCAGACCCGTTGGCGGGCGCGGGTTCCTCTGCCGCCGCCGCAGCTCCGCACGTCGTTGCTGTCACCAGTATCGTCCAGCTAACGCTGCCTACTCAGGCCCCTTCTGCACAGGTAGCCATTTGTTTTGATCTTCCATATGTGTGTATATTTTCTTATTGAAATGAACTTCTGTAACTGGATACTACTATTTTTGTAGTTATTGAAATTTGATTATATTTTAGTACATTGAAGTAAAACTTTTTGTGTCTGAATAGGTAAATCATAGTTGTATATTAATTAATTTTTCAGGTCCAAAGTGTAATCCAACCAAATCAACAGTCTGTCATTCAAACAGCTTCTAACATACAGTCTGTGCAATTGCCAAAAGGAAATGTTATACTTGTGAGCAAACCCAACTCTGTCATACACACTACCCAAGGACCACTACAAACATTGCAGGTAAGAAATAAGTAAGGTTTCTTACCAGATAATACTTAACAATACTGATTAAAGTACATATTGTTTAATCTATACATATAATAAAACAGTAAAAACATGTCTATACACTGAATATATTACTAAAAAAAAATTGTACATAGTAGTAGACTCTAATCTCCGGAAATACTGGATGGATTCAAATGAATCTTTTTTTGTTATATAGCCGTTAAGCCTGGGCAACATATAGGTTATAATTAATTTTCGATAATGGAACACTTGATGCAGAACCATAATGGTCCAGCTGAAAAATAAAAGATATAAAAATGACGCCTTAGCAAAAGTTGTTCAGCCTGATGAGCCTTTATTGTTGAGGTATAAGAATCAAAAATCTGAAACACCTGATGCAGAAACGCCGGTGTCATAAAGTGCACGCGAACAAAGTCGCAGGTGTCAGCTAGTAAATAATAACATTGACAGTAATTGTTTATCCACATAGCTGCAGCTATGCAGATCTGTGCTACAACACATTAGTTAACTATTGTGTCTGATATTCCAGCATATAAGGAGTTTTTTTTAAGAATTACTTTTGTTAATCTTTTTCTGTGGTACAAAATTGACATACCATTTTGTAACTTTCAATCTTTCAGATAAAACCTGAGCCAAATACAGTAATTGGATCCCAAGGCCAGTCCTGCAGTGACGACAGTTGTAGTGATGATGAAAGTCCAAAGAGAAAATATAGAGAGATGTTAAGTCGACGTCCATCATACAGAAAAATCCTCAATGATTTAGGTGGTGCAGAAATTGCAGGTGAGCTTTGTTTTTTTTTAGTAACTCATATTGTCAATGGTGACTGCTATTATGCAATATAAGGTCCCTTTTAATTAAATATGAATAGTTTTAAGAGGCAAGGTAGACCATCATTCTGAACATTCATCTGACCCTTTTGAATATATACCAAAAAAGGTTAAAATTATTATTCCATACAAGTCTAATATTTGTTGTTTGATTTTCTTATTATAATAAATGATATCTCCATTTCCTTTCAAATGATTTATTTTAAATGGAGGCAGCACTGGACCCTGGAAAATTCAGGAAGCCTTTTTTTATATTTTTTTATTTCTTTATTGACGTGTTTTTCATGTCCTTATTGGTTTAAAGCATAGGTACTGTAAGGTGTAAAAATTAGTTTTTTTTAATACCTGGGTATGAGAAAATACAGCCTGTATGAAGTACAGTCGGGCTTCAAAAATGGAGTCATAATTTCTCATACGATTAGTATGAGAGAGTATGACTCCATTTTTGAAGCGTACCATACATTATCACTATAATAAATTAATAATGTTATATAAGACTTTTGTTTGGACAGGAAAGCAAAAGGTGTATCTTTAAAGATAAACTTAGGTACGATTCAGTCTGATTGGCTCGCAGACGCATGCCGACGTAGTCATATGCGTGACGCGGCAGCCGCTAGCGTCCCTCGGAGCCGCACGCATACCTACAATACAAACACACACTCGAATCGCTGCACTGTCAACCTCCATTTACAATCCGCGATGGTTGATTCCGATCGCATGCCGTACAGAGAAATGAGACGTTTGGCCGTCGCGAAATGTGAAGTGAGACAACTGGACTTCAATATGTATAATTTGCATGTAAAAATATGAACTGTAATTACTGATTACATACTTTACCTTTTCGGCATTGTAAAATGCCGTCCGGCCCCTACTGATGCAAGCTGGTCGGTCTGAAACGTACCTAAAGGTAACTACAAAATAAAATAAAACATTTTGAAACAATAATAAATGGCAATGATTTTGTCTTTATTTAAAAAGCTAATTTTATGCCACATACGTATACTGTAAAGTACAAATTTAAGCGTATGCCTCGACACAAAAAAAATCTCCCATTAGTGGTCCCAGTAAGTAATTGAATATATAAATATATTTTTGTTACAGTAGAACAATTTTTATCGAACTTACAAAAAATGTTGATCATAATAAATTAAATAATATAATTTCGTCAATCAAAAATGCCCCCGCGGATTGTATCCGGCTCAAAGGTACCCATTACGCTAGCTGCATTTCCTCTGAATAGCAATGCAAATGTTCCATTGAAATATGTACTTTTCATTTTACATTGGATATGAATAGCTACAATGACAAGATCATTTATTTACTCTGGGTAGTACTTCGCATTGAATTGATGATTTGTTGTATTTTAGTTAAGACCAATTAACCCCAAAAAATAATTACCCTAAGGATAATCAAGATTGCTATATATTACCATTAACAAAATGATTAAAGAAGTCGTGTAGATTGTAATTGTAAGTACTAACACCAATAAAATACTCGTCATCATTAACAGTTTGCTAGACTATTATTATACTCATAAATAGGTACAAAAAAAAAACAACCGATTTAATTTTCTTTCAGGAGTTTCTCTACTATATCTCCACAAGTTTTACTTCATATTAATATGGCCCCAACTTGGTACTAAAGGCTTTCAAATAAAAAAAGAATCATCAAAATCGGTTCACAAGTGGCGAAGATATCGCGTAACATACATATAAAAAACATACGGGACGAATTGATAACCTCCTTTTTTGCAGTTTGTTAAAAATATGATTTGTTCTTTTCTCTTTTTGAGTACTTGACATTGAAAGAATGAGACAAAACATATTTGAGTAAGTTCAGCAAATGTTATTTTTAACCGACTTCCAAAAAGGAGGAGGTTATCAATTCGTGGCGATCTTCTTTTTTATGTATGTTCACCGATTATTCGAAGACGCCTGAAACGATTTGTATTTTTTTTTGTTTGAATGTGTATACTGGTCAGACGGTCCATTAAAAAAAATATTAAAATCGGTTGTGAAGTTTGGGAATGACATCGGTTTTTAGTTTTGAAAATTTATAATGTTTGCATAATTACATTTGTGCTTTTTAATATAAGTAGTTTATTTAATGAACAGTTTAATTTGCTGAAAAGCCCTAAAATTGAGGGAAGTAAGAGTAGAGTGACATTTAAATTTAAAATTATGTTTGAAAACAATTCGGATCAAACTATTTTATATATGCTAGATTGCCGTTCGTCTGGTATCATGCACATAAAATCTTGTTCTAATAATTATTCTCCTGTAAATTCCTCACCACAAAACTAAAATTTTATCTATTGTCCTGTTACATTGTTAATGTCAACAAATATTTGATTTTATATTCAAACGTGCATGGCTTATTATAAGTGTTTACTCATTGAGATTTATTGAATACTTAATATTGATAATTATTGAATATTTAATAAAAATATAAAGATTGTGGAACATAAACCAATTCTCAACTAAAATATATCATCAATTAAAAACAATGTCCAATAAACAATTCATAGATATTGTCAATTGACACTGCACCCTTGAAAATATTCCAATAAGGATGTGGACAAACAATCTTTTTTTGACTCATATAGATTATTGAAAACTATGGTATACGTATTTTTCTTTTTTCTGATTGAAATAATGACGAAGATACAGCGCATTAAAATTTCGCGTGACGTCACGATCAACTGCGATTTTTAACCAAACTCGACGTAATTCACGCTCACTTCAAATTCGAGGCGCTGTACCTTTGTAAATTTTTAATTAATCATTTGCTATACGAAAAAATATAGCTCTTTTATTTTATTGGATAATCTAGTTGACGGAAAATAAAAAAATATATTTATTACCCAGTCCACATCCATATTAAATAATATACAACATGTATAAGGAAAAAATAAATCAAAATAGAATTACGCCTTTGATAGCTTAAAAGTATAAGGACATAATGATATTACAGAAAATCGCATGGGATCTAAACCAGGATGTGAGAACGAAGTGTCGCTGTCATCTTCTTTGTCATTTGCACCAGGTCAGTTAAATGTGCTGCTGCTGACACTTTCTGTGTGCAACATGTCACTAACCTGTTACAAATCATTACATTTGTGTCTTTACATCTCATGGTCATTATTATCAGCTTTAAGATTGTCTTGGTAATGGTAATTTTATTGATGTTATTTCAATGCCAGCAGACACGATAACATGCAAAGAAGTATTCAACCTTCCTATTTCATAGTTATAAAATTTTGTCACATTCAGCATTGAAAGTAAGGAGGCATTGAAACACCTATTCTGTGTTTATTATACTAGTGTACACTTTTACTGGATAAAATAATCACTTCTCTTCGTTTCGCATTAATCTTTAAATACCGTTTTATTCTCTCTAGCTGTTTGTAAAAATTGTTCTAAATTGTGATGACGTCATTCTGAAGTAAACTCGATTCGAAATCCTACCGGGTGACGTAAGCCAGCATTCGTGGCGACGATGACGTAATGGTGTCTTTTACCTTTGTATAGTTGAATCATGACTTGTTTTAGTTTAACGTATACACCCTTTCCTTGTCCATTCTACAATAAAAAAAGTTTTTTTTTAAAGCCACTTTAGGAGAATTAAAATTATTTGTTGTAGGTACTTTGTATTTTTCCGGATTTTATCAAATGAACCTTTCGCTTGCTTATTTGTTAAATTTCAACTAAGTGCCGCAACAGACGGGACGCATGTTGCGTCGCGTAACAGCTAGAGATGGGCAGTGGATAGTACTCAATCTACCCATATGAGTATTTACTCACTAGATTTAATAAATAGAGTAAATAGAGCGTGCTCATATATTGACATCGCATTTGATGTCTGTTTACTTATTTTAACATACAATTACGTCTTTGCACACCTCCCAGCAAAAAATAGTAATTAGTCAAAGAAGCCTACTTTCAGTGTATGGTTAGTATGGTATTTTCATATATTTTAGCGTCGCATTTAACGTTTACCGACATTTTAAGCATATTATGGTATGGCGTATGCACACACTTTCCGACAAGAATTGCAAGTGTATACTAGATTTAAGTTTCAAAATTGTCATGAAAACATGAAATAATGAATATGAATATAAGACGCAACTCATATAAATCAATCTACTCACCAAATTGATAAATTAGGATATTTATCGGGTATTTACTCAATCTACTGAGTAAAAATTCAAATGGGTTGATTGAGTATTTATGCAACTCCCATCACTAGCTGTTACGCGGCGCAACTTGCGCCCCGTCTGTTACAGCCCTAAGTATAGGAGATATATATTTTTTAATTTATGCGAATTTTGTAACAAATACACCAAACTCATTTTAACTAATTCATGTAGCGCGAATTTAATTATTACTGTGTTTGGTTTTTAATTCTTGAAAGTTGTAGCCAAGTTCTTCGAAAAGTATGAAATACCTACGTAATTAAAAAATATGTGATCATGGGATTACTCCAAATTTGTTGACACTTTTGTTAAGTAATGGTAAATAAACATCGCTAGAAACAAATATTTATTTATTCAAACAACAAAAATTGGTTGCTGTCCAGCAGACGACGGTCTCCCATACTATGATCACCTGATCGCGTGCTCGTACGGAAAGTCGATGTTTTGCGTCTACCGGGTATTATTCAAGAGAATATCAGTTGCAATATCAGCTTCCTCTACCTACGACCTCCAAAGCCGCAGACTACAGCTAACATACATGTATCGTATGTTAGCTGTAGTCTGCGACGTTGTCGACCCCAGTGGTTAGAAAATAGTTTTATATTTGTATTAAACAGTCCCGCAAGAATCTTTACTTTTTTCATGTGTTTATCCAGTTAATTAAAATCTACCTACGTGCCAAATTTCATCATAATCTGTTCAGCCGTTTTGGTTTGAAAGTAGAGCAAACATCCATCCATACATACATCATCCTTACAAACTTTCACATATAAAAAACCATTTAGTGTTATTTGTTTTAATTATAATTTAGGTCCTTAAATAATTATTCATTCAATTGACAAAGTTGTATATTTTTAGGGTTCCGTACAAAAAACGAAAAAACGGAACCCTTAAAGGATCACACGTGCGTCTGTCTGTCCGGCCGTCTGTCACAGCCAATTTGCTCCGAATCTACTGCACCAAATCAGGTGAAATTTGGTAGGATAGTTTAATGCTATGACTCAAACACAGATAATATGCAAAGTAAATAAATAATTTTTCAAAACTAAAAACCGACTTCACCCCCAAGCTACACAACCGATTTTGATAATATTTCCATGGTATCACTTGGAAAGTATACCATTTCAAACAAAAAATAATTTTTGTAATAAGTCGAGGCGTCTTTGAATAATCGGTGAACATACATAAAAAAAAAATAAAGGATCGCGACGAATTAATAACTCCCTCCTTTTTCGAAAGTCGGTTAAAAAATTTAAAAAAAGGGTCAATATCCTACTAACCCCACGTTCGGGGGACAAACATTTGTAAGGGCTCGTTATGAGTTTATTATTGTAAAATAAATATGTAGTTTTGATTTTATTCATGAAAGAAGACCAAAAGGGACATATTCTTTTCAAAATCTGCTAGACACGCTTTATAGTACTGTCCTGTAATTGTTCTTCCTTTCTGTAAGTAGTCGATGAGGATTATTCCTGAAACCTTGAATATTGTGGCTAGAACTTTTTCGGCAGAGAATACTGTCCTTCCTTTCACCCGGAAAAATCCATTGCTTAGACTGTCTATTGGTCTTACGTGTATAGTAATGAATCCAGATTTCATCAACGGTGACAACTTGACGTAAAACCTCCTGCGGATTTTGGTTAAAACGGTCTAAACACTGCTTCGACATTGTTATTCGTACCCGCTTGTTATCCAGTGTTAGCAATCGCGGCACCCACCGCGCCGACACAATTTTCACACCTATTTTATCAATTAAAATGTTGATTGTTGTTCCATACGAGATGCCTACGGCCTTCGCGCGCTTTCGTTCGGCGATCAGCGAGAATGATATCATGGACCTTTTCGACGATTTCCCCGGCAACTTTGATAAGCGTCCTGGCTGGAGATGGGTTTATGCCTGGGTATATTGGGCACATTGCATAAATGCCGAATAAATGTCCATAGCCATGGCAAAAACATTAACAGAATTTTTGTTTACTTTTTCATTCAAATAGCTACATTTGAGTATGCACAAAACATAATTAGATTATGACTAATAAATTGACAATGAAAAACAAGCAAATGACTTAGTTAGAGTAGGCAAAATATCACTCTTTCGGCTGTCCAGTCGAGTCGATGCAACGCGAGTGCAAGAATTTATTGGTACATTGGTACTTATGATTTACAAAAACCCGATAAAATTCCTGCTTCTTTTTTCTAAAATTAAATTATTTGTTTCTGCCCAGCAATAGGCATTTTTGCCCAATTCGCCAGTTTATGCCCATTTATGCCCAATTTGTTTTTGCCCTCGACCCATCTCTAGTATTGGCCATTCCTGATCAAACACAATAACATTACATACTACTGTACTCGATGGTAATCAAATTCACTAATTAACGCCATCTGTCGTCAACAACGGGTACATTTTATTCAACCCTGGTCTATCAAATCAATGTTAGGTATTTGATATACCTAACACCCATCTTTATAAGGTAACAAATCACTAATGTACCTATCATAAGCCGCTGTTTAATTAAATATTTATAAAATATTCGGCTCTCTCACCGAACGAAGCATAGAAGCGGTGACGCTACTACTCAGACGTCGATTTTCTGTGAGCATCTCCGATTTTAATGAACGTTTTTGTTGATTATTGTGCTATTTCGTAGCCACTTCTGTGAAATAGCTAAGAAAACAAAGGTATTTTTGTAACCATTTGTACAAACAGTTGCATACGTTATATACCAAATTTGAAACGCACTTTTGTTACGTTCCGGATATTTAAATGAAACACCGGTAACGTTAAACAAAATTTATTTAGTGGTTACCCCCACAAAATCACAATTAGGTCGTGAGTTCGGATGGCCACCTAACCTTGCCACGCAGTCTAGTACTTCCCTTGTGGGCCAAGCGGGCATCGAAGATCTTCAAAATGGCCGGGCGTGAAGAAGTCTCCAACACGACGCTCGCCGCCGGCACCTTCAGCCGGAACTTGGGACCCTGGAATCATCATCCAAGCACTAAGCATCTAGGCAGCAGTTGACATCCGTGATTGCTCATGCCACGCAGCTAGTAGATACAAGAAGTACTAAGGTAGAAGGAGAAAGTGGCGTGAGGCAATCAAAAGCGGAGTTTACAAAGGGTGATTAACAGATGAGAACATGATAAATGATTTTGATGATAAATGATGACGAATTATTTTAATGATGAATGATTTTGATGATGAGAGACAGGCAACCTAAACAAAGCTAAAGTGATGAACACTACGAACTAATATATTTTCAAAATGTTAATGTGAACGCAAAGAAATTTATGACCACCTACACTTTTATTTAAAAACATTGTTCAAACTTACCCTAACGGGGTTTAATAATCCAAATAAGTTAAATTAATGGAAAACCACCACACAGCAGCCAATACTAGGCTGGTTTACAGCTACTGCCAAAAGTTAATTATAAATTAAAAGGTATCAGAATGCAGGCTCGACCTTAGCCAAATCACCAGCAGTACGTGTCCGTCTCAATATAAGATCAGCGGCGCAATGGCGCGCGCGCAGCCGCCGGGGCACCGGTCAAACAGGTTTTGCGGGACGAGAGATATTTAGGGATCCGTGTTTAACGCGCTCAGGCACAAGAAAACCTTTCCTTTTTTTGTTTTAATTTTAGTTATAGTTTATTTATTTTTATTTTTAGTTTTAGTTATATTAAAAATCGTAACGAATATGTTACAACGTTACACTTTTTTGTATGTAACATTCCTTTTTAGTACATTTATTGCATACAAATTGTAGCCTATGTTTATTGTTATTGATAACATTTTGTTACAGGTCAATATTATAAAACTTATAAACATACATACATCACATAAGTATTAGGAATAAATGTCATATTTACAATTACTGTCATCGAAATAAATACATCTCATTGACAAATTGATATGTCACCCGGACAGTAATGACGAATCAATTGACATCTCATTTGTCAAAATTTTATAAGTCGTTTGGATGCTGCGGTAGATCACACATAGATATCCACATACAAAGACTGCTAAAATCATTACCTTTCCTTTCTTAGCCGTAGTCGGGTAAAAGCGGGTCAATTCACGTACCGAGTCAGCTACTGGCTGACATGTTTCGACCTCAACCGGAGGTCTTTCTCAGGGCGAATGTGGTTTGTTGAGACTCTCACGTTGACGCGTTCCGAGTCGCGCTGATGAGCGGTGCGTCGCGCGGGCGGCGCCGCGGGCTGTCGAAACATGTCGGCCAGTAGCTAACTCGGTGCATGAGTTGACCCGGTTTTTAAATATTAATTATTTTTAACAGACAGGAGAATGTTCTCAATAATTCGTCGGAATCTTATGTTTTTTATGTACCTATGTTCCGATACTCGAAGGCGCCTGGAACCGACTTGGATAATTATTTTTTGTTTGTAAAGGTACACTTTCCAGGTGATCTCGTAGTCATCAGGACCTGATAATGTAATCCTGGAGAAATCGAGGGAACTCTCCAAATTTTATAAGTACACTTAAAGCTATTTAGCCGACCAAAGGAGCAAAAAGTTAAAAATCTATTATTTATCTTTGGATATTTGCATCACTTGATGATTGTCAATTTTTTCTTTCGATTTCAATAGGTAGTTGTTGACGTCAGATCATTTACTTACAACTGAGTTTAATGCAGTCTCCTAAGCGCAAGTACAGAAGAAAAGGTAACAAACTGTACTGCAGCGTTTTCTCCAAAATGTCAACTAACGATAATATACCGATATTAAAATTAGAATTGTGGACTGAGAATACATTTTTATGTCATAATTATTAATTAAGAATGATTTAAAATTTGGAATTAATTTCAGTTTGTAAATAAAGTGTATGTACCGATTGTACTCAAATTAAGACATGTGAGTGTACAAATACAAACGTTTAAGAGGAATCCGCGCCAGGCCTGTGTCAATCTTTGTTTAGGTATCGAAAAATAAACCTACATTATTACTTTGCGCGTGGCGACCACTTCGGAGGGAAAAATTCAGTTAAATGAATCGTTTGTCTATAATGTTATGCTTCGGCCGCACTTGTGCCTAACGTCCCGAAGCAATTCGCGGCGAATCTTCGTACGTTTTGAACACTAAAAAGTTATCGCGATAAAGCGCTGGTCACACTAGCGGTTTCGTTATTTTTCACGAACTATCTGGCAATAGTCCAAGATAGCGTCATCTACGTGTTTTAAATATGGACGATGACTTTCTTTTCTTTAAGATGTGTGCTAACAATTACATAATGCATTTATTGAAACCTAAAAAGAAACCTAGAAAAAAAAAGCTAAAAATTTTAACACTATTTTATCGTTCCACTCCATTTTTACGCATTAACAACCGTGGCACCGTCTCACAGCACGCGTCTGAACAAGTTGAAAACAAACGTCAAAATGAACAACGCAAGTGCGACCACGCAGAGCGAATTGTTAGCGTGCTTAAATCCTTTGATGTATCGCCACCCGCGCGATATCCAACACGGTGTCCGAATATTCGGGACAATACCCGATAAAGGCCGGTCACATTTGCGTGTATCGTGTAATAACACGAAGCTTGACGATAGGCGCAGGTCCGGCCCAAGCATAAGAGTAATACGAATGAAATTGGCTTGCAATGGATGTCTAGGTTTCTAAACAAAGAGGTAAGGAGTTCTGACGCGAGCTAAATTAAACGATAGCGCTAACCACATTAAGTATATATTTCCTTGAATTTCTTTTGTGAGTAAGACTAGACTCAAGTATAGCTTGAGTACTAGTACGTATTTTGTGCCCGCGCCAAGCTCAAGCCAGATGTTTTTGTCTTTAAGATAATTATCGGTTCCGTAATATAATAACACAAAGTACTTTTTCTTGATAAGCTTTAAATTTTCTTTCTGGCATAACAAGGACCGATTCAGGCAATTTTATTATAAAACTTTATACAGTTTCCCTTAAACGACTTACTCACTGTTCAGCCTATAATACGGGGAAACTAAATTATTCATGTTACGTAAGTTTCTTCGTGTAAAATCACCTGTTTTATTAAATAAGGCAATAGTTTTTCTTACATTATGTTTTAAAATATGTCCTGGGATGGTACTGTTAGTATATCAATTTTCTTTAAAAAACAAATCAATGATAAATATAAAAAAATCGTTGGTATCCTTCCATGCAACTTTTCTTCTACCAAACGCCTTCACATAATGCGAGCTGAGATCGCTGAAGGGTTGTATTCACTAAAATATTTTTGTTCTCAGATCATAAAAACCCCTAGAAACGATTTTGTTTTGCGAAACGAACGATATTTCAAACTTATTTAACGAGATACTTTTATTTTTCCCTATTGTTTTCATACTAAGCAATCACCTTTTTAGACTTTACAGCACTAAATGGCTAAAAATTATACGAATAATGACAATCCCAGAGCTCAAGAGTGACTGCCATGGGCGTACCGAGGGGGGGGGGGGCAGAGGGGGCAGCTGCCCCCCCTGGATTTTGTTTACGTCCCTACTTACTATCTACTTTTGTCGATAAAAGTTAAGAAAAATATTTTTTTGCCATTAGAAATACAATACACAACTTTTGACAAGTTTATTTGCCAGGCAAATTAAAAAAACCGCGACTTTTAAGCGTTCACTCCCCCAATAACTTTTGAACGACTGAACCGATTTTCATCAAACATAGTTAAGAACCACGACACGGAAACTTGCTTTCACAGAAAAAAACCGTCGAAGACGTCATAAATTGTTTTGCAGAAGACCCTTGAAATGTACTTTTTAAATAGCTATTGTTTAATTAAAGAATTTATATAAAAATAGATAATTTATATTTTGGTACTATAAAAATACCTGATTTGCCTCCCCCTGGCCCAGAACCTGGGTACGCCCATGGTGACTGCATTATCTTGGATTCAAGTGTTCAGTATTAAACTCTTTTTCATCCCTTGTGCTTTTCTTTTTTTTTCACGTAGCCGTCCCGCGGCTACGTGAAAAAAAATGTAGGTACCTTAAGTTTCTAAACAATTGTTGCGTATTTAGGTTTTGTGAGATTGTTACTGGCATTGAAGTCGGTTTTATGTTTTGAAAAGTTGTTACATATTAATTAACGCTTAATTAAAAAGGGCCTTATATCGTTATCATAATAATATAAACAATAAATGATGTGAATCTCATTTTGAAAATAACCTAAATGTATGTTGACAGTGATTCCAGCTGGAGCTCTCCAAGCAGAAAGTGGCCTGCATACATTGGCCGTTTCGGGAGCGGCAGGAGGTGGAGCTATTGTACAGTACGCAAACCAAGATGCTCAGTTTTATGTGCCCGGTTAGTATCCTACCTTCAACATTCATTTATGATTTGAAATTTAAAGAGGTACTATGATCCATCGAAGGCCCGAACAAATCGTACTATCTTTGCAGGTCCAATGCTAGAAGATCAAACGCGAAAACGAGAATTACGGCTACTGAAAAATCGCGAAGCAGCGAGGGAATGTCGGCGTAAAAAGAAGGAGTACATAAAATGCCTCGAAAACAGAGTGGCTGTCCTTGAAAATCAAAACAAAGCACTCATAGAGGAACTTAAATCTCTGAAAGAACTTTATTGCCAGCAAAAGACAGAATGAGGCCCAGCCGGCTAATCGGGTGTGCCACCGCCCTGCCGGTGAGAGCTTTGAGGCACACATTGTCACTTTGTGCTCGCGTGCTGCTTTCGGACGTACCCCGGGTCTCACTCGCGAGATCCCTGGACCGGTCGTCGCCTGGACTCGGAAGTCCGACTCATATCCTGACAAATTCACAGATTACCATTATAAGATCAAGTGAATATAAGTATTGTTAGATTATTTTAATATGTTGAATTGTTAGTATCTGTTTTATTATCTACTCTTTCTGTTCTGTTATTGTTTGATATCAATTTCAATTGTTTTAGACACACTGAAAAGTAACAATTACATGTAATAGGTACATAGTGTACAAAGTATATCTTTCAAACATATACTATCTCCAAGTTTTTTTTCTTAAGAATCTTCTTACCCTAGACTTATCTATACAAACGTAGTCTTGCTTTTATTTTGAAATGACATGTGAGATTTCGGCAGTACTTTAAAATTTTAAAGAAATTGGATATATCTAGGCATATAACTAGTTTTCGACAGTCAAATATGAACTTGAAAGAAGATATGAGAGTAGAAGTTTTCCATACTAATGGTCAAATATGATATGATATATTATATTCTCTTTTAAGTCCATATTTTGACCGTGAAAACTAATTATATACAATTTCTTTGTAATTACATAATGTCGCCAATACCTGACATGCCGTTTGAAAATAAAAGCTAGACTACGTTTGTATGAGAAAATCTGATTCTGTCTAGGATAAGGGGACTCTTAACATCATAATCGACCATTCCAAGCTATATAATATTTACGCAACTGAATCTTTATCGTAATAAGTCTTTTGTGCCATTTCCGTAATAGATGATGCTCTGACATTAAAGTTTTTTTTTTGAGTGTAATTCAAGGAAATTAATTATTTAAAAAAATATCATATCGTGATATTTTTTTACTTTTTTTTGTGTCATCAATTCCGAGAGATTTCCTGATTTCTTATTTATTTATTGTGAATATTTAAATTCCCTCTATATTTCTTTGAATAGTTACTTTAAGTATCTAATATTAAGTGGGAATCGCAAATTTTTTTAGAGAGTGTCTGTGATCGAAAGATATTGATGAAATTTTCTTCTATAATTATTACGATATAAATGGTTGTTAATTATTTTCAACACCTAATTGGTGTTTGTGGATAAGCCAAAGTTAATATTTAGTTTTGTTGTGCAATAGCCATATTGCAATGTACAGATTAATCTGTATCTGTCTCTTCAAATAAAATATATTTAATAAAATAAAAGATGTAAATTGTGTATAGATTTTTAGGAATGTAAAAAATACATATATGTATATTAAAACTTTTGTATATATTCAGTCTCATTACGACGTTGTTAAAGAGGAATGGTCGATGTTGCATATCATATCACCAATTTAGTTCTCAATTTTATGCATTTTATTGTAACCATTATTTTGAAATGTTGGTGGCAGTTTTATGAATCAACGTAAACCATTCTTTCTTTAGTTCACAAAATATATTATTGTTTGTGAGAGGGTAATTTTAGTTCGACTACCAGGATTAAATATTAGATTTTATGAATTGTCTTTGCCATGATTGAAATCTAGATTGAATATTTTTATAAAGTTATTTTTCAATTTCATAGAACCTTTTACTTAAAGGAATGTTTATTTTTACCAATTGAATATTTATTTGTACTACAGGAGGCAATGTGATCAATCGTGGCAAACATATATGTTAAGGTTAATTATAGACATTGTGCAAAGTGCCTTTAAATTTAGAATGAATAAAGTTTATACCAAGATAGCTTTTTATGTTAACTTAATGCTATTTATAAATAATAATATTAATTGTTTGATGTACTATTGTGTGTTATTCTTTCTAATATTATGATTAAGTACCTACGTTTTTGAAGCGTGGAAAATAGCATCTGAGTACCATGAAAAATGTTAAGGTCCTGGAACCCAGAACGCCACTGGGGCGGGTGTTTTTCCATCTACGGCAAAGCCAATTTATGGGTTAAGTATGTGTTTCGCTGCTTTGTATGTATTTTCATCTGATTTTTCGTATCTTCTTTGATATTCATGGTGCAAAGTAATTACAAAGAAGTATCAGCGTGGACCCAGAGCCAACAAGTGCCAGACCATCTTTATTTTCTCATAAATAATTTGTGTGGAATATGTGCGTTACCCTGGCAGAAACATACCGAATTTGATTCACAATTTAAAACTTCCTCAAATTTCGTTTTAGAAGCTTAAACAAAACAAAGTTATCATGTTTTTTCACGTAGGTAGATATTCGTAGTAGCAAACAACTTAACATGTTTCATTATTATATGCTAGCTATATCGTACCTTAATAATTTTTCAAAACTAAAAACGGACTTCACTCCCATCTACAAAACCGATTTTGATAAAGTTAGAATCTATCTAAAATTACTCTTTATTGTACACCAAAAGATAAGTTTCTATGTGAACATACATAAAAAAAGATCGCGACGAACTGATTACCTCCTCCTTTTTGAAAGTCGGTTAATAAATACAAAGATTTTCTTGAAATAATAAAGTCTTATTTAGAGTCATCATCATCCGAACGTGTTCCCGGTTGCATCCTCAGCAGTAACGCTTCAGAGCCCGGGGTCCGCTACCTAACCAAGGAGATTTGACGAGGTTACTGGTTTTTACACAGAGCGACTGCCGTCTGACCTCCACAACCCAAAGGGCAAACCAGGAACCAATCCTTGGATAGTTTGATGATCAAACGCTAGGTGGCGTTCGGGACCCACAGTTTTACGTGCCTTCCGAAACACGGAATCATCTTTCAGATACTCAGGTGATTCAAGCCTGCAATATCCTATCCAGACTGGAAACAACTTTTCACCAAGTATGCTTCCCAGTGGGAATCGAACCCATGACCTCCGGGTCACAAGGCAAACGCCTTGACCACTGGACCACGGAGGCAGTCAAAGTCTTAATTAGAGTATTTCATTTTAAGTAGAACAAGCTTGTTGCAAAATTTAATACTATTTTCGGTTATCACACTCATACTTAAGTAGAATTGATACTTCTCTTGAAGATGATTTCAAATGCTCTATTTAGGTACAAATTAGTTGTGGAAAAAACCCTGAAACATATTTTGGTACCAACGTTTTGGAACTTCTCTTGCAAAAAAATCATTACCTACACTTTCACCATAAAGTTAATTTTTGCCAAGTCTGTCAACAATGGGCGGCTCTTTTACTGCGCTGCGCCACTGCTATTTGAGTTCAATGTACATTACATATATACTATAAATTATATTCTATCTAATTAATGAAGCTCTCTGCTCTCCCTCGATATCTGCATGGTCTTTGAGATCGGCGGTAACTAGGTATATGTCTTAAATGAGTAAACTGATTTAACTCTAGAGGAATACCATTTAATCGAACAAGTGGTAAGTGCTGTAGACATCTAGCACCAGTGGTTTCAAAAATAATGCATCTTTTCGAAACATTGAATTTCAGGCCGTGACCTCCAACATATTCCTCACAGATATTCGAATAAGCTCATTCAGGCCACAGATTGACTCGCTCAGCGAACACATATCGTCCGCGAAAGTGAGATTTTTACACAAACGCCATCAACTTAATCATGTCTACCTACCCAGCAGGACCCTGCGCATGATTGGATGGACAGCTAAGTATTTACTTCCACAACATTTTGTACCTTTCGAATAGTTAAAAGCATAACATTTGTACCCTCTTCAATTTGCTGGTCTTAAAACCAGTATATATGTTGCCGTAAAGCGGTGTATTTGTACCTCAAAATCATCTTAGTTTTTTATGAGAATATGTTAAGTTTAAGCGATATGCGCCGACAAATGTTCGATTATGCCAGCAAGTCCCTTTTTTTCTGATTCCGACACTAAAATATTGCCTGATTGTTCAGAATCATTCTGTATTATGTATTAGACATGAGCGCCGATGGGTGTATTGTCGGCGGCGGCCTGCCACTTCAAGAGGTCGGCGGCGGCGGCTAAGTTGGCGGCGTGACCTCTTATAGATTTTTTTGTTTTATAACAAAAACGTCTTTTTCTTATATTTAAGAGCTGGTCTCTTGTTAGCGACGTGCTCTCCATGCGTCTTTTTCCGCTAAGTTAAAAAAAAAACTTTTTCCTTCTATATTTCATTCCATTGTTGTTTTAAAGAACGCATCGTGACGTAGTAGATGATATACACAGACATATATCAAGTAGACGGATAGAGTTCAACGATTTGTATGAGGACCGAGCGTGTAACATAATATTGCGTAGGTACTTTGGCGTCCCGACTGTAATTTAGAGATGGAAACCATAAGCCGCGCGAAAACGATTAAAAAGCATCGATTAGAACGAGGCAAACCGATTCTAGGCACCGAAGTCAGCGTGGCAACTATGCTTGTCAAGATCAAAACACCGGACAATCGTTTTCATTGTGAAGGCAAGTAAGTACCTCCCTATATACCTTTTACTTTATTCGTGTGACCACAAACAAATCACTTGGTGTAAATCGTTTGTTAATGAAATAATATTACGCAAGTTATAATGGGTGTATTTTATCGATTAAAAATATCGAAATGAACCGACAAAGAAACTGATAATCATAATCGACTTAGAAAATTATAATAAATTTTACAGTGAGAGACTCAAAAAAATTTAAATCGATAAACATAGGTATGTTACCTACCTACCTAACCAATAAATTGCGTTACATTTGTCAGTACGTATTACAGTTATTCTGACAACCTCTGTGTGTCTGTATATGTGTATGTCTGTGGCATCGTAGCTTCGAAGGGATGGACCGATTTCAATATGGTATTTATACGGGAAAAAACCTTTGCGGTGGTTCTTAGCTATGTTGCACTGTGAAGTGTCTTAGCTCCTGTCCTGTCTAATATTTATACTAAGTGCCGGACCAGACGACACGCAAGTTGCGTCGCGCAACTTGCGTCGCGTTACGCGCTTACACAGCATTTCATACAATTTCTACCAATCGTTCACACGACGCGCAAGTTGCGCCTCAACGCAACTTGCGCTGCGTTACGCGTGCTCGCACGGGCCCGCACAGAGGTGGTAAAGTGTTAGAGAGCTGGACAAAAATGTTTAGAATTATTTTATGGTATGCAATAAAGTGTTACTTAATATGTTAGGTTCTATACAAAGAAATAGTTCTTTTTTCTCGTAACTTATAATATGGTAGTCACACTTATATAAAAGCTGTTGCTTTTAATGTATGAATATGATCAGCAAAAAATCAAAACAAAAACCACACTTTAATTTCTATGTATGTGCAGGCTGATTCTCAAACCACTGTGCGGCGGCGACACGAGGCAAGAACGAGAAAGATGTATGTTCTTTAAAGTCGTTGACCCACAGAGAAAATTATAGTCATAATCGACATAAGAGAGAAACTCTCAGCATTTCAAACCGAAAATTTTAAATGTAAACCTACCTAACCAATAAATTTCGTGACTAAAATGGCTTTGTATGAATGAAGATAATCCATTGCAGTAGATTAATTCAACTATACAGTAACTTAAATAATATCATCATTATCCTCGTTCTTATTTCCATTGTGTGTTGTGTTATGTGTATGACATGTATTTTATGTTGTTAGTAGTTTTATCTGGATATGTATTGATGTTTGTATGTATATATACTTATATATTACGCATTAAGAATCAATATTTATTACTATTTTTATTTATTTATATCCTAAATAAGTTATTTTACTTATCCTTTATATATGTATATATTATTTACTGTTTAATATCACAATGTAATTTAAGTTAGTTAATTTTCACTATCGCACCACTTATTTATTATTATTTTTACTTCCCAATCCTGTCACCCAAAGGTAGCCTGTAAGAGATTGCCTTGGCGATAAGGCCACCTATTGTACATCTGATTTACCTATGTATTCAAATGTAAATTTCATGTGTTTTAGTGCAATAAAGTGTTTTTTGCTTTGCTTTTGCTTAGACTATCCTCAAGATAATGATGACAGTGGATTGTCTTCATTCAGATGAATTCATTTAGATAATCATTATAAAAAATATATTTTTTTTATATAGAGCCCAACATAATAATTAAGTAGGTAAGCAATTTATTGGTATAGGTAAGCAAATTTATATTTTTTGATTTTAATTTTGAGATTTTGTCATTTCCTCTGTCATAACCAATTATTATTTCCCATGTCAATTACGATTATTTTTTTCTCTGTGGGTCAACGATTTTCGTTTATAAAAAAACTACTTTTTTATGGAACCCAGCATAATCATCGTAAGTAATACTTTATTTTATACCAAAAAATAATAAAAGGTAAAATGTACATACAAAAAAAAGTGAAATGGGCGGTCTTATCGCTAAAACGATTTCTTCCACACAGTGCCGTAAATAGGGCAGTGCCACCGGTGCCCAGGCACAGGGCGTAGTCTCTGGGAGGCGCAAGAAAGGCCAGACCAGGCAGGACTATTATTTTTCCGGTTTGCTCCTGATAAGTTCCCCCTGCTCTACTAGTGCTCGATTCCATCACATACGTACCTACATGCCAGTGTCATTAAAAACGTCTATTTACCTTTTGTGTGGCTATACCGGATTCCGATATAAATCAATTGTTTTACTATTGCGTCTGGTTATTGCAACACACGAAAGGTTAAATTAGACAAAACATCGCGCTCATTTTTATGGCAGCGCACGAGCGTATTTGTGTTTAGTGTTTGTCGAAGTTGTGAATAATGTAGCAAATATTTTCGAATAAACGTTTTTTCACAAATTCATACGTAATTCATATCATCCTACCTTCCTTATTCAAAACTCTACCATACTACGTGACTACTAGTACTTATTCTGTGACCATACCGTGTACTTAAAATTAAATTAATTTGCAGTTTACTGAAACTTTTCAGGGTGTTATTTTATTATAAGTAGATGTATGAAGAGAGGCCCAAAAATTTCATCTTAAGCATAAAGGTGGGCAACGCATTTGCACAAGTGAACTTGCGTTTGAGTTTTAGTGAGTGAGACACAGTGGGTTGTATAAAAGGCGAAGGGTCCACTTAACATTAGATGGCTCGTCTGCTTGTATGCCCACATCAGTTCTTTAAAAATAGATTTTTCTTCCAAAATATTAAATAACTGGTTCACCAACACCAAGTTCCTTGTGCTTTATTTTATCACCCTGAAATGAAGTAAAGGCCTATACATAGCATTGCTCTAGGGTACCTATAATATCTGAAAAAAAAACAAGGGCGCAGTTATGGAAGCTCGCACAGGGCGTAGAAAGGTCTTTTACGGCACTGCTTCCACACAAACGATGGATGGAGAGAATATGGAAAAACGGCACCATTTTGCTAGAATTTCCATAGGACAACGCCTGTATTGTATTTAAAAATAAGTCTTGCAAAACATTTTTGTCCCGCTCTCTAATATACCATCTCAAAGCGGGCGTCTGAAAAAAATGACATTGGAATTTCGTCCTCAGAAAAAACTTACAGTGGATTTTTTTTCATTCAGACAAAGCCATTGACCGGACAACCCACTGTAGGAATTCATTTTCTTAGTGGACTGTCTAAAATTAGACAATGCCATTGACAGGACAATCCACGAAGACAATGATTGCCTTTACTTATACAACCCCATTGACAGGAGAGTATATACTGAGATAATTTATTGTCTTCACTAAGACGAAGCTATAGACAAAACAATCTAAAAAGATTTCATTGTTTTTATTCAGACGTAACCATTGACAGGTCAATCAACTAAGACAATGATTTTACTCGTTCTGACGAAGTCATTAACAGAATAATTCATTTGGACGGTGATTGCCTTCATTCCGACGAATCCATTTACATGAAAATCCACTTAGGCAATTAAGTATCTTCATTCAGGCGAAGCCATTGACAGGACACTCCACTAAGACAATTATTGCCTTCATTCAGACAAAGCCACTGACAGGACAATCCACTATGACACTGAACTGTCTTAGTGGATAGTCCTGTTAATGGTTTCGTCTAAATGAATACAATCATTGTCTAAGTCTATCAGTGTCTTAGTGGAATCCACTAAGACAGTGACTGTTTTTATTTAGACATCTCCATTGTCATGACAATCCACTAAAACAATTCATGGTCTTCATTCAAACGAAGCCATTGACAGGAAAATACACTAAGATAGTGATTGTCGTCATTCAGACGAAGTCATTGACATGACAATCAACTAAGACAATACTGTCTTTTGGCCAGCTAAACTGACCAAATAATCTGTGTGCGACATTATGTACTTAGCGCATCTTGCGCGGGTAGAGCGGCCACACGGAGCGCGAGTTGCGCGGCGCAACTTGCGCTGTTACGCGACGCAACTTGCGTCTCGTTTGTTTCGACCCATAATGTCGCACACAGATTATTTGGTCAGTTTAGCTGGCCAAAAGACAATATTGTCTTAGTGGATTGTACTGGCAATGGTTTCGTCTGAATGAAGGCAATCATTGTCTAATTGGATTATCCCGTCAGTGGCTTCGTTTGAATGAAGACAATGAATTGTCTTAGTAAATTGCCATGTCAATGACGTTGTCTGAATGAAGACAATCACTGTCATAGTAGATTTTTCTGTCAATGGCTTCGTCTGAATGAAGACAATCATTATCTAAGTGGATTGTCCTATCAATGGTTTTGTCGGAATTAAGACACTCATTGTCTTAGTGGCTTGTCCTGTCTATGGCTTCGTCTGAATACAGACAATGAATTGGCTTAGTGGTTTGTCATGTCAATGGCGTTGTGTGAAGTCAATCACTGTCCAAGTGGATTTCACTAAGACTTTTAACTGTTTGAGAAGGCTGTCCTGTCAATGGCTCTATGTCTATTTATCACGGTTAATGAGATCCTGCCTGATGACAGATAGATAGACGGACGGACGGACAGAGGAGTCTTAGTAATAGGGACCCTATTACTAAGACTCCGCTGTCCATCTGGTACCTTTTATTGAATTTGTATGAACTTTTTCGAGTATTTTTATAAGTTGGTCGCTTATAACTTTTTAATTTGTAAACCCTACTTAGCTCTGATATTTTTTCCTTTAAACTTCGTTATAACTATATACAACTACTATTAATTTTTTCACATGACCATATATAACCGTTTAATAGATAGAGGGCTGGGGACACTTGTCTCTAATAAAAATTTGCATAAAACCAAATATGTCAGAAACGGATTCGGTAATCAAAAAATGATGTTGACAAGCTCACAATATTTTTAAAATCCCTTTTCAACAATAACCCACACGATGTGTTAGTCGAGAAAAAAAAATTACTTTTACTTTATTTGTATGGGAGCTAGCGTAATTTGTTTTTGTTTCCAATATTTTATTTTACTACTTTTTTGGCATGATTAATATACATACTACAGCTTTCTAGTACTTATAGTCTCTGAGTAAAACCGCGGATGGACAGACAGACAGACATGACGAAACTATAAGGGTTTCTTGTTTACAATGGAACCCTAAAAACCGGACAAGTGCGAGTTGAACAAGCGTGGAGAGGGTTCCGTACAATACCATAAATTTTCCGTAAGTGAACGTATATTGAGTTAACTACTTCATTTTCAATTGATAGAAATATTTTATTATTTGTTTTGTAATCTACAATGAAAAAACTATATTTTGTATTTTTTCAAAATTTTAGGCTCAATAGTTTCGGAGATCAGGGGCAAATGGTAAATTTTCGTCTTTTTTTTCATGGATAAAATCAAAGCTATTTATTTTTCAATAATAGCAAAATATATTTGAGATCCTAATTACGAGACCTTTCATTTGTATATAACACAGTAAAGTTTGCAAAACTTTTTTTTTTAATTTCCTTATATGTCCTAATATGTCGAAAATAATCCTTATTTAAAAAAAAATCCTTATTTTTTTTTGTAATTTAAAAGCAATAAACTATATATTGTATTTTTTTCAAAATTGTAGACACAGTAGTTATCAGGGTCAATTTTCGTCTTTTTTAATGGATAAAAGCAAAACTATTTATTTTATAATAATAACAAAAATGTATTTGAGATATATGACACAGTGACTTTTTTTTTAATTTCCTAATGCCTTCCTCGAAAATGACCCCTTAAAAAATTTTCTTTACACATCTGTGCTTGGGTCATAGGATTACACCATTCTACCGAATTTCACCTGATTTGGTCCTGAAGATTTAAAACAAATTGGCTGTGACAGATGGACGGACAGACAGATGCACGACTTGTATCTATCTGTCTGTCCGTCCGTCTGTCCGAGTGATCCTGTAAAGGTTTCGTTTTTTAATTTTTGTGTACGGAAACCTAAAAATTGTAAAAAATTTGACCACATGGGTAAAGCTGTGGCCTGCGGGCTATAGATAGTATTAATATATAAAGATATACTCGTGAAATACCAAGTACATACATAATTACAGTCGAAACACATAACCCTTCTTTTGGTGCACTTGGATAAAAATGTTTTGCTATGTAAATGTATTCATTGCAATATTCTATGTCTACTGCGCAATTGTACTGTATGAATCTGTCTGTATCTACTCAATGCCCGCTGTGGCTTTGATCGCTTCTAGTATTCGAAGGCGGCAATCGGAAAAAGAAGGCGGTGCTTCTTTGATTCTTTTGAGTTGCACAAGCCGACACGCAGCCAACGACATGAACATACTTAAGGTGTTATTACTGTATCTGTCAAACAGTAAAGGAAATCCTCTTCAAAATTTGTATAGAAAAAGTATCGACTAGTTCTCTCTTAAAATTGGATAGTGAAAAAACCGCTTTACTTCTTTCTCGCTTTTGCCCCACACAGTGGTTTGGATATCGGATTGCGTACACATAGAAAGGAAATTTTGGTTTTTGTTTCGATTCTTTACTTATTCAACTGAGGTATTATACTATGGCCACCTATCTGAATGGCACCTAGACCATTCCACATAGGACACCTAATATTCGCAAGTGTTTTTCATGGACTTTTTACTTTTACATTTTTGTCCAAGAAGAGCACAGAAGATACAAAATTAGCATTATTTTTTACTCGTTATGATTAAAATGTAGGTACAAATATATTTTTAAATTTTTCTTTAAATTACACTTAGTCGCAATTCTTTTGTACGAAGTACATATGCGTAATTCGTATGGCCTTTGTTCTGACGGCCTCGGGCTCTGTTTATGCCAAATACTATAAAGACGTGTTAATATTGTCTGAATGTATGCGTAATTAATTAACGTTTAGTGCATTATATTGCTTTTAATCATAATAAAAATTAAAATATTTAAATCCCAGCACTAGGCTGCTGATTTATAGGTACACTTCGTGGTCAAAAATAGGTGCCCTTCGTGGAATAGACTAGGTTTCATTCGCGCAGATGCCATTTAGACGGGTGACCTAAGTGGAATACCTCATTCAACTTTTATACAAGTTAAACTTCCATGGTGCTTATTATAATTTACGAGAAAAAAAATGTACGGTACCCAACATAATGAGTAAGCAATGCTTTATTGTAGACCAAACAATAAAAATAATTAAAATGTAACATGGGCGGTCAGATTTCTTCCAGACAACCGATGTATGGAGAGAATATGGTGAAATGCTACCATATTTCAAAGGCAAGTCCCGTAGACAAGGTCGGTTTTGTATTTCAAAAATAAGTTTTTCAAAACATTTTTGTCCCGCTTTCTAACACTACGCGATCTCTGTGCAGGCGCGTGCGAGCACGCGTAACGCAGCGCAAGTTGCGTTGAGACGCAACTTGCGCGTCGTGTGAACGATTGGTATAAGTGTATGAAATGCTATGTAAGCGCGTAACGCGACGCAAGTTGCGCCGCGCAACTCGCGCTCCGTGAGGCCGCTCTACCCGCGCAAGATGCGCTAAGTACATAATGTCGCACACAGATTATTTGGTCAATTTAGCTGGTCAAAAGACAATATTGTCTTAGTGGATTGTACCTGTCAATGGTTTCGTCTGAATGAAGGCAATATTGTCTAATTGGATTATCCCGTCAGTGGCTTCGTTTAAATGAAGACAATGAATTGTCTTAGTAGATTGCCATGTCAATGACGTTGTCTGAACGAAGACAATCACTGTCATAGTGGATTTCACTAAGACAATTATCTGTTTAAGAAGGCTGTCCTGTCCATGGCTTTGTCAGAATGAAGACAATCATAGTCTTAGTGGCTTATCCTTTTAATGGCTTCATATGAATGTAAACAATGAAGTATCTTAGTGAATTGTTCTTCCAATGGCTTTGTCTTAATGAAGACATTGAAGTGACTCAGTATATTGTCCTGTCAATGGCTTCGTATGAATGAAGACAATATTGTCTTGTGGATTGTTCTGTCCATGGTTTTTTTTTAAATAAAAACAATCATTATTTTTGTGGATTATCCTGTCAATGGCTTTGTCTGAATGAAAGCAATCATTGTCCAAATAGATTGTCCTGTTAATGGCTTCATCAGAATGAATACAATGAATAGGCACGACGAACGAAAAAAGATATTTTGCCCATCGGTTAAATAACCTAATGTTTAGCGACTCCACGTTTGAAAACTGGCACCAAAGATTACTTATTAATTATTGGTGATGATGATGATGATGATGATGATATGCGTAAAAATTAGCAAAAATAACGAATATTTGATGGTTCATAACTTTTAATGGCTTTTATAATTACTTTACTGACAAAACGATATCATGTTAAACTTTGCATGTACTGTATGTGTCAAACAGTAAAGGAAATCCCCTCCAAAATTTGTATAGAAAAAGTATCGACTAGTTCACTCTTAAAATTGGATAGTGAAAAAACCGCTTTACTTCTTTCTCGCTTTTGCCCCACACAGTGGTTTGGAAATCGGATTGCGTACACATAGAAATGAAATTTTTGTTTTTGTTTAGATTCTTTACTTATTCAACTGAGGTATTCCACTAAGCCACCTATCTGAATGGCACCTAGACCATTCCACATAGGACACCTAATATTCGCAGGTGCTTTTCATGGACTTTTTATTTTTACATTTTTGTCCAAGAAGAGCACAGAAGATGCAAAATTAGCATAAGTTTTTACTCGTTATGATTAAAATGTAGGTACAAATATATTTTTAATTTTTTCTTTAAATTACACATAGTCACAATTCTTTTGTACGAAGTAGGTACATATGCGTAATTCGTATGGCCTTTGTTCTGACGGCCTCGGGCTCTGTTTATGCCAAATACTATAAAGACGTGTTAATATGTCTGAATGTATGCGTAATTAATTAACGTTTAGTGCATTATATTGCTTTTAATCATAATAAAAATTAAAATATTTAAATCCCAGCACTAGGTTGCTGATTTATAGGTACACTTCGTGGTCAAAAATAGGTGCCCTTCGTGGAATAGACTAGGTTTCATTCGCGCAGATGCCATTCAGACGGGTGCCCTAAGTGGAATACCTCATTCAACTTTTATACAAGTTAAACTTCCATGGTGCTTATTATAAATTACGAGAAAAAAATGTACGGTAGCCAACATAATGAGTAAGCAATGCTTTATTGTAGAACAAACAATAAAAATAATTAAAATGTAACATGGGCAGTCAGATTTCTTTCAGACAACCGATGTATGAAGAGAATATGGTGAAATGCCACCAAAGACAAGTCCCATAGACAAGGTCGGTTTTGTATTTCAAAAATAAGTTTTTCAAAACATTTTTGTCCCGCATCTAACACTACGCGACCTCTGTGCAGGCGCGTGCGAGCACGCGTAACGCAGCGCAAGTTGCGTTGAGACGCAACTTGCGCGTCGTGTGAACAATTGGTAGAAATTGTATGAAATGCTATGTAAGCGCGTAACGCGACGCAACTTGCGTCCCGTCTGGTCCGGCACTTGCGTCTCGTTTGTTTCGACCCTAAAACAGGAGCGGGCGATTTGTATCCAGGGCTGGGCAAAATACATGCTTTGCTTTTATTGAAATTCAAATTAAAAAATACTGTATTGCAAGTAATTAAAATACGAAATACAAAATATCTTTATGTAAGGTATTTGAAATATAAAATACATAATATAGTATTTTAGCGATTTTTAATTGAAATACGAAATACAAATTACAAAATAAGTAACCTAGAACAGCACGGCTGAGAAGTAGTGGAAAACAAGATTTATTAATCAGTAAAACCAGAGTTTCCTTTCATGAACACTAGATTTTTAAAAGTACTGTCAGACAAACAGCTTTTTGTTGGAGAGTGAATATAACCTAATAAAGAAAACAATCTTTCTACAGGTCCTGATCAGAACAATCTTGTGTTAAATTGTATAAACACATTTTTTTATATTTGGATAGTACTCAAGAATAAACACTTTGCTTCTATCATTTAGAAAGCTGAATCTTAACTCCATATTTAGATGTCACACTCGCTAAATGAATATTAAATGTATTTAATGTCAAATGTATTTTGAAGCCTCAAGTATTTGAAATACTAATTACAAAATACCGAGGTATTTTGTATTTTAATTCGTATTTCAATACCTGACGCCGAGGCGTCAGGTATTGAAATACGAATTACAAATTACAGTTTAAGGAAGTAATTAAGATTTAGAATAACTTTATTTCTCATAAGAATTACATAAAATAATTCACTTACTGTGAGTACAATGAGCATGCTTTTAAAAACAATAAAAACTAATTGCTTCTATACAAATACAAAGTCTACATAATATAAATATTAGGTGGGTAGAACCATTAGATAAGTGGGTAACGACGTCGCCGTCATCGACTGTGTACTACGATCTCGCCCGGCAACACACGGATCAAGAATATTTATACTGGATGTGTCAGCGATGTAATTTAAAGTTTGTATTTATAAGTTAGTATCTGTTTATAATTTTTTTTTAATATTATGGTTTTGTTATTTTAACATAAGTTAAATAAATGATATTTGATATATATTTATATATTTTTTTCTTTTATTTAAATTTTAAATAAGTATGTGTTGTTGTGTCGTATGACTTAAACGAGAAATTCTTATATGTAATTAGTTTCTTTGAAATAGCTCCAACGTTTTGACAAATTTTAACATTTGGATAGTTTGTAACCGGTTTTATAATAATTGAGATTTAAGTAGATAATTGATTCCGGGTGGTTTATAAGTATGTCATGTCTGTCTGTCCGTCTAGTTCAATTAATTATAGAAATCATGTATGTATGTTTTTAGTTTCCTTTTGAAAATGGCTACTGATCTAGCATCTTTTATTTCTGTTGGTAGTATATTAAACATTTTTGCACCTTCGTATTGAATGTTCATTCTCCTATAATTTGTTTTCGGTGTACGTACTATTAAATGATTTGCATTGCGTAGTTTCATTTTTTGGATTTGGCTTTTTCTACGGAAGGATGTGATTATTTACTATTTTATATATTAACAAACATGTGTAGTATATATATGTTTGCCTAATCGTCATTATTTTAGTATCTTTGTATATATTAACAGTAGGTGTATGGAAGTCGTAATTAAATAGACACTTTATTAGTTTATTTTGAGCAATTTGTAACGGTTTTAAATCGGTTTTGGTTGCTGCACCCCAAATCTCGATCAAATAGTCTATGTGTGGTTTTATTAGGGAGTTATAAATAAATGTATTTATTTTATGCGGAAGGCAGTTTGTTACACCACGCAGGGTACCGGTTAATGATGTCAGTTTAGTTTAAATTTTATTTATGTGTTGTTTCCAGTTAAGGTAGTAGTCCAGATTAACCCCCCCAATGGGTTCCCGGTTTGTCGTACCGGGGGGGCTCAGTACCCGTGGTAGCCTCGAGCCACGGGGAAGCTAAGAGGAACCCGCGAGGGGGCGCTCCTGCTGTCGTCAACCAGCAGTGAGCGCCCATATTGGGGCGGCGGGGGAGTGGGAAGATCTCCCCCCACCTGAGGAGGGGCGCTCCCGCAGGCTCGGCTTCGGCCTTGAGCCTGTAGGGATGCGCCCAATGGGGCGGCGGGGGAGTGGGAAGTTCTCCCCCCACCCGGGGTGGGGCCGCCGGGAGGGAAATGTTTCATTGCCCTCCCGGCGCTTCAGGCGGGGCCACACCGCCGTGGCTGTGGTTGGAGATCGGTCGCGGAGGAGGAGGAGTGTCGGTGTTACGTTACCGCTCTCCCTATCCTCCGCGACCGAGCGGTGCCGCACCGCGTTTGCGGCAAGAGGTAAGCGGCGGAGCCTTTCATCTTCTCCGCCGCTGGGAGCCGGTTTATCTGGCTCCCATGGGTCCACAGGCGGTGGACTGCGTGGGAGTTTGCCGCCTCTCAATTGGGCCGAGGAGGTATGGCGCGTCCGTGAGTTCCGGACGCGCCGACTTGGTGAGTGGGGGGGCGCTGTGACGCCCCCGAGAAGGGGCCGCTTTGGCGGCCAGCCGCGCCGGGTTTCGCGGATGTATTTCCGTTCCCGTGTCCCCGGCAAAAGCGGTTGAGATGGAACTCCGGAGGTTTTTTAGTGGGTAGGCACGTCGATCTGGCGTGGAGTCCCACATAACCCGACAGCCTCCCCCGCAGGCTGACGGGTATCCGTAACAGGGATCTTTCCTCCGTAAAAAAAAAAAAAAAAAAAGTAGTCTAGATTAAGTTCCAAGATATTTTTCACTAGTTTTTTGTTTCAGTTCATCATCGTTCATCTTAAGTTGTATTGTTTCATTAATTTTCTTGTTTTTTGCTGCAAATACTACAAAATTAGTTTTTTCGGTGTTTACTGTAAGTAAATTTAATAAGAATCATTCATTTAATTTATCCAAATCTTTTTGGGCTTTTGATATTATACTTTTTATTGAATGAACGTAATAAAATAAAGCATTTAGGCCTACGTGTTGTATATTGTTCACATATATTAAAAACAAGAGTGGACCCAAAATCGAACCTTGAGGAATACCGAAATCGATTTGACTGGTAGAACTTTGATGTTGCCCTATTTTGACTATTTGTCTGCGGTTTTTGAAATATGATTTAAATTAGTGCGCCTTCCCAGTAATACCAATGTCGAATAATTTTCGAAGGAGTAACTTATGGTGTCAAACGCCTTTTTAAGATCTATGAATATACCAAGAATTATTTGTCTTTCGTCAATTTTGTTTTTTATTTTGGTTACAAGGTCTACTGTAGCCGAAAGCGTATTCGATTTCGGTCTAAAACCATATTGCTTTTTGTACAAAAAATCCATTGAACTTAAATATTTTTCAAGACGAGAATAGATTACACTTTCAAAAATTTTTGAAATTACAGGCTATACCGATATTGGGCGATAGTTGCAGGGATCAAATTTTACATTCAGACAGGCAAGTTAGTATTTTTTGTTCTAAAATGTCATATTCGTGAATTTTATCACTTCTTTTTATATCTTTTTCTATAGTTTCATAAAGCTTGTTATAGTTTACAGCTGTGTATTTAATTTTTGTATTGGTGTAGGTTGGTAGTTCCCCATCTCTAGGTAAATCTGTTTGTGGTTGGACATTGATGATTCTATTAAATAAAAGTTGAAGTCATTTGTTTTCAGATTGATTCAAACGTGACGTGATCAATAATGGTGTTGGTGGCGGACGTCACACGAGTACAATGTTTCTGGCAGATTTTATTCAAAACTCTATAATCGTTTTCTTTTAAGGTGTCTTTATATTTACGAGCTTCTTTATCGGGCGCTAGTAGATCAAAATTGAAATCACCAAAGATGATGGCTCTCTTACTACGGTTTAGCTGCTGCGAAAATGACTCAAGAAAACTATCGGCCTTGTTTCCATCGGGCTTGTATACAGCAGCATTATCCAAAGATTGTTTTTCAAGACGAACCCAAAGAAAATGAATGTCATTTGCTATACAGTGCTCTTCAAGCATACTATGCTGTAAGTTATTGTGTACGTAGATTGAAATACCTCCTCCTTTCCTATCCTTTCTGAAGTTATTGTAGTGGGTGTAGTTTGGAATTTGGAGTTTTTGAACACCAGTTTCATTTTTTATCCACGTTTCGGTCGCTACAATAATATGTGGTTGGATTTCAGCACTTATACACTTTAACTCATCGAATTTACCCCGTTTGACGAGACTGCGGGAGTTGAAGTAAAAAAATTTAAAGTCTTTTTAGTGCACTTTATCTCTGAGTAGGTTTTGGCGAGGCTGTGAGCGATCTTCCCCGCCGAGGCTTTTAGTTTTTTGGTGGTGATGTCTTTTCTCCTTGGTTTTCTTCAGTGGTATGAATAATTTTTGGAATTCCTTTAACAAACTTTATGGCCAAATTAGTCTCTCCTTCAGTGCTGCGTCTTTCTAATTCATCTCTCAATTTCTGCATTTGCATTTTCTGGAATGGTGTTCGATCGAAGAAGATTTTTATGTCTTCAAACTGCGCTTTATTTTTGTTTCTTAATATATTTTTGACAATTTCTTCAGAAGTGAAGCAGATTTTGACGGGACGATTATGTCCAGGTTTATATTTTCCAAGACGAATAATTTTGAGTTGTTCTGGGCAGTTGTTGTTAATAGTTTTTGTTATTTTAGACACCTCTGTTTGGTTGTAAGTGAGACGTTTTACTGCAGTCGTTGCGGTAGTTGGCTCAGGGATACCGAAAATCACAATATTCTTTGATCTTATATTTCTCTCATGGACTTCGTTTATTATATCTTCATAATTTGTTGTGGGTGATGGTATAGTAGCTAGCGATGAGGTGCCATCAATAAACTTGCCTATATCGGATTCCAAGATTTCTATTTTATTCTCTATATTTTCTGTTAATATTTCTAAATTGTGCAATCTTACTTTTGTATTATTTTGGTCTGAGATGATATTCTCGATAGTTTCGCCAATGCTATTTACCTGATTGAAATACAAATACGAAATACGTATTTGTATTTCAATTACGTATTTTAATTACAAGTAATTCAAATACTGCCCAACCCTGTTTGTATCCAACGCAAGTTTTCCATTGCGGCTTTAATTAGACAAGCCAGACTTCATTTGCATTCAAATCCAGCGATGTAATAATAAGCAATTCCAACTGTCGAGTCGATTTCAAGGCCAAATTCTAATTTTTATGGCAAACGTAAGAATAGTGCTGTACGCTGCGATTTTCTTGACTCGACTCGACTCGATTTGAGTGAAACGACGATTTTCAAAGCAAATGATTTTTATAATTTTACTAAAGTACCTATTCTCCGCATAGTGTACCTAAGTCTTCTAGGGCTCTTGACAGGTTGGCCTCAGCTGACCAAAAGACTTTGTTTGAGAGATGTGAGTTATATCATTAGCGTGAATAGAAATCTATTGTTACCAAGGGGACTGGGTTGGGCGTTAGTATAAATATTAGACAGGACAAGAGCTAAGACACTTCACAGTTGGAGCCCATTTTTTTGGTTTCCTTAACAATATCCGTAGCACCATTTATTATTTGCCAGGTAAATTAAAAACCCCGACTTTCGAGAGTTAACCCCCAATAACTTTTAAACGACTGAACCGATTTTCATCAAACATAGCTAAGAACCACCGCAAAGGTTTTTTCCCGTATAAATACCATATCGAAATCGGTCCATCCCTTCGGAGCTACGATGCCACAGACAGACACATATACAGACACACAGTAATAGGTACTAACAAATGTAACGCAATTTATTGGTTAGGTAGGTAGGTAACATACCTATATGTTTATAGATTTCAAATTTGGAGTTTCTCACTGTAAAATTTATTATAATTTTCTAAGTCGATCATGCTTATCAGTTTCTTTGTCGGTTCATTTCGATATTTTGAATCGATAAAATACACCCACAATAACTTACGTAATATTATTTCATTATCAAACAATTTACACCTAGTGATTTGTTTGTGGTCACACGAATAAAAGGTATCTTGGGAGCGGTACTTACTTGCCTTCACAACGATAACGATCTTTCGGTGTTTTGATCTTGACAAGCACAGTTGCTACGCTGACTTTGGTGCCTAGAATCGGTTTGCCTCGTTCTAATCGATGCTTTTTAATCGTTTTCGCGCGGCTTACGTTTTCCATCTCTAAATTACAGTCGGGACGCCAAAGTACCTACGCAATATGTTACACGCTCGGTCCTCATACAAATCGTTGAACTCTATCTGTCTACTTGATATGTCTGTGCCTTCAAAATATCGTTTTAGCACGCGAGGTACATACATTTTTTCCTTCTACTTGATACAGTTCTGTGCGTAAAGCATTCCAGAGCCGTGAAGCTTGTAGGAAAGGAGTTTGCCATAAAATGGCGTCTGTATAGTAATATATGTTATCATTTCTATTTTTCAACTAAAAGTTGAGTAAAGGTCGTAAGATGGTAAACGTACTTCTATAATGGCGGAACAGTTCCTTTCGTTATTTTAAAATGGCCCATTAAAATATTAACTAGAAATATAAGGAAGTTTAATAAAATAAAATTTCGGAATGAAATTTAGTAGTTTTACGAATAATAGCTATAGCGAAAATATAATATGTGCCTACTTATATAAAAGAATATGGCTACCATTCTATATAAGTAGTTGTTAGATAGAAAAAATTAAATATTTTATACTTCAATTGTTTTCTGACAAGCTCACTGCAACTACAAATACCGGTTCACAGTATTCCAAAGACCCTTCGGACCGGACATTTTTAACTGACCCCATAGGTTGACGTAGTTTGTTATACTGAGCAATTGTCTAGAAGTAACCCCTATTCAAATATGGATAGTTTTCAAGAAAAAAATTCTTTAAGTTCGTTGTTCTGGAGAGACCGAAAAATGAAAAATATTATTTATTTATACTGTCTCTTCTGGACACTTGGGGCTTCTATTATGGTGAATAAAAACCCGAGATTCTTCAATATTCCATATATTCTTCAAATTTGAAATTATTTTACGGAGCAGTACTTATGCGTGGCGCTTGCAAATTGAGATTGAGGTACTTAAAAAATAAATGACATTGTACGCCTGATAAAATTGAATAGCAAATTTCATTTTAAGGTCCTTATTGTATATTCTTGGTAGGCTTGAACATCTTCCGCCCCGTTGAAGGGCTCCATAGTCCTTCAACCGTTGAATTCATCATTGGGAAGGGGACATAGTCGAACCAGGGGTCTGCGCAAGCATCCTCGGGTGGTGTTGATGTCGGCCATACGAACTATGCCATCAGGTCCAGGAAATAGTCGAGCTACACGTCCAAGACGCCAAGCGAGTGGAGGAGCATGGTCTTCTTGTAAAAGTACTAAATCACCGACGTTTAATTTGGCAGTGTTGGTTTTCCATTTTGTGCGTTGTTGAAGTTCCATGACATATTCCTTTTGCCATCTCTGCCAGAAATGCTGGCGAATTTGTTCTAGACGATAATATCTCTGAAGTTTATTGATGTTCTCATTTTCTAGACTGGGTGATGGTATTGATGTCAGCGGTCTTCCGATAAGAAAGTGCCCTGGGGATAGAAATAGGAAGTCGTCAGGGGAAGAGGATAATGGACATAGGGGGCGGCTATTAAGAATCGCCTCCACTTGCGCAAACAAAGTAGAAATCTCTTCAAAAGTGAGATGACTATTGCCCATAACGCGCTTTATGTGATATTTAGCGGATTTTATGCCACTTTCCTATATACCACCCATATGGGCGGCCCGTGCGGGAATGAACAAGAACCGTATGTTTTCTTGAACTGCAAATTGAGATAGAGGTTCCTGATTTCGCTTAAGAAAATCTTTCAGTTCATTAGAAGCAGCAACGAAATTTCCACCATTGTCGCAAAATAGTTCCGATGGTTTTCCGCGGCGTGATATAAACCTACGAAGTGTCATTAAAAAATCCTCTTTGGATAATCCACCAACGGCTTCTAAGTGTATACATTTGTATCGAAGGCAAACGAAAAGACATAAATAGCATTTGATTAATTTAGAACCGCGTCCCTTGCGATTTAAAATAAGAAAGGGGCGCCCAAAATCCATACCTACGGATTCAAAAGAAAAGCCGGGATTTAGACGTTGGGCTGGAAGATCACCCATTTTTGGAACCAAAGTTTTACCTTGAATTCTTCGGCAAGTGACGCAGTTATGGTAAGTTTGGCGAGCTAATTGTCGTCCATTAATAGGCCAAATAGTTTGCCTTATAGTTGCAAGTAAAAGTTGAGGACCAGCATGAAAATTTTTTATATGCTCAAATTGAAATAGAAGTTTTGTTAAACGGTGAGAGGAATCTAAAAGTATGGGATGCCGTTGCTCATAGGGACAACAAGAAGCATCAATCCGACCACCAACTCTTATAAGATTATTAGCTTCGCTTTTGTCCATGTATGGAGAAAGACATAAAATTTTCGATTTCGATTTCAAAGATTTTCCTGAATTTAATTGTTCATATTCTATTGTGAATGATTCTCTTTGAGCAATGGAATATAAATGATGAAGTGAATTGTGTAATTCTTGAATGGTTAACATTCCTGTTAATTTATTATTCGGGTTTCTAAGATTATAAATAAATCGTTTGACATATGCAAAACATCTATGGAGACGATTGAATTTAGAAAATCTCTCAAAACCTATAATGGATTCAATAGCAATCATAGTATTAACCTTTAATTCTGGAATTTCAATATTGTCATTACGATTCAATACTGGCCACTTCGATTCATCACAGGTTAAAAACTGAGGACCTGACCACCACAGCTTTAAATCGGGTAATTGACTAGCGTTTACACCTCTAGATATTAAGTCTGCCGGATTTTCAGCAGTTGGTACATATCGCCAAGAGTCAGGAGTAGTCTTGCCAAGTATTTCACCAACACGATTAGCAACGAATGTTTTTAATTGTCTGGGATTTTTGTTTAACCAACATAATACTATTGTAGAATCGCACCAATGCACTAAACGCGTAGGCTGGTATCTAATAGATTCCATAACGCTGTTGATAAGCTTTGCCGCTAGCAAAGCCGCACAGAGTTCGAGTTTTGGAATTGTGCAAGGCTTCAAGCTAGCCACCTTAGATTTTGCACATAACAGCCTAATGGTGACATTATTGTGGGTATCGACTGATCTTACGTATATACAGGCACCGTACGCAGTTTGAGATGCATCGCTAAAGGCATGTATTTCTATTGCTGTTGGTGAATCACATAAGACGTATCTAGGAATTTTCAAATTAACAAGCGTTAGGAAACCCTTGCAAATCTCGTCCCAGATAATTTTTGTTTCTGGAGAAACTGGTTGATCCCAGTCTAAATTTTCAAGCCACAATTTTTGAAGAAGCATTTTTGATTGAATTGTTGCTGGACTTAACAAGCCAAGGGGATCAAATATCTTAAATGAATCTGACATAATAGAACGTTTTGTAATATTGACCTTTGATATAGGCATATATCGACGGTGAAGTGCCAATACCTTCTAACTGACATAGAGAAAACTTTTCACAAAACGAAAAAAACGCTTATTTTTTTTTAAATTAAAAAATGTACGTAACTCTTTGTAACGACAGTTTAATAACCTTGAAAGCTCACCATTTGTTTATATATCAACAGATTTCTCCTTGGTTTAGTAGGTACTTGGTTAGATAGCAGGTATTGGCTTTACAAACTCGACAATATCACTAAATACGACATGTGATAGGAGGTATTGATTTTAAATAAAACAACAATCGCGGTGTAGTTTTTTATTTGAAAAAGAGAATAAGATACATCAATTTAGCATTATCGATGAAATTACTAGTTTTATTTCAATATTCATAATGAAATGCAAAATTTAACACGTTCGTGTAAGTATTAAAGTACAAAATTGTGATGTTTTGTACTACCATGATGATAAATATTTTGAAACATTTCAAAATATAAAAACATAAAAACTAACACAAAAATCAATCATTACTTTCAAAATAAAGTTCCAAAGAATGGTACGCATTCACGAAATAAAAAAATTATAAACTCAGCCAATAATTTCAGTATAATTAAAGATGTGGAATATTATCGTAAAATAAGTGGCAGTCCCTTGGTAGCACCTCTTTAAGCTGCTGGAGGTGATTAAATTTAGTGGAAGATATAGGGATTGGTGCAGCATGCAGTGGAGAATAATTAACGGCACCTACACTTTTTGGTCTGACTGGTAACTCAGCCCACTCATCTTCAAAACTTAATTTATAAGCTATCGTTCCATTCGGCGAATATTTTAATGCCCGCAGGTCTACCACGACAGGATCGTTCGCCTTACGGCCTGGTCTTATGGTGCTGTATCTAAAAGTCGATTTGTCACTATAGTCTTTAACAAAACTGTGGTCTACGTGAATCGCTTCATAGGGCGTAGGCTTCTTTCGGGCCTCTTTAGTTACCGCAATATAATCACTAGGGACATGTATTTCTCTATTCTTTAATTTTCGTTCAATTGCAGCATGAACTGAGTCACACTCCATCTGAGTGTGACCGGGTATTAAATACTTTTGCGTTATTATTGTATTATGTTCAACGCTTAAATTAAGCAAAGCGTTAGCCAGAATATTGTTCCGGTTTTGGTACGTGCATCCATCGGAATAAATAACTATAGGTAGACCTTTAGGTAAACAAAATCTTTTTAGATAGTCTATTAAAAAAGATGCAAACGTACTAGCAGTTAGGTCCGCGCCCGTTTCATCATACCAATAGCAGGACGCTTGATGTGTAACAAGGTCGTATACTGTATAATTATGACAAGTAAGTTTTGTTTTAAAATAAAGGGCACTAGCCGTAAGATATGGGCACACTCCATTTGATGCTTTCTTTTTGTCGTCTACCTTCTCTTGCCTGGCTCTGTTTTTAGATTTGATATGTTGGTCATATTCAGCGGTACTAATATTCCCAACTGCATGCCCGCTACATGTATCACACATGTCCTTTTTTAAGGTGTATAAAGACAAGCTTTTCTCTTTAAAAAGTCTCTCAAATGTAAAACGACATACTATTGGCTCATCATTTTCACAACAATATTCTTTGTAACGACTATATAATTCGCTAAGAGAACGGTAAGTGGGCTCTAAATAAAGCTTAGAAGAATCCTTTCTTGCGTAATGAGATGGTAGTTTTGGTATATTATCTAGAAACTTTGTTGCTGTTGAAATTTTTCGCTGAGTTCCTGATCGTGGCGTTTTAACTCTGGTCAGATTTTGAATTTCCTGACTAGGAACTATATTGCAACGTGCTTTCTTTACCCACGATTGAACAGTATAGGACCCGAGGCACAAAGTATTCAAAAATTTTGTTCTACAAACCTGTAATCGTTCACCATCAGCAGTTGGCAAATAATAGAAAAATGTACCTTCACGACGCGATTGTTCATTACTTGTTTTGCGGGTTGTTGATTTGCGAGTAACAAGTCCGTTAACATATACCTTCCGCTGATCCCAGTTCATGTTTTCCCAGAAGCTTTTGTGTATTTCCAAACGTGTTTCATCATTTAATTTATCACAGTTACGTTCTTTACTCTTTTTGCAAAACTCAGAATTGCACCTTTCTCCTAATTTTCTTGCTGGTCTAATTTTGTCGTGTTCCATTTTTCTATTTTTGAGCTTTGTATATCCTAAATATTCCTTTCCTGACATGCGTAGCTTCTTATTTTTATTTTTCTTCCACTGGCTTGGATCAGACTTGTACTTCCGCTTTCTGCCTTCATTAATGTTGCCATGAAATATACCTGATGATGTTGATGGTTCTTCTTGAGGTTCTTCTCGAATGTCTAGGCTAGAATCACTTCTTTCATCAGCGTCAGAGGGGCAGAACGTAGTGTCACTGTCAGCGCCGGAAAAATCAGCATCACAAGAAGTACCAGATTCGTCGTTTATGTGACTTGATGGGTTGTGATTATAGGTGATACTAGGTTTGCAATACACTATTGTGATTGAAGGTGGGACTGAGGAACAGCGTCGTTGAGATACTGAATTTTTTATTTTCGGCACTGACAAAGAAGTTGATCTACGAATAGTTCGTCTGCGTTCTGGTATCTGAGGACTACACAATTTCTCTTCTGATTCATTTATACTTAGTGGGTAGTTAAGCGTACCTAAAAAAAATTAATAATTATATTATGGTAATGTCTTTAAAAGTTAGTCGACTATGTAAAGGATACCAAACCAAGGTGCTTTAAAAATGTCATAAATAGGTAGGTATTATCTTGTATTTTTACTTCTTATGTTATATGAATGCTAGATATAAAACGCGAGCGGTATCGCAGACAAAAGCTAGGTAAATGAATAGATAACGTCATTACAAAATGTCAAAACTTGCGTTACAAATCAATTTCAGATAACACTTACGTGAGGTAGTTGAGGTACTAGGTTGGTTTAAGTTTTGACTCTCTTTAGCATTTTCTTCTTCCATTAATATCTTAAGCATGAGTTCAGCTCTTAATCCCTGATAACGCTTTGCCATTCGCGACATCGTGCACCTGAAACAGAACGAAAACTTATGGTATGAAATTCTCCTAACTACTTGAAATAACAAAGTATTTTTTTCATTTTATGAACCATAAACTTCTATCTACATGAAAACACAATTATATTCTTTCAATTTACTAAATCACAGTGTCAGTTACTAAATATAAAAGTATCTTACCTTTTTTTATGATATTTTAATCATCAACAAGTAAATAATGTGTATTAAACACTAAAAACTTAATTTTCATCAAAAATTTGCAACACCTCTGAAATCATCAGTTCACGTTAGAACACGAATTGTTTTGCAACTAACTTCACTGCGTAAAAGTGCGAACACCCCGCTCCTCTCTCCCCGCCGGGGTGAACCCCGCAAAATCCCCGCGCAAAGCCCAGGCGTTTATCTCAGTCGGACAGGAGCAGCGTAAAGGTGTAGTCGGGCTGCGTGTAGATAGGAGAAATTGCCATAAATCATTTACGTACATTTACTTAGGAGCTTTTTCCATATTCAAACAATATCACTTTCTTTCAAAAATGAAGATCGGTGAATGCATAAGTATACGCAAAAATAGACCTTAAAGCTAAAGAAATAAAAAACATTAATTTGCCAAAAATGTTAGATAGGAGGTATTGGCACTTCGCCGTCGATATATAGGAAAATTAAAATTATCAGTGTTTGGATCCCAACATAAACCGAGAGTATTCGAAGATTTACTGAGCATTAGATTTTCTTGATTATTGGTTTCCAAACTTTGGAGAACAAGGGATGAATTTGACTTGAATTTTCTTAGATTAAAACAATATTCATTAAGTGATTGACAGAGAGCATCTTTAATATAAACTAATTCGTTTTCATCATTTGAACCAGTATATAAATCATCTACATAAAAATCTTTTTGAATGATTGTTTTAATGAGGTTGTCCTCACACTCCTCGCCTACCTGCCAAAGACATCTTGTACTTAAGTAACTTGCACTAGCAGTACCATAGGTTACGGTATTTAGTTGCAAAGTCTTTATAGGTTGGGTTTCGTCATCCCTCCACAAGATCAGCTGTAGATCACGATCGTGTGGGTGTACCTGTATTTGGCTTAGCTAAGTCTCCGGTTAAAATATGTTTATAATGCCTACCTCTAATTAAAATGGAGAAAAGACTGTCTTGAACATTTGGACCTACCATTTGCAGGTCATTGACTGAATAACCAGAGGAAGTGGGATGAGAACCATCAAAAACTACTCTAAGTTTGGTTGATTCACTATCTTGTTTAAATACTGGATGATGACCTAGAAAGTATGAAGGATAAGGCCTTGCTAAAGGAGATTCAGATAAATGAGATAATTCTGAATTCTCGTTTATAAAATTGATATACTCGGCTTTTAAATTGGGATTTTTTCTAAATCGCTTTTCCAAACTGAACAAGCGTTTCTTAGCATGACTGTATGAGTCGCCAAGGCAATCAGGAGAATCTACCAAAGTTAAACGTACACTGAATTTACCTGAGTCTAACCTTGTAGTATGGGCTAGAAAATATTTCTCACAAGCTTCTTCAGTTTTGCTTAATATTGTTTTTTGGGGAAGATCTTCTATTTCCCAAAATTTCGTAAGAGATTTATTAAGTTCTGAATCACACGATGAATTAGAAGATGTTATAGCATGATTGCATTTGATATTGTTTTGAGTTGAGTTTGTATAAAAAGAACCACACAATAACCAACCGAATTTAGAATATTGAAGTTTAGGATTATTATGACCTAAAAATTGTTGTTGAGGACACAAAATATCCCAGAATATATCGGCTCCAATCAAATCATCAACAGGAGCTGACTGATCAAATGTGGGATCTGCTAATTGTATACCTTTTGGTAGATTTAAGTTTTGTATATTGATAGGAGATTTAGGTATCTCGCCAGTCAACTCCTCAAAAACCAGACAAAAAAGAGTGACGTGGAAACTAGTGTGAATTGAACTTAGTTTGGTAATGCAGCTTTCTTCAACTTTAGACATTGAATGGTTGCCGATACCAATAATGTTTAATGTGTTGATTGGGTTAGATAGCAATGATAATTTTTGTTGTAATGATTTAGTTATGAAAGAGCTTTGGCTTCCACAATCTAGTAAGGCACGTACCTTAATTGTTTGATTTGTAATTGGATTGGATACTTCGATCAATGCGGTTGATAGGAGTACCTACCTGTTTTGATTGTTGTTTAGAAAAATGGGCAGTAGTGTCGGATTCACCAACTGCAGTACTGTTAACGATTGTAGAAGAAGACGGATTATGAAGCCTCGTATTATGTCTTTTCTTAAACTCACGGCAAGGTCCGAGGCGACACTCACCTACAGCGTGACCCTGTCGTAAGCAATTAGAGCAAAGTTTGTGTTTATGAACGTCAGCATACCTATTCTGTATATTTTTAGCTTTAAAAGTAGGACAATCATAAATCCTATGATTTTCATTACAAATGATGCATACAGAAGAAAATGATTTAATCTGGTTTGAACTAGTGAAAGATTTAGTGGAGGAAGTTCGATCTTGTTTATTATTATTATTAGAAAGCGTTGCAGTACGTGAGAAAGATTGTGAATTTTTCGAATTATCATTATAGTTTTTGCTACGATTTAACGCTTCTAATACATCCGCTCTTTCAATTAAAAATCTTTGAAATTGATCTAAAGTTGGTACGTCAGAGAAGGTGTTACGTAATTCTTCCCATTTTACGAGTGTGCGGCTGTCTAGCTTGGCTGATAGCATAAAAATTAACAAACAGTCCCACTTGTCAGTGGGTTGGCCTAGACTGGCCAGTGCGCGCAAATTTTTAGATACATGATCGACAAGGAAACGTAATTACTTCTCTGACTCGCGAGTGATAGACTGAACATTTAATAATGAGCTGAGATGGTGATCGATTAATAACCTCTTGTTGTCGTATCGTTCCCACAACTTCCAGGCCTCGTTGTAATTATCTGATGTGCCTTCTAAATTGGATAGGACTCGAGCTGCCTCTCCTTCGAGGTAAGAAATTAAATAATGAAATTTATGTATAGGTGGGATACGAGCATTGTTATGAATAAGATATAAATATAATTCTTTAAAATCAAGCCAGCGAAAAATAGACCCATTAAATTTATCAATTTTAATTTCCGGCAGGCGGAATCCTAAAGGTTGATGATTATGATCACATTGAGTTTCGTGAAAAATTGATTCACGTCTTTTTTCACTTTGTATAATGTTGTGTTGCTCAATTAATGATTTAGCTATAGCTATGCTCTCTATTAATTCTTGCTCAATGTTATCACGCTCATCAATTTCTGCTTCAATATTTTCTGAATTTATGACCTCGATCTCACTTTGCAACTCGTCAAATTTTGTTGACAAGCCTTCGAATTTTCCAACTTTAAGAATTAATTCAGTTATTTCAATAGTAGACAACTGTGTATGCTTCGAGATTTTATCTAAGTAATTTTTAAATTTAGTAATCTGCCCCTTAATAGAACTACGTTTGACTGTAAGTTCTTTTAAGGAATATTTAGTTTCCTTTGACATATTGATAAGTAACAATTTATAGCTTGTAGTACGATATTTAACTAAAAAACTAATAAATGAAGTTAACACGCGTGCAGACAATAAAGCAAGAGCGAAGTCAACAAAATTAAATAATAATGTTTAAAAGGCTCACGGTCCTCGTTACGTAATGCAGTGGACAGCTGACGGCGAGATTCCCGTTATCAGCTGACACACCGGCTCTCGACAATCTTCGCACAAGCCGCGGCCGCTGAGTAGCACTGGGCGTCGACGCAAATCCCTGAAATAGTCGGCGTTTACGTTGAAATCCGTGCAATAATAATATGGGCAATGAAATGGGTCAAGAATTGTTAAGAATTGTAGAACAAAGTTTATTAACTGTATGTACCTATATATGTGGACAAAAGTATGAAATTTCTTGAAAAATCCAAAAAAATCATGTATTGTTTTATCTTAATAATGGATATGAAGTGCTAATAGGCTTGAAACAATATAGAAAATGAGATAAAAATGCTTGATTGTGCTAATTGTAGCAAATTAAAATTAGTGAAGGGTAGCATAAAAAGATGATGCAATAATTTTGGAAACGTGAAATGTACGTTTAAATGCGCCTTTTTTGTAGTATAAATCGTGTAAATACAAGAAGATATGCTGAAATATGCAAATGCAATAAACTATTTATAGAAATTTGAAGAAATTTGGGAGCTAAAGTATGTGTATGGAAATTTACTAAATTGGCGTAAAATACGTTTGTTTACGCAAATGCAAGCGATTGCTTAATATTGCCACATGATTTGGATAGAATATAGGATAGTGGGAGCATGGATAGAAAGGGAATTAGTATATAGGGATAACAAAGGATGGGCACTTATCTTTTAAATTCCTGGCTGGTGCGGACTTTAGGTGCATCGCTGACCAATATCCAGTGTATGGTATAAGGCTCCTTTGTCTCCAACGGCTGCTGGCTGGATCACGATTCCATCAGGCCTGGTTACGAGATCTTTCTATTCGGACGTTTTCTGGTACATTCCAAACACGTAGAAATCCCGTCGAAATCACGTCGGGGTCACCAATTTATGTCTCTTCTGGACACTTGGGGCTTCTATTATGGTGAAAAAAAACCCGAGATTCTTCAATATTCCATATATTCTTCAAATTTTAAATTATTTTACGGAGCAGTACTTATGCATGGCGCTTGCAAGTTGAGAAGAAAGAATTGTACTTGAGGTACTTAAAAAAAAATAAATGATATTGTACGCCTGATAAAATTGAATAGCAAATATTCATTTCGAGGTCCTTATTGTATATTCTTGGTAGGCTTGAACATATACTTTGTTTTTTTTTTACAACTATTTATTTCCAGTATGATGTGCCATTCAATTACGAGCTCTTCAGGCTTTTTATAAAATAAAAATTGTTAACAGTTTAGAAAATATAAAAAAAAAAATCAATTTTTGATTTTGATTTTTTATTCAAAAAGTATGTAGTTTCCGCACGAACTATTTTATGCTGGTAATACTTCAGCTTTCTAACTACTTATGGAAAAAAAAACAGCCCAGTATCTTGCGTCTAACTTGAGATATTCACCATTTTAATTTTGTATAAAGTGCCTGCAATATTGGTCATAGCAAAGTTGTATTGAAAATTTTGCTATACGTACAATTTCTGAGTACAAATTGCTTAAATATGTACTTTTTATTCGTGAAGAAGAAGAAAAATTTCCTGGTTCGTACGAAGGGTCTTTGGAATACTGTGGGTTGTTCAATAAGTCTTGACGTGTTTGCAAACGCTTAGCGTGAACCGACAATTTCAGTTTTTATTATAAAGTGTAATCATTGATCAATTAGTTGAAGCAAATTTTCAAAGTTGTCGAGATGACGTCGTTGAACAAACGTGACTATCGTGTAATTATCTATTACAACTTTAAGCGTGGTTTGACGAAACAAGAATGTTTTGATGAGATGTGTTCCGTATTTGGTCAAGAAGCCCCTTCTGTAAGGACTGTGGAACGATGGTTTTTACAGTTCAAACGTGGTGATTATGACCTAGATGATGACCCACGATCAGGCAGGCCTGCAGAAATTCAAGTACCGGAAAACATAACTCGTGTGGAAAAAGCTATTAGAGAAGATCGTCGAATAACATATCGTCAGTTAGAAGAGCTCCTAAATATTCCTGTATCTACCTTGCACAACATTGTGACCAACCATTTAAGTGTAAAAAACTTTGTACTCTGTGGGTACCCCATATTTTAAATGAGCACCAAAAACACTGTCGCGACCAATGGGCGCAATCTATGCTAAGGCGATTCGATAATGCCCAGTCAAAAAATGTTATTTCAATTATCACAGGTGATGAAACATGGATTTATTATTACGACGTGCCAACTAAATCCCAAAGCAAAATATGGGTCTTCGAAGATGAGGAGCAACCGACTCAGGTTCGAAAATCCAAATCTGTCCAGAAACGAATGATGACTGTTTTTTTAATAAACAAGGATTATTAAAATCTGTTATGCTTAGTGGACAAAAGACTGTCACAAGTGAATGGTACACCAAGATCTGCTTACCTCAATTATTCGAAGATCTAAAAAAATCGACGACCGAACTCGGGACTTCGAACATGGTTCCTACACCACGACAATGCGCCTGCTCATAGAGCCGGTGTTACCTTGCAGTTCCTTAGAGAATCCGGCATCAAAGTACTCGAACACCGACAGCCCCGATCTTGCGCCCTGTGACTTCGGGTTATTTCCGTTTGTGAAGAACCGTTTAAAAGACCGCAAGTTTTCGACAGAAGAGGAGTTAGTTGGTGCGTTTGAGGAAGAACTTGAAATAATTCCTAAAGAAAAGTGGGAAAGTTGCATTAGTGAGTGGTTTGTACGTATGAACAAATGTATAAACTGTGACGGAGTTTATTTTGAAAAAATATAAATATATATGCACAGACGTCAAGACTTATTGAACACCCTATGTATTTCGAACACTCAGTGCTATAAAGCTCACCTCATTGCGATCAATCGCCTAAACAGCTGAGTGAATGCAACAAAGTAGCTATCACATCCCCGCAGGGCAACTTGTGGCAAGCTGTTGGGGAGTAGCGACCCCACGGACCTGAGTGCTCCTAGGGGAGGCCCCTGTTCCTCGTCTCCGTCTTGCCTTTGTTGGCTGGGCGGAGTAGGAACCGATGAGGTAACAGGAATCCCTACCTGTCTTGCCTTAACTGGCCGGCTAGAGTGGAGTCGTGAGAGCTATATGCTCGTAGGGAGGATGTGAAACGTCATTGGCGAGTGGGCGTATCTGATGATATCCTAAGGGTGCAATTGATGGTCGTTTAAAGTCTAGTGACACCTCTCCACCCTTAAGCCACTTAACTAGTGTTGCCCTTCTTGCTGCACATGTATCGTGCAGCCTTTTTTCGGGGGCCCATTGACTGAGGCGGCGAGTCACAGCCTGCCTATTTTATCCGTATTTTTAAACATTGGTCAGGCAGGTGTCATAGTACTTTCCATAGACAATTTTCCTATCCACTACCATATCACGCTAATAATCCCTAAGTAGTTTTTTCATTGTCCTTCCATAGTCCTGCACTTACTGGGAATTGGCAGTGAGAACATTATCATGGTGCCCTTACTGTCATGACCTGGTGGGTGCTCCATCACAATTAAAGCAAACACTCTCATGCAAGCCTCAAAGGTCCGGGATTAGTCCCGTGAAGGATAAACCTTGAGAGAACATAATAATAACTAGCTTTTCGTGCAGCTGTTGAGGAAGCCTAAAAACGTTTCCAGTTTAGAAAATAGGTAAAAACTTCAGTCAGTTAAGAAAACATGAAAAAATGTGTGGGCGGCCATCTTGGATCCCAAATCTGGTTGCAGTTTCGAGTTCCGCGGGGTGCTTTACCCCAGCGTACAAATTTTCAGACCCCTACGACGTCCCATTGAGACGTTAGGAACAAAATAAGATAAAATTCTAAAATCCAGACGCCATCTTGGATTCCAATAAAGATATAAAATTTGAAGTTTTCGGTTCAAAATACATATACTTAGATATCGATTTTCAGCCAAATCGGAAGCAGTTGAAAAAAACAACGCAGCGCTTGGTGGGAGTGGCTCGGCCTACGGCCTCCCCACGCAGCTCACCCTTCGGGCTCGCGTCACTCGGCCTGCGGCGTCGCAAAACTTACTGGGTGGGACGGAGGGAGGAGGGTGGGGAAGGGAGGAGGGGCTCGGCCTTCGGCCTCGGCTGTGGCCTCGCGGGAGCCTGCGCCTTCGGCCTTGGCTGCGCCGAGTTACTTACCGGGCACATTTCCATAATAATAATAGTGTAATATTCTATGATAATTTCTTCGTATCTGGTCAGGGTGCCCACAGACAGTGTCCCCAACGAGCAGCAAGTCACCATCTACCAGGCTTAAATTGTTAAGAGAGTTTTAGGTAGATGTCCGTACATGTCTCACTCCATAAACTTTTCCTAAGTAAGCAAGCCTTAGATTCTATCGAAACATGGGCCGTGCTTCAGTCTCTCCAGCGGTGCCGTATTGACTGTCGGTATATCGAGGTGTTGAAGTACTTATACAACAAAGCCACTATGTCGGTCCGAGTACTGGAGCACGGTACGAAGGATATTCCATTGCATAGAGGCGTGAGACAAGGAGATGTCATATCTCCAAAACTGTTCACCGCCGCTCTGAAAGATGCCTTCAAGCTCTTGGAATGGGAAGGACTGGGCATTAACATTAATGGCAAGTATATCACTCACCTTCGATTTGCCGACGATATCGTTGTCATGGCAGAATCGATGGGGAACTTAAGTACGATGCTTGAAGACCTAAATCGAGTCTAAAAATAAATATTTACAAGATGAAGGTCATGTCAAATATGCACGTTACGCCTTTACCTGTTTCTGTTGGGAGCTGTACCCTTAAGTTGTAGACCAGTATGTCTACCAGGGTCAATTGATCCAGGCACGAAGTTCCAGCGTCGAGGAAGAAGTCTTTTGGCGAATCCGACTTGGCTAGGCAGCATTCGCGAAATTACGGAGTCTTTTATCGTCTAAAATACCTCAGTGCCTCAAGACGAAAGTGTTTAATCAATGTGTGTTAGTTACCAGTGATGACTTATGGCTCTGAAACGTGGTCCCTTACTATGGGTCTCATAAGAAGGCTCTAGATCGCTCAACGGGCTAAGGAGAGGACTATGCTCGGTGTTTCTCTACGCGATCGAATCAGAAATGAGGAAATTCGTAGAACGAAGGTCACTGACATAGCCAAGCGGATTAGCTCATTGAAGTGGCAATGGGCGGGGCACATACCGCGAAGAACCGATGGCCAATGGGGCAGAAAGGTTCTTGATTGGCGGCTACGTACCGGCAAGCGCAGCGTAGGACACCCACCTGCTAGATGGTCGAATGACCTGAGCAAGGTTGCAAGAAAGCGCTGAATGCAGGCCGCTTCCGATCGGTCATTTTGCAAATCCTTGGGGGAGGCCTATGTCCAGCAGTGGACTTCCTGTGGCTGATATGATGAACCCAGTTATCTGGTCCACTAACATCCCATCCACATAGCCCAAACCAAGATAATCTCTCCTTGGCAAAAGTTCGGCAGCTATGGAGGGCTGTACTTTAGTGCATCTCAATCTCAATGGTTCATTAAGGGATAGACATCCATTGATGCAGCCATCTCACTTTTTAGATAAAAAGGTACTAAAGGCCTCTTCATGTTGGCTTTGGCCCCATGAACGCCTCAAAGGACCGGGTCCCCATGGACCCGTGCCGTGGCTGAAAAGCGTACCAACATAATAATAATAAATAATATTTTACTTTTTATAAATTTATTATAAAACCTAACTTATGTTTAAAAATAAATAAAAAAATAATACTTAATTGAAAATAATATTAACTTCGACTTGTATGGAAATGCACTGTTATTCACAATTATTTTTTTAACATTCGACCGAAGTTTCGTGACAAAAAACGAATCGAAACTATTTGACATATAATCAATAATTTTTCAAAACTTAAAACTGACTTTACCACCAAAGTTAAACTGCACAACTGATTTTGATAAAATTTCTATGAGACCACCTGACAACTATGCCCTTTCAAACAAAAAAGGAATTTTCCAAATCAGTCCATGCGTCTTCGAATAATCGGAGAACATTTATTTAAAAAAGAAAGATTACGATAAATTGATATCTGCCTCCTTTTTTGGAGTTGTGGAGATTTGGTAGGAAGAGCATGAAGCATTATGTTACCAGTTATGAATAACCGGCCAAGTGCGAGTTGGACTCGCTCACGAAGGGTTCCGTCCATTATCTATAAAATATCACGTTTCTTGTTTGGGAGCCCCACTTAAATATTTATTTTATTCTGTTTTTAGTTTTTGTTGTTATAGCGACAACAGAAATACATCATTTGTGGAAATTTCAACTGACTAGCTATCATGGTTCATGAAATACAGCCTGGTGAGTGGTAACATACAGATCGACAGCAGAGTCTTAGTAATAGGGTCCCGTTTTTACCCTTTGGGTAGGGGACTCTAAAAATTAACAACAAGTGGTGATTGTGATAAAAAAGGACATTATTGTTCTAAAGGAACATGAAAGGTGGAAATATTTAAAATAAATTATTTTTATACGGGATTAGTTAATGTTAGAAATGCCATAATTTCAATAAAGCTCTAAATATATATATAGCGCTATAGTGAAAGGTTTTTAATTTTAGGACAACTTGCTCAAATTAAAATAAAATGCATCACTGTTTCAAGTGTCCTTCCCCTCTACCTGCTACACGGTTGTATATGGAAATATGCAAAAAATTTACATCAGTATTATATAAAAAACTATCAGAGCTAAGTAGGGTTAGCAAATTAAAAATTAGTTTTAGACTGCAAACTTTTAAAATGTTATCAGAAAAGGAAAATTTCATATTTTAGACATTTTTACCCAACTGCGCCAGAAGGAGGGTTATGTTTATCGAGAGTATGTATGTATAATTGTTTGGCACGCTCGGCAGCCTGAATGGCTTGATGGATTTTAGCTTGAGGTGTTGTTAGGTTCGTATTTACTGTAAGAATGACACTGGGTATATCAAAATAAATAAAATAAAAAGTCAGTCAGGTTTTTTGTTTTTATAATAATTACTTGCTAGTCATGTGAACTCAAAGTCGGTATTTGTAACTACGAAATCCTAAAATACTCGTGGATCGACAGATACACAACACAGTTATTTTTATTTGCCTGGCAAATAGACTTGTTGCACATAAACGAAGGCGATACAAACAGTAACGACGCAAATATTCAGGCTAAGGGCACTGCCCTATTTTATGCAAAATGTCCAGTATTATAGTTTTCCTATTTTTTAAAGGGTTTTCAGGCATTCAGGATGCAGTACTAAAGTACTCATGTCATTATTTAGTTATCATGTCTGGTAAATTTTTAATAAGAAATAAATAAACAATAAGAAATTTATTAGACACAAAATGGTGTGAAACTCAGTGTAAAAATACACATGAAATATACAAGCAGTAAACTATTAGGCTATTGACAGAGGAAATACAACACTTTTGTATTTTTTTAATAAATTTATATCTTCACTGTAGCAATAGCAAATTGTTTATAATTGTTAATCATCAAAATTTTGTGACAGCAGAAAATTTGCTGCAAGATTTTCATTTTTTTCACAAGCAAAATAAGCTTGAATCACCATATGCTCAGGAAATCCTAATGCTTTTAGCCGTTCAATAGCTTCCTTATCTTGAGGGGACACTTGGATAACATTATGTGGTTGCTGAGGCTGACCTGATTCAACAGCACTCTCCTCTACAGCAGCAACTCCAGAAGCTGTTGGATTGACAGGCTCGTTGAGCATTCTGACAAAGGCTTGTTGGTGTTGACTGATTGCTTGTAAGAGCGCTGGGTTTGTCTGACCAATTTGTTGTAGTACAGCATTTAGTAAATTTGGATTCTGCTGTATAACTGCACGCATTTGTTGAAATTGAGGTTGGTCTCGAAGAAATGCTAATGGATCATCATCAGAGCCTTCTTCGCCCTCTTGTTCTTGAAGTAATTCTTCAGGTATACCTGTTATTAAATATTCAACAGCCCGTTCCCGATTATTAAATGAAGCTCTAAGGGCTTGTTCCACTTGTTGACGATTATAACCCATATCCATGATACTTTGAACAGTTGATTCGAAATCTGGTTCACTAGCAGAGAGTTGTGGTTCGACGGCTCGCTCCGGTTCCACAGCAGTTGGAGGTTTAGGTGTCTCTTCAGCTGGTTTTTTATCCTTACCATCACCACTCTCGGTCGACGCGCTTTCTCCCGCTTCAGGAGCGGAAGTTGAAGATGCAGGGGTATCCGCTGTTTTAGGCTTAGTGACCATTATAACAATAAATTTCTTTTCATCTATATTATAGGTACTTATCTTATTATCATCAAGCAATATTTTCCCAGCGTAAATAAGGCGTTGATAGTCAGCTGCATAATCTTTACCCTTTTCCACTTCAATTTTAAGCTTCAAAGCTTTGACAGTTTCTTCTGGGTCGATTTCGATTTGGAAACTTTGTTGTTGTAGTGTTTTTAACGTTACCAACATTGTTAATTTTTGGCGTTATTTTATTGCTTAAAGAATCACTTTACTTTTAACCGGAGGTGTAAGTCAAAATCCTATTTGTGTCTTCAAATTCTGACTCGACAAAATATGTTGTAAACTTAACCTCTATCAAATTCTCCGTCAACCAACGTTCGAATATTCACTCATGACGTCGTATCTTATCATACATACATATTCGTTGGCACAGCACAGAAGTGCGATTTCTGAAACGCGGAGTCACGTAAACGAATGGTTTTCCCACACTAAAACCATACGTTTACGTGACTCCGCGTTTCAGAAATCGCACTTCTGGCCACTAATATGAGCGACCGACAGCGTCAGCGACTGAGTCTTGCGAGTTTTGTCTAAAAACAAATATTGTACTGCAGCAATGCATTTTTAAGATTTCTTGGTTTTGAAAATATAGGAAATTATTTCCCGTTTCCGTTCCTGCATATTTTGTGTATGTTTATTACGATTATAAAATTGGATATGTTGTAATTTTGTAATTGATTAATTATAAAACACTAATGTATATTAATCACGACAAAAAAGAAGTTTTTTTTTCCAATTTTAAATTATTTTATTATTCCCTTTTGAAAATGGTTATTTGTAAACCCTACTTAGCTCTGATAGTTTTACTTTAAATTTTTTCACATGTCCATATATTACCGTTTATATAGATATCTTTAATAGATAAAGGGGGGGGGGGGGAATAAGTGACACTAATAAACTATCGCATTCCTAAATTGAAAAATGATGTTGGCAAGCTCACAATATTTTTAAAAGACCTATTCAACGATGCCCCCCACACATAAGATGGGTTAGTCGAATAAATAAAAAATCAACTCTTACTTTACTTACATGGGATATACTCTAAACAAAATTTTTCTTTCAGTATTTAATTTTCCTTTTGTAACAAACTAGGTATCAATAGTATTGCGTTTGTAAAACTATCGATAGTTTGTAGATATTAATGATAGTATCGATAGTTTATGTTTTATGAAAAGCAATCATTTTCTTTCTTTCAATACTATCAATAGTATAGATTGTTCGTCGTCATTGATCAATAGTATCGATAGTATTGTTGGTTATGAATAGTATTGCTCTAAAACAGCTACTGATACTGTCGATAGGCCTATCGATAGTTTGACTTTTTCGATTGAAACTATCGATTGTAAAAATATCGGTTTTTCGGCAACACTAAATGCTAATGTCAGACACGTGTGACGTCACTGTCTGTTTTCGCGCGAAAATTTAAACTGTCAGTTTGAAACCGCAATTTTTTGGCATTAAATGAAAGTATTATATATACGAGTGGTCTATTCTGCATGAAATTCATTAAATTAAAGCAAAAATATAATATTGCATGTTCTCTATTTTCTAAGATAGAATTTTCTTCTGGCATGTCATTTGGTTGAATACAATTGTCTCGTTATGAATTTTACGTGTTTAAAATTTAAACAAAACAGTTGATTATAAACGTATGTGATTTCTCTGTAATAAAAAAATATCATAATATGAAAAGGCTGTCTTGTCTACCTAGTCTCTACAAGCTCGCTCGACTCGAACCGTTGGGTGTTCGCAGTTCTAACATAATCTAACAAATATTTCTGCCCTAACCAAGTAAACTCTGAATGCTATTTTTTTATGTTGAACATCAACAGTCTTATTATAAAAAAGGCCATAATCGTGGTTTAGTCCCGTATTATCTAAGTCGGGGTTTAGTACGGTAACAAGCGATAAATCTACTTTAGACTTTCTTTTATTACAAAACCTGAACCAAACAGAATACGATAGATCCAACTTAGTCTGACCGGAAGTAGGAAAATCGTTCCATTTTTCATAATAATATATTTTCGTCAAAAAGATTTTAATTAAAAGCGAAATAAGTTTAAATAAAATTAATTCAAAACTATGCAACTTACATAATTTTATCAATAACCTCTTATTTATTGCTCTGATTATTAAATAACAATTATTAAAGAAATTACAGTATCAAAAAACGGAACGAAGCTAAGTTGACAACTTTGACAACGTAATTCTATATTTAGTCTGTGGGCACTCGTCTTAATAAACTGTCATGGAGCCTAACCTATGATTTTGTTTACATTTGTAAATTGTAAATAATCTTAACAAATATTGTTTTTATATGTGTGTTGTATTGTGTTATAAATATAAAATCGTGTTTTTAATGTTGTGAATGGAAATAAACGAACAAAAGTGTTGAAATTGTGTTTGTCATAGAAACTTGTAAAACAATAAGAACACTTTTATATCATAATCATGGCAGTTTTAACACATTTCCTGGATATAATAATAATTTATTATCAGCCATCAAGTAAAATTTCGGATTTACTAAAATTTCACAATAATTTTTATGTTTTGTTTTGATTTCTGTCACGGTTTTGAGGTTAATCGTAGCTTAAACTAGCCTCCTAGCTGGTTTATCTTTAGGCCGAGGATCGTCCTCAGAACAAAACATAAACTTTGTTTTATAATAAGATTTTCCTTGTTACATAGTTTAGATCGACTTTAAAACTCGATCTATCTATAAACCTTGTTTTATAATAAGACTGCAATAGTTTAGATTTTAACGATTATGGTTTTCATTTTTCTCTGTAATAAATAAATATCACAGTATGAAAAGGCTGTCTACCTTGGCATTCGCCGACCGCTGCACGCTCTGCTGCGGGCACGATCGCTTCGCTCGCTCGGCTCGTGCCGTGGGGTGGTTGCAGTTCTAACATAACCAAACCTATATTATTGCCTTTACCGAGTAAACTCGAAAATCTCGAAATGCTATTTTATATGTTGACCAATAATTGTATAGATTTTAACGATTATGGTTTTCATTATAATATTATGCTTTGCATTGCAGATGAAATTATGCCATCTTCTTAGAAGGTCAAAAGAAATTTTACCAAATAAAAGTAACACTAATTAAACATAATTTTTAAACAATTTGTTCAAACTCCTGCGTTGATTGAAGAGCAAAAGCCGTGGGTTCACTTATTGTATCTTTCCTTGTATGGCGACTTCACTTAGTCGTCTTTGTTCTGTACCAATAGTACGTCATTATATTCGTTGCCGAAAATTATCTGGTTTTTAATCATCTCCAACGCAAACCCTTGAACATGGTCCTTCGAGCCGGATCTGCATATTAAACAATTAAGCGATCAGTACCTAAGAAGAAATATCAAGAACTGGTGGAAATTAAATCAAGGATACAATTTGGAGGTTACCGGCCGGCAAAGAAAATTGCAAGTTCATCAAGGAAGTGGTGCTAAGCCTAACATTGTTCTTAATTAAACTGCCCAGCACTCATACAGGTAGTATTAAGTGTAAAAGTAAAGACAAACCAGTTTCCAGGTTAGTAATCACGTAATTATTTTCTTTGCATGTAACTTGTCAGTACCTACTTATGTGGTAACTATAATTGTGTGGTAGTTGTCAAGCAATTTCAGATGCTTTAAAGCAGCTTGAAGAGTCTGAGGCCAGTGTTGGTCACTTACACACACAACAAACAAAATACCTTACATGATACCTAGCTTTAATTACCTAGGTTCATTGTAATATTGATCAGACTATTTGAATAGTTAGCGTAATTGGGTTTAAATGTACTTAAATAAAGTACAGTAGTTACTTATTACTACATTATTTTCACTTAATTATTCATAATTTGCGATCAATTAGGTAATAAGTTCCAGTAATTCATTGGTACCAACCTACCTAAACATTGTACAAAGCGCAGGTTAGGTTTTTGTCAACCTTGTTTTCATAATAAATGCATATTTCTTTAATAAAGTTTAGTGTTTAGTTAATTATTATAAATAGAGTACAGTTCATTGCATTTATTTATGAATGAAAGTAAACTGTATGCAAGGTTTTTGTCAAACTTCTTTGTAAAATTTATAATTATTTACTATAAGTTTGTACTGTGTTTACATAATTGTTTTTTTTTTTTAAAGTACAGTTTAATGCATTTATTGATTATTTACTAATAAAAATAAAGTTTAAGCAAGGTTTTTGTCAAACTTGCCTAATAAGTGCATAAATATTTACTGTTTTAGTACCGGATATGGTTATTGTTCTTTTTAAGTACAGTTCATTGCATTTATTCATGTGTAAAGGTTGTTGTCTTGGATGAAACTTGAGACTTCAATTATTGTAGACAAAACTCATTATAACTTAATCAGTTGTTTAGGTAAAATAAATTGTGAAAATCCATCTATACTACAATTTAGACATAAAATACCGTGTGATTACCCAAAAATAATAAGTTGTTATATAAATTCCAGGTTGACTGAATCTGACCTCCCAGGCCAGTAAGAATTAGTGAGGACAAAGAATTAATTAAACGCCGAGCCAGCTTCAAAGGAAGATTGACTATATTCTTAAGCTACTTGCACACTATACCTAAGCCTATCACTGAGTCTGTCGTCAGGGAATTGCAATTGCGTATGGGTAAGCTGGAATCCTTATATGAACAGTACGATGAGATACAACTACAGTTAGAGTGTTTAGTGGATAATATGCAAAGTCAGTTAAATGAGCGTTCGGAATTTGAGAAATTATATTACAAAGCCTTATCTGATGCTCAGGGAATATTGGATGACTATAATAAACCGGTAAATAGCACTCAAAATAGTTCACATACTAGTAATAATCGGCTTGTTAAATTACCTACTATACAGATGCCAAAATATGGGGGTTCGTACGACAACTGGATGGAATTTCGCGATACCTTTACAAGTCTCATTCATTGCAATAAAGAAATCGATGAAATAAATAAGTTCCACTATTTACGAGCATCTCTGGAGGGATCTGCTGCTGTGGTCATACAATCCATCAAGTTTTCATCTAATAACTATGTCATTGCTTGGAAGTTGTTATGTGAAAGGTATGATAACAAACGATTACTTATTCAAAATCATGTGTCGGCTTTATTTAATATAGAAGCTATTACGAAAGAGTCCTCTGATATATTAAAACGTTTAATTGATCAATTAAATAAAAATCTCAGAGCACTAGAATCTTTAGGAGAGCCTGTCACTCACTGGGATACACTTCTTATTCATATTGTTACAAGGAAATGTGGATCAGAAAACATACCGTGAGTGGGAAGAATATAAAGGTAATCTAGATGTGAATGTTTCTATTAATTTTGATAAGTTTCTTCAGTTTTTACGAAGCCGTGCCGATTTAATTGAAACTTTAGAATTATCACGCAGTAATCAGTCTATTAGCCAAAGCAAATCAACTCCTAAGCTCAAGTTCATGGTGGCTCAGAATTCCTTTAATTCAAGTTCGGAAAATTCTCCTAAGGTTTGTTATAAGTGTAAAAATGAACATACATTAAATAATTGTCCACGTTTTCTCGCTTTAAATAACGAAGCGAGGCTAAAGCTACTTCCAAGCTTTAAAATTTGTTTTAATTGTTTTAAGTCAGGACACTTTGCGAATACATGTAAGAAGCCTGGATGTAAGATATGCAAGCGTCGTCATAACACATTAGTGCATGTTGAACCTAAAACGAGCATAAAGTCCCATGTCGACAGTAGCGGTAGTTCTGACAACCTAGCGTCGACGGCGCTGCCTGCTTCTGCTCCGACGGTTGACAACAAAAGTGTCGCTTTGTCAGCACATGTCTCATCATATCTTACAAGGACATACGATGTGTTGTTGTCTACCGCGTTAGTTAAAGTGTATGATAGCAATAAACGCGAGCACATCGTTCGTTTCTTGCTCGATTCTGGCTCATCGTCATGTTTGATGACGTCAAATGTTTATAATAAATTTGTACTACTACAGTTGATAGGTCGATACTGGGTATTAATAACGTCATTTCGCACGTGGGTAAAACATGTAATGTTTTGTTAAAGTCTTTAAATGACATTTTTGAAGTTAACTGTAATTTTTATGTTTTACCATCAATCACAAATAATGTCCCAAGTCGCGAAATAAATATTTCTGATTTAAAAATTCCTTCCTACATTTGTTTGGCTGACCCTAAATTTTATAAGCCTTCCGAAGTGGATATGCTGATAGGAGCCGATCTGTTTTGGGATCTGTTGGGTTCGCAACAAATAAGGTTAGGTATTAAAATGCCTGTTCTTTGTGAAACCAGGTTAGGCTGGATTATTTCAGGTCCTTTGCCTATTAAAAATGTATCCCTGCTGTGTAATGATGTTAGTTGCAATTTCAGCAACATTGCTAATGATGAATTAGAGGACATCCGAACCGATTTAACGCGTTTTTGGCAGCTGGAAGAAATTGAAGTAAAATTACCTCATTACTCGCCAGACCAGAAGCTTTACTAAAAACACAACTCGCCTTGATGATGGCCGATTCTGCGTTCGCATACCACTCAAACAGAGTCCTACTTTATATATACCCCAATAGGGTCACATGACTGAAATTGAGGCTCCAAAGTTAGAACGTCCAGCTTATTTCATGCCGCATCACGGTGTGCTCCGCGAGAGCAGTACGACTATTAAATTACGAGTAGTGTATAATGCAAGTAGCCCTACAACGTCAGGCATTTCACTCAACGACATTCAGTTCGTCGGACCTACAGTCCAAGATGATCTGCTGTCTATACTTCTTCGATTCAGGCAGCACAAGTACATTTTATCTGCTGACGTGGAGAAGATGTACAGACAGATTGTAGTACATCCGTCTGACAGACATCTGCAACAGATACTCTGGCGTAATAACCCATGTGAACCAGTTAAGGTGTTCCAACTAAACACGGTTACATACGGTACACCTAGTGCACCATTTCTTGCAACTAGATGCCTTAAGCAAATAGGTCTGGACTGCGCAGACCAGTCAGTCGCAGAAATCATTACTCATGACTTCTACGTGGATGATCTGCTGAGTGGAGGGGATGATTTGCATCAGGTGCAGCATATTCGCACAGCAGTGACTGAAGCATTAGCATCTGCTGGTATGTCATTACGAAAATGGGTCTCAAATGAACGTCAATTGGTATCAGATTCTGCCAAATTGTCTGTCAATTTAAATATAGGGTCCGACGACCCTAACAAGTTGTTAGGTCTTGGTTGGCATGCACGTACAGATAAACTGTGTTTTCCAATGAGTTCATTAACCCCTAAAGGTGACACCAAGCGTGATATACTTTCAGCAATCTCACGTATCTTTGACCCTTTAGGCCTTTTAGCGCCCTGCGTTATCGTCATGAAAATGTTGTTGCAGAAATTGTGGCTACACAAACTTGGATGGGATGAGCCCTTGATACCTGAAATTCACAAATCCTGGGTCGAGATTATAAGAAATCTACCACTTATAGATGACCTTCGCATTCCACGACGTGATATTTGTGGTTCACATGCAAGACTGGAATTGCACGTTTTTATGGATGCGTCTGAACGTGCCTATGGTGCTTGTGTTTACGCCCGTAGTGTTAGTGAGACAGGAGAGGTCATGGTGAGTTTCTTAATGGCAAAAAGTCGAGTTGCACCAATTCGCCCGCTCACAATTCCAAAGTTGGAGTTATTAGGTGCCCTAATGGCAGCGCGTCTTTATGAGAAGGTTAGGAGTTCTCTTCGTGCAAACATTGATAATGTTTGCTTCTGCACCATAGTCTTGGGATGGTTGCGCATGTTGCCTACTAAACTTCAGCCTTTCGTACGCAATCGCGTTGCTGAAATTTTAGATAAGGCCGGCAACTTTATATAGAAACATGTCCCCACAGACCAGAACCCTGCAGACCTGATATCACGTGGTATTGATATCAGTTCTCTGCAGACTTTAGATTTATGGTGGTCCGGTCCAGAATATTTAGCTCATGATCAAGGTTATTGGCCTTCTCAACCTGAACACACTGAGACATTGCCTGAAACTCGACCTGATATTACCTTGAGTACTGCCTTAACAGAGACTCAAATGCATACTTGTTTTGTTGACTTTAGTCGATTTTCTAATTATTTACGTCTTATTCGCACGGTAGCATACGTTTTGCGATTTATTAGATTGAGCCAAAAGAATCAATTTGCGACTAGTTTTATAAGTGATGATGAACTTAAAAACGCTTTGGAAGTAATTATCAGACTCAGTCAAAGGGTATCGTTTCCAGAATATGATTTGCTTTTAAATAAACAGGATTTACCCAAGAAAAGTTCTTTGTTAAAGTTTAACGTATTTTTAGATAGCAAAAATATTATGCGTGTTGGTGGCCGGCTCGTTAACTCAGAATATTCATTTGATAAAAAGCACCCGATATTATTACAGTCCACTCATAATTTCACTAAATTACTTTTTGATTTTGAGCATAAAAAGCTGATGCATGCCGGGCCCCAATTATTATTAGCCTCAATAATCCCTACTGGCCTATAGGAGGCCGCAACTTGGCAAAGGCCTGTTATCGTAAGTGTGTATTATGTACTCGTATGAAGGGTAAAATTGTTAGTCCTATAATGGGTAATCTACCTCAGCAGCGGCTCGTTCCAGGAGGCTATCCATTTCAAAAGTCAGTTGGTGTCGACTACGCTGGCCCGATCATGAGTGCTAGTCGTCAGGGACGTGGATGTAGACTTGTTAAGGTCTATATTGCAGTTTTTATCTGTTTTACAACTAAAGCGGTCCACTTAAAGTTGGTGGATGATTTAACAAGCAATAGTTATTTACTAGCATTAAGGCGTTTTATAGCACGTAGAGGTAAGCCGACTGATATTTTTTCTGATAACGGCACCTCATTTATCGGTGCTCACAGTGATCTTTAAAAATTTTTGAAAGGCAATTGCAATTCCTTGAGTGAAAGTTTAGCAAATGACGGTATACATGCACATTACATACCGGCTTACAGTCCTCATTTTAGTGGTCTTTGAGAGGCAGGTGTCAAGTCGACCAAGTACCATTTACGTCGAGTGCTGGGGAATTGTAATTTAACCTTCGAGGAACTTAGCACCACCCTCACACAGATCGAGGAAATATTAAACTCCAGGCCGCTTACACCATTGTCTTCCGATCCTGCCGATTGCAACCTATTAACTCCAGGACACTTTCTGATTGGGCGTCCAATGACATCATTGCCACAACGAGATCTCCAGCAACATTCTACTAGTTATTTGACCAGATATGAGCGAATAGAACAATTGCGTCAACATTTTTGGGCTCGTTGGAGCAAAGAATATATTTCCGAGCTGCAGCAGCGTGTGAAATGGCGTTCCTGTAAAGATGCACTGAAGATAGATTCTCTAGTAGTGGTCAAGGAGGAGAATCTGCCTCCATTAAAATGGAGATTGGGCAGGATCATCGCTGTCTAGATCCTGGATCAGACGGCATCTCTCGCATTGCTGATATTCGGACCTCTACAGGAGTCATACGGAGAGCTTTCACCAAGATCTGCCCATTGCCAGTATCATCTGTGTCTGGTTGAAAGCACGGCTTTCAACGCCCGGGGGCATGTTCAAACTCCTGCGTTGATTGAAGAGCAAAAGCCGTGGATTCACTTATTGTATCTTTCCTTGTATGGCGACTTCACTTAGTCGTCTTTGTTCTGTACCAATAGTACGTCATTATATTCGTTGCCGAAAATTATCTGGTTTCTAATCATCTCCAACGCAAACCCTTGAACACAATTTATGCGATATTAATGTATGTAAAAGGTAATTGTACTAAATGAAATTCCGATATCGAAAAAATATGCTATTATACTCGTACATTCGGACATACAAATATTCAGCCAAACAAAATTATATTAAAAAAAAATATGCGTTTGAAATGTTCTTTTAAATAAGATTCTGCCTATAAAAATTTCAACTGTCTAGCTATAATGGTTCATGAGATACAGCTTGGTGACAGGCAGATGGACAGGCAGACGGACTGCAGAGTCTTAGTTATAGGGCCCCGTTTTTACCCTTTGGGTACGGAACCCTAAAAATCGAAGATTTGGAACACCTGATGCAGAATCAAGTTAAATTTATTTGCATAAATATTTGTTTACCAAAAATCGATGATCATCTGATTTGGTAATCTAAGATATCAGGTTAAAATTGCAAAATACAAATAACATAAGCTGGGAGTAACTTCACGTGGTGAAGGCGGTATTAGTTTGGGCCTAATTTTTTATATCGGTTTGCCTAAACTGGCTAAACCTCTCATTTGCTGTCTAATAGTTTGGGATGAATCAAAGAGCAAAAAAAAAATTTTACCTCGCATATCTATGGGTGAATGCACAATGGCTAACAAAAAGGCAGTGGAAGCTGTAGATAGAACGTTGCGAGACATTCGTCGAGATGACAGACCAATAGGCAATGTCACATTTTGTTGTCACGAGATTTTCGTCAAACCCTTCCAGTTTTATGTCGGGGCTCTAGGGCAGATCAGATTAACTCCTCATTAAAACAGTCTTATCTGTGGCCACAAATACAAAAGTTCAGATTGACAATTAATATGAGAGCCCAGCTTGGCGGTATTAGTTCACATGCCCAAGAGTTTTCAAGAATATTATTAAAAGTTTGGTTAAGCTCTTTCTTATAAGTTCAGTATTTGCGGACCTTCAGAGCATAACACACCAGGAAACTTCTTGGTTATGTGAACGCGCCATATTGACACCAAAAAATGAACAGTAATGAAGAATTTATGACGCAAATTATTGGTGATGAAGTGGTTTATACTTTCTTGGATAGTGTGATTGACAGTTGAGTTTCTTTATTCACTTGCATGATGATTCATTATGTTGATGCGAAATTTGACTCCGCCGAAACTGTGTAACGGAACCCGACTTAGTGTCTCAGCACAGTATGCCGAAGTTTAGCCAAAGCATGCCTACGATGTTATTTGCATTAATAGCAACACATAATGCCGAACTTCCGATGCTTTTGCCTGAATCGGAACGTCGGACCCGTACCCGCTCCCACTCCCGCTGCCGCTTAGCCATAGTCTGCTGAGACACTTTAACTCAATGCTTTAAAGCGAAGTATAACTGAAACAGTATTTATTCCGCGTATACCACTCATCCCCAACAATTTTCCTTTCGAAAATACACAGTTCCTTGTGTCCACTGACTTTGCTATGACAATAAGTCACAGTGTCAGACGCTTAAAGCAGCTGAAGTCGATCTAAGGACTGTTTTTTCACATGGCCAACTTAATGTGGCTTTCTCTAGGGTTAGTAACGCTTTAGGTCTTTTCATATTGGCTCCCGAAGCAAAGACTCCCAACATAATTTAGAAAAAGAACATTTTTAAACTATATTTACAGTATAAAAAAAATAAATTTAAATAACATTGATTTTTAACTTATAACACTGCTAAAAGTACTTTCTTATATCTCTCTCTCTCATTAGTTTGTATTTATATTAATACGCCGGAGTCATAAAGTCCACGCGAACGAAGTCGCGGGCATCAGCTAGTTTTTAATAATAAGTCAGATAATTAATAAGTTATCTTCCTAAATTATTTATACAAATCATTTTCTTTTATATAACTGAATAAAAAAGCTTGAAATAACATGAAGGTTAATTTTACAAATTTTAGAGCCTTTTTTATTTTTAACCCCCTGACGAAAGAGGTGTGTTATAAGGGTGGGGAGGGGTGTTATATAGTTTGAAAAGAGTTAACTTGTTGCCAAGAGAACTTTTCATTGCGTATCATGGGGTTAAGACGGCTCAAACAGGAGCATGCAGTGTTGCATACCCTTTTGATGTGAGGACCGAAGGTCATGCGTCATGCCGCTGTCGAAGGTGACATTAATATAGTAGACGGAGATATAGTTTGCCGTAAAAGGAGATTTGCCTAATGGGCTTGGGTCGGTGCTGGTTGTTGTTCTGGGGTCGCGACGCACCTTGCGGATTCTTTGTAAAGTAAACTGCGTTACCTTTGTTCGGGTTCACTTCGATACGCCACTTCCTGAACCACTCGCCCAGTGCGTCAACTGCGCACTGGAGTCGGTTGCCTATTGTCTGCACGGTGGTGGCAGAGCAATAGAGGGCTGTGTCGTCGGCGAAGAGGGCCAACTCCATGCCTTTGGTACGCGGAACATCACTGGTGTACAGCAGGTATTGGAGGGGAGAGAGAACGGAGCTTTGCGGAACTCCGGCTCTTATGGGGCGGGGCCGTGAGAGGCATCCCTCATATCTGTAGCGAAATGTGCGATTCGACAGAAAGTTCCGGATGATGTGCACGAAACTGTCTGGCAGTCCCATGTTTGCAAACTTGTAAAGCCAGCCTGCATGCCAGTACCCCTACCGGGAGTTACTGTAGTAAAATCGCTTGACGTAACTATTCTCGTTACGGTGAAGACGCAATCAAGATCGTTAGCGTAAAAGTGATACCATGAGTTTGACCTAACGCTTCGATACTCGCTATCGAGTAGACGACAGGTGCTATAGTTAAGCATTTTATCTATGGTTGTGAGCTAAGTTTTGTGAATAGTGTCGTAAGGAGGTACGGGTATTCCACAGAGTACTTTTGTATATACTGAAATAGAGACCTATCTTCGCGGTGTGAAGCGGAAATAAATTTTGCAATGCATAACTAACGCCATCTGTTATTTTTAGTAAGGATTAGATATATATATCTATACCACGAAGCTGTCTATGGTATACCTACTTTATAGTTTACCTACGTATGATGTTTTTGTTTTGGGAGATAAACCTGCCATACTTCACAATGTTTATGTAATTACGCCAAAGAGACAATTAATGGAGATGGCAGTCACACAATATTTTGGATTATAAATAATTAAGTACATAAACAATGCGAAATAGGCTCAAAATGAAAGCCTTATTTAAAATGTAATGAAAATCAATTATATTATCAAATCACACGATCATCGCAGAATAAACATGGTTGAAATGACAAAACATATCCAAAATATACCACAGTTCTATTTGTCTCAGCACATACTAATTTAGTAAGTTTTCTTGATTTTTGTTTCACACCAAAGTTCACATCACAACATTACAAACTAGTACCTACAAGTTTAAAACTTTATCGGTGTTGCCATTTACAGATATAGAAATTGTACCAAGACAAAATTGACGTTGATGTAATTTTACGGACATTTGTCTTTTTATGGTTTGTTAAATGTTTTTTTAGTTAAAATCATATTTATTGGTTTTATTTTCACCCTCATTTGTATCGAATTATATTTTTTTTTTATTATTAAAATCTACTATCGTTAAAAAATGAGTAAGTAACTAGAGACATCTTTTCAAATTCTATTGAACTATTTAGTTACTTTTACTAGTTATGCCATCTGTTATTTCTAGTACGAACTTATATTATATGACCAAATAAAATGATCTTGGTTTATATAAGGATCATACAAATATAGAACATTTTGAATCGATATCATTATACATCATAATTTCCTACTTTGTTGTACTAACATTAACCCCTCTGGGGTATTCTTATTTCCTTGGTTATTCTCTTCTATCTAACCTAAAAAATATGAAATGAAAACAAGTTGTTAATTGTGTTCAATTCACAATTAACCTCGTATAATAAATATCTTTATAGCTCTAAAAAATAGTAAAACAGATGTGAAAAGGCAACGCTTATTGTTTCCTTCATAAAAGGTAAGTTATTAAGTGTTTATGTACTTTTTGGAGGTTAATTGTGTAATGTAACTGCAAGATTTGACTCTAACAAACATACATCGCAATTTAAATTAAAGCTTTCATATTTGGCATGGGATGTTGCATGTCGTGAAGCAATTTACTTACTCAAATCTACTACAGTTACCATTTCCATGACCACAGTGCTCCAATTGTAAATATTTTCTAAGTGACATAAATCAAAACTGATGAGATTTGTATATTTTCAAAAAACGACACAGGTTGCTGTTTTGAAATTTAAAAAGTAGCCGATGAAGTGCTAGTATTTATAAGTCTATATTCCGGAAGTATATGTAGTACATATTGCTTTTCTGTTCTACATTTTTCATAATTTATTTTTATCTGAATATTATTAAAAACGTTGTAATGCAAAAATTACTTAACTTTTTGACTTACCATATACAATTATCATTAACAATTAATATCCTAAGGTATTTTATTATGCAGCACATAAAACCTGGATTTTACTAGAGCCAAGAAAACATCGCCATTTGCCAAGCCCGTAACCATCAGCACCTATGCCAGTCAGACAGAGGAAATGGACCGAAGAAGCTTCTAAGAACAATACAAGAAGGGGGCGTTTTAGCTCACCCGGCCCTTCTAAGGCTGAGTTAGCTTGAGAGAGCCTTCTCCAGAATAATGTAATATGTCAAATAAACATATAAAATTGAGTTATCTTTGTCTTATTGTAAATGTTTGTTTACAAATGTTATCTCATCATACGGGCATTATCCGAATGGGCAGACGAGGTTCAGAGCAACAAAAACTGAAGGCCACGTTTAGAGTTATGGCGGGCATTTAGATATAGAAAAAAGAAATCAAAATAGTGATGAGTTGCTCACTGCATTACCTATTGCTATGATTCAGATTCCCTTGATTTGCTTTTATGATGTGTCTGTGCGTGAAGAGAAGCAGCTGGTACATTCCAGTATGTAAGGCGTTATATTAAAAATCCAAATTAAAATGAAATTTCTTTATTTTTTTCTTCATTAGGCTTGCATGTCACAGTGTACATAATGTATAAGTAAAGTACATAATATGATATTTTTAAATAAGCTCCAAACTAATGGCAGTTCAAAATAACCATTGCTGAGAGAAACTCTGAGAGCCAACAGTTGCCAAGTTTTATCATGATGATATATTTCTGTGAGGATACAAATTATAATGTAACCAATTATACTGCTGGTAAATTAATGCTAGAATGATTTGGTGACACTATCTGCTATCTTGTTCTCAGTGCTCCTATCAGAAGCTGGTTATGCAGATTTTCTGCAATCACATTACAAACCAGATGTACATCTGAAAATAAAACATTTTACAGATTTAAATACAAAAGTGAGACAATTTTCAAAATATAATAATTTAAATTTATTAACTTTACTAACATCTTTTACCTGGCTTGTCTCGAGGATCAGCAATGTCATCTAGCAAACTGTTGGTGTGCAATACACAACATCCAGTGATAATTTAGGGCAGCTTATAATGTTTGGTCCTTAATATAACAATGCCAGCAGTTCTTGTTGTGAAATTTTTTCTCTATTGGGTTGTAAACAAAATCGTTATAATGTATTTTGATATAAGCCATCGGGGATGCGCTGAACCGCCTGCAAAGAAAATTCAATGCTTTTATAAAAAGATTATAAATTATTATGTAGATAATCAATAACAATAAATTTAATGCATTACACACAAGACATTATCTTTTATACTGACCTAAAAGCCAATCCACTTCTATTTAGTTGCTGTACAAAGTCCACTTATACCTATGTATTAATCTGGCTGTTTGTTTATTGCCACAAACACAGTATTATTGTTTCTTGAATGAAGTTATAAGCCTGCCCATCAACACATTGGTAGATCCCTTTAGTGAAGAAGAGCAAGGAACATGGCCACAAACAAGTGCCTGAAATTTAATATAATAATGAGTGTTAAATTAGAGAATCTGAGGAAGAGATAGATACAAGATAAATGTAAAAGAAGAGTTGTAAAATCAGTACAGAATCGGCCATTTGGACCACTTTCTTATCCTTTATTGTTAAACAAGCTTGTCGGCGTTTGTTAAATTCTACTCACCTTATTCGTTAGCACATTTGCTTGCTAGATGATTTGTGTGTTCTTCTAGCATGTTACACAAATTTATAAAAGCTTGATGGCTGGCTCAAAACGACTTTGAATCGTTTCTCGGTATCAAACACAAGCGGATTTTCGTATTTTTAATTAGACGAAGCTAACTGACAGTAGCTAATGTCACTTTGTAAAATAATGTTGCCATATTTAAAGTAATAGTGATGCGTTCAGTTCTCGTTCAATCAGATGAATGAACAAATGTAATAAGCGAGGTTTTTTTTATTTTCATTACCTACCTATAATTGTTATATTTTATATATCTATAGTTTCAACTTCATGATGTATTGAAAATAGGACAGTCTTACAAGTTTCCTCGCAATGTTTACATTAATGTTTAAAACACTGTATTCAGTATAGGTAGATACTATAGGAAGATATTCGTCGAAAATTTGAACCCCGTACCCGATATCGGCAGTTCGGCACACTAACTATTCCACGAAACAGAGAAATAGGTGGAAGTGCCTTGGGCCTAAATTCGTTAAGAAATCAGCGTCGCCAAACTCACACAAATAAACCAATAATCACATATTGCATACATACGAAAAATTCGTTTGATTGGTCGAATATATTTATTTCAATATTGGCCTAAGTCAATAGACCCTACATTTTAAAAACGACATTAAGTCTCAAGCATAAGGTTTATTTTGCTACTGTTCAAAAAGTACTTACGACGTTTTGCTATGTACTGTCTAACTCAAATTAAAAAGTCTACTAATTGCGCCATCTATCGTCGAGAAGCAGAATTTTTTCGTCATTTGAATCCCAAGCTACGAAATAATTCTGCTACTTGCCGACAGGTGCGCTACTCGAATAGTGATTAACAGTATCGATATCATTCGAGGCAAAGGAATATTTTTCGAATTTTTTTATCTTTATTTAACACTAACTTTCACTCGCGACTTCGTCTGCGTAACTTGCTTATTTATAATATTAGTATGAATATGCAGAATAAATCGTGGGCGAAGCCAGTCTCAAATAATTAAAGATCTATTATTTTGAGAAATAAAAAATCCGTCTTTATCCCTGTAGCGATCTAAATCCCGAATGGAACATACAGAGCATTTTGAGTCTTGCGGTTTTAAGCTGAAATCGCCCAGGGTAGCATTTTTGAAATCACTTGTCACATCACGAATGGTTTACGCGAGCGTTTCCAAACGGGCGCATTTTTGAAATGATAGTTTGCGAAGGATTTGCAACGAGTGGTCTCGACCACTCGTAATTTTGACATTTGTGGCGCAAATATGTCAAAGAAACCTTTCATAGAGAATCCGTTCCGTTTCATGCTGCTTTTTTATAAGTGGTGAAATTCTTAGAAAACCATAGACATATTTTCGATGTTTTCTGCGTAAAACAATATTGTTTTTCGCTGACACGACGCAACGGTTTCAAAAATACGTCCGAATTGTTTTTTACGCGAGTGGTAACTTGGAAAACGACACGTTTTGTGTTTCGGTGAGTACTTAAATGAAAAATAGCACTCCAAAAGCTACTTTTAGCGTGACAACGGGCGAGAGAGTGGGAAAGGGAATCAAAATAATGATGGGATGATAGCAACCCGTATGGTCGAAATGGCAGAGGAATTTCTCTTCTGCCATTTTGCCCATTTTCTCGTTCGGCTTTTACAATCTGCATGGGAACGCGGGAAGTTGGTACATTCTATTTATTTTCTTTTGTCCCTTTCACCCAAACCAGCGTGGTGAGCTTAAAATACAGAGAATTGTGTCAATAACTTTGTAGATCCATTACTAATATTAAAGTGACATTCAAGTAAATCCGTCTGTCTGTTACTTCTTCACGCTTCAACTACTTAACCAATTTAATTGAAATTGAATATGTAGGTATATAGTTTAAGAGTCGCGGAAAAGGACATAGGCTTATATCCCCAAAAAAGAGTGATTGAACTTGGCATGGTGAATCTTATTTTGCCATACAAATGGAGACTTTTTCAAATTACTTATATTACATTAACGAAGTCTTGGGTTAAAGTTAGTTACATATAAATTTGGGAGGAGCAGCAGGAGCAAGAGCAGAAAAAAATTGACATAAAGGACAACCTTTATACGAAAATTATATTATTATGTTTAAGTAAATTAATATAATAAGTAATTTTTTTTTCTTCAAAACGCTCCGAATATATGGTGCTTGATTTAGTTGGCATCCAGTTAACCCTACCCGTTGCATCTATCCACTTTTCTTTTACATTTAGGTTTAAAAATATTTCGAAAGGTTAGACTAATATAATTTTTTATTGCAATAAATATACTGGAAAAGGTTCATGTTTATAGTAAGTCTATATACTATTAAAATCGTTGCGTTATTCTATTAAATTATACCTGAAATTTTGATTTATTTTATCGACAAAATCCGCATCCGACTCGACTACATCACTACTCGAGTAGCGAGATTTCATCGATAAAATTTGTACATCACTAATCGAATAGCCAAATCTGTACATCACTAATCGAGTAGCGACAACTTACGGGAACGAACTTTCTAGAACTACCTAGTTAATATTATCGTACCAGAATGATTTTCGTAAATTTTTAAAAGAAAATGCATGTTATCGTACATGCTGATGGAAAGAAATACCTGCATTGCTTTTATTTTTGTTCTTACTGCTATTTTTACATACTAAAACGCACAACACGGCATATTTAGCGAAAAAAATGTTGGTCGGGCGGACAAAACGATCTCAACACGTAGCTAGAATACGACTGATGTACGGAGTAGGTCGATCTTGTGTAGTTTTACCGGATTATGACAGGCGCGCCATGCCCACTTGGCACTTCCACCTATTTCTCTGTTCCGTGAACTATTCACTAGACAATCGAGGCAATTTCATTCATTGAGTTTTTTCAATCATTCACTTTGTCACAACACTATTTTTATTTCATCAAAAACTGACAACACAGTAAACGTCACTTGACTTGGTCTAATTAAAAATACGACTATAGTGACTTTTGGTCGCGCTCTATATTAATCTATGGTCGCGCTAACTCGTCCGTAACTACTGCGGGAATAGTTAGTGACTATGACAGCTGTCAAATTTGTAACTCGTGGTGCCAAAACCGTAGTTAACTATTCGATATCTACAGTTGGTATCGAGTAGTAAAGATACTACAATAGTTAGTTTAGTGTATTCGTTACTACAATAGTTAACGAATGCAACTCATGGTACCTACGTATTTTCATGTCCAAACTATCCGCTAGGGGCGCTGTACAGAATTCCATATAATTTCTTACGGGGTTCGCCGAAGGTGGGCGTAGAATAAACGGCGAATTTCGTACACTTGAGTTTATTACAGTACGTGTATGGTTTGTACAAGTTCGCAGGCGAGAGTGAAGTCGACCTGCATTCAAAACCCGACAATAGAACGATTCATGGAGAGGGCATAAGCCCCGCCCTTGACAAAGCTAATTGGGCGAGCTAATTAAGGCCCGCCCCTACGTCTTATACAATTGAAGAACTATAATAACTAATTATATTACAATTACTAAATATGACTAATGATAATATTAATTAGATATTATTTGTTATGGCCCGTAACATTCGGCCATCCTATCAGCGACGCGTCCTCGCGGCGGGCGGTAAATCCTCCATCTGGTACTTGACTTCCAATTCCAGGTAGTCCGGTTGACTTAGGTGGCTTGGGGTGACGGTATGCTCGGCGCTCGCTGGAAATAAAAAAGTTTCGGCAGTAAATTTGTTACGAGTGTTTGTCCCATTCATTTGCCATTCATTGACGAACCATATCTTAGAAGTTTTAGTTATAACTTTGTGACATACGAACGAGTACCTAAGTAGTAATAATTACTGTTTTATTTATTACGAAATACTAAGTAGTGATATTATATATACTTATACCATTGTTTTATTCGTTACGAAATATTTGCTGTACCCGAAAGGGTTGATAAGATGGACTGTATTTTATTTTAATTATGTATAAGACCTTATGTAAAATTCTTATGAGCAAATAAAGAATTGAATTGAATAGGTACTATAAGGGATGCTCACGTAATATTATCAATTAAGAGTTTGCGGGCGCTATAACTGTACCTATTCTGACGAATTCTTATCCAGAAAATCAGTAACAATGTTGATGAAGTTTCGAGATTGGTTAGCTACCTATATATCTCATAATTTATAGTTTTCACGTTTCGCGATATTATCGATTTGTCGTTATACTGCCGTATCACACAGCATAGCCGTAGGTTTATTTATACTGAAAGTTAGTATAAGAGTATCACGCAGCTTAATCGTGCTATTCTTTTTATTTTTCTGCGGCCGTTTCACAAAGCATAGCCACATTTTGAGATGAGCCAAGACCGTATCACGTAGCGAAGTAATTTTATTTTTCTGCGGCCGTATAACACAGCATAGCCACATTTTGAGATAAGATATGACCGTATCAATAACGTAGTCCTCCATGTTTTTTCATTTTTAATTTCTGTGGCCGTATCACACAGCGTAGCCACGTTACTCGTTGAGACACAGCATAACCGTATCACACAGCGTAGCCACGCTACTCGTAGAGACGCAAAATCAACGTATCACACAGCGTAGCCATATTACTCGTTGAGACGCAACATCGCTGCATCACACAGCTTAGCCACGTTACTCGTTGAGACACAGCATCACCGTATCACACAGCATAATCGCGTTACTCGTTGAGACACAGCATCGCCCTGTCACACAGCGTAGCCACGTTACTCGTTGAGACTCAGCACCACCATATCACACAGCATAATCACGTTACTCGTTGAGCGACACAGCATCGCCATATCATACAGACACAGCGTAGCCACGTTACTCGCTAAGACGCAACATTACCGTATCACACAGCGTAACCACTTTACTCGTTCAAACGCAACATCGCCGTAGCACACAACGTAGTCACGTTGCTCGTTGAGACGCAAACATCACCGTATTACACAGTGTAGTCACATTACTCGTTGAGACGTAACATCACCGTATTACACAGTGTAGTCACATTACTCGCCGAGACGTAACATCACCGTATTACACAGTGTAGTCACATTACTCGTTGAGACGTAACATCACCGTATTACACAGTGTAGTCACATTACTCGTTGAGACGTAACATCACCGTATTACACAGTGTAGTCACATTACTCGTCGAGACGTAACATCACCATATTACACAGCATAGTCATGTTTTTATATTTTCCTTACTGTGGCCGTGTCACACAGCGTAGCCACATAATGCGATTGTATCTTAGTAAAAGATGTATTATCTTGAATATATCAGAACAACTATTTACTAATTACAGCTTCCAGGTCAATGTGATCATCGCGATCTATCTCGTCGTTGGATTCAGTCGAATTGTCGTCATATATGGAACGCGAAATATCGGCATATGTTCATTGCTGTTCAATACAAAAGTCCTAGAAATGTCCACGACGTTTGCCAAATCATTGGGCTAGTTTATAATTTTTGAAAATAAGTACAAAAAGGTTTCGCAGAATTAGCAAACGTAACATAAAAAAGGATCAAGTGGGGTCGGGGCACCTCACAACAGGATGCATTCGAATCTTAGAAAGATAAACTTGTCAGCAAATAAAAACTAAATTACATACAGATGTGAGCAAATGGAGCTTAGGAGGTATTATAATGCAGTATCAGCAAGACGAGATTCTACGCTACGACCTATTTGCATATTTCAGTCGCGTTACTTCTCGTGAAATAACAATTTTATCGTAGTTGGCTTTAAATAGCTGTTGCCGAGATCCTAAAGCGGTTTGGGATATAACTGGGATATTCAATTACTACATAGCTAACGTAGTTTGGAGAATCGACAACCTCGTATATGGCCACCAAGTATACGCTTTTTTTTTTAACTTATCTTTTGCTGGCTTAGCTGAAGTCTTTGGAGTGTAGGAAGGAATCGAAAGAAAGTACAGACAGGTCAATCGCTATTATGAAAGAACGACACGACGAAAGTACACAAAAAACATATGAAGTTGGAGATTTGGTTTGTGGTAAGATGTTATGGGAAGCCCGGCGATCAGACAACCAAGGTTACTGATGTTTAATGTGATAGTATAGTACCTTAAGATTCCTTATTAATAGGGTTTTCTTTTTTTGGATGTTATGCGCCTGAAATGATGATTGGTATTTTTTGACAATGATCATGTTCATCGAAAACAAAATTACGAAATGGACCGCGAAATTAGCTTAATTTAATCAATTTTATTATAAGTATTATTTGTCGTGACTAGACTTATTCAAGGTTGATTAATCATTGGTTGACATGGTAGATAAGTCTAGTTCGCCAGCTAGTCTATTTTTGCCAATTTATACAGGTTAAAATCGATTCTGCCACAAGATAATTACACTGGACAACAAGATTTTGCCACCAGCATACCTGCAGTGATTTCTAAAAGAATTCAGTACAACCAACATGAATCTAGTTATTAAAAAAAAATGCGTAGGACGTCTAAATTTTCAAACATAACACGGTAAAATTCAAATTTCTTATTTTTTCGGTAATTTCAGAAGTATACCATAAATTTAATTAAGTGTTTTCCAATTTTCAAATACCAGTTTAACGATGTGCAAACCTGACATTTTACAATACTTTATGCAGCATTGCTAAATAATTTAAAAAAAAAGCACTTATTACCGATTTTTTTTACGTGTCTGTATAACGCCATACGATGCGCGCAGTACACAATGTATGGGGAATATTATGGTAACTTAAATCTGTATACCATAGATAAAACAGTTATAAGGCAAAACAAATTTTGTTTTGATTTTGAAGGCTGATTACATCATTTTATGTTACAAAATTAAATAACCTGCACAGAAGTTTTTTTTTTTAAATTTCAGAAACTGGGGAAAATCGGATTTTTGATATAACATATTCCCAATTCTGAACTCCTAGAAACAAAAATAAATTATGCCCTATACAAAAATTTTTAAGAGACAATAAGTCTATTCCAGTGGCAAAAAAAAGTAAAATGTTGTCGACCAGTGTTATTTATTCCCGCTAAACCAATCATCATAACATTCATAACACTAGGCGAAGTGTTTTTAGATTTGATCTATAAGTATACTTTAGAGATGAAGTTAAATAAATGTGTTATACCTGATCAGATTACTGGAGCAGGCTCGATGTTCGCCCGCACGATGGCATGGAGTGTCCAAGGCGTTGCAGTTTTCACATCTCTCTAATTGGCAATCTCGGGTGGTGTGGCCCGGCTTTCCGCAATTGTAGCAGATTCGCACCGCCGACGTCGTCCTCGGAGACCGTTCCATATGGCAATCTTGGGTAGAATGGTTAGGTTTTCTGCAATTGTAGCAGATCCGCGCCGCCAACGTCGTCTTCGGAGACCGCTCCATATGGCAATCTTGTGTAGTATGGCCAGGCTTTCTGCAATTGTAGCAGATCCGCGCTGTCAACGTCATCCTCGGAGAGGTTATCATCCCCCGCCTCTGTCGCCAGGTATCACGCCGTGACGAGATCTTCGAGACAGGTACAAGTTTTGAGATGACCTCTGCATCCAGGTGATCAACACTGGGCCAACTTATCAAGGTATCCGACAGCACAAGTACTTCCTCCCTTCTTTTGTTCCGGCCTTCACCGGCCGGTTTCTTCACCGGCCTTGCTGCGTGTACTTCCATGCTTCTTTTTCACAACCAATGACGGTATGGCCCCAGCATATTTGAAGGTGAATGTTTTTGGTTCAAAATTTTCTTCTCTTATCCCACTTCTGAGATCTTACGGGGTTCGCCGAAGGTGGGCGTAGAATAAACGGCGAATTTCGTACACTTGAGTTTATTACAGTACGTGTATGGTTTGTACAAGTTCGCAGGCGAGAGTGAAGTCGACCTGCATTCAAAACCCGACAATAGAACGATTCATGGAGAGGGCATAAGCCCCGCCCTTGACAAAGCTAATTGGGCGAGCTAATTAAGGCCCGCCCCTACGTCTTATACAATTGAAGAACTATAATAACTAATTATATTACAATTACTAAATATGACTAATGATAATATTAATTAGATATTATTTGTTATGGCCCGTAACAATTATTTAACTACAGACGCTAGCGTCTGTAGTAAGCCAAAACTCCCGGTAGGGGTACTGACTGGTGTTGTTTACAAGATTTGCACAGTGAATCATCTTTCCTTTGCTTTAAGTACGATAATGCCGACAAATTCATGCAGTATGTATTAAAAATAAAACTTACCAAAATTAATTCTTTACTAAAAATATAAACTTATTTTTAATATAATAGTCACAATAGGAAGTAAACGTCAATTTAAAAAATAAAGTTAACCATAAGTACCTAGTACCTGCCCAAGCCTAACATAATATGTCAAACATTTTTATATTTTTCTTTGTATATTTTTGTATTTATTTAGTAAATATAGTCGTAGAACAAGAATTGTATGCAACGTTGTATAAGTACATCAAAAAATGCTCGATGGTGTCTCCTTACGACGTAACCTGCACCACTCGCATTTTTTGACCCGTTCTATACAAGTGTTATATAAAATACTATTATATACTTGTAACTTTTATTTCAATTTACATAGAGCCTTCCTTTCCATCAATGAATTGTACTTTTTAAAAATAAAATTATCAGCTATTCTATTTAACATAACTGGGGACAAAATATTATCCTTTCCATTTGCCATCACTGGGGTCAAAACGGACTCAAAGAAACGAAATATCTCATTCATCCCCACTGGGGACAAGACAAATAGGAATTGTAATTGATGTAAAATAATAGAAATTCCCATCCGTTCCCAGTGGGGACGATGGGGTGGTGACAAACGAAACCCACTTATCTGTAAATAGTATTTTTTCTCAGTGTTCTGTTACAGTGTTCGGTACATATTTTTCTACTTCCGCGTTTTTGTAAATAAATGTTCCGCAGTATACAGTATTTCCATCATGTTTTAATTTGCGTTGCCAACACAATTCATTGTAATGATTTCATAGATTCGTACTGGCATGTACCTACTACCTTTCCTACACAAAGTACTTACTTATCTCACAATGACCTCACATGACAACGGTTGAACTCTGACTAGGTGGGTATATGTAGGTGTTCCACTTTTCTTTATATTCTGTTTTATATTAATTTTTTTTTAATTTTCTGTTTTATATTAAATTAATGCAATTGGTGTGTTTTGTGACCTCTCCAAGGCATTTGATTGTGTAGACCACGAAACCCTTCTATCCAAACTTGAGCACTATGGAATGAAAGGGAAAGCTCTCGAATTGATTAAATCTTATTTGAGTAGCCGTATTCAAAAAGTTAGTTTAAATCAAGTAAAATCTGAAGGATCAACCGTAGTGATGGGTGTGCCCCAGGGTTCCAGCTTAGGTCTTTTGTTATTCCTCATATATATCAATGATTTACCAAATTATGTGAAAAACTTTAAGTCTGTACTTTTTGCTGACGATACTTCGCTTGTTTTTAGCGTAGATAGGAAAACTGACGCCTCTGATCAGATTAATAATACATTGTCGCAAGTGTTGGAATGGTTTACGGCAAAATTTAGTATTAAATGCAAACAAAACTAAATGTGTAAAGTTCTGCTTACCGAATGTTACAAAAGTTCCAACACGATTACTTATTAATAAGGAAGCAGTAGAAATGGTAGATAACACAACGTTTCTGGGAATAACGCTTGATTCCGGGTTGCAATGGGGTGCCCATATTAAAAAATTAGCTGGAAAGCTTAGCTCTGCAGCCTACGCGGTTAGGAGAATTAGGCAGATGACGGACGATGATACAGCGCGTTTGGTATATTTTAGTTACTTCCATAGTGTTATGTCCTGTGGAATATTGCTATGGGGTAATGCAGCAGACATAAATACCATATTTGTTTTACAAAAACGCGCTGTTAGATCCATATATAAATTAGGTGCTAGAGAGTCTCTAAGGGAACTTTTTAAAGACATTAATATTTTGACTCTCCCTTCGCAATTCATCTATGCGAACATTATGTAAATGCGTCAAAATATACATTTATATAAGAAAAATAGTGATATTCATAGTATAAACACTAGAAATAAAAATAAATTAGCTATCTCAGCTTTTCGGTTGCAAAAAACAAAAAAGTCTTTTGTGGGTCTTTGCTTACGCCTCTATAATAAGATTCCAGATAATGTAGTAGCGTTACCATTATCTAAGTTTAAGACTGCCATTAAAAATCATTGAATCAAAAATGCGTATTATCATGTAAATGAATATTTATCATCGTCTGATCACAATTCTTGGAAATAGATGACTGCAAATTTTGTGTTTTACTTCTTGGCCCCGCCACATAAGCAATTTAAATGAAATTTGGCAGACTAGTTGTCCATAAAATGTCCTTTTTAGTCCATCGATTTAAAAAAATAATCCTTTAATAGTTTAAGAGAAATTGAACGAAATTGGTGGCGTGGCTGGGAAGTATACTTTGTCGCCACGCCACCTCGCAAATCGAAATAAAATGGGTTAAATTAATACTAATTTATTATTTTACAAATGTCTATTATTTGTCTGTTCTAACAATATTAGAAATGCTGCTAAAATCATAAATTGTACATCGTTGTGATATCTATCCACATCATTTTGAATGAAATTTTGCACTCAGATAGTTTATAACCCGAATTAACACATAGGCTACTATTCTTTGCGAAATAAAAAAGATTTTTGTAATTTTAATAATGATTTACGAATGATACATCAATAAATAAGAGTGTAAATCTGAATCTGTTTTAGTCTTCAAAATTTTGTTTGACATATCATCAAAGCATTCCCAATATTCATTTGTCGCTATACGTTTACAATGAACTTTGTAATGTCCGATAATTATTACTTTTAATGATTAACTTGACAGTGGAGGAATAAATTCAATTACTGCACCCAAAAAAAAAGTTTTGTTACATAACAAAATTCCAGCGGGGATATCCTTTAAACATAGATTAAAGTCTAATTCGAAAAAAATTAGATTATCTTAAATCTCAAATTTACAAATTTGTTTTCCTTTGTATTGTGCAGTTTTACAATCACGCATAGTTTCTTCAATCATTGATGAAGCTGCAGAATTTAAACTAGATATGCCGTGATCGGACAGGATTAGTAAATTTAAAGGTATTATAGAGCAAATTCTTTCAATTACATGACTGCATTCTGAACAAGATTGATTACTATTACGCTTCAAAGCGAGTTTATTGCTATCGTAAGACTAGACTCAGTCATTAAAAGCCTATCAATGAAGTCGAGACCATAGGCTTGACCTTAATAATTACTTTTTAGGGTTATCTCTTTCATGCTGGTCTGGGAGAAAACAAAAAACTTTGAATGTACCAGCTGCTTTTCTTCTCAAGTAGATACATACATACTATCACGTCTCTATCCCTAATGGAGCATACAGAGTATTTTGTATCTTGCGACTCCGGGCCACCGCGGTCATTCCACTCTTAAAATACCTTAAAAATAAATGTTTGGTGTCTTTGCTAAAACGGAGTAGTTGAATGCTTGAGATACTTTTAAGCGGTAAGAATGACTTTTTAATAAATATGGTTATACGCTATCCTTGTTTTATTGATTCATTTTTTTTCGCCACCACCGATGAGTCGCCGCATAATTCTTTACATTGTATATGTATAACTCGTCCGTAAGATTCTTAAGGGAAGTAATTTTAAAAACTTTCATCCACCCTGATAACATAAAATTCACAGTTTCCTCACTCATTTTTACGAATAAAAGAACTAACGATAGCAATAAACTCGCTTTGAAGCGTAATAGTAATCAATCTTTTCAGATTTCAGTCATGTAATTGAAAGAATTTGCTCTATAATACCCTTAAATTTACTAATCCTGTCCGATCACGGCATATCTGCTTTAAATTCTGCAGCTTCATCAATGATTGAAGAAACTATGCGTGATTGTAAAACCGCACAATACAAAGGAAAACAAATTTGTAAATTTGAGATTTCAGATAATTTAATTTTTTTTGAATTGGACTTTAATCTTTGTTTAAAGGATATCCCGGCGGAAATTTTGTTATGTAGCAAAACTTTTTTTTTTTTTTTTGGGTGCAGTAATTGAATTTATTCCTCCACTGTCAGGTCAAGGTATCGGACATTACAAAGTTCATTGTAAAGGTATAGCGACAAATAAATATTGGGAATGCTTTGATGATATGTCAAACAAAATTTTGAAAACTAAAACAGATTCAGATTTACACTCTCATTTATTGATGTATCATTCGTAAATCATTATTAAAATTACTTAAAATTACAAAAATCTTTTTTATTTCGCAAAGAATAGTAGCCTATGTGTTAATCCGGTATTTGTTAATCCGTTATAAACTATCTGAGTGCAAAATTTCATTCAAAATGATGTGGATAGATATCACAACGATGTACAATTTATGATTTTAGCAGCATTTCTAATATTGTTAGAACAGACAAATAATAGACATTTGTATAATAATAAATTAGTATTAATTTAACCCCTTTTATTTCGATTTGCGAGGTGGCGTGGCGACAAAGTATACTTCCCAGCCACGCCACCAATTTCGTTCAATTTCTCTTAAACTATTAAAGGATTATTTTTTTAATTCTATGGACTAAAAAGGACATTTTATGGACAACTAGTTTGCCAAATTTCATTTAAATTGCTTTTGTGGCGGGGCCAAGAAGTATAACACCAAATTTTAATTGTATTGTTTAAATATATAGTATAATGTATACCTAGCTAAAGTGTAAATCTGTATTGTAACTGTAATATAGCCCATCAGGCTGGGTAGGGACCAATACTAAACTGGGTTTCTTTCGGCGTAATCTTCCCAGCAGTGGTCGTTCCGAAACGCTAGTAGTTTTTAGCTTTTGCACTAAAATAATATTTAAAAAAAAATGACCTTCAATAAGAGATAAATTTATCCTACATTGAATAAAAAATTTTGACTTTGACTTTATATTTGTAATTTTTTTTTTCATAGATGGAAATGAAAAGTAAAGTGTGTTACTCGGGTAGTGATTTTTTTATCTCTGGCGATATACATGAATACCTCACTTAACTCAGGATTCCACTGTAGAATCAAATCATCCTTCGTTTCGCTTTTGATTTAAGGGGATACCTGAATTTTCCGGGGCCCAGTGCTGCCTCCATTTGAAATAAATCGTTAAATAGGAAACGGAGAAATCATTTAAAATTTTGTCTTGAATAGGCACTAGATAACCCTTCAAACTAATTGCGAAAAATGGCCACTTTTGGTGTATGTGCGTAGAAAAGCTTTACGTTCTCACTGTTAACAGTAGTTAATAAAATAGTTTGAAGGGTTATCTAGTGCCTGATTAACCCTTCAATTCACGTTTTCACTTGAAACTATAAACTATAGTTCATAAAATAGTTTAAAGGGTTATCTAAGGCTTACTCAAGACAAAATTTTAAATAAGCTCCCTTTCCTTTCAAATATTTTATTTTAAATGGGGGTGGGACTGGACCCCGTAAAATGTACCCTTAATCCTTAAGAAAATGGTTTTAACAAATTTTAAAAGTTAAATTAAATAAGCATGTATTGTTTTAGTAATAGGGCTGTATCCAGGGGTAAATCACAATCGTTTCCTGTGGGGACGTTTCCACTGGGTACAAATGGGACAATTTTTAGTTTATGTGTTTCGATTGTTACCTATCACCGTGTCGTCTCTACTGGGGACGAATGGAAATTACTATTATTTTACAGTTCCATTCGTCCCCAGACATCGATTACAATTCCCATTTGTACCCAGTGGTGACGTATGGGAATTTTAGTTTTTATGTTTCTCATTTGTCTTCAGTTATGTTAATTATTCAGTATTGTTAGAATAGCTGACAATGATATTAAAAACGTATATTTTTAGGACAGATAGAAAGAAGGGCTATTGAAATAAAATTTACATGTACTTATGTAATATCCTAAAAATATACTTAACATACATGTAACTTTTATTTCAACATATATCAAGCCCTCCTTTCTATCTATCCTAAATAAATACCTTAACCTTACCTTACCTTACATAAACAATATTTAAAAATTTATTGCAACATTTGAAAATAGAACTCTTTGGCTGTAGAATGCAGTTTGTTTCATCTGACTGTCTTTTGTTTTTACCTTGTGGCGCCATTAAAAAAATTGAGTGTCTGCATCAACATGGATTTAACTCGGAAAAATTTTCGTAGTATGATTTTCTACGATTTTAAGACAGCTCAACAGAGCATCGCTCGGCTTGAAACAGCTTTTGGCAATGAAGCACCATGCAAGACAACTGTTTATAGCTGGTTTGCAGAATTCAAGCGTGGTCGTATCAATCTCAGTGACGAATCTCGCGATGGTCGGCCGTCCACCGCTGTGACCAACAAAAATTTCGATGCTGTGCGCCGTATGATTGAAACAGACAGGCATGTGACCTACCATGAAATTCGCGCATCCTTAGAAATAGGCATGAGTCAAATACAATTAATCCTACACAAACATTTGGGTGTGAGAAAGCTGTGCTCGCGGTGGATCCCACACAACTTGACCAAGGCTCAAAAAACGGACCGCGTCACTTGGTGCAGTGCCATGCTTACCAGATTCAACGAAGGTGCGTCAAATTTGGTGTGGGACATAGTAACAGGTGACGAAACATGGATTTATTGCTACGATCCCAAAACAAAGCAGCAATCGAGCGTATGGGTCTTTCAAGATGAGCCGAAACCAACCAAAGTGGCGCGCGTGAAAAGTGCATCTAAGCGGATGATTGCTTCTTTTTTTAATAAAACTGGACACGTGGCTACTGTTGCTTTAGAGAATCGTCGTACAGTGAATAGTGACTGGTACACGACCATTTGTTTGCCGGAAGTTATTGACGAACTCCGTAAAAATAACCGTAAACGCCGTATCATCCTGCACCACGACAATGCTAGTTCTCACACGGCCAGACAGACAAACGACTTTTTGAAGGCGAAAAATGTAGAACTCATGAGTCATCCTGCATACAGTCCCGACCTGGCACCTTGTGACTTTTTTCTGTTCCCAAAAATTAAGAACCAATTATGCGGTCAACGATTTTCATCACCAGAAGAGGCTGTCGAGGAGTATGAAAAACACGTTTCAGAGGTCACAGAGGAGTGGCACAAAAGTTTTTAAAACTGGTTTCATCGAATGAAAAAGTGCATAGACGCCAAGGGAGATTATTTTGAAAAACAATAAATTAATTTTGTACCTTTAGTAGTATTTTTTCATATTCATTCCGGAAACTTATAGTGCGCGCCACGTATTACTTACGGCAATGGTTTTATACGAACTTCACTTTTTTCAAATGATAATAATAAAACCATCAGAAAGATGTATGTATATTATTAAAAATTTATTACTTACATACAATAGGTTTACCTTAGTCTAGTTGCTACTAAAATAACTGAAGTCGCTAAGTTATACTAGCTAACATAATATTTCACAGAAGTGTGTACATAATAATAATAAATTATCAGGTTAAGAGCCCAATATCTAAACAATGTGCCAGTTCCAGATCACGATTAGGATTTGTATATAAATACAATAAATACTCATTGATACCAGTACTGCCGACACACAGTTAGATAAAATACATGTCGTGGCCAGATCTTAGAACTGTTTGTATCATAACTAAAATAGTTAACCACACATTTTATAATGTTATCATTTTATGAAAAGCTACAGTTCGATCACGTCATAATATAATTTGAACAAATCAAACAATAGGATTCCATTTAATGTTTTGTAAAATGATACCAGTCTATTCCATAGGCTAGTTCTTCTATGGTCTCTCCGGGTAGTGTTTTCTCTATAAATTTATCATGATGGCAATACATCAAACATTAGTCGTATGATCAATGTTTTTTTACAAAAGTAACCATTTCATGAAATGGTTAACTATTTTAAAAAAACTAATAATTTTAGGAGGTGACTACGACATTCATACAGCACCCTTTTTATTAAATATAAATTATTATCTTTGAAATTTCATCACAATTTATACAATTTACAGATCATAGAGCATAGAACACAAAACATCAGGACATTAAACCACTTTGATAGTTCACAAGTCGTCCATTTTATGACATAACACTGGCACTTGTATCACTGAGTAGATTCAAATAATTTTTCACGGAAATATTTAATTTTTTGTGCAAAGAATGCTTCTAAACCCTCTGCACACCGATAAAATTCTGAATCTTTAGGATTGAAGTACCGACAATTGTCAAATATCTTTGTCATGTCACCAATAAATTCACTTAACGTACTATAAGTTTGATCATTCACTTTTCTTTCCACTGTTTGTAGATCTGAAACATTAAAGTTAAATTTATTTCTTTATTACATTTGAAACCTTTCCGATGCAGTTTTGTATACACAGGGAGTGTAAGAAACAGCTTACCCCAACTAAAATATTACAAATATTGTAACCCGCATTAACTTTTAAGCGGCTGAACCCATTTTCATCAAACCTAGCTAACAACCAACCTGCAAAGGAACTTGCTTTTATGTAAAAAAAAAACCGCATCGATATCGGTCCATCCGTTCAAGAGCTACGATACCACAGACAGACATTAGCTTTAGACATTAGATTAGATAGATATTAGAGTGTGTTTAAATAAAATCCCGAGCCGTAGGCGAGATTTTTAATAATATCACACGAGTATTTTAGTAACGTTTTTGTTACAGTATCCACACATTATTTTATCTTATTAATAGGGATTCAAACTACTAAATAAAAGCGTATAAATGGCACCCAAACCCGAATTTCACCAAGTTCCATTTTCAAAAACTAGGAGATGCGGCGCGCTAAATTCTTCATAAAAATCAAAACATGGTGAGCCGTAATTTTTTTTTATTGAATTATTTAGGACGGACTCACCATTTTTTATTGACATTTAAAATATATAATTCTTATCTGTATCCAGGGATCTGTATCGGTCTCCAAAGGACGCTCTGCATGCATGGCCTTACATTGTAATGGTAAAAAAATTACATTAAGTATATCATATAATAATATGTGTATGTATCCATTTTTAAATTTAGATATACCGATATGTTCATAAAGTATGTTAATATAAAATCGGCTCAAAGTTAATAGTTGGAATTTTACGATATGAGATTAGATAAAAATACTATTCGAAACCTAAACCTATGCATTCTAACTAATGAAAAAAAATACATACCCATCGGTTCTTTAATAACTTTATAGTATGTTGGAGCTTCCCTGGGATCGACCGGTTCCATAAAAGGCCAAGCATTTTTGTGTAATTGTATTTGTTTTACAAGCCTCTTTAGATGTTCTAAATCTTTAGCAGTCAATTCCTTCATGTTTGCATAATTGACAGAATTATTTTTTTGACAATTTGGACAGATATATTCATCAATGTTATCTGCTTCAGACTGCAAAATACCAACACATCTTCCATGGAACCAATCTTGACATCGGTCGCAGCATATATAAAATCTAAAAAGAAATAAATTTTGCATCAATACATAATGATACATGTCTGACACCGGTGTTGTGGCTACGCAGTGCTCATACAGGCGAACGGCACTTTGTCGTCGGCAGGTTGACGGCAGCCGTCGAGTCAATGGCGGCAGCCACCGAAAGGTGGCGAGGATCGTAGATCAATAGCAGTCGCGGTAGTACAGGAGCTAGTTGCAAAATGTCTTCCAATGTAAAAACACTGTTATTGCTTTACATTGTTGCCGAAAACACAAAAAAAAAATCACTAATGGATTTGTCCTTGAAATTACTTACAATTTTCTTAATGCCTACACATCTGTCCATGGTCTGTTTTTGTTTGTTTTGTTACAGTAGACTTGTTACTTAAAATTCCAAATACTTACATGGCCTTGTTTACTGCCACAATTAGCAATTCAACATCAATTTCATCATTACTAAATATAATTTCAAGGACGTCACGCACTCTAGCCCTATCTGCAGTCTGACTGACAAAAAGCGGTCCAGACGCGCCTCAACTGCTGCCGTCGACCAAGTGCCGTTCGTCTGTATGAGCCCTTAATCACACGAATAACGACAATAACAATACATGTCGTCATTTAACCACCTCCGTGACGTATTAGTAACCACGCTAGTCCACCAATTGGAGGTTCTGGGTTCGATCCCCAGCAAGGGCAATTTGGAAAATGGCCGTTTTTGAAGCGGAGCTAGGTCGCGGCGCGGTGCGTGAAAATAAGTAATGCAGAGTGGAGTTGCAGAATGTGTCTGTCGATAGATGCGGAGCGGAGTGGAGTAGCGCCGACAGTTCGTAACAGAAGTGACTCGCCGAATGTCGAAAACTGTCCAGACTGTCGTCTACTGTCACCGACTGTCACGAACTGTCGCTAACTTTCCAGACTGTCTCGAACTGTCGCTAACTATCCAGACTGTCGCCGACTGCCCAGACTGTCACGGACTGTCTTTAATTGTTACCAACAGTCCAGACCGTCTCGAACTGTCGCCAGTTTTGGGCCCAAAGTCAAAGTTCCTGCTATCAGGCGGCTATGATTTCTATTGTTTCTACTACTAATAGTGAGAATTTGTTAGTATGGCATGAAACCTGTAGGGTTATTCCACAACTGTTTATTGACATTGACATTGACGTTTGTTTTCTTTACATTAGCCAGATTCACGTTTATTCATTCAAGTTCTCACTAACTGTAAACAGTAGTTCATAAATTAAATTGAAGGGTTATCTAGAGTCTGATCAAGACAAATTTTTAAATGATATCTCCATTACCCTTCAAATGATTTATTTAAAATGGGGGCAGGACTGGACCACGAAAAATTCAGGTAAACCCTTAACATATTTGTCTCCAACGCGACATTCCATAAGCCTGTTGATTTCGGCCAGGAAAAACACAGGTATTTGTAGTAAAACTTCGCACTCCAAACCCCAGAACATTACGGCCGGTTTTCCTTCAGGCAATTGGAGTAAGAATCAATCAAGTGAGACTACAAATGCATGTTGATTTCGGCGAAAAAGCACACAGGCTTTTGTAGTTGAAACACACACACCAAACCCCAAAGCGTTTCGGCCGGGCCGAGCCCTACAGGTTGTTGGAGTAGGAAAACAGCGTAAATGGGACTCCAAATACCCGAGTAAGTCATCCAGTTTATTCAGGACACGTAGCTTTCATAGGTACCTACTTTAATAATCGGAGCTGTGCGGTCCGCGTTCGGTTTAGTGCAAACAGCAAGCAAAACACTTTACATGATTTATTCAAAGAGATAATGCTATTTTTATTGCTTTACTTTTTATATTTATACCATTATATTTGTTAATAATGGCTTGTTTTGATTAATAACAATAATTACTTGTTAATGATATTTGATTTTTAAGGATCCGTACCTAAAGGGTAAAAATGGGACCCTACTACTAAGACTTCGCTGTCCATCCGTACGTCCATCTGTCTGTCACCAGGCTGGTTTCTCATGAGCCGTGAAAGCTACACAATTGAAATTTTTACGAATTATGTATTTCTGTTGCCATAGCGGCAACAGAAATACATAATTTGTAAAAATTTCACAACCACAAATACTAAAAACAGCATAAAATAAATATTTAACAAACGTGATTTTTTTGCCATTTTTTTTTGCTAGATATTAATAACGGCAACAGGTAGACGCTTGAAATATTCACAGAATATTAAGTTGTATACTCACTTCAAAAGTAAATAATTAAATTAAAATAAATATTTAAGGGGTCTCCCATATAACAAACGTGATATTTTTATAGATAATGGTACAACCGTTCGTGCGCGAGTCCGACTCGCACTTGGACGGTTATTAATAATTACGTGACTTTTGATTTATACAAAAAAGAAATATTTTCGTGTAAGTGGCAAACACTGATAACAGATTTTTCACCAAAAGGCATCTGACGCTTGTCGGCTGCCATACAATAATAACAGCCGGGACCAACAGCTTCACGTGCATTCCAAAGCACGGAGTAGCTTATATTAAGTATTACAACACTTGTGGTCAGCGATGAATGAGCGGATCGCACCCGAAGTTACTTTACTTGCGAAAACGCTAGTAATCATGCGTTCTATCACCGAGCCGCCGAGCACTTAGTTTGTCGTTTTTGTGATATATGTATGTACTATGTTACTACTTTTGTGTTAGATTAGATAACAGCATGATTAAGCTCCTTTATAATACTACGAAATGTGTTTTACTTTTATCTGTAACCAGTATAACTCGATAACTCGATCTTTGCAGAAACTATAATAAATATTAAAAAAAAAAGATACTGTAGTTCACTTGACTTTAAAGTACTTATAAGATCCAACAACAAAACCTAGAACGCTTTCTGGCCGAAATGGACAGGCTTTTGAAATCTCCCATTTACTTTTTTCAATAACCTGTAGGGCTCGGGCCCGACCAATACGCTCTGGGGTTTGGACTCGGTTGCAACTACAAAAGCCTGTGCTTGCTTGCTTCCTGGCCGAAATCAACATGCATTTGTAATCTCACTTGTTTGATATTTACTTACTTCAATAGCCGGTAGGGTTCGGCCGTCAGACCGGCCGAAACCCTCTGGGCTTTGGAGTGCGAATTTCAACTACAAAAGCCTGTGTGCTTCCTGGCCGAAATCAACAGGCTTATGAAATGTCGCGTTTCCAACTATACCTGCGGCGACGACCGCCATTTTGGTTAACCTTACGTGCCGGGAATTTTACGTACTTTATCTAAGCTCATGAATTGACCTTCTATGCAGGTCTGGAAGAAAAGAAAAGGCTTCGAACGTATAAGCGTTTTCTCTTTCTGTGCAAATCTTAGCCGATCGAGAAGGAATGTGCGAAAATGCGAATCGGCATAATGCTAGCAACATATAAGTATAATAGCTTTAACCCGTGACTTCGTCCGCGTAGAAGTCGAAAATAGTTCTAATAATTTTTAATTGGTTTTTTGCGTTATTAATGTTGTGAAAACATATGAATTATTAAAATTATTATTATGTTAAAATGTTTAAATACTTATAAAATATAATATTTTTTATTATAACATAGGGATTTAAAGGCCTAGCAGACCCGGCGATCCTCCCTCTCCCGCTTCCTTCCCATTCCCGTTCCCGTCATTTGCTAGACCGAGAGAGAGCAAAGGAACGCTTCAAAATGGTTGAACTAATCTTGTTTCTCCATACAAACTTCGGACCCCCATTTCACCCCCTTAGAGGTTGAATTTAGAAAAATCCTGAAATACATACTTAGTACTTACACATTTACCGTCAGGAGTACTCCTGCGAAGTTTCGAATAAAATAGTCTAACTAATCTTGTCACTCCATACAAACTTTGGACCCCTGTTTGACCTCCTTTGGGGGTGAGTTTTGAAAAATTCTTTCTTATTGTACGCCTAGACCTCAAAAAAAAAAACTGTGCCAAATTTGGAGTCTCTAGACCAGTCTTTCCCAAAGTGGGCGATAACGCCCCCTTGTGGGCGCTGCAGGTCTCAAGGGGCAAGGTAAGAGACCCAGAAAGAAAATGTTTTTTTTTTTTTTTTTGCTAGGAGCTTTATTTAGCTAGGAGGCCTCTTAAACAACGACTGCAAGAGCTCTCGACTCTCAACAACAACTTGTGAACATCAACTAATATGAATTAAAAGATTGCTCAAACTCGGTTCTATATTTCTCTCCGCGTAGTTCATATATCTGTCCTATTTTATTGAATATAGAAAAAATGAAAATCATGTCAATCGGTCGCTCCGTTTCGTAATGAAAGTAGACACAAACAAACAAATAAAAAAGGCAACAGACACACTTTCGCATTTTAATAGTTAGTAGTACTCGTAGATATCTATCATGTTTTAACAAGTTTTTGTTAAATAACCCGAATTGTGCATTCCTGTATCAGTTGGCTGGTTCATTGAATACTTGTTCGGACTTGTTGAGTACGATTGAGCGTCGAATGAGATAAACGAGTTTATGCATGTTTGTTTTATTCCTGTCGGTGCGCGCTGCTTAAGCATTCCTATATAAACAATGTAATATTTATTTTATTTTCATTTGTGGTTTCGCGCGCAATAGATGAGCAGTACTTACGCCTCCTCTACACTACTCGCGAAGTTGAACGTATTTCTCAAAGCAAAACAATGTCGGAAGTAAAAAAGAAGAGCCGGCAATACTGTGCGGAATATATTAAATTCGGATTTATTGAAAATCCCACAAACCCATCGTCGCCTTTGTGTCTTCTATGTCTAAAAACATTTTCGAATGAAGCAATGAAGCCTTCAAGGCTGCAAGATCATTTGAATAAAATGCATCCAGATAAGAAAGACAAGAATGTAGCATATTTTCAAGTCCTAGAGAAGAAGCATAATACTCAGCCAAGTGTAGCAAAACTATTTTCGGCGGCTGCTAAGCAAGATGACGACGGACTTCGAGCTTCGTACAATATCTCTTTGTTAATTGCTCAAAAAGGCAAACCACATAACATCGGAGAAGAGTTAATATTGCCAGCAATAAATGAAGTAATAACTACTGTGCTTCATAAACCGGCCGCAGATATTATCCGAAAAATTCCTTTGAGTAATAATTCTGTGCAAAGACGAATTGATGAAATGGCTGAAAACATTGAAGAATCATTGTGCGATCACCTGAGGACAAGTCAATTCTCAATTCAGCTCGATGAGTCCACTTTACCAACTAATGAAGCATTGTTGTTGTCTTACGTGATGTTTATTAAAGATGAGAAAATATGTGAAGAACTATTATTTGCAAGAAATTTAGAGACCGATACAAAAGGGGAAACCATATTCAATACATTGGAAAAGTTTTGCGATGAGAAAGAGATTCCTTTGAAAAATATTATTTCAGTTGCTACAGATGGCGCTCCGGCTATGACAGGGTGCCATAAAGGCTTCATAGCGTACTTAAAAAATAAAATTCCAGATGTCCTTGGTGTACATTGCGTTATTCATAGACAACATTTAGTTGCTAGAAACTTAAGTGAAAAACTACTTCAATCACTGCAATATGTTATCAAAGCAGTCAATAAAATCCGCAACAGCTCTTTGAATGATAGATTATTTCATCAGCTTTGTGTTACTAATGACGAGGATTTCAACCGTTTGTTGTTTCATACTGAAGTTCGATGGCTATCAAGAGGCAATTGTCTGACTCGATTTTACAACCTGTTTGACTCTGTTATAGAGTTCTTGGAAACTAAAGATACAGAATTGCACGACAAGCTCATAACATCAAAGAATGATATAGCTTACATGACAGACCTGTATAAATTGTTCAACGACATGAATCTCCAACTGCAAGGCGATAAACTAAATTTAATTAAAACAAAAAACGTCGTTGCTGCTTTCGCAGCCAAACTGCTTCTACACAAAAAGAATCTGGGCAGACGTGAGTTTCACAATTTTCCAAATTTATCAGTATCATGCAGTAACGACGAATTGTTTGCCTACTGCCAACATTTGGAAAACCTCCACATTGACTTCACCGAACGATACCAGGACATTTTGAACTTGGAAATACCAGACTTGGTGTTGGATCCGTTTTCAAATGTCAACACAGCAATGTCACCTCAGCTGGAAGAAGAACTTATAGAATTGACAACAAACGAGGAAATAAAAATCAAGTTCAAAAATGGTTACCAAGAATTTTGGCTACAAAAACCGATCCCACAATTGTACCCTGGATTGTGGTCAATCGTTCAACGATTCTTGATAGCATTCCCATCGTCATATTTGTGTGAACGTGGATTTAGTGCTGTGACAACACTGCTTACTAAAAAGAGAAATCGTTTGCTTGTTACCGAACGTGGCGACTTGCGACTGTTCTTGAGTAAATTGGAACCTGATATCAACAAACTTATTAAACAGCATCAGATTCATCCTTCACATTCGTTTTTATATATATATAAGGATTGATTATTTTAGTTATATTTTTAATAAAAGATACTCTGTTTTAATACTATAAAGTTGCGTTTCAATAATCATTCTTATTGGCAGATGGAGCCCGTAAGAGTTAACTTGAGACCTAAACGCCGTTGTATGTTACCTACTGCGCTCAGGTTTCAAGTTGCGGGTTATAGTAAAAGTTTCGTTTAGAATTCTCCGTTAATATACATATATAGGTCACAATAATTAATTAATTTAATTTGAAGTTATAGTGGTTTTTAAATAGGTGAAAAAATGGGGGCGCTAAAAAAATATTTATTCTCAAAGTGGGCAGTAGACAAAATAAGTTTGGGAACCACTGCTCTAGACCCTGCGGTTTCAGCTGCTCGTTGATCGATCAGTCTCTATTCTATCTATGTCAGCCATGTCTAAGTCGAAAATGGTTCTTATAGGGCTCTCCCTCTCCCTCTCCCTGATCCCTATTCCCTGTTCCCTGTTCCCGTTCCCGTTCCTGTCATTTGCTAGACCGAAAGAGAGCGACGGAACGCTTCAAAATGGTTAAACTAATCTTGTTTGTCTATACAAACTTTGGACCGTTTCACCCCCCATGAATTTTGAAAAATCCTAAAATACGTATTCACTTATTTACCGCCGGGAGTACTCTTGCGAAGTTTCGAATAAAATGGTCAATATAATCTTGTTTCTCCATAAAAACTTTGGACCCCCGTTACACCCCGTTGAGGGATGAATTTAGAAAAATCCTAAGACACATTTTTACTTATTTAGAGCCGGGAATACTTTTGCAAAGTTTCGAATAAAATGGTCAAACTGATATTGTTTCTCCATAAAAACTTTGGATCCCCGTTTTACCCCCTTAGAGGATGAATTTTGAAAAATCCTGAAACACGTTTTTACTTATTTACCGCCGGGAGTACTCTCGCGAAGTTTCAAATAAAATGGTCAAACTAATCCTGTTTGTCCATACAAACTTTGGACCCCCGTTTCACCCCCTTAGGGGGTGAATTTTGAAAAATCCTTTCTTAGTGCACCCCTAGGCCTCATAAGGAACTTATGTGCCAAATTTGGAGTCTTTGGACCCAGCGGTTTAGGCTGTGCGTTGATATGTCCGTCAGTCAGTCAGTCAGTCATTCAAGTTTCTTCTTTTATATATATAGATAGATATCTGAAAAGGACTTGTATCAGCCGTAAAAATATTTTTTCTGTAATGGAAAAAATAATACCTTCTAATTTATAACATTGTTTTGTTTCAGAAGAAGTATTTTAAAACATGCAGTAAATATAATTTTACCCGACTGCGTCAGAAGGAGAGTTTTGTTTTTCGAGCGTATGTATGTATTTCTATACGACGCTATGCAGTCTAAACGGCTTGAGCTTAAATACATTAAGCTTGTGGTGTCGTTAGATTCGTCTTAATTATGTGTGCGACACTGGGCATATAAAAAGGCAGTCAGGTTTCATTGGTTTTTTAATTAATTTAATAATTCAAACGGTTTAAAATACGTACTGTGAGTTATCATATGGCTGTCGGCACAGACAATACAATTCTTGTGTTTCTTCAGCCCGCCGGCAGTCTGGACATACGTATTCCTCCATAGTTTTGCTCATTTCTTCTGTAACTCCGACACAATCGCCATGGAACCAGTTACTACAATGTTCGCAACCGACGTAAAATCTGAAAAAAAAGAAAACATGTTTAACTACCGACAACTAAATAGACGGAGAGCCGTAGAACTACCAGTCGTTGCTTATTTTCAGAATAACCAAACCGATCGAACTTGCCAAACATCGTGCTAGACGCACATGCTGTAAAACACGTGTACACGTGTCTGGCAGGAAGCCTGGCTGCTTTCAGGAAGTATTGAAATAGTTGCCAGAGTATCATGTATATATGAAATTGTCGTTGTCCTTTTAAGTAAAAATCAGATGTTTTTCAAAATTAGTTGACAAGCGAATGGTACAGTTGAGTAATTATAATTCGTAATTTTAAGGCTGGAGTTCACCAACATTTTGTTAAGTGTAAACGAGCCGTTAAAGTGACTTAACAGTCCGTTATAGTTTATATAGTGTTCACCAGCATCTAAACGGCAATAACGTTCGGTTAATCAGCCGTTAAGTTAACGGAGCTTCCCTTCGTCGATTATCTCTTGATTACGCCCGATTTACGAAAGATTTGATTGTATTCTTTGCAATTGATAGTTTTGTAGTTTAAAATTAATATAAACTACAATAAATCCTTGGGGGAGACCTATGTCCAGCAGTGGACTTCCTATGGCTGATATGATGATGATGATATATTTATTAGGATTTTGCATTGTATTCAAAAATATATACTTACTTATTAGTACATACTACATACCAATTTTTTTCCGAATACCTTGAAAATGAAACATGTATTTTATTTTATGACAAAATTATTTGAAAACGAAGATTTGGTTGCGCAAGGGCGAAAATATTACAAAGAATTAATTCTGTGAATAATGTGATTCCATGCACTGGACTGGATTTAATCACTTGGAAACATTGGATTCTTATTCAATTACTCTTCAGTCATCATCAGAAACATCACTCATTTTTACTTCAAAACAATTTCAAGACCTGCTTTTGCGTTGCCTACTTTGGCAATGAAAGGCATATATAATTTAATATTTTATTGAATATGAGAGTGTCTTTAGATATGTTAATTACACTGGTCGACAAAATTTTAGATTTTTTTTCCCACTGGAGAAAGACTAGTTGTCTCTTACAGATTTTTGTATAGTGTATATGGACATAATTTACTTTTGTTTCTAGGAGGTCAGAGTTGAGAATAATGTTATATCAAAAATCCAATTTTCCCCAATTTCTGATATTTATAATTATTTATAGTAAATAGCTTTTGTGCAGGTTATTTAATTTTGTAACAAAAAATGATGTAATCAGCCTTCTATATCAAAACAAAATTTGTTTTACTTTTGTACCTTTTTTATCTATGGATATATATAAAGATTTAAGTTACCGTAATATTTCCCATACATTGCGTACTGCGCGCATTGTAGGGCGTTATACCGACCCATTAAAAATCTGTAATAAGTCATTTTTATAAATAATTAAGCAATGATGTAAAAAAATATTGTAAAATGTAAGGTTTGCACAGTGTTAAGCTGCTATTAGAAAATTGAAAATCACCTTATTGAATTTATGGTTTAATTTTGAAATTGCCGAAAAAATAAGAAATTTGAAATTTTGACGTGTAATATTTTAAAATTTTGACGTCCTACACATTTTTTATAACCAGGTTCATGTTTTTTGTACTGAATTCTTTTAGAAATCGCTGTAAGTATCCTTGTGGCAAAATCTTGTTGACCAGTGTTATTTATCTAGTTTGACACACACATACACATGACACAACACAATAGAGTCAGTCAAAAGTCAAAAATCATTTATTTATCTTTGGATATTTGTATCACTTGATAATTGGCAATAGAATAGGTACACCTTATAGATTTCAGCACATTCACCTTAGACATTCACAAATACCATTTTAGAAACACCATTAGCGCCCTATCTTTCGAGATCAAACAAAACAAATAACAAAATCACCATACTAGGATTCTCCTCCCCCAAAAGCTGAAACAATAATGATGCTAAATAAAGAATGCAATACAAGACATTGAGTTTGATACCATTGAAAGCTTTTTTATTTTGTACCATTGTACTATCCCAGGCCAGGTAGCCGACCCGACCCCAATCCTACCCGACCATTTTGTGTAGATTCTCCGGCCACTGTTATATGTAAGCGTTTGCTTGTCTTCACAATGTGACAGGCATATATTGTTCAATCTTTTCATTCAATAACGTTCAATTTCTTAATCAATGATTCATTTTGCGTGGTGAACACTCGTTTTTTTAACGGCCGTTTAAACAGGCATTACAATGTGATGCCCGTTTACGAAATCGACTCTTTAGACAGAGTCGGTAAACTTCAGCCTAATTATTCCATTACTTGTTTAAATTTATAGGATGAGTCTCTAATAAACCTTGCTAAATTAGATAAGCGTGATCTCAGTCTCAAGTTATAATAAGTTAATTTTGTTATATATTTATATAAGATTCATTTACAGATTACGTTCATACTTTATAATGATGAGTGTAGATGAAGCGAAAGAGGTCTGTCAGGACCGTAGCAAGTGGAGGTCCTTAGTCTCTGCCTACCCCTGTGGGAAACAGGCGTGATAATATGTATGTATGTATGTATGTATGTTCATACTTTACATTTTGAACCGACTTCCAAAAAGGAGGAGGTTATCAATTCGTCACGATCTTCTTTTTATTTACTTTTACTAGCATTACTTAATCGTATACAAACGATTAAGAAGGTTTGGCAGTATTGCGGTTCTTGGTCCAGAACATAGACCGAAGCATGATTTATATTAATCGATCATTCGTGGAGAAATTCAAAGACACATGTCTAAATATGACAAATAATATATGTATATTAAAATCTGATAACCCAAAGTTAAGTTAGACTTAGTAACAAATCAAAAATAAAAAAAAAGCTAATCTTACTTGGTGTTATCATAGGGTGTGCGACATAAGCATAAGAGCTTTTCTTTTTTGCCTCCTTTTTTGTTAGGCCTGGGTGTAGAATCGCGAGTAACTGCTGGCGTGGCTCGCCTTTTGCCGCCTCGAACTTCCTCTTGTTTACTTCGCTCGGCGCGCGTCCGTAGAGCGAGTTCCGCCGACAGCTCTTTCTAAATATTCAAAAGAGTTACCATTAATAAAAAATAATTCATATATGTGCATCCAAATAAAATATGCGGGACAATGTACAAGCTCACCTGAATCTCTACCCCAAGCTCCTTCTCGAGTAAACCTCGTTTCTTGATAATGTCCTTCTTTAGCATCTCTTTGTGCTTGAATAGAAGCATCTGTAAGCGCGCCGTGCGTCGGCGCTCGTCCAGCGCGGACACGGGCGCGGCGGGCGGCGGTTGCGGCGGCGGCGGCGCTGGGGACGGAGCGGCCAGAGGCGGCGGCGCGGCTAGCCGAGAGGGGGCCGCGCGGGGCGCGGGGGGCGGCGGCGGCGACGGCGCCCGGGGGGCCCGCCCTCGCTTCCGAGGACTGCTCTCTACCCACTCGTCGTCATCATCTAGGCGCGAGGAGGTAGCGCGACGCCTCGGCGGCGGTGGCGACGGGGATTGCGCCGCAACGGCTATAGCTCGCGGCTCCCGTTCTGGTTGCTGTTCGGGCTTCATTCGCTTCTCTTGGTATCTCTGGAGCTGCAACAGCTTTTCTTCTATTTCGGGATTCAAATTCTCTTGTTTAAGAGCGCTTTTGATAGCTGAAGAGAAAAATGTTTTATATAATAAATCAATTTTTAAAGAATAATTACGGCTCTAATGGTGAAATTAATAAAAACTTACTCTGTTGAATATAATCTGGTGTAAGAACAAACTTATTAGTTTGCGGACACCCTTCCTGTCCAGGTTTAATTTCCAGTTTATTATTATTATCTTGTAAGTCCTCAGATTTGGGAGCGATCACCTCTTTGTTGTCTCCATTTAGAAGAGGTTGTGGCTTTATTTGCTGTTCTTCACTAACATCCTAGAATTAGAAGGTACATATAATATGAAAACAGAAACGAAAAATTAATATTACTTACTTTGTCAATTTCCTGTAGCATCCAAAACCATAAAGAACAGATATCTCATTATTTTTACTTGCCTCAAAGATTATTTTAAAAAATGTAAAAGAAACAAAAATTTTACGTAAAATTAAAGATCGTTTGTGGGAATATATTAGTACAAATGTGCGATACTTTATTTCTTTTACATTATTATTGAAAAATGAGTTTTCCTAAATTTCAAATTTAAAAATGTATAATATAGTTAAAACTTTGGTATTTAATTGCCCATACACCCCCACAAAACGTTTAAAAAATCAATGTAATAATATAAAATAAATTTACATAAATAAATGGGACTTTGCTAAATAAAAGTCATAGATAATTGAAATATTTTATTCAAGTGAGATTATTGCACTGACCATTTTTATAATAAATAATAATACTTTTGTTTTTCGTAACTAATTACAACATTGTTTTCAGGTGGTGTATGAGCAATTCCTGATACCGAAGCTTGATTATATTGAAGCAATGTTTTAAGACTAGAAGATAAATAAATGTTAGCTCGATAACATCATCAAGTTAGTTGTTCAATTTCATATAAAATATATTCTTGAGATTATTCAATTTTTACGGTTTTTACTAATGTAGTATGCAAATGAATCAAGTAAATTGGACAATCCACTTGAAGACGTATAACATACTGGAGCTAATTGATGTATGCTCTTACATGGAACAATGTAATTCATTTTGATATGGCAATCTCAATGTTAGGTCGACCTACCTACCCTACATACCTTTGAAATAGAGAAAAGTACTTTAAATATTTAAAGTTATGGGTATAGTCAATCTCACTTATTGACCAGAATAACAGATTTCTCCATCAAAGCAAGGCTACCATCTTGCTAGAGATCTAATTGTGTCTTTGTTGCCTGTTTATAGTTACGCTGCCTTTAGGAATTTAAAAAAAAAACTAGTGTTGTTACTAATTATATGAAAAGAAAACTTGCCTTTGGGTTAAAATATTAGATGATTTAGTTTAATAATTTTCTCGTGCAAAAGTATTTGAAGTACTTTACCTCCATAGCGAGTGCTACATTAAAAAGAGCAAGTTCAATTCATGAAACTTATAAGAAACACGATTTGAATGAAAATTTAACATTTTTCTTTCGCTTTCAGATATAATATGAGCAGCTACAAAATACACCTTATCTGTGCCATACATACATGTTCACTTGTTGTATTAGGTTTGCTTGACGTATGTATGGCCCAGTTGCAATGAGGATATTTTCAATGTTTCATTTACTGAACGTGCAGTTTAACCTTATGTGAATCCTTACATGTAACGGTTGTAAACACAAGGTAAGATAGTATTAAGTAGTTCATGAAGCTGAACAGGTTACTCCTGGAATTAGTACATATATATGTATAAAAATCATTAGCCCTAATGTCAAAAATACAACTCAGTTTTAAATATAATGTCTAACAAAATATATTGAAACCAATATGAACAGATTTAGTCCATGATAGTAAACAACTATCCCCAAGGAATGAACATCGAAATATCAAATAGTAGATTTTGCTACAAGGGGTAAAGGTAATAATACTTAGGTGAGGGCGCCACATTGAATCCAGAGCGAAACGAAGCATTCCACAGTTAAATCTTAAGTGAAGCGAGGGATTCATCTATATCGCCTGAAGTAAATCTCTATGAGAAAAATTTGCAAATATAAAACATAATGTAAAGAAAAGTAAAACACATGCATATACCTAATAATCAAAGTTTAACCGACCGTTACTAACCTTCATTTAGTGTTGTTATCATTCAACAAATACTAAGAAATAACTTTTCGAGTTGCATCGGTTTAATTCTTACCTTGGGTGTGGGACTTCATATCTTTTGATTTTAAATGTAAACTTGATACTCACTGAAGTAATAAATAATACATTTACACAAATAATTACATGTCAATACAATATATCCTAAAATGTCTGTTATTACTTTGAATCAAAGACAAAAGTTGCGCTTTTTTAATTATACTTATTTCTTTTTCCGAAGCTAAAAACAAAAAAAAAATGTTTACTTACATTCATCCATGTTGATGACGATATGTATTACAAAAGTTATTAGTTAGAGTTATAGTTAAAAAGTTATTTATTACTTTTAACTAATTCTTTTTTTTTTTGCTGGACTGCCAATATTATTCTTGATTTTACAAAGATAAAAAATCGTTTTTCGAAAAGATGACATGAAAAATATAATCCCAAAACATTTAGAGCTAAAGTTAGTGCTGATTCTCTAGGGAATGCAAAGTAAAAAAGAAAATCTCTAGGGATTAAAAACAATTTGAAAAATGAACAGGAGTGTTAAATCAAAAACAATGTTGGCAAGTCAGCAAAAAAAGAAGAATTTAGTTTTAAAACAAGAAATGATTGGCAAAGGTGCCGATTTTTTGTTAAATTTAGATGAATTAAGGTAAACTTTTTTGTTCTTCGCTTATGAAGTAAAAAACAATGTTTTTATCCCAAAATATTTGGGATCAAAGTCATTGGTAATTCTCGCAGAACTGCGAAGTGGAAAAGAAAATAAAGTTTATCAAAAGTTGGGGCAATTCGAAAAATGTGTTTTAAGTATTTCTTTAGTGAAAACGACATCAAATAATGGCTGGTAACTGCCTGCTCAGACTCTCATTTAGGTACATGTTGTAGATGTTCTACTTTTTATATCCCATATTGTATATGCAATTTTTCTCGTAGATGGAGATGAAAAATGAAAATGGAGAAGAAAAGAGTGTCCTACGCATGTATGGTAATATTTTTACTTCGAGCGATGTACGGTAGACCTCAGAAGTGGAGTCCCAATATTTCATACTAATTGTATGAGAAATTTAGACTCCATTTTTGAGGCTTACCGTACACGAAACCCTCGCTTCACTCAGGATTGAATTGTAAAATCCTTAGTTTCGCTCTAGACTCAAAATAGCGCCCTCTTCGCCTTAAAAATATTACCTTTACGCCTTGTAGCACAATCTGTTTTTTGCTTCTCATAGATATTCTGATCAGCTGATCGGTCAATTCGTATAAGGGGCAAAGATTTTTTTTATTTCGCTGTATGTGCTTTGGAGAAAGTTATTCAATATCACGGACTGAATTCGCCCTTAAACTATTTTCAGTATATTTTGTTAGACCATAAGGACTGCGATATAAAATTACAAATGCGAAAGTATCATTGTTTGTTCCATATTTTAGTTAAAACCAAAATGTTTTGCAAGCACGTAATAAATCAGCTTGGACTAACCAGGTTCCGCATTCGCTCTAAAGTTGTAATGATATTGAAGCCAAATAAATCCGGCTAGTAGGTAACGTTTTTTTTAGTTTGACAAATTGAGATAACGAAAATGGTAATATACAATGAGTGTCCGATAGTCCTGTTCTTTGTACTGAATCTTTTAAAGTTGCAAATTAAGAGCAGATCGCCTAGTTGACATTTGACGATAATTCTTAGTTGTGACCGAAACCTCTGCTGGCTATTACAAAAATTGAGTTCTTAGGTTTTAGCCAAGAAATTGTGCGAATGTTCCCCTAAAACCTCGTACAAAATATTTATTGTTCATAACTTTATATGTATAAAACAATACTAAATAAAAAAGTTGAAACTAAGAAACATTTTCTGGAATTACTGAGCGTAATAAATTGACAATGACCGCGTGGCTGGTGTGACTTAATAATAAACGAGTAGTTCGATAAAAACGAGCGCATCAAAGCGTCAATTTCAGCGTAAGTTCAATCCGTATTTTAATTATGCGGACGTATAGTTGTACGCCAATAATTTTTCAAAACTAAAAACCGACTTCACACTTAGGTACAAAACCAATTGATAAAATTTCCATGGGACCACCTGCCGAGTATGCTCTTTCAAACCAAAAAGAATTTTCCAAATCAGTAGTCCAGGTGTCTTTGAATTATCGGTAAACATACATAAAAAAAAAGATTCCAACAAATGGGTTACCTCCTTTTTGGAAGTCAATTTAAAAGCTGCAAATGGTGTGAAAAGCATGAAAATCGGAACAATTGAACTTTAAGCCATATGAATCAATCAGACACGTAGCACAAAAAAAAGAAAACAGTAGAGGAGTTATGGCGTCATCTTTTTCGTAAGAAGAAAAATATTTTTGTTCTGAAACCTAACATGTATAGTATCAAATGAAAGGGCTTTTTGAGCTTATTTACTCTAAATATATATTACTTACATCATTACATCTCTGCCACTTGTTTAAAAAAATAGTAAAAAAATATTTCTTAAACTACTGTTTGTGCTCATTTTTTTGCAAAATATATGAATTTTAAATCTCAAATTATACGAAATATCCTCATAACCCAAGAAAGTAATTTTAAAAATATTTACTTTTCGTATTTTTTCACAGGACTTAGTGGTACAGTAGTAATATATTTTTATTTTTATAATTTTTTGACTGGACCGAAAAATCTGATATTTATTAACGATAAATAGTAATGTTCCTTAAACTAGAAGAAGTTTCAGGCGTTTTGTAAAATTCTCATCCCTTCCCCGTTAGAGCAACAAAGCAAGAGCGAACAAACATGCACTTTCACATTTATAAAATTTATAAATAAGTCTTATATTAACTTATTTTCAAAGATACTTATGAAAATATAATATTAACAGTATGACCATGACTTATATGCTATCTTACCATAAACTCTGGTAGGTATTACATTACAATTACTATGAGAATATAAACAAATAATAAATAAATCTTTGGTGTTGTTAAAATAATTTTACGAAATAAGAAGTAAATCCAGTCTTATGTCAAAATAAATCATAATAATTATCTACAAGGAATAGTATTCCTTATACAAATTTATTGTTCTAATGTATCATATTATCATTATAGTAGTTACTGACAAATGGGTCGGCGTCGGGTAACGAACATAATAACATTATCTTTTCGACCATATCATATATAATTATCCCATCTGTACTTCTACTGTGAGTCTTTAGTTAAGAGCTAATGTAAAACAGTATTTTCTTTTAATATAATAAATTACTTATTAAATTGATGTGGTCAAAAAGCAGATATTTGTAGAAAAGTAATGCACCCAGTTTTGATTTATCAGCGTGTAGTGTACTCACGTGACGTGACACACAACGATAGACGCCATCTTTCTTTTAGGCTACATAAATATAGACCAAGGACATGGTGTACGTACACACCCAATGTAAATTTTTGTAGCAAGTCGAGTATGAGTATTAGTCTATTACATTATAACAAACAAATTTATGGTAAATGCCATAAAATGTCGAATAATAAAATTAACTCAAAATTGATCGGACTTAGCATGAGACATTTCTTTAAATATTTCGTTTGATACATTCACTGAACTTGCTACAAATATTTCAGCACTAATTTGAATTCCGTATAATGAAAGGCCTCACGCAAGTTTTTAGCGTTATTATGATTTATTTAATTTCAGGAATGTCCGGTGTTTAATAGTAGTAAATTACCTGGTGCGGGACGGGCACGGGCAAGGACAGGGACATGGGCACGGCGTGAAGCTGCGGCGGTGCGGGCGCCGGCGCCGGAACGACGGGCGCCAGCGGCGGCGGCGCGCCCAGCGCCGGCTGCACCGCCAAGTACATCTTGCGGGGGCCCAGCATTCCTTGCTTGCCCGTCGACTCTTGAGCTAAAATATAATAATAATAATTTATTGAGAACAGTATACAGTAAATTTTTGAAACATCATGTACGATGACACCTGCAGTAGTTAATAAAAACTGTGTCGCAGGCATCAACGCCCACCTCCGAAATAAATACAATCACTATGTTCCTGTACATTAAAAATATATCAAATATAATTCCATTTTTAAATAATTATTATTATAAATTACGATTAAGTATAAAAAATATGGTTTCGCAATATTAGGTACATACTATTTTTTAAATTATAATATAATGCCTAGGTATAACATAATAACAATAGGTAGATTGCAAATAATTGTTTTGGAAATAAAAATAAAATAAATCTTGAATTGGAAGAAAGATTGAGGTGTGTGTAAAAACATGTATACTCAACCGCGCATTCTGTTTCTCTTTCTACCTGTATGTGAACCACTGAAAAATATTCTTAAAAGAATTAATAGTACGTAACTACCTTTCAAAAGTTGTTGCTTGACTTGATGTTGAACTAAGGCTAGCTGCTGAGGTGTTAATGAGTATCCATGAAGTCCCTGCAAGACAATACTAGGGCCGCTACTCGTCTGCATCACCTGAAAGGATACAAAGACAGACTGAATGCAAAATTACAGTAGATAAAAAAAGCTTAGTTGTGAATCGTTAATAAAACATTTACTGACCTGAGCCGTGACAGTCTTTATAACTGTTCCAGGTGGTTGGCCCACGAGTAGACGTTTCTCAACAAGCTCGTCCTCAGTGAGCTGTTGTTGCAGAACAGGAGCTGAAGCCGGCGCTGGGGTTGGGGCGGGGGCGGGTGTAGGTGCAGGCGCTAGCGTGGGGCGCGGCGTGGACGTGGCCAGCGGCGCCGGTGCTGGACTCTGGCCGATGTGTGCTACGATCTGTGCTTGATTGTTTCCGGTGGGCCGAATCAACACTTGCTGCCCGTTGACTGTCGCCAGTTGTATTTTGCCGGCGGCTATCTGCTGCACGAGCGCTGGGTTATTAACAACAATTTGCTGCGTGGAGGCGGGGCGAGCGCGCGGCGGTTGCGTGCGGGGCGCGGGCGTGCGCTGCATTAGCTGCCCCTGCACCAGTACGGTCTGCACGGGCTGCACGCGAGGGCGCGGCGCCAGCGCCTGCGGCGGCACCAGCACCGGCCGGCCTGCCTGCAGCACGAGCTGCTGCGAGGGCGCGCGTGCCGGCGTACGTGCTTCCTCGACAGGCTTTGTTGGCGTGCGCTCCTCTTGCTCCGCGCTGCCATCTTGCTTAGCGGGCGAGGCTGCCACCAGCTGACCGGTGACGCCCTGCTGTCCGGCCATCACGACGTGCAGTTTTCCATCAGGCATCTGGATCAATTGCTGCCCAGGAAGTAACCCTCTGACTGTAATTTTACCATCTGGAGCTCGTATTATTTGGACCTTCTGTGGTCCTTCTTTTTGTGTAGGGTTTGATTTAGGAGTGTCTATCATTTGACCCGTTTTATTTCCTGTTATAGGTTGACTGAGAACTCTAGTAGCGCCTTCAGCTCCTTTAGTCATTATTATTCTTCTTGTTCCAATAACAGTTTTTTGTCCAGTTGGAGTGTTAGAATTTGATGTCAATAGGGAAGTGAGAGTACTCTTTCCGGATTGATTGGGTGTTTTTGTTTTATCTGTAACAATGTTTTCTTTTTATTTGTGATAAATATACCTTCCTTTTAAACGGAACATTCAAATAAATAAAGCCGTCAAACAAAATTCTCGCGTGACGCGTAGGAATGCAAAATGAAAAAGAAAAAAAAAACAAATTTGTTTTTTTTTTACAATGTTGAAAAAAACATGAAAAAAAACTTAGTACCCTTGCTTTTTTTTCTAAATTTGTTTTTTTTTTCAGGGCAAAAATATCTATAGAAAATTGACTAATTTATTAATATATGCTTTCATTGCTTTCTTATTTCTTACATTTTACTAAAATTACATATCGAATTACTTAATTTAGACATTTTTTATTTATTTAGACTAAATTTTTGTTTAAGTGGTTCATTACTAATGAATGTCCCTCTCTCCCGGTCCGGGAAATCCCCGTTCGGTTTATGTTTATACCAAGTTGTACCGGGAATACCGGTGCGCAATTTGAATGTTGACAATATTTTTATGTAAACTTGGTACTATTCCACCAAAAAAGTATGGTAGGTTCATCAATAAATAAAAAACTCTAATTATAAACTGTTATGTATTAATCTTTTACGGAAACTGCCTTGTCAATTTCGTATTCTGTATTCTTGAAAAAAAAACATGCTCAAGAAAATAAAACGTTTTTTTTGTCATGTCTTTTTTCAAGTTTTTTTCATGTTAGAAAAAAAATCTGTTTTTTTGCAACACTAGTGACGCGTTTAGGAACGTCCACTGGGGTACGCCGAAAGAAACCCAAATTCAGTATAGGCCCAGCGTACTGCACCAGGTATTGTAATTGTATGATAGATTGTGTCACGTGTAGCCACCTTTTGTCAGATAAATGATAGCAGTGGATATACAGGGTGTTTTTTAAATCACTGGCATCCTTTCTACTGGTGAAAGTACTCATGAATATAAGCAACATTTTGTATGGGAAAACTCAAACCAACCGAAAAAAAAAACTCTTCCATACTATTTTACAATACTTAGAATCCCAAAATGTATGGAACAGCTGATTGTTTTTTCGGTTGGTTTGAGTCGGTCTTATACAAAAAGTTGCTCATATTCATGAGTACTTTCACCAGTAGAAAGGATGCCAATGATTTTAAAAACACCCTGTATACATTAAAGAAATGCATGCACCTTGAGACATTTCTTGAGCGCGCTTCTGCTGGTGTGCGGCGCGCTGCTCGCGGAGCTGCTGCTCCAGCTTGTCCTTGAGCTCGGCGGCGTTAGGCGGCGCGACAGCGCGCGCCGGCAGCTTGCCCGTCGACGTGCGTGTCACTGGCGTCGCGCGCTCCGTGCGCTCGGTACGCTCTGCGCGCTCGCCATATTGACGCACCTCCCACAGCTCCAGCTTATCTTCATCGACCCACTCCTCCGAAACCTACTCACACAATTTTTCGTCAATACTATGATTGAATTGATCTATTTTGATGTGAGAAAATACATTTAAGTTCCTACGGAGCCACAAGTGACGTGTTATCCCTACTAATAACGCGAAAAAATTTATATTTGTTTTGATGACTACTAACTAGCACTGCAGTGGATAGAACCTGATCTAAATTTGAATCATTTAGCTGAGTCTTGTTCAGTCATCTTAAAAGGGCTGTCTTTCAATACGCCAAGTATTAACGTTGAGTGATACTAGTTCAATTAATATCGGCTTAGGCATCCAAATGGATGCCGGGCCTCAATGAACGGCCGGGCCTTGGCGTCCAATTAGCTGGCTTAAACCAGATGGCTGTGACATAAATAAGAAATTTTTTGTCACCGGCTCTCAGCAAAATCTGAGTCACTATTAGAACAGCAAAATCTTATAGTCACTATTAGAACTGGCGAAAAAACGACGCAAGTCATGTAATGCCAAACTTATGTTCGTCGTCATAAAAACAAGTCAATATGCACGGCCAGAATGGCAATCTCAACCCTGTGAACCTAAATATTATTCAAATTCTAAAACCTAGTGTTAAATCAGCTATTTTTCAACAAGTCACATCAGATTTTTTTTCTAAACGTCAAAACAAACTTTCTATGGAATTTGTATGAAATACAGGCAGATGACTTCGTTTTTTGGAGTCAAATAGCGCTCGTATTGACAGTTTTTCTACAATTATTAATTTAAAAACACATATTTATTTTTGACCCAGGAAAATACCCAATTATAATAAACTAAAATGTTTACCTGAGGTTCAGTATTTTGCGGAGATTCTGCACGCTTTCTTTTTCTTAAACCACTTCGTATCGAGGTTACTTCACGCACAGTTTTGGGTAATTCTAAGGGAATAACGACTCTTCGGCGCAAATATTGTGTTCGCTCTGAAAATTGGCCAATATGGCGATGTTTGAGCAGCTCCAAAGACACAATCTCAGTATCAGTTGTTAGTTGATGCTTCCCATCAGCAGTAGCAGGCTTAGCAGCCATGTCATCCCATCGCAAACAAGCAAACATTATGCGAACCTGTAAAGCTGCACTAGCCAGCCACTGCAGGTTGACAGTACGATATAACCAACATGTTTTGAATAAAGGACGTGAACAAGGATATGGCCATACTGCTTGGTTAGGTTTTGCACTATGACTGAAACCTGATACAGTACTGTGACCAGCCTGTCTTGATATTTTTCTTAATTCATGTTGTGGTAAGACCATCAGTGTTTTCACTTTGCTTCGTGTATGAAATGTTGAACAAAGTGGATATTTAACAGGCGTCCGCTTCTTTTTCTTTTCAACAGCTGATGTCTGTACCTTTTTAAGATAGACTTTTCTAGATGGGCTTTCTGTGGAGTAAACTCTTACGATACCATTTTCTGTCTTTTCTTCTTTAAAAGGTTTATCATCTCTCTTAGGACGTACAGGCCCAAATCGCCGATTGACTGTTGCACGATACTTCGGTTTGCCATCAGTCTTAGGCGTTGTTACAGAGCATTTATAAGATGAATCTTTTGCATCATTGTTACTTGCAACAGGATTTGTATTCGTTGATGCTTTAGACCGACCCCTCGTAATCCTTAATTTCGGAATTGGTGGTCTCTCGTTGTCTGCACCAGTATCAGTTACAACATCTTCCATTATTTGGTCACCATCGGTTAATTCTTTTAATGGCCCTATTTCAACATCATTGTCTTCGTTATTACCACAAGTTATATCAATGTCCATTTCATTCCCAACTGCTGGAACAGCAGATTCTTCCAGTGTGGTCTCAGATTTCAGGATACATAAAGACTCATTCTCTTTTTCAGTTTTGACTGTTATCTCAGAATCTCCACTTAGCTTTCTTTTTACGAAACAGTCTGTATTTTTATTATCACATTCCTGCGCGCAAGCCACAGCTGACAGTAAATCAGTTAAAATATTTTCATCTGAATTCGTGGAGGAAGCGGAGCTCTTTCCTAACAAATACTGTTCTAGAATGGAAGCTTTATTATTTTCTTTACAATTTATCAACAACCTTGTAGAGTTTGCAGAGCCGCCTTTCAATACTGTCAATAATTCATTTAAAAGCTTTCCTTTCATCAGACAAAGAGGAGAGTAGCAGTTCATTTTTACACCGGGCCCTTGGAGTAAACTTGATGCTTCTATTTTATTGCAACCAAATGAATAACACTTGTAATGTTTAGTAATTTGAGACAACTTTTGATACTGGTCACGTAGTGTATCAGCTGTTCTAGAAGTAGCATCCATATTTACTTGCTTGTTTTCTTGTGTTGTGTCACAAATAGAAGGAAGCTCAGTTTCTGGTTCATCATTTTCTACATCAATATTTTTTTCATCTTCACTTTTTATATCTAATTGCTCTTTTTTCACTTTTGATATATAATTTGCTATTTTTTTCTCTTCCATGAATTTAAGATAAGTGCGCCGCGTTAGGAAATCGTCTAATTTCGATTTTCTTGCTACTTTGGGATAATACCTCCGGGTAGAGGAACTTAAAGCTTTCTCTACATCAATTTCCTCAAAATCTTCGTCTTCTTTTTCTACAGTCAGGTTCCGCATTGACGGTGGTACTACAAAATATAAAAGAAAACAAATTCAGGTTGCACAAAGAAAGTAGGATAGTTAGTACATTAATTAACTGGTGGTAGACACATAGTAAATCAGATTAAAAAGCTTGTAACTTTGACTTCCGCTAAGTTAACACCTGAATCCATGAACTATGTTGGTACACATACCTTGGTACAACAGTGATAGGTTTTTAAAAGTTATGCTGCTCCAGCTCGGTGGCCCGGCGGAAGTACGCATTACTAACGTTTTCGCAAGTTAAGCAGTACCGGGCGTGGTCTGCACTTAATGGGCGACCACAAATGGTATGAAAATTTCACGAGCTACTCAGTGTTTCGAAAGGCACGTAAAGGCGATGGTCCCGGCTGTCATCAATTCATCATAGTATGTCAGTCGTCAAGCTTTGTCAAATAAAGTCTGTTCGCGAAGAGTTGATAAATTCAAGGCTTCTTAACTTATTACGAATTGCGTCAGGCTAATTATTTAAAAAGTTACACAACTTTATTTTTACAATTTTTGAAAATGTATAAAACAGAAAACACCCAAACGACTCATTCCAAGCGCATTTTAGAACGGAATGGCAATATAAGATAACTTCCATGCTGGTCTGGGAGTAAAGAAAAAACTTAAAATGTACCAGCTGCTTCTCTTGACGCGCAGGTCGTAGGAGCCGATCGAGGCAATGGACGAAAATGCGAATCGTGTTATTAGGCGATGCGGCTAGCAACCCATCACTATTTTTATTCCTTCTTCCACCGTCACCCTAAAAGTGGCCTTTGAGTCTAGCGGCCCTAGACTCTATTTGCTTAGAGCAGAAAGACCAAAATGCTATGTCTGCCCCGTTAGGGATAAAGACGTGATAGTATGTAGATATATGTATATGGCAATATAAGGTCGCCGCGTCAACTCGCCTGTTCGGGCCGCGGTTGACATCAATTGCGTGCCTCGTACCATGCAAAGGGCGAATGCGGGAGACAAGCGATGGCCGCCATACAGTTAGATAGATAGGTGGATAACTCTTTATTGTAAACCAAAAGAAAAATGTAACACAAAGAAATAATTTTTAATTAAATGAGTACAATGTGCGGTCTCATCGCTTAAAGCGATCTCTTCCAGATAACCAGTGGAAGAATGTGGGAAAGACAAAGACAGTTTGCAATAATAAAGCGACAGTCACTAGTCTGAGACGAATTATTTATCATCTCTCAGCAAACAGACTTTAGGCAGCTTGAAAAATCTGACACCAGTATTGGCCACTAACCAGTGGCGTGCATTTCATACAGACAAATACAATTTGTCTACCCTGTGCCACCCTAATAATAACGGCAAAGTGAGAAATGTATAATTTTCTTCGATATTGAACATTCTTTAAATTCAGGAAATCATACCTAACTTACACGAACGGCTCCATATCTTATAAAATTTTAATATTTTGACGAGCGATACAGGTTTTGTCATTTACTTACATTTGTCCAGAACTTCCGTGTCTTCAGTCTTATTTGAAATTAGGTATTCATAAGTCTTCGGTTCTACAGCTAAAATCTTTATTGTATTTCCTTCTCTCACTCTAACAGCTATTTTAGCAGGACCATCCAATAAATTTAATTTTGGTGTAGCATTGTATTTTTTAAACTTTCTGGTACAGGAATTCCATAGCCATCCCCATTGTCCATGAATCCGATATTCTTCCCCTTTTTGTTTCCAAACCTTTAAAATAGAGATAGAATATACTACACACAGAGATCTAAATCACATTACAAGCTATACATTTTTCAAAAATAAAACCGCCTTTATCACCAAACTTGTGTAGTTTGATAAAATTTATATGGGACCTTACAAGTATGCCCTTTCAAACAAAAATGAATTTTCCAAATTTGTCCAAGCACCTTTGAGGAATCGGGGAACATATTAAAAACCACCGACTTTCAAGCAATCACCAAGAATAAACTTTTGAACGGCTGAACCGATTTTCATCAAACATATAACCACCGCAAGAAACTTGCTTTCACATTTTAAAAAAACGCATCTAAATCGGTCCATTCGTTCGAAAGCTATGATGCCGCAGACAGACATTGGCGTCAAACATATAATACCCCTCTTTTTGTCGGGGGTTAAAGACATTCATAGTACCTGATGCCGAAGGCCTAGTGAATATTTGACAAAGTTGTAAGCTGTTCGGTATCGCTCCTCCTCTTCATCTCTCTCCTTCTTTTCTCGTTTATCCAATTTTTTTCGTTCCTCTCGTTCAGTAGCTGTTGTGCGTATTAGTTTAACATGACCTAACTGTTCATGCCACGCCGGCATCCAAACTACAGTTTTTATACAAGCCTGTAAAGAGAAATCAAGTTTTTGACATGGGTTCAGCCACAAATATTCCACTTTTTAAAATGCAATTCAATTCTAAATAGCGAGTAATTTCAAAATAATATTTGAAGAAAAGGACACATAATGCACCCTATGCTCAGAAGCAGGAAAGATAAGGATGCTATCTGTAACATAATAACAAATGGAAGAATGCGTAGCCATATTCATATTATTTTATAAGCTAATCACATCAACATCTAACATATAAAATTCTAGTTTCAAAATAAATAAAGTGGCTACTTTTGTTTATTAGGCATTTTCAAGTTAAGTAGTTAGAACGATTGTCTAAACATTGACTAGAAAACTAATTTATTTTTTACTATAATTTTTGGAAATTTTTCTTTTAAGATTTTCTTCTCTTTTTTTTTACACTAAAAAAAAACGGTCCTTATAACACTTACCTGTAAAACACAAAGTGCTCTTGAAAAATCTCTAGGAGCTTGGCAAAGTTGCACCGCCTGCACCCATGGTTTTCTTAACAAAGGCCAATTAGGGTGCATAAACTGAATCACTATATTAGATTCCAATTGAAGTAAGGTTTGTCTTATTGTGGCCACAAGTAAAGGCTTTGTAGCTGAAACAAATAAATAAAAACACATTGTGGTAAGTGTGATGATTATTAGAGATCCAATACATTTTTTTATTATTATTTGAAATTCATATGTACATAAAAAGATATCGACAGTAAATTGACAATAATTTATTTATTGTTATTTTAACAATAGTCCGGTTATTTCGTGCGCGACCTTCGTGCGGGGTACAGACGTTGGCGGGGAGAAGACTCAAGGCGTCAGCGGATAGCGGATGGTGTAGCGGGGAAGGGTTGCACGCGATACCCGCTGACACCTTAAGTATCGCCTCTCCGCCAACGTCTGTACCCCGCAGGAAGGTCACGCACGAAGTAGCGGGACTATAGTGACCGACCGTAGCTTCTTTTACAGCATTTTTCGGCCATCTATTCGTTTTTGGCCAAAAACCACCCGACGCTTTGGCTGACTTTTGGCCAGCCTAAAATGGTTCTGATAAGATTTTTAATTGTTTTTTTACGTTATTTATTTTGATATAACATATGAATTATAATGTTAAAATCTTTATTATGGTGTAAAGATTTATAGGCCAAGCAGCCCCTGTCCCTCTCCCGAGACCGAGACTGAGGGAGAGCGACGGAACGCTTCAAAAAGGTCAAACTAAAACTTTGGACCCCCGTTTCAACCCCTTAAGGATTGAATTTTGAAAAATCCTGAACGTTCTTACTCATTTACCGTCAGGAGTACTCCTGCGAAGTTTCGCATAAAATGGTCTAACTTATCTCGTTTCTCCATACATACTTTGGACCCACCTTTTACCCCCTTAGGGGGTGAGTTTTGAAAAATCCTTTCTTAGGGCACCCTAGACCTCAAAGGAACCTAAGTGCCACATTTGGAGTCTCTAGACCCAGCGGTTTGGGCTGTGCGTTTATCAATCAGTCTCTATCTATCTATGTCAGCCAGTCAGTTTCTCCCTTTTATATATTATCTGTTTGGGTCAAATTTTGTCCAGTATTCGACTGAGATATAAAACAGAACTCAATAACGAAACGACGCAAACCAAGGCTTGTTTTTTTTTGTTCGTCATGAAAAAAACTATGGTTTTAAATTAATTAGGGTCATAAAATCATCACTACAGCAATAAAATGTTTAACAACATTAAATTGTCTTGAACTTATCATAATAAAATCTAGCAACCAATACACATAAAAAATAACTCACCATTTAAAAGCCCAATCCATTTGAATTCTTGCCCTGATGATAAAGAAAATTTGTGGGACATATAACGCTTTTTATCTCTCTCTTCATTACGTTGGGGTTTGTTTAGCGCTAATGTGTTACTAGCATATTGATTAACATAATTTTTGAAAGTATTTTCATTTCCCAATTTAAACAGGTACGTTCCATTTGACAGCTGATTAGATTTTAGCCTGGTTACTCTTTCAGGAACTGAAAAAGTTAAAATTCATCTGTATCTATTCCCAAATTATTACATTTAAAATTTTTTTTTAGTTCACAAACATACTAACGTTGTTAAAATATGCTCTAATGGCAGCTCTACTCACGAGAGAGCACTCGGCGGCGAGTGTAGACCCGCCATAAAAGCTTGAATTTATTGCGTCCGCGCCTGAGCAGCCCGATCGCTACGTTACACTACACCGCGAAATTATAAGCAACTGTATACAACTAATTAATTGAATAGCGCAGTCGCTCGCCACCGCTAACAAGTCAACGTATTCAATTGTATCGGTGAATTTGGAAAGGGCTGCCCGGCTGTCAAATAGTTCGTTGCATACGGTTACTTGTAATGGAAAAGATGCAAAATTAGTAGATTTTGATAAATGTCTCTGATTTTGTATGCATTTACGTAAAAAAGGCCTTTAAACACAATTCAATTTTTTTAGCGATTCATTAAAATTAAGTTTTTATTTGACTGAAAAAGTAAATTTTAGAAGTAATAAAAAGTTTAAAAAACAGTATTATCATAGGATTTTCTTAAAAAAAATAGCTGCTTTTGTTATGAGGCCAATCCTGTAAACGCAATATTTGACATAGCACCCGAACAAATGTTCTTACATCACGCCTACAAATGCGACATAAGTGACGTCACTCCTGTCCGGTCTTTCTACGGCGCTCCGAGACGCGAGACGTCCAAAGGCGGACTTTACTTTGTAACCTTTATATCTTAAAAAGATTTTGGGTTAGCAAGATACTTTTTTCTTGGACATGCCTATTTTTAAGAACTCTTTTCATAGCACAACGAAAATAAAATATGCATCTTCCCTATTTGCTAAATAATTACCTTCATCTGTTTTCTTTTGATTTATTTTAGATTTATTAATTTTACTTTTCTTAGCATCATCATCCTCTCCTTCCAGTCGAGACTCTTCATTATCGGCATGTGACACATCGTCACTTGTTATGGTAACTTCATTTACAACATCACCATCAGGGACCAGGGATGATTCATTTTCTATTTTTTCATCATCCATTTTTAACCCAATATTTTGTTCTTGGCGTTTCTTTTCTTCTTGTAATTTCCTCTGTTTTACAATGTTTGCATTTTCCATTTCCAAATAAGATTTCCGGCTCCCTTTGGCTTGATTTGTAAGACGTTCTGTGATGTCCATTTGCCTTAAAATTTCTTGTTTCATTTCTAACAGCTCTCTTACTAAAGGTGTTTCCATTTCATCTGCATCTAATCTATTAAATAACTCTTGAAACTGCTCATGAGTTGTGTAATACCAAACATCTCCATTTTCTGCTTCACTAAAACACATATTTTTTTATTTATGCTTATCTTAATGCAATTCAAAATAGTTTTTTCCCGATAAGTATTTCCCTCTTGTCAACTGTTACTCAAAGGGAAAGAACTTCCCATAAAGTTCCAGTGTTACTTATTACAACTAATATCTTCACAATGAGTACCACTGTGTCTTAACAGCTCTCTATCGGCGCGCCGTATTCCCGTCAAGTACCACTCAAGACAGTGTTACTTGACGGGAATACAGCACTTCGTATTCCCGTTGAGTAACAGTAACATTATGAATACTTAGAGGTTAAATAAAAACACTGAAAAAATAAAAAAATTGAAATAACTATGTATGTTTAACAGATTTATTTACTTTAGTTAATATATTTTTTTTATTATAGTTTAAAAAAAGACTTCTTGGTTATTACATATTTTAAGCAACTACAAACATTTTAATTTCTTCAGTTTTTTTTAACCTTTAAGTATTCATTACATTACTGTTACTCAACGGTAATACGGAGTGCTGTATTCCCATCAAGTGACTGTCTCGACTGGTACTTGAAGAGAATACGGCGCGCCGTTTAAGAGCCGCTAAGACACAGAGGTATTCATTAGGAAGTATGTTAGTTGCAATGAGCAACACTGGAACTCATCAGGAAGCTTTTCAGCAGAAGATTTTAATAATCGGGAGCAAACCTTCAAAATAAAAAAATTATATAATGACATGAATGTTACACTTACATAAATAAGCGACGAACTATAAACCAGTATTTTCTTCCATGTCTGTCAAAACCTAAATGCTCATGACGACAGAGCATTCCCTGTTTCTCTGCATCAGGTAAACAATCAGTCACTCCCATAGTTTTATGTTGTTTACATAGAGCACACTGCCAGTCCTCAGATGGTACATCAACTAAAGGTGGATCTACACATTCCAGGTGAAATACTGCAGGACATGTTTCACAACACAACAAATCTCCCAGGCGATGACACACTCGACAATGATCATCATATTGTATGGGAGCTACAAAAACAAAAAACAGTAGTTTTGTAAAAAAAGACAACTAAGCTTAATTCAAGTCCATTCATTGACTAGAAGTTTAGATTTCAAGCATGCAAGAAATGACTTTTGTCATATTGGAGCAATTGATAAAATTGGGAATTACATTGAATATGTTTTAGATATCCATGGAGTATTAGTTAACCCTTTCACTGCAAACGTCGGATTTATCCGACAAACATTTTCGTGCCCATTTCCGGAGCGTTGGATATTCCCGACAAAAACGAATGCCTGTATTGCACATAACTTAAGTATTCACATCCCTTTTTGTTCGTAGGTATTTATTTTCGATTCACTATGCCTTATGCTGGCAGCACAACAACTGATATTAAGTCTGGCAACGACAGGGCAAGCTAGTCCAACACTGGTTCTGGGTTCAATCTCCAGCCGTTGCCCTGGATCTAGAGTGTTTATCTATATAAATATTATGATGAGTTAGTGTCCACTAACATAAATACACTTATTTTGGAATTAGCTTAATCTGTGCGATTTGTCCTTATTTATCTATCTATATGAATATCAAACTTATTTAAAACCACTACTGCAAAGAATATGCATTCAACAAATCAACATGCACTGCTAGTGCATGTTGATTTGTGACTCCGCATTTAAAAAATGGCACCACTGATCCTGCTCATTTACTAAAATATTAATAATAACTTAAGGAGCGGTTTATCAGAAAAATGCGAAATAGAAGTATTATAGTAAAAATTTGAAAAGGAATAAATAGCAAAGTTTGAACCTTCTAGTCTACCATGCATGTGTTACCATGCAATAAGATAAACTTTGCTCAATTGAAATACCTACATCATGAAAAAAGTGTGTTTTAAACTTTCCAAACGATAGTATTTTCATAATTCCAATCTTTAATCAACAGAACATATCTGGTATTACTGCTCTTTAAATTTCCTAAGTTTTAATCCCTTGTTTTAAAACTTAAAATCCAATATATTTACATTTTGCACCTCCCGCTTCCCCAACAGTCACAATATGTAGTAGCGTACGTGGCACTTTGCAGATCACCCCACACCGCAACACCCAAAAGGGCCTCAACCCTTTCACTGTGAGACTTTATATCAGTTGCCATGCCCCCAGCGTGAGGGGTAGTTAATCTAAAATAAATACTTAAAACAAAAAGAGATGTGGATACTTAAGTGCAATACAAGCTTTTTTTTTGTTGGTAATATCCAATGCTTCGTTTGTCGATAAATGTGTGAATTGTACTTACATAAGGGGTGGTTATAAAATCATGTATGTATAAACGCCTATCCCCTTTTTTTTTGTAATGTGGGTTATTAAATATAGCATCATTTTTGTGTATTTTTGTTTTTCTATATTTAATATTCCATGAAACAATTATTTTTTTTTCTCTATAAACATTAAAATGATACATATACATATATACATACCACATTCTATCTTAGAACTGTAATGAATAAATTTGATGAATAGTCTCATTATTACCTTCACTGAGGAGATCATCGCGAACTGGATTAGTTATCAAAAACTGATTGCATAAAAACTGCAATACTTTCACCCTATCTTCTACTGATGTGAATGGATATTCACACGTATTTAAAATTTTAACAACATTTTGATCAAAAGATTTATCACTCTCTACATAAATCCTCAGAATTTCAGGCCATGTCATAACATCTAACAAAAATAAAGTAATGTTTACACTATCTTTATGGTCCAGGGGACCAAAATGGGTTTGTTGAGCATCTTCCTCTCGTAGAAGAGCTTTTAGTAGCATTATGTGTATCTCTATTAGCAAGTTGCTTTGATCTTCACAGCTTATAGCTGCACACATATCTTCAACTCGAAATGGTGACAATCTCACCAGATGCCTGAAGTGTCGAAGTACTTCATATATACCAATGACTTCTAAAACTAAGGATTGTGGAATCAATAAATCATCTGAGGAAGTTGGAAGTTCCAATGGTGGTATTTGTCGTTCCTCTTGCAACCATAGTGGGTCAGGGCTGGGTGGACGTACAGAATTATTGCTGGCTTTCTTGACAGTACCTCCTGTGGTACTGTAACTGCTCACAGAAAAATCACTGTCACTGGCTGCACCATCTCCACTGCCTTCTGTGCTTTCACTGGCGCGGTCTTCTTCAGGTTCAGATCTGTCACTGTAGTCATCACCAAAATCGGATCCATAATGATACTCTGACTCATGATAATCAGCAGCATGCGGATTATATCCTCTTCGGGAGTATGCACTAGATAAACCACCTCTTTTACTTTTATGTGTTTTCCCTCCTCTCTGTTTTCGTGTACTTCGTCTACTGATATCACTCCCTTGTGGCGAGGACGCTCTGGACGCTGAAGGCGTACTCGCTAAGGATGTCGTTCCAGCATTTTGAGCTTGTAAATATTTTGGTTTTTTCAATAAATGGTATTGAAATTTCCTGTTCTTCTCAAAACTACCCGATTTCGGGGGCCTACCGCGTTTCTTCGCCCCCCTTCCCGACATCATTGATAGCAACTGTCAATTATGTACTGTTTTGCACGTGTACCACAAAAACATAGTCTTGTTTACAAAAACAAAACGATGGAAATGCATTTCAGTTCATCCTAAATCCAACGCAGTCATGATTCCAACAGTTTGTAACGCTGTACACAAATTGAATGTCACTCACAGCAACTACACAAAAAACGCACTATTCTTCATTTATGCTTCACAGCAAATCAATAATATCAATGATAACAGAAATCTATTTAATTTTTATAGTGGGAAAAAAAGGCACCAAAAACGTAATGACGCGAAATACGAGTATGCAATTCTGAAACGCTTAGATGCTGGCTTCTCATTGGTCGATTACTTGTCCGCCATGTCGTTTTTAGCTAGAGTTATTGAATTTATTGTCATAACTGGATTCAAAGGAGATATATTAGATCACACAACTAATTTCTTATAACAAAACCATTTTACTTAAGACCAAAGCAAAATTACGACTTCCTGTAACGTTAGCCGCAAGCTATAATCGATAAAAGCATAAGTGCAGAGGAAAGAACACTTAGTTATTTCACGCAGCTCGATCGGCAGCCATTTTCTTGGAAGTCAAAGTCAACTGCAGTTTTTTGTAATTTGGTAATAAGACATACAATGTTATGTTTTTACAACATTCATCTCATAAAAATAATTAAATAATTTTGATTAGAACTTAATAACTTAACTCTGAATAATTTCAATTAATTAAACTCTAGTTGAACGGATGTCACTTTTTGCCAATCTAGGAAGGAAGGAAGTGGCACATCCAGAGACCCTTGGGACGGTCGTTGACGTTACGAAATACCTATTCTCAGACTAAACACGGACACTAGCCGGCGCGGCGGCGGCGACGCCGGCGATGGCGGCGGCGACGGTGATTAGTGAGGGCAGCAGTGGACGCAAAAGAGAGGAAGTGCCATTTCTGAAACGCGGACTCACTAAACGACTGGTTTTCCAATACAAAAAACCGTTCGTTTAGTGACTCCGCGTTTGAAAAATTGGACCACAGTGGTGCGATATTTCAAACGCGGAGTCACCTAAACGAATGCATTTTCCATACAAAAAACCATACGTTTAGTGACTCCACGTTTGAAAAATCGCACCACAGGAGTGCTATTTTTCATTTAAGAACTCACCGAAACACAAAACGTATAGTTTTCCAACTCACCGCACGCGTAAAAATCCATTTGGCCATATTTTTGAAACCGTCGTGTCAGCTAAAAAACAATATTGTTTTACGCAGAAAACATCGAAAATATGCCTATAGTTTTCTAAGAATTTCACCGTGAATAAAAAAGCAGCATGCATTGGAACGGATTCTCCATGAAAGATTTCTTTTGACATAAACATTTGTATGGATTTGCTGCGTTCGGAATCCCGTTTCGAGTATGTCTGTATGTGACGGGCCTAAGAAGCCCTAGACTATGGTATGGTGTTTCGAGTTTCGACACTTTCGACTAGCGTTGCATTAACAATCGATAGTTTGACTATCGATAGTTGACCTTGAAAAATAGTCACAATATCGATAGGACTATCGATAGTATCGATTGTCAATTGAAAAAAGATGAAACTATCGATACTATTGAATTTAGGTACTATCGATAGTTTTTAATTGATACTATCGATAGTCCTATCGATATTGTTACTGTTTTTCGAGGTCACGATAGTATCGATATTTTATACTATTGCTTGCAACACTACTTTTGACGTGCTTTCGATTCGACAGGTTTATCTTGCGCATACTATCTAATTTGTAATCTTGCGGTGCATGTTGCATTGAGCGGAAAGGTAATTTATAATAAACTTTTAATTTATAAGAAATAATTGGAACTTTCTTCAATCTAGTGAATATATATTGTTGTATGGTTCATTTTAGTGTGTGTGTGTAATAAATACTCTTTGTTGATGTGCGGTGCGGTTGAATTATTTACCAAAGAGAATATAATCACTAGGTCTATATATTATCTGTGCACTACGTTTTATTCTTTACATTCGAAGAAACCTTATTTTAGCAGCTCATATCGTATTTTTGAAGATTCTTCCAATATGTACCGCATGAAGAATATAATAATTCATGATGATGACATATTATTATTACCCAAGTGCATGTACCATTTAAAAAATCCGATCGAGATTACGAGGGATAACGACATCGACATCGATTTCAATATCAGTCAGCAGGTCAAGAAGTTCCTAAAGGTTTATTTTGTTTTCATATCACGCTCACGCCTTTCATAATTTTCTGTAAACGAAGTAAATTGAAGGGTAAAATTTGTGTAAAATTTTAACATTATAATACTTCCTTACATCGGAAGTTTTGCCAGAAATCTGTATTTCTACCATTTTCAATTTATTTTGTATACGTTCATTAAAACTACTTTTTCCCTTGATCATAGCTACCAGCGGATTATCTAAGACTGAAGCAGTCTTGGGGACTTTTGCTTTAGTTAGAAAGATAACTTTGTTTTTCAACAACTTTTATTAAAAACTTGTGATTAAAATCTTGACATCTGAACCTTAACACATTATTTTGTCATTTTTAAAACCAAAAAGCTGACGTTACTTGCAAAATACACTATTGCTTTTGAAAAAAAAATCTATGTACACAAAAAAATATTTTTCTAAATCTGTCCAGGCATCTTCAAATAATCGGTGAACATTCATAAAAAAAAAGATCGCCACAAATTGATAACTTCCTCCTATTTGGATGTCGGTTGGTAATGTGTCAAGAAATGAGAAATAGTAAGAGCAGTTCAATTAGGTAACCTATACTTTGTATGAGGTTTCATGTAAAGCTATTCTGGCTGGTCTGGGAAAATCTTCACGGTACAAGACAAGGTAAAAGAGTGTACCAACTGGTTTTCTTTGTGTGCAGATTGTAGAAGGTGATTGAGGGATAGGGCGAAAATTTTTCTCAACAGATTTTTCAGTAAACTTTTACTTTGATTCCTTTTTCCACTTTCACTACCATCATGCTGAACATTTGGATCTTATGGCCCATAACATGACTTAGTTCAGTCAATGAACAACCTCCAATTTCGTTGAACCTCCATAGATTTGGATGAAAATTCGGGATTGAGTATGTTTTACCCTCTACTTCAAAAGTGACATATGCTCGTCTTGCGCTTTTTGCATTTTAGGGGTAGGGGCTTTTTTGTTAAAAATGGGAAAAATGTCAGATTTAACCATTCTGGCTTAAGTAATTGTGTTTAATTAGAAAAAATAAATGTTTTTTAATATTTATATGCACGATTTATGATTTTAATTAATTTTTCAACCCTTTTAGCAACCACTCCTAAAACCGAAAATCATGAAAAAAAATTTTTTTGTATTTCTGAGTTTTAAAATCGCATATTAACATAACAATAACAATTTGTTTGATACTTATGATATAATTTTTGATTGACAGTCAAAATATCAACCCTTAAAAACTACCCCCTTATTGTAGAATCACTGTAAAAATTGGTTTCAAAAACTTTAAATTATTAAATAGTACATTACTGAAGTTAAATCTTATTTACTGAGTATTAAAATATTTATTTTATTAATTGAGAAATTTTACACCCTTAAAAACTACCCTACTAATTAGTCATAATAATAATGAAATAATTTTTTTATCAGCTTTAATTAGAATCTTTTATAATAGTTAAGATAAATTTTATTAATATATTTCAAACTTTATTAATATTATTCAATTCACATTTCAAACTACCTTTTGTGCAAAAAGTGATGAAAAAGCATTCTTTAAAGTTATATTAATATTTTTTTGACCCGTGACATATTTTTTAACATGAAAATTTAATTTATTAATTAAGAATAAAAATGTATTAAAATATATATTTAAATATATGAAACGTTTATTCATCTTTTATTTAATTAATAAATAAAAACATTTTTTTTATTGTTTATCACAGCTCTCTTCACCAACTTCTTCATTTGTTGGAGGGCTATTTTTGGCAATTATCACCCTGCATGATGCGCAGGTTGAATTACAAAATAGCCCTACCCTACGACACCCAACGATGAAATTACGACGTTTTTGCAACTGCAAAAAAATAATTTTTAATAGCTCTTTTGGAGCATGTGGATGAGGGTTTTTGTTTGGAAACAAAGACTCTTCAGTTTGACACCATCTACAGTCAACTGGACGATTGTATTTGTTTCCAAGCCATATCTGGATTTGCATTATTTGCAAAACATTATTTTGGTGTGTTTGTCTAATGCAGCAACTGTTGGGACAAGGGAAGACAATTTTACCACACTATTTTTAGTTGTAGCCTTTATAAAGGACTCATAACGCATCTGTTCCAAATTAGCTGTCAGGCTTTCGATGCGTTGCAGTTTACTTTTATTACATCTTTCGCACTTCCGTACAATAATATTGTGCGGTACCTGCCAGCTTCTAAAATGGCATCGATATCAGCGGCTTTATTATAAAATATATCAATCTTTCTCTCGAATCATGTCTTTTGTCTAAAAGATCCTTCCTTTGCTATAATATATGCATACCAAATCTCTGCTCCAAAAATTTTTCCAAGAAATATAATTGGTTTTTTTACCAGGTTTGATATCAGGTTCATCAGGCTATAAGATCGTCTTAAATAAGATTTTTTAAAGCCCTTATTTTTTAAAAGATAAGGGGTTAAAGGGTCCCGGTTACGCAGTAAAAGTTAGGCTTTAAACGTCTCTATCTTGGTTATTTTTCATCCTATAAAAATAAAACTAAAAACCAAAATCTGTTAAAAAAAGAACTCCAATTTAGTTCTTTATCATTTTTTAGGAAGGAATATTTAACATTTTTGAAGTTATTTTCAAAAGAAAAAAAAAATTTAAAAATTTCGATTTTATTAAATCATAAATTTTTTTTCAAAAATAAGCATTCTAAACCGGGCAAAGTTTTTGTGGTCATCACTTATCCAGATGCTAAAAAAAAGAAAGTCCTTTAGGGATGACCATAAATTTGAATTTTAGTGGAAATGGTGGTTTTATTTTTCGTTTTTTCCCAAAAAAAAAAATCGAATGTGTCATCTTATTTTTATCATTACTTGCTCAATTTTGATGCTATTAACTTTTTACATTTCTCTTTAGAAAGGTATTTCGGAGTACTGTGTTCAGGAAATTTATGTCATAAAATGCATCGGTTTCCCGTTATTTAAATTTGAATACTTTGATTTAAGTACTCCTATAGCTCACTTTGAATTAATATTAGAAGTTTTTTCAAAGTAGGGATTTGTTTGTTTTTTTATTAGCTTCAATTTTGGTAATGACACATTTTTTGTAAAAACTCGTAGTTTTTGAGTTATTTATGAAAAACCGCTTTTAAACATATATTTTTATCACGAAAAATCACAATCTTTGATCTTTAATAACTCAGAAAGTATTGATTTTTTCCAAAAACATTATTTAACAAATTTTGCTTAGAATTTGTCTCTCTATCGATTCCTCGGGATTATTTTTATTACAATAATTTTCATCCCCGAGAAGGGGTGCCATCCACCCCTAGAGCAAAAGCGCAAGTTGGCACTATGTCACTTTTGTTTCTTTAGGTAATTAATTTTCATGAAAATCAATGGAGGTTCAACGAAATCGGAGGTGAAAACCTTTATTGACTGTACTAACTAGTATATCTAAGTATGTATTCATTTGATTTTCATCTTAGGATTATAGTTGTATCTTAAAATAGATACCTATAATTCATACTAAAATTGTGTTGTCTCATCATTAGATACCTACTTATTGTTTTCTTTATCATACTTATGTACTTTCACAGGCTCCAAATAAAAAAATGACTGAATTAGAACAGCGTCAGGATTTATTGTTAAAGAAATTGGACATTTTATATGACCGCATCAAAACAATAAGTTTATATTGTAAAGTTGACACTCAAGGAAAGCGAGATCACGTAAAAAGAAACATTGTAAGTATATTTTTTGGTACAGGTACATACACTAACCAACCAATGGTAGTATTGAGTTAATAACAAATGTTTCAGGTAACAGTTTCTGGGGAAATAGTCCTGGTGGTTAGTCCTGACAACTTGCCATGGTTTTTGAACATACTTCTTGTAAAAACTTCATTGGCTCCGAGTATAACATGGCATATTCACTCATCCGTCCCAAATGAAAAAGTGGCAAAAGTTATGGCCTTTGTAAAACATCTTAACTCATCTACAAATGGTTCTGGGATACAGTTGAGACTGATCTTCAAATGCGGTAAGAATAAATAGACACACCTATCAGTAATTATTTCACTTTTATGTTTTTCAGTTTGGTATTATAATTTTTTTTTTATTTCAGGTTCAGCTGATTCTGAATTAAAATTGTCATCCTTAGCTGTCCCTATAGTGGGTAATGTGAATATACTTCGATACTTATCCTATTTCTACCCTGATGTATTACCTTATAATAACGAGGACATCAGTATGGATGGGCTACTAGACCTCTGTCATGTTCTTGAAAGATCACCAGAAAAAAATAAGGAGGCTTTGATCAACAAATTGTTTTCACAATGCAATAATAATTGGATACATAATAATCAATTTTCTATTGTGGATTTGGCTGCATATAATGTAATAAAACAGTTCAATAACATACCAAAAACTGTACCCAAAAAGTGGTTGGAAAACTGTACTAAACTTGTTCAATAAATGTCTTAAATATATTTATCTTTGATAACATAATGTAAATCCTAAAAGTTAATAGTAAACACCACAGAACTATATCAAGTAGAAGGAAAAATTGTATGTACCTCGCGTGCTAAAAAAATATGATGAATGCGCCATTGCTCGCCCCAAATTTCAGTCTGCTCCCGATCGCTTTTTGCGTGAGACGTCAGGTTTCAAAAGCAAAATGGCTCATTATTCGGTAATTAACTGTTCAAACACCACCAATAAAGTTGGAGCTGTTAATCGCGAGATATATTCTTTCATCAAAAAACGTACACGTGTATATACATACTAAAATCTTTATAAATAATATTATTTTAGTACATTAAATATACAACGTGGAAGGGACATAACCGTAATAAATATGTATAATGAAATAAAAATCTAAAAGCAAAAAAAAAATTTGGCATTAATACAAATTGCCCCGGCGGCAGCATTTAGTATGGAAATGCCGAAGTTTTGTTTTGTTTTTTGACAGTTATTTTAATTTCATTATACTTATGATCTAGTATAGCCCGCGGTTCGATTTATTACAGGGATATCTCTTCCACGTTGTACTATAAACTAATAAACATATTTTAACTTAATGTTTTAATGGTTTCAACCAGAAGTTAAAATTTTATGCAACAGTTGTATAAGACGGGTCAAAAAATGCGAGTGGCGCAGGTTACGATGTGAGCCTTGGCCACAGAATAAATACTAGTACTCACGTACAGAAGTCTTACTCTAAAAAGAAATTCAAAGAAATATCTACTCAATAGTGTTAGCAATATGATATAATTAGCTCGCGTCAGAATTGACGCCTTCCCGTTTAGATACCTAGAATTTCAGTTGCAAGCCAATTTCGTTCTTATCGCTATAGACACACGATTCACCGTACGTAGGTACCTACACAAAGCCGGTTGAGTGAGCAGTTCGGCTAGGGTTCTCAAGATACTACTATCGCCACCTAGCGCAATGCGTAGCGAATGCAGCGATGCGAGCTACCGCGCGCAGCGCCGCCGCGCCGTCTCGGCAGTTACGATTTTACGAATGATAATTTATACTCTATGGCCCGTATTAATAAATCGCACTCAACTCTTGAGTTCGATCATAAGAGCGCTCATAAAGCTAAGAAAATATCAGATTTCACCCGCGCACTTCACACACCCCGCTTTCGTCTACCGCTTCAGCGAATTCGCTACCACAAATTAGAAAGAATATATTCTAACGGACAGATGGGCAACAAGCCTTCTAAACGTCATTTCATACTAACTAATTACCCAGGACTCCATTGCGCTACCGTAGTATCGATATGTTATACAATGCGCTTTTTGATTTACTTTTAATTTTTGCTTGGCGCACCTGCTTTCTTGCCCCGGGAGCCCTACTACCTGACTATCCTGGACGACCTATATGTGATCGTGACGACGTCGTCAGAGTAGCTCCATATTGGGCTGATAGAATATAAACCAATCGACGAGCAAAGTAGAAAAAAAAAATTACCGGACTACAACTGATCGTCCTCCGCCCACAATACCACACCTCATCCCATCTTTTTCCTAACCTTAACACTTTTGAAGTTATATCGGAAATGAAAAAAGGAACATTGAATTTACGTATTTTTATTTAGTATTTTTTTTTTAAATCTTTGTTAATATGTCCTCAATGTAACTTTAAGTCAACTGATATTTTTATTTCCTTAAAATAATGACTCATATGCTAATAAATTAAATTTAGAAAAATTACGCAAAACATACTCGCACTAAAACGACAGTCGCCATGATTGCGACGTCATACCTGTAGTAACAAATACTTGATTGCAAACTATTCATCCAATAATAAATGCACAATAAAGTGTGCGCCTATTGTTTTAAGGGGATAAATCAATTTTTCAGGGTTCAGTGCTGCTCCCATTTGAAATAAATTATTTGAAAGGATATAAATGGAGATATCATTCAATATTTTGTCTAGATAAGTGAGCAAAATAAATACTAGACACAGTTATACATAATACATATTTATTTTGCTAGGTAAACCGTTAAGCTTAATACATTGATCACTAGAACTTTATGAAATATCTACAATTACTTCAATAAGATATAATATATGGATTGACACAACCTTACGTGGCAAGTTTTGAATCCAGAAGACCGTTGACCGCGCATGCGCAATATCGTACCGCTATCCATCTGATAGGGTTGCCCGCTGCATTACGGTGTTGCCAGCCGCTACACGGTGTTGCAAGTGTCAGCGCCAGAAAGGCGCTAACACTCGGCCATCTGACAAACGCGGTCGCCCTCGACCTGCGTCTGAGTCTGATGCATGAACTGAGAACATGGAAAGTGAAGATAATCATTCAAATCTTATTTAGAGATTACTATGTGTCCAACTTGTTGACAATCGATCATTTAATAACTTATTGCAGAGTTTTCAATATATTGGAGAAGTATATTGTAGCTTTAACTATGCAAAATCAGTTCCACAGTAGTTGTTTATTGCCTGTGTATCGCCATAATGCCTGTTGACTTAGACACGTGTATACTTTGAGTTAGGTGTGATCTGTGTAAGGTCTGCTTTATGCCGGTCGTATATTAATATAAGTAAAAATTGCAACATTGTTCATTAGTATTTGTTACAATTTATCTCCACCCTTTACCCAGATTGTTCGAAGTGAATGCATTAGACTTGATTAGACACGAGACTTAATAATTTTATTTTTATGTTATTTTTTTTACTGTAAACTACTGTTGTAAAGAACGTTAGAATATTGTGATGAGTCGCTAACACTCGGCACCTTAACATTTACTACGATCATCCGGATTCGCAATCCAGTTCTTTGAGATGGGCTCAACTCAATAATGGTAAGAACTTTTGAATCTGCATCGCCACTGGCAAGCAAAGTCCTATTTCAAAGAAATTTTGCATCTTAAAATATTGAATCTCAATTTATGTTATTATTTATTGTATGTTAAGTTTATGAAATAAATATTTTGACTAATTTCAAGGATAAAATTATGACTTCGACCATGTAGGTATTCTACAAATAAAGTTTAATTAAAATCCGCAACATACTCGTACCTATCTGATTTAATATACTTAGTATAAGACAATTTCCATTTACAAATTCATTCGAGAGTTGGTCTCGGCCTCACCTGACATTTATATAATTAATTGTAAATTATGTGAACTATGTTTGTTGTGGATACATACCTTTTTGCGAATCCGGTTATCGTCAAAATCTATATTGCAGGTTTTATTCTTTTATTTGAGATTTACACTTAAAATAGTTTCATCGCTTAATTTGTAATAACCCCAACACAAATTATTCATTTACTACCTTTAATAAAATAAATATGTAGCAAACTACTAACAGAATAATATTTGGACTTAAATACTTTTATCTATTCAGGACCAATTGACTGATTATACCTATCCGATAGTTTACAAAATTTTAATACACTTAGTAAGTTTGTGAATTTTATTTAGTAGCTGTCCATATTATTTACAATGTTATTCTCTGCTAAGCAGTTTATGATATGAAATAATAAAAAAAAAAATTTCCAAATGTTACTTTAAATTGATTATCTAATTCAATGCCAAAATAATTGAACAGTGAACACAAACCAACAAATACTTGAATCTAATGATTCTGGACTGTGTATAAGAACTGAAAAACTGGAGAATAACGTGTCAAATGTTACCGTCGATCAGATTATGATCTAAATAGACATCTACATATTGTCATGACGTTATTATGCAACTTTTAGTTTTAAAATACCTTAATAAGCGCACCTACTTAAAATTCTGTTTTATTTTTTCTCTTTGCATTTATTGCTTTAGTTTGCTAGACTTTCCCAAAATGATTTTGTGTTTCAATATGAAAGCTGATAAGGTATAAAAAAAAGAACTGCTACTTAAAAATGAAATAAAAACTATTGGGACCTGTTATAATATAAATCAATTCCATGGTTTTTTTTTTACCACATTAAGTCTTGCTGCTTGTCATATTTACATCAACATCCAGCAACATGAAACGAAAAAGTTTCACGTAGTAGAGGATGTGGAGAAACTGCTCTTTTACTACTCATATCATTTCAGGTGATGTGTTAGATTTTAGTTCTTCTATTCACTCTTCTCATTTGATTGCATTGTTTATAAAATCTCTTCCATTTGATAGCCAGCAGAATTTGTAATAGAAATTCTTTGTTGGCTTCTAGACATCTAATGTAGTTTTTCCATGTTAGGAGTCAGAAGTTCATTAATGTAAAATGGATCTGCTTTTTTTTAGACTAAATATTTCAGTATTTATTGATTTGGTTTTTGTAGCTTTCTTTACAGCTTTTAAACCAGATTCTTTTGAGTAGTGTTCTGGTATTTTACAATAATTGGCTTCCTTCCATTTTTGTTGTTTTTGTACCTTCATATCAACTATGTTAGCTCTGTTAGCTTGTCAAACTTCGCATCTTGTTCTTGTTGTATTCCAAACATTTGTTACTTCATTTCGGTTCTATACTAGTCAGCTTCTTCGCACAATAATTGTTTTCTTTTGCGTGTGCCCTTAGCCTGATTTTTTTTTCATGTTCCAAATTGTTTATAAGCAGGTATACAATACATTCAGAAACACACTAGTTGTTTATACTGTTTCATCGACTATGCAGCGTCTATAACCAAATGTGATGTACCTGCACTTAGAAGAACACTAGTTGTTTATTCTGTTTCATCGATTACGCAGCGTATATAACCAGATGTGCTGTACAAGTAACACACTAGTCGTTTATACTGTTTCATCGACTACACAACGTCTGTAACCAGATATGCTGTACCTACACTTAGAAACACACTAGTTGTTTATACTGTTTCATCGATTACGCAGTGTATATAACCAGATGTGCTGTACACGTAACACACTAGTCGTTTATACTGTTTCATCGACTACGCAGCGTATATAACCAGATGTGCTATACCTACACTTAGAAACACACTAGTTGTTTATACTGTTTCATCGATTACGCAGCGTATATAACCAGATGTGCTGTACACGTAACACACTAGTCGTTTATACTGTTTCATCGACTACGCAGCGTCTATAACCAGATGTGCTGTACCTACACTTAGAAACACACTAGTTGTTTATACTGTTTCATCGATTACGCAGCGTATATAACCAGATGTGCTGTACACGTAACACACTAGTCGTTTATACTGTTTCATCGACTACGCAGCGTCTATAACCAGATGTGCTGTACACGTAACACACTAGTCGTTTATACTGTTTCATCGACTACGGCGCGTATATAACCAGATGTGCTGTACCTACACTTAGCTACTAAACACACTAGTTGTTTATACTGTTTCATCGATTACGCAGCGTATATAACCAGATGTGCTGTACACGTAACACACTAGTCGTTTATACTGTTTCATCGACTACGCAGCGTATATAACCAGATGTGCTGTACCTACACTTAGAAACACACTAGTTGTTTATACTGTTTCATCGATTACGCAACGTATATAACCAGATGTGCTGTACCTACACTTAGAAACACACTAGTTGTTTATACTGTTTCATCGACTACGCAGCGTCTATAACCAGATGTGCTGTACCTACACTTAGAAACACACTAGTTGTTTATACTGTTTCATCGATTACGCAGCGTATATAACCAGATGTGCTGTACACGTAACACACTAGTCGTTTATACTGTTTCATCGACTACGCAGCGTATATAACCAGATGTGCTGTACCTACACTTAGAAACACACTAGTTGTTTATACTGTTTCATCGATTACGCAGCGTATATAACCAGATGTGCTGTACACGTAACACACAGGTCGTTTATACTGTTTCATCGACTACGCAGCGTATATAACCAGATGTGCGGTACCTACACTTAGAAACACACTAGTTGTTTATACTATTTCATCGATTACGCAGCGTATAACCAGATGTGCTGTACACGTAACACACTAGTCGTTTATACTGTTTCATCGACTACGCAGCGTCTATAACCAGATGTGCTGTACCTACACTTAGAAACACACTAGTTGTTTATACTGTTTCATCGATTACGCAGCGTATATAACCAGATGTGCTGTACACGTAACACACTAGTCGTTTATACTGTTTCATCGACTACGCAGCGTATATAACCAGATGTGTTGTTCAAGAAACACACATTTCTTTATACAGTGTCTATAACCAGGTGATGTACAGAGTCACACTAGTCGTGTATACTGTTTTACTACAGTTGCTGCGTTCAAATGATTCCTGCAATTTCGCACTATCTCAAAAGGCTACCTAGCTTTTCTTTTTATTTAGTAAATCATTTAGTGAAGTGAAATAAAATAGTCGCATTATCTAATCATAGATTTCATAACATGGTGAACATTTTCTTAGGGACCTTAGTCATGACTCACGACTCTCGATTCACTTACCTTATTTACCTCTCAAAAGCACGTTTTTTTTTAATGACATCAATGTACATTTCACAATTTCCACATTAGACATATACCATACAAAATAAATAACGGCCGACACTACGTACAATTATTGTATAGTCAATATATTTTATAAACTAGAACAAAATCTACTAACTGTCAATAACTGAGCATACCATTGACTATATCTTATTACATTTAAATGAGAAATTTTTATATCTAAATATGTTAGTTTATAATTAGCATCTCGAAAAACGGCTCCAACAATTTGGATGAAAAGAAAAGGGTTTCAGGGGTAAACTCGATTTAGCAAGGTTTAATTTATATAGAACCTCGTGTTTTTTTTTTATTATCGAGCCCGTCGCCCTGTACTTACATTAATAAATATGATAAAGCCACTTAAATAGATAATTAAATAAATCCTTACTTTCTGTTATTCTCAATATACTATATTAAATTCGTGAGAATTCTCAAGATTGTCCGTTACTATTTATTTATTACGGTACTAATTATTATATCCAATAGTGGGTACAAATAATTTACATTCACGGTAACTTTTTTTTTCAAGGACTTTTAATTTTTACTAACGATATTCGAATAGCGAGGAAAAATGTGAAAAATTTCCAACATAAAGCATTATTAAATAAATGTAACCGAAATAGACGTTCAAATCAAAAGGTTACCTAATTTTCTAAAAATGGACTGTGGAATCTCAGGATAGCAACCTTTATACCGTAGAAAATTTTCCTAAGCTTGAAAAGTAGATCCTTTCACAGTACACTACAATTAACTATGGGACGTAACGTACGTACAATCATTTTCACGCTTTTTTTTAACATCATTATTAGACAATTAAGATTTTGAGAAGAGAAAACACATTAAGCAAAATTATATAAAGTATTGTAAAAAAATACTGATGGAATAATTTTGATATAACGCATTTGTGGCACATGTGTAAGATATTAATTTGATCATGTTCACATTGTTAGGTAACCAATTATTGTACAAAAAACGACTTACCCCTTTCAGCCCTGAACTTTTTTTTTCAGTTTATTATTAAAAAAATATTTTTTTCCTATTATCCGGATACTAAAAAAAATTATAAAAATAATATGAAAAATCCTGAACATTCAGTTTTTTCAGAAAAGTACCCGCACTACCGTGCGTGTTCGGTGTACGGGCACCATGCGCACGGTAGTGCGTGGTTAGGGTAAGATGAGGGAATCTGCTATTAAAACGCAACATTTGGATAAAACAATTCTTTTAATAATAACTAATCAGCCTTTAGTTTACATCAGTCTTACAAATTCGTAGTCTATGCATTATATGCAAACTAAAAAACGAGATCAACTTCTTCTTAAAACTTAAATCTTACCATTAGTAACATATTTATTGGAAACACTCACTCAATTTTATAAAGATCAATCTCAACAAAACATAATATGTACTTCTATTCCACTTAAAATTTTAATAATTATAATAAAGTGTTGTAAAACAATTTTTCCTTTCTGTATTAAAATTAACAATCAACTTTGTGATAGTCTGAAAAACAGTTTTTCCCCTAGAGAGACACAAATATACTTTGCACTTTGTGCACATTATTTTTGATCGACTACTACAAGTTTCCAATTTGCAAACTCTAGGGGAAGTAATATTGTCATCAAAAATTGGGATGTGATTATAGCCATCATGTCGTTTGGCAACAGAAGGAGTTGGTTGCTTGAATTTCTTTAAAGAGGGCACGTCAACATTAATTTCGTCACCATCCGATGTCTCTAAATGTCTTTTAGTAGGAGTTTGAGTCAAGCCTTCAGCTACCTCTAAACGAAAATGCTACATAAAATAGTCCATTATTTTGTTTTTGGGAATATTGTTTGCAATATTGTCATTGCGGTAAAGACGCCAGGCGTTTGCAACAGCTAGGTCAACGAAATGTATAATGACCTTTAAAGACCATTTTCTGGTTTTTATAAACGCCTGATAATATTCAACTAGTTGATCTAATGCATCCACTCCCCCCATGTTACTATTATAATTAGAAATAATTTTGGGACATGAGACATCAACATACGTCTTGCTTGATTTATCCCATCTTTTGATCAATGAAGTACTATCTGCGCCTGTACAGTTTGATAACATCATAACTGATTTATTATCCTTCCATTTAACAAGCGCCAAATCATCACACACGAATTGACAACATTTCATTTTCTAAAAGGTATGAAAATTAGAGAATCATTTCAAGATTTGGCGATTCTGAACACGTAAAATATTTTTTCAGATTTTTTTGAGTTATATTTTTAGAGATAAATGAAAAAAACTCAAAAGTACAAGGATATAGGCATTTAACAGGTTACGCCTTTGCTTGAACATCTAAAAGTGAAAAAATTATGTCAAGCTGTCAGCTGTCAATTGACGCGTTTGTCAATCTGACAACTGACATCACGAGTGAGAGAGAGAGATAATAGTAGTGTTGTCTATAGACGTATCAGATCGATAGGAAGACCATCTAATATCGATAGTTCTTTCAGTAAAGTAGAATTAGGATTGGAAAAAATACACATGCATTAAAATGTTTACATAGTTTGGTGACGAAATGCTAATATTTCCTTTATATGATTGATATTTCAGGTTAAATAAAAATAATATTGACATCCAGGTCTTAAAAACTATTAAAAAGATGAAGTAAGGGAAAATGCTACCCTAAAATGAGGCGACTTTCAAAACACAAGGTGACATTTATCATAGCTTTTTTTTTTGGTTTTTTAATTAAATCTTCCAAATTTCTGAACCCATATTTTATATTTATATGTTTGAAATAGCAATCCTGGTACGTCCGCCATCTTTTCACAACGCGTGTACGCCGGAGCCTTTGTTTTTATTTTCAGTCAAATTCACCTCAATTAACTTTAAAAAATTTTTTTCTTTGTGGTCTTAATTCCTGTAAGGGGCGACTATGAGAATCCGTTAAAAACGTGGGTTACCCAAAAACCCCATTTCAAGTATAGAGATGATAGGGCAAATTTTTTTTAGTCGAATATTACAAGCGTAATTTTTTATGCTATTTGTTTTCCACATACCAAGTCGTCAATATAATATTTTTATGCCAAAAATAGCTGAGATAGAAGCGTTTGAATTTTTAAATTAATCAAATTAACCCTATTTTACGATACGTAAGTTTTTGTATCGATATCGATATCTTACTGCTACAAAACACAACTCTATAGACGTCAATAAAAGTTTTATTTTTTAATTATAATGTATGGCAATGATGTAAACTCGTTACATCCTAACTCTTGTACTTACGCTCTTTTAGAATGGAGAGATTTTAAACAATTTAATTTTAGGAGAAATAATGAAAAGAAATGAAAAAGAAAAAATACGTATGTCCTTTTTTTTGAAGTTCTTTAAGGAAAAAATATAAAATATGAATATAATATTTTTGAAATGTTGTCAATTGTTGTGATTCCCCTCTACTCATTTTATTGTCGGCCTTAAAGTTTAAGCTCTTTCGTTCACTAATACGATTCATCATTATCGTGCCAGTTCCATGTAACCCTATTTGCTGTAATCGTTCTATAAGAGCAACACTGGTAAAGTACCTGTCAAAATACAAACAACTGTTGGCTGGGACAGCTTGAGCTAAATGCAAAATAACTGACGCTCCTATGCCTAGTTCGCGTTCAGCGAAAGCAGTTCTCGCTCCCAAATAAATCTCAAAGTCCAGCATCAGCCCTTGACTCGTAGTTAAAACAAAAATTTTCAATCCAAAAGGTCGAGGTTTATTACGTACAACCTGACGTAAAGCACATCTACCAGTAAATGGTATCATCTGTTCATCTATTGAGTAAGTGGAAGGTACTCTTTCCAACTTGCGACACGCTTGTTTCACTTTAGATATCACAGGTTGTACCTTCCACAGAGGGTTCAATCTATCTTCGGCAGTTGTAGCATAATTTTCAGGCACGAAATGCAATGCGCTTCGTAAAGTTACAAAACGATCACGTGTCATGACGTCAGCTACAATGTTTAATCGCGTATTCTGACGCCAGTATAAATACATACGTGGGAATCCAAATATTCCCATGTATAAATGTATGCCAAACACTTTTTTAATCTCAAGGGCAGAGGTATTCAATACATTTCCCGTTTTCCTCATATAATAGTTGTTTGTACATTTCGAACCAAGTTCATAAAACTCATTGTCGAAATAGTCCTCAAAGTATTGCATTGGAGTATGCACACAATGTAATGGAAGCGGTTCATAATCGTGCGCTTTATCTGAGTATGCTGTTTGTCTCCATATCCTACCTCTGCTTTGACCTCTTCGACTAGGAATAACACCAGAAGAACTTACATGAACCGACGATTGATTAGTACTAGGAATTTGGTTAGGCACAGGCTCGGGTACAGTGGAACATTCAGCATCTTCATCTGCCACATCCTCCTCGTCCGAAGCTTGAGTCAGAAAATTTTCGTCTAAAAGATCTTCTATATCGGAGTCGTTACCGTCAGCCAATATGCTTAGTATAATGTCATCGGATACATGACGTCCTGTAAAGCAGAAAATAATATAAAAATTACTTATATAATAAAATAAATAATTAAAAGAAGGATACGCACGAGCGTGCCATTTTCTCCCACATAAAATGACTTAACACCGAACTGACACGATCGTGCGTATTGTTGTTTAGGTACACAAAATAATGTTGCAGTATACTAATACTACTGATATTTTGCATTTCTTCTATTGTTTTCAGCATTAGCTATGAGATAGCAAAACATTTTAGCAGTAAAAAAGTCAGTTATATATTTTTTTGCTTACGTACCCGAGTGGGAGTTCCCGCCAAAAAACGCAGACATCTTCTTTGGACGGTGATCGGCAGCAAACTGCCCGCGCCTAGAGATGGGCGCGGGTAAATACCCGACGGGTATTTTCCCGGGAAAATACCCAAAACGGGTAAATACCCGGGAAAATACCCAAATCGGGTATTTATTCGGGTAAAAACGTTTAATTATGGTTTACGAATGCGATACATCCATACATACATACTGATCACGTTGTTATGCCTTAGATCCTTAGACCATTAGGCCTAGAGGGATGATATGGCACTACCTGATTAAAAATTTAAAATAAACTAAATAATGTTGTTATAAATAATCATATATTTGAGTACAAAGAAAATCTCTAATATATAAAATTCTCGTGTCACAGTTTTAGTTGCCATACTCCTCCGAAACGGCTTGACCGATTTTGATGAAATTTTTTGTGCTTATCCGGTATCTATGAGAATCGGCCAACATCTATTTTTCATCCCCCTAAATGTTAGGGGTAGTCCACCACTAAATTTTTTTTTTTAATTTTTAGACAAAATTTTTAATTTCTATTTTTTTATGATACAACATACAAAAATACATACAATCTATTTATATGGCAAAACAACGTTTGCCGGGTCAGCTAGTACAATTATAAATATTGATTTAACAACTTATTTTAATATTATAAAATATTAATTGTCACTGTCGCTGTCTTCTTCGGAATTATGACAATCTATGTCCAAAAACTCTATTGGTTCCGGTCCTCTTGATGTTGACGGTTGTTCTGATATAGGGGTAGGACTACTCAGTTCGCTGCCTCCCCTGGGACTAGATCTCACTTCTTCGTCTTCTTCGTCCGAGATTATTTCATTTTTATGTATTAAATTCCAAGTATATGAAATATACGTCAATTTTGCTGCCCTTTCTGTGGTTAATCTGTTTCTTTTCAAGCTATGAATGTTACCGTGATCGCTAAATGAGCGCTCGGTTGCCGCAGAAGTACACGGAGCTGTTAGTAGACGCACAGCTACTTTACTCAGGGGTCTCGATTTGCATATTCCCTTCCACCAGATATCGGCATCAATATTATCTAAATTGCTCCATACAAAGGATTTAGCCCAAAAACCTTCCTTAGCCCTATAATTAGCTACATCTGGCATAACTTCCAAGTTCATTTGGCAGCCGATTTTATGAATTAAGTCTATAGCTTCGATCTCTTCTTCTTCTTCAAGCTCTATCCCTTGTGTTTTAGGGTCCAGCATGTATGCAGCTAAATGTATGGGTTTGATGCACATCTTTTTTCGAATTTCAACTGCTCTCATAATATCCTCCTTGACATTATCATCGACCAGAGTGGTAAGATTGGGCAATTCAAATACAAGTTTTGACTTTATATCTTTAAAAGACATGTACACGTCATTAATGTGTGATTTATTGCCTTCTAATTTGAAAATTTGTTCTGTTATTGGACCTAATATAACTGTGCATTCTTCAACCATGTTCCAAAATTGTTCTTCAAGCAAGTTCGCTTTTGTATCTCTGGACATCATGAAGGCTTCCTCATGGACTGCAAGACACTGGAGTGCGGCTTTGTTATTTAAAAGACTCTTCAAGGAAAAGTAATAACTACCCCATCGCGTTTTGCACGGTAGTTTTAGTTTCTCGCCCAACCCTTTATCCTTTTGTATCTGCGCAAGCAAGGCGTTCAGAATTTGGCTTCTTTTTACTGCCTTTATCGTTGCTACAGCAATTGAAATGAAAGCTTGAATAGCGTCTGGTTTAATGAGATCGTGACACAGTAAGTTTAATGTGTGTGCTGCGCAACTCATCGCCATTAAATGTGGATGTGAACTCCTCACTAGATCAAATGCCTTTTGAACATTTTTGGCATTATCACCGATCAGCGTGACAAACTTGTCGCTGCCATAGATTTTCATGACGTTTTCAATTTCTTCGCGAAGATATTCACTTGTATGTCTATGGCTTCCTGTGTGCAGGCTTTTCACAAAAAAAGGTTCTGGTTTCGATATAATGAAATTAATGACTCCTTCATTACGGACATTACTCCAACCATCGCATTGAAGATGAAGATAGTTAGCAGATTTTAACTCTTGAGAGATTTCCATTTCCATTTCTTTGTAAATAGCCTCCAAATGAGTTGTAGAAACTGCTTTTCTTGATGGTAAACAAAATAAAGGCTGTAATTCTTCGAAAAAATTCTTCCATAACGGATGTTCCACCATCGATAGAGGAGCGCCGGTTACAAATATTGCCTTTGAAAGTAATTTAGTCAGATTTTGTACTTTTTCATCTGTAAACTCTGATACTCTTGGTACTGCTTCGTTGCCATCAGATTGTGTCTCTGTTATGTTCATTGCTGTAACCTCAGTATTTAAAGGTTGCAAAATTGGCAGCGGAGGGGAATTTTCCTTGTCCATTAATCCTTTTCTGATAACCAAAGGGCATTTAACACATTTTTGGAGATGTGCTTTCATTTTGTTGACGTTTCCAAAAGTATACACCTTACTACAAAAGTTGCATGTTGCTGATTTGTTAGGCAAGCAATGAAAATGTTTCCATACTTTGTCATTCTTCTTTCTTGGCATTTTGACCTGAAACAATGGAAGATCAGATCACATTTTTTTTTCAGTGCCAGAAAACGTGCTTACTAAAGGGGACTTTGGATTACAAACCAATATTGCTATGAAATGTATATTATTACTGTATTACATACAATCACAAGCGTATTTTTTTTTTACAAAGATATTCTAGTTTTTTCAAAAACAAAGTTTTATTACAACAAATTTACGTAAAGTAGCATACTTGCAATAATATAATAATAAACGATGGAAAAAGTAGAAGATGACTTATGTGCAATATAATTTCTTTGTTTTTTAGTTTACCTGAGCAGTCTTTTGTTTGGCAATTTTATAATGGAATTCCGGTTGTAAAGTACCAACGCTTCCGGTGGTACGACCTAACTAAACTAACACGACATTCTCTTTTTGGAAAAAATATTTTGTACATTTAGTTAATGTTTGGTATGTATGAAGCTTGGTATGTATTTTTTCAATTGCAGACGAAAACAATACTAAATCCTCCACGGATGGCTGCTAGTTGTATTTGTGACATAAGGAGAGATGGGATGATTTAATACATACTACATATAAACTAATCTCGGTTATTTGTAGGCAAAGTCATAAAGATAGCGTGTGTTAACTTCGCAAATTTCATAAAATGTAGTATGTTCAAATTATCGTAACGATATAAAAACCCGTTCTTATGCATGTGGCATTTATTTATATTACACTAAACTTAAGTTTACAAATTATTATCACTTTCTTCACATCGCTATGAAGATAAAGCTGTGTGTGATTTTTCTATGTTCATCTCATTAGCCAACATTGTTATATATCTGAGTATGGTAAATTTTTATAAACTATCTCAGAAACTACGATATTGCTCGTAAAGCTATTAATTACGATCTAAAATCGTATTCATACATAAAATGTAGAATATACAATGATAAATAAGGAGAATCGTTTATTGGTACAAGTATAAATAAAAACTGTAAAATATACGTACTTACCTCAAGTTTACCAAGTCCAATCCAAATAGGCACAATATCGGAGTCCGTCACCAAATAAGAAAATTCGTTGTTCCAGGGATACTCATTAGCCAAATCACAGGGCAAATAACAAAGTCCAATAGAAAGCCAAGTCGTCAAAAAATTCACAAAACACAGTAAAACACCCGAGCGCATGACATGAAAGACAAGGAACGAATGAGCACACAGAGACAAAGTTTACGTGAATACAAAGCCACTCATTCGTGCATGACTCATTTTTTTACAATGAAAGCTTCTTTTGTTTAATTTATGTAGTTATCTCGCTCGCACACTGTATTATTAAAAAAGGATCTTAGAATTGCAACTCTCTGTTATTTATAATAAGAACTCAAAAGTTATTTTATAAGATTGCTTCTTTTTAGTCCAACATTGGCCACTTACAGTTACAGAAACAAAAATAACCGTAATTTGAATATATTTTTATAATAAACGTTGTTACGCGAAAAAATACTCATCAGGTATATTTAACGGAAATTTTCTCTTTTTGCAAGGGACCTTCTGTTACATTTTATGTAGTAGTCTTGCTCTCACCCTATATTATTTACGAAAAAATATCTAAAAAAACGCAACTTTTGTCTTTGTAATGAAAACTACATAGAAACTTCTAGTTTGTTGGAAACGGTTACGTGTTTTTAGATCGAGTTGACTATTTACACTTACGTGATACAACAACAATTTATTTCAAACGACATTTTTTTTAATAATCGTTTTTACCCGGATAAATACCCGTCGGGTAGATTCAACGGGTATTTTCCCGGGTATTTACCCGAAACGGGTAAATACCCGGGTAGAATCCCATCTCTACCCGCGCCACACTTACATAATTTTTATTACTAGCGTCGCCATCCGCGAATGCGTAACCCCAGCAAAATGTTGCGCCTTAGAGAAATTAGAGTATTACAGATACTTGGTTCATAGTAAGCCTCAACATGTTCAAATATAGCAAAATTCGTTCATGTTGTATTTTCGAAGTTATTCGAGAAAAACTGATTTTGCTGGAGTAACGTTACCCCAGCAAGATGTTTTTCAAAAAAAGCGTTTAGCCTAGAATCAAGTATATGAAAAGACAGCTCTTAATGGGTTGTAAATGTATACCGATAGCAAAATTTGTTCATCTTATACTTTTTGAGATATTCAAGATTTTGCTGGGGTAACGTTTTGCAATTTTCCATATCTCGAAAACTGTAAGTAGCAGAATTTTGAAAAAAATACTGTTTATAGGCCTTAGGTTGTTCAAATTTGTTTAAATATAAGTATTCCGATACATCAACAAATATCAAAGTAATTTATTATTTTAAAAAATCGGAAACTTCCGGTTTACTCGTAAACTAGTACATTTACTAACAAATAAAAAGCAGTTTCATATACGTATGATATACCCTTCTAACGTGTACAAATTTGGATGAACAAACATTACGAGATATGAAGATATAAAAGAATTTCATCGAATTCCAAGTGGTGTGACTTTGGCCATCGAATACGCAGTTCTCTCTAAACACAAATAGATAAACTATAGTGAACATATGTGTTCATTTTGTTACAAAACATGCCTGAAAATTTCGGCTTCAAATCTCAGATGGAATAAAAGTTATTAAAAAATCAAGAAAATATCATCAATTCTCCTACAAACCGACTAAATAACGGAGGCTACGAAAAAGCGGCCGTTTCATACTTGCGGGTTTCCTACGCAAATTAGCAAACTAATAACCGATAAAAAGTACAGTCGAGCAGAATAATATTCATGTAGCCGATATTTAAAATCTTTTAAGTGTATTTACTACTAGCTTTTGCCCGCGGCTTCGCTCGCGTAGGGGTATAATTTATCAAAATCCTTTCTTAGAGGATGCCTTCGTCATAGTAGCTTTATGAATGCAAAGTCTCAGCCCGAACGGTTTAAAATTGTCAAAATTTCATACAAACTTTTGAATTGATCAAAATCCTTTCTTAGCATGCCAAATTTCAGCCCGATCCGTCCAGTGGTTTGGGCTGTGCGTTGATAGCTCACTATGTCAGTCAGTCAGTCACCTTTGAGTTATATATATTTAGATAGATGGTGAGTATTTTTATTTTTTCATTAACTTGTTTATAATGTGTGTAATATATAGCTTAATGACTAATTATAATATTTGAAATATTGTATTGTTCAGTATACTAAGTATTTTTTACTAAGAAAAGTTAATTTACTTTTGTAAATGTGTTTGAGCTTGTACTGAAAAGCATTTAATTATTTAAGTCTAAAATTAATGATAAAAGTACACTTGTTTAATAATACTCAAATTTCTATGATTTTCCTAGTTTAAGTTATACAATGTCCTTTTTAATCAAGTACAAATATTTTAAGGGGCGATTCAGTCCATCATTTTAAACAACTTTTCCCAATAAATGTATACAAAGTACGAAAAAAAAATTTTAGGTTCTCATACAAATCGAAGTAGTCACGTGATATAGTTTGTATGAAAATTGCAAAAAAAAATTGCGTATTCCGATAAACATTTATTGGGAAAAGTTGTTCAAAATGATGGACTAAATCACCCCTTAAAATATTTGTACTTAATTAAAAAGGACATTGTATAGCATACAATTATTGTAAAATAGTAATTTGAATAAAAAATAATCATGCTTATGTATTTTCTTTATCCACCAAACGCAAGAACCTTTTTGTATGCGACTGTACTAGCAAAAAAAGACTATTATACCATTTTTTTGAGATGGTTACGCTCAAGTATGAAATGGCCGCTTTTTTGTAGCCTCTGTTATTAAGTCGGTTTGTAGGAGAATTGATGATATTTTCTTGTTTGTTTAATAACTTTTATTCCCTCCGAGATTTGAAGCCGAAATTTTTAGGCATGTTTTGTAACAAAATGAACACATATGTTCATTATAGTTTATCTATTTGTGTTCATAGAGAACTGCGTATTCGATGGCCAAAGTTACACCATAACTATCTAATTTGTGGTTACACCACTAGGAATTCGATTAAATTCCTTTATATCTTCATATCGCGTAATGTTTGTTCATTCAAATTTGTACAAGTTAGAAGAGTATATCATACGTATATGTAACTGCTTTTTATTTGTTAGTAAATGTACTAGTTTACGAGTAAACCGGATATTTCCGATTTTTTAAAATAATAAATTACTTCGATATTTGTTGATGTATCGGAATACTTATATTTAAACAAATTTGAACAACCTAAGGCCTATAAACAGTATTTTTTTCAAAATTCTGCTACTTACAGTTTTCGAGATATGGAAAATTGCAAAACGTTACCCCAGCAAAATCTTGAATATCTCAAAAAGTATAAGATGAACAAATTTTGCTATCGGTATACATTTAGATACAACCCATTAAGAGCTGTCTTTTCATATACTTGATTCTAGGCTAAACGCTTTTTTTGAAAAACATCTTGCTGGGGTAACGTTACTCCAGCAAAATCAGTTTTTCTCGAATAACTTCGAAAATACAACATGAACGAATTTTGCTATATTTGAACATGTTGAGGCTTACTATGAACCAAGTATCTGTAATACTCTCATTTCTCTAAGGCGCAACATTTTGCTGGGGTTACGCATTCCCATCCGCACGGTCAATGCGTATCGGTTTGGTTCCGAAAAATAAAATTTTGCCTAACAAATATTTTTTTTTAACGCAAGCGCACGCTCGTATATTCTCGGGCTGAAAGGGTTACAGTTTTATGATGTCTTTTTACAGGTTTTGGTTGCTCTTGGCGATTACTTCCAAATACATCCTTGCACTTGTGGGCAGGCCCGTTGATTTCAGCACTTCTGATGTGAGCAAAATAAATACTAGACACAGTTATACGTAATACATATTTATTTTGCTAGGTAAACCGTTAAGCTTAATACATTGATCACTAGAACTTTATGAAATATCTACAATTACCTACTTCAATAAGATATAATATATGGATTGACACAACCTTACGTGGCAAGCTTTGAATCCAGAAGACCGTTGACCGCGCATGCGCAATATCGTACCGCTATCCATCTGATAGGGTTGCCCGCTGCATTACGGTGTTGCCAGCCGCTACACGGTGTTGCAAGTGTCAGCGCCAGAAAGGCGCTAACAGATACCCCTTTCAAACTATTTTATTACGTATAAAAACGAAATGGCGACTCAAATATTTATTTTATTCGGTTTTAGTATTTTTTGTCTGTGAAAATTTCAACTGTCTAGCTGTCACGGTTCATGAGATACATGGGATGCCTGATGATAGACAGACAGACAGACGGAAAGACGGACAGCAAAGTCTTAGTAATAGGGTCCCGTTTTTACCCTTTGGGCACGGTACCCAAAAGAATAAATTAAGATAGGCACTTGTATCCAGAACCGTAAAATAATTATAAAAAACGGCAGTCGACCTTTTTGATCACGTGATCAAAAAGGTCGACTGCCGTTTTTTATATACCTACTAGCTGACCCGGCAAACGTTGTTTTGCCAAAATTGAGGATTGTATGTATTTTTGTATGTTGTATCATAAAAAAATAGAAATTAAAAATTTTGACAAAAAATAAAAAAAAAATTAGGGGTGGACTACCCCTAACATTTAGGGGGATGAAAAATAGATGTTGGCCGATTCTCATAGATACCGGATAAGCACAAAAAATTTCATCATAATCGGTCAAGCCGTTTCGGAGGAGTATGGCAACGAAAACTGTGACACGAGAATTTTATATATTAGATACAGATAATACAAGTACGATTTTGTTTTTGTTTATGGAAATATAAATAAATCATAAGTTTTTGTAAAAAAATATTTTGCGTTTCTTAAGTATAGACCATTTTAATAACATTATTTATCAATTTAATTTTGACCGACGAGAACGGCCTAGCAACATTATTTCTGTTGTATGTACTGTTAAGCTCAAAGACCGAAAACGCTCAATGAGTGAAAAAATAGGCCGCAACGCGTTGTGGCTAATGTCAAACGGCCACGACCACGACAACGCATTGTGGCAATCACGGAACGACCACAATGCATTGTGGCCGTATTGATAAGGGCCACGTCGCGAATTGGAAATATAGGGAAGAAAGAAAACTGACCTGGGTGCGTGGTAATATAGATAGGTGACCACACTTTCACAGCTTTAGCAACCCACCATGAATCAAAACTTTGCCAGTAAACGTCATTTAAATCGTTGCCGTGTTCTACTAATCGATGTACTAAGTACATTACGCAAGACGTTACACGCTCGGTCCCGATACAAATCGTTGAACTCTATTCGTCTACTTGATAAATGTCTGTGGCTAGGCCTTTTTAAATCCCTACACTATTATAAAGATTGTTCTTTTAACATAATAATTCATATGTTATAGTAATAAATGTTATAATAACATAAAAAACTGATCAAAATCCTATTAGAAACATTTTCAACTTCTACGTGGATGAAGTCGCGGGTTAAAGTTTAATATACATTTTACAGCGATTAATAAAATACTTTCATGTTAATCTCGTAGAAAAAAAATAGAAAACTTAGAATGTAGTAGCAGCTTCTCTTCCCGTGCAAATCGTAAAAGCCGATCGAGAGAATGGGCGAGGTTTGAATTATCGCGCGGTATCCATCTTGATAATATGACGTTTAGATGACTGATCGATGATGACGAAAAGATGAATATGACAGATATGAAATCCTTTAATATGATGTCTATCGGCCTCATGCATAGAGCAACACGAAACTTCACGAGAGCCTCATGGGATGATATTATATGGATGGGAGGAGATGATTTATAATAAATAAAATAATGCTGTACCTTTGTAATTAATATATTGTCAGTACATAGTGTATAACTCCATACAACAGAGTTATGAAACGAAAATAGTATGTACATAAAAATAATGGCACCTGTATTTATTTCATAACGATCAACAATCATGCCCAATGATTAGGTATATAAAAGTACGTAAGTAAATACATTTCAACCTAATTTGGAATGTTCTAGATGCCAAAGATATTAAGTAGGCACGTGACTATAAAGCTAATATTCCAAACCCAGCTTAAAACTGCAACTGCCGACAGCACATGCAGCGGCCGCAGCTGCGCGACTGGTTTGTATGTATTGGTATGAAATGGCTTCCGAGCGCCGCTGCAGCACCACGTGCAGCAACCACCGGCTGCATGTGCAGTTGCAGACGCACAGCGCCGCCAACTGCGAATCAGTGTTGCAGTGAACGCCGAATGATAAGAACTTTATGTTTCCAGAAAAATGAGTTTCTCAGAAATTGATGGTGAACAACTAATAAACCTTGTTATCCAATACCCCATTATTTATGACGTAAGCCATGATAAATTTATTCGAAGCAACTGGCAATGGACAATTGCTAGTGCACCGCCTAGTGTTGGTTGTGCAGTGGCGGCTTGTGCCGCCGCTCTTGGAATTATTCCGGCTTCACTACAACTGCACGTGCCGCGACTGCATGCAGCCGCTGCACGTGCTGTCGGCAGTTGCAATTGGTAGCTGGGTTTGGAATAGTACATTAAGTATTTTTATAAATCTTCAAAGGTATAAAGTGAAAGAATAATGATGATTAATGTATAAAAACCACATATGTGCGGATTTATTGTGTATTATAAACCTACAATCAATGATATAATAAAATAAAATACAGACTATTAAACTGAAGGTAAGTTACTGTTTCTACTACATTACACATTAGGCTGCTCTACATTTGTCTGCAAATATGTCATTAGCTAAACTTCAGCACAAACAACTAAAGCACAAACGTGAAATAAAGAATTTAATGGTATTGAAGTGTCGATAACATACTGTTTTTATTGATGTAAGTACCTACTTTAATTTTGCGTAAAGAGATATTCTATATTTAATACCCAAAGAGTCGGACAATTGGATGGATATTTCCAGAAACTGAACTATATCCGGGGATAGTAATGGAAGTCCGTCCCCACTGGGGACGAATGGGAATTTTCGTTTTTGATTCCCATTTGACTCCAATGGTGGCTAATGACACTGATACTATTTCATACTAAGTTATGTTAAATAAAAAAGTAAATTTTTAGGATAAGACATAAATAGAATGAAAGGAGAGCTTTATATTGAAATAAAAGATACATGTAATTTTTTTTACACTGTTATATACAACGTGACAAGGACATACCCGTAATAAATCGAACCACAGGCTATACTAGATCACTATATAGTTTAATGAAATTAAAACAACAGTTATTACCTTTGTTACTCGTATGTCCCTGCCACGTCTTAAAACTCTTAAACCTTACAAAGATGGTAATTCAAATATGAAAATTAACTTTTTATAACCTAATTATATACAAATTTGTGGAAACTCCAAAAAAAATATAGCTTCGATTAAATATATAAGTTTAACTTCTTATAATTATTTAAGGGATTATTTCATGAAGAGTTTTAACAATATAGGTATAAAAGATTTGACATACACGTAACTTTTATTTCAATATACATTAAGCTTTCTTTAGCATCTATCCTAAAATTATACCTTTTAAAATTATTATCAGTTATTCTATTTCCCCCTCATTCATAAAAAATACAACCATTATCTAAACCTATTTTAGTTAAAGTATGTTTTGTCTCGTTCTTTCAATGTCAAATATTAAAAAGAGTCGAAGGGACAAAACGTGTTTTAAAATAGGTTTAGCAAACTGTATTTATTTTTTATCAATATGAGGGATAGACACTACTGAGAACGAAATAATATCCCGTTTCATTTTCCACAACGGGTCAAATGGGAATCAAAAAACGAAAGTTCCGAATTGTAATGGAACTGTGAAACATTAGTCATTCCCATTCGTGTCCCCAGTAGGGACGTCCCCACTGGGGACGAAAAGGATATACCCGGTCTCAGCCCATACCCAGTTCCCACGAAAAGTGTATTATGAAATTAAAGTTTCTCGTTAAGATTCTATTAAAGATTTTTAAATTTATTTTTGGAAATTATCATAGGCACTGAATGTTCAATACCTACATAAATGACCACTTAGTTCATTGACCTTCTGAAGGTACTGCTATCGGTCAGGAATCGCTGCCAAATAGAATAGTTCCGAAACTTAAGCTAATTAAGAGTAGCTAGTAAAGTACTAGTAGTAAGAACACAAAGTAATCCAAATCAAAGAGCAAGTAGAAGTAGCTGTTTGTACATCGATTTACAATAATTTCTCTGTGAATGGCAAATGGCTTTGGGTATATGTCGCAGGAGAACCTTCGGTTATACTAAAAATGTATACTCAAAATAAATATTAGCGTTGGTCACTGATCACTAGTTCAACTATAGGATGGGGAACGTGAAAATTTATTGACGACTGTCTCAGAATGTAAGAGAACATGAAGTTTCACATTTGTAATGTTCTTACCCGAATGTCATTTGTATAAAGAACAGTCTCAAATTGCAAAGATTCGAATTCCATTTATTTTTGCAATCGATCATTGAATATCCAAGCTATTGCGATTGTCTAAGGTTAATTTCAATATTCCAGTATTTCCGATTGCCCTACGACATATAGGTGACAAGTATATCATCATGTTACATAACTATACTTTATCACATTATGCTAATTATATTTAAAGCATTGTGCCGAATATACTTAATAAATATGCTAGTGTTTCTGGTTATTTTATTATTTATATTTACTTACACCAATTAGAATGATATTAATCCTAAAGCTATCAGTCAATTTCATTTTCAACAATAAAACATTATATGTAATAACCTTTACAAAATGCTGCCTAAAACTTAGAAATAAAAGTGAAATTATAAAATAAATGGCTAAACGACTAATCAATACTGATTCGCATATTTATATACAAAAAGTTTCGTACAAAAGAAAATGATTTAAGTACTTGACACCTTACGAATTTATAGCATAGACCCAACTATTAATTTGTTCTTTTGCGATGCGAGTGTAGAGGATATACTACATTCTACAAGTGCTTATAACATTTGTTATCCTTAGCTATCAAAAGTGTAAAACTAAATACTTACATTTAAATAAAATGCCTTTGGAGGCACTAATTGAACTAATCATTTTTAGTTACATTCTTTGAGAATGTAAATACGTACTATGTATTGACAATAAAAAAAGTATAATAAATAACAATTTGAATCCATAAGATTGCCATATCATACGATTGAAGAGATCTCAAAATTATCTCATACCATTGGTCTTATGGACATGCATAAAAATGCATGACATTATAATAATAACTACTATTCCAGTCTATGCATCAGAACAATAGTCGTATTATTTACTTTCTATGAAAATAAAGCTTAAAAATTGATATGTACATTTAAAATAAAAGCAACCGTTAAGCTAAAACAAAAAATGGGCAGTGAGGTTTATATATGAATAGTTAGCGCGCTAATCGCGTCGGGTTCCTGTCATACGAACGAGGAGAACCCGGGAAGGGGAGCTCTGGAACGCGCCATGTTGTTCATGACGATTTGGCCGCCATTGAGACTGATGGTAGCGCTGCCCTCGGGCTCCGAATCCGTGTAGCTGGAGTACTGACGGATCGGCCGCTGTCGCTTCCAAGACTGCCGCAGTGTGTCGTTGACGTTCGCATAGTGATTCACAAACGAGTGCGGCTCCGATTTCACACTTTCATTTTCGCTCTCCGAATTCTGCGTTAAAAAAATATCAAGTGTTGATTCATTTTTTTTTTGTGAGCTCCATGATCTAACGAGAGTAATGAAATCGTAAAATTCAATGAGATGTTGTAAAGCATAGTAAGTGCTACGTTGTATTGTCGACCCCATTAGGTATAAAGACGTGATGGTGCATCTGCATTACGTACATTGAACGTCAAAATCGTAATTAATTTCTATTAAACTATTTTATTTTTACAGCCTTTTTACTTTCTTCAACTCGTTTTTCTAGAGAAAAAAAAAGGCGAGTTCCTTTAGTGCAAAAATATTATATTTACATTATAAATACATTCATACAAATTAACAAACTTTTGCTGAATGCCATATATGTACATAGAAAGAAAGAAAAGGGCAAAATATATTTTAACTGAAATAGGTTTATCAGGTGTTATTTTTTAAGTATCGTAACAATCACATTACGAATACGCCGGTACGAACTCTTTACTAGCACTAGACACTTTCATGGCATGCAACATTTATACATTGTAATCGATTACATCAAGGAGAGGAAAAGGAATATTATTATTATTATCATCGAGAAGAAGTGTAGGGTCTAGTTGTGCCCATATATGAAATATTTTTATCTTATCTCTTATCAATGAGATTCTGTAAAACAAAAAAGGAATGTGAAATTGCGAGAGGAATGTATGTGGCGCTCCTAGTTTTTGAAAATGGAACGCAGCTAAATTCCGGTTTAACTAATATACGCACGTATATCATACGACGTTTTTCAACACACGCTAAAGAAAAATATCTAATAAACTGAATTCTTTGATTTTAAATAAACTCTACCACTGTAATGCATGCTGTCGCTTTACCGCCGTTTTATTTTTTAAAATCAGCGCGGCGCGCGGACCTGTTGCTTTAACGCCGTTTTATTTTTTTGAATCAGCGTGGTGTGATACCACTTGGCCACGCCACCATATAGAATTTGTATCAGAGTTAGCATAATAAAATGTTCATAAAGCGTACGTAATTGTACGTTATAAGAAAAAAATGGTACTCGAAAGGTTTGCGAGAAATTTAATAAAGTCAGTAGCGTGGCCAGGAGGGTACTTTCTAGCAGCGCCACCACGTACGCAGGTATGGGCGACTTATTGCAATATAAATTTTATATAAAAAAATGTACGTTTAACCAACATTATAGTACGTCTTACAAAAAAAATAAAAATGCACAGATTGACGAAAAAAATTACAAAGTTAGTTGCGTGGCGTGGTGGTAGAGAGACTTCCTAGCAACGCTATCTCGTACGCAGTAATGTATAGCTTATTGCTATTCAAATGTATTTCTAAATAATATAAGAATAGTGCTTATAACTGTCCGTAATAAAATAAAATAAGTACTATAAAAGTTCACGAGAAATTAAGCAAAATCAATGCCTTCAGTAAGTACATTCATTAGAAGCTGACGAAGCTGTGGTGCTGTGTCGGCCGCGGCACCCGTTGTATTCTTATTAATTTAGCTAAGTTTATGATTCATAACAGTCATCGTTCATCATCATTTCAGCCGCATAACGTCAACCGCTGGAAATAAGCCTCTCCCAAGGATTTTCAGAATGACCGATCTAGAGCGGCCTGCATCTAGCGCTTTCCACCTTATGATTACCTTATTAAGCAAAATCAATTCCTTTAGTACATCTATTAGGGACTGTGTCGGCCGCGCTACCGTTGTACAGTTTTATTGGTAAGTTATTTTATGATTTTATCAGGACACACACGTTTTTTTCCAGTTCCCATTGTGTAGACTTCTTAAGAGGACCCTTTACGCCTCGTCTATCTCCGACGCGAGCGTGGTTGAAAAGCTTGTTGTTTTATCCAGCGCAATGCTAGAAAAAGAGGCAAAGCGAAAAGAGAGAGATAGCGCCTGAGCGCTCGGTTGGCATTCGGTAACATTCGCCGCGCACTCGCGGGCGGCCGGCCGGCCCGGCCGTTAGGATGAATGAGCGAGCCCATTCATGATAAATATCGAATCGCGCGCCCGCGCCTCTCTTCTATGGCTACATTTGGTCCACAGTAGTATTTTATTATATTACTCTTTCTTTGTTCTGTGTGTTTTTCTAGCACTATACTTATGACGTAGCGCTTGACCTCTGAGGTATGTGTGTGTTGTATTACATTTTTCCCAATCTAGGTAACGTATGTACTCTATAATTTGGCTATTTTTAACAACATGTAAATTATTTATAACAAACATTAGCTTTTTCGTATTTAGTGTGAAATTCAGGCATTGTATACAATGCCTGAATTATTGTTAGGGAATGTATGAAATGCTATGTTTGTCATACATTTCATACACCGAATTAGTCATGGAAGGAAGGTTATAGGTGGTATGGATGAGCAGTGATCGATGCCGATGCCGATGCCGAAGTACCTACTTCATGGGCAAACAAAGAAAGTTAGACATATTCTGGCTAGTAATAAACTGTGTTTCTCAGAGTCGGTCAACTCGCTGTAAGTACACTCGGCCATACTTCAAGCTTTCGGCCTTGCTTTGTATCAATTTTCCGTACAACGAGAGATACGCGTAAACTTGTAGTATTAGTCTTATAACTTGATTAGTCGTCGTGCGTACAAGCCCAGCACACACCTATTACTGGGCCATGAGTGCCGTGCATGACACGCGCAAACGTCAATACTCAAACATAACCGGACTTAGTTTTGTTTTAGCAGTTAGTTCCATCTGACTTCTTTTGTTTGTTTGTTTGTGTAGGTACTAATTTGTACCGTAGTACTAGTAGTTGATCAAATAAAGTAGTCTAAATACCAGTTGGGTACATATATTTTTATTCAAAAGAAATTGGGTACACTTTATAGGCAATACATTCCGAAAACAGTTTCTGTCCGAAGTAGAGATGGATAAATGCTCAATCTACCCATTTGAGTATTAACTCAGTAGATTGAGTAAATACCCGATAAGTTTATATAACGACGGTATTTCATTGAAATTTTCTTGTTCATCTGTAATAATTAGCTCGTTGTCTGATAAAGATGGTGTGCTCAAGTTGGTCGAATAGTTGATTTCTTCTTCAGCTAGTTCTTTATTGTTATTTTGCTGCCTACAAAAATTAACACAGTAGTTAGTCTTTGATATGAAGAAAAAGCAAACAATGACATATCTATTTTAGGGTTCCGTACCCAAAGGGTAAAAACGGGACCCTATTACTAAGACTCTGCTGTCCGTCCGTCTGCATGTGTGTCTGTCACCAAGCTGTATCTCTTGAACCGTGATACCTAGACAGTTGAAATTTTCACAGATGATGTATTTCTGTTCCCGCTATCACAACAAATACTAAAAACAGAATAAAATAAATATTTGAAGTCAAAGTTAAAAAGTCAAAGTCTAAATTTTTTATTCAATTTAGGATAAATTTAAGCGGGCTCCCATACAACAAACGTGTTTTTTTTTGACAATGGTACGGAACTCTTCTTGCGCGAGTCTAATTCGCACTTGGTCGGTTAATTATATCACAGTAGTAAAGATGTCATTTTCATCCAAAACATTTTTCTGTGCTTTATTTATTTCAGTAACTTGTTGAAGTGGTACCCTATCCTGGGTAAACCTAAAACAATAAATAAATCTTTTTATTCTTCATAGAAAATTTTGTGTATGAATATATATATATATATATATATATATATATATATATATCATCATCATCACACATATCATCATCCACAAGAACTTCTTCAATGTCTTCTAAGAGTTCAGCATACTCGTATGTGCTAGCTCTGTAAAATGAATCATAATTAGGTCGTTACTGTATCAGTCACTATAATAATGATAAACTAGTAACAAATTTTCCACTTTACTTCCCGCCTTACCTAAGCCGTGATACATCATTGTCAATATTTTCTTTGTTTTCATTTATAATCCTGGAAAATTAAATAAACCTTCATTCTTATGTTTATACCTAAATAAAAATTGAATAAGACTTATCTACTGTACCGATTATCATGAAATGTAGCATATCATACACGTTGATACTACTAAAGGATATAGGGTACCTACTATACGCGAACGAAGTCGCGAGTAAAAGCTAGTTTATATACAACATGTAACGAAAACCCTGTCCGATCCTTGTAGGAGCAACTCAGGCCGTCAATATGAACAACTTTTCCTATGGGACCAATGCTTGAAACTTGAAGAATAAATCGACATTTTCATACAAATTGCCGGGCCGGCCGAACACTTTTGTACGAAAAAATCGATTTTTTTTCGAGTTTGAAGCCTTGGTCCCATAGGAAAAGAAGACGGTTGACGGAAAGGAAGTATTGACGATTTGAGTCGTTCCTACAAGGATCGGACAGGGTTGTTGTTACATATTGTATAAACTCGCTTCCGTACTATTTCTAATAATAGAATGTTTTGTTTTCGTGTTGTTTTGTAGTGATCAATTTGAAATTGGTACGAACATTTTGAACAGCTTTTTTTCCTCGTACAGTTAAACAACCTTAGTAGTTTTTATTTACCCTAAATACGAAAGACTAATTTTACGAATAATCGTAAAATGAGTCTTTTTCGTGTTCGGGTGTATTGTGGACTTACCATTTCAAGAAAAATAAAGAACGATTTTAGTTTTTATAATTCGTTCAAGAATTATATTTGCAAAAATGAAAATATAGTGGATATAAATTTGGTCTCCCAACTAAAAGCGTGTGGCTGCCATTTATGAGAATCTGGGATGGTTGACGCAAAATGCAGAAAGTCTCCTTCTAAAAGAGACGAATTACCCCTGTAAAACTTTTTAACGTAATCATAGCAGTTCGTTGCTGGGAAGCGTGTAAACTATTTCCTTCGAGTAACTAGTAAGAAAATGTGTTACGCAGCAGTTGCCGAGTCCAACAACAAAGACTGCAAGCTGGTGCAAGAGAAACCAAAAAAATAATTTGTGTGACGACAACATTAAAAATACGTATACTCAAAAAATATGTGGCAAAAAGCAGTTAAGGGGCTACATGAATTTTCCGGGGTCCAGTGCTGCCCCCATTTAAAATAAATAATTTGAAAGAAAACAGAGATATCATTTAAAATTTTATTTTGATCAGACCCTACTTAACCTTTCAAACTATATTATGAAATACCGTTGACAGTTTAAAGTGAGTATATGAAGCTTATCTGCGCACATATGTGTGCAAAAGTGGCCGTTTTTAGCAATTGTGCGTAGAAAAGCTTCACGTTCTCAGTTTAAACTATAAACAATAGTTCATAAAATAGTTTGAACGGTTATCTAGGGTCTGATCAAGACAAAAATTTAAATGATATCTCCGTTTTATTTCAAATGATTTATTTTAAATGGGGGCCGCACTGGACTCCGGAAGATTCATGTAGCCCCTTAACAGAAATTAAAAGTAAAAGAAAGCGGAGAGCCGAAGATGCACAGCAAGGGATAAAGCGAGCAAAGCGGTGAAAGCCGGCAGACCAGTATCATTCCTTGTGGGTTATTTGTTGATGAAGACTACTGTTTCCTTATTGCAATTCCAGATGGTAATACAATGTCCATCTTCGTCCGCTTGCTTTGACGTCATTAGAAGCTATAAAGAAAAAGTAAAAAAGTTATTTTCTGTACAGAAGACGGAAATGCTACCAAATTGAAAAAAAAATACATATATATTAAAATTTTTCGAAACTAAAAACCGACTTCACCCCCAAACTACACAACCGATTTTGATAAATAATATATGGGACCACCTGACAAGTATATCCTTTCAAAGAAAATGATCGTCAAAATCGGTTCCTATACGACGAAGTTATCCGCCAACACACATAAAAAATTTCCACGGTCGAATTGAGAAACCTTTCCTTTTTTGAAGTCTATTAAAAAGTAGCTCATACTGATAAGTACAATGACCCTGTTTTTTCTTTTTGGCCGTTATTCCTCTCTCTCATCTGAGCGTTTTCCTGGTTGCATCCCTAGCCACAAAGTTTCGGAGCCCAAGGTCCACTCATTTCGACGTTTTCAATGAAGATATAATACGGTTACATTATTTGTAATGTGCTACAACTTAGACAGGCTTATGGAAAAAGTCCGGCATCCAGTTAGCAAAAATCAAAAGTATAAAAGTATAAATAAATTCTTACGCTTGATTCTTCTTTGGTTTTATGGGTCCATTCATTTTTTTCCTCCGAGCCGAAAGACGTAAACGCTTTTTAGTACCTTTTCGGGAATCTGGCTGAGCGTTATCTGTAAAAATCCGTAGAATAAACATCGATTTATGCTATTGTTTGATAAAATGTGTCTGTCCAACATCAGCTATAAGTACCTTGGTAAATAGTTGGTAGGTTCCTCATCTATCTTGTACATAGGTAGGTTAGTTGTAGTAGTAGTACATACTTAGCTACCTACTTTAGCTCTTGTATAATTAATTATGTAAAAAAATCTTACCCATTGTACAAAACGACTTTTTAGTTATTCCCAATAGATAAAATCTGTCTCCTTCAAAATCCTTTTCCAAACAAAAATCAGTCCGGCTGGCCAACCACGCTTTTTCTTTTCACATAATAAAATCACAAATCAGTATCCAGTATAAAATAACAAGATCGTTGTAGTGGGTAAAACAGAATTCACTAAAATGTTCCTATCAGACAGCACATTCACGTTAGTACGTACGCGCAGTCAACAAATCTAATACATACTAATGATTCCAAGAGGCCCGAGAGCGGGTGCGCCAGCGCAGCGGTCTTCGTAATTCAACTCCCCCGTCTCACACCGCCCCGACCCCGCAAGACTCGTACCCCGCATACCTCTTACCGCCATTGCATACCTCTTACCGCCATTTAGACTAACAAGCAAATGAGAACACGATAACATTGAACGAAAAATAGGGTGCGGAAATTTCATTAAACTGGTTCCAGGATATACGTGTTTTTCAGAAAGCCTTACAAGTTTGTGAAGTAAATGTTTTTTATTTAGAATCTTCATTACATTTGCGAGGTTTGTATCGAAATATTTTCTATACGTTTACCATTTATGAGTACTTTATGAACGGCTGAAGTTCAGGTTAAATTTGTGTAAAAAAGCAGATTTTTGGAGGCTTATACTGAATTCGTTTCTGCAAACTTTGATTTTTTATTTCGATAGAAACCTAGATATAGCGCACATGATACCTTTCAGTTCAAAAGTTAAAAAAAACATCTGTTACAACGCCGTAATCACGTAAGAGCGTTTGTATGAGAAGTAAGACGGGTAGGCCGCTCTTAAATCCCTACTGGACATAGATGAAGCCTTTTCCAAAAATGATTAGTTTGCGCGAAAATGCACGATAAGAGAGGAACCGGGAATCAGACGGCAAACTGCCTAGTATTTATAACTTAGATAATTCGGATTTTCTGACAAAAAATGTATGATCTAAAGATCTTGTAAAGAAATAAAGTTCCTCACACCTTTTCTTCAAAAAAAATCCGGTTCTACTTTTTCGGCATATATGCGTAATATATCAAAGCACGGGCTGTTCTAAATCACTATAGGTACTAATAATTATTAAAATAACAGTCACAAAACAAAAATAAATTCGACACTTCGATAAAAATTGTTTAAAAGTTCATTATAATAAATTGCTTCAATTCAGATGCTTCCCGGCCGCTCTGTTTTCAACGCGAGCATAGTTTGAAAAGCTTTGTCTTTCATCCAGGGCAATGCTAAAAAAGAGGCAAACAAAAAAGAGAGATAGCGCCTAAGGCATGGTTGGCATTCTATTAAATTAAATTGGTATTATTATTAACTATCCATTGAACGAATATTAACTATTCATAGGGTGCGGAAATTTCATAAAACTTCTTCCAGGTGATACGTATTTATCAGTAAGCCTTACAAGTATGTGAAATAAATGTTTTGTATTCAAAATTTTCATTACATTTGCGAGGTTTGTATCGAAACACTTTCTTTAATTTTACAATTTATGAGTACTTTATGAACGGTCGAAGTTCAGCAAAAATTTGTGCAAAAAAGCAGATTTTTGGAGGCTTATACTGACTTTGTTTTTCTAAATTTCAATGTTTTATTTCGATAGCAACCTAGAAATAGCGCCCAAGATACCTGTGAGTTCAAAAGTTTTCAAGAAAGATCAGATAAGTACAACGCCATAATCACGTACGAGCGTTTGTATGAAAAGTAAGACGGGAATTCTAACTTTCAGCAAGACCAAAATCTCGTTCTCTCAGTTTTCTGTATTGTGGTGCCGTTTTTGAAACGCGGAGTCACTAATTAAATGGTACTTTCTCTTAAAAAAAAAAATAGTTTTAATGACTTAGCGTCATAAAAATAGCATCTCAGAACATCCTGAAATGATAACAATTATACTGATAGCATTGTTATTTTTGTTTAAATTGAATGTATGAGCAGTTCTCAAAATTTTTGTGCCCTACATTTTTCTTTTTCTAAAGCTTGTCTTTACTGGCTTTTGATGGAAAATAAGGCGTATTTAATTCATCTTGTGTATTTTATAAATGGTATCAATTTATAAGCTACAACTTAAGTATAAAAGTAGTTTTTTCTGGACATGGTTGCTATTTGTGTTCAATTTTGTTACTATTTATTTAATCAAAAATAATTATAAAAATAATAATTTTACGACAAATGTTAATATTATTGCAATTTAAGGACGATCAAGTTATGTATAAACCAAAACACACTTTATCAAAAAGTATTAATTTCAAAATTCAATAGGTTGAAGATCAATATTGGTACTTAGATAAAAAATTAAGCCTTTTTTACGATTTACCTTAAAATTTTATATACTAGGCTAAAAGTATCATGGTCATTGTCAAAACTTATAATTTTATGTGAAATATTTAATGTGTTATTAATGTAATCTAGAAACATAACAATTTTTAGACAAGAAAAAGGCCTATAAATATTTGGGGACAGTAACAAAATACGTACGAGATTAGGATGCTTAAACTTTTTTGGAGGATTAAACAGCTTAAAAATAACAAGGCGCCGGGCGAGGATGGAATAACAGCAGAGCTTTTGAAAGCGGGCGGAACGCCGGTACTGAAAGTCCTTCAGAGGCTCTTTAATTCCGTTCTGCTCGAGGGCGTAACGCCAGAAGCGTGGAACAGGGGCGTGGTGGTCCTGTTCTTCAAAAAGGGAGATAACACTCTATTGAAGAACTATAGGCCTATCACGCTTCTGAGTCACGTATATAAGTTGTTTTCAAGGGTCATCACGAATCGTCTCGCAAACAGGTTTGATGCGTTCCAGCCTCCCGAACAAGCCGGTTTCCGTAAAGGCTTTAGCACCACGGACCACATTCACACGCTGCGGTAGGTATTAGAGAAGACGAGGGAGTATAACCGGCCGTTATGCTTAGGGTTCGTGGACTATGAAAAAGCCTTCGATTCGATCGAAACATGGGCCGTGCTTCAGTCTCTCCAGCGATGCCGTATTGACTATCGGTATATCAAAGTGTTGAAGTGCTTATACAGTAACGCCACTATGTCAGTCCGAGTACAGGAGCAGTGCACGAGGGCTATTCCACTGCAAAGAGGTGTAAGACAGGGAGACGTTATATCTCCAAAACTGTTCACCGTTACACTAGAAGATGCCTTCAAGCTTCTTGAATGGGAAGGATTTGGCATCAATATTAATGGCGAGTATATCACTCACCTTCGATTTGCCGACGATATCGTTGTCATGGCAGGATCGATGGAAGACTTAAGTACTATGCTCGGAGTCCTAAATCGAGTTTCCCAACAGGTGGGCCTAAAAATGAACATGGATAAAACGAAAGTAATGTCGAATGTCCATGTCGCGCCCCTACCTGTATTTGTTGGGAGTTCCGCACTCGAAGTTGTAGACGAGTATGTCTTTCTGGGTCAATTGATCCAGGCAGGAAGTTCCAACTTCGAGGAAGAGGTCTTTCGACGAATTCGACTCGGTTGGGCAGCGTTCGGGAAGCTACGCAGTGTCTTCTCGTCCAAAATACCTCAGTGCCTCAAGACGAAAGTGTTTAATCATTGTGTGTTACCAGTTATGACTCATGGCTCTGAAACGTGGTCCCTTACTATGGGTCTCATAAGAAGGCTCAAGGTCACTCAACGCGCTTTGGAGAGGGCTATGCTCGGTGTTTCCCTACGTGATCGAATCAGAAATGAGGAAATTCGTAGGAGAACAAAAGCCACTGACATAGCCCAGAGGATTAGTTCGCTAAAGTGGCAGTGGGCGGGACACATAGCGCGACGAACCGATGGCCGATGGGGCAAAAAGGTTCTCGAATGGCGACCACGTACAGGCAAGCGAAGCGTAGGAATCCCACCCACAAGGTGGTCTGACGACCTGAATAAGGTCGCTGGAAAGCGCTGGATGCAGGCCGCTCTAGATCGGTCATTTTGGAAATCGTTGGGAGAGGCCTATGTCCTGCAGTGGACGTTGTGCGGCTGAAATGATGATGAATGATGAGTAACAAAATGGTGTTCGATTGTAACCAATGAAAAAGTAAGGACTCTTTTATACTGGTACTTTAGTTTTGTACATTTTTGTTTATATATCTGTATCAAGAAATTGCTTCTACTACTTCCAAACAATATTATAAATGTGAAAGTAGCTCTGTCTGTCTTTCGTCTGTCTGTTATCTCTTCACGCTTCAACCACTGAACCGATTTAGATGAAATTTGATATGAATATAGTTTGAGACAAGGGGAGGTCAAAGAATAGTTTTTATCTCAAAAATAATTCATTGAGGGAATGAAAAGGTAAGTGACGCATTGTATGAGAACTAGGAGTTCTCATACAATGCCATACAAGAGTAGACTTTATTACAAAAGAAGCACTAACGTTGTACTAACGTTGAAACTGCTAGGCTAATATACTTTAGTTATTTTCACAGCATAATGTCATATGGCTTGCTCTTATGGGGTAAAGCGGCTAACATACATGCTATCTCTGTGCTACAAAAGAGAGCAATTCGGTCGATCTACGGACTAAAATCACGCGATTCCTTAAGAGAGTTATTTAAATCTTTAAATATTCTTACTGTGACATCTCAATTTATTTACGACAATCTTCTATTTGTTAAATCTAGGTTAAATAATTTCAAGAAAAATAGTGATGTTCACAGTTATAATACTCGCAACAAAAATCAGCTTATAACGCCTAAATTTCGACTTGCTAAAACTAGAAAGTCACTCTTAGGTCTAGGTATAACATTATTTAATAAACTTCCCGAAGCGATCGTTAACCTACCAATGGCAAAATTTAAAACACATGTTAAAAAGTTTTATTGAACAATGCGTACTATACTATCAATGATTATTTAAGAGATAAAAACGCGTGGATACTTCCTAAACATTTTCCATTACACTCCACACATGAAACATAAATAGCTGCATTTTCTGTTACCATAATAAGCCTACTGTAAAAACATGTAAATGCTCTGCGATCAATAAGTTACCAACATATAATTAATATTTTCTCTTGACAAGGTCTGCGAGTTCGGGTTTTTCATGCTCACTAAAATGTCCAATCCGGTGGTGGCGTCGCTGGTCGGGTCGTAGGATGTAATATGGTTGAGTTTAACGATGGCTGATCCGTGCGCCAACTCGTGAACGGGTGCTGCCGGGAGGGACTGGTCAGCTCGGCTTCGCTTTTTTTGACTACTTAATATTTTTTATTACGCAATTTATGTTTGTTTACTTGTTCGCAAGCATTACATGTTATAATGTGTCAACATTGTACTATATTATAAGTATTTATTAATTAAAAGACAATTATAATAATATGACAAAGCCCTTCTGGCGAGTAGGCGACCAATACTGTGAAAATGAGTTTCTTTCGGCGTTTCTTCTCAGCAGTGGTCGTTACGAAGCGCTGGTATCGGTAGCTTTTCTTTAAAAATAAATTAAATTTTAATATACTTTACACGTAACATAAATTATACTTATTGACGAGTAAAAGTGCCTGTAAAGGTCAAATTACTGAATAAACATTTGAACTAGTCGCGGCTAGAAGCTAGTAGAAAAAAATGTCTTTTATTTCTTAATTCTTGGTACACTCTGGTTTTTCAATGGTTTCATTTTGAACTCCGAAATAAAAAAATAGATAAAGGGTCATTATCAGCCCTCTGGTGCTTATAAAAATGACGATAATTTAGTCTGGAGCCTCAATAAGTTGAAGATGATAACGATAAATTTCATATGACTAACACAAACAAAATTAATGTAAACGTTTCCTAACAACTCAATTTTGTTACCAATTAGATTAACTTATATGTTACCGTACCAAAAGTATCAAAATTGAAGTCACAAAATTGAGAGGATTAGCGATACCTGAGGCTTTAAAAATTTCTCTGTTTAGCGTATATACATGTATAACTCAAAAAATTATTGAGTAAATAGCGTAGCGTAAGCAGTTTTATTACAAAAATTAACATAACATGAAATGTAATACTAACCAGTCAAAACGAGTCACAAATTTGAGCACAAATTTGTACCAAATCCTAACCCAACGCTTGCTTTGATTTTACACTGATGTTTGACGAGCAATTTTAATTTATTTTGGCTATTTATTGTAATGAGAATATAGCCCTCTTTAAAATTTACTTCTATTAAAATATAGTTCTTATCATTAGGAAATAACTCGGTAACAAAATTGATACGCAAAGTTTAGACTTTTCTAGGACAATTTTAAAAATTGTTTTTAATATATAAATAATTAAAGAATGGCTATAGTAAAGGGGCAATCATTTAACACAATACTGTTTAAAACACAACTGTATAGAAAAATAATAAATAAAAAAATATGCAGTAGTTAAAAAATGAGTATTCATATTGAATAATTGGGTTCGGACATCGAAAAACCCATACATTGAAATTATCCAATTTCAATAAAAGAATTATTTAATTATTTTGTGGCGTTCTAATGGTACATATTATCCTTAATTCTATAGATTGAACTACGCAATAAGCTAATAGAAGCGTTTTGGTTTATACTTGCACCTGATTATTTGGCTTAAATTAATCTTGAATGTGAAGGACACCTAATTTCAGTCAGGTACAAAATTTTTGAGAACTGCTCGTATACGTGGAAAAACACATTAAATAGGCTATTCCACTACGTTTATTTTTGGACAATGTTTTATATAAATAACAAAAAACATCAAAAAGGAGTTATTTTTCGAAAGCAGCATAGGGTAAACTGGTTATTAAATAAGGCAGCAATTATTATTATTTTAAGTACGGTGGGAGCGTAGTGGGGAATTTCGCTATCTCTATCGTACGCGCGAAACCTAAGGGAGTAACGTCAAGCGGGTGTGCATCCTTTTATTGAAAGTTTCGCCTTCCACTGAATTTGAAAGCCTTATAACTTGCTTATTTTTTAAAGGGGTATAATAATTATTTTTGTTTTCGGTTTCGTCTTATCTCACTTTTTAAATAATGATTGATTGAGAATCTACGCAGTGTCTTCTCCTTCAAAATACCTCAGTGCCTCAAGACTAAAGTCTACAACCAATGTGAGTTACCAGTGATGATAACTAATGGCTCTGAAACGTGTTCTCTTACTATGGGTCTCATAAAAAGGTTCAAGGTTGCTCATGCACTACTCGTGTTTCTCTACGTGATGGAATCAGAAATGAGGAAATTCTTAGGAGAACAAAAGTCACAGATATATAGCCCAGCGAATTAGCTCGTTTAAGTAGCAGTGGGCGGGACACATAGCGCGACAAACCGATGGCCGATGGGGTAAAAAGGTTCTCGAATGGCGACCACGTACTGGCCAGCGAAGCGTAGGATATCCATCCACGAGATGGTCAGATGACCTTAACCTAGGAAAGCGCTGGATGCAGGCCGCTCTAGATCAGTCATTTTGAAAATTTTTGAGAGAGGCCTATATCCAGCGGTGGACGTAATGCGGCTGAAATGATGATATATGATGACTGATAAATATTACAAACTTAGCTAATAGTCTAGAGCATTTTTCGTCAAAAGTCCTTTAGAAACCGAGTTTTATTTATACTTCTTCTTTATACTTTCGTAATGTACTGATCATGGAACTTACAGTCGTCAAGTGGACAAGACAGATGGCAAATGTTTACGAAAAAATCTCTCATTTTATTATAAACTTTCAAAAATCGTTTACAGTTGGGAAATCGGTGCAGTACATATCTAAAAAAAGCGTAAAAACGAAACTGAGCGGTCGCCATATTTGATTGCTCGTACCACCCCCCTCCACCACTTTATCACTTGATGACCGACAGATCCGTGATCAGGGCATCATAAGAAATTCAATGGTATCGGTCGTCAGTATAGAGAGAGAGTGCAATTAAAAATTGACATGATACTACGCTGTTTCATGTACTTCGATCTAGCGGGGCCATTCGAGCTAGACCTTAAACACTAAGAGTAAATCCAATATACCTCAACCATTCCATACTATAAATTAATAAGACTGTACAACGGGTGCCGCGGCCGACACAGCACCACAGCTATTCGTCAGCTTCTAATGGATGTACTTTCAGTAATTGATTTTGCTTAATTTCTCGTGAACCTTTATAGTACTTATTTTATTTTATTACGGACAGTTATAAGCACTGTTCTTATATAATTTAGAAATACATTTGAATAGCAATAAGCTTTCCATTACTGCCTACGAGATAGCGTTGCTAGGAAGTCTCTCTATCACCACGCCACGCAACTAACTTTGTAATTTTTTTCGTCAATATGTGCATATTTGATTTTTTTGTAAGACGTACTATAATGTTGGTTAAACGTACATTTTTTTATATAAAATTTATATTGCAATAAGTCGCCCATACCTGCGTACGTGGTGGCGCTGCTAGAAAGTACCTGGCCACGCCACTGACTTTATTAAATTTCTCGCAAACCTTTCGAGTACCATTTTTTTCTTATAACGTGCAATTACGTACGCTTTATGAACATTTTATTATGCTAACTCTTGATACCAATTCTATATGGTGGCGTGGCCAGGTGGTATCACACATCAGCGCGGCGCGCTGGCATCTGGCACGACATTTGAAAAAAATATAAGATACAATTGTAGCAAATAGTGCGGTTATAGAATGTAACTTCGTTATTTGCGTTTATAACACACGCGTGTTTTTTGAGCTGCGTAATATATCTAAAACTGGTGAAAATAGATCCACTTTACGAGCAGGTGTGAGAAAATATTTAAACAACGTATTGACGCCACTTACTTTTCATAATAAAATATAAATGTTAGGGAAAAGGTTTTTTATGACATTATATATATTTACCGATAAGTAAAAATACAATTGTAAGTGTTGACTAACAATAAATAAGAAGAAAAAACAGTGGGGATAGGGCATACAGGAGACACTAAAAAATATCAGTAACGCAATATCAATATAGTAGTGTGCGTGAAAGCAACACATGCATAGGAAATTTCTTTCAAAAGTGAGGTTGAACCTGACGAATTCACTTATTTAATATTTAAAACAATAATAATAATTAAAATAAGAGGATTTGTGTGACATATCGGTCTTACATTACATTACGGACTTTGACAGATGGCAAGATAAAAGACAGACCTGCAATGAGGTAATCAGACAAGTTAAAATAATGAAGGTGATTGCAACCAGTAAGTCAACAACTGAAGGGAGGACATTGCCCAGCTGTATGACATTAAAATACAGCTTAATGGTGTTAAATTAGAAAAAAAGTCAGACCTACAAACGAGGTGATTTGGACGAGTTAAGAAATATTAAAGGTGATTGAAAGAAGTCTACAAACAACTTAGAGCGGAGGATTTTGCCCAGAGTAGGACAAAAATACAGGTATTTGATGCATAATTGCATATTTCTGAGTAAATTAAAATATTTTTGCTAATATTTGAAACTAGGCATTGCCTACAATGATTTGAGGTAATTTTTTTTATATTCAGGTAACTTTAAATAAAAATTCAATAAGTTTTTAGATATTTGCGAAATAATGCTTTCTTGTTGAGCGTATTCTTATTTCCCGTGAGTCGTATTTCTTCTGTTAATTGAATTTTCCTAAGATAATTCTCAGTCTTTATGTGATATTATCCCTTTAACAGTCTACGACCGTAATACGGTCGCGCGCCATTGTTTTACTATTGTTCTTTATTGACAGACAGTTAAGCGATTATTGTTCATGAAATAAGGGTTGCATCTTACTTGTCAGCACGGAACAGCACTTTTCTATGCTGCTATCCTTTTCTGTCGCTCAGAACGGTCGTAAGCTAGAACGAGAGAGAGAGAGAGAGAGAGAGAGAGAGAGAGAGAGAGAGAGAGACATGGAACACTATAGCACGGCCGGTTGCAATAGCGTTGCGTCGCTCTGGGAAATAACGATTCTGAGCGACAGAAAAGGATAGCAGCATAGAAAAGTGCTGCTCTGTACTGCAAGTGAGATGCAACCCTAATAGACTTTATTAAATATCTCAACTAGGTACATCAAAGTCAAAAACAATATCATAAGTCGTATATACCTACAATAATGTAAAAGGTGCTATTCGAGATGGAAGCGTGATAGAACTAAAACTTAGCGTTTGCGAGTTCATTCTGCGATATTTACCGTCACAAAATCCGATGGGAAGTAGTCAGGAAAAAGACAAGGTCCGAATTTAGTGTCACGGCAAGGAGAATTCAGACGACGCTTATTTTAATGGTAATCACCTGCGAGTCGGAGGAGCTCATCTCGGAGGGTTTCTCGGTGAGGGAGGAGTCGTCAGGGTTCTCATCGTAGGCGCGCAGGCTCTCCTCGTCGCTGTGGTAGGCGACGGAGAGTGGCGAGGGGCGCGGCGGCGACTTGCCGAGCTGCGGCGCGGGCTTGCGGCGCAGCGTGCCCGCGCTGGCCGCCCCGCCCAGCGCCGCCGCCGACGCCACCGAGTTCTGCCGCGACCGGTACAGGTCCATGGCCAGCGAGCCGCGCTCGTCCGTCTCGCCCGCCAACGACTCTTCCAGCGTCTTTTGTGCTTCTTCTGCAATCAGGAAGTTTCCTGGGTCAAAAATAAATTATTTGGTACCTTTAAGAAAACAAAACGTTGCAAAATAATGTCACTTGTCTTTGAACATATCCATTTTGAAGTGATTTAGAATTATTATTGTAGAAAAACTGCTAGTAAGAGCGTCATTTGACTCCAAGAAACTATGACGTCTTTAGTCTTTATTATATACAAATCCCATAGAAAATGTTTGTTTTGACGTTAAGAAAAAAGTATCTGATTTGAGTTGTTGGAAACTTTCTAATTATTACGACAGTAATAATTAGAAAGTCCATAAGTGTATGTTTTGTATATAATACTAGCTGGGCGAATTGGTTACTTTTTTTTGAAAATCAATTTTTAACCTCGTCACTCTCTAAATACCGAGTTTAATCAAGATCATTGGAGCCGTTTCCAAAATCTTCATTATATACAACGTGGAAGGGACATACCCGTAATAAATCGAACCATTGGCTATACTAGATCACTTTAGTATAATGAAATTAAAATTACTACAGTCAAAGAACAAAAAAAAGTTGACATTCCCGTACAAAATGCCCGGGCGGCAGCACACTTTAGTATGGAAATGCCAATTTTTCTTTTTCGTTTCTTGACTGTTACTTTAATTTTATTTTACTAAAGTGGTCTAGTATAGCCCGTGGTTTGATTTATTACGGGTATGTCCCTTCCACGTTGTATATATATTGCACCAAGAATTGCTCGTTTTAAAGTATTAGATTTGACGAGTTATTTCTCTAAAATTTAAAAAAAGGCAGAATTTTAGCTATAATATAAATATAAAATATACAAACAGAATTGCGACTAAACAAATTTATTTCAAATGAGGGTGACGGCGCTTTTACAACCAAGGTGTTGGCACGTGACTTTGAGCTAATGGACTTTAATTTATTTATGTACACAGTAATTTATGTATTTCTTTAAATTTGTGCAGGTGGACACTGCCATGTCACTGCACTGCAAATCCATACCACCTTACCTACCTTCCGTGACTAATTCGGGTTATTAAATGAATAACAAACGTACATAATTTTATACATTGCTTAACAGTGATTAAGGCATTGTATACATTTCTTAAGCACTGCCTGAATTCAAGACATTGCCGGTAACATATAACAGATAAAGTAATCAACATGTGCTTACTTTTGTATTTGTAGCTCTTACTCTTCACGCAGAGTATAGCGATGACCATGATTATGATAATGATGGAGGCGGCCGCCAAAGCCACCATGAACCAGGTGCGGCGGTAGAACGGCCGGTACTGGAGGTACCCGTACTCGAGGTACAGCTTCGAGGGCGTCACGATCACTTTGTCACTGTACGCCGGGATGCTGATGCCGTGTTTGTTGTACGCGATCACGCGGAACGAGTACGCAGTTGAAGGAAGAAGGCTCTGATACGATATCGTGAATTCTTCCAGCAAGCCGTTACTGGTTCGGGTTATTGTTTCCCATCTTGTGTCATCTGAATGGAATTAAATAATTATTTTATGATGATATACTTTATTAAATGCAGCTTGGAATCTATGATAGAATCGGTGGAGCTATCAAATATTTTAAGTTTCTTGCGTTGCGTGTCTTGGGTCCCCATAAAAATTAAGATAAAAAATAATAATTTTGGAGAGTGTCTCATATTTCATTTTAAAGTCTTAATAAACTGAAGTTGGTCAGTTATAATAAAAAATATTGCTTCGTTATCTATTAGAATCCAACATACATACTATCACGTCTATATACCTAATGGGGTAGACTGAGCATTTTGAGTCTTACGGCTCTAAGCAGATAAAGCCCAGGGCCACAAGACTTTAAGCGTGATGTGTTAACAATTCAAGCTACAAAGAAATACTGACTAATTACAAAATACTTATTAGGAAAACTAAAATATAATGTATGTGATTTGTTTTGGCTCGAAGGGGTGGCAGGCATACATAAAAAAGTGCATAAATATCTACGAATGTTTGGAATAGGTACGTGTACAATCTGCAACAATTAAATGTGACTTACAAGATTGCCACGTCTCCTTAGCTGCATTAAATATGCGGTAGAGTCATGAGTTGCACCAGATTTGTTGTAACTTATACTTAGATTACTTTATATTACTTAAATATAACTTCCATATCCATATTTGTTCAGAAGCTTATGGTGTAGAGACACAGGAAAAATATTTTTACTAGTTTTCAACTAAAGTAAAATAAGCTTTACTAAGAGTATCTGCCGGTTAGAGCTTGGTGTTCTAAGGCTCGCGAGCAGCCAGGGCCGCGCCGCCCCTGTGTGCGAAGTGTGCGGCGCACACAGGCGCCAAGACAATAGGGGCGCCGCGCCGCCACTGCCACCTAAATTATTTTTGTTACCTATATGATTGTTTTTTGTAGTGAAGTATCGACAAGTAAGTAGGTACAATAGGCGCAACATAGGCCTTGTAAACAACAAAACATCTATAACGCTTATTGAACAAGTCTCTCAATATTTAATGTTTATTATTATTCACGTTTATGGTTTCATTTTACGTTTAGGGTTTTAGTTTACATTCCTTACGAGCTCAACGTTAAAACGGCGGCAGTTCTTTGAACCAGAGAAAAAGTACTAGTTACTTTAAACCGTAGAGGCGCCGAGTTTGTATGAGTATGAGTGAGTTTCTGAACGCAACCCGATGCGATGCGTGCGACGCAAGCGGGGGTGGGGTCACGGGTATTCCCCGATTTTAACGAACGAGATAGCTAAGGCAAAACAAAACAAATGAACAATCATTTGATTGAAAGTGTGTCTGTGTAAGGTGCGCATTGAATTTTTATAATCATTGTTTGGGTGTTACCTACTGATTGTTTTAACGTTTTCACGATGAGTGATAGTAATCATGATAAAAAAAGAAATTATCTGGTTACCAGAATCTAATAAGGAAAAGAAAACAAGAAGAAGAACGTAATAAAAATGCAACTAAAATAAGTAAATATTTTACGGCTCAACCATCCACTTCGACACAATCATTAGAGACAGAAACCAGTCATGTTATCGATGAAAGTGTTATTAAATCTGATTCAAAAAACGCTTCATGTAGTGGTAAGTGTGTACTTTTTATGTAATTTTGTATAAAATAAATATTATAACTTCTGTTTGGGAAATTTAAAAAAAAATATATTTTTTTTTCAATTTTGAATAGAAAAATTAACTATTTTTCCGGCCGTTTTTAGAGATTAGACGGAAGGAACAGACAGACAAAAATTGTAAAAAATTATATTTTATTTTATGTACTTTTTACTGAATGCGTACATCCATAAGCATTTAGTAAAAAGCGGTTATAGATAGATAAATCAGTTTATTCAGACAAGGAGATAGATAGGTACTCATGTGAACAATATTATGTATTTGTTTGTCTGTTATTAATTTAAGATGATGCCGCCGAAGTTACGTCTGTGCCTGTGCCTGATACACCATCGTCACCGTCAAGACAATTATCGTCACCAATACCAACTTTTTCCAAAGATGATCCTGGAGCCTGGCCAGAAGTTTTAAACGCTACTTTGATCCAGTATTTAATAGAAAATCCGATTAAACAAATTAAACAGTATAATTTTCCGCGTGATTCTTCGGGACGAAAATTTTCTGAGTATTATTATGAAAGGCATTTAGGAAACGGTGAAAAGTATCACAGAGAGTGGCTGCTGTATTCAGTGTCCAAAAATGCCGTTTACTGCTTCTGTTGCAAGCTATTTGAATCAAAACATAAAAATAAATTCTGCGAGGGAATTAGTGATTGGCAACATCTAGCTTTGTATTGCAGCAGACATGAGAAAAGTTCTGCTCATTTCAATAATTATAAAAAATGGACAGATTTGTGTCATGCTCTTAAAAATAAGAACACTATTGATAGTATTCAACAAAAACTTTTAGAGGTTGAAAAGCAGCGCTGGTACGATGTAATCAAAAGAATAATATATGTGGTCCAATTTCTAAGTACACAAAATATGGCTTTTCGTGGCCAAAGCCAAAAATTATATGATCGTAACAATGGTAATTTTTTAAAATGTATTGAAATGTTAGGAAAATTTGATCTTTCAATGACTGAACACATACGACGCGTAACGAATGATACGGATTTCAAAAATATGCCGACTTATCTTGGAGATAAAATTCAAAATGAAATAATTTACATACTCGGTAACCAAATTCAACATTTTAAATTTATGTCGAATTAATAAATATTTTTCAATAATACTGGATTGTACTCCTGACGTTTCACACGTAGAACAAATTAGTATTATAATAAGATTTGTCAATTTTAACACAGAAACTAGAAAGTTGGAAACAAAAGAGCATTTCCTAGCTTTCTGTCCAATTATAGATACAACTGGCGCTGGATTGACGTCATTTATTTTAGAAAAACTAGACAACATTAATTTGGATATAAACAATTTAAGGGGACAGGGTTATGATAATGGATCAAATATGCGCGGTAAGAATAATGGTCTTCAAAAAAGATTGCTGGATTTAAATCCCCGCGCTTTCTATGTACCGTGCGCTAGTCATAGTTTAAATTTAATAGTAAACGACGCTGCCAACCTCAATCATCATACGACTGGTTTTTTTTTGTATTGTGCAAGAATTATATAAATATTTTTCGTCCTCTGTTAAAAGATGGGATTTATTAAAAAAATATGTCATAAATCTGACCTTAAAACCATTATCTGAAACAAGATGGTCAAGCAGAATAGATGCTATAAAACCGCTGTTTACAAATTTACCAATAATTTATGATGCCCTATATGAAATATCAAATAATATATCATATGATCAGAAGGCAAAATATGACGCTAAATGTCTAGCAGAAAAAATATGCACCTTTTCATACATTTGTTCACTAAATGTATGGCATATAATATTGACAAAAGTAAATTTTGTGAGTAAAATTCTACAGTCCGTCGATATGAATATGCAAGTTGCTTTAGATGCTTTAACAGAATTAAAAAAGTTTTTGATAAAAATTAGAACAGACACAAATTTTGAAGAAATTGTAAGTGATGCCAAAAAAATTGCCGAAAAATTAGACGTCGAACCTGAATTTGAAACTTCCAGATCCAGACCCCTAAGACGTCGTAAAACTCCAAAGAGTTTTGATTATGAACACGAAGACCACACTATAAATGATCCGAAAACCTCTTTTAAAATTAATGTATTTTTTTATATATTAGACCAAGCGTTATCCTCCGTAGATGAAAGATTTGATTTATTGAATAATCACAACGACGTGTTTAATTTTTTATTTAATTTAAGTGATGACCAAGATCAAAGTCGATTAAGAAGTAGCTGTCATCGTTTACAAGAGAAACTTTCAGCAAATGATTCATTGGATATTAACGCCGATGATTTGTGTGAAGAAATTATGTCTTGTCAGCCATTTTTCAAAAAAATAAGTAATGATGTTGTGAAAATTCTTGAATTTATATATTTAAACAATTTGACAGCTGTATGCCCTAACATTACCATAGCATTACGAATTATGCTAACTATGCATGTTAAAATTTTGTTCGAGTTTTATTTTTCGCAGTAATTGGCAAGCAGAAGCGAACGGGATTAACCTATTTAGTATCCTAATTCCTAAATGTTCCACAGTTTTGTACACTTAGATATTAATGATAATATTATCTAAGTACTGTAAAACTGGAGAACATTTATTTCAGTCAAAATTAACAATTAAAAATATTCATTCAAAAATTAAATTCGTTTTTTATGATGATTCGTTAAAAAAGAGGCGCTTCATAGGTTTCGCACACAGGCGCTGCCGGGGGTCGGCGCGGCCCTGCGAGCAGCCTTATGTAAGTTATACAATGGAGGTCAGTCGGTTTCATTTTCCGTTGTGCTGTTACTGTTATAGCCATATTATCAAACTAAATAGGGAAATAAGACATAGCGAAGAAGAAATCTTGCTCCTCTTCCAACCGAGCTACCGCGTTTGTACCCCTTGTTTGTTAAAAAAATCTATTAAAAAATACTTCTGCCTTCCTGTTAAAATATGCAACTGTCCTTTGTTCTCCTGGTCGACTGGAAGAGATTGTGTTTAAAATTATGTATAATTTATGTCTGTTATATTTTGTGTAAGTACAATATTTTTTTTAAACAAATATATAATGTGGAAGGGACAAATCACGGGCTGTACTAGATCACTTTAGCATAATGAAATTAAAATAACCGACAAAAAGCAAAACAAAAAAAAAGCATTCCCATACAAATCGCCCGAGCGGCTGCACACTTTTGTATGGAAATACCAATTTTTTTACTTGTTTACTGTTATTTTCATTTTATTATACTATAGTGATTTCGTTTAGCCCGTGGTTCGATTTATTACGGGTATGTTCCTTTCACGTTGTATACAAAATAACTTGCTTTGTAGTGTAGTCTGTAGCGTAGGTACCTTTCTTCTTAGCTTCGAAGTAATATCCGAGCAGGTCACCGTCCCCGGTGGCGGAGTTGAGCCAGGCGAGGCGCAAGGCGGCGGGGTCGGGCGCGAGCCGCAGCTGGCGCGGCGCGGACGGCGAGCCGCGCTGCGGGCCCGTGCGCACGCGCGCCTGCGCCGCCAGCCCCGCGCCCACCGTCAGCGCGCGCACCGTGAACCGGTACTCCACCTGCTCCTCCAGCCCGCCCACCGCCAGCTGCCGCTCTGTCACTTTTTGCTTCACTTGCTTGCTGAACCCTGGCCACATTATCATGTTGCTTAAGATGCTAACATATAGGTAGGTTACGTGTACCTACGGGAGATAAATAAAATAGCGTGTTCTTAGCTCCTTAGTAGAAAGTCGAATGAATAATTTATTTACAAAATTTGGGTTTATATACATTCGATAAGAGACAAAACAATGGCCTAATACGGTTGTGTTCTTCTTCCTGTGTTGCTGTTGTGATTGGTTAGCACGGCGCGCGACTGCTCCTGTGTCCTGTTTGGTTCCCTAATTTGGTAATGGGTGACGGCGCGTGCGAGTGCTAGTATTGATAGGCAAAATTGGAAATGTATGTGTAGCTACGCGATGTATGCTGTAGTGTGGCTACAATCATTTTTGGGCTCCATACCCAAACGGTAAAAATGGGACCGTGTTACTAACTAGGACAGCAGAGTCTTAGTAATGGGCTCCCATTTTTACCCGAGATAGCTAGGCAAGCAGCCCGCCAACCGCCAGCTGCCGCTCTGTCACTTTTTGCTTGACTTGCTTGCTGAACCCTGTCCACATTATGTATGTCCACAGTAAAAATGAGACCCTATTCCTAAGACTCCACTGTCCGTCCGTCCGTCTGCCTGTCTGTCACCAGGCTGTATGAACCGTGATAGCTAGGCGATTGAAGTTTTCACAAATGATGTATTTCTGTTGTCGCTATAACAACTAATACTAAAAACAGAATAAAATAAATATTTAAGTGGGGGCTCCCATACAACAAACGTGATTTTTTATAGATAATGGTACGAAACCATTCGTGCGCGAGTCCGACTCGCACTTGGCCGGTTATTATGTTAAGTCTGCAAAGGTTTGTCAACGAGAAGTGATGACAAAGACTGGACTTACACAACCTAGCTAACGATACAATAGAGAGCCAGACTATCTTTTAAATTTAATTTATGCCCCTGAAATGTTCAAAGTCAATTAAAAATATACAAACGAAGTGGGTTTTTACCTGGGTCAAAACTTATTCATTTTGAACTGATAAGAAAATAAAACGTCGCAAAAAATGTCACTTCTCATTGAAAATATCGATTTTAACGTGATTATATTTATTATTGCAGACTCTGATAATAAGAGCGTTATTTGCCTCCAAGAAACTATGACGTCATTTGCCTGTATTTCATACAAATCTTATAGAGAAGGTATACTTTGACATTAAGAAAAAGTATATTATTTGATTTTTTGGAAAATTGCGAATCGACTACAAGTATTGTAAATATACTTGATTACTTACGCTCATCTTGCTCTATCGTTTCGTAGGTGACGAGGTATGACTGTATGAGGCCGTTGCGGCGGTAGGGCGCCAGCCAAGAGACCACTAGGCTGTTCATGGTGATGTCAGTGAAGGTGATGTTGCGCGGCGCAGACGGCAACCCTTGGTGCGTGCGCGCCAACACGGCCGTCGACCGCGGCCCGTCGCCCGCTGGGTTGAACGCCAACACCTGCAATGTAACAATTAAGTTTTCAACACACTTGCTCCTAAAGTGGATTTAATTTCATCGGTATTTGATATATAAAGCAGCTCATAAAACACGCAAATAGTTATATTCTCAACGTCACCGTGCATCACCGTTTTTAATTAAAATAAAATAAAAAATTAAGTTAAAAAAGTTTATTTGGTATTTATCTCGCAAGTGTGTTGAAAAACGTCTTACGATATACGAGCGTACGCGTGCGCTCGCCCTTGCCTTCGGCTCGGGCTGAAATTTCGCCTCGTGTGTTATAACCACCATAACGCATTTATATCGTTATGTACAATCTCTCTCTCTCATCTCAGCGTCTTCCTAGTTGCGTCCTCAGCTGCAATGCTGAGAAGCCCGGGGTCCGCTTTGTATATAATGTATGTCCGGTTGTGCACTATGATGGTACTCAAATATAATAAACTAGAATAAAAACGTCTCAGATCGCAGAAATTAACCGATAACCACTAAAGGCAAAGGCAAAGGTGATTTTAATGTGATCGGAGGCTTTTTCTTATCACTTTCTGGGGTTGTAACACAATTTTTTCGTTTCGATTGCCGCATGATTGAGTAACAATTCATTTCAATATACTAACGTCTAAAAAACAATGAGCTAACCTGAATGCGATACTGAGTGAATTTGTCGAGAAACACCAGTGAGTGTGAAGTGGCAGTGGCAGGCACTACTTCGATCTCCTCTTCTGCTTTCCGGCCCGGCTCTGGTTCTTCCGGAGACTCCGTCATCAAGTAGAATATCTAGAAATCGTGAATGTAAGTTGTAACTTATTGATTTTAAAAATAAGTCATTGTAACATTCCTTTGCAAGCTGACTTTCAAGCGTTCACCCACAATAACTTAGTTAAGAACTACCGCAAGGGGACTTGCTTTAAAGGAGAAAAAATAAATCGGTCCATTCGTTCGACAGCTACGATGACATAAACAGATTGACAGACATTGGCGTCAAACTTATAACACCTCTTTTTGCGTGGGATTTAAAAAATAATGATTTGATTGAAAACAAGTACATCATTGCAAGTTAAATAAATAAATATATACAAATAACACTGATTGAGCTAGCCCCAAAGGGGCTATTATATATCATATGGGATACTAACTAAACGATACTATATAAAATAAAAGGATGTAGGTACTTTGTATCCGAGCAGATCGCCATTCTGCTGCGCAAGCAGCGGCGGCAGCCAGGTGAGCGCGACCTCGGTGGGCGAGGTGGGCGCGGCGACGACGTCCCGCGGCGGCGCGGTGGGCACGGCCTCGCCCACCCACACCACGGCCGGCGTACCGCCCGGGCCCGCGCCCATGCTGTTCACTGCTACCACGCTGATTTCATAGTTGCGGTCCACGGATAGATCCGTCAGCACCACTTCCTCGCTCTGTCGAAACACTCGATTGTCAAAAATACACACATCTTAAAGAAAAAATAAGCATTGGAAAATGGTTACTTTCTTAAATTAATAATTTTTCAAAAAAACTAAAAACTAAAAACCGACTTCACCCCCAAACTACACAACCGATTTTGACAAAATTTATATATAACCCTTGGGATATCCTTTCCATCAAAAAAATAATCTTTAAAATCGGTTCATAAACGACGAAGTTATCCGCGAACACACATAAAAAAAAATTACACGGTCGAATTGAGAAACCTCCTCCATTTTGATGTCAAACTTCGTTTACAAAAAAAAATCGTTTAATATTTCAAATGGACGCCTTGGAGTTAAGTAACGGATGAGAACAGTGTAGGCATACCAGACTTATATAGTTCATTCGTTCAAATAGTGTCCACTGTGCAGTACACCCACCCAAGCTATTTATTTATAAAAATATGAAATATATTTTATAATCATTTATTTTGCTTATTTCGATAAATGAAACAATAAGTTTATCCTCCAAATCACTTTGAGTGTTAATTATACCAAAGTTAAGCTATGGAGATCAATTTATAACGAAAACAAACTGTCGGCGCAACGCACCAATGTTTTCTGCGAGAGTACAATGCACGCGGCGTTTTTGAACGAGATAGCCGCCGCCGATAAAGCGTGCTATCATTTGGCCAAATGTGGACTAAATTAAAGTTAGAAAACACACCTTGATACCGGGAACCTCCTGTTTCATGGTCTGTTGCAGCGCGGTGGGGAAGTCTGTGAGGGGTTGGTACAGCACGCGGTAGCCGCCGGTGCGCGTGTCGCCGCTCCAGTGCGGCTCCGCTAGCGGAGTCCATGACACGCGCACGCTGCTCGGCGTTATCGGGACCACGTGGAGGTTTTCGACAGCCTTGCTTGGCGCTGAAAACATCAGCCACAGTCAATTAACCAAGGTAGATAGATCCCTGACTCAAGGGCGAAACCAGGATTTTAAATGGGTCGCTGTATTCGACCTCGCCCAGACTTCAATGACGCACGTATAACAAAATATAACTAAAAGTTTTAAACCTCATTTATTAACGCCAGATAGAATTTCCTTTAGTAGTAGAAGCAGCATTGCAAACAGTAACAAATGATTAAGTTGTTTTGTACTGTATAATCAATCAGAGTTGTTTATTTATATCCCATATTTTTTACGTAAGGAGAGTTTACAACAACTTGCGGGACTTATTATAAGAGAGCGGTTCAAAAAAATGTAATGTAAATGTAAAATTTTACTAAAAGTTCTAAACCAAAGATAAGAGTTGATAGAGGTAAAACAGTAAAAGGAAATACCTGCAGGTAGAGTCCTGACAGTTTCAGTGGCGTTACTGAAGCGACTAGGCCCGATGTCATTCGTCGCCTGTATCCTGAACTGATATGCGGTGTGCGGCTTCAGTCCCTCCGCCGTGTACGACGTAGCAAACGGATCCACACGTTCTGGTATAGTTTGCCATGTTCCTCCCTCTTCTTTTTGTTGTACTGTATAGTACCTGACGAACAATAATAAATGAGACGTGAATTTGCTGCAGGATTCAATGACTGCATTAACATCTACATTTGAAGACGTTAGACGGAAGTTAGATTTTGTATCTGGATAAAACTTTTACGTTGTCTGAAATTGATAATTAACTCAACCAATAAGTGCGTTTCATAACCACAGAATGAATATAAGTACTACATACAGAACGGAATCTCCTTAGGTCCCGCGCAATATGCGTCCCCGTTCCCCGTCTTCACACCTCGCCCCGGTCGCGCAGCGTGGAGGGTTTTTTGTAGGCGCCTGCAGCCGCCTTGACAAGGCGGAAACTCGGGAGAGGTGTGAGGACGCATATTGCGCGGGACCTTAGGAGATTCCGTTATGTATGTAATACTTATATTATTTCTGTGTCATACATTTTAATTTATTTATTATTTTTCACATTATACATGTATTAGTTTCCACTACACAGTCAATTCTAAAATTACAACATGAACCCTGATAGGTCATTGCAACATTTGCAACATAAAAAAAGAAACAGCATACGGATTTTTTCTGAGTATTTATTAATGCTATAATTATTATGTTACTTTTATTGATGTCTTTAAATTAATTTTTATGTTTAAATTATTTCTTTTGTTTAATAAGTCAATATTTCAGATATTCACGTAATATTAATATTATTTCTATAATACTATTTCAATTGTTATTTTTATTGATTTAGATGTCAATTATTTGAATTACATAATCATGAATAAACTGAAATGTTCTGAAGAAGTTGGTGGTACAAACCTGAGCGGCGCGTATCCGTCGTCTCCGGGCGTCCACGAGAAGGTGATGTGATGTGGCTGCAGCAGCGAGCGCGCGACGTTAGGCCGGGCGGGAGGAGCGGGTGCCACACGGTTCACGGTCGTGAGCACGAGGGCGCGGGTAGTCGCGCCCCAGCCAAGACGGGTTTGTGCCGTCACCGAGAATAGGTAGTACCGCTCCGAAGCTAGCTCGGTAGCTCTGTGGGGTACAATATAGAATATTTTACTTATAAAACGCAAACTTCTAAGACACTTCGTAACTATTTCCATACCCAACTTGAGTATTTCCCAAAAATAAATTATTTTGTACTGCCAAGAAAATAAAACGTCGCAAAATAATGTAACTTGTCTTTGAACATATCCATATTAACGCGATTTAAGATTTATTATTACAGAAAAACTATGATAATAAGAGCACTATTTGACTCCAAGAAAGGCAAGAAACTATGACGTCATGTACCTTATTTCTGTTTGACATATAGAAAAAAGTATCTGATTTGACTAGTTGGAAAATAGCGGATTCTATTTTATACTGTGCATTTCAATCCGCAGTCATCGTTGAAAAATATGTACAACCTACCTGAAAGTGCGATCTGATGGCAAGAACTCTCTCGAGAACATGTGCTGTGACGTATTATTGAGGTGATAGGTGACTTTGTACGCTAGTATTTCACCATTGGGATCTTCTGGTACGTCCCAAATGATCCGGGCTGTTGTGAATGTCACGTCGGGGAACGATACATTGGATGGCGGCCCTGGAGCTGAAATTAAAACGATTAACAGAGCAATGAAGAACGGTTTTGTGTTTAACAGTTGCTCGGCCGAGGTTATTTCGGTCTAATGTGGTGAGCTCATAAGTCGAGCCATAAGCACAATATGGAAAATAAATAGCAAGTATTTTTTTTAGATATCCTTAGTCGAGATAGTAAGAAACAGGTTTATTGGCTGGCAAGTAAAAAAAAAACCCCGACGACACATCTAGTGATGAGTGGCGGAACTACGTATTCCAACCAAATGGATATCCGTAGCGCAATCTATTATTTGACAGGTAAATTAAAAATCGCGTTAACCCCCAATAATTTTTGAATGGCTGAACCGATTTTCATCAAACCACCGTAAATGTTGCTTTTACGTAAAAAAAAACTGCATCGAAATCGGTCCATCCGTTTGAGAGCTACGATGCCACAGACATACAGACAGACAGGTAAATAGACTTATAACAGCCCTCTTTTTTGTCGGGGGTTAAAAAAGTTCACGCTTATTTCTAAAATATTTTTTGTTTTTGTAAAAATGAAAAACACAAACTTTTATTTCGAAATAGAAAATTATGAACAAAAATATACTTACTGTCTTCAAAAGTCCTGACAGTCACTGGTGGGTCGCTAAGGACACCATCACCCAATCTTGTATAGCCCAAAACCTGAATTTGGTATACGACATATTTCCTCAGCTCCGTCAGTGTTATTGTATGTGTTTGGTTCGAGGGTATAGCTTGGCATTCAACCTTCTTGTGTTCAGGACGAGGCGGTGGCAACACGGCGGCGTAGCAAACCTTGTAGCCTTCGATTAAACCGTTCTGGTCTTGTATAGGAATATCTCCCCAAAGAACTACAACTGTTGTTGAGGAAGTCGCGTTCGCAGATACGCTTATTGGACCTCGAGAAGGTACTGAAATTAATTTAAAAAAAAATCTTAAACTTACATACCCACCACACTTGTATACAACGCAATAAAATAAACTTTATTCGTTCAAGGGAAGAATGTTTCGGTGCGCTTAAGTCTCTTGGGCTTATGCTTCCAGAGATAAATATTGGATCTCTAAATAAAAGCATTCATCAATCACATTAGTTACAGATTGCTGTTATCGGTACTATAAATATAAATCAAAACCTTAGCGTTATCGACTTAAACGACGTATAAAAAGTTGCAAAACAAAGCTAGTACTCTATCAGTAATAATCATAAAGTCGCATGTTGCTAAAGGAAAAGACAGATATTGCGCGTTCATTTGCCCTTATATCTCCCACGGGTACATTATTATAAATTAACGTACTGTAGAAAGGTAAGGTACAGGAACGTAATAATGGCTTTTAGGAATCAATATATATACATGTGATATAAGATATCACTACTACAAAGGCAAAAAAAGGTGTTCTACATTATTTGCTAAGATAAAATGACAATATATATTCACTTCTATATAAGCTACAGATAGAAATATAAATAAATAAATTAAGTGAATAAAGATTTTATCTATCTAATTACACATACCTGCTTCTCGCGTTCGCTCTGTAGCCGTAGGACTTTCAGCAGACGTGCCCACTTCATTGATAGCAGTCATCTTGATCTCGTATAACGACCACTCCTCCAAGTTTGATAGTATGTGGGAATTGGCTGTGTGGTCTTCGATGATTATGAATAACGTATCATCGGTGCCACTACGCTTATATGTAATATTGTAGCCTTTCGGATTGCCATACCATTCACTCTGCTGTACTGGCTGAAATAAAAAGAAACTAATGTAAACATTTTCAGTTATCTATTTTTTTTATAGAACCTTACTTTGTCTAGCCCGCTACCTGTATGTTTTATTACTATCTTTCAGATTTAATAATCAACCATTACCATTTTGAAGTGCTTACTTCAGATGTCAGTATAAATGTTATGTAGGTACAAAATCCTGATTAGTTATTGAAGGTCATCAAACAAGCGACTAAAATATTGCACTTACAATCCATCGAACACGCAGGTTATTAGCGCTAACCGCACGCACAGTGACATTTCTAGGCGGATGTTGGGGTGGCGCTTGGATCGTTTGGAATTCTTTGCAGGGCTCCGAAGGTTGCGACGATCCCACCACGTTGGTCGCGATCAGCCGCAAGCGATACGTGGTGAAGGGAACCAAGCCAGTCACTAGGATCGATTGGGCGTCCGGCGCGTTCACTTCGTATATTGTTACCCATGACGAGTTGCGGGCTGTTTGAGCCTAGAATTTTTTTATGAATTTAGATTTAGAAATCAGATAGGGTAAACTTCCAGCCATTGGACGCTAACAGTCATTGAACAGAACACAATATAACCTCATTTATTCATTTTGTAAAAGTTTATGTTTTGAAAGCAACCTTAATAAATAAGGTTTTGTGTTATAATGACCAATGACATATTAGCGTCCAATGACTGCAAGTTTACCCTACACCATTTTAAATAGTAATCTTAAATTTATACTGGCATTTGTGCCTACAGTCACATCCAAGGGAACTTTGGGGCATTACATTCTTAAGGCATTTTCAATGTCGCACGAGACTAACCGGTATTATGAGCAGTATTAACTCTGTTATACCATAGACTAGCTGGTTACTTTTCATATGAAATTCATTTTTTTAGCCTCTTCACTCCATAAATACCGAGTTTCATCAAAATCGTTGAGCCGTTTCCGAGATCTATATATACATGTACAACGTGGAAGGGACATACCCGTAATAAATCTAACCACGAGCTTTGTATAATAAAATTAAAATAACAGCCAAAACCCAAAAAATAATTTCGGCATTCCCATACAAAACCGTGCAGCCGCCCGGGCAATTTGTATGGGAATGTCGTTTTTTTGTTTGTAGGTTGTTATTTTAATTATTTTACTTACTACTACTACTCCGACACTTACTTGTACTGTCCATAAAGATATTGACGAATTGCCGTCGAAGCCTGGCGTGAACTGCAGCAAGACCGAGAAGGCTTCTATATTGGACAAAGCAAGGTTGCGCGGGGCGTCGGGCAGCACCGGCTCGACACCTGATTGTATGGTAGCCGTCCGCGCAGGCCCTTCCCCAACACTCGTCAATGCACACAAGTGGAACTTGTAGTGAGTACTGGCCTAAAATACAGAACTTTGAATAAGTGCGGTCATCGTTACGACTTATGTAGGAAGTCATTTATGAACGCCGGATAGAATTTCCTTTAGTTACAGTAGTGGAAACAGCATGGCAAACAGTAACAAACAATAACGTTGTTTTGTACTGTATAATATTATCAGAGTTGTTTATACCTATTACGTTTTTTTTTCGTAAGGAGAGGTTACACCAACTTACGCAACTTATCATATGAGAGCTGTTTAACAAATTGTAACAATAGAATTAGAGATGCGATAATTATTAGCTTTTTAGTTTATCTCGGTAATCCGGTTTCACTAAGTATCACAACCGTTAGCGTAATGCAATTTCCATATTCGGCATTGTTTACTGTGAGAAATGTTCACAGTTCACAGCGAGCGATCAAACAAGTAATGTATATTATTATATAACTCGAAAGAAGTAATGTATTGACAAGCGTGTAACCTTCGTCGGCGGTTATGTTACATGAACAATCGGCAGGAATCGCAGATATTGTAGATATCCGTGTATATATGCCAGTTGAAACATATTTGGGTTGTGAGACTAGAAGAAACACTGTGTGTATGAAGGCAAAGGGTCAAAGTTAATGAATGTTAACAGAGCTGAACGTAAACGTCAACACATTTAATTTTTTTTAGATTTATATAAAATACATACATACATACATATTATCACGCCTGTTTTCCACAGGGGTAGGCAGAGACTAAGGACCTCCACTTGCTACGATCCTGACAGACCTCTTTCGCTTCATCTACACTCATCACTCTCTTCATGCATGCCCGCCGGTTACGGGTACTTCTAACCTCTCCTTTTTTAAGAACGTCTGCAATTTGATCGCGGTACGTTCGTCGAGGACGACCCTGACCCGCTCTTCCACTCAAGTTTGCTTTGTAGACTCTTTTAGTGAATCTCCTTTCATCCATCCTTTCTACATGTCCGAACCATGTCAACATTCCTTTCTCAATTTTTGTTACTACATCTTCTTTCAGTCCACACTGCTCCCTTATGACATCATTTCTAATCCGATCTTTCAAAGTAACACCACACATACTCCTCAGCGCTCTCATTTCAACTGCATTTATTCTACTTTCGTGCCTTTTCTGCCATACCCAACTCTCACTTCCATACACCAGCGTCGGTATCAGCACTCCATTATGAACAGCCAAACGTGCTGTGTTTGACACTTTCGTGCTGTTCATAAAGGAGTGTAGTGCCCCATTCACTTGATTTCCCGCATTCACTCTTCTTTCTATATCACTCTCGTGCTTTCCATCTCTTGTAAACTTACATCCCAAATAAACAAACTCTTCCACTTGCTCCACTGTACACCCATTTACCACAATATTGCATTCTGTTATACATTCATCCCTCTCGAATACCATTACTTTCGTTTTACTCACATTCATTTTCATTCCCTTTTTCTCCAAAGCTTCATTCAAAACGGTTACCATTTTCTGTAATTCCTCCTCTGAGTCTGCAAGTAATACTTGGTCATCAGCATAAAGGAGGCACTTTATAAGTAACTCATCCATTCTAATACCACATTCAACATCTTTCAGATTTGTCAAACAACTGTCCATGAATAGGTTAAACAGCCAAGGTGACGCTACACATCCCTGTCTAACACCCTTTTCAATATTAAACCAGTCTGTGTATTCGCCACCAAGTCTGACACAAGCACTGGAATCGCTATAAAATATAATACCAATTACATTATGCTCTTGTGGCCCGTACGCTGTAATGTAAAACATAATGATCATGTGATGAAATTTTTTGCCATCCTTGCATTTTAACTCAATTTGATAATATGAGATGTTACTATGAGTCACTTTATAAAAGTGACTACAGTATTTATAAAATGTGACTACAGTACAATGCGACACAAATAAGTTGAACAAAAATGGCGGACTTCAAAGCATTTTTGTAAAAATTATCGGCGCAGGTACGAATAAAGCGCCGACGACCTCTATTTTGGTTCAATTTACGTGTCGGGTACCAACTTGTGGCATGACTCGTGGTAAAGACGTCAGTTGTGTTGTTTGTAAATTAATTTAAATCTATACGTACCTACCTACATAACAATTACTTTAAAAACGGACTTACTTGCAAATGTTCAACTCTTATACTTGTAACATTTGGCGGGAGCACTTCATCTTTTAAAGAATTTTGGTCATCTTTGATTTGGTAAGATAGTTTGTATCCAATCAATACACCATTGGATTTTTTCGGCGGAGACCAGGACACGCGAACGGCACGGTCCGATATGTCATCAAACAGTAAACTTCCAACTTCGTCAGGAACTGTAAATGTGCGGTAGTATTTACATACTTTATGATTTCACGTGTAATATTCTTGCACTAGTGAAATGTAATGTAATAAAATACAAGTACAATGTTGAGTTCCAATATTCTTAAAAATAGCCGGCGAATTTGTAAAGAAAAGGAAGTGCATTGTTGTAAAAGTAAAACAGTTAAAGAGAATGAAATAACGGATTACACATGTACAACTTACTGTCTTCCTTTGTCTTCACTAAAATGTAGTCACTTCGGGGCCCGTCGCCCGGCTCAGTGAAGCACAATACTGATATGTTGTAATCTGTGAACTTTTCGAGATCGCCTATGACGGCGGTCTGCTCCGTGAGCGGGTCTAACAGATTAGGCGGGACACTGACAAGCTTTTGTTCAATGTTATCGCCCTCAGTTTCGTCCCATCTCCATGCCTGGATTTTATAACCCTATAATATCAAAGAACCCTTGTTAGATTTGAGATTGCATGTTTTTGTGTAACATATTGACCATTACCACGTTTGGATACTAAAATAAATGCATTATTATTTATTTATGACATATTGTAAGACATGTCCATAATATTTTATTAAGCCCCGACGAAAAAGGGAATGTTATTTATGAGCCAACATCAAGACATTCGTGCCAAGAAAACCAAAAGCAATCGTTTGCTATGCTGTACCTGATTAATGCCGTTAATCTTCTGCGGGTTTGGTGGGGTCCACCATACCGTTATCGCTGTAGAGTTATACGGGTCACATCGGACGCTATCCGGAGGAGCTTCGGGGATCCCCTCTTTAGTTTTGATAGTGTAACTATCCGAGAATACACCCACTCCCTTATCGTTGTATGCGGCAATCTGCACATTATAATCCTTCCAGGTGATAAGATCTTGGATAAGGTAATTCCTTTGAGCCTCGTTTGTGATGTTTTGATACGTCCATGGGCTGTTATCGTACCCGCGGAGTCTGTATCTGATGACGTATCCAAGTATATGTCCGTTCCTGTGCTCCTCGAGCGGCGGCTGCCATTGGGTTATAATTTCGGAAGAAGACCTCGCTGATCCCATAAAACCAACTGGTGGGCCTGACGGTGCTGAAATATATTTCGCAACGTTATTAAGTATATTGAAAATTTTAAATCAATATTGCTAGGTTTTTTTTTTTTCACATTATCATGCGTGGATAGGTGTTTAATTATACGATGCATCCGCAACGAGTAACATTGAAACATAGACTACAGCACTACACATAAAATGTATATGAACCATGCATAAAATTTGAAAATAAAGGCACATACATATGATCAAATAAAATAACAAGGTACCCTTCTATTTTATAGTGTAATGCATACCTTGGCAGCATATAATATCGCTGGCTGCTTGATCACAAAGAGAACACATTTTATTGTAGTGATAATTGGCACAGTTCTACAGACCATGCAAGTCGGGAAAGTTTTAAGAATAGCGTTAATAACTACCTTAAATTATATGAAATTAACATCAATGATATCTGCATTAGGCTCTGAATATTATAAAGACTAATTTATTAACAGAATCGATTTCCATTCTACCGGCTAGAATATGTATATTACCAGTATTACTGGTTTTATTCTGGTTTAAAAGAGTTAGGATGCAGATATTATTATTTGGATTCAGCGAATGTGCCGATGACGATTATGCTGTGCTGCATGTGAAGAATCTTTATCTGACCCTTTAAATATGAATATTTAAAGGGTCTGTTTAATAAGACTAAGCTAGAAATTGACTTTTCCGTTTTAAAACAAGTGTATCCTCCAGAATTCGCAGGCATTGAATAGTTAAATTAACGTTTTAAGTAAAATTAATAGAATAGTTTGTCTATGGGTTCAAGAAATTACACTCCTAGCTCGGCGTACACTGTGTTGATACAATAAGTATAACATGGACATAATTTGTAGGAAATTAACTACAACTAATTACCTTCTTGTGGCAGTGTGATAACATCAGTCGGGTCGGAAGGAGGTCCTTCACCAACTGTGTTCACAGCTGAAACTCTGAACTGATAAGACGTCGCAGCTTTCAAACTGGTCAAAAGCACCCAGCGTTGGTTAGCGGACACGTTCATGGTTTCTGTTACCCAGTTCAACAGTGGATCTGGCGTGGGGCCTGATAACAAAACAGATACCAGAACTGTACCAATATAATTTAAGTAATGATAACAGAACTTAAATTATATTGGTCGTCTTTATCTTATTGTAATAATTATGTAGGTACTGCATTTTTGGCCCATAAAAAGTTGCGATACCAATTCGTATAACTTTTATTTTAACATTAAACGAAAGGACTCCTACGGTTAGCTCTAGATTCTGTACTGTGCTTATCCCATATGCATGCATATGTACAGAAATATGGGATGTGACTTGTGTTAAAACTCTTGTTGGAATTAGGCATTGGGAATCACGTTATATTGATACTAACCGAATTCCGGAACAACTCGTTTTTGGACTATGAATTTTTGTATCGGCGAGTTGCCATCGAAGCCAGGCGTCCAAGTGACATTGATAGCTCTTTGTGCGGCGCCATCGAGTTTGTGAGCTCGGACGTTTGTCGGAGCGAAAGGCAGCTCGATGACGGAGAGCACGGCCCGGCGGGTGTGGTTGCCACCCGGTGACGTCACCACGCATGTGTACTCTCCTGCGTCACTGGCCCGGACAGCCTGCACTTGAAGTGCACCATCTGGTGTCACCCATACTCGAGATCCAGCTGTCATTGGCCTATGTAAAAAGTATTTTGTTTTTACACTATAGGAAACTGAATAATAAAATTATTTTTTTTATAGTATAAATAAATACATTTACTGCTATGTGATACTAAATGGATGTTTAAATCTTTCTTGTTCTAAAATTAACAATACAATACTTACTGTTGGTTATGAAACCAATCAATGTTGTATTTGACGTTGGGGTCATTAGAAACTTTACACTGCAACGTGGCTGTGTGTCCGAGCAGAACCCGTGTGTCTACAGGTGGTGCAATAATCTGTGTCCTTACTGTAACAGAATGCAACATAATGCACTTTCAGTAACTTGGGAGTTAAGGTTAACACTAGATTTATTGTACTTATTTTCATAACCTCGATTCATGAATAGGTTTATAATAAGTTTAATGTGTGTCAGAGTCAACGTAGCTCCTAAATAAATAAACAGTAATTTTTAAGTTTTTTTTTGTTGGGAAGGTGCCTTGGTCCAGCATTTTTTTGCTATGATTATAAAATCATAGTAAGTACTTATATAATTTTTTGAGGTATTCTATTAAATCTCAAATACTATTAAATGCATCTAAAACAAAATACGTAAGATTCTAAAAATATGTGCCCCTCTTGCGCTACCGAATAGTAAACTAAAACCCTTTACGGAAACGCAAACCAAAAAAACTTTAAATAGAACCCATACCAAGCACAGTGAGAAACGCTTCTCCCGAAACGTTTCCGGCGTCGTTCGATCGCACACAGGTGTACTTCCCGGTGTCAGCTGTGGTGGTGCCGGTAATGAGAAGGTCGCCTTCTTCCAACGCTTGCAGTCTTCCCGATAGGTTAATTATGAGAGAGTCTGTAATTTAAAATTTAATTTAAAAAAAATACTTAAAAAATAGCTTAAAAAATTGGAGCTCATGGTCTAATTACTATGGGCTGCAGTGAAAAATTCTTTTTTGTACTTTGAATTTCGGTATACATTTATTAGGAAAGTTTTTCAAAATGATGTTCTAAATAAAAATATATAAATATAAGGACAAATCACACATATTGAGCTAGCCCCAAACCGAGGATCGAACCCGATTTTTAACTTTTTTGGAACGAAGTTCCTTACGGCAGGCTTGGAGGAGATAGGGATTTTGCTGCGCGACCGAACTGAAAAAAATGTGATAGTAAAACCGTAAGGATGACCTCGTTAAATGAGACGTGCGCAGGCGCGACAGTCGTATACACATTGTGTCGATTCTACATTAGCCGAAGGAACTTCGTTCCTACCTGGTGTCCCACGACACCACATTCTTTTTTTTGTTTTGACCTTATTTTTAAGGGTTGATTCATCAACCCTTAAAAATATTTACTTAAATAAAAAGCAGCTTGAATAAAAAATACGGGATTCTGTTGATACGTTAATCTGATCTTTATAGATATGGTCAATATCGGTAAAGTTACAGGGGTTGATACATGTTCGACAAAAGTAAATAAGTCATTGACCACAGACCACATGTATATCCATTACACAAAAACATTATTATCCTTCTTTGGACGCATGTCAACTTCTGAAAAACTCGTAAAAGTTTGTTACGACACTAAACCAATCTTGCATGATGAATGATATCATCACATTTCACACACGTGATTACATAATTCTTCTGTAGCCATATAAAATGTAGCCATGCCGCCTTTTAAAGTCTAACATCGATCCTTACATTGGTATTTTACGAGTTTTCAATTAAAATGCGACCCCTCCTCGACATTTCGCATAAAAACTTATGATTTGATTGAACTCGCTTTAGAAAAGATTTTTGTACTGCCAAAAATTGCACTGGTTATTTAATTTCATCAGTTTTCAATTGATTATCAGTTTTCGCTAACATTCCTATGTCCAGCAATGGACTTCGTGAGGCTGATATAATGATGACTAACTTTCTTGTCAATCCATTTCGTCGATCATAATATGTAATAATTACTTATTGTTGAAATATTTTTCGCCTGCTAGCACTTTTTGCCGTAGAAATGCCATCAACTACCCATACTTAACTTTTCAACCGTTTGCCGGACATGCAAGGAATTTACTTGACTCACCGTTGAAGTACCACGTGACATTGGGAGTAGGCGCGCCGATTGCCCGGCACGCGATCGTGGCGTCCTTTCCATCGAGCACCGTCAGGTTGACCGGCGGAGTCTGCATTATGGGCGGGGACGCTACGAGCCACACACTATAGTTAGTACACGAGCTACTCTAGCCATTAAGTGCACGATATGGATTCAAAGATTACACACTTAGTGAATAGGAAGAAATTCATGCTCAAAATCATGCAGTATTACAAAATTAATCAAACAACAACTTATGACTATTTTCAACTTCAATAGTAACGGAAAACTAACCATTTAAAAAAGAAAAAAAAAATGTTTACAGTAAATTTTTGTTAAAATTTTTGTTTACAGTAAAAAAAAAACATCATTCGATTATTTACTGTATAATGCAACTTTTCTATAAAATCGATTTAGGAAGATGATTCTAAATACTTTTGACTCGACAACAGCGAACAAACAATAATCTTTCTAACTTTTAAGCTTAACTTACACCGAAACGGCAGCGGCGCAGGCAGCCTACTTTACAGTTAAGCCATAGTCGCTTTTATTTCTATTTATGAAATGCATAGAATAGCTTGAAAGAAACTCGACTGCTTGGCGCCGTGTCGCGAGGCTTTTTGTTTTATTACATTACGCAAATAGAAATAAAGGTGAATATGGTTTGCCAATGAAGTGCGCTGCTCGCCGCTGCCGTTCCAATGTGAGTTAAGCCTTAGTAAACTCCGCAGGTGTCTTATAAACTCAGTATAATTTGGCAGGAAAACGTTGAATTTTTCAGCAGGCGTGAGCGTGTTTTTAGGTCAACCCGGTAGAGTAAGTGTAATTTTTAATATTCACTTTTGATGTTCTGTCAATTAATCTATTGTTACTATTAATCATTTATAAGGTTTTAAAATTATTTTAAGGCACGAAGTATTTAATCCAACCTGTAAAGAGCTGGTAATCATTGAATAATGCAATAAATTAAACAAAGCATGCAGATTAGGAAAGCGATCGTGATCATCATGACCTAAGATCTATGACAAAAGGTGATTAATTACTTTTTCAACACATTAGTTCGGAAATTGCTATTTTCCACACTTATTTTAATTGAGTAATGACTTCATTCATTACGCACATATTCAAAATCGTCCGGTTAATTTACTTAGGTACCGCACATTTGAAACAAAATCTTTTTGCATGCAACCGACCTTCTCATAAAGGAATCTTGTTTTACTTAAATTAATTTTTTTTTTCGTAGAACATACTTACACAAAAAAAAAATAATTGATAACCTCCTCCATTTAAGTTAGGTTATCAATTCGTCGGAATCTTTTGTTTTTGGAACGAAGTTCCTTACGGCAGGCTTGGAGGAGATAGGGATTTTGCTGCGCGACCGAACTGAAAAAAATGTGATAGTAAAACCGTAAGGATGACCTCGTTAAATGAGACGTGCGCAGGCGCGACAGTCGTATACACATTGTGTCGATTCTACATTAGCCGAAGGAACTTCGTTCCTACCTGGTGTCCCACGACACCACATTCTTTTTTTTTTTAATGTATGTTCAGTTAATTGTTCACCAATTCATCGCAGACGCCTATACCGATTTGAAAAATTCTTTTTGTTTGAAAGGGCATCTTGATCAGATAGTCCCTTAGAAATTTTATCAAAATCAGTTGTGTAGTTTGGGGGTGAGGTCGGCTTTTAGTTTTGAAAAATTATAGGGGTGAAATACTTGTAATAACACTAAAAGAAATTTATCAATCTGTTTTTTAATAATAGTTTGGCTGTTGGCGGATTCATTTCTGGTCGGTCTGATTCGGGTCTTGGATGTTTATCTATATATGTATTTGTTATAAAAATATAGTATCGTTGAGTTAGTATCCCATAACAAAGTCTCGAACTTACTTTGGGGCTAGCTCAATCAGTGTAATCTGTCCTTATATATTTATTATATATATTTATTATTATATTTATTTCTGTGTTTCTCTAATGTCTGAAAAGAAAAGGTTTCCATGTGCGCCCCATATTTATAATTTAAATTAATATTTTTTTCCTCACAAATGTGTTAAAAAACGTATGACACACTGTGTATTGTTCATTACAAGTATGAGAATCGCTCCGCAGACACATATGCGGACTTCATCTCCTTGTGTGTCAACCTGCGTCGACTGTAATTAACAATTTACCACACTTATATCATAAACGACTTTATTAATTAACGCAGAAAAAATTCTAGGTCTTTCTTAACCAGCAAGAACAGAATTATAAAATTATTATGGAGTTAACTTACCTAACTGAATATTATATTTAAATATTCTCATTAAGCTTATTGTACAACTGAAGAAAACTTATCTTAAATATTGTCTATCTAAAAAACACTAAAACGAATTGATGGAAAAAGTATGAGAAGCAAATGTTTGCGATCACTCTGTGCTATAAAAAATAAAACCAAGTAAATTGTGCATAATACGACAATTTGCTTACTGCCAGTATCGAATCTGAAAGTTTTAGCTTTTTTGTCTGTCGTCCTCATTCTTATTAACTTCATGTGACTGCGTGGAACTCGTAAATTTCCGTTTGCTGTATGATAGATGTTTGGATAATATGTATACATATATAGGAAACTAATGCATTTTTAGGTATGTGGAAATGAGGTACTAACTAGATTACGACTAAGACACCATTGAACTACTCAATGAGCTTGTATGAATAATTTTATTTAAATGGTAAAGTACCTATGTGTCAACAAAAATACATAAAAGTATAATGATACTCACTTTTAATTTTCAGCCAAGTGTAAATGGACGATTCTCCAGCTTCGTTGTTCGCAATACATTGATATATACCCATGTCTTCCATCCTCATGATGACCAGAGACCTGTTGACTTCCACGCGGTACCTGCCCTCACCATCGTAAACATCCGCGTTATCTGTTTCGGCCGCTTCCACTCCAACACTGGATATTTTTCTTGCATCTTTGTACCAGGTTATACTTGGTAAAGGTATCCCTTGAACGTTACACTCTAAAACGATGGTACTGCCAAATTCACCAAAAGTTTCCGATTTCAAACTGGTTAAGAAAATTGGTTTTTCATACACGGTAACGATAGCCGAAGCAGTTACTGTGGCAAATCCACCCGATTTCAGTCGGGCTTGGCACGTATACTGTCCCGTATGCGTCAAATTAGCAGAAATAAGGCTGAGAGTTCTATTCCACTGATCGTTTAAATCAAACGTAATACCAGCCATGTCCACCATAATTCCATCTTTAAACCACAACGTTTCTAATTCATGAAGAGGTCTTGCATTTGCTACACAGTATAAATTAACATATTCTTGTCCCTTAATTATTTTTGTATCTTCTGGTTTTATGATAATTTCCGGGGGAATTTCTTTGTAATCGTCTCCATAGACATTGAGTTTAATATACTGACTGTTTTCTTCTTTACCTAGTTGCGTGTTTATTGCTCTTACCCTGAAATATTGATGTAAGTAAGTATACGTGGAAGGAAATATTTATTGTAGACGTAATGTGATCGTTACACATTTAAACTGAAGACAATTTTTAATTAAATTAATAAAATACTTGCCTATAAGGTCTTTCATCTTCATGTGAAGTGCACAGTATGACCAATTGGTGTTTATCTGTTACGGCATATTTTTGATCATATCGCAAAGTGCCATTTTCGTCTTGCCAAATGACGGATGGGGAGGGTTCGGATTCAATATGAGGGAAATCCAAAATAGCTGCTCGTCCTGATTCCACCGAAACCACTTTCTCAGCAGCATTATCGAATACGCCCATATCTGTCAATTTGTAAACAGAATTAATATAATATATCATGTATATTTTTGTATGTGGATGTAACGAATTATACAAAAGCGGTTTGACAACTTGTTCTAAAAAAAAATGAGTTAAACATGCAAGACATTTTGTCGATAAACATTGAAAGTTATCAAAAACTTGAATATTTTATACTAAGTGTATGTATATTTTTATATGAAGCGCATCGTCTCGGGTATTCATTGCAGCAAGTTTCCCGCGAGTGAATTATGTCAAGCATAGCATAATGAAAGCAAGTCGTTCAAAGAGCACTTTACTTACAGGCGACGACAATGTTATTCTTTTCACTGAAAATGGCCCCAACGTCATTCTTGGCAATACATTGGTATGCACCGGCGTCTTGCCGCTGTGTGTTGTGAATTTTATAAAATAATTCTGAAGAATAATCCCCTAGTGGCACTCCATTTTTTAGCCATCGGTACATTGGCTGTGGAATACCTACAAAAATGCTGTTAACTTAAAATCAAGAAACCGTATCAAGGTTTTAAAAACTAGACTATATGCAAACCTGTGGCACAAATTAATATAAGTAGGTATTACATACAGAACGGAATCGCCTATGTTCGGATGGAGGGTATTGAATACTGTTGAGCGGGCGGGCTGCAGGCGCCTGCAGCCGCCTCGACAAGGCGAGAACGGGGGATAGGTGCGGGGACGAGGAACGGGGACGCATATTGCGCGGGATCTTTAGGAGATTCTGTTCTTTATGTAATACTGATATTAATTCTCTGCCTTTGGTTTATTATGTCAGAGACAGAATTTTAATTTTTACATCAATTGCTGCCTTTCCACCATGCTCTTTTAACTGTTTGTTAGAGGGTGAGAATAAGCTATCAGGTGTTTCGGTAGTTATCAGGATTGCATCACATACTGAAAGTCGGTTCTCTTATTTAAAAAGTTAGGATATTGTACATTTGTACTTATATGAATTATGTAGTCGTACGTCATATTCAAATATATCTTACCAATGGCGGAGCATTGTAATATTTTGGTCGTCCCTTCTCTGACTATGCTGTTGGAAGAAGATGGCTGCATACTGAATCTCGGCGGTTGCATTTGTACTGAAAAAATATACAGTTTTTTTAGTAATCTTGTTATTAAAGAGTACATTAACGTCGGAAATAACGTTTGTTTCTTTTTTTTGCTTTAGAATGTATACATAGGTACGTTTAAAAGTGAAGTGAAATTTTAGGTGTTTCGGTTATACATTAATTCAATTTTAATTATTCTCAACTGGTAATAGACAATAACACTGAAGTGAAATAATTTAAAAAAAGTAAAGAACGACTTCATCTTAAACCACAGACTTAATATATATGTACATTGTACTCGTATTACATAAGGAACGGAAACTCCAAGGGTTCCGCGCAATATGTGTCCCCGTTCCCTGTCGTCGCACCTCTACCCCGTTCTTGCCTTGTCGAGTGTGTTGGCGGGCAAACCCACACATTAACGTGTGCACGGATTTATAGATAGTTCTAGTAGGCATCATGATTCTCCGCTTCTAAGAAGTTCCATACCTGTGCCCAAACGACACGATTTTGATAAAAAAATTATGGGACCACTTGGTAAGACAACACTTTCAAAAAAAAATTCCAAATCGGTCCAGGCGTCTTCTAATAATTCATTCTTCATTTTGTTTCAAAGTGTAATTAATCAATTATAGTTCATGGTATATAAAGTAATTCATCAATTAAATCGCAACAAAAGGTTTATCGATTAGACCATCAAATAACAATAGAAAAACTTAAATAAATGGTGATTTGATGTCCAGTGTGACAGTTAACAAAACGCACAAATAGCCGTTGAGTTGACGTCATCTTTGGTGCCATTTTTCAAACGTGAAGTCGCTAAACGATAGGTTATTTGTATGGAAAAAGCAATCGCTAAGCCGACTCCACTTTTTAAAAATGGCACTTCAGGTACGATTTAGGATGCGAGTAAAAACTGTGTAATCACCAGTGACTCTGACTCTACTTACAATGCGACACAAATAAGTTGAACAAAAATGGCGGACTTCAAAGCATTATTGTAGGTATAAGTTCCCGACACGTAAATTGAACTAAAATGGCCGTCATCGACGCATTATTTGTACCTGCGCCGATAACCACCATTTTGGTTCAACCTACGTGCTGGAAATTTGTACAAAAATGCTTTGAAGTCCACCATTTTTGTTCAACTTATTTGTGTCGCATCGTACCATCACATAGTTAGGATGCTAAATGGAGGTCCTTAAAATCGGATAGTGTAATAACCCCTTAAGTAAATAAATAAATATACAGGGACAAATAACACTGATTGAGCTAGCCCCAAAGTAAGTTCGAGACTTGTGTTATGGGATACTAACTCAACGATACTATATTTTATAACAACTACATAAATAGATAAACATCCAAGACCCAGGACAATTTGAATAAGGCCATTTTCCAACTTGCCCTGACCAGGGATCGAACCCGGGACCTCTGGGTGGCGGACTAGCATGGTGACCACTACGCCACGGAGGTCGTCAAGTTAAGTATGTTCATGTCGTTGGCTGCGTGTCAGCTTGTGCAACTCAAAAGAATCAAAAAAGCACCGCCTTCTTTTTTGATTGCCGCCGTCGAGTACTAGAAGCGGTCAAAGCCGCCGTCGGCATAGAGTAGATACAGACAGATCCATACAGTACAAATACAACAGTAGGCATAGAAAATTGCAATGAATACATTAACACAGCAAACCCTTTTTATCCGAGTGCACCAATAGAAGGGTTATGTGTTTCGAGTGTAATTATATATATTTTTAAGCATCCCCTGCAGCCTAGATGGCTTGATAAATAACCAAATTGAAAGTACTAAAATTAATTTCTTCTTAAGGTGAGGTTTTCCTAAACTCGTGGCGGCTGGGGTGCAAGGCGATCTGCGGGATGCCCCGCAGTTAATTACCTGTTCAGAGTGACGGGGGAGCGGGAGCGCGGAATGAAAGCAGAATGATGAATTCTAGTACTTATAGTCTTTAAGTGGTTTCGTGGTCCGTCCGTGGTTTTACTCAGTAAAACCACGGACGGACAAACAAATAGACACACAGACATAGCAAAACTACAAGGGTTCTTTGTAAAAACATAAAACCCTAAAAACAGTGTTATGTGTTTACCCGTATTCAATTCATTACAATCATAACTAACAATTCGTTATTTTCCAACAACTCATTTAAGATACTTTTTAGGGTTTCGTACCCTAACGGACAGCGGAGTCTTAGTAATAGGGTCCCTATTACTAAGACTCCGCTGTCCGTCTGTTCGTCCGTCCGTCTGTCTATCTGTCACCAGGCTGGATCTCATGAACCGTAATAGACAGTTGAAATTTTCACAGATAATGTATTTCTATTGCCGCTATAACTACAAACTTAAAACAGAATATAATAAATATTTCAGTGGGCTCCCATACAAAAAACGTAACGTGATATTTTATAGATAATGGTACGGAACTCTTCGTGCTCGAGTCCATCTCGCACTTGGACGCATATATCTAAACGTCAAAATAAACATTTTCTACGGAATTTGTATGAAATAAAGGCAGGTGACGTCATAGTTTCTTAGAGTCAAATAGCTGTCTTAATATAATTTTTCTGCAATAATAAATAAATAAAAATCACATTGAAAATGTATATGATCAATGACAAGTACCATTATTTTGTAACGTTTTATTTTCTGAACAGCACCAAATAATGTATTATCGACTTAGGAAAATATCCAATTGTCGCATCTGTACTGTGTGTACTCTTTGTCCGCGGTATAGCTTCTTTGTCGGCTTTTCTAATAGCCGTCCGCGGCAGTCAAAAACGAAAGCGGTACTTTTGAACTCTTTGTGCAAACACCGACACGCGATAGACAGTTTTCTATTTCGCTCTTGCCTGGCTGTGTGCGTGGTGTCGCCGCCGCGCCGTATGCGTTACTATGGTTACGGTACGGCTCGTTCAGAGTTTCGTTTTTCATCTTGCTGTATTAGGTACATAGGTGTCCTCTTGCCACTTATTGCCGATTTGTGATAGGAAATCAACCGGCAATGAATGTTATTAATATAGGTAGGTACCTCTGATATGTACGTACGTGCAGTGTGAAAGTTTAATTTTTAGCAAGTGTTTGAAGTGTTTCGAATGTTTATTATAAATGTCTGGTAGATAAAGTCCAGGCAGTTATGTATATACCTACCTAGTTCATATTATTACATACTTAGTAGGTAGGCACCTAACTAGGTAGTGAAAGTAATATATTTCAGTATCATGTGTTACTGGTTATAGTCTTCGAGTGTGGTCTAAGGTTATGGTCGAAGGCTCTGTATCACCCCCCGCAACACCCCCTACGCAAGCCTTTCAAAGGACCGGGATGACAAAACCCGTAACTCCCATAGGTAGGAATAGGGTAGCCAGTACCCCTACCGGGAGTTACTGTAGTAAAATCGCTTGACGCAACTATTCTCGTTACGGTGAAGACGCAAACGAGATCGTTGGCGTAAAATTGGTACCATGAGTTTGATCTAACGCTTCGATACTCGCTATCGAGTAGACGACAGGTGCTATAGTTAAGCATTTTCTCTATGGTTGTGAGCTAAGTTTTGTGGCTCACTTCATACTAGTCGATTATGCTAAAATTGGCAAAATACATGTGTATCCAAGCTGGAAATTATATTTTTTAAGAGCACCTTGTCAGTGTCATTCTTGATACGGATAAATTAAAAAACTTCATCATTGAATAGTGTCGTAAGGAGCTACGGGTATTTTTAATTTCCTTGGTTATTCTCCTTTATCTAACCTAAAAAATATGAAATGAAAACAAGTTGTTACCTATTTGTGTTAAATTCACAATTTAGCTCGTATATTGTAGTTAATATCTTTATTGCTCTAAAAAATAGTAAAACAGATGTGAAAAGGCAACGCTTATTGTTTCCTTCATAAAAGGTAAGTTATAAAGTGTTTATGTACTTTTTGGAAGTTAATAAATTGTGTAATGTAACTGCAAGATTTGACTCTAAGAAACATCCAATTTAAATTAAAGCTTTTCATATTTGGCATGGGATGTTGCATGTCATGAAGCAATGTACTTACTCAAATCTACTACAGTTTCAATTTCCATGACCACAATGCTCCAATTGTAAATATTTTCTAAGTAACAGAAATCAAAACTAATGAGATTTGTATATTTTCAAAAAACGACACAGTATGCTGTTTTGAAATTTAAAAAGTAGCCGGTGAAGTGCTAGTATTTATTAGTCTATATTCTGGAAGTATATGTAGTACATATTGCTTTCCTGTTATATGTTTTTCATAATTTATTTTTATCTGAATATTATTAGAAACGTTGTAATCCAATAACTAATTAACTTTTTGACTTACAATATAAAACGATTATTAACTATTAATAACCTAAGGTATTTTATTTTGCAGCATATGAAATCTGAATTTTACCGGAGCCAAGAAAACATCGCCATTTGCCAAGCCCGTAACCATCAGCACCTATGCCAGTCAGACAGAGGAAATGAACTGAAGAAGCTTCTAAGAACAATACAAGAAGGGGGCTTTTAAGCTCACCCAGCCCTTCTAAGGCTGAGTTAGCTTGACAGAGTGTTCTCCAGAATAGTGTAATATGTCAAATAAACATATAAACAGTTATCTTTGTTTTATTGTAAATGTTATTTCACCATACGGGCATTATCCTAATGGGCAGACGAGGCACAGAGCCACAAAACTGAAGGTCACTTTTAGAGTTATGGTAGGCGTTTAGATATAGAAAAAGGAAATCAAAATAGTGATGAGTTGCCCACTGCATTATCTATTGCTATGATTCAGATTCCCTTGATTTGCTTTAATGATGTGTCTGTGCGGGAAGAGAAGCAGCTTGTACATTCCAGTATATAAGGCGTTATATTAAAAATCCAAACGAAAATTAAATTTCTTTATTTTTTTTTTCTTAATTAGGCTTGCATGTCACAGTGTACATAATGTATAAGTAAAATATGTACATAATATGATATTTTTTAAATAAGCTTGAAAATAATGGCAGTTCAAAATAACCATTGCTGAGAGAAACTCTTAGAGCCAACAGTTGCCAAGTTTTATCAAGATGATGTATCTCTGTGAGGATACAAATTATAATGAAACCAATTATACTGCTGGTATACTAATGCTAGAATGATTTGGTGACACTCTCTGATATCTTGTTCTCAGTGCTCCCATCAGTAGCTGGTTATGCAGATTTTCTGCAATCACATTACAAACCAGATGTACATCTGAAAATAAAACATTTTACAGATTTAAATACAAAAGTGAGACAATTTTCAAAGTATAAAAATTTTAATTTATTAACTTGACTTACAGCTTTTATCTAGCTTGTCTCGTGGATCAGCAAGTCATCTAGCAAACTGTTGTTGTGCAATACACAACATCCAGTGATAATTTGGGGCAGCTAATAATGTTTGGTCCTTAATATAACAATGCCAGCAGTTCTTGTTGTCTTTGTTCTCTATTACAACCCAATCGTTATAATGTATTTTTATATAAGCCGTTGGGGATGCGCTGAACCGCCTGCAAAAAATTCAATGCTTATATAAAAAATTTATAAATTTTAATGTAGATAATCAATATCAATAAATTTAATGCATTACACACGAGACATTATCTTTCATACTGACCTAAAAGCCAATCCGCTTCTAGTTGCTGTACAAATTCCGCTTATACCTATGTATTGATCTGCCTGGTTGTTTATTGCCACAAACACAGTATTATTGTTTCTTGAGAGAAGTTATAAGCCTGCCCAACAACACATTGGTAGATCCCTTAAGCGAAGAAGACCAAAGAACATTGTGCCTGAAATTAAATATAATAATGAGTGTTAAATTAGAGAATTTGACGAAGAGATAGATCTACAAGATAAATGTAAAAGGAGAGTTGTAAAATCAGCACAGAATCGGCGATTTGGATCACTTTCTTATCCCTTATTGTTAAACAAGCTTTTCAAGGTTTGTTAAATTCTACTCACCTTTTTTTTTAGCACATTTGCTTGCTGGATGATTTGTGTGTTCTTTCAGCATGTTACATAAATCTATATAAGCTTGCTGGCTGGCTCAAAACGACTTTAAATCGTTTCTCGGTGTAAAACACAATCGGGTTTTGGAGTGCGTATATCTTCGCAGCTAGTGACTTTTGGTCGCGCTCGTCTACTAATTTAACCACGGCAAGCATTCTCCACGCTAAATAAGCCCTTTTTGGCATGAATGTTTTTTCAAAACACGAAAATAAAGCATAAAATCGATGTGTAGTAAACTCTCTCACGCTAAAAAACAAAGTGACTCCCGTAACTACTGCGGGAATAGTTAGTGACTATGACAGCTGTCAAATTTGTAACTCATGGTGCCAAAACCGTAGTTAACTATTCGTTAACTACAGTTGGTATCGAGTAGTAAAGAATACGTAACTACAATAGTTAACGAATGCAACTCATGGTACGTATTTTCATGTCCAAACTATCCGCTAGGGGCGCTGTTCAGAATTCCATATAATTATTTTACTACAGACGCTAGCGTCTGTAGTAAGCCAAAACTCCCGGTAGGGGTACAGGTCACCAAACCTAATAGCTGGACAGACCAGCCATTTTGGCCGGACATTTGGGTAAAATGGCCGGACACCCTACAATGTTGAGGATTTTGTGTGTACGACAAATGTAAAGTCAAGCTTTTTTTATTATTACCATAAATCTTGGTCAATGAAATATTTAAATTAATCAAAATTCTTTTTGAATGCCAAATCAGTCCAATCGCTTTATTATTTCTTAAATTCGGTGAGAGTGACCGACAGTCGACTCGCCTGCGCTTGGACTAAGCGCTTGCTCGTTTGCAAAATGTAAAAAGCCTAACAAAATCCGGACAAGCCGGATACCGTCTATTTTGGCCGGACAAGCAATTAAAAAGCCTAGCTATGTCCGGCTTTATCCGGACGCCTGACAACGTTAGGTAGAAAGAGGTAGGTACAAATAATTCACCGAGCGAGTGAAATGAGCGAAGCGAGATTTTCAGTTTCGAGATTGGCCAAAAATGTTTTTGTCCGGCTGTTCTCGCCTACAGGTCGCATTTCTCAACCGATGCTTGTGAAATTTTGTAAGAAGGTTCAAAAAGTATATAGAACTTTTGGGAAAATTCAAATGTTCAAAATGTGTTTAAAATAGCAAAAAGCAGGCAAATCTTATTTATATTTAATTTAATAAAATATCATAATTCAGTCATTTGGAAAATGTTTCAAAAAATTAATTATACTTTTTTTGTTACCCTTATTAAGACGCAACTTTTTTGTCTGAACAACTTTTTAATCCGATAAACTTCAACGGGTCGGGGTGATTCGTGAGAGAGTAGACCTCACGAGTTACTAGTAATAATCGGGTAGGTACTTATCAGTCATCTAGTTTAGGTATTTATAACCTACTTACTTAAGTTTATATGTCATATTTTTGTTTATATTTTGTTCTTTTACCTACCTACTATGTTATATTTTAGTTATTTAGGTAAAGTCGTATTTATTCATACGACGCCATTGATAGAAAAATATATTGAGATAATAGGGGTGACGACAGGGTGAGAAAAGTATGATTACATGCAAAGATAAGTTAGTTGAAATAAAATAACCAAAAGTAAAATAATATATCATGATTACGGGTATAATTAGTTCGTCTTTTAGACTATCCAAAAATAATGGACCCATTTTTCCAATTTACCAAAAAAGTAAAAATTCTTAAAGACACGGAGCATCAAATTTCCGGAGTGGGGGCTTGCGACTTCACCGCTAAGTAAAAATACCTAGCCATGACGTCATATGAAATTTAAATGCGCTGTATTTTTGTAACTTTTTGTTTCTTAGAAAAAAGAAAAAATAAGTTTACAATATTTTTTAATAATCTAACCGATGGGCGAAATATATTTTTCATTCGTCATGCCTATTCATTGTATTCATTTTGATGAATCCATTAATAGGACAATCCATTTGGACAATGATTGCCTTCATTCAGACAAAGCTATTGACAGAAAAATCCATTATGACAGTTATTGTCTTCATTCAGACAACGCCATTGACATGACAATCCATTAATACGATTCATTGTCTTCATTCGAACGAAGCCATTGATGGGATAATCCACTTAAACAATGATTGCCTTCATTCAGACGAAACCATTGATATTACAATCCACTAAGACAATACTGTCTTTTGGCTAGCTAAATTGACCAAATAATCTGTGTGCGTCATTATGTACTTAGCACATCTTGCGCGGGTAGAGTGGCCACACGGAGCGCGAGTTGTGCGGCGCAACTTGCGCTGTTACGCGACGCAACTTGCGTCTCGTTTGTTTCGACCCTAAGTGCCGGACCAAACGGGACGCAAGTTGCGTCGCGCAACTTGCGTCGCGTTGCGCGCTTACATATCATTTCATACAATTTCTACCAATCGTTCACACGACGCGCAAGTTGCGTCTCAACGCAACTTGCGCTGCGTTACGCGTGCTCGCACGCGCCTGCACAGAGGTCGCGTAGTGTTAGAAAGCGGGACAAAAATGTTTTGAAAAACTTATTTTTGAAATACAAAATCGACCTTGTCTATGGGACTTGTCTTTGAAAAATGGTGGCATTATATTGTCTCTATACATCGGTTGTCTGGAAGAAATTAGCTTTTAGCGATAAGACCGCCCATGCTACATTTTAATTATTTTTTTATTTTTTGGTCTACAAAGAAGTATTACTTACTAATTATGTTGCGTATCTGACATTTTTTTTCTCGTAATTTATGATAAGCACCACGGAAGTTAAACTTGTATAAAAGTTGAATGAGGTCTTCTACTTAGGGCACCCGTTTGAATGGCACCTGTGCGAATGGCACCTAGTCTATTCCACGAAGGGCACCTATTTTTGACCACGAAGAGTACCTATAAATCAGCAGCCTAGTGCTGGGATTTAAATATTTTTAAACTAAATATCTGGTCCAAAGCCAAATAAAAAAATAGTTGCGTAATCGATTATGATCATTTTGTGAATCGGTAAGGCATCGAAAAGACGTCTAAAAGTGCTTCGTTTAAAATGCCATGTTATGCGATTTTCTCGTGTAATTAGAGGTCAAACACATTTAATCTTTCAAAAGATGGCATAACCTTTCATTAGTAAGTATTTTTTCTATTTTATTAACGTTGTTTTCTATTTAAATGTAATTTCTGAAAAATCAAAGAAATATCTATTAGTATCGATTACGGAAAAAATAATCGAATCACGTTTGCAACTGATTTCCTTCCAGCCCTTAAAATAATCTAAGATCGCATACGAGACTAGTTCATTAACCCCCGTTTTAAATGTATCAATTACATTCTTAAGATTCTGTAATAAGGTTCCAATTTGAAAAACGATTAGTTGATGACGTAGACGCACTCCCGACGAGACTATAGCGCACTGCTGGGCACTCCTCACGAGACTAAGGCACACTTCTCACGAGATTATGTATTTATGATTTACAACCTTCGTCTTTATTCCCTGTGCATTAGAGTTGATATATTTTTTTGTCTTCTCTCTCTTTCTTGCCAAGAGTGTATTATTATGTGTATTTACAAATTTTTTTCAGTGTGAGTTTTATTGGTGTGCAGAAAATAAGCTAGTGTTTGAGTTTTTTGTAGTGTGCATTTATAGCGACACAAATTATTTCTGTGAATGTGTGATTTTGGTTAAATGTAGTAGTAGCTTACCCCCGCACCAGGGGCGGCAGAAAGTTTTGTAAGAAGATTTGTCTGCGTAACTCATCCTGTATTGAATGATCTAAGAGTATCAATGAATTTGATACACATAAATGGACAAACCACTAAAAGGTAATGAACTTATAACGATTTCTTCTATCTTGCTGAGATACGGAATCCTAAAAAACAATCAATTAAGAGTCACGTCATTCGACACGGTCCAGCCTCGGCAACATTAAGGATCCGTAGTGCTCGTTGACCGAATTTATCTTCGTATCGGAATGGCGACTGCGGTCGTTCGGAACTCGTTGCGATACAAATCATTAATCAGTTGCGCAAACATTTACACAACGCCAAGATTTAGATAGAGTACTTATTTAAAAGTATGTATAATACTTTTTTTAATAAGTTAAAAGAAAAGCATTACCAACGTCTTAGAAAAATATCTATCCAGAGATGGATATCAAATAGTGACGGTATTGCGCATCGCTGAAGAAGCCTAATTCTTACATTTTTATAACGGTGTCGCTAGAGAAATTATAGACCCATGGGGACCAGAGGCAAAAATATTTATAAAAGATTTGTCTACGCGTCTGGTTGAGGGAACAGGAGACTTCAGAGCTGGTATAGCTTCCTTGCCCAAAGAATTAGCCTTGCTATTCAGCGAGGCAACGCTGCGAGTGTTTTGGGTACTTTGCCTCAATCAGATGCATTTGAGGAAGTATTTCATATTTAGTTTCTGTTATTTTCTTTTTCTTTAAGTTTTAGTTTAGATTTAATTAATTTAAGTTCTTTTTAACCGACTTCCAAAAAAGGAGGAGGTTATCAATTCGTCGCGATCCTTTATTTTTATTTATGTATGTTTACCGATTATTCAAAGACGCTTGGACCGATTTAAAAAATTCTTTTTTTGTTTGAAAGGGTATACTTTCTAAGTAAATAAAATTTTATCTAAATCGATTGTGTAGTTTGGGGGTGAAGTAGGTTATTAGTTTAGAAAAATTATTTGTTAAAATATTTATTTACACGATGTATGAAACTATGTATATTATTACCTTTATTTATTAATAAATAACTTATACAATACTTACATATTATATGTACATCTACTTTTATAATAAATTACGCACTTATTTGATTCCGGCGAACTATATCTAAGATTTAAGTATATGTCTGGAAATATACCATACCATTTTAATATATCTCATCATCATCCGAGCGTATTCCTGGTTGTATCCTCATCAGCGGTAACCAATAACACTTCAGAGCCTGGGGTCCACTACCCAAGGTGATTTAACGAGGTTAATGGTTTTTACACAGAGCAACTGCCGTCTGACCTCCGCAACCCAAAGCGTAGACCAGAACCAATTCTTAGATAGGTTTGATGAGCAAACGCTAGATGGCGTTCGGGACGAACAGTTAATACTGTGGGTCCTGAACGCCATCGGGGGCAGTCCGCCATTGTAATATGTCTATAAGTACCTATAACTTATATGTTCATAGTTATTTTGTCTTAGTTGTCATTATTTATAAGAATAAAAACTGGAAATAAGTTGTGAAATGTTTCATTATATGTACATATAGTAAAAGATGAAAAACTATACAGTCTTCTGTGAAGGAAAAGCCAATCCAAACTTATACAATACCTTTGTACCTTTGAAAAAATGCATCTTAATTAAAATAATAATAGGTACATATATAATGATAATAAAATATCAATTAGGAATTGGACGGCTTAAAAGAAGGTTTGGACAAACCTGTCACCATGGAACGAAATTTTTGCAAGCTGCTATCCTTTTCTGTCGTTCAGAACCGTCATTTTATCATTTGTTAGAACGACGGAACGCATCAGCATAGCCCGTTCCGTGGCGTTCCGTCGCCCTCGCTCTAGCAAATGACGGTTCTGAGCGTCAGAAAAAGATATAGCCCACCCCTTAATTGAAATACTCAAGAAAAACTCCATAACATAATTTACCGCAATCAAACCCAACTCGTCTAAGCAGGGCTTTGGTAAAGCTAAAACTTTAACAGAACTTTTATCTTCTTCACTGCTGGGAATTGACCTCTCCCAAGTTTGCCCTCCCTCTCTGTGTGAAAAATATTTGTATCCGCAACATAAGTACCTTTTATGGATTAACCTGAATTCTATTTCGTTGGTGCAACGATAGTTTGGAACAACTAATTCTAAAAAATAAGGGTTCGGCATGAAGAAAGCCTTTGGTTTAACCCTTATCCATTGAAATCACTTGGGACTTTTAGGCTTGCTTGCTGGCATTATAAATCTAGACGAATCTTTTTGGGTTTACCTGTATCCATTACTAAATCCTTTCCGACCGCGGATAAGTAATCTCTACTCCAGAAAGGAATGGAATATGGATAATATACATACTCGTATCTACATGCGTAGTCAGCATTTTGTATTTTGCACACAATACCGAAAAATATAGGACAAACATATATTAGGGGCTAACTGAATTTTTAGGGGTCCGGTGCTGCCCCCATTAAAAATAAATCATTTAAAAGGAAACGGCGATATAATTTAAAATTTTGTCTTGATCTGACCCTAGAAAAAGCCTTCAAACTATTCTATGAACTACTGATTACAGTTTAAAGTGAGAACGTGAAGCTTTTCTACGCACATTAGCGAAAAACGGCCATTTTTTTATAATGTGCGTGAAAAGCTTAGAATATCAGGTGGTGAGACCACCTGATATTCTAAGCTTTTCACGCACATTATACGCGCATATAAAATTTTATCTAAATCGGTTGTATAGTTCTGGTGTGAAATCGGTTTTTAGTTTTGAAAAATTATATGAACCACCGTTTGACGACCTCTGTGGTCAACGTGCTAGTCCGCTAATCCGGAGGTTCTAGGTTCGACTCCCAGCCAGGGCAAGTTGGAAAATGGCCTTTTCTCAAACATGCTCGGAAATTTTTGTAATAAAAAGAAGATACCTACGAAGTTTGTAATTTTTTGCTCGTGCATTACTTTGCTGGACTAGGCCAGGAAAGTAGTATGAAAATTAATTCCTGGCCGCTGCTCAAAACAAAAAGACGAATAAAGTGTATTCAGAATGACAGGACAGTGAAATTGACGTTTCAGATGGCAGTTCTGTTTTTACATTTGGCAAAGACATTAAGCGTTTGATTTCATCACTTGTCATACAGGCAATAGGGTATATGCATGTTTTTTTTTATTTGCTTAATAAAGTCCTTATTAACCATAATAAACAAATAAGAAAGAATTTTTAAAATATCCTAATCAGCGACGAATATGTGATACTTTAAAGTTTCAATTAGAAAGAGAAGTCTGATATGGACTGGTGACGTCAAAGTCCATATCATCTATACATTTGCCATAGAAAATAGCGTTTTTGCGAGTGAGATAGACATATTTTCGTAAAATCGTTATATCTCGTTCGTTTTTCAACAAATTTTTATGCTGTTTTCACTGTTACTACTTTAATTTTAAATATTTATGGATAAACTGGTTAGACAACACATATTTTTTACATGCATGTTCCCTATTGCTACCAACTATTAAAACTGCACTCTTTGAGTATTTATATGAATATGCCCAGTTTTATTAAAATGTTTATATTAAATCACACGAAAATGTTTAATTTTTTTGCGAGAGAAAAAATAAATCTACGGCATTATATTTTTTGCGTGAAATATGACGGGGCTGTGGGCTATGTTTCCTATGCACTCAAAAACGCGGGAAAGCAGTTTCTTTTTTTTTCAAAGCACGTAGTGATGGATTATATACTCTTTGCAGTAAACATCTATTCCTGTCGGTATATATTAGCATATTTCTGGTTATTTCTTTAATGATTTCCTCACATTTATTGAGAAAAGCACTATACATGCTTCGGCGGGAATGGCATTGCTGGACTCGTAATTTTGTCCAGGCCTCGCTCACGCTCGGCCTTGAAAACTACTCATCCGGCTATACCATACTACCCGTCCTCTGCAATAATGTACTATCTTCAATTTTTCCTGGGTCTTCGGTGTTTATCTACGTGTGTATTTATCATAAAATATAATATAGTTGGGTTACTATCCCATAACACAAACTTAAGCTTACTTTGTGGCTAGCTTAATCTGTGTGATTTGTCCCTATATATTTATTTATTATTTATAAACGGCCAAAAGTGGCCGTTTTTCGCAAATGCGAAGAAGAGCTTCATGTTCTCACTTTAAACTGTAAACGGTGGTTTATTATTCTTCCATAGTGGTCTGGGAGGAAAGAAAAAACGTAGTGTGTACCAACTGCTTCTATTCCCGCACAGATCGTAGGAGCCGATCGAGGGAATGGGCGAAAATGCGAATCATGTTATTAGGCGATGCAGCCCGTCACTGTTTTGATTCCTTCTTTCGCCTTCTCGCCCACCGTCACGCTAAAAGTGGCCTTTGAGTCTTGCGGCCCTAGGCTTTATTTGCTTAGAGCTGCAAGACCCAAAATGCTCTCTGTTAGGGATAAAGACGTGATGGTATGTATGTATTTTTTACATTGTATTGTATGTTTTTGAACATGTATGGAGATAAAAATTGGGATGCCCATGGCACATACAATTTTCATGATGATCGATTTTCCAAAAATCAACTGCTTGATGGACAAATTATTATTGGCATAGACTTAAATATAGTACTTTTTGAGAGTAGTCTTATTTCAAATTAGTTTGTCGTATCGTATAATATATTTGTCATTTGTCCAGCTTCTAAAATCGAAGTCAAGTCTGGTCGTCTATCAATGTTTTGAACCTTATTTGCTATTCCAGTAGCGTCAATTTCGCTAGTTAACTAATTACATATTGCATATTAGAAGTTAGTCGCTGTTTAGACAGTGAAGCACTGTGAATTTGAAGGAAATTACAATGCGATGTTCGTATTAAAAACCGCCCAAGTGCTAGTCGGACTCGCGCACGATGGGTTCCGAACCATTATCTATAAAAATCACATTTGTTTTATGAGAGTCCCACTTAAATATATTAATTTAATTCTTTTTTTACCCCTGATAAAAAGAGGGGCGTTATAAGTTGCACGCTAATGTCTGTCTGTCTGTGGCATCGTAGCGCTCGAACGGATGGACCGATTGCAATGCGGTTTTTTTTAGGTGAAAGCAAGTTCCCTTGCGATGGTTCTTCGCTATGTTTGATGAAAATGGGTTCAGCCGTTTAAAAGTTATTGGGAGGTTCAAGCTTGAAAGTCAGGGTTTTCCCTAGGGAATAATAGATGATATAATATGTAGTTTCTCTACTCATGACTAGATAACGTTCTGGACAATCGGGTTTTTTTTATTTAATTTGCTTAGCAAATAAACTTGTTAAACTTGAGATTGGCACACCGAACAAAAAGTATATGAGATTAAATTATGCGGAATACCACGAAAAACAAGCGTGTAATTGTTTATTTTTTAGCCGATCTTGATGGACTGCAGCCAAGCTGGCCCAGTTACCGCACACAACACGTGTTTAACAGCATATGTATGCACATTGTACATTATCGATTTCCAGAGATGAAATCTGAATTAAAGAGAAAACACCCAATTACACACATAAGTAACCGGGAATACGCATGAGCGTGTTTCCGCTTACGGTCATATTGTTGCTTCCAATGCAGTTGTTGCAAGTTATATTTGTACTTGGGCCTTTACTAGTCCAGCCTTGCCTTCGGACATGCTCAAGATGAGATAAGGTGTTCCTTTTCCAGGTAAAAAAAAACACAGGGCTCATTTACCGAACTCCCTACAGGCTACGGTAATAAAATTAAAGCTACAGTTATTTTATACACGAATGGTAGTGGCACCTTCATAATAATTGTTTTTCTTGAAAAGGCGATTAAAATATGAACATATTTTTGTAAATGTTTTGATATCCATTAAAATTATTCTATCAAATAGATTAACCTCAAAACAGTCCTTAAAAGAAAAATCTATCGGATGTCGGATGGCTGAGACATCTTCATAGGGCTAAGTAACTAACTCCTTACAAGCTACATAATAAAATTAAAGCTATTGTATAGTAGTTCTTTTAGAATATTCAGTAAAAGGCTCGATATCTAAAAATACATCATTAACGCCACACGAAATTTTAACAAAAAGACACGTTTCACATAAAGTAGATCAAGGAATTAGATTTTCAAGATAAGCGCGTCTTGGAGTTCTAACTTCATACAATGATGTCACAAACATGAACGAATCTACTTCAGCGTAATAATTGCAACCTGTGATGTATGTTATGTGCTGATAAACCTGCGATTAGATATAATTTACTACGAAACGTATTTATCATTTTTCACCATAATGAAAATAATATTAAATGACCTAAAAACTTATGCTTTGACCTGGGGCTTTGAATTTCCGTGTTGCCGTACTTCAATTAAAATCGTAGAGAGAAACGCGTGAAACATCTGCATTTTTTTTTCGGTCGTGTTTATTCCAGGAGCTTAATAAAATTAGTGTAATTTATCTTTGGGTGATTAAACGTAATCTGAGTTAAGGTTTCGAATTAAAAAAGTGAAATATGTATTTATATTATATCTTGTATGTGTATTTTTTACAAAGACCGAAAAAAGATTTGATTAATTTTTGTTTGTTCTGGGCCGAGTTTAGTCTAGCCCAGTAGACCATCTAAGACACTTGTTCATAAATTTGTTCCTCGGCAAAGAAAACAAAGTACTGCCCCGGTGCTTTTATCGGTCTCTATGCTCTAAGAAGAAGAAATTTACGGGATACTGTGCGATGACCAGGCGGGCTGCTAGTTAAATATACTTTTTAATTCTTGAATATACAATGTCCTTTTTTATGAAGAACAAATATTTAAGAGGTGATCACTCCACCACCATCATCACCACTATGAACAACTTTTCAAATTGCTCAAAATGTGTACATACATTGTTTGATTATCACTCATTGTTTGGTTCTTTTTTCTTATTTTCCATAAATTTTACACGTTTACTGAGTGCACATTATAAATAAATTTACTACTTTTTAAAGTAATTGTTTTCTAAGAATTCTGTATTTTTAACCGATTTAAAAAAAGAGGTTTTTTTTTTCAATTCGACCGTAAGAATATATATATTTATGTGTGTTCGCGGATATCTTTGTCGTTTAAGAACATCGATTTTGATGAATTTTATCAAAATCGTTTGGGTAGTTTGAGGGTGAAGTCGATTTTAGTTTTGAAAAAATATGAACGAAATTTTCAAATAGGTACAGTTAATTAATTTAATTTATTTTTATTTAAAAACGTTATTCAGCGACAAGCTACAATATAATAATAATATAAGAAAGGCGGCTGTAACTTTTAAATGAACAAAGCTACCTAACTTAGTAATATATCGAAAATGGGTTACTTACTAAATTAAAAAGTTGTCTTAGTAAACCGTCAATGGTTTAAAAAGACCTATTTAAAATGTGTATAAAACCCCTCACTATGGAGTACGTACACGCAAAAAAGGAATAAACGACGCGAGATACTTCGCGCACCTCTGTGGTGGCCCATCATAGGAACGCAGCGTGTGGTTTGACCCTAAGAGTTCCGTCTAGGGACTTCAGAACTCTAAAAATGTGCTTAAAAAACCATATACTTTAGAATGAAGCAAGGACTCAAAGTCTAATACCCAAATATTCAGAGTCGCAAACGGACGACTCATAAATAAAGTTATAAGCCAAATTTAAATCGCAATCAAAGTATTCTCATTCAATGGCAAGCTTGCCTTGCTTGAGTTTTTGTAAAGAGAAAACAGTCGTTTAGCCCAGTTTAATTTATACACCAACCGGGACGCAATACGCAGATGTTTGTTGATAAACGGTTTTAATTCATAAGGTTCATTTGAATAATGAGAACAACATGATAACATTAAATTTTAGGTAGCTTAGATGTGAATAATAAATATAAACATAAATGGCATTATAACAAAGTGAAGCACGAGATGTTAGGAACGCATCAAGCACAGACATCAATATCAAAGTAAGAAGCGTTTCCGTTACGTGACTCACACCTATGGCACGTTCAGTCGATGCCAGCAACCACTAACATACTAATAGGTGAGATTCAGAGGGCCATTTTTATTTCCAGAGCCTTCGAACTGCGGAGATCACTTGAATCATGATGAGAATTCCTACGTTTTTCTTTAAACATTATATATTGTCTATATTAATTTATAGACAACGCATACGTAAATTTTTTTAACAAAAAGTGAACTTTCAGAGCTTTACGTACAAGTTATTTCTTTAACAGAGAGTGAACCTCCATAGGTATAATGGTTAGGTGGTAGTAACTTAAGCGCTAAGCTTTGGTTACGATATACACGAAGGAAACCCTTGTCTTTTTTAAAGAAGCCAACTATGTACAAACCTTTCTCTCGATGACTCCATTTTTCTGCAGTTTATTAAAATAAATTAAAATATTAAGCGTGGGTAAATTTATCTGTACGACAGCATGAGTTACCCTAAATCTCTTATATAATATTAAGACGAGGTTTCGGCTGAAAAGCGGAAAAACTGTTTTGCTAGATCCAATTTTTATGATATTTACGATTAATGAAAGTTTAAAAAAAAAAAATACAATATACCCAAAGATATTGTCTAGTGAATGTGCTGTTGCGTCACACAATTGTTGTTCTTTAATCGATTAAATTAAATGCTGAAACGCTAAAACGAATTTATTTTGTAGTAAACTACTAATTTCGCACATATTTTTTTTATATGCAGATTTACTCGTGTAGTTCTAGATTGAATGTGCTAAATTATAAAGTTCTATAATAAGTTATTCAGGATTTATAAGAAAAATACAAATAATATCATACGTTCTGCGTCATTATGCGTTTATTCCGCACTTCCTGCTCGTCACTCAATTTTAATAGGTTTTTCTCTTGCCCCATGTCGCGGATCGCCCCGCAGCGAGTTTGGAAAAACCTCGCCTACCTGAATTTTTCGGTTTCCGGTGGCCAAAAGTGGCCGTTTTTCGCTAGTGTGCGTATAAAAGCTTCATGTTCTCACTTTAAACTGTAAACAGTAGTTCACAAATAGTTTGAAGAGTTGTATATCTCCGTTTCCTTTCAAATGATTTATTTCAAATGGGGGCAGCACTGGATAAGAAAATTCAGGAAGCCCTTTAATGCTGTGCTTGAACGCAAGTGCTTCATGTTCATATTACTTCATAAATTCTTTTCATCTCATCTACTCGAAAAACGATGTTTCCATCTCAAAACATTTGGAGCTAAAGTTACTGCTTATTCTCTTGAAACTAAAAAGTGACAAAGAAAATCTCTGTGTAATCTATTTAAAATCAAAAATAATGTTTGCAGTCCAGCAAAAAAAAAGAATTTTGTTTTAAATAAAAAATAATTAGCACAGACGTCTTGTTTTTAAAATTTGGAAGACATATCCTCGTGGATGAATGTAGGTAAACATTTTTATGTTCTTCGCTTTTATAACTAAAAAACCTTATTTTTCTCTTTGATTAAAAAAATTACATACAGATGTTTTAGGTTATTTGAATTGCCATATAATTATTTGATCTAAAGTTACTGCTGATTCTCTTGGAACTGCAGAGTGAAAAATGTCTAGGGATTAAAAACTGAACACAAATATATAATCTATGTAGAATCAAAATAATGTTGGCTGTCCAGAAAAAGAGAAGAATTTAATTACACTAAGTAATTAGTAGCAGCTATACTGTGAATAATAATTGGCAGAGGCGTTGTTATTTTTTAAATTTGGAATACATATCGTCGTCAACGTGGATGAATGTAGAAAATCATTTTTATTTTCTTTTTTTCGTAATACAAAAGTATACAGAAGTTTTAGGTTAAATTGTATTGGCATATGTAATTAATTGTGTAAATTTGAATACTTTTTAAGTTTAAGCTGATAGTAAATATCAAGTTTACTTATAGAAAAAAAAAAATATAAAGGACCACGCCCTACGAGAAAGTTTAGAATTAAAACGATTTGTAGAATTTTTATCAAAAGTTGGTGCTCTTCGAAAAATTATTTCTTAGTGTTTATTGAATGAAATGAAAACAAAACCAAATGAAGATTAGTCACTCCCGGTTTAACTCTCATTTGGTATATACTCGTATATGTAGGCGTTCTACTTTTCTCCATATATTCTGTTTTTAACCGACTTCAAAAGAAGGAGGAGGTTATCAATTCGTCGCGATCCCTTATTTATTTTTTTAATATGTTCACTGATTACTCGAAGATGCGTGGACCGATTTGGAAAATTATTTTTTTGTTTGAATGGGTATACTGTCCAAGTGGTCCTATAGTAATTTTATTAAAATCGGTTGTGTAGATTGGGGGTGAAGACGGTTTTAAGTTTTGAAAAATTATGTATTTACAATTTTTTTCTATGGAGATAAATAATAGTAGAGTGTGCTACTCGGGTACGGTAATATTCTTAGCTCGGGCGATATACCTACACGAATCCCTCGCTGCACTCAGGATTCAACCGAAGAATTTACAAACCGTAGCGCCGTCACCTTAAAAATATTATATTTACCCCTTGTAGCACATTCAACCATTTATGGACTGTTTTTGGAAAGTTTTGTGATTAATGTTGTTCATAAAATAATTTTAATGCTTACATTCACAAAAATATGTTTATAGGTATTTTCTTTCTTATGAAAAAAAAATATGTTTATGAAAGTTCCACTACCATTCGTGTAGCCAGTGTAGCCCCTCAAAATATTAACAAACTAAAATACTTTCGCTTTGAAACAGTTATAACATCGAACTGATACTGTAATTAACAGCAGACCTCGGTTCAGCAAAGTACATAAAACGGCTGTTCGAGCATTTAGGTCGGAACTTACTCTTGTTAGCTGCATCTGTACTTCATAATAACTATTCTGAACAATGTACTTAATTTGTGGTTTATTTAGGTCTCTACGATTAATACGAGGTATAAAATTGGTTAGGAGGTATTATTATAAGTTTGAGCTTCTCATCGGGTGGCGAACTTGGAGGCGACTTACGGCATAACCGCACAACACCACAACCGGTCTGAACAGTCGCTGCAATACCGGGTAAAATATCTCGCGGTCAACCTATAGCCACGGTACAGATATACATATACAGTATTGTATCTTCATACAAACGGTCGAAACGCAAGTCATACCTACGCGCCTCCAAGGTCAGCATACACTTGTTCCGTGACTCAAGGTACAAACAGTCGGGGTTGGGCCGCAGTGGCGAACGATGTGTTGTAAGCAGCAAGGGTGTAATTTGTGAATACAACATTTATTAAAATATTATCTTATTCGTGGGATAATATGTCAAAACATAGACAATATTGTGCTGTTTTTGGATGCTTAAATACATCATTAAAGCACCCGGAGATAACATATTTAGGTTACCTCAAAACACCGAAAGGTAACACAAAAATTAGTTTTTATATAGGTACCTACTAGGATGTCTTTTCTTTCGTTATTATTATGTAAGTAATTCCCTTTTTCCACAAAGTTAATAACCTGAATAAAAAAATAAATTAGTGGATAATGTGGAAAACAGTGACACATGTGACGTCTCTTAACTTACGCCTTACGCTCGCGATAAAAAAAAACTAGTAGGTAGGTACTTAGCTACGAGTACTTACATATATTGAATTTTGAAAACATTATCATAACTTACATACATACATATTATCACGCCTGTTTCCCACAGGGGTAGGCAGAGACTAAGGACCTCCACTTGCTACGTTATTATAATTAAGTTATTATAATGTTACCTACCTACCTAGTAAGATTTACGTTAAGTTGGTACCTACCTATAATTTATTTTGAGTAAGATTTTGTATTAGGATTTTGATTGCTGTAGGTAGCGCACGCATTGATATGGTTGATGTTAAGTCCGCAGCATTTTGAAATTGGATGGGTGACCAAAATTTTTTTATTTCGACAAATTCCGTGCTGTCTACAGTAGGGATTGCAGTTCTCCGGCCTCATTTTCAATTGGATTGAAAAAGCCAGTATAACTTAATTTTCATTTATAACCGACTTCCGAAAAGATTTTTTATGTATGTTTACATTATCAGAATGCGGCTTTTTTATACAGCCTATTATATACTATTATAAAGCCTTCTTAGTCATACTTCTTAGTACTTCTCAGTCGAGGCCGTGTTTTTTTTAAATTAAATCTACTAAAAATTTAAAACATAACATGTATTTTTATTTAACACTTCCTTTTTCATTCACCTTACAATCACAAAAGCGTAGGCGGGCAGCCCTAACACACGCGTGGCGTAGGTATATTTTTCGAGGACAGCGCCGAGTGCGAATACTGTATGTCTCTGTATACTGTGCTATAGCTCCAAGACTGCCTGCCTTCGTACTGGGGCATATTCATTGGATTGAAATACGACAAAAGGTGACTTGCATTTATTACATATACAAAACGCTGGCCATTTATTAATATGATATTCTTGTTTTACTTGTAAGTTCCAGGCAAAATAATTGTGTTTGTACATAACTATCACGTCATATACGACCTCTGTGGCCTAGTGGTCATCATGCCACGTTGTCCCACTGGAGGTCCCGGGTTCGATCACCGGTCAGGTCAAGACAGAAAATGATCTTTTTCAAATTGACCTGGCTCTTGGATGTTTATGTTTATATGTATTTATTATAAAATATAGTATCGTTGAGTTAGTTTTCCATAACACAAGTCTCGAACTTTGGGACTTGCTCAATCTGTGTGATTTGTCCGTATTTATTTATTTTCATAAATGTCGCTATCACGCATAGACAAAATGTATGTCCGATATATTATATAGCCCTTGTTTTTAAACGTAGTTGCCTGAAATAAATAGGTTATTACTAGATATCTATTATCACGACTTTAAATATTTTTCAATCTTTCAAGGGTCTGTTCCATTCACAGATCTGCGTTCCGTCATATTCCTGTTGTATTCAAGAGAACGGACACAACTATTTTCCTTCTCCAATACCTGTAGGGCTTGGCCATGGTCGAAAGGCTTTGTGGTTTGGAGAGGTGATTTTCAACTACAAAAGCCTGTGTGCTTCCTGGCCGAAATCAACATGCATATATATATCAAGATATTTACCAGGGACAGGAATACTAATATTTTGTATCGATATATCGATACCCGATACCAGTATTTTATCGATATTGTAAAACAAAATACTGCGGCCTTAGTATGATGTTTTATCTGAGAGGTCTTTACGTATCTTCCCTCTGTAACAAGATAAAATTCATGAATGGACACGCAGTAGAATGAGTCGTCGCACGCAGGCAGGTTTTAAACAGTGTTTCTAATGTCTGCTAAGATGTTATAATAATTTTAAATTAAAACACGCGTTTTGTAAAACAATCACCGAAGATAAAAGAATGATATAAAGGTTTTAAACAGTGTTTCTAATGTCTGCTAAGATGTTATAATAATTTTAAATTAAAATACGCGTTTTGTAAAACAATCACCGAAGATAAAAGAATGATATAAGTATGTAATAATTTCTAGAAAAAATATATCTACCAAAGAGTGTTTAAAATTATTAAAATGAAATGTTATGAAAATGAATGCGCAACGGAACGTTTCAACTCATGTCGTACAAGTACAACCAACATAAAGAAAAATACCACCGCTGAGTACGTATGCATTCACCGCCACCGGAGTGGTTGTATTGTATGATTCATCAAAAGATGTATAGTTTTATAATTAAATATATTTTTAAGTTTGTAAACTTCAATAATACATTGTTTAAAGATGTCAGCCTACATTTAAATATGTAAATATACATTTAATATTAGTTCAATGGAATAACTGTTTAAAATACGATTAGAAATGGTTTAATTGATTCTTATGTGGGTCAAGCAAATCGGCGACAAATTTACATGATTTTACGTTGCCAACCGTCGATATGTCTACTTTGACCTGTCAAAACCATGCTCGCACGAGAGTTAGGCATAAGATAAAATATGTTTTATGAAGAAAGTAATTTTGTCGCTCAATTTTGTCTATGTTTGTTGCGGTAAATTACACGAAATGCGACAAATTTGAAGGATAAAATTTGTCGCCCTAATCATACTTGCCTCGCTGGTATAATATCGTTATTATGTATAAAATACTGGTATTTTAACGATATTTGTATCGATATATTATAAAAAATATCGATAAAATACTGGTATCGGGTATCGATACAAAATATCGGTATTCCGGTCCCTGATATTTACTACTCCAATTGCCTGTAGTGTAACCGGCCGAAACGCTCTGGGGTTTGGAGTGCGAACTTTAACTAAAAAAGCCTATGAGCTTCCTGGCCAAAATCAACAGGGCTATGGAATGTCGCTGGCAAACCACTCAATTATCTTATCTCTGCTTAAAAAAATAAGTCACTGTATGCGTCTCTTTCAACACAGTGACACCGACAAGACCTTGGTTCTAGAATGTAGAGACAGACAGTACTAACAGTCTCTGCGCTAAGCCGCTGACGGACATATAATTAGGAGCGAAATTGGGCTACCGTTGATTTTCATAATTAATGTCAAATACAAAGATGCGTGTCATTGTCACGACATGATATTGCCTTGTACTTGTGCAGGCCTCAATTTTGTGGGAGTTCCTTGGAGCGTAACGGAAGTTCTCTACAGCTCGATTCACGCTCAAGTACCGTGGTGACGCGGTTTTCGAGAAAAATACGCACTTTCATAGCAACACATATTTAGGTGTTACACTTAGCTATCTCTGATTAGTGATTATACGCATACGTACATACATCTACAGAAGTTTAAGTCAATCATTATGTGAAAGGTTACTACCGGCATATAAATGAAATGACACTTATATAATTATAACTTATAGCTGATGCCCTGATGACTTCGTAGATTAGGTTGCTCAATGTACGTACATATTTTTTTGGAATTAAATGATAGTGTTTTTTTTTAACAAAAAGTTACCTAAATACGAAATATTTATAAAAAAACCGGCCAAGTGCGAGTTGAACTCACGTGGAGAGGGTTCCGTACAATGCCAAAGTTTTTAAATTAATATAAATATTACATTTGAAAACGTCATAGTGAGACGCGAGTTAACTAATAATATCTAATGGTGTTTATGTGAATTATTTTCTGTATGTGAACGTAGTTTATTGAGTTTATTTAAAAAAAAAAAGATTTATTGACTTTGCATTTCTGTGTTTGGGTCATAGGATTACACCATCCTACCAAATTTCACCTGATTTGGTCCAGTAGATTCGGAGATAATTGGTTGTGACAGACGGACGGACAAAAAGACGCACGGGTGATGCTATAAGGGTTCTGTTTTTTCATTTTTGTTTTTCTTTCTTGTACGGATCCCTAAAAATGGAACTGAAATAATTCACATTAACAACAACAATTAAAAACAAGAAAAACATTTTCAAAGTCGGATCGGATGTCTGATGTATTTTTTCAGTGACGTAAACTTCAAAATACCCGTCGGGGCTCAGAGGGTGTTATGTGAAAAGTTTACTGCAGTGTACCGTTATTAGGTATTGTTAAGCAAGGTCCCTGAAGAATACCCACGCCATTGGATTGCTCTTTTGACTAGTGCCAAAGCCAGTGACGTAATTTATTTACGTATTTATTGTAGAAAAATAATAGGTATATTATGCGTATTTTCATATATTATTAGAAATTGCAAATCATGGCTTTTTCTTTCTTTCTAGGTACGCTTATTTTTACTGCTTTCATGACATTCTATATTTTGTTTACCATCATATTAAAAAAAAACGTACATGACGATAATTATACCTATAGTCCATTTGTTTAGGTATTTAAAAGAATGTAAACAATCTTAACGTGTCTTTTATTGAAATATACAATGTGTCCCGTCATCAGTGTCGGAGCCTTTATTGGTATGTTATATGGCATTTTTTATCGACAAATCACCACTCTTATTTTTTTTCTTCTACTGTAGTAAAATGGCAGCAATTTTGTTTTTTTTTTTTAATTAAGGCACGGGCTCTTGTACTAATTCAATCATAACTATGCGATTAAAAGTGCTATAGACATAAAATACGTCTCATTTAATAGCTAAACATGTAGACAATAATAAAATAACAAACATGTCTAAATTTTAAAGGCAAAAAGAAAGAAAAAAATATTAAAAGAAAGAATTATTAAATATTAGAATTTTGTGAAAAATCTAGCCCATTAAACCGTTTATTTTTTATTTTAAAACGATAGAAGAGAATGTTTGCCAAACATAAAACCTAACATCTCTGCTCTCGGCGAGGTAGTTTAGAAGTTATAAAAATTTGAATGAGACCCTTTAAACACGTTTTTATCCCGATACTAGAGAATCAACCCCCGAATTCGAGGAATTCTAAGGAGGTGTCTAAGACAATGACATTATTTGTATCAGGTAAAAAACGACGATGTGTCAATAGGTGTGAGCGAGAAAGAATATCAGTTAGGGTGACGGCCGGTGACGTTACCGGTACCTGTAAGTGGTCAGTCGTCCCTCGCCCTGCGTTGTGATTACGTTCTTTTGCTGTTTTAAGCCAACATACCGTGCGTTGTTATTTGTTGAACTTTCTGTTACGTTTTTGTTTTGTTATTGGACTTTTTGTTTTCTAGTAAGAAAACAAAAAGTCCAATAAGAAAACAAAAAACTTTTTGTTTTCTAGTAAGAAAACAAAAAGTCCAATAACAAAACAAAAACGTAACAGAAAGTTCAACAAATAACAACGCACGGTATGTTGGCTTAAAACAGCAAAAGAACGTAATCACAACGCAGGGCGAGGGACGACTGACCACTTACAGGTACCGGTAACGTCACCGGCCGTCACCCTAACTGATATTCTTTCTCGCTCACACCTATTGACACATCGTCGTTTTTTACCTGATACAAATAATGTCATTGTCTTAGACACCTCCTTAGAATTCCTCGAATTCGGGGGTTGATTCTCTAGTATCGGGATAAAAACGTGTTTAAAGGGTCTCATTCAAATTTTTATAACTTCTAAACTACCTCGCCGAGAGCAGAGATGTTAGGTTTTATGTTTGGCAAACATTCTCTTCTATCGTTTTAAAATAAAAAATAAACAGTTTAATGGGCAAGATTTTTTCACAAAATTCTAATATTTAATAAAAATAGAAAAATAAAAATCATTTTCTTTCTTTTAATATTTTTTTTCTTTCTTTTTGCCTTTAAAATTTAGACATGTTTGTTATTTTATTATTGTCTACATTTTTAGCTATTAAATGAGACGTATTTTATGTCTATAGCACTTTTAATCGCATAGTTATGATTGAATTAGTACAAGAGTCCGTGCCTTAGTTCCAAAAAAAACAAAATGGCTGCCATTTTACTACAGTAGGAGAAAAAAAAATAAGAGTGGTGATTTGTCGATAAAAAATGCCATATAACATGCCATTAAAGGCTCCGACACTGATGACGGGACACATTGTATACAATGCGACACAAATAAGTTAAACAAAAATGTTGGACTTCAGCATACAAATTCCCGGCACGTAGGTTGAACCAATGTGGCGGTTATCGGCGCAGGTAGCGTTGCTAGGCGTCCGGATAAAGCCGGACATAGTTATGTTTTTTGATTGGCTTGTCCGGATTTTGTTAGGCTTTTTACATTTCGCAAATGAGCGAGTGCTGAGTCCCAGCGCAGGCGATAAGTCGACTATCAGTCGCTCCCACAGAATTTAAGAATTAATAAAAATTTTATAAATTCATTTCATTAAAATTTTAGTATAAATTTAAAATGTTGATAAATGTTTATCAAGAAATTATATTTTGACTGTTGAATTTATTTGACTGATTAATAATAAAGCTATTAGACTGATTTAGCATTCAAATTTAATAGTCCGGTAGCGCTAGCTAATTTTAAGGGTATAACTTACAAGAACTCTCGATATGCTTATTTCTTGCCTCTAAATAGAGTCGAATCTAAAGAGCTTATTACTTCGATTTGTGTCACTTTCGGGGTCTGCGTTTCGGGAAATTTATTAATTTGTGACTGTTTTATTTAATTCCATACTGAATCGACAAAATTGATTTAAAGTTGTAAAATGGAATAGTATTGTATCAAACGTAGCCAGACTAGTGTGCAAACCTATTTGTGTCACCCTTTGTCCACTGCAAACTGGCTAAGGGCCCATGTATAAAAACTGTACCAAAAAGATAATTAGTGTTGAAAAAAATAATACAACATATCAGTAACAACTAAATATACCCCTTGTATTCATTCGTGTCACATTAGTCCAGGCATTCTTATTTATTTTAATTATTTTGATTTTCTAAGCAAAATACGCTTCAAATGAAAATTAGAATCATTAGAGTTTATATATTTAGAATCATAAATTCATAAAAGATTGACATTCTAAGTTTGTGTCACTTTCATCAACAAAATAAGTATAAAACACAAAAAACATGTTTGCCCTTAAAGTAGACAAGTGATCGACGGCGCGCGAAGGACGACGGCAACGTGTCCGGGTTGCGAGGGTTATGTATTCGCACACTCTAAACTACGATATTTCATTCAATCTATGTAGAGATTATAAATCCTAACTTATGTCAAATAACGGAATACTGGCTCATATTAGGTACTTAAATATATGTTACTCCGTAAGAAGTTCGTGACATAATCGCTTTCATAAATACGAACTGCTTTAATACTTACAAACTATTGCTAACAAACGGTTTACACAACTGTGCCTAACTAGCTGGAGATAACGTCGTTTATCGTTATTACGGCATAGTGCGTGTGGTACACGGTGTGGTGGCGCCTAGTATTATTACTTGTGACGAACAATAGGGTTCACACATTCCTACATGGGATGACAATAAATTGTAGTAGGTGAAAGTTATGTAATGTTGTATGGCAAAGAAACCCTTGCATAAATATATAAGGACAAATTATACAGGGTGCAATTGAAATAAGTAGCATTAATTTAACTTATTAACATAATCCCATAAAGGATATTTTGTACGGCAACAACATTGTAATTAATGCAGTAATTAAAAAGTATCAAAAAGTTCGCAAAATTACCAAAGTATCAAAACACTTGAGACGCGCGCACGTATTGTGTATACTTACGAGCCGTGAGGTCATAGAACCCGCCGCACACAGCCACGGACACAACTGAGCCACTGAGCGGACGCGGGCGGCCGGCGTATAAAAGTAGACTTTAGAGTAGGTACGTGAATAAGGTTTAAAATCGAGTGGGGACGGGTGGGGTCACACGAACGCTTGAGAGTGGTAGGTTATTCAAGGTTACGTTTGAAGTAGGAACGCATGTTAGTGTACTACGGTGCGACGAAATTGATACTATTATAATTAATTAATTATTTTGTAAGTTTTATGACGATTAGATTTTTTTACTTATTTATAATTGCAGTAATGGTATCTATCAAAGAGTGTTACGCATTTTTAGAGGATTTCTTTAATATGATAATGACGACTTTTGATTGACGTTTTATTAGTCTTTAAATACTTTGTATCATGGGTATAATAGATACTTAAAAGGATGCCAACGAATTCAATTCCACCCTGTATAGACTGAGCTAGCCCCAAAGTAAGTTTTCAAACTTGTGTTATGCGATACTATCACAATGATACTATATTTTATTGACCGAGCAAATGAAGCGTCTCAGTTTCGAAATTGGCTAAAAATGCTTTTGTCCCTCTGTCAGTTTGTCTGTCCGCCTGTTCTCGCCTACAGGTCGCATTTCTCAACAGATTCTAGTGAAATTTTGTGAGGTTTGAAAATTATAAAGCATTTTCTTGACGATTCAGGTTTTTGAAATTTTGCAAACCAAAAAAAAAATGTTTTTCAGCCATTTCAAAAAAATTTGGTAGCGGATCCCGGGCTCTGATTACTGCTGTGGATGGATGATGATTATTGTAGGTATTCCTACATGTTTTATGCAACTTAATTTCGCATTGGTTCTTAAAATACGCTACTTTTCCATCGTTTCTAATTAGGCTGGATTCCACAAATTTCAACAGTCCTTTTTTTTTCACTATCACTGTTTTAGTGTCCGGAAAGCGTCCACATATAATACATACAGTACTATTAGAAGAGGAGCATTATTTTTTAAAAAATATTCGTTGCATGTGCCTATATAAGAGCGCCACACCCTTGAACGGGCCTCATTTGCACGGCGGCGCTCGAGTTCGAAGGAAGTATTGGTGACGTACTTGTTTTTGTCATTTTTATTTGAGTTTCCTGAATTTTGGTGTTTCAAATCCCATAGCTGATTTGTTCCTATTTTTGTGATTGTAATAAACGCGTAAAAACTTATCGATTTGTATTTTTTTAAATTAAACTTATTCGTCCCTGCCAAAATCAGAATTGGGATTACTTACCAATAGGCGTGTCCTAAATTGCTCTGCCCACTAATTTGGTTTAATACGGAACAAACCAGCTATTTATTTTAAAACGTGTCTAAATTTTACTTGTTCTTTTTTTGTAACGTGTGTCTTCGTGGTGCTCTAATCATTAATTATGTCAGATAAATCGAAAAATGCACATCGAAAACGGAATAAATCGCATCGTCGCGATCGTGAATCCAGGTTGCATTCTCGTTCTAGGTCGCTTGATTTGATGCAACAAACCCTAGGTACGATCCTTACAAGATTAAATAATATCGAGAGTGCACGAAATAGATCTGAAAATAGTGATTGTGTTAATAGCGGTGTTGAATGTAATACGATTACAACAAATAACGCAGCAGTTATGTCGAGGGTACCCCAATGTTCATTAAATAGACCGATGACCCCATTTTTTGAAGTGCATCGTTCCAGCGTGAACGACGATTCACATAATATTCAATCTACCCACATGTCAGATTCTTCTGTCTCTAACGTGAATTATAACAAAAGCAATCAAAATGATTCGTGTAATCTGCGAGGTAGTGAATCTTCGTCGTCAATTCGGGCTATAGCAGAAGCTATTCGTGCTACTAATCCGGTCCGCTCGCATAACTACTACGTTTCTAACTTTGATCCCGCGATTCATAATTTCGAAATATGGTGTGAAGAGGTTGAACGTGCTAAATCCGACAATTGTTGGAATGATCACGAGTGCTTATCACGCGTAGCAGGGTGTCTTAAGGGCGAAGCTAAAGTCTGGTTAAATGAGTGGGTGACTAATGATAGGGTTTGGCCTAGTTTTAAGCGAGAATTCAGCGCCTTATGCCCGAATAGGTTAGATCATGCCAGCATTCTGTTTGAAGTCCTGAACACATCGTCCGACAAATACATTACTTACGCGGAGTATGCGCGTCGCTTGTTATTGAAATTACGCATTGTAAAAGGACTAAGTGACGATTTGATAACGCAAATAGTTATACGGGGTATCACGGATGCCCAGATAAAGGCTGCAGCTACCAACGCTAACCTCACTCCAGAAACACTAATCTCTTTCCTTGCTATCTATGTTAAGCCCGTTACTAGTTACCAACCGCCTAGAAAACGTCCGTTGTTCAACAACAATCAGAATCCATCTAGTATTAAGTGCTTTACATGTGGTGAACAAGGACATGAAAAGAATACTTGTTTCAAGAAACCTAGAACAGATGCTATGCCTGAAGTAAAAACAAGACCGGTATGTTCTTTTTGTAAAAAACCAGGACACATGGAGGAACATTGTTTTGCTAAAAGTAGATCAGGAAATGATAATAAAAGAAAAAGTTAATCTCTGCTCAGATCGCAGTTATGCCTCTAATAGTTCAGATATAACAGGCGCCGTCGTGCAGGAGCCTCCTGTCAATGTGTTTATAGATAGTGGAGCGCTTAATGTTTTTTTATTTTTATTTCATCAGAAATTTTAAAATACTTTTCTTGCCACTTAAAACCGATCTATTGCACATTGAAAGGAATCAGTTCTAAGGAAATAGTTGCTTTATATTTGTACAAAACATGGTCAATAACTTAACTACTCGATCATCAGGGAGCAATATTTTGTTAATTCTACTGATAATTCAGAATGTAATACCCCACTTTTAGGCAATGATTGTAACACACTGGTCGCGGTGATTGACGAATTTTTTTTATTACATGTAAAGCAACCTCGACTGTAACTACAGACGAGATGCATATTTAATTAACTAATCAAGTCCCGATTGTTGACTCTGTAAGTTACCGGATTTTCCATTAATTTACGTTAAGTGTTTCTTTTTAACAACTGCGATAGAGTACTTACCTAGGCCGTGAATTTAGTAAGGGTCAGGTAAAGCCGAGCCCTCTGAATAATGAGGCTCTTAAAAACTTTTCTTGATCGGAAAATGTGAAACGAATTCGACGATTTGTGGATCTAGCCGGTGCATTAAAACTTATGCCTCAGAAACTACATGCATTGGTTTTCGTCACATTTTCCTACGGCAAACACTCGCAATCAATTTGTATCACTGTTGACTTGTGCACCAATTCTTTTAATTCTTGATCTGAACCGAAAATTTGAAGTAGGTACTAACATTGACGCCAGTAGTATATAAGATACAGGGCGGTCTTTTCTAAGAGTCATAGAATTTTCCATGATAAACATCCATTCGTAGTTGATACACTTCTGGTTTCTTATGCTCCACCAATTCGTATTTAATGATTGGAGCTGACGCTACTACTCTTATTTTAAGAGCACTTGTCCGAGATATAGCGTTGGACGATTCTCATCATATTTGGGAATCTAGGCGGGAGTTATGTAGAAATAGAGCCAAGGAGTTACTCAAGCGTAACCAAGAGCAGCAGGATTCGTATGTGAATCAAAAGCGGCAGCCTCCACGCACTTTTAACATTGGTGATAGTGTTTTCGTCATAAAATACTCCTAGTCAACAGGCAAGCTAGATCCTGGCATGCGGGGACCTTATAAGGTACTTAAGGTACTACCCACTGATTGCTACGAGTTGAAGCTGATAAGCGGTGCTTATGGGAAAACTACCCAGGCAGCTGCTGAGTTTATGGTTCCATGGCGTGGAGAATGGTGCCCCAATACTTGCGCTGCATTCTTTGAACGTAAGTGTTTTAATTGTTGAAAATGTTAACTGCTAGGCGTAGCCTGTTTCGACCGTGTTCTTAATCGATGCTTGAAAATTTAGTCAACTTCTTTTCCTTTTTTTAATTAATTTCTATTTTTCGGTCAACTAGTCCAATTTAGTGGATAAAACAGACGAACATGACAAAGTTTAGTTTACTTGATAGACTCACGTAACTTTACCCACCGGCGTCGATGGGGATCACGGGGCGGTTGGTTGCGCTCGGGCAGTTGAACATTAGGATTGAGAGTGGGCGTATCTAATGATTTCTTACACATTTTTCTCTAGACATAAGGGTAAGCGATTCAGCGATGCCTCTGCCCACCGTCTCTTTTATGGGTACGCGATTCAGTGATGCCTCTGCCCAGGGTAAACGATTCAGCGATGCCTCTGCCCACCGTCTCTTTTATGGGTACGCGATTCAGTGATGCCTCTGCCCAGGGTAAGCGATTCAGCGATGCCTCTGCCCACTGTCTTTTATAAGGGTAAGCGATTCAGCGATGCCTCTGCCCACCTTCTCTTTTATGGGTACGCGATTCAGGGATGCCTCTGCCCAGGGTAAGCGATTCAGTGATGCCTCTGCCCATTGTCCCTTTAATGGGTACGCGATTCAGGGATGCCTCTGCCCAGGGTAAGCGATTCAGCGATGCCTCTGCCCAGTACAATTATTAGTAAAGGAGGACGCTCCAGTTTCAGATTAGTACTCGTAATTACACATGTCATGACTTAGGTACCTAGGAAAATTGAAATTAAATCAAACATTAAACTGTGAGCATTGCTATAAGAAAATTTAACGCAATAATTTAAGCCTGTAAGAGTATATTTGAATGAGTTATGATTGAAGGCCACAAATGGGACGTATGCAAGGAATGTTTGATAAACAAACGTTATCAGATGTCTCATATATCCGTAAATTACAGATAATGATGAAGATGACTCAACTGATGGGCCACCAGCACTACGCGCGAATCTTGGGGATCCTGAGGATACACCTGGGCTATCAACGAGTAGCAGCTTAGCCTTGCCGACAGAGCTGTTGGTGCCTTGGCAAGAAACGGTCCGGGACGAACCGAGGCCAGGAGAAGCCGTATTAGAAGAGGAGCATTATTTTTTTAAAAATATTCGTTGCATGTGTCTATATAAGAGCGCCACACCCTTGAACGGGCCTCATTTGCACGGCGGCGCTCGAGTTCGAAGGAAGTATTGGTGACGTACTTGTTTTTGTCATTTTTATTTGAGTTTCCTGATTTTTGGTGTTTCAAATCCCATAGCTGATTTGTTCCTATTTTTGTGATTGTAATAAACGCGTAAAAACTTATCGATTTGTATTTTTTTAAATTAAACTTATTCGTCCCTGCCAAAAGTACTATATTTCAACTCCATTTTACTTTCAATTAAGTAAAGCATTAAGAAAATATAAGATAAAAAACAAATTAAATAAAAATTGACGCATTAAAAATCTGCAAGACTGCAGTTCATTTCGCAAGTATTTTTTTTATTTTTACCATTACTAGCGATGGGCATCCACCATCATATTTACCCAAGGTTGGGTATTACCCGATGCGCACCTGGTAAATACCCGTATCTACTAGTTTGGGTGGGTAGATTGGGATATTTATTTAAAAATGAGTGGGAGTCTACTAACTTTGTATATGAATGTGTGAAATGGTTATGCTATGTATTATTAAATGACATATATTGACATAGAATAAATACCAAAGATTAAAATCCCTAATGCTGTCCATATTAAATATACAGATTTCATCTTATTTCATTTCTGTTCGCTTATTATAACATATAATTGGGTCAAAAAATATTTTTCAGCAAAATAAATAAAAACTAACACCTGTCAATTTACGCGGCATATGTTTTGAGGGAAATATTATATCATATTATCATATTATAAACATATAATCAGGTGGACAAACACTTGCCAACAAAACATGTAAACAAAGACGTGTTAATTCGTATGTTATTCCCATACAACGGGTAGATTCCGATAAATACCCGGCATATTATTTTGTGGGAAATGTTATAACAAGTTGACGGGGTATTTAAGGACTCATCAATACGAATATTTTTTGTATCGGGACCAACCCCGTAATCAGTAAATTTGGCTATTGTTTGAGCAGTTAAATAAATGTACTCTACTTATATGTATGAGGATACTAATATATTGACATAGCATTTGATCTGTCTTTCAACATATAATCCGCTAGTTTCCAACAAGTCTAATTAGAAACTTTTTTCTAAACGTCAAAACAAACATCGTCTATGGGATTTGAATGAAATAGCACGGCGTGACGTCAGAGTTTCTTGGAGTCAAATAGCGCTCATATTATCTGTTTTTCTGCCATATTACATCTAAAATCAAGTTGAAAATGGATATGATCAATGTCAAGTGACATTATTTTGTGACGTTTATTCTCTTATCAGTACAAAATATTTTTTTTGACAAAGCCGATCAAGGGAATGGGCTAAAATGCGAACCATGTTCATGGGTGATGCGGCTAGCAACCCATCATTGTTTCGATTCGGTTCCATAGCAAAACCTTATAATTTCGTCGTAATAAAAATACTATCTATCCCAGCCACTTCTGCTTCAGTAGAGAGATCTTTTTTTACTTTCGCCAGCATACATTCAAAAAAGAAACAAATTGACGACAAACAGAGAGAGAGAGAGGATACTCTCCTCTCTCTCTCTCTGTTTGTCGTCAATTTAACTTACTATTTATATTCCCAAACAGAAACTTGTCAAGAAATTTACTAAATAACTTGATAGTAACATAGAAAAAATACCCAGAAAGTTACTGTATGGTAAGCTACTCAGTTACTTTCTCGAAACTTACTCGGTAAGTTACTAGGAAAGTTGCTGTATGGTAAGACACCCAGTAAGTTTCTTAAAACTTACTCGGTAAGTTATTAGTAATATTAGGAAAAAAATATTTAGAATTATAATTTTGGTTGCATTTAAACTAGAGAAGTGGTAGAAGTCTTATCGGATCACTATAATCACAAATGAAATTAAAGAAAAAATTTTTTTTTAAATATGTTATCCTCCGATGGTTCAATAAAATCAGGAGGGGGTGGATGTCTGCTGCGCCACAGTTGCCTGGAGGATTTTGGTGCGCCTTCAAGTGGTATTGTGTTAATAAAACTATTGTGGCTTACAAGTCGGCTGGTATAGAGTTGAGCTCCATAAAGTGCCTAGGGTGCTTAGGATCAGAAACCTGCTTTTTTATTTCAAGATCGCTGTTCCCATACAAAGGGTAAATTCGGATAAATATCCAGCAAACTATTTTGTGGGAAATGTTATAATTACAAAGAGTTGATGGAGGATCGAAGAACTTTTCAAAACTAATATCTTTTGTTTCGAGATTAACCCCAAAATCAGTAGTTTTGGCTCTTGGACGAGCAGTCAAAAAATACTTCTCCATTTTTTATATGAAGGTAAGGCACATACAAGTACGTTGACATCTCATTTAAGGTCTTATAATAAGTTAAAGCAGCCTATTTTCATTGTATGATTAGTATGGTGGTTTCATATATTTTAGTATCGCATATGACGTGTACCTGAATTTTAAGCATATTATAGCGTTTGCACTAGTGATGTGCCGTTACCGGTAACTTAGAAGAGTCGAGTATTTTCCCAGTAACGTTAACATTCCCAAAAAGTAGTAATATAAGGTAACATAGAAAAACCATTTTTTTCAATATATTTCATTTGTGATTATCAGTGATGCGATAAGACTTCTACCACTTCTAGTTTAAATGCAACCAAAATTATAATTCTAAATATTATTTTACTAATATTACTAGTAACTTACCTAGTGACTGAGTAAGTTTCGAGAAAGTTTCTGAGTAACTTACCATGCAGTAACTTTCTGGGTATTTTCACTATGTTACTATCAAGTTATTAAGTAAATTTTTTTACAAGTTTCTGTTTACGAATATAAAAAGTAAGTTTACTCTCTCTCTCTCTCTCTCTCTTTCTCTCTCTCTCTGTTTGTCGTCAATTTGTTTCTTTTTTTGGATGTATGTTGGCGAAAGATCTCTCTTCTGAAGCAGAAGTAGTTGGGATAAATAGTATTTTTATTGCTATTTATCCCAAACACGATTTAGAGAAAAGCGTTTCCCACCACGAGAGTGATAATTTGCCAAATTACAGCTTTTTAGTACTCATAGTCTCTGAGTAAAACCGCAGACAGGGACGACGAAACTATAAGGGTTTGCTATGGATTCCTAGGAATCGAAACAATGATGGATTGCTCGCCGCATCACCTATTAACATGGTTCGCTTTTTCGCCTATTCCCTCGAACGGCTTTTACGATCTGTGCGGGAAGAGAAGCAGCTTGGAAGAGTGTACGTGCGCATTTTAAGCAATATTACATAGATAAATTAACAAGACTTAACAAGGCGATACCTATTAAACAATATTACTAGCATTTGGGAATATTACCGGTAACAATAGAAAACTAGAAATATTCCCCTATAGTAAAGTACTGGTAACGGTAATTTAATGCGGGACATCACTAGTTTGTACATGCTTTCCGACAGGTGTTGCGAAGAATTTACTTATAATATATAATTTAATCTACCCACCAAATGGGTAGATTGGGTATTTATATTTGCCCACCGCCCATCTTTACATTACTATTGCGTGTTCGATGTACCTTGCGTAATTTTATTCACAGCTTATTTTTACCCGACTGCCGAAGGAGGGAAATGTGTGTTACAAATTGCCTAATTTGTTTGTGAAAGTATGTCGGTAAGTAATTTTGTATGTATGTGGGTTTGTGCGTAAAATCTAAAAAGTGACTTAATATACAAGTGTGTATCCAAATTTGTGAGGTTTTAACCTCCGAAAAAAAAGAGTGGTATTATAAGTTTGACGCTAATGTCTTCCAGTCTCTTCGTCTGTCTCTCTGTGTGCCTGTCTGTGGCATCTTAGCGCTCGAACAGATGGACCGATTTCAATGCGGCTTTGCGGTGGTTTGCATATCTACGTGACCACATAATAATAAATAATATAATAAAAGGTGGTTCTTAGCTATGTTTGATAAACATCGGTTGAGCCCTTTTGTAGTTTTCCTGTCAAATATTGGATGTTGCTACGGATATTCATTCTACTATACAGTTCCTCCACACATCACTAGATGGCGTTTACATATGAAACTATTAAAAGTCAGGATTTTTTTAATTTTCCTGGCAAATAAACTTGTGTTTGTGTGAATTGAGTATATGTACGTATACCTAAACAAGTTTGTATAGGTTCATTGTCAAAAATAAACAAGAAGAACTGCATTTGATAGCTTGGTTAAATGAAACCCATGCTTATAATAAATAACCAAAATTGTGAACAACCTCACTATTTTTTTAATGCCGATTGATACAGTCAACCATAACAATCAAATTTTTTAAATAAACATAGCATTTGTACAAATCTTACACGAAGATTCTCGAGTTCTCAGAAGCAGCACATAAGAACCCACTCGTGCTAAGGTTACAGTAGTGCCGGTCATCATCGTTAGGTAGAACAGACAGACGGAGAACAAACAATATACACCTCTACCTATAAATCAAACATACTTACTAACATAAAAGACACGTGAAAAAATGATCCTTCTTTTGCAGTTGTTGCACACATAAGTACGTCATTCAAGGAACCTTTGTAAAAAACATGTTGGCCACTGACACATACGGAAAAAATAATCAAAGTACTACTAAATGAAGCTTTTGTTAGAACCTATAAAATAACAAGATATAAGTTTAAAAAACTAATACCCGACTACGCGAGTCATATGTTATATTATACTCTAAATTTATTGTATTTAACATTTGTTATATAAGTTTTTTGCATACAAATTAGTAGCTATGTCACCCGGACAATAATGACGAATCGATTGATACGTATATGTATCTTTTGTGAAAATTGAACAAGCGATTTGGATGCTACGGGGAAACAGACATACATACACACCCACATACATAGACTGCTAAAATCACTACCCTTCCTCATGGCTTTGCCGTAGTCAGCTAAAAATCCAAAATAATTAGTGACGCGCGTTGCGGCCGGCACGGCGGACAGATACTGTGCCGGTGTGCCACGCACACACCCGTCCCCGCGCACCCATGCGTGAGCCCACGCTCGCCCTGTCTTCTCGCGCACTTTCAGTTTTGGCGCGGAAATATTTAATTTTTTTCAAATAATAGGATTGCGTGGATGGAGATGACACAAACTACGAATTGTGGTTTATCACACTAAAATAATGAAAAAGACGAAACTCTAATAACACTAATAATCTTTTGCGTCTTTTACAGAGTATTGAATTAAAAAAATAAAATACAATAAGATATCGTGGATAAAATGTGACACAAAACATTTTGAAACACATATATTAGTGCTCTATGGCGTGTAATACCTATTTATCCAATTCTGATATTCTTAAAGAGCTATTTGAGCGAAATATTAAGTATTCGTGAAATGACACTGATCCTGTGGCCAGATGATGACACAAAAAGCTTTTGTACATCAGACACCACGTAGTTATCGTCATGCAAGTGAAAAATTCATCTCTAATTTTATTTTCATCTCATAATGTTCGAAAAGGCAAATACCTAAATTTCTACCCAAGCAAACATCGAAGATGACACAACGTCATGTTTTAGGTTGGTCATGGGGTCTAGAAACTATAAGCAAAAAATCGAAATATCTAATATTCTTGAAACTTAAAAACCTAGCGCTACCGGACTATAACATGATTTATGGTAATAATCAAATCGCTTGATTTTTCATAAAAAAAATTGTCGTGAGTACTTAATACTGACACACAATATCCTCACTAATATAGGGTGTCCGGCCATTTTACCCAAATATCCGGCCATAGTAACTGGTCAGTCCGGTTATTAGGTTTGATTCAATTTACGTGTCGGGAAATTTCACAAAAAGGCTTTGAAGTCCGCCATTTTAGTTCAGCTTATTTGTGTCGCATTGTACTCTTTATAATTTTTGCAAATAAAAAAAAAATGTAATTTAAATAATAAATAATTAGTAATTTGCAATTTGCAAACGTTATGTTATAATTTATAAAGTGTATATTTCAATAAAAAGACATGTTAAGATTGTTTACATTCTTTTAAATACCTAACCAAATGGACTATAGTATAGATAGATTACTGTAATAACTTATTGCAATTTGAAAACTTATTTTATTACTCATCATCATTCATACTCAGTAATTACGTAGTTATTCTACTAAGGACTGGTTTTGTTTACGCGGCATCAACATCTGGTTTCCGTGATCGACATTCAATCATACCGTTATACGTAAATATTGTAATGTAGCATCAGTTTCATAACCCCTTACCTGTTACTGGGAGGAATTCCTCCCAGGTCAATTGTTTATCTATTGTTTTATTTATAGGGACAGGTAAAGGGATAACAGTGTAGCGTACAGTGGCGTTGGGTGACAATTTGAGCTAGCAGCTAAAGCTATAGCAGCTACAGATGTAATAGTTTTATAGCAATTCACTATACTAAACAGCTATGCAACGAATTAAATGCCTATCTAATATTGGTTCTATAAAGGTTGATAAGCCGTTCAATGTCGGGCTTATAATTCGCATATTTCTGTTTTTATTGACTTAGTGCAGGTGATATGTCTCTGAGCGTGTTCATGAAAAATGTATTATTGTAAGTGTATTTGAAGAAGCAGCAAAATTATTCGTATTTTAAATACGTGGGTAATATAAATGCAATCCAGTCATGCTGCTAGTTTACGGCTTATGAAAAAGTAAATGGACATTTTAATGCGCGGTGCGCCGATATACGTAGGTTATAATTGTTATTAGTGATAAATGCGTATATATTAGAAACCCCCTAGGAAACTCGATGGGAATCGGCTTCTAAGGAGGCCCCGCTACTAGTAGCGTATGAATGAATTTGTTATATCAAGATGGTATTGTCGGGAAATTAACACACTACCTAATAAAAAGGAAATAGTAGCTAAAGAGTAAATGTCAGTCAATCATTATTCTTTAAGGTTGAACTAGTCGCGGGCTCGAACTCACACGTGGGCGCGGCCTAAAAGCATGCTGTTTCACCTAACATTGTGTTCGGGTGAAGCAGTAAGGTGAAATGCACGATAATTCAAAGTAAACCGAGTGCGTAAAAACATACGTAAAGTCCTTTAGGAAAAGGGGTTTTATGGAAAAACTACTGCATTAATCAATTACAAACAAAGTTTAATAAAGTAAAAGAATATTAAAATCTTCGATAATTAGGTTATGTCTGTGTGGACTTTGTTTGGAGATTTTATAGTTCTTATATTACTTATTTACGCCGAAAGTTGCGTAGTAATAAGAAAAAAAAAACCAATCTCTGATGGCTCATAGCTTTTTAATGGCTTTTTATTTTAGTGTTCTGTATCGATACAGACAAAATTTATAGTGAGACAAAACGGTAGCATGTTAAACTTTGCATGTACAATGTCAAATAGTGGAGGAAATTCTCTCTGAAATTTGTACTTATAGAAAAAATATCGACTAATTCACTCTCTAAAACCGATCTCATTATATTATAGCTATTGATGGTCAATGATTGATAAGTCACGTTGCTGGGATGAAAGATAACATCTTTAGACTAAAATTGAGAAAACCAAAACCAGTTAGTAATTTATTTTACCTATACCTATTTACTATTACAACCATTTAATAAATTACTAAGGTCTCCAACTAAGATTTTTAAACTAAGATTAAAAGTATCAAAAAGGGACAAGATAATATCGAAGGCAATTTTTTGCTTACTATAAATGTTTACTTAATTTTGCCATGTTTTTCTAGCGCGCTAAAAAATAGAGACAGATCGTGCGGTGAGGTCTGTAGGGTGGAGGTAGTTCGACGTGCCATTCGAATCGAAACCCTGAACTGAAATACAAACGTGTAGGTACATCCAAAATAGAATTCCAGTTTCGTATTGATTTATAGTAAGAAATTAGGTCACAGCCTTTCCTATTATTTATAATTTACAACTAGAACAGTCCTCGAAGTTCATGAATAAAATCAATGTCCTGCAAGAATAGTGCAACGGACGAAATGTCCTGTAACTTTGAAACTTGCAATCAATATAGAATACATACATAAGACTAAATAGCGACCAATCCGCTCGAACAAACAATCTGTCCTATAGCCAGGTCACGCATGCACTGTGTTGGGCCATTGACCGCATCAGTGTAGTAAAAGGTAATACAACAAGTTTACTAGTAATAGGTTCTATAATGCAGTTCTGTACTTCCTTTTTACAGCTTTAGGTTTTTCATGCAGCTGTTGAAGTTGGGTAAAGTGAAGAGGCTTTGGCGGTCAGGGACCACTTCTCATAGTGTCCATTTCGGGATTTGTCTAATTCTGGGTTTGACTACTTCTCCTTGCCGACCAACATGCCGTCAGTCAAGGAAAAAATGTGTAGGCGGCCATCTTGTACGCAAAATCTGAGTCCAGTTTCGAATTCCGCGACTCAAAAAACACAAGAATATAGGGTTCTGTGGGTAAGGTTAGGTTAGGTTAGGAGGGGAGCGAGGCCCCCCCAATGAGTTCCCGGTTTGTCGTACCGGGGGGCTCAGTACCCGTGGTAGCCTCGAGCCACGGGGAAGCTAAGAGGAACCCGCGTGGGGGCGCTCCTGCTGTCATCTACCAGCAGTGAGCGACCACATTGGGGCGGCGGGGGAGTGGGAAGTTCTCCCCCCACCCGGGGTGGGGCCGCCGGGAGGGGAATGGTTCATTGCTCTCCCGGCGCTTCAGGCGGGGCCACACCGCTGTGGCTGTGGTTGGAGATCGGTCGCGGAGGAGGAGGAGTGTCGGTGTTACGTTGCCGCTCTCCCTATCCTCCGCGACCGAGCGGTGCCGCACCGCGTTTGCGGCGAGAGGCAAGCGGCGGAGCCTATCATCTTCTCCGCCGCTGGGAGCCGGTTTATCTGGCTCCCATGGGTCCACAGGCGGTGGACTGCGTGGGAGTCTGCCGCCTTTCAATTGGCCCTGACTTGGTGAGTGGGGGGGCGCTTAGACGTCCCCGAGGAGGGGCCGCTTTGGCGGCCAGCCGCGCCGGGGTTCGCGGTTGTATTTCCGTTCCCGTGTCCCCGGCAAAAGCGGTTGTGATGGAGGTTTTTTAGTGGGTAGGCACGTCACTCTGGCGTGGAGTCCCACATAACCCGACAGCTTCCCCCGCAGGCTGACGGGTATCCATAACAGGGATCTTTCCTCCGTAAAAAAAAAGGAGGGGAGCGAGGGGCTCAAGCTTCGTTTTGAAATTTATTGAAGTTTATTTACAAAAAATTCATGATTTGACCTGGCTAGTTTTTTACAAACAGTTCTGACACATATTAAGAAGAATGTAACCTTACCATATAATAAAAACAATAACTTGCATATAACATAAATATGATAAGTGATTAGCTAAATATAAGCAGGTACATATGCTAAAACTAGCCAAGTCAAATGTTAAGATTCTAATAAATAAATTTCTGGATTCTCTACAAAACTTGGCGGCCATTTAGATTTCAATTCTTTTGTCTGATATTGAACTTGGCTTCCATTTTCACATAAATTTATGTTTCGTTTTTGGTGGGATTTCATTACTTTTTGTACAGCAAATTCAATGATTTATTCTAAGCTCTATCTAAGCCTCTAAGTAACAGCAAAAAAAAAAGGGGGTTCCATCTAGCACATAGATGCATCTAGCATCTAGGTACCCCTAGGCGCCATCTAAATGTGAATAGCGGAACTTGCTACGTATAACATGTTTTTTTTTGCCTACTTAACCTACTTGAGTGATTCTAAGACTTTCTGACCTTTTGGAGCTTAGAGCTCCAAAAGGTCAGAAAGTCTTAGAAAGAAGAAATTGTTGCTCGTATGATTTTGATAGGCACTTTACCTAATTAAATCGATTATCGAAAAAAAAAACTACGAAATTACCTTTACTAAGTTTTTTATTTTTTCCTATTTTATTCTTTTTTACGCCTAATAGTCTACCTAGATGCCAAATATGTATATCAACTTTCCATGTCATATGGAAGTGAAATGAAATGAAAATGAAATGAAAATTGTTTTATTGTACTATTAAGTAGTTTACATAATGTGTCGGAGAATCCTTTTAGGCGTGAGCCTGTGCCAGGGTTCTCCACTCCTTCGTCCGTGATGCGATCATAACATAATAGTGACATACCTAATTATTTAAAGTATTTTTTTATTTTTATTTTTAGTTTTAACTTACAAGCTATTACACCAGAATGTTTTACTAGTTTGTTTTGCGTGTACATGTGTGTGTGTGTGTGTGTGTGCGTGCGTGCGTGCGAGCGTGTGTGTGTGTGTGTGTGTGTGTGTGTGTGTGTGTGTGTGTGTGTGTGTGTGGGGCTGTGGGTATGGGTGTGTGTGTGTAGGTGTGTGTGAGTGTGTGTCTGTGTGTGTTTGTGTGCGTATGTAAATATATACAGAACATATGTGTATGTGTTGTTTATATAGTTGATATAATTATAATACAATATAGTATATTTACAAATTTAACTGAGCCTCAGCTTCCTCATAAGTTAAAGTTCTTACCCATTTTATTACTAAATCTTTGCATTCATGGAGAGTATTAGGGTAGATATTTATTTTATCATTGATTTTATTATATAATGTAGCAGATCGGTATTTAAATTGTCTTTTAGCGAATTTTGTTTGAGTTACGGGAATTTTCATGACGGTTCGATTTCTCCTTTTTTTCATTTGATTGGGGTCATAAATTAGTGTTTTGTGTGTTCTTAAGGTAATTTGTAATATATATAATTTCCGGACAGATAAAAGATTACATAATTTATACAGTTCGTCAGTAGAGAAAAGTTTACTTTTGAAGTAGATTATTTTTAGCAAATATCTCTGTGCCCTTTCAACATCCAGAAAGCGAGTTTTAAGGGCACCCCCCCAAATAGTTATACAATATGTTATTATGGATTGTACTAAGGCAATGTAAATGTTATTGAGAAGTGATTTATTGGGATTAGTTACACATGGGGAGGGAGCTATGTGTCGTAACGATTTAAACAACCATATTAATTTCCTTATTCTTGTGCACATAAGCTCAATATGAGGATACCACGATAAGTTTTGGTCCACAAGAACCCCTAGGTATTTTGTTTGACTAAATTTGGATATCGTGGAACAGTTACAATCAGAGTCAAAATTTCCACATTTATGTATTTTTAGATTAAATGTTGTGTCTGGTTGTGAGTTGTTATATATACTGAAACAGATGTAATTTGTTTTATTGACGTTTAGTGTTAGAAGATTATTTTCAAGCCAGTTAGCTACCTCGTACATGCCCTGTTCAGCATTTTTTTGGCCTCCTCCCATGTTTGGCCCGAGAAAATAATTGCGGTATCATCGGCATAAGTAGGTTATCTTTTTGATCATGGATAAGATTAATTGAAAAAAAAAACAATGTGTGTGTGTGTGTGTAGTGTATTGTACATAAAAAGGCTCTCAGGTGTCAATGTTGCGGGCTTGTCGGTGTTCTTTGTTTAGCCCGCAGTCACATTTCAGTCAGCCGGGCGCAAAGGGCTCACTGCACACACGAGTAAAAATAGAAAAGTTAATCGATCCTTTTATTCGTGTCAGCTGCTCGCAACCTCATCAGGAGCCGCTCGACAGGAACTTCGTTTTCGTTCTTGTTGAAACTAGGGACCCATAAACTATGTTACGCTACTTTTCTTATTCGTGTGTGTAGGTTTTTTCAAGCTGCCTGAAGGCGTCTACATAGCTTGACAACTGCCATACAACAATGTCAGCCTTGACTAATGGCACAAAATATAAGTACTAGTAGTCACGTACAGAAGTCTTACTCAGAAAAGAAATAGAAAGAAATATCTACTTAATGTGGTTAGCGCTATGGTTTAATTTAGCTTGAGTCAGAACTCCTTACCTCTACCTTTAGTGCAATGGATGTCTAGGTAATGCATCCATTGCAAGCCAATGTCATTCTTATTACTCTGGCTGGACAAACGATTCATGTAACTGAATTTTTCCCTTCGAAGTGGTCGCCGTGCGCATAGTAACAATGTAGGTATATTTTCGATACCTAAACGGGGAGTGACACAGGCCTGCTAATGACTTAGGGTCAAAACAAACGAGACGCAAGTTGCGTCGCGTAACAGCGCAAGTTGCGCTGCGCAACTCGCGCTCCGTGTGGCCGCTCTACCCGCGCAAGATGCGCTAAGTACATAATGACGCACACAGATTATTTGGTCAATTTAGCTGGCCAAAAGACAGTATTGTCTTAGTAGATTGTACTGTCAATGGTTTCGTCTGAATGAAGGCAATCATTGTCTAAGTGGATTTTTCTGTCAATGGCTTCGTATGAATGAAGACAATCATTGTCTTAGTGGATTGCTGTATGTGTCAAACAGTAAAGGAAATTCCCTCCGAAATTTGTATAGAAAAAATATCGACTAGTTCACTCTTAAAATCGGATAGTGTAATAACCTTCTTTCTCGCTTTTGCCTCGTGTTATGCCCCACAGTGGTTCGGAAATCGGATTGCATACACACAGAAATGAAATTTTGGTTTTTTTTTGTCTGTCTGTCTAATTCAACTGTACCTCAGTTGAAACAGTAAATTCTACTAAGGCCACCTATCTAAATGGCACCTAGACCATTCCACATAGGACACCTAATATTCGCAGGTGCTTTTCATGGAATTTTTGTCCAAGAAGAGCACAGAAGATACAAAATTGGCAAATTTTTAATCGTTATGATTAAAATGTAGCTACTAATATATTTAACATTTTTATTTAAATGACACCTAGTCACAATTCTTTTGTACAAAGTACATATGCGTAATTCGTATGACCTTTGTTCTGACGGCCTTGGGCTCTGTTTATCCCGTATGCTATAAAGACGTGATAATAGGTCTGAATGTATGCATAATTCATTAACGTTTTAATCCCAGCACTAGGCTGCTGATCTATAGGTACTCTTCGTGGTCAAAAATAGGTGCCCTTCGTGGAATAGACTAGGTGCCATTCGTGCAGGTGCCATTCAGACGGGTGCCCTAAGTGGAATACCTCATTTAACTTTTATACAAGTTTTACTTCCATGGTGCTTATTATAAATTACGAGAAAGAAAATGTACGGTACCCAACATAATGAGCAAGCAATACTTTATTGTAGACCAAAAAATAAAAATAATTAAAATGTAGCATGGGCGGTCTTATCGCTAAAAGCAAATTTCTTCCAGACAACCAATGTATGGAGAGAATATGGTGATATGCCACCATTTTTAAAAGACAAGTTCCAAAAACAAGGTCGGTTTTGTATTTCAAAAATAAGTTTTTCAAAACATTTTTGTCCCGGTTTCTAACACTACGTGACCTCTGTGTAGACGATTGGTAGAAATTGTATGAAATGCTATGTTAGCGCGTAACGCGACGCAAGTTGCGCGACGCAACTTGCGTCCCGTCTGGTCCGGCACTTAAGGATACATGAATTTTTCGGGGTCCAGTGCTGCCCCCATTTAAAATAATTCATTTGAAATTTTGTCTTGACCAAGCCCTAGATAACCCAAAAGTACAGGTACCCATAAGCCAAAAGTGGCCGATTTTTACAAATGTGCGTAGAAAAGCTTCACGTTCTACTTTAAACTATAATCAGATTTTTTCTAACATGAAAAAAAAATTTGTAAGCAAACATGACAAAAAAAAAGTTTTTATTCTGGAGCATGTTTTTTTCAAGAATACAGAATTCAAAATTGATAAGGCAGTTGCCGTAAAAGATTAATACTTAACAGTTTATAATTAGAGTTTTTTATTTATTTACGAACCTACCATACTTTTTTGGTGGAATAGTTCCAAGTTTACATGAATATATTGTCAACATTCAAATTGCGCACCGAGATTCCCGGTACCGATAAACCGAACGGGGATTTCCAGGTCCGGGAGACAGGGACATTCATTAGTAATGAACCAACTCAACAAAAATTCAGTCTTAAAACATCAAAAATGTCTAAATTAAGTAATTAGATATGTAATGTTAGTAAAATGTAAGAAATAAGAAAGCAATGAAAGCATATATCCATAAATTATTCAATTTTCTATAGATATTTCCTTTCTGAAAAAAAAAAAAAACAAATTTAGAAAAAAACAAGGGTACTAAGTTTTTTACCATGTTTTTTTCAACATTGTGAAAAAAAAACAAATTTGTTTTTTTTTTTTTTCATTTTGCATCCCTAGGTGTACCATGGAAGGCCACTCTAACAAATAAACAGTTATTATTCGTTTATTTACTGAATAAATAAAACTAATAAATATTTAAGTGATACTTAGTTTTATTACGTAACATATAAATAAACCACTATCAACCACTATCAAAGAAGCGAGGGACCGTACTGCCAAAATATTAGCGTGAGCGATTCGCCGCCGCGTCTGTGATTTCCAGTACGATGGATGTTTGTGTAAATAGAAGGAATTTGTCATCACATGGCAATAACTACGAAATTTTAATAATTGGCCTTCGAAGGAGCATGGCCTTCCATGGTCCACCCACCTTAGTTCATAAAATGGCTTAAAAAGCTTGGTCAAAACAACATATTAAATTTTTATTTTTATATTTAATTTAATTAATATTTACTTTCAATTGGGAGCAGCACTAGACCCCGAAAAATTCAGCGAAGCACTGAGGAACTCGCGAAATCTTTATGCCCTTTGTGGTCACCCATCTAATTGAGGACTACATGCATACTCGTAGTTACTTGTTACACGTATTAAGGCACAGTTAATAGTAAGTTCAATAATGTTAATTTAGTCAATCAATTAAGACACATGTTAGCGAAACATGTATGTTACAAATTTGATGTTACAGATAGTCACATTTCCTAAAGTGGCGCATAAACGAAAGTTGTTAATTACAATTCTTATTCATTGATTTTCTTTACAATCATCAAGTCATTTCACTCACAGTTTCCGTTTTATTCACGAAAATCAAATTCTGAATAAGTTTTCGTTGTTATCAAAAGCTCACTTAATTACACAGAATAATTTAAAGAAATTAGGCACCGAATAACCGTCTTCCATTTAATTAAAGCTACTTTATTAATGACAGTTGTTTCGCGAATGTTTTTGACAAGGGAAGGGCGATAGAACTGAGAAATGTACATACATATAGCGAGAAAACTTGAATGGTTATATAGACGCGTTAATAAATTTATCGGTGATTAGGTAGTACCTACGCGCTCGCGGGGTTCACACGAAACGGCTGTCGTAAAATCTTGAAAACACTCTGCACGCACGGCTCCTTTCGTACTTTCAGGCGTAAATTACTTCTGGAGAAGTTAAATTACGAATTCAGCAATGTGCAATGAGATTACAAACTTGAATCAATAAATATATGCCGAGGAATCTTTTTAGGTAGGCTTTAGGCAAGGAGGGCTTTAGGTAAAATTGGATGATAAACAATTTTAACAATTTAATAGCCATAATAAAATTATATAAGTATTTATTATTTACATTAGTAAATAATGTGTTTTTATATAATTTTACTATCGTTACAAGTAGGATCTAAATGCTACTATTTGTACGTATACTTAACTTTGTATAATTTGAAAGAACTGGTTTCTCAATAAACAATATTTTTTACCTATTTCCAATTTTTTGCTTACTATAAATGTTTACTTAATTTTGCCATGTTTTTCTAGCGCGCTAAAAAATAGAGACAGATCGTGCGGTGAGGTCTGTAGGGTGGAGGTAGTTCGACGTGCCATTCGAATCGAAACCCTGAACTGAAATACAAACGTGTAGGTACATCCAAAATAGAATTCCAGTTTCGTATTGATTTATAGTAAGAAATTAGGTCACAGCCTTTCCTATTATTTATAATTTACAACTAGAACAGTCCTCGAAGTTCATGAATAAAATCAATGTCCTGCAAGAATAGTGCAACGGACGAAATGTCCTGTAACTTTGAAACTTGCAATCAATATAGAATACATACATAAGACTAAATAGCGACCAATCCGCTCGAACAAACAATCTGTCCTATAGCCAGGTCACGCATGCACTGTGTTGGGCCATTGACCGCATCAGTGTAGTAAAAGGTAATACAACAAGTTTACTAGTAATAGGTTCTATAATGCAGTTCTGTACTTCCTTTTTACAGCTTTAGGTTTTTCATGCAGCTGTTGAAGTTGGGTAAAGTGAAGAGGCTTTGGCGGTCAGGGACCACTTCTCATAGTGTCCATTTCGGGATTTGTCTAATTCTGGGTTTGACTACTTCTCCTTGCCGACCAACATGCCGTCAGTCAAGGAAAAAATGTGTAGGCGGCCATCTTGTACGCAAAATCTGAGTCCAGTTTCGAATTCCGCGACTCAAAAAACACAAGAATATAGGGTTCTGTGGGTAAGGTTAGGTTAGGTTAGGAGGGGAGCGAGGCCCCCCCAATGAGTTCCCGGTTTGTCGTACCGGGGGGCTCAGTACCCGTGGTAGCCTCGAGCCACGGGGAAGCTAAGAGGAACCCGCGTGGGGGCGCTCCTGCTGTCATCTACCAGCAGTGAGCGACCACATTGGGGCGGCGGGGGAGTGGGAAGTTCTCCCCCCACCCGGGGTGGGGCCGCCGGGAGGGGAATGGTTCATTGCTCTCCCGGCGCTTCAGGCGGGGCCACACCGCCGTGGCTGTGGTTGGAGATCGGTCGCGGAGGAGGAGGAGTGTCGGTGTTACGTTGCCGCTCTCCCTATCCTCCGCGACCGAGCGGTGCCGCACCGCGTTTGCGGCGAGAGGCAAGCGGCGGAGCCTATCATCTTCTCCGCCGCTGGGAGCCGGTTTATCTGGCTCCCATGGGTCCACAGGCGGTGGACTGCGTGGGAGTCTGCCGCCTTTCAATTGGCCCTGACTTGGTGAGTGGGGGGGCGCTTAGACGTCCCCGAGGAGGGGCCGCTTTGGCGGCCAGCCGCGCCGGGGTTCGCGGTTGTATTTCCGTTCCCGTGTCCCCGGCAAAAGCGGTTGTGATGGAGGTTTTTTAGTGGGTAGGCACGTCACTCTGGCGTGGAGTCCCACATAACCCGACAGCTTCCCCCGCAGGCTGACGGGTATCCATAACAGGGATCTTTCCTCCGTAAAAAAAAAGGAGGGGAGCGAGGGGCTCAAGCTTCGTTTTGAAATTTATTGAAGTTTATTTACAAAAAATTCATGATTTGACCTGGCTAGTTTTTTACAAACAGTTCTGACACATATTAAGAAGAATGTAACCTTACCATATAATAAAAACAATAACTTGCATATAACATAAATATGATAAGTGATTAGCTAAATATAAGCAGGTACATATGCTAAAACTAGCCAAGTCAAATGTTAAGATTCTAATAAATAAATTTCTGGATTCTCTACAAAACTTGGCGGCCATTTAGATTTCAATTCTTTTGTCTGATATTGAACTTGGCTTCCATTTTCACATAAATTTATGTTTCGTTTTTGGTGGGATTTCATTACTTTTTGTACAGCAAATTCAATGATTTATTCTAAGCTCTATCTAAGCCTCTAAGTAACAGCAAAAAAAAAGGGGGTTCCATCTAGCACATAGATGCATCTAGCATCTAGGTACCCCTAGGCGCCATCTAAATGTGAATAGCGGAACTTGCTACGTATAACATGTTTTTTTTTGCCTACTTAACCTACTTGAGTGATTCTAAGACTTTCTGACCTTTTGGAGCTTAGAGCTCCAAAAGGTCAGAAAGTCTTAGAAAGAAGAAATTGTTGCTCGTATGATTTTGATAGGCACTTTACCTAATTAAATCGATTATCGAAAAAAAAAACTACGAAATTACCTTTACTAAGTTTTTTATTTTTTCCTATTTTATTCTTTTTTACGCCTAATAGTCTACCTAGATGCCAAATATGTATATCAACTTTCCATGTCATATGGAAGTGAAATGAAATGAAAATGAAATGAAAATTGTTTTATTGTACTATTAAGTAGTTTACATAATGTGTCGGAGAATCCTTTTAGGCGTGAGCCTGTGCCAGGGTTCTCCACTCCTTCGTCCGTGATGCGATCATAACATAATAGTGACATACCTAATTATTTAAAGTATTTTTTTATTTTTATTTTTAGTTTTAACTTACAAGCTATTACACCAGAATGTTTTACTAGTTTGTTTTGCGTGTACATGTGTGTGTGTGTGTGTGTGTGCGTGCGTGCGTGCGAGCGTGCGTGTGTGTGTGTGTGTGTGTGTGTGTGTGTGGGGCTGTGGGTATGGGTGTGTGTGTGTAGGTGTGTGTGAGTGTGTGTCTGTGTGTGTTTGTGTGCGTATGTAAATATATACAGAACATATGTGTATGTGTTGTTTATATAGTTGATATAATTATAATACAATATAGTATATTTACAAATTTAACTGAGCCTCAGCTTCCTCATAAGTTAAAGTTCTTACCCATTTTATTACTAAATCTTTGCATTCATGGAGAGTATTAGGGTAGATATTTATTTTATCATTGATTTTATTATATAATGTAGCAGATCGGTATTTAAATTGTCTTTTAGCGAATTTTGTTTGAGTTACGGGAATTTTCATGACGGTTCGATTTCTCCTTTTTTTCATTTGATTGGGGTCATAAATTAGTGTTTTGTGTGTTCTTAAGGTAATTTGTAATATATATAATTTCCGGACAGATAAAAGATTACATAATTTATACAGTTCGTCAGTAGAGAAAAGTTTACTTTTGAAGTAGATTATTTTTAGCAAATATCTCTGTGCCCTTTCAACATCCAGAAAGCGAGTTTTAAGGGCACCCCCCCAAATAGTTATACAATATGTTATTATGGATTGTACTAAGGCAATGTAAATGTTATTGAGAAGTGATTTATTGGGATTAGTTACACATGGGGAGGGAGCTATGTGTCGTAACGATTTAAACAACCATATTAATTTCCTTATTCTTGTGCACATAAGCTCAATATGAGGATACCACGATAAGTTTTGGTCCACAAGAACCCCTAGGTATTTTGTTTGACTAAATTTGGATATCGTGGAACAGTTACAATCAGAGTCAAAATTTCCACATTTATGTATTTTTAGATTAAATGTTGTGTCTGGTTGTGAGTTGTTATATATACTGAAACAGATGTAATTTGTTTTATTGACGTTTAGTGTTAGAAGATTATTTTCAAGCCAGTTAGCTACCTCGTACATGCCCTGTTCAGCATTTTTTTGGCCTCCTCCCATGTTTGGCCCGAGAAAATAATTGCGGTATCATCGGCATAAGTAGGTTATCTTTTTGATCATGGATAAGATTAATTGAAAAAAAAAACAATGTGTGTGTGTGTGTGTAGTGTATTGTACATAAAAAGGCTCTCAGGTGTCAATGTTGCGGGCTTGTCGGTGTTCTTTGTTTAGCCCGCAGTCACATTTCAGTCAGCCGGGCGCAAAGGGCTCACTGCACACACGAGTAAAAATAGAAAAGTTAATCGATCCTTTTATTCGTGTCAGCTGCTCGCAACCTCATCAGGAGCCGCTCGACAGGAACTTCGTTTTCGTTCTTGTTGAAACTAGGGACCCATAAACTATGTTACGCTACTTTTCTTATTCGTGTGTGTAGGTTTTTTCAAGCTGCCTGAAGGCGTCTACATAGCTTGACAACTGCCATACAACAATGTCAGCCTTGACTAATGGCACAAAATATAAGTACTAGTAGTCACGTACAGAAGTCTTACTCAGAAAAGAAATAGAAAGAAATATCTACTTAATGTGGTTAGCGCTATGGTTTAATTTAGCTTGAGTCAGAACTCCTTACCTCTACCTTTAGTGCAATGGATGTCTAGGTAATGCATCCATTGCAAGCCAATGTCATTCTTATTACTCTGGCTGGACAAACGATTCATGTAACTGAATTTTTCCCTTCGAAGTGGTCGCCGTGCGCATAGTAACAATGTAGGTATATTTTCGATACCTAAACGGGGAGTGACACAGGCCTGCTAATGACTTAGGGTCAAAACAAACGAGACGCAAGTTGCGTCGCGTAACAGCGCAAGTTGCGCTGCGCAACTCGCGCTCCGTGTGGCCGCTCTACCCGCGCAAGATGCGCTAAGTACATAATGACGCACACAGATTATTTGGTCAATTTAGCTGGCCAAAAGACAGTATTGTCTTAGTAGATTGTACTGTCAATGGTTTCGTCTGAATGAAGGCAATCATTGTCTAAGTGGATTTTTCTGTCAATGGCTTCGTATGAATGAAGACAATCATTGTCTTAGTGGATTGCTGTATGTGTCAAACAGTAAAGGAAATTCCCTCCGAAATTTGTATAGAAAAAATATCGACTAGTTCACTCTTAAAATCGGATAGTGTAATAACCTTCTTTCTCGCTTTTGCCTCGTGTTATGCCCCACAGTGGTTCGGAAATCGGATTGCATACACACAGAAATGAAATTTTGGTTTTTTTTTGTCTGTCTGTCTAATTCAACTGTACCTCAGTTGAAACAGTAAATTCTACTAAGGCCACCTATCTAAATGGCACCTAGACCATTCCACATAGGACACCTAATATTCGCAGGTGCTTTTCATGGAATTTTTGTCCAAGAAGAGCACAGAAGATACAAAATTGGCAAATTTTTAATCGTTATGATTAAAATGTAGCTACTAATATATTTAACATTTTTATTTAAATGACACCTAGTCACAATTCTTTTGTACAAAGTACATATGCGTAATTCGTATGACCTTTGTTCTGACGGCCTTGGGCTCTGTTTATCCCGTATGCTATAAAGACGTGATAATAGGTCTGAATGTATGCATAATTCATTAACGTTTTAATCCCAGCACTAGGCTGCTGATCTATAGGTACTCTTCGTGGTCAAAAATAGGTGCCCTTCGTGGAATAGACTAGGTGCCATTCGTGCAGGTGCCATTCAGACGGGTGCCCTAAGTGGAATACCTCATTTAACTTTTATACAAGTTTTACTTCCATGGTGCTTATTATAAATTACGAGAAAGAAAATGTACGGTACCCAACATAATGAGCAAGCAATACTTTATTGTAGACCAAAAAATAAAAATAATTAAAATGTAGCATGGGCGGTCTTATCGCTAAAAGCAAATTTCTTCCAGACAACCAATGTATGGAGAGAATATGGTGATATGCCACCATTTTTAAAAGACAAGTTCCAAAAACAAGGTCGGTTTTGTATTTCAAAAATAAGTTTTTCAAAACATTTTTGTCCCGGTTTCTAACACTACGTGACCTCTGTGTAGACGATTGGTAGAAATTGTATGAAATGCTATGTTAGCGCGTAACGCGACGCAAGTTGCGCGACGCAACTTGCGTCCCGTCTGGTCCGGCACTTAAGGATACATGAATTTTTCGGGGTCCAGTGCTGCCCCCATTTAAAATAATTCATTTGAAATTTTGTCTTGACCAAGCCCTAGATAACCCAAAAGTACAGGTACCCATAAGCCAAAAGTGGCCGATTTTTACAAATGTGCGTAGAAAAGCTTCACGTTCTACTTTAAACTATAATCAGATATTTTCTAACATGAAAAAAAAATTTGTAAGCAAACATGACAAAAAAAAAGTTTTTATTCTGGAGCATGTTTTTTTCAAGAATACGGAATTCAAAATTGATAAGGCAGTTGCCGTAAAAGATTAATACTTAACAGTTTATAATTAGAGTTTTTTATTTATTTACGAACCTACCATACTTTTTTGGTGGAATAGTTCCAAGTTTACATGAATATATTGTCAACATTCAAATTGCGCACCGAGATTCCCGGTACCGATAAACCGAACGGGGATTTCCAGGTCCGGGAGACAGGGACATTCATTAGTAATGAACCAACTCAACAAAAATTCAGTCTTAAAACATCAAAAATGTCTAAATTAAGTAATTAGATATGTAATGTTAGTAAAATGTAAGAAATAAGAAAGCAATGAAAGCATATATCCATAAATTATTCAATTTTCTATAGATATTTCCTTTCTGAAAAAAAAAAAAAACAAATTTAGAAAAAAACAAGGGTACTAAGTTTTTTACCATGTTTTTTTCAACATTGTGAAAAAAAAACAAATTTGTTTTTTTTTTTTTTCATTTTGCATCCCTAGGTGTACCATGGAAGGCCACTCTAACAAATAAACAGTTATTATTCGTTTATTTACTGAATAAATAAAACTAATAAATATTTAAGTGATACTTAGTTTTATTACGTAACATATAAATAAACCACTATCAACCACTATCAAAGAAGCGAGGGACCGTACTGCCAAAATATTAGCGTGAGCGATTCGCCGCCGCGTCTGTGATTTCCAGTACGATGGATGTTTGTGTAAATAGAAGGAATTTGTCATCACATGGCAATAACTACGAAATTTTAATAATTGGCCTTCGAAGGAGCATGGCCTTCCATGGTCCACCCACCTTAGTTCATAAAATGGCTTAAAAAGCTTGGTCAAAACAACATATTAAATTTTTATTTTTATATTTAATTTAATTAATATTTACTTTCAATTGGGAGCAGCACTAGACCCCGAAAAATTCAGCGAAGCACTGAGGAACTCGCGAAATCTTTATGCCCTTTGTGGTCACATTTCCTAAAGTGGCGCATAAACGAAAGTTGTTAATTACAATTCTTATTCATTGATTTTCTTTACAATCATCAAGTCATTTCACTCACAGTTTCCGTTTTATTCACGAAAATCAAATTCTGAATAAGTTTTCGTTGTTATCAAAAGCTCACTTAATTACACAGAATAATTTAAAGAAATTAGGCACCGAATAACCGTCTTCCATTTAATTAAAGCTACTTTATTAATGACAGTTGTTTCGCGAATGTTTTTGACAAGGGAAGGGCGATAGAACTGAGAAATGTACATACATATAGCGAGAAAACTTGAATGGTTATATAGACGCGTTAATAAATTTATCGGTGATTAGGTAGTACCTACGCGCTCGCGGGGTTCACACGAAACGGCTGTCGTAAAATCTTGAAAACACTCTGCACGCACGGCTCCTTTCGTACTTTCAGGCGTAAATTACTTCTGGAGAAGTTAAATTACGAATTCAGCAATGTGCAATGAGATTACAAACTTGAATCAATAAATATATGCCGAGGAATCTTTTTAGGTAGGCTTTAGGCAAGGAGGGCTTTAGGTAAAATTGGATGATAAACAATTTTAACAATTTAATAGCCATAATAAAATTATATAAGTATTTATTATTTACATTAGTAAATAATGTGTTTTTATATAATTTTACTATCGTTACAAGTAGGATCTAAATGCTACTATTTGTACGTATACTTAACTTTGTATAATTTGAAAGAACTGGTTTCTCAATAAACAATATTTTTTACCTATTTCCACACACCAGTCTACCACTCACAGCTCACAAGTTTCTCTACATTTATAATATATACTCTTACGGGCAAAAACTGTAGGGTCTCATTAATACCTACAATAAAGAAAATCAATTCTGAAGGTACGTATGTGAATTACTCATAAAATAAGGAGTTATCCAGCTGTCTGAGAAGACTTGTTGAGATGTAACATTTCCCAAGCACGTGTTTTCGTGGTATCTGCACAATCACGATTTGGTTGGGGTCACTTGAATAATTAAGAAGGGCTACTGCGGTCACCTTCATCCGACATGTCATCTCGCCTTCCGGGACCCGTCACCTGGGTATCTAACGACCTTCCTTGTTATATTCCTGTGTTTCAAATTTGGCACCTCTTGCAAAATATATATTAAGGCTGTATTTATTAGCTGGTTTAATATACCTTACCATAATTATACTATCTTTGACCTTACCTAGTATGTTACAGGGTCGTGATCTGCGGCGATTGTCTTTAAGTGCGCAATTACCCTACCTTATTATATGGGATAATGTAGTTGAAGTAACATTAATATATTTTGTATTAAGTAGGGGTATTATACTGAAAGAAAAGTAACAAACTTTAAACAAATATTTTTTCATCAAGCAAAATAAGTTACTATTTTACTTTACTTGATGAAAAAATATTTGTTAAAAGAGCTACAAGCTACAAAACAGGTTCAATCTTTACGAAATATGCCATATATGAAAAAAGAATGAAGGAACTGAATCTGTAGTTGTAAAATAGGTGCCCGAGAGAAAGAGGGAAATTGGTATATATCTATTTATTTGTAACTGCTTAGTAGGTAAGGCGCGTTGAAACAGAGACCGGACGTTGTCCAAATTTCCTTTTATACTATCTATACTAGTACAATATGACATCTAGTGACGACTACTTGAATTACTTATTTACAGGGATGCTACAAGCCTCAAACATTGATACAATATTCAATACTAGGGTACTTAATGCAAAGCAAGCCATATAGATGGCGCTTGTGTTTAACACACATCACTAGAATATCGAAGACAAAGAGGCAACCTAATCGAGACCTACAAAATTCTAACAGGTTAACCCTTTACCTGTCCGTAAAAATAAAACAATAGATAAACAATTGACCTGGGAGGGATTCCTCCTAGTAACAGGTAATGGGATATTAGAGTACCCAATCTACAAGACCTTTTCGATTTTCTGATAACAAACGATTGAGAATCACCTGAAATTGTGTCGTATAAAATCAAATATACCATTTCATAATTTTTTCTGCAATCAAGTGGTCACGGTCTGGAACAAACTACCAGAGAATGTTGGGACTGGGATAAACCCGGAGCCGCACCTCTCGACACCCTCCTGCTCAGTTGCTCAGTTAGTATAGAGAAATAAAATAAAATAGGTTAGACCATTTTATATATTTTATTTATTCATATTTTATTTACTATTTTATTATATTAACTTTGCAGGAGTACTCCTGGCGGTAAATGGGTAAGTACGTATTTCAGGATTTTTCAAAATTATCCCCTAGAGCAGGGATCCCCAAACTATTTTTTACAAGTGACCCCTTTTTCAAAATGAACTGTTACCTCAGACCCCCATGGCCAAATTACCTACTTTTAAGATCAACCCCCTTATTCATAATGGTCTGCTAACTTAAAACAGCTACTACAGAGTGTTATTTTTCATTCTGACTTAGGTCAATAGAAGAAGACAGAGTGAGAATTAGCAATGCTTTAAGTTAGCAGACTATTATGAATAAGGGGTCCTATCTTTAGTTTTTTCCTACCGATACAAAATACCTGGGTACTAAGAAAAGCGTCAAATAGAGAGCAAGTCAAAACGCGCCTGAAAGACGTACGCTCGAACTCATTATCTTGCACAAACTTGTCCACGAGTTTTTCATCTTGTACGAACTTGAGACTTAACAAGAACACAAATGCTATTTCCTACAAAAATATTAATTATTCTTATTACACGTAACACAACATAAACAATACAGTACCTACCTATCTTGAAAGTTTTAAATAAAAATTTGAGTTAATTTAATAGGGGTCGATTTTTAGACCTCGTCGACCCCCAAAATCAGTTTTCGTTTATGTCGAACCCTAGGAAACCGATATCGACCCCTTGGGGTCGATATCGGTTTCCATTTTGGAAATCCCGCCCTAGTGGGATGAAATGGGGTGACCTACTACCTATTTGAGTGCGATACGCGGGCGGGGGAAGTAGTCATCGGGAATCTTTCTGCATCCAATAATATATATTAGAAATATCATCATCAGCATCATCAATTTATTTAAGAACAATGTTCTTGTCGGTTGATTTTTTCCATGCCTCTCCATCTTCAGCTAAATGCTTGACCTGCCTATATGTATACTACTGCCTTTTCCTTTACTTCATCCATGTACATCCATCTTGGCTTTCCCTTTCCTCTCCTCGCCTCTATCTGCCTTCCATGTTTCTGATGAAATAATCGTGTCATATAAGGTGTCCAACATTTTTCCTCTTCTTACATCGATTGTCTTTATCATCATTCTTTTCTCATTCATACATCCCAGGACTACTGTGTTAGTTTTTTTCTCCTTTCAACTATCTTTATTAGTAAAAATATGTATAAAAATAATATAATACATCTATCTAAAATTCTAAATAAACAAAAAAAGAAGAAACTGGCTGACTTATTATATCAACTCACAGCCCAAACCGCTGGGTATAGAGACTCCAAATTTGGCACATAGGTTCGTTACAAAGTTTAAAGGGGCACACTAAGAAATCATTTTTCAAAACTGACCACAAAGGGGGTGAAACTGAGGTCCAAAGTTTGTATGGAGAAACAAGAGAGTACTCCTGGCAGTAAATGAGTAAGAACGTGCTTCAAGATTTTTCAAAATTTAACCCCTAGTGCAGTGGTTCCCAAACTTATTTTGTCTACTGCCCACTTTGAGAATAAATATTTTTTTAGCGCCCCCATTTTTTCACCTATTTAAAAACCACTATAACTTCAAATTAAATTAATTAATTATTGTGACCTATATATGTATATTAACGGAGAATTCTAAACGAAACTTTTACTATAACCCGCAACTTGAAACCTGAGCGCAGTAGGTAACATACAACGGCGCTTAGGTCTCAAGTTAACTCTTACGGGCTCCACCTGCCAATAAGAATGATTATTGAAACGCAACTTTATAGTATTAAAGCAGAGTATTTTTTATTAAAAATATAACTAAAATAATCAATCCTTATATATATATAAAAACTAATGTGAAGGATGAATCTGATGCTGTTTAATAAGTTTGTTGATATCAGGTTCCAATTTACTTAAGAACAGTCGCAAGTCGTCACGTTCGGTAACAAGCAAACGATTTCTCTTTTTAGTAAGCAGTGTTGTCACAGCACTAAATCCTCGTTCACACAAATATGACGATGGGAATGCTATCAAGAATCGTTGAACGATTGACCACAATCCAGGGTACAATTGCGGGATCGGTTTTTGTAGCCAAATTCTTGGTAACCATTTTTGAACTTGATTTTTATTTCCTCGTTTGTTGTCAATTCTATAAGTTCTTCTTCCAGCTGAGGTGACATTGCTGTGTTGACATTTGAAAACGGATCCAACACCCAGTCTGGTATTTCCAAGTTCAAAATGTCCTGGTGTCGTTCGGTGAAGTCAATGTGGAGGTTTTTCAAATGTTGGCAGTAGGCAAACAATTCGTCGTTACTGCATGATACTGATAAATTTGGAAAATTGTAAAACTCACGTCTGCCCAGATTCTTTTTGTGTAGAAGCAGTTTGGCTGCGAAAGCAGCAACGACGTTTTTTGTTTTAATTAAATTTAGTTTATCGCCTTGCAGTTGGAGATTCATGTCGTTGAACAATTTATACAGGTCTGTCATGTAAGCTATATCATTCTTTGATGTTATGAGCTTGTCGTGCAATTCTGTATCTTTAGTTTCCAAGAACTCTATAACAGAGTCAAACAGGTTGTAAAATCAAGTCAGACAATTGCCTCTTGATAGCCAACGAACTTCAGTATGAAACAACAAACGGTTGAAATCCTCGTCATTAGTAACACAAAGCTGATGAAATAATCTATCATTCAAAGAGCTGTTGCGGATTTTATTGACTGCTTTAATAACATATTGCAGTGATTGAAATAGTTTTTCACTTAAGTTTCTAGCAACTAAATGTTGTCTATGAATAACGCAATGTACACCAAAGACATCTGGAATTTTATTTTTTAAGTACGCTATGAAGCCTTTATGGCACCCTGTCATCGGAGCGCCATCTGTAGCAACTGAAATAATATTTTTCAAAGGAATCTCTTTCTCATCGCAAAACTTTTCCAATGTATTGAATATGGTTTCCCCTTTTGTATCGGTCTCTAAATTTCTAGCAAGACAACAACAATGCTTCATTAGTTGGTAAAGTGGACTCATCGAGCTGAATTGAGAATTGACTTGTCCTCAGGTGATCGCACAATGATTCTTCAATGTTTTCAGCCATTTCATCAATTCTTCTTTGCACAGAATTATTACTCAAAGGAATTTTACGGATAATATCTGCGGCCGGTTTATGAAGCACAGTAGTTATTACTTCATTTAGTGCTTGCAATATTAACTCTTCTCCGATGTTATGTGGTTTGCCTTTTTGAGCAATTAACAAAGAGATATTGTACGAAGCTCGAAGTCCGTCGTCATCTTGCTTAGCAGCCGCCGAAAATAGTTTTGCTACACTTGGCTGAGTATTATGCTTCTTCTCTAGGTCTTAAAAATATGCTATATTCTTGTCTTTCTTATCTGGATGCATTTTATTCAAATGATCTTGCAGCCTTGAAGGCTTCATTGCTTCATTCGAAAATGTTTTTAGACATAGAAGACACAAAGGCGACGATGGGTTTGTGGGATTCTCAATAAATCCGATTTTAATTTATTCCGCACAGTATTGCCGTCTCTTCTTTTTTACTTCCGACATTGTTTTGCTTTGAGAAATACGTTCAACTTCGCGAGTAGTGTAGAGGAGGCGTAAGTACTGCTCATCTATTGCGCGCGAAACCACAAATGAAAATAAAATAAATATTACATTGTTTATATAGGAATGCTTAAGCAGCACGCACCGACAGGAATAAAACAAACATACATAAACTCGTTTATCTCATTCGACGCTCAATCGTACTCAACAAGTCCGAACAAGTATTCAATGAACCAGCCAACTGATACAGGAATGCACAATTCGGGTTATTTAACAAAAACTTGTTAAAACATGATAGATATCTACGAGTACTAATAACTATTAAAATGCGAAAGTGTGTCTGTTGCCTTTTAATTTCTTTGTTTGTGTCTACTTTCATTACGAAACGGAGCGACCGATTGACATGATTTTCATTTTTTCTATATTCAATAAAATAGGACAGATATATGAACCACGCGGAGAGAAATATAGAACCGAGTTTGAGCAATCTTTTAATTCATATTAGTTGATGTTCACAAGTTGTTGTTGAGAGTCGAGAGCTCTTGCAGTCGTTGTTTAAGAGGCCTCCTAGCTAAATAAAGCTCCTAGCAAAAAAAAAAAACATTTCTTTTTGCTAGGAGCTCTTTCTGGGTCTCTTACCCTTGAGACCTGCAGCGCCCACAAGGGGGCGTTATCGCCCACTTTGGGAAAGACTGCCCTAGAGGTATGAAACGGGGTGATTTAGGCCATGCTGAAGCGTTCCGTCGCTCTCTTGCTCTAGCAAATGACAGTTCTGAGCGACAGAAAAGGATAGCAGCATAGAAAAGTACTGTTCTGTGCTGACAGATGTAGCTCAACCCTTAAACGGTAACAAAATATACGGGAACGGGAAAGGGAGGGAACAGGCGGAACAAAGTTCGCCGGGTCGACTAGGCCTTTAAATCCCTATACTATATAATAAAGATTGTTATAATTATATTATAAGTATTCAAACATTTTAATATATTAATTAATATGTTTTAACAAAATCAATAACGCAAAAAAAGGAATTAAAATTACTATTAGAACCATTTTTGGCTTCTACATCGACGAAGCCGCGGGTTAAAGCTAGTATATTGTGTGTATACAATGTCCTTTTTAATTAAGTACAAATATTTTAAGGGGTTATTCAGTCCATCGTTTTGAACAACTTTGCCCAATAAATATATATCGAAATACGAAAAAAAATATTTAGGTTCTCATACAGATCAAAGTAGTGACGTGATATCGTTACTATGAAAAATGCAAAAAAATTTTTCGTATTTCGATATATTTATTGGGAAAAGTTGTTCAAAATGATGGACTGAATCACCTCTTAAAATATTTGTACTTAATTAAAAAGAACATTGTATATAAATGTAAATAATATATTTTAAAAACACTAATTAATAGTCCTGGACGCATCTATCTTATAGAACATCATGATAGTTTTTGAGGATGTGATGTGGTGTTGCGCTGCGCTGTATTGCCTGTATTTACCCGGCCCACGACGTGCTTTAGTATTAATAACTTCATACAAGGGAGTTCCTGAGCCGGCTCCAAGGCAAGGCATGAGCCTTTATGTTGATGTTTACCGCAGCCAAGCCGCCAATAGCCTTGCATCGTCAGTTTGCTCGAGTTTCTCTGGGCTGTTTCTGAATATAGTACAATTCATTCAATATAACAAACATACGTTCATTTTTCAGTAATATCACAGAGTACTATATTACTAGTAATACCAAGTTCTAGTGGCCTGCCTCGACTACATGCGGATACGTATTCTTGAATAAATGCTATATATGGTAATGCAATCTCTATTTAATATTTAAATCACACCAGTAAATTTTCAGTTTACCGTAAAGTTATAGGCAGACAAATCTCTGTTTCGGGATAGTTAGAGGCCTAGTTAGTTAGTAGGGCTAAGCAGTAGGCTAGGGCTAGTACGGAATAACCGGCTAAGTGCGAGTCGGATTCGCGCACGAAGGGTTCCGTACCATTATTTTTATTGTTTAATGTTCAATATATGTGTATACACTATTATTACACTTATATTATCTATAAAAAATTACGTTTGTTGTTTGTGAGCCACACTAAAATATTTTTTTTTCGTTTTTAGTATTAGTTGTTACAGCGGAAACAGATATACATCAACTGTGAAAATTTCAACTGTTGCTGTCACGGTTCATAAGATACAGCCTGGTGACAGACAGACGGACGGACGGACAGACGGATGGGCAGAGCGGATTCTTACTAACAGGGTAACAGGAACCCTAAAAAAGAAGAAAAGAGATTATTTTTTGTTTTTTTTGTTTTACGTTCTTATAGTGCTTATTACGGTTGGTTAGGTTAGGTTAGGTTAGCCTCCCCCCCAATGGGTTCCCGGTTTGTCGTACCGGGGGGCTCAGTACCCGTGGTAGCCTCGAGCCACGGGGAAGCTAAGAGGAACCCGCGAGGAGGCGCTCCTGCTGTCGTCAACCAGCAGTGAGCGCCCACATTGGGGCGGCGGGGGAGTGGGAAGATCTCCCCCCACCCGGGGAGGGGCGCTCCCGCGGGCTCGGCTTCGGCCTTGAGCCTGTAGGGATGCGCCCAATGGGGCGGCGGGGGAGTGGGAAGTTCTCCCCCCACCCGGGGTGGGGCCGCCGGGAGGGGAATGTTTCATTGCCCTCCCGGCGCTTCGGGCGGGGCCACACCGCCGTGGTTGTGGTTGGAGATCGGTCGCGGAGGAGGAGGAGTGTCGGTGTTACGTTGCCGCTCTCCCTATCCTCCGCGACCGAGCGGTGCCGCACCGCGTTTGCGGCGAGAGGTAAGCGGCGGAGCCTTTCATCTTCTCCGCCGCTGGGAGCCGGTTTATCTGGCTCCCATGGGTCCACAGGCGGTGAACTGCGTGGGAGTTTGCCGCCTCTCAATTGGGCCGAGGAGGTATGGCGCGTCCGTAAGTTCCGGACGCGCCGACTTGGTGAGTGGGGGGGCGCTGTGACGTCCCCGCGGAGGGGCCGCTTTGGCGGCCAGCCGCGCCGGGGTTCGCGGTTGTATTTCCGTTCCCGTGTCCCCGGCAAAAGCGGTTGTGATGGAACTCCGGAGGTTTTTTAGTGGGTAGGCACGTCACTCGGGCGTGGAGTCCCACATAACCCGACAGCCTCCCCCGCAAGCTGACGGGTATCCGTAACAGGGATCTTTCATCAGTTAAAAAAAAAAAGGTTAGCCTACAAATTAGTTTTATAAATTAGCTATAAAACAATGTAGTATTAGAATTAACTACCGAGCAGACCGTAGGTATGTAAAGATAGACGCATTTTATGCATGCGCTGAAGTACCTACCTACAGGCAGTGCACTTTTTGCGTGCGTGCTTTTGAATGCATTTGTCAAAGCCTTGTCCTCACGTCCTACAAACTTGTCAAGAGTTCCGACACAAAGTAAGGCTATTCAGTCACCTAAAATGCTACAGGTACCAACGACACAGGCGTGTATTTCTTGAATAATTGACAAACATTAACTACCTCCGTATGCACAAGCAAATTATGAGTTTTGACGTTAATTCGTCATTGAATATTTTAGCACCACTTTAAGTTAGCGAAGTTCGTTAGTCCTTGATTAAGTTGTTTTCGAGCTAAAGTCCATGGCGCTTTACTTACAATCTACATGGTTTTGGCACGGGTTTTGGTGGCTATGGCTACAGTAGTAGCTTATTAAATTGCAATCCTAATTTAATTAATAAATGTAGGTTTGAATTAAATTAAAGTTTAAGCAGAGATGGGTGTGAAAAACCGATCTTACTCGGTTTTCTGGGAAGTCCATTTCCTCTCGTTTGTTCTGTGTAGGTTTTACTTATTTTAGAGCTCGGTACAAAAAATGAAAAAGAAAACGGAACCCTTATAGGATCACACACAATTTGCTCTGAATCTACTGGACCAAATCAGGTGAAATTTGTTAGGATGGCGTTTTATTTTGTACAAATTTCTCCAAAAAACCATATTTATTAATTTAGGGGTCAATTCGTTAGTTGTTTACTAACAGAGGATTCTGTAATAATTAGAACGATATAAGTACCTAACTAATGATGATACACCTCACAGAGAAACCTAAATTGCTGTATTGTACTTATATACATATATTTATTTTTTGCCTTTTATTGTAGGTAGGTACCACTTTGTTGTTGTGGTTAATATGTATGCCTGACAGACAGACTTGAAACTTCATATTAAGGATTTGTAGTCTGGCTTTCACAACCCTAAAAAGCTTCAGAGTTGATTTTTAATAAATGATCATTTTAACCGACTTCCAAAAAAGGAGGAGGTTATCAATTCGTTGCGATCCTTTATTTTTTTATGTATGTTCACCAATTATTCAAAGACGCCTGGACCGATTTATAAAATTCTTTTTTTGTTTGAAAGGGCATACTTTCCAGGTGGTACCAAGTAAATTTTATCAAAATCCTTTGTGTAGTTTCGGGGTGAAGTCATTTTTTAGTTTTGAAAAATTATGATAAATGAATTTAAAAATCGAGCCAATCCGAACTCTCGGTTCAGAACGACGATAAATGTGTGAGCTGAACCGTAGATAAATGGCACCAGTTTAATAAAATGCTAATATTGGCGGATTCCAGATATCCAGTTCGTTAAGTATCACAAATGGGTCATTCCATGTCAAACGCTACTATGCCAATTTTTTTAAAGTACTTTTACATAATTAGCTGCTAGAGTAAGTCTATATACATTGAATTATATGAATTGACAAAAAAATCTAACAAAAAAAAAATTTCATATGTTTTTTCTTGTTTTGAAGTATGAGAAAATATTCGCCTGAAGGGCCAGATTTTGAAGCTTAAAATGGCAACTCTATAAAACTAATATGACGTTAATTGTCAAAGCTAACTTTGTGCTATGTTGAGTAGTGATAAATAAACTGCTTGATAAACGTAAAAAAATCTGTTAATCGGTAAATTTCCTTTGTTTCTTGTACTTTTTCATAGGGGACATCGCATGTTACACCCTTTAGGAAAATAAGGGAAAAGTTTAATATGTAGCTTACTTATTGCACTAACAGCTTGACGGCTTTGGGAAAGTAAGGATAAGTTTGCAAACAAATGGCCAATGTCTTAGATTTTATACTGGACTTTATAAATTATGATAATAGCCGGTAGCCCAATACCCCTTCAAACTTTCCATTATGATAGCGGCAATTAAAGAGAAAACTACCCCAGGAGGGTACCTGCGTCCATGCGTAGGAGAATCCCTCCCTGAGCAAAAACGCTCAGGCTGCCCTTTGTATTCTGGGGAGGGCAAAATTCCGCTTTTGATGGCTGCAAAATCTAAGGGTAATTGTCATAGCAAGCGCTCTCCGGCTACGCCCTCTGAGCTGATAGTCGACTTTTGTAATATTAGGGGGTTGCATTCCAACCTTGATGCAGTTCATTTTCACCTCGAGACTGCAAAGCCAGTTTTGCTATTTCTTACCGAGACGCAGATCTGTAATCCATCAGACCTGTCATACCTGCATTACCCAGGCTATATCCTGGAGGCCAAGTTTCACCCCCATGCAGGCGTATGCGCATATGTCAGGGATGAGATCTGTTGTCGGCGTCTCTATAACTTGGAAGTTCCGGATTTTTCTGTATTATGGGTTCTTGTAGATACTGGCCTTGATCACATTGTTTACGCCTGTGTCTACCGTTCGCATAGCGGAGACTTGGAGACAACTCGGCTCATGGAATATCTAAGCGATGCTGCAGATAAGGTCCAGCAACGTTTTCCCTCTGCGCAGTTGGTGTTTTTGGGAGACTTTAATGCCCACCACAGTGAATGGCTGTACCCATACCGGGAAACCGACCACGCTGGGAGAGAAACCTATAAATTTGCGATGACCTACGGCCTCTCTCAACTTGTCAACGATCCTACTCGTATTCCTGACGTTTTTGGCCACACTGAGAGTTGCCTGGACCTTCTGCTGACAACCGACCCTGACAGGCATTCGGTGTCCGTATTACCGCCGCTTGGGACATCGGATCACTGTGTGGTGAAATCTGTATCCCACTACTCGCCACCTGATACCAGTCTTAAAGGCACTAGACGAGTATGGAGGTACAAGTCGGCAGATTGGGAAGAGATGCGGCATTTTTTCGCGTCTTACCCTTGGCTGCGAGTTTGCTTTTCTTCGAGTGATCCTTCTTGCTGCACGGATGCTGTCTCGAGTGTGATATGTCAAGCGATGGAGTATTTTATTCCTTTCGCGGACGTATCCCTTGAAACTAAAGCTCGCCCATGGTTCAATGCCGACTGCCTCTCAGCTGAGAAGCGTAAGCGGGAAGCATACTTGGCCTGGGCTGATGCTCGCAAAAGCAAAGCTGCTGATCTACACGACACGAAGAAAGCATATAACGCTGCTGCCAAGTCTTGCAAAAAAGTGTTCAGAAAGGCTCGTTTCGATCACGTTGGTCGTATTGGAGACAAGATTGCTTCTTGTCCCTCAGGAAGTAAAGCATTCTGGTCTCTTGCTAAGTCGGTTGAGATGAACTTCTGTCGCCCAATACTGCCACCTCTGCAAAAGCCTGACGGTTCTCTGGCTCATAGCGCAAAAGAGAAAGCAGACTTGTTTGCTAATCTTTTTGCAGATTGTTCGCGTCTAGATAGTAAAGGTAAAAGTCCACCTCAGTTACCTCCGTTCGGCCCCAAGATGCAAGACGTACAAATCCACCAAAAAGAGGTTCTTAAATGCATGCTAAGTCTGGACGTGAACAAGGCTAGTGGACCTGATGGTATTCCAGCAGTGGTTTTAAAGCGCTGCGCACCCGAGTTGTCCCCTATTCTGACACGCCTCTACCGACTTTCTCTGGAGACTGGCATGGTCCCGAGTTCCTGGAAGCTTGCCAACGTACAACCTGTTCCTAAAAAGGGAAGCCGCTCCGACCCGGCCAATTATCGACCTATAGCAATCACGTCAATATTATGCAAGATTATGGAACGTGTATTGAACAATCGTCTCCTGGCATATCTGGAAACCAACGAGCTCCTTAGTGACAGTCAATATGGGTTTCGGAAGGGTCGCTCAACCGGTGACTTATTGATATATGTCACGCATCTATGGAGCGAAGCCTTAGAGGGTCACGGTGAGGCAATTGCCGTTTCACTCGATATGTCCAAGGCTTTTGACCGGGTCTGGCACGAAGCTCTCTTAAGTAAGCTTCTAGCGTATGGTATATCAGCAAACCTATGTAGCTGGATATCCGATTTCCTGAGGGAACGGTCGATTCGAGTGGTTGTAGAAGGCTGCTCTTCTGACCTAATGGCTATTAATGCCGGGGTACCTCAGGGATCTGTTCTCTCTGCAACCCTGTTCCTACTGCACATTAATGACCGTCTGACATCAGGCATTATTGGCTACGCCGATGACAGCACCGTTGTAGAGAGTTATATGTCCAATGCCCGTACAAGTCCACAAGAAATCCAGTCACTGAGAGAGTCTATGATTGAACGAGTTAACTTGAAATTACAGGGGGTGTCGGATTGGGGTGACGCCAATCTTGTGAAGTTCAACCCGTCCAAAACCCAGGCGTGTCTCTTTTCTGCAAAAAAGAGTAACTTCCAACTTACACCCACTTTCCAAGGTGTTTCCTTGCCGATAGTTGACCATCTTGGGCTTTTAGGCATCAGCATTACGGCCAAACTCAACTTCGGCCAACAGATAGAGTCGATGGCACTGACTGCTTCCAGGAAGTTGGGCGTCATTTCTAGGGTCCGGCGGTACTTCAGCCCTGAACGGCTACTTAATCTTTATACAGCCCAGGTTCGCTCCTGCATGGAGTACTGCAGTCACTTGTGGAATGGCTCCGCTAAATACCAACTTGAGGCACTAGACTCTGTTGACCGAAGAGCCCGCAGGCTTATAAACAGCGATGAGCTTTCGAATAGAAAATTGCAGTCCCTAGAGCATCGTCGCAAAGTAGCCTGCTTATCGGTTTTCTATAGGATACATTTTGGAGAGTGTTCGAAGGCTCTTTTTGATCTCGTGAAACCCTCACCATTTCTCTATCGGACTACGAGGCGCGGACAGGGGTTTCACCCCTTTGTCGTTGAAATACCTAAGTCTCGAACTAAACGCTTTGACAATTCCTTTTTGGTTCGAGTAGCTAAGGTGTGGAATGAACTGCCTGCGTCTATATTCCCAGAGAAGTACAGCCCCGGGACATTCAAAAGTAGATTGAATGGGTATCTTTTGGATAGGCATGCTTCATCCTAGTCTTCATCGTCGCTTTCCATCAGGTGAGATTGAGGACAAATGCCTAAACCAATAAATTGTAAAAAAAAAAAAAAAAAAGGCCATGGCCCGGGGCGGAAGGTTGCGAGGCTTTCTCTGGGCGCCTTTTATTGTCAAGCTTACCTACAATAATTTTTACTATATTTAAATTTATTTAAAAACAAATTAACTTTTCGGCCCCAACCGTTTTTTAATCAACAAATTATTAACAATACCATACATTATGACACCCACTTTGACGATTTTGTCAGCCAATTTGTACACAGAACAAATGTAAATACCTACCTAGTATATAAGTGATTCATTTTTAATTTCACACCACAGAGGCTTTTTTGTTCTTTGATAAAATATTTTATCGTCACTTAATGGGGTGGCAAAGCTAAATGGCCTGGGGCGCCAAATATTTAAATACGCCTTTGATCAAAGTATAGAATTGAGCGTCCAGAGCACGATTTAGGCAGGCAAATTCTAAACAAAAAGGGTATTGGCACATACTACAATTTTAATCAAAGTATTCCATTTTTGAAAAGTAAACCTAAAGTTAAATCTAAAATTTAATTACATTGCTCGAGTTTCTAAATCATTACTTTATTTTGTGTTACAAAATGTTTTAAAAATTACAAGTTTTTCATTAAAAAGTATCTCATTCGTACGCGTTACGCCTGTTACATAAGCCTGTTACGCCCATTACGCGCAAATATTTACGTAAATTTTAAATTATCGCTAGTTTTTCTATAATAAATGTTGTAGATGGTGCGTAGTTAATTTGGCTACAGCTTAAAATTAAATGTTGTAGATGGTGCGTAGTTAATTTTTATTCATAATACAAAGGCAATTCGCAGAGTTTAGCAAAACTGTCACGTCATCCGGAAGTGTGAGGTAAAATCAAGTTACGGGTACTTGCAGCTGGTTTTCTCGAAAACTATAAAACTTATAGAAAATTTAAATAAACATTAAATTAATACAGGCTAAAGGCGCTTAATTAAGCTATAAAATGAATATGCTTCCCTTATAAAACATTATTAAATTATCAGTTGAAGGTGTTCAACCTGTTACACCCGTTACATGGAATGACCCAAATAGAGACCATCCACACTCCTTCCAAGGGAACCAACCCTACCTGAGAGATAGCTCCATTTACGAAATGACTACACAAACAATTCAAAATGTAGACGAGAAATGTGGATATCTCAAGGGATCAATGAATTTAACGTTTAAAGGGTCGATTCACACCGAGACAACACTACAAAACTTTTTATGATCAACCATGCTGATAATGACTATGAAAAAGTGTACATGATTTAAAAGATAAAAACACATAACATTGCGAGATTTGCAGATGACTCAGTTTTCAAATAAAATAGAGGATCTTCAAAACATGCTGATTTTCAAGGCTCGAGGGGGTCAGGTGCAGGGCGATCCAAGAGGCGCCATGCATGCTATTACATATTGAGACTGGCGGGGAAGCGGAAGCGCGGAATGAACGCAGAATGACGCGGAACGTAAATTTTATCGGATTTATAAATAATAGAAGTTCCTAATTTTATACATTTTCTCTAAGTACTTCACGAATAATATCTTCATATAAAAATATATACCTATTAGATTAGGAGGTCGCGACAAATCTGGTAACGATATCGTAAGTGGCTGAAACTGGTTCACAGGATGGAGAGCAACTCTCTGATGCTAAATATGTCGGTCTGTTTGCTTAAAGTGGTTGCGTTATTTATATATAGCGCCTGAAAAATTTGTTATCGTGACCGAAAAAAATGATAAGGTAAATGGCTGAAAGTACTACAACATGTAAGTACCAGTTGTACTCACGCGATTTGTATAAAAACTGAACAAAAATTCGGTTGCGTTATGGAGCAACGCCCGTTCAAAGATGCTTTATTGTGACCAAAAAAAAAATTATAAGGTAAATGGCTGAAACTAGTACAGCAAGTAAGTACTAGATGTACTCACGTGAATTGTGTAAAAACTGAACAAAAATTCGGTTGCGTTATGGAGCAACGCTCGTTCAAAGATGCTTTATTGTGACCAAGAAAATGATTAAGTACTTATGGGTATCTGGAGCGGGATCCCGCGAAATAGTATAGTGGTAGAGGAGAGACATTAAGAGTCCGTGCACAAAATTTGTAGGTAAATTTTAAATTGGTGTGCAATTTTACGCACACACGGCTGCGAGTAGTGCTTAGAGAACGTATAAAACAATGTTGATACTTTAGTGGACAATCTAAATATTTTAATAGTACTTAACGTATTATGCGTTTTATGAAGATTTGCACTGTCGATTATAGTTGATTTCGACATTTATTTTCTATATAAAAAAAAAATATTTCCATCGAATAAAATTTTGTTTTAATTAACAAAATAACTTTTATGTGTTATTTTTTAAATCTTTTTATAATGTTGCTTAAAATTAGAAAAAAATACATATGTCTGAAATGTTCCGTAGAATTACGTACTTTCAACATTTTTTTTTGCTGAATTTTGAATTTGAATCGCAAATGTGGTCAACGGAAATGCAAAAAGGTTATATATTGTTGTCACTTGAATTTTTTTTAAGTCAAAATCGCCTGTAATTTTTCCTGTATCGATTAACAAACTTCACTCGAACGTAATATTTGAGGAAAAGCGTATTGGATATTGTAGATTCACCACTAAATAGGATGATTTTTGAAAAATCCCTTCGCGCCACGTGCAAGCTGAAGAGTTGTTCTACCTATAACATATACAATTTAACGAATAAAATGTAACATATTCTCACAATCATAAAACAAAATCGATCGAAATGAGTCGAATAACGGAAAGGACCCTTAATACAACATGTTTTTCGTCAAATAATCAACTTTTATTAGAAATTAAGTAACAATTGGGTAACAATAAACTTTTATTATAAATCTTTGATATGAAGAACTCGAACAGTATGTAAATAAAAAAAAGGAAGTCAATTCCACGTTTATATCACGGTCTTGGCTCAATAATAATTTTCGAAGTGTCCAAATAAATAAATCTGAATGTATGTGATTCACATCTAGCTTTATTTCTTTAACTTTAAAAATCAGATGCGAAATAGATGTTATATATACATATATAAATATAAAAAATATCTGCATATGTTGATACCTATTAAATACACAATATTAAGCAATAGATTTTTTTTTTATAAAATACTTAAATATACTTACCTAAAACTAGTGATAATTCTAAACTAAATCGCCTATAACTACGAAACGCAACCAAAGATTTGTTCAGTTTTTTTGCTACTAAGCTAGTGCATACTGTTACTTTCATGCTTCGTTATTTTCAGCCATTTACTTTATAATTTTTTTTGGTCACAATAAAGCATCTTTGAACGGGTGTTGCTCCATAACGCAACCAAATTTTTGTTTAGTTTTTATACAAATCGCGTGAGTACAACTGGTACTTACATGTTGTACTACTTTCAGCCATTTACATTATCATTTTTTTCGGTCACGATAGCAAATTTTTCAGGCGCCATATATAAATAACGCAACCACTTCACGCAAACAGACCGACATATTTAGCATCGGAGAATTGCTCTCCATCCTGTGAAACCAGTTTCAGCCACTTACGATATCGTTACCAAATTTATCGCGACCTCCCATAATATATATGCAAAATCAGAAATTAAGCTACTAGGGTGTTTCTACGTTAAGAGTGCGCATTGACGTATTGCAAGAAAAAAGCATATATATTTCGAGAATTGTAAACCAGCAAACATATTTCATTAAAACTCATTGTCTCCTTTTATGACACTGAATTTCACCCAATTAATTTGCTTGGTTTTGCTACACTTGCACTGAAACCTAGAAAAATGTCTCTTCCCTGGTCTGTCCCTTTACATTCAGTAAATCAGTCACTTTTAAGTATTCCTCAATAAAATAAAATAGGTTTATATTATGAATCTAAACACTAGAATAACTAATTATTGTAAATCCATTGTTTTAGAACTCGGAAACCTAAACTTACAAAAGTTTAAATATACTATTATTAAATAAAAATTAGCAAATTTTTGTTATGCCGCCATCTCATACAGCCGAAAACCTCTTAATGTAGAAACACCCACTAAATAAATCTGTTTTTTGTAACTGTTAATTATTGTAAATACCTAAAAAAATTGATCTAGCAAAACAGTTTTATGCTTATCCGCCAGTGCTTTGCCTTAATGAAATTTCAATCAAAGCAGCAAACATCCAAGACAACAATGAAGGCAAATATTCCTGGACTCTTGAATTTAACCATTTCAGTTGGAGAAGAGTAGTACTCCACTACATATTCTTTAAAGAAGTTGCCACCAAGTAAAAATAAATATAGAAAGGAAAAACAACAAGAAAACTGAGAACAATAATAAAAATATCGATAGGAGATTACGAAAAATGGTCTCATGAGATCGTTTCGGGCCTGAGATGATCAAAGTGTAATTAATATAAACTTGTCAGATTTTATTTATCTTTGTATATTTTTATCACATTTCTTTCTTTTAGAAATGTTTTAACATGGCCTTTCTCCTAACACAGATCATAAAAGCCGATCAAGGTAATAGGTGAAAAAATAGGTATCATATTATAGCTTTATATGTAAATAGGTGAAGAAATAGGAATCATATTATAGCTTTATATGTAACCAGCAATGTCTTTAATTCAGGCTTTGTAAACAATGCCTACGAAATGTATATGTCGCAGCCATCTGCAGTTTTTTAATCTATAATCACTCAACCTTTACCAACTTGGTAAAGGTTGGCGAGGCCAAGGCCAAGTGATTCAAAAGGATTTCAGATTTTTTCAATTGTTTGACAAACCACACAGACAGCTGGGTGGTTTTCTAGTGAATGTTATTTTTCGTTCCACATATCATCAAAACTCATTTTTAGGGTTCCATACCCAAAAGGGTAAAAACGGGACCCTATTACTAAGACTCCACTGTCTGTCTGTCTGACACCAGGCTGTCTCATGAACCATGATAGCTAAAAATTTTCACAGATGATTTATTTCTGTTGCAGCTATAACAACAAATACTAAAAACAGACTAAAATCAATATTTAAGGAAGGCTTCCGTACAACAAATGTGATTTTTTATAGATAATGGTATAGAACCTTTAGTGCCCGAGTTTGACTCGCACTTGGATGGTTTTATTTAAATAATTTCTCTATTCCTAGTTACTTAGTGGTAGGTATTAATAAAAAGTAGTTGTCAGTTATTTGGTAAACTTAACCACATATCACAAACTTATCAATATTCAATTTTAAATAACTATATACTTACTATGTTCAGCCATATTGTTAAACATTGCTTGCATTGCATTGATTCAATAACTTGGCTAGTCGTCCTTCAGCCATTTAATTGAATGCTGGCTTTTTCAGAAAGGGCTAGGCATCCAGTTAACCAGATAGCTGTGACATGTACAATCTTACGTAGTATTTGAATTCTCTTTGATATACAATGCCTGAATAACATGATGGTATGTTTGTCATACATTTCATAGGTACTTCAATTTAATCACGTATGGTAAGTTAGGTGGTATGGTCGTGCAGTGCAGTGACCATCTCAATCAAAATCAAAGTCAGTCAATGTCAAACATCATTCAAAACTGTTTTCTAAGGGCATTGGTCAAAACTACTTTTACCTGATTTTGACAGTCAAAAATGGTTTTGATGTAACGTATATACAAAACAAACTAATGTATTTGTTTAGTTAGCGACTAATTACTTATTTATGTGCTGTAGGTAATAGAGAAAAAAGGAGAATAAATTTTAATTAGTATAAAGAAAGAAACTCAAGAAGTTACCTGTATCCAAAGAGGTTGCAGAATGAATAACTCCAGCCAGGACAACCAAAATGGTTCCAATAACTTTAACTGTTTTCATCTTGGACAACCGCTCCAATTCTTCCATGACACGTAAAGTTACAGGATCCACTGTCACTTGAATTACCTACATTTTTCTTACATTGTAACGGCTTGTGTAAACTTCTATTAACAATGTTATTATACTAGTTTTCATTACAAACACGTTGCTAGGAACACAAAAGCCACAACATTCAATTCACACCAGGAAGATAAGTTTGTCTCTAATTGTTTGATTTAAACAACAAGGAACAGTCACTTGTTCACTTAACTTTCTGTATCATAAATAGCATTTCGCTATATAAATATAAAACAGAACAACTCACAATTACCCATCACACATTTAAAATATATGAATCAATTTGCTGTCACTTAATTTACAGCTTTTATGAACTTTCAAACTTTCTTGACAACTATATTTCACAATCGGGAACACGAAGCATGAAACGAAACAAAGCGTGCGAAGACTGCGAAGTACACGCGATGCTCACTGAATGAACTAAAGAATGAAAGAAATGCCAACCGCTGGCAACTCGTGCCTATGTTAATTCCTGTTCAAAGATGATCATTCTTTTCCGTGTGTGAAACTTCATGGAGTAAACCATAGAATTCTAACACAAGAGGAGTAAACCATGTGTACAATTAAACTTCATTCAATTTTAGTCTATGATTCGTTCCCTATAGGCTGGAAATACACGTACGGAATTTTCCGGATGCACCGAATCCCATACCTACAAACTGGCTGGCTACTTTTCGGAGGCTGATTTTTTTCAAAACGAGGAGTTGAGGTGAGGTGGGGAGCGTTCTGATTCCTTTCAGATGTAAGAACGCACATTTTTTTCATGCATTTACAACAATCAATCGTCCCCTGCCTGGGCTAACATTCGAATTTTAAAGATTTTAAGAAAGCACATTATTTTGTAAATAAATGCTTATTTTTTAAGTTATGACTTGTTTTTCGATTAATTACCATTAAGTTATTATGATATTGGCTCCCTAGCCCAGGAATAGGTAAGCCCAAAGTAAAACTGTTCAGATTAACAAACAGGAAGGCTACCACCAATACTTATAAAACCATTCAGAAACAAGGCAGTTTTTAAGCAGGTCAAAAGCAGGATAACTTTAAATCCTACCATTATGTTCATAATGCTGAACGTGTTTTGAATGGTTATTCCTGAATGGTGAACTGTTTGTTGTCTCTGGCTTATTTTGGTGATGAGACTGCGAAGACGTTCAAATCCTTGACAAAAAATTATTATTTTTACCGGTTTTTTTATTTACGTTAAACAAAATTATTTCTATCATATTTTATTTAAATATCTAAAAGTTAGTGTTATTTACTTTGTTTTCATTTGTACATAAATTTAATTTGATATTGACCATTAAAGATGGCTAAAATTTTAATGAGTGCGAATAAAATTGTGAATGAAAGTTTTGAACGGATGTCTGCGTCTAGTTTTCGAAATTATAAATAAATCGTAAATTCATGAAAACATAAATGTTTCATGTTTTTAATGCTGGAAGCCGAGCAACCACCTGACAAAATATATCCATCACTTCATATTATAGTGCTTTTTCGAATTGCCGTGATAAATAGTTATTATACGATGGTAACGACTAGTGTTTGGAAGTTAATTTTATTGTGGGCTTCATCGTACAAAAGCACAGTGTCTTGTCATAAATATATGATTATATTTTATCAATAACCATGTCGTAAGTAACATTTTAACTACATACCTATTCAAAGTTTATATTTAGATAATTATGCGTTCAAACTTGCAGCTTCTTCACTAAGTGCTATTATAAATAACATAAATATGTACAGACAAAGTAAGTTCGAGACTAACTTAACGAGATAAAGGCTAGGTTTTAGTAAGTACGCAGTGATTGTAGTGCACAAAGAATTTTATTACATGTATTTGATATTCGTAGATTGCGACATGAATCTAAACTATTATTTTTTTTCAGGTATTCTGGTGAAAAAGCGAACCAGCCTAGCAACAGATCTAGCCTTGTAAAATGCTTGGAATTCAACATTCTGCCATTTCACTGGTTCAATCACAGGTTCCAAAGGAGGCTGTAATCCTCTGGCTCTCTCAGTCTTGTTTGTATTTATATGATATTTATAAGAGTGGACTTGGCATATTTTTCTATACATATGAAATTAAATATACGTGGAAAAAATTATTTTATTTATCCTGCAGGCCTACTGTTATCTCTTATAGCAGCACTTAAACTGAACTGTATTGTTTAATGCTACCATCAGTACCATCACACCTTTATAGCAGCCCTTAAACAGGGTTGTTTTGGTTGACGTCACAAAACCATTCACCTTTTTTTGTATGGACTATTCCTACCACCACGTTTATTTGACAGCACGAAAACGATTATTGCGCGTCACAAGTGTCAAGTAAAGCGATCCTTAAAAAGTTACTTTCCAGTAACTTTTATTGAGGATTTTAGTTGGTTTTCTTGTGAATGTGAATATGTTTTTTCTTTACTTTAGATTTTTACAAAACAGTTAGTAGATAATTGAAGTAACGCTACCATGGGACCTTAATTAATCCTACTTAATACCTTTTATTGGAAATTTGGATTTCAAAAACAAAGTAAGATATATTACTTCATTATTTTAGTACAACTTATGTGAAAAATAGTAAGTTATTCCAACTTACGTAACATATTTTTTTGTAAATAATAACAATGCTAATCCTTGTAAAATATTTATTCACACGCGATAACAAATAACAACACATTCTTAAGTATAAGTTATTTATTAAAATTACAACTACATACATTTATACATTTTGTCTTACAGGATTCTTTTGTTACTCTCTGAGAAGTACCATGATGACATCAATTAAAAATACAAGACAGGATTCACTGGAGCCTATTATTAAATACAAACAAGACTGAGAGAGCCAGAGGATTACAACCTCCTTTGGAACCTGTGATTGAACCAGTGAAATGGCAGAATGTTGAATTCCAAGCACTTTACAAGGCTAGATCTGTTGCTAGGCTGGTTCGCTTTTTCACCAGAATAACTGAAAGAAAATAATAATTTAGATTCATGTATCAAATACCTACCCATGCTTTGTAATAAAATTCTTTGTACACTACAATCACTGCGTACTTACTAAAACCTAGCCTTTATCTCGTTGAGTTAGTCTCGAACTTACTTTATTTGTATTTATTTATGTTATTTATAATAGCACTTAGTGAAAAAGATGCAAATTTTAACACATAATAATCTAAATATAAACTTTGAATAGGTATGTAGTTAAAATGTTACTTACGACATGGTTATTGATAAAATATAATCATATATTTATGACAAGACACTGTGCTTTTGTACGATGAAGCCCACAATAAAATTAACTTCCAAACACTAGTCGTTACCATCGTATAATAACTGTTTATTACGGCAATTCGGAAAAGCACGATAATATGAAGTGATGGATATATTTTGTCAGGTGGTTGCTCGGCTTCCAGCATTAAAAACATAAAAGATTTATGTTTACACGAATTTACGATTTATTTATAATTTCGAAAACCAGACGCACACATCCGTTCAAAACTTTCATTCACAATTTTTTTCGCATTCATTATAATTTTAGCCATCTTTAATGGTCAATATCAAATTAAATTTATGTACAAATGAAAACAAAGTAAATAACACTAACTTTTAGATATTTAAATAAAAATGATATAAATAATTTTGTTTAACGTAAATAAAAAAACCGGTAAAAATAATAATTTTTTGTCAAAAATTTGAACGTCTTCGCAGTCTCATCACCAAAACAAGCCAGAGACAACAAACAGTTCACCATTCAGGAATAACCATTCAAAAAACGTTAAGCATTATGAACGTAATGGTAGGATTTAAAGTTGTCCTGCTTTTGACCTGCTTAAACACTGCACCTCAACTGCCTTGTTTCTAAATGGTTTTATAAGTGTTGGTGGTAGCCTTCCTGAAAAGAACAATCAGTGGCAACTGGCATCACTTATCGTGACGTAGTCATGTTCTTCATGTCATGTTCTAGAAGAAATACCTTGTTTTATTATACCATAGCAACGGCAACAGGAACACCGAAATGTCTCCTTCAACCAGTGTGACCATATGAGGCAGGATCATGCCTTTTCGGCAGGTTTAGCCCTTTATTTTACTCTGCCATTTTTGTTTGACGTTTTAGAAACGCAGCATTTGGCAGAATATAGCAAATAAGCTGGCAGGTTTGGCAGTAAAGCCTACAAAAGGAGTAAAGCAGTATCGACAAAAAGAGAATTTTATTTGAATTCTAGGAATTTTAAAATATCAAAGCCAAGCCAACATTTGGCAACGAAACTTTTGGTTTGGGGATTTTCTATTGTGATTGCAAACCTATGGGCCTCCGCTAAGTGACGCCCACGCGGCGGGTTTCAGTCTATCCCTGTCACAAACTCTAAGTGCGAGAGAGATAGACTGAATCCGTCGCGTGCGCCCGCGTCACTTAGTGGACACCCTAAAAACTTTGAGCAAAACTTTTATAATAATATTATATCTTTGTTTCACCCGCTCACGTGGTATATTTTCACCATTGCTTATTTCATTACATATTTTGTTTGAGTACTTAAGTACTGCATCTTGAATTCCTAAAAACCCATTAAACATATCTTTATTTGTCAGCTGTTTTTCTAAGTAGTTACCAGAAAAATTGTCAACGGCACAATAATTTTGATTCTAATTTCGTGCAGTGTGAATGTTTTCTCCTGCTGATTTAACATGAATATTAAACTTTTTTACTTTTTTTTTTTTTTTTTTATTTATTTATTAGGTTCACCATTGTGTACTACATTAATACAGGCTTATATCTAAAATGCAAAACATTTTTGCTTAATGCGCACACCTTCTAAGGTGAACACCACTTGCTTTATAACATACTTATCTTAACAATTACAAAAGTTGGTATACTTAGCATAACATTAAATATACGTGCAGATCAATAATTATGGTAAAACAAGACCGCAATGGCAATCCTGTTCACCTGCCACCACCTAAAGATTGTGTGTATGCACTACTCGTATATTCAAAATCTTTGTGTGTACTTACATAGATTTAGAATACACAAATATGTACTTAAGTACGAAATCGAAAAACTATTTCGTGTTGGAGTAAATTTTTTCCCCTTATATTGACAATTAAATTTACGATAAAGCTAAACTTACAATTATAAAGTTTTTACTATGTTAAAATCTAAAATATGCTGATATCACTGTCTATAGTGTAATGGATTCAATGATGTATATATAAATATTAACGGATCACGGCACTACAAGGCACCACTAATACTATTGCAAAATTTATTTAAAGAGTCATGGTGCACATCACAGCAATGACTAACTTTGTTATATACGTCACATATTTTGTAAATAGGTGAATTATGACCCAAAACAGTTCGACGGAAGGGTAAGACTAAGGGTGCAACAATACCTCGAATCCTTCTAGAAGGAGCTCTAAACGTAATTTTACTTAAAAGTTGTGGAGAATTAATTTTATTACGAACAATTTTATAAAAGAATTTCAGGTCCAATATCTTCCTTCTTTTCGATAATGAACTAATCTTGAAGTAATTCAGCCTTCGTCATATGATTTCAGCTCCTCATGTTTTCGAACCGTGTAAGAAAGATGGTTTAAAAAGCGCTTCTGTAGCCGTTCTATACGAAGTGTGTGTGTTGCATAATGCGGGCGCCAGACTACACTACAATACTCTAATATGCTACGTATCAAGGTTGTAAAAACTAATATTTTAGTGCGAGGTTTCCGGAAATCTCTGCAATTTCTAAATACAAATCCATAAAGTTTAGATGCCTTCTTAGTAATGTTGTCTATGTGTGGAATAAACGTGAGTTTTTTATCAAATGTTACACCTAGATCTTTGATTACATTAACTTCTTTTATATTGTGTGAGTCTATATAATAAGATGACCTCAAAAAATTTAATTTTCTAGTGCATTTCATGTGGACACATTTATCTGGATTAAGATGCATACGATTAAATTTGCACCATTCTTGTAACGAATTCAAGTCAGATTTCAGTTCTTTCAGTTCAATTACTTAAATAAAATACAAAAAAAAAGTGAATTAGTACTGTAAGTTTTAAAATTATATCGGCATTATTTTGGCATTTTGTGCATAAGAGTTTCGCAGGATTTGCCACTTTTGTTGCCCAAGCCGGGCAGGATCTCTAAATTTAAAGCACAAATTAGATAGTTATTGTCAAGATTTAAAGTTGGTCACACTGCCCCTAACTCCTTTCTTTTTGGTCCGTCTTGTCATTTCGGATAGTAGAGGCGGGCTTTAAATCCTAGGTAATCATTGTTTAAAGCGTATATTTATGAGTTAAATCAGGAGATTACGACTATGTAGTTTACGTCCACTTCATGGAGATTATTATTTTGGATTAATAATCGTAATACCCGGGTTAACCTTAGTTGTTGCCGTGTTTTGACATTTGTGGTGAAGTTCACATACGAGTTATAACCTTAATTTAATTATAATTTTGATATTTCAGCCATGGTGCGTATGAACGTATTGAGCGATGCTCTGAAATCTATCCACAATGCCGAGAAACGCGGCAAAAGGCAAGTCCTCATCAGGCCTTGCTCCAAAGTTATTGTCAAGTTTTTGACCGTGATGATGAAGCACGGATACATCGGTGAATTCGAAATTGTTGATGACCACAGAGCCGGCAAGATCGTCGTTAATCTCACAGGCAGATTAAACAAATGTGGAGTAATATCTCCTCGATTTGATGTTCCAATCAATGACATTGAAAGATGGACTAACCTCCTACCTTCAAGACAGTTTGGGTAAGACTTATGTTTTTACTAAATTAAATCCTTATTAACTAGTGATTATAATATATTATCTATTAACTGGTGATAAGGTTTTAAATCATGACTAGAGTTTTAAACATAAACAGCTATTTTTTTTCTTTGAAGTATAAAAATTCCAAGAACATGTTAATTTAAACATGGTAGATTTATGGCAGTTAATTCTAGGCACACAAAAAATATTTCTATGGTGTTCTGTAGGGTAAGTAAGTGTGGTGTTATAAATTACACTATTATGACTATACAAAGTCCACTTATTAGTTTCTTCTTTTTATGACTAAAATGACATTTCTATTCCTGGTCAAAAGATGATGAATATTTATTTATTTATGTATGCCATTCCCCCTCTAAAAAGTTTATTTTATTCACTGAAAACAGTGAATAAAAAGCACTTTTACTCACTGTTTTGGTGTTTGAATTCAAACAATTTACTCTTTATTTTAGTAATTGTTCCAATTTTAATGTACATTAATTTAACCTTCCTTATTACCCGACTACGGCAAAGCCAAGAGAAAGAGTAATGATTTTAGCAGTCTATGTATGTATATATGTGTCTGTTCCACCATATTATGTATAGCATCCGAATGCTTGTCCGATGTTCTCAAATTATATGTCAATTGATTCGTCATTATTGTCCAGGTGACATACACTAATATTTGTATGCAAAAATGTATATATAACGATTGTTACATACAAAAATTATTATTATTTTGTTTCGATATTGAGAATGGTATCAACTAAAAGGCCTTGATTTGCACATTTAAAAAATATATGTACATTGTCAGCCGTTTAAGTTCGTAGTCGGGAATCAGTTTTTTAAACATATATCTTGTTCTTCATTAAATGTCTATTTAGCTTAAATCCTTCTTTTTCTCATAGTCATGGTACAAAGTATAGTATGCAACTCTTGAATAAATTAGATTTATATCGAGGGCCATGAATCACTCGCATCGCTCAGGATTCTAACACTTGCTCATCATAAATCACTCCCTACCGTCATGATTCAGTCGTTAGAATCCTTCACTTGCTCGTGATTCATCTATGGCCCTCGAAGTAAATCCGTCTTTTATTCACTAGTTGCATAATATACTATTATTTACCAATTTATACATGGAAAATGTTTACAGAGAATACATAAAATAAAAGTTGTACAAAGGCAATACTAATCTCAAAAGAGATCAATTGTTAGTTTTTATTTGTTTATTTTGATAGGCAAACATTTTTTGTCTCTGGTAAACACATTTTATAATAAGAAATAAACATGCTGTGTGTAACACAAAACAGTTCCTAGTTATATTTTCATTTGACAAATCTTCATGATTAAAACCAGCAACATGCAAGTCGGACTCGCACACAAAGGGTTTGTACTATAAAAAATAATGTTTGTTGTATGGGAGAGCCCACCTTAAATAATTATTATATTCTATTTTTAGTATTTGTTATAGCGGCAACAGAAATACATGATCTGTGAAAATTTCAACTGTCTAGCTATCACAGTTCATGCGATACAGCCTGGTGACAGACAGACAGACACAGCAGAGTCGTCTTGTCCAGTTTTTACCATTTGGTTATGGATCCCTGAAAACAGCACTTTTGTTGTGAGGGCAAAATTAAAGAAGACCACAAAAAAATTGAGGATACAAGCATTTGTAGTTGCACAACTACCGCGGATCGCCAATAGTTCTTGTTGGTCGTCATTTGATATGTTGTGCTAAAATAAATAAAGTAGTACAAATTGATGTCATTCTCTTGGTGCGCATGGTGTGTGCTATTTTATACAAGTATAATTGCCTATGTCTCATTTTAATATCCTTTGAATTATTTTACTTACAAATTATTGTTTTATTTTTCAGATACCTTGTGCTCACTACCAGTGGTGGTATCATGGACCATGAAGAAGCCAGAAGGAAACATCTTGGAGGAAAAATCCTAGGCTTCTTTTTCTAAGTTTACTCAATACATATAAAAATGTATGCCTTTGTTTTATTTTTCTACTATAAAAAAAAATAGACACTACCAGGGTAAGGCCATTCAATAATTAAGGTAGGTACAGATCGATCTCTACTAAATAAAATGTATAGGAATGATATGAACACATTGGTAAATATAGTGTTCTATACATACATTTTCAAGGATCTGTCCTTTACTAAGTAAGAACAAGTTTTGTATTTTGGAAAGGCTGTTTGAGGGACTCACCTGCTTGTCTTAGCTAGGTCCTGGTTGCCTCTTCAACACTGCTACAGGTTCGGGGACGGTTCGATTGGCCGCCCGAGGCAGATAATATCGCCGAACACAGAAGACCTTAGCCCTTGCTAACAGTGTGTCGTTTCTTAGTCTGGCTAAAGATAAATATGACCGAATATGGCTATAGTGGCGATGTCCAAAGTGTCCTACGACTCTTGATCCCCGAATTACAGTGGGAAAATGGGGTGGGTCATATGAGAAATTAAGGGGCTACCTGAATTTTTCAGGGTCCAGTGCTGCCCCCATTTAAATAAATCATTTGAAAGGAAACGGAGATATTATATTATACTTTTCTAGGTTTGCACCTTCTCGACCTGTATGGTCGGTATTAAGCTGAACTCCCGCCCTGAGACCCTCAGGGAGAAGGAGTTTCAGCATCCCCTCCTACAAAAACTGTGTCGCCCAGAACTCGGCTTAAAATATTTGTTGTATGCAGTGCTGCTTGCTTCTGCATAATGCTTATGTCTATTTGTGAGTCCAAGATATCACAATACCGCCGGAGACTTGTAGCGGTTATCCCTGTTGCGCCTATTACTATCGGTACTATTGTAGTTCTTGTGTTCCAAAGTCTTGTTACTTCTGTTTTTAATATATGGTACTTATTCAGTTTTTCAATCTCTTTTGCACCTATGTTATAGTCCGACGGTATTGTGACATCTATGAGGTAAGTGTTGTTGCTTTGTTTGTGTGTGTATATGATGTCCGGTCTGTTATGTGTGACTGTGCGATCGGTATGGACTGGCATCTCCCACATTAGCTTCGCCTCATCGTTCTCTATTACTTTAGGTTGGCTCAACTGTTCCTTCCACCAAAATTTCGAGACTTCAAAGTTGTGTTTTCTAGCTATTGTCCAAAAGATATACTGTACCACATTGTTATGCCTTTTGACATAGTAGGTGCCAGCCAGCTTTTCACAGCCTGAAATTAGATGTTGCGTGGTTTCGTCTTTGTTCCTGCATAGACGGCATTTGCAGTCTATGGGTTTTTTCATAATGTCTCTTTCATGCTGTCTGGTGGCAACTGCTTGGTCCTGTATGGCGAATGTTGACGAAACCAATGAGGAAGATACTTGTTGGTTTTTGATCCATCTGAATGAGAGCTCTTTGTCTATATTAGGTTTGTCGAGAATGGAGTTAAAAAACTGACCGTGAAGTGGTTTAGATTTTAATGTAAGTATCCGTTTCTTCAATACTGCATTTTTAAGTTCACTATCTGCGTATTTATTATTTATTGTTAATCCTATTTCACTTAAATTATTATTTGCTTCTTTATGTATGGAATGTTTTGTTCTAGATTTGTCATGTTTTACTATGGCCTTTATAAGATAATCAGATTCATTTTCTAAATATTGCCTGTATTTAATAATTTGTGTTTTATGCAATGCTTCTATATTCATAAGGCCTCTTCCTCCTTCTTCTATCGGCATGTATAATCTTTCGATATCAGCCTTTCCTTGATGAATTTTGTGAAGTGTAAGTAATTTTCTTGTTTTTATGTCTATTTTCTTCATATCGCTGTTATTATAATTGACTATACCGAAAGAATATAGAAGAACTGGAACTATATTATATTATTATTATTATATACTATTAAGCTACACTTACCACTCACTCACTGATTGACATAGTTGTTTGACCTGTTCCCGAACAGTGGGGGTGATGATTTATGGTGGAATGTATAGGGATTTGGGGGTCGAGTACCAGAAAAATCCGAAAGTTGAAGATTTGCAAAAACCTGACGTGGAGGGTGTACGGCCTGGCTAAACAGTTGGACTTGGAGATTTGACCCCATAGACAAAATGGAAGGGGTTCCTGATCAATTACCAGAGTCTGTATTTTTTTTTTAATTTTCGCTAAAATAAAATCCCCCTATACAACTTTCATACAAACGGCTCCCCCAAGTAACTTGGTGCAGTCTGAGGCCGAAGGCCGAGCCCCTTCCCTCCTTCCCCCCCTTTCACCCCCCCCTCCCCCCAAGTAATTTTCACGAGGCCGCAGGCCGAGTGATGCGAGCCCGTAGGGCGAGCTGCGTGGCGAGGGCAAAGCCCGAGCCACTCCCACCAAGCGCTACGTTTTTTTTTTAATTTTTGGATATCCAAGATGGCTGCCGAAAGTCGACTGCTTCCGATTTGGCTGAAAATCAAAATCTATAAGTTTCTTGAGACTAAAAATCCAAATTTGAATTTTTTTTTGGAATCCAAGATGGCGTCTTTAAATTTTGGATCCAAAATGGCCGACCATACCTTTTTTCATGTTTCTTCAACTGACTGCAGTTTTTACCCGTTTTTTAACGGGTTTAAAACTAGTGTTTTGGGTGCTGCGCGGGCTGCAAGCAGCCCGCGCAGCACCCAAAACACTAGTTATAATATATAAACCTACATTACCACTGACTCACTGACTGACTGATTGACATAGTTGTTTGGTTTGTTCCCGGGTGACAGGTGTCACAAACGATGTACCATCGTATAGAGGGTGCTCCAATGAGTACCAGAAAAATCTGACATTTCAAGATTTGCGGAAACCTCATGTGGAAGGTGTACGGCCTGCGAAAACGGTGGGGGTTAGGGTCGTGATTTTTTTTCCAAAATGTAGGGGGTTGTGAGCAATTTGACGACTGTCATTTGTTTTTTGATTTTTTTCTAAATCCAAGATGGCCGCCATACATGGACAATTCCCCTCCATACAAAAGTCCCCCCTAAGTAACTAGGCGCAGCCCTCGAGGCCGTAGGCCGAACTGCGTGGCGAGGCCGAAGGCCGAGACTTTCCCCCCCTCCCCCCTCAGACCCCTCCACCCCCCAAGTAAGTTTCGCGAGGCCGCAGGCCGAGTGATGCGAGCCCGGAGGGCGAGCTGCGTGGCGAGGCCGTAGGCCGAGCCACTCCGACCAAGCGCTGCGTGATTTTTTTTTAAATCTTTGGAAATCCAAGTTGGCCGCCGAAAGTCAACTGTATCCGATTTCACTGAAAATCGATATCTATATGTATTTTGAGCCAAAAATCCAAATTTCATATTTTTTTGGAATCCAAGATGGCGTCTTGATTTAAGAGTTTTAACCTATATTTATTCGTAGGTGTTTGAAATTTTGTGTGCTGGGGTAAAGCACCCCGGGGAACTCGAAACTGCAATTAGATTTTGGATCCAAGATTGCCGCCCACACATTTTTTCATGTTTTCTCAACTAACTGCAGTTTTTACGCACATTCTCAACTGGACATGTGATTTAGCTTACCTCAACAGCTGCACGAAAAACCGCGGGCTGCTTGCAGCCCGCGCAACGCCCGAAAAGCTAGTTATATTATATAAAGCTACATTTACCACTGACTCACTGACTCACTGACATAGTTGTTTGACCTGTTCCCGAATAGTGGGGGTGATGGCTTATGGTGGAATGTATAGGGGTGTGGGGGTCGAGTACCAGAAAAATCTGAAAGTTGAGGATTTGCAGAAACCTGACGTGGAAGGGGTACGGATCGGCTAAACGGTTGAACTTGGAGATTTGACCCCATAGACAAAATGAAAGGGGTAGGCGATCAATTACCAGAGCCGGTAATTTTTTTTTTAATTTCGCTAAAAAAATTCCCCCCCCATACAACTTTCATACAAACGGCCCCCCCAAGTAACTTGGCGTAGCCTGAGGCCGGTCGAGTACCAGAAAAATCTGAAAGTTGAAGATTTGGAGACACATGACGTGGAAGGGGTACGGCCCGGCTACACGGTTGGACTTGGAGATTTGACCCCATAGACAAAATGAAAGGGGTTCCTGATCAATTACCAGAGTCGGTACTTTTTTTAAATTTCGCAAAAAAAAATCCCCCCCCATACAACTTTCATACAAACGGCCCCCCCAAGTAACTTGGCGTAGCCTGAGGCCGAAGGCCAAGGGTGGAGGCGCTCCGCGAGGCCGCAGGCCGAGCTGTGTGGCGAGGCCGAAGGCCGAGCCCCTCCCACCAAACGGTGCGTTTTTTTTTTTGGAAATCCAAAATGGCCGCCAATAGTCAACTGCTTCCGATTTGGCTGAAAATCAATATCTATACGTATTTTGAGCTGAAAAATCCAACTTTGACATTTTTTTGGAATCCAAGATGGCGTCTTTAAATTTTTGATCCAAAATGGCTGCCCACACCTTTTTTCATGTTTCTTCAACTGACTGCAGTTTTTACCCATTTTCTTAACTGGACATGTTATTTAGCCCACCTCAACAGCTGCACCGCTGCACCGCGGGCTGCTTGCAGCCCGCGGTGCTGACTGACATAGTCTGCGGTGCTGACTGACATGACACATGCTGACTGACTGATTGACATAGTTGTTTGGTTTGTTCCCGAATAGTGGGTTTGATGGCTTATGGTGGAATGTATAGGTCGAGTACCAGAAAAATCTGAAAGTTGAGGATTTGCAGAAACCTGACGTGGAAGGGGTACGGCCCGGCTTTACGGTTGGACTTGGAGATTTGACCCCATAGACGAAATAGAAGAGGTTCCTGATCAATTACCAGAGCCGGTAGTTTTTTTTTAATTTTCAATAAAAAATAATCCACCCCATACAAAATCCATACAATTGCCCCCCACCAAGCTACTAGGCGCAGCCAGAGGCCTATTACCGAAGGCGGAGCCGTGCCGCGAGGCCGCACGCCGAGTGACGCGAGCCCGGAGGGCGAGCTGCGTGGCGAGGGCGAAGCCCGAGCCACTCCCACCAAACGGTGCGTTTTTTTTTGGAAATCCAAAATGGCCGCCTATAGTCAACTGCTTCTGATTTGGCTGAAAATCAATATCTATACGTATTTTGAACTGAAAAACCCAAGTTTGACATTTTTTTTGGAATTCAAGATTGCGATGAGTGATGCGAGCCCCTAGGGCGAGCTGCGTGGCGAGGCCGTAGGCCGAGCCATTCCCACAAAGCGCTGCGTATTTTTTTTTTTAATTTTTGAAAAAACTTGATGGCCGCCGAAATTTAACTGCTTCCGATTTGGCTGAAAAACAAAATCTGTATGTATTTTGAGCCGAAAAATTCAAATTTGACATTTTTAACGCAATGCAAGATGGTGTCTGGATTTTAGAAAATTCCAATTATTTCATTCATAACGTCTCAATAGGACTTCGTATGGGTCTGAAATTTTGCATGCTGGGGTAGAGCATCCCGCGGAACTCGAAACTGCAATCAGATTTTGGATCCAAGATGGCCGCCCACCACAGATACCTACTGGTTAATTTGAAAGATATAGCGAGAGATTTGGTCAGTAATTTTACGGGGTTTTTATATAGTAAAATCCGTATTTTTGGTCTTGGAATCAGTTTCCACCTGAAATCTCCATTGTATCATAGGCAACGACAATGCGATTACCGTGGCGAAATTTTGGTTTATACAAATTTAATTTTAGTTAGTCTCGACTCGATAAGAAGTATCATATATAGATTCCCCTTTTAGGTTATCTTGGTCATATTTTCTTCTTCAACAAGACCCATCTGAGGATTCAGAAGGAGAAGATCCAGATAAGAACTCAAGACGCATTTCTGCATAGCACGGCTATATTTGAAAATCGTGCCGAATTTCCTGCGTACACCATTATGACTTAAGGGGTCTTCATACATTGTCGAATTCGGCACGATTTTTTGCTATGCTTAGCTGTATGCGTCTTAAGTTTTCATATGGATCCTCAGTCATATGGTACGCGTGTGTTTTACCATAGAACTCAAAAGAGTAAGCGTCGTGTCTGTGCTCTGTCGGTGGACCGTCTTTTCTGTTTTCTGAAAAGGACGCAGAGTGGACATTATGTCTGCGCCCCGTCCACGTCTTACGTCTTTTCAGTGTGTCCGGTGCTCAACATCGTGATCCCAAATGGGACAGACAGGGCATTCTGTGTTTTGCAGCTCTAAAAGCAGATAGAGTCCAGAACAGAACCGCAAGGCAAACGTCACATTTAGCTTGGTGCGGGCGAGAAGGTGGAAAAAGGAATCAAAATAATGATGGGTGGCTAGCATATTGACCGATTCCCTCGATGAGCTTCTACGATCTGAGCGGGCTGAGAAGCAGCAGTTGGTAGGTACATTCTTCATTCAAGTTTATTCTTTTCCCAGACCTGCATGGAAGAAATTAAATAAAGAATTAAGAAATGGCGAAAAAGTATAAGTAGGCCAAGCCAAGACCACAGCTTCAAATTCTGCTCTCGTGGTATTTTACACCATTTCCTAGTTCTTTATTATTTCGATATTTTTCAACCAAGCATCCTCAACCGATTGAGCGGAAATTTTGCATACTTGTGTTAGTCTGATGACACCATATTATGGAGTCAATGAACTGTTCTGATGATGAATCCGGGACAAGGCCGGATCCGGAGGGGTCATGAGGGTCATGAAATTGGCTCTCCTACCTAGTTAGGATAGTATTCTACATAATATTTTAAAAGGAAACTCGAAAAACTTCTATCTTAGAAATAATCAACGATAGTTTCCTGCGAAAAGATCTGATAGGATTCACCCTAATATTGTGTATAATTTTTTGATGTATGATGACGCAAAGAATACGACGTAAACGACGTTTTTTAAAAATGAAACCTAGTTAGATCTATTTTTTAGCTGTAACTAGCTGCCTACATACTGAGTTGAGTATAAAAAATTGCTTAAACCGTTGCCGAGATTCTCATAATTATTAGATAAAAATAAAGATATGTATAAGAATTGCTCGTTTAACATATATATAAACTATATTTAAACTGTTTTTAAAGTCGTGCCTAGTCCCTAAAGTAAATCGTTTGTTTTACGTCTTTTTTTCTTTATCAAAGTTAAGGTAACCGCTTTGAGCTGGTCTCCCTACACACTTCGAGAATCATGCTTGCTCCTCGGATTGCTACGCCTTTTCTAATCTATAATCTGTGATATATGTATAAATCTGTCCGATATCGATCCGATATCGAAAGCGTCACCGCGTCACCTGATCACCTCTTATTCAGGCGAGACCCGACCCACGACTTCAAAAGATGTGCTATATCTTTCACTCGACTCAGCGGCTATTTTTTTTTTGGTTTACTATAAAGTTGTATTAATATCCTATTGCCAGGCAAAAGCTTTCCCTATTCGCTTCAAATATTTAGTTTCAATCATCTCTGTTGTGTGCTTTTTCTTTCCTAACCCTTCTCCCAAATTTCTCAAGTCGTTCGAACACTCGGACCGGTCGGCCGCATATTACTTATTTAGGTATAAAAAAAATCTCTGTCAGAATATTTCTCATGGCCACCGGAAGCCCGGAAGGTACTCTGCCCATATGAATAGTACGTATACTATCAAAATTTAGACGTCTCTGATAGGTATGTGGGGAATAGAATGCTGGCGTGTCGAACCTATTGCTATAAGTACATCATAACTTTGCTCTAATATTTTAGCAGGCGCAGATGAACAACAATTTGAGAAACCTGTTTAGATATGCACTTGCGTTGCGTTGCGTGTTTTACAAACAATGAAAGAAAAATAACACTTAGATAACATACCTAGTTAGCTACTGCCTCCGTGGTCCAGTGGTCAAGGCGTTCGCCTTGTGACCCGGAGGTCATGGGTTCGATTCCCACTGGGAAGCATACTTTGTGAAAAGTTGTTTCCAGTTTGGAAAGGATATTGCAGGCTTGAATCACCTGATTATCCGAAAAGAAAGATGATTCCGTGTTTCGGAAGGCACGTAAAACTCTGGGTCCCGAACGCCACCTAGCGTTTGATCATCAAACTATCCAAGGATTGGTTCCTGGTTTGCCCTTTGGGTTGTAGAGGTCAGACGGCAGTCGCTCTGTGTAAAAACCTGTAACCAATAACGGACCCCGGGCTCTGAAGCGTTACTGCTGAGGAAGCAACCGGGAATACGCTCGGATGATGATGATGATGATACATACCTAGTTAGCTACATTAAAAGGTTACTACAGTTATGAAACCTACGTACCTATTAAACTTTTATTGTATATTATGTATTAGGATAATAAGTCCTTGAACACACCTATCTACCATTTTTATAAAGAAAATGAAATAAAATTTGTCTGGTACCTACTGTAAAAATAATTTGTATTCAATGACACAATGTGTGTATGCATATTAGGTAGGTAGGTAAGTACAATGGTATTGTTTTTTCTAGACAGCCAACTGTGTGGTCGTTCATCCTCTATTATACTTTATGAGATACGTACAACTAAACGTTCGATTTCCTTTTAATTAAGTGGCAGGTAGTCGGTCGCGAGCGGGCCGCGCTGCTGACGAAGCGACGCCTTCATCACTATTCTTGTGGTCTCGTGCCCCGCCACTCCACTCCGTGTTTCATTCGACAGTTGCGCGCCATACGGACTCGGCTACGCTCGCTATTTACCGGATGAAAATGTGCACCGTATTCACTGTGTAACAAGTTTACTGTGTTTGTGTTCTTACCCCAAGGGAACAATATATACGCACCAGGAACAACAACAGAGGATGATGGCTCCTGAAACTGTAGTGACCGTAGATCACAACAAGCCAAATGCGCCGCCGCCGCAGCAGCAGCAGCAGCAAGGAGGTGCTTTAGAATGGATCAAAATCAACATGGATTACTTTAAAACGCCTCCTGGTATACTGAAAGTTATTGAATTGGTAAGTTGTTAAAATGCACCTATAACTTAGGTACTAAGATTATTTTATTGCCTACTCTTTATACCTACTAATTATAGCTCGTCATCTGTTATTATTAAGTATATTAAAGACACGTAGGCTGCGGTGTACCAACCTGCCATAAAGCAGAACCTGTTTCCGTTGCCGATGCGACATTCTTGCTAGAACCTGGTATAAATGAATTTAGAAATATTAGCAAGTCAGTCAAGCCAGGAAAACATTAAATGGGCTTATAATTACGATTATTTTATTACCTGTATATGTCTATACCAATACCTACCGTAAAGGTTTATTCTGCATACATAGGTTTATAGGTAAATACTACTTATTTATTGAGGTCATTTTGTTAATTCGTAGTATTGCTGAGTAAGCATTTTTGGTGTGTTGGAGGTCAGTCGGCGGGTCACTGTAAGGACTGTGGAGGCTGGCGGTGATGCAATCGAAAGAAACAATACACGTTGAGGATGGTATCAGTATCTATATGCAATGGCTTGGCCATATGATCGGCCACTCATCTATGTTTATTATTTTTATTGTATTAAAATAATACACCGGGCGTACGTACTGTGGACACAAACTGGAAGGGTGATTCAGTTCATCAATCTGAACTATACATATCAAATGGGACTAATGCTGGGATCTCAAAAAAATAAAGACAAATATTTTGGTTACTCCTACTTCAAGATTACGGACATCTCTTACTTCTTTTAATCCATAATTTGATTATAATAATTAGTAAGGACTAAGTCCAAAATATTATCAAACGTCTGTAAATATACTTAAGACATCTGTAAATCAGATAACAACGAGACTAACATACCTACCTTTCTTTTCATATTGTTGATATTATATTCATTAGTACTTTACTAAAGGGACCTATCTGCCGCTACATTAAAAAAATACATACTTACTACATTATACATACATATTTTTCAAAATTGAATTAGATAGGTAACTATATTTATAGATACAGATACATTAGCACGCCTTTATTCCTGACGGAGTAGATAGAGCCCAGAGCTCTAAGACCCAAAGGACATGCTTAGCATAGGATTGTGATGGATGATGGAAAAAGGAATTAAAATAGTAATAGGTTGCTAGATTTGGTAGGTACCTGTAATATAGGTAGAGATAACTTTCAACATCGTAATGATTAAGATAAATCAAACGTAAATGATAGTAGATTGTGCTTAAGGTATTAAGGTACCTACCTAATATTTTTAAGATGAGGGCGCTACTTTGTGACCTGTGCAACCTGAGTGAAATAAGGAATTCCTGTGAGAAATGCACCAATTCCACCCGAAGTAAAACGATTGATGTACTCCGAGTAGCAACTCTACTTTTCATCCACATACTTCATTTAGCATGAGAAAAATATATTCCATAAAGAAAAGTAGATTACTCACGTATGTGTTTCACCTAATCAGAGTTTAACAGGTAAGTAGTTTTTAACCTAGCCTTGCTTAGATAAGTTATTTTTCTACCCGTCCTCTTGTGATAAAATTTACTTTAAATAGATGTGAACATGACCGCTTTCGAGATGAAAATGTAGAAAATGCACCAGAGCAATTTTCGTTTTTACGCCATTTATAAAGTCTTCGTTTAAAACCCTGCTACGTACCTGTTTATTCATAAGACTGACAATAGGTAGATACAGTATTTTTATAAATGCATTTGCACTTAATAAGTTATCATTTCATCCATGAAATTATACTACAAATAAAGTAGAATTTTACAAATGTGCAGTTATAACTTGTACTTACGTACTAATTATATAACAGATATGTACCTACTTAATATTATTTTAATAATTATTTATTTATTAAACTTTATTACAACAATGAAACAGGCGGGCTTAAGGCCCAAGGCCTTTTCTACCTCTCAACCTACAGGTGGTGCTGATAAAATCAAATTCTGGACGAAAGTACTAATTACTAACCAAATTTTATTTACAGTTAGGTACATTGATCAAGTCGTTATTAGTTTGACCGCAATATCTAGTTAAAATAAATAGTTTATTGTAAATGCAAATGGAAAGATTTCGTCACCAGTTGAAATTAGGCGTGTTCTGTCGCCTACGTCTAGCCGACTCCAAAGCTGACATCATCATCGCCCTGTGCCGTTTTATCCTTGCAAGTTTATTCTCGCACAAGGCGTTCACAAATTACATGAGATAGAGCTTGCAGCGTATAATATACTCGTAACTTATTTTTGTACAGATTTATTTAAAATGGATTATACTTATGACGCATTGTAATGTGGAAACACTTGTATGTTTACAAACAGATGTCTAAAGGTACTATTATTTTTGATTATTATTACGTGTTACTATGGCTTGTATGTAGTACTTTTCATCTTTACACTAAATCTCTCATTAGGTAACGCCTTGTGTGGATTTAACAAATCAGTCAGATAACCCTTTGTAAAACTCGTAGTCACCCCTTGCTAAATGATTACAATAATGAATGTTATCATCAACTCGGCTCTATATCGGCATTGAGTGCCATAGAGTCGATGGTATCATTAAAGTTAAAGCTGTTTTTTAAATATAAGTTAGCTATAAAGTTTGGTAGGCCAATAAAGATAAAGATGTCTATAGATGAATAGGTGTACACATGTTGTTATTTGCTGAGTACCGTATCGCTAGTGAAACTCCTCCTCCTGCCAGTGGTCACTCACACATGCATAATTGCAATTTTAATACCTACTTAATCGGTTTTAGAATACTTACTTACATAAGTATCATTTATACATAGATTAAAACTTTCACTTTCTTTAATATTTTTTTTCATTATTAAAGACCAATATGGATAATTCACGCAGATTGCAATCCATAGATTCATGGCCAGCCAGATTAAAGGCCTGTATCAAAGCCAAGGTGGCCATTTCAAATAGAATTATATTTTTATTTTTTTGATGAGAATTCATTAATTATATACCTACAAAAATTATCATTTGTAACAGAACTTATTACTATACTTTATTTTCGTTTACATGCACTCATAGATAACTTGGTTAGTAGGTAAATAAGTACATGAACCTTGGCAGGGTGTGACTCATTCAAGGACCCTGTTGGGCTTATATCCTGACCCAGGTCTATCTGAAATAGATCATTTTCCATCTTGACTTGACCGGGGTTCGAACTCGGGACCTCCGCCTGGCATGATGACCATAGGCCACAGAGCTCGTCAATTTTATATAAATACATACAAAAGGCACTATAACGTAGTACAATTTTGTCGTTTAATTAATTTTCATTAATTCGTAAAACAAAGGTATCACTTTACATTAGAATGGATTTTTTGCACATTTTAATTAACAAGGAATAAACACGAAACATGTTTAGTGATACATGAATTTTTCGGGTTCCAGTTCTACCCCATTTGAAATAAATTATTTGAAAGGAAACGGAAATATCCTTTGAAATTTTGTGTTGATCATGCCCTAGATAACCCCTCAAACTATTTTATGAACTACTGTTTACAGTTTAAAGTGAGAACGTGTGAGTGTTATTTTAGCCAATTGATACGAAAAGAAGTGAATTCCGTTGCGTCATTAAGATCAGCGTACTGTATTGTTTTTTTAACCTTCTATGTAATTATATATTTTTTTAAATTGTAACTGTATCTTGTGGCTCTGTGAGCTGTAGACCTCGAGTCAATCGCGAGTTGAAGTTTATCGGATAAAAAAGTTATTCAGACAAAAAGTTTCATTTTAATAAGGGTATCTAACAAAAAAGTTTTATGAGAATTTTTCTAAATGCCTGAAATCTTTCTTACATTTAAAAAAAATCGAGAAACTGACTCTACAAACAAATCTACTCGTATATCATTTTCGAACCTTCTCTCAAAATTTCACAAGAATCGGTTAGAAAATGCAACCTGAAGGCGAGAACAGTCGGACAAACTACCAAACTGACAACCAGACAGCCGGACAAAAGCATTTTTGGCCAATCTCGAAACTGAGACGCTTCGCTCGTTCGGTCAATTATTGATGTTGTAGTGGTTCGATGTATTTTTTTTCTTACATCATATAAGTACCTACTTTAATATACAACACACAGTGTCCGGCCCCGAATCCGAAAAGAAAAAAAAGACGTGTCAAGATCAAACATAAACCCGCACCTTGGCTTACGGATGATATAACGACGCTCATGGCGCGTAGAGATAAGGCCAATCGTAGATACAAACGTTGCCCATCTGAGACTGACTTAAAAAGTTATAAATTGCTCAGTTTAGTAAAGTCTCACAACATGATGTTGTAAAAGCAATAAAACATATCTCTTCTAATGCAGTTGGTAAGGACTTAGTTTGCTCTAATATGATCAATCGAATACTCCCAATAATTCTTCCTATACTTACCCACATTTTTAATTTCTCTCTCTCGTCTGGTACATTTCCTTCAGCTTGGAAACAAGCACATGTCACACCACTGCCAAAAACTACCAATCCTTGTTTTTTTTCTGACTTTTGCCCTATTTCTATATTGTCTTATCTTTCCAAAGTACTTGAGCTAATCTCACATAACCAATTTTCTTCTTTTCTTTTAAGAAATAGTCTCATTATTCCTTTTCAGTCCGGGTTTCGACCAGGCCACAGCACTTCTACTGCTTTGGTAAATGTGATTGATGACATTCGGCGGGCTATAGATAGTAAAATGTTAACTTTGCTCGTTTTGCTTGATTTTAGTAACGCATTTAACTCAGTAGACTTCGATATCCTTCTAGGGATCCTTCACTCTATCAATGTATCTCCTTCTGACATAAATTGGTTTAGTTCCTATTTACATGAATGATCACAGCGTGTTTGCCTTGATGAAACGCTCTCCGACTGGTGTGATCTGGCAGCCGGAGTACCTCAAGGAGGTTGTCTTTCCCCTTTATTGTTTTCTGTATTTATAAATACTATCACTAAAGTTTTGTCCTGTAAATTTCATTTATACATGGATGACCTGCAGCTGTATCGCCACTTCCCGGTGGATGATGCTGAATCAGCCATCGCAGCAATGAATAATGACCTTTGTCGTTTATCGGAATGGGCAACGTGTCACGGTCTTAAGGTAAATCCCACTAGTCACTAAGTCTCAGGCTATGGTGATCGGTACTAGTGTCTTGCGTAACCGGATTGATTTTAATGATCTTTCGCCTGTGACATTTAAGGGTTCTATGATTGCCTTTACCAACACAAAAAGCCAAAAACTTGGGAATTATATTGGACTCTAACCTTAAATGGTCAGCCCACATTAACGAAGTCAGTCGTAAGATCCACTTTTCTTTCCACACTCTTAGATTTCTCCAATTACTTCTTGCCCTTTAAGACTAGGATTTCTCTTCCCCAATCCCTTATTCAACCAATTTTGGATTACGCTGATACGTGCTTCTTGGATGCAACAGAAGATCTATTAGACAAACTGGAACGTTTGCAAAATCTGTGTATCCGTTTCATATTTGGATTGAGGAAGTTCGTCCATGTTTCAGAGCACCGTGCTCAGCTGAAATGGTTGCCTATACGGCTCCGTACAGATAGTCGCATTCTTTATTTTCTTTTCAACGTGCTACACTATACCACTTTCCCGTCCTATCTGCGAGAGCATTTCTCCTTTTTATATCCTCCAAATTCTCCTTGCAGATCCCATATAAGAACTGTCCTTAAATTCCCTCCTCACAACACTGCTACCTTTTTCTACTCCTTCTCGGTACATGCAGTCAGACTATGGAACTCATTACCACCTGCTATTCGTGACTCTAAAATGATTTCTGTATTTAGAAGACGAGTAATAGATCATTATTTATTGGAATCATCTTAATTGTAATTTATAATGTTCATATTAAGTATATATTATATTTCCTTTTAAATAGTAATATGTATTTATTTAAATACATGTGTAATAATATATGTATGTATATGTATGTTTATTTGTAGTTTGTGTAGTTTTATGTCATTTTAATTTTCTTCCTCCTTTAATTTATGTATAAACACGCCTGAATGCCTCTCTTACATAAACATCTCCTCTCACAGGCCTACTGGAAGAGATCTCTTTTGAGATAAGTAGTGGCTTTGTACAACTTTTATTTGATGTATTCTCTGTATAAATTTTCCGTGTGCATAAATTGGTAAATAAATAAATAAAGGAATGTCATGCCATGGGTCGTTCACGAGTCGGCTAATTGACCTCACAATTACTGCACGCTGTGGCGTCAGAGTCACATAGTGAGTTCGAATTCATTGACCTTTGCTTGCTTAGTTTGAACGATAATATTAATCACAAAGTCGCTATAAACTTATGGTCGACAGCTTTGGTACATCGATGTATGTCTGTACAGTACACTACTACATACAGAAGGTATAACAATAATTCTTGTTCCTTTGAGAAAAATTTTGAAAAGTATTCCTATGTTTTGCATAGTAAACAATATAAAACTTCTTCAATTAAATTCCTGACCGTTTGGTTTGGTTTGGTACTTAGATACGAGTACGGTTGTACTTACGTCGTATGTTTTTTTTTTCTGTGGTGTAATTAGGCTCATTAAAGTATTTAGGCTCAAGTTATATTCTAATTGAATTTTGGGTGGATCTTTAACCTAAGTTTAACCTGCGTTTCCCCAGTACTAGGTACAGTACAAGGTACTTACTATATTTATATACTGTCTCAGTCAATCTACTGTCACGAAAAATACAGTAGATTTTGCTAAAATTATCATCACATCGCTTGTAGCCGACAAAACTGACATTGCAGTTGCCCATATGATAATAAGTTGCTAATAGGCAGGCAAGCGCCTTGGACATAAACGTTCACGTGGCCTTTCTCATCGAACACTTTGTGAAACCACGACTTCGTGTTTCTGGTACTCGTGAAGTTTACGTAATACGAGTACATCTATGAATATCCGTGAGTGAACAATAATACGACGATGTCGATGCCAGTAAATTCAATTTCTGCGAAAAACTTCTCTTTATAAAAAAATATGATCAATGTGCAAAATGCAGTTACAATTGAGTAGGTAGTACCTAATACATATACGAGTACATATTAATAAAGAGTGCAAACAGTTCCGTGAACGACGTAGGTAACCCGATCTGGTGAATGGCAACCAATTCTACTAGACGATCTTACTGCACTCATTTGTAATAATTGCGGTATGTAAATAATAAGATAGATTTAGTTACTTGTTGACAGGTAAGCTACTTATTTATATAGGTAGGTCTGAAGTTCACTTTTCAATAAGTAAGTTATCTTTATCACTGACTGACTGTGACATTATTAGGTAGGTACGAACATCTTTATTCAAGTCTACAACAGCAACATAATTAAGCGTTGAAAATAGTGGGAAATATCCGGTTTTTTTCAAAATAATTTATCTTTTCCAAGTTTTATTTGAAAGTTTTAAGAAGAAAAATTTTGAAATAGGTATTTCATGTCTCTTATGAAAAAAATGGGAAAATATGAAAGAAACGGAACGAAACTTTTTTTTTGTAGAATTATCTTTATTTTATTCGGTTAAACGTATACAAAAGACAGGAACAACTTCTTTCAGAAAGACTTGATAAACTTGTTTTTGTTCGATCAAATTTACATTTAAAGGGAAAGGGGATACATGAATTTTTCGGGGCCCAGTGCTACCCCCGTTTGAAATAAATCATTTGAAAGGAACCATAGATATCATTTAAAATTTTATCTTGACCAAGCCCTACATAACCCTTCAAACGATTTTATGAACTACTGTTTAAAGTAAGAACGTGAAGCTTTTCAACACACATAAGCGAAAAACGGCCACTTTTGGCTAATGTGCGTAGAAAAGATTTACGTTCTCAACTTATACTGCAGCACTGGACTCCGAAAAATTCAAGTAAGCCCTTGCAATCTGAAGAGACATTTGAATTTGAGCTTTGTGTTGTGACACTGATTCTTCAGAAAGCGTAGGTGAATTTGCATCCGAACAGTGAGATAGACTGTTTAATTATTGATTTTAGGGGTCTGTACAAAATATTAAAAAACGGAACCCTTATAGAATCACTTGTGAAACTGTATTTCCGTCCGTCTGTCACAGCTAATTTGCTCCGAATCTACAGGACCAAATCAGGTGAAATTTTGTGGGATGGTGTAATCCTATGACCCAAACAAAGTTAAATAAATAAATAATATTTAGGGACAAATCACACAGATTGAGCCTGCCCCAAAGTAAGCTTAAGCTTGTGTTATGGGATACTAACCCAACGATACTATATTTTATGATAAATACATACTAGTAGACGAAAATTGACCATTCTTAAACACCACTAGATAGCGCTAGTAGTAGTTGATTCGCGTCTTACTGTGTGGATTTTAAAAGCGATATTTTGTATTAATTAATATGGCATTGTACGGAACCCTCTCCACGCGAGTTCAACTCTCACTTGGTCGGTTTTTTGATTAATGATTAATATACATTTGCGTAAAAAAATATTAAAAAATGGAATAAAACCCGATATTTTCATAAAAAATTGAATGAAAAAAAAACAAATAAAAAGGAAAAGACAAGAAACAAAAGGATAGGATTCAACGGCGTAACTTGCACATTCATACAACTCTCTTTTCGATTCTTTTTGAACCCGCTACTCCTGCTTACCTCAAGTGTAAGTTTCAATTTCAGGGTGATACCCATCTCAAAGATCTTCGCTCCTCTAACAATTTCAACCTATTTTTGCCAGTTCACTGGAGTGGGTTCTTTACACATTCTTCCGTCGTCCAGGCTATCAAACTATGCAACGATTTGCCAGTTGATGTCCGGAAGGCTAAAACCCGCTTTTCATTTAAGAAACAGGTGAAGGCACACTTTCTTCAAAAACTGTCAGATAGATCATAGTGTATTTATGTAGTATGTGTAGGTATTGTTTATCATAGTATATAATTAATATCGTGTACTTTTTTGTATGTAGTTTATTGTTTTGACATATAGTCTTTTTTTTTCGCCATGTACCTATTCAAGTTTTGCACTACCCCTGTCATTCTCTACATCACCCGTTTGGTTGACTGGTAGATAAGGCCTTAGGCTTTAAGTCCGCCATTACACTTGTATTTGTGTATGAAATTAAATAAAAAAAAAACACTTTCATATTTGTGAATTCGTAAGAACATATCAACAGACGATTAAAATTTTGCATTCGTAACTTTTGAGAGCGACGAGTGAAAGCTGCCGACGAAATGAAAGTAGTTCTGCCATCAACATGTGGTCCGTGTGGTCCGGTTCGGACGACGAACATCGCCGCCGGCAACATCATAATCCCATAGACTTTCAAGGAGAGATATTTTTCTTCGGAAGCAAATACGAAGGCGTTATGTTATGTCAAATTCGAAGGCGTTATGTTATGTCATACATAACATAACTACTGATAGTCCTGATATTGAGTAACTTTATCCTGCAGTAACTTACACTTAGATATGAAGGGACATCCTAATTCGTGCTAGAAAGACGTAATTAAGCCTGGTTTAGATATGTACCTAATTTATCTAATTAAAAATGTCACTTCATTACTCGGTGGGTTTTGTCATGAGAAAACTAACACGCATGTGGTTTTAAGTACCACAGGTACCAGATATGTACAATTTCAGTCAGTACTTTTGAAAGTTAAACCTTGCAATTCTATCTTCTTATGTACCTATTATTTGTTTTTTTTTTCTTTGAATGCGCGGGATAGATTCAAAGATTCAAGATTCAAATGTTTATTGAGTAATTAGACCTTTACAGGCACTTTTACACGTCAATAAGTATAATTTACGTTACGTGTAAAGTTTATTAAAATATAATTTATTTTTAAAGAAAAGCTACCGATACCAGCGCTTCGTAACGACCACTGCTGAGAAGAAACGCTGAAAGAAACTAATTTTCACAGTATTGGTTACACATTATAACATGTAATGCTTGCGAACAAAAAACAAACATAAACTGTGTAATAAAAAATATTAAGTAGTCAAAAGTAGGGATAGGGGCAGATACATGGGCGTACCGGGGGGGGGGGGGGCAGATGGGGGCAGCTAAATTTCGAGGACCTTATTCTCGATACACACACACATAAACGATAAAAAAACATGTCTCCAATATCTAACATATAACATATTAAAAAGTTAATGAAACTCTTTTTTAAAATAACGGACGTGGTGTCGACAAAGGAAGGGGTTCTAGCGGAGATCGAGAGGTTTTATGGACTATTTATACTATACACGGGCTATACTAGATCCCTATAGTATAATGAAATGAAAATTACAGCCAAAACCAAAAAAAAATCGATATTCCCATACAAATTGCCCGGGCGACTGCACAGTTTTGTATGGAAATGCATGCGACATTTTCATACAAAAGTGTTCGGCCGGACCGGCAATTTGTATGCAAATGTCGTTTTTTTTTTCGAATTTCAAGCATTGGTCACATAGGAAAAGTTGTTCATATTGACGGTTGCTCCTACAAGGATCGGACGGATATATATAAACATATACGTAGACTATATATATATAGTATTATATACGGTAATTCCGATGATTACGAGTACTATACTCGCATGATAAACCTAACTCGATCTGAATGTTATGATTCGTCATTTTTATTATTGGATTTCTCAGGTTATCTTAAAATGGTAATATCGACTTATATTTGTATTTTTTTCCAAAGGAATTCCATATTATGAGGAAGCCAGGAAATGATCGTCAGGAAAATGCTTTTTTGTTCAAACAAGACAGAGGCCCAGAAACCTGTAACTGTGCTCAATTAGCTCAAATAAAAAACAAGTTTGTAGTGTTGCCAGGAGACTTATTAAAATAAGAAAAGCCGTTTAGGAAAATACAAATGGCCAGGAGGCAAAATGATTCCTACATATAAAGGTGGAACATTTATCATGCCTTTATTATAAATGTTATACCGCAAATGACGTAAGTGTAATAAATGAGAATGAGTCTTTATATAATGGTCATCATTATGTTTTTTGTAGTCTCCACTGCTGGAGCACCATCCTCTCTGTACAACTGCCCTCTGGCACGTTCGTATGTTCGTATGTCCTTATGTATCTATGTATGTTCCGCGATAACTCTCCAACCGTTGCTTGTACTAATTTCGATGATAACCCTTTGACCACCAGGCGATCTTACATAAAAATTGCTACTTCCAAAAAGGAGGAAGTTATATATTCGTCGCGATCTTTGCGGTGCTAGGGGCATTGGTATAGCCGGTCGTATATAAGCAACTGCGGCAGTTAATATGGGTTAACAATGAGTGTAGCAACTATTCGTAGAATTTCAAAGTTCGTTGGGCATCAAAATGAATTCAGCCGGTTTTGAGATACAAGGTGACTATTTACCCACCAGCCAAATTTTCGGAGAAAATTCAATTCGTGACACTGAATTATCGTGACAATTAAAAAAAAGATAATAAATGTCGATAAAAAATTTGGTCCTCCAATTCAAAATCCGTTAGGCCTAGCGCTGATTTATATGGCAGGCCGAATTTTTTTATCGTTTTCTTTAGTTTTTTTTATAGAAAGTCCAGTATCATGGACAGGACTTGCTCCAAAAATTTGGCTGGTGGTTAAAAAGTCGCCCTATACGTATTTTGGTAAAATAAATATTGCTTCATTTATAACTTTCGAACCGTTGATCAGATTTGGATAAAACTTATCATTTCACGAGATAGTATTGCTATATTTCGCATGTATATTATATACCAAAATTGCTTTACCAGTTTAGTAAATTTACGTACTCGTATTTTGGAAAAATAATCGCGAAGTTTTAGTTTGCGATGAACCTACTGTATATTATACCTAATAATTTATTTTGTGACGTTACATTATTTTAGCAATCGATCTCGATATTTGTGGATTGCATAAATAAATTTTAAATTTAGCAAATAATAAAAACTATGTATTAGGAGATTGATGAGTGTAGATGAAGCGCAGACGTTTGTCAGGATCGAAGCTTAGTCGCCAAAAGGAAGTGGAAGTCCACAGTCCCTGCCTGTCCCTGTGGGGAAAAATTGCGATTAATTTCTGGGATAAACATCACGAATTCAAGTGCTTGATATGGTAAGTACCTACTACTATACCAATAATAGACTATCTGTCTGTATAAAAACATACTCTAACTCTTCTTATTCTCTTCTTATTCGCGCTCTTGCTGGTTAATATCTTCAGGTGTGCTGCTTTGAAGAGTAAAATAAATTTATTGTCACCGCAAAAACTTAAAATCCAAAAAAAAATACCTTAAATAATAATACCTGATTAGCAATGAATCAATATGACTAAGAGTATATTGTTCGAAAATAATGTCGGAATGTAATACAAGATAACACGACGCATCTGCTTCAAAACTGAAGGACGTTATCATGCCGACAGACATAATGTCACGCTTTAATCGCGTTTACTACCGTTTATATTTAACTGCCGCTAAACAGTTATTTCGGGAGGTCGCGCTCTCTTGTTCTCTATATTTTCCTCGGACGCTGTGGCCGAGAAAACGGGTCATGGGAGATACGTATTACGTATACATTGTATCTTCATCTGAAAATAACAACGTGCATTAGAAGCAATAACGCTACTGAAGGTGTTTATCATATCTTGTATCCCATTTCTTTGAAGAAAAAGTTATTGATACAAATATTTAAATTTATACTAGACACACCTACAAAAAAGATACGCCTGTCCAGTCAGAAAGTTGCTTATAGTGAATATATGAACTATTTACCTACCTAAATTATTCCGATTTCAATATTACACTATCTAAAAAATCACTTCTGTAACACAGCGGAACACTGGATTCTTTTGATCTTATTTTTTATTCTCCCTTTTAATAGGTATCCATTGTATTTACTCGTAGAACATACAGTTGTTGTGTAAGAATTAAAAGTGGTGAGCTGTTCGGCCCTGACCTGATGTCATTAATGATCTGACCCTTCCTGAACTAACGTGACCTCTGCTGGCACAGTTGACTCATACCCTGCAAGGAGTAGTATTATCTTATATAATTCTTGCCTTAAATTAGTGAAATTACAAGAAGAATCATAGCTATCGTTGGGACCAGTGAACCACTACAGTAGGTAGATTTGCTAATCATGGTATCAAGGTATTTAAATGTGTAGATACACATATAGACCGAAATAAATGATACACTACAAAACTGTTGAGTCGTTTCCAAGGTTTCGGGTTTTCTGATAAACGTGAACTACATGTTTTAGACAAAATAAGGAACTGCAGGAAAGACAATCAATTTTCACAATTACTTTTTACCATTACCCTGCGACTAAGCTAAGAAATCAGTTTTAGGTATTTTATTTATGAAGGCAAATCTGAATGTAGTTGTAATAGTTTCCAGAAATATGATTTTTTTTTCTAATCGCACATTGTTTTCTGCTGTATATTAGTTTGTTGATGATCATTTAGTTCATCTGTCATTCTTTTCTATTGTGTTAGCAGTTTGTTTGTAAACATTAACTTGCTCAATCGATTCTGTAACGGAACTACCCGAGTCACGCTTGCGAAATCGAGGCCAATGAAATTGAAAAAACTTTCGTTCAATGAATATTTTGTACGTGATGTTTCCTGGCTTTAGTTGAATCCATTTGTGCGCATCAAGGTCAATATTATTCGATTCGCGATTCGGATCGATAGCTATTAACTGCTGGAGGCTACGACAAAGCATAGGTTGAGCGTCTCGAACCGACAGTCGCTTGGATAAAATGAATGTGAGGCATATTATCGCCTACTTACTATTACGTCATATGTCAGTAGCAGGTGTAGGGTACATTTTTTCGCCTTTAATGACTCTCAAGCATTTATAATAATTTACTATTTTTGAGAAGTAACAACTCTGAAAATTGAACGAAACTAACGATACCTTAAGCTTCAATCCATCAAACCGCATTTACCTGTTTACTATCATATGTTTGACTTGTATGATTCAACCAGTCGTAAAGCAATTTCTTATCTACCAGTGTCATTTTCTTGTTATCGACATTGTTATTTGTTATTCCATACCATGCATTAATAGTACAAAGGCGTAGAGCTAATTTCCTGAAAATATGATACACTACAGTTACTTTATAACGTATTAGACAGAGCCTAGGGTAGAAAAGGCAACTCCTATACTTAGTTCGCTGAAAATATGATTATACAAATAATCCAATTCTTCTTCATACAAAGCTCTCTAACAGTGCCAAAGGGGTGTGGTTAGTTATAGTCTCTAAATGGACACATCATTAAACCATACCATAACTTAGCTAGCTAAGATAAGCTGGTTTATAAATTAAATTACCGAAAGGTAAAGGTACCACGGAGGATTGGATCAGTAGACAGGAAGACAGGATGGTCGTCGACCCCGACACGCTTTGCAAAGCATGCTCGTTTACAAATGAACACAATATGTCGAAGTAGTTATGAGGCGAACTGGTACTGGGATATGCCCTACCCAGTTTGTTGGTCTGAGTGGCCTACACTTGTAAATAAACGCTGTTTATTGAAAACTTACAGCCAAATGCTTAGACGTTACGTGATGTTGTAAACTGAACAAAGTCATAAAGTCTACTTGTGAAACATTTTGTAATTTTCTAATAGCTTTAGGTGACACAAATGTTAAAGTCAATTAGTAGGAATACAAGCATACATTAAAGATACTTCGACAAGCTCATTATAACCTGGTCTGATAGAAGCTCCTGACAAAAGTCAAACAAAAATGATACCGATTAAGAGGTTTTAGAAAGAAATGTGTAATATTTTTTTTCAAATGACCTAATATTAATATATTTGTGTAGTTGCCTACATAGTGCCTACGTGGGTGCCACACATATAAGTACCTAATACTCTAATTCTTATAAATCAAAACTTATAGGGAAGTATGCATAATATGCATATCTATGTTTTCGAAGTATACTTATTATATGCTCGTTAACCTAATAGGAAGTATGGGTCAATGAACAGACGTGAGCTGCTTAAGCCGTTTGGCTTTAGGCATACCGGCGCGCCACGCAGATACCCAGTGACCCGAATGTTACTTACCTGACTGCATTTTCTTTCACTCGATTGCGTTGCACTCGGCAGTGGTAGTGACGACCTACTAGTTATAGTATGGGTATTAATTAAACTAGATCGAATAGACATAGTATCAATTTGCAATGCAGCAGGTTTAATTTTAATGACTTAACTAGTTGTAAAATATAATGAGTGACTACCCAACAAGGCAATTCTTACTGTACAACTAGATTAATTATAAATAAGTCATATAGAAATATTATCAAAATTCAACAACGTACCTACACACAAGGGCATTATCGTGATGGAAATTATTTTTAGCAATTTTATCGTTGAACAGTGTAGGTGTAACCTACCTAAACACAACACATTTATTCGTAATTTATCCTTATTATTTCTCGTATTTATTAATTAGTAGATGTACTTAGAATCAGTAATTATGAAAGTTTTTAAGATGCAATTACGTTAGTTAAAAGATTTTTATATACCCCCACTGGCACTCTAGTTATATACGTAATGTGTATAATTTTGAGACCTACTTTGCGAGTATAAGTAGGACCCTACTACCTAATATCAACTTTCATAGCGAGCAGTCCATTGTTGAATCGGAAATCCGGCCACGTTTCGTGATTTGGAGCGAGACTGCAACGAGTAAAACGTCAATGGTTGTTGAACCCATGCTAGGAAGGGCGGTCGATCCCGTACTTGCAAGTAGGAGCCGCGACGTGGCTCTCACGGCTGTGCGACGCACTTTCTATATATTGTGCGGAACTGCACGCAACTCATGTGACACAGATATTTGGCCTTGTTCAACATCATTATGCTGACTCTACCAAGCCAAAAGCGTACCTTTATCAATATGTATTCTTATTTATTAGTATTTACATTGAAATATTTGTTTGCACGTAGGTATTTTATTATTATAAATTATTATATTACGTATCTATACTTACTTACCTTGCTAATTTCATTATTTATAACACAAACATAGAGAGAGATGAATTACTTACTATCAATCAAATACATGATTTTTCATTTATAATGATCACAATATGTTGTTGATTGTTCTCTTGAGATTTTAGTATGTATAGTTTTCATAGTTATAAGTACAAACTAAATGAAAGTGAGCTAGCACTTACGAGAAATAAGCAATTTCAAATAGGCAAATTACTCGAAAGTAGCTACGAGTAGACGACACCCATTGGCACTATTGACAAAGAAGTTCAGTTATCGTATGGAATTTCTACAAATAACACCTGTTAGCATTGCGACAGCGATCGTTCCGGCAATGGGTCGCGAACGATACCAAACCGGTTTGCGTGCTGTGCAACTAAATTAAGACAATAACAGAAGAATAACTAATTTTATGTAAAACACACGATGTTTCAACTCAAAGTAGCGAATTTTACACGTATAAAGTTTTTTTTTTAAGTGCGATTGCACAATCGCAATCCAACCATAATTTAAAAGAGTGGCATAATATAAAGGGCCTAACGAAATTAATTGAAATTATTATAAGAGTAAATTCAGTCCATGACACAAAAATAAATAAATAAATATTATACATATACACGGTGATTTCTCAGCGGTTTTGGAGCCGAAAGTCACTCCATAAGGATCGTTAGTAAGACCTAATTAGCTAGTCAAAATAAAAATTCATAATTCATTCAATAGACTAAAACTCGAGTGTAAAATTGTGAGATCAATTAGTAGTACTGCCGGCCGGCTAGATTTCGGGTTCATCGGGGTCACGCGTCAGTTATAAACGGGCGTATCTACGTGGTCTCGATCGAAAATCATTACAACTTTATTATCTTATGTCATACACAAATTTGGATTACGTATATGGATCGAAGAATTTATTTACTACATGACATTCTTTTTTCCAAAACTAATGAAAAGTCAGCGTGTATATGATAGGCATACGAATTTCGAACTTAAATGGTGCGTAGAATTTTTCAATTACCGAACTAACGAGTTATATTAGGGTTTTTCGAATCAGGGAGTATCGCATAAACGTTACATAGCACCAGTAAAGTATCGACCGAATAAAACATTGTACTAATAATTTAGCGACACACCGTGTTACGAACGATAAAAATCGCATCTCCATATTTCGTAACGAAATAGGAATTTCAAAAGTAGTTCAGTATCATGGAAAGCACTTGCTTCAAAAATTTGGCTGGTGGTTAAAAAGTCACCCTATACAATATGTAACAAAAACCCTGTCCCATCCTTGTAGGAGCAACTCAGACCGTCAATGTGAACAACTTTTTCTATGGGACCAATGTTTGAAACTCGAAGAAAACATCGGCATTTTCATACAATCGGATCGGGCAGGATTTTTGTTACATATTGTATAGGCGCAAATATACAAGCACGTCGTTGACGGTACTGAATGCTGTCGCATCTGTTACCCTCTTTGAGTTCTGCTCGCCACAGGCGGACTTCGAAGGAGCCGAGCCCAGGTTGCGCGGGCTGCATCGCCGACGCGCCTGGCCGCGCGGCGCCGCCTCCACGCCACGCTCCGCCATAACGCTAATGCTCCTCGATTACGGGCATCTGGCACCGTTGCCCTAGTGGTACCGGGGATAGTACCGCTACTTTGATAATTCGCTCATCTCGCGTAGAATATGTTGTTTGATAGATAAGTGATGTTTATGTAAAATAAATATGTAGGCCATTTATTCATATGACGTGAGATGTTTACTGCTTTATCTGGATAGAAGTTTAATATGCTAATAAATGGTTTCAGATATTTATGACCAATTTATATTTTAGCATTTAATTTGTCATAAGGTTTATTTTAGTTCAGTTTACTGGTTTTAATACATAGTTACTATTTATTATGTATCTCCTTTAGAATTCACGGGTCTTTTAACCCGGTTCTTTGGGGGGCTTGCGTGGGAATTTATTTATTATTACTCTGTTTTCTCTTATATGAAATAAAAATTTGTTTCTGATAGATACTTAAATAAACCTTGTTTCAAATTAAGTAAGTATATAAAATGAATATAATAATCAACTATTTCGACATTATATAAATTCTGTAAAAAGATGTTTATTAATAGTAACATATCTAACTATACTACACTATAATACTTAGTAAGAACTTAACTAACTCCGAAAAGAAGTACATTCGTATACTATTCACATATTTAATACAATAGACAGTTCAAATAAGTCAAGACTAATATTGCTTAGATTTTTTATATTTTACGGTAGGTGAGCAGTGCAAGGATTTTATGTTTATGCATACACAAACCTAACACTGACATACAATAACATAACTTACCGTACTTCCTCTGTATTCGAATGAAAAATCACATTAAATATACACTATCCTTTTTATTCAATTCATTTAGGGTCAACATTGACAGAGACATTATTATGATCATGATGCATAAAATTTCTCTAAACCACTTAGTAGGCAGGGTATTTTGTTTATCGTATGACGTATATGCAAAAAATAGCAGAATATATGCAAAAAACATTATGAACACAAAAAAACATTTTTTTCCTTATCCCTTGTAGAAAAAACAGAATTATGGCCTGAATTGGCCCTTGAAGTAATTTAATTTAATGTAGTATTTACATGTCCTGTACTAATTTCTCTTATTAAAGACAAACAGATAGATTAATAACTACTTGTGTATTAACCTTGAATACTTAAGACGGTGTGTCTTATAGTACGTATGTGTATTACAAAGACTTACAAATCTTACAATTCATATCCGTACACTTATTGTGCATGCTTAAATTAAAGTCCTCCGGCGCATATGTCTATCTTTCTGGCTGTGTTCGATGCAATCTAAATCTACGGAGCCGATTTTTATGCGGCTTTTACACATGTAGAGCATTTTTTCCGCGAAGAAAACCATTATGTATATTACATATAATATATGCATACCCATGTAAAACTGAGGCGGGTCATTAGTTATTTCCAAAGTGTCGAGCTACCTCTGGACAGCTCTATTATTTGGTATTTCAACCACTACCTATACTAATTGGTTACAGATTTTTACTGAAATCTCTTAAATACCTTTACCCCTATTGTCCTATATTTGTCCCTATATATTTATACTTATCTATATTATAATCTAAATATTAGTACCGGCAAGCGCAGCGTAGGACACCCACCAACTACGTGGTCGGACAACGTTAACAAGGTTGCAGGAAAACGCTGAATGCAGGCCGCTTGCAATCGTACGTTTTGGAAAACCCTGGGGGAGGCCTATGACCAGCAGTCACTTCTTGCAGCTGATATGATGATATTATTATCTACTTCGCTAAGTCCTAGGCAACTTTGGGTGACCATTGACATGCATAATAATTATATTTGGAGAAGAAAAGGGAGAAAGGGCTCTCCTGGCGGCATAAACAACACCAATAAATAGATCTTGCAACCATCCCTTCTGTCGATCTCCGTGGCGTATTGCAACGCAGTGCAAGTTGGAATGACCTTTTTTCGAATTGTCTTGGTTCTTGGGTGTTTTATCTTAGTATTTATGTATTTATTATATATTGAAATATTTGAGTTAGTATGCCACATAACACAAATTTTAAACTTACTGTGGGGCTAGCTTAAAAAGTTGTCTATCTAATCTCTGTCCTTAACTATTTAAATTTAATTTATTGAGTTAGTGTCGAATGGTCTTGAAACGCAAACGCAAAACGGACACGCAAACCGAAAATGGATGTCAATAATACATAGAATAGTTATTAACTATACGATCCGGTCATGTTAGTTATTAGTATAAATCTTAGGTATAAATGTAACCATGTTAACGTATGAATAAATTCTTTAACCATAATTTGTGTCTGTTTCAGATTTTGGGCATCCTGTGCATGGCGTTGGGTTCCCCACTGTACTCCACGTGGTTCGTATTCGTGGCCGTCACCTGCTTTATCACCACGCTCATGTGGAGCTTCGTCTACTTCCTCAGCATCAGAGAAGCTCTCAAGCTACCCATCAACTGGGTGTTGTCTGTGAGTATACATATTTAATACTGTTTTGGGCATCCTGTGCACGGCGTTGGGTTCTTCACTGTATACTCCACGTAGTTTGTGTTCGTGTCCGTCACCTACTTCATCACTACGTTCTTCAAGCTCTCAAGCTGCTTATCACCTGGGTGCGGTCTGTGAGTATAAAGTGTGTCCCGTCATTGGTGTAGTCATTTAAGTGGCATTTTTTAATAATTAATCGTTTTGCTTCCATTGTAAAATGGCAGCCATTTTGTTTATTTGGTACCTAAACTGGGCGCTTGTATTACTTGGGCGCTCGGGTCATAACTACAATACTTAGGTATGTAACGATCTTTTAAATACAAAGTCTTTAATGTTGATATCACAGCTAAACATGTAGATAATAATCCGTTGGGAAACTCAACAATTTTCACTAAGTGATGAAAAAAGTTGTTGAAACAAAAAATACATTATATTTTAAATTATTTGCTTACTTTTAAATAAAATTTATGTTTAATATAATACATTATTACAAATAATTAAAATAAGGCATATTTAATAATTTGCCTTTATTTTAAATTAATGATGAAATAAAAAAATATTTCATCAGCTTATCTAATTTTGTTTGAAAAGCCAAAAATTATTTTTCATATTTTAGTGGCTAAACTGAATTTACTATTTCTGTATATTAATTAGTCATTATAATATATAATTAATTGTTAGGTAGTGCCGTAAATATTCAGTTTGAGTTTAGAACCATAATGCCATTATTTTCTTTTTAGTTTTTTTTTTCATTCTGTTTTTGTTTTTTGCAGGAGTTAATCAGCGTCGGCATTCAAGCTATAATGTACTTCATTGCATTCATCGTTCTATTTGCGGCGACGGGCAAATACTACCTTCCATTATATGGAAGCAATGTTGCAGCCGCTGTAAGTTCAATATTGATACTTATTTCAAATCGATACTTATTCTCTTTACACAACAACAGTTATATATAATGTGAGGTAAAAAATAAAAGAACCAACTTCATTTTCCCATAAAGCTGTACGTGGCCTTTGGGTCGTCCCTAGATTAATTCCATTATGTAAAATGCCGGACACATTAAAAAGAGGTAAGACGTGGACGGGGCGCAGACATATGTCTCCTCCGCGTCATTTTCATACAAAATTTATAGAAGCGTCGCGATGCAGAACTAGTGTTGCAAAAAAAATGTTTTTTTTTTCTAACATGAAAAAAACTTGAAACGTTTTTTTTTTCTGGAGCATTTTTTTTTTCAAGAATACAGAATTCAAAATTGATAAGGCATTTTCTTAACAGTTTATAAGTTTATAATTAGAGTTTTTTTATTTATTTATGAACCTACCATACTTTTTGGTGAAATAGTACCAAGTTTACATGAATATATTTCCAACATTGAAATTGCGCACCGGTACAACTTGGTATAAACATAAACCGAATAGAGGATATCCCGATCCGGGAGACAGGGACATTCATTAGTAATAAATAAATATATACGGACAAATAACACTGATTGAGCTAGCCCCAAGGTAAGTTCGAGACTTGTGTTATGGGATACTAACTCAACGATACCATATTTTATAACAAATACATATATAGATAAACATCCAAGACTCAGAACAATTTTTCAACTTGCCCTGACCAGGAATCGAACCCGGGACCTCTGGCTGGCGGACTATCATGGCGACCACTACGCCAAGGAGGTCGTCAACCAATTAATGAACCAATTAAACAAAAATTCAGTCTTAAAACATCAAAAAAGTCTAAATTATGTGATTTGGTATGTATTTTAGTAAAATGTAAGAAATAAGAAAGCAATCAAAGCATACATCAATAAATTATTCAATTTTCTATAGATTTTATCATTATGAAAAAAAAAAAACTAATTTAGAAAAAAAGAGAAGTGTAGTAAGTTTTTATAATTTTTTTTAAACATTGTGAAAAAAACCATTTGTTTTTTTTTTTCATTTTGCCCCCCTATGCAGAACACGCAGGAGAGACGGGCCACGGAGAAAGCACAGACCCAAGCCGAGTCACGATGCTTACTCGTCCGCGTCCTATGGTATTTGAAAACAGAATGGACGGGGCAAGGGCGCGAGCAGACGAATCCGGACTGTGGGGGTGGCGGGACTCGCTCGTCGCCAGTGTTGCCATAGATACGGATTTATTTGTATCTGTCACATACGCGCCTCGTCTCTTCTGTATGTTTTCAAAAGTAGCGTCGGCGCACCGTCTCGGCCCCGTGCGTGCGCCCGTCGTCTGCGTCTTACGTCTTTCTATGTGTCCAGCGCCTTAGGGATAAAGACGTGAAAAATGTAATAACATTGCTACGACGATATCGTAGCACCGTATGTGTAGCAGAGATAACAAGTAAATTGGAGCTGGACCTCGTAGACTCGTAGCATATGGTGTCCGCTACGAAGATGACGCTGGTACGACTCTCAATAATCCGTAGCATCTCAGCAGTCGTAAATAATTAAAGTACTATATGGACTTTGGCAGAGTTTAGGAATATTCGTTCAAATAATTGACATAATGAAATATAAGTATGCTTATACCCGCTGTATATATTCATAATGAATTGTTACGAAAGTATTTATACGCAGAATATTTTTTGTCTTCTTTTGAAGGAATTTAGCCTTATGTTACTTATTACTTTCATATTAGAAAAAAAAAATTACATGATGTTTTTAGGTTTGCATATCGATTTAGTGACTCTTGGGCCTTTGACCACAAACGAGCGACAGTATGCTCGTGACACCTGTTGGCGACCTGTGACGCGCGACGGTTGCCGACTGCCGCAAGTTGCGACCGTAGCGACCGACCGTCACGCGATCGTCGGTGATTACCGGCTACTGTAGCCGACTATCGGCGATTGTCGCCAACGATCGCGCGGCAGTTTTTGACAGATTGACATGTGTCACGCGACAGCTTGCGACCATCGGCGACCATTGCGCGCTAGCTGTCGGGAACGGTCGCCAATCGACAGGTGTCGCGCATACTGTGCCTCGTCTGTAAGAGCGCTATTGAAACAAAATAAAATCATATCATCAGTTTACAGAAATTTAACTTTTGTGAAATACATCATTATTTTATTAATGTATCGGAATTTTGCGATCTTATTATTCATGAGAAGATTTTATTGGAAAAGACAATACTTAAACCTAAATATTTTATATTGCAGGTGTTTGGTATTTTCAACACAGTGGCGTATGGAGCCAGCGCGTTCCTGTTATTCAAAGAACATAGAAGCAGTGTGAGCCAAGCGGCGTGAGCACGGTCGGAGACGCACGACAGCGGCGGTGGTGGAGGCGGCCAGTAGCCCAACCAACCAACCTTCAGGCGGACTTCAGACCATGGCGTCAGGCGTCTGATTCACGCATTTAAAATGCGGGAGACTGTCGCGGTTTACGCATCCAAAACGTGGGCTTGTAGCTTAAATGTATATACAAACTACTTACAGAGTGTGTGATGACGAAGCTATACTCGTACATATTCTAGTTTCGGTGATACGATGCATATAAGATGTGTCAGGCGCCTGAAGCTATGAGTTGAAGTCCAGCTCCAAAAACGAACATTTTAATACGATCATCTTTACTTTTGAATAAATAAATATGTTTAAGAATGAGATAGCGATGACCGAAATTGTTGCATTGTTATTGATTCATGTATTATATTAAATACTTACATGCCTATTAATCAGCTGTCCTCATTGGTAATTAATAATTATGTATAATTTTTAGGATTCTATAAAATTTCCTTAAAATAAAGGCCATAGAATTTACAACTAAGAATACATAAAAATAGGTACCTACTTTTAATGTTGAATTAATTTAATTGTTTAAACTTTATGTTCACAATAAAAGCACAAAAATAACTATATTTGGGTTAATATTAAGCACTAATAGTATCTACGACCTACGAATACCAAAATACAGGGTTAAAAATCTGCTAAGTTTTTTTATGTAAAAGATCGCAATTTGAATATTTGAGTCACCAATGATATGACAATGTTTCTCTTTTGAGCTCGACAGTACTTAGTGTCCGACCTAGCTTTCCGAAGAAACGTTTGACCGCAGCCAAGCGTCATAACATACTTAATATAATTATCCAATACAAACCCTAAGATCTTTAAAACAATTATAGTAAATTAAATGATTTTATTAATTATTTAAATCGCTTACAATAAATTCTACTATGATGAACTATAAAAACTTTTTTATTTGTTCATTCACATCTGCCTTTGCTTAGTAATTTTTAGCAGTTAATTTTTAGCGAGGGCCAAAATCCTATTTTTAGTCGGAGGCGGCCTAAACTTTGGACGAAATTGGTCGATACTAGGTAATTGACAAAAATATTGAATAAGAATAATGTAGGAACCCGTACATCTGTGGTAGGTACCGGTATTCTCATATGCACAGACACCATTTATACATATTATTAGATCTACGGGAAACTTATCTTTATGAATAATTATTTATTTTATGGTTGTTGTACGTCTAGGATGTCAAGATTGGTTGTGTGATTGTACTTTACTACAAAGGCGTGTTTTATTTGAATGGAGGACCATAACATATTTTTACTTAAATAATAATTATGTTTTAGTGCGATCCACAAAGCTTAGAAAATGCCAACAATTTATTATGAAAATTATTTAGCATTGTAAAGATTCAGTGAGATTTAAATTATCGACGATATAATTACTATCATTGGTTGTGAAAACAACCACGTTAATAGCTGTAGATATATTTTTCTCTACAATTGCAAAAATTATAAACTTTGGACTCTATGTTATGACTTTTAATATCTTGCAAGTATAATGTTCTACATAACATTTATATTATCCAAAGTTGTGACCAATTATGACAAATAGTTAATACTGAAATATCTCGATAGAAATGTGCAGCTGACTGCAGGTAACGTTATTAAGTCATTTACTTACTATACTTGTTAAGAACTAAAATGTTTAAGTAATGTTAAACGTGTTTTTGTGGCTTTTGTTACGAGAAAAATGCATAGGTATGTTGGCATAAATATTTTCGCACTTACGAATGTATTAGCAGGATTATTCAAATTTAGCTTAGAATGGATTGGCTTTATATTTACTGTAAAATGTTAATTTTTTGTGGTTATTTTCTCGTAACAATTTTGTTACAAAGAACTTGAAAGAATGTTTTCATTGTATGTATAGTTAATTATTTAACTAATATTGTATAAAGATAAATAAATATATTTTAACATATTAATTTAACTCATTGGTAGTCCCTTAAAATAAGAACCTGGTATCGTGCCTAGTATATTTAAAACTTTAAATGCATGTAAGATTTGTAATTTTACATTATCTCTCTTGCCATAATAGACAGCTCTTGTTATCGTATGAATCAGACATGAGTATTATGAGAATGAATCAAACGAAGTAAATTTAAATACTTACTTTGACTCATGTGGATATAAGTGGATATTGCAAGGTCATAAAAACCAAATATGTCCCCGGATCTCTTGAGAAGGTGTTCTTTTAATCAATCAATGAAGTCAGGTTAATTTCTGAACTACTTGGCGATTTCGATACGAATTAGAGGTTACAGAATATGTCTTCGGATAATATTATGTATGTTGTCTTTATCTTCAGTAAAGTTTAAATGGATAATGTCTTCTAAGTGGAAAAGGTATTCCCTTTCAAAGAAGGGGCGTAATGTAAGATAATACCAAAGAAGAGACTTCATTAAATAAGATTAAACCAAAAGCGAACACAAAAGTAAATTTAAAATATAAATAGGTACAAAGGCAGGCTCATCACTAAAGCGAAATCTTCCCGCCGACTTTTGAGTAAAATGTGTTTTTATGGGCTGGTGCAGTATAAATAGTTTGTATCAGCTTCAACACACAAATATATTATAACTTATTTGTGTGTTGAAGCTGATACAAATTATTGTATATAATATTAGGTTGGGGAAAAAGTCTTTTCGCCAACTATTCTATTGTATGTGTAAACTTGTAATAAAACCACTTTGGCTATACTATTTGTACCTGGCTGGTTTTGGTATCATTTAAAAGTTAAAATTTTAAAGAAGATAATTCCAAATTCAAATTATGAAAATGCGTGATTTTCATTTGTTTTTCTTACCGTCAATCTAATAAAGAAATTAGATACATTTTAAATTTTACTGCCAAAAAGGTAAAAATGCAACGCAAGCCGCGAAAAAAATTTGCCATGTTTATGGACCTAGTGCAGTGTCTGTGAGAGTAGCACAAATTTGGTTTAAGCGTTTTCAATCCGGAAATTTTGATGTCAAAGATGCATGTCGCTCTGGTCGCCCTGTTACGGATAAAATGGATGCTATTTTTGAAAAAGTGGAGCAAGATCGGCATATCAGTAGTTACGACGTAGGTGAAGAACTGGGAATTGACAACAAAACAGTTTTGGCGCATTTGAAAAAAAAAAGGGTACCTACACAAAAAAGCTCGATATTTGGGTACCTCACGAGCTCTCTGAAAGAAACCTAATGAACCGTGTACTCATTTGTGATTCTTTATTACGACGTAATGAGACCTAACCATTTTTGAAGAAATTGATAACTGGTGATGAAAAGTAGATCACGTACGACAAGAACGTGCGAAAAGGTCATGGTCAAAGGCCGGTCAGGCTTCACAGACTGTGGCGAAACCCGGGTTAACTCGCAACAAGGTGATGCAGTGTGTGTGGTGGGATTGGAAGGGCATTATTCATTATGAGCTGTTACCACCAGGCAGGACCATCGATTCAGAACTCTACTGCGAACAACTGATAAGATTAAAGCATGAAGTTGAGAGAAAGCGGCCGGAATTAATCAACAGAAGGGGTGTGGTTTTTCATCATGATAATGCTAGACCTCACATATCTTTAACCACTCAACAAAAATTAAGAAAGTTTGGCTGGGAGGTGTTAATGCATCCGCCGTATAGTCCTGACCCGGCACCTTCAGATTTCCACCTGTTTCGGTCTCTTCAGAATTCTTTAGGCAGTGTCAGGTTAACATCACGAGAGGACTGCCAAAACTACTTGACGCAGTTTTTTGATCAGAAGCCCCAAAATTTCTACAGCAATGGGATCATGTCCCTACCTATAAGATGGCAAAAAGTTATCGAACAAAATGGTACCTACATACTTTAGTTAAATGTAAATAAACTTAATTAAAAAATGTTTTGAATTTTCATATAAAATGCGAAAAGACTTTTACCCCAACCTATTATGTCGGAGAGTTCAAAGTAAATTGCCTTTTTATTATTTTATACGTGCAAAGAGAAAGTTATTTACTACAAAAAGCAACGGTTGGATTTTAAATGGCGCCGTAGCGACAGGGACACAGTCTTGTTCGAGTGGCCGTACTGTGCACAACTCGTTTGTGTAGTTTGCTATGGCTTGGCCTTGATTCATTTAATTGTGATTATTGTAATAGATGTGGATTGGTGAACCGATTTATTACAATGACAGTTTGTTTCAGCAAGACGGTAAGCCCAGATATATACACAGTATTCAATTCTGTGGCCCCACACAATTGAATACTCAGACATGGTGGTTGGAATTCATGTTTCAGTGCGGAGGCGGGCACTGGATTTCCGTCACATTTTAATATTTATTTATTTTTATTCAATTATAAGGCTCACGTAAGATCTCTCATGTGGTAGCATTGGTAAGGTGACGTGACTGTAAGTAAGTTTTCATCCTGACATTATAGTCTGTTCTCGTACTGTAAGTAACTAAGTGGGTAGTTCACGTCACTCGGGATGTCAGATGCCGATCACGCCATGCTCCGCCCACCCGCTTTTACTCGGCCGACCGCGACACACACACACATATATATATATATATATATATATATATATATATATATATATATATATATATATATATAAGCAGTTACAATATGTAAGTAAAAAAAATCCATTTGAAATCATATCGGTCATTCGATTATCATTTGATGTGACAAGAGTGGTACGATTGGCCAAGAGTCCAACACTTGAGTTAGTCCTGGAGTAACTAGCACGGCTGACAAAAGCTTAAATCTTTTTTATAATGAATAACTACTTCGTTAGACTTTTCATATGTATCTAGGCATGTATTGGTAGAGTCACAGAATAAGTACTGGTACTCAAGCACAGAAAAGAGATTCAAAGAAATATCTACTTAATGTGGTTAGCGCTATGGTTTAATTTAGTTTTGGTCAAAACCCCTTACCTCTTCGTTTAGATACCTATACATCCATTGCAAGCCAATTTCATTCTTATTGCTCTGGACGAACGATTCATGTAACTGAATTTTCCCCTTGGAAGTGGTCGCCGCTCGCATGTTAATAATGTAATATTTTCGATACCTCAACGGGGAGTGACACAGGCCTGGTAGAGTTAAGCTCTATCTGAGAAACTTCTAATTTTTGGTTTATAGAAGACCGGTCTAGATTCTTCCTGACGGGTCAAAAATTTAAAATGTCCAGCTGAGTCTCTTCTTGTGTGGATTGTTGATGAATATCAAGAGAATTGGCAAAAACCTAGAATCATTGTAAACAGGCGATATCCAGTTTCTAATTTATCGTTCTTTACCTGTAGGCTAACATGTATAATCTCTTTCTAAGCATGCCCATTGATTACTGTTGCTTTTTTTTACCTTGAATCTTTGGTCTGTTTAAAGTGATGATAAAGACGTGATAGCTAGGGTTTGAGAAGCTCGACGGCCCGGCGGGAGTCATTACTGGCGTTCGCGACACGGGGTGGGGTGCGCACTTGGATGGGTGGGTGACCACAAATGCCATGAAAATTTCTCTCCTCTATGCTCTGAAAATCACGTTAAACTGTTGATCCTGGCTGTCATCATTGTACGGCAGTCATCAAGCCATGTCATATGCTTAGTAGTAGCTTAAAAAACTGACACCTGTCTTGGCCAAAGATTTAAATGTTTATTCAGTAATTATACCTTTGCAGGCACTTTTACACGTCAATAAATATAATTTACGTTACGTGTAATGTATATTAAAATTTAATTTATTTTTATAGAAAAACTACCGATACCAGCGCTTCGTAACGACCACTGCTGAGAAGAAACGCCGGAAGAAACTCATTTTCACAGTATTGGTCGCCTACTCGCCAGAAGGGCTTTGTCATATTATTATTATTATCTTTACTCACAAGAAAAAAAAACACAAAGTATTCGTGCACGATGTCCGTAAAATATTTGTATACACTTAGTTAAGTTGCAGTTATCTTAGCTGTAGCACGACGACGCATGCGCTATAGTACGTCATCTGCGTGATTCATTGAGAGACCACAAAACACAGTCGCGCCTACCATCGTCCGCTGGAAACACGCCCGCCGCAAACTTGAAAACTCCACAAGTGTCTATATTTACCAGCTGGAGCTATATCAGTAAGTGCCTATAATAGTAGTTGTATGATCTGTAGTACCTGTCTAATAAAAACATTCAATTGATGTAGACGACGCTAATCTATAGGTACTTGTATCTGTGAAAATATCAATGCACGTTTTAATTTTCTTGATTTAAAGTTACTGTAATTAAACTTAAACAATATAATATATGTAAACATATAAATATGCGACAACAAAGTATTAAGTAATTTTGTATGAAATAAAGTATATTTTTACACGATATCTACAAGTATGAATATCATCATTACAGGAAGGTCACCTAAAACTATAAATTATTCACATATTAATAGATACGACAATAGATTTGGGACACATTCGTTTATGAAGATTTGGTCTAAGCAGTTTAGTCTAGACTGCACAGAGGGGTGGTAAAAGGGGAGGTAGCTACTTATGAAGATGAGTCACGGTCGTCGACCTTTCTTCAGCTTATAAAAAAGAGCATAAAAACTTTCAGCGTGTTCTCGTTATGTCTATAGTACTGCATACAAATATAACGTAAGTAGTTTGCTTAGTTTTGAACCTGGACAGGTATTGCTTAAAATCTAAGGAGGAAGTTAGAAACGTTTACCTTAATTTTGATAAAATAAACGAACGCTTCTCAAACTACTTTAGTTGTTTTCTTCCTTTATCTCTCTTTTCAATATTTGAGATAGACGAGAATGATACAAAAAACGTTTCACGTTTAAATGATAAATCAAATCATTATCGTAATAGATAAATCTAACGATTGTTAATTTTAGTAATTTAAAAACACGAAGTTTCGTTTTTATTCTGAATTTAGACCTTAGACATCTAGAGATTACCTTAGATACAGTCGTTTTATCTGCAAAGTTTCTATGACCATACTGTTTTGCCACAACGTATCTAATAGATTATAACTTCGCATTAATATACTTACGTATTTTTCATTTAAATTCATTTTATAATAATCAGCAGTTTAATTTTTTATTCGCAGTCCCTGTAAGCATTATTTTTATTCATGTGAGTAGTCGACCTCGGCACCAAAACACAGTGGCGTCATGGTCGACCGTCATGTCGACTGGTCTGCCCATTTTCGGAGACGGAACATGCCTTATTTCCTTTTGTTACTTCGGATTACGCTTTTATAAATTGTACTCTTTGGGTTGTATCGAAAAAGAAGAATAACATTTTCCATATTAATATCTAACTCTTATTTCTCTCTTTATATTTCAATTGATGCGTTATATATAACTTATAGTACAGGAGTAGTTATAATATGCCATATCTACTAAATTTTTTTCCTCCAGAGTCTTGGCCTCAGAAAGCCTCGACATCAAAATGCTAAAAGTATAACAGTTTTGGTAACATATTTTATTGTGTATTTTTAAATTCAAATTCATTTGTAATTTAACTTTAAATATTTTTCTATAAATAAATTTGCGCCCTGCCATTCAATGCTAACATTCGTTTCCTTCTAAAACTTTGCAGGAAGTCCAGAGAATCTGTAATGTAATGATGGTATGGTTTTTGCGTAAGCATCAAGTGAATATCAAAATAAAATTTATCAGGAATTCCACTTATTCAATTAAAATTTATTATTAGTATTTTATATACATGTTTCATAGGGAATTATGAATCATGGACTTTAATTGTACTTTACATTGTAGGCTAAAGTGACCGTAGGACTGTAAGTCGAAGATCAAAATATGTCAAGGACTTACTAATTTCTACACAACAAACGACTTAGTTTCATATGCTGTAGTCTCATTTCACGTGATTGCTCAGTTGGTAAGAGCGTGGTCGTATTAAGACCAAGGTCACTGGTTCAAGTCCTGCTCACGTGGGATTTTTTCACCATTTCTTATTTCATTATTTAGTTTACTTACTTTTAGTACTGCATCTTGAATGTCTTAATACCCTTATAAAAATATCCTATATCTTATTTACTTTCTATTCTACACTCATGTTTCAGGAGCAGGATGTCTCACACCGTGACCATAACGCGGACGACCGCCGTCTCCTCCGGCAATGCCATCTACATCAACAGCGGCTACGTGTCCACACTGCCAGGGCTGCTAAAACTGGCGCAACTGGTACTTAATCTTTAAAATATATTATGGTTGAGAGATAACAATCTAAACAAAATAGTACAAAAGACCATACTTTTGTAAATTCCATAACCGAGCTAATAAAGTTTTGAAAAAAGAAGAAACTATGTATATTTTACTTCAATAAAAATGTCAGGGTGAAACTGTTGATGGAAACGTATGGGGACTTGGAGACAGCATCCTTCAGCACAGTGAACTAAGGCACATGATTGCTTACGAAATCGGATATTTTTCATACTCTTAAAGATTCAATTCAAGTCAATTTCCTGAGGATTAGGCGCTTTATTTAAGTGCATTACACTAATCATTGTGGTATATAGATAACAACCCCATTTAGAACAAATCGATGTTGTCAAATTTTTATATCTATAACCTAAGAAATTATACCTAAGTTAATTGAAAATCTTCTCGAAATTTTTTGTCAACTGCTTAATTATTTAAAATTTAAGTAAACATTCTCACAACCCTTTAGTATAAACTCGTCTCACGCCGCGTCACAAGGTTTCCAGCGTGATAGAACATTCTTTGCATATTTCTGCTGAAGTGACCCACTTTCGTGGGCTTTAAATATTACGATGGTTGTGCAACCGGATGAATTTGAAGAGGTTATCTTAATTTAATCTCAATTTTTTATGAAAAAACATGTACACACACGCTACTCGTAATACCAAGGAGACAGTAAATCTTTATGGTTTAATTATTGCGTTATTCCTTGGAAATTAAAAAGAAAAATGTTATAGTTTACACACGAAATGCAAGAGTGTTGAGAAGAATTACATAGTTTATTTTTACTTTCTACTTTTATATACTTATTCATTTTTCTCGGTCTCATAATACCTAAATTATAGGTACCTACCTTATTTAAAATGTTTAAATAGGTAGTTACTATGTATAATACGAGGAAACAACTAATAGCCATTTTGTCATTAATTCGAAATATTAGGTAGGTACTCAACAATAAATATACTCAGAATATATGTATGTCAATAAAGTTAATTAACTAAGCACTGATCGATGATGTCATTCTGCGTCAGTCTCATATTCAATTTTTGTCGCAGAAATGATTTCATATTATGGCGATAACGCGGCATCAAAATGATTTACCATAGAATTATAACCCATAGAGGTTTACCTCCTGGTTAGTTACGAGGTTACATGAATTTTTCGGGGTCCAGTGCTGCCCCCATTTGAAATTAATTATTTAAAAGGAAACGGATATATCATTAAAATCATATTTTTTTTAAATATTTCATGAACTACATAACTATTTCATGAACTACTTTACGCTTTACGTTCTCACTTTTATTACTGTAAACGTAAACTATACTTCATAAAATAGTTTGAAGAAGGATTACCTAGAGTATGATGAGACCAAAATTAGAACAAATAAATGAGATTTCTCCGTTCCCTTTCAAATAATTTATTTCAAATGGGGCAGCAACGGACCCTAAAAAATTCATGTATACCCTTAATAAAAACGAAAATTGTAATATTAATATAAATTTTCGAAGAAATTGTCGATCAACGTTGAGTGTTTACTCTGGGCTCCTAAAATAGCTGGCGCGCGTGCATGAGGTCATACCTACATCGTAAAGTTCTAAAACGGCAGCCAGCGAATCGATCGTTGCATATATTTCTTATACGAAGATGTATAATAATGTGCTGCGACTGATGTGAGAAATCGTTACAATGTTATTTTTCATTCACAAAAATTCTAATGACATTCAAAGAAGGATTGCATAAAATTCATATAGACAAATTGCTGCCTTTAAACCTTATAAATTTTATTACTTATAAATGCAGTAAATATTCTAAATCTATGACCATTTGACCGCTGTTACTGTATAATGACTTCAAATAGGAATACTTGTGAAACATAATTCTTCTTAATTTCAGTTACTGGGTGCAGCATGTGTGGGAATAATGGCCTATTACTACGACCACGGCCACGTTTATATGAATAAGGCAGTATTATTCTTTTTCCTGGTTGCTGTTGCCTTCCTTATTGGAACGTTTTGTCTTTATGTGTCATGTTTGGTGTCGCTGTCATCTGCTACAATGATTTCGAAGACTGCTTATGTGAGTATGCATAAAGAACTGTTATTTATTATATGTATGTTTATACAACGTTGAAGGGACATACCAATAATACATCAAACCACGGATTGTACTAGATCACTATAGTATAATGAAATTAAAATAACAGTCAAAAGTCATATATATGTATAGAAAAAACAGAGCATTAGTATAAGAATTTTAAATTTATCATTTTAGCAAATATTAGGAACATGATTAATGCATATTTTCATAGGTCTGACGTTTCGAATAGGAGTTATGTCCTACGTGGTCGCATACAGACTGCGATCCATTATATTCCAATAAAAATTATAAATCCCACAGACAATAAATTAAAGAATTATCGTGTCGTGACAGTCGTGGGTGTCTATTATCTATTAAATTTTATAAGAATTTTTAAAATTCTTATAAAATTTAATAGAATAAGAGAAAATCTTTAAGCGTTTTTTCTTATTTAGATAGATACTTAAAGTACTTACTGATAAATTAATTAACGACTATTCAATTAAATAAAACGTACCTTACAGAAAAGTATTTGATTCAACACTTATAAATTACTCACCTGAAGGTGAGTTAGTCGTGAGTAATGAAGTGAAAGTGATTTATTTTACAAAAATATTTACTTAACAAAATCTTGTAGTAACGACATCAACGCGCCTTGATTTGAAATCAAAGAAAAGGTCCTAATTTTTGTATCTTTTTTTTTAGTTTATAAGATATAAAACATTTTATAAAAGATTTAGTTCATTTTTATCTAAATATTTTCTCTTTTAATTTTTAAGCTTATTTTTATTGCAACATTTATTTTACAGGAGTTGATTTATCACGGATTGGCGTTTATACTGTATCTGGCGGCGGGCATCACCCTGATCACGGAAGTCAATCAATACAAAAGGTCTCAAACCTACGAAGCCTATCTAGCAGCATCGGTAATTTAAAGTTTTACTTAAATGAAATGTAAAATCTGTCGTATAACGTCATACCAATAGAAGGGTAGTGTAGTGTTGTAAAGTCGTGACTGACAGTGTTTTTGTATTATTATTCGATAAAAATAGAGTCATGGCATAGAGAGAATCATGGCAAGATAAAAAAAAATCACATATACACCTGTGTGTTTTTCAATTTTGAACAATCCGGTTTTTGCATGCATGTAATATCTAGGCTTACTTATACCTATCTGTTAAATTAGAAAGGAAGAAAAATGTTTTATTCGGTGTAAAACATGAGTTACATTACATAATAACTAAAACTAGTTTTACACCAAAATGGCACCACTCGGCGAATGGCAATGATGTGCCTTTACATCATACCCCTAGTCTTCCGTGGTACCAAGGTATAAGAGAAAATGCACTACCAGACTTTTATTGACAATGATCAAGTTGGAACCATGTGGTGTATATTATTATGTGATGCGTCAATGATACACCGGGATGCAGAGATAGGCTGACTGTATTAGACCCACCTTACGAGTACCCTACACAAATGACATTTATAACAATTATATATTTACACTATCTTGAATTCCGAGAGTTTTAAAATGAGCGTGGGTTGCTGGGAAATGGGATTGTACTAGTGGGATAAATCAGTGTCATTTGTACCGTCAGGGGTACTACCCAGTACCCAATGGTACAGGTGGTCCGGCGGTTAAAAGACAGGTCGCGGGGTGAGCTTTGTTCCGAAATTAGACTCTCGAAGCATGCACAGAACCCAGAGTAAGTAGGTAATATAGATTCATTTTTTTTTTAATATCCTGATTTAATAATTGTTATTTTTCAGATAATGGGGCTAGTGTTAGCTGGACTCTATCTTCTTAGTACGGTTTTCGCTAACCGTTCTTACCGCAGCCTCTAAGTCGTTCCTCATAGAAACCAATCGGTATCGCATTAACTTATAAAATAAGCCTAGGCTAAGTATTTATATTTATATGAATAAAACTCTACTAAAGTACATAAAAGTGGAATAAAAATTTTTCTACCCTGTGCTTCGTAAGGCACGTATAAGCCGTTGGTCCCGGCTGTCATCATTGAATGGCAGTCGTCAAGCTATGTCAGGTGCCTTTAGGCAGGCTGAAAAATCTGACATCAGTGTTGGCCACTTACACACACGAAAAACAAACAGTAAGCACATTATAAGTTTTTATAAGTATTTGTTGATTCATTACGTGAAACTGAAAAGAATACCATATAGAATGATACACATAAATCTAACAATTTGATAATAAAATATCATTTTATTCTTTAAAAATACGTAAGAAATTGATAGTTATGCTTGTCCTATTGCAGAAAATATACAAAGAAATGAATTAGCAGGTACTTTCTCAATAGTATACCCAATTATGAAAATGTATGAAGGAAGTATTTGAATATTTTATATTTAATCTACTGATTATGATCTTTAAAATGAAGCTAAGAAAATATAATTAAGTCTTCCGAATTATGTATAACATCTCTTTTCTAATTCAGGAAGAATAGATAACATAATCCCTGAAAAATTAAAGATAAAAATGTAAAAAAAATATTATAAAGATCAGAGGCGAATGCTATTAATTATTGAATATCTATTTATACTATATATTATAATATAATAAAGTAACCGAGTCAGCGACACTATAAGTTGAGTCAATATCTCACACATTTTGTCATTCTCATAAGTTATTTAGCTAGTCTACAAAGTAATATTTTGTTATTAAGTGTTATTATCAATACTTATCTATTTTTATATGTATTTTTAAATGTTGCCTGATGGACCAATATTTGCAACTTTATATTAGTTTGCATCAACACTATATTCATTGTATGTATGCTGTTGTTTCTTTCAAAATTAAATAACTATTCTGCGTAATAAACATCAAAATGCATGTCATCAACAAGGCCACATTGAGGGCAATTCCTGCTTGGGTTCATCGGTTTCGTCCTTCAAACACATGCCTTACATTATAATAATTTATAACTTTAGTGATTCTGTAATTTCTACATTATGCTGCCTTTTTTATGGATTTTATATTTTGAGGTATTACACGAGATGAGTATACTCGTATCATAATAGAATAGTGTCTGTCTTAGTGGACAGTCAGATAGTAGAAGTGTCGACAGTATCATCTATGCAGTCTCGATCTGATTGAAAATTCGTTGCAAATACACAACACTTGCAACAAATGTTATACGAGCTTAAAAAAGATAATTATTTTTTAATATTAAAAAAATACTTTTATCTATTATTACCTAAAAAGTTAAAGTACAAGACGAATCAATCGAGCCTAAATTTTATACGTATGCGTGCAAATTTTCAGCAAAAGTAGAAACCGGGAAGTGGGTCAAATTTAACCAAATATTTTCGAAATAGGTTCAAATAATAAATTAGAACTTAATCTAGAAACTGTTTTAGTATATAAGGTATTTCATAAAAATATTTGCCGGAATGTAAAAAATTTTTTTTTTGGCTTTGTCTTTTCATATGTAAGTATTTTGTGACAATGATTTAAAAATAAATTTTTACTTTTATAACATAAGTACTACCTGTGTTTTCTTTTTTAACTGAGTATCTGTTATATTCTGCTGCCACATCCGTGATCTACAAATAGCTGGCGCCCTCCTGGGTGTCCTGTCGACGACGCGACGACGACTATTTTTATCCTGCGCACACGCCAGGATGGAGATGGAGCACACGCCACAATCCAATTATTCCCTGAACAGTCATGTTCTACCTCTTACGAGATAACATTCATTTTTATCTATCTCTCTATTCATTCATTGTGTCCTTACGTACGTGTATTTGTTAATATATTTTTACATTTAATCATTTAATATATTTACCTAAGTATTTTTTGTGGAAGTTAAAATACAGTGCCCTAGTTAATTCCAGATCAGACGTTCTCTAATATTTAGGTAAAGAGGTGCAAGTTCGCTGAACCCGTAGGGTACGCGGCTAATATGTCTAAAAATATTGTGTTGTGGTGACTAACACTGACCGTGTAAAAGTTAACTCTCCCGCTTCCTGCCATTCATTCCAATTCGCCTGATCCACGCGGTATTCTAAACAACAAAGCATTCAACTATTTTGAATATTTCTGTGTGTTTTGTGAAATGACTCGTGGGCCTACAATAGTGCGTGTGGCGCCGAGCGGCGGCGGTGGCGGTGTCAAGTGTTGCTGTTGCCGTTGTTGCGAATGTATCAACTTCGGGTACCTGACCACTCAACATGGACTCATCAAATTAGCAGAGGCTGTAAGTTTTTTTTATATCTCATCTCATATTCCGTTATTATTAATTCTAGAATAGAAAAGAGATTATCACTTATCATAAAAATTTATGCTTTTTTCTAAGGCTCAAGTTTCTTGTACACAGAGCCTGAGATAGTGTATAATGTAATTTTGATAATTTCGCTATAAATAAATAAATAAATAAAATTAATAAATATATACACACAAATAACACTGATTGAGCTAGCCCTAAAGTAAGAGACTTGTGTTACGGGATACTTATACAATGTGGAAGGGACTTACCAGAAATAAATCAGGCAACGGGCTGTACTAGATTACCATAGTATAATGAAATTAAAATAACAGGCAAAAGAAAAAAAAGGAATCGACATTCCCATACAAATTGCCCGAGCGGCTTCACACTTTTGTATGGAAATGCCAAAATTATTATTATGTGGTACGACGATTTTATCGTCGTGGTTCTCCATTGGATTCGCCATTGGAGGCAATGCCTAATTATTACTATATAGATGATTTATTGAGAACATAGGGTAAGTTAGGTACCTATTAAATTTGTAGGTATGTGGATGCCTCCACATAAATTTTTCGTTTTAAATTTCCAGATGCTGGGTGGTCTCTGCCAGAGTCTGCTGGTGAAGTACGGCATTTCGGAGGCCAGTAGCATGGGCTCGGCGTTCCACGGCTTCCTGACGACGGCGTCGGCCTGCCTGCTCACCACGGCTCTGCTCATCACCTGCTATGTGCTATCTGCGAACTCGCAACATCTTATACGGCAGTCTATTTTTGTACGTTTTATTTTATGAACCTTACTGAATTTTAATAAGTTATCTAAGCTACTTTTATTATAACACAAGTCTCGAACTTACCTTTGGGCTAGCTCAATCTGTGTGATTTGGCCGTGTATATTTATTGACGTTACGTATTTGTAACGTTCGTAGTTTATAAGCTTGTAACTTTAGTAGCCGCTTTTGATAACCATCTTTCATCGAAATGCCTGGATCTGATTGAGCTGATTATTGTAAATTTGGTAAAATGATACTATTGGGCTAATCTAGTGACGAGCAAGACGATTGCCGCTATGACTCACACTATATTTGGGAAATCTCACACTATATTTGGGTATGTATACCTTGAAGCTCATTTTTTGATTTGGTTCCATTCCAGGAATGCCTATTCAACGCGGTCGCCTGCTTTCTATACCTCTCAGCCTCTTCATACATGGGTGTTGCTGTCAACATCTACCTGTATCCGCGGTACGCCCTCGTCAACATGTATGCTGCATATCCAGCGATGACTGCTGTTTATGTGAGTACAGAAAAGAATGGCTTAGTGCCGGACCAGACGACACGCAAGTTGCGTTGCGCAACTTGCGTCGCGTTACGCGCTTACACAGCATTTCATACAATTTCTACCAATCGTTCACACGACGCGCAAGTTGCGCCTCAACGCAACTTGCGCTGCGTTACGCGTGCTCGCACGAGCCCGCACAGAGGTGGTAAAGTGTTAGAGAGCTGGACAAAAATGTTTAGAATTATTTTATATATGCAAAGCAGACCTTGTCTATGACTTCTATCAAAAGATCTTAGAAAAGATACATTTTTTCTATGTACATTTTAACTATTATAAATTTTTGGTATGCAATAAAGTGTTACTTAATATGTTAGGTTCAATACAAAGAAATAGTTCTTTTTTCTCGTAACTTATAATAAGGTAGTCACACTTATATAAAAGCTGTTGCTTTTAATGTATGAATATGATAAGCAAAGAATCAAAACAAAAACCACACTTTAATTTCTATGTATGTGCAGGCTGATTCTCAAACCACTGTGCGGCGGCGACACGAGACAAGAGTGAGAAAGATGTATGTTCTTTAAAGTCGTTGACCCACGGAGAAAATTATAGTCATAATCGACATAAGAGAGAAACTCTCAGCATTTCAAACCGAAAAATGTAAATGTAAACCTACCTAACCAATAAATTTCGTTACTAAAATGGCTTTGTATGAATGAAGATAATCCATTGCAGTAGATTAATTCAACTATACAGTAACTTAAATAATATCATCATTATCCTCGTTCTTAGTTCCGTTGTGTGTTGTGTTATGTGTATGACATGTATTTTATATTGTTAGTAGTTTTATGTAGATATGTATTGATGTTTGTATGTATATATCATCATCAGCATCCGAGCGTATTCCCGGTTGCATCCTCAGCAGTAACGCTTCAGAGCAGGGGGTCCGCTACCTAACCAAGGAGATTTGACGAGGTTACTGGTTTTTACACAGAGCGACTGCCGTCTGACCTCCACAACCCAAAGGGCAAACCAGAAACCAATCCTTGGATAGTTTGATGATCAAACGCTAGGTGGCGTTCGGGACCCACAGTTTTACGTGCCTTCCGAAACACGGAATCATCTTACTTTTCGGATAATCAGGTGATTCAAGCCTGCAATATCCTATCCAGACTGGAAACAACTTTTCACAAAGTATGCTTCCCAGTGGGAATCGAACCTTGACCACTGGACTACGGAGGCAGTCAAAACATGTATTTTATATTGTTAGTAGTTTTATGTAGATATGTATTGATGTTTGTATGTATATATACTTATATATTACGTATTAAGAATCAATATTTATTACTATTTTTATTTATTTATATCCTAAATAAGTTATCTTACTTATCCTTTATATATGTATATATTTTTTACTGTTTAATACAGAGGTTCCCAAACTTATTTTGTCAAACGCCCACTTTAAAAAATCAGTTATTTTGAACCCCCCCCCTATTTTTTTCAAAATAAAAACCTATCAGATATTTGTCTTGCCTGTAGTTTAATTCAACCTATATTCTAAACTAGACTTTTTTACAAGAGAGAGCAATAATAATACATACACCAGTACATTAGAGTATCTTTTATAAAAAAATAACAATAATCAACATTGTTAATTTTAAATAAAAAAATAGCAATAATAATACAATTTTACAATAATAAAGAGTATCGGAAGTGGGGACCTCACCTGCGAAACTTTAAAACACGAAATTTTTTCAGTGTTTGATTCCTTTAACGATATAAATAGCGTTGTGAACGCATTAAAATAATAAATATTAATTACATTTTTAGTTTATATTTATACAATGAAAAAGGATATAAATATGAACTAATAAATGGATGTTGTGTAGTAAGAGGATTTTAATTTCTGTGAATTTTAAAATATGAAATAGCTGAAGTTATAAATCACTCATTGCTTAAATCATATCAGCGCCCCCCAACTTTATTCTGGGCCCGTTAGCGCCCCCCTTAAAGCCTCCAGCGCCCACAAGGGCGCGTTATCGCCCACTTTGGGAAAGACTAGTTAAATATCACAATATAATTTAAGTTAGTTAATTTTCACTATCGCACCACTTATTTATTATTATTTTTACTTTCCAATCCTGTCACCCAAAGGTAGCCTGTAAGAGATTGCCTTGGCGATAAGGCACCTATTGTACATCTGATTTACCTATGTATTCAAATGTAAATTTCATGTGTTTTGGTGCAATAAAGTGTTTTTTGCTTTGCTTTTGCTTAAACTATCCTCAAGATAATGATGACAGTGGATTGTCTTCATTCAGAAGAATTCATTCAGATAATCATTATAAAAAATATATTTTTTTTTTTGTATAGAGCCCAACATAATAATTAAGTAAGCAATTTATTGGTATAGGTAAGCAAATTTATATCTTTTGATTTTAATTTTGAGATTTTCTCATTTCCTCTGTCATAACCAATTATCATTTCCCATGTCGATTACGATTATCGTATTCTCTGTGGGTCAGTGATTTTCGTTTATAAAAAAACTACTTTTATATGGAACCCAGCATAATCATCGTAAGTAATACTTTATTTTATACCAAAAAATAATAAAAGGTAAAATGTACATACAAAAAAGAAAGTAAAATGGGCGGTCTTATCGCTAAAACGATTTCTTCCACACAAACGATGGATGGAGAGAATATGGAAAAACGGCGCCATTTTGCTAGAATTTCCATAGGATAACGCCTGTATTGTATTTAAAAATAAGTCTTTCAAAACATTTTTGTCCCGCTCTCTAATATACCATCTCAAAGGGGGCGTCTGAAAAAAATGAAACTTGCGTCGCGTTACGCGAAATGAAAGTGTTGAAAATTGTAATTTCGTCCTCAGAAAAAAATTATAGTGGATTTTTTTCATTCAGACAAAGCCATTGGCCGGACAATCCACTGTAGGAATTCATTTTCTTAGTGGACTGTCTAAAATTAGACAATGCCATTGACAGGACAATCCACGAAGACAATGATTGCCTTTACTTATACGACCCCATTGACAAAAGAGTATATACTGAGATAATTTATTGTCTTCACTAAGACGAAGCCATAGACAAAACAATCTACAAAGATAGTTCATTGTTTTTATTTAGACGTAACCATTGACAGGTCAATCAACTAAGACAATGATTTTGCTCAATCTGACGAAGTCATTAACAGAATAATTCATTTGGACGGTGATTGCCTTCATTCTGACGAATCCATTTACATGAAAATCTACTTAGGCAATTAAGTATCTTCATTCAGGCGAAGCCATTGACAGGACACTCCACTAAAACAATTATGCCTTCATTCAGACAAAGCCACTGACAGGACAATCCACTAAGACACTGAACTGTCTTAGTGGATTGTCCTGTTAATGGTTTCATCTGAATGAATACAATCATTGTCTAAGTCTATCAGTGTCTTAGTGGAATCCACTAAGACAGTGATTGTTTTTATTTAGACATCTCCATTGTCATGACAATCCACTAAGACAATTCATGGTCTTCATTCAAACGAAGCCATTGACAGGAAAATACACTAAGATAGTGATTGTCGTCATTCAGACGAAGTCATTGACATGACAATCAACTAAGACAATACTTTTATTTTTTATTTTATTGGTTCATGTACACTTGAAAATTTACAAATAAAACCTTATAAAAGTTAACGTAGTACATAGGTGCTACTTATTTCTAAAGAAATTTCTTCCAGTAAACCCGCGAGAGGAAATGGGAAGAAAGAGGTAATTGGCGTGTACAATACAAAGATAAATAAATACTTATACCTACAAGAAACATAAATAAATTAATAAACATACCTACATAGACGTACATAAAATAAACTTACATAAATACATAAATATATACTGATATATACAATATAATACTGTCTTTTGGCCAGCTAAACTGACCAAATAATCTGTGTGCGACATTATGTACTTAGCGCATCTTGCGCGGGTAGAGCGGCCACACGGAGCGCGAGTTGCGCGGCGCAACTTGCGCTGTTACGCGACGCAACTTGCGTCTCGTTTGTTTCGACCCTTAAATTTGTATAATTTGTCTTGAATGAAAATTCAGGATTGAATCATTCTTTTGACAAAAAGTATTAACAAGTGTCGAGTGTCTGTCTCGCTGCGCTATAGATATAAATAACGTGGATATAATATAACACACCAATTTTACACAACGTTCATTAAATTCAACATATAAAATTGGTGTGGATTGAAAAATTGGTGCGCAGAAGTGGCGCCCTCATTTAAAATAAATCATTAAATCGTAAATAGGCATAATTAAAATTCTAAGTAGTATGCATTACATATCCGTTCATATTATTTTGTGAACAACCGTAAAAATATTAGCTTAACTGGTTTAGCTTTGAAATGCATTTTAAAGCTAGCTGGACGACAAAGGCTCAAAAATTAAACTAATTCACATTTTTTTATGCAATACAACAAAACAATAAGAATATGACCGTAGTCTGAGAAGAGGATCCTTGGTCTGACAATGAGAATAGGAAATAAATATTACATTGTTATTATATGTCATTGTGTTGATGTTGATGATTATTTTATTTTGTGTACCTATTTCAGTATATCGGCGTGGTCGTGGGAATCCTACATGGAGTGGATGCGTACATCTCCTACAAGGGTCTTAAAGGATATCGATAGGTAGGATCAATTATGTACCTGAACATCGATTTAATACAATATGAGTCATTCCACTTAAATTACCTACTAAACTTATTTTCGGATAGGTATCAACGATTCGGAAAATACATAATCTCTATGAGAGATTTATCTTATATTTTAGGTATTCTGAGTGTATTGGCGTGAGCTACCCTAATTTTTGCCTTCTTCGAAACAATAATCTCGATATTTTAAAATGTAAGTATTATTGTTCTACTTAACTATACCAAATTTAAAATAAATAAATATTTTTCTAAATAACTTCCTTGTTTCAATCTATATGTTGCCTACAAATTTTTAGGTAGTCCAAAACTGAGTAACTACACACATATATATATAAATATATATATATATATATATATATATATATATATATACAATGTCCTTTTTAATTAAGTACAAATATTTTAAGAGGTAATTCAGTTCATCATTTTGAACAACTTTTCCCAATAAATATCTATCGAAATACGAAAAATTTTTTTGCATTTTTCATAGTACCTAACGATATCACGTGACTACTTCGATCTGTATGAGAACCTAAATTTTTTTTTTCGTATTTCGATATATATTTATTGGGCAAAGTTGTTCAAAATGATGGACTGAATAACCCCTTAAAATATTTGTACTTAATTAAAAAGGACATTGTATATATATAATTATGACCTTCAAGCATATTTTATGTGAAATACGCCGAATTACTTGTTTTGTCGTATAGTATGTTAAGTACCTACGTCAGAAGTCAAGGATTATATATTTATTCTTCAAATGACTTAATTTTTTTACCCGACTGCGCCAGAAGGAGGGTTATGTTTTTCGAGAGTATGTATGTATGTATAATTGTTTGGCACGCTCTGCAGCTTGATCGGTTAGATGGATTTTATCTTGAGAGGTGTCTTTAGATTCGTATTTACTGTGATAGTGACACTAAGTATATCAAAATAAAATAAAAAACAAAATGGCGGATTTTTGGCGCTAAATTCAATTGTTTTACACGCTCCGCAGCCCGGCTCGATGGATTTTAGCTTGAGGTGTCGTTAGATTCGTGTTTACTGTGAGAGTGACATTGAGTATATAAAAAAAATTATAAAGCAAAACAAAATAAAAGGCAGTCGGGTTTTTTGTTTTAGTAATAATTACTTGTTACCAATATAATAAATTTGAAATTGTGTGAGTTTGTGAATTTGGATGGGTGATGCGTTGTTGTATAGAATTTCATAGAATAATCAATCCAATTTCCTTTGTTCAGTTAATATAAACTTTATACCAAGAAAAACATTTTATCAGGGTAGCCAACTTGGTCGACACTCGTTCGTTTTGGTTGCTCGTTCTTATGATGGTCATTGTACAATCATAACATAACCTAATCTACCTTCTGTGATGTTAGGTACTAATTAGTTGTTTCTGTAAAATATATTTCATTCAAGGAAAAAGTCGATGAAACTGTAATAGGTATGCGAAATAAAAATACAAACAAGGACCAAAATATTATATGAAACATTTTCTGCAAACGAAATACTACAAAAAATTCTGTCTGCGAAACAAGAGGATAGCATATAGATGTTTGATACTTAAAACGAAACGGCTGAACGGTTTGGAATAAAATTTGTCATATAGGTAGATATTTAGACTAGCAAATATTTTTCTGGAACAAAAATTGCGTATCCTATGTTCATACAAACAAGGACTCAAAGGCTCCCTGGTTCCCATAAGATCGTGGGCAACGACGTGGGTAACAGCTAGTCAACTATACTTTATAATATACTTAGGCACAGCGTATTTGTCGAGTTTTTATACAGAGAAGCGCGAGTGGCCGTGCGCCGCGCCGTGCCTGGCACGAGTTGCGCGGCGAGCGGGTATCATCAACAAGTTGCCCATGATAACGCGACATCCATTGTATGGTTTTTGTTGTAGGTGGCTGCGCTTAAAAAGTCATTTAAAATCAATTGACTGCGTCAACTGCGTGCACTGATATAATAATGTTTCCAGATGGGAATATCCAAACTCATTTCAGATAGGTACCGTAAATTACTAAGTAATTTCGAAATAAATACTTAGGTACCTACCAAGTATTTTTTTCAACACGTACATTAATTAGTATTTCAGTTTAAGCCTACTTTCAATTACCTACATATTTGTAAAATATGACATCGCTCACTATAAGATGACGCAAGTTACAAATATGTTATTTTTTTTTATTGACCAACCATCTGCTTATTTGCAAATGAAACTTTGATGCATTGTATTAAAGTAACATTGAAATAAACATATTATTATAAAAATTGGAAAAGTACTATTTGAATTTAAAAAGATATATAATCTCGACATTTTCTAAAAAAACGTGGTCATAGCTTTCAACACAGCTTTCGTCATCGTGTCAGTGACGTGAAAGTAGGGCATTGACAGAGTCGCCTCCCGGCTGCAGCGTTCTCTCTGTACCCAATGCATTAGGAAATGTGAAAGAAAACTAGTAAGTACCTACCAAAAACCTTATTTGCGATCTCTTCCTTTACTGAGTGAATCTCAGTAACTATATGTATGCTGATTATAATAGGTAACTATATTTTGACACATAAAACCCGTACAGCGTACTTGGTAGGGTGGCGACGACGTACGAGTAGACAATTAGACATACGTTTTCTTGATCGAATTTCCGAATCGGGCTCTCCCATCGCATCCAATCCATACAATACTTAGAACCAGATTCATACAATACTTGGATAGGCTAGCTGTGAGGAATCGTATATAGAGAGCAAAAAAAGAAAAATATTATTAATTTCAAAAATAGTTACTTGAAGTAAAAACAAATAAATAAATAAACCTACATTTATATATTCTTATGTCATCTGTCTTTTAAATATGAAAATATTAAAACTTATTTCATCTTCATATACTTAATTTATTTTATATATAAGCTAATCAAATTAGGTTTTGCAATAGTTATTGTTGACTCTACCTACATCTTGTGTTAGGAAGATAACGTTATCAGCTATTATGACCGGAAAACTTTAGAATAGCCGACGTTATATGACTTTATCTGGAATCGCAACTTTACGTTGTACACACGCACCATGTTTAGTTCCCATAATGTCTTTTTACGAGTAGGTCAAAATGTAGTCTGAGGTAAATATCATTGGGAGAATAATTTTATTTTTTCAATTTATTCAAAATATGCACATTATGATAATAGGCTTGATGATTGTAAAAATATTTTTGTACCATCGGTTACATTACCAAAAAAAAAAAATTATTAAGTCGCAAGCTCCCACTCTGGAACGTATATCTTTATAAATATTTAATTTTAAATAACTGAAAAATGTGGGTCCATTAGTTTTGGATAATCTAAAAGACATTTTCTGATCTTGTCACCCATAACCCCTAATATGGTATAAGTATGTATGTATGTCTTTTAACGTCTAACACAATATTCTGAAATTATTTTATGGGGAGATTCCGTCCATGATACTGTTTAACTTTCCTCAAGGAACATAAAGCGATATAAGTATAAAACAATGTTTGTTTCTCCAAAAACACTCTGATCAGCTGATCGGCCAACTTGTATTCATACTTGACCATAGCTAGGCGAATTTGTTGTGACAAATTCGCCTAGCTATGGTCAAGTATGAATACAAGTATGAAGACAATTAAGGTACTTGTGGCAGGAACTTACTCGAAGATTGTTTTCTGACGTGTGACTTGTTTGTGCAAGCAACCTGTAGAATAGCCGGTAATGTCCCATCTCCACGATACTTGTGTGCACATTCACCGTTATGATAAGTTAATGTTTAACTTTCCTCAAGGAACATAAAGCGATATAAGTATAAAACAATGTTTGTTTCTCCAAAAACACTCTGATCAGCTGATCGGCCAACTTGTATTCATACTTGAACATAGCTAGGCGAATTTGTTGTGACAAATTCGCCTAGCTATGGTCAAGTATGAAGACAATTAAGGTACTTGTGGCAGGAACTTACTCGAAGATTGTTTTCTGACGTGTGACTTGTTTGTGCAAGCAACCTGTAGAATAGCCGGTAATGTCCCATCTCCACGATACTTGTGTGCATATTCACCCCGGCTGCCTTTCCTTGAAAACAAGCACGTCACTGTGTTACTCAATTACTTTATAGGCAAATAAACAAAATACTGAATACCTATTATTAAATCATGAAGACGTCACGTAAATCTATTTTAAATGTACTAAAAATATTATAAAGAAAGGGGGCGGTTGTAGTATGACGCTGCAACGGATGTGATTCACCACAAAAGATGACTAGTTTATGGTAAATTAGGATTTTATGGAATTTCACAAACAGATAAGCATCTAAATAAACATGTAACAATGAATTACATGTAACATGTTACAGTGTATGAATAGCTTTGACCGCATAGTCGATATTTTTAAGTCACTCAATTTAAATCCTCTCAATGCTGTAGTATAGGCCATAGCCATAACAGTGAGAGGCGCGCTGTCGAGCGCTGCGCAGGCGCACACTTGCCACAAATACAAACTTTAACAGTGTGGTAAGATAGTCTAGTCGTGATATTTTAAGGGTGCCAAAGTGTTTAAGTGGTTTTGTGACTATTTTATTAAGCAGAGTTTGTTGTTTTACAAATTAGATGTAGCTACTTATGTAAGTTAATTGCGCATTTATAAGTAAAAATTGAACTGCAATTTTATATTTGATTAATTTAATAGAAGCACCTAAGAGCATACTATAAAATACGTATATACCTATTCGTTATAATAGATATGTCTACAATACCACCTGTATATAAAACTAATAATGCCAATATTAGTTTAAAAAACACATTAACTCTGTGTTTATCATACTTAATTAAAAGTATGTTTTAAACCGTCACCCATGGCCATGACTTATTAGGAAACAACTTTGTAAAGCCATCGCAATATACGCACGATAATTTATCCGCAATATACCCTATCAATAAGATCACTTTTCAAATGTAGTAATCGTTTTTTTATTGATATTTTATCAAAACGATATATATCAATATGTGATTGCTTGGATTGTTCGGTATGGCCTTTGGCGGTGACCGTCACCAGCACATAAAGGCAATGATGGCACTTCCTTTATGTCTGGCTCACTCTTAGTCTTGACACAGATACCGAGTTAGGCACCGTTAGATATCCTCACATCCTTCGAGGCGAGCGAGGTAAATGTAACTCACAAAATAACTGCAAAGCATGACTATGTTGCAAAAAGAAAAATTTCAATGTGTTGTCAGGTGCGTAGTCACACACCTAACAACACATTGATTTTTTTCTGGTCAGTGTAATGCTAGAATTTAGTAGGCACTAAACCGTCTGTCACATAGATTAATGAAGTAAGTAAAAAGAAATCTTGGTCTATGGTCTGTCATAAGTTTAAGGCAAGGGCATTGCTATTTTGTATGGAAAATTGTACAAGAATCAAATATCTTATATAGATGTATACGATATGTTAATATGATGTAAATGACACTTTACTAGAGTGAAATATTCGTAGATCCATTAGAAGCCACTGTAGTGATTAGGTGCACTATACCTATACATCTATATAAAAGAAGAAACTGAATGACTGACTGACATATCAACACACAGCCCAAACCGCTGGGTCTAAAGACTCCAAATTTGGCACAAAGGTTCCTTATGAGGTCTTGGGGTGCACTAAGAACAGCCCCTAAGGGGGTGAAACGGGGGTCTGAAGTTTGTATAGACAAACAGGATTAGTTTGACCATTTTATTTGAAACTTCGCAAGAGTACTCCCGGTGGTAAATAAATAAAAAGGCGTTTCAGGATTTTTCAAAATTGATCCCCTAAGGGGATGAAACGGGGGTCCAAAGTTTGTATGGAGAAAAAAGATTAGTTTAACCATTTTATTCGAAACTTCGCAAGAGTACTCCCAGCGGTAAATAAGTGAATACGTATTTTAGGATTTTTCATAATTCATTCCCTATGAAAGTGAAACGGTCCAAAGATTGATTGAAAAGATGGGAACGGGAACGGGAAGGAAACGGGAGAGGGAGGTTCGCCGAGGCCAAAACTGGCCAAAACAGTAGGAATCGCGTGTCTGTGCATTTGATAAAATTAACAAAAAATGGGTGTGGGCGATAAAAAAAGAGTAACAGAACACAAAAAAGATTTTTTTGATTTTTTTGTTGTCTGTCTGTCTGTCTGTCTGTATGTACTCGCTAATCTTTAAAACTACTGAATATATTTTTATGCGGTTTTCACTAAAAGATTAAGCTCATCCCTGAGCAACATATAGGCTTTGATTCATTGAAATCTGATATCAGATAAAAAAATTTTCGTCATTTAAAGTTTAAAGATAATTTTTCTATGGGCGATTTTAGCAATACATAAAATAGCAACAGATGGCGCCTCAAGAAATTTTAAAATACGCTATGGTTGTTTTTGTGAAAAAAATATAAATGCTAGCTGATTGATTATTCATCTCTGTACGTAAGACCTTTTGACTCTTTTGTGATTTGGTTTGTTACTGTTGTTAAATTTCTGAATTTGTTGATTTTGTACTGTTACTTGGCTATACTTGGCTATGAAATAGCGTTGCATAACAATCGATAGTTTGACTATCGATAGTTGACCTCGAAAAAGTCACAATATCGATAGGACTATCGATAGTATCGATTGTCAATAGTTTGCAATACAATTTATAAAAGGTAAAACTATCGATACTATTGAATTAAGATTAAACATCCAAGATTGGTTAGATATTTCGGATATCTTCAAAAGCTTCTTGACTTTATAGATTTATTGATTTAAGTTTGACATTTGGCTATAGCAATAAGGATTTTGTGATCTTGCTTTGTGGATTGGTTAGGTATATCATCTTTAAAAAAATTTTGGCTACATAGATTTATTGAATTAAATATATATATTATTGTATTTTGTGCTTTGCTTTCAAAAATGCTCCGAAGAAAGTCTTGGGTTTTTAAGGGTTCATTATTATCCATTCATAAGTTGTTGTATGAATAAGTAACTGATATCCATACATCTATAGATCCTTATAAACTTTCACATTTGCAATATTAAAAGTATACCGCATCAACTTTAAATATACAGACTAATCTGACAAAAATTTTAAATTTGTCATATCATTATATAAGGTGTGTAAGAAAACTGAATTTCACACGAGCGAAGTCGCGGGCACCAAATACAGATAATAAAGTATGTATTGGTGAGCAAGATATACAATGTGTATTTTTATTTTTGATCAAACGAAATGTTCGAATATAAGACGAAATATTATCGATGAAAAACCGGAAAAAAATTGTTTTTAACACTTTTTTTTTTGGTAAAGGTGTTTCGATTTTTATATTTTTCTCTTTATGTAAACGGCGTATTTTCTTCAAAGTGGTTTCATTTGAAAGCTACTAAGTTTAATAAGCTAAGAAAGAACATTGTATAAAGAGTTACAGAACATTAGAAAAAAAAATTAAAATTTTTTTTGTTTGTCAGTGTCTGTATGCACACTGTACACCCGAATGTCCGAAACTGCTGAACGGATTTTCACGCGGACGAAATCGCGGGCACAGCTAGTATTTTATAAGTATTCAATTATTTTAACATAATAATTAATAACGTGAAAAACCAATTAAAAATCCTATTCGAACCATTTTCGACTTCTACGCGGACGAAGTCGCAGGTTAAAGCTAGTATCAATTATAAGTAGCTTTATCAATCAATTCTAAGTTACATAAAGTATTTTTGCTAATAGTTTCACCAAAATTAAGTAAAGCCATCGCACCACCCGTGATATAAGCATGTTACGATAAAAAATTGATAAGGTTTTTAAAATATTTATTGAAAAATATATAAAATAACAAAAAAATGCTGTAAAATAGAAAATTCAAAACTAACCTTATGTTGGGTTTTTAAAAAGTTATACTCGTCTTATCTTTTTGATCTAAAATTTTTAAATGTTGTGGTCATTTGGAAGAGACATGGATTTAGATAATATTTAGCAGATAAAAAGGTTTGTTATTTTAAATAACTTACAACTTTCATTTTGATGGGTTTGAATCCCGGCTAAGTTAAGCCATTTTGCATGTGAATAGACAAAAATTATATATTAACAAGGAAAATGGATTCCTTGAAAGAACATCAGGTATCTTCCCTCTAAGTTCCAAATTTACCGTATCGTCTAGATTTACTTCACTTTATCCTTGGATTATGTATGACATTAGGGAAACTTTTAGGATTTTTATATTAGAATGGCAAAAGAAGCGTGCCAAGGCAAGATATTCTTTCATATCATATTTAACTGATTGTACCTAATAAGTCCAGGCTGTCCTTTTCTTTTCGATTTCACAAGCACAACTATTGATACAATTGGTATTAAAAATGGAGATATATTTCAAATGTAATAAAAGACACGTTCTTATTAAATAGTAATATAGGTATATAGTATCACACCTGTTTACATAAAACGTGATACCTACCCAGTAACCATGTGAAAGTATTCTACGTGACGGTATGCAGGCTCACTTTGTCTAGGATAAGTGCATCCAAAACAAAGTTGTATTTGAACTTTTCAACTTTATTATTTATTAACCTACGTTATAGTTTCCTTAGTTCAAAAGTGTAAAGATTTTAATTTTCATACCTATTTCGGAAGACGCTGCTCGAGAATTTTTTACTTGTTACAAAAAAAGTGTTTTACTGATCGGCTAATTCAAAGAAAATGACGACTATCAGCATAGGTCCTCAAAAAAAATGGTTCATGGATATTGACCGATTGGTTGACACCAATCAGTAAATATCCATAAACCATTTTTTTCACGGTTGACACCTTACATCCTGTCTGAATCTGTAATATTTTTCTCAGCCCTTGGTGTCAGTTGGTCTTGGTGTCAGTCAGAGGATCTGAAAAGAATAAACCAGTGGTCTAATATTAATTCGCTTGTTTTAAATCCTGACAAATCAAAGTTTATGGTTTTAGGAACAAAACATCAAATATCCGAAATTCAATCTCAGTCTCCTCTGATCTTTTTGAATGGTAAAGCAATGGCTTGTACACAAGAGTTTTGGAACCTTGGACTACTAATGCATTCAGAACTCCGCTACCATTCCCATATAATAGAATTTGCTCGTAATTGTTTTTATAGATTAAAAGTTTTATATAAAATAAGAGATTACCTTACCACCGAGATGCGTATAAATCTTACTCAATCTTTGATTTTATCTAAGTTCAATTATGCCGATACCGTATATGGACCACGACTGCTAGATAAGACAAAAACTTTAATTCAAGAGGTTCATAATGCCTGTATTCGATACTGTTTTAAGATACCGCCAAGAAGCCACATTTCACCATTTATCAATTCTGCTAATTTACTCAATATGTCCTCACGTCGTTACGTTCACTTAGACACATTACTTTTTGGAATTATAAAACATCGCAAACCTTCTTATTTATTAGATAAATTGGTTTGGTCCTCACGATCTCGGCTTGGTTTACTTATCGTTAAATCTCACAAGTTAACTTCTTTTGAGGGAAGTTTCAAATACGCCGCAACTTAAATTTGGAACAATTTGCCCCCGCTACTTCGCAATCTCTCTTCTGTTACCAGTTTTCGTTAACGCATTAAAGAATTAACCTTTTCGCGGTAAATTGATGGTACTGCCATTAATACCTTCTAAACTAGCCCTCAAATTACTTGTCTAATTTTATTTAGTAATATAACTTTAGTTCTTAGATAAGTGAAGACAGGAATAGTTTATTCATATTTTTTCAAGATATTCCGATATGATAAGTACTGCCGATGTTATATGTTAATTTGATGTTTTAAAAGCTATCTGACCTCTGAATCACTTGGTACTAGCTGAAAATCAGCGCTGTGTTTCACACCGCAGCACAAAGCTGAGCTGGCCGCTTTTCGGCACACTTAATAGATATAAGTCTGGTAGGTACATAAAATTCTTTGTTTGCCGAATAAAGATTTTCTTTCTTTCTTTCTTACTTTGTGGTTATTTCAATATTGTTATATGGGATCTTGCCTTTCAATGAAAAGCAGCTAGGAACAGAATGAACAGAAGTCAAAAATACTTGCAGATAAGATTAGATAAATTACCACTACTGTGCTGGATATAGTTCGTGGCTATGGCAAGCATGAAGATATCGATTAGGTACCGTCTGAGTATATTATTTTTGATAATAATCACTTTGCTCATATTGCTTTTGGGAAGGTTATTGGTACAATAACCGAATATCAGTAGGTATTGGCTAGTACTAAATAACACATCAGAAAAGAGATGAACCTCAAAATACGGTCTGTGACAGATTTTGTAAAAAAAAAACTTTAACTTTTGCGCTTTAAGGGGATACCTGAATATTCCGGGGTCTAGTGCTGCCCCTATTGGATATTAGTTCATTTGATAAAAAACGGAGACATAATTTAAAATTCTGTCTTGACCAGGCACTAGATAACCCTTCAAACTATTTTATGAACAACTGTTTACAGTTTAAAGTGAGAACGTCAAGATTTTTTACGCAAATACGCCAAAAGTGGTTTGAGCGTAAAAAAGCTTCACGTTCTCACTTTAAAATGTACCCGGGCTGGTGAAATAATTCAACTAGAGTTGTGATATCATGGTCTAATGACCATCTAATAAATCTGACTAATGTACCTAACCCACAATGTTTTTAAAAGAATATAAATAAAAAAAAATATAGTAGGTATTTAAGTATTCATTAAAGTGACTTTCGATGATTAAATAAATCGGGCGTTCCTATCGTATCAGATTGACTATTTCCGATAAATCCAAAACAAGAGACTGAGTTATCGTTGTATAACATCTTAATCGTCATAAGTACGTCAATAATTTCATTTTAGTCGCTTCTTGGAATTGTTTTCTTTGATGTTAATCACGTATCTGAGTAGCCAAGGGTCGTAAAACCTTGGCCACGATTAGTAGTAGATTATGATTGTGGAACTAAGATGAGTAAAATGAAACAGAAATAAAGATTGGTTACCCAGGTTACTTTTTAGGATTCCAATTATCGGCTTCTACGATCTGCGCAGCTACGCTGGTAAATTCTATCTTTTGTACTCCAAGACTAGCATGAAACATTTGTACTTAAACAGTATGCGTACCTGTTTGTAACTATATGTACAACCAAAATAATAACAAGAGTTGGTACTTGTTTAAACTAATAACAATTTGGAATGCCTTCTTTGCCTTTTAATTTAAAAATTAAAGCCTTAGTAGTTAAGTAATTATTTGTCGGTTTATTGTATCTAACTATGGGAATAGTCCCATTTACACAGTGCAAGTTTCTTGCATGTTGCACACAAAATTAATTGAAGCAATATATAACTTGCATTTTCTATTGTTTATTGTGATAAAAACGATATGAACCAATTACATTTATCACACATTACAATTATTAGATATACATACATGCAGAATAGACTATTATTATTATCTAAGAAAAAATCTATATAAAATAAATATATGTCAAAAAAATAATTACTTACGTCAAATAAACAAAAAAAAAACATAAAAAACACGTCCGTCCATCCGTACTTAATGTCACTTATTCATCGTCCTCACTATCACCACTATTGGTGTTATACCATTGGTCACACAAACTTTCACAATAAATAAATACAGCCTTTACAATGGATGACCAGTTGTCATAACTAAAATCAAATTCAGTGTTGGCGCGACGGAGTGCATTGAGATTGTCCAGTGACCGTACTAATGGCGACATTGCGCGAGATTTCGTGTGGCCACTGTCCACATAGAAGATGTCATGTGGCTGACTGCGACCGCGTCTGTCCACCGGGATCTCCAGTTCGTTAGGCACAGACAGCGCGCACAGAAGATTGTGTAAAAGAAGACAGTCGACCGAACCTCTTAGAACCTTTAGGCAGGTGGTGATTAGTTGTACCATTCTCCGCAACTCCTATGAGTTATATCCTAGCTGACCAAGCAAGAACTTAGTTGGGTACAAGTATGGGTAGTAGCCATATGATTTTTTATATAAGGCCCTTAGGAACGCTTTTTGTACTTTTTCAAGCATCCGTGTATATGTGACATGATACGGATTCCATACACACGCGCTGGATTCTAGTTTGCTTCTTACTAGGGCATTATACAGTGTTGTAATGACTTGCGGGTTTTGAAACTCCCTAGCATTTCGCAGCACAAATCCTAAGCGGCGATAGGCATCCTGAGCAACACTAGTTACGTGGTCGTGAAAAGTTAAACCACGGTCAAACACCACTCCAAGGTCCCTCATACTACCTACTCTCTTCATTTCTGCGCCATCTATATAGTACTTAAAGTGAACCGGATTTATTTTTCTGTCAAAAGTCATTACAAAACATTTATTAATATTAAAAGGCATTTTATTTGTCAAACTCCATTCATGGATACGATTTAAGTCGTTTTGTAATTTAATACAATCTTCCGGCGATTCGATTTCCAAAAAAAGTTTAAGGTCGCCGGCATATAAGAGACATTTGGCGGATGTTAGTACATTCGGCAGGTCGTGTAGCATGATCAGAAAGAGAAGTGGGCCAAGAACTGAGCCCTGACTCACCCCAGATCTAGTATCGTAAGGCTCGGATAAGTATGTACCATGCTTAACATATTGTCTGCGGTCTCTCATATAGTCTGCGAAAAAATTTAAAAGATTGGGAGCGAATCCAATGATAGAAAATTTACCAAGTAATATATCGTTATCGATTTTGTCAAAGGCTTTCTGATAATCAAAATACATAACATCTACCTGGTGCCGTAAACTTGCACTAACTAAATGGGCCTTAAATCTAAAACATTAACAGTATCAACCGTTCCGTACAACAGTTCGATACACTGAGTCATCATGATTTGAGTTTGATGACGTCCGCCTTCTTATTCCGGTCGTCTATTGTGTTTCGTGTAACTAGATAGAGAAAGTAAATTATGTAGGTATTATATACTGCGTAATAAGAAAAAAGAACTACTTGAAATCAACATTACCTAACTAATCCTTAAATGTAATCAAATATACCTATTACTATTCGTTTATTGCCTAATAATATACGTGCGGCGTTGCTCAAGGGTTGAATAGAGTCATTTGATATCGATAATAACGTTCCCGCGGGATTGTCTTATACTTATCACGAACTGCAGGACGTTTCCTTTATATAAAACTGCACATTTTTCAAAATTTACCCAACTTATTGAAACTTTTCTTTTAATGTAGGTGTTATGAATATAATATAAGATTTGCCAAATTGCATTCCAGTTTAAGTTTTTTTGCATGATCGAATACCAATCACCTAAACACATTTTTTTTTGTAGCATATAAAACGAAAAATTTGAGACTATAATTTTTTTAACACCTTATCTCGGCATAGATAAATAATTCGTCCTTTATAACTATTAAAAATGAGCGATTTGATGATCGAATTTTGTAAGAGGCAATTTTTTAGGTATGACTAGCTTTTGCCCGCGACATTGTACCTACGGTGACTTTATGACATTCCAATTTTAAAGAGTATTTGCATTGCACCAAGATTTTATGTGAGTTCAACCATTTTTTAACATAATCGTATTGAGTTATTAAACATGTGTCAATATAACATGTAATCACTGGAAGCACTAAGGAGTATTGATAGCAAATACGAAGCAAATCACCCCAGAATAACTTTCTACCCATTTTTAACCCCGTTAGGGGATAAATCTCAATAAAATACAAAACACGTCTTCCAGCAAATCTGTCAAAGAATGTTTATGCAAAATTTGAAGTATAGACCAAGAAATCACGTAGTTCCAAACAAACTTTGTCCCCCTTTTTCACCCCCTTAAGGCTACTAGCCTTAAGGGGGTGAAAAACGGAATATTCGGAAATTTCGGAATATCTTTTCTTATCGAATACCTACGACATACAAAGATTACCCCCTTCAAGTTTTAGGTCTCTACGATCAGCGATTTAGGCTGTGCGTTGATCCGCCAGTCAGAGGTCATTCAGGACAAGTTATTATAAATGTATAGATGTTTTGGAAATATATTTTCATGGAAAATAGTTTATTAATTTAAGTATGAACTACTTTAAAAAAATATTTAGTGTTTTACAGCAAGTTTAGTTCATGATAGTACGTCCCTTTTCCATCAGACATTATGTCGAAATAAAGAAACCTTTACTACAAAAATGTCTCTTACCGTAGTTTATTTTTGTTTTGTTACAGAATTTAAATATCATCATCATCGCGTCAACATCGTCTGAGCTAGGTACAACTCTACAGCTATTTCACTGCAATGGATATAAATGAAAAGGGTATGATATGGGCTAAATTATGATCTTTTAAAAAAAATTGAATATGTAGAGTCATATAACTAGTTTTCACAGTTAATCTTAAAAGAGAATATAGTGTATCATATCATATTTGCCCATAAGTATGGAAAACTTCTACAACCTTATATTTTCTTTCTAGTTTTTAATTTTACCGTAGGAAACCAACTATAACCCTAAATAATTACAATTTCTTTAAAAATTACAAATTTTTACCGAAATCTGACATGTCATTTCAAAATAAAACGTAAACTACGTTTGTATGGATAAGTGTAGGGTAAGGGGATTCTTAAGTATTTATACTCGTATTTACAGATCACTGTTTAAGTTTTAAATGTTGGATGGTACTTAATATTTAATTCTTTGAATGAAATGACTTAATTTTATTACTTTGGTTAGTAAAATGAAGTCATTCCACAACAGGCACCGTGCTGTCATCTGTTTGTAAACTTTCTATCAGAGTTTGAAAACATATGATTTGACAGATCATTTGTTTAATTAATTAAACAAGCATATGTATGTTTGCCGTGTGGTTTTCGGCCTAGAATAGGATCAGTCTTCTTGGGGATGACATAAGAGGCGTAATATTTTTTATTACGCAATTTATGTTTGTTTACTTGTTCGCAAGCATTGCATGTTAAAATGTGTCAACATTGTATTATATTATAAGTATTTATTAATTAAAAGACAATTATAATAATATGACGAAGCCCTTCTGGCGAGTAGGCGACCAATACTGTGAAAATGAGTTTCTTTCGGCGTTTCTTCTCAGCAGTGGTCGTTACGAAGCGCTGGTATTGGTAGCTTTTCTTTAAAAATAAATTAAATTTTAATATACTTTACACGTAACATAAATTATACTTATTGACGTGTAAAAGTGCCTGTAAAGGTCTAATTACTGAATAAACATTTGAATCTTTGAATCTAAGGAACAAGTGTTAACATCTCATTTTCCAGGAACGTCAATACGTAAAACTATAGCGAACTTCGCAGGGTCTTCGGCGGCCTTCGGGGATATATAAATTATCTTTGGAGAAAAAAAGCCGAACAGCGCAATTCAATTTGATTTATTTATTTCCATTTTTTTTTATAAGTTCTAACTACTAAAATACAATGTCTTATAGTAAGTAGAGTCATTTGGGTCAAGTGTGCGCACTTAGGTAAATATGAGCTCACTACGCGTAAAATAAAAGAATTAAGAATATATAAACATGGATTTGAGATAGAACCATATAATTGTCTCTAAGTTGAAATAAACAAGAGCAGAAATCATAACAGTATTGTTTTAATATAAATTTTGAATGATAAAATATCGGAATGCGCGCGCCCGTATAGGGCTAGTACACGCATATGGATAAGAGCTTTAGCTCTCGATATTAGATTTTTCTCCTAAGTCAAAGAAGTAAGAACAGATTTTGTTGTATATAATTTCGAGGCATGGTGGGAGATCCTGAAAAATAGAACAAAACTTTGTTATAACCGTCATTATTATCTTAGTGAGTTCCTGGTTGTATCCTGTGTGTGTGTTGACAAACCTGGGGTACGCTTTCAATCATGATTCATGATCCTGGATTTTATTATTTTTAACCATCTATATCCATCTATATATATTAATATTAATTAATTAATAATAATAACAAAAACAACATCGTAAACAATTAGTACCAAAAACATGCGCACACTTACCCGCGCACACTTTCCCCACAGCCCCTAATTTCAAATGAATGCTCATAATATAAATTGAAAGCAATTTTACCCTTAAACTTTTTAAATAAATAGAGCATAAATATATTCTCAATAATAATAAAAAAAATAACTATTGTAAAATCAATACCGTAGATGCTACACTGTTTTCCGTTGAACCAAAAACTATAAAGTTCTACACAACATAGTATTTTTTTACGAAAAAAAAATTGTCCGTACATCTTACGACACTGTGACTTGTCGCGACTAGTTGCAAGGTCGGTGTCTGTTCTGTCCGAACAAACGAAACGGAGGTATCGTTTCGTTTGTTCGGACAGAACAGACACCGACCTTGCTCCCCGTTCTGGAGATACACGCACTGCGCTCACTTACCCACTGTGCTCAGTTACCTCGAATGACTCTACATTATATGCTATGAAATTGTAAATATTTATTAGAAATAATTGAATGTAAATTCTTTAATGTAAAATATAGTGTATGTCATAAGAATAAGGTGTAAGTCTGTATTGTAAGCGCTTAATAAACGCTGTCGCCGGTGCATGCCAGGGTCTGGAAAGAGATATTGGCCTCAGGATAAGTTTGCTAATAGTTGAGATATCACAGGCTGAATTTTCTTGAATTCTTTCTAATTTCAGAAATTATGGAATCAACGATAGACCCCGGAGTTTCGATTTCAGTGATGGAGGAGGCGCCTACCATGACAGTGGCCACCATCGTATGTGTTACCGTCGTGGTATTGGTGGCCATCGCTGCTGTTTTTTTCATGGGAGTGCTGCTCGACTGCCGACAACAGTAAGAATTTAGCAAAAATATTCACTTATTATAATATATACTTCTTGTATCAATCTTATTATTTATATATTTTTATAAACATGTATTTACCGCTTACTGAGTTAGTCGGGCTCTATGAGGATTTAAAGACCATTAGCGTAAATAAGTAAAATAAAACTTATCCATTTATCCCTATGTGAATACGTAAGTAAAGTATAGGAACATCTGATGTCGTGCCCAACCAAAGTCCACCGCAACTTGCTCTAGAGACGGTCTAATAATGGTTAATTATAGGTAAAGATGTGGTGAAATTATGGGCCAGTATAATTTTAACATGTAATTTTAACATTTGTAATGTTCATAAATCATTTTCTTTCATTATCATTCGTAACAATACATTTTTTTTATTTATTTCAGAAAACTCTTAGAAAAAAAGATGGGAGTGGTGAAAAAACTGAAATTTCCGCGACGTGTCAATGCACACCCAGAGAGCGATGTCGTCAGTATAGCGAACAACATGACGAAAGCAGAGTCTAGCATAGCTCCTGCTGAAGTTTTAGCCACCATTCCCTGAGAAACTAGGTTAAAGATAAATAATCATTTCTCTATGTAGAAGCAATCATAAGACTATAGAAATCTTACCCTATATACCTAATAAAAATTATAAGCAGTATATGAAAATTTACTACCAACGTTACTTATAGAGTTAAAAATTAAGTTTATATCAAGAACGCGTTTTGGGATGTGAAATAAGAACAGAAGGTATAGTATTGTCAATTACCCTCTAGGTAGTAGGTACCTATAGTATATAAGATCCATAGTTACCATTTCGAATCTCCCGCGTTCACGGTATGCCCAAAAGCAAATACCATTTGAGAAAATATATTCTGCATATTATTTACGTAGCTTTTAGCACAGTAAGCAATACGTTACGTTACAAATATTCAGTTGCGACTTATCAAATATAAACGAAGCGTTACATCAGGCGTTTTATGTTAGTTACGATACCTTGAGTATCTTTAATCAGAGCTTAACAAAATTTGGTAGAGTGTCGTTGTAGCCAATAATAAATTTATATAAGTTCGAACGTGAGCCAAATCGGTCAAGGGTTCGCTCCGAACTGTGAACTCTCGAATCCCATATTTCGGCAACCCCTTGACCGATTTGGCTCATGTTTATATTAGAGCTTGTCTATCATATTAGTAAAAACTGGAACGATAGATTAAAGTTATCATTACAAATAAATAAAATAAAAAAGTGTTTGAAATTTAAAAATCTATTGTCTATACATATCTACACACTCAAATTTCATGAAGCTTCGAATAAAGATCAAGTTTCGTCGAACAAACAAACAAACATACATACACACATACAAACGCCGGATTGAGTATTGAGTATTGTTCAAGTAGACTTGGAGAACTCCGTTCGCTTATATCAAGGTATTAAACGCAGAACAGACTTGATCTTCCATGACGGACGTTCCAGAAGTATAAATAAAATAGCAATGATAGAAATGCATTCACAATATAATCAAGCCTAAATTGGACTTCGGCATAAGTAATCAGGAAAATTTTACATGCGGTAGGTACGTCCACAATTTAGATGTTCAGATTGTGATAATGTTCAGAAATGTGATTTCGGGCAAGCAAGTATTTTTTCCACTAATTAAGTAAAGTAGAAAAGATAAGATCAAAAATAATTTTTCAGTTGAAGCATTCGCCAAATTGTTGGCGAGTTTTTGGGTAAACATGAATCGTGAGAGGGTAGTTCGGAGTGATCAACACTCCGACTAAATACTTAAATCGAAATATTAAGGAAATTTTAAAAACGGATTCCAAAGTTTCCAATGTGCAATTGTGCATTGCTTGTAATAATTTAGATATTATTTACTTCCCAGTATGTGTCCAACGAACTTACATACCTATAAGGTAGGTATGTTAAGAATTAAGTAATTTTACGTCCTCTTGGGCCGCCACTTCGTGGCCACTGTAATGTTCCTAAAAACTTAACGTTCCGTAGAAAACAAGGAACCCTTATAGTTTCGCCATGTCTGTCTATCGTCCACGATTTACTCAGAGACTATTAGTAGGTACTAAAAAGCTGTAATTTGGCATGAGTATGTGAATAGATAAAGTGGCAAAAAAGTATTTTTTAGTGTTGCTCCCATACATGTAAAGCGGGAGTCATTTGTTTCTAGTAACCTATGGGATGGAATGTCGTTGAATAGGTAGACTTCAAAAATATTGTGGGTTTTTGAACACCATTTATAACTAAGGAATTTTTGAAAAAAAAAGTCAGTGATTTAAAAGGAAGACTATCAGAGTTAAGTAAGGTTTACAATTTAAAGAGTTATAATAGTCAGTCTAGTTGACGGACTAAAATAAAATGTTCTCTGGAAATGAAAATTTCATACAAATACACACCGCGCGTGCCTCGACACGCAGTGAGCCGGTTTTATTTATTTTTTTACTAGCTTTAACCCGCGACTTCGTCCGCGTAGAAGTCGAAAATGGTTCTAATAGGATTTTTAATTGTTTTTTTACCGTTATTAATGTTGTGATAACATATGAATTATTATGTTAAAATGTTTGAATACTTAATAATAAATAAAATATGACATTTTTTATTATAACGTAGGGATTTAAAGGCCTAGCAGACCCAGCGAACCTCCTTCTCCCGTTCCTGTTCCCGTTCTCGTCATTTGCTAGACCGAGAGAGAGCGACGGAACGCTTCAAAATGGTTAAACTAATCTTGTTTCTCCATACAAACTTCGGACCCCCCATTTCACCCCCTAAGAGGCTGAATTTAGAAAAATCCTGAAATATATACTTACTCATTTACCGTCAGGAGTACTCCTGCGAAGTTTCGAATAAAATAGTCCAAATAATCTTGTCACTCCATTCAAAATTTGGACCCCCGTTTGACCCCTTTTGTGGTAAGTTTTGAAAAATACTTTCTTAGTGTACTCCTAGTCCCCATAAAAAAACCTATGTGCCAAATTTGGAGTCTCAGCCATGTCTATGTCGAAAATGGTTCTTACAGGGCTCTACCTCTCCCTCTCCCTTCCTTTCCTGTTCCCTGTTCCCTATTCTCTGTTTCCTGTTCCCTGTTTCCTGTTTCCGTTCCCGTTCCCGTTCCCGTTTTCGTTCCCATTCCTGTCATTTGCTAGATCGAAAGAGAGCGACGGAACGCTTCAAAATCGTCAAACTAATCTTGTTTGTCTATACAAATTTTGAACCGTTTCACCCCCTAGGGGATGAATTTTGACAAACCCTAAAATACATGTTCACTTATTTACCGCCGGGAGAACTCTTTCGAAGTTTCGAATAAAATGGTCAAACTAATCTTTTTTCTCCATACAAACTTTAGACCCCCGTTTCACCCCCTTAGGGGATGAATTTTAAAAAATCCTGAAATTTGTATTACAAATTTAGAGCCGGGAATACTTTTGCGAAGTTTCGAATAAAATGGTCAAACTAATCTTGTTTCTCCATAAAAACTTTGGACCCGCGTTACACCCCCTTAAGGTATGAATTTTGAAAAATCCTGAAACACGTTTTTACTTATTTACCGCCGGAAGTACTCTCGCGAAGTTTCAAATAAAATGGTCAAACTAATCCTGTTTGTCCATACAAACTTTGGACCCCCGTTTCACCCCTTTAGGGAGTGAATTTTGAAAAATCCTTTCTTAATGCACCCCTAGACCTAATAAGGAATCTATGTGCCAAATTTGGAGTCTTTAGACCCAGCGGTTTGGGCTGTGCCTTGATATGTCAGTCAGTCAGTCAGTCAGTCATTTAGTTTCTTCTTTTATATATATAGATAATATCTCCGAATATAAACATACATAATAATATAGCGAAAACAACTCTGACGTGACTTGTGGATATTATTAAGTCGTCCGTCTCAGGCTTTGATAAAAAAATTATGAAATCAGCTGAAAATTTACTTATTTTCAATAGGTATAGACTAATAAAAATACTTACTCAGCCTTTCGTTTATATGTTATCGACGAATACTTCCTCTTCGGGCTTCGTACACGTATCAATAAAAAATATATTTGGAGTTTGGCCTGAAATTATTCGCTTAAAATTTAATATCATCTGAGTATGTATTGAACCCCCTTTGAACTAAGTTTTTTGCATTTTAGGTTATTAACATTCCTTTATATTGAGTATGATTGTTTTTCTGTAAATATACATAGGTAAGTTTTAATAATTCTGTGTCTGTAGTGTGTAATTTATTGTTTCCAATCGTAACACTACGAGTACCTATTTTAGTAGATAGGTATTATTTTCTCGAATAATATAATTATATATACAATGTCCTTTTTAATTAAGTACAAATATTTTAATGGGTTATTCAGTCTATCATTTTGAACAACTTTGCCCAATAAATGTATATCGAAATACGAAAAAAATATTTAGGTTCTCATACAAATCGAAGTAGCCACGTGATATCGTTACTATGAAAAATGCAAAAAAATTTTCGTAATTCGTTATATATTTATTGGGAAAAGTTGTTCAAAATAATGGACTGAATCACCTCTTAAAATATTTGTACTTAATTAAAAAGGACATTTTATATTGGATGCCAACAGTTATTGGACAGAACAGAACACAAATATAATTTTATAATTCACTCCACTGCAACTGTTTGTGTTTTGTACTCTGTAGCTGTAGTATTCCTGTTTCGAAAGCAACCTTAATAATAAGGTTTTAATTGTGTTATTGAACGACTGTTAGCGTCCAATGACGAGAGTTTGCCCTAGCTACATATACTTTTATGTAATTTTATGTATAAATAGTATTAATTCCACTTATTTCGTAATAAATATCTACACTGTATATTTACTTGATTATATTTTCAAACCCATATTAAGAAAGCTGAAATTGTGCCCAAATAATACTTACTATTATTAAATTCGTGTTACAAAAGTTTGGAAGTAAAATTCTTTTAATATTATAAATGCGAAAGTTTCTATAGATGTATGGATGTTTGTGGCGCTTTCACGACAAATCACCTGAACGAATTAGAATATTTGGAATGCACACATTCCTAGGATAGATTTGATCCCCTGAAAATTTTGGGTTCCCATGGATAGGATTGTCAAAAATTTGCAACGTCAGCTAGTATATGAATATATATGAACTGAAACAAGTCCTAATGAGCACGGTGCTAGTATGCTGTTGTAAATTTTATTTTGTTTAGGTATATGAAACCGCTATTAGCGGTGTGTATATATATAGGTATATAGGTACTGGTACTTATAAGTATAGGTACCTATATATGGAAAGGGCGTGTAAACAGTCGACACATAGGTATTACATTAATGAGCCACTCAGCTTAGAAAAAAGAACGGCTTTTCCTATGCGACATGCTGGGTTTTCGAAAATATTTTCCACATTCTCATGCAAATTATCTCTGTTTTTGAATTTTGAATAATATATAATTTTGAATTGCTTGTGAATACTTAAATAATAAATAAATATATTTTTACGGACAAATTAAACAGATTGAGCGAGCCCCAAAGGAAGTTCGAGTCTTTTGTTATGGGATACTAACTCAACGATACTATGTTTTACAACAAATACGTATATAAAAAATATCCATGTGATTTCATATGAATAAGACTTTTTTCGAGACCACAGCATGACATGAAGAAGTTTCTTCTTATATTTAGTACAGAAAAAATAGACAAGCTGAGCTGCCCCTTCTATAGGTACTTATTTGTCGTTTGACGTACTTACATATTTAGACCCTGCAAAAAAAAAATACAAACTGATATCTAGGTACTTTATTAAATCAATGGACGATTTATAAATTGGTAAACAGAACCAATGCAGCTAAACACATTCCTAATGAAATCGATTTAATGTGGTCGTTATCACAAATATTAATCATTGTACCTTGATAACGACTATACTAAAGACGTATTTGCAAATATTTATTCAGTGATTTTTGTGAAGTCCACCTGAGTACATCCGGGACAAAGAAATTCAGTGTTTTTGGACAATGATTGTGTGACCGGTCATTGTACCTAAAAAGTGCATATAGTAGATAATGAGTCATACAAGAAGTTAGCTTGGAAACGTTTTATTTAGAAAACTGCTCAGACATGGGAAATGTAAAATCTAAGAAGTCTCAGAAGGAGATGGACAAATTTTTTGAAAGAGAAAAATTTAAAGAGCAAAAGAGAGAAGAGAAGAAGCGAATTAAAGCGAACCCTTTGAACAAGAGAACTGGGGTGATAGAAGCTTCGGTGAAGCCAGTGGCTCTGTCGCCTGTGCCGCCGCCCGTGGCCGCCGCGGTAGCTACTCCTGCCCACCTGCGTACGTACGACGATGAGGCACTGGATCTAATGCGATACCAGCTACATTATGATTCAGATGCATTCCTACTGAACAATATTCTTTTATCTATCCAGTTTTTTAATAACTATGAAAGGTGAGTCTAGTTTACTGCGATGGTATGTAGTTAAAGTCAAAAGTCTAAATATTATCCTTCTTAGATAAATAGCTTAGGTAACTATACTAAATCTATTTTTTATAGAATGTCTTTAGCTTTAAATACTACTATTTTGAAGATTTATTTTAACAAAAAATATTACTGCTTAGGCATTTTGCTATGTAATTTCACTACTAACGACACGACATTATACCTAATTATAAGTGTTTTAGGCTAGCGTGGCGTAGATTGCCTATAACTATGATTGACATTTTACGCTAAGTAGTAATTATACATTACATTACGTAAGTTGGTAATTTAAATGTTAAAGTTTTAATACTTATCTACTAAAAAAACAAAAAAATTATAAAGGGGATGCTTAACCCTTATGATAGACTAGCTGTGCCCGCGATTTCGTCCGCGTGAAAATCCGTTCAGCAGTTTCGGACATTCGGGTGTACAGTGTGCATACAGACACTGACAAACAAAAACAATTAAAAAAATTTTTTTAATGTTCTGTAACTCCTTATACAATGTTCTTTCTTAGCTTCTTAAACTTTGTAGCTTTCAAATGAGACCTTTGAAGAAAATACGCCGTTTACATAAAGAGAAAAATATAAAAATCGAAACACCATTACCAAAAAAAAAGTGTTAAAAACAATTTTTTTCCGGTTTTTCATCGATAATATTTCGTCTTATATTCGAACATTTCGTTTGATCAAAAATAAAAATACACATTGTATATCTTGCTCACCAATACATACTTTATTATCTGTATTTGGTGCCTGCGACTTCGCTCGTGTGAAATTCAGTTTTCTTACACACCTTATTTAATGATATGACAAATTTAAAATTTTTGTCAGATTAGTCTGTATATTTAAAGTTGATGCGGTATACTTTTAATATTGCAAATGTGAAAGTTTATAAGGATCTATAGATGTATGGATATCAGTTACTTATTCATACAACAACTTATAAATGGATTATAATGAACCCTTAAAAACCCAAGACTTTCTTCGGAGCATTTTTGAAAGCAAAGCACAATAATATATATATTTAATTCAATAAATCTATGTAGCCAAAATTTTTTTAAAGATGATATACCTAACCAATCCACAAAGCAAGATCACAAAATCCTTATTGCTATAGCCAAATTTCAAACTTAAATCAATAAATCTATAAAGTCAAGAAGCTTTTAAAGATATCCAAAATATCTAACCAATCTTGGATGTTTATCTATTTATGTATTTGTTATAAAATATAGTATCGTTGAGTTAGTATCCCATAACACAAGTCTCGAACTTACTTTGGGGCTAGCTCAGTCAGTGTAATCTGTCCCTATATATTTATTTATTTATTATTTAATCCACAAAGCAAGATCAGAAGTCCGCCTTTTTTATAGCCAAGTGTCAAATTATAAATAAATCAACAAAATTATTCTAAATATTAACTAACCAACTCAAAAAGCTTCAAAGCAAGATCAGAAGTCCGTATTTTCATAGTAGCGTGCAAAGCTACTATGAAAATACGGACTTCTGTCTTGTGAGCAATAGTATAAAATATCGATAGCCTATCGATACTATCGTGACCTCGAAAAACAGTAACAAATCGATAGGACTATCGATAGTATCAATTCGATCGATAGTTTTTAATTTATACAATCGATACTATTGATGGTATCGATAGTATTGTGACGAATATCGATATTATAATACTATCGATAGTAGTTTAGCTATCGATAGCTTTTTGTACAAAAAGTAATTACAGTATCTGTACTATCGATACTATCTTAATTCAATAGTATCGATAGTTTTACCTTTTATAAATTGTATTGCAAACTATTGACAATCGATACTATCGATAGTATCGATAGTCCTATCGATATTGTGACTTTTTCGAGGTCAACTATCGATAGTCAAGCTATCGATTGTTATGCAACGCTATTTCATAGCCAAGTATAGCCAAGTAACAGTACAAAATCAACAAATTCAGATATTTAACAACAGTAACAAACCAAATCTCAAAAGAGTCAAAAGGTCTTACTTACAGAGATGAATAATCAATCAGCTAGCATTTATATTTTTTCACAAAAACAACCATAGCGTATTTTAAAATTTCTTGAGGCGCCATCTGTTGCTATTTTATGTATTGCTAAAATCGCCCATAGAAAAATTATCTTTAAACTTTAAATGACGATAACTTTTTTATCTGATATCAGATTTTAATGAATCAAAGCCTATATGTTGCTCAGGGATGAGCTTAATCTTTTAGTGAAAACCGCGTAAAAATATATTCAGTAGTTTTAAAGATTAGCGAGTACATACAGACAGACAGACAAAAAAATCAAAAAAATCTTTTTTGTGTTCTGTTACTCCTTTTTTGTTAATTTTATCAAATGTACAGACACGCGATTCCTACTGTTTTATTACATGTATTGATGATATTGATAAAAAAAATAGTTAATTCTCGTATTCAGGTATCGTTAAAAAACATGATTGTTCCTATATACCTATATAAAATGTGGTTTTTTATTAAGAACAAGTATTTGAAGGGGTAATTCAGTCCATCATTTTGAACAACTTTTCCCAATAAATGTATATCGAAATACGAAAAATAAATTCATAGTAACGATATCATTTGACCACTTCGATTTGAATGAGAACCTAAAATTATTTGTTTAATACATTTATTAGGAAAAGTTGTTCAAAGTGATGGACTGAATCACCCCTTAAAGTAGGTATTTGTTCTTAATAAAAAGGACATTGTAAGCATATAATTAAATATTTATAATTATATACTAGTTTTAAGATTTCTCTGTAACTGAAAATGTAATATTTTCTTTGAGAAATAAAGATTTTTTAACCACTATTTTTCAAGTAAGTATTCTAAAAAATGTTAAAAAGGTAATATTAATTCTGCTACAAGGGTAAAGGTAATATTTTTAAGGCGAGGGCGTTACTTTAAACCCAGAGCGAAACGAAGGATTCCCCAGTTGACCAACGAGTGAAGTGAGTTATACGGTGGAATCCTGAGTGAAGCGAGGGATTCATGTATATCGCCCGATGTAAAAGTATTACCGTATTGGAGTAGCATACTCTACTTTTCTTCTACATCTATGCGAAAAACTAGCAAATACAAAACAGAATATAAAGAAAATTAGAACATCTACAAAAACTAAGCAAATTTCAACCGACAGATACTAACTTTTTATTTGGTGTCTTTTTATCTCGTGTTCCGTTTTTAAATTGCTTTTAATCCCTAGAGGTATCCTTTTTTACTTTATAGTACCGATTCCGAGAGAATCAGTAGTAATTTTAGCTGCATATGTTTTGGGATGAAAACATCGTTTTTCGAGTAGATGAGATGAAAAGTAATAAATGATACTCGTAAGTAATAAATTGCAAACGCATACGTCCGCGTACACAATACAATGCATCTGTGATTCCCCTAGATAAGATATCTTTCATTTATTTTATCTTGTGGAATAAGTAATGTTTCAAGATAATCATGATAAATCATAGCTACATATGCACCTAAATACTTTTTAAAGCATTCTTAACATATCTATAAATGACATTCCTATGAAAATTAACGCGATAAAAGTTTCCATTTACTTTTAACGGCTTTAATTATTTTTTTAATATTTTATTGACGTGAATCCCCTCTTAAGATATAGAACAATTTCATTATAAGCTGTGCAAAGATACCGACGCAAATGATAAATTGTAATAAACGGGAATTAAATGATAAAGAAAAATAAATCTAGGTACTTATCCAATTTATCGCTAGAAGTCGTTGCGGTGATTTCTTTATGATTCAGTGTTATCATAATTAACGCTTGAGTGACGATTCTATTTCTTACAAATGGCGACTTGATTATTGTTTCTTGGTTGTATTTAAATTTGAAATACTCCAATAAATAAACGTACTGAAAGATCATCTACCTATTTTTAGTAACATTATCAGATGTTTTCAAGCGCATCCTTTAAATTAATGTTATTTTTATTTATTAATTAATTTTACTCTCTTAAATAAATAAATATATAGGGACAAATTACACTGATTGAGCTATATATATATATATATATATATATATATATATATATATATATATAGATAAACATCCAAGACCCAGGACAATTTGAAAAAGGGCATTTTCCAACTTGCCCTGACCGGGGATCGAACCCGGAACCTCTGGGTGGCGGACTAGGACGGTGACCACTACGCCACGGAGGTCGTCAAACGTTTCTGTTCTAGGTACAGTAAGCAGCCAAAAATAAAAACGCCCGTTAGTTTAGCTTATGCAATGGAACCACCTAGATCTAGCCGGCCTGGTTCAACTAGGCCAGTCATTTTCTTCATAAAACATTGCAAACGCGCTTGTATCTAAGATTTTATTTTATAGGTTGTTAGGTCCCCTAGGAGCAGTTTATACCAAAAATTGCAACACTGAAAACCTTGTGCTAATTACCATGGTGCTCGAAAAACTGCGAAGTTCTAGCTCTTGTTTCAGTTTTTTTGAAAAAAGTAATTTAAGGAAGCGATTTTGTCAGGTATATTTGTTTTATAGTTTTGTCAAGAAAACTAAATTTACTACAATTTACTACCTAAGCTCTCTAGGTCTATGAGTTGCGTTGATACAGCTAGTCAAAGATGGGCATTTTTTCCAAAAAGTGGAATATTGTCGGTAGGGTTGTTTGTCAAGACATTTGCTGGCTAAACTAATGGTCCTAGAGAAAAGTCATGCATGAGAAAAGATTTTATAGAAAATTTAACTTTAACTAACTATAGTCCATTTGTTTAGGTATTTAAAAGAATGTAAACAATCTTAACATGTCTTTTTATTGAAATTTACACTTTATAAATTAAATTGCAAATTACCAGAGATCGTAATCACGGGTGCTATTGCTATCAAAAGTATGGATATGTCTAAAAGTTCCGGAATTTCTCGAGAATCTAATTGGGTACTAAGTAAATAAAACAATCATAATTCTGTGATTTCAGGATAAGTTTATTTTTTTCGATTAAAATATATCCTGAAATCACATAATTATGATTGTTTTATTTATAGATGTTATAGTCATATCCATACTTTTGATAGCAATAGCACCCGTGATTCTGATCTCTGCAAATTACCAATAAATTATGTAATTTATAATTAGTATAATAAATAAATTGTAATTTGCGATGGTATTGATTTATAAAGTGAAATATATTCAATAAAAAGATATTTCAAGATTGTTTACATTCTTTTAAAAACTTAAACAAATGGACTATAAGCTAACTAAAAATTTTGCTTTAATTTAATTCCAAAGTGGCCTCTAGGCCTCATAGCTTCCTCAAAAATAAAAAAAATAGCAAAATATAGAAGGAAGAAGTAGGAAATGCTGGCGAGAAGATCTTGATGAACCTTAACGGGGGCGAGGAAGGAACGCCAAAGTCAACCTTGTTCGTCGACTTAATTTTTAATTAAGTCGACGAACGAGATTTAAACGGTTTTAAAAATAAAATAAATACATGTTTTTCAGGAAATTCAGTTTCGTTAAATATTCCATAAGCAATTATCCAAAGGATGAAGATGAGAATTAATCTTCAGTCAGAGGTGGTGAATTCCTTAAATTTACATCTAACCAGCGCTGGGTTGATTTCGCTTTGAGCGCTGCTGTTGAGTCTTGTTGAAATATTCAGAAACCAGCAAACACAGTGTTTCTTCTCTAAAATATCGCTTTGGTAGTTAGTTGCTTTAGTTTTTACCTCTTGTTTGCAAAAATAAAGCATTGTCACGTCTTTGTAGGATACACCCCACCAAACCATCACAGATGCTGGGCGGTGGCCTCTTTCGGTCTTTGGGATCATCTCAGTAGCTTCTTAGGAGCTGTGCGCATAAACTATCGTTTGACGACTAAACTTCTGTTTAACGGTAAAAATTTTTTCATCCGTGAGGAGAATTTGGCCGGTGGCCATCATCTACGTGTCTCTGCAACAACTTCATGGTTCGTTTGTGACGAAGAGCTGCAGTCAACAGCTGACATGTTTTTCTTCGATAAGCTCTTTTATGATACGAGACATAGACCTAGGGAATATTTTCATTTCTTTCTGGTGGCTTTTCGATTCTCTCTCTGGTGGCTTTGATAGCTGCTGGTGTCCTGATTATTGGAGGTCGACCGACTCTTCGCCTTTCATCGACAAAACACATCTCATTGTAACGCTTGATGGTCCGGTATACAAATTTCTGCGTTAATTTTAGTGGTTTTAACAAATTGAAAATCTGGACTGGTGTTTTGTTACACATGCGGTCACTGCTATTCGCTTCTCTGTAATACCCTACTCCATCTGAATACTGCTCTGTGTCATGTTGAAATTATTAGTATAAAACCTTCTTAATATGATGATGTCAAATTATAGTTCTACCTTCATATTATTTATTTTAAAATACCCTCAGATAAGTTGGGACAGAGTTTATGGCAATGGATATAAGGCGATGGGTAGGCATGGCCTGGGGAACGACGGCTCTGACGGTGTATAGTAGTAGGTTGTATTTATGCGGCGAATTGGGAGAACTCTAAGATCGAGATATAGGATACTGCTGGCGCCATCTCGTATGCTTCTTGTTAACTATGGTATGGCTCTTCTTCATTGTTGTTTGTGGTTGTAGTTCCTCGTAGTGACGTAGAGGTCTTCACAAAACCAACATTACGATTGACACATCGCGTTGTGAGTCTTATCTATCTATCTCATTACTTGACATAACAAAGAAACCACCACAAATGATCCATTAGCGTCTGATCCAACCTCAGAAGTCTCATACTAACTATATGAGAAATTGAGACTCCATTTTTGAAGCTTACCTTACCAAAATTAGAAGAGTAATTGAGCTGAAAAATATTTTTGATCAACAAACAAACAAAAAACAAAACAACTATAACGAACACAAACAAAAAAAATATTCCCAAAAATTGTGTTGACTGATTAAGAATTTAAAAAATAAAACTAAGTATATTAAAATCTAACTACCAAAAATCAATGTAAACAGCTAATTGAAAATAAAATCTAATCTGACAGTCCCTAAGCCTAAAAACCACCAAGGAAAATTTAAATACTAGAATAACATTAATAGCAGGGTTATCATCCATAATTGGCTATTAACTGCTTTTAATCGATTATTAGCCAAATGATATTAACCGGGTTATTAGCATTACCCATCACTATCTAGGACTATTAGTTTGGCCAGCAAATGTTTTAACAAACAACCCTACCGACAATTTACCACTTTTTGGAAAAAACTGCCCATCTTTGACTAGACTGTATCTTCGCAACTCATAGACCCAGAGAGCTCAGGTGGGCTTAAATTGTAATAAATTTAGTTTCTTCATAAAAGTATTAGACAATTTTACCTGAAAAATACAATTTTACGCTTCCTTAAGGTCAAGAGCCAGAACTTGGCAGTTTTTCGAGCACCATGGTAGTAACACAAGCCTAGGTTTTCAGTGTTGCAATTTTTGGTATAAATTGCTTTTAGCGAACCTCACAACATATAAAAAAATCCTACATACAAGCGTGTTTGCAATGTTTGCCTTTTTGTGTCCATAATTACCAGCCTAAACAGCTTCACCTCTGAACCGTGAGCGAACTGACTCGTATCATAAACATTGCCTAACTTATTAAGTGCACTGTAATATTTATTTTTCAGTGAACTGAATCAAATCAAGAACAATCCGATTGGAGATCGTGAACATGCCATTAATGACGCTATGGTTCAGCATCATAAACACGTCTTCTTCGCAGACCGTCTCCAGGAATGTGTTCATGACCATGTTAGTTACGAACGTTCTCGGGAGAAGATTGAACCTCTGGTGGCCCCCAAACTCTTTGTCATCTATGACAACGTAGAAGCGAGTGAACCAGGGGATACCTCCGATTACAGTACTGTGCTGGATGCACCTTTCTACAAATTATGTATAAAAGATACCAAAGAACCAGGTAATCACACCAAAATCTATATTCTAGATTAATACTCAATTTTCACATTTCTATTTCATTTGATCAATCCTGCTTTTTACCTTCTCGTGCATTTATTTAATTTTTAAATATTGTATGTTCATTTTACAGGATATGTAAAATTACAAAAATTGGAAGTTTTAAAAAGTACTCTTATGAGAGAGACAGATATTTTTAACTCCCATAAAAATGATTCCGATGATAGTGTTTATACAGATTCAGAAAAAGAATCGATTGCTTCGGACGATATTACAGAATCTACAAAGGGTCAAGAATTGCTAGAAAAAATTAAAAAGAGATTAGATGGAATAAACTTGAAAGAAACTTTCCCTGCAAAGGATAATGATGTGTTGGTAAATCCCGGTACTGTATCAACCGGAAGAAGAGCTAGTGGTCCCATGAAACAAACGAGTTCCCAAGTACAAAAGAGTAATATTTCCAAACTTAATGACTTTAAAAAATCCAGTTTAATTTTATTAGAAAATGGAAACAAAGAACAATGTCTAAATTTAGACGAACAGAAAGATTTATTCAACGAAATTGAAAAACCGAGAAAATCGATTCTGAAAAACAATACAAGAAGGTTAAGTGGTCCAGTTAAAGAGATGAAAAGTAAAAATTTTACAGTAGATGTTATATCAGAGGATACAGAAACTTCAGGTTATAGATCCAATTCAGGCAGTCGTCAAAATGAATTAAGTGAATCAGAATCTGACTACGGGTATTCTACTATAACGGAGTTAACTACACCAAAGAAAATAGAATTAAGTATAAGGTCAGCATCTTTAACTTCTGGCGTCCTCCCCGAAGAAACTTGGACCCCTATTGATGTTCGCATAGATAACTGGGACGAGAAAGACGAAGATGATATACCATCCAAAATAATCCAAGCGCAGAAGTTATATGAAACACAATATTATTTAAGTTCCCTGGGCTTTATGAGAAATTTTGTAGATGTTTTTATAACAAACTTGGGCACCAGCCTAGGATTAACCCAGGATGCTATCAAAAGTGCGCTAACACAAGGTGCTAGTATTTATTGTGATTCATTAAAGAATGGACGCAAGTTTGGATGTGAAATATATCCAGCTATTATAGCAGCTTGGCCAAATTCAGCTAATCAATTCATTATACGGGAACGAAAAATAATTCAAAATCCTAGAACAAACTTTAGTTACCAATGGCCTACAAAACAAATGGTTCATAAAGCTATTGAATTGGGATGCCTTCTCGTACCGGTGGGATTTAGACCAAAGCGAGGCCAAAATGCTGAGCAGCAATTACAATGGAAAGTAATATTCCCCGCTGCAGAACGTTACTTAGAAAAATGCTTGGCTCATTCACACGTACGTTGTTACTTGTTTGCATTAACATTACATAAAACTTTCATGGAAAACGACACTTCGAAAATTGGTATAGATGCAAATCATTTTAAGCACCATTTATTCTGGCAATGTGAAGATAATTTTGCTAAATGGCCAGAAGACCGACTGGGAGAGTCTTTAAGAACATTTTTACAGACTTTTTATATCCATTTTGGCCAGAGTAGGCTTCCCAATTACTTTATGAATAGTTGTAATGAATTTAAGAGTATCCCAAAGCCACTATTGCTGAAACTTCAGAGGAAAGTCGCAGACATTTTAGAAGCACCAGTGACTCACATTTTGTATGCTCTTAATAAGCTCAAATATACTAAGCGAGATTTTTACCCCAAACTTAATGTTTATAAACTGTATGCAATTTTGACTTGTAAAAACCCATTACGAATTGTTAATCCGAGCTTGCGAGCACCAATGCCGCATTATAATGATAGTTCAGACAGTGAATCTGAAAATTCATTCAATTTTTGGGACAAAGCCAAAGCTTTCGACAAAAATTATCGATGGAAAAAAGAAAAGCAGCGAAGACAGGAGCAAGCAAAAAGAAAGGCCGTTTATAGTAACAAACAGAAGGCAGCTGTTTCGCGAGAGAAAGAAATTAAGCCTTACGTAAGTATTTTCTTGGTATTCGATTCTGCAGTATAATAAAAACAGCGTACATTTCTAAAATATATCAGGTGATGCGCAAAAAATTTCAAGATTCTAAATAAACTACTAAATGTAAAGGAATAGATAGGTACTGTATTGATATTTTTTTAATATATATATTTTTCGCACAATATTTACAGGTAAAGCTACCCGCAAAAATTGATGTAGAGCGCCGTCGTTTGGTTCTGGAACTATTCATTCCGCACTTTATTGCGATGGCACGGTCAAGTGAAAAATTTGAAGCTATTGGACAGGCAATCATATACTTAGAGCAAGCTCAAAGGCTATGTACGCTGTTAATGCAGGAGCCGGCCGGTGACGTAACGGCCAATGAATATTTGGATGTCATACGTGATAAATTGGTAGATTGTCAACGAAAACTGGCTAAACAAGGTGGTTATAAATTACCACCCAGGACAGAGAGTAGCGCCGAGAGGCCTATGCGTAAAATTATCCGCAAAAATCGTCCTCGATTTGACAATATTGTAAGTAACTCTCCAGTGGAAAGTCCAGGAATATCCCCCTTTACATTTGTTGATGTACACTTAGAGGATCAAAAGAAAAATGGAACTATAAAATTTAATGAAATATCTATAGAAGAAGAATCTAAATTGTAAGCATATTGATGTTACTTGCTTTCATAAAAGTGATATGTCTATATATTGTTTATATAGTGTGGCTACTGAGGTTGTTAAATTTATCAGGCGCATTACCACTTGTTCTGTACATAAATTAAAAAGAATAGTTAGAACATTGATTTGTTCATATGATAATGATATGGAGACTGGACATTATTTGAAAAAAATGAGAATCTCAGTATTAAATTATTTTTATATTCGGAAATAGGAAATAGTTATTTCGTATCTATTGATTATATTGTAAATTAACGAAACTAAATATGCGTATAGTTTAAATTGTAACAGAATAAGATTATAAATACTTATACTATCTATATAACAAGTTAACTACAAGTACAAGTTACTTACGAGAGCAAAGAGAAAGGAATACGATTGCTATTAAAATTTCTAAGTATGGCTATTATCAATGACAAATAAAATAACCGCTACAATTTAAAAATAGTTTTAATTAAAATAATCTTTCGATAATATAATTCGAGGTATCTGTTGAGGCACTGCTTACATGTCACACAAACAATCACAATACAAACTTTTCGTTTACTTGAGCTTTTGTACAGGAAACTAGGGGCAGGAATACCAATATTTTTTATCGATATATCGATACCCGGTATCGGTACTTTATCGATATTTTTTATCAAATTTCGATATATCGATACTAAGTATTGGTATTATATCGATATTTTGTATAAAATACTGGAATTATATCGATATGTTGTATAAAATTCCGGTATTTTATCGAAATTTATATTAATATATAGAGAAAAAAATATCGGTATTCCTGTCCCTGCAGGAAGATACTTAATAGGCTCTAAATTATTTTACTTATTATTGTTGTACTGGAAAGCTTACAATGATGGCACAAAGTACCTAAAGGTAATCTAAATGAGAGGGTTGACGCCGGCTACCATAGCCAATAGTGCCATACGGACATACATGCCATATTCTGCCTGGCGGAAGTAGGCAGCCCGCGGGTCTGAGTCGAACTCTGGCGAGATCTCGTCCACGCGTGGGAGCGGGTGCATGACCACCATGCGGCGGCGCGCCCTCGTCATCAGTTGAGGCGTCACCACCAACAACCCGCGCGTCTGGAATTTTTGATGCAATTTAAATTAATAAAATCACACTAGAAGGGAGCTACCAGGATGACACTTATGGATAACATTTCTGATTAATGGTAAACACTAACGAGAATATATCAGAGAGAGAATGTAATAGAAGGAAAACATTTAAGTATAATAAGTCCTGCCTGTTCTGACAATATTATGAATATATTTTGAAAACTTTTATAAAGAGATATTAATAATTTGATATTTGTTATTCGTGTGTGTAAGTGGCCAATACTGGTGCCAGTATATTCAAGCTGCTGAAAGGCATTTGACGTCGCTTGACGACTCCCATACAATGATTTCAGCCGGGCCCAGGCCTTCCGAAGCACGGAGGAGCATGAGAACATTTGATGCTCCTAAACTTGTGGTCATCTAATCCAAGAGCGGACCACGCCCGGGTTTGCTCAGCTTATGAAAGCGCTAGCAATCTTATACTCTAACTGGGCTAACGAGTTTCTGAATAATTGATTAAAATTATCAAATCAGCAAGATATACTTTGATGTAAGGACCAGGATGTTGGTAGGTACATACTTATAATAGGGTTAGGTCCGTGAGTTAGGTATGCTTACCTTTTCATATTCCTCTTGACTTTCAAATCTTTCACGTTGAATTCTGGTCATGTACAGAACATGAGTGTCGGCCAAGACGTCTTCAAGGCGTTCGTATACGCGTTGTGGTATACCTTTGTCGGCAATATATTCCATTATATGCTTAGGCATCCCCAGTCCTGAAGGGCTCACATACTGTAGCTGGACTTGGTACAACGTGAGAAGGCGCGCCAAAGAGTGAACTGTTCGTCCATTCTTTAAATCTCCTACCATTGTTATAGTTAAACCATTTACAGTACCAATCTCTTCTCTTATTGTGAAAATATCCAGCAATGCTTGTGTAGGATGTTCTCCAATACCATCACCTGCGTTTATGATTGGTTTTCTGCAATGTCGAGCAGCTTTCTGTAAAAAATAAAATCAATATGAAACAAAGAAAATGGACACCATAATTCATAAAGTTCATAAAACTTTAGCTTTATTTACTATTGTTACATCTTACCGTAACTGCACCAGGTTCAGGGTGTCGTAATACGACCACGTCTGAGTAACTAGCCATTACAGCCACACTATCTTCTAGAGTTTCACCTTTTTTGGCAGATGAGCTCGTGGCATCAGTATGAATGACAGCACCACCTAACCTCTGCATAGCAGCTGCAAAGCTGCAGCTAGTTCGTGTGCTAACTTCATAGAATATTGAAGCCATAATTTTTCCTCGTAATATGTCATCTACTAAGCGGTTTTTAGCAACATTCGTTTTCATAAATTGTGCTAGATTAAATATATCATTCAGGGTTTCTTTATTGAATGAATCCACTGTTAGAATACTTTTCCCGAATAAATCACTGCGTTGACGGTGAGATGTAGTTGTTTGGGCAGGGTTGTTGTTTGAAGTACTATCACACCTTTGACGAGTTATACCATGCGATGGTAATGGTGACATACTTCTTAAGGCAGCTATTTCATTGAAGTGAACATTCAATTTATTTTGTGTCTCTGGTTTTGATTCAATTTGATCGAAATCAAAGTCACTAAGTCGACTTAATTCCCCAGATAAATGTACGTCAAGAGCAGAATTCGGTCGGCTCAACTCTTTATCAATTTTTTCAACGGAATATACGGGGAATGCCTGTTTTTTTGGAGCAGGCCAGTCTCTTACATTTTGTCCGAACCCCGGAGGAACAAGAATTTGACCTTCCACGTAGGCTATTTCGCCACGCAACGTCACTCGATGAACGGCACCACACACTCGCATGCCTGCAAATGGTGTCCATTTTGACTTCGTGAATTCCATTGCTGTCGGAATAGTCCATTCGTAATCCATATCTACTTCGACATATGTATTTGGCTGTTCAGGTAGATTAAATATTTTGCGAGGATTTCTATGAAATTTATTAATAAGATCTTCCATTGTTAGACGTCCTTCATGAACCGCGTTTAACAATAATGGCAAAATTGTTTCCAAGCCTGGAAATCCTGGTGGTGGCTTTTCCGAATTCTTTTCATCTACTGAATGAGGAGCATGATCCGTTGAAAAAACATCTATAACATCCATATTTTTCCACAACTCTGCTTGGTCTTCAGGAGAGCACAATACGGGTCGTACTTCAGCTCGTCCTTTTCCGATGCGATCAATATCGGCTGTACTTAAAAACAAATGATGAGGACACACCTCACATGTTACCTTTAGACCTTTTTCTTTTGCAGCTTTAACGATTAAAATTTCCTCTTTTCGTGCCAAGTGACAGATATGTATTGGTCGGTCAAGTAATGACGCCATTAATATAATGGCACCAGTTTTCTCTCGTTCTGCATGCGCGCAAACGGGTATCTTTTTCGGCCAATTTTGTAAATGTTTCTGCCAGACAGTCATATCGTCAAGAGTTAATGTAGTGAACGTTTGGTTGAGGTACAGTTTTAAAGATAAAGCTTGTGGAGCAATTTCATGTATTGTTTCATAGTTACTTGACGACGCTCCAACATACAGGGCATAATCACAACGGGCACTAACACGTGCAAGTGCAGAAACATAGTCGAAGGCAGTGCGGTCAACTACTGGAGGATTAGTGTTTGGCATAGCACATATCAAAGTGACTCCACCAGCTAGGGCAGAGGCGGTGCAGGAATTGAAATCTTCTTTATACGTCGCGCCGGGCTCCCGGACGTGCACGTGCACATCAATGAATCCCGGTAACTTTATAATGTTACGAGAGGTCATACAATCTGTGTGAGTCTTCATGTGTGGTACCCCGCCACATTGTTGCATAGCCTGAAAACAAAATATAAATAGAATATTTATTTTCATTTATTATTTTAATATCTATTTAACACATATTCATCTAGTCTACTGGGAGGTAGCTAAAAATGTACAACTTGATCTACCTTCACAAGTAGTTTAGCACATTTTACATCAGTGACCAAGGGAACAGCATAATCGACAGCCAAGCGTCGTGTACGATAGCCATGAGTGCTAAATGATGACACCCGTCGAGCTCCTCCCCGCATTGGCAAGTTGATAACCAAATCTAGCTGCCGTCTTGCCATGAAGTCAGCAAGATGCATCAGCTCACCATCGGACCTAGCATCCTCTGGATCGCCGATATGATCAAACGTCCATTGGACACTTTCAACCTGCCAAAATAATTTAAGGGTGTTAGTATTCACTCAGTATACTATATAGTATATGACTTTGTAAACGAACATGTAGCGAATGTAGTTTTTAACTAACCTCAATTCCGTGCTCCGTATAAAAATCTCCAGTGCCCATACTAGCATACAATTTGTATCCCATTCTCTGTAAAGCTCGTACGCTTGGCAAAAGCTCAATTTTATGCTGCAAGAAAAATAACAAGTGATAATAAATTAAATACTTTACTATAGGAAATAATCTATGCTAAAATACGAGTAGTATTACATTAAAATTAATTCTACAAAATAAAATTACCTTGAATGTTCCCACTGACAATAAAATAGCTTTTTCAGGTATCTTGAAGCCTGTACTCATTAAAGACTTTAAATAAGCTTCATAACGGTTTTCACCAAAGCAAGCCACTTCTCCAGTTGATGCCATTTCTACACCAAGGGTAACATCAGCTCCTGATAATCTAGAGAATGAAAATTGTGGTACTTTTACACCAACTTTTCCACAGCCCGCCATGACGTCTATTGGTTCCACTGGTACACCTAGAATTATTTTCGTAGCCATTGCCACAAAATCATGATCTAACGTCTTGGATACAAACGGAAAAGATCTTGATACTCTAACATTACATTCAATTACTTTTAATTCGTTATCTTTAGCTATAAGTTGCATATTAAATGGTCCAGTCACATCCAGTGTTTCTGCTATGATACCAGATATTTCTTTAATCTTCTCCAAAGTTTGCTCATTGATGTCTTGTGGTGGAGTAACTAAGGTTGCGTCTCCAGAATGAACACCAGCATTTTCAACATGTTCAGAAACAGCCATGCAGTATATTATACCATCAGCGGCTACAACGTCTACATCTATTTCCTTTGCATCCATGATAAATTTTGAAATAACTACAGGATGGTCTTTGCTAACTAAACTTGCAGATTTAAGGTAGGTTTCTAGTTCCTGGTTTGAATGTGCAACATTCATTGCAGCACCACTCAAAACATACGACGGCCGCACTAAACAAGGATATCCTACTTCTTCGCAAAACTGTGTGGCAGATTCAAGATCAGTGAGTTCTTTCCACCTGGGTTGCAAAATGCCTTTTCTGTCTAACATTCGTGAAAATTTAAATCTATTTTCTGCATTATCTATCATATCAGGTGAAGTACCTAATATTACAGCCTGTTGTCTGTGAAGGTCCATGGCAATATTGTTTGGTAATTGCCCTCCCATTGATAAAATTATTCCGTTTGGTTTTTCTATGTTGTAAATATCCATTACCACTTCAAAAGATATTTCTTCGAAGTATAGTCTGTCACTCATGTCGTAATCAGTACTGACAGTTTCAGGATTATAATTCACCATTATTGTCTTTTTTCCTTGATTTCTCACTTCTCTCAAACAACCGACAGCGCACCAATCGAATTCGACAGAGCTTCCAATTCTATAAACACCTGAACCAAGAACCATTGTGTACTCGCCAGGAAATTGCAAATCATGTACGGTTCCATTGTATGTCAAATATAAATAATTGGTGGAAGCCGGCCACTCTGCGGCAACGGTATCTATTTGCTTTACAAATGGAGTAATACCAAATTCTTCTCTTAATTTTCTTACGGCTACTTCTGTACTTTTTATTGTAACTGCTATTTGCTTGTCGGAAAATCCAATTTTCTTTGCTTTTTTTAACATATCTGAAGTAATAGTACTGCTATCGACAGTCTGAAGGGTTTTATAATAGTCTATTATATTTTTTAATTTCTCAAGGAACCACTTGTCGATTTTCGTTAGAGCGTATAATTTTTCTAAGCTGTAACCTTCCTTGAGGGCCGCCGCTAAAACAAACATGCGTTTGTCTGTAGGTTCACGAAGCTCATTTTCGTTAACTTTTTTAATATTAGGATCAAAACCATTAACATTTTCATCAACCATTCTTAAAGCCTTTTGGAAAGCTTCTTCAAAACTCCTACCAATAGACATTACTTCTCCGACACTCTTCATAGAACTTCCAATTTTTGTGCTTACTCTATTAAATTTCGCTAAATCCCATCTTGGAATTTTAACTACACAATAATCCAAACTTGGTTCAAAACAGGCTGTAGTTACACCAGTTACAGAATTTTTGATAACAGGTAACGGAATACCTAGAGCAAGCTTAGCTGCTACATACGCCAAAGGGTATCCAGTTGCTTTACTAGCTAGGGCTGAACTTCTTGATAATCTTGCATTTACTTCTATAATATAAAACTCTTCGGAATTAGGATTAAGAGCATATTGAATGTTGCATTCTCCAACAATACCAAAATGTCTTATAACTTTTATGGCAGTATTTCTCAACATGTAATATTCTCTATTCGACAGTGTTTGACTTGGAGCAACCACTATTGATTCTCCTGTATGAATTCCAAGAGGATCGACATTCTCCATATTACATACTGTGATACAGTTATCGTAGGCATCCCTCACAACTTCATATTCTACTTCCTTCCAACCTTTTAATGATTTGTCAATTATGAGTTGATCAGAATAAGAGAGAGCTTGATGTGCAAGTGTTTTTAATTCATCTTCGTTATTAGCAAAGCCTGATCCTAAGCCACCCAAAGAAAATGCTGAACGTGCCATTACTGGATAGCCTATTTGTTTGGCTGCTATAAGAGCTTCTTCTATTAAAGTAACAGCTGCGCTGGGTGCAACTTTTTCTCCTATACTATGAATTTTTTCAGCAAAAATTTTTCTATCTTCGGTTTCCACGATAGATTTTATTGGTGTCCCCAAAACTGCCACATTGTATTTCTGTAATACATTTGATTTTTCTAACTCTACTCCACAATTTAATGCAGTCTGTCCACCAAATGTTAAAAGAACTCCTGTGGGCCTTTCAGCTTTTATTACTTGTTCTACATAATTAGGAGTTATAGGTAAAAAGTAAACTTTATCTGCAAGACCTTTTGAAGTTTGAACAGTAGCAATATTAGGATTTATGAGTACTGTTTGAATTTTCTCTTCTTGCAATGCTTTCACACCTTGAGATCCTGAGTAGTCAAATTCACCAGCTTGTCCTATAGATAAACCACCAGATCCAAGAATCAATACTTTTTTCGGCTTTTCTTGAATAGTAGGAACAAATTGTAACTTATTTGTAATTAATTCATCAATAACTACTGGTTTCTTATTTTTGAAGGATTTTACGCTATCAACAAATATGTCAAACAAACATTCTAAATCAGTGGGTCCTGCTGTATGCTCTGGATGAAATTGAACGCTGAAAAACGGATTACTTTTATGTATAATCCCTTCATTTGTTTTGTCATTTTCGTTCGTAAATAGTATTTTCCAATCAGATGGTATGGAGTCCACATCAACAGCAAATCCATGGTTCTGTGATGTCATAAAACACCTTCCTGTTCCATTGTGGGTGCATGGTAAGTTATGACCACGATTGCCATATCTGTAATTAAAATATTTTGATGAGCACTTACAAAGTGTTTACAAAGGTATTTGAAAGAATGAAGGCAGCCTTCGTTTATATTCAATGTGTGTATTATTTGTAGAAATTTGAATACTAAGTTATTATGTATTATTTGTAGAAACTTGAATACGAAGTTATTGTATTTATTCCAAGGTTAATTACGCTATCTTAACATATTTTTATACATGCATGAGTGTCCAATGAATAATATTATTTTATCTGTAAATTGGAAACTTACGCTGTTTTATACGTCTTGCAACCTGCAGCTGTAGATAATAACTGGTGGCCGAGACATATTCCAAACACTGGTTTAACATTACTTTTGTTTTTAATGACCTCATGAATGTTATCAACAACTGTCTTACAAACTATAGGATCGCCAGGACCATTACTAATGAATAAGCCATCGTAGTCTTTTGGATCTAATTTATGGTTCCATGGTACTAAAATGACTTTTGCATTTCTCTTTATTAAACATCTAATCTGGTTATATTTTAAACCACAGTCTACAGCCACGATAGCCACTTCACCGTTTGGATTGTATATTTTTGTTTCCTGCAACAAAATAACCCAGTTTAAGTATGTATAATTAAGGTCTTACAAATAAAACCGGCTAAGTGCTAGCGGACTCACGCACGAAGGCTTCCGTACAATTATTTATAAAAATCACGCTTGTTAAATGGCAGCCCCATTCAAATATTTATTTTATTTTGTTTTTGGTATTTGTTGTTGTAGTGGCAACAGAAGTACATTTATGTGAAAATTTCAACTTTCTAGCGATTACGGTTCATGAGACAGACAGACAGACGGACAATGGAGTCAGTAATAGGGTCCCCTTTTTACCCTTTGGGTACGGAACCCTAAAAATACTGAAACTGTTTAAAGTTTTTTTTTTTTAAATCATTTTAATTATTCAGTCTATGATACTGAATCACTTTCCCCAAGGAACATATTAAAAAAATAATATTTTTTTGCTTTTCGTAGTAACTTGGGTCAGCTGAATTGACGCTGGTCGACGACCTCCGTGGCGTAGTGGCGACCATGCTGGTCCGCCACCCAGAGGTCCCGGGTTCGATCCCCAGTCAGGGTGAGCTGGAAAATGGCAATTTCAAATATTTTCCATATTTCGACATATGTTTCTTGAGGTTCATACCTAAAATAGTTTCAGTATATTTTGTGAAAAGCTGTATACTTTTTACTTTCTAATTACTTAAAAAATATCTCGAGTGTACCTTAGTAGAAACTTCAGCTACCAAGTTTCTTGAGTTTGGGTCTGTGAGAGAAGGAAGGGGCCCAAAAGGTGGCACGCTTTGCACTATGCGGCCCAATGTGACCCCGGCTCGAAGGCGAAAGGTTAACGCCCTCGTATCAATATCACACAGGCCAGGGACCCCGTGAGCTGCTAGCCAGGATCCAAGACAACGCTTTGCGCGCCAGTGACAAGCTCTAGTGCTTACTTCGCCTACTATTAATCCCGCTGCCCAAATTCTCTTAGACTCGAACCATCTGAAATATGACGAATAATAAATAAGCATGACGAATGGAAAAATATTTTAAGCTTATCAGTTAGATTATTCAAAAATATTGTACACGTATTATTCTTTTCTCTGAGAAACAAAAATGACAAAGATACAGCGCATTGAAATTTCGCATTACGTCACGGCTACGTACGATTTTTACATAGAGGTGACGTTGCAAGCCCCCACTCCGGAACTTTAATGCTTCGTATCTTTGGGAATTTTTACTTTTTTGGCAAATTAAAAAATATGGGTCCATTATTTTTGGATAATTTAAAAGACGGACTAATCACAATTATACTTTTCTAACTCTGTCGTCACCCCTTTTATGTAAATATCTGATGTACCTACTTATGCTTATAAGTTGATTTGGTACAATACAACACTGCAACACATACTCTATGTATGTCTGTGACAGGTGAAATGTTAATACATGAATGAATTTTAAACATGGGAATTTTAACCAAAAAAGAACTAAAAAAACAATCCTTACACTTTTGGGTAAAAAAGTTTTGCAAACTACTACGTATGATTAAAAGGGCTTGTTGTTAGAATTGTTTGTTTGTGGTGTCAGATTTTTGAAGCTGCCTTAAGGCATCTGACATAGCTTCATGGCTGCCATACAATGATGGCAGCCGGGACCAGCGGCTTATACGTGCCTTCCTAAGCACGGAGGAGCTCGAGAATTTTTTATATCATTTGTGGTCACCCATCCAAGTGCGAACCACACCCGGTGTCGTTTTACTTGGGAAAGCGCTAGTAATGCTCACTCCCATCGGGCCACCAAGCTCCTCAAATGTTAAAAAAAATTTAATAATTGAATATCTACATAATACAATTTTAAGATACTGTAATGGTTTGGTATAAGCAATAGGGTGAAAATTGACCATAACCAATAAATTAATTATCTCAGAAACTATTTTGCCTAAAATATTATAAAAAGTACAGAAAATAGTTCTTTACTGATTAAATACATGAAAATCTGTAAGAAGTCTGTGAGAATTCTATTAAGTATTTAAATGTTTTGAACGGCAAACTTATTTTACCTGCATGTAGTCAAGTTTATACTACCTTGGTACCTATATAAACTTGACTTCAAATATAAGTTTCACTGCAGGTTTGATTTTATATTTATTATGTGTTTGTTAATTGTTTACGTAAGATGATTAGTTAGTAGTCATTCATTAGTCATAAATAAACCTATCTTATATCTTATAACATTATGTAGGTAGATATACCCATGTGGGTTATTAAACATCGACGACCTCCGTGGCGTAGTGGTCAGTGTTATTTGTCCCTAAATATTTACAAAAATAAAAAAAAACGCAAAAAAAACAAAGGAAGATATATATGAGTATACTTACTTGGGTATTCCAAATTCATCACATTCTTCTTCATCAGGTACTCCATAGTTTCCAATAAGGGGGTATGTTAGAACCAAGAGTTGTGCGTGATATGATGGATCCGTCAAAGATTCGGGATATCCAACCATGCCTGTCTGAAATACTAAAAACTAATTTTAGTACGTAAAATCATTTTTAATAGAAAGCGAATGACTAGAATAACTGAGCAACGTTCCCAGTGGATGTTTTATTAAGAATAATTATTTTTTAATCCATATAGATATAGATACCAATAAAATACCAACCTACTTCTCCCTCTGCAGGCAACTTGGCTCCGAAGCTTCTGCCCTGAAAAACAGAACCGTCCGCCAGCACCAGGCTGCACGGTGGCCCCATTTCACAGGTCAACTCATCTTTGGACATTTTATCTGTGGAAAAATAATTCATAGATGACAGTTACTTATGTTCGTACCTACATACTTTTGCGACGGAATGCTATAGGTACGGCCGGTGCTATAGCGTTCCGTCGCTCTCTCTCGCTTTGGCAAATGACGGTTCTGAGCGACAGAAAAGGATAGCAGCATAGAAAAGTGCTGCTCCGTGCTGACAAGTGAGTTTCAACCCTCTGCCTCATTAGATGATAACAAACAAAACACCTTCATATTTAACAAAGAAATTACACTGAAATGCACGTTTTCAAATTTCATTTCAAAAACCAGATTACCGTCGAGTTCCTACTGTAACAAATTTCAGAATTTTAAAAGCTTCATTATTTAAAAATGGATAAAAATAATGAAATCCATAAATAAATTCTCTACCTTATAGACACAACCTAAATAAAATCATTAATTCCTCTTACATAAAAAAAAGAACAATGCGACCCTATTAGCTAAACAGTAACCAACAGTTGGAACAATGTAAGTTCTATCCAGTATGAACGTTTACCATAAATCATGTATGAGCAACGACCGCCCCGCGGGCCGGGTCCGACCCGCCTTGGATTTTGACCCGGCCCGCGAGACATTTTGAAATTTTGCGCGAAAACTAGCTACGCACGCTTTAACTATTAAAAACTTAATAACATGAAAAATATAACAAACACTTTTAACATCAATGAAAACCATTGCGTGTCAATCTTACTTTATGCATGTAGGTAACATTGCAGTTTGCACCGTGCCTATGAAGTAAATAGGTAACATGGAAAGACGCAATGTCATCGCAGTATCGTGGTGCGGTCGTTTGTAGCCTCACAAGATTACTTGTCATCTCTTTCACAATTAACGAAATTCACTACGCAAGAAGAGTCTTAGCACAGTATAGACTAGTATTCGCACTCGGCGCTGTCCTTGAAAAATATACCTACGCCACGCGTGCGCTAGGGCTGCCCGCCTACACTTTTGTGATTGTAACGTGAATGAAAAAGGATGCGTTAAATAAAAATACATGTTATGTATTTTGCTTTAAAGTTTTAGAAGATTTAATGAAAAAATCACACACATGCATACTTATAAATTTGCGACAGAAAAATATTTCCGCCTCGGCTGAGAAGTACGAAAGGCTTTATTATTAAATTTTAATGTTTAAAAAATCCGCATTCTGACAATCAGTGAATATTCATAAAAAAATCCTTCTCGGAAGTCGGTTAAAAATTAAAATTAAGTTATTCTAGTTTGTTCAATCCGGTCAGATTGAAAATGAGGCCGGATTGCAATCCTTACTTTGGAAAGCACGGAGCATCAAGAAGTAAAAATTTTTTGGTCACCCATCCGATATCGAAACGCTGCGCCCTTTCACCGCGAGACTTTATATCAGTTGCCGTGCCCCCAGCGCGAGGGGTATTAAATCTAAAATAAATATCTACAACCAAAAAGGGATGTGGATACTTAAGTTATGTGCAATACGAGCATTTTTTTGTCGGAAATATCCGACACTCGCGGAATGGGCACGTTACTGTTTGTCGGATAAATCCGACGTTTGTACGCCGAGTCACGGAACAAGTGTATGCTGACCTTGGAGGCGTGTAGGTATGACTTGCGTTCCGACCGTTTGTATGAAGATACAATACTGTATATATCTGTACCGTGGTCTTCGTATAATTACGCGTGTTTGGAAGTAAATAGAAATGCGAACAATTCTTTTCGATGATGAAGACTAATAAGCGCAATGCCATACGAGACTCACAGATGAAAATCTGGAGAACTCGTTATGCCTCTGTACAAGTGAAATTTGTCTAGATATTAATAAACCTGTTTCTGAAGTGCAAATACAAAATCACATTAACCGTTAGATTTTATCGGCATCACCGGGTGGACTGGTAGAAAAGGCCCTCTTGTAATGAAGTTAACTTCTAAATAAATAAATAAAATACACGTAAGTTCACTAGAAATAGTAAAAGGTATATAAATAGATAAATAAAATAAACTTTTTTGTTTTTTGTTGTGGCCCGGGACTGCATAAATATTGTAAGTTTGGCACGCCATTTGCAGAAGGTTGCCCATACCTGCCATAATGGAAGAAATATGTACAATGATACTAAAACCTCGCATAAAATCATTTGTCCCATACCACAGAATACGTTATAATTGCCCATACCTCTTATTCTTTTGATAGTTAGAACCGGCTTATACCTACCTAGAAACCATTACGCTAATCTAAGAAGAGGAAGGTACTTCTTCTTGTTGTTGCTATACGCTAGTCAGCACTCCATTTTCGGCAGACGGGTACTTGAAAAGGAAGATAACTGACACACCCTGAGAGACACGTCATAGGTACGCGACATAACGATAAACATTATATCTATTTGTACTTGATCCCAGCCACCGCATGATTCTTAAGGTCATTTAGTTATTTATTCAGGAAAAATAGGTACCTATCTCGTTTTTATGAATGTTATTTTCAGGTACTTTGTTACTAGGAATCTTGCAAATACTCGTACCTGTATGTGCGACGTCTCTCAAGCTAATAGCAGGTACAGGTAGATAAACCATGGGTATTGTTCCCGGGTTCGTTCTTTGTTCGTGGAACTCGTTTTTATGAATGGTTTTGTTACTTTACATCCCATTTCCAACAACGGTGTTTTCATCCCAAAATATTTGGGACTAAAGTAAGGTACCTATTGGTAATTTTTTCGGAACTGCAAAATGAATACCAGAATGTCTTGGGATTAGAATCAAAAATAATGATGGCATTCCAGCAAAAAAAAAATAGTTTTATAGCAATAAATAAAAGGAACCGTTATCGCCATTTTCTAAATTTATAATTAAGTATATTTTCATTATTTTTTTTGTATAATAAGTTTACGCCGATAGTAAACATCGAATTTACGTTTAAATGACCATGAACAAGTACAATGAATAGGTGGTCTACTTTTCTTTACATTCTAGATAATATATGGTATTTGATGATTTTTCTTGTAGATGAATGTTGTGACTGCACCTTAAGGGGCTACCTGAATTTTTCGGGGTCCAGTGCTGCCCCCATTTCAAATAGGTAAATCATTTGAAAGGAAACAGAGATATCATTTAAAGTTTTATTTTGATCAGAGCCTAGATAACCCTTTAAACTATTTTATGAACTACTGTTTACAGTTTAAAGTGAGAACGTGAAGCTTTTCTACGCACATACGCCAAAAGTGGCCGTTTTTCGCAATTGTGTGTAGAAAAGCTTGACTTTCTCACTTTAAACTGTAAACAATAGTTGATAAAATAGTTTGAAGGGTTATCTAGGGCCTGGTCAAGACAAAATTTTAAATGAAGTCTCTGTTTCCTCTCACATGATTTATTTCAAATGGGGGCAGCACTGGACCCCGAAAAATTCAGGTAGCCCCTTAAGTGAACAGCTTTATTAAAAACAGCCTAGTTAAAAACAAGATCTCCAAACATTAAGATGCACACGCATCAGCTTAATAAGCTGCTAGTGTGTTCTACAATAAATAATAATAATATGAATACCTACTTGTAAATTCACCCGCAAGTTCCTCACAACAACTTCTATTCCATCTGCTTCTAATACGTAATTTCCTCTATTCACGCTTGGTTACGGCCCGCGTGTTTAGATACAACCCTTATTAAAAGGGAGAATAAAATGGCTTAAGAAATAATAATAATAATAGACGGAGATTATAAGTAGTGTGCTATTGGGGTACGGTAATATGTTTACTTCGGGCGATATACATATTATTGAATCCCTCGGTTCACTCAGGATTCAACGCTCTGGATTCAAAGTAATTCCCTTGCCTTAATAAATTACCTTAAAGCCTTGTAGCACAAACTATACTATTGTTATTGGGACTTTTGGCAGCTTAAGGGTCGAAACAAACGAGACGCAAGTTTCGTCGCGTAAGTGCCGGAACAAACGGGACGCAAATTGCGTCGCGCAACTTGCGTTGCGTTACGCGCTTACATAGCATTTCATACAATTTGTACCAATCGTTCACACGACGCGCAACTTGCGTCTCAACGCAACTTGCGCTGCGTTACGCGTGCTCGCACGGGCCCGCACAGAGATGATAAAGTGTTAGAGAGCTGGACAAAAATGTTTAGAATTATTTTTTATATACAAAGCAGACCTTGTCTATGACTTCTATGAAAAGATATTAGAAAAGATACATTTTGATGTCTATTTCTATGTACCTAACTAATTTAATTTTTTGGTATACAATAAAGTGTTACTTACTATGTTAGGTTCCATACAAAAAAAATAGTTCTTTTTTCTCGTAACTTATAATAAGCACTATGGTAGTCCAACTTACATAAAATGGTTGCTTTTAATGTATGAATATAACCAGCAAAGAATCAAAACAAAAACCACACTTTAATTTCTATATGTATATGTGCAGGCTGATTCTCAAACTACTGTGCGGTGGCGTCACGAGGCAAGAGCGAGAAAGAAGTATGTTCTTTAATGTCGTTGACACACAGAGAACATGATAATCATAATCGACATAAGAGGTAATAATTTGTTTGGTAAAAAGAGAAAATCTCGGAATTTCAAATTGAAAAATGTAAATGTAATCCTACCTAACCAATAAATTTCGTTAGTAAAATGGCTTTGTATGAATGAAGATAATCCATTGCAGTAGATTGTCCTCAAGATAATGATGACAGTGGATTTTCTTCATTCAGACGAATTCATTCAGATAATCATTATATTTTTTTTTGTATAGAACCCAACATAATAATTAAGTAAGCAATTTATTGGTATATATAAGTACATTTATATTTTTCGATTTAAAATTCTGAGATTTTCTCATTTCCTCTGTTATAACCAATTATCATTTCCCATGTCGATTATGATTATCGTTTTCTCTGTGGGTCAACGATGTTAATTTATAAAACAAACTATTTTTTTATGGAATCCATCATAATCATCGTAAGTAATGATTTATTATATACCAAAAAATATTAAAAGTTAAAATGTACATACAAAAAAAAAGTTAAATGGGTGGTCTTATCACAAAAAATTATTTCTTAAACGATGGATAGAGAGAATACTGAAAAACGGCACCATTTTGCTAGAATTTTTATAGGACAACGTCTGTTTTGTATTTAAAAATAAGTCTTTCAAAACATGTTTGTCCCGCTCTCTAACACACACCATCTCTAAGCGGGCGTCTGAATGAAGACAATCTACTGAGACAATAAATTATATCAGTGGATTGCCCTGTCAATAACTTTGTCTGAATAAAGACAATACACTGTAATCATTTTCATGACAAGACAATGAATTGTCCTGTCAATGGCTTTGTATGAATGAAGACATTCCACTGCAGCGGGTTGTCCTCAGAAAAAAAACGACAGTGTATTTTCTGCCTTCAGACATAGCCATTGACTGGACAACCCACTATGGGAATTCATTGTCTTAGTGAACTGTCTACAATTAGACAAAGCCATTTACAGGACGATCAACGAAGACAATGATTGCCTTTGCTAATACGACTCCATTGACAGGACACTATATGCTGAGATAATTCATTGTCATCACTAAGACGAAGCCATAGACAGAACAATCTACAAAGATAGGTCATTGTTTTTATTCAGACGAAACCATTGACAGGTCAATCCACTAAGACAATGATTGTCCTCTTTCTGACAAAGTCATTAACAGGATAATTCATTTCGACGGTGATTGCTTTCATTCCGACGAATCCATTTACATGACAATCCACTTAGGCACTTCATTATATTCATTTAGGGGAAACCATTGACAGGACGATCCACTAAGACAATGATTGCCTTGCTAAACTGACCAAATTACCTGTGTGCAACACTATATACCGAGCGCATCTTGCGCGGGTAGAGTGGCCACACGGAGCGCGAGTTGCGCGGCGCAACTTGCACTGTTATGGCGGCAGACCATTATTTTAAGCTAACTCTATTGAAGCATTTCTCGGATGCTTTCAATCATGAATAGTAATTATTCCCGAAAACATTAAGGTAAACGAAAAATAGAACGATAAACATATTACTTGTACAATGCCCAGCACTACTAGCGCTCACTAAGACTGTATCGCTTGCTCCCTTGGTGCTACAGACAAGTTCGTACAAATCAAATATGATATGACTGGTAACGTACATAATGAAAATTATTACTCAATGATGCGTACAAGACTGGTATTATTTTTAAAGCTAATCCTAGTTCAGTTAGAAGTGACCATTCGAAACATATACCTATTTTTCTCTTCTCTACGTCAAGATTTAATAGAAAAAAAAAATCTTTAAACTACGCCGCTAGCAGAAATGAGATAAAACATTGCCACACACACTGCCAGTCACTTACCAGTCAAAATAGACATAACGAATGGAAAATATTTTTAGCCCATCGGTTAGATTATTAAAAAATATTATACCCGTATTTTTTCTTTTCTCTAAGAAACAAACCTGACAAAGATACAGCGCATTGAAATTTCGCATGACGTCACGGCTACGTACGATTTTTACATAGAGGTTACGTCGCAAGCCCCCACTCCGGAACTTTGATGCTTCGCGTCTTTGAGAATTTTTCCTTTTTTGGCAAACTGTAAAATATGGGTCCATTATTTTTGATAATCTAAAAGACGGACTAATTACAATTATACTTCGAACCCTGTCGTCACCCCTATTAGCTAAAAATTTTGTTTATGTATAATAAAAATTAAAACTTATCAGCGACAAGACGTAACTATGGACCAGCTGATTTTTACTGTTAACCGAGATTTCAGAGTTGGTCACACAGCAAAAGTTGTTCGTATTAATGAAAAAGTCATGCAATTTCAGTAATGTAATTCTGTTCCGTTATTTACTGATCACTCAGATTCTAAGTAACTACGATAAATATAATTTTATTTTTTCCTACACAATAGGTATTCAAGTTTCCTGTGTCGAAACTCAGTGTCGTACAAAAAAAAATGAATTGTTTAGTAACTGATATCATATGGAGATGTTTTTTTCTTCTATCGTAACTGATTACGAACTTACAGTTTCGTACGCGGCCGAGGGTCATTATTTAGAAACATTCTTATGTCAGATAAATTTGATGTTTAAGTACCTATACGCATTAACTGTGAAATTATTTACTTTTAGGTTCATATAATGGTGTACCTATAACATACATATAGACATTATCATCATTACATTATACATACATATTAGGTATACATACATTTAGCGCAACGGGTAGGTATGCTATTCTATGTAAAAAATAAAAACACGAATTAATCAATTTCAAAGATAAAACGAACCTCGAATAGTATATGCGTTGTTATGCCTCTACATTGCAAACTACAAACAATGATACGAAGGTTCGTCAAAAATAAATTGTAAGTCTATTAAAATATAATATGTATATAGTGACTTACTACGACTGTCAGTCGCTCTAAGTTATTAATCGTTCGTATACTCACTTTTGTAAAACCGCGTGCAGGCCACGTGGTTTTTTCCGAGACCGCCACGAAATGGTCTGGAGCTGTCGAGGTTCACACAACGACAGGCCTAGCTTATGAGCTCTTGTAGCGTCGACCCGAACAGTAAATATTCCACTTGGCCATTCACGGTCATATTAAATTAAAATGACGACACGATTATGCTAACGCACACAACAGATAACAAACAAGTAGGTTTACAATGTACTTACCTATAGTTTGCAGCGGAATTATGGTTATTGAGGTGTAATACCAAGGTGGTAATACCAAGTCCACTACTATTGGTGGAATTAGAATGATAAGATTGAATAATTTATGGTTTCATGAATCCAATTAACTTGAATATTTACCTATGTAACTAAATAAGTAAACATATTCCTTTACATCTTTGCTATTCTACGTCTCTTCTATTTTAGTACCTACTTTTTTTCTTATTGCAATTATGAATGTTATTATAAATTCTTCGTCCCTTCGTTTGCATTATAATATATAATTAAGATAGATACCTTGAACTAACTTAATACTACTATGATTAAAAAGACTACCTGTTATGTATTACTAACTACTAACACATTAACATTAACTTTGAAATACGATTGAACTTTGTAAGAAAATATTGAGGTTCACTTACCTACCAAATGTTAGATATATAACTTCCTTGCAAAAGATGGTTAAGTGATTTTCTGTTTGATTAGGATCAGTGAAAATGACAACGGCACACGCACACGCATAATTATCGCATTAACATTTTATAATTGTCGCACTGCTTGTGGTGAGCTTTAGCTCCCTTCGCATCATCCTTGAGTTCCACCAGACTGTTTATTCACTCACACTTAATACGCTCACATAAGTCTGTTTCGGTCACACTCAATCATTTATCACTTAGTTTGTAAGGTTGGTATGTATGGTGCACAAGTCGCACGCAGAGATACTTATGTGTACTGTAGACACGCATATCGCGTTTGTATGAGAAAGTCTGATTCTGTCTAGGGTAAGGGGACTCTTAAGGATTCTTAATTCTTATTTCGATTCACATTTGCACAATGGTAAACTATGCATAAAAAAATCTTAATAAAAGAAAAAATATTTTATAAAATTCACAAATTTGTATATTTGAAAAAGAAAAATATCTCAAAAGAGCTCTAGTATCCTTTTGATTTTAATATCATAAATAAAAATGAATTCGGTTCGGGCTGGCTAAAAACTAAAGTAAAAAATAAACCCAAAGTTTTTGTGTTTACATTAAACTATGTAGGTATACGGCGCCGCCGCGAGGCGCCTTGCAGTACTGTAAATCGCGCGCCACGCTGATTTTAAAAAGTAAAACAGCGGGAAAACAACAGCATTACAGAGGTCGGGTTTGTTTAAAATCAAAGAATTCAGTTCATTAGGTATTTTTCATCTCATCTACTCAAAAAACGATGTTTTCATCCCAAAATATTTGGAGCTAAAGTTACTGCTGATTCTCTCGGGACTAAAAAGTGAAAAAGAAAATCTCTAGGGATTAAAACCGATTTGAAAACTAAACTCGAGTGTAACATATCGACGGCGAAGTGCCAATACCTCCTATCTAACATTTTTGGCAAATTAATGTTTTTTATTTCTTTAGCTTTAAGGTCTATTTTTGCGTATACTTATGCATTCACCGATCTTCATTTTTGAAAGAAAGTGATATTGTTTGAATATGGAAAAAGCTCCTAAGTAAATGTACGTAAATGATTTATGGCAATTTCTCCTATCTACACGCAGCCCGACTACACCTTTACGCTGCTCCTGTCCGACTGAGATAAACGCCTGGGCTTTGCGCGGGGATTTTGCGGGGTTCACCCCGGCGGGGAGAGAGGAGCGGGGTGTTCGCACTTTTACGCAGTGAAGTTAGTTGCAAAACAATTCGTGTTCTAACGTGAACTGATGATTTCAGAGGTGTTGCAAATTTTTGATGAAAATTAAGTTTTTAGTGTTTAATACACATTATTTACTTGTTGATGATTAAAATATCATAAAAAAAGGTAAGATACTTTTATATTTAGTAACTGACACTGTGATTTAGTAAATTGAAAGAATATAATTGTGTTTTCATGTAGATAGAAGTTTATGGTTCATAAAATGAAAAAAATACTTTGTTATTTCAAGTAGTTAGGAGAATTTCATACCATAAGTTTTCGTTCTGTTTCAGGTGCACGATGTCGCGAATGGCAAAGCGTTATCAGGGATTAAGAGCTGAACTCATGCTTAAGATATTAATGGAAGAAGAAAATGCTAAAGAGAGTCAAAACTTAAACCAACCTAGTACCTCAACTACCTCACGTAAGTGTTATCTGAAATTGATTTGTAACGCAAGTTTTGACATTTTGTAATGACGTTATCTATTCATTTACCTAGCTTTTGTCTGCGATACCGCTCGCGTTTTATATCTAGCATTCATATAACATAAGAAGTAAAAATACAAGATAATACCTACCTATTTATGACATTTTTAAAGCACCTTGGTTTGGTATCCTTTACATAGTCGACTAACTTTTAAAGACATTACCATAATATAATTATTAATTTTTTTTAGGTACGCTTAACTACCCACTAAGTATAAATGAATCAGAAGAGAAATTGTGTAGTCCTCAGATACCAGAACGCAGACGAACTATTCGTAGATCAACTTCTTTGTCAGTGCCGAAAATAAAAAATTCAGTATCTCAACGACGCTGTTCCTCAGTCCCACCTTCAATCACAATAGTGTATTGCAAACCTAGTATCACCTATAATCACAACCCATCAAGTCACATAAACGACGAATCTGGTACTTCTTGTGATGCTGATTTTTCCGGCGCTGACAGTGACACTACGTTCTGCCCCTCTGACGCTGATGAAAGAAGTGATTCTAGCCTAGACATTCGAGAAGAACCTCAAGAAGAACCATCAACATCATCAGGTATATTTCATGGCAACATTAATGAAGGCAGAAAGCGGAAGTACAAGTCTGATCCAAGCCAGTGGAAGAAAAATAAAAATAAGAAGCTACGCATGTCAGGAAAGGAATATTTAGGATATACAAAGCTCAAAAATAGAAAAATGGAACACGACAAAATTAGACCAGCAAGAAAATTAGGAGAAAGGTGCAATTCTGAGTTTTGCAAAAAGAGTAAAGAACGTAACTGTGATAAATTAAATGATGAAACACGTTTGGAAATACACAAAAGCTTCTGGGAAAACATGAACTGGGATCAGCGGAAGGTATATGTTAACGGACTTGTTACTCGCAAATCAACAACCCGCAAAACAAGTAATGAACAATCGCGTCGTGAAGGTACATTTTTCTATTATTTGCCAACTGCTGATGGTGAACGATTACAGGTTTGTAGAACAAAATTTTTGAATACTTTGTGCCTCGGGTCCTATACTGTTCAATCGTGGGTAAAGAAAGCACGTTGCAATATAGTTCCTAGTCAGGAAATTCAAAATCTGACCAGAGTTAAAACGCCACGATCAGGAACTCAGCGAAAAATTTCAACAGCAACAAAGTTTCTAGATAATATACCAAAACTACCATCTCATTACGCAAGAAAGGATTCTTCTAAGCTTTATTTAGAGCCCACTTACCGTTCTCTTAGCGAATTATATAGTCGTTACAAAGAATATTGTTGTGAAAATGATGAGCCAATAGTATGTCGTTTTACATTTGAGAGACTTTTTAAAGAGAAAAGCTTGTCTTTATACACCTTAAAAAAGGACATGTGTGATACATGTAGCGGGCATGCAGTTGGGAATATTAGTACCGCTGAATATGACCAACATATCAAATCTAAAAACAGAGCCAGGCAAGAGAAGGTAGACGACAAAAAGAAAGCATCAAATGGAGTGTGCCCATATCTTACGGCTAGTGCCCTTTATTTTAAAACAAAACTTACTTGTCATAATTATACAGTATACGACCTTGTTACACATCAAGCGTCCTGCTATTGGTATGATGAAACGGGCGCGGACCTAACTGCTAGTACGTTTGCATCTTTTTTAATAGACTATCTAAAAAGATTTTGTTTACCTAAAGGTCTACCTATAGTTATTTATTCCGATGGATGCACGTACCAAAACCGGAACAATATTCTGGCTAACGCTTTGCTTAATTTAAGCGTTGAACATAATACAATAATAACGCAAAAGTATTTAATACCCGGTCACACTCAGATGGAGTGTGACTCAGTTCATGCTGCAATTGAACGAAAATTAAAGAATAGAGAAATACATGTCCCTAGTGATTATATTGCGGTAACTAAAGAGGCCCGAAAGAAGCCTACGCCCTATGAAGCGATTCACGTAGACCACAGTTTTGTTAAAGACTATAGTGACAAATCGACTTTTAGATACAGCACCATAAGACCAGGCCGTAAGGCGAACGATCCTGTCGTGGTAGACCTGCGGGCATTAAAATATTCGCCGAATGGAACGATAGCTTATAAATTAAGTTTTGAAGATGAGTGGGCTGAGTTACCAGTCAGACCAAAAAGTGTAGGTGCCGTTAATTATTCTCCACTGCATGCTGCACCAATCCCTATATCTTCCACTAAATTTAATCACCTCCAGCAGCTTAAAGAGGTGCTACCAAGGGACTGCCACTTATTTTACGATAATATTCCACATCTTTAATTATACTGAAATTATTGGCTGAGTTTATAATTTTTTTATTTCGTGAATGCGTACCATTCTTTGGAACTTTATTTTGAAAGTAATGATTGATTTTTGTGTTAGTTTTTATGTTTTTATATTTTGAAATGTTTCAAAATATTTATCATCATGGTAGTACAAAACATCACAATTTTGTACTTTAATACTTACACGAACGTGTTAAATTTTGCATTTCATTATGAATATTGAAATAAAACTAGTAATTTCATCGATAATGCTAAATTGATGTATCTTATTCTCTTTTTCAAATAAAAAACTACACCGCGATTGTTGTTTTATTTAAAATCAATACCTCCTATCACATGTCGTATTTAGTGATATTGTCGAGTTTGTAAAGCCAATACCTGCTATCTAACCAAGTACCTACTAAACCAAGGAGAAATCTGTTGATATATAAACAAATGGTGAGCTTTCAAGGTTATTAAACTGTCGTTACAAAGAGTTACGTACATTTTTTAATTTAAAAAAAAATAAGCGTTTTTTTCGTTTTGTGAAAAGTTTTCTCTATGTCAGTTAGAAGGTATTGGCACTTCACCGTCGATATGTAGAATTAAAAGTAATGGAAGTCCAGCTAAAAAAGAAGAATTTGTTTTAAAATAAAAATATGTTGGCACAGACGTCGTGATTTTTTTAATATGGAATACACATGGTATAATAATATACTTATACATATCGTCATCAACATGGATGAATGTAGGTAATAGTATTTTTTCTACTCCTGTAATGTTGTCTTTTAAATGGTCCCGAACACTAATATAAGAACATAGATTATATGATTTCAGAAAAGTCTATAGTCTATTCCTAATATAACAGCACATGTGTCGTTATTTCGCCAAAACGATACTCCTAGCCATAGACTTATAACTTTTTTCTTTAGATCTACCATACTGCCAACATAATAAAATCGTTATTTTAACATATGGTGCCATTTTTCAAACGTGGAGTCACTGAACAAACGGTTTTTTGTATGAAAAAAAATTCGTTTAAGTGACTCCATGTTTCAAAAATGGTACCTTTGGTCACTAGGAAGACTAGTATCTAGCAAACATATGGTAGTATTTCATACTTTTCTTTGTTTATTTTTGGATTTATTTTAGTAAATGTAGTCGTAGAAAAAGAATTGTACGTCAAAAAATGCTCGATGGCGTCTTCTTACGATGCGAGCCTTGGCGAGCATCGTAAGGAGACCTTACCCGTAACCTGCGCCACTCGCATTTTATGAACCTTCTTATACAACTGTTGCATAATAGTATTTTATTTTTCATACAAAAAACTGTTTGTTTAGTGACTCCACGTTTGAAAAATGGAACCATATGTTAAAGGCAGTGCCTCCGCTGCCGACGCCGGTCTCTAATACCGGTACCAATGCCGGCACTGTTATTGGGAGCCGGCGCCGGTACCGGTTTCCAATATCGATAGCGGTACCGGCACTAGTCACTAAACTCACTTTTATTTAATTTGACGACCTCCGTGGCGTAAGGGTCACCATGCTAGTCCGCCACCCATAGGTTCCGGGTTCGATCCCCTTCAAATTGTCCTGGGTCTTGGATGTTTATCTATATGTATTTGTTATAAAATATAGTATCGTTGAGTTAGTATCCCATAACACAAGTCTCGAATACTTTGGGACTAGCTCAATGTAATTTGTCCTTAAATAGATATTTATTTATTTGTGACTTGTGACTCACTAGAGATTTTTATACGACCGGCTCATCCGATCCTTCTGTGATCCCTTTAATGTAAAGATCAGTTTGTAGACCGGCTCTATATTATGTTTTTATGATATGAAAAACGTATATAGTAAAATAAAATTCTAGGTCTAGGTCTAGAATAACCAAAATCTCACTCAGTATGCCAGTTGTAGTCTTAGAGCGAAAAGATAAACAGACAGTAACAGTTAGGTAAGTACCTTCTTAGACATAGATTTTTTACTATGATTGATTTGAGGGACTGGGCTTGTTGTCAATAAGCAACTCGGCTAGCTAGCTAGCTTAATGTGGCCTTGGGGCCATGTGGCCCTAGGCTCTGTCTATTCCGTCAGTGATGAGAATGTGATAGCAGAGTATCTTGCGCGTAGCTGAAAATGAAACGATAAAACAATTTTATTGAGTAAATATAAAAATAAAAAAAACATTTATTTACGTAATGAACGAAAAAATTACGTGTAGTTGAACACGGTAGGAGAAAAAAAAAAAACAATTTTATTGAGGACAAACACACAATCAAACCTTAACTCTTTGTAATATTAGTCTAGATATAAAACAGTTATTTACATAACTGAGATATGATTTTTTTTTCTGAATCTAAGAAGGTAGGTATATTTCATTTCTTTTTAATTTCTTACCTACTTCATTACTTTATCATGAAATAAAAACATACATGGCAAACTTTATAGACAAGTTTTTGTCAAGATTAAATCAAGTGTCAAGTTTAAAGTTTTTTTTTTTTGGTGCCGGCACCCGACGCACTAATTTTAGGGTACCGGCGCGCGGCGCCGGCACTGGAGGCACTGCCTATTAAATAACGATTTTATTATGTTGGCAGTGTGGTAGATCTAAAGAAAAAAAGTTATAGGTCTATCGCTAGGTGTATCGTTTTGGCGAAATAAAGACATATGTGCTATTATATCAGGAATAGACTATAGACTTTTCTGAAATCATATAATCTGTGTTCTTATATTAGTGTTCGGGACCATTTAAAAGACAAATAACAGGAAGGCTACCACCAACACTTATAAAACCATTCAGAAACAAGGCAGTTGAGATGCAGTTTTTAAGCAGGTCAAAAGCAGGACAACTTTAAATCCTACCATTACGTTCATAATGCAGGAAGGCTACCACCAACACTTATAAAACCATTCAGAAACAAGGCAGTTGAGGTGCAGTTATTAAGCAGGTCAAAAGCAGGACAACTTTAAATCCTACCATTACGTTCATAATGCTGAACGTTTTTTGAATGGTTATTCCTGAATGGTGAACTGTTTGTTGTCTCTGGCTTGTTTTGGTGATGAGACTGCGAAGACGTTCAAATCCTTCACAAAAAATTATTATTTTTACCGGTTTAAAATTATTATTTTTACCGGTTTTTTTATTTACATTAAACAAAATTATTTCTATCATTTTTATTTAAATATCTAAAAGTTTGTGTTATTTACTTTGTTTTCATTTGATTATGTACATAATTTTAATTTGATATTGACCATTAAAGATGGCTAAAATTTTAATGAGAGCGAAAAAAATTGTGAATGGATGTTTTGAACGGATGTCTGCGTCTGGTTTTCGAAATTATAAATAAATAAAACGTAAATTCGTGTAAACATAAATGTTTTATGTTTTTAATGCTGGAAGCCGAGCAACCATCTGACAAAATATATCCATCACTTCATATTATCGTGCTTTTCCGAATTGCCGTAATAAACAGTTATTATACGATGGTAACGACTAGTGTTTGGAAGTTAATTTTATTGTGGGCTTCATCGTACAAAAGCACAGTGTCTTGTCATAAATATATGATTATATTTTATCAATAACCATATCGTAAGTAACATTTTAACTACATACCTATTCAAAGTTTATATTTAGATTATTATGTGTTAAAACTTGCAGCTTCTTCACTAAGTGCTATTACAAATAACATAAATATATACAGACAAAGTCAGTTCGAGACTAACTCAACGATATAAAGGCTAGGTTTTAGTAAGTACGCAGTGATTGTAGTGCACAAAGGATTTTATTACAAAGTATGGGTAGGTATTTGATATTCGTAGATTGCGACATGAATCTAAACTATTATTTTCTTTCAGGTATTCTGGTGAAAAAGCGAACCAGCGTAGCAACAGATCTAGCCTTGTAAATGCTTGGAATTCAACATTCTGCCATTTCACTGGTTCAATCACAGGTTCCAAAGGAGGCTGTAATCCTCTGGCTCTCTCAGTCTTGTTTGTATTTAATAATAGGCTCCAGTGAATCCTGTCTTGTATTTTTAATTGATATCATCATGGTACTTCTCAGAGAGTAACAAAAGAATCCTGTAAGACAAAATGTATAAATGTATGTAGTTGTAATTTTAATAAATAACTTATACTTAAGAATGTGTTGTTATTTGTTATCGTGTGTTAATAAATATTTTACAAGGATTAGCATTGTTATTACTTACAAAAAAATGTGTTACGTAAGTTGGAATAACTTACTATTTTTCACATAAGTTGTACTAAAATAATGAAGTAATATATCTTACTTTGTTTTTTGAAATCCAAATTTCCAATAAAAGGTATTAAGTAGGATTAATTAAGGTCCCATGGTAGCGTTACTTCAATTATCTACTAACTGTTTTGTAAAAATCTAAAGTAAAGAAAAAACATATTCACATTCACGAAAAAACCAACTAAAATCCTCCTTATTAGTTACTGGAAAGTAACATTTTAAGGATCGCTTTATTTGACACTTGTGACGCGCAATAATCGTTTTCGTGCTGTCAAATAGAAGTGGTGGTAGGAATAGTCCATACAAAAAAAGGAGAATGGTTTTGTGACGTCAACCAAAACAATCCCGTTTAAGGGCTGCTATAAAGACGTAATGGTAGCATTAAACAATACAGTTCAGTTTAAGGGCTGCTATAAGAGATAACGGTAGGATTCGAGTAGAAAAACATTTTTATGTTCTTCGCTTCGGAAAAAGAAATGAGTATAATTAAAAAAATATATAATTGAAAATAATTAAGTAGAGTGTGCTACTCGGGTACGGTATTATTTTTATCTCAGGCGGTATACATGAATCCCTCGCTTCACTCAGGATTATCATATCTATCCGCCATAGAAACACTCGCTACGCTCGTGATTCAACTGTGAGATCCTTCGTATTGCTCTGGATTCAAAGTAAAGTCCTCGCCTTCAAAATATTACCTTTTCCCCTTGTAGCACAATCTACTATTTCCTCGCAAGTGTGTTGAACTCTTAAAATGTTACGTCCTCGAATGCGGTTCGGGCTGAAATTCCGCCTCGTGTAACACACACAAATCTGTAACTTTAATCCTACACTAAAATTTAAAGTTACAGATGAGTGAAAGGTACAAATATTTGGTATTTATATCTCAAGTCTTTTTTCTTAATTTCTTATGTTTTTACTATACATATATTGAACCAAATATTTTGGCCACAATGGAATCCTGATGTTTGATATATGCGGAATTGACACCAAACTTGCTTAGTACCTAAACTAACACAGTTATTAACCTCGGACTTCGTTAAGGCTAATTACCTTCTTCCCCACCTGCATGAAAAGTCCGGGTGGCTCCACTTGGAAAACCCATTTTAGGATCACAAAGATCAATCCCGCCGAAGGAAACATTTGGTTCAGAAAAAGTCGTAAGTATTCTCACTTTTTTGTCGTGTACAGATATCACTTTTTGGCCAAATAAGTAGTATACACGACACGAGTTTATTTGCTAGCAAACTAAAAAAAAACCGCCGATTGTCAAGGACACCATTAGAGATATCAGTAGTGGAACTACCGATCAGCCCCTGGCGGCGAAGTCAGAGGGGCGGCAAAATCGAATATATCCACCCCTCCTATGCTACCGATACGGAATGGAGGTGGCGTCTGGTTACTTTTGAAGAAGTATAAAAGTTGTTTACTACTCAAAAATGTACAATCGCAACTCGGTCTGGATCTTAACTGATCATTACTGTCTGCAACCCCCCCGTGTATGCGTACTGTTCCGGTAATAGTAATCAAGTAAGCGGCAAAATCAATTTAGGGGGCGGCATATTCACATATTTTGCCCCGCCTCAAAAAAATTCTAGATCCAGTACTGCTACCGATACGACTTCGATAGTTTCCCTACTCATCACAGATGGCTATTCGAAGCACCATCTATTATTTTGCTAGAGAAAACCCTGTTTTTCAAGCGTTAACATTAATAACTTTTAAACGGCTCAACCGATTTTCATCAAACATAGCTAAGAACTACCGCAAGGGAACTTACTATCACGTAAAAACAACCGCTTTGAAATCAGTTCATCCGTTCGAGCGCTACGATACCACAAACACACAGACAGACAGACAGACAGACAGACATTAGCGTCAAATTTATAACACTCCTCTTTTTTGTTGGGGGTTAAAAATACGTCTATACAAGAATGCATAGTGCTAAGCACATTTTTCTACATGATAAGTTATTATAGACGAGGGCGAGAAATAGGAAGAAACGGGTAAGTACGTAATCGACGTTTATCTAATACTTAAATAAAAAAAACATATTGAAAGTGTCAAACAAGGTACATTAGCACGTCGCAGCGATTTGCGAGACCTTTTTTTATTTATAAGAGCTTAAACAGGTACATAATATAACATAACCGTGTTGCTTTACCACGCTGCAAGTACCTACCGCAAACGCAACGCAAACTGCGTTGCGCACCGTAAGTTGTGCGGCAGGCGATTTTGGCTGGCGTTGCGGTGTCGCAACGCGGTTATACCTAATACGTATATATATATATATATATATATATATATATATCTAATACTTAAATAAAAAAAATATATAATTGAAAATAATTAAGTAGAGTGTGCTACTCGGGTACGGTATTATATATATATATATATATATATATATATATATATATATATATATATATATATATACGTATATATATATATATATATACGTATTGATGAATGAACTAAACATTTTGTAAAGTAGGTAGTGAAAATAGGTCCCAAGTTCAAACTCCGACAAAAGAATCGAGATCTAAATGGCCGCCATGTTCTTTATAGAATATTGAATTTTATTAATAAGAATCTTAACGTTTGACCTGGCTAGTTTTTTACCAGTATTTTGATGTTTAGAATGTAATAACAATAACGTATAACGTAAAGCTGATAAGTTGATTAGCCAAATATAAGTAAAACTAGCCAAGCCAAATGTTAAGATTCTAATCAATAAAATTCAATATGCTTCAAAGTATTTCGCGGCCATTTAGATCTCAATTCTATTGTCGTAGTTTGAACTTAGCTCCCATTTACACTTTTTTTTTTTTGGTGGGATATCATTACTTTTTGCACAGCAGTATCAGAAAGAAGAAATGCTTGCTCGTATAATTTTGTTGGGCACTTTACCTGATAAAATCGATAATTACGTAATTCACTGTTTTTTTTTTTGTATACGCGTAATAGTCTACCTAGATGCCAAATATCAACTTTTACAGGTTATATGGAATTAGGTTACCATTTTTGAAAAATATTAAAATCTACGAAATACACATTTTTTTTATTTTTTCCTTTGTTTACGCGTAATAGTGTACCTAGATGCCAAATATCAACTTTCCAGGTCGTATGGAAGTAGATTACCTTTTTGGTGATGGATAAGTGGTCAATCACATTTTTCGGGATATTTAAACGTTATTATATCAATAACTGTTTGAGCTACATTATTGAAATATTGGATTCGAGATGAACTAGATGACTTTAATACATATGCTAAATTTCATGTATTTACGTTAAATAAGTTTCGAGTTGTGAAGGGGTCAAAAGTAGCTCGAAATGGTTCGTGAAAATATACACACGGCTGCTGCGTCGCCAGTTCCTTTTTTTTTGAACTTGGCTCTGACACGCTGCTGCGTGCCTAGATCTGAGGTGAGTGGGGGGAAGATGAAAAAAAGAGGTAACACAAAAAATCATCTGTAACGCCTAAATAAGGGTAATAGTTTAAGTGCTGGCAACATTGTTTAGATCGCACTTTTGTTACGTCTCGCCCCTCAGTCGGCAGTTGTCGCTCGGAGTGCGTGCTTGTGAATAATCGACGGATTTGTGCCGAACGGTTATTTTTGTATAAAGTTGGCGATTTTTAATCTTACCCCACCTCCTATAACTTGGATTGAAGGGTAGGAACAAGGATTTTAATTGAATACTTACGTTTTATTTTTAATTTAGAATTGTACCGATTAATTTATATATTGCTATTATTTATATTTTAGCTTATTTTTCGACTTTCGGTCTTTACCCAGCAAAATTTGGCGGGGGAAGATGAAAATATAAATGTTTCGGTCTTACCCCATTTTTAAAAGTCATAGAAAAATACACATGTTGTCAAACTGTAAATTTCAATGAAAAAAATAATGATCAAGCAAGTTGTCTCTATTTATCTTTTTAGATAAAAAAGTATAATGACTGTCTAATGACTGTGTATGGACTTACATTTATATTAAGTACCTTATTTATTAGACACTGGATGCAAGCTGATCCAACCGATATTTTCGAAAATTCTTCAGAAAGGTTATATTGAGCAGTGGAATTGTAAGTTATTGTAGTTACTTTAGTTTACCATTGTTTTTATTACCACAGAATCATCATGCCTCGTATTTATGTACGACAATCCCTACGCGTAACATGTTATAAAAAGGTTGAGAGGAAGGAGTTAACAGTATTTGGTGCAGCAAAGCAGTACAACATACCCGTTCCTACATTACACAATCGTTTGTACAAAAAGAAGTTGTATGAGTGATACGATGGGTCGTGCTCCTATTTCAAAATATGAAATAGAAGTCTTAAGCTCATAGAAAAATGGGGGTCTGGACTTTCAAGGAAAAAAATTATGGCCCACGTAGCTCGATATGTCCAGAATAATTTAGGAACTCCTTTCAAAGATGGAGTCCTGAGATTAGGGGCCTTACTATGAACTTTTCCAAAACCATAATGGATTAGTTCCGTTTTGATTCAAGCTTATAATAATTATTGTTTCAAATCTCACCATGAGCTCTTAAAACAAGATTGTTATATTCCTGCTTAGTGACATAACAGAACGAATGAATAAGAGTGAGATAACGCTATGTGTTTCATATAAGTCCATCACGTTCTTGAGCCCGATGGGCGGCTGAAAACAATATTAAATCAATATTACTTTAATGTTGTATTTGCTAGCAGTTTTGTTGACGTCACTGCAAATCATTCACTCTAATGTGCACCTTGAGCTCCTATGCAGTATTGTTTTACTGTCAAATTAGCAGTCTTGAAAACGTTGGTCGGTTGTCGCGGAAACAAAACTTTTAACAAGAAACCCAGTCTTATAATTAAAATATAGAAGAAAAGAAAAAAATTACAATGTACCCAAGGACTTACAATTTTTAATGCATCACCTACTTCTCTTTTCGCGCAGAATGTAAAAGTCGATTGAGGGAATGGACGAAAATCTATATAAAATAAATATACACGGACAAATCACTCAGATTGAGCTAGCTTCAAAGTAAATAATGTAATAAGTAAGTAATCTGAATCATGTCAATAGACGATGTGGGCAGCACGCATCATAATTAATAAATAATAAATATATAGGGACAAATTACACTGATTGAGCTAGCCCCAAAGTAAGTTTGAAACTTGTGTTATGGGATACTAACTCAACGATACTATATTTTATAACAAATACATATTTAGATAAACTAATTATATTTCTGGAAATCAAAATAATATAATATAATTTAAATTAAATTCTGGAAATGAAAATAAAAATAATTATATTTCTGAAAATCATCGTGGGGGGTTCCAAGGCTGTTCTTGGCGTGGTTTATTGTCCACCTTCAACAAATTACTTCTCCGATCTTGAAATCGCTCTGGATTCCTTCAGCTTTGAGTACGTACATCATATTATTCTCGGGGACCTCAACACTAACCTTCTTAACAGTCAGTCAACGCAAACACTTAGCTTAGGCCGCATCTTTGAGTCTGCCAGTCTTCAAGTACTCCCACTTAATGCTACTCACCACAATACCGATACCGAAGATACTTGGTTAGATCTAATTATAACCTCGTCGTCTGATCTTATTCACATGGACAGCATCCAGCCCCGGCTTTCTCCCGACACGATTTGATCCACTGCTCTTATAAACTTAAGCCATCAAAAATTGTTCCAAAAACAGTTTACCGGCGCAGTTTTGCCCGAATAAAGTTTGAGGAACTGGCTTCCGATGCTGCTAATATAAATTGGGAAAATCTATGGTCGGCAAACAATGTGGATGACAAAGTAGCCATTTTCAACGAAGCACTCACTAAGCTATATGATAAACACGCCCCTGTACGGAAGGTCAAAGTTAAGCGTCTTCCAGCGCCTTGGCTTACTCCTGGGGTCCGAATGTATATGAGACGTAGGGACCGAGCATTCCGTCAGTTTAGGAGGGATCGTTCGGAGGAAAACTGGACCTTGTTTAAAGTTGCAAGAAATCGGTGTAACAGAATGATACGTGACGCCAAACGCCGCTTAATTCTTGACAATGTCTCTTCTTCATCTTCTGCCGATATCTGGAAGTTCCTTAGAACTTTAGGTATTGGTAAGACGGTCAATTCTGATATCCCTTCTTCAATTTCGTTAAACGACATCAACAAACATTTCACCACATCTTCTCAGTTGGATGACTTAACGAAATTAAATACTATTTCCTGCATTGCTGCTCTTCCTTCTGGTGTCAAAACTGAATTTAATTTTTCTCCGGTTAGTCAAGAAGAAGTCAACAAGATTTTTCTAGCCATCAAAACCAGAGCCGTGGGCGTTGATCAACTTAATCGACGTATGATTGAATGCATTCTTGACGTTATTGTCCCTATCATCACCCATATTATTAATTTTTCACTCACTTCAGGTCAGTTTCCCTCACTCTGGCGGAAAGCTTTCATATGCCCCCTACCCAAAGTTCCCAACCCTTCTCTCCCAAATCATTTCCGTCTCTTCTCAATTCTCCCGCTATTGTCAAAGGTTCTTGAGGCTTGCGTACATAAGCAACTCACCTCATATTTCACTCGTAATGGGTTATTAAATCCCTTACAGTCCGGTTTTAGACCTGGACATAGCACTGTTTCAGCTCTCCTTAAAGTGATCGATGATATTAGAGCAGGTATGGATAATACTAAAGTCACTGTGTTGGGTTTAGTAGACTTTTCTAATGCGTTTAATACCGTCGATCATGACATCCTTCTTGCGATCCTTTCCCACCATTCAGTTTCTCCCTCGGCTGTGGATTGGTTCTCCTCATATCTTCGTGGACGTCAGCAATCAGTTCGCATCGATGATTTATCATCAAGTTGGTGTGAATTGGATACTGGCGTTCCGCAGGGTGGCATCCTCTCTCCTTTATTATTTTCCATTTTCATTGATTTTATCACCAAAGAACTTCAGTGTACGTATCATCTTTATGCCGATGACTTGCAACTTTATGTACAAACAGATGTTGATAATGTTGATAAAGCCATCGATCAAATAAATTTAGATTTAGCGGCAATTGCTGATTGGTCTCGACGTTTTGGTGTCACTGTCAACCCTAATAAATGTCAAGCCATTATAGTTGGTAGCTTACATCTAACAAGCCGGCTTGACAGCAATTCACTTCCTCCAGTTCAATTTAATAATATCCCAATCCCATTTTGCTCTAGCGTCAAAGACCTCGGGCTCCACATTGATACAAACCTTCGTTGGGATGTTCATATTGAAGAGGTTTCTGGAAAAGTAACGGGGGCTCTCCGCTCTTTGTACAGGTTTAAGAACTTTCTCCCTATTAATATTAAGACTATGCTGGTGTACTCTCTCATCTTTCCAATTTTAGATTACGCGGATGTATGTTGCTCGGATCTGAATTGTAACTTTCTCAACAAACTTGATAGACTTCTAAATAACTGTTTGCGTTTTATTTTTGACCTTCGGAAGTACGACCATGTGTCGGCTTAGATACCGGTCCCAACTCAAATGGTTACCTATCCGTCAACGTCGCAATTTGCATATTCTCACTACTCTATTCTCCATACTCTTCGACCCAAAAACTCCGATGTATCTCAAAAACAAGTTCACTTTTCAGGGTGATACCCATCTCAGAGTTCTTCGTTCTTCCAACAATCTTCTTCTCGATGTGCCTCGCTGCCGGAGTGGGTTTTTTGATCAATCATTCACCAAGCAAGCCGTGATGCTTTGGAACGTCCCTTTGACGTCCTCAAAGCCCCTAGTCGTCAGGCGTTTAAGAGGGCTGTGCGCGCTCATTATCTTCACCAATTGTCATAGAGTATTATAAATATTTATGTAGTCTATGTAGGGTTTATGAATTTATGCAATATTTGTGTATTTTTCCATGTATGTTTATGAATATATAGATAAGTATATATATGAATAAAATTATCGTTAAATGTATTTTTGGTAAAACTTGAAGATAGTAATTAAATTATAGTTAAATTAGAATGTACCATGTCGTCCAAAATTAGCTTTTATCCGCATCACCTGTAGGTTGACTGGTAGAAAAGGCCCTGGGCCTTAAGTCCGCCTGTTACAATTTTTGTAATAAAGTTAAATAAATAAAATAAACACCCAAGACCCAGGACAATTTGAAAAAGGCCATTTTACAACTTGCCCTGACCGGGGATCGAACCCGGGACATCTGGGTGGCGGACTATTATTAGATTCCCTTTTTCCACCATTACGACTGATCTTTGAGTATTGCGACACTATAAAATATAATATATAACAACGAGCACTAGACCCTGTCTACCCCGTTTAGTGTGAAGACGTGATAGTATATTTGTGTATATCCACTACTTTCTGCCAATTCTACGGGGATCTTTTTCGAGATAAAAATACCTTATGCATTATATCACTGATAACAGTGGCGGCGCAAGACCTAAACTCAATGTGGGCAAGGTACATTTCGCGAGGCCCTATGATGGTGCAAGAAGGGAATATAAAATTAAAAAAATCCAACATACCTAAATTTTCACTATACTCCTTTGGATCATTTAAAGGAAATTTTCTACTTTTGATTTTACTAATTTGGTTCGTATCTTATATGCTGTATCTACTTCAATAGATAAAACTGCCAAAGCTGCTTCATTCTCATTCATTTCGTGCGCCAAAGAGTGGAAATAAGAAAACTCTTGTGGCGTGCGCGTACTTTTGGATTTTCCATACTTTTTCAAATTAATTTTCGGATGTGACGCGCGAGGCCCTTTGTACCGCGAGGCCGTGAGCGGTGGCCCACACCGCCCACGCCTTACGCCGCCTCTGACTGATAACGATTGTTTAACTAAACACATCTAGAATATTTTAATGTACCTACTTGCATATTTATATAATTCCATTACAAACAAAACCTGTCTCATAAAAGGATAAAAAAACATGATATTTTTAAATAATTTTATTAAAAGCAATAGTGATAGTATGTACATTTTTAATTTACCAAAGGACTACCAAAAAGTACAGAAGAAAACAAAACAAATGATTTTCTACCACATAAAATTATTGAACTCAAGTCAAAACTTTCTCATGAGCATAGGTATATAATTTTCTATAACACTTTCTCTTGCTCGACGAGTCCGGAAAGCCATTGCCGAAGTCCTGAAAAAAGAAACTAATATTAAAACTTACCTATTGCACTTTGTCATTGAAATTTGTTTATGTTTTTACATACGGATTTCATTCTTATAACAAATCAATTGTGGTTCCTAATAAATAAGAGAATAATGTTTATGGGGTATGGGAGCTCCTGGGCAGAGCGTCCCAGATAGGGAAATGTGTACGGAAGAAGAAGAAATAAATATTTGAGGAATTTAAAATAAGTATTTATTATGTAGTAAACACAAGAAAATTAACAAGAAAAACAAAAGGTGCACGAGCGGAGCAAAGAACAGTGAAGATAGAAGACAGAAAATACAGGAGTAAAATTCACAATGTTAAATTAAATAAAATTAGATTTTTATCTGGAGAAAATTCTATTGACTCAAGTGACAGGCAGAGAAACTTGAAAGAAGGTCTTTGTCAGTTGGCTATATAGCGAAATGTCTGCGAGCGCAACTGCCAAAGACTATCGCTTACGAGTAGAAAATAAAGAGTTTAGATAGCAAAAAGTATTAATGTTTGTTTGATAAATAAGTAAGTAGAGGAAGCCCACATGTTATTCTTAAAATATTTTGATTACCTTTTGTTGGGTATCCTATACACTCTATTGGATATGTTATGACTCCCAAGCTTTGTTCCGAAGAGAACGGTCAGAAGCTAAACACATCTTTATTAGTATGTAGGAATTCTCCGTTTAAAATCCACCTGCCTCATAATAATGCATCGCGTTCCGCTGCAAAAAACAAACCAATCACATGAAATTTCTGCGGGAGGATATATCATTACAAACCATTAGTGAAATTTCACATCAATAATGTTAACACAAAGATTTATGAACGACTTACTTGGGATATGTAAATTATTGGAAATATTCACGGAAAAATCAGATTTATTAAATTTATCCAAACCAAAGAGAATTCGAATACTACGTATCCAAACAAAATAAATACATGTCCAAATGACATTTTAAATGGCTGCGGATACCAAAGAGAATATAAAATCACCTAACCTACATGGTTTTATAAAAAAACCATTCCATATCACGCTACCGAATGCAACTCGGTTTCAAATTATAATAATAAGCCCTTTTTTAAAAATATAATAGCGAATATTTTATAAGACAAATAAGGTTTTAATGTCATATACATTTGTTTACATAATACAGTGCCCTATCACTTTTTTTTAAATAAAATAAATATTTTACAAGGCATCCGTCAGAATTAAATGGAACGCCGCGCACCAGTGATGGAGCTCAAAATTGTTTGGGAATAGACATATCATTCGTTCTTTCAAATCACTTAGCAGGAAAGAAACAGTCTTGTTTTAAAAGTTCTGGTACCCTTTGGAACAATTTTATTATAAACTTGAAACAAAACGGACCTATCTTTAATGATTTTTCTGTCAAGTTTATGAAAAAGCCCCAGGCAAGGATATTCCCACGATTGCCTGTTACGATTCCACATTTTGTTCTTTTCTTCCATATCCAATGTTTGTTAGTATTATGAATAACGCTAATTAATCGACTATGAAAAGTAGTAGAGTCGTATAGATTTGTCGCCACTAGCTCTCTTGAAGCAATCGAAGGACCTACACCAACCTTTATGAAACTAATCAGGATTAGGATTAAGAATAAAGGAACCAAGAAATAAAGATGGGCTCTAAAGGACTTGTATCTAGAGCCGTAAAAAAACCAAAAACCATTTTGATCGTTACTTTGACGTTTAAACAATAATACTGATCTTTGACGTTTTTAAACAATAATGCTAATCATGCCTTCGTAGCATGACACCGTTGAGAAACCCAGATAAAGTAATGTCGCCCGACAGACAAGTGCCATCCCGCTCGTTATTATTGCGTAGAGCAAGATAGTGATGAATGATAGTGCTCCATAAACGCTGTCGCCGGAGATCGTACTCATGCTGGTACCGATTGAGCGAATGATTGTGTGTGACGTCACAAAATTGCTAGCAAAATCAAAATTAAAGTAATATTACTATAATGTTGTTTTCTATTGGTCATGGTACGAATTGACAAAGTAATATTAAAACAAGACTGCTATAAGAGGTCATAGTAAGGCCCCAGACTGGTTTATGAATTTCCGCAAGAGACACGGCCTTTCGTTGCAAAAAATGTCCTATAATAATTTATTTTAATAAAAGTTTCTTGTTGACAGATAATTTTCTGTAATAGGTTGTTACTTATTTTTTAAAACGTTCATGCCTGACTTGTACTCGTAATTTTTTTATAACAATAAAAACGATTTCGTTTTTTAGTCCTTTATTTTACTACAGTCAATAAACAGAGTTTGAGAACCTCTAGCCTTATTCCCACAATGAGGGGTAAGAGTGAAATACATAGTATAATATATAATTCGTATCTCAGTTAATTTGAGGAAATTTCATACTGGGCAACCAATTTCTGTTCGAATATTTTTTATGCTATGGCTTATCGATTACCAATGTCATCTAGCATTCATGAAGAATATTTTAGAAACTATTACAATCTTACCCCGCCAGCTTTTCTTCTTCCCCCCGCTTTCCTTTAATAAATGTATTTTCTATGAATTTTTTTTACACGTTAGGACAGCACGGAGAAGTTTTTATAGATAGGATATTAAAGGAAATTTAATGTTCTTTAAAATCCTAAAATTTGTTTAAACGTAAGTTAAGATGATATTTGTTTACAATTGTTCGAATACAATCCTGCTTATCTTTTCGAAAAACCATTCGATCTTCCCCCCACTGACCCTAATAGTTATTTGATATCCATTACTTTCCTGTTCGTACTTATTATTACAGTACACTACTATATTCACTGTTAAGTTTAACAGAACAGCTTTATCAGATGTTGTTATCAAAAATACAAGAAAAAATATTTGTAGGTAGGTACATAATCTAAAATACAAGTACATATATACAAGTGATAAGGCACGACTATAGCACCACAATGATTAAATAAATTAAAAAAAAAAAACACGAGCCTCATGGAACACTCGATTGAAACGAAGTTCAATTCGTAGTAAAGACGGAAAAAATCTTACACTTTTTTATTAGTAACAATACACACACAGTTCCAGGGTGGAAGTGTACAAGTATTGCATGTAATGGCGTAATAACGGGGAAACCCGCTCTCGGGAGCTCTCGGAGGTAAGCATCGTGATGGTGAAACCGGAGCCGCACCTCCCGACACCTTCAGCTGCTCACATTGTGTTGCGCCCTGGCGGCATCTTCGTTGCTAATTGTAGTATGTGCCTTATTATTGATACCCTTTAAATCGTGCTCTGTACGCTCGCATTCTATCCTTTGATCAAAGGCGTATTTGGCGCCCCAGGTCATTTAGCTGTGCCGCCCCATTAAGGGACGATAAAGTATTTTATTTAAGAACAAAAAAGCCTGCAATAGGTGCCATTGTGGTGTGAAATTAAAAATGAAGCATTTATATACTAGGTAGGCAAATGTTATTTATTTTCTGTAAACAAATTCACGGAAAAAACCGTCAAAGTCGCTGTTATAATTTATGGTATTGTAAATAGGTAATTGGTTAGGTTCGAAACGTTTATTTGTTTTTAATTAAAATGAAAAATATAATAAAAAATACTGTGGGTAAGCTTGAAAATAGAAAGCGCATAGAGAAAGCCTCGCAACCTTCTCCTGTCTTGATTTTTCGGTTGATATTAATTTCGAGTTAGTATTTAACTTCATGGCCTCACGTCTCTTGCGATTTCTCTCCTTTTCTTTTTGCAGGTATTGGGCGTGCTCCGCTAGGTCATGTTCATTCTTTTTTTGGCTGAAGACATAGTTTCGTGAACCTTGAATACCTCATCATCATCCGAGCGTATTCCCGGTTGCATCCTCAGCAGTAACGCTTCAGAGCCCGGGGTCCGCTACCTAAAACCAAGGAGATTTGACGAGGTTTCTGGTTTTTACACAGAGCGACTGCCATCTGACCTCCACAACCCAAAGGGCAAACCAGGAACCGATCCTTGGATAGTTTGATGGTCAAACGCTAGGTGGCGTTCGGGACCCCCAGTTTTACGTGCCTTCCGAAACACGGAATCATCTTTCTTTTCGGATAATCAGGTGATTCAAGCCTGCAATTTCCTATCCAGACCGGAAACAACTTTTCACAAAGTATGCTTCCCAGTGGGAATCGAACCCATGACCTCCGGGTCACAAGGCGAACGCCTTGACCACTGGACCACGGAGGCAGTCTGAACCTTGAATACCTACCTACACCAAAATATACAATCATGCAAAACACCGAAACGTCTATATCCGCCGAAAACGGTTTAAAATAAAAAGAAAAAAAAAACGTGTTGCGAAATATTATTGATACCGAGTTGACTAACATTATTATGTATATATAACATATACATTGAATAACTTTAAAAAGCCCAATTCGCCGTTAAAATCACTTGAAAGCTAATATATACACCCACAGCCTCTCCAAAACAGTGTTAGGCTCGTTGCGTAACGGGCGTAACGCAATTTGATTCAAAGTCAAAGTGAAAATTTTTATTCAATGTAGGATAAATTTATCTCCTATTGAAGGTCATTTTTTTTTAAATATTATTTTAGTGCAAAAGCTAAAAACTACTAGCGTTTCGGAACGACCACTGCTGGGAAGATTACGCCGAAAGAAACCCAGTTCAGTATTGGTCCCTACCCAGCCTGATGGGCTATATTACAGTTACAATACATATTAACTAAATTAGCAAAATTATCATAATTTATAAAGTCCAGTATAAAATCTAAGACGTAGGCCATTTCTTCGCAAACTATCCCTACTTTCCCAAATCCGTCAAGCTATTAGTGCAATAAGTAAGCTACAGATTAAACTTTTCCCTTATGTTCGGAACGGGTGAAACATGCGATGTCCCCTATAAAAAAGTACAATAAACAAAGGAAATTTATCGATTTACAGAATATTTTCACGATATTCAACTATCAACTATTAAGCAGTTCATGTACCCACTACTCAACATGGCACGCAGTTAGCTTTGAAAATTAACTTCATTTTAGTTTAGTTTTACGCAGCGTTGCCATTTTAAGCTTCATAATTTGGCCCTTCTAGCGAATATTTTCTCATACTTCAAAGAAAAAAATGGTGAAAAAAATCTTTTTGTTAGATTTTTTAGTCAAACAAAATTGTTATATTTCTCCATGACTGTCGTTACTGTTTTTAAATTCTTACATAAAATCATTTTAAAACCCGACATTCCTGAATTGTATTAATTACCGTCTATCAAAAAGGTTACAAGTTTTCAAGAGTTAAATTCAAGACTAACTTACAATTTAAAAGGTGTTTTCTAAGGTTATATTAACCTTAAATTAAGGTTTTTAAGGTTATATTTAGGTTCTATTTAGGTAGGTAGCTTAAAAGGGTTTGATTGAGCCATAGGTTTTGCAGGAACTCTCAGAAAGGTCCCAAAACGTGACCCTTTTTGCACTCAGGTTATTTTAACGTCTATTACTAATAAGATTTAGGGGTCGATTTCCATACGAAGTTTCTAGAACCTTTTTGATAGCTTACTAAAACCTAAAATGATACTTGGGCGTGACAGCTCAATATCCACCGTAGTTGTTCAGTCTGCCAGTGACCATGACGGTTGTAGGGTCGTTGAAATATCTGGGATGAAATAAATCAATCAGTCATTGTGACCGCGAAAGTCTTAAATCAGTTAAATTTAACTAGCTAAGTATTAAATAATTAAATGTAGGTATTTAGTGAAAAACAAATATTTTCCATAATAAATTTATTTAAACAATACATGTAGTGTAAAAAAACTAAATTTATGTGGTGCTTAAATGACTTACTTTTCTCAATTAATTAAATAATACAAAAAATGTTGAAATGCTTTAGTGAGCATCCAACGAACATGGACGACTAACTGCGTGATCCAGCAGTTCTGTTTAATATTGGGTAACCGATGGATTGTATTTCTTTTGGCGGCGAGGAATTCTCCAGCTCCAGGATCTGGAGGCGGTTGATGGCAGGTGCTGGGAGAAGCCAAACGCCTGGTACGTATAAAGTGACTTGTGGGCCTACGTCTGGCCAGTATCTGCCGAGATTATGACCATTTACCCAAATATAGCCCTGTAAAAAAATTCAATGTCCATATATTGTGCATATCTGTTCGCTGAAGCAGGCCTGTGTCACTCCCCGTTTAGGTATCGAAAATATACCTACATTATTACTATGCGCGCGGCGACCACTTCGAAGGGGAAAATTCAGTTACATGAATCGTTTGTCCAGAGTAATAAGAATGAAATTGGCTTGCAATTGAGGTCTAGGTATCTAAACGAAGGGGTGAGGAGTTCTGACGCGAACTAAATTAAACCATAGCTCTAACCACATTAAGTAGATATTTCTTTAAATTTCTTTTCTGAGTAATACTTCTGTACGTGAGAACTAGTACTTATTCTGTGGCTGAAGGTATATCTACTTGCAAACGTTATACTTTTAACATGAATGTCAGGTACTGTAAGTATGGTATGGAGCGGTATAGTATCAATGGCATTATGGCATTCTTATTTTAGTAAGATTTTAATTTCATTACCGAAATAAGGAGTTTGATAAAATATATATAGAATCAACCTAGGCCAATTAGTACTAGACTTACCTTTCCCCATCCAGTGGGGTCCAAATACGTTTCCAACGGCTCCATGCCAGCTGGTATAGTGAATGTGCCTTCGTATAACACAGGCCCAGACTTGATTTCAAGTTGAGGGCTGTTTACAACAGCTGAAGGTAAAGATTGCAAAGGGAATCCAGTAATGGACCACCTTCCCGATAAAGTAATGTTGTTGTATATTACGGAATGTATTCCCTGCAAATTATACAAAATTACTTTTTTGCACACAAAACATGTGTAAGTTTTCCAGCAAACTATAGGAAATGTACAAAATCTTGTCTTTATTTTTTACTTATTTATTTATCTGTCTGTTTAAAAGTGTAATCTCATCACAGAAAAGGTTATAAATAAATAAATTAATTTAGAACTAAAACTAACCTTGTAATCATGAATCTGACTCTGAGTTCCATAATTAATACGACCTTGATTTTCCACGAGTAATGACAGAGTGCCATTGCATTTACTTCTGATGGGCAGAGAATATATTTTGTGCATTCTGCTTATTATACCAAGGAATTCCTGAAAAAAAAAAAGAAAAGAAAATGTAAAGTAAATTCTCCACAGAAAATGAAGAAGTGTACGAGTGAGTGAATAAGTACATACGAAGTGTATATGTATATATAGTAGTACGTACATCATTTACAAAAACATAGACTCTATCTCGAGGATTTTTGATTTGGAGTAAGCCTTGCCCTTCTTCATTCAAAGTAATTTCATAAAGCATTAAACCACTGCGTTGTCTCAGAACTTCGAATGTTGGTAAAACAGATCCGATTACATCTGTGTACTTTTTGCCCAGGGTTAAGCGACCTTTGGCAGTAAGGAGCCCATATTGTTTATTTACTTCCCATGGTCCGTATGCTGCTTTAAGTGACTCTTCTGGCGATGCTAAATGATTGGCCTCGAAACCATACTGAAATGAAAATAAAATTACTATGGATTAAGTTATTTCGTGGTATGATGTTGTGTGTGTGTTTGTACATCATACGACACGTACTTACCTCATTTAATAAATCGCGAATGGCGAAGTACTTTGGCGTTGCATCACCGGCTTCCGAAATCGGTGCATCATAGTCGTAAGAGGTAATATCGGGCACATATTTACCAAAGTAATTGGCACCTGTTGTATGGCATTATATAAATTAGTTTGTTCTAAAGGGATCAATCTTGTTAGATTGTAAAACTCGGTAGTCAGTCATTTTAAGTCAATTACAACAAGACTATAGACAAGACTATGTTAAATAATAACAGGCCAAGTGCGTGACGGGCCACGCGCGGTGTAGGGTCCATAGTTACGAATTACGATATTGAGTTCACGCGACTCACGACGTCTAAAAAAGCAATTTTTCTATTGAATTTGTGTGAAATTTTCCTTTAAACTTCGTTATATATATACTATTGCTGTGATTTTTTTCACGTGTCCATATATATGGAAATCGGCTAAACGGTTATATAACCGTTTAGCAGATGGTGAAGGGGGAGGGGGGGGGGACCTGCCGCTTTTCAAAAATTTACACTATAAAACCAAATATTTTAGATACAGATCACAAGCTCACAATATTTTTGAAAGACCTATTTAACGATACCACACGGTGAGTTAGTTAAGAAAAAAATTTACTTTACTAGTATGGGAAAAAATATTTTTTTTTTCAACATTTTATTTTACCACTTTTTTGGCAGCATGATCATTATATATACCCATGCCCAGAGTTGAGCGTAGTTAACTACTATTGTGTAGTTTGATTACAAATTACAATTACATGTAGTTAACTACAAGTAGTAGAAATTACATTAAATTCAACTACAAAAATTGGAGCTACTGTAGTTGTAATTTGTAATTGTAATTAAGTAGTTATAACTACAAATTACAATAAGAATTTAATACCGCAGGCGTGTGTTAAAGGTGTTGTATTTAGAAATTATAAGTGTAAAAAGTTGTAAGCAAGAAACGAAAATTTATGAGTAAGTAAATCTTTATAAAATTTGTAGTTTCAAAAAGTAGTTTGTAATTGTGATTACAACTACTTTTTGTAGTTTATAGTTCAACAACTTTTTCAATTACTTTTTGTAATTGTGTAGTTGCGATTACTAACTACAAAATGTAATTGTAGTTAGTGATTAGTAGTTTAATTACATTTTGCCCAACTCTGCCTATGCCAAATTACAGCTTTCTAGTACTAATGGTCTCTGAGTAAAACCGCAGACGGATAGCCAGACAGACAGACATGGCGAAACTATAAGGGCTCCTGGTACACTACGGAACCCTAAAAAGAGGTAAGTAAAACAATGGCAAAAACTTACCCGCAGTAAATTCGAAGTTGCTTCCCCCAAAGAACATATAAAAATTAAAATTGATCTTGTTATCCAGCATACTTCTCAAAGTTTTGATTATGGGGTCGGTTGGACCCCTTTGAAAACTTTCCCCCCAGTGGGTAAGCCACCCGGAGTAAAATTCTGAGTTCATCAGTGGCCCTTTTGGCATGACCTGACGCAGTGGGCGGAACGCGGCGTTTATATCTAAAGGCACTTAAAGTAAATTAAAAACATAGTATAAATCAGAAGAAAATTGTTAGTAAAGCATCGTAAGAAGCTTGTTAATAAGATATAATTTGATACACTTACTTATGTTACTTTCATTCTTAGTAAAATTGGTAAAAAATGTTTTACAACGCATAAACAGCTTTAAGCTATACGTATGTCCTCAAGGTTAAGAAAGTAAATTAATAAAAAGACACGTTAATAAAAGACAATAAGTACCGTTCTGAGGCCCGAAATCAACTGTCGTAAGTGTGTCAGGGATGGCTCCGCCGCGTATATAGGGTGCTCCATTGCCGTCCGTGGTGTAGAGCAGTGCTGCGCCCCCCACGTGCTCCTTAAATATGTGGTACAACTGATTCTTGTATCGAGCATCGTTGTCATAACTGCCATATTCATTTTCTACCTAAAAATAAATTTCAAAGACATCATTACATTTTTATCCTGCCTATTTTGTTTGAAAAATACCAACACACAAAAATATGTATGAACCATGAGCGGCACACTTCATGTCTGTTAGTAATACCATCCTAACACACAAACACTGTACAAAAGAAATAAAAACATAATAAAAAATAAACACTATACTGGGCAAGTTTACCTGAACTAAGATGATAGGTCCTCCGTTTCCATATAACAATGGAGTTATTAGTTCAAAAAGTTTCGTCATCCATATTTTAGTTTCGTGCATAAAATCTGTAAAATATTTTCATTGTTATTTCATTTATAGATCTTATTTTGTAAAATCTAGTTTGATGACGTCGAAAAACATTATGAAATAATGAGTTTTAGATTAAAGTATAAGACTAAATGCGAACTAGTTTTTGCCACGTGATAAGATTAATCGTACTTCTTACATTTAACAAGATATTAATATAGTTTTAAGGTACACATCTGTATTGAAATGTACTAGTAGTGTATATTAATACTTAATATGTAGGTACTTCATACTTTTACACATACTGTAATATTAAAATACAAGATAATATTATAGTTTTGTAGAAATTACCTTTATCTATTGATCTTAATTTTATTTGAGGATATTTTCCAAGAAGCCAGTAAGGCAGTCCACCCTGAAACAAATTTAAAAATTCATCATTTGTACTTTTATACATAGAAATAAAAAACAAAATAATAAAAAGAACTTATAGATCGCCCAAACAAAATTTGATAGAGCTTTTATATAAAACGAATATTTTTTCGTATAACACCAAACTTAGGAATTTAAGTATGGTGTGATCTAATGGTAAAAGTGTCATAGATTGTAAACTTATCACAAAATTTTGCTCACTGTGTGCGATGCCGCGCATAGCAGTAAATGATGGAATGGGGTGCAGGTAATGATGATTATGATGGCAATTACTAAAGTACTAGTTGAAAGTAAATAACATTTAGCTTACGAGGTCCCTTTCAGCGCAAATATACGGTCCAGGTCGCAACAGCACGTGCAGGCCCTCCGCCGCAGCCAACTGGATGAACCTCACTAGGTCACGGTCTCCTTCGAAGGAATACGACCGCTCTTCCAGCTCGTGATAGCTCCATTCTACATAACTGATGAAAAAAGAACTGAACTTCCAAAAAAGCCTCCGCTTAAAATTTTTGAGCGGTAGCTACAAAAATCACTTTTTCAGAATGCTCGAGAAACCTTTCAGTTGAAATAAACAAGACATAACTATATATATTAACGGGCTTTTACTCACGTAGTGTAGTCGAAAAATGCCGACTAGTTTCAATCGGTTTAGACCAGGGCGAGCTTAGGAGGAATGGCGACCCGACGTAGTCGGCCTTTTCCACTACAATACGTGAGTAAAACCGTGTTAAATATGTCATCTCACGTTTTTTGAAATAATATTAAGACAAGACATAGTTTTAAAAATAAAAACCCGACTACAGGAAGATTCTTGTTAAAACGTACGTTTATCCAGTAAATGCAAGTACAGCATGGACAAACAGCTAGTAATCCTTTTCTTTCTTTCTTATGTATTTTCGAAATGTGCTAATTGAGCTTGATCTGCAGCCGTCGTTTCCTATTCAGTACGAACTCCATCACCAACTATCTCAAACTCTGCTTGCAAACAATTGGCGGAAGTAAACTCACGTAGACACAGAATTGAGCCCCGCAGCCCTGAGCTTGCGCAGGCGGTCCTGCCAATACTCGGCGGGCAGCCGGAAATAGTGCAGAGACCCGGCGGCTATCTGCAGCGGCTTCCCATCCAGTACGAACTCATCGCCTACAATGCTTATGTTGTGAGATCCTTTGAGCACCTAGACATAATATGCGTTTTTTGCCTTAGAAATTATTAAAAATATGTTCAAAACAAGCTTTTATCTATAACAATAACATGAAAAGGATAAAGTGCTCCTCAAGACGAATCAATCGAGCCCAAACTCGGCGGGTTATGTTGTTTTATCACAGAGATGCAATTACTATCTCCTAGCTCCATCATCAGATCAGTTCCATATTATCAAAATATTGCATTGTCACACGATATACGTATGCGTGTAAAATTTCAGCTCAATCGGAAACCGGAAAGTGGGTCAAATTTAACTTACAAAATTTGATTACAGACAGACATCGGGACAGGTGAAGTAAAACTAGATAAAAGCTGTGTAAATTAAAAATCTTGAAAAACTTCTAGAAACTGAATAAGTCGTCACTCTTGATTAATTTATTTTACTACATATTTTAAAGCAAATGCTTATGCTTATTTTATGTATTATAAATAAACACGTTTCCAGTGTTAGATTCGTTAGCAATATTTCGCTGATTAAATGCAACCGATGCGCAGTGTGTATCCGATTATAAAATATTATTATGATTGTTTTAAATTTGTTGAATAGTTTATGTTTGTCGTGGAAATACTGCTCCGTCGTTTCCTATATAAAATGTACGAAGTTCGATCATACAGCCTTGGGCACATGGGCACCGTAACTAAATTGACTTAAGTGCCGTAACAGACGGGGCGCAAGTTGCGTCGCGTACAGCTCAATCTACCCATTTGAGTATTTACTTACTAGATTTAATAAATAGAGTAAATAGAGCGTGCTCATGTATTGAAAAAAATGATAATGTGTCAAAGAAGTCTACTTTCAGTGTATGATTAGTATGGTATTTTCATATAATTTAGCGTCGCATAAAACGTTTACCTACATTTTAAGCATATTATGGCATACGCACACACTTTCCGACAAGAATTGCAAGTGTATACTAGATTTAAGTTTCAGAATTGTCATAAAATCATGAAATACTTAATGAATATGAATATAAATATGAGTCGCAACTCATATAAATCAATCTAATCACCAAATGGATAAATAAGGATATTTATCAGGTATTTACTCAATCTACTGAGTAAATACTCAAATGGGTTGATTGAGTATTTATGCATCGCTCATCACTAGCTGTTACGCGGCGCAACTTGCGCCGCGTCTGTTACGGCCCTAAGTCTCTGGAACCCATAATGTTTATATATTATTTTTTAATTACGCATGAGAATATACAGATATCGCAGCCCTACTGTTTGATACTACCAAAGATAATATTATTACTACTAGGTATCGTTTTTGTTCATTACATTTTGGTGAAACTACATTGCTTATCGATTTGCGATTATTGCATAATTAAAATTGCAACTATTCCATCAAGACTACATTCTCTACCCCTAGGCTTATAAATTTCCAGTCAATAAGATCAAATTAAGAAAAACATTTGGTACTAAGGGATTGCTCCAAATATCACTTTATTCTGCAGAATCCCAGACAGATTTTAGACTATGGGCACAGAATAAATAAATGTATGCTACGGGTACAACATTGCCCCGCAGACCGCCATATGGCTGCAGGTAATTTGACACGAACATTGAGATAACGTGCATGACTGGTTTATGACATGCATATATGGATAGGCACATAATACCTATATTCTTCGGTTATTGCTCTCGCTAATCGGCCATCATATTTTGTATTTATTAGTCTCGTATCGATGTAGTGAACGTTTGAAAATGGAAGCAAACGTTGATACCTACACATTTTCATTCATTTTTTATCTTCAATTTATTTGCACCTAATATTTAAGTCCCTATCAGTTGAATAGTGTCTCGTTCTGTGTGGTTCAGAAAGATATGTCAAATTTTGTTACCTTCCTACATGTATAGCAACGAGAAACGAGATGTTTCCTATATCTAATAAATAAAGCCAGTTAAGAATAACATTTAATATTCAGAAGGTTTACCTCGACTTTATTTATCTTTGGCGTCTGTTCATTGACTTCTCTTCTTACTTGAACGACAACTGGGTCTATAGACATAGCATTATCAAGTGCAAGAGACGAACTCAACGACACATAACTCATAAGCGTTATTGCCAGGAGCATCATTTTTCTCAACGGCAGGTCCATGCTAGATCCTGAAAAAAAAACGATTAGTAAGGTTTAATTTTTAATAATTTAATAAATATTTTTTATGTTACTTTTTAAACCCACTACGGGTGAATCTACTGAAAAGAGTTTTTTGCAGTGCCTTCTGATGTGTTAGCGCCACCTAAGTAGATAAGAAGCCTTGTTAATGAGTTGCGAACCTTTGTCTCAAAACTGCATTATAATAAGCACCTACAACTTTTGTACTTAAAAAGAAACTTTCACCATGAAGGCTTATGTATATCTTCCCTATTACCACGGGTAATAAATATTGGCTAAATATAAATATATAGGTAACTTTGAATTAAGGTTGCACTGAAGGGAAAATGTATTGACTTGACCCTATGAGTTATCTGTAAACCTATTTTTAACCAAGACTTATTAGAAGCCTCTTTTACTGTTACATTTTATGGCTAGTGAAAACGAATGTGGGAATGCTTTCATTACGTTTGCCTTCTAAAACTTATAAAGAACTAAGTATAAATAGAATAATAGATGCTAAAATGGTTTTTTATAGCAAATACATTCAACATTTTCAAACGTCCTTGTTTAGCGTGGGAATTAATGCAAATTGTATGTAGATTCTTTAATATAAAATGGAGGTAAATATGTATTTATTTCTACCCGACTACGAAGAAGTCAAAAAGAGGTTGTGTTTCACCACTATGTGTGTATAATGTATGTTTATCTTTCAAGAGCTTTGCATAGAAGATACGAGGTATCTTCTATGCTAAGCTCTTGAAATACCTTGTCGAGTGAGAGGGTTTTGGTTTTTTTTAAATAAACTTGAATGCTTATATCTTCACATATTTAGATAAACACGAGCAAGAGCCCCATCTGTGAACTAGATTAACCCAGAGGTCCGGGGTTCGAGCCCCGGTCAGGGCAAGTTGGAAAATGGCCTTTTTCAAATTGTCATGGCTCTTGCATGTTTCTCTTTATACGTATTTGTTATAAAATATAGGTAGTATCGTTATCCTATAACACAAGTCTCGAACTTAGTTTTGGGCTAGCTCAATTAGTGTGATTTGTCAAAAAATGTGATTTAATGCTTTCATTGAAATGATCTTAATGAATAAGTTATAGATAAGTGATGATCCAAGTCTCATGATGCAGTAGGAAATAGATATGAGATTCGACGCTGTTATTTTAAGTTCAATCTTGTTAAATGCAATATACAAGTAATATACAAGAAGTATACAAAAATTAAAAATAGTTCGTTCAATAAAAGGTTTTTGTTCCTTTGTGCGTGCACGGGGCCCCTAGACGATGCGGGGCGCCTAGGCAGTTGCCTTATCCGTCTTAAGGATAATCCGACCCTATACATAACAGATCAACGTTAATATAGTGATATATTGTGAAGTCGCTGATATATTTAGTAAATTTTTAAAGAGCCCGTGAAATAATTATTTTATTAATATGACAGAGAAAAATACTTGACAACAATCAACAAAAACATTCGTTGCTAAGAAACCTATATAAAAACCATAAATTCTATTTGGAACTCTAAAGAGGTTTCAACACTTTCCCTCAACGAAAGTTTTCATTGGTATACGACTTCTTAACTGAACAAGCCTTGGTCTTGGCATAGCTTTGGTTAGCATATCTGCCAGCTGACTAGTTGTGCTAGTTCGCTCTACAATTATCTCGCCTTCGAGAACTTTTTCTCTCATAAATAAATGTCGAAGATTTATATGTTTAGTTCTCTTTTGGAACTCAGGATAATGCGCCAGACTAAAAGCAGCTTTATTATTATCAGTAAATATTCTTTGTAGCCAAACAAGCTCTTTTGTAGCTTCACTGGCTGCGACAATCTCGACTTCTGTAGTAGAAATTGCCACTGTTGCTTGTCTTTGGTTTATGACACTGCATAAGACGTGTTCCAACCATAATATAGGCACCTTCTGTTTCACGCTATGGAAACTCTTTTCGTTGTTTTACTACTTTCCCTCTCTCAGCATTCGATATTACTGATTCTTTCTGGATAGGAGTTGAAAGTGAGTTGCAGTCCGCCATATTAAATCTTTTGAGAATTTTCTTTGTATAACACTCCTGTTCAATGGTTATATACCCATCTATCTATTACTATCTCGTAGTTTTCTATGTTAGAACGCTGTTGAGACATCAAACTGTGTTAAGACCATTTTTCCTTAGCTGCAACGCTAATGAGTGCTCTTATAGTTCCCATTCTAGCAACTGGACTATATGTTTGGTCATAATTGACACCTTTTCGCTGCTTGAAACCTTTAACCACGAGACGAGCTTTATACTTGTCAATTGAGCCATCAGGATTTCTCTTAATCCGGTAAACCCACTTTGAGGAAAGCGCCTTTCTCTTGGGTGGTAAGTCACTAAGCGTCCACACATAATTTTCTTTAAATGATGTCAGCTCTTTTTTCATCGCAGTCGTCCAGTTCTCTTTCTGTAGTCTTTCAATGGCCTCTTTGTACGACTGGGGCTCTACAAAGCTGTCAACTGTACACACATAATCGTTGAATTTATTTGGAGCTCGAAGTGTTGATCTTTGCCTCAGATTGTACGGCTGTGGCTCACAGTCAAAGAATTCATCTTGATCCGCTTGTGCCTCTTGTTCGGCTGCACTTACTAAGTCTTCTTGTGCCTCTCCTGCGGCAACGCTGATCGAATTTCGACTATACTTTTCCCCCTAAATTCAAACGGTTCTGTATTTATTTCATCAATAAGGTGCTCGTTAGGCACCAGTTGGCTGAAATTTAATGTTGGATGGCTTTCTGGTGATACTAGTTTTATCTTCAATGCATTCGGTTCCATGTGACTATTTGTATGGGGTGTTTTAGTGTCAGCATTTCTATAGTGGTTTTTCGTCATTGCCTTCGATTGCCCTAGATTGCAGCCCATATGCGATAGCCATCTTCATCATAACCAACAAGCCTTCCTTTCAACGCTTTCTTAGATAGTTTCCGTCTCTTTTGTTTGGGAATATGAACAAAGCATGTGCTTCCAATTATCTTTAAATGTGCTATCTTTGGCTTCTTCCCATTCCATAGTTCATACGGCGACTTATTTTCCACTCTAGAGGGACCCGTTCCATTAATAACATATGCCACCGCATTAACTATCTCTGCCCAAAGCGCTTGAGGGAAACCTTCTCCGCTGTACATGATGGTTCTTGCTGCTTCAACTAACGTGTGTGGCCTGCACTGCCACTCCTTTTTAGGCTGGTTTCAGACTCACGCGTTTGCACGCGCGGGCGGCCAGTGTGGCCCGATTCGCCATACTTCACACGCGCGGTTGTCTGTGTAACGATCCAAGAGGCTCAAAGAGCGTCTCCCACTTTGCCGGCCGCCCGCGCGTGACTCTGAAACCAGCCTTACTTGTATTTTTTATGTACATATATTTTGAATGAATAAGTTGTAAATATTGTATATTTTCATTTTATTGCAACGTACAAGCGGATATACATTCTTTTACATGTATATAAATATATTGTCATTTATAAAAGACCGCTGCGCGAATGCGTGGCCATCAACCGTTTTTATGAAGACGGTGTCGCCACGCTTGTCGTGCGGCGGCTAGTTCTTTCTTCTTCTTTTTTTTTGCTCTCGCTTTTGTTTTAAATTTCCCTGTGATAAATAAATTTTAATAGGGAATTATAAATATTTTTGCAGAGCATTGCTTATCCATAACTCCGATTACATCGTTCACCTTCTGTATATATAACATTTGTTTGTGCTAGTGTGAAGTGTACATATCTCAAATATGGCCAGCTATGATAGAACAATATATATTTTAGGTCCAAAATTGTATAATAAATTACCAGACTCTTTAAAAGAACTTAGCACTAGGCAATTCAAATTCAAATTGAAACAAATGTTAATTAATAAATGTTATTATGGCCTAGAGGAGTTTATATCTGACAAATTAAAAACTACAGATTTTTAGATTAGATTGATGAATTTTGTTAATTTGTTGTTATTTCTTTCTGTTTTTCTATTTGTTAATTTGATTTTTTAATTATGATTCTTTGACATTTATTAATTATTACTTGTTTAAAATTTATTATTTTTGACAATTAACATAATTTAACTTTAACTTTTATTTTATAATTTTTGCACGCCTTACAGAGGCAAAATGTACTGGCACTTTTAAATAATTTGTACCATATTATGTACCTACATTTATGCAAATAAAGAGATTATTATGATTATTATTATGATTATTAAATAAACTGTAAATAGTGATCTCCTTCTTTTCCTTCCTTCCTGTATACATAGCTTACGCCTAGCCATAACATCTGATCCCGCGCTTGGCTTAATCTTTACCCAACGCGCTTCATGTGCGATTATCACGCTCATAGCAACCATTTTGTTCTGGTGTATATAGCATTGTCAATCTTTGCTTGATGCCATTCTTAACAAAAATTTCTCTGATTTCTTTATTGTTATAATATACTCGCTAATATATTGTTATAACATGGTCGCTAAGATGGGTTTTGATAGTATGCCTCGTATTACGTACTTCTAAAATCATTTGTTTCAGCTTTTCTTTTACTTCAGACTTGGCTTTCATAAGGTTAATCAGACGGTAGCCAGAGTACTCATCTCTAAATAATACGAAATATCTCAAATTTGTAACGGAGTTTGTAAACGATCCGCATACAACGCTATGTATGAGCTCTCCAAGCTGCAAGGCTCTAGTTCTTGTACTGAACTTTTGTCGGTGCGATTTTCCAAATAGACAGCTTTCACATATTGAATTATCTATAGGACGCTCTATGCCTAACTTTCTTTTCACAAATGCTCTAATATGCCGCTTATTCTGGTGAGCAAATCTCTCGTGATAGAGTTGTGTCTCTGTTACTAGGTAAGTGACTTTTTTCTATGGAATAACATTTTTCACTTCTAGTTTATAAAGACCTCCGCATTTTTGTCGTTTGCCAACAATCTTGACAGTTCCGTTAATCAATACTCTGCATCCTGTAGTAGTTGATTCAAACTTACTTTCCGAATTTTTGACGTGAGCCGCTAGGACCGAGAACAAGTTTTTCTGTATGGTACATTTTTACAAGTTACTCTAGCAGACCTGGTACATACCAGACGTCTGCTAGAGTAACTTGTAAAACTTTCCTGTTAATATTTGATTCCAAGACAATCGATCCTTTTCCTTTGGCCTGTAAGGTATTGCCATTGGCTGTTGTGACCGTATGTGAGTCATTGAAATGTTGAAAAGTTGTGAATAAGTCACCTCTGTTAGTGATATGGCTCGTGGCGCCATTATCTACGTGCCATTTGTCCTTGTCGTGCTCTATAGCCAAGACTACTTCCTGTACAAACATTACTGTCATATTTACTACATGAGAGGAAGATGGCGTACTATTGTCTTTCAATGCACTGCTGTTCTTCGGTAGTTTGCCATCTTGAATCCATTTCTGACAATTCCTGACACGATGACCAATCTTTGAACAGTAATTGCATTTCAACTTCTTATCTCTGTTCTTCTTCTCTTTCTGAGAACTTGCGATTAGAGCTTCTTGATCATCAGGTACTGAGTTACCTTTAATCGATCTCTCATATGTACACAGGTGGTTGGTCAAACTTTCAATTGTTCGTTCTGTTTTCGGTACCAAGAGCCAGCTACTTTTAAAGGATGTACTTTTAAAGGATTCTTCACTTAATGTGTCCAGTATCTTGGAAATCAACAGGAGTTCGGGTAACCCTTTGTCTTTTTGCAAATCTAGATTAAGATCAGTCCATATTGCTTCTACTGCATCTCCACTGACCGATCTCTCCATTCTACCTTCAACCATATCCAAGGCATTTGAAATACTTCTCAGGGCTATACATATCTTATACTTCCACGTAGACCAATCGCTTTTACCATAAGATTACCCATGAGCAATTTTGTTGTTAAATTATCCATTTTGGTGCTGTTACCATAACCTAATATAGTGATATATTGTGAAATCGCTGATATGTTAAGTAAATTTTTAAAGTGACCGTGAACTAATTATTTTATTAATATGACAGAGAAAAATAATTGACAACAATCAACAAAAACATTCGTTGCTAAGAAACCTATATAAAAACCATTAATTTTATTTGGTACTTTAAAGAGGTTTCAACAAACGTTATGTGTCTTTTCATCTAATATAATTCTCTAGCTATCAAGAGAAATATTCCTAAGGCCAGGTACCTTACTACATACTACTAATAGCGATGTTTTTTATGGTGTTGCGTTATACTGATAAAATTGACCATAACAAATGTTGGGAAATAAATCTTACCAACCAAACCCGAAACTCGATATCAAATCTTCAAATGTAAATTTTACTTAAAAAGTAAATTGTACTGATTCGACCAAAAATAATGGATTTTTATTAATATATATTTTCATGACATAAAATGACGTACTTAATTAGTCAAGCCCTAGTAGAATCAAATACTTTTATAATGTATAATATATTATACAAAATATTACTGAATTCCATAAATAAGTAATAAATATTGTGTAAGCTCTGAATAAAAATATAAAATGCGTGATTTTAAATGTTTTTTGTTGAAGTGCCAACAAAATATGGATTAACAGGCAAATGACGAGTCTAGCAAAATTACCGGTGAAAAATGTATTTATTTCGATTAACTCTTCAAGCACCGATTGGCCCGATCGGGTCAAAAGAACAATTGAATTCAATTGTGTCTGCGATTAGATAGGAGGTATATAGATTCCGCGATGAAGGCTCCAAAACAAATAATGTTTTGAATTTTAGCGGAAGGCATTTTGCCTTCCGCTACGTTTCTAGACACTGCTAAATAAAAAAGTCAAGAGATCAGAAACTCAATGTCATTAGATAATGTCATTTAAATTTTGTCGTATTAAACAGCTCATGTAAGCATATCGGCTAGAGTGCATTTGAAATTATATTGTTTAACAGGCAAAAAAAAATCATTTCCACATTATTATTTATAAGTAAGATGCCATCAAATTACATTGTACAGAGATGCAAATCCCGATGGAATAATAAAGAAAATTGTGACAAAACTATTAGCCTTCACAGGTGAGCACATATTTTTCACTTGAAATCACAGATTTTTATAGGTACACATAATACATTTTTGTCTGGAAATTGAGTGCAATCCTTCCCATTTTATTATAAATAGACAACATAGTAATTTATGCTTATATTTCTTGTTATTTAAGTATTTCGTAAGTTTGTAATTATTGTCATTTTTGACAATAGGGTTGGAAAAAGCTGGTCGATAAAAAATATCGATACCACATAATTTATTTTTAATTTTAGAAATTAATCATGCGAGAGAAAAAACTTGAATGAAAGAATTGATGATCAACCGAACTTGTGAAATTCGATCGAAATTATGGGAGCAGTATCATTTGAAATTGGCTGTGCTGTGACAGACGGACAGACAGACAGACGCACAACTGATTCTATAAAGGTTTGGTTTTTTAATTTTTTTACGGAACCTTAAATCATCACACATTAACATTTGTACGGAACACAAAAATTTCCCAAAGTATTTTGAATAGTCTTGTTATTTATATAGCTCTGACGGCCAATGTTGTGCACTACTTGAAGGGGCCGTACCAACATTGCTACTATCAACCAACCCTCCTTTTGGCTTCGCCGTAATCGGGTAAAGATCAAACGTTGATTTATAATTATTTAGATAGTGAAAAATAATTTGTTTATAATTTTAAAGTGTTTTATTACTGACTACTTGCTAACCGGCCCGTGTAATACCCGTGCACGAGGATTAGTATTTCTCAAAAGTATCGATGTCGATATTTTTCATGTCATACCTCCCTCGGGGTTCACAAACAGTGTACGCTTTCTATTTTGACGTTTAACGAAGTCTCATTCTTAAAACAGTAAATTTCCTTAACAGAGAAAGGGACACAAGTCACAAGATGGGTTTTATGCCAGAGTATCTCTTTCTGAAACTAAATTTTTTTTGCTCTTTGATTCCAATAGTCGACTCATTCAAAGTTGGTCACACACGTCTATCTAATCTAATCGCTATCTGTATTGCTCTTGTGAGGACGACCATTAATGTATTGTTAGTCGCACACTGCCTGTGCCAAAGAGAAAAAAAAATTTTTGCGGTATTTTACGCAGTAAAAATGTTTTTTAGGTCTATGTATATTACAAAAAATATTGGTCTATGGTCAGATTATAATCACACACTAAAACTATGCAGGTTTCGTCACGTTTCCTTTTTTTTGGAAACAAATGGTGGTAGTTGTAAGTTACTCATACATAAGCACAGACTAAGAGGTCTAATACATGTAGCGCTTTGTGAGGAACAAATTCGTGCCTCACAGACGCAAATTCAATTAAATGTATGCCTTTGGTTGACTTTTTCCACTTTCCTAACGAACTAACCTTCGGTGACAGAGCCTTTCTTGATATGATATACCTACGCGGCAAATCAGTCTTTAGGTATAATATTTTTTTCTCTTTCCACGGTGAAATAGCAGCCATTGTTTTTAGTGAGAAGCCGGGCGCTTGTATGTAATGCGATCCTATGTATACCTACCTAAGAAAACTATCATTTGATAGTTTAACATGTAGGTTTAAGCCTGGTAGGAAACCTGTTACAATGTTCACTGAGTAAAATGATGAAAAAAATATAATGCAACAAAAAAGACGTTTTTACATTATAGGTAAGCTTTTTGTAAAATAACTGGCTCATGAAATAACAATAATGTGATTCAAAAAATAATAAAAAGGAAAACAACTTTTAATGTGTGAGGATGTGGATGTGAGGTGATTTATCGATAAAAATTACCGTATATTATTCCTCTAAAGGTTCCGACCGAACACCGATGTCGCGGGACATAGGTACTGTATGAAAATTTAATTTTCCGGATATTATATACCTATTCGATTTGTTGCGATTACTACCTCAGGTTACTCAACTGATAGAAAAAGAAAAATAATTTTATTCGGTGCAAATTTACATGATTTACTTAAGCCCCATACCTGAATTTTCCGGGGTCCAGTGCTGTCCAGTGCTGCCGTCATGTAGCCCCTTAATAACTAAAACCAATTTTACACAAAAATGGCACCACTCAGAATATGGCAATGCTGTGCCTTTACATCATGCCGCTGGTCTTCCGTGGCACCAAGAGATAAGAGAGAAAGCAATACCAGATATTCATTGACAATGATCAAGTCGAAACCATGTGATGTATAGGTACAAACCAGCACGCGTGCTAATAAATAATAATATTTATTATACATAGAAGACAGTATTTTAAATATGTGTCTAATCAATGGTTTTCAAATAGTTAATATTATTACACATTGAAAAATGTGACAATGCAAAGGTATAAAATAAAACTAAAGGATTTTATGGCTAAATAGGTAGTCATAAAATTTTTAAGTTTTATTTAATACTTCAGTATCTATTTATAGTTTATGTGAATACAGATAAGAAACGTAATTTTTGCCTTAGGTACTGACAAAAAAGTCATTGGTATGAGGTCAATAAATTCAACGATAGAGAAACGGCGCAGCATGCAAATAAAGTGTTCGGTACCTCTGCGGTCGTGGTCACACGACAATGACCTGCGGCGGGTAGATGGAACTGGCAGTGAACTCGCTTGGCCCCGGCAGTAACGACTTGGCAAACGCAGCAATGCGAACGAGGTGGGTTATTGGAGCGAGTGCTCGACTTATTATCCGATGTAGTAAGTAGTGGTCAAGTAAGCTCCGCGCGCTAGGAGGACACGACCGCTCGTCGAGCCACTCCATATAACACTCGTCTCTGTTTTAGGTTTGGCTTCGTCAAATGAAACAATGTTAATTGCATATTGACAATTTAAAATTTTTGTGGAACATGCTAATTAGGCATTGTTTAACTCGTTATCAAGTAGGTACCTGATACTGATACTTATAGCTGCAATGTCTAATTTTAATCATTAGGTCTATTAAAAGTAGTTAAATTGCCGGTTCGTCTTTCTGTTTGTCCGCTGTCAAATGCTTAAAAGTTCAAACCCACTCGTTTTGTTTCTGGTCGCATTTTTTTACGTTCTACAAGCGAAATAATGGTATGATTTATACGGTTATAGCGTTTTATGTGATATTTTCTAGGATACGAATTTCTTATATAGGTAATGGTTGAAAATCGTCATCACCATCCGCAGCCTTCATCAACTTTAACCCTCCATTTCTGGTTATAAGCCTGTCTCGATGATAGATAATATCGCCATAAGTCCACTGCTGGACATAGGCCTCTTCCAAGAATTTCCAAAGCGGATAGATAAAATAGATAAAAAGTATAGTGTCATCTCTATGATGTTTTGTCGCACGTACTTGAAATGTTCACATTCAGTCAGTCTATCAATCCGAACTACTTAGACTACTATTCGAAGACTACTCGTAACTCTTGGTCCGATTTCTTAAGTATGTAAGTACAGTGGGCCAACCAGATACCTGAGCCGGCCCTCTCAAAATTATATTAGCACTTTTATGTACTTATATAAAAGAAGATTTTAATGAAGTCTTTCTAAATATACATTTTCATGTTAATATTATTTTGAGTTTTAGAGAAAATACAAAACTTCAAGACATAGGTAGAGGGCTGGCCCAGGTATCTCGTTGGCTCACTGTACCTAATACCTGTGTTTTAGCAATTTAACAATCTATAAGTAAGTAATTTTATAATTTACACCTGCGCCGCCCCGCGGCAGCGGTTTTTCCCGCTGTGACGATTTCAATTCACTTTGGCTGCGCCGCCGCGCACCGCGGCTAATAGTAATTCTTTTATTAATTAAAAACCGCTGCCGCGTTGGGGTGTACTGTGTAATGAACACAAGTGAGACGCTAATAAGATGCTAATAGACAGATGATGTAGAGAGACAGATGTAATGCTTACCTTCGAAACTACACAATGAATAACAGCGACATTATCCAGATACCACACTGGAACGATGTCTGTTATTGTGTGTGCCTAATTAGTAGATAAAGCCAATTACAGTTCGCCAAAGCAGCATATTTTTAACTTTATCTTATTATTATACTAGCGGCCCGTCCCTGCTTTGCACGGGTATGAATTTTACTACGATATTGTAAGGTACGCTTCAAAAATGGAGTCATAATCTCTTATACTAATCCGCTATTTTCCAACAATCAGATCTTTGTTTCTAAACGTCAAATCAAATAATAGGTTGGGGAAAAAGTCTTTTCGCATTTTATATGAAAATTCAAAACATTTTTAATATAGTTTATTTACATTTAACTGAAGTATGTAGGTACCATTTTGTTCGATAACTTTTTGCCATCTTAAAGGTAGGGACATGATCCCATTGCTATAGAAATTTTGGGGCTTCTGATCAAAAAACTGCATCAAGTAGTTTTGGCAGTCCTCTCGTGATGTTAACCTGACACTGCCTAAAGAATTCTAAAGAGACCGAAACAGGTGGAAATCTGAAGGTGCCAGGTCAGGACTATACGGCGGATGCATTAACACCTCCCAGCCAAACTATCTTAATTTTTGCTGAGTGGTTAAAGATGAGTGAGGTTATCATGATGAAAAACCACACCCCTTCTGTTGATTAATTCCGGCCGCTTTCTCTCAACTTCTTGCTTTAATCTTATCAGTTGTTCGCAGTAGAGTTTTGAATCGATGGTCCTGCCTGGTGGTAACAGCTAATAATAAATAATGCCCTTCCAATCCCACCACACACACACAGCATCACCTTGTTGCGAGTTAACCCGGGTTTCGCCACAGTCTGTGAAGCCTGACCGGCCTTTGACCACGACCTTTTTCGCACGTTCTTGTCGTACGTGATCCACTTTTCATCACCAGTTATCAATTTCTTTAAAAATGTCGTATGTCGTGTCGTAATGTCGTCTTCGGTCTCATTACGTCGTAATAAAGAATCACAAATGAGTACACGGTTCATTAGGTTTCTTTCAGAGAGCTCGTGAGGTAGTAAATATCGAGCTTTTTTGTGTAGGTACCCTTTTTTTTTTCAAATGCGCCTAAACTGTTTTGTGGTCAATTCCCAGTTCTTCAGCTACGTCGTAACTACTGATATGCCGATCTTGCTCCACTTTTTCAGAAATAACATCCATTTTATCCGTAACAGAGCGACCAGAGCGACGTGCATCTTTGACATCAAAATTTCCGGATTGAAAAGGCTTAAACCAAATTTGTGCTACTCTCACAGACACTGCACTAGGTCCATAAACATCGCAATTTTTTTTCGCGGCTTGCGTTGCATTTTTACCTTTTTGGTAGTAAAATTTTAAAATGTATCTAATTTCTTCATTAGATTCACTCATCTTGACGGTAAGAAAAACAAATGAAAATCACGCATTTTCCTAATTTGAATTTGGAATTATCTTCTTTAAAATTTAAACTTTTAAATGATACCAAAACCAGCCAGGTACAAATAGTATAGCCAAAGTGGTTTTATTACAAGTTCAAACATACTATTTGCGAAAAGACTTTTTCCCCAACCTAATATTTCCTATGGCATTAGCATAGATCTAAAATTTTTGGGATTTGTATGAAATACAGGCAGATGACGTCATATTTTCTTGAAGTCAAATAACGCTCTTATTATCAGTTTTTCTACAATAATAAATCTAAAATCACGTCAAAATGGAAATGTCAAAGATAAATGGTATTATTTACGACGTTTTATTTTCTTATCCGAAATCCGCTATTTTTCAACAAGTCAAATTAGATACAATGCGACACAAATAACTTGAACAAAAATAATGGCGGACTTCAAAGCGTTTTTGTACTTTTTTCTAAACGTCAAATTAAACATTTTCTATGAGATTTGTATGAAATACAGGCAGATGACGTCATAGTTTCTTGGAGTCAAACAGCGCTCTTATTATCAGAGTTTCTGCAATAATAAATCTAAAATCACGTTAAAATGGATATGTTCAATGACGAGTGACACTATTTTGCGACGTTTTATTTTTTTATCAGTACTAAATAATTTATTTTTGTCCCATGAAAATACCCAATTTTGACTCCATTTTTAAGGCCTGCCTGACTGTACTTACCGTGCGGCTCGGTTAGCTATAATTGCGTTGCGACTAAATATACTGATAAAAATTTATAAAGAAGAATTTAATAGAGATAATGTCTGATACGTAGGTAAACAAGTTCAACGTGTAAAACAAAGAAAATAAAAATCATTTCTACATTTTAGTGTAAAACGTAAATAGTGATCAAGATCATAGATTTGTCGTAGTGTGAACGTAAATATATTGTCAATGTGCTACATGAGGTGACGTAGATTTTGGAATTTACATTTATGTCAAGACAGAGCCTAAAACTTATTTTTGCTCTTTGAGACAGTGACTGGCTCAGCAGGTCAGTACTCTTGAATACCATAGACCTTTCGTTCGTTTGAAACAAAGAAATTTAACTCTTTTTAGCCGATCTTCACAAAAACACACCATTAATCTGTGTACAATACTAACCTATATTATGTCCATCTGATCCACTGATTTGATAATTATTTTAGTTACTACGTTAATCTGATGCCACCAAAATGCAAAAGTATGATGCCAAGAAGAGTAGATAGATTGCTTGCATTGTAAAAAAAAAAGATATCATGGGGTGCCAAGTTCTTAACTCTACACTACACACACTAACCTAACACCCACTTTCTCGTCATAGCGTATAGATTTTGCGTTAACCCTAGTCTTAAGTTCTCTACAAACTCTACACCTTATAAAATGTGCTGGCCTGGTGGTTTCATAAGAGTGACGTAGACACTTATGGGCCTGGACAAAAAGTAATTAATTCCATAGGCCTTTTTTTGCCCATAGGCCCTTGAGTGAAGACACAGCATAGCCACACAGTTTGACAAGATGTAGGGTTTGAAAAGAACTTTTAGGGTTCACGCAAATCTCTAATCGCTATAATGAGAGTTATAGTGGGTGTTAGATTAGGGCGTGTTGAGTTAGGAGCTTGGCACTCCACGGCCCGGGTCGAGATCTCGGTCTCCCAGGGCCGCGAGGAGGCCATTTCAGGTGGGAATGGCCTGGCTGTGTGGGAAGGAGGTGAACTCCCTTCTATCACAGGCGTTGCGTATCTAGAGTTATGTTATGATAGTTTCACGCGCCCAACGATTTTATTATTTGTCTGATCAATACCCCAGATTGATGAGTAGATTGGTGCGATCTGGTAGCTAGGACTTACCGAATTATTTTTTAGCTTTTAGTACATTACCTACATTATTTTTATTGTAATAAAACCGTTTAACATAAAAATATTTTTTTATTTAATTTATTTAGTAGTAACACCACATGACCTTACCGGTTTCCCGTGACTGGTAAGGTAAAAAAGGAGCTTGGCACTCCGGGAGATCTGATAACTTTTTTCAGTGCAAGCAATAATGTATGTACCTACTCGTCTAAGCATTATACTTTATATGAAAGTGTTTTGGTGGGCTATCGTTTACTTTTGGAAGTTACACTAGAAATTTTAGCCTATACAAACTTTCTATTCTTCATAAAAGGGATTGAAGGTAATTATCGAAATGTTGTGAATTGCGGACTTTTTAATTTGTAACCAATATTCTAAATACCAATTTTTATGTTTCGTACTTGAAAATTGACGAAATTCCATACAAATTTTTACCCTCTATAAGGGGTGGAGAGGAAAAATTACAGATTTCTTAATTTTTATGTTATCTTAATCTTAGCCTTCACACCAAATTTTAGTTTTCTATGACTTCAGGATTAACAATTTTGCTGACGATCGACTATGATCGAAGATAGATTAAGAGGGGGACTATAGGTAAATGGCCCATCGCATATTGGATTTTTAAACTCGAGAATAAACCACAAATAACTTGGTTTTTTTTAATGTAGATATTACATTACATATTTCAAATAAATTGGTCTTGTTAAAAACATAAAACCATAATATAGTAATGAAAAAAAAATCGCATAGTTACGTCTAATTTTCAATTAGAATCCTTTTTTTGACAAAACTATGCGTGTCACTGGGTCAATATTTTTATACATAATATAAAATTATACTGCCAATAATCCGTATTACCATTTTTCTAAAATAATGTTTATTTCACGAGTAATTAAAATAAAACTAATTCGGCGCTTTTGGGCGCTTACTACGTTCTTACTCCGCGTAGAATACTCTCGTTTTGTCGCACATAACCCGAGGTAATGGGCATGTTTTGTTTCATCAATCAGTCGTGATCGCTCCATTGAGACGAGAAGACTGTGCTTTTGTGCTCCAGCCCAAGAAAATACGACATCGAAATTATGGCAACAAAAACAATCACAGGAAACACTCCAAAAGAGAATACGTATATGTATAAGAATAAGAAGATAAAAATTAAACTTTCGAAGGCATGTATCTCTTCTGTTGAGTTATTTTACTTTTCTTAAATTTGTGTTACATCGATTATCAATATTATCATGCATAAGTATCGTTATCGATGTAGTATAAGCAAAACAAATCGATGCTTTTGACTTCTCACGTGTTTCAACTCAAGGAGATGAAGGAAGACCGTGTAATCTTTTTATTTATAATTTATAATTCTTTTGTAATTCAGAGCTGCTTTAGCTTCTTTTTGTCTTTGTATCACTTAAAGTAAATACATTTTTTTAATTGTTCGTTTGATTTGCGCATACATATTGTATTATAGAAATATATGGATACTTAAATATTTGCATGGGTGACCAAAAGTGGCATAAAAATTTCTTGATCTATTTCTTACTTTAGAAACCACGTATAAGCCTTAGTCCCTGCTGATATTATTGTATGGCAGTCATCAAGCAAGTCAGATGCCTTTAGGCGGCACAAAAATTCTGACACTCAGTTTTGGCCACTTACACACACCAAAAACAAAACACACAAATATAAATAGTTATATTATTTACTTACCACACAGACAGATACATCAATCCGACTCGCACTTACCCAATTTTTATCTGATTATTATGGCTGTACTATGTATGTGCGATCATATAAGACAACGAACATGCAATGACAAGCAGCCAGAAACGGGCAACGGCCATTTCTTTGATAAACTGTCAAATAATAACAGGGTCTTGTCATAAGTCAGCAGTTCACTATAGTAATAATCTTAGAATAATAATAACCCATAGAGATAGTAATGACATACATTGCGATTTTTTATTTATTGCTTATTTTTACCCAACTGCTGAAGGTGTGTAATGATTTAAATGACGTTTACTGGCAAACTTTTGATTCATGGTGGGTTGCTTAAGCTGTAAAAGTGTGGTCACCTATCTATGTTACCACGCACCCAGGTCAGTTTTCCTTCTTCCCTATATTTCCAATTCGCGACGTGGCCCTTATCAATACGGCCACAATGCATTGTGGTCATTCCGTGATTGCCACAATGCGTCGTCGTGGTCGTGGCCGTTTGACATTAGCCACAACGCGTTGTGGTCTATTTTTTCACACATTGAGCGTTTTCGGTCTTTGAGCTTAACAGTACATACAACAGAAATAATGTTGCTAGGCCGTTCTCGTCGGTCAAAATTAAATTGATAAATAATGTTATTAAAATGGTCTATACTTAAGAAACGCAAAAAAAGTGTTAATTTTTTACAAAAACTTATAATTTATTTTTATTTCCAAAAACAAAAACAAAATCGTACTTGTATTATCTGTATGTCACGTGATCAAAAAGGTCGACTGCCGTTTTTTATAATTATTTTACGGCTCTAGGTACAAGTGCCTATCTTAATTTATTCTTTTGGGTACCGTGCCCAAAGGGTAAAAACGGGACCCTATTACTAAGACTTTGCTGTCCGTCTTTCCGTCTGTCTGTCTATCTATCATCAGGCATCGCATGTATCTCATGAACCGTGTCAGCTAGACAGTTGAAATTTTCACAGACAACAAATACTTAAACCGAATAAAATAAATATTTGAGTCGCTATTTTGTTTTTATAAGTAATAAAATAGTTTGAAAGGGTTATCTAGACAAAATATTGAATGATATCTCCATTTCCTTTCAAATAATTTATTTCAAATGGGAGCAGCACTGAACCCTGAAAAATTCATTTAAAACAATAGGCGCACACTTTATTGTGCATTTATTATTGGATGAATAGTTTGCAATCTAGTATTTGTTACTACAGGTATGACGTCGCAATCATGGCGGCTGTCGTTTAGGTGCGAGTATGTTTTGCGTAATTTTTCTAAATTTAATTTATTAGCATAATGAGTCATTATTTTAATGAAATAACAATATCAGTTGACTTAAAGTTACATTGAGGACATATTAACATAGATTTAAAAAAATTGTTACTAAATAAAAATACGTAAATTTAATGTTCGTTTTTTCATTTCCGATATACCTAACTTTAAAAGTGTTAAGGTTAGGAAAAAGATGGGATGAGGTGTGGTATTGTGGGCGGAGGACGTCTACTTTGCTCATCGATTGGTTTATATTCTATCAGCCCAATATTAAGCTACTCCTACTCTGACGACGTCGTCACGATCAGGATATATCATATAAGTCGTCCAGGATAGTCAGGTAGTAGGGCTCCCGGGGCAAGAAAGCAGGTGCGCCAAGCAAAAATTAAAAGTAAATCAAAAAGCGTAATGTATAACATATCGATACTACGGTAGCACAATGGAGTCCTAGGTAATGTCATTAGTTAGTATGAAATGACGTTTAGAAGGCTTGTTGCCCATCTGTCCGTTAGAATATATTCTTTCTAATTTGTGGTAGCGACTTCGCTGAAGCGGTGGACGAAAGCGGGGTGTGTGAAGTGCGCGGGTGAAATCTGATATTTTCTTAGCTTTATGCGCGCTCTTAAATTTGCTTTGTTTATGCTCAGTGTACATAGAACATTCCCTCCGGCCGCTTTTTATGGGCGATTCTTTCGCGGAAGACGTCATAAATGTTTTGCTGAAGTACCTTAAAAGTTATAATTTGTATAAAAAATACCTATTTTAATTTATGTTTATTTATTTGATAAAATGCTTATACATACAAACATATTATCACGCCTGTTTCCCACAGGGGTAGGCAGAGGCTAAGGACCTCCACTTGCTACGATCCTGATAAACCTCTTTCGCTTCATCTACACTCATCACTCTCTTCATGCATGTTTTAAGAACGTCTGCAATCTGTTCGCGGCACGTTCGTCGAGGACGATCCTGACCTACTCTTCCACTCACGTTCGCAGTGTAGACTCTTTTAGTAAATCTCCTTTCATCCATCCTTTCTACATGTCCGAACCATCTCAACATTCCTTTCTCAATTTTTGTTACTACATCTTCTTTCAGTCCACACCGCTCCCTTATGAAATAAATAAATGCTTATAAACAAAATTGATATGCAGAATCAGATTAAGATACTATCCAGCGTACCTAACCCTTTTATATTTACAAATCTGTCTGTATTTTAACTTTTTTTTTAATAAATTGTACCTTTAATTAAATAGACAAAGCAGTGATATTTAATAGTCGTTGTCGGTTCTGTAGATATATTTGTTTACCAAACCAGCTAGTGTAGGTATCCACGTCACACAGGTATCCAGTTTTATGAGAAAACCAGCCACTTACGGTTAACTGACAATGTTCTTACGATTCTATGTTGAGGCGACGTCGTCAGTCTTTATAATAGATAATTTAAGACCAAATTTAAGAAGGTTTTTATTATAGTTGACTTGATATCTCTACCTTCATAGATTTTTTTAAATTATTAAAATTAAAATTAAGTAGGACCATATTTTGTCATTCGCCTCATTTTGTGTCCCACAGCTGGGCTCCCCCTGTTCTTTCCACACGTCACTATTTTAAATAGTCTGCTGCCATCCACTCATGTAAGAGTCTATGTCATCCCGCCAACTCTTTTGTGGTCTACCCCTGCGTCTTCGTTCTTCTGGCACCCATAAGGTGACTTGGGCCCACTTGTCCGGCTGCATACGGCACATACACCCAGCCCAGACCCACTTAAGTTTTGCCGTCTTAACTCCTACATCTATGATCCTGGTTTTAATGCGCAGGTCCATATTCCCTATCTATTCGCCACCCTTCTTGAAAGCTGCTTTCCATTGCCCGGTGGCAGACCTGAACTAAAACTTTAAGTATAACATATCGGTCACCAAATAATTCTAATTAAGGGGCTTTCTGAATTTTTCGGGGTCTAGTGCTGCCTCCATTTGAAATAAAAATATTTTAAAGGAAACGGAGATATTATTTAACATTTTGTCTTCACCAAGCTAGATAACCCTTCGAACTATTAGTATGAACTACTGTTTACAGTTTGATGTAAGAACGTGAAGCTTTTCTACGCAATTTTGCGAAAAACGGCCACTTTGGCTAATGTGCGTAGAAAAGCTTCACGTACTCACTTTAAACTGGAAACAGTAGTTCATAAAATAGTTTGAAGGGTTATCTAGGGCTTGGTCAAGACAAAATTTTAAATGATATCTCTGTTTTCTTTCAAATGATTTGCATTTGATTCCAAATAGGGTCAGCACTGGACCCCGAAAATTCATGTATCCTTAAGCTCACTAGCATAGAACAGAGAGGCCTACTCCCAGCAGTGGGTGTAGAGTGTTGCGCATCATGATAATGAAGAAATTTGTATTTCTAAAGCAGGCAAACTCTGTGGTTTTGAATTAAATATTTTATGAAGGTATAGGTCACTATTATCCATTGAGTTTAGTAAAATAATCGAGCTGATAATCTTGAGAAACTATAAGGTATCTACATCGTAGACAATTTCTTTCACTGGAGTACTTCACGGAATCAGTAGAGAAAGTAGCACATTCAAAGTATCTAATCGAAAACATCCCTAATGTGAATAGGCATCTGTGCATGTGCAGCGGTGCGTATGGTACTGAGGAGTATTCTTAAGAGGATAGCGCAGTCGGGTTCCGGAGCACGCGCCGACCGCGACAGTGACACGGCATGCATGGCACACTGCAATTGCACCAACCGGACCGTGCAGCGTGGTCTAAATTTCACGCATTGCCGTCATCACCAGATGAATGTAATCATATCTATGACAGATTACAATCATTGGATATAAACCTCAAATGAAAATGACCAACAATTGTACATAAGTGTAGAAACGTTATAAAAGTTTTATTTTTTTATACTCTTTACTATGTTCTAGTCTAGTAGTTATTTTCTAAATTGTATAAAGAATGACGCGATGGTCTGACGATCTCAAAATTTAATGAAAAACAACGGTAGGTCACTATACATAGGCAAACAAAAAAAAAGTAATATCGTTTATTGACAAAAGAACATTATGACCATAGAATTTTTTTACTAAACTCTGACCACATCATGACATTCTTGTATTTCATAGAATTTGCTTGTGTAACGTAATTAATTCAGTGTTTTTTAAGTCATGTTCGTTAAACTAACTTGGTTTAAAGCAGTAGCTCTTTGATAAAATTTAAATGAAAAGCAGTTTGCGTTTTAATACCTACGAGTACATTTTTCTCACGTGAAATGTCGATAAAAATCGTATCGCATTCGATGCATTCTCCGTAATCACGCTAAGCTTGGCTTTTGGATCTTACACCCTGGGCTCTGTCTACCCCATCAGTGATAAAGACGCGATAATGTATCTGTATCCGATGGATTGTATCTTATAATATGCCAAATCGACCAACAAGTCTTAATATTAGAGGTGTAAAACGGGTCTTTCTTTGTAATAAATAGGTACCTACCTACACCACTACATCAAAGCGTGTCGGTCGCTGTTTTCCGAACTTTGCTGACGTAGTTGACACAATGTTTCCGTACCTATGCTAGTATTTTAGATTAGAAATAAAAACGTTTATTTATAATAGCAAAATATTATTAATTACACACAACTCAAGTAATTAGTAATACGATGAAATAGCAAATTTTTTTAATAACTACTTCATTGATAAAGTTCAACCTGTAAAGAATTGTGGGTCTGATGTTACGTCAAATATAATCCGTCAATCAAATTCTATGTTCTTGGCGCCAAGCACACCACAAGATATATATATAAAATTATTAAAAATCTCAAAAATACAAAAAGTGTTGGTTTTCATGGAATAGCAACAAATATAGTAAAATCCGTGAATGAACATGTTTGTCATCATCTCAGTCATATTATAAATCTCAGTATCCAAACAGGTATTTTTCCAGAAGATTTAAAATTGACTATAATTAAACCTTTATTTAAAAAAAAAACAGACAGGGAACGTATGGAATATTTTAGGCCCATTGCCCTTAACTCAATATTTTCAAAGATATTTGAGAAATACTATTCAAACAAGTTGAACTCTTACTTTGAAGATAAACATATATTTTGTAAAGAACAAAAAGGTTTCCGACGTAAAAAAACAATCAATATGGCCATTTATGACTTTTTAACGAATGTTATTACTGAAGTTGACAAAAGAAATCCCGATTGTTCTATCAATTGTGATATTGCGCAAGCTTTTTACTATGTGCATCATAAAATAGTACTAGACAAACTTGAAGCATACGGAATTAGAGGTTATGTCTTACAATTAATTAAATCCTACTTATCAGATCGTCGTCAAGTAACAGAAGTATCTAAATTTGATTTTAAATCAAAAACAGAAAAATATTACACATCAAATGAACGATGTGTATCATATAGAGTTCCACAGGGTAGTGTTTTAGGGCCTCTCCTTTTCATTTCATTATCTATATTAACGATCTTTCTATTAATATTAAACAAAGTATAACATTATTCGCTGATGATAGTACAGTAACAGTTAAATGCACAGACAAAAAATCATATGAATTCGATGTTAACTCAACATTAGCCTCAAAGCTTGATAAAACTAACATTATTCATTTTACTCAAAGACCTAAAAACGCGGACAATTTTAACATAGAGTATCAGGGCAACATTGTATCGAATGTTCCATCTACTCGATTTCTTGGAATAATAAATAATCGATTGTAAGTTAAAATGGAAAAAACAAATTGAAAGTCTTTGTAAACGGATTAGTAGTTCATCTTATGCCCTGTATAGACTATCTAATGAAGTAAATACTGATGCACTAATAACTGCATACTATGGCCTAGTTGAATCAGTCCTTAGATACGGTATAATTTTTTTTGGAAATTCCACCGATAAAGATCTAGTATTTAAAATGCGAAAGCGCTGTATTCGAGTTCGGATGTTCGGACTAAAAAGTAGAGATAGTTGTGAACCGATATTTAAAAAATATAAGATTCTAACACTCCCGTCATTATTTATATTAGAAACAGCTATATTTGTAAAGAGTAATCCTCGCCTGTTTCCTAAATTATCTGATACAGTATAAAGAAACCGTCGTGAGGACAAATTGTGCATACATTCATCTAAAACTGCATTATTACATGATAGTGTATTAGGTATGGCACCGATAATATTTAATAAAATACCAAAACAATATAAAGAATTAAATTTGACTTTGTTTAAAAAGAAAATTAAGTTATTTTTGATAGATAAATGTTATTATAGTGTTAAGGATTTCTTATCTGATAAACCGTAAATTGACTTTGTTTCATAGTAAATCGTAAAATGTTTATAGATTAGGTAGGTATATTTTTTATAGTATTATTATGATAGATGATAGCTTTTCTGACAAAATTTGCACACCGGTGATGGTAAACATGATTGGACGAAACTGAATGTAATATCTTGTAACACATGTTTGGCAAATAAATTATCTTTATCTTTATCTTCATCTTCATCTTCATCTTCATCTTCATCTTCATCTTTATCTTTATCTTTAGTACCTAGTATCTACTACTCAAAGATATTCATAATTTAGTAATGACGACACTTGATCGTGAACGAGTAATTAAGTAAGGTAGTCCTACCTTAAATATGTCACGAAAAGTGGGTCAGGTTTTAGTTGTTCAGTACCTACTCATCACAGGAGCGAGCTAGCGTCAACCAAGTGAGGGAAGTTTGTTTATAGATATGAAATGTATGCCAAAAGATGATTCTGAGTGTGAACCTTCTGCGATGTAATGGTTCTGCTTTGTACCTATTTAATGGTATGGATATGAAATTATGCCTAAAGAAGTTTCTGACATCCAAATGATGTATTTTGATTTCTTTTTTAAATTACTTCCAAAAAGGCCGCCTTCCGAAAAATCCTTCGTTGGATCTTTTTTTATTTGTTTGTTCACCGATTATTCGTAGACGCCTGGACCGATTTGGAAAATTCTTTCTTTTGAGTCCTTTAAGTCTTATGAGTCCTTTGAGAACTTCGAGTCCTTTCACTTACTCTTAATCCGACTTAAAAAAGGAGGCAGTTATCAATAATAATAATGTGACTTGAGCTTCCTTTGAAGACTGCGTTCTTTTAAAAAGACTCAGTCACGACTCATGAGTCATGACTCAAGTCTTCCGTGTGAATTGAATTGAATTTTGAGTCTTTTAGACTCATAATTCAAAAGGACTTTAAGCTGGACTCGAACTCAAGTTTTTAAAAAGAACTTAGTCTTCAAAGAGAGCTCAAATCCCATTATTATGTGATTTCAGGATTAGTGACTTTTATAACACTATATTAAATGTATTATTGAATATAGACAATTAATATAAAGTAATGTTACATCTATTCGTACTATTGCAGGTGGGTTTATTAATAGATAATACTACTTAATATTCTTGAAGAGTTTTCAATATCAGTATGTGTCCCACAGTCGAGAGCTTCGCTCTTGTCATGCACTGCGATTAGTAATTCCTTTGTTTCGCTCCAATTTTATGTCTTCGTCTTTCGATCTTCAAGTTATACGATTCTGAATTGCCCTGCCTGAGGACCTTGAAACTATTTCGAACAGATATCTGTTTAAGAAAAAAGTCCACACGCGTTTACTCTTAGTCTGATTCTTATTATGCTAAAATCGAGAAAAAGAGTTCTGATTCGCTTAGGTACCTACTCCTTCACCCTCCACAAATTCCACAATATTCGCTAGTATGAAAAAGATATATAGCTTTTAATTAGATTTAATGGTCATTGACCATTTATAAACTACTATACAGTCATTTCGACAAATACAAGATTATGGAAGCACCCCAGGTGAACGCAAGAGGCTAGCGCTAAATCAATAGCGATAGAATATGGAAACGTTACTTAGTCAAAGAAGAGTAGGTTATAGGTAGTACCTAAGTATAGTGGATATGGTGGAATGGGCAGGCTGACCTAGTGTAAGCGACTTCTAAGTTGAAAGCGACATCGCGCATAATCACAGTAGCAGGGAAGGTGGTCTCACAGCCGCAGGCAAGTCGCAAGTCCAGTGCGCGCGCACCTCGCCATGCGCACACGCTCGTCTTATGGCGCGGCGTCTGGCGCTGCTCGCGATGCTGGCGTGCGCGGCGGCCCTGCATCGCCCGCACTACTCCTCAGAGACATCTTCCGACTCGGCTTCATATGATTCTTACTCACTTTTTGACGACTACGATGAATCTTTTGAAGCTGCCTCGAAACCGAAGCCGACTACTAGAATGCCTCCCAAAGTGATACTAAGAGGCCAAGGGCCCAAAGTGAACGTGTCATTCAATAACGCTGATAGTGAAGATAAACAAAAATTTGTAAAAACTACTAACATTAAAATAGAAAGTCATACAAACTTTATAGTGACAAAAAAACCTGTGTATAAACCAAGTGTAGCTAATAAAGTAACTCGACGACCAATAGTGCAAGTGGGAGATCAATATATTTGGTTGGATGTGGATGATGAGCAACCAGGGTCGAGTACAAGAAAACCAAGTACCAAACGGCCGATGGCGGCGACGCGGCCACCCAGCACGCACCGCCCGCCGTCGACAACGCGTCGCCGCAGCCCGCCCGCCGCATCCTCGCCGCGCCCGAACCGTGCAACACGTAAAACTACTAAACAACCACCTACTCGGAAAACAACGTGCCCTCCAAAAAATTCAGGATGGATATCATCATTTTTCAAAGACAACAAGATGAAAAAGACTACAAAAAAGCCAACGAAATCAGGTTGGTTTTTAGGTAGGTTGGACCCTCTTATAATTGCTTTACTTAAATCTTACATACATACATAATTTCAAATAGGATGACGGATAACTCACTGGAATGAACTGATCGTGTTAAAGCTAAAACAATGAATAACTTAATAGAATAATATATGTTGTTTAATTTATTATGCTCTATGACAAAAATGTAACAAGCGGACTTTAGACCCAAGGCCTTTTCTACCAGTTGGAAAATGGCCTTTTTCAAATTTTCCTAGGTCTTGGGTGTTTACTATATATGTATTTATCATAAAATATAGTATTTTTGGGTTAGTATCCCCTAACACAAGCTTAAGCTTACTTTGGGGCTAGCTCAATTTGTGTGATTTGCCCCTATAAATTTATTTATTTAATTTATACTACTTCATAAACCCTACATAGGCTACACATATAATCCTCGTATTGTAGGTGCTTGCCTGTGGTACTTTACTTTACCGCCCATTGACCTACTTATGTCGAACTGTATAATTCCTCGACATAAAATTTAAAACTGCTGGCAGAATAAAAACGAAAGAATAGGTGGCCTTTGACCCCGAATGAAATAAACAGCCGGTCACATTTTCAAAAAAGAAATAAAAACCTACTTTTCTGATATGATATGACGCTTAATTTTGCCGCAGTTCAAAGTGACAATGCCCGAGTGTCCTAAAAACCTTCGCGTAATGTAACGGCTACATTGCGGTGCATAAACTGTGTCTATTGTCACGTGCTCACTCACACATAAGTTAAAAAGTCCACATAACTTTGAGATGTTAGTGTTCTGAGTTTACATTCCTATAGTTTCTTTAATAGATAAATTATAATTGGCCAAATACATGTCGGGCCACGCGCAGTGTAGGGTTCCGTAGTTACAAATGCCAACTTTGAACTCATGCCACTGAAAACGTCTAAAACCTAATTTCCTATTGAATTTGTACAAAATTTTCCTTTTCCGAGTACATTGTATAATATTAGTTGATCGCCGGCTGTAACTTTTTAATTTGTAAACCCACTTAGCTCTGACAGAGTTCATTTCAAAAACGGATCCCTAACAAGCTCAATATATTTGTAAGACCTATTCAACGATACCCCACATGGTTTTCACTTTACTTGTATGGGAGCTGTCGTAAAAAAAAATTATTTTATTTTACCTTTTTTCCACATAATTAATAATAGGTACGAGCCATGCCAAGTAACAGCTTTCAAGTACTTATAGTCGCTGAGTAAAACCGCAGACGGACAGACAGACAGATATGGCGAACTATAAGGGTTCCTTGTTTACTACGGAACCCTAAAAAAGAGGTATGTACTCGTATTTTTCTGACTGACCTAGAGGTATACTTAAGGTACCTAGTATGTAAAAGTATTAAATAATAAAAAGTAAAAAAACTAAAACCCAACTACGACAAAAAACGACGCTGAAAAAGTATAAAACAAGATTTTCAGAATACTGAACTGAACAAAGTTGCTAATGTAGTTGCAAGTAAATGGACACAGTAGACTCTACCAAGATGCCTTTATTGTAAATTGACAATAATGTTATACAATACTATTCTGAAGTATGCAATATTCACTATGTAGAGATAAATTTTCATGTTTGGAAAGGCGTAGTCACACGTTACATATACCTACCTACCGTAGCACTTTGACAACGTGTGACTACGCCTTTCCAAACATGAAAATTTATCTCTACATAGTGAATATTGAATACTTCAGAATAGTATTGTATAACATTATTGTCAATTTACAACGAAGGCATCTTGGTAGAGTCTACTGTGTCCATTTACTTGCAACTACATTAGCAACTTTGTTCAGTTCAGTATTCTGAAAATCTTGTTTTATACTTTTTCAGCGTCGTTTTTTGTCGTAGTTGGGTTTTAGTTTTTTTACTTTTTATTATTTGTACTATTTTGGTGTTAAAGTGTATTTGTGGCGCATAATTATTAACAAAAGTTAAATTGATGAACTAAAAACTAGGTAGTTGACATACATCTCTTTTGACTTAGACTTATGTATCGGCGTATATGCAATCAGCCCATGAATACAGATAAAGTTACAAGCAAATGCTAGTAATATATACATATATATTCAAAATGTTCAAGTAAAGCGCTTTCAAATGATACCAAACACGGCATATTTATCTTAACTTTATTTTTTTACTCTGTATGTTTTGTCCGCTAGAGGGCGCCACATTAGATTTTGTGAAACCCCATATAGCCTATAACCAGCGGACAACTAAGACGCTTCTAATGATATGTCATTTGTCGAATTCTGATAAGTAGTTTAGAAGTTACGAGGGAACAGATGAACATACATACATACACACATACATACATAGCCTGTCTAAATCATAACCCTCCTTTTGCTTTGCTGTAGTCGGGTAAAAACTAGGTAGTTGACATACATCTCTTTTGACTTAGACTTATGTATCGGCGTATATGCAATCAGCCCATGAATACAGGTAAAGTTACAAGCAAATGCTAGTAATATATACATATATTCAAAATGTACAAGTAAAGCGCTTTCAAATGATACCAAACACGGCATATTTATCTTAACTTTATTTTTTTACTCTGTATGTTTTGTCCGCTAGAGGGCGCCACATTAGATTTTGTGAAACCCCATATAGCCTATAACCAGCGGACATTTAAGACGCTTCTAATGATATGTCATTTGTCGAATTCTGATAAGTAGTTTAGAAGTTACGAGGGAACAGATGAACATACATACATACATACATACATACATAGCCTGTCAAAATCATAACCCTCCTTTTGCTTTGCCGTAGTCGGGTAAATAGAGACTCACCATCATCATCAGGTCTTTTTGTCTTGATTGTTCAGAGCCATACTTGGCCAGAGCAGCCAGAGGACTTGGTCTACACTCTCCTCGCTGGCCAGACGGGTTGGAGAGGTCTCATTGATATTTATAAGCTTTGTTTAGGTTGTATTCCCTAAGTCGCCTTCTACTTCACGGGAGGACTTGGAGTGGCCCTATTCTACTCTGCAGGAAACTACAGGCCTCCGGAAAATAGAGACTAACTATAACTTTTATTAATCAAAAAGGAGGGGGTTATTAATGTATATAAATGTTTTTTTATGTATCTTTCTCGATTACTCAAAGATGCCTGGACCAATTTGGAAAATAATTTACTTGTTAGGTGGTAACAAGTCCCAAAGAAAATTTATTGAATTTGGTTGTGTAGTTTTGTGTTGCATGTGTGTACTTAAATATATATATTTTGATCATCTCCTCATCTCTTCTTCATCTTGAACCCATAACTAGTTAATAAATATACATTTATTGTACATTCAGTACAAGCTGAGTTTTTCACTTGTTTAATTTAAAAACTATTGTATGTAAAACAGTAGCAACAGTCAGACTTTCCACGAAGATTCCTAGAATGTTCACTTCGGTCGCTTTATCAAAATTCTAGGTTGGCTATATCAATGAAGTGGCTATTCACTGTGCCTATCTGTTGGTCTGGTCTACTACTTAACTGATTCTAAACAATTAAAGGATTTCCCCACTATTGCGTAGATCATTACTTCCCGAAATTTTCAACTCTTTGTACATTTAGGTTTACTCGTAAGCGCCTTATGTGCCTACAGAGCGTAGCTAAGTATTCCATTTTTGGGTTAGGCTGCCTAAACTCTAACTGCTTAACTTTACCCGGACTTAAATAGCTTTGTTTGAATGAAGACAGTAAGGGCGTGTTCGGACGACACGCGCACGCCAAGCTCACGCCTAGCGCATGCCTAGTGCATGCCTAGATCATTTGCTTTGAAATTTTTAAAATATATTGCATTTAGTTTGAATCCTGATAGGATTTAAATTTAATGTATCACATCAATACAACTCAAATTGCATTAACTGAAGTCAACACACGCACGCCTCGCTTACGCCAAGCTCTCCCCTTGCCTCAGCTTTACTTCCGCCTTGCATTCGCTTTGCGCCCGCCCGGCGCTCGCCCAGACTGTGTTTTAATTCTGCGAGAGTTACTTAGTCATATCTAAAGGAAAATTAGTACAACCGCAACCTCCTGACAACTCAATTATAAACTGCGCACTTTGAAAGTTAGATCTTGCAAATGTTTTAGAATCACCATTGAAATGGTGACATTAAGCTTCAATTTTGTTTTGATAACGAAACATTAGAAATTTTAGGTAAGAGATAGGCAAATGGGAATATTAGTCGAAACCTAAATTATAATTCAAGTTGTAAGGTCAAAGTTTGAATGCAAATAATGCAATAAATAACAGTTTATCAAAACCACCACAGCATTTACTGGCCAGTTTAACTCGTTTGACTAAAATTGAGTTGCTTTGTTTTATGTAATCTTTGAAATTAAGCATTTTAGCATACTCTCTAAACATGTGTCTTAACTTTGAAGAAAGTACCTATATAATTCGTAATGTGAACTTAAAAGGGTGTTTTTGTATGCAAAATTCGTTGCTGGGGAAATGCTCTACATTGTAGAGACTAGCCTGTGCCAACGTCTAGCTATGAACCCCTTAGGGTGGCATGGCAACTTTTAGCAGGAAGGTTATAACTACTTGGTTATTTCATAAAATACGAAAGGTTATCTAAAAATTCACATTAGTCAATTTATATAAGTATTCGTTTTTGAGAAAATAATTATTTAGAATGCTATTACAGCATAACTTTGGACTAAAGGCGCAGTCTAGATGATAGTGCACAAAGTACTAACCTAACTTGAATCAAAAAGCATAAAAGGTTGACTTTAGCAAAGTAACATTTAAATATAAAACTATACTGTGAAAATGAGTTTCTTTCGGCGTTTCTTCTGAGCAGTGGTCGTTTCGAAGGGCTGGTATTGGTAGCTTTTCTTTAAAAATAAATTAGATTATAATATACTTTCCACGTAACGTAAATTTTACCTATTGACGACCTCTGTGGCGTAGTGGTCAACATGCTAGTCCGCCACCCGGAGGTCCCGGGTTCGATCGCCGGTCAAGACAAGTTGAAATATGGCATTTTTCAAATTGTCCTGGGTCTTGGATGTTTATCAATATATGTATTTGTTATAAAATATAGTATCGTTGAGTTAGTAGTAGAGTAACCCATAACACAAGTCTCGAACTTACTTTGGGGCTAGCTCAATAAGTGTTATTTGTTCCTCTGTATTTATTTATTTATGACGTGTAAAAATGCCTGTTAAGGTCTAATTACTGAATAAAGATATGAATTTTGAATCTTTTATAAGCTACGATAATTAATGTTCCAATTCTTAAACCTGGACTTTTTAGCAATTGATATGTAGATGGCACGTTATAAGTTTCCGTATCATATCTACGTCTATAAGATAATTGTTTTACAAATAATGATGGAATTCTAAAATAGCTCCTTAGGATAGGCAAATAAAGACGCCTCCTCATCAAGTTTTTTAATCCAAGTTAATTAAAGGTATGTTCAGAAAAATAACAGAATATACATTTCTCAGGTTTCTTTTCTCGCTTATATAAATGGATATCATCTTCTATCTTCGGCGGCAGCTGGTTCGAGGAATCCACCGAAGATAAAAGTTCTACCCCAGTTCCTACGACGCCTACTCCTACGACAACTACCAGTAAAAGTTGGTATCAGGCCTTACTCGACGATGAAAACAATGACGGGGACTATGATACCGACACCATTACTAGTAAGTATTGTTCATTTTTTTTAAACTAGCTACCTATCTCGGCTGTTAGCATGTTTTTATCTTAAAGGAACCAGTAAAAGGTTTAAAACGTTGAGTGGTTTTAAATTAATTAGCAAACAAAATGTTGTAATTTTCTCTTGAAGAAACCTTTCTCACTTCAGTTCACGCTTTCGTCATGAAGGCACCTGATAACAGTTCTCAAAATTACTTTAATCATATAGTTGGGTTTAGACTTAGATAATAAATCTGGATGATCTCGATTAAATAGCCTAAATATACTCTCAAACCCAATAAAATTGCTAATATTCATTACCATTTTATTGGGTTTGAGAGTTACCAAACGATAAAATTGAAAAATCAGATTTAAATGTGCTTTTTATTTAAATATGATAAAGGTTTACTATAAAATAACATTTATTTAGTTACAATATGGAAATGATAAAATATATAAAATCAAAATTCTTAATATACCTATGTATAAATCTAAGTTGGTAAACGCATTGTTAACCTCAACTAAAATTATATATATATATATATATATTTTTAGAGAAAAAGATTTCATCAAAGAAGTCGGAGAAAAAACGGTATAAAGGATTTAAATTACTTCGAGCATATTTAGATGTAAAGAAAAAAGTAAACGATATGATATATTTGAAAGAAGAAGGCCAAGGGTCTGGACTGATGTGGTGGACGCCTCCCTCTCTCAACAGCTCAACGGATCTCCTTGTACCACCAGACCTCATGGAAGACGTCAAGGATTATCTCAAGAATGCGAATATTGATTATGAAGTTGTGATTTGGGATTTACAGGTAGTCTATTTTTGTTTGGTTTTTCAAATATTCAGCTCTATATTCATAAAATCAATGCAGTAGTTTTTTATTTACAGAAATCTATTGCTTACGAAAATCCATCATTGTCTTTAAAACAGCGACGAGCTTTGGAACAACTCAATGGTCATCCGATGACATGGCGGAGATATCACCGGTATGCCGATATCCTACGATATTTAGAATACTTGCAACATTCTCACGCCGAAGTGGTCGAACTGATACCACTGGGTAGATCCTCGGAAGGTCTTCCTTTAGTTGCAGTAAAGGTAGTTATATATTTATAAAGCTGTTTAAATTTACATTTATTTCTTTTGAGCATAAGTAACTACCTTGTATTTGACTTTGCATGTCTTCAGGTGTCTATACCTGCGAATGAAACTTACAAAAGTGGTGAGAGTAAAGAAAAGAAGAAATGGAAACTCCGTTCTCGCATGAAACCCGCTGTGTGGGTGGACGGCGGCGCACATGCAAGGGAGTGGATTGCTCCAGCCGTTGCGACGTGGATGCTGCACGCGCTAGTGGAAGGAGATAAAGGGTTAGGTAATATTTTATTGAAATATCTATATTTTGCTAATTAATATCAATATTTGAAGAAGTCATGCTAGGTATTTGTCTTAATACAACTACTGTGCGAACAATATACAATTTTAACAAAACAAGCTACAACTGTAACATCATCATCATCATAACCATTTTAGCCGCATAGGTCATCATCATCACCATTTTAGCCGCATAGCGTCCACTGCTGGACATAGGCCTCTCCCAAGGATTTCCAAAATGACCGATCAAGAGCGGCCTGCATCCACCGCTTTCCAACGACCTTGGTCAGGTCGTCTGACCATCTTATGGGTGGGTGTCCTGACCTTCGCTTGCGAGTACGCGGTCGCCATTCGAGAACCTTTTTGCCCTTCGGCCATCGGTTCTTCGCCCATTGCCAGTTCAACGAGATAATCCGCTGGGCTATGTCAGTGACTTTTGTTCTCCTACGAATTTCCTCATTTCTGATTCGATCAGTTAGAGAAACACCGAGCATAGCTCTCTCCATAGCGCGCTGAGCGACCTTGAGCCTTCTTATGAGACCCATAAGTAAGGAGCCACGTTTTAGAGCCATACATATTTAGTGATTAACCCATATATTTAATAAGAGATGTATTTTCAATAATTTCTTCAGATTTATCAGGTTAATTTTGTACCCTCTAGCTATATTGAAATCTAAAATTTAGAATCACTAAAAGAACACAAAACCGTAAGAAAAAGACTTCCTTCTTTGTATTTCTTTTACTCCCAAATTTCTAAGAAATGGCTAACCTACTGATTTTCCTATCCTTGCGGCCGTTGCCCTCCCCTCGCCACGAGCCCGGCATGAGGCAGCGGGCGGTGACATTCAAATGGGAAATTTTTGGTATGGATTTGTCGGCTGATATCTTCGGATTTTATTATGAAACAAGGTACCTACATGTGACAGAATATGTACTTTTTATTAGTACTTTCCTGGAATATAGCTACGAGGATCAAAATCACCCTGTATGATGCAATCGAAATCCCTTATTTCCAAAAGAATATTTATTGTAATGTAATTCTCTAGTTGTTAAATAGTGTCTTTGACTTTCTAGGCGCAGACTACAAATTACTAGAGCAAGCCGATTTTTATATAATGCCAGTAATGAACCCCGATGGCTACGAGCATTCACATACTCACGACCGACTTTGGAAGAAAACACGCTCACGTCAACCCGATCATTCCGATGACTACTTTGTCGGATGGTATGTACTCGTGTGTAGTTTCCTCATAGATTTCAGATTTTTTAACAAATACTTATTTGCTGAACATAGCTTTTCCTGAAGAGTCCAATCCACGCATTAAAATGCCTCATTTATTTAAATTGGTCAGATTTTAACTAGGAAAAGATTTTTTTTTAAATGGAGAAATGTAATCGAATATTTGTTAACGAGCAATGTTCTTGTATTTTTAAAAGTACCTATGTACAAGTGTCCGTTATAAAATATGCGAACCATTTTTTCTTACTATTTACTACAACTTTTATGACAACAATAATTATTTATTTTAATAGCTACTTAAGTTCTAACACAAAATATGTACCTCATGAGTATATTATGGTACTTGTAGCTATATAAAAGTCCTTATCTTACGACAATGTTTAGTACATCAGGAAGTTCATTCACAAAATCACGTGATCAATTCACGTCTTCTAAATAACATCTACTTTCCACTACGATTTTAAATATCATATTCTGCAAAATAAAAATGAGTTTGGTGGATACTTAGAAAGGTGTAATTGAATGAAGTATAACGTTAAGTACATTTCGTTCCTAGTAAAAATAACTACACGTGTAGAAAGTTATACTTTACCGAGTGACATCCTGCCTTCGACTCAGGAAAACGAGTTAAGGAAACTTGAAAATGTTACCTACAAGTTTGCATCTTATCTTTTATTTATACATACCCACAATTTCCTGTGAAAGTTTCGACAATATTGTAGTATTTCACCTACAAAGCACGTAGTTATCTCTTTGTCTACATCGCGGTCAAGTTCACGAAATGATTTTACTTACCATATTTGGCTAGAAATAAAATAATAATACTTTTGGCCCATACATATTTACTAACTCATACTATACGGACGTTATGATATGGAAATAACCATTTCGCTTACAACTACGTGCATAAAATTAACAAGCTGAAGATATATCATATTTTAGGCCGATTGACGTGCCTTAGTATGTGTACATACGTATTCATATCTTTTCAAAGAATAATGAGCAACTATATTTAACAATTATGTAAACGAAATTTGTTTTTCTCTGAGAAGAAAAACTTATTACGACCAGATAATAGTCAATAATAAGTACAAATAAATGTCGTAAATAAGTCATACATAACCAAAGTTAGCTGTAATATAAGTATTCCAGTAGGAATACTCCTTCATTCCATTGTGTAAAGTATATTTTGTGTACTCTACTCAAACACGGATCGTGATGTTATTTTTATTTGCGCTCGTTGATGTCTTTTGTTGGAAAATTAATATTTATGATAAAAATATGAAAAACCATCAAAATATCCACTCATACTTCGTCCTAATTTTCTTTTAAGTGCCAGGCTCTTGATTTTACGCCAAGTTTAACGCCTCTAAGAGATATACAGATCTGTGCCTCTGACTGATGAAAAAATCTTCTTAGAGTTATATATTACATCATATTTACGAAAATTCTCTCAAAACTTAAAATAATTATTTTTTTGTTGAAAATATGAGGGTTATATTAACACTTAAAAGTATATTTGTTGACTGAGCTTATAATCTTATTCTGAATGGCGAGTACGCGAGTGTGTAAACGGCTAGTTCACCTCGCTATTCGCCTAGCTCGCGTCCCCTTTGACTCGCGCCAAAAAAACCGCTCCCGACGCGAGCGTGTCGAATGACGAGGCGAGCCGCGAGGCGAATAGCGAGTGACCGTTCACCTACTTTGAAAGTTTAACATACAAATTTACAACGATACTTCTTTTTCGTAGGTTTCAATGGTGGACGAGCAACGATTGCATAGGCGTTGATGCAGATCGCAACTGGGACTACAACTGGGGCAAACAGGACTCTTCTCAAGACCCCTGCGATGAGAACTACGCCGGCGCTCACCCATTCAGCGAGCCCGAAACTCGGGCAGTCTCCGAGTTCCTCACTGAACATAGAAGACAGATAAAGGTAAAATATTCTAAGTAGTAAACTTCAACAAGCCAGTTTTAATTACGTATTAGAAATAAGACAGTGTGTGTGTTGGTCCGTCCTTGATAAAAATATGAAATGAAAATAACATGTCTACAATTTGAATCCTAAATAATATCTCTGAGGGTTGCATGCACGTACCTACGTTTTATTGTTATGGCTTGGGCTTGGTCTACCCCGAACGGATAAATAGTAGGTATGTATAAGTAAATAATTATTTATTGTGAGGAACATAAAAATACACAATTTAAAAAATACAACAATATATAAGATGATGTATTTAAAAAAATTGATTGTACTAAGATCCGCAGATTATTACTTATTAAATCTTTACTAACCACAATGGTACAAAAGGCGTTCTCTCAGACTGCCTTTAGGAAAAACAATACTCAATACTCAATATTTTATTAATAACAGAAACAAGTATATTTAATTTAAAAAATACTTGTGATAAGAGATGAGCAATCGAGCACGTAACTAACAACACACATTGTATATACACACTGTAAATTTATGTTAAGGTGTAAAATCTAGATTTACGATTATGGGCGAGTTTAAAGACAAAAGCTGTTTGAGATTGATATATAACTTTGCATAGCAAACACTCAACGTAGGTACGCAAAAACCAATTTTACATTGCTTGATGCTTTCCATATAGTTGACACATGTCATAAGCCCGCGGGCTTAAACTACTACACATCCTAGTTATGAAAATTAGCTGCTATATATTTAAGTAATTTGTACATACGTGAGTGGAAGAGTGGGTCAGGGTCGTCCTCGACGGACGTACTGCGATCAGATTGCAGACGTTCTTAAAAAAGGAGAGGTTAGAAGTACCCGTAACCGGTGGGCATGTATGAAAAGAGTGATGAGTATACATGAAGCGAAAGAGGTCTGTCAGGATCGTAGCAAGTGGAGGTCCTTAGTCTACCCCTGTGGGAAACAGGCGTGATAATTTATGTATGTTAAGTGATAAGAAGATAAGTGTATGCATGTTGTACATACATTTGATTTCATTAACGGAACACAGAGCAAGGTAGACCTTTTAGATACCTCCTATTAATCGTCACAATTACATATAAGCAGAGATAAAGAGATGGAAAGTACGAAAGCGATATGGAATGAAGGGTGGTTGCTGGTAATCGTGTGAACGAAGCATTACATTCTTTTATGAGCACGGAAGGTGTCTGCGAAAGCACGTCTTGCTGTTCATCGGGGAGTATTGATGCCTACTTTCATGTATGATAGTGAAAGCTGGGTATGGCAGAAAAAGAATGAAAGTCGGATAAATGCAGTTAAAATGCGAGTTTTAAGAAGTGCGTGTGGTGTAACTTTGAAAGACAGGATAAGAAATGATGTACGTGAGAGGTGTGGGGTGAAAAAGAATGTAGTAAGAAAAATTAAGAAACCAATGTTAAGGTGATTAGGACGTGATGAGATAATAGATGAAAGAAGACTAACTAAAAATATTTTTCGTGCGGATGTGGATGCGAGAAACGGAGCGGGTCGACCTCGACGAACGTTTTGCGACCAAATTGCAGATGTTCTGAAGAAAGGTGAAGGAGTGCCTATAACCGGAGATCATGCATGAAAAGAGTAATAAGTGTTGACGAAGCAAAAGAGGTTTGCAAGGATCGTAGCCAGTGGAAATTCATGGTCTATGCCTACCTCCATGGGACACATGCGTGAAAATATGTATGTGCCTATGTATTTAAATATACTAAAATTTAAAGTTAATGTTATACGAAAGTTTTCGATTTAGAGTATATCGTACTGTAGATATTCATCTATATTGCTTGTGCGATTACATGTCATTAATACTTCTAATGACTTTCTTACTAAGTATGTAGTATTTATCTAAAACAAGATTGAAAAGATTCCATGGAATTACGTAGTGCAGCTCACGTGCAGCGTGTAACTCAGTAAATACTTATCTTACTTGTTATATTACTTTAGATTTTGCATGAGAGAAACCGAAGGTAATTTCTCTTAGATCATATATTTTGTTATCTTTCTTTTATAAGTACAATTATGATACATTGTTTAAGTACCTATTTAATTAATTAATTAATGTAATTATATAATCTTGTATTTTTATTGTAGTAACAATATATTAGGTAAGTACTTGTGTTGTGATCAAGTTGTTATGCTCGATCAACTGTGATCGATGCAGAAATAAATACTTCTTGGAAATCCGAGAAGGATCAAGTTAGTGCATGAGCAATCGCAACTCTGCGCGAGCACTGCATTTCAAAATTTCTTTAAAACAAGAAAAGTTATCTTAAAAATTAAGAATAAAATCCCACCAAAAAATCAATGTGAGAATGGGAGCCAAGTTCAAAATTCGACAAAAAAATTGAGATGTAAATATTCAACGAAGTTCTGTAGAGAATCCTGAAATTGATTTATAAGAATCTTAAGATTCGACCTGGCTAGAGTCTTACCAGCTATTCTGATATTTAGAAGAATATGACCTTACAATGTATAAAAACAAAAACGTATAAGGTAAACATGATAAGTTGATTGGCCAAATCTAAGTAGGCATGCTAAAACTAGCCATCAAATTTTAAGATTCTAATAAATTAATTTCAGGATTCTCTACAGAACTTGGCGGTCATTTAGATCTCAATTCATTTGTCGGATTATGAATTTGGCTCCCATTTTCTTATTCAGGTTTTTGGTGGGATATCATTACTTTTTGTACTGCAGTATCAGAATAAATTTTTGCTCGTATAATTTTGATATGCGCTAAACTCAAATCATTGAAATTCACTGTTTTTTTAATTAATTTTTTATTGTATGCGCGTAATAGTCTACCTAGATGCCAGATATCAACTTTCCAGGTCATATGGAAGTAGGTTTTCATTTTGATCATGGATAAGTGAATCAATTATATGTTTCCGATTTTTTGAAGGTTTTTATATAAATAACTGTTTGAGCTACATTATTGAAATTTTGGATTCAAGATTAGCTAGAGGACTAAAATGTGTGTGCTAAAGTTCATGTTGTTAGGTAGGTAAATAGATTTCGAGTTGGGAAGGGGTCAAAAGAATAAGTAGCTCGAAATGATTCGTGTAAATTACACACGGCTGCTGCATCGCCAGCTCCTTTGTTTAAAATTTGGCTCTTTTCTAGATTTTTTATAAAGCTGCTTTTTTCTTCAGCTTTCGTGTAAGTTAATAATTTTACGGAAGCTGAAAGAAAGAATGCTTCATACGAACTTTATTAAGTTCTTCTACTTCTTTATAGCCTATATCAACCCAATGATGGACTGAAGGCCTCTCCCAATAAAGTAAGGATAAGATATTTTTATTTTTATTAATTTTCAAATTATAATTAGGTATTTTTGGTTAGATATGCACCAACAAAAGTTAATTTAAATACCTACACGACGAATAGGTGATAATTAGTGTGATAATAAATATGATCGTAAAATATCTGCTATTTCTGTTTTATGACATTTTGTAAAACGTCAACTTACTGACAAAGTATCCACTATGAAAATGTGTTAGTTAGAAATCAGAAGTAAGTTTCTATTCTGTTGCCTGCAAGTATAGCAATTTATCATTCTCGCAAACCCGTAAAGGTAGACCGCACGTCGATCGCAGGAAATCGTATGCTATCGGCAACCAACGTTACTTTCAAACATTTTCTACACCACTTTCGAAGTGAATTCCCTATAAAAATATTTGAGGTTCAATGAAAATATGTTCGCAATAAAATTTTCTGTAACATACCTAGGCAAGAAGAATGCTACTCGTAAGCTAGAGGAATTATGAATACCTAAGTACCTATTAATTTCAAAGCGTTAATATATAGTCAAGTCTCATCAATTTTACTTACAACATATCTAATTACAAGAGTTATTGTATACATATATATTTAAAAATCGACTTTCCTACTTATTAACGTTTCCTATCCCAGTTTCCAGCACGGATTTTAGATATGATGCCCGTTTTCGCTCAGAAGACCAGGAGCTATTTTTTTAAAAAGGAAATTGCCGAAACTGCGACTATCTTAAGAGTGACGGTTCATTATGATGAACAAATTTTCGCAAGGAACATACTTATAGCCATCAAATATGAAAAATATTTTTTTCTTTCCATACAAACTCGGATCAGTCGATGGGTTAATTTGTAAGGTCAAAATTTTTTATTTTTCATTTTTCCTTACATGGTCCTAGGGAAAATTTTCTCAATGCCTATCTGACTGGACTATATTCACCCTATAGAGTAATTATATTTTGTTATAAAACCAACAACACTATTTTCATCTTATAGGGGAAATTATAAGTGTCGAGGGGACGATCATCGTCGCGCAGCAATGTAAAATAGGTAGGTATAAGAAGCTAAGGTCAGCTACCTAGCTAAAAGTAGGTAAACTTTCGTTTCCTATCGAAGTATTATTGTATAATGTTTGGCCACAGATAGAGGTTTGCCTCAGTAGTCTGACACTAATTGGGATACCTTACCTATACCCTAAAAGTACCTACCAAAGAAAGTGGTTTTATGTGGGCTTTCCCTCGACTCATATTTGCTTAGCTGTATCATGCAATAAACTTGGCTCTAAGGAAATGATCTGACGTCAACAACTAGTAAGAAATCAAAAGAAAAATTTACTATTATCAAGTGATACAAATATTCGAAGATAAATAAATGATTTTTGACTTTTTGCTTACAAAGTCTGCAAGTGGCCATTTAATTAATTTCCACTACAAATTTCAATAGAAAATAAATAGTCTCGTTTTCAAAATGTAATGTGACTAAACATATTATAGAATAATTATGTCAGGTTGATAAACAGAATACAAAGGTCTACTAGAAGCATGATTTGATTTCATATTGCAACATAAAATACTTATATTAAATTTAAGTTGCCTTACATTTATCGCCGTTTTGAAACACCCTCATTATTTGACTTGGTACCTTATCTTAAATAAAATTTAAAAAAAGAATTAAAAAAAAATATTATTGTGTTACAGGTGTATATGTCGCTGCATGCGTATACGCAGGCATGGATAGTGCCGAGCTCGGAAAGTCATTCGTCCATTTCCAGCGACAGCGAACTGACGGAGATGGGAGAACTGGCCACAGCGGCGCTCGCCGACGTCTACAGCACTAAATACCAGGTGAAAAGTTAATTCTTAGGTATTCTAATTTCAAATTAAATTATTAAATTGTACCTTACGCCCACAAAACTTTACTTGCAATGTACTTAGAACGAGTACTAAGTACCTATTGATGTATGTTTGTTACCGTCGACTATCCGTCGTCATGGAATTTTGTTTACAATGTAAATCAGATGAAAATGCAATATTATTAACAATAACCGACCAAGTGCGTGTCGGGACACGCACAGTGTAGGATTCCATAGTTGCAAATGCCAACTTTAAGTTCACGCCACTAAAAACGTCTAAAAACTTATTTTCTATTGAATTTGTATGAACTTTTCCTTTTCCGAGTACATTTTATAAGTTGGTCGCTTATAACTTCGTTATTTATACTAATGCTGTGAATTTTTCACATGTCCATATATAACCGTTTAATAGATAGAGGGATAGACACTTGACTAACAAAAAATTTGCAGATCCCAATATCGCAAAATGATGTTCCTACACAAGCTCCTAATTTTTGTGAAAGACCTATTTTAACGATACCCGACACGTTGGGTTAGTCGAGAAAATAAATTGACTCCTACTTTACTTGTATGGGAGCTAACCTAAAAAAAAAATATTTTTTCGATATTTTATTTTACCACTTTTTTGGCATGGTTGATATACATATATAGGCCGTGTGGTTTCCGGCAGAGTAGAATAGGGCCACTCCAAGTCCTCCTGTGGATGTCGTAGAAGGCGACTTAGGATATACAAGCTAAACAAAGCTTATTAATATCAATGAGACCTCTCCAACCCGTCTGGCCAGCGAGGAGAGTGTAGGCCATGTCCTCTGGCTGCTCTGGCTAAGTATGGTTCTGGTAGTACAGAGAGGGTCGTGCTCCTGCAGCGGAGACAAAAAGACCTGATGATGATATACATACCAAATTACAGCTTTCTAATACTGAGTCTCGGACAGACGGACGGACGGACGGACGGACGGACGGACAGACAGACAGACAGACAGACAGACCTCTCCAACCCGTCTGACCAGCGAGGAGAGTGTAGGCCATGTCCTCTGGCTGCTCTGGCTAAGTATGGTTCTGGTAGTACAGAGAGGTTCGTGCTCCTGCAGCGGAGACAAAAAGACCTAATGATGATATACATACCAAATTACAGCTTTCTAATACTTAGTCTCGGACGGACGGACGTACGGAGGGACGGACGGACGGACGGACGGACGGACGGACGGACGGACGGACGGACGGACGGACGGACGGACGGACGGACGGACGGACGGACGGACGGACGGACGGACGGACGGACGGACGGACGGACGGACGGACGGACGGACGGACGGACAGACAGACAGACAGACAGACAGACAGACAGACAGACAGACAGACAGACAGACAGACAGACAGACAGACAGACAGACGGACAGACAAACAGACAGACAGACAGACGGATAGACATGGCGAAAGTAAAGTGTTTACTACGGAACCCTAAAAAGCTGATCTGATGACGGTGGTGTAGGAGTGGTCATAGGAACTTTCTAATAAAATGACGCAAACCCATCGAGATTTTTTAGGCATGGACGCCTTCGTGTCGCCTGCAAATACATATATACGCACCGACTGGAAGTGTCGCGCCTATAATCACAAACGCACTGTGTCATTAGTGTTATTAGCCATACTTTCTATCTGAACTAAATAGTTAGCTCTTACTAGAGTTTTGCATTGTGTGCTTGCCATCAGGAAAGCACCCGTAATTACATATATGCAACTTGGCTTTGATGGATGACAGAAAAGTAGATACTTAGGTACTTACTTAACCAAGGCAAAATGAATAAGGCAATATTTTTTTCATTAAGTATTTATTACATATGGTGCCTCGTACCTGTCAACCGAATAGATACCTTCTAGAAGAGTATGTTTGAATTTATCTAGACTTCTCTTCCAGTTATAGCAGTGATCGGTCATAGCGTCAAATATCATAACACGTTATCCGCGGAACAGTTTGAATATTTATTTTGAGTTTCGGCTTAACTCACACCGGATCAGCAGCGGCTGGTAGCGCATTTTCATTGTCAAACCATATTCACCTTTATTTCTTTCTCAGCAATGAACAGTATAGCTTCAACTAAACAAAAACAAGACTGCCGATTCGCGACTGCCAGCGGCGCGTCAAGCGGCCGATATTTTTACAACCTATGCATTTTAAAGATGAAAGAAATAAAGGTGACTGTGGTTTAACAGTAAAGTAGGCTGCCCGCCACTGCCGTTCCAGTGCGAGTTAAGCCATCTGATGTAATCGACTGTTAGGTATCTAAATCTATGCACAAACAACGTTAAAATGTACGATAAATTATCCTTTCTATGAAATCTATGAGTACTATACATAATATAGGTATATATATCTTTATATAACTATATAAATAACTATTAAAGGAAAGTTACTTACCTCAGGATATTATTTTTACTTCCCCGCGAAACATTTTGATGTGGAAAAATACCGGTTCCAATAGAAAAAACCTTGCGTTTAAGTATAAGTATGTGCGATTAATTTAGGTATATACCTATATATACTTAACGACGTACTTTTTTATAGGTTGGAACTGTAGCTCAAATCCGTCAAGCAGCTTCTGGGATGTCCCACGACTGGGCCAAAACGCGGGCAGGCATTCCATTCTCCTATCACGTCGATCTGAGGGGGTCTGTTGGGCCTTACGGGTTTTTGCTGCCTGGCGCGAAGATAGTCTCCACTGCCCATGAAACGTGGATGGCTGTTAAAGCTATTGTAGATAATTTAAACCCAGTCTCATGAACAGAAATTGGGGAGTTAAAAATATATCTAAGAACAACGTTGTAGACAGTTGAATGTAATAGTGATGAAATGATTGTTAGACGTAGCAATGAATAAATTAAATATCTTAATATTACGATGGTGTTTTAATACCTGTTTACTCCTATATCATCCATCCATGTAACCCGACGGTTAAATGGTCTAAGATCCTGACACGTCATAAACGAACACATAGATAAAACATACCTTAAGTATTACTAGTAAATAAATTCCTAGGTATTTATTGACCTTTACGTTATAGTAGGAAAATCTGTCATTTCAATTTCCGAAGCAACATTATTAAAACATGGCGTGAGAAAGGCTAATCAATACCGTGAGTACTAGTACTTATTCTGTGTCAATACGCCTAGCGTACATTTTGAAAGAGGTACCTACCTTAAAACGGAAGATACATTGGAGGTACATATAGCATACTGCATAAGTACCTGTTAATTGAGATTGGGAGGTAGGTAGATACACACCGTACATATATAATATATTCTTCTATAACATAAGTGGATCTCAAATCGACGTTCAAACTTTATGTAGGTATAGGCAAGGAACATCAAGAAGCATATTTTTTTCCGTTGTGCTATGGAAAGAGTTCCTAAAGAGGCACGACCAAAAAAACTACCTTGCTAACCCAAAATCTCTTTACGCGCAAATGTGACCAGCCCTTATCGGGTATCGTCCGGACTCCGGGGAATATTCCGGCTGCGTCTTCGTTATCGCGCGGGTGGCGGTACATCAAAGGGTTTAGCGCGTAAACAACTATGGCTAACAATTCGCTCTGCGTGGTCGGACTAGCGTTGTTCATTTTGACCATAGAGTACTATAATATAACTGAAATAGAGAGGCATCTCGCGTAACTTTTAAAATAAAATTGAAATATAAGATTTATTTGCATTGAGGTGTGATTTGAACATGAGATTCCTGAGATCTCTGTTAATTTGAATCTATTGCGTTAACCACTACACCCTTCAGGCTTGGTACTGCACATGCGAAATTATCGCTTGTAAAGTTAACACTAAATTAATAGAAAAACAAATTAAAGACTTTGAATCTTTTAGCCACTGTGGGGAATTGAACCTGAGTACTCGAAATTATTGGTTACTATACCGTAAAACGGTAGAATGAGAAAGCATGTAGTGCGACATCTATACAAATTATAGGAAACTATTAACTTAAAGTGCTTTTGATATTTAGTCCGGAATAAGAGTAATAGATAAGTAACGTCGTTCAAAACCAAAAATTCGCAATGTATGGGACTTTCACCCCATGATTTTGACGTTTGTTTTCTCCTTGTTCAGACGCGTGCTGTGCGACAGTGCCACGGTTGTTAATGTGTAAAAATGGAGTGGAACGATGAAATGGTGTTAGAACTTTTAGGTTTTTCTTTCAAGGTTTATTTTTAGGTTTCATTAAATGCATTATATAATTGTTAGAACACATGTAAAAGTAAAAAAGTCGTCGTCTATATTTAAATGCCTAGATGACGCCATCTTAGATTATTGCACGATAGTTCGTGAAAAATAACGAAGCCGCTAATACTCGTATGACTACAGCTTAATCGCTATAACTTTTTAGTGTACAAAACGTACGAAGCTCCGCAGCGCATTACTTCGAGACGATAGACGCAGGTGCGGCCGAAACATAAGATATAAAGCTTACAATGTCACCTCAGCCTTTGGACGGCGTCTCGGAGCGCCTTAGAAAGACCACACAAGGCAAGAGTGACGTCACTTATGTCGCATTTGTAGGCATGATACCTACAGGAACATTTGTTTGGGTGCTATGTAAAATTTTGCATTTACAGGATTGGCCTCTTATCAAAAGTAGTAGTAAGTAGTAGTATTTTTTAAGAAAATTCTATGGTAATATTATTTTTTAAACTTTTTATTACTTCTAAAAGGTGAACGCACACTTGTCCGAGCCGAACGAGCCGAACGAGACGAATTTTAGAATTCTTCATATGAAATCCTATGAAACCTCGCACACCTGACCTTATGGAATCGTTCGAATCTGTTCTGTTCTGAGTCCGCCCAGCCAGCAGTTACGCTGCAAGAGTTTATGAATGAGGTCTACCTTAGAATATGAATGATATATTACGCTTGCAGACCAAAGCCGGTATGTGTACCGTCCTTAGTACGTCGAGCTTGGCGATGCCAAACCTTGTTACACCGCTCTCATAGCTCGAGAAACCAGTTGGACTCGTAGATACGGAAAGGGAGTGTAAGAGATATTCGCAGTCAGGAAGTAGGAGAGAGAGGGAGTTGTAAGAACCGACCGAATACTTGCATCAAATCAGTATGGGGAGGATAGATATTATACTTGGTGTGTAATATATACTTGGAAGGATAATAGACTGCTTTGTTGTTATGCGTCTGTCGGGGTGCTCTTCGGTTCATCTTTGTAAGATGCGTAGTTTATCGATTACTGCCGTGGTGGAGCTGCATTTGTCCAGGACTTTAGGCTTCTAGCTTGTAGCTTCTAAGTTCCGATTTCCTGATTCCCATTTACGATTTCAGTATTCCCTCTTATGCTGATACTTAAGTCCTAATATTAGATTAATTATCTCCGATATCCTTGGCTTCTGTCCTCTGAGTCCTCGGATTTCCGACATTTGATTTCATTCTTCTGATTTCTGACTCCTGAGTCCAGGCTTGTGACCACTGACCCTGGTTCCTAACTCCCGACATCTGGATCTGGACCTCTTGATGTTTAACTTTTGGCTTCTGATTTCTTAGCCCTGGTACCTGGCTCCCGACTTCCTGATACTTGGCTCCTAGCTCCTGCTCCGAACTGCGGCTCCTGACCTGTTGATGTTTAACTCCTGACTCCTAAGCCCCGGTTCCTGGTTCTTGACTTCTTGATGTTTGACTCTTGTTTCTCGACTCCTTGGCACTTTTTTCTGGCTCTTGACTTCTTGATGTTTGACTCTTGGCTCCCGACTCCTTGGCTCTGGTTCCTAGCTCCTGACTTCTACCTTGTGGAATCGTTCGAATCTGGAAAAAACACAGAATCGATCGTCGCCCACATTTCGACAATGACAAGTGAGTGCGTAAGAGCAACGAGAGTTATGCGATCGAGTACCTAACTACTTAGATTTATTTTAAATGTTACAAAAATGAGTGATTCTATTCATAATTGATTAAAGCACTGACAATAAAAATCTCGTTAAGATTCATCACAATTCATATGTAATTACAGCGCGACAGGTGTAAAGGAAATAGAAACAATTCTTTCGGCGCGGTCGTTTCTTTCGGTGAGGATAGATATGCGAAGCCTTAAAAACTTCGATCGTCTAGGTACGAGCAAAAGTCCATTCGCTTCCACTTGACTTCTACATATGTAGCAGATTATCAGTAAATTATGTGGAAGCCAAGTTGTTTTTTTTTACGTGTGTGTAAGTGGCAAACACTGGGTTAAATTTTTCAAGGTGCCTAAATACATTTTTTATGCCACTTGTGGTCAAGTTACTAAACAAACGGAATTTAGTATGGAAAAACAATCGTTTAGTGACTCGGCGTTTCAAAAGTAGTACCATTGGATACGAAGTCCTTCAGAACCTATCTTAAGTTTTTCGTTTATTTATCCCTAACAAGTTACTACCTACATTACAATCAAAAGTTGGTGTAGAGGTTCTGGCTACAAATCTATACGAGTCCTCTGGTTTTCACAGCAGATTGAGTGGCGGACGGCTCCCAACGTCACCCATCATAGTCCGCTAAACAAATATCCACTGCCATAAGCATTTATACCTAATACCAAACTACACCTACTTAAGAATTTTATAGTATAAAGTCATATCGCCATATCATAATCTATTTGCAAAATAATTAGCAAACCTCAACTGAAACAAATATTTAGAATAGGTATACAAGTAGTGAACTGAACCCTCCTTTAACTTTCGGAACTCGTGCTTGAAGTAACCATCATCATGTCTATTCATGACATTACAAAAAAAACATTGCTAATTATTTGATTCAATATTAGTTTTGTAAGTGTTCATTTTCATTGACAAATATTTGTATTGCCAATTTTATTTCATTTGCTTTTATTTTTATTATTTCCTTACAAATAATATTTCCAACCTCCTAGTAAAATGAATGATGTTAACATTCCATAGGATGGTATAGTGAAAAAGACGACAATTTGGTTATATTGATTATTTTAATATTGTGCAATAAGTTGCCAATGATAAATGGTGGGTAAAAAAAACTGAGTCCAGAGAACATGAAAAGGGTGTTGCGCTGCGAAGTCGCGCGCCAAGGCTTCAGGTCACCCGCTACGGCCGCTACGTACGATCCACCAGAACCGTGTCTGGGGCTACGAGCAGGGCCACGAAAATGGGCCTGAAATTTAAACTTTATATGAATGTGTGGCCTCAATCAACTTCCTCCATATACGTTTTCTATTTTATTTTATTTCATTTATATATAACGTGGAAAGGACATACCCGTATAATAAATCAAATCACGGGTTATACTACATTACTGTAGTGAAACGAAATTAAAATAACAGTCAAAAAACAAAAATGAATTTCGGCATTTCCATACAAGAGGGCAATTAGTATAGGAATATTAATTTTCTTTTTGTTTGTTGACTGTTATTTTAGTTTCATTATAATACCTATAGTGTCATAGAATAGCCCGTGGTTCGATTTATTACGGGTGACATACCCCTTCCACGGTGTATAAACAAAATTGAATCATATCCCGAGTTTTTAAGTAAGTAATAAAGTATTAAAATTGCCGCATTATCCCATAGTGGCCACTTGGCAAGACATTACAAGTACTTACCTAGGTTTTTCCAAGCAGATGTGTTTCAGCCGGTAGGAGTCCGGCGCTATCTGGGCTACTCCATTTGGAATTCACAGATGTCCATGAGTATTTCACATGCTTGTAAATTTAAAAAAAAAAGGTTATCTTATGATAATTATTTACGTAGGTACCTAATAATGCCCTTGGTTTCCTCAATAGTCCTTTTAATCTCTATTCCCATCCAAACTCTCCAGATTTGAATCTTATAACCAATTAAAATGAAAATTTATAACCATAGAGTCCTTTAATATAACTAAAATTTAAATCTGGTTTAAAGATTTGAGGCAAGCATGGAGGCTTAGAGCAACACTGAAGGGAGTAGCCATTAGCAGCTTTCCCCTCTGTCGAAGTACAAGCCCAAACGGGCATACGCATTCAATAAAACTAGGTGCACTCGTATTTCTTACTAGACCGAATCCAGTCGCGCAAGTGAACGCTGTCATACTTAAAATGCCGAATTGCGCAGATATTTGCTGCAAAAAGAGATTTGGGACGGCAAACATACAAAAAGATGGTGTGACATTTCATAAGGAAGTAAATCTTTAACGTAATAATGTTATTTAATTACATTTAGACACCTAATTCGAATATTTTATTATTATAATATTATTGTTGGATTTATTTACCAACATTGAGTACGCTCTCTCAATTCTCTCATACAAATTTCGGGTCGGTCGAGCGTTAAATCCGACTTCTCGCCGATAGACCATCTAATGATGCTACCTTTACATAATATTAAATGTCGATAATTTGGGTGGCGGGTGGTGCAATATAACTGTGTTAAATAAATTGTTGTCAGGGTTTTTATGCCGCCATGCCGGTCCAAAGCCTTACTAACAATATGTTTAATTTATTTGTTTTTCTTTTTTAATACTCATACTATATGGATTTTTAAATGATCTGAAATAAAAATATATTATTATTCACTTTATTTATTCATATTTTCTTAGATTAGGGTTTTATAATATATCTATAAAAAGTAAAATATAAAATATTCTACAAAAAATACACATATTATAAAAAACCTAATCTAGCTGCCCACTGGCAGCGGGGCAAGGTCCAAGCTACCAGCGGTTAGGGCCGCAGAGAGAGAAACCTCCTGACAATGCGTGCCGTGTCCAGGAGTACTGCCTTCTGTATCTGACCCTTGATCCAGCTATCTAGCCAGATAGTCTTGAGGTGTTGATCAAGACCGTTCGCCGATACGACTATCGGGATAGTGATCGTTGAATCCACATTCCACATGGCAGTCACCTCGTGGGCCAAGTCAAGGTACTTACTAAGTTTGTCCTTCTCGGCCTTCACGAGGTTCTCGTCATGCGGGATGGTGATGTCAACAAGCACTGTCTGGCGCATCAATCGATCTGTCAGCACGATATCGGGCTTATTGGCGATAATAGTCCTATCCGTGATGACAGATCGATCCCAATAGAGCGTGGCACGACCATTTTCGAGAACCGGCATCGGTGTGTACTTATAGTACGGTACCTCAGATTGTACAAGTCCGTATCGAAGAGCAAGCTGCTGGTGAATAATTCTGGCTACGAGGTTATGTCTGTGCAAGTACTCACCGTTAGCCAGATGAGAACAACCAGAGATTATATGCCTGATAGACTCCGGGACGTCGACATGCTCGACAGACGTCAACCGTACCTTCCCTCAGGATATATCTCCGATAGTTGTTCGTCATCATGACTTCGTCTGCAATTGCACAGGCAAAACCTTCAGTTTCCCCAAAGAGGTCACCGAAACGTAGCCAGTTCACCAATGCAAACTGATCCACATCGGGCCCTGTTAAGGCCCGATAGAACCGCCCGTGGAGCTCCTTGCTCTTATTATTATTATTATTTAACCTCCGACGCAAAAAGAGGGGTGTTATAAATTTGACGCTAACGTCTGTGGGTCTGTCTGTCTGTCTGTGTATCTGTATGAGGCATCGTAGCTCTCGAACGGATGAATCAATTTCAATGCGGTTTTTTTACGAGAAAGAAAGCTCCCTTGCGGTGGATCTTAGCTTTGTTTTAATGAAAATCGATTCAGCCGTTTAAAAGTTATCGAGGGTTAACGCCTGAAAGTCAGGACTTTCTCTAGCAAATTTTAGATGGCGCTACGAATAAAAAATCGTATCGGTAGTTCATTGCCGCTACTCATCACTAAATAGCGTTCTTGAGAGTCGGGGGGTTTTTAATTTGCCTAGCAAAAATTCGTATTTATATGAACTACATATTTATGTATAGTATACACCGTTAATTTACAAAAAAGAAAATATTGACTTAAACCGTAAAACTGGACTAATTTCTTCACGGAACAGAAGTCGTAAGATGAAAACTATATCGACGTTTTATACAAAGTGACTTACTTCGAGCGAACAAATTAGAGGTCTTAAACTTTGTTTCCATAACTTATTATCTGTTCTTTTTGGAAAGTTGTTCAGTTTCATGTGCGGAATCTACCTTTCTTTTTATTTTTGAAACAAAATATGACGGTGTAGTAATACCTACATATGCAAATAAAAATAGACTCACGGTAGCCGATTTCACGGATACCGATGGAAAAATCAGTAATTACTTATCCTACTTTTTGATTTTCCGGCTTCCCTAAAGATCCTGAATTAAGATATAATGTTTTTTTTTTTTTTTTTGCAATAACAAGCGACCTTGGGTTCCTAAAAGGACAAGTGTTATATGCTCAACTCCTTTTCAGACATCTGATTATCAAAGTCCTTACTAACAAAAGGAGAAGATAAGTAGAATTCAATACCAAGTTTAATACCAGACTACTTTATGTCGTAAGTCTATTGAGTGCCTTCGATATAATAATTTTATATTTATTATTTTATATAGCTTTCGAATAATAGCAATTCAATGTTATGTTTATTCTAGAGCCATCCATTACCCGTTGAACAATCTATAAGAGTTGGGGTTACCAGTTTAGCTACGCCTAACTTGTTATCTTCTAAAGGTGAATCATCACCTCAACAACTAATAAATGCGATATTTTATACTTATGCAGTCTTATTATAAAACAAGGTTTAGAGATAGATCGAGTTTTAAAGTTGGTCTAACTAGGTAACAAGGAAAATCTTATTATAAAACAAGGTTTATGTTTTTTCTGAGGACGATCCTCGGTCTAAAGATAAACCAGCTAGGACGCTAGTTTAAGCTCCGACTAACCTAAAATTCATGACAGAAATCAAAATCAAATGTTTTACAAGTTTCCATGACAAACACGATTTCAACACTTTTGTTCGCTTATTTCCATTCATAACATTAAAAACACGATTTTATATTTATAACACAATACAACACACATATAAAAACAATATTTGTTAAGATTAGTATTTACAATTTACAAACGTAAACAAAATCATAGGTTATGTACGTTCCATGACAGTTTATTATGACAAGTGCCCACAGACTAAATATAGAATTACGTTGTCAAAGTTGTCAACTTACCTTCGTTCCGTTTTTTGATACTATAATTACTTTATTATTGTATAAATAATAAATGTTATTTAGTAATCAGATCAATAAATAAGAGGTTATTGGTAAAATGATTTACTTTGCATAGTTTTGAATTAATATTATTTAAAATTATTTCGCTTTTAATTAAAATATTTGCGACGAAAATATATTATTATGAAAAATGGAACGATTTTTCTACTTGGTCAGACTAAGTCGGATCTATCTAATTCCGTCTTTGGTTCCAGCGTTGCCAGACCGTACCAAAAAGTACGGTTTTCCGTACTATTCATCACACAACCGTACCACAATCGTACCTCAGTGTAGACCGTACCTTTTTCGTACCTTTTCCATATTAGTGGTTTATTTTTCACTACAACCTACAAAGAGTAAAAAAACGAAAAATCGCCTTCTCCTGTTTTGCTCAACATTCTGAATTTGAGTTCAAAAAACTTTTTTCTTACAACCAAATGAGACTTAGCTGTTTGGATTACATTCCTTGCCTTCCTTTTTTTAGGAGCGATGAATTAAAAAAAAACACAGAACAATCAGAATATAGTCTGCGGGACTATCACCGATGTCTCATATAATCAAAAATAACAAAATAAGTCCCTATTTAGTTTAGTCCAAGTTTAGTCCCGTGGTTTGCTATAAACCGTAACCTCATAAACCTGTTTTTCTTTCAAATACGAGACGTCCGTAGACGCGCTTCGCGCGCCCTCGTCGTGATTTAATTTTGCGCTTGAACTAATGAAACAAAAAAGTCACGTGACTTTCAACCAATACCGTTCAACATTGCGACGTCAACCAATCACGTTACGAATAAAATCTTTCAAGATGGCGGCGTCCATGTCATACTGTATACTGTGTCTTTTACATAGGGAATTCCCGACCCAACCGTACCTTGAAGTTGAAGACCGTCAGTCTTATTATAAAACAAGGTTTATAGATAGATCGAGTTTTAAAGTCGATCTAAACTATGTAACAAGGAAAATCTTATTATAAAACAAAGTTTATGTTTTGTTCTGAGGACGATCCTCGGCCTAAAGATAAACCAGCTAGGAGGCTAGTTTAAGCTACGATTAACCTCAAAACCGTGACAGAAATCAAAACAAAACATAAAAATTATTGTGAAATTTTAGTAAATCCGAAAGTTTACTTGATGGCTGATAATAAATTATTATTATATCCAGGAAATGTGTTAAAACTGCCATGATTATGTGTAGACGACGCGAAGCACCGCTGCTTCCCCCGGCTGCACCTGTGGACATACTAAAAATATATACATAAATAAATAACAGTTCGATTTAGCAATAATAAATAAATAGGATATGTACTTACCATTTACCGTTGTATATTGTAGATGTTGTGTTTATTAAACGCACCGTAAGGAGTACGTATGTGTGTGTCAGTGACAGACTAACAGCTGATTTGTAAAGGCAGTTGACCGCTACGAACCGACGCAAACACACGCATGCGTATACCCCGAAAGTGCTTCAAAAATACTCGTCTGTGTTCTCATTTTCAAAATCCTGGACCCTGCACCTTACATCTGTCGCCTACAGCTGGTCCTACGAGCGGATCACCACGGATTTCTGAACCAGAGGATCAGACGAACGAGGAATGTTTTCAACACCGCCACGCACAATGGTTAAAACGCGTGGAGCTCTCAATCGAGAAAAGTTGTTGCATACCGCAGAAGATAATAAAAGTGAAGTGCTTTCACGTAAAGTGCAATCGGAAATTTTGGTTCCAAAGAACGATCTGAAAGAAATCGCCCAACAGATACCAAAACATGAAGGTAGTCTCAATATTAAAGTGGGTGGCCCCGCATCGGTTGTTTCAAAGAAAGGTTCCAGTAGATTATCTTCGTCGGCACGAAGAAAGCAATTAGAGCTGGAAGCAGCAGAAGCAAAAGCTGAAATTGAGAAGAACCTGATAGAAAAACGGTTAGCGGCCCAACTCGCTGCGCTTGAGTGTGAATCATCGCGGAGGTCCCAACCCAGTTGCATTGACTCCGTTGTCGAAGCTTCAAATAAAGTAGAAGAATGGTTAGATAAAAGCCAGCAGGAGCTACAGCAGCAGCGCGCGGCCACCCCGCCGCCGGCGCCACCCGCTGTACCCCGCACATCGGATCTTCAGCACCTAGAGCTAGCTCGAGCAATGGAACAGATGGCCTCAGCTACACACAGTGCACACTCGAAATTGCTGTCAAGGCTATCGACACCTAAAGATTTACCACCTTTTTTCGGCGATCCACTGGAGTGGTTGCAGTATAAAAATAGCTATGAAGAGTCCAGTCAATTATGCAGCTACAGCGATAGGGAAAATGTCACAAGATTAAGTAAAAGTCTACGTGGTGAAGCAAAAGAAGCCGTATCATCCCTACTTATCAGCAATACAAAACCAAGTCTTATCATGGAAGCGCTTGAACTACGTTTTGGACGACCCGAGCTCATCATACATAAAATCGCCACGCAGTTTAAAAAATTACAACCCTTGCCGCACAGCTATCACAATGACCTAGTTTCATTTGCCGTTAAAATAAAAAATTACGTCGCAGCAGCCGAATCAATCAAGCAAAGTGATTACCTAAGAAGTCCAGAATTACTAGACACAGTCGTATCGAAGTGTCCTAGCGTGCTGTTAAATAAATGGGTGGATTATTTGTATGATCACCAAGACGACAGTAAAGCTAAGCTACAAATATTTGCAGAGTTTTTGCACAGAGAAGCTACAAAAGTGGCATCCGCAGGGATAAGTCTCATACACAGTAAAGCAGATCACAAAATGTCCAAAAAAAATGACGAACGCAAGACTCAAGTTCACACCGTATTGCAAAACAGTGAAGAAAGTACAAAGTGCAAAGTTTGCCATAATGCTGCCCACCCGCTTTCAAATTGTATTAAGTTCAAGCGAGCCCTACGCAAAGACAAGTGGCGCATCGTAAAAATAAACAAACTATGTCACAAGTGCCTGCTAACTGGTCATAACAAGGACGCCTGCCCTGCCGCGCCGTGTGATGTCGACGAATGTGGAATGGCTCATCACCGCCTGCTTCATTGGCCTGCAAAGAAAACGGCATCATCATGTGACGTCACACGTAATGACGATGTACCTATTACCACAAACTTGTTGTCGAGTGAAAGTGTGAACAATAGAGACCTTACAGTCACAAACACTACCGTCTTGTGCTCAAGTGCAAGTGTAATGTTAAAAATAGTGCGCGTAAACATTCATGGACCGAAAGATGTTATAAGTACGTACGCCTTATTAGACGACGGAGCGACCGTGTCTTTGGTATCAGCTGATCTCGCGAACTGTATTAACTTAAAAGGTCAGCCCGAGACTATCCGTATTCGAGGTGCGTGGAACTCTAATATCGTGTGCCAAAGTGAAATAGTGAACTTTAAACTCTCAAATAATAACAATGAAGTGTACGAGGTGCGCGCACGAAAAATAAACGAACTGGATTTACCTACACAGTGCCTATCGAAAGTTAATGTCGACGCGTATGAACACTTACGGAACTTAAAAGACTATTTGTGTAACAGTGACGTAAAACCTAAATTGTTAATCGGGCAAGACAATTACCAATTACTCATATCTCTAAAGACTATCTACCGTGGCAAAAATGAACCGTGCGCTACCCTTACTCCGCTCGGATGGTGTTTACATGGGATTGTACCCGTGATAGCTACTTCATACCCTCGTCGTCATCAAACGCACGAATCTTATTTGACTGAGCATGCACACACTACGATAGTGGAAGGATTGCAAGGCGTAATCCCCACTCGCGCCGCTGCCCCTCCGCTCTCAGCCGCCACCGCGGGCATCGATCCTGCACGGCGGGAGACGCACACATGCGCCGGCGCACCAACGTTTGCAACGAAGCAACAATGGGGGATCACTGCACACAGAGAAACCACTGATAACGATGAATGTTTGCATGAACTGGTTCGACGATCATTCTCATTTGAAGCGATAGGAGTTAACTCCAAGCCACGAGTAAATAAAGATGAACTTCGCGCGATAGACTGCATCGAGAAATCTGCCAAGTTAAAGAATGGTCAATGGGAAGTTTGTCTGCCATGGAAAAATGATTTTAATGACATGCCAAATAACTATCAAAATGCTTACAAGCGATTTTTGGGAGTTGAAAGAAAAATGCAATCGGATCCGAGTTTTGCTACGAGATATAAACAAAGGATGAATTATTTATTTGAAAACGATTATGCTCGGAAACTCACTGATAACGAAATCTCGCTGCCTAGAAAACATATTTGGTACTTACCACACTTCGGTGTAGATAATCCGAACAAAAGTAAATTGAGATTGGTTTTCGACGCTGCTGCCGCCACCGCTGGTCGATGCCTAAACGAGTACCTGCTACAGGGACCTGATTTGCTACAATCATTGCTGGGAATAATGCTGCGATTTCGAGAGAAACCAGTCGCCTTTGTAGGAGATATACAAGATATGTTTCTTCGAGTGAAAATAAGTGAAGAAGACCAGCACGCATTAAGATTCCTATGGCGCGAAAATAAAGAATCTAATATCGATACTTACGTCATGACATCATTGATATTTGGCGCTAACTGTTCACCGTTTATAGCGCAGCATATAAAAAACAAAAATGCTATGCGGTTTAAAGACGAGATGCCTCAAGCCACTCAAGCTATCCTAAAATCCCATTATATGGATGACTACATCGAGTCAGTAGATGACGAACAGACAGCCTCGAAATTAATAAAAGAAGTGTCCGAAATTCATAAAAGGGGTGGATTTCACATAAGAAACTGGATATGCAATAAGCCGGAAGTTTTAGAGTGCACGCCAAACGAGACCTTAAGCGATAAGGCGATAAGGTTGAAAACCGGGTGCGATGATTCACCAGAACGCACTCTCGGTTTGTTTTGGTTCCCGCTAAGTGATACCTTTGGATTCGACTTATCACTAAAACGGATTCCAGCTGATATACTAAACTCGCAAAGAGTACCTACGAAGAGAGAACTACTACGCATAGTTATGTCAATATTCGATATCTTCGGATTTCTCGCGCCGTTTACCATTAAAGCTAAGATAGCACTTCAAAATACTTGGAAGTCTGATATTAAATGGGACGAGAAAATACCTGAAAAAGAAAATAAAATTATACAAAGCTGGATAACCGAGTTACAAAAATTACAGCATTTACGTATTCCTAGATGCCACTTTCATACAGTTGTACCTGAGAGGGAGCGAGATAACGAAAACCTGCTTTGCGCTAGCACCGATGTCACTAGCCGGAAAGAGACAAAAATAGAACTGCATATTTTCTGCGACGCCTCGCCAGCGGCATACGCTGCTGTGGCCTACTACCGGGAGATAACGAAATACAATGTACGCACTTCATTCATCGCATGCAAGTATCGAGCATCGCCTATCCATAAGTATACCACCGTGCCTAAACTAGAATTACAAAGTGCAGTAATCGCTTGCCGGCTCGCCGAGACAATAATGCGTGAGAACCGGTTAGTTATAGATAAGAGATACTTCTGGACGGACTCACTAATCGTGCTGCATCAAATAAAAAACGATACGCGTAATTATAAAGTATTCGTTGCAAATAGACTGGGTGAAATAGACGAGTTATCTCAGCGTAGTGAATGGAACTATGTGCCTACAGATATGAATATAGCCGATAAAGCTACTAAGGTGAATACTTACGAATTGACAAACAGCTGTGAATGGTTTCAAGGTCCACGCTTCCTTTACTTGACGCCTGAAGACTGGCCGAAATATAGACCTGAAAAAGAGAAAATAATTAGTGAAGAATTATTACAAGTTAACACATTACATAACATAGAAAACATAGACTTACCCGTTCCAGATCCCACTAAGTTTTCTTCGTGGCTTCGCTTGCTAAGATGTACGGCGAAAGTATTGTTGTTTATAGACAAATGTAGATCTGCTGGAAAAGCTGAAAATAGCACAGAGATAAAACAACGTGCTGAAAATTTGATATTACGCCACGCTCAAATGCAGTCATTCGCTGGAGACATCCACTTGCTGAAAAATAAGAAACCTTTGGACTCCAATAGCCGACTACGTACCTTAACGCCATATATCGATGAATTTGAGTTGCTGAGGGTCGGCGGACGAATTGGAGCAGTGTCTGATGTCGCTTCTGAGCTGAAAAATCCTGTAATATTGGACGGCCGCCATCCGACTGCAAGATTAATTGTGAAATTTTATCACGAACATGCCGCACATGGAAATAATGAGATGGTGGTAAATGAGATCCGCCAAAAATACTGGCTACTGCATTTACGCCCTACCGTTCGTTATGTAGCCACACGCTGCTTGTCTTGTAAAATCAGAAAAGCCAAGCCCACTAATCCAAGACTAGGAGATCTCCCAAAGCCGAGACTGGCACACCACCAACGAGCCTTCACCTTCTGCGGAGTTGATCTCTTCGGCCCCATGGAAGTCGTCATCGGCCGCAGACGCGAAAAGAGGTACGGAGTACTTTTCACATGTTTGACCGTAAGAGCAATACACATAGAGTTGGTGCCATCCCTGTCATCTGATTCATTCATTATGGCCTTACGAAGAATGGCCGCACGCCGCGGATGGCCATCCAAAATATACTCTGACAACGGCACGAATTTTAGAGGCGCTGCTACCGAAATTAATAAATCAATACAAGAATTGAGTCAGTCAGATGTCAAAGATCAACTCATCGACAAGGGTGTAGATTGGCAATTTATATGTCCGGGCACCCCCCACATGGGTGGGGCATGGGAGCGTTTGATAAAAAGCGTAAAAACCGCGCTCAAGATAGTTCTAAAAGAAAGAGCTCCCAGAGAAGAAGTTTTAATCACTTTATTAGCGGAAATAGAAAATATGGTAAACAGCCGCCCGTTATGTCACGTTTCTACTGAACATGAATACCCCGAAGCTCTAACGCCCAACCATTTTCTTATTGGATCCTCATCAAACTTACCAGTTCCTGGAGTATTCACGGACTGTGACATGTACAGAAGGAAGCAATGGAGAATTGGACAGCGTCTGACAGAAATGTTTTGGAAACGCTGGATTCGTGAAATCCTACCTACTCTCTTACCTCGCCAGAAATGGTGCCAAGAAGGTCATAACCTGAAACCAGGAGATGTGGTTATTATCGTTGATCATAACATGCCACGAAATACATGGCCGAAAGGTTTAATACAAAGGATATACCCGGGTCCCGACGGTCGTGTGCGCGTTGCTGATGTAAAAACCAAGACCGGTGTACTTACCAGACCTGCTACTCGCCTAGCCGTGCTGCCCACTGCTGGTGATGATTGTCCTTGACGGACAATGGGGCGGAGAGTGTAGACGACGCGAAGCACCGCTGCTTCCCCCGGCTGCACCTGTGGACATACTAAAAATATATACATAAATAAATAACAGTTCGATTTAGCAATAATAAATAAATAGGATATGTACTTACCATTTACCGTTGTATATTGTAGATGTTGTGTTTATTAAACGCACCGTAAGGAGTACGTATGTGTGTGTCAGTGACAGACTAACAGCTGATTTGTAAAGGCAGTTGACCGCTACGAACCGACGCAAACACACGCATGCGTATACCCCGAAAGTGCTTCAAAAATACTCGTCTGTGTTCTCATTTTCAAAATCCTGGACCCTGCACCTTACATCTGTCGCCTACAATTATGATATAAAAGTGTTTTTATTGTTTTACAAGTTTCTATGACAAACACAATTTCAACACTTTTGTTCGTTTATTTCCATTCACAACATTAAAAACACGATTTTATATTTATAACACAATACAACACACATATAAAAACAATATTTGTTAAGATTATTTACGATTTACAAATGTAAACAAAATCATAGGTTAGGCTCTATGACAGTTTATTAAGTCGAGTGCCCACAGACTAAATATAGAATTACGTTGTCAAAGTTGTCAACTTAGCTTCGATCCGTTTTTTGATACTGTAATTACTTTATTATTCTTTAATAATTGTTATTTAATAATCAGAGCAATAAATAAGAGGTTATTGATAAAATTATGTACGTTGCATAGTTTTGAATTAATTTTATTTAAACTTATTTCGCTTTTAATTAAAATCTTTTCGACGAAAATATATTATTATGAAAAATTGAACGATTTTCCTACTTCCGGTCAGACTAAGTTGGATCTATTGTATTCTGTGTTTGGTTCAGGTTTTGTAATAAAAGAAAGTCTAAAGTAGATTTATCGCTTGTTACCGTACTAAACCCCGACTTAGATAATACGGGACTAAACTACGATTATGGCCTTTTTTATAATAAGACTGTTAGTGTTTCATTTCGTTACTTTTGTTCCTTCCTCCTTCATTTCGTAGTTTATCGATATTGCTGTGTCGATAGTGCCAGTCCAGCCCTTTTGACATTGAAAATGTGTCAATATGTATGTTGTCATTCATACCTACGTACACAAAATTTATCCAGATGTGCAAGCTTTATTGATGTATTGTTTAATTTTGTATGTATTGTAGTCGTCGTTACATTGTTTTTTGTTTATGTGAGTCTGCGGAAGTGCACTAGTGTGCGCATTTCCCCCCGCAAAATATGCCAGACAGATTTGAATGATAATTGATCGCTAAGGCTACTCCCTTCCGTGAAGTTCCGTGTTGCTCTATGCATGGAGGGCGGTTCGGTTAACTGGACACTGGCAAAATAATCTTCGACGAAGTTTTATTACCACACCACCATCACGAAAAGAAAAAAACTGTCACACACCATAATGTTACTGTCACAGTTAATGTCGTCAAAGTCAGCTTAAGTGTGACCATATGTGGCAGGATCCTGCCTTTCCGGCGGATTTAGCCTTTTTTTTTACTAATTCGCATTTTTGTTTGACTTTTTGGAAATCCGACAGTATTTTGCAGAATATAACAATGTAAGCTGGCAGATTTGGCAGTATAGCCTACAAAAGGAGTAAGGTGTAGTATCGAAAAAAAAAAGCAGTAGGTAGGAATTTTAAAATATCAATAGCAGCATTGGCAACTAAGCCTTTGGATCGGGGATTTTCCATAACATCTCTGGTTATAATGAATTTGTAGTTCATTCATTTCATTGTGATTGCGAACCTAAAAATGCTGAGCAAAATGTTTATAGTAAATTTATGTTTTCTTCATTTGTCAGTTGTTTTTTCTAATTAGTTGGACAGAAAAAACTGTCGCAGACACAATTTTGATTCTGGACTGGAGTGCTTTTTTCATTTAAGGACTCACCGATACACAAAACGTGTAATTTCCAACTCACCGCTCGCGTAAAAAACCATTTGGCCTTATTTTTGAAACCGTCGTATCAGGTAAAAACAATATTGTTTTACGCAGAAAACATCGAAAATATGTCTATGGTTTTCTAAGAATTTCACGATGAATAAAAAAGCAGCATGAATTGGAACGGATTCTCCATGAAAGGTTTCTTTGACATATTTGCCACAAATGTCAAAATTACGAGTATTTAAAACCACTCGTTGCAAATCCTTCGCATACGATCATTTCAAAAATTCGCCTGTTTGGAAACGCTTGCGTAAACCATTCGTAATGTGATAAGTGATTTCAAAAATGCAGCCCCAGATTTCAAGCGGTGTGGGTGTGTGAGAACGTTTTCGATTCCAGATTTATCATGAATTCTTAATTCTGTAAATTTCACTTCAATTATTTAAAGTAATGTACAAAAAAAATCCTGAGAGTTTCTTTTTTAAATTATTAAAATTATATCGGCATTATTTCGGCATTTTATGCATTAGAGTTTAGCAGGATTTTTCCGTTTTGTTGCATAAGTCAGGCAAGATCTCTAAATAAAGTTGGTCACACTGGTCAGATTGTCATAAGGTCATATCATATTATTGTCAGTCAGATTCAGCGTTGCCAGACCGTACCAAAAAGTACGGTTTTCCGTACTATTCATCACACAACCGTACCACAGTCGTACCTCAGTGTAGACCGTACCTTTTTCGTACCTTTTCCATATTAGTGGTTTATTTTTCAGTACAACCTAGAAAAAGTAAAAAAAAAAACAAAAAAAAATCGCCTTCTGTTTTGCTCAACATTCTGAATTTGAGTTCAAAAAACTTTTTTCTTCCCACCAAATGAGACTTAGCTGTTTGGATTACATTCCTTGCCTTCCTTTCTCAGGAGCGATGAATAAAAAAAAAAACAGAACTATCAGAATATAGTCTGCGGGACTATCACCGAGTCAGTCTGGAACCGAGATCGAACTAAAGATGTAAAGATAACTCATTCTCACAAGTATGTACTTTTTAAAAGTGCAATAGGGATAGGGATAATTTGATCTCGTCTTTTTATGGTCTATCGGCTTACATGAAAAGTGAGGGGGCTGTTTACAAACAAATCTTTTCGTTTTGGTTCAGTTGGTTTGGCTGTTACTCATTTTGAAGTTTTCTTATTTAATAACAAAATAAGTCCCTATTTAGTTTAGTCCAAGTTTAGTCCCGTGGTTTACTATAAACCTTAACCTCATAAACCTGTTTTTTACATAGGAAATTCCCGACCCAACCGTACCTTGAAGTTGAAGACCGTACCTTTTCAGAAAGTCAACCGTCCTTTTTTGGTAAATCATACTGGCAACACTGACATACATAGTTATAGGTTATTTTCTTTTGCATGAATTTATTCAAATAAATTTTAACAAGCTTAAAATAAATCGTATTAGGTATAACCGAGTGCAATATGGCAAATGATGCAAATAATTACACAAATTTGAATCTTGTCAACAAAATAGATCCGAATGAATTTGATGTTACTGTAGGTTCTTTGTTGATAGGATTGGGAGCTGAAAAGTATATTGATATATTTCGGTAAGTAAGTAACTTCATATTTTAGAACACAGAGTATATGATTCACAATTAGATTTACTTATGTATATAAAATGACAAAATGTTTCAGAAAGAAAAATATAGGGCAATCGACTTTAGTTGAACTTAATGACGAAGATCTGTTCAAGCTTGGAGTAGACGATGCTAAAATTAGACAAAAACTTATCGCAGTTGTCAAAGATCTACCCATTTATGAAGAATGTCAGGAGCAATTGTAAGTTAAATTCAAATGTTTGTTTATATCTACATTGTGCCACACAGCAGATACTAACAATCAAGTTTAATTTACCACTGACAGATTAACTTAAAATTTAGTTAGTTAGTAAGTAGGTACCTATCTATATTGATTACCTATTTAGAGTTAATATCAAATTGTAGTAAGTATATTCCCTAACTGTAAATAAAATTTGATTGGCTTTCTCGCATTTAAAATCAGTTTCAGATTTCAGTGATAAAAACAATATAAAGTTGTCTCAAATTACTTTTCAGGTCAAAGAAGAGTATAAACTTAAACCCGTTGGAAATTGTGGACATCTTAGAAGAAAGTTCCCAGCATTTGTATAGAATATATTTGAGTATGTTAGCAAATACATTAGCACTGAAAAAGACCAAGAAAATACAGGACTGCCTAATTTACAGAGATAAATATGCATCAGATATAGCCCTCACAACTCTAAGTGAAATAACTAATATATTGAATTCAATGGATATAGCATTACATACACAGCTCAAGGTGAGGACTTCTTTACTAATGTAAATAACTACTTATTGAGATAGTTTATGCAGTAAGAGACATGCTTTGTCAATGTGCTTCAACAGAAAAGCTGGCAGCACATTTAAGATTTTTTTTTTAAATACATGGAATGAGGTTAGATGGAAAAATACATATGATTTATTAGGTTTTAAAAATAAAGTAAATTAGTTTTTTTTTTCAGGATTTAACCAAGGAATCCTCAAAAACCTTAAAGAAAAAGAAAATAATTGTAGGTACTCTCGGCACAGCAGTAATATCTATATTAGCTCTGTTGTTTGTTCGTTCACTAAAGGATTTGAAGTAAATGTAATGTATAAATTTTTTACTTATTTGAAATAGTATCTCAGTTTTTGTAACAAACTTTATTTGATGTTCATACCTGCATCTATGCTGATAAAATTGCTGTTGAATTTTTCAAAATATTTAAGGTTGTTAAATATAAACTTTACAGAAGCCAAATGTGCAGTTTATTTGTATAGACTTACCTAATATTACCTATCTATAAATAAATAAATATAAATAAATAAATACTATCATACCTAAGTAATGCTGCAAGCTTGCTCAAATATTTTTAATCTTATTTTGTTGGGCATACAGTTAATTCCTTCAAACGGCTTGCAGACTGTTGGCTCGTGGATGAAGGCCGCCTCTTTGAGCCGGTAACGCTTCCGATGCCGATAGTCTGCAAACCATTTAAGTGTACAAACTTTATATTTTTGATGATAGTTTGATGTTGCATAGTACTTACGTTATATCCACATCCCTACTTATGGGCAGATATTACATTTAATTTCATATAAGTTACCATCAAGGGCGGATCCGGCTTTGGTGCTGGGGGGAGTGGTCACATAGTTGTCAAGTCACAAGAAGTTATAACAAAATTTTTATATTCATAGATAAAAGTCAAAAGTAGGTATTTTATTAATTTATGTAAGTACTTACTGTACTTAAAACAACTATATTTAAATAACAAAAACAATGTTTCTGTTACGTCTTCTCCCGAAACCCCTTATCACTTCATCTACTTTAATAGGTACATTTTTATAGACATGGAAAGGTGCCAGTCCGGTAAGAGATTCATTGAAGCTCGTAGCCACGATTTGATTTTTCGTAACGTAGATAAAGATCTTTCCGCTGTCGCTACACTAACAGGTAGTGTAGCCATTATAAATAAACATTATACAATTTCTTATATTAGGATACATCATATCGCAATTTAAAATAAAGCCAGAAATCGACTGGTATGTCCGGACTCCGCTGCCATTTCACCATCCACAGTGAAGTGGCAGCGGAGTCAGGGCGGACCCAGCCCAGGGGGGATCATGACCCCTGTTAGGGATGCATCCACGGTGGAGCCATCTCCGCAAATGCTATTGGAAGACCTCGCTTCGTAAACGTATAGCTGTGACGTCATGAAATTAAAAAGAAAGACAAGACGGCGGTTTTTTGTTGCGTCACGAGGATAAAAGGACGAACGAAAAATTCTACACGAGTTTTTTAAACGATTTGTAACAGTTTTTTAGTATTTCAAATAAATGTTCCTTTTTTCTTATGTAAATTCACGATTTCATCATTTTCGTTGGTGTACGCATCATTTGCACCTAACATTTATCCCGAAAATCCAGTCGACAAAGGGAAGAAGATTATACGAGGCTGCCGCCAACATTTGGTCCATACGAGCCGCATCTTCGCTTCAGAACCAGCACAGCGATCACGGTCAGGCCTATATCCTTATCTTTCCCTTCCCAATCGATCTCTGTACTAATATCGATCTTTGATTTTGGCTTTTCAGCATACAATCGGTGTCATTCTATCAGTATCATCTACTACGGTGCTAGGACGGGATCCAGTTTGTAAGTAGACTTATCATCTCATATAGTTCCCCAAAATGGCTAATAAAGAAGGTGGACAATTAAGGGTTCCTTCCCCTAATAGAGAATTAGAACAGCTAACCGAACTTAAAAAACGAAGAGCCAGTGTAAAAACTAGGTTAACTTTGTTCATTAAATTTGTGTCTAAATATCATGATCAGGCTATAAGTAAAAAAGAAAAGGCTGAGTTACGGTTGCGAATACAAACAACCACCGAGATTTTTCAAAAATTTAATGAGGTTCAGTGCGAAATTGAGGGTCTAGTCCTTGATGACGATAAGTCGTGTCAATTCGAATATAGGGAAGACTTTGAAGAGCAATTCTACGGTTGTTTAGCCACTGCTCAATGCCTAATTGTCGAGGAAGTAAGCACCCCAGTGACAAATTTATCGTCTGGTGTAGTCAAGTCTATTTTTAAACTTCCACAAGTGAAACTGAGCATTTTTGATGGTGGTTATGATTCCTGGTTGGAGTTCATGAATTCCTACTTGTCTATGATACACAATCGCACAGACCTTGATCCTATCCATAAATTTCATTACTTAAAATCGTCCTTGACAGGAACTGCCCTTCAAGTTATAAGCGCTTTGGAATTCACAGCTTCCAATTACGATCATGCATGGGAGCTCCTTATAGAAAGATTTCATAACCATAGGCTATTGGTTCACAACCACGTTAAAGCGTTGTTTACAATGCAACAGTTAGACAGAGAATCACCTAGTTTAATTCGGACACTAATCGACACTGTGTCTAGGAACCTACGTGCATTACAAACATTAAACGAACCGACTGAGTCTTGGGATACGCTCGTTATTTATTTATTGGTCTCAAAACTCGACCCAGCTACGGAACGCGAATGGGAATCGCATAAAAGTACAATTTCTACAAAAACCAGCAGCAAGTTAAGTGATTTACTTACGTTTCTAAGAAATCGAGCTGATATGTTGGATATGGTAAACGCTCACACTGTTATTAGGCCTAAACACAGTAATTCTAGCGATTTTGGTAATAAAAAACCGTTACACAATTCACATACTCAGAGTTATACATCAACAACTCACACAAAATTTAAATCCCCGCGCTCCGTTGTGTGTGTTATGTGTGGGGCTAATCACGCACTATACACCTGTATCTCATTCCTTAACTTGCCAATAAACGACAGAATTAAATTCGTTGATGAAAAAGGTTTGTGTCGTAACTGCTTGCGTGCTGGCCATTCCATAAACGATTGTTTCTTTGGTAATTGTATGACATGTCAACGCAAACATAATAGTCTACTTCATACGAACTCAAGTGAATACGGTAATGAGATTTGAGTGCAAAATAACGCGTCGGCGCAGTCACCAACGCAAGCAGCCACAACACTCCATTCAGTGTCAACAAGTGATATGCAAATGAGTCATCACTGCGCTCCTGCCGCCGGCGCACTACAGCCGACCCATATACTCACGGAACAGGTTTTACTATCTACGGCACTTATTCATGTAACCGATGTTAATAACAAAATGCATACCTTTCGTGCACTTCTGGACAATGGAAGTCAACATTGTTTCATATCCGAAAGAGTAACCAAATTATTAAACGTCAGATTAATACAGTCCACTGTTCATGTCTCAGGCGTGGGACAATCAATCACACAATGCAATAAATCATGCGACGTAATAATTCAGTCGAAAATAAACGATTATAAGATGCATGTCCATTGCTTTGTATTACCTTGCATAACATCTAGTTTGCCCTTAAAAAAACTAGATGTCTCAAATATACGTATACTGATAGTGTTATGCTAGCCGATCCTACCTTTTATTTGCCTGGTGAAATAGATATACTGATTGGTAGCGATAAATTTTGGGAATTATTAGAAATAGGTACTATGAAACTGGTAAATGGACCGGTATTGCAAAATACAAAACTAGGGTGGTTAATATCTGGGCCGCTTTACACAAGGGGCCATAGCGTAAAAGATGTTTATTGTAATTTTACGATTGATGAGCAATTAAAACGATTTTGGGAGTTAGAAGAAATACCAAAGCGAATTGTTATGACGGATGAAGAACTTCAATGTGAAGACATATTTTTGAAAACTACTAGCCGTGACAAAAATGGACGTTTCTCAGTTCGCATGCCACTCAGGGAGTCACCAAACGTACTTGGTGATTCATACAAAATGGCAGAGTCTCGTTTCTTGTTATTAGAAAAGAAATTAAATAAATGTCCTGAACATAAAAGGATGTACTCAGAGTTCCTACGCGAATATTCCCATTTAGGTCATATGAGTAAATTAACTAGTTTTGGTCCTGTATGTTATTTTGTGCCTCATCATGGAGTTTTTCGTGAAAGCAGCAGTACTACTAAGCTTCGAGTAGTTTTTGATGCGAGTGCAGTTACTAGTTCAAATAAGTCACTAAATCATATTCAGTTACCTGGACCAAAATTGCAAAATGAGGTTTTTTCTATATTGCTTCGTCGACAGTATAAATATGTGGCATGCGCTGACATAGAAAAGTTTTTCGTCAAATTAATATTCAACCAGATCAAAGAATGTTGCAGTTGATCCTTTGGAGAGAAAACAAATCAGATCCTATACAAATTTACTGCTTGAACACTGTCTCATACGGAACTGTATCAGCCCCATTTTTAAGTATGCGATGTTTACGACAGTTGGCTCAAGAATGTGGTGAGGATGACATCGCTCAAGTGATAAGAGAGGACTTTTACGTTGATGATTTAATCACTGGTAAAGATGATAAAGAGGAACTCCTAAAAATTTGCGATAAAACTAGAGAGGTTCTTAAATCGGGTTGCTTTCCTCTGCGGAAATGGACATTAAATTTTAATGTATCTGAAGTCATCTCCAAGGAATTATCTATAGGTGAACACACACAAAACAAAACGTTAGGTCTCGGTTGGCAGAACGATAGTGATGAATTATATTTTTCTACAAAAGTCGATTTTACAGATGCTAAACTGACAAAACGTTTAATGTTATCAATAATTTCACAAATTTATGATCCCTTGGGTCTTTTGGCGCCAGCAGTTATATTGTTTAAAATATTGCTCCAGAAATTATGGCTCGAGAAACTAGGATGGGATGACCAGGTGAGTGACGAAATTGTAGAGAGTTGGAATCGTTTTATAAATACGTTACAGTATATTAACACAATTAAAATTCCACGGTACGTCCTAGGAGAAAATACCCAAATCATAGAGCTGCATATATTTACGGATGCCTCTGAAAATGCGTATGGTGCGTGTGTATATATTAGGTCTTACAATAACAATTCAGCAATTTCAGTAAGACTTTTGTGCGCCAAAAGCAAAGTATCACCACTGCAACGTGGCACCATAGCGAGGCTCGAACTTTGCGGAGCTCATGCAGGAGCAAAGCTATATAAACACATTATAGAATCTCTCCGCTTAAGATTTGATAAAGTTTACTTATGGACAGATTCGACAATAGTTCTCGGTTGGTTACGTTTGTCCCCCCATTTGCTAAATACTTTTGTGCAAAATCGCGTAACCTTAATAAAAGAATTAACTCTCGATATTAAGTGGTTACATGTAAAAGGTTCAGACAATCCCGCAGATCTTGTTTCAAGGGGCCTTTACATAGAAGCACTCCCAAGATTCCTCGCTTTGGTGGAACGGCCCGTCCTTTTTGTACGAACACAAGTCGTCATGGGAAAATAATGTAAATGACGAGGGTTCCGAAACCGATTTACCAGAACTAAAAACAAAAGCTATAATACTTGCGTCTGTAAACTCTGAAGAATTTATAGATTTTAATCGATTCTCTTCATTCATTAAATTAAAACGTGTAGGTGCGTACATACATAGGGCGCACTATAAGTTTCCGGAACTGGCCACTTACATAAACAATATTTAAAAATTTATTGCAACATTTGAAAATAGAACTCTTTGGCTGTAGAATGCAGTTTGTTTCATCTGACTGTCTTTTGTTTTTACCTTGTGGCGCCATTTAAAAAATTGTGTGTCTGCATCAACATGGATTTAACTCGGGAAAATTTTCATAGTATGATTTTCTACGATTTTAGGTGTAATTTGACAGCTCAACAGAGCATCGCTCGGCTTGAAACAGCTTTTGGCAATGAAGCACCATGCAAGACAACTGTTTATAGCTGGTTTGCAGAATTCAAGCGTGGTCGTATCAATCTCAGTGACGAATCTCGCGATGGTCGGCCGTCCACCGCTGTGACCAACAAAAACATCGATGCTGTGCGCCGTATGATTTAAACAGACAGGCATGTGACCTACCATGAAATTCGCGCATCCTTAGAAATAGGCATGAGTCAAATACAATTAATCCTACACAAACATTTGGGTGTGAGAAATCTGTGCTCGCGGTGGATCCCACACAACTTGACCGAGGCTCAAAAAACGGACCGCGTCACTTGGTGCAGTGCCATGCTTACCAGATTCAACGAAGGTGCGTCAAATTTGGTGTGGGACATAGTAACAGGTGACGAAACATGGATTTATTGCTACGATCCCAAAACAAAGCAGCAATCGAGCGTATGGGTCTTTCAAGATGAGCCGAAACCAACCAAAGTGGCGCGCGTGAAAAGTGCATCTAAGCGGATGATTGCTTCTTTTTTTAATAAAACTGGACACGTGGCTTCTGTTGCTTTAGAGAATCGTCGTACAGTGAATAGTGACTGGTACACGACCATTTGTTTGCCGGAAGTTATTGACGAACTCCGTAAAAAAAACCGTAAACGCCGTATCATCCTGCACCACGACAATGCTAGTTCTCACACGGCCAGACAGACAAACGACTTTTTGAAGGCGAAAAATGTAGAACTCATGAGTCATCCTGCATACAGTCCCGACCTGGCACCTTGTGACTTTTTTCTGTTCCCAAAAATTAAGAACCAATTACGCGGTCAACGATTTTCATCACCAGAAGAGGCTGTCGAGGAGTATGAAAAACACGTTTCAGAGGTCACCACAGAGGAGTGGCACAAAAGTTATCAAAACTGGTTTCATCGAATGAAAAAGTGCATAGACGCCAAGGGAGATTATTTTGAAAAACAATAAATTAATTTTGTACCTTTAATAGTATTTTTTCATATTCATTCCGGAAACTTATAGTGCGCCCCACGTATTACGCTTTATTTGTAATGCACAGATTACAAGCAATGCGAAAGAGAGTCGAAAAACCGGTACATTAATGCCTGAAGAATTATTAGCGTTACAACGAATGCTTGTGAGATTAGCTCAGAAGCAATCATTTCCTAGCGTTTTATCTAAGTTACTTTTAAATAAATCACTGTCAAGTATTGAGAGTAAAGATAAAAGTAGAATATCTGGTTTAAACGTGTTTTTGGATGAGCATAAAATAATAAGAGTTGGTGGTAGGTTGTGTAATGCTAGTAATTTTAATTTTGATAAGAAGCATCCTGTTCTGTTGTGTTGTAAGCATCGGTTTACAAAGCTCTTATTTGCTTGTGAGCACATAAAATTGCTTCATGCTGGACCTCAGCTACTATTAGCTCAAATTCGCGAGTATTGGTGGCCTTTAGGTGGCAGAAATTTGGCTAAAGTAGTAATCAAGGACTGTGTAAAATGTACTCGTATGAAGGGAATTACTTTAACTCCAATCATGGGAAATCTGCCATCAGAAAGGTTGGATGCTATATTTCCATATTACCGATGTGGGGTTGATTACTGTGGACCCGTGCAAATTCTTAATCGCAAAGGTCGGGGTTCTATATTAATAAAAGGCTATATTTGCCTTTTTGTTTGTTTTGTTACTCGTGCTATTCACTTAGAGCTCGTAAGTGGTTTATCCAGCGATGATTACTTATTAGCATTAAAACGATTTGTTTCTCGTCGCGGAAAACCTCTTGAAATCTTCTCAGATAATGGCAGAAATTTTGTAGGAGCAGAAAAGGAATTTCCTTTGCCACTTACCGATGTAAACATAAAAAATATTGTTGATTTTGCTGCTAATGATGGAATTTCCTTCAAGTTCATCCCTCCAAGAGCAGCTCATTTTGGGGGATTATGGGAGGCTGGAGTCAAATCTTGCAAGCACCATCTCAGGCGAGTAGTTGGTAATGCTCATTTAACATTTGAAGAGTTCAGTACGGTTTTAGTACAGATAGAGGCTGTCCTAAACTCCCGTCCCATATCTCCTTTGTCTCCAGATCCTAACGATTTTACACCACTTACTCCCGCTCATTTCCTCATTGGCCGACCGTTAACGGCGCCTGCTTGCGAAGACCTAACGACAGAGACGACTGCTAGGCTGGGACGATATCAACGAGTCGAACAATTACGCCAGCACTTTTGGCAACGCTGGTCAAAAGAATACATCTCTGAACTGCAAACCCGGATAAAATGGAAGACGAACTCGGAGGATATTCAACCAGACAGTGTTGTTCTTATTAAGGAAGATAACGCGCCACCTCTGAAATGGCGAATGGGGCGCATTCTTCGTACTTATCCTGGCACAGATGGTATTTCACGGGTCGCTGACATACAAACAGCGACGGGCATCATACGACGTGCATTCTCCAAGATCTGCCCTCTTCCGACACAATCCGATTCTCAAATAATAGAAGATTAAGGAAATAATGTTCTTCTCATTTTGGAACCTGGTGCTTCCAAGGCTGGGGGCATGTTAGGGATGCATCCACGGTGGAGCCATCTCCGCAAATGCTATTGGAAGACCTCGCTTCGTAAACGTATAGCTGTGACGTCATGAAATTAAAAAGAAAGACAAGACGGCGGTTTTTTGTTGCGTCACGAGGATAAAAGGACGAACGAAAAATTCTACACGAGTTTTTTAAACGATTTGTAACAGTTTTTTAGTATTTCAAATAAATGTTCCTTTTTTCTTATGTAAATTCACGATTTCATCATTTTCGTTGGTGTACGCATCATTTGCACCTAACATTTATCCCGAAAATCCAGTCGACAAAGGGAAGAAGATTATACGAGGCTGCCGCCAACAACCCCCATGAGCCCCTTGATCCGCCCTTAGTAACCATAGATGTGTAGTGTATAGAATATGGGATCTAATTCCCTACTTATGTTATGCTGTAGAGACTTGAGCCTATAGGTCACAAGTAGTAAGGCTACACTATCACACACATCTTTATCGCCTTGTTGAGAATATTAATATTATATTTTTGACCTTTCCCTAGGCTTTAACTTTATTCTTCTTCTTTGCATGTTAATCTATTAGGACTAGACGTGTTGTACAGGTCATTACCATTAGCGCGGAAAGAGAAGCAGAGAACTTTTATTAGCAAGGATTAATATATAAGTAGGTACCTACCTAAATTAAAAATATGTGGTGAAAATTCGTTACCGAAACTTTCATCACATATTTTTAATTTAGATATTGTTCCGAGCATTGTAATGCAGTGTAAAATAATAATTAAAAAGTAACCATCATACATTATATTGTACAGTGTGCACGAGACGTAAGGACGCAGCACTTTATTGTTCAATGAAATGTAAACCGGAAGCCAAATTGAACGAACGAACAAAGCGGATCCGTATCCCAGTTTACACAATAAGTAAATCCAGTTTAAGTGACCCAATTGTTTCGACCTCCCCAATTAAAAAGTGTAAGGTAAATGATAAACTGTTGGCCGGCGTATTTGTTCAGAGAACGGGTGTGACGTCAGTCGCGGGGACGACGGGCGGTCCGGAAGTGGTCGGGAACTCGGGAGCGCGTCGGCCGGTAGCGGAGTCCCGCAGGCCCTGGACCGCCGACGTGCTTATTGCTGCCAGGAGTGCCAATTGAAGCGCGTGGCCGTTATGCGCGCCCGATCGGACATGCGCTCCCCGAGATATTTCGTATTCCGATTTTGATTTCGTTATATACTAAGTGAAGTGAAAAATGAAATATTTATATTTGATATCAGTGCTTACTGTGTTTAATCATAGCTTGAGTGCACAAAATGTTTATGAACAAAGTAAGTTATACATTATATTTATTTAAAACCCTACTGGTTATTTTTAAAGTTACGGTCAGTTAATGTTTTTTATGAGAAAGTCAAAGCTTGTAGCAATCTCGCATAGATATTATCCCAGGCGCCTGCATATCTAATTCATCTTTTTCTGAAAGTGTACTTAGGTACTATCATAGATTATGTCAAACTTTATTTCGAAAACTTATTTTTTATCTAGGTAGAAAGGTATTGTATTAAGATGTGCAGCATCAAAGAGAAAATTATTATATATTAGGTTGGGGGAAAAGTCTTTTCGCATATAGTATGTATGAACTTGTAATAAAACCACTTTGGCTATACTATTTGTACCTGGCTGGTATCATTGAAAAGTTTAAATTTTAAAGAAGATAATTCTAAATTCAAATTAGGAAAATGCGTGATTTTTATTTGTTTTTCTTACCGTCAAGATGAGTGAATCTAATGAAGAAATTAGATATATTTTAAAATTTTACTACCAAAAAGGTAAAAATGAAACGCAAGCCGCGAAAAAAATTTGCGATGTTTATGGACCTAGTGCAGTGTCTGTGAGAGTAGCACAAATTTGGTTTAAGCGTTTTCAATCCGGAAATTTTGATGTCAAAGATGCACGTCGCTCTGGTCGCCCTGTTACGGATAAAATGGATGCTATTTTTGAAAAAGTAAAGCAAGATCGGCATATCAGTTACGACGTAGCTGAAGAACTGGGAATTGACCACAAAACAGTTTTGGCGCATTTGAAAAAAAAAATGGTACAAAAAAAGCTCGATATTTGGGTACCTCACGAGCTCTCTGAAAGAAACCTAATGAACCGTGTACTCATTTTAGATTCTTTATTACGACATAATGAGACCGAACCATTTTTGAAGAAATTGATAACTGGTGATGTAAAGTGGATCACGTACGACAAGAACATGCGAAAAAGGTCATGGTCAAAGGCCGGTCAGGCTTCACAGACTGTGGCGAAACCCGGGTTATCTCGCAACAAGGTGATGCTGTGTGTGTGGTGGGATTGGAAGGGCATTATTCATTATGAGCTGTTACCACCAGGCAGGACCATCGATTCAGAACTCTACTGCGAACAACTGATAAGATTAAAGCAAGAAGTTGAGAGAAAGCGGCCGGAATTAATCAACAGAAGGGGTGTGGTTTTTCATCGTGATAACGCTAGACCTCACTCATCTTTAACCCCTCAGTAAAAATTAAAAGAGTTTGGCTGGGAAGTGTTAATGCATCCGCCGTATAGTCCTGACCTGGCACCTTCAGATTTCCACCTGTTTCGGTCTCTTCAGAATTCTTTAGGCAGTGTCAGGTTAATATCATGAGAGGACTGCCAAAACTACTAAACGCAGTTTTTTGATCAGAAGCCCCAAAATTTCTATAGCAATGGGATCATGTCCCTACCTATAAGATGGCAAAAAGTTATCGATCAAAATGGTACCTACATACTTTAGTTAAATGTTAATAAACTATATTAAAAATGTTTTGAATTTTCATATAAAATGCGAAAAGACTTTTTCCCCAACCTATTACTTATTTCTCGTTTATTGTATAAGGGGTTAAAAGTTGGTTAAAAAAAACGGTCTAGAAATTGGAAGATTCGTGTGATCATTATGGAACGAGTCTGGGCCCGTTAGTCCCAAAGACCTCGTTTAGCGTAATGGTAAGCATAAAGGTCGAAAAAGGGATTCAAAATAGTGGTGGTTGCCAGCCGTATTACCTATTGGCATGATTCAGATTGAACAAATCCCAGGAAACTTTCTAGTAAAACACCTTGGATAAATCACTTTTTTATTACGGTTGCTTTGCTAGACTGACGATACAAATATTTCGTTCAATATACCTAAATTATACAAAAATACCCATATCTCGTTCTATTTTTGTACAACGCCATCTATTGCAATGTAGATAAACTATGCCGTTTATACATAACCGCCCACCAAGAACGACTGTTCTTCATTTTACCTAGTTATTGAACAACAAAATTTGAGCAAGTGAATCACTTAATAACTAAAAACAGATTAGCTAAACGTAGCGGACTGTAAACACAATAGCTGCTAAAACTTCAATAACATGTATAGAGACCTATCTCCAAAATACGAACAAATAAGATATACGATCGGTTGCTGGTAGGTAAATAACGCATTTTCAAAATAGAACGGTTGATTCTGTGTTTATGATTAATCACTCGCGTAATGTTGTCCAAGGTGGGATGTTTGTCAAATAAATGCTGTAACTGTTGGATAGTGGTGATAAGTTCGGTTACTTGGTAAGACTATGATAAATGTTATATGTAAGTGGAATGTGCAAAAAGAAGTGTTTTTATGTATGAAAGGTTGTAAGTATGACTACTAGAAGTGATATGATTTGTATGACAAATTAAGTAATGTGTTTACCTCCTAGTATCAATAGCTTTGTTTGAATGTATTTCAATGAAAAATAATGCAAGTAAAAAGGTTCAAAGGTATGTACCAGCGCCCATATATATCTCTGCATGAAATACGTTCAGTAAACTATCTAAAAAAGTAAGTAAGAAATCTCATAACTGCAAACGGGTAAGAAAAAACTGTGCGGTACGGATGCTTCAATCTAACTCTCTCTCATTCACCGCCCACCAACTCGGAGTATTCCGAGTTCATTCAAATAAAGAAGAATTATCGAAGTCAGTACAGTTCCTTTTCTGAACTGTCATTACTTTCCTTAAATTTTTTCGTTCATGATGACATCCTTCCGCTTGACTTTTGTTTATTGATTTACTTAAAGCTTCTTCTGTCTCTTCTTTACACAGTAAGTATGCTTCGTTCTTTTCTTTTTCAGGAATTTCCAACAGGACGTCTGTACAGGTAAAAGATTACTCCATGATGATAACTTAGACCACAACTTATTATCTATATCCTCTACAATTGTAGAACGTGTTTATACTTTTCTGTTTTTTCTTCCAGGTTAGTCTGCGCTTGCCTTCCAGTTGTATAGTTTGTCATTTAATTTTTCAGGCAATTGGGTACATTGATCCACATTTTATTCTTACAGATATCAGACAGCACTACTTCTCTAGGAGCACAATCTGCCAAATTTTCTTCAAAAGTTACATGTGCCCAATTATTGCATTCTAAATAAGAAACTATCTCTGGTGGTCTGTTTGCTACGTATGTATTCCATTTGTCTTTTGAGCTTGAGTTTTTCCTATTCGTATAGCTTTCATTCTTTATTAATGCTGAAATGTGATTCATCTTTGTATATTTGTTTACATATTCTTCCTTAAAAGATGTTCTGTTTTGTAACTTTCTTTTTCTGTTGAAATACATCTGTTGCTTTGTTTCTTGAACCGGTTGTATTTTCTCCACTTAATGATAGCTTATCAATATTTTTTCTTTCTTTATCTCGTTTCGTTAATTTCTTGAATATCTCCTCCCATCTTCGTTCTTCTTCCGTTATTATCTTTTCAGTTAATTCTGTTTCCTTCGCTGTTTCCCTTTTAAGTAACTCGTCTACTTGAACGTGCATACTAACTATATTACCACTGGAAGCCGGTTGCGTTTGTCCACTTATGATCCACCCCAGGGCTGTATTTTGCGCTATTGGAAACCCTGAAGGGGACTTGAGTAAACCCTCCTTTATTATTTGGCCGTAGACCTCCGCTCCTACAAAATATCGATTTCATTAGGAGTGTTATAGCATGGATCTGCTAACTTGATTTGTTTCAGTTCCGGCCATGATGATACTTCCAGTGTGATTGAAGGTAAGTGTGCTGTTAGCTTTTCTATGATATAGGCACTTACTTGAATGGTGCAACAAGGGTCATGAAGAGATTGAATGTTTACTTTGACCATTGCTTTAGAAACAATGCGTCTATCTCCCCCTAACCCTGCAACAATCGTACTTGTTGCAGTACTCTTAACTCCAAGTAATTGAGCGGCAGCCTCTGTAATAAAAGAAGCCTGCGAACCCTGATCAATCAAAGCTCGCAGCAACTGATGAGTCCCATATACAGATTTTGCCTTAACTAAAGCCGTTGCCAATAATACCGATTGCACACTTCCAGTTGATGTGAGACTAGCAATGTTTTCGTTGGTTGCTTGCAGAGATACCATGTGCGCAGTTGGTGAATGTGTTCTGTTAGTAACAAACTACACAGCATCGGCCTCTGTTGTATGTATTCTATCCATGGTGCTGGTGTGAAAGTTTCTAAAATGTAATAAAGTATGGTGGCGCTTCCTACAAATATGGCATGAAGTTAGGCTTCGACAGTGTTTTGCAGAATGGTTATTAGCTAAACAGTTAAAACAGAGTCCCTTTTCTTGGACAAAATTACGTTTCGTGTCACAATCTTGAATAGAAAACTCTTTGCAGCTACTAATGCGATGGCTACCCTTACAATATGCGCATGACACATCCTGAGATACATGTAAAGTCTGAACAGTAGTTTTTGGGGAATAATTATTAACATAAAATTGTCACCTTGTGATAATTTTGGATCCATAAATTCTAAAGAGTGGAACCTGTTTTGTAAAAATTCATAAAATTGTTCCAATGTCGGTAAATTTTCTGTATTGGTGACCGTTTTACTGACGTCAGTTTCCCATATTTTTCGACTTTCTTGGTCTAACTTGAGGCTTACCATATAAATAATAATGACATCCCAAGTCTTTACATCTATTGCAAGATTTTTCAATGAATTGAGTGTATCTGTAGTTACATCTAAAAGTTCTTTAATGGCCACAGGGGATTCATTTAAAAAAATCTTTTCAAAATGTTGTTCGCCAAATATTGTTTGTTGTTGTAGCGTTTCACAAGAAGATTCCAACATTGATCGTAATTTGTGTTTGTCACAGGAATATGACGTAAAAGCACCTCTGCTTCGCCTGTCAAGTGGCTCTTTAGGTAGTGAAGCTTCTGGACCTTATCAAGGGTTTCATTATTATGAATAAGTGACGTAAACATGTCTCTAAAGCTCATCCAGGAGGAATAAACACCCGAGAACAAAGGGATCGTTATCTTCGGTAGCTTCACTGTTGATGTTGTAGCCTGTGACTTTTCCTTTGAACAATTATTTTCTTTTCGTGCCAAAAAATTATCATAAATTTCTTCCAATTCCGAAATAAATCCAATGTAAAATTCCTCTGTTTCTTCATAAACTTCGTCAGTAAAATATTTTGTATTCCGTAGCTCTTCAATGTTTTTCAGAATTTCCATATGAGTTTTATTAAATTCTGCCCATTTCTGCTTCACTTGTTCTATTCTTATATTCACGTATTGTTTAGTTATTCTATCTTTTGGACTTTTCTTGAAGTTTGACTTTGCCTTGCTTAGTTGGGATTGTTTAATAATTAGTTCCATTTTTATAAAATTTTAACTGGACTTGAAAGGCTTTAAATTTGACTAATGTCTGAAATTTCTTCAAAAAATTTTTAAGTGTCCAAATTATTCTTCGTAAATTTTCTAAGTCCAATTTTTTTTCTATGTTCTGAATTTTTTTCTATGTGTTTTTGAACTCAAATTTTCTTAGTAAAATTGGGCATAGGTCCCCGTATGTTCCGATTTTTTTTCCGAATATTCTAAGTTCCAATCTAATTTTTCAAATTTTTACAAGTCCATCCATACATCTATAAATTTTTCTAAGTCCAAGAAACCAAATTTCCAAATTTTTATAAGTGTTTGACAACTACCAAACAATACGGAAAGTACTTACAGTTTCTGTTCTGTCAAATTACCATATCTCATATCCTCAAGTTTTATGACGTCACCTTACTACCGTTCCGTGTACGTCACTGCTGGTACGTCACTTCCAAGCTTCCAAAGACGTCACAACTCATCTACGGTCGCTTAGCCTCTTCATCGGCTTTCGAGGACCATGAACAAATCCCAGGAAGGAAACTTTCGTAGTAAAACACCTTGGATACATCACTTTATTTATTAAGTCTGCTTTGCTAGCCTGACGATACAGATATTTCGTTCAATATACCTAAATTATACAAAAATACCCATATCTCGTTCTATTTTTGTACAACGCCATCTATTGCAATGTAGATAAACTATGCCGTTTATACACAGATTTGCTCATTCCCTCGATTGGCTTCTACGATCTGCGCGGAAAGAAAACAGCTAGCACATTCTGCGTTTTTCTTTTCTCCCAATCAGCCACCACCAGCATCAAATACGTTAATTATTTTACATGTAGTAAGTATTATTATTCTGTAAAATGCAAAAGTACCTACATGTAATAGGTTGGGGAAAAAGTCTTTTCGCATTTTATATGAAAATTCAAAACATTTTTTGATATAGTTTATTTACATTTAACTAAAGTATGTAGGTACCATTTTGTTCGATAACTTTTTGTCATCTTATAAGTAGGGACATGATCCCATTGCTAGAGAAATTTTGGGGCTTCTGATCAAAAAACTGCGTTAAGTAGTTTTGGAAGTCCTCTCGTGATGTTTACCTTGTCAGGTAAACTGCCTAAAGAATTCTGAAGAGACCGAAACAGGTGGAAATCTGAAGGTGCCAGGTCAGGACTATACGGCGGATGCATTAACACCTCCCAGCCAAACTCTCTTAATTTTTGCTGAGTGGTTAAAGATGTGTGAGGTCTAGCGTTATCATGATGAAAAACCACACCCCTTCTGTTGATTAATTCCGGCCGCTTTCTCTCAACTTCTTGCTTTAATCTTATCAGTTGTTCGCAGTAGAGTTCTGAATCGATGGTCCTGCCTGGTGGTAACAGCTCATAATGAATAATGCCCTTCCAATCCCACCACACACACAGCATGACCTTGTTGCGAGTTAACCCGGGTTTCGCCACAGTCTGTGAAGCCTGACCGGCCTTTGACCATGACCTTTTTCGCACGTTCTTGTCGTAGTTATCAATTTCTTCAAAAATGGTTCGGTCTCATTACGTCGTAATAAAGAATCACAAATGAGTACACGGTTCATTAGGTTTCTTTCAGAGAGCTCGTGAGGTACCCAAATATCGAGCTTTTTTGTTCAATTTTTATTTTCAAATGCGCCAAAACTGTTTTGTGGTCAATTCCCAGTTCTTCAGCTACGTCGTAACTACTGATATGCCGATTTTACTCCACTTTTTCAAAAATAGCATCCATTTTATCCGTAACAGAGCGACCAGAGCAACGTGCATCTTTGACATCAAAATTTCCGGATTGAAAACGCTTAAACCAAATTTGTGCTACTCTCACAGACACTGCACTAGGTCCATAAACACCGCAAATTTTTTTCGCGGCTTGCGTTGCATTTTTACCTTTTTGGTAGTAAAATTTTAAAATGTATCTAATTTCTTCATTAGATTCACTCATCTTGACGGTAACAAAAACAAATGAAAATCACGCATTTTCCTAATTTGAATTCGGAATTATCTTCTTTAAAATTTAAACTTAAATGATACCTAAACCAGCCAGGTACAAATAGTATAGTCAAAGTGGTTTTATTACAAGTTCATACATACTATATGCGAAAAGACTTTTTCCCCAACCTAATATTTGGAAAGCTGGGATGTCTGGACCAAAAATCCCTACTTTTGCATATTTGGTACGTATATACTTTGTAAGAGTTCAAAAACGCGAGAAAAAGTCGGAATATATGACATTTACTGGATATCATCAATCATCATTATTCATCGTACTAGGTAAGGGATTAGGTAACACTATTGCGCTCGTTAGGTAGTTATCCGTAGTAGGATCGTGTAGTTAAATCGACTTGACCACGTATACCTACTATAAACTGAATTCGAGTCAACTGATTGCACTTGCTACTGGTCTAACATAGTATAATTTCCTTTTCTACCAGCAGATGGTACTGTGTATTCCATCTTAATGGATGAAGTCAGTAGTTAATGAAGTCAATATTTTTACAGTCGAAGCAGTGTTAGAGCGCACTGCCGAACTTCCTTGCAACATAAGTGCGGAAAAGGAAGACGACAAACTTAACATCCTGGCCTGGTATAAAGACGGATCATCTAATGCATTTTACAGGTAAAAGAGCATTTTTATTAAGATTCTAATTACTTATGTGGTACTCATCGTAACGTAAGTCAGTTTAAGTACAGGTCAGACCAGACCAACCGTCTAAAACTAAGTGCCTATATCTAAACGTATTTCAAAGAATTCACACTTTGTAATTAGGTATACGACATGTTTTCGACCGCGCAGAGAAATTACTTCCCTAACCGGATTGGCCAGATGTTTCAATGTGTCTTTCTTTAACCGTCTTGAGATAAGCTAGTAGGTACGCTGCAAATGAGACATGTTTACTGAAGTAACGTTTACGACACGGTTTCCTAAAGATTACTTTCAGGATTTTTTTATATTATAATATTCTGCCTCAGCAGTCGCGACCTGCGCGAGGGCAATGGTACCGTGTCATCGGAGGACAAACGTTACCGCCTGGTCAGCTCGGAGGGGACGGACCAGATCATCCTGCAAATACTGGAGACCACAGCCTCTGATGCCGGTCTCTACGTTTGCAACGCTCATTTCGCCTCCAGCCCTACGCATAAAACGTTCCTTGAACTTACAGTTATTGGTAAACATATTTAAGTACTTACTTTTAGTCTAAATTCCGATCCCCCTGTGGATCCTCTCCATGGAAGCTTAAGTTTTTATTTATTTATTTAACTTCATACGCAAATACAATTGTAATGGCAGACTTAAAGCCCGGCCCTATCTACCAGTCAACCAAACGGGTGATGTGGCGAAAAGAAGACTATATCTAAAAAGAATAGGTAGATTCTTTTTAGATATAGTCTTCTTACTTGATAAATACACTAATCAATCTATCTGACAGTTTTTGAAGAAAGTTTGCCTTCACCCGTTTCTTAAATGGAGAGCGGGTTTTAGCCTTCGGACAACTGGTAAATCGTTCCATATTTTTATAGCTTGAACGATATAAAAATGTGTAAAGAATCCACTCCGGTGAACTGGCAGAAATAGGTTGAAATTGATAGAGGAACGAAGATCTTTGAGATGGGTATCACCCTAAAACTGAAAATTAGACTTGAGGTAAGCAGTTTCTCTAGAGCCTGGAAGCACAGAAAAAGTTTTTGCAACCATTTTAATGTTTTTTTAGCTAGAAAATAAGAACTCGATATACACAAATATCGAAATACGAAAAACTGTACCACGTGACTACTTCGATTTGCTTACGAACCTTACATTTTTTTTCATATATGTATATCGATATATGAGAAAAAAAATAAGGTTCATATAATAGCTACATTCAAGTTGTTAAAATATTTGTAATTAATTTCAAAGCACCTTGTATATAGCCGGACTTGGTATTGAAAAAGAAAGGAAACCAGACCGAGTCAAGTCAACAAAATACCAAATATACTCGCACAAGAAACAAAAGAGTAAAGCGGAACGTCCGCCGACTATTTGGGTAACAAAATAGCGCGGCGTTTGGTTAATTGATCCGCGCGGGCTAATGAGGAAACTGACGCTACCGGAACAATTCTCCCTATTTAACAATTACCACGTAAATATGACATCATATTTAGGTACTAAGTACTTAGTTTGAATGATTATATCCGTACTAAAATAACTTTAAGATGGAAAATAAATACAAACAAAAATCTGTTCGCCTTACTTGGTACGGTACAGATGATGAGGTATATAAGTATACGTACATCCCTAACTATGTAGGTATCTGCTTTGAATTACTTTAAACCAGTAAGTTTACGAGTTTCGAATCTGGCAAGAAATGACAGAATATACACCTACCAACACATTCATAATTTTTCAAGGCGATACATGCCCCAGGGATTGAACACACGGTTTGATTGGTATATTAAATATAACTTATAATTATACACCTCTCCAAATTTTATAGAACCACCGCAGGAACTTTGGGTCATCCACGAGAACGGCAGCCGCGTGGGCACATCGCGGGCCGGCGTCAACACAAGCAGGAACATCGGCCCGTATTACGTCGGCGACACTATCCATCTGTACTGTGTCTCCGTGAATGGTAAGTGAGGAATCTTCAGCAATTTATTTTATTTATTATTTTATTTTGATAGAAAGACCAACAGCACATTTAAGAAGCCAATTACAGGTCCTCACATATAGAAACTGTATATGTTAATAAAATTGAACATAACATACACGCAACTTTTAAGGTTATATTAAAACAAATCAATAATCGATGAAAATAGCAGATTATCGGTAGTTCATAAACAAGGAGTAGGTATAAATAAGCTTGATTAGAATATGAAAATACCTATTTAGGAGCCTTATAAAATAAAAAAATAAAAAACAAACATACTTAATACATAAAAGCCAGCAAGCACTACGCTACTGAAGGAAATATTTATCAAGTAAATATTCAGTAACCGCTTAGCTGTCGCTACGACATCGATGTCGTTGACGACCTCCGTGGCGTAGTGGTAACCATGGTAGTCCGCCACCCAGAGGTCCTGGGTTCGATCCCCGGTCAGGGCAAGTTGCAATATGGCCTTTTTCAAATTGTCCTGTGTCTTGGATGTTTATCTATTATGTATTTGTTTTTAAAATATAGTATCGTTGAGTTAGTATCCCATAACACAAGTCTTTAACTTACTTTGGGGCTAGCTCAATCAGTGTTATTCGTCCCTATATATTTATTTATTTATGCTTGTAGTGAATAAGTCTATGTCAACGGTTCGAGAAATATTACTAAAGCTATTGCCTACGCGCAAGGCAAACGAGTTTTTTTCGATAGTTAGTAGAAACTACTGAAACAAATATAAGCGGGTTGAATCTAAGTGGTCTGGATGGGCATTTAACTGCAATTTTACCAAAAGTTCAAGAGAGTAAACTATACCAGAAACTATCTTAGTAAGTAGACTAAATCCGCGACATCTCGACGAACCTGCAATGGGACCAGGTGATGCCTTTTACAAAGATCTAAATAGTTTGCGGAACTATAATCAAGTTTTAGACGAAAGCAAAGGAAAATTTAGCGTTTTTTAGGTACGAGTATGACAGCTAATGCTACATCATACATCTTAACCCAACCCCCGCACATCACAGGACTGGCGCAAGAACAAACTATAAGCGCCTTTGACCTTTGTTGATCTGATATAATTCTGATCATTCTGATTGTTCTTGCTTTATCTAGTTATTCAATGCCTTCTTTGACATGATAATATAGATTATTCTAGCTCTATGACTTGATCGACAGTCCTTTATTCGCTGAGTCATACATAACACTCATCTGAGTCAGTTACGAAACGTTAATCTTCAAATAGTAAATTTAACCAAAATATTTGACAGGTAAGCCTCAGCCATCAGTCTTCTGGTGGTCGAAGAAGCGTATGCTGAAGATCAAGGACTCGTCTATTCCTCTATCAGAAAAGCGTGTGCGCAGTGCCCTTACGTACGGGCCTTTGGAGCGCGAAGATCATGGTCACGTGATCACCTGCTTCGCCAAAAACAACAACCACACTACGCCGCTGTACATAGATGTCGTCATTAATATGTTTTGTGAGTTGTTACTCCTGTTTATTGAAATTAAAATTAATAAACAAACACCTAACCACGTTGCTTGCACGCATGTCCACCGGCAGTCCGGCAGAATAATAATAATCGGTTGGATTGTAAAAGTATTAGGGACGCCTACCCTGCATAAAGGATAGGTACGGCAAAAAGAGAAGTCCGGCAGAATAATATAAGCCTACTATCCAGTATTCCGTCAGTACTCCAAGTACGAGCCATTAACATCATTAATTCGCCTTCTATCGCGATATATTCGTGCAGCCAAGTAGCTTTTAAAATAAACTGATCTCAATTAGTTTTGATCTGATTGTAAAGATCTAATCCTCTTAAGCCCTTTAAAGATTTGCAGCGATTTAGGGGTGTTTTTAGAACGGGCAAAATTAGTCCTATACCCGGGGTTGCGCCACTGCCTTGCCCTAAAATCGACATAGTTTCATCATAATTATTGATATTGTAGTGCCGCCAGCATTGGTAGCTTTGCGAGATCCGGAAGGCAAGGCGTTCAACGGCGGCCGGGTAGAGGCGGGCGCGTCGCTGGCGCTGCAGTGCCGCGTGCTGGACGCACGGCCCACGCCCGACATCGAGTGGCGACTCAACGACACGGCCATAGCGCTGAACCAGAATGTTACGGTATGTGAATCATTCACTAATTCTCTTATTACAAAACGCGGACAACTTTAGTAATTGGTTTAACCATTAAGAGTCCCCTTACCCTAGACAGAATCAGACTTTTCCATACAAACGCTTTTATTTTGAAACGGCATGTAAGCATGTTAGATATTGGCGAAATTATGTAATGTCAAAGAAATTGCATATATTTAGGCATTTACCTAGTGTTCACAGTCAAAATATGAACTTCAAAGAGAATATAGTGTATCATATCATAGTTGACCATCAGTATGGAAAACTTCTACACTCTCATATTTTCTTTCAAGTTCATATTTGACTCTAGTTTTATTAAATCGCAGTAAGTCGAAATCTAGTTATATGCCTAGATATATGCAATTTCTTTAAAATTACAAAATACTACAAAAAACTTACATGTCATTTAAAAATAAAAGCTAGACTACGTTTGTATGGAAAAGTCTAGGGTAAGGGGATTCTTAAACAATTAAAAACTTTGCGCAATACGTCTCTTTCGCCACTGTCGTCTTCATTTGTGTGAATAATGGTTTAAACCAAGTTCTCAAGTTGGCCTGCTGTTTATAAAATCTGTTGAAGTAGCTTTGTGAGACACGGAAAGAAAGATTTTCGATTTCGGGTATTCGTGCCATGTGGTTGTGCTTATACGACGAAAGTGTGAATGCAATGAACATCGCTTGTCTTATGAATTTAACCAACATCTTTTCCATTATACCTATTAATTTCCCGTTGTTTAGTAGGGTTCCCTATTTAGTTTCGAAAAATGGTGATGCATTTTTTCCGTACATAACAATGACGTATATAACGTAAAGATGATAAGTTGATTAGCCAAAAATAAGTAAATTCAATATTCTCAAAAGAACTTGGCGGCCATGTAGACCTCAATTCTTTTGTTGGATTTTGAACTTGGCTCCCATTTTCACATTTATGTTTTTGGTGGGATTCAATTTTCAGGATATGGGTCAGCGGTTAGTAATCAGCGACGTACAACTCGTCATCGAGCGAGAGTACGACGAGTCGCGCATATCTTGCTGCGTGCCCGCGCACACTCGCGGCGAAGACCGCCACGTCTGCGCCACGCCGTTGTCGCTTGTTGTTACATGTGAGCCGATAATTATTGTTCCTCGATTGTCTATGCATCATCAGAATCACGGGGCTGTGCTTGCAAATGTAGGTGCTAACAGGAATTTATAGTTTGTTCCCGCTGTGTCACACCAAGATTAGTAACACTGCTACTCATTGGGATAAAAATTCTCGATGAGTAACAGTGATACACATTGCAACTGACATTTTTTCCCAATGTGTCACACTTACTAATCGGCACTCTGTATTCCCGTTGAGTCACAGTAATTAAATACATAAATTTCATATAAAAGCATCTCTTAAATTTATATTTAACCTTTATTACTATGACTCAACGGGAATACAGAGTGCCCATTAGTAACAGTGTGACTCATTGGGGAAAAATGTCAGTTGCAATGTGTATCACTGTTACTCATTGAGATTTTTTTTCCCAATGAGTAGCAGTGTTACTTATCTTGGTGTGACTCAACGGGAACAACGTAATTTATTAGCCTTTTTACATATCCCTCCCGTTCATCATTTATGTCCAAGTCTTATTATTGCGAGCAAGATTATTTATTTGCAAATAATTTCTGCTGTAGTGGCAAACATATTTGAGTCTATGTAATGTGTAGGTACGTTTCTTACAGCAAAGTGTGTTAATTTTCCGCACCCATTTCTTCATGGTCTGTTTTCGTTAATTGAATTACCTAAGTAATTTTCGTTCATAACTCATTCATATGTATAGTCCAGCCTCAGACTAAATAATTAAGTGCTAAAATACATGGGATAACTTTTAATTTCAGATAAGCCGGTTTTGCAAATCGTTGTCAGAGAGGAATTAGACGACAACGTTCTTTATGCAGCAAAAGGCGCTACCGTTGTGCTGAAATGCATCTTCGAAGCAAATCCTGCACCGTACTTAATCACGTGGTTCCACCAGGTAGGAAACAATTATACAGATATACACAATTCCATAACTATTCCTCGAACTTTGCATGCATCAATCAACCACGTAACGACGTGGTAGACAGAGTCAAAATTCGTAATAAAATACGTTGGTTGGCGGTTAGCAATAGACAAACTTTATTTTTCTTATCATGAGCACATAGACAAATGCAGAGTACATAATGTTTACATGTAAAGATAACAGATGGCGTTAGGTGTATTTTAATTACATTTTGATAACTTTCTAACACCCCCACTTTATCAAAATATTGGATTTTCCCACAACACAATAATCCAAAATTATAAAGTCACTTTACATAATAATTACTTCACAATATACTTGACTTTAATTTGTCTTATTTATGATACCAAGGGCATCCATGAATTTGTAGTGTTTCACTCCTGGAAGACCTTTAGTTAATAAGTCAGCGGGCATATCAGCTGTTGACAAGTACCTTGCCTCTACCAATTCATTTCTTAAAACATCTCTAATGAAGTGGTATCGCACATCAATATGTTTAGAACGTTTGTGAGATTGATAATTATTTGCCAACTTCAATGCACTCTGACTGTCATTGTATATTATAATTTTACTACAAAAACCTAACATTTCTAGTTCTAGTCTTTGTAAATAAATAGCTTCACGACAAGCCTCCGAAAGAGCCATGTATTCACTCTCACAACTGCTTAAAGCTACGGTTCTTTGCTTTTTGCTTTCCCACGAAATTGCAGCACCTGATTTCATGAAGCAAAAACCAGTGTATGAGCGTCTGTCTGCGGCATCACTAGCCCAATCTGCATCTACATATCCTACTAGTTCTGCATTTTCTTTGGAATATTTTAAACAATAGGCTTTGGTTTGTGACAAATATTTCAAAATTCGTTTAGCATAATTCCAGTGTACATAAGAATAACAATTATTAAATTGACTTAAATAGCTCACGGAATAAGCATATCAGGACGAGTTAATACAGCCAAATACATCAAACTACCTATTAATTTTTGGTAAGGCAACTTTGGTTCACATGAATTAGACTTTTCAACATTCAATTTACACTCAATAGGTGTTTCAGCAGAATTACAATCAGACATATCAAATTTTTCTAATAATTGTTCAATATAATGCTCCTGATCTACTGTAATTACACCTGCTTTTTTATCAATGTTAATTTTCATGCCTAAATACTGTTTAACTTGACCTAGGTTTTTTATTTTGAATTTCTGACTTAAAGTTTGTATCAAGCTGTCAGATTCACTTTTACAATTTGAAAATATTAAAAAATCATCAACATAAATACCTACAATAGTTTTCTTATTATTATTATGATTCTTAATAAAAACACAGGGTTCTAACTTGCTTTTACTATATCCTAAATCACACAATGATTCCTCAACTCTTTGATACCAAGCAAGCGATGACTGTTTCAAGCCATAAACAGCCTTTTTTAATTTTAAAACTTTATTTGAATTGTTTGAAGGAAAACCTTCAGGCAAATGCATAAATATGTTTTCTTTTAGGTTACCATTAAGAAAAGCTGTTGTTACATCTAAGTGAGTGATATCCATGTCTAACTGTACACTAATAGCGAACAATAACCGAAGCGTGGAATGTCTTATTACAGGGGAGAAGGTTTCTTGATAGTCCACACCAGCCTTCTGTGTAAAACCTTTGGCCACAAGCCTCGCACGGTATCTCACTTTATTGTCAAAGTCAATCTTTTTTCTTAAGACCCACTTGCACTGCACTACACTCACGTTACTGGGTGTATCGACAACTTCCCACACTTGATTGTCTCGGAATGACTGCAGCTCCTCTGCCATCGCCTGCAACCACTGTTGTCTCTCAGGACCGCTGATAGCCTCTGCATATGTCAACCCGTCGTCGCCGGTAGCTGTAGCACACATATTAGCGAAGCCATACCTTTCAGGTTTCCTCCTTTGTCGTTTTTCAGCTATTTCTACCGGTATTGGTATACTAGGACCTGCCTGTGATGTTTCTGAAGTTTTCTGTGGAACTGTACTAGCTTGTACAGTGTTCAAGCTTTCTCCACATGCTTCAGGCTGTATATTTTCACCTTCAACATCTAAGTAGTCCGATTCACTGGAACTAGACTCGTTCAGAGATTCTATTTCATCACAGATTCCTCTACAGCATCCCCCACTGAATCTGTGCTCTCTATAGAAACTGTGACTGTATCTGGACGCATTTTCTTCTCTTGTATAACATCTCTACTTGTAGAAACCTGGTTTCGTACAGGGTCATAAATTCTATACCCTTTGACATTTTCACTATAACCAACAAGTATGTGTTTCTTGGATTTTTTATCCCACTTTGTCCTTCTTTCTTTGGCTATATGTACCATAACTGGACTTCCAAATATGCGCAAATGTTGTAAATTTGGTTTTCTATTAAACCACATCTCATATGGAGTCTTTTCAATACCAGAAGCTGCGGATCTGTTTTTCAAATACACTGCAGTATTGGCAGCTTCCGCCCAAAACTTCTTGTCCAAATCGGCTTCAAAAAGTAAGCATCTTGCTCTCTCAACTATTGTGCGATTTGACCGTTCTCTGAGACCGTTTTGTTCTTTTGTGTATGGGTTACTTTTCTGATGTATGATGCCTTCACGCTTCAAGAAATCTTCAAAATCATTGCTACAGTACTCGCATCCATTGTCTGTCTGCAAAATTATGATTCTTTTGCTCTGATAGTTCTCTACCATTGACTTAAATTCTTTAAAGCATTTCAATGTTTCACTTTTTGCTTTTAAAAAATATATGAAGGTCATTCTGCTGAAGTCATCTATGAACAATAGAAAATATTTTGCACCACCAATCGATTTACACTCCATGGGTCCACAAATGTCTGAATGAATGATCTGTAGTATTTCTGTGGCTCGTGTACCCGTGGAAAATGGTAATCTTGACTGTTTGCCTTCACAACAAACATCACAGCTTGACTTGCCTGTCACAAATGTGTCTGGATAATACATTCCATCAACTAAACCTTGCTTCATTTTGTTCATATCAGTGCTATTCAAGTGTCCAAGCCGCCTGTGCCATGTCTGACCATCAACTGTAGACGATGTCAATAAACAACTTTCCGTTTGCAAGATCAGTTTATAAACACCATCAATTAATTCTGCCTCGGCAACCAAATCGCCTTGTTTGTTTCTAATGAGGCATCGGCCGGGTTCGAATGCAACACTGTTTCCGTTTTTGATTAATTCACTCACTGATAATAGGTTAGTAGTGAGACTCGGCACACACAACACATTCTTCACTGTGATTTCGTAGTTGTAACTTGTCGTGACTTCTACATCACCCGAACACAATACAGGTAGTTTCGTTTGCAACTATAATTTCTGGTAAACTTGACGAAGTTAACCTATTCTTCAACCAACTTTCGTTTGCTGTCATGTGCATACTTGCACCCGAATCAATATACCAGTCTCTTTTATTGAAGTTTCCACTGAGAAAAACAACATTGAAAGCGTTAGTCTGTTTTTTCTTCTCTGTTTTTTCATTAAATGGACATTGATTCCGTTAATGACCGGTCTGCTTACATTTGTAACATGTTATTGTTTTTGACGTAGTTTTGACATTGACATTTGAGTTTGACATATTCTGAGCATAGAGATTCGATGACGGTCCATGTTTGCTATTGCTGCCAACTTTACTCAGTTTCTTTTTCTGCCAACTTCGTGCAATTAATGCTGAGCTGCCACTACCCTCCATTTCAACGGTTTCTACACTTTCCATATCCAACAACTTTGTTTTTATGGAATCTGCCGTGATTTGGATCCCGGAATGCTCAATTGCCATAATCATTGGCATAAACTTTTCTGGTAAACCGGCTAGTAACAATGATCCAACCCAATCATCATTTATTATGAATCCGGTGCCACTTAATCGTTGCGAAGTTTCTACTATTTGTGTCACATAATTAGTCATATTCTCACAGTTTTCTAATCTGATTGATATTAAATGACGAAGCAAAGTAATCCTCCTCGAAAATCCTGAATCGTCGAACAAGGTTCTCAATTTTGTCCACAATTCCTTCGTGGTCTTTGTCTCCTTTATGTGCACAAACAACGACGCATCTATCGTCAAAATCAATTTAGCTCGCGCTTTGGCATCTGCCACTTCTTGTGCTTCAACTTCTTGCTTCAGGAACTTGTCAGCGCCTTCAAGTACCAGCAAATTTTCAACTGCGAACGCCCAATCGTCGTAATTTTCTCGACCCTTGAGCTTCGGTACGTTCGACAAAAAATTGGTAGTCATCTTGATAACACACGCGATCAAAACTAAATTCAATAACTATTTTAATTTCAATTTTTATTGCAAAAATTGGGTGAGGCCCATAACCTAATAAAATACGTTGGTTGGCGGTTAGCAATAGACAAACTTTATTTTTCTTATCATGAGCACATAGACAAATGCAGAGTACATAATGTTTACATGTAAAGATAACAGATGGCGTTAGGTGTATTTTAATTACATTTTGATAACTTTCTAACAATTCGTAATATCAAAAATTCACTTAGCGACAAAGCGAGATTAAAGTAACAAGGAAAACTTCATTTACATAAAATCAATATCGAATTTGACTCGCAGTGGTCCGGTTTCTTTTAACCTATAGTTTATTTATACGACCCCTATGCTAAATATCTCTAGGCTTTTCATCTTCATTTAGATGGCATAATACGACGATATGAATCAATTCTTTAAATAAAAATGATTATATTTTGTGTCAGGAAAATGAAGTGTTCAGAGAAAACAGCCGCCCCTTGAATGGGGTACTCGTGCTGGAAAACATAACAATCGCGGAGGCGGGCGAGTACGCGTGCGCCGCCGACAATGACGTGGGCTACGACTACAGCGAACCCATCATCATCAATGTCACCTGTATGTACCTACACTTTTCATTGATGGCCAAAGTAGCTAAATGTTAAAAAAACTCAATATTTAAAAAAATCTGCCTAAAAATAAGAAAGTTATAAGCTTTTAAAATCGAATGGAAAAGGAATCTGTCAAGTAACAGAAAAAGTAGGCACGTACAGCGCTTTTGACGTCACTTCTATTACGTCTCGCGCGTACGAAAGAGATAGTGGGATGTCCTCACCACGTTCCACTCGTATATTTTTAATGCTAATTGCTGTTTTATTAATTAACCTAGTTTGTTGCAGTTCTCAAAAAAAGATTTCTTTTATATAAAATATTTACCAAAAGCAGTGTATTCAATTTTTAACAAAAGAAAGAAAAAACAACCGACTTCATTTTCTTTCAAATCTCCAAAGTTCTTTATCATATCTTTACCAAATTAATATGGGACCAACTTAGTGCTACAATCTTTCAAATAAAAAAAGAATCATCAATATGAAAGTCCACGGCGGACGAAGATATCGCGTAACATACATACAAAAAAAACATATAGTCGAATTGATAACCTCCTCCTTTTTTGAAGTCGGTTAACATAACCTATAGTTAACTTTTTTTATTTGACAACCTATAAAAATGTAAATTTAACTCTGCATAGTCGTAAAAATTTGATTTTCTTATCGCATGGATGAAGAAGAGGAACGCAAAATCCAATCAACAGTTCAATATCGCTGGTATTGCTTCGACGTCGAATAGACCTACTCGTACATTCTTGAGCAAGAGATAAGAACTTGAATAGCCAGCACGCATCTTTACATTTGTTCCTCCTTCCATTAGATCCCGCTTTTTGTAAAAACGAAGACACGGTACAATACGGGATCCGTGAAGACGAAAGTGTGAACATAACGTGCGACGTGGACGCCAACCCCCCGGCCGCTTCGTACCGCTGGGTGATCGTGAAGGCCGCCGTCAATGCCAGCACGCTGCGGGACCATCCGCAGGTCACCGAGGACACTGACGAACCGGTGCTAGTGTACCAGAGGCCTAATAATACCATGTTCAGTAAGTTATTAAGATATTGTAAAGACGCACGCAGTGCGTTGCACGAAATCGCAACTAGATCATCAGAGTAACTAACAATCTGTCGTGCTAGATGTGTTTTGGCATAAAAAAATTATTTCTTTAACTTTATTCCATAAATCGTAACTTAACGCCCAGGGCCTTTTCTACCAGTCAACATACAGGTGATTGCCGATAAAAGCTAATTTTAGACGACATGATACATTCCATATTGTTACTAAAAACTCGATTACCTCGCATTACGCCTAACACTTTAGTTGCAACCTCATACAAAGAGCCAATAGATTATTCAAGTTGAAGTGCACCAAAGTGGAGCAATGTGTGTGTTGCAAATGCGTGTCAATAAACCAAAGAGTAACTGTTAGAAAGGGCATACATACACATACACTGCTTTGGAAAGCCCATGCAAAAGCACGTCGATGATCCTAGATTGAAGACCTTGGTTTACAGGCACAGTATTCTGCTGGGGCATGAACAACGTGTCCAGCCACGGGCAATCGCACACTCCGTGCGTGGCGTTGGTGAGCGATGAGACGCCTCCGTGGCCGCCCACCGGCTGCGAGGCGCTCAAGAACTCCGTGGAAGACATCGAGATCAACTGCGAAAAAGGCCATAATGGCGGGTCGCCTCAGGTGAGTAATAAAGCCATATAAACCCATTACCTTGGGTAAAAAAATATCTCCCAGAATTCAGAAGAGCACGTGTCATAGTTTGTCAAAATAGACTCGATAACCATTTCTACTCTTTAATTTATCAAACCAAATGATAGTAAAAATTCTAAACTTTACTATTACACCTTTTACTTTTATTTTGTTTATATCCTTTTACTATTATACCTTTGCTCCATTGCGAAACCTCTAAGCTGAATATAAACACTAGAAAAGACCTTCTTTCTCTCACGTTTTAAATGAGGAGAAAATATTATATATCGCAAGTTTTACATGTTTTGCTATGCAGAAGTTTCTTTGCATCGTGAGGTCCACAAAGGAGCCCGACGTGATCTTCACATCGATAACGAGGTCGGAGCCCACGTTCGTCGTTAATGAGCCCAGCGACGAGGAGTATGAAATCATCATTATAGCTTCCAACGACAAGGGGAATAGCACTTTAGTAGAAATTAGCAAGAGACAAGTAATAGAAATACCAGGTAACCTATGTTTCCCTTCTTATATTAATTAAAAATACAACTATATCACAAGGCAGCAGAAATTTTGCAGGCATACTTATATTGCGTGACATACAATATTATGATGACATGGTGCTGATCTGATGATGAAGCTGGAAGGTGGTCAGTGCATCTCTGTGATAAAACAAACCCCACCGAGTTTGGGCTCAATTGATTCGTCTTGAGGAGCATTTTAACCTTTTTAGTTCAGTTGTTAATTGTTATAGATAAAAGCTAATTAAAAAAATATATTAAATAATCACTTGTTTAGAAATTGAAAGATACAAGTTTGCATTGCAACAGGGAACACAAAAATATATTGCAGATGAGGAAGTAATTCCAAGCACAGTGGAAGACATAACGACACTAGCGCTCGCGCTGTGTGGCGGCGTGGCGCTGGTGGCGCTGGCGGCGTGCGGGCTGGTGCTGTGCGCGCGCGAGCGCGCCGAGCGGGCGGAAATCCCACGCGGGCTCTCCGACCCGCCGCTGTGTGCCTTCAACACTGAAGGTATACTACGACCGAACTAGGCCTATGTCACTCCCCGTTTAGGTATCGAAAATACACCTACAACCCGTGCGGTTAAAAATAGCGGCTCATAGAGCCGGTACCTTCAACATACTCCGTAAAAACGCAATAGCGTAACAAATAACTGAAAACGGCATAAAATATCTACCGTTGATACTGTTTCGTTATTTTATTAATTATAACAATATTTATGTTTGATTCATATGTCCTATTATTTTGTGATCATTTTGACTGAACACTACATTACTGAAATTAATACACTAAAAATCACCTAAAAAGTAACCTTTTGGCAACGCTGAACGCAGCTTTTTTTGTCAGTCGGTACCCACGGGTGTGAGTATAAGACGCAAATAGTGTGCGAGCGGGAAGTGAATAAATGCGCCGCCATTTTTGATCCCATTCTTTATCCACGGGTCATTATTTATGCGCGCGGTGACCACTCCGGGGGGGAAATTCAGTTACATGAATCGTTTGTCTAAAGTAATAAGAATGAAATTGGCTTGCAATGGATGTCTAGGTATCCAAACGAAGAGGTGACGAGTTCTGACGCGAGCTAAATTAAACCATAGCGCTAACCACATTAAGTAGATATTTCTTTGAATTTCTTTTCTGAGTAAGACTTCTTTTCGTGAGTACCTACTAGTACTTATTCTGTGACCATACTGCTGTCAATAAACTAAACGAATATTTCCGAAACTTGTGCAGATCTTAAATAGCTTTCTATTTATTATTATTTTTATATAATTTGTACTTATATTTGTAAGTCTTCTTTTTAGTATTGTGACGTATGATGTAATTATACCCACTGGTTAGTGCATGTTGACGTCTGGAGTTTACACTGCCTATCTGGTTGGCTCTTTATGCAAAAGGTTTCGTCATTTTCTATTGACATGATCGGCTTCAGTATTTGGCACATGTATGTATCTCCATGGAGTATACACGTGTTCAAATCATTGGTGGTGATGGCGAAGAAGTAATCTTTCTTAAGATTTACTCCAACATGCTCGGATATTGGTACAATATTAACCATATGGTTGTTAATTTGGTGAGGAATGGGTAAAACTTTGTACATCTGAAAACTTTCTCTGCTGACAAGTGGGAATGTGATTTCAAATATTAAATTTTGGGTGACTCTTGCTTTCACCTTTAATAGTTTATATATAAGTGGTAAGTCATTATCGAAGTTGCTGATTGGCAAGTCTTGAGAAGTTGTGGTGGTAATAAATGTAAGCTTATTTGGCCATGAGAAATATCTGTAATGGTGTCGAGTATGGTGCTTTGTACCCTCTTTAAACCTTGCAACAAATTGTTGGCGGCCATGGCAGAAAGAGTGAATCTTGTATGTATGATATTTTCTGAATTTCACCTTTGAATGTATTCTCATTTTCTTCCAAAGCTATTATTTTCTTGGTAATCAATTTATAGTGCTGATCTACTGTATCCTTCATTTGTTTCATTAAATTAAATTCCGATTCAATAACTGACGTCTGGTTCTTCCATAGACTGGTTTTGGTTAATTTTTATAGTTTCGGTATCTTTGGCATACTGTTCGGCGAAACGGGAATCAAGTATTCCAAATAAATCGTTCGCTAGGTAACCGACACCGTTGATAAGACCGCGGCGCCGACGCCGTCTAGCGTGAACATTTAAATGCTGCGTTAGTAAAAGTTCATTGTAGTATTTTAATTCCAGGTAGTCGTGACGTAACTGGGATGTTATATGTTGCATGGTGATTGTTTACTAATGGTTGTACAAAGTTTATCTAAATGGTTACTTATTCTGGTATATGCAGCTATGCCTCCCCAATATGGTACCATGTCGTAATATACGACTAAATTCCACTTATCTCTTATCAACTGTATTTTGGAGATAGGGTCGAAATACAGTGTTTGGTTGCTAGGTAATTCGTAGAGGCTATAGGATGATGCATTAGTTGGCGAAATCATAAATGTCATAAAAAATAGTAACGCAGTGGCTATGGTGGTTAGTGTGGGTATCTTTCGTCGACGTTGGAGTATCTCTTCTGGATTAGTTTCGTCCTGTATTTGGTCATCTGGTAAATCGCTTGTTTTTGGTATTAATGCTGGTTCTGGTACTGGTTGCTGGTTATTTTGTGGTATTGGTAGTACGGATAACTTAACTATTGGTCGTTTAAGAAATCCGTTTTTGGTTTTTAACGTGACAACTCGGATCAAGCCGTCATCGCCTGAGTGCGTGTCTACTACGCGACCCATCGCCCATTTTCTTGCTGGAAAGTTGTCCTGTCCTCCTGTATTAAAACTAGGTCTCCGACTTGAATGTTCTCGTGAACATGCATCCATTTGGTTCTAGCGGATAGTTGGGACAAGTATTTGGATTTCCATCTGACCCATAGGTCCTGAAATATTTTGTTGGTGAGATGCCATCTGGTTCTAGCATCGGTTTTGGTCTCTATCACTGTCAATCCGGACCGTCCTGATAAGAAGTGTGCTGGTGTTAAAAATTCAAGGTCTTCTGGATCTTCAGATAACGCACAGAGAGGACGAGAATTTAGGCAAGCCTCGAGTTTGGTTAGAAGGGTCGTATATTCTTCAAAAGTCAGTTTTTGATGACCGACGACTCTCTTGAGGTGATGCTTGAGGCACCGTACTGCCGTTCCCAAATTCCACCCGCATTTGGGTATACTGGAGGGTTAAAATGCCATTCGACACCCATTTCATTCACTTCTGATAAGAAGCTATCGCTGAAAACTTGTCTTAGATGTTCGCGCTCTTCCTGTAACATTCTGTTTGCCCCAACAAAGTTGGTTCTATTGTCACTGTAAATGTGACGTGGTGCTCCTCTTCTGGCTGCCATTCTAGTCAATGCAGCTAGAAGCGCTGAGCTGCTAAGGTCTGATACTAATTCGATATGTACAGCTTTGGTAACCATACATACGAAAATTTTTATGTAGCCTTTGGTAGTTCTTATTCCGCGTCCTTTGTTGGCTTTTACTTGCATGAACCCGGTTAAATCAACTCCACAATGGTGAAATGGTTTTTCAGGATTTATTCTACATGCTGGAAGGTCACCCATAAGTTGGTATTGTTTAATAGGGTCCTGTTTTTTGCATATAACACACTGTCTACAGAATTTCTTGGTAGCCATATAGCCGCTGATTATCCAGTACCTTTGTCTGATTTGGGCCAAAGTTAGTCGCGCTCCTCCGTGGTAGGTCAACTCGTGTGCTTCTTGAATCACAAGAGTTGTAAGACGATGGTTATGAGGCAATATAATAGGGTGTTTCATCTCAATATTTATCTGAGCGTTGCGCAGCCTTCCCCCCACACGTAAGATACCGAATTCATCTATTAACGGGTTCAAATTTAAAAGATTACTTTTCGAATGCACTCTACCGTGTTTACGTAAGTAATCTAGGTCGCGCTCGAATATAATTTGCATGGTTTTGATAATCAGCTGTTTTGCGCGACGCAGCTCGTATAATGTGAGGTAGGGTTGATGCACTTGTTTTTTTAATTGTAGGCAATCTTAGTATCCATGCAATGACGCGTGTTATTTTATTTATAGAAGTGAATTTATTTAATAGCATTTCAATGATGTTTGTTTCGGATGACTGTTTTTGGATGTTAAAAGCATTTAATATGGCCAAACTTTTTGGTTTCGCTTCTAAAGTGGTTTCATCTCGGGTATCTTCTTTTGTAATTGGTTTTTCGTATATTTTCAGCCACTTTGGTCCGTGCTTGGTGGCACGGTTTTTAAGTTGACTTGTGGTTAATCCGAGACTCGCACAGTCCGCAGGGTTGTCGCTCGTATTTACATATTTCCAACTCTCGGATGGTATTATTTTGGTTATTTGTTTAACTCAAAGATTTTCCAGCGTGCCGGGTCTCCTTGTATCCAACCTAAAACTGCTGTAGTGTCCGTCCAGCAAAACAAATCAATGTCACAATTTTTTGGAAAACAGCTTCTTACTTTAGAAGTTGCGATAAGAGTAGGGCTGCCATCAACTCTAGTTTTGGTGTAGAAATGGTTTTGTTAATTGGTGATAGTCGAGCTTTCCCTGCTACTAAATTAATGATTTTTTGACCTTCATTGGTGACCTTGATATATATTACACATGCGTAGGCCTTGTTTGATGCATCGCAAAAGCCATGTAATTCAATTTTTTGGTTTCTTTCTCTTAATCCTAACCATCTCTTCACTTCACTAGTCTTTATGTCTTCTAATTCTCCCCTTAATGTGTTCCAATTTTTGGTAATTTCTTCTGGTAAAGCTTCATCCCAATCTAAAGCTGCAAAGCAGCTTCATGGTTGTACTAAGAGGGGTTAACCATCCTAGTGGGTCATATAATTTCGAGATATCTGAGATTAAGCTTTGTTTGGTTGGTTTTGATTTACATTTTGATATTGAAGATGAATATATCTTTGAGTGGGTTCCATCCTAATCCCAACGTCTTAGTTAGCTGTCCATTTTCGCAAATTGAATCCCCCTGATTGTAATATTTTTATCTGATCGTTTCTTAATTTAATACTGGCGGAAATAGAATAATTTCCTCCACAATAATCGTCCATGTAAAACGATTCCCTCCACAATAATCGTCCATGTAAAACGATTCCTCCATACATTTCGCAGCTTCGGGATAGCGATGTCTTTCGTTTTTAGCAAGCTGTCGTAAACACATCATTGCTAAAAATGGTGCTGGTTTGGTACCGTACGTAACTGTAGTTAATTGAAATGATTGAAGTGGTTGTTGAGGACTATCTCTCCATAATATTTTTTGGTGATTTTGGTCGTAAGGATGTACTAATATGGCTCTAAACATTTTCTCGATATCACTGACGTAAACGTACTGGTACTGTCTCCACATAAGGATGATCTTTTGGAGATCCTGTTGAAGGTTGGGACCCTTGTGTAACATGTCATTCAATCTGACTCCTGTGGACGACTTTGCAGATGCATTGAAGACTACTCTGAGTTTGGTAGTAGTGGTTGATTCAGGCCGAATTACTCCATGGTGTGGTAGGTAACACTCTGGTACAGTGTTTGTGCTTGATGGTATCATATGGTTTAAATTATAATATTCATTCATAAATTGTTGATATGCTGTTTTCAGTTCAATATTATTATCTAATTTTCTCCCTAGACTGCGAAACTGAGCCAGCGCTAATGGTTTGGTATTTCCTATTTTTTCTTTTTGGTCTGATTTAAAAGGAAGTCTCACTTCATACCTTCCATCTTCGAGCCTTCTCGTGGTTGATTGAATATAGTTTAAACACTCTTCATCTTCCGCACACATGTCAGTGGTTTGATTGGTGATTTTCTCAGTCTCTCAAAATCTTTTTAGGCCGTCTATGTTGTTGAGTACGACGTTACAGTGGTATGACATGCTAATAGAACTGCATAACAACCACCCTAACTGTGTCTGTTGCGCTATTGGTTGATCTTCGCTATTGGTTGATCTTCGCTATCTCCTCGCAAAATTCCTTCTAGCATGATTTTACTATAAACTTCTGCAACAAGAAGAATGTCAATGGGGCGACTGAGGTTGAAGTCTGGATCTGCCAAATGTATGTTTTGAATGTAAGGCCATTCTGGTTGAGTGAAGGTCTTATTTGGTAAATTCTTTATCAAGCTATTCATAATTAAACAATCGACGTCCAGAGTAAATTCGTTGTAATTGGATGACAGCTGGATATTCATCGCTCCTTTACATTGGTTTTCCCTTTCTCCGATGCCAAATATTCTGCCTTTACATTTGGTTCTTTTTAATCCTAATGTCTGTGCGGCGTGTTCGCTAATTAAGCTTAGTTGACTACCCTGGTCGATTAAACTCCTCATTGTATGCTTAGTACCATCAACTCCAGTCACTTTGATCATAGCCGTGGCTAGTAAAATCTCACTGATCTTGTTCGAAGATACATGCGACGATGATATTATATTTTCTCTTGGGCCGCTAGGGGTTGTAACCATATGTTTAGGGGTTGGTTTGGAATTGGTTTTTGATTTCGTAAGTGCCTCGTGTAACAACGTATTATGACTACCGTTGCACTTACGACATCTCTTTGTTGAGTGACACGGTTTATTAAAATGGCAGATCATGCAGTTCGTGCAATAATTAAATTGATTAATCATTTTCAATTTTTGCTCGTCTGATAGCCAAAGTTTGCTCGCCCAAAGTCCATGCTCGGCGTGCATCGACTTTGTTATAACTTTGATTTATGGTATGGTTAAAATTTATTTTTTGGTATGAGATATTATTCTGGTTAAAAGATTGAGGCTGCATGGTTATTTTTTGGTTCGATGGTTCTTGTTTGCGACGGGAAGCTTCTAGAATGGTAAATTTGCTCTCGAGAAAATCGAAAAATTCCTGAAGCACTGGTAATTCTCGGGAATTTTTCACTGACTCCATGTACTCGGCGAACGATTCTCCATCCAATTTTTAGGCTAATAAATGCACTAGCAGGGGGTCCCAAGTCGTAATATCTACTCCTAGGTTTGTTATCGCATGCAGAGTCTCCTTGGTGACGTCATGCAACTTTTTGATTAAATTTAACGACTGGTGCTGCATATTGGGAAGCCCAAATAAAGTGTTGATATGAGATGCAAACATAAGTTTTTTGTTATTGAATCGATGGTTTAAAATCTCTCAACACACATCGTAATTATCGGATCTTATAAGCAGGTGTTGAATAAGACGTTCGGCCTCTCCGGTTACATGACCCTTTAAAAATGCATTTTCTGAGCTTTTGACAACGACGTGTTATTGTGAATGGTCTCGGTAAACAAATCTTTGAAAGAAGTCCAATATAAGTAACTGCCGCCGAAAACTGGTACGGAGACCTCAGGCGTTGATTTCATACGGTGCGTTTCGGACCACATCTTGGTATTTATAGCCTTATTCAAATCATTAAACATTTTTTCATGTTTGGTAAATTCGGACTGGTACCACAAATTCTCTTCAATTTTCTCGCCTTCTATTTCCCAATGATATTTATCTATGACGCTCCACCGCGATTGCAGATTTTTCAGGACGTCCTCTAATTCCCACTTTTCTTGCATCTGTTCTATATCTATGTTGGTCACCGTACGGGTAAATGCTCTGAAGTTAATGTTCTGCTTCTTCAACATTTCGTTCATCTTCTTGTCTTCCGGGGAGGATGAAGGATTCAACGGCTGCTGAGTTATCACAGCAGGAATTTCCGTAGACTTTCCTGGTGCTACTGCTGGTTGGTTTAACGGAGGAATCGGTGTAGACATCCCTGGTTCAGCTTCCGGCCTGTCGCTTGCTCTAACACTTCTTTGTTTCTTGCTTATCTCTGGTAATTGTCTCAAAGATGTCTGAAGCTTCTGCATAGTATCCTCAATCAATGATTTATTGGTAAGATACAACTCTTCAGTTATTTCTTTACAACTTTTATTGAAATAAACATGGTGGAACTCTCCTAATTCGCACATCTTGATGTGGTTGGACTCGTAATCCGCCCTAATAAGTTTCCAAAATCTGTAACTTTCGCTTACAGTAGTCGATGGTTTTTCTATCTGCTCCATCCTTCTTAAAATTGGTGAAAAATTTCTTGAGCTCTTCATAAATTTCAGTTTAGTTGACAAAATAGTTTTCCATATTGCCGGCCTTAGTAATAAATCAAATAAAAACAATTGAAGAAAAAAAAATGTAGTATGAACAAATGGTTTGATCTGACCTTATTTCCGTAGTTTCAGCTTACTCTGGTACAGCAACTAACTGCAATCTAAAATTGGTAGGCACTGGTTTACACGAACTTCGAAAAACGCAAATAACGTATCACTCGCGAGACGAAGTCCTTTTTCCTCGAAGGACCATATGTTAGGGGACGCCTTTTGGTATAAGAGTTCACCCTAACAATAATGTTCTTTAATTATTTATAATGGTTCGTTTGGGAGCTGGTTAATCACAATTGAACCCGAATTGGTTAGTATAATATTTAATTTACACACTTTACTATATACTAAACTTTACAATTAAATGGTCTTTTAAATGGTTCGATAAAATACAGGTTATAAAATGGTAAAAAATGGTAAAATCACTACTGATTATAATTATGGTTAAATGGTTTGAATACGCGGTGATTGTCGCAGATCGGCTGGTAGTTGCGTGCTGACTTTGATTTGGGATTAATTCGACTTATTGAAATTTTGCTGATCGCGCGACATACATAATAATGAGGAACTTAAACTGTTCGATTGCGTAGCCTCAAACACTTGATCTAACCCAATCCAAACCCTGCCAATCTCCAAGCTAAACCTGCGATGTCATTAGTTATTAAAGTATTGTTTTTTTCCAGAATCAAATTGTGAGACATATCACGATAGCGACGAGAGTGAGTGCAATGTCCGCCGCACAGAGTCGTTTCGCAGAGCCATGGCCAAATATCCATCAAAAAATTTCGATGTTCGGAGAACCAGTTCGTTCCACTCCGCACGGTACATGAATGAAATGGCGGAGCAAGAAGCCGCCAGTAAATTCAACGAAGGCTTACGACACAGCGCTAGCTGCAGAATGCATTCTCTTCAAAATATAAGTAGAAAACGAGACATGGACGCATTGTGCGACCACTTAGTGATGCATTTGCCGCCGGAGACAAATTATCCCGCTCCAAGACCTGTACGTATACCGATCGCTGAATACAAACCTTTATGATTCTAACGCGCACAACTTGATAAATATTGCGCGCTATGAATAGACTATTTTACTGTGTATGGTTTTGGTTAATATTTTATACTAGCTAATGCCCGCGGCATTGTATATAGCATTTCAAATATAAGAGTGGGAGCGTGGTGGAGACATCTCACCATCTCTTTCGTACCTAATAGCAGTGTCGTCAAGGGCGCTGTACGTGCATTTTTTTTCTGTTACTTGACAGTTTCGCTTTCCATCAGATTTCAAAAAGCTTATAATTTTATTTAACAAATTAATTTTGTTTTTAGTTTCCGATTATGTTACTTATTAATTGAATATTAAAAATAATTGATTATAATACCGTATTTGCCACACCGATCTTGTGTCCCAGCTATGGATACAATATCTAGCTAATCAAAAAATGCATGCCGTAAACTAGACATTTCTGTTCTAGATGAACACTTTTTATACAATGCCGAGGAAAATGCGCAACAAGCTCGCTAAAGAATTAAGCGATGAAACATCGGAAATCACACAAGCCTCGGACGGGTTTTCGTTGCCGCCACCTCCCGATGAGTACGGCACCTACCGCGCGGGCACGAGAATACGCGACATGCCCACTAAAACCGCGCCCACTTACACCACAATCATAAGAAAATCCTCCGCGAAGGAACACCAGAAGCAGCAGTACAATAACGTCATATCACCAATGAATACAGTCGGTCTGCCCACTATAAGCGGACAACCTAGCGTTTATAGCTACCCTGACGACCAAAACCAACAAGTAAGTACCAATCCATTTGATGAAGACTCGTCATAGTTAACTAACCAGTTCATTAACACCATGTTATTATTTAAGGCACTCCAGATGGCACCCGCAACACTAACAACTTTCCAAAGTAATTCTAGTCCTAAGGAATCTGGATTATAAGAACAATGACTGGACTATATACACTGTTCTTAAATTCATGCATATCATAAGTCAACAATTAGATCTCATAAGCATTAAGTTAAGCACGCACGAGTATACAATTAAACATACAAGATAAAAAACAAAAATACTTCAATCATCGTTTATTTACAAAAAATAGAAATCATTTATAGAATGCCTTCTTCACCTTAGACATATCTAGTTTCTATACATGCACATGATTTATATTATAAATTATGAAAAACTTAGTGAAATTACTGAACTTACGAAAATTTCAACAAAAATATTGTAAGTAAGGAATGATCCACTGCCATTGTTATTTAGAAATAAATGTAATAAATTTATGAGATAGTGAATATAAATACTTATTAAAATACATTTTTGTATCTGTAGTTATTTTAAAAAAGTTAAAATAAATTTTTATTTCAGTCATTCTGTTCTATTATTTCATACCAAACAAAACTATTGAATGTCACGTTATTTGAGATAAATGTCGAAAAAGCAAAAACAATTATACTTGACCAGCCTTGGACATTTTGTTCTATCCTAACTATAATTAATTAGTTATACTAAAACTAGCTTAATCCATACGATCTAAATGCGCCTGCGCCACTGTTAGTTTATCGATGAGATGTTGTGTGTTTGGACGAGCCTGAAAAGAATATTATTCTAGTTACGTGTACAAAGTTACATTTAAAGATTGACATAACTAAAAACTAATCCACCGTAAATTGTACACTGATCTGACGAAGTTCACGGTACATTACATTTGAAATAAACATCATGCAGGATATTTACTGTACCACAGACCGCAGAGATCTACGTCACAGGTATATAATTTATGCCTACTACTACTACAAACAAACTATAGGTCCGTGCACACATCAATTTATGTGTGTTCGCCCTCCAACATCTCGACAAGGCGAGAACGGGAGAGGTTTTGGGACGGAAAACGGGGTCGCATATTGCGCAGGACTCTGTTTCCGTTCTGTATGTAATACTTATATTAATTCTGTGACTACATTCACATAGAAATGTGCCTTACTTCGTTTTTGAACCGTAGCGAAAACACTTCGATTGTTTTTTTATTCGATAGATATCAGTTGGCTGTCACTGTAATAAATCACCAACCAGCCATAAAATTTATTGGTTTCCTTACATTTATATTGATAAAATATGTGGAACTGTTATCTAATAAACAAGAGTGGCATTATCTATTTAATTTCATTGAAATAACATACGTTTTTGAATTATATATAATGGCAATGCAAAAAGAATATACGTGACGTTAGGGAATACGCATAAAAAATATGTGTTATCTAACCAATTTATCCATGAATATCAAAAGTAAAGTACTAACGAATAGTGAAAACAGAATAAAAATTGGTTGAAAAACGAACGAGCGCTATAACGATTTTACGAAAATATGTCTATCTCATTCGCAAAAACGCTTTTTTCTATGGCAAAGGTAACCTTACCAGTCCATATCGGACTTCTATTTCTAATTGAAACTTTAATGTATCACATATTCGTCGCAGATTAAGAAATAAATTCTTTCATATTTGTTTACTATGGTTAATAAGGATTTTATTAAGCAAATAAAAAAAATATATGCATATTCCCTTTTCCCGTGCACTGTACCTGTAATGCGGAGAGCGCAGCCTCGTAAAGGTCCTTGCAGCGGGCGAGTGCGCGGCGCCGCAGCGCGGGCGACAGTGGCGCCAGCGCGGTGCGCGCGGCGCCCAGCAGCAACGCTGATACGGCGCACACGTGCGTGTCGTCGCCGCATCCCAGCCACACGCGCTCGTTCACGCTCACCAACCTGACATATTAAATGTTACTTATTTGTGACACACATATTAATGTTACTTATTTGCAGCATAAATTATATTAGAATAGTTACTAATATTAGAGTTTACGTGCGATCGTTTAGTGTGGCTTAAAAATACGGATTGCTCTGGCGTAAAGCTACTGCTGTTTTGGATATATGCTCTGTATAATAAATAGTATTATGTAATCGAATGCTATCCGTGGGAACCTTTTATTGGCTTTCCGAACAGTGGTTTCAAACCTACCGATTTTTCGATATTTCTACCGATATGGCCTATTACCTACCGAAATACCGAAATGAAACGAATTTCCACGATTTCAAAGAATACATGGAAATTTTCCCGATTTTTTAAACCGATTTTACAGTTTTAAGTTGGCAATCCTTTTCATTTAAGTATGTTTCACGTTACGGGGAATCCCTCAATAGTAAGTATAAATGGGTAGTGAGTTTATTACAGAATATTCCATTTATTTTAGGGAATACCCTGAGTCCTACAACTCGATGTAATAAGGTCACTTGTCTATTATTAAGTTAAAATGTCGTTTGACGAAGAACCGGGTTAGTTTATTTTTTGATAAATTTACGATGATTTTGGTATATACCGATTTAGTGGGCAGCTATACCGATTTCGCACTATAACGTTTGAGACCACGTCCGATATCCATTCAAATTTTTATTATTGTATTAGATGTTGGCTCCCCTTGAAAACAAATAAAGAAAGAATGAAAGATAATTTTGCCCAGTCATAGGACACAACAGCTATAGGCTACAGATAAATATATTTGTAGCATAAACATCAAATATAAACTTTAAACCCTGCAAATTTTTTGCCTTAGACCAGAGGTTCCCAAACTTATTTTGTCAAACGCCTACTTTAAAAAATCTGTTATTTTGTAGCGCCCCCCATTTTTTTCACCATAAAAACCTGAATCACATATTTGTCTTGCCTGTAGTTTAATTCAACCTATATTCTAAACGAGAGAGCAATAATAATACATACACCAGTACATTAGAGTATCTTTTATAAAAAATAACAATAATCAACATTGTTAATTTTAAATAAAAAAATAGCAATAATAATACAATTTTACAATAATAAAGAGTATTGGAAGTGGGGACCTCACCTGCGAAACTTTAAAACACAAAATTTTTTCAGTGTTTGATTCCTTTAACGATATAAATAGCGTTGTGAACGCATTAAAATAATAAATATTCATGACATTTTTAGTTTATATTTGTACAATAAAAAAGGATATAAATATGAACTAATAAATGGATGTTGTGTAGTAAGAGGATTTTAATTTCAGTGAAATTTAAAATATGAAGTTATAAATCACTCATTGCTTAAATCACATCAGCGCCCCCCAACTTTATTCTGGGCCCGTTACCGCCCCCCTTAAAGCCTCCAGCGCCCACAAGGGGGCATTATCGCCCACTTTGGAAAAGACTGCCTTAGACCATTGACATATAATACACACCTTAAAACGAATTGAGTAAACGTTCAAAACGTACTATAATGTAAAATGTTGTTCGAATCGTATCTTTCTTTTTGGATGATCGTTTTTCTAATTTGTTCAGGCTTCCAAATAGTAAGTAAAGATGGATAAGAAATGACGACGTATGTTATGTACTCACTTTATGTAAATATCCAAAACTTGTTCTATTGATATCCCAATGTTCAAGATTGTTTTAAACACCATACTCTGTTCAGCTTGTAATTTGCAACTCATTATTTCTAGCTGACGTACGATGAAATCTGAAAAGGTAAACAGTTTCAGGTGATAAGTTTCTTGAAACTTAGTGTATTAGAAGTGTAATTTACATTGGATGGAGACGCCATGAATGGTCAACAAATAAAGCTTTTATCATTGAGATGTCTTCACTTACTTTCAGTGAAGATGGTCGGAAATACACAGGAATCATATCATCATAACGTGATGATGATGACATATCTCAATATATTGTGAAAATACCATTCCATTTCTTTGTTTTACAAAGGACACAGACAAACAAAGGGAAGCAGATCAAACATATCATAGGTACTTAGAACGCATGGCAATTTTTCACTCGTAGCTTATTTTTTATAGCCTAAATTATATGTTTATAAAACAGTTATTGCGGGTGATTTGTATACTAAGTACTCTTTCAGATTCATAAGTATAATAGCTTGCTATTTATGTTTCAAATTCAAATATTATAAATAATGTTAAAGAAAACAACAACTTATGTAGCTTAAGTGTAAATTCATGCTACGCGGCATTCTTTATCTTATACAATAATGTTTAGTCTGGTTCCCGTTGTGTCTGTAGTTTCACCATGTTTTACAAATTCATGCGTATCTTCATTTCTGGCTTTATACTCGACTATACCTCGGGCTCGGCCTAGATATTACTCACAGAGCGGGAAGCAGTGGCCCGTGTTGACGTACTCGCGGCCGAGCGTGGTGAGCTTGCTGAGCACGGTGGCGAGCCGCTCGTCGGCCGTGGGCACCGAGCGGGCACTCGCTTCCGCTTCCGCCAGGATGTTGCTCCAGATGTTCTCCACCAGCAGTGCGTCGTTGTGGCCTGAACACTGCACGATGGCCAGTTTGCACTCCCATAGGTTATAGCGGTCCGCGTATTCTTCATATAGCTGCATAATAATCATAAAATATTGTTATTCTACCCAATTAACTAACTACGGTTCGTCAAGAAGATCCGCGCCTCGACAAACGTCTGTCCTTTCAATTTAATTATTTTTATTTATTAAATAAATAAATAAGTTCAATTTGAGGAAAGCGCCGTGCAAATCTGCTTGAGCCTGTTCCAATTGAATTCTTGTGTTATAAACGTTCAATTAAAAAACTAAAATTCTTCATTCAAAATTAGTCTGTACTAGCTTATAGGTGGGCTAGTGATGTGTGTGTCTAGCTGTTAGTGTTGCCTCTCGAAAGTCGACTATCGATAAACTATCGATATTAAACAAAACTAATAATAGTACTACCGATATATTCGATAGTACCAATAGTATCTGTTACCAACAGTAATATCGATAGAATCTACCCTTGACGAATAAACTCGATACTATCGGTTAGAAGCAATTCTATCGATAGTAATGCACTAAAAGAGCTATCGTAACTATCGATAGATTGGCAACACTACAAGCTGTCAATCCTTGACGTTCAATGAGTCGTAGTAGGCGCACCTGTGGCATAATATAATTACGTAACAGATACCCAAAGCCATAGAAACTATTGGAGGGCCCGAAAGTAGGCAAACTGGAGTTGCTAGTAGGCACACAGAGATGGCAGCACACCCATACATAATATCACGCCTATATCCCACAGGGTAGGCAGAGACTATGGACCTCCACTTGCTACGATCCTGACAATCCTCTTTCGCTTTCTTCGGGTACGTTTTACCTCACCTTTTTTCAGAACGTCTGCAATCTGATCGCAGAATATTCGCCGGGACCTGTCTGCCCCGCAATGGACAGAGACGTGATATTATAAAAATTGCTCGTGCAATGATTTTTTCAAAGAGAGTATCATCCAGATACACTAATAAAAAAATTGTAAAACTTCGATTTGGCCTGTCATTGTTGCCGAAACGATGGTTTCGGAGGGAAAAAAAATTACGATCACAAATTTTATTAATTATGACAATAAATGATTCTATCATTACCTATACATAGTTTATTTGTATTAAATACTCAGCAATACTTACTATGAATTTACATAGAGTTCTTACAACGCTGTAAAACACCCTATGGTTTCAGAACCTTTTTTAGAGGATTCATATTATGGGTGTAGATAAAGCTTTGTATGCAACTCTCATAATTCGGTATTAAAACACTCAAGTGATACTATTATCACACTCGGCTTCGCCTCGTGTGATAAACCCACATTCGTGTTTTAATACCCTTTATTGTACAACAGTTGCATAAATAAGTATTATAAGGCGATGGGTAGGCGTACCTGCGGTATCTCGAGCAGCTCGTCGTCGAGCCGCTGCAGCAGGTGGTGCGGCGGCTGCAGCGCGCGCGGCAGCGCGTTGGCGGCGGCGCGCACGGCGGCCTGCACGCGCGCCACCTCGGCTGCCTCCTCCAGCCGCCGCAGCAGCTCGCCGCCGCCGCCCGACGCCGCGCCGCCGCCGCGCAGGCACACCACGCCCGCCGACAGCCACGACATGCGCTGCGCCAGCGTCGCGCCTGAACTATAACACCATACAAAAACATTAACACAGGTTGATTTGCCAGGCAAATTAAAAAAAACCCCGACTTTCAATAGTTTCTTATATAAAAGCCGTTTAGTGATGGACACAGGAACTTAAAAGTAGAATTTTAATCCGTGGCGCCATCTTTTATTTGACACGCTAACTACAAATACAAGTAATTTCAAGCGTTAATTCCCAATAACTTTTAAACGGCCGAACCGTTCATCAAACATAGCTAAGGACCACCGCAAGGAAACTTGCTTTCATGCAAAAAAGACCGCATCGAAATTGGTCCATCCATTCGAGCGCTAAGATGCCATCGTCTTTTTGTCGGGAGTTAAGAAAATTCCAAATGACAAAGATAAAAAATAGAAAACAAATGGTGCCAGTTTAATGAGTTATCATCTAAAGGAGTTTTACAGAGTTGGTTCTTACACTCGTCTACCTTGGCGCATCTCCGCATTAAGCATAAACCATATTGAATGTGGTAAGAGTAGACGCGGCGCCGCTGTTTTTTTGACTCCATTCAAATTTCAAACAAAATGCATAATAGAGTTGCAATTTAAATACACGCCATCGACATGACATAGCACCATATAACGATATGTCCGTACGATATGTATCGTATACGGGCATCCGTACGATATGTTCAAATTTCAAAATATTTCTTTGTAAGAAATTTTAATGGCATAGAAACACGATGACCGAGTTTTCGAAGCATTTCGGATGCATGTTTAAGTAGGCACGCCTGACTAGATAAAACATACGAGCGCTCACCCAGGCCTGGTAGCGAGTCCCTCGAGCACGGCGGCCGCAGCGCAGTGGTCGCCGCACTTCTCGAGCACCTTCCACAGCAGGTCCAACAGAAGCAGCGCATCACGAGGTGGCGCGGCGCGAGCGGCGGCCTGTAGGTACGTGCGGAGAGACGGGGGGGGCGCTCCGCCCAGAGACACCAACTCTAAACACATTATCACCTAATTAATTAAGCAAATAAGATTTTAATAATAAAATAGTTTATTAGGAAATTAGTGAATAAAGGGCGGATTTACTTCGAGGGCCCATAGATGAATAACGAGCAAGTGAAGGATTCTTTCTAACGACTGAATCAGGACCGTAGTGAGAGATTCATGATGACTGATTCACGACCGTGGATATAAATCCGTTTTATCTACACCCATGCTTTAAATCCTCTATTAAAGTTTCTAAAACAGTTAGCTTATTGCCAACATTAAAACACCCAGTGTCATAGTAACCATTATATCACCCAAACGAGTGTTATAATGTTGTACTAAATTTCATTATCCGTTCCTTACTCATCAAACAGCCACATATTATGAATTTCAAAAAAAGAACATTGTCATGTACGCGCCGTTCACTACCACAGCTCCGTAAAAAAAAGGAACTTATTGGTTATTCGAATTCACGTCGTATCCCGCCATTTTTGTTCGATGTTTACTAATATCGAACAAATATAATTTGCATTCCAATAATTTTACGATCCAAAATTTAAATTATTATTACAATAAATAATTTCATTACAACCTATACATACAACGTTAGTTTGTATTAGATACTCAGCAATAACCTTACCAAGATTTTACATAGAGTTCTTACAACACTGTTACAACACCCTTTGGATTTAGAACCCTTTATAAAGGATTCATATCATGGGTGTAGATAGTTTTGTATGCAACTGTAATACTTAGGTTTTAAAACACTCATGTGATAACCCACATTCGTGTTTAATACCCCTTATTGTACTACAGTTGCATAAATAACTATTATTGCATTAGTTGCATACTATATTTAATACCATGAAGTATAGTAAGCAACTCTTGAAAACCAGAAAAAGCAAGATTTAAGCGAAAATAGGCATTTAATGAAGAAAAAACATTTTTAAATTAATTAAAATTGAAACAAGTATAATAAGAGTGATTTTCCTTCACTGTTTCAGTGAATAAAATAAATTAACAAAATAGTGATTAAAAGCTTGCTATTTTTTTACTGTTTCCAGTGAATAAAAGAAACTTTTTAAAGGGTTAAATTTTTTATTTTCGTAAGTACTGGCTTTTTTTGTGAGGACATTATTAAGACCAATGCAATAAGCCTAAACTCGACAAGGTTGCGTTTCTTATAGGTTCCTAGGGTTACCTTCCGGCTCCATCACGGAAAATTTCAACTCAAAATAAAAATATGACGTAAAATATACTCTTACCTGAGCCCAAATTTTTAGACACTAGCCATTCATATACGGCAACGTGAAGCAACTCGTCGTCGCATGATAGGCATTCCCAAACTAATTTTCTTCCCTAGGAAAAAAAAAGATTTGAATGTAAAACATTACAATCACTGAAGCATCAATGATTGTTGTTATCTCGATAAGAGGTTATTTTATGCCTAAAGAATGTTTTTTTTTAAGGTATAATGGACGCTATACTCGAGTAATATGCTTTATAGACCATAAGTGTGGTAACGGCACAGTAGCATACATCATTTTATCATCAGGTTTTTTATAGGATACATTTTGGAGAGTGTTCGAAGGCTCTTTTTGATCTCGTGAAACCCTCACCATTTCTGGATCTATCGGACTACGAGGCGCGGACAGGGGTTTCACCCCTTTATCGTTGAAATACCTAAGTCTCGAACTAAACGCTTCGACAATTCTTTTTTGGTTCGAGTAGCTAAGGTGTGGAATGAACTGCCTGCGTCTATATTCCCAGAGAAGTACAGTCCCGGGACATTCAAAAGTAGATTGAATGGGTATCTTTTGGATAGGCATGCTTCATCCTAGTCTTCATCGTCGCTTACCATCAGGTGAGATTGAGGACAAATGCCTAAACCAATATATTGTAAAAAAAAAAATCCGTTCCTCTCCCACGAGAGTCGTAAGAAGCGACTAAATAAATGATATATTTAACAAAGAACGGACCGTAGCGTTTTCTGTACAAAAGACTTTATTATCTACTAGCACGAGCACGGTGGCTAGGCTGGAGTATGCATTACTAGCGCTTTCACAAGTTAAGCAACACCGAGCGTGGTCCATATTTGGATGGGTGACCGACCAAAAGTGGTGTAAACAATTATTGAGCTCCTCCATGCTTTGGAAGGCACGCAAAGCCGTTGGTCCCGTCGGTCATCATTGTATGATAGCAGTCGTCAAGATATGTCGGATGCCATAAGGCAAAATTTGTGTCCCATTGTTTGGCAAAGGCCTCCCTCGCCTGGCCTGATATAAATTTACCCAAGTAAAGTCTTGAGTAATTACATTCTCTTATGAAACAAGGTTCACATAACAAAGTAACGTAGGTTGAGGATAGGGAGGAATGGAAAATACTCCACCGACAAGAACATAGTTCTTAAACACAATTATGATATACTATGTATTTGTTGATGATGATGTCACTAAATACCTGATAGTTAGCATCAGCTGGCGACAACGTCAGCAACGATTCGGCGGACGGCCGCGGCACTCGGAGCGGCGAAGGTTCCGTGTTGGATGACTCCACGCTACGTTCGTACAGCCGCTCAAGGGCGTTGCCCACTTCTCGGTAGATCTCCATTCTGTAGTCGTTAGTAACGACCATTACGATTAGGTTTATTTCATAGGCGCATGTAAATATCACATACGAAAGAAAGACCACACCAAAGCATTTACAGCAAAAATTTGCAAAAGAATTTCCGACTGCTTGATTAGGACCAGTTACGCCGATGGGAAGTATCGCACTCAACGATTCTACTGATAATGCAGTAGGCACTACCAGTTTTGTTTTTCGTGTGTGTAAGTGATCATCACTGGTGTCAGAATTTTCAGGCTGCTTTAAGGCTTCCGGTAGAATTGTTGAAAAATTATCGACGGTAATTAGTCGGTACGATACACGACAACCTGGCTTGTGTCAATGAGTCATTAGATCCAACCCTTAGAGACAAAAAACAACGATCGACTAGGACCACGTTCTGACCGTCTCACCTCCTATAATACAGCAGCTGGCCCTCTCTGTCCTGCGAGGGCTGCAAGCTGCTGTAGTAGTGCAGGGCCTTGTCCTGAGGGTCCAGCTTACTGGCACATGCTACACACAGCTCCACTACGCCCGAGTAGAAGCCACACGTCACCAACTTCGAACATACTAGCGGCAAATTCACGTTTGGCGCCACATCCTGAAATATATGAAAAAAACATTACACACATACATACACATAAAGGATTATAAATATATAGGGACAAATCACACAGATTGAGTTAGCCCCTAAGTAAGCTTAAGCTTGTGATGTGTTATTAACCCAACGATATTATATTTTATGATAAATATATTATAGATAAACACCCAAGACCCAGGACAATTTGAAAAAGGCCATTTTGCAACTTGTCCTGACTAGGGATCGAAACCAGAACTTTCGGATTGACGGACTAGCGTGTTGACCATTACGCCACAGAGGTCGTCAGTGATGATGATGATATCATATCATCCTATCATCAAAGGATGATATGGTATTTGAAGAAGAAAAGTTCGAAAGGTGCACCTTAGGCATAGAATTAATAAGAGTATTACATACAGAACTCAAACAGGGTTACTTTCTAGACGCATGCACGTTACGCGAGTTCGTGAGAACTTTGAACCAATACGTGCCAATACCTAATCGTAATGATCAGATACTGCGCATACTATCATTGTTTATCCACTTCGAACAATAGATTTATTTTGTGAATTCTACGAATACATTTATGCTTGTAAGCAAGTTCTTATTTATTATCCAGAATTCCAGACGTATATTAGGTAAGTTACAAAATATATACTTAAATTAGATACCTAAAACAATCGCAAATCTCCCGGTATGGAAAGATATAATCGTAAATGTGTCGATCTAGTTAGTTTAAATTAAATAAGGTATTAAATTCGTTTTGCGGTGGCGACCCTAATTGTGTACTCACACATTTGACGTGTGCACGGATATATTGTTTCGTTTGTAGTAGTATTAGGTATAAATGTTACTCCGTTTCTATGAAGAGCCATACCTGTGCCTTAGGCTCCAAAGCAGCACAGCTGAGGAGTGAAACTAACGAAAAATTGTCCTAATAGCTTCAGAGATACAGTGTAACAGACAGATATGTACAAATGATGGGAGACTTGTATTAATAATAAGGATACAAATTTAGCACTTTACCTTACAAAGTTTCAAAGCTTGTTGTAACATGTCTTCTCGCTCTGAAGGATTCTTTTGTTGTTTCGCGAACATTAATAGTTCATTAGCCTGTAAAAAAGGATAGTACATTTCTATCAATTCACTGGCCTGAATAAGTTCAAAATAGATTATTCAAATTGACAAAGTCGAAAGTGCTATAAAAAAAGTAAAAACTTTACAAAATATAAGCGCCATTCTTGAAACGCGAAGTCACTTAATTGAATGGTTTTTCCATACAAAAACCGTTCGTTTAGTGACACTGCGTTTGTAAAATGGCACCAAAGATTACTTTCGAACAAATGGCGTCTTCCTGTCTGTATAGCGTTGGGCAGAGTTGTCTCAGTTTTTGCGAAATGCCGTCCACAGACGCGTTGTCCCGAAGATAGCCGGCCACGAGCGAGCCCAACAGCAAACACGCTACCTCCTGTCCGCCAACTAGCAATTCCCTGTTGAAAATATGGAAAGGTTCAGATGTGCTACTAGATCGGATACAACACGTATACTTACTTGAAATAATAACCGGCCAAGTGCGAGTCGGACTCGCGCGCGAAGGGTTCCGTACCATTATCTATAAAAAAATTACGTTTGTTGCATGGGAGCCCCACTTAAATATTTATTTTATTGTTTTTAGTATTTGATGTTATAGCGGCAACAGATATACATCATTTGTGAAAGTTTTAAATGTCTAGCTATTAGTTCATGAGTTACAGCCTGGTGACAGATAGACAATACAGACGTACGGACGGACGGAAGGACGGACGGTTGATGGTTTGATGCTATCAGTGTTTCTGAGTAACTTGTTAATGAATATTACCTAAAACTAGCCGCCTGAAGTGCACTTTGTTGTTCGGGTGGCAGGCTAGCTGCTATCACGTGGAATTGATGCTCGCACAACACCTTCCAAAGGCTGAGCATTTCTATCGCCAGTGCTGCAAAGTAGAGATACAAAGTAGAAATACAACCTAAAAGAAGTACAGACGTAAGGATGACCAGTCGAAGCTTAGGAATATAGTTCCGTGGATAGGGAATAGTACATACTGCAGAGGACGGGAAGTATGGCATTGCTGGACGAGTTGTTTGCAAGGTCGAGCGTAAGCGACGGCTTGACAATTATTACGAGTCCGGCAATCTCATTCCCGCCGAGGCACGTATAGTGCTTTTCTCAATAAATGTGAGGAAATAATTAAAGAAATAACCAACTATGCAAATATTTACCGAAAGCAATAAATGTTTACTAAAAAGAGTACATAATCAATCACTACGGGGTTTGAAAGGAAATAATCTGCTATCTGCGTTTTTAAGTTCAACGGAAACTTAGCCCATACAGCCCTGTTATATTTTACGCAAAAAATGTAATACCGTAGATTATTGTTTTTATCTCGCAACGAAACACAGCGAATTTTTTCAATGATGTGATAGCAACTGGCTGTATGACAAGTGATGAAATAAACGTTTAATGTCTTTGCCAAATTTTAAAAACAGAACTGTCATCTAAATCGTCAATGTCATTGTCTTGTCATTCTAAATACACTTCTTCTTGTTTTGAGCAGCGCCCAGCAATGAATTTTCGTATTACTTTCCTGGCCTAGGCCGGTAAAGTAATGCATAAGCCAAGAATAACAAACTTAGTGTCTTCTTTTTACTACAATAATGCCCACATTTCCGAGCATGTTTGAGAAATAGTACATTACTGCAGAGGCCGGGAAATATGACGTTGAGGGACGAGTAGTTTTCAAGGCCTCGCTGACGCTCGGCCTTGACAATAATTGCTAATCCGGCAATGCCATTCGCGCCGAGGCATGTATAGTGCTCTTCTCAATAAATGTAAGGAAACTATTAGAGAAATAACCAGAAATATGCAAATATTTACCGAAAGCAATTAATGTTTACTGCAAAGAGTATCTTCGTATGTTGAAAGAAAAGAAACTGCTTTCCCGCGTTCTTTACTGCAAAAGAAACATAGCTCATACGGCCCGGTCATATTTTACGCAAAAAAATTAATATCATATTTTTTTTTCATCGCAACGAAAGCATATTTTCGTGTGATTTTATAACAACATTATTTTAATAAAATTGTGGTCATTAGAATATAAATAACAATAAATAATAGTGCATTTTTTACTATGTGGTAGAAATAGGCAATTTATCGATTTTTTAAAATCTACTTTAATATTTTCTTAATGTGAAGTTAAGATATCTGGCTTTTTTATTTTCTTAAAATGAAGACGCTAAATGCTAAAAAATACAATTTGAAAATTACGCAAAACAATCTGGCGCCGAAACGACAGCCGCCACCATGGCGTCATACCAGCAGTTGCTAGATTATAAACTTTTCATCAATAATGTACACTATTATGTCTTTTGTATTAATAGCTATCTTTACAAATTAAATGGAATAAAAGTAGATACTTTTATTGAATATTCCTGCATTCAGTAGAAAATAAGTCAGTATTATGAGCACAGAACTTTGCTTATATCACCGTGTCTATCCTCGGTAGATTTTAACTTTCCACTTATAAATAACCGACGGCTATTGTTATAAATCGTGTGCAATACCACTAAATATACTTTGAAGTCACAATATAAATATTTAACATTAAATCACTGTTTACCTACAGCTCGTATCTACAATTTGGAAGTCACTTATTAAATAGTAGTTTATGATACAAGTGTGGTAAGTTGTTCATTCAGTCGAGGCGGGTTTACTCACAAGCGGGCGAAGCCCGCGCGTGTTTCTATGGAGCCGAGACTTCTGATGAACAATACACACGTGTGCCATACTAAGTTTTTAACACATTAGTGAGAACTTACAAGAAATCTTGTTAAAGAAAATTAGAAATATGGCGCGCTTAGATTTTCTTTTTCAGGCGCACTTCGCGCATGCGCGAATCTGTAGTGCTACGAGAGACACAGAAATAAATCCACCAACAGCCAAAGGATTATTAGAAAAAAAAATTTTTTTTTCGTCAATTCAGATTTATACATTCATTTTAGTGTTGTTTTACAAGTATTTTAATTAATAAATATAATGGAATAATTTGAGAAAAACATGGTTTTTGTATGAGTCTAGGCTGGCTGCATGTAGAGATTATATGTTTCAAAAATAATATTCGATATTTTGGATTACTAGAATCTTATTCCTAAAACATTTAAAATAGTATATTTCATTACAAGTGCGGAAAGGCTGTCATTGCAAAGAGTTCCGACAAATGTCTACCCGAGCCGAGGCGCAGCCGAGGGCGAGGGTTGACAGTCGGAACAAGTTGCAATGACGGTTCCGCACGTGTACTGAACGACTATTTTTAATACAGTTGCGAAAAAATGAAGCAATTTAATAGAATAATAAAAACACAATAAACTCAACAAACTAATCATTTATTTCTTATAAAAGTTATAATTCACATATACATTGAAATTGGTACAGTTTTTTATACTAACTGGGGAAGTTTTAGGTTGCATATTTACTGTTTGAGACAAACTATTATTAATTTCGTATAATTGTTCATGTACATTTGTCATACAATGGCGTTTACTAGTTGATGGAGTTGGATCTGATGAATTATCATTATCAACGAAGGTAGATGGACGAACGTTCTCTTTAACATGTGAAGGAGACGGACTGGACCTAAATTAATGGATTGTGTTATTTTTTTCCCAGTTTCTAGTTTGTTGTTTAATGAATCACCAATATAGCTTTCTGCAACTTTGTCTGATTTCCAACCTCCTAGTCAGTTTAAGGACGTCAAATTGGCTCCTGAATCTGCCAATAATGTAGCAGAGGTTCTCCTGAAGCTGTGCCCAGTATAATACTCAGCATCCGGCAGACCAAGAAACGTAGCTATTTCTTTTGACATATTACCAAATTTATTTATCCCGATTGTTTGAGCTGTACACTTCCCTTTTTGGTAATTTAAAAAAAAAAGGTTTTTCCTTTTTGGGACCGCTGATTCATATATTTTTGCACTATTCTAAGAAAATCTCCTTCAACAACAAAGCTTCTCGGTATCTTATTTTTTGTGTTCGGAATCTTGATTAGTAGCATTTCTCCATGGGCTTCAATATCTTTTAAAGTAATATTGGCTAACTCCTCTCTACGGCAAGCTCCAACAACGCCAAAAATCAGAGCAACCTACAAAAAAAATAGATTTGATTAATATTTTTTTAAATAATGTATTGACTGTATTTTGCGATTTCGTAAACTGAATACTAAATAAAAATATAAGTACTTATTAATATATTACCTTTGTGGCTAAATACCGATCGTCGGGAGCTTCGTTCAAAAGCCTTTCCACTTCATTCGATGTTAATATTTTTCGACTTTTTACTTGTAAAACCGTCCGATTGTCGTTTTAAGAAAGCATTTAATTTTAGGTTTTCACTTATATCCACGTTGTTCCTTATTTTCAGCATACTTTTTATCATCGAAAACCTCGACCATAACGTAGAAGGTTTTAATTTTGCTGAGAGTTCGGAGAAGTATGCCAACATAACATTTTCTGAAAAACTATTTGCTTTTTTCTCTTCTCTCCACGCAATAAATTCGTCGTATGTAGATATGTAGCGACTTTTTGACTTTTCCGGTAAAATGTTCTCCGAAGCATTTTGTGCAATTATACTGAGTTCCGATGGTGTTAATTCAAAAAAACTAGGGTCGAAATTACTCATTTTGTGCAACAAACAACTAAACTCGCAAAGAAAATTTCTGAAAAATGGCGCCAACCGTAGAATATAGGCAGAGTTTTTTTTTTCTTCACCCATTCTGGTAGGCAAAGGGAACTATGCCCATACAGTCAAGTCTTCAGTAGGATTTTTTTATTGATATGAAATGAAAATGAAATTTAATGAGATGAAATGAAAATGAAATTTAATGACGTGAAATGAAATGAAACCTAACCTAACTCATTCAATCAAATCATTAAATCTGATATTGAAACAAATTCGTAGCTTCTTTTTAGAAATATACGTATTTGCATGAATCATAAAAACTCCTATGATTTTTTTTTAATAATAATTCATGGTTGTTTTTTTTTAATAGACATTATTTTGACAGTTGGGAAAGAGAACACACGAGTTTGGGAAAGGTAAAAAAAAGCACGAGTATGTAATAGCCCACATCTCGAACGCTATACGTCCCTGCAATACGCTACTTTTTGAGCAACTGTATTAAAAAACACTTTACCGCACTTGTGCGGTAAGTAATATTTACCGCACGATTTCGAATGTGTGCGTAATGAATTGCATTACATAAGTAAAATCAGTGTGGTAAATAGCACTTTCCGAGCTAATGTGTTGAAAATAAAATAGCGGTCGATGTTTCTGATCACGTGACATACAGACAATAAAAGTACGATTTTGTTTTTGAAATTATTAATTAATCATAAGTTTTTGTAAAAAATTAACACTATATTCGTGTTTCCTAAAGTGAACACTATGTAAATAACATAAATTATTAATTTAATTTTGACTAACGAGAATAGCCTATTGGCTGTATGACAAGTTATGATGTAAACGCTTAATGTCTTTGCTAAATGTAAAAACAGAATTGTCATCTGAAACGTCAATGTCACTGTCTTGTCATTCTGAATACACTTTATTCGTCTTTTTGTTTTGAGCAGCGGCCAGGAATGAATTTTCATACTACTTTCCTGGCCTAGTCCAGCAAAGTAATGCACGAACCAAAAATTACAAACTTCGTGCCTTTTTTTTACTACAATAATGCCTACATTTCCGAGCATGTTTGAGAAAGTTTATTTCTAATTTATTTTAATCCTTGTGTTGGAAAATATAAGGATAAATTTGTAAAGGTCATAAGGCAATTAGTTACTCACTGATGAATGTGTTGAGAGCGTGCAACGAGGCGTGTTCGTCGGAGTGCGGCGGCGCGAGCGTGCGCTGCATGAAACTTGAAACGCGCTGCAACCTCGCGCACACGTATGTTACGTCTTCGCCCGTCACCGTACTGCTCATCTATCCGAAATTAAATATGCTACTGTTAAATATGCAGGTAACAGCCGCAAGTGACGGTGTTATCTCTTGTTTTTACTGATGTTTGTAATAATTTTTCATAACTAAAAACCGACTTCAGTCCTAAACTCCACAACCGATTTTGATAAAATTTCTATGGGTATCCCAAAGACCACCATTGGGATACAAATACATATATATACAGTCGGATTGAGAAACCTTCTTTTTTGATGTCAGTTAAAAATGGGGTAGCCTGCAGTTCAACCTGAAGATGCCTTTAAAGACTATGTAACTACTATAGGAAATATTTCTTTTAGTTCTAGAATATAGTACAGTGACCAATATGTACTCTACGTCATTGCGCCAGTTGCTTTTTAGTTACAGATGTAGAAAAACCTATAAATGTTATGGAATGGATTGTCTACAACTTATGAATGAATTTATGCTGATTATGGACAGGGTACTTACGAATTCTTTGTTATCTTGTAACGATTTAGACACACATTTCAAATTCCAAATAGACGAAAGTATTCTTCCTACATAAATATAAAGTCCGTTATGCTTAGCGCTGTATTCCACTTGAATTGGGTAGTTTTGGTCTCTCTGTTGTTGTGACATGTTCCCAACAAACGAAGACTGGTTAAAAGGTGTTGGGCTCATCATGTTTTGGTGGAACGGTGACTGTGGCATTAGAGACTGGTTTGGTGACCCCGGGAATGACTGATTCATTTGGCTCTGCTGGTAAGATTGGTTAAATTTGCCTTGCTGTACTTGACCTTGTGGCCCCCGCATGTTCATTGGGGTCGACATTTGACGAGGTGAGAACTTTGGCGAAGCTGAAAAAGATGTCAACTTAATAATAACAAGATAAAATCAATAATATAAATATCAATTTCTATATGTATATTTATTGACATTTTTTTGAATTTTGAATTTGAACAGGTGTGTTTGAGTTAGGTGGCCCAGCAAAAGTCTAGTAGTGCTAGATAATCCAAGTCTTTGATCATATTGTTACCTATAGATGGCATCTGTGAATTCTGTTGATGGTATATTGGCGTGGTGGTGAGTTGGCTCCCGTACAAGAAGAAAGCCCTCGCCGCCCACTCGTTGACGGAGAGGTCACCGCTAGACGTGTCCTCGCATGCCAGGTAAACTGCACATGCGCACGCTTGCTCTACGTCATGTAACTATTAAAAAGATATAATATTAAAGCCAGTTTATAACTTTTGGCGTACAACCAAAATATTAAAGTGGAGTTTTTATTTTATTTTATTTAAACATGTAAATGTAAAGTTCTTTTGAGTTTGAGTCGACTCTTTTTTTCGCAGCTCAAAAGTCGCCTTGCACCGACAATGCATGCGAATATTGTGTAATAAACATAGTAAAGATACCTTTTGATAGCCGTCTCAGTCTTAGTTCTTTCGACATATTGCACAGGCTACGCACCTTTAGACCCATTCCCACCCCACAGTTTAGTTTTCTGTCCGCCAATGGGGCCTGAATTCGTTAGCAAAACAAATCACTAGGATTCGTTGCCGAGTTACCTGGAAGAAGTCCTTAACTGGCATGGCGTCGGGCCCGCGGCAGTCCCGCAACAGCTGCCGGAGCAGCTCGGGCGCCGCGCCCGCCGCCAGTACGGCCGCGCCCGCTCCAGTCACTACCGCCCAGCGCGATACTCGCCACGCTTCTGTACATTAAAAATACAGTATCTTTTATACCTAAGCAATTTTTGTAGATTTTGAAATTTTATATTATCAAAAGGAGTATCCTCTATCATATATTTGAAACCGTAGGATAAATAAATAAATAATAAATCTGTATTTCTCCTCACAACACAGCAAAAACCTAATACAACTTAATACAAATTATTGGTCCACACTCATGTAATATGTATGTATATATATTAGTTCCGACTCGCTAAGAAGAAGAAGAAGAATACAAATTACAGTAAATATTCAATTACACTGAATTACAGATCCAAAATTACAAAACAAGCCACAAAAACTAATATATTCAAAAAACAAGTACTACGTACTGGTTTACTTAATGTGGTTCTAAATGAATCCCTTTTCTAGACAAAGCATATAAGCAATATGTAAAGGAAGCACAGACATAATGACGCATACGTTACCTCTCTTAGAGAGGAGCGCCGCAGACAAGAGCGCGGCGTGTTGCGGAGGCAGCGCCGTGAGCGCCCAGGCCGGCCCGTCAAGCGCCAGCACGGTGTGCGCCTCGCTGAAGGCGGTGCCGCCCGGCAACACGCGCGACAGACACCACAGCGTCTCCGCCTCGCCGCCGCCACCCGCCGAACACACCATCACCAATGTTCCTGTGCAAATCGCTTGTTTAGGATATGTTTAATTGTGATAAAAAAGACATATGTGTTAGATTTATCACACATGCATTTTTACAAAAATAGAATAATAATGACAGAATTAATAACACAGATACATCAAGCGGTAATTTCATATAAAACATATAACATATCTACTATAAAATATCATTATGCCTAATATGAGAAGTGGGATATCAGGAACAGGGAGAAAAGAGGCTGCTAATGCTTGCCCTTCGCCTATTTAGAAGGATTCCCATTATAATGATCAAGTGATTTCAACGACATGTGGGAAAAACAGCTGGTACATTAAACATGTTTTTTTTTACCCAGATCACTGTGGAATTCCTAGTTATTAAATAGACATTGTAATTTCAAAATTTGATCATAACTATTCATTGCTTAATTCTGGATCCGAAAGACACAAAAGAACCTCACCATTTTCGTAAACAGCACTATGCACTTGCTTAGGTTTAAGTACTGATGCGTTGGGAGTGAATCCCGGCGGTAACCTCACATGCAGCAGTGTAAGGTACTGAGGTCTTTGGGACCCACCTTGACTCGCACTGGAAATAATAAGGAATATAATATTTACACTAAAGTTTAAAATGCCAATTATACTTAATTTCTAATTATTATAATAAAGATTAAATTTGAAATAGCAGTATCTTTGTTACAAGCTTCAAATTTCTAGTATAATCGTAATCACACATAGTAATGTCAATTTTTTGATCGAATTATGATACATTAACTAAAAGTTACTTTGTATTGTTTGAAACTACACATTGAATTAACCCCTGTAAGTGTAAACTTATGTTATGTATACATGTACAAGACACAATTCCAAACATATAGGTATCTATAAACATCAAAAACAGGACAAAGGAAAATCTAAAACAATAATTTCCATCTTGACATAGCTGGGGATTGACGCTGAAATCCAATGTTTTAGGAGCTACCTGTCAGTCCAGAGATCTTATCTCTTTCTCTCTCATCTCAGCATATTCCTAGTTGCATCCTCAGCTGTAATGCTGAGAAACCTGGGTTCAGTTTTAATCTTTAGATCTTATCCTATAGTCAAAATAACTTACTCCCCACTTCCAGTACTAAAGTACAGTCTTGCTCCAGTCTGTGTGACCGCCACCAGGTTCAAATGCTCTGATTCTGACTCATCCACAGCCGATATTGCTACTACTGGTTTGAAGTTACTAGCCTCTAATGTCCTGAGAAAAAAAACATTTTATTTTTTGGAAATTAATTGCTCAAAAATTATATTAGAAAGGTACATAGGACATATCTGTCTGGAACACTTGCCTATACCTAGATTACTATACCTAGATTAAAACCATTGTTATTTTTAGGGTTCCGTAGCCAAATGGCAAAAAACGGAACCCCATTTGGATTCATCATATCTGTCTGTCCGTCCGTATGTCACAGCCACTTTTTTCCGAACTGTACTGTTGAAACTTGGTAAGTAGATGTATTCTGTGAACCGTATTAAGATTTTCACGCAAAAATAGAAAAAAAAAACAATAAATTTTGGGGGTAAAACATTGATCAAAGTTACAACGAACTACAAGAACTTTTATATTATGTTACTTGCTGCTACGGAACCCTTTATGGGCAAGTCCGACTCGCACTTGGCCGCTTTTTTTATTGTCTCTGGTTGAGTGTAACAGTTATTTTTGTGCAACAGTAAACTGATAAAACAAACACACCAGAAAAAAAATGATTTAAAATTCAATATTATTTTATTTTATGTCGCTAAACAAACATGACCAAACTAATGGAAATAAGATCATGAATCTTTATAATATACTTACTTGACTATATCCATCGCCGAAGATACTATTTTCCCTTGGGACAGTCTCACAACTCTACTTAGGCTTTCACCATCAGCTCCTAGGTCGAACACTTCTATACAGCCTTTCTCACTCAATGTGTACAAAATATGCCGTGAATTATCTGCTTCAATCTTAACTATAGGATCCTCGTCATACAATGCAGCATTTAGAAATGAAGGCACTAAGAATGATAATGCGCTAGTGGAATGGTTGACTTTTTTACAATGTTTACCAAACCATCCCAATTGAGCCTGCAACAATTTATTTTCATTTATATTTAATGCAACTCAAGCTGTATAGCCCAGTCACTTTAGCAAAAAATATGGGTCAAACTCGGAATGAGAGATAGTAAGCTGGAAACTCATATACACCTATTTTGAAATCTATTTCAGAAAAATCATTAACTGTAAATACGAGGGGTGATCCAAAAGTAATGATAGTCGGTTATTAATAGTCATAAAATCCGAAATATATTTTTCCTGTATGTACATATAGTTACTAAGCCACCATAAAAAAATCATATCAAAAGGCTGCAATTCTCGGCATGTACATTCATTTGAATACGAACTGTCGAAGTGATAACATCAAAATGGAAAAAAACGAAATTAGAGCTGTGATCAAGTACCTCTGTCTGAAAAAAATTACATACACAGTGACTTAGTGGAAACATTGGGAGACTCTGCTCCTCCATATTCTACAGTTGCACGCTGGGTCAAGGAGTTTAAGCTGGGCAGAACATCCACTGAAGACGAACACCGTGAAGGACGGCCATCCACTTCCCTAACCGAAGATAACGTGAAGAAAGTTGAAAATATCGTATTGGCGGTGTGAAGAAGAGTGACCATCAGGCATGTAGCTGAGATCACAGGAATCTCATATGGCAGCATTCAAAGAATCCTTACCACCGAATTGCACATGAAGAAGGTCTCTGCGCGTACCAAGAATGTTAACCGACGAGCAAAAGAAAAAACGAGTCGATATTTCGAGGGCCAATCTCGAAAAGTTTCAAGCGGATCAAGAAATTTTTTTGAGTCGTTTTGAGACCATGGACGAGACTTGGATCCACCATTTTGATCCTGAGACTAAGCAACAGTCGAAAGCTTGAAAGAGAGCCTCTTCATCGACGCCTAAGAAATTCAAAGTGTCCAGTTCGGCGGGGAAGGTTATGGCGTCTGTTTTCTGGGATGCCGAAGGAATCATTATGATTGAATACTTGGAGAAGGGAGCCACTATTACGGGGTCTTACTATGCAGACCAAATAAGAAGATTGCGGGAGGCAATTAAGGAGAAAAGACGCGGCAAACTGCGAGCTGGAGTGCTGTTTCACCAAGACAATGCACCGGCTCACAAAGCCGCAGTTGCGATGGCTGCCATTCAAGAAACGGGATTCGAACTGCTGGAACACCCACCCTATTCGCCAGATCTAGCTCCCAGTGACTTCTACCTCTTTCCCCGGCTCAAAGAACACCTCCGAGGCGAAAAATTTGAAGATGATAGCGCAGTGATGGCTGCTGTTGAGGCGTTTGTCAAGAAAAAGATTTTTTTTTTTAAAGGGAATAATGGGTTTAGAAAAGCGGTGGACCAAGTGTATTAACTTGTTAGGAGACTATGTTGAAAAATAAAATGTATTTTTTACTATAATGAACTTGTATTATTCTCATTATCATTACTTTTGGATCACCCCTCGTAATGCAGATTAATTTTGCTGTTCTCATGAAGTTTAGGTAAATTAAGGTACAAATTATTCATTGTTAAAAATATTTTAATGAATGCTTAACTTTATACAAGATATTATTCACGGAGATTCACTATTGACCTTGTAATAGTATGTATGTTTAAGCCTGCACGCTCTCCACCCTGTTTCAAAAATGGTTGAACATATGAAAAAAGAATAAAAACATAACTTGTTGCAAATTTTACGCCCTACAATTTTGATAATAAGTGTGAACATCATTAGAGCAATAGAAATCGAGAAAATCGCTAAAAGCAGATTTTTGTGACATTTGACCTTGAATAACTTACGACGCAGACACAAGATTTTATGGGACGCCAAAAGGAAGGTGTTTACGAATTTCCAGCTTACTATCTAAAGAAGAAAAGCTAAAATGACTGGCCTAGTAGGTGATAGTTGTAGCAATAAAGGTTTTCAAAAGTATGGGACACCAGATGACAGTGAAGTCAGGTTCAATAAGCTGTCCTTATTGAATACATTTGATAGAGCAAAAGAACCTGTTAACTGATGGTCCAATGACAATAGTCAATTGTGTTGCCACCTGGAGTCACATATTTTAAAAACCCTCAGAAACAAAGGGCCCTGTATACACATATACGTAAACAAACATATTTTACAGTATGTACCTGATAAGTAATTTCATAAAGACACCCATCCTTGCCACCCATAAATATTCTACCCTTGGATGTAGACTTCACGGACATCATTGAAACTCCATCAGTAGGTAAAACAAACACTGGTTCTGGTACTAAGTGAATCTCTTGAAATTCGCTATTTCCATCATTTTTACCAGCAGAAAATGTTACACCTGTAAAAGAATTAACACCTATAGACACCGTTGTTGAATAACTAATTACAAGAATTGTTATTTTTTGAGCCAAGTACTCTTCTAGAAGCTCAAGTTGTGCTATCATGGGTTGGTTCATCTATTATAACCAAAAGAAATCTACATAAAAAGTTCATTAAAAATAAAAAATTGTATAGACACTATTCTAAATTGTAGAGAAAAATAACCTTTACCCAATTATTCTCAGGCCTTTATAAAATTACCTCTATAAAATAAAAAAATATTTCTTACCTAATACAACTATTTCAACAGTAGTGGTTAAAACTAGTAAATATTTAACAAAAGTCTGGAAGACACCAGGCTTGGGTTTCACCAGGCCTACACTGACTATGGTCTCACCCAGTCCATCAAAGTATGCTACATCACTGCCATGTTCAAAGGCCCATATGTAAATATTACTATCTATGGCTAGCCAAACTCTACTTATTTCTGGAAAGACTCCCATCAAACAATGACATTGCATATCTGATAGTACAAGTTGAGAAAATTAGTAGTTAAGAAGTATTAAATTATTTTCCACTTGGTCCAATGGTTGACTGGCAGAGAAGGCCATATGGCGTTTAGTCTGCCATTTGTACACTTATTTTGTGCAATAATGTTAAAATAAAATAAAATAAAAATATTGTAAGTATGAGCATTTAACACATTTTGAGCAAAATATTCCTAAAAAGCAGCCTGTAGCAGATTTACTGTTTTGTCAGCACTCATAATCATCATCACATCAGCCACAGAAGTCCACTGCTGGACATAGACCTACCCAAAGGATTTCTAAAATGAAAGTTTCATTATCATCATCATCATCAGGTCTTTTTGTCTCTTCTGTAGGAGCACGACCCTCTCTGTACTACCAGAGCCATACTTGGCCAAAGCAGCCAGAGGACTCGGCCGCCTTCTACGACATCCACGGGAGGACTTGGAGTGGCCCTATTCTACTCTGCCGGAAAACACACGGCTTAAAATGAAATTTTATCCTGAAGCAAAAAAAGGATACGGGCAAAATGTTCCATAATTTCTGGAGGCAATGGCACTTTGTTCATTATTTTCAACTGAGATAAGTTTGGATGATTAAGGAGGGCAGCCAAATTTCTGTAATCGCCTGTGTTTAGTCCACTGCATGTTGGGCTTCTTTGAGCTGCTATGCCAGTTATCTAAAACAATAATAAGCCAGTTATACCTGAAGCAATTTATAATCAACATTGGAGTATAGAATTTTAATAACAAATATTGTGACAAATATAAATAATAAATAAATAAATATATAGGGACAAATAACACTGATTGAGCTAGCCCCAAAGTAAGTTTGAGACTTGTGTTATGAGATACTAACTCAACAATACTATATTTTATAACAAATACATATATAGATAAACATCCAGACCCAGGACAATTTGAAAAAGGTCATTTTCCAACTTGCCCTGACTGGGGATCCAACCCGGTATCTGGGTGGTGGACTATCATGGTGATCACTACGCCACGGAGGTCATCAAATAGAGAAATAATTAATAAAAAAAAGTCGCCAAGTGCGAGTGGGACTCGCGCACGAAGGATTCCGTACCATTTATCTATAAAAAATCACGTTTGTATTGCACCTAAATATTTTTTTTATTCTGTTTTTAGTATTTGTTGTTACAACGGCAACAGAAATACATTATCTGTGAAAATTTCAAAGTACAACTAAAAATTTCAATTTATCACAGTTCATAAGATACAACCTGGTGGCAGACAGACAGTCGGGCAGACGGACAGCGGTGTCTTAGTAATAGGGTCCCGTTTTAACCCTTTGGGTACAGAACCCTGATAACACGCCAAGAAAAGAACATTCATATAACAAGTTTATACCAATAGTCACTACTGTATGAAATTAGGAATAATGTAGATGTTTAGATATGCTATAATACTTCAAAATTTCAATACTAATACATACCTCTAAAAACGAAGGGCGTGAATTATCTGTATTTATATACCGGTCCAAGGTGCAGCCGGCCAATTCAAGACACTCGAGATGCATTTTTGTAGCATCTATTTGACGCGAACCCTCAACACTATTAGTTATCACACTTGGCATCTAAAAATAAAATTCACAACCCGTAAAACAATAAAACGCTGAAATATTCTACAACAAATAACATTTAATGTTTTGTACAATTTTTGAGGTTATTTTCAAATGTCAAAGTTGAAGTAATATCAACATTATGTACCTCGAGCGTACTTTTATTACAGAAAGTACTAAAATTTAGTTACGCAAATATATGTTTAATATGAATAAATTCAGAGATTTTTAAATTTATTAATGTTATATGTTATTTAGCAATTAATTACACAATTTTCAAACAAAGCCATTAAACGGTTACATTTCAACTTTCAACATACAGTAACGCCAACCTGACAATCAAACAACACTTAAACTAGTGTTGCCGCTCGATAGAATTGTAAACTCTATTAGTGCCGCACCTGCGTCTATCGCCCTGAAGCAATGCGCGGTAAAGCTTCGTACGTTTTGTACACTAAAAAGCTATCGCGATAAAGCGCTGGTCACTCTAGCGGCTTCGTTATTTTTCACGAACTATCTGGCAATAATCTAAGATGGCGTCATCTACGTGTTTTAAATATGGACTTTCTTTTCTTTAACATGTGTGCTAACAATTACATAATGCATTTATTGAAACCTAAAAAGAAAAACCTAAAAATGTTAACTCCAGTTTATTGTTCCTCTCCATTTTTACGCATTATTAACCGTGGCAACGTCGCACAGCATGCGTCTGACTGAACAAGTTGAAAACAAACGTCAAAATGAATAACGCTAGTCCGACCACGCAGAGCGAATTGTTAGCCCGCTAAAACCCTTTCATGTACCGCCACCCGAGCGATAACGAAGACGAAGTCCAAATATTCGGGACGATGCCCGATAACGGCCGGTCACATTTGCGTGTGTCGTAATCAAAATGAAATGAAAATGAAAATTGTTTTATTGTACTATTAAGTAGTTATACATAATGTGTCGGAGAATCCTTACGTGAGCCTGTGCCAGTGTTCTCCACTCCTTCGTCCGTGATGCGATCATAACATAATAGTGACATACCTAATTATTATAAAGCATTTATCACACGAGGTAAAGCCAAGTGTGATAATAGTATCACATGAGTGTTTTAATACCTAATTATTACAGTTGCGTACAAAACTTTATCTACACCCATGATATGAATCCTCTTTATAAGGTTCTAAATCCATAGGGTGTTGTACAGTGTTGTAAGAACTCCTGGTAAGTTTATTGTTGAGTATCTAAAACAAACTAACTATGTATGTTAGGAAATAATGCAATTATTTACTATAATAATTATTAAATTTTGGATCGTACAATTATTTAAATGCAAATTATTTTTGTTCGATATTTCCTAATATCGAACATAAATGGCGTGATACGACGTGAATTCAAATAACCAATGAGTTCCTTTTTTAAATTACGGAGCTGTGATAGTAACCTGCGTACATGACAATGTTCCTTTTTTGAAAGTTTTGAAACTCATAAAGAATGTGGCTGTTTGATGAGTAAGAAAGAGATCGAGTTTGTGTTGCATAATGAAATTTAGTACAACATTATATCATCGTTTGGGTGATATAATGGTTACTATGACACTGGGTGTTTTAATGTTGGCAATAATTTAACTGTTTCAGAAACTTTTATAGAGGATTTATAGCATGGGTATAAATAAACAAACATAATATTCGTAGACATAGATTTTTGACTTCACAAATTAGACAGAATATATTGGACTTTAGGCTCTGGATTTGTTTGCCATTCATATTCCGAGATCTCCGAAACTATTCATCAGTAGTTTCGGAGATCTCGGAATATGAATTTTATTGTCGGCATCATCGTACAAAAGCACAGTGACTTGTCATAAAATTGAAGTCATCTGGTAGAAGCAACTCATTAAAACAATAAAAAACGGTGGTCTCCTTTACAATTATATTTCTGTGTATTTTGACACAAGTACTTTAACTAAATAATAAAACTAGACCGTAACATAGGTACATTTACATGTGTTAAAACTTGCAGCTTCTTCACTTAATGCTATTATAAATATTAAATATATACAGACAAAGTAAGTTCGAGACCAACTCAACGAGATAAAGGCTAGGTTTTAGTAAGTACGCAGTGGTTGTAGTGCACAAAGGATTTTATTACAAAGAATGGGTTTGTATTTGATATTCGTAGATTGCGACATAAATCTAAACTATTATTTTCTTTCAGGTATTCTGGTGAAAAAGCGAACCAGCCTAGCAATAGATCCAGCCTTGTAAATGCTTGGAATTCAACATTCTGCCATTTCACAGGTTCCAATGGAAACTGTAATCCTCTGGCTCTCTCAGTCTTGTTTGTATTTAATAATAGGCTCCAGTGAATCCTGTCTTGTATTTTTTAATTGATGTCATCATGGTACTTCTCAGAGAGTAACAAAAGAATCCTGTAAGACAAAATTTATAAATGTACAATGTACAATGTATGTAGTTATAATTTTAATAAATAACTTATACTTAAGAATGTGTTATTTGTTATCGTGTGTAAATAAATATTTAACAAGGATTAGCATTGTTATTACTTACAAAAAAAATATGTTACGTAAGTTGAAATACCAAACTAGTCTTGACTTATGTTGTACTAATAAAATAAAGAAGTAATATATCTTACTCTGTTTTTGAAATCCAAATTTCCAATAAAAGGTATTAAGTAGGATTAATTAAGGTCCCATGGTAGCGTTACTTCAATTATCTACTAACTGTTTTGTAAAAATCAAAAGTAAAGAAAAAACATATTCACATTCACAAGAAACCCATCTAAAATCCTCCATAAAAGTTACTTTTTAAGGATCGCTTTATTTGACAATAGTTTTCGTGCTGTCAAAATAGACGTCATGGTAGGAATAGTCCAAAGAGAAAAAAAAATTTAGGTAAAGGTGAATGGTTTTGTGACGTCAGCCAAAACTGTCCTGGAAGGCTACCACCAACACTTATAAAACCATTTAGAAACAAGGCCGTTTTTAAGTAGGTCAAAAGCAGGACAACTAAATCGTACCATTAAGTTCATAATGCTGAACGTTTTTTTAAAGGTTATTCCTAAATAATGAACTGTTTGTTGTCTCTGGCTTGTTTTGGTGATGAGACTGCGAAGACGTTCAAATCCTTCACAAAAAAATATTATTTTTACCGGTTTTTTTTATTTACGTTAAACAAAATTATTGGAACGAAGTTCCTTACGGCAGGCTTGGAGGAGATAGGGATTTTGCTGCGCGACCGAACTGAAAAAAATGTGATAGTAAAACCGTAAGGATGACCTCGTTAAATAAAACCGTTAAATGAGACGTGCGCAGGCGCGACAGTCGTATACACAAGAACTTTTGAACTTCGTTCCTACCTGGTGTCCCACGACACCACATTTCTTTTTTCTATCATATTTTATTTAAATATCTAAAAGTTAGTGTTATTTACTTTGTTTTCATTTGATTATGTACATAAATTTAATTTGATATTGACCATTAAAGATGGCTAAAATTTTAATCAGTGCGAAAAAAATTGTGAACGAAAGTTTTGAACGGATGTCTGCGTCTGGTTTTCGAAATTATAAATAAATCGTAAATTCGCGACAGCATAAATGTTTTATGTTTTTAATGCTGGAAGCCGAGCAACCACCTGTCAAAATATATCCATCACTTCATATTATAGTGCTTTTTCGAATTGCCGTGATAAATAGTTATTATACGATGGTAACGACTAGTGTTTGGAAGTTAATTTTATTGTGGGCTTCATCGTACAAAAGCACAGTGTCTTGTCATAAATATATTTTATCAATAACCATGTCGTAAGTAACATTTTAACTACATACCTATTTAAAGTTTATATTTAGTATAATTATGTGTTCAAACTTGCAGCTTCTTCACTAAGTGCTATTATAAATAACGTAAATATATACAGACAAAGTAAGTTCGAGACTAACTCAACGAGATAAAGGCTAGGTTTTAGTAAGTACGCAGTGATTGTAGTGCACAAAGAATGTTATTACAAAGTATGGGTATGTATTTGATATTCGTAGATTGCGACATGAATCTAAACTATTATTTTTTTCAGGTATTCTGGTGAAAATGCGAACCAGCCTAGCAACAGATCTAGCCTTGTAAAATGCTTGGAATTCAACATTCTGCCATTTCACTGGTTCAATCACAGGTTCCAAAGGAGGCTGTAATCCTCTGGCTCTCTCAGTCTTGTTTGTATTTAATAATAGGCTTCAGTGAATCCTGTCTTGTATTTTTTAATTGATGTCATCATGGCACTTCTCAGAGAGTAACCAAAGAATCCTGTAAGACAAAATGTATTAATGTATGTAGTTGTAATTTTAATAAATAACTTATACTTAAGAATGTGTTGTTATTTGTTTTCGTGTGTGAATAAATATTTTACAAGAATTAGGATTGTTATTACTTACAAAAAAATATGTTACGTAAGTTGGAATAACTTACTATTTTTCACATAAGTTGTACTAAAATAATGAAGTAATATAGTAATAATAAAGTAATATATCTTACTTTGTTTTTGAAATCCAAATTTCCAATAAAAGGTATTAAGTAGGATTAATTAAGGTCCCATGGTAGCGTTACTTCAATAATCTACTAACTGTTTTGTAAAAAACTAAAGTAAAGAAAAAATATATTCACATTCACAAGAAAACCAACTAAAATCCTCCATATAAGTTACTGGAAAGTAACTTTTTAAGGATCGCTTTATTTGACACTTGAGACGCGCAATAATCGTTTTCGTGCTGTCAAATAGACGTGATGGTAGAAATAGTCCATTCAAAAAAAGGTGAATGGTTTTGTGACGTCAGCCAAAACTGTCCTGCTGCAGGGCTGCTATAAAGGTGTCATGGTACCAATAAACAATGCAGTTCAGTTTAAGTGCTGCTTTAAGAGATAATGGTAGGATTCGCTTGTCACTGCAACGCGGACATGCAGCTACGCACGTCGTACGTATGTCGTGACTCGTACTACGGTGTGCCCCTTTTAGAGTAAATGTCCGATTTTCACCATACAGGGGTAGCCATAGATTTATGAAGTAACAGTAAAAATTCTTGGTCTATGGGGGCAGCAAACTATATTATGTAAATTTGCCCATTATAGGCACCACCAACGGCTAAGATGCTCGGCTGCTCCCTTTTCTAAACACAGGAACCATTTTTGAAAATCCGAATCAGATTCAAATTTACCATAATATAAAGCTAGTCACTAACATTGTCCATTTTTAAACGTCTAGTTTTAAAACGGGTTTTCGCCAAAAGTGGCCACTTTTGGCGAAAACTCGTTTTAAAACTAGACGGACTATTAGTAATAATTTCAAAGGTTTTTTCATAAAATAGTTTAAAGGTCTTTCTAGACATTGTTACAAATCAAATTTTTAATTATCACCATATTTAGTTTTAAACAATTTATTTCAAATGAGAGCGCCACTTTTGCTACCATTTCACCTCATCGAAGTGCATAGAACCGTGATGCAAATGCCGCTGTAGTAATAAAGAAAATCGCGACAAGTAAGTTTTCACAGGTGAGCACATATTTTTCACTTGAAATCACAGATTTTTATAGGTACACGTATTACATTTTATACTGGAAATTGAGTGCCATACTTTCCCATTTTATTATAAATAGAGAATATAGTAATTTACGATTATATTTCTTATTATATAAGTGTTTTGTAAGCTGTTCGTAATTATTGAATTTGTTGACACTAGGGTAAGAAAAAAACTAATCGATAAAAATATCGATACCACATGATATCACACAATATTTTTATGTTTAAAATTAATAAAGAGATAAAAAAATGGATGAAGCAGTAGGGTAGGCTTTTACATTTCTTGGTTGGGCTCGATTTATTTGCGTCCGCGCAACCAAGCTGATTAGCCGCAGATTTCAGCGACCAGGACCGCGCCTATTTTCGATTTATATCGTCTGCGGGATATTACATTTAAAAAACATTACAGAGTGTGCTTAAAATATTTTGAATTGTCTTGTTTCACTTACGTGAAGAATCGCATGATTTGGGTGTTAAGTATCTGCTGGATGCTACCTCTGCACCTTTGATCAAAAGTATCCTATGTGTAAAGCCAAGGAATCAAATCAATCTAGTATTAGTATAATTTAATTAAAATATCAGCCAAAAACGAAAAAAAATTGACATTCCCTTTATAAATTGCCCGGGCGCGGGTCGGACACTTTTATATGGAAATGCCGATTTTTGTTTTGTATTTTGTCAGTTATTTTACTTTTATTTTACTGTAGTGATCTATTATAGACTATGGTTTGATCCATACTAGCCTACTATTACTAGCTATGACATTCTACAATATTGTAAAATAAAATACGTAAAATTACATATTAAGTAGATGTGTCGTGTGAAGTCGTGTGTAATCTATTGAATTGTAGGTATATACACATATATTCCTACAATTCAATAAAGCATCGCTCACGAGTTCACTCACACACTTATTCTCATCTATTCTGCGGAAATAGATTTGTGTGGTAACGAAACCAGAGGAACTCATAAACGTATCTTTAAAAGTACCTAGGAGCGTTTCATCCGCAGAATTGAATTTGCAAATTAAAAACCGGTGCGAGTTGCACTCGCGTGGAGAGGGTTCCGTATAGAGCCAAAGTTTTTAAACATTATATTATAGTACTCTTTGTTTTTTAATTAATATAAAATATTACATTTGAAATCGTCATAGTAAGATGCGAGTTAACAAATGATAGCGCCATCTAGTGGTGTTTTAGTGAACTATTTCCGTACGTAAACGTATTTTATTGAGTTTAGCACTTTATTTTTAATTGATTGATTTCGTCTTCTTTCATGAATAAAATCAAAACTATTTATTTTATAATAATAACAAAAAATATATTTGAGATTCTCATGATGAGTCCTTTCATTTGATATATAATACAGAAAGGTTTGCAAAACTTTTTTTTAATTTCCTAATTAGAGTCCCTCGAAAAGGACCGTCATTTAAAAAAAAAAATATTTACTTTGCACATCTGTGTTTGGGTCATAGGATTACACCATCTTACCAAATTTCACATGATTTGTTTAGATTCGGAGCAAATTGGCTGTGACCGACGGATGGACGAACAGACAAACGCACGAGTGATCCTATATGGCTTCCGCTTCTTTATTTTTCGTACGGAACCCTAAAAATGAAGAAGTCGACTTATTTAAAGTTAATTAATAAGTAGATTTTTTTTTGATTTGATTGGCTACAGTTATTAAATAAATGTTTTATTAACTAGTTATAATGAATTAAAGAAAACAATATCATTATAAAGGATTTTACAAATAAATTGAGTTTGAATTGCATTATGGAACTGCTTGATTTTGCCGCTGGCTGCATTTCTATTGTCTGTCCAATGCCCTGCAGGTACACCGAAGGTTCATCGCGTCGTAGTGAAGAAGGGCCAATTGGATTAAAGGTCTTGCTAAAGTTCGCCAGTACTGCTTCTTCTTCTTCAGGTGTTAAAAGTTGAACTTTGTTGACCGACGTAATATTTAGAGCTTCCGTGTTTGTATCCGATTCTGAAAATATGAAGAAAATAAAACATAGACCAGTTTAGGTGCTCTTACTCTCTTAAGTACCTATATAACAATAATAAGTAGCTAATAAAAATACTAAAAATTAGTTTCAAATAAAAATCTGTAGCCTTAGTAGTCACATAATAACTACCTACTTAGGCTATAAGTAGTTTTATATAGCGAGATCGAGATCACTGCAGTTTTTTGACACGAACCGGTATCAGGTTACCGTTATTAGAGGGTGAAATTAAAATAACAACCAGAAATCGAAAAAAAATCGACATTCCCATACAAATTGCCCGGGCGGCTGCACACTTTTGTATGGAAAAGCCTTTTTTTGTTTTGGCTGTTATTTTAATTTCATTATGCTATAGTGATCTAGTATAGCCTGTGGTTAGATTTATTACGGGTATGTCCCTTCTACGTTGTAAGTATATAAAAGAAGTTCCCACTGACTGACATATAGACGCAAGCACAGCCGTAACCGCTAATGATAGAAATGTGAAATTTAGCACAAGAGTTCCTTAACCCCTTACCTGTCACTGGGAGGAATTCCTCCCAGGTCAATTGTTTATCTATTGTTTTATTATTTGCAACAGATGAAGAGTTATGAGATGTAAAGGTGAAGGTCCAAAGTTTGTATGACACAACAATATTAGTTTGATTATTTTATTCGAAACTTCGCAAGAGTACTTCTGGTGGTAAATGAGTAAATACGAGTTTCAGGATTTTTCTAAATTCATTCCCTAAAGGGATGAAATGAGGATTGAATGATGGATTTATAAGTATTCGAACATTTTAACATAATAATTCATATGTTATAACAAAAATAATAACGTAAACCACCAATAAAAAACCCTATTACAACCATTATCGACTTTTACGCGGACAATGTAGCGGTTTGAAGTTAATAGCTATACATTACGGCTTATAAACCCAAAATGCGGATACGCCTATGTTTAGCCGGGTAGAACTAGGTGCAGCCGGTCTCAGATGGTTACATTTGGATTTAGCCTACTTATCTTCAGCTAGAATTAGGTTTAGCCTTTATTATTCCAGCTAAAATGAAGTGCAGCCAGTTGCAGATGGTTAAAATCAGGTGTATCCTATTTATATTAAGTTTGAATTAGGTTTTTAGTTCAGTGAAGCATTTATTTTTGAGTAGGTAGCCTTGATTGTATTCCATTTCCCAATCAAATCGAATTTCGTATTGTGCTCGTAGACAAAACATCTTTTGAAGACAAACCTTGGCGATCTCACTCTCCTTCTAATCTCAGCCGCTCAAGCAAAGGCCACGCTTGACTGCCATATAAAAAGACAGGTCTAATTTTGGATGATGGATTTGCAAACCTGTCCCTTTAAGCTAACCGGAATTTTGGGGTCACAAATGACACCAGTCACCTCCCGCCACTTTGCACATGTGGCACATATACGAGCCTTGACGTCTGCATCGATGTCTCCGGACCTTGACCAAATCCTATGCGCACGGGTGGGGGATCGGTAGCATTGCAAGCTATGTAATCAGTCTTCGCCACATTTAGCTTCATACCAAAGTTCTCAACTCAACCGACTCCTTCCACGCATTTGCGCGTCTCACCAGTCTCCCTCTGTCCGCATCCACCAGTGCGATATCGTCAGCATTCAAGAGCAGCCACGGGGGTTGCTCGTGCGTGTCTCTGGTGCTGTAACACTTCGTCTTATACATAGGGCGCACTATAAGTTTCCGGAACTGGCCACTTACATAAACAATATTTAAAAATTTATTGCAACATTTGAAATTAGAACTCTTTGGCTGTAGAATGCAGTTTGTTTCATCTGACTGTCTTTTGTTTTTACCTTGTGGCGCCATTTAAAAAAATGTGTGTCTGCATCAACATGGATTTAACTCGGAAAAATTTTCGTAGTATGATTTTCTACGATTTTAAGTGTAATTTGACAGCTCAACAGAGCATCGCTCGGCTTGAAACAGCTTTTGGCAATGAAGCACCATGCAAGACAACTGTTTATAGCTGGTTTGCAGAATTCAAGCGTGGTCGTATCAATCTCAGTGACGAATCTCGCGATGGTCGGCCGTCCACCGCTGTGACCAACAAAAACATCGATGCTGTGCGCCGTATGATTGAAACAGACAGGCATGTGACCTACCATGAAATTCGCGCATCCTTAGAAATAGGCATGATTCAAATACAATTAATCCTACACAAACATTTGGGTGTAAGAAAGCTGTGCTCGCGGTGGATCCCACACAACTTGACCGAGGCTCAAAAAACGGACCGCGTCACTTGGTGCAGTGCCATGCTTACCAGATTCAACGAAGGTGCGTCAAATTTGGTGTGGGACATAGTAACAGGTGACGAAACATGGATTTATTGCTACGATCCCAAAACAAAGCAGCAATCGAGCGTATGGGTCTTTCAAGATGAGCCGAAACCAACCAAAGTGGCGCGCGTGAAAAGTGCATCTAAGCGGATGATTGCTTCTTTTTTTAATAAAACTGGACACGTGGCTACTGTTGCTTTAGAGAATCGTCGTACAGTGAATAGTGACTGGTACACGACCATTTGTTTGCCAGAAGTTATTGACGAACTCCGTAAAAATAACCGTAAACGCTGTATCATCCTGCACCACGACAATGCTAGTTCTCACACGGCCAGACAGACGAACGACTTTTTGAAGGCGAAAAATGTAGAACTCATGAGTCATCCTGCATACAGTCCCGACCTGGCACCTTGTGACTTTTTTCTGTTCCCAAAAATTAAGAACCAATTACGCGGTCAACGATTTTCATCACCAGAAGAGGCTGTCGAGGAGTATGAAAAACACGTTTCAGAGGTCATCACAGAGGAGTGGCACAAAAGTTTTCAAAACTGGTTTCATCGAATGAAAAAGTGCATAGACACCAAGGGAGATTATTTTGAAAAACAATAAATTAATTTTGTACCTTTAATAGTATTTTTTCATATTCATTCCGGAAACTTATAGTGCGCCCCACGTAAGTAATAACACACTGAACAGGCAGGAACAGAGGACCGAGCCTTGGTGAAGTTTGGTGTCACCAACATCAGTCCTAACTGTGGATTCAGAATCGCGTTACATGTCGCGGATTATGTCAACATAGATCTCTGGCACCCCTTCTTCTATACTCACCAGATCATCTCTCGGGTAATACAATCAAAAGCCTTCTCAATATCCAAAAACAGGAAATGGAGAGGCGTATTATTTGCCCTGTATTTCTCCATGACCCTTAAGGAAAAGATATCTTATATCAATATAGAACAATATAAACGTCACTTCAACTTCTTGGTCTTATATTTAATCACCGTTACTTATAACATAAAATATAGTAAACCTAGTCTTACACCTAAGTTTAACTTCTGCGACCGGCTACACCTAGTTCTAGCCGAAATGATAAAGGCTAAACCTAGTTCTAGCCGAAGATAAGCCGGTTACACCTAACCATTTGAGACCGGCTGCACCTAGTTATAGCCGACTAAACCTAGGCGAAGCCGCATTTCGGAGTTTAGCCGTAACATATACGGTTTTCTTCTATGTTTAGCGGTATGTAAATTACCGTGTGCATTAGTATTGCCAAGTACCTCTTTTGGAACGAAGTTCCTTACGGCAGGCTTGGAGGAGATAGGGATTTTGCTGCGCGACCGAACTGAAAAAAATGTGATAGTAAAACCGTAAGGATGACCTCGTTAAATGAGACGTGCGCAGGCGCGACAGTCGTATACACATTGTGTCGATTCTACATTAGCCGAAGGAACTTCGTTCCTACCTGGTGTCCCACGACACCACATTCTTTTTTTTTTTTAATAAATAAGAACTTTATTGTTGTGTCTCTTAAATTCTAGTACAACATATAGATTGTTATAAAGTGACATACATATCTAATAAATGACAAATGATGAACATGAAATTAAAAATTCTTCTTCAAATAATTTGACATTAGAACTTCATCTACCGTACTGGTTTTTTCTCTAAATCTTTCACCGTAACGGCAGTAAGACTCTGGAACGCGCTTTCTAATACTGTGAAGACAGCGACTAAACGTGCTAGTTTTAAAACTACGCTGTTTAAGCATTTGCTTGCTGAGTCCAATTAAGTGTGAAATTGCTACATTTATAGTTTAAGTAATATCTATGCAATATTTTAGGAGTATATTATATAAAATATATATTTGTTTATATGTACCAAATATATGCATTTATTTTAGTAAGTAGTGTACAGGCAACACCTACAGTAGTTTATGTTATGTAGGAATTGTAAATATTTATCTAATTTTATTATACCCAATCACTTTCCCTTTTACGAAGAAAAAAAGGGTACCTATATTAAAAATAAGCTACGGAGAAAAAGTTCTTTGCCGCCAACAAAAAATAAAAAGGGTAAAAGTACATGCGCGTGGGAGTGCATACGTGTGTATGTGCATCACTGTGAGTGTGTGTGTGTGTGTGTAAGAGAGAGAGAGAGAGAGAGAGAGTGTGAAGCATAGGGAGTGTAAGTGAGAGCGAGTAAGTAAGTAGTAGTAAGTAAGTATCTAGTTACTGGTTGTGGTTGGCATTTTCTATCCAGATAGGTTTATGGCAGTAGTGGTCGGTAAATTATTTCGGGCTAGTTACAAACAGAAAAAGACAATTTGTGAGTATTTTTGTGCGAATTTATTTTGAAATATACCTACATACAGAAAATACAGTTGGTGCAATGCTGTGATATAAATAACCAAAAAAAGTTCAGTCCAGTTACATTAAATATATTGATCCAAGAGCTAAAAAAATTAACTACCTACTTACTTGTTCAATCATGTAAAGTTATATCTGCGATTATATTATTTCAAAATTAAGTTCAAACAAAGACACAAACTGCAGGAAATTATTTCAGGTAAATAGGGCAAGGATCCGTAGAAGGATCTGCCTAGTGCATTCATTAGCTAACATCATCATATATATACATATTCACAAAACATTTATTTAGTACGTATGCGTGAATAACGAAATACTTGTGGTATTATGGCACAGAACATTAAAAAAGTATAACTATGGCTTATAATAATAACCGTCATTTAACAGCAATTTTCCTTTAGGGCCTCCGATGATTTCACCATCCGCATAAACTAGACGGCCCCTTACATAAGTCAACATTACCTTTCCTGTTAGGACCCGGTTCATGTATGGACTTATCTGAAAATCAAATATATTGATTTATAAATAAATTTCTTTTTTCTTCTTCTAAATAAATAAATATATAGGGACAAATAACACTAATTAAGCTAGCCCCAAAGTAAGTTCGAGACTTGTGTTATAGGATACTAACACAACAGTGCTATATTTTATAACAAATATATTTATAGATAAACATCCAAGACCCAGGACAATTTGAAACAGAATTAACTTTAAAACATGTGAATTAAAAAAATATTATTTAAGACTTCATAATTATCGACGTAAGTAAAGTCTCTACCATACCTCAGATCCTGTCAAAAGTCACTAGGTACATTAGAAATTTACTACAGTAATGTGGTAATGTACAATCATGGAAGGAATTGCTTAGTAATAAAGGCCGCCTTTTATTCATTTCCTAATTTTAAGATTTATATTTTTTGCGCAAAAAGAGTATTGTATTGTAAAAATTTATTAAGTATTTATTAGACATTGACATGCCAAGAAGATTCGTAAATTTTTAGTCTATTGGTTATTTTCATGGAGCTACGTTCTTCTGAAACAATGCTTACCTAGCTCTACAAATAATGCACTTTATGCACTTCACCTTGTAGTTTTTATTGCAATCAAACACAATAGCTGGTTAATAAGTACCTTGTTTTTGTACCGTATTATGTTCGGTGTGACAATGAACGAGGCATTGGGATCGAAGAAGATGAGGTCAGCGTCGAGTCCAGGTCGGATCGCGCCCTTTTTGTCCTGCAAGCCGGTAAGCCGAGCCGGGCCCGCGGACAGGTAGTGGCTGACTGTGCTCAGACCCAATCCTCGTGCCTTTGCTTGCGTCCAGAAAAGTGGAAGATCTGAAATGGGTGCAAAAAAACTGACACTATGTTGGTTAACTGTTTTCTAAGAGCCACGCGCGGGGCGCGCATATCACGCCCGCCTCAAAGGGTCGAGCGATCGGGACGCACGCCGCACCGTGTTGATCAATGTCTATTTACGTAGCACTATAATGCACTAATGAAACTATTATATGGGATTACTCGTATTTATTACGAAGACACACACGATACGTCACAGGTAGGTAAGTAGGTATCAGAACACGTCTTATCTGTAAGCCACGCTGGGCGGCTCTGAGAAGGATTCCTGGCGGGCCCCCTTGCAGGCAACTCGACCTTCAGCCTCCCATGATCTTCGAATACCGCAGATAATGCAGTATTTTCTGGGCGAAAAACGATAGTTAGTGTTTTCGTTGCGGCGAAAACAACTACCTACCGCAGCGGCATGACAATAGGGGTGACGACAGGGTTAGAAAAGTATAATTGTAATTAGTCCGTCTTTTAAATTATCCAAAAATAATGGACTCATATTTTTCAGATTGCCAAAAAAGTAAAAAATCACAAAGATACGAAGCATCAAAGTTCTGGAGTGGGGGCTTGCGACGTCACCTCTATGTAAAAATCGTACGTAGCCGTGACGTCATGCAAAATTTCAATGCGCTGTATCTTCGTCATTTTTTGCTTCTCAGAGAAAAGAAAAATATGTGTACAATATTTTTTAATAAACTAATCGATGGGTTAATAACATTTTTCCATTCGTCATGCCTATTACTAAAACATTTCAAAAGCGTAATCAAAAACAGTATTAATACTTTTATTAATTCTGTGGCAGCGGCAAAAATCGCTGCTGCCACGGCATAATTTTTAAATAAACAGTTTTAATTATTCGAATGTCCTCAAAATGCCGCAAGCCTCTAGGTTAAAAAAAAATCTTTATCACAATAAGGTATGTAGACGGGTACAAATAAGGTTGGTGTACCATGGAAGGCCACTCTAACAAATAAACAGTTATTATTCGTTTATTTACTGGATAAATGAAACTAACAAATATTTAAGTAATACTTTGTTTTATTACGTAACTATAAACCATTTCTTTTTATCGTAGATTTAATCAATATTGATTGAACTTAATTTTCATTGAACTCTTTCAAATGGCCTTGCTAGGAACAAAGGCTCCTTAGAAGGCCATTATAATAAATCAGTCATTTAACACTAAAAGTCACAAAATAGCGATTAAATCTGCAATTTAAAAAAGTGGTTTATATGTTACGTAATAAAACAAAGTATTACTTAAATATTTGTTAGTTTCATTTATCCAGTAAATGATGCTTCGTATCTTCAGGCGACTGACTGCTAAGTTGGCCTGTCGGGCCGTAAAGGGGATAGGTCGAACCACCTACAACCGCGCCAATTGGGGTTGGGTACACGTCTGGGCTGCGAGGAGGCGATTCATGCCACCCGTGCTTTCGCCACGAACTTAAGCAATTCGAAGTGCGTTGTCCTAAAAGTTGATATCCGCAACCCCGTCAATTCGCTGGAGAGAGACGTTCTGTTAAGTGAAGTAAGAGATAAAACCCCGTCACTCTATCCTTTCCTACGCCAAACGTACCGGACTCCATCATAATTATTCTCGCAGGTTGGTGCGCAACAGGGGAACCCATTGGGTCCACTTGTCTTCAGCCTGGCTATACACAACGTTATCGGTGAGCTAAAGTCCCCCCTGAATGTGTGGTATCTGGACGACGGCACTATAGGTGGGGACCCAGAGTGGGTATACCAGGACTTACAGACCTTAATTCCCCGCTTTAAGGACCTTGGGCTGGAGATAAATCCATCCAAATGTGAGTTCTTCGCCTGCAGCAGTGAAACAACTGCCCAGTTCACCCGCTTTGGCAGTATTTTACTCGGTCTCAAGGAACTTTCTTCTGATTCTTTTGAACTCTTGGTTTCGCCCATATTCCCTGAGGCAGTCCCAGAGGCCATAAACTCCCGCAGGAAGCTGCTCCTTGATTCTGGTGAGCGTCTGCAGAGTCTTCCCGCCCACGTTGCGTTATTGCTGTTGCGGGCGTGTTTTGTAATGCCCAAAATCAATTATCTGCTGCGAACCGCACCTACATGGATATGCCTCGGGGAGATTTCTGCTTTTGATAAAACTTTGAAAGGGGTTATAGAGGCAATATTGAACGTGTCCCTCAACGAGCCCCAATGGAATCAGGCAGCCCTGCCCATCCGGTTTGGGGGGCTGGGGATCAGACGGGCGACGTCGGCCTGCCGGCATTTTTGGCTTCGGCTCATGGGGTTGCGAACCTAGTTGCTGTAATACTCTGCACCAATGGCGGCAGGGTGAGCATCCCTCATGCGTCCGAGGCTCTATCTGCCTGTTCGGCACGTCGAGCCCGGTTGCGCTGGGCGCTCAGCGAGCGTGGGACGACGTCAGTGCCAGAAAAACCCACCAATGTCTCCTTGACAGTTCAGTAGGAGCGGATTTGGCGAGACTTAGAGCTGTGTCGCAAGTAGAGTCGGGTGCATGGTTACATGCTCTTCCATTGCCTCACCTGGATTCGCTCCTGGACGATGACTCACTGCGGGTGGCCATCGCACTGCGCCTGGGCTGCAGAGTATGCGAACCCCATAAATGCATTTGCGGCTCAATGGTGGGGGCCGACACCCCTCACCACAACGCACTGAACGACATTGTCCGCCGGGCCTTCGTTTCAGCTAGTATCCCCTGTGTATTGGAGCCCCCAGGACTGAGCCGATCAGATGGTAAGAGACCGGACGGTCTGACCCTGGTTCCGTGGAAGCATGGTAGATGCGTGGTGTGGGACGCCACATGTGTTAGCACTGTTGCGGCCAGCCACCTCGGCCGCACTATCGGCTCGACAGCTGCAGCTGCAGAGGACGCCGCGGAGAGAAAACGCATTAAGTATGCGGCTCTGGAGCCGCACTATTGCTTCGTCCCTGTGGCGGTAGAAACGATGGGTTGCTGGGGCGCTGATGCTAAGTGCCTTATTGGCGAGATAGGGCACAGAATCTCAGAGAGGACCGGTGCCTCCCGCTCAGGTTCGTTTCTTATGCAAAGGATGGCCATGGCGATTCAGCGTGGCAATGCTGCAAGCATTTTGGGCACCTTTGCACGGGAAACAAAAAGAGATGGTCTTTATGATTGACTTTTTATTTAATTTATTTTATGTAAGCTTTTGACAATTATTATTTGTATTGACATGTAATTATTTGTGTTAAATATAATTTATAAAATAAACAAATATAACAAAAAAAAACAAGTAAATAAACGAATAATAACTGTTCGTTTGTTAGAGTGGCCTTCCATGGTACACCCACCTTATTTTAACGTCGTCGAATCCCGATATCAAAGAAGCGAGGGACCGTACTGCCAAAATAGTAGCGCGAGTGATTCGTAATTTTAATAATTGGCCTTCGAAGGAGCATGGCCTTTCATGGTCCACCCACCTTATATAATATTGCTTAGTCCGTCAACTAGATAATCCAAAATTAATAGACGCATATTTTTATTCGTTTAGCAAATTAGTAAAAATTCGCAAAGATACAGCGCATCGAAGATCGGACTGAGGGCGATTTACGTCACCCTTGATGAAAATCGTGCCTGATCATGACATCACGCGAAATTCAGAGAAATACCATAATTTTTAATAATCTAATCATCGGAGCGTAATATTCCCTCTACTGTTTCATTAAATTTATATCAAGCCTCAAAAATTAACAACGGCAAAGTGTAGAAATATTGAGGCTAACAAGGTTGACTAGATATTGGGTCACTTCAAACAAGAACTAACCGAATTGTACGGAGGATATACCGCCCCAAGCAGTCATGAAGTTTTCGCCTTTCAAGCTCTCCACACTGGGAGAATGGTCCGATGTGACAAGATCCAGTCTTCCATCTTCAATATATTGCCAAAGTTTTTCCTGTAAGATATAACTTGACATCGGTTAAAGTAGGCTTCTCCTCTCTGGCCACGAATGTAATGTTTCTAGAGGTAGCTGATGCGGACAAGCCTTAAGATTTCCAGATATATGAAAAACCTAAATCATTAAAACATTTTTTTGTTTGTGAAATGGTTGGTGGGCACTGCGCCACGCCAAAGCTTTCCTGGCAATTCGGCCGAATTGAGAAGCACTGAAAACGACAGGGTCATTTTAGAAATCCTTGGCAGAGTCCTATGTCGAATAGGTCATACAGCTGAAATGATGAAGCATCACAGATACCTTATTAGTGATATTTCTGATAGGGGGCGAGCACTTGAACTCAGAGTGTCCTGGCGGGATTTCCTCAGAGCTCAGTGTTAGATAGTGGTGGCAGGTCTCCGACGTGACGCCGCCGCGCCAGCCGGCGTACCCGGCGGCCAGGCGCTCCTGCCTCGCCTTCTCCAAGATTGGGACTACTCCTTCAGCTGATACGTGTACAATGTGGACGTGAACACTGGCAAACGCATAAAGCTTTTATTCATTTAACTTCATTGTATTGCAACTAAATAGAGATAAGTAGATAACAATTATCTTAATAAGTATTTATGTTTTATTTGCTTGTATACCAAGTCATAAAATAGCAGTTTAACAGAAAAAAAAATCTAATTTTATATCTCAACTTTACTATAAAGTAGATTTGTCATAAAATTCTGCAGCATTCATACTCGTATATAAGTCACCTCAAAATACTTAAAAATGATACGAAAAGTAATCTTACTCTGTGTTTGGTATGCACGTTGCTATTAGTGAAACGGCCTCAAGTTCCATCTCATCAGGTCGCGATTCAAGATAAGTGCGATAAAGGTTCGGATCTGTAGCAAATAAGTATTCATCGGTTACAATCTCATATTTACCGCGATTTCAGTTACAACGGCAAAGATACAATACACGAATTTCACAACATAATATTTTTACCGGGGCAATCAGTAGAGTTGCTGCCACAGTCTGAAGTATTTCCGATGTCCACCTCCGCATGGAACTAGACACAACATACAAAATCATTAATCTATGGACAAAAAAACTTAAATAGAATAAAGTTTAACAAGCTCACTAAAAACGAGAGAAATATTTTATTTAGTGCAGTATTATATATGTTTGTCATGATGAAATATTTCATTCATTTAAAAAAAAAACGGCACCCTTATACTCGTAAGATCACTTGTGCGTCTGTCTGTCCGTCTATCTGTTACAGCCAATTGCTCCGAATCTGCTGGATCAAATCAGGTGAAATTTGGTAAGATTGATGATGGTTCCTATGACCCAAATACAGATGTGCAAAGTAAATATTTTTTTTTAATAAGGGTAATTTCGAGGTACAAATTAAGAAAAAAGAAATAAAAAAAGTTTTGCAAATCTTACTGTGTCATATATCAAATGAAAGGGCTAGTTATGAGGATCTCAAATATATTTTTGTTATCATTATAAAATAAATAGTTTTGATTTTATTCATGAAAGAAGACGAAAATTGACCCCTCCCCGATCTACGAAACTACAGTACCTAAAATTTAAAAAAAATATATACTAAATATAGATCACTGCTCGTAGATTACAGGAAGTAAATAAATATTTGTTAAAATAATTGTCATTTTTAAGGGACAAATTAGGAAATAAAAAAATAGTTTTGTAAACCTTGCTGTGTCATATATCAAATATAAGGGCTCGTTATGAGGATCGTAAATATATTTTTGTTCTTATTATAAAATAAATAAATTTGATTTTATTCATGAAAGTAGACGAAAATTTACCATCCCACCCTGATCTCCGAAACTATTGAGCCTAGATTTTGAAAAAAAATACAAAATATATTGCATTGCTTGTTGTTTACAGGAATTCTATCAATTAAAAAATAAAGTGGTACCTAAACTCAATATAATGCGTTCACTTATTATTAGTTAACTCGCGTCTTACTATGGCAATTTAAAATGTGATATTTTTAACCCCCAACCCAAAAAGAGGAGTTTAATAAGTTTAACGCTAACGTCTGTCTGTCCTCCGACACTACTGAGCCTAAAATTTTGGATAATATACATGGTAAGGTTCATTGCTTGTAGCTAGATTACAGAAAACCTATAATAAGTCTATCAATTGAAAATAAAGTGGTAAAGTCAATATAATACGTTCCCTTACGAAAAATCTTTGCATTGTACGGAACTGTCTCCACGCGAGTTCAACTCGCACTTGGCCGATTTTTATATAAGATTTTTTACACAGTAATCTAAAGATTATAATACAAAAGGTAAAAGTACTTCATAATGCAAAGCTTAGGAATCATTTACTGATGTTAACTTACCGCCATAACTGCCCCAGTACCATTTAACACCTCAAATACCTCTTTGAGCTGATCGGGATTTATATTAGGAAACTCTGGCACACCGCTGTTGATCAAAAAGCTTTTGAAACCCACCACTCCAGCTCTGATCATGTCCCGTAACTCTATCTGAAATTTGATTTACTTTTGTGATAAGATACTTAGGTACTTACTTTAGTCGTACTTATACTTACCCAGAAGACTAAATATGTACTTAAGTTATTGTAAAAAAATATCCTTCAGGTTTTAAATATCTAACCTTGTTTCCTGGTATGACACCGCCCCAGAATCCGACATCTACATAAATTTCTTCCTTTGCTATTGAAGCCTTCGTTTGTAAATTCTTTAGGGTTGTTGTTGGTGGGATAGAATTTCTGTAAAAATAAAGGAGATTTCCTGAAAGGCGGCACAACTAAACGATTTAGTCACGATAACGGGCAACTATCTTTATGAAAAAAGAAGTAAAAAAATATTGCAAAAGCTTTTTAAGTTTATTAATCTACAATTACTAACAGTGTCTCGACGCGATCGATACCAGTTGGATACCCAGCTAAAAAAACGATCATCAAACGTTCAAAAGAGCTAAGGTGGCGTTTAAATTAGTCAGAGAAAACAGTATGATTGAGCACATAACAGAATGACAAAACATCGCGATTTCGTAGTCAGCGCCACCTAGGTTTACGAGTTCCTATGTGGCTTGTTAGTTTGCTTAGGTTACAAGAGCAACGTACAAGGGCATGTCGATGATGGTGGTGACGCCCCCCGCGGCTGCTGCCTGCGTGGCCGTCACGTAGCCCTCCCAGGAAGTGCGGCCGGGCTCGTTGACGTGCACGTGAGAGTCCACCACGCCGGCCATCAACGCCAGTTCACCACCATCTACGATCTGTAACAATAATAACATTTGGCAGGAGTGCCACATAACATTAACTTCTCCAAAGAGCCTATGTGTTTGATCTGTATCTCTATCAACGCAAGCCTTCCAAAGAACCGTGGTAAAAAGACCCGTGATTTCCAAAGGAGATACAAATTATAAAGTTACAGCGTGTTATAATATTTTTTTAAATATCACATCTTTCATCAAGAGATTAGACTAGAGGAAAATCATCCGCCCGTTTTACATGATGCGGAGAGAGCGGCGGGAAAGCACTCTATGGTCATCTGGCAAAGACCTGTGAAAAATGGCGCAAAAAAGTAGAGACCCTATTCCAACAGTGGGTTGATGTGGACTTATAATTATGATGATTGTCTGTATCCTTAACGGGTTAAAAATAGTCTAGGGCCAAAAACCCAAAGGCTAAAGGAGACCATTCAGGCGCCATATATTTTTGGGCCCAAAGTGAAAGTTTGAGCTATCAGGCGGCTATGATTCCTGTTGTTAGTACTACTAATAGTAAGCATTTGTTAGTATGGCATGAAAACTGTAGGGTTATTCCAAAACTTTTTATGAACATTCAAAGATTTGTTTTCTTCGTACTTTTTTTCTTAGTGCCGGCCAGTTTCCGGCCATGCAGCAGATGGTTAGCACTAGTGACGGTGAGCATTTGTTAGTATGGCATGAAACCAGTAGGGTGATTCAACAAAGATTTATGGGCACCACCACCATTCACTACGATCTGTTTGCCTGCCAAATGTTAATAAAAAGTTGAGGAATAACCTTACAGGTTTCATGCCATACTAACAAATGCTCACCATTAGTAGTACTTTCAACTAAAATTGTGGCCGCCAGAAAGCCGGCCCCTTTTTTTAAACGTTTAAAAATTTCACTTTTAGATGCTCATAAATCACTGTGGAATTAACCTACTGGCTTTATAAACTAACAAATACTCGCCGTCAGTAGTACTAACCATCTGCTGCATTGCCGGAATCTGGCCGGGACTAAGAAAAGAAGTATAAAAACAATAAATCTTTAAATGTAATAAAATGTTATGGAATAACCTTACAGGTTTTTTGCCGTACTAACATTTGTTCGTAAATAGTAGTACTAACAATTGAAATTGTGGCCACCTGAAAGTCGGCACTTTTTTATGTACGAAAGTTCATAAATCATTGTGGAATCACCCTACTGGTTTCATGCCATACTAACAAATGCTCACCGTCACTAGTGCAAACCATCTGTTGTATGGCCAATCTTTGAATATCAATCAAAAGTTGTGGAGTGAACCTACATGTTTCATGAGATACTAACAAATGCTCGCTATTAGTAGTACTAACAATTGAAAATGTGGCCGCCTGAAAGCCGGCACTATTTTTTTAAATGTACAAAAGTTCACTTTTCAGGTGCCCCTAAATCATTGTGGAATCACCCTACTGGTTTCATGCCATACTAACAAATGCTCGCCGTTACTAGTGCCAACCATTTGTTGTATGGCCGGAATCTGGCCGGCACTTAGAAAAAAGTTATGAAAAAATCAAATCATTGAATGTCAATAAAAAGTTGTGGAATAACCCTAAAGGTTTCATGAGATACTAACAAATGCTCGCTATTAGTAGTACTAACAATTGAAAATGTGGCCGCCTGAAAGCCGGCACTATTTTTTTAAATGTGTACAAAAGTTCACTTTTCAGGTGCCCATAAATCATTATGAAATCACCCTACTGGTTTCATGCCATACTAACAAATGCTCACCGTCACTAGTGCTAACCATCTGCTGCATGGCCGGAAACTGGCCGGCACTTAGAAAAAAAAGTATGAAGAAAACAAATCTTTGAATGTCAATAAAATTTTTTGAAATAATCCTACAATTTGCATGCCATACTAACAAATGCCCACCATTCGTAGTACTAACAATAGAAATCATAGCCGCCTGATAACTGGAACTTTGACTTTGGGCCCAATTTGAATTTTCTCCTTTAGCGTGCGTGTAGCAGCAGATGCAGCCAGCATCGATAATAAAAATATGCGATTAAGTATTGCGATCTGATCATCCTCTCTGACGGATTCAGTGATGATTTGTTTTTGTTGTTACATGTTATTTACGTCTAAATAACCGGCCAAGTGCGTGTCGGCCCACCCGTAGAGTAAGGTTCCGTTGTTGCGAATGCCGACTTTGAGTTCACGCCTCACGGTTAAACGCCATTGAATTTGTATATATTTTTTATTTTCCAAGTACATTTTATTAGTTGGTTGACTAACTCTCAATTAAAACCCACTTAAGAATCCCCTTACCCTAGACTTTTCCATACAAATATAGTCTACGTTTTATTTTGAAACGACATGGCAGACTTCGGTAAAAATTTGTAATTTTAAAGAAATTACAATTATCTAGGGTTATAAATGATTTTCGACTGCAAAATTATGAACTGGAAAGAAAATATAACTAAGGGTGTAGAAGTTTTCCATACTGATGGTCAAATATGATATAATACACGATATTCTCTTTTAAGTTCATAATTTTATCGTCGAAAACCAACTCTAGATAGTTGCAATTTCTTTAAAATTACATAATTATTTCTCAAATATGCTCGGAAATGTAGGAATTATTGTAGTAAAAAGAAGACACGAAGTTTGTAATTCTTGGCTCGTGCATTACTTTGCTGGACTAGGCCAGGAAAGTAGTATGAAAATTAATTCCTGGCCGCTGCTCAAAACAAAAAGACGAATTAATTTTAGGAAAGAGTTAATACTACTGTTTAGACAAACTTTAATCCTTCTTAAGTATGAGGATTTTGCAGAGCTCTAAACTTGCATTTTAAGACATCTTGAAGGTTGACTTTAGACTAAATAATAAACTTAAAGATATCTACAATGCTTACTTAATACTATCAACATTGAATTTCCCAGATTCAAATCACTTAACAAAGAAAAATTTAAAATTTTTTTACTCGTGTAGTCATATTTTAGAAAATATGGTGAACTCTTTTACTAATACAAAAATTCACAGAAGGTTTATCAAAATGGCGACTAAATAACTATCCTTTCCGTTTGGAAAAGGTTGTTTTATGAGCCTGTAAGCATCTACAATTAAAACGCATGATTGTTTATCGTGTTAAATTGATAGAAAAATGCTATATAATAACAGACGGGCCAAACAAATAGTACCCCTATGTGTATATATAAATATATAAATGCAATAAAATTAAAGTGTAAAGTAAAAAATTTGCTTTACACTTTAAATAGCGCAGAATATTTCTTCTAAGTAAATGGGTAAGTGCAATTATTTTTATTAAAACAAAAATCTAACTTCGATCTACCTTATCTTTTTATGATTTCACGTCGAAAATTTTACAATTTTATTTCACCTAAAATGTAAAATGGCGCTAAGCTTTATTTTACTTAACAGAGTTAGACTTTAGACAATACTGATTTTGTAAGATTAGTTAAGAAAAAGTAAAGACAAATTGCATTTGGAATAGTACTAGTTTAGAGATATAACACTTAACTTATACCTAATACCGAATTAGTGTAGTTCTACTTAACACCTAATGGGATTTTATTGAATATTTAGTTTGATTTAGTTTAGGCAAATAGCCGTCCAACTTATGGTATTGTTTATCCAAGAAAAACAATTCAATTTATAATATACATTCGACGGTGTAGATTCTGTCTTGAAACTATACCAGGTTTGACATCAAATTTTTATCTTCAAGTTAACTTCAATAATTGCTCGGATAAAAGGACTCTGGGAGCAATAGGAATACTTTCACCTGAAAGTACATTTATAAAGAATATTTAGAGAGCATTTCGCCGCGTTTTTTGTTAAAGGATAGTGTATGAGCTTGAGAGTCATCCAGGTAGGTTTATTTTCATTATGAAAAATAAAACAGTTTTATAAGATAGAGTCCACACGGACAGAGTCAAGCGCGAAATTTACTCTGTTATGTTTTGAGATGATTAGATTCTAGCATTTTTGTTATGATTTTATATTTAAACTCCTATGAGCAAGTAATGAATTGATTGATTTATTTCATTACATACATGCAGCGCACACGACAATCGCAAGTCGCAACACGTCAACGAAAATCACATCTCTCAATTTCATTCATCTTTTTACTTAGTTCTATTTTGATGAAAACGTCCCGTTTAATTTATATTTACTAAAGTTTTATTACATTTAGTGATAAAAGAAGAAAATATTCTTCAGAAAAATCATTTTCTAGTACGAAGTTTTACGATCATCTTATGTTTATCTACATGATCAATTATGACTTTGCAATACTAAACTGATACTTTGAGTATGCCATTGAGGCTTAAGTGAACCTTTAAATAATCTGAGTAGAGTAAAAAACACATTTTTGGACTTAATTCTAGACCCTACTTAATACTAAATAGTTTTTAAAATACTTAACTAGGGTTCAGGTATTCTGAACTTGCTAAAATGACGGTAGCTTGTAACTATTTAGTTTTAAAGTCTTAAATTACTTGACAAAATCTTTTTGAAATTAGCAAATTCTAATTTTAGATAAAGTTTAGATATATAAGATTTAATCACTAGTCTAGTTTGCTACTTGGGTAAGCGTTTAATTTCATCACTTATTTATTTTTGCAATATTATAGATTTACTTGTAAGTTGTTAAGTGTACATTATCACCGAATAATTTTTTTTCTATTCTACTCTAATTATAAAAACTGCGCTCATTGAGCATTTATATGAATATGCCTACTATTTTATTATAACGTATGTATTAATCACACGAAAATGTTATATTTTTGTTACGAGCGAAATAAAAAAAAAAACAAAAATCTACAGTATTACATTTTTTGCGTAAAATATGACCGGGCCGTATGGGTTATGTTTCCTTTGCACTAAAAAACGGGGGAAAGCAGTTTCTTTTCTTGAGAAAAGCACTATACATACATGAATAGCATTGCCGGACTCGTAATCATTGTCAAGGTCTATCTGACGCTCGGCCTTGAAAACTACTCGCCCATCAACGCCATATTTCCCGGCCTCTGCAGTAATGTACTATTCCCATATACATGTCGTTTCAAAATAAAACGTAGACTACGTTTTTATAGGAAAGTCTGTTTCTGTCCAGGGCAAGGGGACTCTTAAGAAACAAGTATGGGAGCTAACCTAAAAAACTTTTTCTTCTTCCTACCACTTTCTCAGCGTGATTGATATATACATACATATCCATGCAAATAACAGCTTATTAGTACTAATAGTCTCTGCGAGTAAAACCGCGGACGGATAGACACAGACAGACATGGCGAAACTATAAAGGTTTCTTGTTTACTACGGAACCCTAAAAATAGAATATAATTTAGCTGAATATAGCTAGAGAGATTTTACCTTAACTTTAACCTTAACAATTTTTTTTTTATTCTCAGATGCTGTACTATCTATCATTGATATGCAGATATATAGATGCGATCAGCTGCTCAATTGCTCTATTTTAAGAATGGTAGATATTTTTTGTTATTGCTGTTGGTATCTTTTTAAATCTTCAATACAATTCAATACAGGTTAGGGAGAATATAAAAAAAAAACCGAGGAAATATACTAGCTGTTCTCTTCCTGCACTAATCGTAAAACTCGATCGAGGAAATGGACGAGTTTGGACCATGCCAATAGGCGATAATATGTTACATTCTGGCTCACTTTTCTAAAGGCCCCCGACTGTGTCTACCTCATAGAGTCAACGACGTGATATGACGTGTATAGGTATTCAAAATTTAGTAAATTTATATTTAATAATTTTATTACCTGGTAGTTCATGGGATTGCTAGATAGAATGATATTTACGGACTCCTTAGTAAGCAATGCTTCAATTTTCCCATTTTCGTCAATCACTACGCCACCATCGAACTCTTGCTTTTCTGTTACCACTTTTTTGCTTATAAATAGTTGTTTTTCAGGTAAATTCAATTCATTAATTATTCGACTGTATGTTCCCGCTGAAATATTAACAATTTAATCGAGCAAGTACTAAACAAAGATCTTTTTAAAATTAATATGTCACTTACATAATACTGAAAGTAAAAAAAATATCGTAAACTTTATCATTATTAAATGCGCTTGTACAACTCGCGGGCCATGAAAGACTGAAACTGCCATTGGGAAATCGTAGAGCGATCGAATTCAGGCCACACTGCAGACTAAGCTAACTGAGTTTGCCTTATCTCAAGTAGATTTGCTAAGATTGTAATGCTGGCAAACTATGTAATTGGGTTTTCTTTAAATATCACTCTGTCGCTGTCTTTTGGTGGAAAAATACTTATTTGCCTAGGTCAAATATGACTTGGTTATCACATGTAAGTTTATTGTTTCAAAATTGTGACGCTGCTTTGAATTGGATAGTAATATCTAACGAGGTTCTAGATTTATATAGCTTAGCTCATGGTGTGACCTGAGCCTGAAAAATCGTGTCTATAAATTACTATATTATGAGTGACAACGTAAATGTTGGAGATTAACATAAGATAATAGTTACTATGTACTACTAGTTAACCAGGTTGATTTTCATAAATAAGTGCAATCTTGATAACAATATTTACTCATCACTTGTTCATTTTGTAAACATCTTATTCCAAGAATTTCTTTGTTTAAACAAATTTATTAGCAACAGGTGGTTTGATGATAAGTTTAGAGTTTAGAGATTAGAGAGAGTTTAGAGACTTTATAAAATACGAGTTTCACAGAAAAATTGGTGGAACGTATTTTTTGCTTTGATCTTATCGTCATATTTTACGCGAAGGCTAATGCTATGCTAATTCTTCTACTTTAATCTTAAATCAATCTGTAAATTTCATCTTTTTCCCAAGTCAATGATTATAGATTCCAAAGTGTAAAAATTCTTTTTTCATATATCTCAGATAATAATAAATAAATAATAAATATATTGGGACCAATCACACTGATTGAGCTACCCCCAAAGTAAGTTCGAGATTTGTGGGATACTAACTCAACGATACTATATTTTATAATATGTAAATACTTAAATAAGTAGATAAACATGCAAGACTCAGGATAATTTAAAATAGGCCATTTTTAACTTGCCCTGACCGGGGATCAAACCCTCGACCTCTGGGTGGCGGACTAGCATAGTGACCACTACGCCACGGAGGTCGTCAAAAGATAAAAAAAAGATAGATTCGAAGGTAATAAATTTGAGTTAGGAAGGTTGTAGATAACGTATCTACAAGAAAAAAAATCTATCTAATTAAACCCATGCAATGAATAGAAGGACTACAATAAGATATCATTGATACTGTAGAATAATCTTACAGAATCACAAGCACGCACGAAAATGTTGTACGTTACTGCGCAATGAACTACAATATGCTGCGGAGTAACCTGCTTCGACGTGTTATCGATTTACTACGAAAACTCAAGACTTGAAAAGAACGGAACCGTAATGTGTTCTGTATCATTGGATTTTCGAATAAAAAACATCTCAATTCATCTAAGTCCACCTATTTAGTCTTTCTGCAAAAGTCTTTTTACTAACATTGAGCATTTGGTCTTTTCCAACCTCTATAAATGTTTCTGGACGTCATTATATTTAGTGGCATTGCAGATTTAAATAACGAGTTCGTTCATTAGACTACATACAAAACAATTAAACGGCAATTATGCAGAACTGTAGTTAGAATTCCAGAATTACTTGTTTCAATGTTGTAATTATTCATGCATGCCGAGGCAATTATCATCTGTTTTCAGTTGACTTCATTTACATCCCAATAAAAGTTTTTGAAGGCAGATGTTGTTCTTCAATTGTGTACGAAGTATTTTTTCCTCTATGGTAGAGGCCACTGAATAATATCTGCGAATGAGTCTATTTAATAGCTTTTATGACTTTTGTAGTCAACTTTAACGCATTTTTACATCAACAGTTAAGACCAAGAAGCAACTCGTATACTCACTAAGTACCAATATACTCACTAAGAACCAATATACTTACTAAGAACTAGTTATAAAAGGTCTGTGCTTACTACGAATTTAATAATATTGCAATTTAAAAAATTATAATTAAAATCGACCAATATTTATATGGTATAACACTTCGACGAAATGACCAGTGGATTAAGGATTTATTAGGATATAAAAAGACTACTAAGTCGCTTTAGTACTGACACTTTAATCAACAGTATCTTAATAATTATTCAACAACAACAATCCCAGAGGTTTGTCTGTAAGGCTTCCGTCATCGTAGATGAGCTGCCCGCGAAGGTACGTCTGCTTCACTATACCCTTTAGTTGCCTGCCTAAGTATGGTGTCAACTGAAAAATAAACAACGATTAAAGTAGATGGGACGTGAAACCAAATAAAAATAATATATATTAATAAAAATAATATATAGTTTAAATTGTCAGGCCATACATGGCTTTTTTAAGTATGGGTATGTTTCAAACGTACATTATTTTCTCCTGATGATGGTCATCTAAACTGATCGAAACTATTCAGCACTTTTTACTTTACTACGTGTCGTGATAAAGCGAATATTATATTCATATGAATTTATCTCACGTTACTTTTAATAACTTCAACAGTGTGCGGAAGAAGGGCTGAGATGATGATAATAATAATGATACCTACTTTTAATAATATTATTGTACAATAAAGTATCAGTTGAGTCAATATTTCTTGAAATAAGTCTTTTAATAAATAATAACCTCGTGTAGTTTACCTTATTTTTGTGTCGTATTTTATCAGCTGTAACCACAAATGTATTATCAGGATCGAAAAATACAAGGTCAGCATCAAGTCCAGGCTTCAGAGCCCCCTTTCGGTCCTGAAGGCCACACAGTTTGGCCGGATGTGAACTCAGATACTTGCTAATAACTTGCAAATCTAAGCCTCGTTCACTTGCATTTGTCCAAAATAAAGGCAAACCTGAAATATTGTATTTATTTACACATTGATCCAAGAGTCCTTAAAACTTTTAAGGGGCTACCTGAATTTTTCGGGGTCTAGTGCTGCCCCCATTTGAAATAAATAATTGGATAGGAAACGGAGACATCATTTAAAATTTTGTCTTGACCAGGCTCTAGATAACCCTTCAAACTATTTTATAAACTACTGTTTACAGTTTAAAGTGAGAACGTGAAGCTTTTCTACGTACAATTGCGAAAAACGGCCACTTTTGGCGTATGTGCGTAGAAAAGTTTTTTTGTATTTTGGGCCCCGGAAAATTCAGGTATCCCTTAATGGGAAATAATGGTTAATACTTCTGTTAGATTTTACAAAGCATCTTAAAAACATTCCATTTTATATGGAATATACAAAGATGTCCTTGGATTCCGAGATCTACAGGAAAGGGTTAATTTAATGGCAGGTTTTGAAAATACAGATAAATAAAGCTTGCGAGTATAATGGAAAACAGAAAACAAACCTTACCAAACTGCACTGACGATATCCCTCCCCAAGCTTCTAAGTTATTGGTGCATTTAAGGTCAGGAGTACATGGCGAATGATCTGACACAACCATGTCCAATTTATCTTCTACCAAATATTTCCACAGTTTTCCCTGTAGGTAAGTAATAAAATAAATATCACCATAAACTAGAAGCACCTACGTAAGAAAATTATTACAGTATTACTTTTAAAAGGAAATGTTAAAAGAAGGATAAAGGTAAAGGCTATAAATAAAGTGAGTAGAGATGTATGCCTTGTGACAGTATTTTTGTACAAATTTGACCAAATCTGGCTTGTACAGTCGGGGACGGATAAAAGGATCGTACGTCTTTTAAAGTGGTCAGGTTTATCTGTCCCTGACTGTATGTAAGATTGTTGGTTAGTAACACAGAGAACTTTATATATTGGGAGTATTTTTTTCTTTATTTATATCTAAAACTGTCTAATATCATACTTGATATCTTACTTGATTGGTAGTCTACCTACTGATGTAAAGTAGATTAAAATGCAAAATTTTAAAGGGCTAGTTCAGGCAATGGATCTAAATTATATTTCGTCGCTTCATTCTTCATATATAAGTAAATTAACCACGTAGTCCCCTTTTCCTACAGGCAACACCGCACGATTTTACAGAATTTATCGGTTTAATCGATTACCGTTTTTTTTTTGTAATGTCACTTTGTGGCGTCCGTTACAACATCGCGTCATTCCTTTTTCGTGCGTGGCAGCGCGAGCACGTATCGGTCCGTTAAAATTAAAATTAAATTGGAATAAGTGTTTTTACATTAACGATGCCTAAACGTAGGCACAGTGAAAAAATTGAACACTATCGACGGAAACTAAGACGTTTGGAAGAAAAAGGAGAACGTCGAAATCGTCGAATCGTTGATTCATTGGATTCGGAACAAAATTCAGGTATGTTTATTTTAATTATTTAAGTGAAAAAGTACTTTATAGTGTCAAAGGGATATCGATATAACGTTGCATAGACCTAGAGGTTGACCGTGTGTCAACACGTGGTAATTTTTTGCCTGGAGGTAAACCGTGGGTTTTCACAATGGCATTTAACGTTAATATTCGTTATTTCCTCCAAATATCACTAAACTTGAAGGTCCGCGTGCCCTTCTTGTTGTTTTATTCTACACGTGATGGGTTATTTTCTGTAGTCAATAACCAAGATCCCTATTTGTTTTAGATAATGAACCTATAGTGGAGGAGGTACCCAATGACACTATACCCGAAAACAACTCTCAGCAAATTACCAATGAAGATACATTGGAAAAACCAGACCCGGAAATAGAGGTTCAGCAATCTGAGCAGGTTCTTGACCCTGAAATACTCCTTGCTTTAGGAGAATCTACTGAAGAGTTGCCTAAATTCGGAGAAAAGATCCACGACAACTTAGCGTGCCTGTGGACACCTATATTACGAAAAGGTTTAAATAAAGAAACCAAGGACAAGTTACTCAAGGAGTACCTTGTTCCAGAGAATTGCACTTTGTTACAAGCTCCAAAACTGAACCCTGAAATATCAGCAGCTATTTCTGATTTATCTAGAGCTCGTGATAAAAGAGTTGAATCCGTTCAAAAGCAGTTGGGTTCGGGCATCGCAGCCCTGAATAAAGCATTGTCCTTAATGATTAATGACGAGGGTAGTAAGGTAAAGGCGATAAAGTTACTTAGCGACAGCAGTCGAATTCTGTGTGATCTGCATCACGTAGAAACACAAGCTAGAGTAAAATTCGTTACACCAGGGTTAGACAAAGCATTCTTAAATGTTATCCAAGATGTAGACAGAGATGACATGCTCTTCGGCAATAAATTGTCCGAAAAAATCAAAGCCTCAAAAGTAATAGAGAAGCAAGGATTACAGATAAAGAAGGCTACGCCCAACCCAAAACCGGTTACGACGACACCTCAAGCTCCTACGAGTCGGCCTTGATCCCAGGGAAACTGGTCAGGCCCTCCTCGCCACATGTCCAACAGGGGGGGCCGAGGGGGGTCGAGGAAGACATTTGCGGGAACATCCAGTCGCAAAGCACCCCCAACAACTCAGTCGAAATCATCGAACCAGTCCAAACAACAACGAGCTGCTCAACAACAGTAGAGGTACATGCTGGTCGAATTAAGTATTTTTATAATTGTTGGCTAAAAATTACTAAAAATCCTTTAGTTTTAGACTGGATTCATAATGGATACCCTATCCCATTTGTTAGGAGTTTTCAACAAAAAGTTATTCCACGTAACCTTTTATCTAAGAACGAAATGTTGGATATGTCAATTGCTATAAATAAATTGCTTGACTTAGATGCTATATCCAAGTGTAAAAGAAGCCAAGATAGTTTTTTCTCAAGTATATTTCTAGCCCCGAAACCAAACGGTGGAAAACGTTTTATACTTAACTTAAAACCGTTAAATAGGTATATTTCAAAACTACATTTTAAAATGGAAGATCATAGGACGGCGCTTAAACTTATACCTGAAAAAGGTTATGCTGCAAACATTGATCTCAAAGAAGCTTACTTTTTGGTTCCTATTTGCAAGCAAGATCGTAAATATCTCTGTTTCGAGTTTAATGATACTTATTACCAGTTCAACGCTATGCCCTATGGTCTATCGGTAGCTCCTCGAGTATTCACAAAGATTATGAAAGAGGTTATTCAACACCTAAGGTCCCGGGGCTATAAATCTGTAATATATCTCGACGATATACTTTGCATAGGCAGTACTTATGAAGAATGCTTAGAAAATGTATCAGAAACCTTAAAATTATTAGAGTGTCTAGGACTTACAGTTAATAGGGAAAAAAGTATCTTAGCTCCGCAGCAGATATGCAAGTTTTTGGGTTTTGTATTTAATACAAACCATATGACTATTTCCCTACCAATTGATAAGAAAGAAAAAATCTTAAAATTAATTAATCATTTCCTTTGTCTACCAAGATGCACAATAAGAGAATTCTCACAATTAATTGGAGTTCTTATATCGGCCTGCCCAGCCGTAAGATATGGATATATACTAAAAGTCTCGAAAGAGAAAAATATCTAGCCTTACAAAAAACAGAAAATTTTGACTCAAAGATCGTTTTATCTACAGAAATCTTACCAGATTTAATATGGTGGAAACAAAATGTCTCTTCTTCTTATAATGATATGCAACCAGACAGAGACTTCAGGCTAGAGATTTTTACCGATGCTTCGCGGACAGGCTGGGGCGCCTTTTGTAACGGTAGTAGGATAAACGGAGGCTGGAAGGATGAAGAATTATCCTACCATATTAATTATCTAGAACTACTAGCTATATTTTTGGCCCTTAAATGTTTTGCCAGTGACCTCTCTGATTGTGCACTCTTGTTAAGAGCAGATAATTCAACCGCTGTATGTTATATAAATCGCATGGGTGGTATCCAATTCCCACACCTGCATGAACTAGCAAAGTCAATTTGGCAGTGGTGCGAGACGCGTAATATTTGGCTGTTCGCATCCTACATTAACACTCACTATAATGTAGAAGCGGATGAAGAATCTAGAAAACTTAATATTGATACCGAGTGGGAATTATCCCACTGGGCATTCCAAACTATTGTTGAAAACTTTGGTCAACCAAATATAGATTTGTTTGCGTCCCGCACCAATACCAAATGCCCACGATATATATCCTGGAAGAGGGATCCTGACGCTGAAACTATTGATGCTTTCACTGTGAATTGGCATTCCCATTTTTTTTATGCATTCCCTCCTTTCTCTCTGATTCTTAAATGTTTAAGAAAGATAATACAAGATAAAGCTCGGGGCATACTCGTGTTTCCTTACTGGCCTGGTCAACCTTGGTTTCCTCTTCTTAGGAACATGCTAGTCTCGGAAATTCTTTATTTCAATCCTAACCGCGATCTTTTATAATCTCGTTTCAGGGAAACTCATCCATTACATAAGACGCTTATCCTGGGAGCAGCAATGCTCTCCGGAGTGCCTTCGCAAGACGAAACGTCCCTCCGATTGCACTGGACTTAATGTTGTCATCTATCTCGAATAATACCTTGAAACAATACGATGTTACTTTCAAGCTTTGGTGGACATTCTGTAATAAAGCCGGATTAAATGCTTTTGAATGTTCAATCCCATCTATTATGACCTTTTTAAGTGAACAATTTATTAACGGGGGCTCGTACGGTACTATTAACAGCCACCGGTCCGCTCTGTCCTTATTACTAGGAAATGACATAGGTTCAGACGAGCGAATAAAAAGGCTGCTCAAGGGTGTATATAAGAAAAAGCCAAGTCTTCCCAAGTATCTAGCTACTTGGGACCCTAAACTAGTCTTGGACTTCGTTTCTCATTGGGTCCCTAATAGAGACTTGTCTTTGGAAAAGTTGACTAAAAAACTTGTTGTATTATTAGCCCTATGTACGGCCCACCGTGTTCAAACTCTGTCTCTTATAAAGTTACAGAATGTCCGCAAGGATGAAAGTGGCATTAAAATTTTAATTTCGGAAATTATTAAGACTTCCGCGGCTGGCAGAAAATAACCTATCTTATATTTACCATATTTTAAAGATAATTTAAATATTTGTCCAGCTACAACTCTGGAAGATTATATTCATATAACTTCAGGTTTAAGACCCAATAATTTAGAATATTTATTTATTACACATAAAAAGCCTTTTAGAAAAGCGTCGTCCCAGTCTATTAGTAGATGGATACGACAAACACTAGCGGAGAGTGGCGTTGACGTGGGCACGTTTAGTGCACATAGCACAAGACATGCTTCCACGTCAGCGGCAGCATCTGCGGGCGTGTGTATAGACACTATAAGAAAAACTGCTGGTTGGTCCAATACCTCCCAGACTTTCGCCAACTTTTATAAACGTCCTATCTTTGATGATGGCACATTTGCAAGATCAGTCTGCGGCATTGCCGCTACTGAAGATTTTGTTAATGCGAATTAAGATTTTGTTAATGATAAACTTAATTATATTAGAAGTATTTCATTAAAACAATTTAATTAGTGAGATTTTTCATACTAAGAAAAATTATGTTAAAATAAAACTAGAATTTATTTTGTTTAAATATATTTACAACATTGAAATAAAAACTTTTCGAAGCTTATTATGTTCTTTGATGAAACTGTCATACTTACCTAAGTAAAACCATATATCTCTGAAATTCTACGTGGTTAATTTACTTATATATGAAGAATGAAGCGACGAAATATAATAGATGATCAAACGAATACTAAAAGCGAAGTTCGATCATTATTATATGAGTCGCTTCATTCGAATATATAAGTACCCACCCACCCGACTCCCCGGGTGCTAGAAAAGTTTGTTATTTATTTCTCTAAAATAATGACGCGATGTTGTAACGGACGCCACAAAGTGACATTACAAAAAAAAAGGGTAATCGATTAAATCGATAAATTCTGTAAAATCGTGCGGTGTTGCGTTCGGTTGGAACCTCCGAGGTTGGAGCCTTAAGAAAGGCTCCAACCTCGGAGGTTTCTGTAGGAAAAGGGGACTACGTGGTTAATTAACTTATATATTCGAATGAAGCGACTCATATAATAATGATCGAACTTCGCTTTTAGAAGTTCGTTTGATCATCTATAATTTTCCATAATGATCTTAGAAATGGATCTTAATAATTTTCCTTGATAAACTGATACACAAAAAACAATCTCTATTATTATTTATCAAGTACTATTAACTACTATTACGGTCAAAGGTACTTATTTAAAAATCCCATAAGAACTTCATAATTAAAATTTTCATACCCTGTTCTCTTTGTTCCTAATAGGAGGAGCACACTTATATTCGCTGTGGCCCCGAGGGATCTCCTCAGCACTAAGAGTGAGGTAGTGGTGACAGGTCTCTGCCGTGATGCCACCCTGCCAACCGTCATAGCCAGCCTCCAAGCGAGTCTTCCGAGCTTTCTCCAGCATTGGCACCACTTCCGCTGATGATACGTGAACAATGTGGACTCGAACGCTATAATTAAGTTTCTGGTTTTCAATATTTTTAAATCTATGATAACGTGCGATGTTACCAGGCCACTCAGAAAGTATTGCGAAAAAAGTTTTTATGTATGTGAGACTGGCCAGTTACAATCTATTTTGAAAATATAATTATTTATAAGTAAAAATGGGTACGTTCCAATTTTAAAATTTCCTCCCAATTATTTTTGGGACTAAATTAAATTATCGTGTCTCGATGAAAAATGGATCTGAGCTGAGATCTCTGTTGTGAGCGACAAGCGACCAAACACAGGGCTCTGCGGGCTACTGCTCCACCACGATAACACGCCCGCCCACACCTCATAACGAGGGACTTCCTGGACAGCACGCCAGTCAAACTCCTGGGTCACCCTTCTTACAGCCCTGAAAAATCTGCTCAAAAGGATACAATTTTCGTCGCCGGAAGATGCGCTGTCAGCGTTTGAGCAGGCTATAAACGAGGTGCCTGCAGCGGACTGGAAAAAGTGTTTCGAAAATTGGTTCAGACGCATGAAACTTTGAAGAGAGGCTGATTAAACAAAAAAATTACCATTAGAACCCTATTTTTTATTTTCGCAAAACTTTCTGAGTGTCCCACGTACAGTATGTGACGACTAGCAGGTTTAGAGTAGATATATAATAAGTCAGAGACTTCATGAATTATTTTTAAACCTAACTACAATTTACTTACTCCGTTTTGTCTAGAAAACTGGTAATAAGCGATATCGCATTCAATTCCATATTCGATGGACGTGACTCCAAATAAGTGTTATATTCTTTAGGATCTGAAATGATTTAAAATATTGTACAAATATTATATATGCGAAAGTGAGTTTTCTATATTTGTTTGTTACCTCTTCACGCTTCAACCAATTTGGTATGGATATAGTTTGAAACCCAAGGAAGGACATAGGATAGATTTTATCCCGAAATTCCCAAGGGGAGCGAAGCCCACGGGCACAGCTTGTCAAATGTGCACATGATATGATACAAAAATAAAAATAATTGTTTATGGATATTCATACCTTTTTTTACTTTTTTCTTTTTGATAGATTCATTATCTTCTTCAACTTCAGCATGAAACTGCAAAATAAGACAGCGGTAAATTTAAATAAACAGTATATTATGCAATTACTGAATAAAGGACGGATTTAAAGCGAGGGCCATAGATGAATCACGAGCAAGTGACTAACGACTGAATCACTGAATCAATACCATGACTACGAGAAAAAGAAATATTTAAGCTAAAATAGAATTAACCCATATTGAATGGGTATCTTGTGGATAGGCATGCTTCATCCTAGTCTTCAGGTGAGATTGAGGACAAATGCCTATACCAATATAATGTAAAAAAAAAAAATCCCAAACCTATAAATACTTGGTCGATTTTGATTAAATAATTATCCTTGCACCCCATAATATATGTGTACATAAATATATACTAAAAGAATTTTTTATTTATTTATTTATTGAGTTCTGAAATCGATCGATTTATCAATCAGGAAGGCTACCACCAACACTTAGAAAACCATTCAGAAACAAGGCAGTTTTTAAGCAGGTCAAAAGCAGGACAACTTTAAATCCTACCATTATGTTCATAATGCTGAACGTTTTTTGAATGGTTATTCCTGAATGGTGAACTGTTTGTTGTCTCTGGCTTATTTTGGTAATGAGACTGCGAAGACGTTCAAATCCTTGACAAAAAATTATTATTTTTACTATGAACATTTTACAAGTACGAAACAGTACACGAGGATATCATCCTAACTGATCGATAAATCGATCACTATGAAAAAACTCGGATTTTATACCCAAATTCAATTTATATGCATTTTGATATATAACAATATTACAATATACAGTATATTTAGTACAACACTATAAATATAAATAAAATGATATAGAATACTACAAAAATACTTCCATTTTCCGAAAAGACATATTTTTCAAGAAAAATTGGCGTAAATATACTTAAATTGTGAAAAAATACGCGCAAGTTGTAAATTATCAAAAATACTGATTGACAGCCAATAGTGTCAGGCTTATCAAAATTTATTATTAAAAGTAAAAAGTTATGCGCTCAAAATACCTCTAATAAAATACGTAGGTACTTGGTTAAAAATATCTAAAATTGAAATTTGATCTTGGCAGGTTTTTGTGCTGTACGTAACACTTGATTAACTGTATAATAAATTTATTATTTATATAACTAAATTAACTTGCCAAGTTCAAATTTAAAAGTATTATAATTTTAGATATTTTTAACCAAGTACCTACGTATTTTCACAACTATACCATATTTTAATTTGGGTGTATGGTAAAGTGAATTTCGGCCAGGTGGACCATTGACGTGAATAAGGTGGCGGGTAGTGGCTGGATGCGGAAAGCAGAGGACTGGGTGTGGTGGCGAGTCTTGGGAATGGCAAATGTTTACCAGTGAATCAGGCAGTTGATGAAGATGATTATGATCAATTTTAAAGTGCATTTAAACTTGGCATTGGATTGGATTTTAAGGCGAGTAATTAGCCGGTAGGAACTTGGCCTCCTTTTTACCAGGTATGTTTTTGGTGGGATTTCAATACTTTTTTTCAAGAAATCGCTTTTATACCCCCCCTCTCACCCCCTCCTCATCGTATTCTCATTGTATCACTAGTTCATAAATATTTTTATTAAAAATTCTATATTCGATTGAGCCAACTCACGCTTGACCGATTTCTTAAATTTCAGAATTTTTTGTTGATCTACATATAAAACACGACTTGCGTGCCAAATTTCATAAAGCTAGGACAATTGGAAGTGGCCTAGAGGTTTTGATTACCGGTCAGTGAGTCAGTCAGTCAGTCAGTCAGTCAGTGCCAAAATTATATAGCTATTTTCACATGGTCATATTTTAGGATCTACTGAAGTTATATCTATGACAATTGGGATACTGCTTTAGTACCAGTATATGATTACGTAGGTACAATTTTATTTCTGTAGTTGCAATAGGCACCGAGCTACAGGGGGGTCAAAAGTGGGTCGAAACGGTTCGTGTAAATAGTGCACGGCATGCGCGCGGCCTGTTGCTGGAACTTGGCCTGCGCACTACCGTGCGCTTAGATATAATAGTCAAATTAGCTTATTGTTCATTTCGCTATTAGCTAAACTTTACGCACGCTATTTTATTATATTGTATAATATATAAATAAGTTACTTCTACATTCATCATATTAAAATAGTTACCGCTAACACAGAGCCCGTCCCTTCAAGGGCTTCGAATGCTTCTTCCAGATCCTTCGCTATCACGTTTGGAAATTCGTCCACTCCACTCGGGCAAAGAAAACATTTAAATCCGACGACGCCAGCTCTGACCAGATCACGTAATGCATCCTGGAAAATATGTATTATTTTTTTCGAAACAATCCTTAGGTAGATCAAAGTCATTGATATAGCCCAGAACAGATAAGGTAATTTCTTTTGTCTTCTTCTTGTGAAAGCTCAAAATTATTATTTTTTCTCTCAAGAAGGTTGCCTCTTTCCCAGCGTTTATTTTTCATATGTAAAAGTGGCAAAAACTTGGGTCAGATGTTTCAAACGACGATGGCAAAGGGCAGCGCAGGACATACTCCTACATATGTACAAGATAGTCAAATTACTTAACCGCGATTACTGGAAAACACTGGTTATTGCCACTTTTTGTTTATACATTTTGGGAATGGATCTATTTCACGCAGTGGACTCATGCGGCTGAAATAATAATAAAACTTGGTAACCTGGTTACCCGGGATGACTCCTCCCCAAAAACCGACATCAACGTAGACATGGCCTTGAGCTGATTCTGCTTTAGTTTTCAGATTATCCAGCGTCGTTGTCGGAGGAATAGAATTTCTGGAATTAATCAGAAAAGTTTGTTTCATACCTATCACCATTTGCTTACATGTATGAATTTAGAAACAAAAGAATATACGTACAAACGTATGCGTATGTATTGCTTAAACTTAAAAAATGTATTAATTTCATGGGTCTTATCTCGTAAGGTAGTATAAGGGCTGGGTGGTTTGGATATACCTATGTAAATTTTAAACCGCTTCGCACGAAAATTTATCAAAGTTACCCAGTAATTAATTACTACGCACATCAGCGTTTTATGGTGTGTGTGTAAATCATTATCTGCAAGTTTACAAAAGTGCAAAGCAACATCAATGAGAACCGGTTGTTTCGGATTTTTTTTGATTTCTTGCCATATATCTTTGGAAGAATATGTTGCCATTACACATATTTATTCCGTAGATAGAAGTAATGGTTACCTATGTCCTAAAATGAAAAATAACATAGTATGTAGTTGTTTATGATTGACATGTCAATACTATTTTTTACGTCTTATTAGCCAGTCAATCAGTCAATGAACAAGCGGTAGGTATTAACATATAGCTCCTGTTCATGAGACTTCCATCTTCACCTACTCCAGCAACTTTTCTAAGTGACTACATTTTATTATATCTACGTAAAAGATCTTTATAATTACAAAGGCATGTCGATGATGGTGGTAATACCACCGGCAGCAGCAGCGCTGGTGGCAGTTTGGAACCCCTCCCATGCCGTTCGGCCAGGTTCGTTAACATGCACGTGGGAGTCCACCACTCCCGCGATCAAAGCCCAGTCACCGCCGTCGACCATCTGAAACATTTGAAAATGCAGATGCGCACACTAACTGCATTGTGTCAGGCCTGACCCACGTAGAGAATGATCAAAGTGCAACGCCCTTATAGTTAAGACCTACTGTGCTTTTTTAAATGCGTCCAAAACAATCTAACAGCATAATCCATCGCCTCTTATGCCGAGGAAACATTAAACATTTGGTGCAAAATTTATGTGAATGCATGTGAGTACAAATCTTAAGAGCTGTTCTCACGGGCCACGAGCCACAAGATTCATAAGGTAGATAAAATTAAAAAATAAACTGTCAACCATCACGTGACCATGGTAGTTTTTACAAATTCAGAATGATATACATGGCAACTCCGTCAAATAAGCTGAAGTTGCCAAAATAAAGGACAAATTACATAAAGTAACCTTATGTAATTTGTGTAGTATTAATATACCAATAGTAATTATTTCCTGACCATTTACTTATCATTGTACTTGCGTAATCATTTAATTAAAGACAATAATATACTAACGAAACCTTGCTCACAGTTTACTTACTTAAAAAAATATGATATTTTAACTAAACATTAAAACTCTTACCTTAACGTCTCCTGCGCTTTTTTCAATGAACTTTTCTGCTTCTGGTCTTGCTACAATTTTCTCAATTATCCCATTATTTACCAAAACCCCTCCGTCTATAATCTCACTCTCGACAACTACACGCTTACTCAGAAACAACTGACGACCTTCCGATGCCATTATCGACTCCCGCTCCGTAGCTGCATTTACAACGGACGTACCCACCTAACTAAGTACATTGGCATCTCGCGCTGTCTTGATAATATCATTACAAAGAGAAACTAGCATCTGTGAAACGGCTAGATATGTTATCACTCAATGGAGAGCTGCGATTCATTTTGATAAAGATACTCATTGGACTATTGACAGGAGTGATAACCAGTGGCGATAACTATATTGTGATAAAATAGATTATTTATCTCTAAGCAACCCAAATATATAGACTCTGGAATTGCTCTACTGACTAGAAAAACATTCTAATGTTGCTTATTAAGGTTAATAAAACATTAGTTATGTAGAAACTAAGTATACATGGATGTAAGTAGTTACATATATATTTGAATGAAAGAACGAAGCGAGCGGAGTTCTCAAGAGTCTACGTATATATAAGTATGTATGTTTGTTCCACTTCAACTCGAGTATATTTGATCTGAGCTTCATGAAATTGGTAGTTGTAACCAGTAGTTACAATTTGAAGATCGAATATGAGCCATGTTGCAAAATGGGCGCAATTACAAAAGTAAAAAATCAATACATCTAATAAAAAAGTAAAAAAATGTGTCTGTACATTGAATATATTTATAAAAAAATTGCGGTCACGGAGACATAGTACAAAAAAGTGTTCGTCTGTTTGTACACGCTAATTTCTGGAAATACTGGACGGATTCTAATGAAACATTCTTGTTCTATAGCTGTTTAGCCTGGGCAACAAATAGGGTATTATTGATTTTGGGAAATGGAACACCTGATGCAGAATCATAATGGCCCAGCTAAACTATAAGATATATAAAAATAACGCCCTATCAAAAGTTGCTCAGCCTGATGAGCATTTTTGGTTGAGGTATAAAAATCGAAGATCTTGAACACACTAGAACTAAAGTCCAGGCGAACGAAGTCGCAGGTATCAGCTAGTCTTAAATAAATTATATTTTAGTGAAAAAGGGCTTGAAATAAATGAGTAATATACGTACTTTATTACTTAACTCCTGCGAATATTTTCATAACAATAAAGTCAAGAGTCGAAAAAGCCGCGCTCTTAGGCAGGAGATGTAATATTAAAACATAAAACTTACGTCATCACAATAGTTGTCGTTTAATTAATAATTAACATAACTATAAAAGCTGATTTTTTTTTCTAAATAAAATACATCAACGCGTCCTCTCACTGGTGGTCCTCTCACACACCACTCAATAGCTTTTTATAGGTACCTCAAGTATAAATATAACCTTGTATTATCTATGGTATTGTATTTAATATAATATTGTTTATTAGTTCAATAAAAAGTAGTGCAAATTGCTGCCGGGACCATATAGCTGAGTGGAACATAAAACATAGAAGTATTGGAGCCCATTCAATTATACAATTTCGAGGAACTAACAGTCTCATTACTTAAGTATGTAATTTAAATATAACCTTAAGAAATGGCAAATTAAAAAAATAAGTAAAAGCTCTTTATATCCTGCATGGCCTATATATATCAGTGTTATGTTCGTTTAAAAGAGAATAAATACGCTTTCTACAAAAACCCTATACTCCGAAACTCTACTTTGCGCGTCTTTTCTTGACGTAAGAACATTCTGAAAAACTAGTTACGAGTAGGTGCAAGTAGAGCTTAAAACTGTCCTGTTCTTGAAGATTCTCCGAGAGTATCTTTGAAGACAGGCTTACATTAAATTATATTTATTTTGTATTGTACACTAAATTTTGCACATTAAATTTTGTTTTGTACATTTTACGCTTTAGTTTCAGAGATAATGTACATAATTTTTTTTTTACTTTCTTTTTATTCTAGTTATCGATGAACAATTGTATAACTCGAGTATATCGTTCAACAGAAATCAGTCAAAAGGTTCCTGAGATATAATGTTTGCCACTTCACAGCTCGGGGCGACAACAAGCGAAGGTCTCAGGAATTCAGGATTCACTTTAAAAAAAAACTCAATTAAGTACCTTGCTGTTGTCCGTTGCGTTGCCAGAATTGGCAGTTATTGATTGAACAATCCCATGGAGTCTTCTGTATTTCCGAGATAAAATAAATTACCTATCTCCATGTCAAATTTTAATTATAATGCGCTCAGACGTTTTTGGTCAGTTGGGACAGTTAATAATATAGCTCCGAACCCTTTTAGATGAGACGACCAACCAAGTTCCAAGTTTCGGACTAAGTATATTTTTTAAATCTAGGAATGTTGTATGCCCAATATGCCCGGACGTAAACCCATCTATTGTACCTATTTCCAAGAAGGGTTGACGTCTGGATGACGACCGTTCGAGTAACTGCCTAACCGTTTTAGTGGTTTCGGCTTGCTCTTCTCCTATTTGCATGATGTTCAGCATCTTTGGGTGATCTTTGAGGATATTTGGAAAATAAAAACTAGAAAAGCAGCATGGGCTCGCCAGGATGATAATAAGATAAATAATGTAAGTAAACTTTCCCGGAGTCAAATAATCTTAGTGAAAACCGCATTAAAATCGGCCCAATAATTTTACAGTTTATCCAGTCACAAACACATACTTCTGATTTCTTTTGTTATCAATACATATAATAAAAAAGTAAGAATGTGTCTGTGCGTTGAATATATTTCCAAAAAACATTTGGGGTGATGGAAACATAGTAATAAAGTAAGAATTTAAAAAAAATCTGTCTGTTTGTTTGTCTGGTCGTACACGCTAATCTCTGAAAATACTGGACAGATTTGAATGAAACTTTTTTTATAATATAACTGTAAAACCAGGGCAGCATATAGGGTATAATTGGTTTTATAAAATGGTACACCTGATGCAGAACCATAATGGTCTAGCTAAACTATAAGAAATATAAAAATGACGCCTTGTAAATTTTTTTCAGACAGAGGAGCATTTTTATTCAGGTATAAATATCGAAGATCTGGACCACTTGAAACAGATACGCCGGAGTCATAAAGTCCACGCGAACGATGTCCCGGATAACCTAAATATACCTATCATATGTGCCTATCCCAATGAAACATAAATAATCATAGGCATATATTTAAGGTTATATAGAATAAATATAAAACTTGAGGTGTAGGTACATACCAGCAGTAAAAAAATGGTACCTACATGAAAAGAATTCCTACTTTGAAACAAAATTAAATGTAGTCATCACAATTCATAATGACTGTACATGAAGGTTTTGTCGTATAACAATAGAGTCTTTGTATTTAATTGCATATCAAATCTTATAAGCTATACATACGTGGGCGACGATGGCTTAGTGGTTGACGAATCGCCCAAAATGCCAACGGCTTACCTTGAACTTGAACGTGAGGACGCAGGATCCTCCCGGGCACTACCCTCTAGCTGCTCAGCACTTGTTTGCCTCAAGACCTAGTTTAAACTATAAGAACCGGTCCTGGACAGCATCATAACAATAAAATGAGACTTTATCGGGCACCTGTCCTATGGGAATAAAGAAGTGCATAGTGTTTCCTCTTCCTTCGAAATACTTCATTTTCAGATTCACAGTCAGTAATCAGTCAGACAATGATTTTTTGAGTAATATTTTCTTATCTTTAAAAAAATAATATTTACCTATTAAGAAACTTCCACTATCGACACCTATCAAAAGGTCAATTAATTATAGTTAATTACTTAATATTTTTTTAAATTACGTAGTTAAAAATTGTGACATTACGGTTTCTTTCCATTTTTTGACAATAGACTTTATCTAAGCGCACGGTAGTGCGCAGGCCAAGTTTCAGTAACAGGACACGCGTATGCCGTGCACTATTTACACGAACCGTTTCGACCCACTTTTGACCCCTTTTTTTTTTGCATCTAAACTTGGCATTGGATTGAATTTCTACCCTTTTTTAGGCGAACAATTTGCCGATAGGAACTTGGCCCCCTTTTTAACAGGTATGTTTTTGGTGGGATTATTATTACCTGTTCTTTTTGGCTATAATATCCGTATTTCGTAACAACATTTTTAGGATTTCAATTAAATAATAAGTACCTTGCCAACATTTCTAGTAATAAAATATTAAAAAGGTAAGAACTTTATTCTCAAGCCGAAAAAGATAGAAGTTCATGAACAACTATCGCCTCAAAGCTAGGTCATTTGTCCGGGTTAGCTCAGTAACAAGGGCAATGCCAATTTCAGGTTCCATTTAGTCAGAGTACAGTTAGGTGGCGGCAGCGACGTGGGGACGAACAATGCGAGTGACATTGGCGGGAAGAAAGGAAGAAACGCATCATGCATATTAATGCTGGCAGTACCCAGTGCGCCAGTGCACCAAGGAGTCGCTGGCGCATACTTGGACCTCATCACCTGGTACACAATATCAGAAGCAGTCAACTGTTTTTTATTTTGCATTGCAGTATTCTCGGCTCCAGGAGACCTAAAATATAATATGAAGAACCACTAATTAGTTAAAATTTCGTAAAATTGAATTGGGCGGATAAATACTCATTAAAGGAAATACGAAAAACGAGATTATTATGACTGGAAATGACACAAGTAATTCTAAAATTAGTATAATAAAAATAATCATCAAACACGGAATAAGCTTGATAGATATTATGTTTATGCTTACTCTGATGGTGAATTAAAACAATTCATTTGTTATAATAGGGTTATGGGACTGGAAACCGTATATTTATACAATCTCGTCTTTTTTTCACAAGACTCTTTAATTAAATTTAAATATTAGGATAATTATAATATGAAAATTCGTAAAAATTTAATCTAATCGGAACCTATTGTTGACGATTCCCTACGAACGTGTCGTAAAGCACAACGTACACTATGGTTGCTGCTATACGTTACGTCCGTATCATCGCATCAGCGCTGCAATGTAGTATAAAAATATATTAGAAATATAATGACATTTCCCGTCAGAGAAAAAAGTGACCAAGTGATATTAAAACTGTTGTGTGTCTGTGCACTTTCGCCTCTGACACACACATAAATATAAACGGTAAGTAGTTCTTATTTTATATTTCTAATTCACTTATAAACTGTAGCAACTTAATTACAAGTTCTAACTTATTTACTCACAACTTTACAGGCATTTACCTATATTAAGCTAGAAATAGAGAGAGAGAGTTTGTGGATGTCAGACCCTGCTTAAGCTATAATATAAGTGACGAACTTTAACTAATAAACTGTGCGTATTTAGCAATGCCAAAATTCTATGAACAGTAAGACATATTTATGAGACTTTAATTTTAAAACGTGTTATAAAAACTAATTCGGAATATGAACTCAAAAAAAGCTTAAACATCATATATATGTAAATTTGTCTCTCATGCCATGGGCTATAAATTATTTGTGTTTCAAATGCATAAGTATTCACAGGCCTTAAATTAAATGAAAAGTTAATATAGCAAAAATTTTTACACATTTTATATTCGTCTATCATTATAGCTTATTTATTTAGTCTACAGTATTTACAAATTATAGAATGAACAGGTCTTCGAAATAAATCTATATGAGTTCATGCTTAGATAACGAATAAATCCATTCGACCCGCTTCGAGTCGCTATTCTTGGCCGATCTTGAGTCTATTCTTCTTACTATTTCTCATTTATTTATATGGGGTCGGCGCAAAATGTCTTTTGATTCCAATTTTCTCTCTGGCGAGTCATACCTTCATCTACCCAAAGGGCTTTCATATCATTTCTTATGCATTCCTTCCATCTTTTCCTGGGTCTTCCTCTTTGCATATACCCACTCCACTCACAGCCTTGTTCAACATCTTTTTAGTTACATGAGCCTCCTCTCTTCTGGGCATCACGTGCCCAAACCATGAAAGTCTATGACTTCTCAACTTATCTGATTTCGGAGCTACTTTGATACTTCCCCTAATATATTCATTTCGCAATTCGTCCATCCGCGTCACCCCACACATCCAACGTAGCATCTCATCTGCTGCTTTTGCTGCCCAACATTTACAACAAGCTTTAGTCTTAAGGCATCTTTAGATCACAGTCTGTGCCAGTCACTTGCCTCCACTTCATCAACCCTACGTAATGTCTCTATCTTGCTGAAGTAACGTCCCAAGGCATTTCAAAATTCTGGCATTTGGGAATGTATAGTACAATCATTAATTTTTAAAGACACTGCGTTGCCCGCCAAAATCACTAAACATGTAATCTTAGTTCTACTCATTTCAAACTGACTGGCTCCAACACATGCCTGCATTGATTTAGTAAATTAGCTCTATCTTCATCTATTAAAACTATGTCATCAGCAAAGAGCATGAACCACGGCGCTTCTTCTTGGAGTGCAGATGTTAATGTCTCTATAATTAACAGAAAGAGATATGGGCTGATCCTTGGTGCAGAACCACAATAACTAACCCTTTCTGACAACCCTGCGGTTGTTCTTATTTTAGTGACAGACCCTGTGTACATACCTTGGATGAATTAAAATTATTTTTCTGGCACGCCTAAGGCTTTCATTGCCTTTCGCATGCCTTTTCGAGTTCCACAAATACCATATGTAAATTCTTATATACAAATCTGCGCTTTTCTATCAACTGAGGTGCTGTGTCGATCCTCCTTCCTGAGGCCGATTTATAAGAGTAGATTTAAATATAGCTGCATTTATTATTTACTTATACATGTAAGAATCGTATATGTATGTATTTATATAAAAGTATGTATGTATGTATGTATGTGTATATATATATATATATATATATATATATATATATATATATATATATATGTATGTATGTATGCATGTATGTATATAGGAAATTATATTATTGTATTTATCTTTATTATGTACAATTACTATACTTTTATCTTGCATCCCACATCTGTATAATCAAAAGGTTGACTGGTAGACGACGTCTTATGATTAAGTTTGCCAATTCTCCGTATAATTTGAATTTGAAGAACAATTAATATTAAATAAAAAAAGCGGCCAAGTGCGAGTCGGACTCGCCCATGAACGGTTTTGTAGTAGCAAGTAACATGATATAAAAGTTCTTGATGTTCGTTGTAACTTTGATCGATGTTTTAATAAACGTACTAAAATAAACTACTTACTAGATCTCGTTCAAACCAATTTTCCAAAATTAAATATATGTAATATAATAACAAATATAACTATAATTTATCTTCTATCTTCTATATATATAAAAGCGAAAATCACTCACTCACTCATCAAGAAATCTCGAAAACTATTAAGCCAATGAAGATGAAATTTGGCAGGAAGGTACACTGTGACTAGGAGACGTCCGTTAAGAAAGGATTTTTGGAAATTATATCCCTAAAGGGGTGAAATAGGGGTTGCCAGTTTATATGGAACTTCGTAATTTTTAAAGTGAGACGCATGAAATTTTTAATAGTTAGTAGAAATTAATAATGCATATATTAGATTTTGAAAATTACATCCATATAGGGGTGAAATAGGGGTTGCAAGTTTGAATGAATCTTCGTCATGTTTGAAGCGAGACACATAGACATTTTTGAATTAGTGGTCAATAAAAAAATAATAATACATAAATTAGATTTTAAAAATTGCATCCCCTGGGGTGCATTAGGGTGCATATTATTATGAAACTTCGTCATTTTTTGAGTGAGAGACAAAAAAATTGAGACAAATAGATCATTTGTTCTCTTTTACTCTAGCAAATGACGGTAACGGTAACGAGAACGGGAACGGGAATGGGATATTATAACACAATTGATAACGTAAAAAACCAATTAAAGATCCTAGTAGAACCATTTTCGACTTCTAAGCGGACGAAGTCGCGGGTTACATCTAGTAATATATATAAATAAAATAACAAATAAAGTACTTTATATTGTTTAATTATTGACCGCCCCGCATTACCTAATTTCCCATTACTATTTTCTTTATAGCGAGGTTGCCTGGAAGAAATTGCTTAGCGATAAGGCCGCCTTTTGCGCATTTGATAGTTTTTAAGATAATTATGCCCTGTATTTATTTATTTTGTGCAATCAAAGGCATTTGTATTGTATTGTATTGTACTTTAGTACTGCATCTTGAATGCCTAAAAACCCTATATAAACAAATAAGATTGTTCAGGGACGCCGGTTTACAATAAGTGTCTACTTATATCAACAACAACACTGAGACAATCGACCAACGGACTTCAATAGCCCAAGTTTAACAATTGGCAACAAAACTAACAAATTCAGACTTAAGCACTGTACATAATCCATGACTGGAAACATGTCCCCAAATTTCATGATACTCATACATAAGCACGGGCGCGAGATGAGAAAAGCGCGATGACTCCAAGGTATTTAACACCAGGAGAGTCGCGCGCCGCCCGCTCAGTCGACCGACACCCGCGATCAAGTGGCAGCCCATATCAATCGTGAGGGCATCCCAACTTTTATCGAATATTTATCCGTTCACAAATAATAATTATAACATTAGGTAATTAATTAAAAATACAACACGATTACATAACAAAATATATATATAAAATCATGACAAACATTGCAATTATTTATTTATTATTGCAGATAATCGGAGAATTTGTGCATAAGGGAAGTTCCCCATTATGGGGCAGTTTATTTGGGTAAGTTGATTATCTTTTCATTCTTACCACAATTTTTGACCGACTTCCAAAAAGAAGGAGGTTATCAATTCGTTGCGATCTTTTTTTTATGTATGTTCACCGATTATTCGAAGACGCCTGGACCGATTTGGAAAACTCTTTTTGTTTTCAAGGGTATACTTGTCAGGTCAAATTTTATCAAAATCGGTTGTGTAGTTTGGAGGTGAAGTCGGTTTTTAGTAGTTTAACTTCCAAAAAAGTAGAGAAATATTTGTAAGAATACTATTTGTAATAGGTAATTCAAAGCTTCTACGACTCATTCTACTAATAGCATGTCGCTTAAATATACTTATTCAAATTTATATATTAAGTACATATATATGTGACAGGTATTCTTGAAATGATGTTGAATATCAATTTCAATCAAATCAATAGTAAAGTAAACACGCCAAAACAAATGATCCATATTAATGCATCTCAAGTTAATAGTTTAAGCAATTATATTTTTTATATGACGAGTTCATCGAACTAGTTTATTAGTCAATGCTATTGGTATTTTCCTAATACATTTCAACTAGCTATTGTCCTCTATTTACAAATTTAAAGTAGGTAGGAACACCGTTCCAAAATTTCTCTTCACCGAATCGAGTACTTGTCTCATTTCATATGCAAAGCATAAAATTTATTTCTTTAAGCGACACTTTATAAATAAATCGGTAAGACATTGGTACGTACTTTTTAAAAGATCTCCTCTATTTCCGTATAACGGGAGTAACTAGGAAGGTATCCCCAGGATACTCCCCTAGGGAGGGTAGGGTAGGCAAGGTCAGGAAAATTGTTTTTTCAACACGATTGTATTGTTAGCCACTATACATTGAGATTAAGAAATATGCCATGTAAATGAATATATATAAATTAGTTCAGTAAGCAGCTAGGCTAGCCACAAGACGAGTAGCTAGGTAGTTACAACTTGTATACGTGCATTGATTTAATGAAAAAATATAGAAAATTAGTATGCTTTAAAATTTTAAAATATCCTTAATATACATATAACTTTTAAATTTGAAACCATACTGCGCGTAAAATTTTTATGTTTTTTTTTTCGAAATCGGTCTACATTGCATAGATACAAGTAAAAGCGCCTTTTAAGTACTTACGACTAATTTATAATATAAGCGTTTACAGACAGACGCGTCAAACGATATAATGTTATGAAATAGAATTTCAAAGCGTGGGAAACAAAAATATATCGGTTTATATTCGTTTAATCGTTTTGAGGATTAGTAAAATACGTGTCAATGGAAAAATTACCATTAGCGCAGAATAGTCAATGCAGTGCACGTGCCAAAAGGTAGAGACGCACGAACAGTCATTGTCGATTCTTTGGCCTTCCTTGTTTATGCTTTTTTGAACGAGATTTTTAATCATTATAAAGTGTTTTGACTAGGTACTTGTACAAACAATTATACCATGGAGTAAATCTCAATCCACCAAAATATTTTTCTGTAAGGTAACGCCAAGACGAATAGGTAGGTGCTTGCGATATAAAAATGTTATAAGATCTCATCGTGAACCCAGCTCTTAACTCTACACGCCCTTTTTTTTACGGAGGAAAGATCCCTGTTACGGATACCCGTCAGCCTGCGGGGGAGGCTGTCGGGTTATGTGGGACTCCACGCCAGAGTGACGTGCCTACCCACTAAAAAACCTCCGGAGTTCCATCTCAACCGCTTCTGCCGGGGACACGGGAACGGAAATACAACCGCGAACCCCGGCGGTTCGCGGTTGTATTAGGCGCCACTTCCCACTCCTCCGCCGCCCCATTGGGCGCATCCCGACAGGCTCAAGGCCGAAGCCGAGCCCGCGGGAGCGCCCCTTCCCGGGTGGGGGGAGAACTTCCCACTCACCCGCCGCCCCAATGTGGGCGCTCTCTGCTGGTTGACGACAGCAGGAGCGCCCCCTCGCGGGTTCCTCTTAGCTTCCCCGTGGCTCGAGGCTACCACGGGTACTGAGCCCCCCCGGTACGACAAACCGGGAACCCATTGGGGGGGAACTCTACACGCCCTAACCTAACACTGACTAACTCTCTTCATAGCGCATCTACGTGAGTCTTAAGTTCTCTGCAAGCCCTATACCTTAGTCAAAATTTGTGGCCTGGACGTTTTGTAAGAATAACGTAGACACTCCTATTGGTTAACGAACAATCAGAAAGTAGTTTATGTTACTGTTGTGCCAATACTGCAAAAGGTCCTCTTAGCCTAAATTCATTCACACATTAAAGGGGAAGGGGGTCAATGAAGTGTGATATTGTGTGTATTGTGTGACTTGTCACACAATATCACACTTAAAAAAAATTTAAACCTAAAAGAATCGGTATCTTTGACGTCACACTAGGGGGTGGGGGTTTCAAAATTGTGACCAACGGTTACAAGGAGGAAGGGGTCCCTTAACTCTCCACTGTAATCTTAAATAGCAGGCACACATTTTGTGAATAGCAGAAATTCTTTTTTGGCGTATCCAACATGCAAAATATTCTCGAATAATCTCACGATGAAAAGCCTTTCGTTTAGGGGTAAGCTTTGTTCTCTAAATTTTTCTAGTTGTATGCAATTTACCTGTCATTGTTCTGGGAATCAAAACTCTTTACCAAGGTTTGATCCCTCGTTAATGTATCCGTTATACCATTTCGAATGGTGCCCGATGGCGGACAAGCAGGACTTGGGAACAAACTGGGCGGCTTACCCCCTAAGCACTGCTGCGTACTATACTCGCGTAAAAATTCAACTAGGATAGTAAAGTTCCGCATGAAACAGAGGCCTTCTTGATTTCGTCGTGTAAATTTTTATTTCAGTAAAAAAAGGATTTTGGTTCAGCGCATTAAACGTCTGTATCCGCGCTTTAGGAATGTAAAACTAAATTATCAGTGATCAGTGATCACTGATCACTTATGCGTAGGTAGTGGACTTCACGCTTATAAGAAAAATGGACCAAACCTTTGATTAGGGTCATAACATCAAACTTAAATATTATGGCCATAAACTTTACCACCCATATCAAGTGCAAAAAATAAAACATGCGTTGGTTTGGTCCTAATCGGTTGGCGAAATGTCACGCGAAAATACCTTAGACTGGTTGGGATGATGACGATGACCCCGCGGCGACTACCTGCCTCTGTTGCCTGTATGCAAATTATTGTTTTCCGAACGACTCAGAGTCAATGTACTAGCGCTCGTTCCACACTAATTTATTAGATCAACTTCTCCCAAAATACCAGCTCTTATCCATCCTCAGTTTACAAATTACAAGAACTTACGACATAATATACATATCTTGCTTTTTTATAATATAAAAGCATATTCAAAATAAAGTTGACAAATTTATAGCTTTGGTGTTTGCACCTTCTTGGAAGGAGATTTCGTACAAGCTATTTTAACACCACTTATGGTTGCTGATTGTAATGTTCTTTAGATAACCGCACTTGTTCATCGGTTAATATTTAAATAGCATTAAGTATTATTTGTCCCTATATTTTTATTTCTTTATGTAAGAATATTTTATGTTCGAAAACTATTTACAAACACACATGTGTAACTGCGAATGCAATGCAAGCAAATCGCCGGCTATTGTACCTTATGTGGGCATTGACTTCTTACTAAAATATTCGTGTAAACTGAGAAACGTAAGCTTTTGTGAACCAGTCTTTAAGTGTTGAATTGTTGATCTTGTTTCTTGACTCTGTCAAGTTATGTAAATGACACAAAGATAGAGTGCGATACTTGATCAATAGGTCAGCGACCGTAACCGCCCACGCAACCAATGATTTCAGTTCGGGCGCCGTCAATTCAAAAATCAAAGTATCATCATTAGCTTGCTTCACATCATGAATGCGCTACGAATACAAAGCAGCCCATCTTCATAGATCTCGATACAATTTTTTGTACACAGTTTTTACAGCACGACCTAACGGTCTCGAAGACTTAAACTTAATGTCTGTTAAAGTAATCGAGCTGAACGTATTATTCACTTGAATACAAAGCTTTGGAAGTTAAGAGTAAACACACTTGAAGGTCAATATCCCTCCAGACCTGTATGGAACTGAGACCTTACTTATTTTCACGCAGCTAAACAGCTTTTTTGTCTTTAAGGTATTTTTTGGATTTTTACATTCATGGATTTTGTTTCAGTACGGCATCATAGCGTTGCTGCTTCATGCCAATGCTTCACCATCACCGTTCTCTGATCAACATTCATTTCTTCGGAGCGCTGTAGAGACGGTGCCACGACACGAACCAATTCCTTTGCCAATTCGTGCGTCCGTGGAGAACATACCACTAAGGTACAATTATCAAAATTCTACTATACCGGCAACCTTTTAACTTACCAGATACATTGAACAATACAATCCTTACAACACTGCTACCTTTTCCTACTCATTCTCGGTACATGCAGTCAGACTATGGAACTCATTACCACCTGCGAGTATACGTGAATCTAAAACGATTTCTGTATTTAAAAAGAAAAGCCGAGTAAAAGATCATTATTTATTGGAATCATCTTAATTGTAATTTATATTGTTAATATTAAGTATATTTTATATTTCCTTTTAAATAGACATATGTATTTATTTAAGCATATGTGTAATATATGTATGTATATTGTATATGTATGTTTATTTGTAGTTAGTGTAGTTTTATGTCATTTTAATTTTGTTCCTCCTTTATCTTATGTATAAACACGCCTGTAAACATGTCCTCTCACAGCCCAACTAGAAGAGATCTCTTTTGAGATAAGTAGTATGTATTCTCTGTATAAATTTTCCGTGTACATAAATTGGTAAATAAATAAATTGAAATCGATGCCTCGTTCAACTATTATCTGCTTTCGGATGGGACTCTGACTCGATCGCACGTTTAGTTGATGCAGTATTCCACCAAATTAAATTATCCGTAGCACTATTGTTAGCGCTTTTATACCGAAATAATACAGATGATAAGTGATCAAAATGATTTCTTTTCTCATATATAGAAGTCTGCGTAATGAAGGAGACCAGCGACTACCATTACGAGATGCTGTGGAGAAACGACCTATTTCATTGAGGACAGCAGAAAGCTTCCTTCCGAATGAAGAGGTAAAGAAAAACTTACAGCGACACGCACGACACCTTAACTACTCCTCTGAATCTCATGTTATAACGACATTATATGTTTTAGAAAAAAGAACATGAGGTGGAAAATCTCAGAAGCAGCATAAGATTTTATGGTGCAGCTAGTCATCTTAATAAGTAAGCATTACTATGAGTTCTCATTCAATACTTTTCCACTGTAACAACGCAAATACCTTACTAATTCTTAATTTTATTATTTTAGTGCATCTACCAGCGCGGAACGTTTGCACCATGGAAATGCTAATCTACAAGGTATTTGTTTGTCCTTTGAATTTATGTAAACATACAGTTAGAGTATTTTGATAAGTATATTATTTCAGTTTCCAGTGGTCGAGGCCTTCGCCTTGTAACCCGGAGGTCATGTGTTTGAATCCCACTGGGAGGCATACTTTGTGAAAAGTTTTTTCCAGTCTGGTTAGGATATTGCAGGCTTGAATCACCTGATTATTCGAAAAGAAATATGATTCCGTGTTTCGAAAGGCACATATAAACTGTGGGTACCGAACACCATCTAGCGTTTGATCATCAAACTGTCCAAGAATTGGTTCTGGATTACCCTTTGGGTTGCGGAGTTCAGACGGCAGTCGCTCAGGGTAAAAACCAGTAACCTCGTCAAATTTCCTTGGTTGGGTAGCGGACCCCGGGCTTTGAAGCGTTCCTGTTGTGGATGCAACCGGGAAAGTACGCTCGGATTATGATGATATTATATGATTTCAGAAATGCAACAGACTATTTCGGCGAGACGACTGGTGATCTGCTACATGCAGTCATGGGCAGCATATCGTGCACCCCCACTTGCGTTTACTGGTGGGCTTATTCCCAAGTCATGCACCCATCTCCACTACGCTTTTGCCGCTATACATCCTCACACGTACGCCGTTATGTCAGCTAATGAGGACTATGATATCGTAAAAGGTCAGAAAAAGTTGCCAAATCTGTATGAGTATCCAGTACAAAATTCAGGTAAGGTAATAGTTTTGTATAGCAAACTGACAAAAAAATCTTTTCGTAGGTGGTTACCGTATTGCAAATGGTTTGAAACGCCGCTACCCGGGACTCCGAGTCTTGATCAGCATCGGTGGAGATGGCACAGATCGTCTGTTCAGTGAAATGGTACAAAGCCCTCATGGCCGCAATAAATTTGTGGAGAGTGCTGTGAGTTTCCTGCGAGAACACGATTTCGATGGACTTGATCTACACTGGGTGTATCCTGGTAAGAATAAAAATAAATACCAAAAATAACTATATCCCTTCAACAGTCTACGACCGTAATACGGTCGCGCGCCATTGTTTTACTATTGTTCTTTATTGACAGACAGTTAAGCGAATATCAGTTAAAATATTTAAGAATAATATTGACTGCTATAATTTCAGGAGAAAAAGATGACAAAGAAAAAGATTTATTAACTTCATTACTCTACGAATTGCGAGAAAAGTTCTCGTCTGAAGGATTTCTGCTGTCAACTGTTCTACCACCCTTCAGATACCAAATAGAAGATGGGTATGATCTTAGTGCGATAAGTGGGGCCACAGACTACGCTATACTGCAGGCGTGGGACATGACGCACGGGAAACGAGATGAGGTCCCATCGAGGGCCGTCCAACACAGTGCACTGCATCGAGACCCTGGAGCGGCGTATAGAAACCAAAGATACGACAACATTGTAAGTGATAACTTGACTTTGCTTTCTGGATGGAATCAATGAACGCCTATATGAACTTTCCTTTCGAGAAGGTTCGTAAAGCTGAGACTAAAACAGCTGGCTATTGATATCGTCATCTCCAAATAATGTGTTTTTCAGGAATTTATGGTGAAATATATAACAAAACACGGCATGGCACCGGAAAAGCTAGTGCTTGGAGTCCCCCTGTTTGGCCGTAGTTATACACTAGCTGCATCTACATTGCCAGCTCCTGGAGCTCATGTTATCGGGTGGGGAGAAGAAGGACAATATACGCAAACTAAGGGATTGTTAGCATATTTTGAGGTAATCATTTATTTTATACTTATATAGCATTACAATGCTAGAAGTTTTTATCTTCGAAACACGAAAAAATCCAAATGTATTCGTCTAAAATGTTGTGTTTTTCAAAATAATTATTTCTAGTACCTAGCTAATAAATTAGCAAATAAATTATTTTTCAATAAAAAAAATCATCTGTTTGATTGAAGTACTTATAAAAGCATTACTTTCCACAGATTTGTATGGCTGAACGGGAAGGTAAAGGAATGAGCACTGTTGATGAAGCTGGCAATTCTTATGCAGTATTTGATAACCAATGGATCGCGTACGATACTCCAAATACTATAATTGAAAAGGTTACATAAATATTCTGCCATTCATATTTACTATTGAGTACCTACTTATTTATAGGACGGATATATGGCCGTTCTGTTTTGCTAACCTTTCCCTGAAACGCTGTGAGATCGTTTTCGGGTCGGAGACTGATAGTACGAATCCGTCCAGACGACCGCCTTCTGGCTGTTTAATCAGACTATAGGATCTATTCTTACTCCGAGAAAAACTAAGTCTACAAGAGCGTCTTTTACCAGCTTTAATCGTTCAAACAAAACGGATTTGATAATAAAAGTAACTAAAACAATGAGATGATTATACCTGCCATCTTTTTTCAAAGAAATGGACCTACCTCGGTGCACAGAATTAGTATATTACATGTAGAACAGAATCTCCTAGGGTCCCACGCAATATGCGTCTCCATTCCCCGTCCTCGCACCCCTCCCCCGGTGTCGCCTTACGGAGGCGCCTGCAGGCCCCTGCAGCCACCCGCTAAACACCCTCCACACGGAGCGAACGGAGGAGAGGTGCGGGGACGGGGGACGGGGACGCATATTGCGCGGGACCTTAGCAGATTCTGTTCTGTATATAATATAATACTTATACTAATTCTGTGCTCGGAGAAAAGTTACAAGTTCTTTGATCTCCCACTAAGGCCGTTTTTACTGCGAAAGCTGTTAAAATATATGACTAATATTTTATTAATGTAGTAGTTACAATATTACGTTACTTAAAAAAAATATAAGTATTTCTATAGTATTTGTTAATCTTACGTTTTCCAGATGAGTTTCGTCAAATTGTCAGGATTAGCGGGCGCCGCAGCTTGGTCTGTGGACATGGATGATTTCCGTGGCCTGTGTGGATCTCCATTCCCACTGCTAAGTGCTATGGCAAAAACACTAAACGGTAATTTAGACTTAGTTTTGATGCACAAACACCTTTTTTAGCTCATAATCCGATATAAAGAATAACTTTGAAGCACATATATTAATCTGTCTGCCATATAATCATTATAGTTTCCAATGGGGAAAAGCTCGGTGTCCTCAGTACGCTATAACATCATTAGAAAATCCTAGCAAGACTCACACCTGGATTGGTGACCACAAACGGCATATCTCGATTTCATTCTCCATCCTCCATCCAGAGGCATGTTAAGCACTTCTTGGTCCTGGCTGTCTCGTGGGCTCGAAAAATTTGACACCTGTTTTAGCACAAGTAAGGAAGGAAGTAAGGAAAGAAGGAATGTGACTTCAATCTATATATTAAATTGTAGCTCAGCGATCTTCGAGAACTAGATTTTACTTTACAGTTTTTATTGGATACTAAAGCAAAGACATTGATCGTAGTAATCTGGTATCTAAACATTGAATTTATAATGGATTCAGTTAGTTATTTTTACGATTTTATTAATCATAGTGCATTGCGTTTTTTTAGGCACAATTAGTTTTTTTTTTAATTTGCAGGAGACTCGGTAGCAGACCAGTCATCTTTGAAAATTGGATCGTGCGAATCTAACGCGCCTTACTTGTCTTCCGACGAGGAATCCTGTGCACACTTCCATTTCTGCAGCGGTGGCATCAGTTATAGGATTATGTGTGACGAGGATCGTCTATATGACCCATCTACAGGATTTTGTGGGTAAGTATGAAATACTTCAATTATTTCGTAAAATTAGGATGTTCGCTACCAACATGAAATTTTTCCAAGCCGATGTGGAAAAAAAATAGGTAATATTGCATAAAAATTATGCTAATTGACGTGTAAAAGTGCCTGTAAAGGTCTAATTACTGAATAAATATTTGAATCTTTGAATCTTTGAATCTTTGTATCTTTGAATCTTATGGGATATGAGGAAGAAATAAAAGCTGATTATGATTTATAATTTTCAGTCACCAAGATCCAACCAAGTGTATACCCGGGCAGACTCTCAGGATAAGCGTTAGTGATGCAGCTCGATTTTTATCGCAAGCATATGAAACTGATTTTGAGGTAAGCGTAAAATATTACTTATATCAGTTATCTAGCTTTCACTTCAATATTTTATTGAATAATTTTATTTATTTTAAAATATATTAAAATATTTTGAATCTGAACTTTATTTACAGTGGAGCCTCGAGCACCAAAAGGAAAACATTAATCCAGATCAAGAATTTTCAGCAGCATTACTAGAAAAGAAGAGTAAGAAGCTTTACATTCTTGTTTCAATCTCTCTTTTCTATCGCTTATTCTTTCTATGCTACTAACATTTATTTTTCACCTATTAGTAATACTTCCAAAGGATAGATATCAAGAAAAGGAGGCCAAGAATACTCGTCAAAGACGTAAAAATGCAGAGAAGCAAATAGGGAAAAGAACTGACATTGGTGTGATTAGAAAAAGACACTCATTGAGTTCGCACTATAACTACGTACAAAAGACATCAACGACCACCGCTCCGGTAACCTATCGGAGAAAAAACTATTACAGGACAGCAAGTATGACTTCTTTTTCCTTAATCTTCTTTTCTTTTTCTTTTACTTTACTTGATTTTGTACGACTTATAAAAGAGAAAGTGGAGTTTTGGTGCATTGCTTTGTTATTTTAACCTTTTTGAATTGAATTCTGTGGATATTTTTTAGATGTTGATGCCTGATACTATACCAATTTTATGTTCGCCATGGTATATATACTCTATGTATTGAATTTTTACATATTAATATTAATATGCTTACTGTAAAACTTCCAGACAAGGACAACGAAAAGAAAGTGGTATGTTACATGACGAGCTGGGCATTTTACCGCCGCGGCGACGGCAAGTTCGTGCCGGAACACATCGACACGAGACTTTGTACTCATGTGGTTTACGCTTACGCCTCACTGTCTCCTAACGATCTAGTCGCTAAGGAGTTCGACCCTTGGACGGACCTCACAAATAGTGAGTAAAACTGATTTATGCGTTCGTCTAAATGGTGCTTCATCTTTTTCTACATTTAAGAGCTAGGCTCTTATCGGTGTCATTGTATAGAAATAGCCGCGCGCAATCACGATTTTTAGTACTAATAATGAAGTGGTTTCCCATTTGATTGTCTTCTCTATTTCACTACTAGTAAAAGTCATTGTACACTGCCAATAATTTCCCTGACCAAACATTCGTTTCAGACTGGATAGCAAAAATAACAACTTCAATATTTGTGCAACAATGTATTTGAATTTACGCTATACTTTTTTTATAGATCTCTACGAACGTGTAACGTCTCTGAAGGACGTAAACGTACTTTTGGGTCTTGGAGGGTGGACAGACTCAGTTGGAGACAAATACTCGCGTCTAGTATCCTCAAAGTCTGATAGAACTAAATTCATTGAGAAGCTGCTTGTATTCCTTCGCAAATACAATTTTAACGGCCTCCACCTTGACTGGAACTACCCAGTTTGTTGGCAGAGCAACTGCAAAAAGGGGGCTGCTTCCGATAAAAGAAACTTTGGTATATTTGTTCAGGTATGTTTACTATACTAACCAAATATACATTCCTTTAATGAAACGTAAGGTACTGAGATATCCACCATCTTACCAGTACTTTGAGAATAAACGCCCTGAACCACCAATATGACAAATACGTACCAGAAAAATGTCTGCAAAATAATTGATTGAGACGGAGAAAAACGTAGGCAATAATTTCGTCCATGAATTTATTAAATATTCTCACACAAGTATAATATATAAAATGTATACACATTCCAGGAACTGTCAACGGCTTTGCATGAAGTTGACATGGAACTCGGCGTAGCTATCTCTGGATACAAGGAAGTGATAGATGTGGCTTATGACTTGCCAGCAATCTCAAAGGCAGCTGACTTCCTAAGTGTGATGACCTACGACTACCACGGTGGATGGGAGCGCAGGACTGCACACCACACGCCACTGGTTCCACCACCAAATGACCCTCTTGCTCACTATTCTATTGTAAGTAAATAAATAAATAAAAATTAAATATATTTAATTTTTAAGAGTTGTGTACTTACGTTGTAATATATAGAATAAAACTATAAATCATATAGATTGGACATACAAAGAAAGAGCAGTTTTATCCAGAGACATAGATATCCATAATAAATTTCATATAAATCGTTTCAGTGGTTGAAGCGTGAAGAGGTAACAGACAAACAGACAGAGTTAAATACTTTCGCATTTATATATGTAAGGAGAAGCATATGTTTTTATCCGAATATATTGTAAGCATGTCAAACATACATTTTATTGTTGTAATTTTCAGGAGTACGCAATAAAATCTCTAATAAGTGGTGGTGCCGATCCGAAGAAATTACTTCTCGGTCTTTCGTTCTACGGCCAGTCGTATAGGCTCGCTGACGTGGAAGCAGGAAGCAGGCCTGGGGCTCCGGCAGCGGGACCAGGTGAACCCGGCGAGTTCACGAAACAGCCTGGCATGTTAGCCTACTATGAGATTTGCTATAGAGGTACGGGCATTTCACCGACATCAAATAATGCATTGCATAAACTGACTTTATCCGCTTTTGATAAGATTTCTATGGGACCACCTGGGAAGGTTATCCTTTCAAACAGAAAAAATATTTTCCATATCGATCCAGGCGTTTTTGAATAATCGGTGAACATACACAAAAAAAAGAAAACGCGCCGAATTGATAATCTCCGTCTTTTTGGTAACCGGTTAATAAAAATCAATATAAAACCAAAATAAATCTCCTAAATATTAACCTATAATATCACATCTTTACAGTAAAGAATTTACGCTGGAAGACGGGACGACAAGACAACGCTGGTCCTTATGCATATTCCGACAGCCAGTGGGTCGGATATGACGACCCAACATCTATAAAAGAAAAGGTAACATTTAAAAGGTCTAGTAATGAACAGCAGAGATACCTTAGAATAAAAGGAGTCTCCAGGTCGTATTAAGGAAAACCTTTTCCATCATTCCTTCATTCATTCAAAAAGAAGTGTCTAGATCATCAAGGAAAAACTTTTCATAAAAAAATTACATCAGTTCTAAATTCAATACAACCTTTACGATAAATTTAAAAGTAAAATTGAAATCAGGTGCAATGGGCGATGCGTCAAGGACTAGGCGGCGTGATGGCATGGGCTATGGATCTAGACGACTTCAACAACCGCTGCTGTACTGAACCGTCGCCGTTGCTTCGTGCTGCCGGCAGGGCCCTAGGCCGTTCTGTGCCATCGCCTCCCACTACCGCATGTGAGCGGCCACCAGAGCCGGTGACTCCTTCTCCCCCTACCACTACTACTGCTGCATCTGATGGTAAGTTGTCGTACGGGTCTAAACATTGAACTACCACTGTTAAGTGCCCGCACCGCGTAGCGTGTAGGATTCCCTGCAATTTTTTTAAATTATGGTACAGCAATGGCTGATCCGCGCATCTTGTCGTGAACGTGTGCCGCCAGATGGACAAATTCGCTTTTTGGCTAAGGACTTAGTATTTGTTATTTCATTATCTGCATTTGTTCGGTCGTTCGCAATCAATATTATATTGTAACTTAATATTCGTATTGTATTAATTACTTTTATAAACTGGCTGATATATATGACAAAGCCTTTCTGATGAGTAGGGGACTAATACTTATCTAGCCGAAAGTAACTCATTGAGATAGTATTAGTCACGTAGGTGACTAATACTATCTCAATGATTTACTTTCGGCGTCTTCTCATCAATTGTCGTTTCAAAACGCTAGCCTTGTCTAAGCTTTTCTTTATAAATACTTAATAATGAACTATTAAAATCTCGCATTTACTCCAAAATTACCAGGCACCATCTGAGAATTCCAAATAGATAAACTACGAACATAATTACGGCCTAAATTGTGCTGAATTGAGTCTAATACATGTACGTATATACAGGCATAATCTGTTTTATAGGTTCAATCGGAGGAACAAGCAGCGGAGGTGGACACGACCACGAGCATCATACAACAACGGCTTGGCCTGGGTGGAATCCATCACCAACCACACAAAGCACCACGACAACATGGTGGCCCCCTGCCACTACTACAACTACGACTACTACCAGCACCACCACAACGACGACGACCACAAGACGCCCGACCACTCGGCCTCCACAACAAGAAACAGGTAAAAAAACTATTTTAAACGTGTGATATAGGCGCAAACTACCTAGGTATTTTTTCTATATCTACTTAACAGAGTAACATAAAACTGTGCACTCAAGTGCGCGCAAAAAACTCTTATTTGCGCGTTGCCGAGAATAGGACCTAATAAGAAAAATTGCATCTAAAAAGGCATTATCTACTTACCCTAAAAAATTCATCCCTTTCTTTTAATTCGTATCATGATTAATTCATACCACAAACATTTTTAAGTGCAGCATTTTTATTCGAAATATATAAAAAATATCAAACAGGTCTAGTAGAAGGATCTTCATGCAGAGCGGGCGAATACAGCGCCGCCCCCAGCGACTGCGAAGGCTACTTGCAGTGCGAAGGCGGGCAATGGAGGAAGCACCGATGCGCCCCCGGGCTCCACTGGGCTGCCACCGTCAACAGATGCGACTGGCCTAGCTTCGCTAAGTGCACAGGTAAATGTCAAAGGATCTTTCTGTAACGCGGAAGAATACAACGCTGATCAATGCTAGATCACCTGATCAGAGCAAAAGCCAGCAGGGATACGGATTGACCATCGATGTGCATCCAAACCGAACAATTATTAGACAAAAAATGTGCAGCTTCGATAGATTTGGAACCTATCGAAGCTGCACATTTGCAATAACACTATAATAAAATATTTGTTATAAAATATAGTATCGTTGAGTAAGATACCATAACTCAAGTCTAGAACTTACTTCGGTGATAGCTCAATCAGTGTTATTTGTCCCTATATATTTATTTATATTTCTTTACTTCGTATATTCTAAAAGGGTGCAAAAACATCTAACGCAATAGAAGCATTGGTGGGATGTCCAGTGTACGGATCTGCCACCTGCCGTCGTCTACATATGTATGCTTTATACAGTGCGCATTAAACAAAAGAAATCGTCTCCAATTAGTAAGTACATCGTAAGCTCTAAGATACTGTGGAAGAATATTGTCTTCTGTCGACCGTGATGCTATTGAAGTCGTGTGAAGTAAGACAGTCACAAAACACAATTAAAAAAACACTGATAAAAAAGTTACTTTATTTTGCCTTCAGAAAAACCAACAAACGAGGCGAGTACTGCAACTACGACACTAGCGCCGATTACGACGCGACCTCCACAAACGACCACTACTAGAAGAACCACCACTACGAGGACCACAACAACCACCACACCGAGACCAACAACTTCTACTACGTCATCACCGGCTAGTTCAGGTAGGTACGATTTTATACTTCAGCATCAGCATCATATCAGCCACGGGAAGTCTACTGTTGGACCGACATATAAAAGACAGACCAATGAAAACTAATCTATCGCTACTAGTTGTAATCAAATATTGTCGTCCACGACAATTCATGCTTATGGCATTACTTACCTAAGCGCATTTCCTGTTGCATCCGTAGTAAAGTTATGCTGCTTTGGAGTCTGTACTTTACTATTGTGATTTGAGAAATAGACCTACAAAACAACTTTTAGGAAAATTTATAGGTAGGTGTAATAAATTCGATTTCAGATCCGAGGGAAGGTGCACCATGCATAGGTGACGGCTATCATGCAGGGACCTCAGATTGCAATTCCTATTTGCACTGCGATGGCCACTCGTGGCGAATGCAGCGCTGCGCCCCTGGACTTCACTGGAGCATCAAGGAGAGGCAATGCGACTGGCCTAAGTACGCCAAGTGCCAAGGTTATAACTGTCAAATGCAAATCAGCTAAAATAACAAATTAGCATAAAGGCTTGTTATTTTTTTTATTCTAACGGTAATATCAAAAAACAGATAATAAATTAACTTCAAAGGTACGACTCCAAGACCAACTATTGCAACTCCGAGGCCAACTCATCCACCGAGGCCCACAAAACCGGCGATAAGTGAGTCACACACTTTAGTATAACATTCTTAATATCAAAATCATGAGATTTCACACATCAATAAAGTATTATAAATACATATCGAAGTTCCATCAGGCGATCGTCCAGCGGAGGATGGCGAATGCAGCTCCAGCGACTCTCATGCGCCAGCAAGTTCCTGTGATTCCTACCTGCTCTGCGTGGGCGGGCGCTGGAAGAAGCAACGGTGTCCAACAGGTCTGCACTGGGACAAACGCACAAGCCGCTGCGACTGGGTAGAATTCGCTATGTGCGAAGGTAATATTGATTGCCGCGATTTGAAAGAAAATTTTGTAAAACATTATTTTCTTTCAAATCACGGCGGATGAAAGAAAAATATTACATTTTGTCAAGAATCAAGAATCATTTATTTGCATCATACAATAGATATCAGTGATAAGTATAAACCTGCAGCCAGTATGCAAACATTGTTATCGTTAAAAATTAATTGATCTCGTAGTGATTAGGTTATTACCTAATTCCTAAGGAATAACGAGGCGCACGGGTGCTTACGCGTGCGCTATGACAGCGAGACCGGTGGCCTGCCTTTTACTCTGATGACTCCCATCATGCGCGTGTCATCTCAAACTCTAGCGTCATAGCGGTCGATTTCCCAACTTTTACCATAATCTAAATTATTTTGTTATATTCAGGAACGAAACCAGCTGCAACTAAATCTACAATGCAACCAACAACCTATACTACGACCACCCGGAGACCAACAACAGTTACCACTAAGCAACCAACAAATATCGAGGAAACGCATCGACCAGCAACGGTAAATAAATAATTTGGTGCTATTCGTCAATCCTTAAAATACCTACAACTCCTGCAATAACAATAAAACAATGACATTTTCCAGGGATGTATAACGGGAACGTATCACGCACATCCAAAATGCGAGAAGTTCTACGTTTGCGTCAATGGGATGCTAATAGCCCAGAGCTGCGCCCCTGGATTGGTATGGCGACCTGATCGTACCCAGTGCGACTTCCCTGGATCCACAACCTGCACTGACCATCGCCAGTTCCAGACTGCTGCCATGGTCGCTAAGCCTGACAAAACAATGGAGAATACTGACTTTCAACGTAAGTTTTTAATAAAAACCGTACAAATAACAAGACAATTAAAATCTAAATTCCATATAAAGAGTTACTTTTAGTCCATAACATTTTATTAATCTTTCAATAATTTAATATTCTATAATTTTTACAGCAGCTTGCGTGAATGGTGAATATTCAATGGATCCCACCGACTGCTCTCGCTATAGACACTGTCTCTTCGGGAAATACGAAGAGTTCTCTTGTATCAAAGGCCTTCACTGGAATCAGGTAAGTTAAAATGTCTACCTTTAATACATATATGATTAGTTCCTGTTTACATCTTGCCTATTAATAAAAATATTTACAGGAAAAGCGAATTTGCGACTGGCCAAACAATTCAAAGTGTAAAGCGTTGCCAGCTCCACCTAAGCCAGTAGAAACAGATCCAGTCCCGGAGGTTACTTCAAAGCCAAGCCACCATGTAGAAGACAATGCACAAAAGCCTTTACATCCAACCTTACCGGATGTAAATGTGAAACCTGGTCTTATTAATTGTTAGTGTATATAATAAATACATTATTTATTTATAAGTTAATTTTTTTTCTTGTCATATCATCATCAGATCATTGTGTTCATGGTCATTCATTTTCATCCATAGCTCGTTATAAGCTCGTGTGCTACTACACCAACTGGTCGTGGTATCGGCCTGGTATCGGCAGCTACGTGCCAGAGGACATCGACCCTACGCTATGCACACACATCGTGTATGGGTTCGCAGTACTAGGATCAGATGGATTTATTACAGCTCATGATTCTTGGGCTGACTACGATAACGGTAAATATTAACGAACCTTGAATATTTCATTTATAATCATAAATTGTACCCTACCTTTGATTATGATTAAAAATTTGCAGATTTTTATAAACGCGTGGTGGCGTTTAAGAGATACGGCATAAAAGTTTCACTGGCCATTGGTGGATGGAATGACTCTGCTGGAGATAAATACTCCAAACTAGTCAATGATCCATCAGCGAGAGCAAAATTTGTAACCCATGTGGTACAATTCATTGAGCAATATGGCTTTGACGGACTGGATCTTGATTGGGAATATCCCAAATGTTGGCAGGTTCGTAAAAATTAAGAAAATATCGATTGATATCCTTGGCAGATATGAGATGTCTGTACTGACAAAGATGTTTGTTTGTTTTTAAGGTCGATTGTTCTAAGGGCCCTGACTCGGACAAAGAAAGCTTCGCTGATCTTGTCCAGGAGCTGTCAGCTGCATTAAAGCCCAGAGGGCTGCTACTTTCGTCAGCTGTGTCGCCTAACAAAATGGTCATAGATGCTGGTTACGACGTCCCCATTCTTGCTAAGTACCTCGACTGGATTGCTGTTATGACATATGACTACCATGGACAATGGGATAAGAAGACTGGACATGTTGCACCTTTATACTATCATCCCGATGACGACAACACATACTTTAATGCCGTAAGTGGTCTTTGAAACTCTTTCATACAAATATTGACGAGAACCTACTTCAATGCAATTGATGATAGTCTGCTGCAAGGCCAGATAGTCGTAAGATTTTCTTCTTCAGTATAAATCTCAAATAATTTTATTGTAGAATTACACAATGCACTATTGGATGAAGAAGGGTGCTCCCCCTTCCAAACTAGTGATGGGTATGCCGTTATATGGACAAACATTCACCACGGGCACGCAGTGGGATACAGCCCCGGAGCTGGCCGCAAGAATGAACGCCACAGGCCTGAACATCCCTGCTGTATCAGGTGGGGAAGCGGGGGAATACACTCGAGCCAAAGGTTTCTTAGCGTATTATGAGGTAAGTTGTCTCAACAATGGAACTTGTGTGATACATGAAGACAAGAGAACAAAACATTCGATTATTTTTGCCTACATCATATATTTATACATGTATGTGCTTCACACAACATTTTTGAAAATAAAAATTACAGATTTGCGAGCATATCAATCACAATGGCTGGAAGGTAGTGAAAGATCCGTACCTACGAATGGGACCCTACGCATACAAGGGTGATCAGTGGGTATCGTTTGATGATGTTGATATTCTCAAGAAGAAGGTGAACTTCATAAAAACATTGAACCTTGCTGGAGGTATGGTATGGGCCCTAGATCTTGATGATTTCCGTAATAGGTAAGTTTTACTAAAACTAAAAGTAAACCTCAAATAACATTGGATCACTAGAGATGCTATTACTCACATATGAGCATGAGTGCATGTAAGCGAAAAATAAAGTATATAAAACGTTTACATTAAAAAAGCTCTGTCTGCCCCATTAGGGATAAAAGACGTGATAGAGTATGATTTCATAATGTATACCTATTGTATTACAGATGTGGTCAAGGGAAACATCCACTCATTAAGGCTATCAAAAACGGTCTACTTGATCCACGTATAGAACCAGATACAGTACAAATACAGCCTATGGTAGATCCTCCTAACAACGTTGAGGATGATCTGGAAGACATTCAAGTGAGACCAGAATACACAAAACCAAATAAACCAACTCCTGCGCCAGTGAAACCTACCGTACAAATGGATTCTATCGTGGCAACGACGAAGAAGCCAACAACGCCAGTGGTTGCAACAGAAGAGCGCTATAAGGTTGTCTGTTATTTCACACCATGGTCTTGGTATAGGTTAGTAGTATATATTGAAAATCGCTTGATCTCATTCAGTTCCAATGCAGCATACATATCTGTGGGAACCTGGTATGTTTACTTACATACTAGGTTCTATTTAGTGAAATAACTAATCATACCCCTATTGTTTTACTGCTAGGGTTACGTAAATAACAGTATTTCGTTGGAGCATTGTTTGAAATGGAATGAAAACAAATCTAAGAAAAAATTGGTTTTCAGGCCAAGCAGCGGTAAATACACACCGTCCAACATCGACCCGTCGCTGTGTACACACATCGTGTACGCATATGCGGCCCTCGACGCGGAGGATCTCGTCATCAAACCACATGACATATGGCTGGATGTGGAAAACAGTAAGCACTACTCTATTGCATGAACATTCCTATTATTTCACAGTTCTATAGAAAGAGATATAAGTAGACCCCGGTTCTTCTAACTAGTTCTTTTATTAGTGTCTAAACACAGCAGCTAATTTATTTCGCGATAAACGTGATGTAAGTTCGTTATAGTAATTCAAATAGCATTGCAGCCGTAATTACTCCAAAGTTCGGTCGCGCAACAAAGCATAGTATGTTTCTAATACATAGTCTCATCTTAGTAGAACACTTAAACTTAGACACAATGATGCATGTTGGGTCTCAAATATGAAAAAACAATGTATGTCATATCATACATTGACACTACATATCTTATCATAATAAGATACATCTTACAGAATTCTACGAGCGTGTGGTATCTCTGAAGAGCCGCGGCGTGCGAGTATTACTTGGAGTAGGCGGCTGGGATGACTCGGTGATGGACAAGTACTCCCGACTCGTCAATAACGAATCTGCCCGAAGGCACTTTGTGGTTCACGCCATGGACTACCTCGAGCAATACGAGTTTGATGGGCTAGACCTCGACTGGGAGTATCCGAAATGCTGGCAGGTAGAGACAATATGAAGTTTTTATACAGTTGTTTGTGACTTTTAGTAGCCAAGCAAACAAACCGCTTTAAAAGCTTGGTGTCCCGCTGGGAGTTCGGATTGTTTGTGTTTTCGCAAGTGCTACAACCTGAACGTGGTCCGTACTTGGATGGGACGACACACATTCCGTTCTTAGAAAGGCACGCTAAATCCCCGTTGTTATTATTGTTTCTCAGTCGTTAAGCTTTGTAAGATGCCTTTGGGCAACTTGGAAAATCTGACACTTTGTAAACAACAAGTTAATCCTGCAGTCGATTCACCGAATTTATTTTAAAAATCAACATCAATACAATCCGATACAAAGTTAATACTTATAAAAAATCGCTTTTCGTCTTCTATTCCCTTGAATATAAATATCTGCGCTTAGATTTTTTACGTGTATAAAACATACTCGTGTCAATATATTAAGTAAATATTTTTTTTGTATTACATAGGGAGCATGCGACAAAGGGCCAAGTTCGGATAAAGAAGGTTTCGCCAAATTAGTAGAAGAGCTGCACTCTGCTTTCAATTCTCGTGGCTTACTGCTGTCCGCAGCAGTTGCTGCCAATAAACGCATTGTGGACGTTGGTACGTTTTACACCATCATTTTCCTCTAACACTGATACAATAACATGTTAATCACAAAAACATTACATAAATATACATTCATTACACCTATGCATCATTTAGAACGATTTATCCCGCAATAAAAAAAATAGAAAAATGAAAACCCAACAACAAAACAATTTTACTGCGCTTAGTTACTTCCTTATTGTAATTAAAGATCATGCAACATGCACACGTTCTTTTCTTATGACTATGCAGTTCAATGGAAAAGAGGCTCGATTTCCTTTTACAAATACGGACATGGACGTAATCCACAGGATAATGAAGTTAGAAACGTGTGACTTATTGAAAGATAAAGACAATTTAGATTTTCCACTCTCAACAGAAATTATGTAAAAAATTATTTGCTAGATTTACGCGAAAATGCATGTCTGGTATTCCCGCTATACAAGGAGTTATTCACTTTTAATTTATCTATAACCTTATTAGATTATTATTACTTGAAAATTTTTAAAAAAAATATCTTAATCCGTCCAAAAATAATAGCAACCCCTTGAAGTCGTTTACTCCTGAAATATTTTTTCTGTCGTAGATACCTCACAACCTTTTTAACGTTATAGCGTACGATATACCAACCCTGTCAAAGAACCTGGACTGGATAGCACTGATGACATATGACTACCACGGCCACTGGGAGAAGAAGACCGGCCACCTCGCTCCCATGTATGAACACGAGCGGGATGAAGACTCCACCTTGAATGCGGTAACAACAAACTGATATTACATTGATTTCGATAACTATAGCTAGTAAATTGCGGATCAGAAAGTCTCGATAATCTCCATTCAAAGCTAAAATTGACTAGAAAACCTAATCCCTACTAATAAATTAAATATAAAAAAGAACTTGAGTGTCGTGGAACACTCAATTGTACTGGAACGAAGTAACTTTCGTAGAAGAGACGGTAAATCTTACACTTTTTAATTAATTACAAACAATAAAATCAAAAATATATATGGACCGGGAACGACGACCATCTCAGGCATACGCTCTACCACCTGAGCTATGGAAGTGATAATCAAACTTGTGAAATTACCTTTCACTTTTATTTGTGACGGAAAGAGTCGGAAAATTCTTACTTTTTTTCGCCTAGCCCGGTCCGTACCGTCCGAAAAGTAACTTCGTTCCAAAAAATTACTTTCAAACGATAGATTGGCCAGTCACACTGGAACCTTGATTTGAGTTTAGGTATTTATTTCTATTGAAAAATCTGGTCTACATTGAGATCTAAATATCAACGTTAACCTATATCAGCAGACTTTTTTTTATTGCAGAATTTCACCGTCCACTACTGGATTGAGCAAGGAGCTGACAGGCAAAAGTTGATAATGGGTGTTCCGTTCTATGGACAGTCGTTTTCCATAGATCTAACAGAAAGCTCCGACATGGGTCTAGGTGCGCTATCATACGCTGGAGGAAATGCAGGAGATGAAACAAGGGCTAGAGGATTCTTGTCGTTCTACGAGGTAAACTGACATTTTTTTAGCAGATGTACGTGTATTGATTCGTATGTATAACAATCTCCAAGTTGATGCCTGCTTTTACAGATAATTTACCTAATTATTATTTACAGATATGTGATCGTATAAAAGTGGAGGGATGGCGGGTAGTCCGTGACCCTGGTGGTCGTATGGGCCCTTACGCCGCTCTGTATGACCAATGGGTTTCCTTCGACGACGACTTCATGGCGCGTCACAAGGCGGAGTATATTCGCGCTATGGGACTTGGTGGTGCCATGGCCTGGGCTTTAGACCTTGATGACTTCTCAGGTCAACACTGTGGGTGCGGAAAATCACCACTTCTGGCTAATATCAACTTCGTTTTACGCGGAAAAGAACAACCGCCACCGTGCCCTCTTGAACCCCGTAAGTTGTGGTTTCAACTAAATGCTTTTTTTTAATTAAATAAAACTTAAATGAATATGTTTATATTTCAGCACAAGTTGCCATTACCACAACTACCTCCAGTGTTTCAAGTGTAAGCAAACCAATGAAACCGCAGCAAATGGAAGAAAGCAAGGTAATATCCATTCGAGTTTTTAGTGAGTAATTATGTGTTGTATTCAAATGCCTAACGAAATTACTAACGAAAATGGTAAAAACTTTAATACACTTAAATTTTTTCAGGACTCAAATTCGGCGGAAAGCGAATGTTCTGGTGGATTCAAAGCACATGAGACAGACTGCAGCAAATATTATTTCTGTATCAATGGCATGTATATGGAACTGAAATGCTCTCCACCATCGATTTGGAATAAGGTGAGTACCCTATTATATTGCCTTATGACTATCAGTATTCATTCACTTATTTGCGAAAAATAGGGTTCTTACAATACTCGTTGTTAATTCATAGCCTATCTAATACTATACCTTATAAAATACTATACCTGCTTAGGTTGGACTATACTAGATAATGGGTATTATACCACTAGTTATGATAACCATAAATGGGTAAGCTGTTGCCAAATTAGTAGATTTATACTTAATTTTTCTTCAGGATCACTGTGACGTACCCGAGAATACTCAATGCAGTAATAGAAAAACGCACTTGAACCTTCGACTCAACCAAGAAACTGAAAAGAAACCTATCTTGGCGTGTTACTTTACTAATTGGGCCTATTACAGGTACATGACTACTTCCAATGAAAAATGTAAGAGTTATAGTAAAACAAATTATCCTCATCGATTAATAATATATTTTTCAGGAAAGATGAAGGTAGGTTTGGCCCAGAAGAAGTGGATCCAACTATGTGCACGCACATTGTGTACGCATGGGCCCATTTGGATTCCATGACGAACAACATTGTTCCAGGTGTACCAGAACTAGATATAAACAATGGTAACTAATTAAGTATTTAGATTATAGTTATTTAGAATTATTTTTTTAATATAAAAATATAGACACATTACAAAAACCTAACCTAAGAATTATTGGATAATATCTGTTGATATATTAAAATTATAATTTTTGCAAAATTAACTATCCATAATTTTTTAACAAAATAAATTATCCGTCTGCATTCTAGTTCAGAGGCTTTTCACATTTGCTTGGCTATCCCGCTCGCACAATCAAACATTTTTTTATTGTTTATGTGTGTGTGTATCGAGAATAAGGTCATTAAAAATTTAAAATTTTTATGACCTAATTTTCGATGTAGTCAATGTCTACACAATATACAAACATGTCTACAATATCTAACATATACTATATTAAAAAGTTTATGAAACACTTTTTTTCAAATGAGTCACATTTATTAATAATCTTTAAAAATGTTTGATTGTGCGAGCGAGACAGCCAACCAAATGCGAAAAGCAAAGATTTAGAATATACAAGTATCGGTGAAAAGCCTCTTAAACAAATCTTTCTCGAAATTGCAGATTTCTACGGCAAAATAGCTGAACTTAAACTGAAAGGTGTAAAATTTATCATCGGTGTTGGTGGCTTAGAAGATTCTGAAGGTGAAAAATGGAACGAAATGGCCCATAATTCAAAGAGCAGAAAAATATTTGTCAATTCAGTATTGAAGTTCTTGAAAAGATGGAATTTCGACGGCTTGCAATTAGGCTGGCAATATCCTGGTTGTAATCAAGTATGTTATATCATTTAACCTATAATAATAACCAAGCATTATTTGATTGATTATGCGGTATGCCTTTATTAACATTGTAACCATAAAGTACTTAGTGTCGGTAGATCTCCAATTAGGTTTAGCCTAAGAATCTAACAATACTTTCAGATACCATGCAATGACTTTGATATCACAGCCAAGGAAAGCTTCAGTCATCTTCTAACAGATTTGTCAAAGGCACTTCGGCCGCACGACTACGAGTTATCAGCCATGGTGTCTTCTACTCCCGAAATAGCTTTCTTATCTTACGAACCTGAAATGCTATCAGCGACTTTGGACTGGATAGCGATTGCAGCAAACGATTACTACGCCTCGACTACCGGCCAAACTGCATATTTAGTTCCTTTGGAGACAAGTGAGATGGCCGGAATCAATAGCTTCGTAAGTACTGATCTTTTAAGTAATTTTAATTAAACCAGCGCCGAGAAAACAAAATGAGGAACGCAAAAACGTCAAATGTAAGGAGACAAATTTTCGTTCGAAATGTTCGAAACTCTGTCTGTCTGCACTCGAATATCGTCATTGTATTAGTCACAGAAAGTCCACTGCTGGACATATGCCTTTTCTGAAGAAAGATTTCTGAAACGATCGTCCGGAAGCGGCCTGGTATTCCAACAAGAAAATGCTGTGCTAAATGAATCTATAGAAATACCTTTATATCTAAGTACAAAACTAAACTACTATAAAAATCATTTCTTTTATGTTGATAGAATGCATCTTTAGCATACTGGGGGAGCATAGTTCCTGAGAAGATGCTGGTAATGGGCGTACCGGCCTACGCTCGTTCGTATACTCTCGGGAGTAGGACTAAAGCGGGGGTGGGCGCCCCCGCAGCCGGCCCCGGACTACCCGGACCCTATTCTGCTGTGCCTGGCTTCTTAGCTTATTATGAGGTTGGTAAACAAATTAGACATAAAATACGTCTGATAATGTATGATTCCTATTTTTAGATAAAAATTATTATAGATAGGTATAGTCTGTAAAGAAACAATTTTAGAAGGAACAGAAAACTCCAAAATTGTCATTCAAAACTTAAACGATTTCGAAATAGCTGTAGGTATATACCTAAATAAGATGGGGATCAGATGATAAGACTAATAATGATCCACTTGCCCTTATAGGTCTGCCAAGGAATTACGTCTCACTCATGGCACGAGTCAAGAACACAGGACGGCACCTACGCTGTACACGAATCGCAATGGGCGTCTTACCTGCGGCCCGAAGAAGTCCACCGGGTGGCTGCTAGCGCGCGGCTGGCGGGTCTACGTGGAACCGCGCTCTGGGCCCTCGACCTCGACGACTGGACCGGTCGCTGCGGCTGCGGACCGCAGCCCTTGCTCTCCGCCATGCGACTGGGTCTTCATGAACCCACTATCCCACCTCTGATCTGTTTGCAATAGGAACATAGTACTTGGAAGAATTTTTACCTTAATAGATAAAAAATAAACTTTGTATTGCGCCCGAACTTTTTTATTCATAATTACAATAAGTAGGTATTTTGTATTGTAAAACCAAAATAGCAATACAACACTGTACGAGTAAGAAATTAAGTAATTTATGAAACTTTAACAGAACAATCGACAATATGCCATTGTGATATTTTGAGTAGATAGTTAACATATTTTAAGTTTATTGAATAAGTAATTACATAACTGCGTTATAATTTCTTTCTACAAAATCTTTTATACGTTTTATACAATGTGTATTTTTTATACTTGATCAAACGAAGTGTGCGGATATTAGACAAACTATTATGGATTAAAAAAATGGAAAAAAATAGTTAACAGTTACTGTTAGTCATTTAAAAAATCCAGGCACATTAAGTTTTTTAATTATTATTTTTTAACTAATTTTCTGTTTGGTATTGTTCATTATTTTTTACTTTCTTAGCTTCTTAAACTTTGTACTTTCAAATGAGACCACTTTGAAGAAAATACGCCATTTACATAAAGAGAAAGAAGTAAAAATTGAAACACGACCTTTACAGAAAAAATAAAATTAAAGTGTTAATAACGATTTTTTTTCCTGTTTTTTATCGATAATATTTCGTCTTATATCCGCACATTTCGTTAGATCAAGTATAAAAAATACACATTGTATTTACGAATAGAACTGAATCGGTAGGTAATGAAGACATAATTTAGACAGCGCTCGGTCACCGAACTGAAAGCAAGACTGTGCACTGTGTAGCACTAACAAGTAAGTATACCTATATGTACTAAATGAATATTACATTAGTTATATTTATCTCCGAAGATTAATTTTGTAGATACAAGTATTGTGAACACATTGAAAATATATAATAATCTACATATTAGTTTGTTGCTTTTATTATCCTCATTTACCATAAAAAGTGCTCTACCAAAGTAGGTAGTATTTACCTATAATTTAAGGTCGGGGTCGGGAAGTTACGCAGTATCTTCTCGTCCAAAATACCTCAGTGCCTCATGACTAAAGTCTACAATTAATGTGCTATGTGAAACGTGGTCCCTTCCGAGTACTATGTGTGACTCATAAGAAGGCTCAAAATCGCCCAACGCGCTATGAAGAGGACCAACTCGCATAATAACAGATTCTCAAATATATACACGGTTTTTTTCTCTACATGATCAAATCAGAATGAGGAATTTCGTAGAAGAACAAAAGTCACTGACGTATTATTATATGCCATATATATAACGGGCGAATTGGCCCATTGAAGTGGCAGTGGCCGGGACACATAGCGCGACGATCCGAAGGCCGATTGGGTTCTCGAATGCCTCAGTCGATCGACCTGACCAAGGTCGCTGGAAAACTCTGGATGCAGCCGGCTTTAGATCAGTCATTTTAAAATCCTTTGTGAAGGTCTCTACATCCAGCAGTGAAATAGTGATGATGATTAATTAAATTTCTTACAAATATAGGTAGGTAGAAGAGAGAAGAGAATAAGATGAGAGGGTTTTCCTACTACTTTCTATCTAGTCAAAGTTTCTACCAACATAAGTTAAAACTTAACGTTTTCATAGTTACCTATCATCAGTATCATCATCATCATCATTTTCAGCCCACTTTGACTCACTGCTGGGCATAAGGCCTTCCTTTTTAGGGTTCCGTATCCAAAGGGTAAAAACGGGACCCTATCACTAAGACTCCGGTGCTCGTCCGTCCGTTCGTCTGTCTGTCTGTCACCAGGCTGTATCTCATGAACCTTGATATCTGGACAGTTGAAATTTTCACAGATGATGTATTTCTGTTGCTGCTATAACGACTATAAAAAACTGAAACGAAAATAAATGTTTAATTGGAATAATGGTTCGAAACCCTTTGTGCGCGAGTCTGACTTGCACTTAATGGCTGGTTATTTAGCACCATTTCCCACGATCCTGTGCCATTCTCATCCACCTTACCTACCTACTATAAAAATAATAAATCTCAAATTTGTAAATAGTGAAGTTATAACCGTTAGGGTGCTTTATCGAAGAGATCATTCATAATTTTTAAGCAATAACTCAGTTCAAAGAGTTATATTATGTCAAACCTTCTACAAAAAACTCCTTATCAATGACGGTAATCTACTAATCTCATACTCGTGCGAGTATTCCGTATAAAGTCCGAAGTTCAACTTTCCTAGTAAGAGCTAAGGTAAATGACGTAACGATGCGTAACAGCAATATTACAGATATATGTAAGGCGCCCTTGACTCCGATGTCATTCGCAGACAGAACGTCGTTCTGTTAACACAGAACTACATTTTTGCTCTACAATTGTTAGTTTGTGTTAGTGTTAAACTGAGATACTTTTATTAATGTTGTGGTCAAGTTAAGGAAACATCCACATTGGTAAACAGAGGATTGTGCGATCAATAAAATTACCAAATAGTAAGTGTTCATTTTTTATCGTAATAAATTCACACAGTCATGCAATAATGATATTGCGTAAATTTATTGGGTACTTTATGTATGTTTCTGAATTTCTGGTATACCTACTTCTAACTTTCAGTTAATTTTGTACCCATTCAGTTTTTAGGTTATCACCACCGTTTTCGAACAAGCATGGCAAAGCGACTATTCTCGCGGAGTAAGAGTTTGTTGCTTTCGAATGGATTGACACAACAAGCCAAACAAAATGTGATGACTATTCGTTGCAACAGTATTCAATCTCAGGTAAGATCCAGCACCAAGCGGTGGAAGCAGATTTGCGAAGCCGCAGCACTAGCTCCTTCATGTTTTATATCTTATCAGAGTACCTAGGTACCTACTTATAAAAATATGCAAAAACTATTTAGTGACTCACTTGGGTCACGATCGTCATTCGATCCCATCATCATCATATAGTTGGTTCTAATCTCAAACCTACTATCTGTTTCACCTCTACATCGCACATACAGACAGACATTTCTATCAATACGAGTATAGGTCCAATTATTCGTATTAACTCACTTATGATACAGTAGCAGCACCATAACTACTGACCTAATAACTACCCCCTAGCTACCCCTTTTAATATTCACATGATTTAGCGCATCTATCGTAGGGCGCGATGCACGATTTAGGGCCGGATGAGCTTAAGTTAGGGGAAATCCACCACTACTATAGTAGGTATAAATGACACCAGCTTGGGGGACAGCAGAACAAAAACTTCTGAAGATTAATTTTGATCAAAAATGAAAGCATTTTTTTATGAGCTTGGGTGAAAATGAAAAATGTTTCATTGTACTATTTCAGCTGTTTGGCATACGTAATATTTAGAATCCTTTTAAACGTAAGTCTGTACCAGGGTTTTCTGTCGTTCGTTACAAAAATACGTCAAATAAACTTACAGATACCTGTGAAAGAAATAAAAATCCCGGTTCAATGGGGTCACATCGCCGCCAAGCTGTGGGGAGACGAGAATGAGCGACCCATCCTAGCCCTGCACGGCTGGCAGGACAACGCGGGCACGTGGGACCCTCTAGCACCGCTACTCTCCAAGCACAAATCTATTCTGGCCATTGATTTTCCGGGACATGGACTATCCTCATGGATTCCGCCAGGTACACTCACTATAAAATGTTTGAGGTAGACGAGGCCTTTGACGAGGCGACAGGCTTTGAAATAATGTAGAAAATCAAGAGATACAAGTTGATTATTTTACGACATTATTTTACGATAATATTTAATATCAATAAATAAATAAATAAATAAATAGTGGCATATCAAACAGATAAGCTATGCCATAAGTAAGTTTTTAAACTTGTGTTATGGGATACTAACTCAACGCTACTACATTTTTAACCACCGACGACAAAACGAGGGGTGTTATAAGTGTGACGCTAACGTCTGTCTGTGGCACATCGTAGCTCTCGAACGGATGAACGGATTTCGATGCGGTAAAAATCGATCCAGTAGTTTGAAGAGTATCTTTACGGGTGCATTCGATCAACGAAGTATTTTTGAACTTGAAGTGTCGAACACTACATACACAGGCACGTATATGTACATATATAGGTCAGTACACGATACGCAAACAGGTAGAGAACGAGGAATGGTGCACAAACTGGTGCAACTAGGACACATATTTAACAGGTATCTAAATGATATATATAATAATCTTTAACGTTTACGGAATAAAGTTGCACGTTTTTAGTAGTTGAAGTTTAACAAAAAGGTAGATATTAAATACATTGATGTCTATAAAAAAAGGATGACCGAAAAAAGAATAGTTTTTCGATCCGTGAATGATTATTTCCAATAAGCGTAAGCATTTGTCTATTTTAACCGCAAAAATTTAAGTAAATGAGATACATATACAAATGAAACCTAGGTAAATTTATTTTGATTTATAAAATGCAGGCTTTAAAGCTTTTTTTTTTGTTACAGGTATGCATTATTACTCGTGGGAATTACCTCGCATTATCCTGATAATAAAGGAGTACTTCAAATGGGACAAGATTTCTCTTTTGTGCCATTCAATGGGATCAATTGGCGGCTTAAGGTTTGCAAGTTGCTATCCCGATGAAGTAGATTTTTACATCGCCGTCGACAGTCTTGTCGCCGACGATTATGACTTGGACTTGGTCGCCAACACATACCCTAAAAATCTGCGTAAAATCAATATAGCGCAGCTTCGACTTAACGAAGAACCACCATCATACAGCTATGACGAAACCGCTAAGGTGTGGCATTTAGGAACAAAAAAATCAGTATCGGTCGAGGGCGCCCAAATTTTAATGAAACGAGGATGTAAACCCTCCAAAAACAACCCTAACAAGTTCTATTTCTCACGTGACGCCAGATTGAAGTACACTTTATTCACTCCAGAAAGCAAAATGTTTGTAGAAACAATCGTAAAGAGGCTAAAGTGTCCGACGCTGTATCTTAAAGCTATCGATTCCCCATATGCATCCGACGAATTTTCTGTAGAAATGCGAGAAGTCATCGCAAAGAACAATGAAAATTTTGAATGCCACTTCGTTCCTGGAACACATCACGTTCATTTGAATAACCCCGAAATAGTCATGCCCCTTATATCTCAGTTTCTGCAAAAGCACAATCTACTTACAACAAAGGAATCATGATCTGAAAGTGTAAAAAATACTACACTAATCAGTAATGAAAATAAATGATGCTAAAGCTAAGAGTACATTGTGTCAGTACCTAGTTGAGCTTGTTAATGCTGTGAATATATTTATTATTATTTATTATACAAATATTAGAATGTAAGTTGGAACCAAGCCGAGCATTATCATTACTGACGCAATTACTATTAATAATATATAAAATATGGAGGCAAAAAGAGGAGATAAATATTGTATTCTTAAACTTTGAGTTATAATAACACAAAGTTAGTATTAATAATTTATATTTTCTTATTATTCTTATAGTTTTATAAACATGATGCAGGTTTACAACCTGTGTGTACCAAATATGTTCATTTAGACATTAATATACATAAAAATCTCACAACTGTCTTTTAATTGATACTATACTAAGCATAATTAAATCGAAGTTACTTTTCTGAATTATCATTTTGTGAGATTTCTGAACTAGTATTACTAACATTATCACAAACATGAACACCTTTCCTTTCGGGCAAAACTTGGATAAGTGTCTCCTGCCATGTCACTCCTTCACAGACTCTGAGCATTATCTCAAAAACTGTAAACAAAATACAAAGTTATATCAAAAATAATTGTTAAATTGACTTTATTTTACATGTTACATTATTATTGATATAGGTTTTACTTCATAAAGATAGAAAAACCTTTTATCTAAAGTGTGTTTAAAGTTAGCAGTAAAGCTAACAGAATGATTATCTTGTTGATTAAAAGTTGAAAAACAGATAATATGTAGAAATTAGATATTTTGGTCCTGAACTAATTGTATTCTGTTTGTAAAAGGGACAAAATACAGATCTATGGACTGAACAGCCCTTTAAAATTTTATTTAACTTATTAAATTATCTTATCACAGTGAGTACATTATTGCATTTGTATAGCTATATGATTATTACATTTTTATTGAATTACTTAAAAATAATGTAAAATTATTTAAAAAAGCATTTTATTTTATCTGCTTAAGTAAATGTACTAACCATGGTCAATTGTCAACACTTTTCTAGTCTTCATGTTTACATATTTATCTAATGGTAGCTGACCGTGTCGGATTCCTTGTTCAGTGGCGATCTTATGGCATAGACCCTGGAAATATTACTTTTTAAAAACAAAAATGAACAAAGAAATATAAAATTAAAGAGTAGTTTTACTTTATTTTTATATAGTATCAAGTTGCACATTTCCATTATGTACCTCTCCAATTTTTTTAGTAATATTTTTTTATAAATTTCTGTACAAAATGGTTGTGAGTTACCAAAGAAAATGCTGCAATTTATTTATTTCAAAATTTTACTTTTAAAAACAGTAAATAATTATATAATTGTTGTAATGTTAAATAAATACTATGAACTAATACTATGTTTAGCTTCTTACCTTGTGTTTATTATGATCCACCAAGCCCCCAATGACATAATATGTGTCTTCCTCAAAATGTTCTAAAATATTTTCTGACTCACTTGATAAATATACTATTTTGTCTTTTGGAAATAAGTCCAGGTAAGATTTCTCATGAAATTCAACCTGAAATTTTAAATTAAGTACATAGGTAATTAATTTATATAATTAAGGGAACATAAGAATTTATATTCTGATTCCTTTTTCCATCATAACACCTAGTCTTGCAGCCCTGGACTCTGTCTCGCCCATCAGGTATAAAGATGTGAAAGTGTATTTGTTGTTAAAGTTAAGACCCAGATCTGATCAAAATTATTTGATTAAAAATATACAATAGAAAAAAATACAAATATATCAAAATGAAGACTAATAAATGAACCAACACTTAACAGCTTACACTAAGCTCTATGTATGGACCAGTGGTTGGAAACTCAATAATTTACCTCTGAAAAGTACCTGTGTAAACTACGAGTAGTACAAGTATTTATCCATGCTGGAAATTAAACCCACAATCCCAAGGTGATGAATACACATGTTGTACAATATGCCAATGGGGCATTCAATCAAACATGATTGAAGATTAAATTGGTTCCATGTACATAAAAAGAATATTGTACATTCCCCATTTTAAACTAATATAGTGAAGTACATGGAACTTTCATAAAACTACTAACTAGCAATTATAAGGTTTAAATATCTTACATCCCAATTTTCATAACCATTGTGCCTAGAAATGTCATTTTTAGATTTTCCACTAAAACTGGTAATGTAAAAATGAAGTGGTGTGCTTGATCGTCTATTTAATGAATAGCACCTTAGTATTTGTTTGATTACTTTGTATCTATCCTTTTCTATCATCAAATCATCAAAACTTAGGTCTACAATTACGCCTATGTTTATCTTGGGTTTTTCAAGCTTCATTTTCTTCAATGCTTTCCTGCTTGGACCACAATCTACGTTGGCTTCACGGGCTTGTTTCCTTCGCTCTTTTTCACGAGCCTTTTCTTTTGCTCGCTTTTCAACTTTGCGATTCTCCCATTTGACCTTCTTTAGCCATTTACGCATCTGATTTTTTGTATAAGGTCTCGGTAACTCGTAACCTGAATCATCTTTCAGGCCGGGATCTATTGTAACATCGAATAAAGTGTATTGCTGAAAATTTGTATCGGTGCCCTCAGAATTCGGGTGCTGATCGTCCTTCTCAGTCATTCTTAATACAAAGTGTTACAGAAGCTTAGAAGTTGCTGTTCAAATAGGTATATCACTTTTTATTATTAACTGATAATATTCTACAAGAAATTATCGTGAATAATAATATCAATACAAATCACAATCACAAAAACAATTTTCTAACCTCAAACAATGAACTCCACAATATTCATTACACTCGTGTATTTGACGTTGACAATGTTGACATTGTTTGACAGCAGATATTTCGTTCAGAAATATAGCCTTGTAAAATGCTTGGAATTCAACATTCTGCCATTTCACTGGTTCAATCACAGGTTCCAAAGGAGGCTGTAATCCTCTGGCTCTCTCAGTCTTGTTTGTATTTAATAATAGGCTCCAGTGAATCCTGTTTGTATTTTTTAATTGATGTCATCATGGTACTTCTCAGAGAGTAACAAAAGAATCCTGTAAGACAAAATGTATAAATGTATGTAGTTGTAATTTTAATAAATAACTTATACTTAAGAATGTGTTGTTATTTGTTATCGTGTGTGAATAAATATTTTACAAGGATAAGCATTGTTATTACTTACAAAAAAATATGTTACGTAAGTTGGAATAACTTACTATTTTTCACATAAGTTGTAGTAAAATAATGAAGTAATATTTCTTACTTTGTTTTTGAAATCCAAATTTCCAATAAAAGGTATTAAGTAGGATTAATTAAGGTCCCATGGTAGCGTTACTTCAATTATCTACTAACTGTTTTGTAAAAATCTAAAGTAAAGAAAAAACATATTCACATTCACAAGAAAACCAACTAAAATCCTCCATAAAAGTTACTGGAAAGCAACTTTTTAAGGATCGCTATATTTGACACTTGAGACGCGCAATAATCGTTTTCGTGCTGTCAAATAGACGTGATGGTAGGAATAGTCCATAGAAATAGAAAAAAAGGTGAATGGTTTTGTGACGTCAACCAAAACAATCCTGTTTAAGGGCTGCTATAAAGGTGTCATGGCAGCATTAAACAATGCAGTTCAGTTTAAGTGCTGCTATAAGAGATAACGGTAGGATTCAAGCATTATGAACGTAATGGTAGGATTTAATCCTGCTTTTGACCTGCTTAAAAACTGCACCTCAACTGCCTTATTTCTGAATGGTTTTATAAGTGTTGGTGGTAGCCTTCCTGGTGTCAGATTTTTCAGTCTGCCTCAAAGATATAGGACCTAATTTTTTTTTTGCTCTTTGGTCTGCCTATTTTAAAGGCATCAATGGCATGCATCTGAAATAGCTTTAGCTTGATGACTGCCATACAATGATGACGACCGAGACCATTCGAAGGAATGGGCATAAATCTCAAAGAACGAAGTCACATGTCAATAGACGATACGGGCCCGCAACAGTATGGCCCTGCAAACATTTCAGTTGGAGGTACAAAAATATACTAATGGTACCTAATGTACCTAGATCAGGATGAGTTTGACGCTGGTCTGGATAGTTTTAACACTTATTTGCCAATCCACAAAGTTTCTAATACAACAAGAAAGTATACAAACCTTCTATTTTGCTGGTCAGATCGTAGAAGCCGATTGAGGTAATGGGCTAGCAACCCACTTTAAAAGAGGCCTTTGAGTCTTGCAACAATAATTGCTGCAGAACTGCTTAGAGCCGCAGGACCCTAAACGCTATGTCTGCATAATGATGCAGACATACCTAATGAGGAAATTCTTGATAATGAATATAAAGACGTAGGGATAATATGTATGTACTTTACATGCAAATGTTTATCATTTGCATGTAAAGACTACTACCAGCCATGGTAGAACACCAGCCATGGTAGAACACAGAAGAGTTTCCTCGCTCAGGGGATTGATAGCGTTTGTTATATTGAGTAGGTTAGGTACCCTACCTACTTTTTTACTGTGTGTCTTTGGATAATATATACCTAGTACCTACTCTACAACACTCGTCTAGTACCTACTCTAAAAAATCTTGAACGATACATCAAACTTAAAACACCCATCTTTTTCGGTCGTGGCCCTGTTAGGGAAGTGTTAGGAGCAGATGTAATAGAAATAATAATAACACCCTTAAATACTGTACAACCTAGTAGAAGTGTAGACACGTGTAAGGGTTGCTCTAACATGCAGTACCACCTAAGTAGTAGTAATATAAAAGTAGTAAGTTACCTGTAAGTACCTAAATAGTTAGTAGTTACCTGGAAGAAATTGCTTAGCGATAAGGCCACCTTTTGCGCATTCTCTACTTTCCTAGTTTTTAAGATAATTGTGTCCTTTTTTTTTTTACAGAGGAAAGTTCCCTGTTACGGATACCCGTCAGCCTGCGGGGGAGGCTGTCGGGTTATGTGGGACTCCACGCCAGAGTGACTTGCCTACCCACTAAAAAACCTCCGGAGTTCCATCTCAACCGCTTTTGCCGGGGACACGGAGGGACAACGGAAATACAACCGCGAACCCCGGCGCGGCTGGCCGCCAAAGCGGCCCCTCCTTGGGGACGTCTAAGCGCTCCCCCCACTCACCAAGTCGGCGCGCCCGGAACTCACGGACGCGCCGTACCTCGTCGGGCCAATTGAAAGGTGGCAGACTCCCACGCAGTCCACCGCCTGTGGACCCATGGGAGCCAGATAAACCGGCTCCCAGCGGCGGAGAAGATGGTAGGCTCCACCGCTTGCCTCTCGCCGCAAACGCAGTGCGGCACCGCTCGGTCGCGGAGGATAGGGAGAGCGGCAACGTAACACCGACACTCCTCCTCCTCCGCGACCGATCTCCAACCACAGCCACGGCGGTGTGGCCCCGCCTGAAGCGCTGGGAGAGCAATGAAACATTCCTCTCCCGGCGGCCACACCACGGGTGGGGGGAGAACTTCCCACTCCCCCGCCGCCCCATTGGGCGCATCCCTACAGGCTCAAGGCCGAAGCCGAGCCCGCGGGAGCGCCCCTCCCCGGGTGGGGGGAGAACTTCCCACTCCCCCGCCGCCTCAATGTGGGCGCTCACTGCTGGTAGACGACAGCAGGAGCGCCCCCTCGCGGGTTCCTCTTAGCTTCCCCGTGGCTCGAGGCTACCACGGGTACTGAGCCCCCCCGGTACGACAAACCGGGAACCCATTGGGGGGGAAGATAATTGTGTCCTGTATTTACTTATTTTGTGCAATAAAGGGTATTGTATTGTAGGTAGTTGGAAGAGTTTCAATTGTTTTAGGATATTATCTCGACTCCAAGTCTTAACATTCGAACCTTGCTTGACCTATTATAGATAAGTAAGTTCGTTTAAGAATCAACATGTGAAGTAAGTAAATAATAGTAACTTTCATCTCGCGTCTCGGAGAACAATTTAATCAGTTCTAATTTGTTTACCACACAGATAACACCTCCTTATGTCGACTGTAAGTACAACCATTTCAACTAAATATCTGCATATTTTTTTGATAGACTTAACTCAAATCCATTTATTTGTTGCATTCCTAAAATCTTATAAAGAGTCTAGAACAAGTATACAATGCGACACAAATATGTTGAGCAAAAATGGCGGACTTCAAAGCATTTTGTACAAATTCCCAACACGTAAATTGAACCAAGATGGCAGTCATCAGCGCATTATTTGTACCTGCGCCGATAACCGCCTACTTGCCTTACTTTTATAATAATCTGGCACTAAATATACCTAATATAAATTTAATAATATACATCCAGTTTTTGTATCAACCAACACGGATAAGTGTGTACCTACTTACAGTACTCTAAAGTAAAAAAATAATATTTTATTATTCTCCAAAAAAAGAATAACAGTAAAATCGTGTAATATTTAAAGGTACCTATACTTAGATGATCCTAGACTGGAGACTGGAGTCTGTTGTCGGCAAGGCCTGTACTGTATTAGGTACAGCGCTTCAGTACTCTCACTCCTGTATCGCTAAGATAACAGTAATACTTAATTGTGTAACAGTAGTAAGATTAGGAGTACTTTTGAAACAAACAAAGATTTTAAAAGAACTCTAATACACGTAGTAAGTATATGTGAGTACGTACTAGTATATAGTAGACCTATAGTTGAGCTATGTAGATCTGGGGGTGACGGCACGTTCGATATTTGTCGATTTGGAGCTTGTAAATAGTGTTCCTATCAAAAACTAAAGATACTAAAAAACTTTATACAACATACATTCTACTGCGAGATCCATATCGAGCGTGTTGCTATGTTCATAATAAGTAGGTACCTATAGGAAATCCGATTAATATGGGTAGCTTTATATTGGTTGTATGTAACAAAATACCACAGATACTTATCCACTCTTTTCACTATGTAAGATTCCAACAACTCAACAGTAAAGACATTAAGCAAACATTAAGACAACGCAGTACTGATCCAGATTATTCCAGATCCAGAGTAGATACGAGTAAGTGGTATTAATGGACTTTTTTGCGATAACAGGATAGGTACCAGCTATGGGGCGGATGTTTCTCAGAAGAGCCGTCGGACGTGCTGCGGCGACTCAACGACTCCCTCCCTGTCGACTGTCGGTTGTTTCGTGAAGACATACAAGGCAGCCTAGGCTGGGCACTGGAACTTCATCGAAGCGGTCACTTGAGTGACCAGGACTATCAGGCCATAAAGCAGGGCCTTCAAAAAGTAAGCATAAAACAAGAATATTTACCTACTTATATATCTGACGACCTCCGTGGCATAGTGGTCACCATGCTAGTTTGCCACCCAGAGGTCCTGGGTTCGATCCCCGGCCAGGGCAAGTTGGAAAATGGCCTTTTTCAAATTGTCCTGGGTCTTGGATGTTTATCTATATATGTATTTGTTATAAAATATAGTATCGTTGAGTTAGTATCCCATAACACAAGTCTCGAACTTTCTTTGGGGCTAGTTCAATCAGTGTTATTTGTCCCTATGTATTTATTTATTATTTATTTATTTATTATAGGTACCTTATATACTTACTTTCTTTACCCCCCAATGTTTTTGTTTATAAGTAGCGATGCATCCGATACCGATACCGATACTGATATATCGGCAATATTTCGGGTTAGCCGATATATCGGTATCGACGATATTTTTATGACCGATTCAACGACACTTTTTTTTTAAATCGCCTTTCTCCGCAAAACTTAAGATTACTTTGTTTTTTAAATAAAAATCTTATTAATGTTAATTTTAATTACTAAAATTTATAATAATTATCTAATATCGACCTTCACATTTTTGCAAAAATGAGGGGTGGGAGGGATGGAGGGAGGAATTGACGTTCTGTCTGTATGTGGCATCGTAACGTTTAATCGGGTGGTGTTTGGTGTTCATCTGAAAAATTTGATACCACTTAATTGTAGCTACCCTTCCAAGTACGGACCACTCCCGGTGTCGCTTAACTTGCAAAAGCGCTAGCAAGCCGTACTCCCACCATGCACGTTACCGGGCCACCGAGCTCCTCATTTGGTAGTTATAATTGCTAACGTAGCTTTAAGTATTATATAGGTATGTATGATTTCTTAGGTAAAAGAAGAACTCGAAGTTGAACTGTGTCAGAACGGCAAATTGAGCGATCCCGAAGAGGATATTCATTCGGTGGTGGAGCGGCGTCTTCACAAGCACGCGGGAGATGCCGCTCTCAAGCTGCATACGGCCCGCAGCCGCAACGACCAATCCGCGACTGACACTAGACTGTGGATGCTGGCATCCTTTAAAAACCTGTCTGACGCGATAAAAGAACTAATCAAGGTACCACTTCATACATGATGTCCATATAGGTAGGTATTGTACCCATCTGTCAGAGTGATCGGAACGAATATTCCCAAGACCTTGTCAATATTCGATCGTCTGTCAGACTGATCGATCGAATATTCCTAAGACCTTGTCAATATTCGATCGATCAATTGTGTTATTACCATGATGGTAAAGGTAAAAAAGACATAGAGTTAGATTAGTTGTACCTAAAGGAAAAAAAAACGTGTGGCCCTCGAGGACTGTCGCGGTAAAGCTATTGCATAGCATATAAACTTATGCAATTTTAACTATTTATTTATTTTTTATTTATGCAGTATTTTTTTTTTCTTTGATACTAATTAAAGATTTTTCTTTGATATTATTTCAAATTACACTTTTTGAGCGTGGTGACCGACAAGAAAACATTTTTTTTTTCCTTTTATTGAATAAATGAGAAGTTGATTTCATTTAAAATATTTCTATTATCTTACAATACATGTAGGTTATTCAGGAATTTTTATTATGAGCAGTTAGCAGCTAGTCTACACATATAGTACTCTGTGTCTAGTCTACACGCATATGAGACTAGACGAGTCGTACGCACACAAACACCGTGCCGAAGTCTACCGAACTGAAACGACGTTAGACGAGTGTTAGGTTTTATTTACGTTACGAAATTTCTTGATTCGGTCGCCGCGCCAAAGCCCGCGATAAAAGCTATGCAATAATGACGGGTTTCCTCGTCCATCCTCTGATTCAGATTCTATGCATTAAATATGGACGCCGAAATGACCAGGCTCGAAAGATCAAGCAGAGCTCAGTCGCTGATGTGATAGTGAGACAGTGCACTACACTGTTAGGTACTGTACCTACATTAGTTATATTGAATTATGCTAGTATTTCAGGTCTTAGTAAATCGAGCGGAGAAAGAAATAAATATAATCATTCCTGGATACACTCATCTTCAACGAGCTCAACCAGTTAGATGGAGTCATTTTATTTTGAGGTAATTAGGCAAATGCGCGTTCATGTATATCTTTTTGTTACTTAAATAAGGTTACTCCCTACATCGCACTAAAAAAATTGACCTTTTTTTCTTTTACAGTCATGCCTGGGCGTTGCACGACGACGTGACCAGATTAGAGGAACAGAACAGACGCTTGTCTCTATGCCCCCTGGGCAGCGGAGCTCTTGCAGGATGTGCACTTCCTATAGACAGAAATCGTTTAGCACAAAGCTTGGGCTTCCTTCATGCCACACCGAATTCTATGGTTGCTGTTGCGGCCAGAGATCATATAGGTAGGTCTATGTGTTTTCAGTGATAAAACATGGATTCGGTACGTTTATTGCAGTTGTGTAATCCGGTATTCTTAGCCCATCGCGATAGAAGAAAAGATCTATATGTTATCAATTCCCACTGTTTTAAATTCAAAAGACTTCCAATCTGCTTAAAGGTGAATTTTTAATCCCTATAAATTTATATTGTTATTAGATTGATATGGGAAGCGCGTCAGAGCCAAGATAAAAGTAAGGAACTGGCGAAAATATATTTATGAGAATCTTAACATTTGACTTGGCTAGTTTTAGCATGCCTTTACTTATATTTGGCTAATCAACTTATCATCTTTACCTTATGCGTTGTTTTTACATTGTAAGGTATAAATATCAGAATAGCTGGTCAAACTCTAGCCAGGTCAGTAAATCTTAGGATTCTCTAGAGAACTTGGTTGCCATTGAAATCTCAATTCTTTCATCGGATTTTGAACTTGGCTCCCATTTCCATGTTTAGGTATGTTTTGGTGGGATATTGGATATTCTCTGGCTGGTTATCTTCCTTGCTCTGGTTACAGTGGAATTCCTCAATTGGGCATCACTGTGCGGGCTACACCTAAGCAGAATTTCAGAAGATCTAATCATATACAGTTCACAAGAGTTTGGTATTGTGCGCCTATCCGACCAATTCTCAACTGGCTCAAGTTTGATGCCACAGAAACGCAATCCCGATGGTTTGGAACTCGTACGTGGAGCAGCAGCACTCTTGCTAGGAGACTCCATTGGATTTAACTGCACTTTAAAGGGTTTGCCGAGCACTTATAATAAAGATCTTCAATTCGATAAAGAAATTCTTTTTAGATCTTATGATAAACTTCTAGATTGTCTCAAAGTTATAACTGGAACCGTTGCTACAATGAATGTAAGTCATTACATGTAGGTACTTTTTTGTTTATTCGTTTCCCATAGATTTATTCTTTAAATTTATTCATGTCAATAGGTTAATGCTGAAAAGGGTTTAGCTGCCTTAGAACCTACGATGCTGGCGACAGATCTTGCTCACCTGCTAGTTCGCCGCGGAGTCCCATTTCGGCGCGCTCATCACCACGTGGGAACCGCTTTGCGCCGCGCCGCCGAGTTAAATACAGATTTACAAAATCTTCCTCATCATGAGTACACGGCTATTTGGTAAGTCTGCCTGGCTTTTTTTCAGCATAAAATTGGCGATTGATGTGTAGTGTCGGAAAAAATACACCAAAAAAATGAGTAATGCTCATTTGTTCCCTCACCAAGTGATATTGATACCGTGACAAATGAATGAGGTATCGTTGGAAGCGTCTGGCTGTCCACTGGGTATATTCTACATATGTGACTTCTATATTCTAGTGACGTCACAGTATTCTCAATATGATACGTAAAAGTATTAAATAAAACACATCGTATTTTCTAATCCATTTCGGTCCTTCCGGGTCCTGGAGGAGAGAGCGTTTGTTATTTTCTAGAAATTTGCCTCTAATCGCCGCTAAAAGCCAGTCAAATGACTAATTTCCTGTGGTGATGCCGCTTCCTAAAACATATTTACACGAACGAACCAATCCGCGCGACTTCCGGTCAACGCCATTTTTAGGTGCGATACACTAACCCACAACGTCATTGCGTTTTGGATTTTCGTCGAAATAGTGCCTCAAATGAGAAACGGTTCAACGTGTAACCGTTTTTCAAATTTTATTTTTTGCATTCAAAGAGGACGCGGTCTCGTAATCGTAATGCATTTTATTTACGCGCGGGCGGCGGTAGATCGTTAATTTCGTCGCTTGCGGCGCCGTGCGCGCGAACGAGGACGGCGGCGAGCGCAGCACGAAGCCAGGATGCCGATACGAGGTTTGATTTACTGGAGCAACAGGTCAGTCATTTCTTTTACCCTCCTATGGAAAATAAATAATTAGTCCGTAAAGTTCTTTGTATTAACAATCGACTTAAAACAACTTGTTGGTTCGGTCACAATTTGTTGGTATTACTATTTCGTGTCGGTTAACATAGGTGGTTGCCGTTCGTCACCATTATTCATCACTAGCTGCGTCCCGCGGAAAAAGTAGCCTATGTGTTAATCCAGGGTGTCAGCTTCCTGCATACCAAATTTTATCGAAACGGTCCAGCCGTTTGCGCTTGAAGAAGTAACAAAGAGTTAGAGTTATATATAGTGTGATGTCAGCTAAGTTCGATCGCATACAGGGGCAATTCGTGTACCTACATTTATTTACGATAATTTTTTAATGCGAAACCTTTTTCTTTTTCTATGTAATATGAAGTTTGTTATCTGCTGATATATGTATATCGTCAGTTGTCTTACCGTCTGCTTTATCGATATGTACTATTTTTAACTATATAATGTTATTGGATAGTGCTACATTCAATTTTTATCCTCTTTAAATTCAAATTAAATCCCGTGCATTTAACGCGCCCATGCGCATCGAAGATGTTAAAACGAGCTGTCAAACCAATCTAGTTTAAAAAAGGGGGGTGGGGGCAGGAGTGTGATACAGAAGTATTACCCTCTGATACCCTACCGAACTTCGATGATCCGACTGATCCAATTTGGTAATTTGGCTACGACTACATTCTTCGGAAGACGGTAGTTTTATACCATATGATTTTGAACGTAAATTGGTTTATATTTTGAATCAAATGCTATTTCTAAAGAATCGTCATTTATTCGGAAGATTATCTCTCGGATCTCAAATATAATTTTTGCAGAAGATTTAATAAGCAAAATTTCGCCAGTTTCGATAATTGTCATTAACTGTAAGACAATGATCTTAACAGTATCTTAGAGGTTACATATCTAGTTTGTAGAACTCCTTCCATAAGATTTAAGCTTTCTGTCTGATTGTTTTCTTATGAAAAGTTTTAGAATAAAAGAAATTATTCAGGGTGGCTATTGTTAACCTCTCATTTTGATGTCTCCTTCTTTTTTTTTGTAAGTAATTATTTAGTTAAATAAAGATGAGCTAGAGTCCATACAGCAGATCCCTTTGGTAAACTCAATTACTTAACAGTGTAACGCGCCTATCGTGGGAAGTTGCTTGCCAAAACTATTTACAACGTTACGGAATTTGTTTGCTGCAAAATTTAATGAAGATATCGTATGTACTTATTGGTATTTTTAATAACAAATCAGAATCATATTGTAATGTTTTAACATTCCTTTAACGAGAGATTAACAACATTATCTCTATAGAGACATTGTGTTTTACCATAATCGTTTAACAATAGGATGTGCCCTCATGCGACCACACTGTGCTTGACTGAATCTGAAAATTACTGATTAAAAGGAAAATACTGCTACTGAATATTAAGAAGCAGGAGCAACCAATTTAAAGCATCTAAAAGTAATACAATATTACGAATACTTGCAAATTTGCTTGATCATTGGAGTACGGAGGTTAAGATCAAGCGTTACCTTATCGTCCCATCCTTATAATGAGTGGTGTTAGGCAGGTAACTTGCCATTTATAGATACTCCAGAAACTGAAAACCTAGCGACTTCCTATTGATGTAAATACCATACAAGATTTTGTATGTTAGAACCTGAATTTACTGTTACATCGTGGTCAAACTTAAGAAGAATCCTTGCAAGATTAACCTATGTGCCTCCTCCTAAACGAGTGCTATTTCGAAGTCGGTCGATCTGTTGACCATCTTTAACAGACTTGAAAAATAACTTTTAAAGAGATTGTTAAAGAGAAGCATGAAAGATTGCCCTCTACTTTAAGCAGACTATCTGAAATGTACGGTTGCTTCGACCACCTTTTATGAGGAAATAATGGACCTTCGTCGTTTCTCCCGATGGTGTTTGCTGGTCAATATCCACCACGATGGAATTTAATTTATTCGGATTCATGAGCATCCGAATGTATTGTATGAACAATTCCTAAAATATGTGGGTTGAGTGGCTAAGGCCAACTAGTCAATGGCGCGATTCATTACGATCGGCCAACAGCATTGTTAATTTGTACGTACATTTTACTTATTAACAGGGATATAACCACTATCTTTACGGATCATGTGGATCTTTCATGTCTGACGATGACATGATGAGTTATTTACTACTAGGTACCTACGAAACTTTTGTTGGAAATGTTGGAATAATTTGCATGCGTGAGTCTTGAAAAACTATAAAAGTTGAAGTATTTACTATGAAAGATATATTTGATCACATGACAGGAGACATTGTAGAGCTTTGTCAAGTTTTGGCAAAATGAATAACTGAGAAGTGCTTGGAATAAAAGTTTCAGAAAAAAGCAAGACTTCAAAAAAAAATGCGCGATCAATATTTATTATTATACATATTTTGTTTTTTCATACCAATATGTAGAACATCTACTATATATAATAAATGAGACATTTCTATAAGATCTTTTCGCAACAAGATCGGAAGCATCGGTGTTCGTCTGTTTATTTCTCAGAGTGGATTACCGAGGATTACATCCTCGGTTATCGTTTCTAATTCTGCCAGACCATTGGACTGCATGATTTCTTTTCAGAGTCTGTACAGAGTTGCGAGTCACGGTGGTCGAGTCCCCATGGTCAACTCCTGCTTCTCCAGAGTCGCTAGATACGGTGGTTAAGTCCCCGTAGTCGACTCTCAGCAACCCAGAGTCGCGAGACACGGTGGTAAAGTCCCTGTGGTCGACTCCTGCCACTTCAGAGTTGCGATTCACGGTGGTTAAGTCTCCGTGGTTAACTCCTGCCACTCCAGAGTCGCGATTCACGGTGGCCAAGTCCCCGTGGTCGACTCCTGCTACTTCAGAGTTGTGATTCACGGTGGTTAAGTCCCCGTGGTCAACTCCTGCCACTCCAGAGTCGCGATTCACGGTGGTCAAGTCCCCGTGGCCGACTCATAGTCAAGTCCCCTTCGACTAGACTTCACAAATCTTCAAATGGAATCTAAAGGATGAACGCAGCAGTGTAAATTAGGAGTGCGCAATTAAATCATGTGGTCCACCTCGAACCTATTTCTACAAATCTGGATCGAAGGACTTCACAAGTCAGTTGCAAGAAATATGTACGACATAAACCAGGTATATACCCGGTGCAGCAGGTATGTGCTGCAATATTTTTGTACACCTAAATTTAAATTCTCTAGAAATAATACATGATTACAATGCTTTTTATGTCCTTATTAATGTTTTACTGGAGAAGAGTCTTCTATGTTACTATGTACATTTCGCACGAATCCTTATATCCAACTTATAATTGGCTATAAAAACACAGCGTCATGTTCTTAGTTGCTTTAAAAACATCTCGACAACAAGCCTCTAAGCCATTCTACTGGGCTTGTCAACTTCTTGTGATTAATATGTGAGTATCTGCTAGACGCTGTATTGTCGATATATAACCAAGTAGTTACCTATGGTACTCGTATGTCCTGGCATAATCAATATTTTTAACATGAATATTTAGACAACTGGGTTGCTGGCTACTGGCCGAAATGTTTTTCTTTTTCAAAAATTATGTCAAAATTTATTTAAACCAGCTATTAGTCCATTAAAATTAACTAATTTCCTCACCAGGTGATAACAGACACGTCTCCTCCAGGACCCGGAAGGACCGAAATGGATTAGAAAATAATGGTATTTTACCTTCCAATAAAATACTTATTTTCTTCCTGAAGGTCCTTCCGGGTCCATTCAAGGGCTACCTGCTGAGACGCTAATGACGTTGTGGGTTGGTTGTGTGTCGCACCTGAAAAATGGCGCTGACCGGAAGTCGCGCGGATTGGTTCGTTCGTGTAAATATGTTTCAGAAAGCGGCATCACCACAGGAAATTAGTCATTTGACTGGCTTTTAGTGGCAAATTTCTAGAAAATTCATAAACGCTCTCTCCTCCAGGTCCCGGAAGGACCTTCAAGAAGAAAATAAGTATTTTATTGGAAGGTAAAATACCAATATTGTGTGGGGTTTCAATTATTTATATATTATCTAACTGGTAAACCCTGCTGTACTTGCATGAACTGAATAAACGTATTTTTCAGTAAGAATTTCAATCGCAGTCAGCTATTTTTTTTTTTTTTTTACTATTGTATAAAAGTCTTGATCTATTTTGCGACGATACCCTGACAACTAATATACTCGTATTTGATTATTACCCGAGATATAAGTAATTTTATGGATGCGGTACTAAATGCTGTTTAGAGATTTAGTTCAAAGTTAGCAAACGGCATGTAAGTTCCTACAATAGCAACTTGATATATTGTGAAGTGAAACTTGAGTTTCGTTTCTTATATTTCAGTTCAGAGTTCGGCGAAGATAAAGATGTGCGCTTAATATTTTCGTGGGAAGCGAGTGTAGAACAGTACACCACTTTAGGAGGCACAGCCAAGTCTGCGGTCGAGCAACAAATATTGCAACTGAAGATATGGCTCCTGGGTCAAAGCTGTTAACTAAAGCATCATATTTGTAATTGAATTACATACTGTTTACTGTTATATTTAACTACATGATTACGATACTTATTTTTAATTCCACTAACAATTACGCAAATAGATTCTAACATAAACTAGAACTCAATCCTATTATTAAACTTATATTTCAAATAATAACATGACGTAAGTTCAAGTTGTCAAGTGAAGCGGGGGTTGCAGCTGGCCATCAGGAGCTGTCTCGTGCACCTCTCCGTGGGACGCACGTTTTCCGCGCGAGTGCTCGCCGCGATCGTCGGGAAAAACAGTCCCAGGCGCCACCCCCAACCCTACCTTGGCGACCACCCTATTTTCCTTTGGTCAGCAAATATCACTTCCCATTACACCATCGACATCGAAACGAGCAGTGCTTCTGAAGTACGACATCGGTAAAAGTTTGCTTTATTTTAGCGACCTACTTACATTTTATATAGTGTTTTCTTGTTTCTGTGTGCGCGTATTGTGTAATTGAAGTAACAGCCCGCATTGTAAATTCTCAAATTTGTTTAAAGAAATTATCGTCACCATCGATGGTCATTTATTATCAGAAAAATGTAATTCTATAAAAAAAAATATCGATTTACCAGAGTCGTCTCGTCGGGGGTTACCCCTTGAAGTTTGTAGAAAAAAGCCCTCGAAATAGGACGTTCCTCTATCGCGCAACGGCAGAACTGATACTATTCATTGTTTGCGTAAGTAAAATACATATTACTCGTATATATATTACACAATCTTTCTAATTAAATAGCAGCATACTTATAGCTTAAAAAGCCTACATTGTTAAATGCATTGATCACCAAATAATATGGCTCATATCCTATTAATTAGCATAGCACTTCTGATAAGCAAATCCAGCAGGTACAACGGTACCGTTTGATGTGGAAAGTGTATGCGTAAATGAAAATCATCGATACCTAATTATCCGTGTAAATTCTTGTACAGAATTTATTGAGATTTGCGCGGATAGTAAGCAATATTTAGTACAAAATGTGTAGTCGTAGATGAAAAGTACCTAGTCTGTCAGTAACACTTGGTTACAGTAAGATGGCGTGCGGCTTCTCGGCGATTTTGGTTACACTATCGCTGGTTTTAGAAGTTTCTGCTCAACAGTACCCCACACATTACAATTACGGCTGGAGTGTGGACAAAAATTATCTAAATTTCTTGCAATATGTTGCTGACAATGAAGTAAGTGGTTCTTTTGCTGTATGTCTTAAAACTGTTTCAAAATATTTTGTTTTTAATCTAATCTACTCGAAAAACGATGTTATCATCCCAAAACATTTGGAGCTAAAGTTCTGCTCATTCTCTTGAGACTGAAAAGTGAAAAAGAAAATCTCTAGGGATTAAAAATAGTTTGAAAACTGAACACGTATAAAATCTAATAGGTTGGGGAAAAAGTCTTTTCGCATTTTATATGAAAATTCAAAACATTTTTTAATATAGTTTATTTACATTTAACTAAAGTATGTAGGTACCATTTTGTTCGATAACTTTTTACCATCTTATAGGTAGGGACATGATTGCTATAGAAATTTTGGGGCTTCTGATCAAAAAACGGCGTCAAGTAGTTTTGGCATTCCTCTTGTGATGTTAACCTGACACTGCCTAAAGAATTCTGAAGAGACCGAAACAGGTGGAAATCTGAAGGTGCCAGGTCAGAACTATACGGCGGATGCATTAACACCTCCCAGCCAAACTCTCTTAATTTTTGCTGAGTGGTTAAAGATGTGTGAGGTCTAGCGTTGTCATGATGAAAAACCACACCCCTTCTGTTGATTAATTCCGGCCGCTTTCGCTCAACTTCTTGCTTTAATCTTATCAGTTGTTCGCAGTAGAGTTCTGAATCGATGGTCCTGCCTGGTGGTAACAGCTCATAATGAATAATGCCCTTCCAATCCCACCACACACACAGCATCACCTTGTTGCGAGTTAACCTGGGTTTCGCCAGTCTGTGAAGCCTGACCGGCCTTTGACCATGACCTTTTTCGCACGTTCTTGTCGTACGTGATCCACTTTTCATCACCAGTTATCAATTTCTTCAAAAATGGTTCGGTCTCATTACGTCGTAATAAAGAATCACAAATGAGTACACGGTTCATTAGGTTTCTTTCAGAGAGCTCGTGAGGTACCCAAATATCGAGCTATTTTGTGTACCCATTTTTTTTCAAATGCGCCAAAACTGTTTTGTTGTCAATTCCCAGTTCTTCAGCTACGTCTTAACTACCGATATGCCGATCTTGCTCCACTTTTTCAAAAATAGCATCCATTTTATCCGTAACAGGGCGACCAGAGCGAAGTGCATCTTTGACACAAAAATTTCCGGATTGAAAACGCTTAAACCAAATTTGTGCTACTCTCACAGACACTGCACTAGGTCCATAAACATCGCAAATTTTTTTCGCGGCTTGCGTTGCATTTTTGGTAGTAAAATTTTAAAATGTATCTAATTCCTTCATTAGATTCACTCATCTTGACGGTAAGCAAAGCAAATGAAAATCACGCATTTTCCTATTTTGAATTTGGAATTATCTTCTTTAAAATTTAAACTTTTAAATGATACCAAAACCAGCCAGGTACAAATAGTATAGCCAAAGTGGTTTTATTACAAGTTCATACATAAGGTGGGTGTACCATGGAAGGCCACTCTAATAAATAAACAGTTATTATTCGTTTATTTACTAGATAAATGAAACAAACAAATATTTAAATAATACTTTGTTTTATTACATAACATATGAACCACTTCTTTTTATTGTAGATTTAATCAATATTGATTGAACTTAAGTTTCATTGAACTCTTCCAAATGGCCTTGCTAGGAAAAAAGCTCCTAAGAAGGCCATTATAATAAATCAGTAATTTAACACTAAAAGTTACTAAATAGCGATTAAATCTGCATTAAAAAAAAGTGGTTTATATGTTACGTCATAAAACAAAGTATTACTTAAATATTTGTTTGTTTCATTTATCCAGTAAATAAATGAATAATAACTGTTTATTTGTTAGAGTGGCCTTCCATGGTACACCCACCTTATTTTAACGTCGTCGATTCCCGATATCGAAGAAGCGAGGGACCGTACTGCCAAAATAGTAGCGCGAGTGATTCGCCGCCGCGTCTGTGATTTCCAGTTCGATGGGTGTTTGTGTAAATAGAAGGAATTTGTCATCACATGGCAATAACTATGAAATTTTAATAATTGGCCTTCGAAGGAGCATGGCCTTCCATGGTCCACCCACCTTACTATATGCGAAAAGACTTTTTCCCCAACCTAATATGTAGGATCAAATATAATGATGGCAGTCCAGCAAGACAAAGAATTTAGTTTTAAAACAATAAATAATGGGCACAACCGTCATTAAAATAGATGAATAAAGAAATAAGTATAATTTAAAAAGCGCAATTTTTGATTATATTACAGAATTTTTAGGTTATATTGTATTGACATGTAATTATTTTTGTAAATTTTAATACTTTTTCGTAAGTTTGAGCTGATAGTGAAGTGAATATCAACTTTAGTTATAAAAATAAAAACATATGAAGGACCACGCTAACACAGTTATGTTGTGTGAAAATTTTATCAGAAGTTAGTGCCCTTCAAAAAAATATTTTCTTTTTATTCTTTTATTTCTTTCTAAAAGCGTTCTAAAAAAGTTTTAGGTTAAATTGCATTGACATGTAATTATTTGTGTAAATTTTAATACTTTTTCGCAAGTTTAAACCGATAGTGAATATCAAGTTTACTTATAAAGATCAAAACATTTGAAGGACCACGCTAACAAAGTTAAGAGTGAATTTTATTGGCCCCCTTCGAAAATTTATTTCTTAGTATTTATTGAATGAAAACTAAACAAATAAAGGTAAATACTTTAACTGTCGGTTGAACTCTGATTAGGTATGTGTAAGTGTTCTACCGTCTTTATATTCTGTTTTTTATTTACCAATTTTTCTCATAGATGGAGATAAAAAGAAGTGTGCTACTCCGGTACAACAATATTTTTACTTCGGGTTATATACATGAATCCCTCGCTTCATTTAGGATTCTACCGTAAGAACCACTAGCTACGCTCGTGATTCAATTGTGGAATCCTTCGTGACGCTCTGGATACAAAGTAGCGCACTCGCCTTAAAAATATTACCTTTACACCTTGTAGCACAATTTACTATTATCTACTTTTGTTCATCATCTACAGACATTTGTTCCATGGTTGTTTGTATGTAAACATTTTTTTTTCTTACTTTTTACTTTACTTAAAACCCATAACAGACTTTACATTACTTTAATTTGTATAACATATAGAATGTATAGTTTAAAAATATATATCATTAATAAAAACTATAACTTTAAAAATTATAAACGCCGTACATAAGAACCTAATTACTATAGTCCATTTGGTTAGGTATTTAACCCTTCAGCTGTCAGGGCGCGCGCGAAATGTAAGTCGCTAACGTGTCGGGGGTTCTCGCGGGTGCGCAGCGCTTATCAAGTACTTACGCAAATCGTCGTCATACGCCGTGTTATTTATTTAAACCCCCACAATGTTTATATTTCTGGATTCCTGATTAAATTTGCTATCGTTTAGTTGCTATTTTGGACACTAAAGTTGATTGGCCTTCCAACCACGATCCGATGAATTTTGAGGAACCAGATTTTTTCCTCCTCTGTACTACTTTGATCAAGTTTTTTTATGTAAAATATAACAATTTAAACCCCAACTTTTGTGTTGTACTGAAAGCTTACTTTATTTCTAATGTTCACCAACAAAAAAACAACATCGTTCCGTAGCAAAATCTTTAGAAAATCATAAATTACTACGATGGACGTTTGAAATAAATGTCAGAAATTTGACAGCAAAAGGTGCGTTTTGGTTATGGATTTTCATCAACAAAATATAAACACCCTATATACTACAATACATTTCTAGAAAGCTGATCTTTCCTACTAAAGAGTTGAAGCATTTTTAAATTGAAACGTTGCGTTTTTTTTGAACAACACTACAAAAACTGAACCCTTTTCTTTGAGAGCCAAAATGACGGCTTCTAAAACCACTTGTATAAACAAAAAACGAAGTATTTTTATGAAACAAAAAATCATTTCTTGGGTCGTCATAGAAACAAGCTTACGAATGTATAAACGATACTAGTGTTAGTCATTCTAAACCCAAGTAATCATGAGTTTTTATACCATGAAATTTCATGAAAGAGCCCATAGACGCCATTTTGAAATATGACGAAGCTAACTAAGTATGGATTCGCCTGGTTGGATTTCAAGGTACATACATAGGTACATACAGGGCGAATGCACGACTTTTGGGTATGTTTTAGGTTTCAGGAAAGAAAGAAAAAAAAGCATAATAAAAATATTTTATTTCTAAAACAGTTGTTTAATTGGTTTGTCACTTTAAAAAAAATACAGTTTTACTTGCAATGTATGTATGTCTGTATGTATGTTCAGGTCAAATTATGCAAGTTAAATTAGACCCACTTCCTGGTTTCCGATTGAGTTGTAATTTAGCACACATATGTATATCGGATGACAATGCAATATTATGATGACATGGAGCCGATCTGATGACGGAGTTGGAAGGTGTCCATAGGAACTCCTTAATAAAATAATATAACCTCATCGAGATTGGGCTCGTCTGATTCGTCTTGTTGAGTACTTTATCTTTAGTGATGTGGCGCCGAGAAATTCTCTGTTCTCGGAATTTTCTTTCCTGGAAATTTCGTAAAAGACGTAAAAATTACATGCTAATAAAATCATTCACACAACACCAAAAATGTTAAGGTGATTTACAAAAACCAACACTGTGTGATTTATGAATAAATAAATAAAAATATACACTGTCTGCCCTGTAAACAAAAATCATAAAACACTTTTTATCACGTTAGGGATAAAGACGTGAAATTTTCAATAATGATACATTAAAAAAAACTTTTGAAGCCGCCATGCCGCGTCTCCATACTAACTTACCTTGGGTCACGTGACACACAGCAAACAGCCATCTTGACGAAAGGTGAAATTTCACCATTTCGGCATGACTTTTTTTTGGATGCAAATATTTCTAATACTATAGAATTTTGAGAGTTCTTCTTATATAATATTTGTTTTAATATTAATTAATCTCTTCAGACAGATGAAAATATCGCCAAATAAGTCTGTGATAACTTATGAAATTGATCGCGTGGTAGTCAGGTCACACCGTGTCACGTCTAGTTTGGTCAGAAAATGTATTTTTATTCAAAATTTCACGTTGAGTTACGACCAATGTTAGTATTCATTGAAAAAAGGACTTACCGTGGCATTTTTCATTTATTTGCACAAAATAAACACCAGGCTTAAGTCGATACAAAAACGATATAAATTTCGATAGCAAAAAACAAAAATTTGACGTTGACTTCTTTCACCGAGACAATATTTTTTTGGTATTACGGCATTGGAAATTACCATCTTTTTGCCATCTCGTGCATTTAAAAGAACTTAGCTACAAAGCTGTGTCAACCTAAGACGCAGAGTCCACAGATAACGAGTAAATCGAGTTTAAAGAGGGCATTGATGAAAATTCACCTTGCGACCTGTAAGAACAATGTTTTTTAAGGTGAATTTTCACCTTGCGACCGGTGAAAGGTTAAATAAATATAAACAATCTTGACATGTCTTTTTATTGAAATATTCACTTTATAAATCAATCTCTGCACACATTTCTAATAAAGTATGTATGTAATTTATGATTTATAAATGAGGTAAATTGTAATTTGCAAAGGTATTGATTTGAAAAGTGGTTATTTTAATAAAAAGACATACCAAGATTGTTTACCTATACTTAAATACCTCAAATACCTAAACAAATGGATTATAGGTAATTATTGTAACTTTAAATGTACTGCAAATAATTTTAATGGTTGTTAATTTTATATTTTTCAGTTGTTATAATATTGCCATTACTTTAAATACCTATATGTATTTAAAAATTATTAATTTTTAATGATTTATGAGATTAAGTGACTAGGCATTTTTGATATAGGCATATTCATTTATAGATTTTAATATTGACCCAATTTTTCGCAGATCGACTTCAGAGGTGAAAGTGGTGACAGAATGAGAATCCAGACCAACACTCTGATTAACAATAAGTATAGAACATGGAAACGTAACGCCGATCTCATTAATTCTCTTTTAGCATTGCCAAAAGGGATGAACGATGCTGGACGTTGAAACCCTTAAATTTTAAATATTTTATCTGATATAAAGGTTCTCTTTTTAATTTTGTTGTATTTTAAAGGCAGCTTAATTAATAAAAAACAGTTTGTCAAAACATAATAATTATAATTATTGTACCATAATTACTACATAACCTATAATGCTATTTAACCTTTTAGAAGTATCGCCTCTTTTAACTATATAAACGTCACAATAAAAAGGTATTAATAGATAACCTAACTATTTACAGTATTTACTCATTTTATTCAATGAATAATGATTTAATGTGGTTGGATTTAAATGGCCTTTAAAATATACTTTATTTTTCACTTAGTGAAAAATACCTTGTTATTTCACTTTAAGTAAGAGTATATAATAACAAGTGTGGCCTAAACAAGCACAACCACAACCAATACATATTGTTACACATACACAATAGCAATGCAAAAATAGAGCTTTATATTTACAGATTTACTAATGAGGAATCATCCTATAATTACTAAGTACATACATTCATGTCACAATCCGAAAGACAAAATGTAGAAACAATTTAAATGTTAAGAATCCGATTATTTAAATATCCTCCGTAAAATTTATTCAGGCCTTTCATAAAATTATATCATTTTAGAAAACATAATTTTACACGTGATGTTACTCTGTGTAGGTTTATTTTATTTCTAATAATAAATGTTTTCTAATTTACGAGAAAAATTTTGCATCTTGAAAATACCCATCAACGACATAATAAAATATTATTTGTTTATAGGAATCTAACTAAAATCTGAAAAGGATCTGTTTTGATGTCTTTGAAAAGACCTGAAAATTATGAAAATACACTTAGGTCAACATGATAACAGAATTGTTGCCAGTCTCTGAGACTGTAGAACGAACTTTAGCTAACTTGTGTACTTAGTGTGCGGTCACGTGGGTACCGCTAGAATTTGAGCGAGAATCCCGGTGCGACGTTGACGGACCGGTGTTGCAGTTGGAAGCCCAGGGCTTCGTCGGAGTCACCGCGCGCGTACTGCGCGTAGGCGGCGCCTCCGGCCGGCGGTCGCGGGCTGTGTGTGGTACGCCTGTTGCCTTCAGACTTGGCGGGCCACGTCGGGAACATTGCAGGGTCAATCGCGACGGGATGCTCCTAAAATAAATAAAATTAAACTTTATGTATGTATGTATTAATTTCGTTGTAATGAAAATTGTTCTTCATAATGCGACAGGTTTGAAGAGGAAATTTTATTTTAAATATCAAAATCCTGCTATTCAGATATTGTAAGCAACACATGGATAGACTACGCCGACAGTGTTAGGGGATTTTTAAAGTTTTATGATGATGATATCATTTTTAAGAAAATTTAAAATTCGTTTATGTAAGTATTTGATTTTGACTTTGATCTCAAAGATGAAACTAATGACGAACACAAATTAATGTTCGATAAAACGAAATATATAAAGCATTATTTGTTTACCTTAAAGTATTGATGCTCTAGAGCAGCTTCTGCAGTTATCCGTTTGGCAGGATCATATGTTAGAAAACTTTGCAATAGTGAGAGACCACACTCGGACAGTAAATCTTGTCCTATCCGCTGCCGTAGGCCTCCAGGTGGGTGTTCTGCAAACGTCATCTTTTGTACGGCAGGTAATTCGCTATATCCCGGCCATAACGACTCTGATGGAGTTCCGAGATCCTAAAAACAAGAATAAAATCGGATATCATTTGCAATCACATTACATAAGAAACCATCAAGTAATTAAAAGATGGATATGTAGCGGAAGCGAGATGATATGCTCGACCGCCTCAAAGGGAAAGATCTTCCCGCCAGGCATGTTGTTGCGCCTGGGGAACCGCGGCTCCAACGGTGTATCGTCGGAAATTGTATATATGCAGCGAATCGGGCGAACTCTAAGATCGAGATGTAGGATACTGCTGGCGCCATCTCATATGCTTCTTGTGAACTATATCGTCCGTTGTCTCTTGATTGTTTCTTATTGTAGTTCCTCGTAGTGGCCGTAGAGTTCGCCACAGGACTTCCTCCCAAGACCGGAGGTCTGATAGCTTTTTCAAGTGCAGTCTGTGCTTCATGTCGTAGCTTGCAAGTGCCAGTTGATACTTGTCCCAGTGAGTCGGGAGCCTTCCAATGAGTCGGAAGTGAATTTGCTTGCTCATGGCCTGCGGTGAGTCGAGACCGTGCTGAGCGTGCTCGTAGTCTGCGGTGAGTCGAGACTATACAAGGTTACTGGTAACTAACTCATAACCTCTTAACATCGAAATCAGACTCCCCAGCACATTATAGATCTGCAATAAAAAAGGCGAATATTGCAGAAAAAAAAATTGGCCTCCCATACAAATTCACTGATCACCTGGTCGAGTTTCTATGAAGAGTCCATTTTTTTTCTTAGATTTTTTTAATTTTTTTTTGCAGATCTTTATTATGATAGGATTCTGATTACGATGTTGAGAGGTTTTGCGTTAGTTACCTGTAACCCTGTATAGAGCGTTGTCGACTTTGTTGGCGCCGGAATGATGTCCTGCCAGAGTGCCACGCTGGAGAGTAGATGCCTCAGATCCAGGGTGCGATGCTACGGAGGATGCGCCGGTCGCTGAAGTCGTCGAGTGAGTTGTGGGTGCTTGGTATCAGGACCAGGAACGCCACAGATACATCAAAAAGTTAATTTATCTTATGACTTACGATGTACCAGCTGCCTTTCTTCCCCCGCAGATTGTAAAATCCGATCAAGGGAATGGGCGAAAATGTGAATCATGTTAATTAATAGGCGATGCGGCTAACATTATACGGAGATGGGTAATCCCTATATTAATTCCTTTTTCCACCTTCTCGCCCACCGTCACGTTCAAAGCGGCATTTGGCGATTCGCACACTGCCCCGCACCCCACTGCGTAGTGCGGGGCCGGACTGTATGAAAGTATCTCAATTTTTATAGAAGACACGTATAGGACAACATACTGACACCACGTCGTTTTTGTATGGCGACCCCGCGGCGGGATGCGGAGCAGTGTGCCAATGCCTTAGGGTCATGCAGCCCTGGGCTCTATCCGCTTAGACCCGCAAAACCCAAAATGCTAGGTCTGTCCCATTAGGGATAAATACGACAGAGTGATGTATGTATGTATTAACTTACCTTGAATATCCTATTTAATTGATCAACTTCCGATTTTCCTGGGAACAAAGGGTTCATTGAAATAAATTCTCCAAATATGCATCCAACACTCCACATATCGATGTGTGTAGAGTATTCCTTACAGCACAGCAATAACTCGGGGGCGCGATACCATAGAGTTACAACGATTGGGGTGTATTGTCGTAGAGGAGAACCATATTCTCTAGCTAATCCGAAATCGCCTACCTGGAACAGAAGACCATTCGATAAGAAATTACATAATATTTTTGACATACGTATTTCAAAATCATTCCTTATATAAAAATAACACAAAATTTACCTTTAATACGCCTTTATGTGAAAGCAATAAATTGCTAGTTTTGAGATCTCTATGTAATATCCAGTTGTCATGAAGATGATGCACAGCTTTTAGTAGTTGTGACATCAAACATTTAACCTCCCCTAGAATAAAGACAAAGGATTATTGTTAAGGCACATCACTAGTGCTGGTGCGACACAACACTAATGGAGGCGGGGCCGGAAACGCGGCCGGCGGCGCTTGCTTCCTTCAGTCAGCCAAAGATTAACAAGACGCACGCACGCGCACCTGCATTCGAGCCATCCGCGGCCGTGTCATTGTAGTGATCGTAACTCAGTGCAAAATTCATTGTAACTTCAGGCAATAAACCTAATTATATGTACTCGACTGAATCTATTTACTGCGGTCCCCGAGAAATCAACCCTAACAATTATGACACAAATAAAGAAAATGCAAGCAAAGCAGTCATGTTTTTGGTCCAGAATATAACAATTTTATCTCTTTGGGCCGGCGCATATATATGCGCATATATTTGATAAACTATATTGACATTGTCCTCTTCGAAATAATATCCACAGTTCATTAACACAATACTTATAGCCTAATCGAAATTCGCCATATATGTGTAAGTGTTGTGTTAATTGATTTTAGATATCATTTCAAAGAGGACAATGTCGATAGTAGTTTGACAGTAAAAAATGCTCTGCGCTGCGCTTCGCCAGATGTGCGCCGGCCCTTTCTGTGGATTTCATAAGAGACGACTGAAGAACCAATCCCAAATATACTTCAAAAGCATTCTTATCGATGGTATACGTCATGTCGGTTGTCGGTCATAAAACTATAACCAAAACGCAAAGTTAACGAAAGCAAGAGATGCAAGAGAGAACGCGCAAATAGAGAGAGATACTTCGTTTGATTTGGATTAGTGACCACGTGGATACCACCAACTAATTGGCTTAAGAATCATGTAAATATACCTTCGCATTCATAAACATTAACAAATATTTGCTAAACCTATTTTAGTTTAAATTATTTGTCTCTTATTTCAACGACAAAATATATTAAAAAGAGTGACAGACTTACCCATTCATATGAACGTTTGCTAAACCTGTATTAGTTAAAATATGTTTTGTCTTTTTATTGCAATGTCAAATATTGAAAAAGAGTGAGTGGGACGAAACACATTTTAAATATAACAGGTTTATCAAATATTTTTTAGTTTTTGTGGATACAAAAAGGGTTTTATTTATGCTTCGTACTCACCTGGCAGGAACACTTGTTTCTTTCCTCTCATCGTCTCCATAAGACTCTTGAGATCGTGCTCCACATAATCCATTACTATAAATATTTTGTCCATGTTGTACCCGACGACGATTTCCCTGCAAGTCACGATGTTCGGATGCTGGCCCTGGAACATTATAATGGGTTGTGCGTCTTGTCAGTATTAGAACGATCAACTGAAATAAGTACCATGACATGTCCTGCCTTATTTTTGTAGTCTCAGTTTGGGTTACAGATAATAGTTATTCCTTATTCTTAAAGTTTATAAGTGTATGCATATTTATGTATGAGTTTCTTTCAACGATGATACTAATAAAAACCTGGCTATTAAATAAGAAATATAAAGAAGGAAACGGAAATATCATTTAAAATTTTTTGGCTTGATCAAGCACTAGATAACCCTTCAAACTATTGTTTACAGTTTAAAGTGAGAATGTGAAGCTTTCTACGCACAATAACCAAAAGTGCATAGTGCGTTTTTCTAACTTTTATTTATTTGTTGGCAGAGCCAAAACAAATGATCTGGCTCACATACACTTATAAACATTATAAAAAAAATTACGTTACATTGCGTTGTAGAACGCCAGTAAGTATGACTACAATACTTTATATAACACTGGGCGACTTTTATTTACCAGCAGTGGGAACAAAGATAACAGAGCCAGTACTGACAAATGTGTTTGATGGACATCAAAACTTAAATCATTCCTACTCATTAATTTATTCACTTTATTAATTAATGAGTTTCACAAACGCCGGCGCTGTCCTCGATTTAATTAAATTATTTCCTCGCAAACATATTTCCCTTTTGTGAACGTTTAGATACCGTAAATTTCTACTTAGTGGCCACTTTTGGCATCCAATGATTTTATAGCTTGACGACTAGTAAAATTATTCGACGAGAAATTCATTTATTTGAAATGTGCACTCATGCACACAGCTGTCATAGAAATATTAAAGTTTCTGCTTTTTTTAAGTAAAAAAATCTAGGTCTATGACTTGAATCAGACATAGGGACCCCGTATAGGGATATGGCAAGCAGAAAAGAAGAATAAAAAATACATGTGCAAAATATAAAATACTTCCTAAACATTGGACTGTCAACAGAGGTTCCAAACCAAGCAAAATACTAATTTGCACTAAATATAGCCTGATAGTGATAGTACATGCTATCTACAAATAAACAATCATACAATTTATGACATTTCACATTTATTTTGAGACTTGGTGTAAGGAACTTTTGTTGGTTTTAAGCATAATAAATTATTATGTAAACGCTGGTAACCCCAAACTGGAGACATTTCAGGGAGTTTATAAAACACTTCATTAATGTCATATACTTAAAAACAATTCAAAAATTTGCGATGGCGATTTAACCTTAAACAGAAGAATTATATATTACAGATAAAAATACATTCTACAGAAGTATTTAGTTTAATTATAATACACGCAATTTAAAATTTCTTTTTCCTAAAATTATGACGATTAAGCTTTTTGATTTATTTAGCTTATTGTGTCGGACGCTCCTAATGTAAAGTGACAATTAATTGCTTCTTAAATAAATTCACGATATCTCAACAAATAATATACCAGCTTTCGAGAATATTACAGTACTGTATACGTGTGTGTATTCTTAAGCCGGTCAAAAACTCTCTTTCATATGTGCTGATATAGTATTTTTTGAAGATAATACAAGATTTTGTAAACTAATATTTTTTAACCACCAATTTGCATGAAGCTACAAAACTAAGCATATATTCAATGCAGTTTCTTTAAGATGAAGTAGGTATATACAACAGCCAGCCCGTCTGAAGCTCTTTGCATAAATTAGGCAGTAATTATATAAATATCTTGTACTAGTAATACACATAACTGTGAGTACCAAGATGAATAAGAAAATAGTACAAGCGGCACATGGTTACTTGGCGTGTTTGTACGTGGCACGAGGTTAATTTCCGTGTTACACTGTGTTAGAATAATACTTTGAACTATGGAATCGATTAAGGTGGGCTGTAAGACCAGCTTGCTCTAAGGACCCACACAAGTTGGAAAGATAAAAATACACTCAACACATTGTGTTCTGGCGTCAATAAACCATACAACATTAAAAACTACAGAATCTGGGGTATTTACAAAATAACAGTACCCCGAAGATAAAAAAACGTATACTATAAAACGAGGAGCTGGTTATCGTTAACGAGAACACATAACAATGCAACATGACGCGAATTAAAAAAATAATCTGCAGATAACACTATCAACTACCAATATCATGAATCTTTCAGGCAAAAACGCAGCCATATAGCACTATATATTGCTTAAGTCTGTGCACTATACATATATTGCTGCACCCGAGGCGGCTGCAGAAAAAGCTTTCTGTCAGAATGGTCCTGTTGGACTGTCAAAAATAAACATGTTATCTGCCATCATCTGGAGGCTGAAGGTAGCCCAGGTTCACACGACCAAATTAAGCATACAATCTGCAGTAAACTCGGGCTGTATGTACCTTAAAAATCTGCAGATAAACCTTTCTAATAATAATGAATCAAGTCGAAGCACATTCATTTGGGCAAAACACCTGACAATCTGAATACAACAAACAGAACATGATTTCACTCTTTATAATATTTGTTTCTTTAAATACCATACCGCAAGTAAAGAAAAGTTTGGACATTTAGAATCAGAACTAACCTAAAAAAGAGTTAGTAGGCAAAAGGTACTTATGGATATTTTTACACAACGGAAGTCAGTTCACAAAAAGAACAAAATTTTACAATATAAATGGTCGTAGAAAAAAACATTTTTTTTAACGAAGTATTTATATCAAACTAGCGGCCTACCTGGCTTCGCACTGGTATGTATTATATGTGTAAACCTTTCCGGAAAAACGCTAAACATGGCAGTGAAAATAACATCAAAATTGGGTCAGTAGTTATAAGAAGAATATATACGCACCGAGAAGAATATATACTTCATTTTATGGATGGTGTGGCATATGGGAATGGCGAATTCACCACGGAGAACCTTCACTTTGTTTGATAGGCTCGTATAGAATAGCTACAACTATGTAACTTTACAGCCATCACACCATTCAGATATTCCTGAAGTACCTACGTGTCATTCGGAAGCACAAATGAAGAAGCAAAAGTATGAGACTGCCAGCTCTATGTACAGAACGACAGAGCCACGTATATGAGATTTGTTATTAATGTAATATCTACTATTGATTTACTTCCAACATATACTATAAATAAATAAAGAACATTATGAATCCGTTCTGATAAATGCTTAGTTTCTTGAAATGATGAGTGTGTACAAATTAAAAATTCTTATATAAAATATAAAGACATGCTATTAAATCTAAATAAATGCTTAATAATAGGGATTATGCATGAAAAAATATGTGTTATCTAACCAGTTTATCCGTAAATATTCAATAGTAAAGTACTAACAGTGAAAACAGAATAAACATTGGTTGAAAAACGAACAAGATATAACGATTTTACGAAAATATGTTTCTCACTCGCTAAAACGCTATTTTCTATGGCAAATGTATAGATGATATGGACTTTGACGTCACTAATCCATACCGGCCTCCTCTTTCTAATTGAAACTTTAAAGTACCACATTTTCGTCGCTGATTAAGATATTTTATAAATTCTTTCACATTTGTTTACTGTGGTCAATAAGAATTTTATGAAGTAAAAATTCAAATAAAAAATAAGTTCATATTCCCTATTACTAACCGTCGTATTAATAAAAAGAAACCTACACTCCTTCATCACATCAGATAAACAGGGACTAATAAAATACATTGAAAGTATGTAAAGGGCAAAGTGGTACTTATCGGGACGTTACTTATCGATTAAGTGCCTGATATTCCCAAGGAACATAATTATATCGAAGTATGAAAAATATTTTTTGTTGTCCATATAAACTCAAATCAACTGATCGGTCAACTTTATGGATATGGAAGGCCAAATTGACCGATACAGTTAGACCTTGTTTAACCGATTTAAAAAGCTAGAATTTGTTGAACACAAAACAGTAAATTAATTACAGCACTGTCTCTCTCTGCCCTCGCAGTCGTCTTTGTGCAAATTGCAATTAAACGATTGCATTTTAAGCTTTAATACATCACCAATACTGAGCAATGCAGTGCTATGCGGAAACCAAGATGCATGGACAACGGAGATCGACAAGTATCACATCAAGAAAAGCTGACACTTTTACCTTGTGCTTTTACCAGACTGCCCAATAAAGTATGAATTTCCTGCTGCGACCGATTTGCTGTTCATAGGAAACTTTACGTAGGTTGGTCGCAACGTGCAGTATATGCGATTCGAGACTTACTTTATCACCACTTGTATACAATTATACTGGCAATTTTAATATTCGGGGTAATGAGGGGAGCCAATGAGTTTTAATTTTGCCGCCTCAAGCAGATTCCATAACGACTAAACTCCTTTCGTCATAATATAATAATACTACGAACATATTATAAAATTATACGTGCAATTATAATGGCATAAGTGATGATGATGATATCCGACCGGTTTCGGTCTTGGTGACTGCTTCATAATTGTGGAACTCACGTATGTGCTTATGTATGTACGTGACTAATGTAGCCAATCTTATGAGTAAAAGTGCTCGCTCTATCTAAGTTAAAATAGATCTTAAAGATACATTTTCTTTCAAGGGCAGTCGGATAAACGCAAAAGCAGACTGGAGTCATGTCGTTTCCGCAGTGAAAAAGTAAGGTAACAGGGCCGTTGTCACGACGTGCAACATCACAACACAGCATCGCTCAGTGATGATGTGGCGCCAGGACCGAGGTAGCGTCACATTTGAACCACTCATCTATATAGACTGAAAATCATCTTATTAGTTTATCCCTTATACACTTTGTAGTGGAAACATAAGTGAATGTGTTCTTAGGGCTCTAGCCACAGTGTTCCGACGACAGATCGCGACACCTGTCGGCGGCGGTCGCGGACATACTGTCGCTCGTCTGAGCCGTTAGTCTTAGGACGGTAACACCATCACTATTATGGTAATGTGTCTTAAAAAATTATGTTACCACTTTTAGTCTGAATACTTTCTTTTTACACAATTGGTCACTAACGCCCCACTGTTACTCTCCACAATTGGAGTCCTCCCCATTATAATATCCCTTGCAAATCCAAGGCATGAAATATACAGAAACGACTTAAAGCTGAAAGCTTAGTGTAGATATAGCGCTATTTTAAAACTAGATCATACAAAATGTATGGAAAGGATCATTAATTCAGATTTGACCAACACTAGACACAAACTAGACAAGCTTAATAAAATTGTTTTAAAAACATTACAATTAACATTTTATAAAATAAAACTAGGTTATGTGTTGTGAATAAAATGACGATGCAGCACAGGCATACCGTGTCGCGCAGCGATGAAGCAAATTACTAATTCTGCTTTGTATACAATGCGGGAGAAAAAAATAAGATATCTCAGTTAAGTACCTACCCACTAACCAACCGAGACACATAATAAGTACTAGTGCTCACGTACATAAGTCTTACTCAGCAAATAAATATATCTACTCAATGTGGTTAGCGATATGGTTTAATTTAGCTCGCGTCTGAACTCAGCGCCTATCCGTTTAGATACTTTGAAATCCATTGCAAATCAATTTCATTCTTATTACTCTGGACAAACAAATCATAATAGCAGTGGCGTAGCTAGGTAATCAAAGACCCTGGGGCAAAAAAATAACTAATAAATAAATAAATATAGGGCCTTAACTAAACTATTTAAAAGTAGTTTGTTCCGTATTCGACGTACTACCGACGACGTAGTAACTGCCTTTTGTCGTTTCTGTATGTATCAAACAGGTCACTACCAAATTATGAATTTACCAATTGCCAAACACAATATAGGTTCTGTCTGACACTTTTATGTCTGTCTAACCAGGAAGTCACACAGAACCGCTTATTAGAAAGACAAAATTTAACCGTTATTTTACAACCTGTACTGCACATACTTTGATTTAGATGCAGTACCATTCGTAAAGGGTTGGGAATCATCGGGCAACACGGAACAGCAATTTCCAATGCTGCTAACCTTTTCTGTCGTTCAGAAAAAAACAAAGGCAGAAAAGTATACAGGATAGATGTCAAGAGAGCGACGAAGCGCCGCGGAATAGGCAATGCTGACGCGATCCGTCACTCGCTCTACCAAACAAAAGTTCTGAGCGACGGAAAAAGATAGCAGCATAGGAAAGTGTTGTTGCGTGCTTCGCTTATTTCTGAACACAAATAACACATAAAACGAAAAATGTAAAACACCCAAATATTAACATCTTAAAACTGGATTATTGCTCATAATTTGTTAATTTGTAATTTTCGGCTTGACTTGTGTACTTCAAATGGCAATTTGAAGTTTGTAGTGACAAGGGATTCATTGCGAATAAATATACCTATTACGTTATGGCCACACAATCAATGAGCAATATTTTATTTTACGTTCTCTTCTGTAGTTCTGACAATAATTAGTTGGGTGTCAATAATTTGGTGTTATCTTCTATTACTTTTAAAAATGTAACGCTACCTCTTACTTGAGAGATACCACATGGGCAGAATACGCCAAAGAATCCCAACAAAATACAATATGTTCAGGCAAACAAGATTTTTGTTCAGATATGTTAGTTTTCCAATCTGGCAACCCTTCTCGTATAAAAAGTGGAAGAATGAAAGATTCTCAACTTAAGTCTAAATTAATGTAAAAGGAAGAAAATTCTTACTCTCACAATGTTATCATCTTCATTATGAGAGCGAGATAGACGGTAAAATAAATACCAAATACGTTGAGACAGGCGGTAGTAGTTCAATAAAATTTATATTATTGGATATAATTATTTAATATGCCAGTGTAATAAGTAATTCATAACACTCCTTATTCTCTTACTAGAGAATGATTTTATTTAACTAAAGGCGGTTTCTTAGGGCGTCCGCTATGTTATACCAAGACCCGCGACGGATTTAATCTATCAGAATCCCTACGTGCGACAGGAAGGAAAGGCCCACACGGCGCGCCGTTAATGAGCCGATAAGTCACAGTAAGAGTGGTACTCATTGGGAGGAATGTCAGTTATAACACTGGCACACATGGGGAAGGTTCTTCCGACAGATCTGTAATATCTCCGTGAGTAACATTGGGACTCATATATGTAGGTGATACTAATCGGGAAGAAACGAGCACGCCCTTAGACAATTCACACACTGCTCCGCACCCCGCTGCGTAGTGCGTGGCCGGACTGTATGCAAGTACTTTGATTTGTATAGAAAACAAGCATAGTACAACGCACTGACACCGCATCTACGCGCGTGATTTTGGTATGGCAGCCCCGCGCTACGCGCGTTGCACTGGCAGTCTGCCAATCACCTTAGTGCCGACATGGCATTGAAATTATTGGTATTACTTGCTATTTAGATTTAATAGATTTTTAATTGAAATCTGCTATTGACGCGGAAAGTTTTTGTGCCAATCTCGTTAATCGTTGTTTTTATTTTTAAAATAGTGAATTTTAATGAATGGGGTATTTTCCTGGGTAAACATAAATTTTGTTAAGAAAATAAAACGTCGCAAAATAATGTCACTTGTCTTTTGACATATATCCATTTTAACGTAATTTTAAATTTATAAATGCATAAATACTCCAAGAAACTATGACGTCATATGGCTATATTTCATACAAATCTCACAGAAAATGTTCGTTTTGACGTTTTAAAGTATTTCATACAAATTCCGTGGGCAAATTTTATGTTTTGACATTTAGAAAAAAGTATCAGATTTGACTTGTTGAAAATATAGAGAATTGTATGTTAATTCAGCTGAGCAAACCGCTCATAAAATATGCTGCTCATGACTCTTGAATATAAAATATGTACATGAAATCGGTTCTGTTCACTATGACTGTTTTTTCAATGTAATTTGTTTTTTTATCAAAACAACGACTTTCAAGTCTTATTAAGTTTTACCGTAAAGTGTAAAAAAAAAATGCATTTATCCAATTTAAAAACATTTTAGGATTTCCAGCTCCTCGCGCAGCTACGTTAATGACAGGCAACCTGGCAAATCCATGAAAATTTCCCGGATTCCGAAATACAATTTTATACAACAAACAATCCACAACAGGACGCTGTGGCCCAAATGTACTAAAAGAGCTGACACCAAATAAATTGGGATAAAGGCCAGGAGCAAACAGAAAATTTATTTGTTGAATACATTAAATTCTTACAATCTATATGTAAATAATTTCAAAAATGCTTGTGTTAGTACTTTGTATATACCTTTTACTTCAAAATTAATTTCTCACACATGGTTCGTAAAATTACTATACAATTTTATTTGTACAGTCAAGGTAATCTTTGCAAGAAAGAGACTTAAAATCTCTTCTCTGTATTTTGTATTACATTAAGGTAAATACTATACAGGAGTGGCGGCCTCATTTGAAATAAATTGTTTCATCGTAAGTAAGGTAATACATAATTAACATTTTGCTAACCCTCAACTCAAGCATTAAATAGACCTAAAAATTATTTATGAACCACCGTTAAAAGTCATTGCATTAGTCCGTCTAGTTTGAAATCAAGTTTTCGCCAAAAGTGGTGACTACTTTTTAGCAGAAACGCGTTTTAACAACATGTTAATTATCACCATAACTACGATTAAACAATTTATTCCAAATGAGGGCGCGGCTTCTGCCCTGCATTAGTAAAAATCGCGTCAAAATCGGCGCAATTGTTTTAAGAGTTTATAAACCACAGACACACACAGATATACGTGACGGAGATTCTCAATTTATAAGAAAGGACTATCGCGGCCCGTCCGGGCTCCGTACGATATATGAGTGAACGTCAAGATGACGGGACCCCCACGTAAACCTTTCTATGTCCTACATGTTAGGGAAGGGGCATCAAAATCGGCCCGGTAGGTTTAGAGTGACTAATATTAGGTATTTTATCAGAGCAGTATGAAACTCAGATATTTAATCAAAAGTAGTAGGCCCAATCCTACTGATAAAATTGAGCGAAAAAAAAATGTAATGTAAAAAAATGTGTAAATTAAGGGTCTTGTTCAGACCTTTTTAGATTGTTTTAAATCCTTCGACTACCATACAGACACGGTTTTTTATCCATACGGAACTATCTTAAATCATTGTTTTGCCGTGCTAGTTACCGTTATTATGATAAAGGAATGATTTTTTCCTGTCCTGCAAGGGCCGGGTGTCGTGCGCGTAGAAAGTAGACCGCTTCCGCATATATGAGCGCGATTCAAATGTTTTTTCAGCGCTACACAAGGTAGTTTACTGTGGGTGTCTCCCACGCTCGAATATCAGGTCTGGGTTTTAGAATATCTGTCATAAAGAAATATCCGTTATCCCCTTATCAGACGTCGGACGAAGTGTACCTTAGCCAGACTTGTGTCACGTAGTTGCAACATCACCGCTGCCTATCCAGAGGATACTATAGGAAAGTGTTCATACAATCTCGCTGCAACATTTATAAACTTTATGTTCACAAATCTTTATAAATATCTATACAATATACATACACAAGAACATTGAAAAACCAGAATGTTCTTATTGACCATGATTGGATTTAACGTCAAAACTATTATGAATATGATACTACTTGAAAATAAAAAATCGCCACTATTTTTTTTTTTATTTAAAGCAACGACTGCTATAATTGTTATTTGTAACAATTTTTTTAAGATTGACATCTCAAAATAAATTAAAATCCTGTTATATATTTCAAGTACCTTTAATTTTGTACGGCATTTTGTAATGCAAAACAACAATAAAAATCGTTTTAAGATCTTTTTTAAATGAGAATATTTTTTGTGTTCATTTCCCCAGCGGAAAAGTGTCGAATAATAGTTGACTTTACTAGATCTTTATTGTTAAGCTGCCTTCAAATATTTATCGATGAATGAAATTTGTGTATTCAGTAATTTTTGATAAATTCAAAAACATATTTTGTCAGGGATCCAAAATTCAATTAGTAGAGCAATCATAATATATATCATATTAATACTTAATATATAAATATAATATCATAAGATAAGAGACAACTTTAAGTTATTTAAAATGCCGCTGGGGAAATATTTGGCCTTTTGCTGGATCTCGTAAACGGTTTAGAACAGTCTTAATTTTTTTACACACAATGCTATTAATTTGAGTAAAACGTCTGTAAAAACTGAATCCAAAAAACCACAACCACTTAAGATTAATAAATATAAACAAGAAGGTAGGTATTTTGGTTCCAGTAGTTTAAATAAGGGACCTAGGGAAAAGGTTTATATTAATACTGCCTCCAATATCGGGGAAGAATGTTTGTAATAGAGTAAGTATTCAAAAAGATACAACAAAAATAATGTCCCACGGACATCATGATTTGAAATCGGTTTATTGGACAAGTTTTGTTATGTCCCAAGTTGTAACTGATTCCATTCGTTTGTGTATTAATTCAATTATCCATATTCCGATAATTAGGTTAATCCAATTAGAAATACTATTATAATAAAAGGCTAGCGACACTTAAAACTTGTTTATAAACAGACCAATATCGGATGGCTATGAAATTGGTCGGATTATTACCAAGTGTTACGTGTCGCTGGTTCTTTTACTATATTTATTTCATTACTAATTAGATTAGCTAATTATTGGAATATGGATAGTTGAATTAATACACAAACGATTTGAATCAGTAACAACTTATCACATAATATAAAACTCGTCCAATAAACCAATTCAAAATCATGATGTCTGTGGGACATTATTTTTGTTGTATCTATTTTAATACTTACTCTATTATGGTTAAAGACATTTATTCTCATAAAAGAATCTACAAAATTCACTTATAATGAGAACTTATAAATTTACATTTAGTGGACTCGTACAAAACGTCGGTGGGAAGGTAAACAATATTCGTTCCGTGCAGCTGGCCAAGGGTTCTGACTGTGTGCGCGGAACTAGTTTTGTCATATCTGCATCTTCGATGCACAGTGCTGATGTGCCAATGTGTGTGTATTGTACTGTCTATTGTGAAACGGAATAAGCGCAACTAGCTGTGTCTTGCGATATGAACATCATTAATTTTAAACTGTTTTATTATCTATTACAAATACAAACATACTTTCCCAGATATTGGAGGCAGTTTTAATATCAAACCTTAGGTCCCTTAGTTAAGCTACAAGAACCAATATACATATTTATGTTTTTATTTATTACATGTATGAGGTTGTTTTTTTTTTACTCTTTTTTTACAGACGTTAAACACAAATCAATAGCAATATGTGTAAAAAAAACAAGACTGTATTCTATTAGTTTATGAGATCCAGCAAAAGGCCGAACATTTCCCCAGTGGCATTTTGAATAACGTCAGAGGCCTATGACATACAAAGTCCATTTGTGCATTAAAATTTTGTCTATTATTATGATACACTAATTGCTCTATTTATTTAATTTTGGATCCCAGACAAAATTCATAATATGTTTTTGACGAAGTTCTCAAAAATTACTAAAGACAAATTTCATTCATCGATAAATATTTGAAGGCCGCTTTACACTAAAGATATACCTAGTCAACATTTCTTATTCGACACTGTTCCGCTGGGGAAATGAACACATATTTTTAGATGTTATTATTTGACCACCAATATGATCACAGAACTATGAAATCGTGTGAACCAAAAAACCAAGTGTAAAAAATATATGTACAACGAATAAGAGATACGAGTATATGCTTAATAAATCGAATCATTGGCTATACTAGATCAGTATAATTAAATTAAAACACTATCCCCGGCACGTAAGTTGAACCAAAATGGCGGTTGTCGGCAAAGGTAGTTGGAGGCAAAAGTGCTTATAGGAAAGCTTCGTGGTCGCCCGCGAAATTTAAAATTCCCGATAAAATTATCAAAATAATGCTTTATTTTAAATAATATCATATTAAAATATGCACGAGAACTAAAAAAAGTCTATTTGGCCCATCATTTGGATTACTTAAAAATACAGTATACTTTTTTTTGACCCACTTATCACTATCCCTCATTTTAAAGTTGGTAAAAACAGCACAACAAAACTTTAATTTTAAATAAAGACAACGTACAATGTACTCTTTAGACATCGGGGGGCGTGGGAGCACGCGAAAGGAGAGGCAACTACTGCGCGCGTGCGCGAAAGGATGGCGTCACTACGTTGCTATTGTTACGGGCTCAATTAAACATCGCCACCTCATACCGCAGTCCCCTTACCCTAGACTTCTCCATACAAACGTAGTCTAGCTTTTATTTTGAAATGACATGTGAGACTTCGGCAGTATTTTGTAATTTTAAAGAAATTGCATATATCTAGGCATCTAGGCTAGTTTTCGACAGTCAAATATGAACTTGAAAGAAAATATGAGAGTGTAGAAGTTTTTCATACTGATGATCAAATATGATCTCCTTAAGATCCTATTTTTAACTGTGAAAACAAGTTAAATGCCTTAATATATGCAATTTCTTTAAAATTAGATAAATTCGCAAATATCTGACATGCCGTTTCAAAGTAAAAGCTAGACTACGTTTGTATGAGGTAGTGTGATTCTGTCTAGGGTAAGGGTAGGAAGGTAACTCTTACTAACTGAAAATGCGCATAGGTCAACTTATGTGCCGGGGATCGTAACAGTAAAAAAAAAATTCGGCATTCCGCACAGAAGTGGGCAGCCGCCGCTTAGGCATTTTGTTCGTCAAGTCGTTTATTTTATTGCTATTTAACTGTTATTTTAATATCATATTATACTCGTACTAAAGTAATCTAATAAAGCCCGTGATTTGATTTATTACGATGTATATCCGTTACACGTAGTATATATATTTCTCACTTTGATTTTTGGTTCACAAGTTTTGATTAAAATAGTTAAATTCATAGTGTGTCTGTAGTAAGATTTATTATGCGGGCTGTCATGTGGTGGTTGCCTTTAAGTGCAACAGTTAATCGGGCAATGAAAATCGGAGGATTTGTATAGATTTGCCGCCAGAAGATCCCTTCTAGCAATCAAATGGTTCACAACACACTTTGATTGAAACTTGGTTTATTCCAAAGTTTGAAATAACTGGCCAAGTGCTACCCTTCGATGCGAGTCGGACTCGCGCACGAAGGGTTCCGTACCATTAATTATCTATAAAAATCACGTTTGATTTATGGGAGACCCCCCCCCCCCTCTTTACATATTTTTTATTTTATTTTAATTTAATTATTCATTTTAAAGTGAATATACAACTGAATATTCTGTGAATATTTCAAGCGTTCACTGTTGCCGTTATTAATATGAAGCAAAAAAGGCAGAAAATCGCATTTGATGTATGGGAGCCCTCCTTAAATATTAATGTTATTCTGTTTTAAGTAGGTTTTTCTTGTTATTATAGCCGCACCAAAAATACATCATGTGTAACATTTTAACTGCCTAGCTTTCAAGGTTCATGAGATACAGCCTAGTGATAAACAGATGGACAGACAGACAGACGGACAGGCAGCGGAGTCTGAGTAATAGGGTCCCGTTTTTTCCCTTTGGGTACGGAATCCTAAAATGTATAACTAAAGATAGGTCCTAAAGGACTCTTTTCCATTTCAAATATTTTAAAACAAGTTTACTTGTTTCATGAACGAACATAGTTTAACCCTTTCCGGGACAATTGAAGCTTATGAAGTAAAAACCATTCTTATTATATTGTCTACCAGAGTCCTGCAAAATGTTTAATCAATCTTCAGTAGTTTAAATAACTTTTTAGTATATTTTTAACACATGAAGTTAAAAATATATAAAAAAAATATTTAAACCACACAAGCTGTTTTCTTGGCGTTTTTAACAACTTATTACACTGGCATGTAATGTAAAATAAGATTTTTTATAAAACATCATTAAAAGTAGAAAATACATTGAGGACAACATTTAAGTATGACAGAATGTATCATATCATAGGAATATGCTGTCAATGAAAATATTTAAACTGCAGAAATGTTTTGCTATAGAAAAGGATAAAGTTCGATAATATAATAAATAATTAGCAAAATAAGTATAAAATTTTTCTACATATAGGTGACTCACAATGGAGTTATTTTTAATGGAGTTGAAAACACATTTTCACTGTAAGTGACACTGACAAAGAGTGAACGAGTTGGAGTGATGAATACCAATTGCTTGAGGATCAAAAAGAACATTAAAATAACCAAGGACCTCGTGGTCACGCATATGACTGGGTAATTGCAATAGCTGCTATCTGGGTATGATTTATTGTTTTAGTTTACAAATTAATTTTCTTTAAAAACCTTTCAATATGGTATGATAGTAGTATACAATTACATCATTGCCATAGACACCTTATTGAAATGCTCAAACATTTGTGCATTTTGTGTCCATTTTATAAGGACAACTTTTAAAAAAGTAGGTAATTAATAGTTACTAACGACGAAGAGCAAAGAAAAACTAAACATAATTTTTTTTAGTTTCATACGAGTTTTTAGATAAGCAAGTGTTATTTACCACTCTGTATTGCTCGCTCTGCGTCAGTGTCAATCAATGTGGCATTCCATTCCGTTCTCTACAGTGTGTATGTCACCCAAAAATATAATGTATACAAGCAGTTATGGATTTGCCACCGAACGACCGGAAGTAAGAGAAAGTGATATTAAGGTTATATAATAAGTAATATTTTTTTCATGGTCGGGTTATCGGCACCCTTTGGGCCCTTTCCCTGTCACGCGTATTTTCGCCCGCGCGCGGATTTGATCTGCGTGCAAGCTTTTCCTATCATGCGGATAGGACGCTTGCGGAATACGAATTGGCTGCGGGCGCGTAGTTCTACCTTCAGTGTTGTTTTTACTGTGACGCGGGTCGCACGTCTGCAGTACGTATATAATAACTTTTTCATCTCATCTACTCAAAAAAACGATGTTTTCATCCCAAAACATCGTATTTTCGCCCACGCGCGGATTTGATCTGCGTGCAAGCTTTTCCTATCATGCGGATAGGACGCGTGCGGAATACGAATTGGCTGCGGGCGCGTAGTTCTACCTTCAGTGTTGTTTTTACTGTGACGCGGGTCGCACGTCTGCAGTACGTATATAATAGCTTTTTCATCTCATCTACTCAAAAAAACGATGTTTTCATCCCAAAACATCGTATTTTCGCCCACGCGCGGATTTGATCTGCGTGCAAGCTTTTCCTATCATGCGGATAGGACGCGTGCGGAATACGAATTGGCTGCGGGCGCGTAGTTCTACCTTCAGTGTTGTTTTTACTGTGACGCGGGTCGCACGTCTGCAGTACGTATATAATAACTTTTTCATCTCATCTACTCAAAAAAACAATGTTTTCATTCCAAAACATTTGGAGCTAAAGTTACTGGTTATTCTCTCGGGACTAAAAAGTGAAAAAGAAGATCTCTAAGGATTAAAATCAATTTGAAAACTGAACACGAGTGTAATATATGCAGAATCAAAAATAGTATTGGCAGTGCAGCAAACACAAAGAAGAATTTTGTTTAAAATAAAAAATAATTGGTACAGACGTCGTGTTTTTTTAAATTTAAAATACATATCGTCGTCAACATGGATGAATGTAGGTTAACTTTTTTATGTTCTTCGCTTCGGAAAAAGAAATAAGTATAATCAATAACGCGCAATTTTTGTCTTTGATTTAAGCTTATAAAAGTTTTAGGTTATTTGTATTGAAATTTAATTATTTGTGTAAATGTGAATACTTTTTCGTGAGTTTAAGCCAATAGTGAATAGTTATAAAGTTTACTTATAAAAATAAAAAGATATGAAGGACCACGCAAACAAAGTTGTGAGTGAAAATTTTATCTTAAGTTAATGGTCTGCAAAAAATATTTCTTAGTATTTATTGTATAAAAAAGACACCAAACAAAGGTTAGTATTAAGTTGTCAATTGAAGTCTGATTAGGTGTTGTAGGTGTTCTACTGTTCTTTATATTCTGTTTTGTATGTGCTAGTTTATCTGACAAGTAGAGTATGAGATGGAGATGAAAAGTAGAGTGTGCTACTCGGGTACGGTAATATTTTTATCTCGGGCGATATACATGAATCCCTCGCTACACTCAGGATTCAAAGTAGCGCCCTCGCTGTCAAAATATTACCTTATCCCCTTGCAGCACAATCTACTGTTTCATCTTATCTACTCGAAAAACGATGTTTTCATCCCAAAACATTTGGAGCTAAAGTTACTGGTTATTCTCTTGGGACTAAAAAGTTAAAAAGACAATCCAATTTGAAAACTGAACACGAGTGTTATCTCTGTGGAATCAAAAATAATGTTGGCAGTCCAGCAAAAAAGAAAGAAGAATTTTGTTTTAAAATAAAAATTAATGCCACAGACGTTGTGATTTTTAAAATTTAGAATACATATCTTCGTCAACATGGATGAATGTAGGTAAACATTTTTATGATCTTCGCTTCGGAAAAATAAGAATCATTAAAAAAGCGCATTTTTTTATATTTGATTCAAGTAATTACAGAAGTTTTAGGTTATTTCTATTGAAATGTTATTATTTGTGTAAATGTGAACACTTTTTTGTGAGTTTAAGCCAATAGTGAATATTTATCAAGTTTACTTATAAAAATAAAAAGATATGAGTGAAAATGTTATCTTAAGGGGCTACCTGAATTTTCCGGAGTCCAGTGCTGCCCCTCCATTTGAAATAAATCATGTAAAAGGAAACGGAGATATCATTTAAAATGTTGTCTTGACCAGGCTCTAGATAACTCTTCAAACTATTTAAGGAACTACTGTTTACAGTTTAAAACGAGACTATGCAGCTTTTCTACGCACATACGCCAAAAATGGCCGTTTTTCGCAATTGTGCGTAGAACAGTTTCTATTTCTCACTTTAGACTGTAAACAGTAGTTCATAAAATAGTTTGAAAGGTTATCTAGGGCCTGGTCAAGACAAAATTTTAAATGATGCCTCCTTTTTCTATCAAATGATTTATTTCAAATGGGAGCAGCACTGGACCCCGAAAATTTCAGGTATCCCCTTAAGTTGGTGGTCTTCGAAAAAATATTTTATAGTATTTACTGTATGAAAACGACACCAAACAAAGGTTAGTATTTAATTGTTGGTTGAAGTCTGATTAGGTATTGTAGCTGTTCTTTATACCTATTCTGTTTTGTATGTGCTAGTTTTTCTCATAGATGGAGTTGAAAAGTAGAGTGTGCTACTCGGGTACGGTAAATATTTTTATCTCGGGCGATATACATGAATCCCTCGCTACACTCAGGATCCCACGGTGGAATCACTCGCTCTGCTCGTGATTCAACTGTGTTCCTTCGTTTCGCTCTGGATTCATAGTAGCGCCCTCGCCGTCAAAATATTACCTTATCCATTATTGTAGCACAATCTACTATTTAACGCTCATCTTTGTGCACGAGTTTAGTCACTGGCGACACGCACGACACTGCAGCAACAAACGCAATCTTTGTCCTGCATGTAGCCAGGAGCGTGTAAATCATCCGCACGCGGGCGATAAAAAGCATGACAGAAACAGCGCCCTTCAAATATATGCAATTTAAAGTGTGCCTTTAACCAGACCATGAAAAAATGCTTGGTCGTTGATGAGACAAAACATGGCACTCTTTTTCTTTTTCTTCTTTTAGATATCGCAATAATATTGTCTCGCTCTATCAAAACATGTGAGGCCCTTGGTGTCACCACGCTAAGTGATGTGATGATTGACTTTCGACACTGATAACTAACTCATTTTTATAATTTCCTCTAACCAAAAAATCAACACATAAAATTCTGTAAATGGCATCTCTTGCCTGGGTTTCCAAGATTTGGAAAAATAATTCTGCCATTATGTTACAGAATCTTATTCCATTCTATAGAAAAATATTCATACACTTTGAATATTATTATTGATTGTCCATTTGATTGTCCATCTATAAATGTTATCTGAAGTTCTGATTTCTGGACCGGACAGATAAATTACTTATTGTTGCATTATGCAACCATGTTTAAATAAAAATATAACATAATTCTAACATGATTCATAAGTATAGTCAAAGTTAAGCACATTATAATATTAATATGAATTTAGTATCAACATGTAACAAAAATAAATAAATTAGTAATATAAAATAATTACTGAACAGAAAAAGTTAATCTAAACTTATGTATCATGCTTCGTAAAAAATATTTATGTCAATATTTTTAATAACTTATTCTAAGTCATTAAATTAGAAACAGAGCTTCATTCACAATATGTCGACTATCAAGCCGAGTGGATACCCAAATAAAATATAACAAATTGTGAACGAGGCCCTAGACTTTACCTCTTGTTGATGGATGTATTTCTTCTAATCACTTGAAGTTTTGAGGTTAAATAACAAGGCTTTTGGCATCGCCATCGCAAATTAGCTTCGAATATTATAAGAGTACTATCAAGTATTTGTAAATCGACAGTTTCGTACATGTGATAAGAAGAAAATATTGGAGGGTATTCCCCTGGAATAAATTCCTTATAAGATACTTAGGCCCGCCCGTGTATCGAAGTTGTTAACCCTTGCAATTGGGTCACACCTCTAGCACAACCCTCTTGCAGGTAAGAGGTGCCGGGCCTGTAGGAATAAAATACATGGCATTAATGAAGTGAATTCAACACATGAGCCATCGCGTGCTACACAGCTCGCGGCTCATTGGAGCTAAAAATTATAACTAGAATAGAAAATTAATACCTTCATGAGAGTAAGCGGTGACGCAATATGATGGCTCAAGTGAGCTTAAACTAAGTAGATATTATGTAAAAGTGATCCTACCTTGAGCAATGTATTGATTTCCCTCAGGGATGTTATTGGAAATCCTTCCTTCTCCTTTTCCATTTTAAGGCGCTTCAAAGCAACTATTTCCTCAGTGGTCTTATCTCGGGCTCTGTAAACAACCCCATAGGTTCCTTCCTCTATTCTATTGAGACATTGAAATTCCTCAACAGAGCGACAACCCTATAAAACAGTAAAAAATAGTATAATTATACTGAAAAAAATGTATGAGTTTAAAAATTTTTGTTTCATTTTCTCTAGATGTTCATTTTGACCTGGTACTGAGCATATTAAGAGTCAATTCATTTTTATCATTCAATAATTTAAATATTCATACATACCCTTCAAAATTATGTATGACATGTCAACATTTACAGTCTAAACGAAATATTGTGTAAAATGTGCTGCCTCTAAGTAAATACAAGACTGTAAATCAAAGGGCTTGCTTTGGTTCACAGTCCCATATCTCAGCAGCAACTAGCTTCAAAACTTGACATTAGGATATTACCTGTAGTGCGGGAAAGTATGGAGGGAGGGCATTGATAGCCTCTTCTTTGAGTTTAGCTTTTTCTTCATCTTCCTTTGTTTTTTCTTCTTCAACTACCTTGCCATTTTCTCCGGGCGGAGGCGGAGAAAATGAATGCGACCGACTTCTGCTCTTAGAACGAGAATGTGATCTGTAAAAGTAAATTAAACAAATAAAATCTAATGTAAAAATGGTTTTCTTTATCTATGTAAAGTTGTTTCTTTTTAACTACAGTTTAACCACAATGTGGAGCTAATACAATAATTTAAATGAATAAACAAATAAAGAAACTCACCTCCTGGATTCATGTGATAACGGGCTTCCATGATCAGACTTCGGTGTGGGTGACTTTGATTTAGCTGTTTGTTTAGATTTTTCATTGCTTTCTTTATTATCATCTTTAATTGGCTTATCTTCTTGTACATCATCGTCATCATCTTCAGACTTTGAATCTGCCTCAGATTCAGATTCTGTACTAGAACTCTCATCTGTTTCACTGTTGGAATGTTCACCTGCAAAACAAAATATATTATTTATACAAGATTAATAAACAATACTTCAGTAAATATTGTGTTAATAATATCTTTATAATCTCTAGTAATATTAATATATGGAGAATCGCCAGGAGTTTCCTGGTTCGATCCCCAGCCAGGGCAAGTTGGAAAATTGCCTTTTTCAAACTAGATATATAGATTCTAAGACGCAGAATGTCTTGGGTGTTAGTCTATATATGTTTTTATTATAAAATAAATATAGTAGATATTGTTGAGTTAGTATCATATAACACAAGTTTAAGCTTACTTTGGGCTTGCTCAATTTGTCTCTATATATTTCTTTATTCATAATTTCTTTTAGTCAAACATCTCACCACTATCAGAAAGCTACAACAGAAATACATACCTTCTTCAGCTTCAGATGGAGCAGATTCACTCTTCATCTCTACGTCACTGGCGTCAGACACTGTGACTACTGAATCTCCATAATTAGGCGAATTAGTGGACTTAGGTTTTTTATTTGAAGAGTTCTCAGGAGATATAGTACGTTTTTTGCCGCGGCGGCGGTGCTGTTGACGTCTCGCTTCAAGTTCTTGACGAGACTCATGTTTTCTTTTCTCCATCTCACGATCTAAAAAGGCATTGATAATAAATAAAGATAATTTTAATTAGTTTCTTGTATAAACTGTGATACTTGTAAGACACTATGCAGTTAGTGCTTAATGATTTTTGTTGTTCCTGTTTACTTATAAACTGGTAACAATTAAATGCAAAAAAAATTAAGTTAAATCACAATTATTTGACATATCATTTATACATTAAAATATGTGCCAAATAATGTTAAATTTAAAGATTAATGATAACACTTTTAATTTTAATTTTTAACACCTGTAACTGTTGACAAATTAAAATCAATTGATTTTGGTGAATATTCTCCTGCTATACGGTTAAGGTTTAAGTAAATAGCTGTAATACACAATAGTAGTTTTACGAACCCGCTTCTATAAGTCTTTTTCTCCTCTCTGCCTGGTTTTTATCTAAAGATGAATGACGATCTGATCTTGATTCTTTAGTAGCAGTCTCAGGTTGCTTTTTAGTGGATTCCTGACTTTGAAGCTCTTTTGTAATCCTTTTACTGAGCAGTCTGGATCTCAAATCTTCTAATTCCTTGTCACCAGAAGTCCTGTCCCTGTTTTCCTTTTCATTATTGTGGTTTGCATGACCATCTTCAGCTAGTAATCTTAATCTAGACTCTATTCTATCAGTTTCAACACGCTTTCTGTCATCACTATACTTATTATATTGCCGCTCTCTACCCAAGTACATTTCTCTATCTCTTTGGCCATCTTTATCTTTATACACTTCTTTCTCTCTATAAGTTTCCCTTGCTCTAGCTTCCCTAAAAGAAGCATTATCTCTATACATTTCTCGATTATAATGTTCTCTTTCCCTATATGATGGATCTTTTTCTCTATATGACGGATCTTTCTCCCTATATGATGTGTCTTTTTCCCTGTATACTTCCTTTTCTTTATACAGTTCTTTGTCTCTTCCATCTCTTTCTCGATAAACTTCCTTTTCTCTTGTATCTTTTTCTCTGTAAGCCTCTTTTTCTCTATACAGCTCTTTTTCCCTATAAACATCTTTATCGCGATATGTTTCTTTATCCCTGTACATTTCCTTGTCTCTGTAATATTGTTTATCTCTATAATACTCTTTGGACATTTCTTCTCGGTCTGGGTTCTTAGCAATATCTCTTTTGGGTTTTTCAGATTTATTATCACGCTCCCTGTAGAATAAAATCAATTTGGATCAACCAGAAACGTCAGATAGTCAAATCATTAAAACAATATAACTAAAAATTGTAAGTATTTCTACACTTACATGTTTTGGCTACACTACTTACAAGATTTTCTTTATAATCATGGAAGACACCTTATACTTAAACTTCATATTTAATCCAAACAGAAATCTATCCAATTTAGAAGCAGACAATAAAGAAATCAATTAAAATTAAATATTGTTTCTAAACTAGTACTTGAAACCTTTATAAGCGGCTTCTTTCAAATTATTTTTGTTACTGCAGTTAAAACACTCAGAAACCTACATCAATCACAATAAACTAAATACAAAGTAACCAAAACATTTCAAATTACAAGATTTACTTTAAAAAGCGAGTACCCCACTTCTGATATATTTTTGAAATGAACTTATCAAGACCTTTCATTTGATACTCCACTGGATAAAAAAATAAATCTTTATATGTAACATTTGTTATATACATTTTTTGTGTACAAATTTTAGTCTATGTCACCCGGACAATAATGACAAATCGATTGACATATCATTTGTGAAAGTTGGACAAGTGATTCAAATGCTACGGTGGAACAGACATACATTCCCACTAACATAGACTGCTAAAACTATTACCCTTAATCTAGCCTTTGCCGTAGTTGGGTAAAAATAGGCAATAATGCATGAAACATTGTTAGATATCCTCCAACAGACTAATTTAGTAACACAAAGAATGAAATGCTGGATGCAGTTTCCAAGCATTCATTTTGTGAACTCCTTAGGGTTCAGCCGTTGACTTTCTGTGGCAAAAATTATGTAAACACAACTATGAGTATCACAACAGTCACAAAGAAAAATGACTGTTACGTATCTTACAAATGTTAGTCCCAGAGCTTATATTTGTTAGCAAGATGTGGTGAGGGCTACCACATCTTGGATAAAGTGATAGTTTTTTTTTTTAAATTAACCTCTTCTGTCCCACTGCTGGGCAAAGATCTCCCCCATCTCCTTCCAAATCGATCGAGATATTTGGAAAAATAATGTTTTATTAGATAATATATGTACATGTAAAAATAAATAGGTACATACCAACAAGAAACTAATATAGCAAATATTATCATCTCTTTGGTATGTGCTTACTGCTCATACAACTGCACTTGTGGCAGTTAAGTCATATGGGTTATAAATATTATTGCAAAACAAATTATTGTCCTTTTATAATATTAATTAATTACCTGTACATATGTTTCTTTTCTTTTCTAGACGAATCCCGATATCTGTCTTTTCCTGCCCTTTTGTGGCCTCTTTTCTCTCGGTGTGAAGAGTGAACCACAGCCTGAGGTGGTTTGATTACAAGAGAATCCGCATTATCCCGATCTTCATCTGATAAACTAGAATCAATACATTTGTAGACAATTGCTAACAACACCTGCTTTTACACCTACCTACAAACATGAAACCCTATGCATTCGTAAACCAGTAAATGGAAACATCAGAGTTTATAAATTATTCCAAATTCGTAATATACAAACTCTTGAACTGTAATGAGTTAGTAAAAAAGACTTTATGAAGAACGGAGGAAGGCATGGAAATAAAGCCCATTCATATTAGGACGAACATAACCACAAAATGTTGAACCATCAGCTTTTTAATTTAAGCGTACCTAAGCGTCGGTAGATATTTCTTTATTTTCGTAATATAGATACCTTCATAAATAATGATAAAGATTACATACCTAAAATCCATTTCATCTTGAAGTGGACTGCGGGCTAATTCTCCGTCTTCACTTTGATCATCTTCGTAATTACTCATGATTCACTTCGAAAAACTTTATTTATGTTTAAGCATAAACACCACACTTGATTTAGCTAATTTTGTAATTGAAATAATAAGATGGAAAGTAAATAATGGTACAGAGCTTGGTTCAGCAATAATAAACAACGAAACACTTTAGATTTCAAAAGCACTCGAACTCGCATTCGAACGAGGAGACGCCATCTTGTTGAGCAAGCATGACGTTTAGGCATGGGTAACTCCGGACTAGAAGATTTAAATGAGCCGATACATCAACAGGAGCCGATACCCTTATTTAGTCCGAGCAATTCTTATCGACTCATGGGAGTTATTAGATCCGCATCGTGTATTTGGTTCCGCCGGGATTAGGCGCCTGTCTTGTCGCGTTCGCGTCGCGATCGTGACTCGTGCTCATGCCCAGTGTTGCCAGTATGATTTACCAAAAAAGGACGGTTGACTTTCTGAAAAGGTACGGTTTTCAACTTCAAGGTACGGTTGGGTCGGAATACTTTTGCAAAAACTAGATCAGTTTTTTTTCCTTCGAGTTGGCTGTCTGCGACCATAGGTTGAAAAAAAGCGATAGGGAATCGATCATAAAGACACCTTATTTCAGTATTCAAAGTTCTCGACAGGGTGCGCTGGAGTTGTCTTTTGGAATCATTTTGAATTTGAAAATATTTTTAATATCAGAAGAGTATTTAAACATTTTTACACAAACAGAGAAATTGTAGATGTTTGAAGGAGGTAAAAATCGTTATTATTCATTAAGTGAGAATTTCATGTAACTTAAGTAAATATATAAATTAGCAACGAAAATCGTATGAATTTACTTAAATTATTTATGAAGATTATAACATTATAATTTAAATTTTTGAACTCATTAATACACGCCTTACTCCATTCGATAATCGATAATTAATTATTGAATCGAGTAAGGCTTGAATTAATAAGTTTCAAAATTGAAATACAAACTGAGCTTAGATAATAATTTAAGATCAAATTAGCTCTGAAACTGTGAATCTAATTAGATCTCAATGATGGGATTTTTTTAAGATCTAATTAGATCCTTTTTAGATATTTTCCAATTTTTGTAAATCTATTTAAGATACAGGCTTCGGCTTAGTTTGGTGTCTCCAGTGCTCCCACAAGTTCTAAATGTTAATTTTATGTATTTATATTGTACCTAATAATTGTTAAAACTTGTGGAGTGAAATAAAAACTTTTGTATTTGTATTTGTTGTATTTAGATCTAAGTAAATTGTAGTCAATTGCAGATCTATGTTTATCTGAATAGATTAAAATTTATTTCAAAAAATGTAGATTTTTCTGAAAAAATTTCATTTCATTTACAAAGTCTTTTTAGATCTAAAAATATCAAATTACATCAAAAATTTTTTACTGGTATTGTAATTCAATTAAACAAAATTATTGTAATTTTGTTTTAAGTTGACTTAACTTTTCTTCGGTCTCGAGATTCGTATTGTTTTCTCAATCAATTATGTGATTATCCGAACAACACAACACAATACTTTTTATTAAAAACAAATTCTAATGTAAAAGGAATAAAAATAAATGTACAAGCTATTTAAAAGTCACGGAGCGGTGGAAAGCGAAGTGCAAGCGAGAGATTTCCTATGTAAAAGACACAGTATGACATGGACGCAGCCATCTTGAAAGATTTTATTCATAACGTGATTGGTTGACGTCGCAATGTTGAACGGTTTTATTGGTTGAAAGTCACGTGACTTTTTTATTTCATTAGTTTAAGCGCAAAATTAAAATCACGACGAGGGCGCGCGAAGCGCGCCTACGGATACGGACGTCTCGTATTAGAAAGAAAAACAGGTTTATGAGGTTAAGGTTTATAGTAAACCACGGGATTAAACTTGGACTAAACTAAATAGGGACTTGTTTTGTTATTTAATAAGAAAACTTCAACTTCAAAATGAGTAACAGCCAAACCAACTGAACCAAAACGAAAAGATTTGTTTGTAAACAGCCCCCTCACTTTTCATGTAAGCCTATAGACCATAAAAAGACGAGATCAAACTATCCCTAAATGAGTTATCTTTACATCTTTAGTTTGATCTCGGTTCCAGACTGACTATAGACATCGGTGATAGTCCCGCAGACTATATTCTGAAAGTTCTGTTTTTTTTTTTAATTCATCGCTCCTGAGAAAGGAAGGCAAGGAATGCAATCCAAACAGCTAAGTCTCATTTGGTTGGAAGAAAAAAGTTTTGTGAACTCAAATTCAGAATGTTGGACAAACAGGAGAAGGCGATTTTTTTTACTCTTTGTAGGTTGTAGTGAAAAATAAACCACTAATATGGAAAAGGTACGAAAAAGGTACGGTCTACACTGAGGTACGATTGTGGTACGGTTGTGTGATGAATAGTACGGAAAACCGTACTTTTTGGTACGGTCTGGCAACGCTGCTCATGCCGCGTCCGCTGCGTCGCGTCGGTCGCGGCCGGCTATTCGGGAGGAATCGAAAGCGTTCGGTTATATTCGTTTATTCAGCGACCGAACGTTCAACTGTGAGCGGGAGCCGATAAGAGAGTAGTAATCATTAAGAGGAGTCAGTACCGGGTGTGGATTGAGATTCAGTGAGCCGAAACACGCCTCGGAGTCGAGATTACCCATGTCTAAATTGACGTTCAAGGTTTTCCTGGCGGCAATGTTCTGTCTCTTTTTCTCTCTACTAATTTAGAGGAATACACGATATCGATTAAATATTTCTCAACGTTGGCTATTCTTGCTGGGATCACTGGGTTGCCAATATTTGATGAGCAAATTTTTTTTGGGTTGTTTGGTAAAAAAATACTAGGTACCTCGTGCCATTTTTCAAACGCAGATTCACTAAACGAACGGTTTGTATCATAGACCTAAAATTTTTTTACTATGGTTTGTACAGAAAAAACCATTAATGTAGTAACACCGCGTTTCAAATATGGCTCTTCGTGCCGTTGCGTTATCAATTATCATTATCGCCTGTGAAAACGAAACGACGCCGCAGAGCCGTAAAATAAAATACCTAATTCATAAAAAAGTATTTGACATTGACAATGACGACACTGACAGTTGCTATTAGAAAATTACAAAGACAAAAAAGAATGTTTTTCGTACAATTGTTGAGTTAAAATTTGGTGAAAATTGATATTTATTTTATATTTGATGCATTTCAACAATTTAATTTAACGCATTGTGACAGTTAGTCAGACTCGATCTTCTACAATTTTATTTTAATTAGTTTAAGCTACCTACATAAAAGTGACGGATATTTTGTACTGTATGAACTGTGACGATGTTTATATTATTTCCATTCTTCGAATATTAAGTGCTAAAAAGTGTATGATAATGGTATGTTTTTATAAAATACCTTTATAATTTTGGTCAAGCTATGTTCATTGCATGTGTTACGGTGGCTACTATACAAACTGAGGGTCGTAATTCGTAAGAATATTTAAAAAAAAATTTAAAAATAAAGACTGAATTTGGCAGACAACCTAGTCATTAGCAGATTCGCAGCCTTGAACTATCCACTGCTGGGAGCCTCTTTCAAGAAATTTTAAAACAAATGACCCTTAAGTTGGCAGACATCGTCATCATTTGAAAGAAAAAATATTTGCCTTACATATTAAATTTCAAGTATTCTGTTTTTAAAGTACCGAGTCATGTTTGAAAATAAATAAAATAAAATAATAATTGTTAAGATATTTTCTGTTATAGTACTTAGTATAACATTTGACCACCTTCGTGGCATAAAGGTAACAATGCTAGCCTGCCATTCAGAACGTTCTAGGATTAATTCCCAGCTAAGACAAGTTGGAAAATAGCCTTTTTAAATTAATCTGGGTCTTAGTAGAGTTTGTATCCCATCGTACAAGATCAAAGTTTTTAATAATTTATTTCAGAATAGTAAAATTTTAACTACCTTAGCAAATGCTATTGACAACAAGGAAGATGTTAAAAAGAGGATTGAAAATGGTAAACAATCACTGCAGGAGCTTCTAAACTGTGTACAAAACTCCCAAAACCGATTTGGGGGTAAATCTGAGTTGGCAACGGAAGACGATATCAGGTAATTACCACCTTTTTACGTTTAAATGGGAGGTCATGAAAAATTTGATAGCAATAACGTAAATTGCGTAAATGTCACACATGAAATGAAACTCGCGTGTAGGTCTTTTATTTCCTGAATCAATTCTGTGCTAAAGTAGTGAAGTTCTTTCTAGATCACCTTTCTTGGACGAGAAAATACCAGCAAAGTCCAGCAGCAACTTCTTTGCTTTCAAACTCTGAGAATAACTTAGGTTGCTTTTGTCATCCTTCAGAAATTCGGCAACAGTAGAGCAACTTGTGTTTTTGGATGCTTCTGAGATTGATGTTGATTGGCAAATTTTCATACAGACAACTTCCTCACATTTTCCAACTACATCTCCTTCATTCAAGGTGGTCTCATGGTCCTCTAAGTTAACTATCCTCACGACTGCAGTATCTTTTCCACACTGACTAATGTTCTTGCTGTCAGAATCTTTGAGTTGCCTTGTTTGAAGTATCTTCGATAAGAATGCATCTAGTTGGCTTGCGTGTTTTACTTGATGGCAGTTTTACCGATATTTGTGTTTGTGTTTGACCAGGTACAATGATGTTATTCAGACAAGTCACTTTTTCTGTAAACTCCTGTAAGGAGTACTTTTCCTGACTTTTCCTGTAAACTGTAAGGGGCTCCAAGAATGAAGATCACCTCATTACCACACTTGAAAACTATTGGTGACATTGATTTTACAATTGTATTTTTATATAAAATCTAGGCCCAATATGCACTCGTCCATTATTTCAGCAACAATAACATTATGTATGTATGGTGTCCCACATATATGGTAACTGTCATCTCTCCTAGGACAGGTATTGGCAGAGGCAGACAGAAGCCGAAAGTCGAGGTTTTTGTGTTTCATCGCAGCTTTCACCAGGTGTGGGTTGATTGTTATTCTGGAGGCTCAGATAGGACAGATTGCAAATTGACCATAGACACCGGTCTATGGTCAATTTGCAATCTGTCCTATTCACTTATCCGCAAATCGTCAAACTGCTTCTATTACTTACTTGTGAGATGACAATTGCTGGGGCTTCCTCTACGCCAGCCAGTACCCGCCCCTTAGTCCTGGCTGTTACTCGTTTAACTGATTTTTCGCAGGAAAGATGGACTCCTGCCTTCTCGTAATTTGATTTAACTCTTCTCGTAATTTTTTCGTAACTTCTCGTTATTTCACGTTTTTCTGGACAGGAGAGTCGCAAATGTCTTTTTTCACCACATCTGTAGCAAATAGGCGCAGAGCTATTAGTCTTCTTTGGCGGGCTCTTGATGGCCTTTACCTCTTCTGTAACTTCTCGCAACTTATGTGCGCGCATGTCCTGCCTTAAGGCTTCGTACTCAGCGAGTACGAAGCCTTAAGGCAGGACATCCACATATCCTCCACGTATCTTATTCCAGCAAAAAAAGCTTGCAAAATAGTCATGTTGACCATTGTGGTGTCAGCAGAAGAATAGGCTTTACACACAAATTTTTCTATTTCCAGTGTCCACTGTTGAAGTCGTTCTCCACTGCTGAACTCTGTCACACAGTTGTGCTCTAAATGCGTGTTCAAGATGACGTTTCCACGTGGACGTGGCCTCCAGGACTAATAGGGCTGAGCCTTTCAGAGCAACAGTAAGGGCTGTATGGCTCTGTTCATCGGTTCAACCGTTTAAACCAGCGGCCGTCTGGCATTGTTGTTTGTATGAGGTCCAAGATGTGGAGCCATCATAAGATGGCACTTTCACTCTTGGTCCCTTAATTTCACAGCTGGATGACTACGGGATTGGTCTGACGGTCTCAAGGCGCAGTACTTTCTTTTGAAGGCCAGAAAAATTGGTCTCCAATCCCAACATTCTGTTTTCCACCTTAATTTCTTAATCATTAACATAGTTCTCTACAAAATCTATATCTTGACGGATTTGGTCCACTACATTGCTGACCTTATTGACCGCCGCTAGAACCATCTGTTGCTCTTCTTTCTGTTCTTGTCGTATACGTTGTTGCTCCTCTTTTTGTTCTTGCCGTATACGTTGCTGCTCCTGTTTTTGTTCTAGCCGAATTTGTTGTAGTATCTGCATTAGGCTATTCAAATCCACTGATGCCTCTAATGCACTCGACACTGTCTGGTGGGCGTGGCTTGACCAAGGTGGGCGGGGCCAGTGGGCGGGGCTTGACGTCCGGTGGGCGTGGCTTGAGGTCCAGTGGGCGGAGCTTGCTGTGCAGTGGGCGAAGCTTGCTGTCCAGTGGGTGGAGCCTAATGGGCGGTGGGCGTAGTCTCAAGGTTAGGGGGCGGGGCTTGAGGTTCAGTAGGCGTGGCCTGAGCCACGCCCTCTTGGGCCTCCATGGCACGCTGGGCCCTGGTCCTGACGCCTTCCCTGGTGGTATCCTCTTCTTCCCTCGGAAGAACTGGCATATCCAAATCCACTTGCGACACCAAATGTTACGAAACTGACTGTTACGTATGAGGGATTCGTATGATATTCAGCATCAGAGAGGTGCTCTTTGAAATTCCGTAAACCCAGAGTCAGCCATTTCGTTATCCAAATTTGTCGTCATCTCATAATACAATTATTATTGTACATAAATCAATTAATAAGACACAACTCAAAAATCATTATTACAGCATACTTGGTAAAACAAATAATATATTTTTTATGTAATAATATAACTACTATTTCTTTGAAAACCATGAAAGTAACAATAAAAAGTTATTTGTTAACAACTTGTTAAGGCAGGTTTTTGTGTATTGCATTTTGCACTTAATGAGCAAGTAAGAGTACTAAGAACTGGTTCCAAATTATTCAATATATTAAGTTCTTATATTGGTATCATAGTAAATTATAGTATCAATTTTATTATAGTAAATTTAAATTAACTAGTAACTTGTTCCAAGTGTTAACTTAATTCCTCTTGCAATTCGAAGTCTCAGTAAGCCCTTGAGTGATTTGTTCCATATTCAACTCAGAAATTCTGGTCTATTCAACTTGCCTACCAAGTATCACGCATGTCCATCAAAGATACCTAAGTAATTTTAATCATCTTACATATATGAATAATTTGGCATACTTCCAAAGAATGCCAAATGATTCAAGTAAACTCGGAAATCTTCGCTTTCACATTAATTTAATAATCTAATGCAAAACTTTGCCTATAGGTAATTATTTAAGTGTTGTTCTTTAGCATTTTTTCTTAAACTACAATTCAAAATATTCTACTTTGTTTGCACAGAATATCTCTACTCTGTGATAAGTGGGAAAAGGTTCTAAGTCATGGCATCAGAACCAATCTCTCCAGCTCTGTTCTACAGAACTTAGTAACAGCAGGTTTGAACTTTACATTCAACATAGTAAATGTCGGTAAGTAATTTGACTAAAACCAATTTGAGATGAAATACATGTTTAAAATATTTTAATTCCTGTCTTTGTTTAGGGAATTCACTTTGGAGTTACTCATGTCTTCATTTGACTAAACATGAAAAAGAGAGATTTAAAATTTTGACTGACATCAACACTCCACTGGGATATTTTAGAGCATTCCTTCGAGCTGCTTTGAATGAGAGGTCTCTGGAGAGGTAAGTGTCTACAACTTTCACACTTTATCTATATATATAAAAGGAGAAGTTCCCACTGACTGACATAAGACGCACGCACAGCCGTAACCGCTTATGATAGAAACGTGAAATTTGGACAGTTGTTTTAATTCAAAATGCGGACGCACACTAAGAAGGGATTTTGAAAAATTTTAACCCTAAAGGGGTGAATTAGGGGTTTAAAATTTGTATGGACGAATCTTTAAATCTGCATCGATTTTGATAAAAATTGAGATTCATACTCTTAAAAACATTTAATTGAACACGTGTTTCATGGTTTATTAGAATTCACCCCCTAAGGTCGCAAAATAGGGGTTGAAAGTCTGTATAGAAAAATCTTTAAATCTGCATCGATTTTGATAACGAAGTCGGTTAAAAAATGAGATTCCTGCGCTTAATAACATTTAATTAAATTCTTATTTCATGGTTTATTACAATTCACCCCCTAAGGGTGCAAAATGGGAATTGAAAGTTTGTACGGAAAATATTTTAAATTTGCTCCAATTTCCATGAAATTTGTTACTATAACTCCTAAATACAAATAATCAAACACGTGTATAGGAAGGGTATACACGGTACATCCGAATAATGCGGAGTGCTACTATCGTCGTATGCTTCTTCATGTGATTCGAGGTTCTACGTCATTTGAAGTATTAAAAACGGTGGATGGCGGGCTACATCCTACATTCCAATCCTCTTGCAAGGCTTTACATTTACTTGAAGATGACGAGTGACTAGAGGAATGAGAGCCGACGAGATCAAAGCCAGCCTTAAGAGATCTGTTCTATGGTCATCAGTAAGAGTCCTTAAACTAACAAGGAATATGAGAGTACACCTAAAAGGTGATGTTACTGCGGGACTGTTTGCAGATATGCTGCTAAAAATAGGAATGGGGAATGTAACGACAGTGACGGTAAAGTGACTATAAATGATGAATTATGCACTATGGTGGCTACTATTGAAGAATTAATTAATAAAATATACCCCGATATTTTAAGCATACAAGAAAAAAGTATGGAATGGTTTTGTGAACGGGCTATTTTGACCCCTAAGAACGACCAAGCAGAGGCAATAAATGACATGTTGCTGAAATCAATGACAGGAGAAGAAAGGATATACAACTCGATAGACTCGGCAGTAAATAAGGATGACGCTGTTAATTATCCAGTAGAATTTTTGAACTCCCTAAAACCCGCGGGTCTCCCTCCCCACAAACTTACCTTACGGACAGGGACATCTATAATGTTGTTACGAAATTTGAAGCCTCCAAAACTCTGCAACGATACGCGACTACAGGTCAAGCGTCTACATCAAAATTTAATAGAAGCCATTATTATAACTGGCTGTGCTCAGGGTGAGACAGTATTTCTGCCCAGAATCCCATTAATTCCCAATGATCTCCCCTTTGGATTTAAACGCGTTCGGTTCCCTATTAAAGTGTGTTTTGCCATGACGATAAACAAATCCCAAGGCCAAACTCTTAAATACGCTGGGGTAGATTTGAGAGTGGACTGTTTTTCGCACGGCCAATTTTATGTAGCCTGTTCGCGTGTAAGTTCACCCTGCGGTTTAGTCATTTTGGCGCCACCCGATACAAAGGTAAAAAATATTGTTTACAAGAAAATATTATAGTCGTGAAAGTAAAGATCAGAATATCCAAAAAGTTCGTGTGCCTCCCGCGTGCTACGCGGAAAATTAATTCATACTAATATTATATGGGTAGGTAAATTCTAAAGTTACTCTCTTTGTCTATCTATTATCTATTCAAGCTGAAACGGCTGGACTAAAATTTTACACTACTTAGAGATACTTTGAACCATGAGGATGGAAATAGGTTTCGGTCGCGATAACCGACATACACGCGGGCGAAGCCGCGGGCGGAAGCTAGTAATTAATATAACTTCATACTGTCAGTGTGTTGGGGATAGGAAAGGAAACAACAATCCTATGGGTGGTGCCTTTATTTACAACACTGTAGTACTGCTTGTACTCACAATAGACAGCGTCCGTCCTCTTTGCACTCCAACTGTCACTTCAATATCCGGCCCGCGGAAACGTCACTGCACTGACACGTGCGCGGAAACGTCACTGTACTGTCACACGCGCGGAAACGTCACTGCACTGTCACACGCGCGGAAGCGTCACTGCACTATCACACGCGCGGAAACGTCACTGCACTGTCACACGCGCGGACTTCACTGCACTGAACACTTCACTTTACTCACTGTTTCACTTTACTCATGTAAGCCGTCATTTATTTTAAATCATAAATTATAATTATTGTTTAATTTCACACAAAAAAAAAACATTGATCGTTTTAATTAAGGGTAATTTAGGGAAAATTATTTTGTAACACTGACAACACTGGGGAAAATGGCGGGATTGGTGGATCGCATCGGTGAGTTGGGTCATTCGGTGCCGGACTTCGACGGAGGACAGAAGTTACATTAAGTGAGAGTGTCGTATTAAAGTTTTTGAGATTCAGCCTGCTGGCGTTTTATTTGGAGCACGGATTAGAAGGTTTACACTCACTACTGTTCTTCTTCTTTTCTCTTTTCTTCCTTTTTCGGATTTCACATTCCAATTAAACTGCCTTAGGTGGCGCCTTGTTTATATACCCCCCGAATTCGAACAAAATAGCATCAATGTTCCAAACTCAAATAACTAATTTTCTATCGCCTTCCCTCTCACTCATTTTCTGTCCCGTATTTTCTTTTCCATTTAGTCTAGTATTATCTAGAAACTTTTTTCAAAACTTCAAAACACTATAAGTGGCTGTGATTTGAACCAGCGGTCTCTGTATTCACAGTCCATCGCTTAGACCACTAGGCCAATTGTGTTCTGACGCTATTGACGAAATTTTCCTTCAGTTGAATTCTTTTTGTTCGAATTCGTGACATTGACAATGTCATTCACCTCCTTACGCGACACTGCCCCCTCTTAAGACATGATAGTCCCGATCATCATTACTTCCGTAATAACGTGCCAACCGGTCCACATGGACTATTTTTGCTGGACTGCGATGATTACGCTGAATCCGGAAGGTGACGTCGTTAATTCTGGTGACTATTTTGTAAGGTACTTCCCAGCTTGGTTGTAGCTTTGGAGATTTCCCTTTCCGCCTCACAGGATTATGAAGCCAGACCAGAGTTCCCTCCTCGAAACTGAGACCGTTAGCTCTTCAATCGTAGCGGGTCTTCATCCGTTCACTAGTTTTACACCCAGCCTCTCTAATCTGCTCATAGACGTCAACCATTTTAGTCCGAAGATCATTAGCGTAGTCGGTTATTCCTTTCGGTTTATCTGGCGGGCAACCCTATAGTAAATCAGCTGGTAATCTCAATTTTCTCCCAAAATTGGCCTACGCTGGAGTGACTGTAGTAGTCTCATGAACCGCCGTCCTATAATATAAGAAGAATAGCGCAATATACTCGTCCCAGATTTCTGATGGCTTTCTACTACTTTTGCCAGACGTCGTTCCAATGTTTGGTTAAACCTCTCAAACATTCCATCTGACTGCGGGTAATACGGCGTCGTTCGAGTCTTATGTATTCCCATAATTTCACAGACTTCTCGGAACACTTGTGACTCAAAGTTTCATCCCTGATCACTGTGCATCTCCAATGGCACACCAAATCTACAGAATACTTCGTTCACAAGCTTCGTCGCTACGGTGATAGCCTCCTGATTAGGCAGTGCAAAAGCTTCAGGCCATTTCGTGAAGTAGTCCATGACTACTAAAATATACCGGTTGCCTGCGTTCGTGATTGGAAATGGTCCGGCTATGTCAAGAGCCACCCGTTCCCAAGGAGCTCCAACATTATACAACCTCATAGCTCCTCTGCTTTTAGTCTGGGGTCCCTTAACAACTGCACAACTCTGACATTTACGACACCAGTCTTCTACAACATCTCGGTAGTGTAACCAGTAGAAACGTTCTTTAATTTTTGTGAGAGTTCTTCTTATCCCCAGGTGTCCGCCCGAAGATCCATCATGAAAAACCTTTAAAATCTTGCTTATCTTTGCTCTGGGGATGACTAGTTGTAGATGGAGAATAATCCATCATGTAGAACCAGGCTGTCCCATTGCGCCCAAAAGACTCTTTGTAGCCGTACTGTATTTGGCCACTTCTGACCGTTTCGGCTTAGAAGTTCCACTTCTTAGCCAGTTCAATAGTGGTTGAAAGTCCTTATCGTCTTCCTGAGCCTTTTTCATGGCATCGTTAGTCCACTTCTCATCTATGGAATCAGTACGGATTAGTCTGATGTTCACGTTTTCCTTCTCTTCCTGTCGATGGCAATGCTTGCAATCTTCCAAGCAAGGTCTACGAGACAGGGCATCCGCGTTACCATGACTTTCCTCCTCGATGTTCAATATCGAACTCCTACTCCTGGAGTAGCTCAATCCACCTGGCCACCTTCCCCTGCAGGATTTTTAAATTCCAATAACCATTTTAATGCAGCGTGATCGGTCATTACCAGAAATTTGCGGCAGAGCAAATATTTCTTGAAATGTTGCAATGTTTTTACCACGGCCAACAATTCTCTGCGAGTTACGCAGTAATTTCTCTCCGGCCTTGATAGGGACTTGCTGAAATAGGCGATCACAACTTCCTGATCCCCTCTCTGCTGTGATAAAACACCTCCAATTCCGGTGTTACTTGCGTCAGCGTCCACAATAAACTTGCCTTTCATGTCAGGATATCCGAGGATTGGAGTTTCACAAACGCATTTTAAGGTCCTGGAAACCTTGCTCACAATCTTCATCCCAAGAAAATGCTCGTTTCTCTTCGGTCAACCGATGTAATAGCTTGGCGATGTCGGAAAACCCTCGTACAAATCTTCGGTAGTAAGAGCTTGGACCCAAAAATGCTCTCACCTGTGTCTTATCTGTCGGCGTTGGCCAATCTTTAACTGCACTTATTTAAGATGAGTCGCTGGCGGTACCTTGTTCTGGTATAACGTGACCCAATTAGTTGACCTGTCTTTGAAAGAATGAACATTTCTTTGGACTTAGCTTCAAATTTGCATTCTGTAGTTTTGAGAATACGTTTTCAAGCTTTTTGAGATGGTCATCAAAATCTCTTCACATTATAATGATGTCATCTAAATAAACCAAGCAGCTTTCTCCTAACATACCTGCCAGCACATGTTAGATCAACCTTTCAAATGTTGCTGGCGCGTTACATAGTCAAAATGGCATAGTTTTGAACTGCCATAAACCCTTGCCGGTCGAGAATGCAGTCTTCTTTTTATCCTTGGGATCCAAATCTACTTGCCAATACCCGCTTTTTAAATCAAGAGTAGAGAACCAAGTCATGCCACAAAGTGAATCCAAAGTGTCGTTGATTCTAGGGAGCGGGTAACTGTCCTTTTTAGTTACATCGTTCAGTCGGCGATAGTCGACACAAAACCTAGTCGATCCATCCTTCTTTTTTACCAATACAACCGGAGAGCACCATGGGCTTGATGAAGGTTCTATCACACCATTCTTCTTCTACTCCTGAATCATTTCCTCAACTTCCTGCTCACGGGCAAAAGGAACACGTCTTGGTCTCAGCCGGATGGGTTCTGTATCTCCAGTATCAATTTTATGTTTCACCAAATCGGTTCTGCCAATATCTCCATCATTTTTTTGAGAACAAGTTAGAATATCTTAACAAGAAATTCCTTGCTTTTATTAATTGCAATTTAGTAAGATGACCTTTGCAACCCTCCAGAAGCTTTGCTACATTTTCTTCCTGATTCGTGATTTTCCACTTTTGTCCTTCTTCACACTTCCTCAACCAGGCTACTTCGTCACAGTTTCCGATTATCGTTCCCTTTTGCAGTGTTTGCTCCATGTCATGAGGGTTGAAAACAGGTACTAAGGCAACTTGGCTTGGATCCATGGCGCATCTGAGATTCCTCCTTCTATAATGATGGCACATCTCCGCGGTCTCCTTCCATTATTAGGCGGTAGTATCACAGGAACCGTCGTCTGGGATCTCGGGTTAAGGATAGTGTCCCTCAAACATAACACCTTACCGAAATTTCCTCCTTTCATCGGAATTTCATCATTGCCATGTTTTAGAATACCATTTATCAAGTCAATATTGCACTGATGATTTTGTAGGAAGTCCAAACCGATAATGCAGTCGTCAGAGATGCCTGCGATAACCACTTTTTGTCAATAAAGTGTTTCCCCGATCTTAATAGCCACAATTTTCTCTCCTTGAGATGGGATTCGTTGGCCGGTAACAGTTGTTAACGTGAGATTTTTATTCGATTGAATATACCGACCACCAATATCCTTTAGTCTGTGGTTACTTATGACTGTCCGTGAGGCTCCAGTATCTAACGTCATCTGGCAAGGTTTCCCATTGATCATACCGCCTATCACTAAAGTATTTCCGTCGCTTGTCTGCTTCACAAGAATTCTTGGGGCTTTGCTACTACCGGCTAGCGCTCCCCCTGCAGCCCTGGCCTTCTCTAGTTTTCCTTGTGGCTGCTCCGATGTCGAAACCGCCGCATCCACCTGACGTCGGAAAGTTGTTCGTTCACGCTTCGGGCAAGTGTCGAATATGGCCCCGTTCTCCACACTCACAGCACATCGGGTCGTTGTTTGCTGTTTTCTGTGACTACAACCTCCTGTTGTCTCAGACCTCGAGAGTCATGACGCACCGCTTCTACTTCCAAAGCGTGAGCCACTGCTTCTTTTAAGGTGGTGTGATGATCCAGTCGCACAGCCGCCCTGACTTCGGGATCCCGTATTCCATCGATGAAAACCTGCAAGAGCATCTCCTCCACGACGGATGGTGATGATTGATATGCCTTGCGCAACAGTCTTTCCACTTCAACGGACCACTGTTGTAAGGTCTCGCTAGCTCGCTGACAACGATCTTTGAGTTGAGCCCTGTATACATGCTCTAGGTGACTGTCACCGTATCTGGCTTCCAGAGCACCTATGAGTTCGTCGTAGGTGACCTCTTTTTTTCCGGCACCGAGTGCCTCCAACACGGAGAGAGCGTCATCTTGAAGTGCTAGGGTTAATGCAGACTGTGCCTCTTGTTCATCCCAATGGCTGGCTTTTTTAATTGTCTCCAGCTGCAGTTTTAAGGCAGCCTAGGAGGATTTACCGTCGTTGTGTGGCCGTACCTTTAAATTTTTGGTAAAAGGGGCGACTACAGAGCAAGCGACAGGGCCAGATGCTTTTAGAAGTTTTACTTCCATATCAAGTTTTTGAAGTGTCTCTTTTACTTCAAGTTTCATTTCCTTATCAAGCTGTTGAAGCGTCCCTTTACTTCTGCAACGTCCTTTTCAAAGTCGTCCATTCGGGCTGCATTAGCCTGAACCGCAGCCAAAACGTCTTTGGGAAAGAGCTAAAGTTGCTTCTCCTGGCGTCGTGCTTGCTCCTCCTAGCGGCGTGCTTGCTCCTCCGGGCGGCGGGCTGTGTCATCCTGCAGCGTGCGTATTTGCATCATAATAGTCATCTGCTGTAGGAACGCGTTCATATCCAATGGAGCGGTGGATGGAACGAAATAGACAGCGTCCGTCCTCTTTGCCAACTGTCACTTCAATATCAGGCCCGCGGAAACGTCACTGCACTGACACGTGCGCGGAAACGTCACTGCACTGTCACATGCGCGGAAACGTCACTGCACAGTCACGCGCGCGAAAACGTCACTGCACTGTAACACGCGCGGAAACTTCACTGCACTGTCACACGCGCGGACTTCACTGCACTGAACACTTCACTTTACTCACTACTTCGCTTTACTCATTGTTTCACTTTACTCACTACTATTATTTTCTCTTTTCTACCTTCTCGGATTTCACTTTCCAACGAAACTACCTTAGGCGGCGTCTTGTTCCGTTTATATACTTCCCGAATTCGAACAAAATCGCATCAATGTTCCAAACTCAAATAACTAATTTTCTATCGCCTTCTCTCGCACTCATTTTCTGTCCCGTATTTTCTTTTTCAGTCTAGTATTATCTAGAAACTTCTTTCAAAACTTCAAAACACTATAAGTGTCTGTGATTTGAACCAGCGGTCTCTGGATTCACAGTCCATCGCTTAGACCACTAGGCCAATTTTGTTCTGACGCTATTGACGAAATTTTCCTTCAGTTGAATTCTTTTTGTTCGAATTCGTGACGTTGACAATGTCATTCACCTCCTTACGCGACAATACTTTACTGAGCTGAAGTTTAGCCATTCACCCCAGTTCTTATTACTAGATAGAGGCAGCTTGAAAAATCTTACCAAAATGTTGTTTTCGAATACTGTCAGCTTTATAATAATTGTTGCTTCTCTCTTTTTCATATGGGTAAGCAGCCATTATGGTGTCAGATTTTTCAAGCTGCCATAAGACACCTGACATAGCTTGACGACAGCCATACAAATTATATTGATGACAGTGAGATATACAATAAAAATTGACAATCAATAGCACAAAATCGAGAGTCATGGAGAAGTGAGAGAGAGAGAGAGGCATTTTCCCAATTAAATAAGTAATCTTCTATATCGAAGTTTAAATAAATCTTACCAGTATAAGTTAAAGGAAACTTTCATTTATTTTAAAGGTATCTTCATAGTTGGATTTCTCATGGGCTTCTCATGGAGTATTACGAAGTAGGTGCCATAGTGAGAGATGCTGAATCCTCTAATTTGCTTCCAAACATGGCTGCAGGTAATTTGCATCTAATTATGACAGTCAAAACTACATGAAATTTATAGGCTAGTACTTATTCTGTTGCATAGGTTAATATGTTTTCCACATTTTGAAGGAAAAACTGATAAGTGTTCTTTGTGTCGTAAAGGTATGCCATTGGCCTTATGAACAGGTTCAACAATAAGTAAACATGGAAATGCGAACTATAATAATCATTCACCTCACACTCCAACTTTATCAGCAACATACATTATTTATTTTGTTTCAGGCTTATCTTCCATTCTGTTTGCGTTATCAATTGACAGGGCCGAATTGAATGACTCGCAGCACGCAAGCCTAATCAGCAAAGCGGAACCTGTAATACCGTTACCAACGCCAGTAAGATCTAGTAATTTAAAAAAGAAACCATTGAGACAAGTAATATCCTTTGATAAAAGTGAGCAAATAAATAAGAATAAAAAAAAAATTGAACCAATATCTTCTCCTCTTGCTGATAATTCGATGTGGAACAGTGCCCCGGCCACATGCCTCAATTCCCCTGACCCTAAAGTCACGCCACAGATTGCCTCAACCAGTGAACCAACCAGTTCTGAATGCAAAAGCGGTATAAGACATTTTTTCCCAGATAGTGTGAAAGGAATAGACAGCCCATCGCAAATTCTCTCTCGATTATCTGAATGTGCTAAAGAAATATTCACATCTTCCAACAGTATTGACACGAATAACATTATCCGAGATGATGTTTCGGAATTAAGTATTAATAATTTGAAAATATCAGAGAGTGACAGCGAGGAGATAGCGGGCAGCATCAACGGAAGTACCTCTTGTTTGGAACTGTGTTTTACAGAAGATGAAAGCGTACCTGATGAAAAACATATAAATCATGTATTAGAGAGAAAAGATAAAGAATTTTTAAACCTGCAACTGAAATGCAGTCAAATCGAAATAGCTAGTAAGGAAAAGATACAGAAATTAGAAAAAGTAGTTTTGGATTTAAGCAAGTAGGTATTTGAATGTTAATAATTCTTGAATTTTTAGTTTGAATTTAAAACCTATTGTTTTATGTTCCAGAGAAAACGATAGATTAAAGGATCAACTAAGACAGTATATGTCGGCCGTGGAATTAGGCATAGCTTTAAAAAGTGGAGACGGTGATAGTGAAGAAGTGAGTCAGTATGAAAAGAAACTAGTACAGGTGAGTTAATGTTTACCAAACTGCGACCAAACTAGCATAAAAAAACTTGGTGATTTTTATTTTCAAAGATTAGGACTTCTTTAACTCTCTCCTGGATTTTAAAAAATATACCTGAAATATATAAAAAAACCCTGTCTAATCCTTGTAGGAGCAACTCAGGCCGTCAATATGAACAACTTTTCCTATGGGACCAATGCTTGAAACTCGAAAAAAAAAGACATTTTCATACAAAAGTGTTCGGCCAGCCCGGCAATTTGTATGAAAATGTCGATGTCGAATGTCGTGTTAGTTATATCAATAGGTGGAATGGTTAAAATTCATCATTAATATGTTTGTTTTTTTATTATTATTCTTGTATATAAATTATTTATGATTCCCGTTTCCTATCATCAGAGTGGCCTTAGGGCCTTACGGGCTCTAGTTCTGCCTATCCACCCACTAACGGACAAAAAACGTGATTTCTATGTATGTAGGTAGTCCAAGAAACTCGCAAATATCTTTAAAATGTGAACCAACTATGTTTTAATCAAAGGTTGCAGAAATGCACGCAGAGCTGATGGAGTTCAACCAGCACCTTCAATGTAGGCTTCTGGAACTAGAGAGTACTTCATGTGAAATGCTGGATTATCCTGAATCCAACGTGAAGGTCCACATCCCCAGTGCTTTCCTCGTCGGGAAGAAGACGCATTCTTACCACGTCTACCAGGTGAGGATTTTCAAGCCTACAGTTTTTGAACTTTAATGTGTGAATGTATTTTTTATTGATACTGGTTACAGAAAAATGTTAATGATATATTTTTTATAAGTACAGATATCAATGTTTCTTCTCTGCAGTGTTCGTCCGTAATAATTTTATAGTATGTAGTTTGTAGCTAAAGACGACATTTCGTTAAATAACAATAATTATTAATACTTGCTCGTTAAACTTAATTAATAAGTACTCATATATAAGTACATCAATACGTGCATTTCCTGAATAAATAATTGATTATTTAATTCAAGACTTCATCTTGTTGGAAAAAAAGTATGTTGTGTGGTCCAGACAACATGCTTTTAGCCATCTGCATGACGGACAGTCTGGATACTCTACTTTTCAGATATTCTTGAAGATTGGCCAAGAGGAGTGGAACGTGTACCATAGATACGCAAAATTCCACGAGCTGCACACTCAACTGAAGAAATGTCACCCTGATATAGCGACTTACAAATTTCCACCAAAGAAAACTTTACGGAAGCGAGTAAGTCAAGATAGTGTTAGTTATAATGAGGGAAACCGTTTTATCGCCACTGGCGAGTAAGGTCCTGCAGGGCAAGCATGATTAGGGCGACAAATTTTTATCCTTGTGATTTGTCGCATTTCGCGTACTTTACCGCAACAAACATAGACAAAATTGAGCGACAAAACAACTTTCATTTATAAAACATATTTTATCTCATGCCTAACTCCCGTGCGAGCATGATTTTGACAGGTCAAAGTAGACATTTCGACCGTTGGCAACGTGAAATCGTATAAATTTGTCGTCTATTTGCTAGACCCACATAAGTCTCAATCAAACTATTTTCAATCGTATTTGAAACAGTTATTCTATTGAAATAATATTAAATGTATATTTACATATTTAAATGGAGGCAAACATCTTCAAACAATGTATTATAGAAGTTTACAAACATAGAAAAATGTTTAATTACGAAACTATAGCGGCATCTTTTGATGAATCCAACAACCACTTGGGTGGCGGTGACCGGTAAACAATTCTTTTATCTAACGTGTTCGTTTTACAAAACACATGTTTAAATATAATTTTATTTTCTTAGCAAACATTAGAAACATTGTTTAAAAACAGCCTGCATGTTACGACTCATTTTACTACGTAATTTTATCTTGTCATGTACATTTTTACAGAGGGATGATATGTAAAGACCTCTGAGTTAAAACACCATACTAAGGCCGCTGAAGAACTTATAGCCGTCAAAGTCTTTTTTTTAAATATCGATATATACCAAATAATTTAAATGATGACCCAGGAAAGTACCCAATTATCACTTAATTATAAGTCTATATGTTCTTGTTTATAGGACGCGCATTTAGCGGAGCGACGTCGCGTGGCGCTGCAGGCGTACTTGCGTCACATATTGCTGGTGTTGCCCGAGCTGCGAGAGTGCACCAGTCGCGCTCATCTCATCACGCTGCTGCCGTTCTTTGGGTAACTATAATGTATAAATTCTCTTTTTCGGTATAAAAACTTTATTGGATCCACACGGGCTAAAGCCATGAAAAACTCAGATAACTCTTTCGCCATTACGGCAGGAAGACTCTGGAACGCGCCTCCCGAATCCATTCAAACCGCTCCTAGTCGCTCTAGTTTAAGTCCTGGGTGTTAAGCAATTCTTGGCCTATCTATATGAGTAGATTTTAAAATTGCTGCATTTATTTGTTTTTATAATATATGTATGTATGTATGTAGGTATATAATCAAATAATTAATTATTGTATTGGTCTTTTTTATGTTATACTTTTATCTTAGATCTTATGTGTATAAACCAAAGGTTGACCGGTAGACAATGCTTTTAGCTTTAAGTTCAGCTATGGTTCTGTACAATTTGTATTTGATGAACAATTAAGATTAAAATAATAAAATAAAAATAAATAACATATGTATTATATGTTATTACACTTGTATTACTCATATGCACGTATTTTTTTAGCTGCTTAATAAAACTCTTTTTAACAACAGTAAATAAATATGAAAGAATTTATAAAATATTTTAATCAGCGACGAACTTGTGATACTTTAAACTTGTGGTCCGATATGGACTGGTGACGTCAAAGTCCATATCATCTAATCATTTGCCATAGAAAGTAGCGTTTTTGCGAGTTAGATAGACATATATTCGTAAAATCATTTTATCTCGTTCGTTTTTCAACTAATTCTTATTTTGTTCTCGCTGTTAGTACTTTACTTTTAAATATTTATGGATAAAATGGTTAGATAACACATATTTTTTTCATGCATATTCCCTATTTCTACCTTATGAGACCCTTTTTTCTGCCGATGCTGCTGCGTCCATTGTACCTGCAAGACCATTGGCTGTATAGCTAGCAATATCTGTTTCATCTCTAATTTAAAATATGTCAAAGAACATCTTAGCAAGCAATTTTGAATTACACAAAAGTAGCACGTAAATCATACAGTATTAAATGGCCATTATGAAAAGACATTAAAACGCTGAAAAACTTGATGTGGACTAGATTTGAAACCCAAATATTGTTCTTGTTCTTAGTGTGTTGTGGCTCGTGTTGTAATCAATAGTAAGCTAAAATAAGAATCCATCTCTTAGTGCTAAAAATATCTCTCTTGCTCTTGCTGTCTTGCTTGCCTGTAAAGTGCCTGTAAAGGTCTAGTTACTGAATAAACATTTAAATCTTTGCTGTTGTATCCTCGACCGAAGTCCTCAAATCTTACAGTATATTTCTGTTTATTCCAGCACATCATCGACGACAAAAGAAAACGGTTTGAATCAGACCCTAGACCGGCAGCAATCAGTCGATTCCGTATCGACTTACGACGGCATATAGAAAAAATACGCTAATGATAATGACTTCCAATGTTGTATTTATTTCTGGCATAGTTACATACATACATGTAATGTATAATACATATTTATACCTTCCTGCAGGTTCAAAAAAAATAAGCCGGGTAGCTCAATTTGAGATGCAATGATGTTTACAACAATAATAACATGTTTACAATCTCAGAACAAGGATCAAGATATGCAGATCTGTGTTCACAAATCGCGTGTCCTTGTGATATGACCATGGAGTATAGAGGTAAGGACGATAATCTTGGTATCCAAGTGTGTCAGTCAAAACCTTAGAACACACTCAATGGTCAAAACGCATTCAATAACACCAGTTGCTGTATACAAAAATATAAATAGGTCTGACTGACCTTTAGAATATATGCATTCGGCAACTCTGTGTAATAATTAATTTGTTATTTCTAAGTATTATATTTTTATTTGGTGTCCTTTGGCTCGATAGTCACACATTCCAGTCATAAAGAGCGAATACATTTCATTCATGATTCTATGAATGAAATGTATTCGCTCCCTATTAGCATGAATTAATATTCGATGTCTATAAAAGAAAATCGAATCAGAATAATTTATGTAAGTTTATCGTAGAGTTTGGAAGACATTTCAATGAGTAGCTGGTAGTGTAAGTCAACATTATTCAGGCCAATCTTAGAGGCCAATCGAAGAGTATTATTCAAAGCCCGTGTAGTGCTTAAAGTTTTGACTGTCATCCATCAAGCACAGATGTCGCTAATCAAAATGCAAGTTTCAATTAACTTTTTATTTTCTAGTAAATAATAAATGATAAAACTACCCGATGTTTACACGAAACGCCTTCTATACAAACTGTATATTGGTCTTTCATGTTTAAAAAATGCAAATTCTCTGCAGCTAATCTTAAAAAAAAATATTACATACCGATACCCTATCTAAATAATTTAGTATTGTGTCCAAAACATTGGCAATGAAATTGTATTAAAAGTCGTTTTTAACCCCCCATAAAAAAGAGGGGTGTTATAAGTTTTAAGCTAATGTCTGTCGGTTTGTCTATCTGTCTGTGGCTGTCTATCTATCTGTCTCGAACGGATGGGTCGATTTCAATGCGGATTTGTTTACGGGAAAGCAACATCCTTTGCGGTGGTTCTTAGCCATGGTTGACGAAAGTCGGTCTAGTCGTTTAAAAGTTATTGGGTGTTAATGCTTCAAAGTCGAGTTTCGTAATTTACCTGGCAAATAATATATGGCGCTACGAATATGCAGTTCCGACATTTATCACTAGATGGTATCGTCGGGGTTTTCTTTTATTTTTCCTAACAAATAAACTTGTCTATGTACATACATTTTGACAATGGCGTATTAGTTAAGTATTAAGGTTAATATTTTTGTAATTTTATAAAAGAATGTATATATATTGTTGTCATGTAATTGAGAAAATTTAAAGTACACATATTCCACGTATATTTCATAATTTAAAGAACGTCATGTGTGTGTAATAAGTAAAATATGTTATTAATATAAATACACTTGTTATGTGTTCGATGTGTATATTAGTGCTATACTTAATCTCACCATTTTAACAGTGAGGTCTCACCACGCCGGCAAAATGTTCTATTAAAATGTTTTTCAACACACTTGCTCGTCAAGTGGATCTATTTTCACCGGTTTTAGATATATAAAGCAGCTCATAAAACACGCGTGTCTTATAAACGCCAATAGTGAAGTTATATTTTATAAACGCACTATTTGTTATTTTTTTTTTAAATTTCGAACTTGCCCGCCCGGCTTGCGCCAGCCGGTGCTGTAGACCGCGCGCCGCGCTGAATTTAAAAAGTAAAACGGCGGAAAAACAACAGTGTGCATTACAATCGATTATATTTAAAATCAAAGAATTCAGTTTATTAGGTATTTTCCTCGCAAGCGTGTTGAAAAACGTCGTACGATATACGTGCGTATATTGGTTAAACACACTCGGCTCTGTTACGCCCTCGGCTGCGGCACGGGCTGAAATTCCACCTCGTGTATTTATACCACCACCACCATAACGCACTTAAATCGTAATGTACTATTATATTTTTGTCAATAGTTGTTTCGCATGACAAAATGAAATTTAAAATGATCCATCGGTAAGAATATCTTGGGATAACACTGTTTACAGCTAGTTCGGCAAGGGATCAAATTGTTTTTTCCTTATGTCAAAAATATTTATTTATAACTGTGATATAATAATAATTGAGTTATTTCTAATAACATTTAATTTAAAATACAAAACAACAAATAGTCACCGAGATTTAAAAAATCAGGGTCAGGAGGTCAAGAGCAGAGCGCAGATTTATTTAAATGTTTATAAATATGTAACGACGCTAGTAATTTAAATGGGATGCTGCCATTTAATCAGTCTTTGTCAGTCATATACCTATGGAAAATTAATTATTATCAGTCAGTATTAAAATTTATAGAAAAACTCAACATTAAATAACCGGCCAAGTGCGTGTATAGTATAGAGTTCCGTAGTAACAAACGCCTACTTTGAATTCACGCGACTAAAAGCGCCTAAAAATCCATTATATATTCCTTTTCTGAGTAGATTTTATAAGTCGGTCGCCTATTTCTATTTAATTTGTAAACCCTACTTAGCTTTGATAATTTTCATTTAAACTTCGTTACATATACACTCCGGCCGTGAATTTTATCACGTGTCCATATGCAATTGTTTCGCAGATACACAGACAGACATGGCGAAACTATAAGGGTTCCTTTTTTACTACGCAACCCTAAAAACGAATACATAATAAATTACTATATATTTCTTGCTCATTAAGCCTATCTTCTAGGTTTGTGATTTAACATAGATAGGGATAAAAACATCGTTTTTTAGTATCCTCTATGAGACATGTTATTTCTTATTCTCACACGAATAAGTATGGTTTAGCAAACAATTTTTTAGGTAATGTCGTTAATATATTAAATATTTTGTAAAGTCGAGAACGTCTCGTATTTAGGTAAACTCTTGATTTTACTCAGGGTTTAGAAAGTTTCTTGGCTTTTACCTGCAATTTTAAGCGCTTTACATTTTGACTCGCGACTTCTACTGGAAACCTTAGTCATTTATTTTATGCCGCCTAAGGTCTTTGCCGTGAGTGCCGTGATTAAACATCGTTGCGATGTAAATTAAAATTACATGAATTTCTTAGCTTAGTTGATAAATGCATGCTGTAGTAGCTTTCTAGGCTTTCTTACGTGCTTAAAAAAGTTCAATATAACAGACTCAAACAGGCAATCTAGGTTACTGCACCCAGCGATGCTTTAATAGTTATTAATGCAACTGTAGTATAATAAGGGGTATTAAAACACGAATGTGGCTTTATAACACGAGGCGAAGCCGAGTGTGATAATAGGTATCACATGAGTGTTTTAATACCTAATTATTACAGTTGCATACAAAACTTTATCTACACCCATGATATGAATCCTCTATAAAAGGTTCTAAATCCATAGGGTGTTGTAAGTATATCTAATACAAACTAACTATTTATGTATAGGTAATAATGAAATTATTTATATAATAATAATTAAAATTTTGGATTGTACAATTATTGAAATGCAAATTTTTTGCGGCGGTATACGACGGAAATTCGAATAACCATGTTTGTTTGTTTGTTTATAAAGCTTTATTGTACACAAGAAAGAACACAGTTACAAATCAGAATAGTAAACATACAACGGCGGACTTATCCCTTATAGGGATCTCTTCCAGTCAACCGGCCAGTAATTGAGAGGAATGTTTACTTATTATGCGTTTGGGGCAGAAGTGGAACAGTACAATATAAAATTACACAATGATACTGTAAAAATAATATATAGTATAGATGTAAACTACATGAATACAACTAAGAATAAACTTACATATAAGTATACATAAATATACATACTAATATACCTAATATATATATATATATATATATACATATCAAATATCTAAAATATATAATAAAATAAAAAATTAAGTAATTAGGTAGCTCGGAGAAACTTAGGATTCTGAAAAGTTCAATATTTTGTTTTTAAAGGAACCCAAGGACGATGCCATTTTAGTATCTAAGGGGAGTGAATTCCATAGGTGTGCTGCCATTACAGAGAAGGATTTAGAATAAGACTGCGAAGAATGAGGAGGTATATCAAGAAGAATATTGTCAGCGGAGCGTAGGCGGCTGTCAATTTGACGAAAAGAAAATTTTTCGCGAAGGTAATTAGGACAGGAAGGGTTGAAGAGAGCATTGAAAAGGAGAGCGAGAATATGATAGTTACGACGGATTCGGATCGGTAGCCAATTGAGTTTACCACGATATTCAGAAATATGGTCGTATTTACGTAAACCGTAGACATATCTGATGCAAACGTTTTGCAGGCGTTCCAGTTTATCCAATAGTTCCTCGGTAGGATCCAGATACGCGATATCAGCATAATCCAAAAGAGGAATCAGGAGTGAACGGGCTAGCATTGCTTTTGTGTTTGTAGGGAGAAAATGTTGTAGTCTTCTCAGGGAGTGAAGAGCAATAAATAACTTCCTACTCACCTCATTGATTTGTGGAGCCCAACTCAGGGTTTCGTCAACCGTTATTCCCAAGTTTTTTACGGTCGATGTGAAAGGAATGATGTTTCCGTCAAACTGAATGTTGGGTAAAGTGGAGTTATGGACTTTGCTAATGAAATAAGGACTGCCGATAATAATTGCCTGAGATTTTTCTGCATTGACCGTAAGCCCGAAGCTATGGGACCAATTTGCTATAGCAGCAAGGTCAGAATTAATGACACTGATAGCGTGATGAAGATTGTCAAAAGGGGCGGCCGCATAGATTTGTAGGTCATCTGCATATAGGTGACAGGAAGAAGTAAGAAGAGAAGTAATACTGTCTATGAAAATAGAGAACAGAACCGGGGAAAGCACTCCTCCTTGTGGGACGCCCGCATCGAGTTCACACCAGTCAGACTTATGCTGATCGATCTTCACCAACTGCTGGCGACCCTGTAAGTAGGAGCGGAACCAAGTTAAAGAAGATTCAGAGAAATTTAGTATTCTAAGAAAACCGAGCAGGATCTCAAAGTCGACTGCATTGAAGGCATTGGAAAAATCTAGAAGAGTCAGTACAGTCAGCTGTTTATTCTCGATGTTATAGCGAATGTCATCTGTGATCTTGACTAGCGCAGTGGGGGTGTATCCCATTCGTCACCACCAACTTTGTCACCACTGGGGACGAAGGGGATTTTTTCTAAAAAAAAATCCCATATGTCTCCACTGGGGACGAATGAGATGCCACTTAGTAAACATCCCGTATGTCCCTACTGGTGACAAATGGGATTATACTTAGGAGACATCCCAGTCGTCACCCCTAATAAAAATAAAATTTAAAACTGTATTTTACACACCTATTAGGTATGTAAGATACAGTTTTAAATTTTATAATACTTCAAATATTAAAAAATAAACAGACAACATTTTTCAAAATCAACAGGTTTTATTTGTATACATATAAAAGATCACAGCCTAATCGAAGTAAAATTTTCAGTTATTTAACTCATATGAGAGAGTAGTGTTATAAGTTGCCTAATTGAATAGACTACTATGTTCAAAGTATCATTAGAAAAAAAAACTTAAATATACACCGTCACCTACTATGAATAATTTCTAATTATCTGTGATCACTGATCAACATTATTTATGAAATTGAATAGACTATAACATTCGTTGTTTCCGTTTCTAAATTCAAAATTCAAAATATTTTTAGTGCCATAACTGTGTTACATAAGGTGTTGGGTTGAGTTATCATCATTGCGTTACTAAATTAAATAAAAAAAAAAAAAACTTAAAACATAGATCTTACCTTCTTGAATAATTTGTAATTACATATTACAGATCAATATTATTTACGTAATTGAATAGACTTTGTTCATCAGTTTTGGCTTGGCGCATCAATGCGTACCTAACTTATAAAATATATGTAAAACAGAATAAAGCTAGATCTATACCTATTTTAAATAATTTGTTACTATCTTAAATCAACATTATTTATCTCAGCTAACACGTATCAGTCAACAAGTTCTTAATATTTTTAATAATGAAAGAACCTTATCATTGTCTTAAAACTTCCAAAAAATGACCTACTGTAATATTGCCATGTAATAAATCTAACTGAGTTTCTAAAATAAACTCATCAGTTACGACTATTTTTTTCTTCCTTTTCTTTAAAGGTGTTTCATTGGTGTTCTTAATGTTATTACATACACTGAAATATGCAGAATCTTTAACCAAGACGTTCAGTAGATGAATAATATTAGGATTCTTTTTTCCCACTTCTTGGTTTAACTTGTGATTCCAAGCTTCCGAGAAGTTGGTTGTTCTATGTTGGTCTCCATAAACACTCCAAACTGGTATGAATTCCTCCCGTAGCCATTGTTCTTCCATGTACATTCTGAATTTTTTAAGATCTTCCTCTTTGGTACTGTTGCGAGTTATATATTTCCAGCCATTTGTAATTTCGTGTGATGGCAGTAATGGAAGCACTGCACTAAGTGCAACCTCTCTAATTTTTTTTTGGTCTTGTGATTTAGTAATATTAAGTTTACGGGCCTTATCCCAAATGGCTTTGTTATAATGGAAATAACAACCTTTTAAATTTACTTGCGGGAATATTTCCTTAATCGCACTCATTGCCGCTTTTTCATAGTCCGTTTTGTATTTCTTCGGATTCCACCCAGGGATTTGCGACTTAATCATGGAAAATAGAATTTCATAAGATTTCTTGTTTCTTTTATTCATGAGTGCGTAAATAAAAGGCATTAAATTTGTACTACTTGTTGTACTTCCCATGTCTCCAAATATAACATACAGCTGCGAAAAAGGTTTAGGGCAACTCTTAAAAGTCCCGTCGCTATAAAAATCGTTTGATTTACATATTAAAAGTTTTGCTTTTTCTGTGCAAAAAACTAGTATTCTGATTTCATCATCAGCATAATCAGCTAATAAAAAATTTGAAAATTTTTTCGGGATTTCAACTTTTATTGCTAGCTTCGGTCGTAAGCATTGAACTCCGGCATGTGCATTCCTGAATCTGTACATAGATGATTTTACACTTTCGTAGCTTGGCACTTTGCATACCAAATCTAATCCGCTATTTTCGAATGATGCAACCATATTTTTATAAACTTGAGGAATTGGTTGATAATTTCCTTCTATAGTTTCTTGTTTGTATTTATAGAGTCGCTCTTCAACTTCGTTTTTTAAGAAGTCGGGCGTACATGAATGTGGCTTTTCATTTTCGATATAATTATTCTGCAAAAGAAAATTAAATATCTAAGTAATGTTATCTGATGCATGCGCAGTGATTCAAAATTAGTTACAGCTACAATTAATAAATGAATAATTAAATCTGATCGCAAATTTCTAATAAAGTTATCTCACATAGAAAATTATACAATTACACTACCAAATAAAAGTTTATTATTGTTATTTTTTTAACAAGAATATCCTAAACAAAAGTAAGGAAATTGTTTAAGAGATCATGTTTGTATATTCGATCACTTAAACAATCTAAGTAGGTAGCTAGATGAAAGTTATAATAAGTACGTGAAGGATAAATAAAGTTAAAATGAAGAACCTTTGATAAATAAAATAACTACGTTCTCATAAAGAAACCCATGTAATTTGTATATAAAACCATTTTTTCATATTTTTTTATAAAATATTTATTTCCTTTATTAATTAACATAGAAATAAAAAACTTACACGAATCTTTATAACTCCTTTGCATTTCTCTCTTCTTTGAGTGCATTCCCACACTTTTAAACCACTTGAAAATTTTCTTTTAATATAATATTGGTGGCCTCCGTGAAGCAAAACAACTCCATTTTTTCTTTTTATATATACTAATGTTGCTTGACCGGAACTACACGATGCACTTGACCCTGACATGGTTGCGAATGCACTGATAGATAAGACAACAAAAGCTACCCCGTTCCCGGCCGAGCCTTATCCAAATCCTTGGAACAGTTTTAGATCTAAATGCATTGTAGTTATGAGTTAGTTTTGCATGAATCACTCGTAAAACCCTAGTCAAAGCGACATCTGTAGAAATTATTTGAAATCAATTCGCCGACGCATTTATACGCCGAGGATATTCGACTTTATTACATAGGTATTAAGCTAGGGAATCACTTGTGTTCTGTATGTTGTGGTCAAATCAACAGTGGCGCAGCAGACAACAACCAAAGGCAAAATTAGTTAAGCTGCTTAACCCGACAAAAAAAAATGGGTGTTAAGAGTGAGACGAGTTTGTGATGCAATTAAGATTAGGTACTTACTTCAAAAACAGAACCAATGAATATAAAAGCCTAGTCAATCATGTCAATAATGTTAATCTGTGATGATTAGAAATTATTCAGAGTAGGTAAGATCAATTTTTTAAGTTTTTTAATTTAATTTCGTAATGTCAAGATCATTACTCAGAAACGAAAACAACGAATGGAATAGTCTATTCAATTATATAAATAATGTTGATCTGCGACAATTAGAAATTATTCATAGTAGGTGACAATGTATTTTTAAGTTATTTTTCTAATGATACTTCGGAACATAGTGGCCTATTCAATTAGGCAACTTAATTAAAACACTACTCTCTCATATGAGTTAAAAATAACTGAAAATTTTACTTCAATTAGGCTGTGATCTTTTATATGTATACAAAAAAACCTGTTTATTTTGAAAAACATTGTTTGTTTAATTTTGTATATTTGAAGTATATATTAGGTATGTAAGATACAATTTTAAATTTTATTTTTATCAGGGTTGACGACTGGGATGTCTCCTAAGTATAATCCCATTTGTCACCAGTAGGGACATACGGGATGTTTACTAAGTGGCATCCCATTCGTCCCCAGTGGAGACATATGGGATTTTTTTTTAGAAAAAATCCCCTTCGTCCCCAGTGGTGACAAAGTTGGTGGTGACGAATGGGATACACCCGCGCAGTGGTGGTACTATGTCCAGCTCTGAAACCAGACTGATAAGGACTTAAGAGGTTGTTCTTTGTAAGATGTTCCATTAGCCGCTGTTGCACGTAGTGCTCCAAGATCTTTGAAAGTAAGGGGAGAATGGAGATTGGACGAAAGTGGGAGGGTAAAGATGGATTAGGTTTCTTTGGAAGAGGAACAACATGTGCAAGTTTCCAGGCAGAGGGAAAAACTCCAGTAGTTATAGAAGTATTTAATATATTAGCTAAAGGGAATGAAATGAGATGAACAATGGGCTTTATCATTTCAAGGGATATATCATCATTACCAACCGCATTGGACTTGAGCTTTCCAATAATGTCAACCACCTCGTCAGCAGAAATTACCTCAAGGTTAAAAGTGGGACAATCAATAATAGGTTTGTTGGCAAGATCGGCCAGCGTTCTTTGTTTGATTAAAGGTGTGAGATTTTTAGGAGCAGCGCAGAAATGCTTATTAAGTTGGTTAATATCCGTGTCAAATGCAGCATTGGACGCCTGTTTACCCACTCCAACACCCTTCAGAAACCTCCAAAGCTTGTGTGGAGGGCAGTTCTCAATGTTGTCATAAATATGTTTGCGTCTTGCGTCCCTGCATCGCTTGTTACATAGATTGCGTAAGCGGACATAGTTTTCAGTGTTCGACACTGAAAGGTTTCGACGCAACTTTATTTTGGCTTTGTCCCTTTTAGCCATAATTTTACGAATATCAGGAGTCAACCAGGGGGCAGGATAGTGCTTCACACGAACCTGTTGGATTGGAGCATACTTGTCATAAATAGAAAGGAGTATTTTGTTGAAAGCAGCTACTTTAGAATCCACGTCAGGTGCCAAAAGCAGCAAAACCCAGTCAATCCCTCGAAGCTCAGTTTTAAACGCGTTCCAATCTATAGCACCGAAATTACGACGCAATACATATTTATGACGAAGCTTTGGTGTTCGCAACCTAAATGAAGCATAGACTAAATCATGTGCTGAAAAACATGGCGCTTGATATTGACCGTGTGTGGAACAAAAATCCGGAGAAGACGTTATAATCAGGTCAAGTAACGAAGGTGGACCGTTATGGGGGAAGTGGGAGGGATTTAAAGGCAAGACATGGAGATCAAGGGAGTAAAGAAGAGAAAGGAGAGATTTGGAGCGTGAGTCATCTTTAATGAGACACGTGTTGAAGTCCCCCATAACTATTACATGTTCATATTGGGCCCGATAATCAACGAGGAGTAATTCAAATGAGTTGAAGTAGTTAATGTTTGAGGAAGGGCTATAGTACACACCTAGGAGGAATTTATCATGGTGAAGATTGATTTCAAGAAAAAGATGTTCAGGGGTATTGGGTGCCGAATTGGATTGGTTTAGAATTTGAGCAGAAATATCACTGCGAAGATAGATAGCTACACCACCTCCACCAACAACTCTAGTTTTACCATTATTTGTTATGGTGTAGGAGCGATCATTTCTGAAAAGGCGATAACCAGGTAATGGGTACAATGTAGAGGGTAAAGAAGGTTTAAGAAAGCTTTCAGATACCAAAATTGCCTGAATATTAGCCGATTCAAAAGTTGTTATAAGATCATTGTAATGCGCGGGTATGCTTTGGGCATTAATATGCGCCACGTTGAAATTCTTTTGAAATTTAGAGAATGTGATCTTTAAATTATCATTCAATGAAACATATTGAGAAATATCGTCATCGTCGTCACTACAGGCACTAAACAAGCTGCAAGAAGAAGAAGACAGTGAAAAATATTCAAGATCTGAGTTATCTCTAAGTACATCCGACATTGAGCTAAACTAATTATGAATAAATTTAGAAATATATAAAATATATTAAGTAAAAATAATATATATATATATATATATATATATATATATATATATATATATATATATATATGTATATATATATAATAATATAAATGTAATATAAAATATTAATAAGGGTTTAGTTTTAGAAAATCTACAGAGTAACCCTTCAAGTACTGGCCAGCAACAATAATATTTGTACACTCCTAATACGAGTACATGCACAGAGATAGGGACAAGATAGGAACAATATACGAATTAAATATAGTACGGATTACAAAGGAAGAAGAGAAAAGAAAGAAACAGAATACGAAGACGAATGTGAAGCTAAACAAGTCGCATAGTAAATATCACTAAATACTAATACAAACATAACGCTTATTCGGTGGATATTAAAGAGCATATTGTGGGTATGTTCCTTTTTTTAAATTACGGAGCTGTGGTAGTGAACGGCGCGTACATGACAATGTTCTATTTTGAAATTCATAAAGAATGTGTCTGTTTGATGAGCAAGGAAGGGATAGAGTTTGCGTTGCATAATTAAATTTAGTACAACATTATAACACTCGTTTGGGTGATATAATTTTTAATATGATACTGGGCGTTTTAATGTTGGCAATAAGCTGACTGTTTCAGAAACTTTTATAGAGGATTTATAGCATGGGTGTAGATAAAAAAATTAATGCAAATCGCGCGCACGTTAAGTTACAGTTATTTTCCAACAAAAATATTATTTCTATTATAGTCTAGAAGTCTGTAAAAGAAAAACATGATGTAAACTCGGTAAATAAGCATACTTCTGTAAAATGTGTTTCTGTATAATTACGAGTCCGGCAATGCCATTTCCGCCGAGGCATGTATATTGTATAGTGCTTTTCTCAATAAATGTGAGGAAATCATTAAAGATATAACCAGAAATATCCAAATATTTACTGAAAGTAATTAATGTTTACTGCAAAGAGTATAAAATCAATCAAAAAAAATCGGTTTCCCGCGTTTTTTAGTGCAAAGGAAATGTAGCCTATACGTCATATTTAACGCAAAAAATGTAATACCGTAGATTTTTTTTTCTTTCGCAACTTATTAAGCATGTTTTCGTATGATTTTATAACAACATTATTTCAATAAAATTGTGGTCATTAGAATTTAAATGATAATAAATAATGCCCGAAGACTGCATTTTTTATTATGTGGTAGCAATTGGCTCTATGACCAGTTATGGAATTAAACGCTTTATATCTTTGCTAAATGTAAAAACAGAACTGTCATCTGAAACGTCATGTCACTCTCTTGTCATTCTGAATACACTTTATTCGCCTTTTTTTTATTGAGCAGCGGCCAGGAAAGATTTTGATGAATTTTCATACTACTTTCCTGGCCTAGTAGAGCCAAGAATTACAAACTTCGTGTCTTTTTTTACTACAATAATGCCTACATTTCCGAGCATGTTTGAAAAATAGTACATTACTGCAGAGGCCGGGAAATATGGCGTTGCGGGACGAGTAGTATTCAAGGTCGAGCGTGAGCGAGGCCTTGACAATAATAAGAGTCCAGCAATGCCATTCCCGCCGAGGCATGTATAGTGCTTTTCTCAATAAATGTGAGGAAATCATCAAATAAATAACCAGTAATATGCAAATATTTACCGAAAGCAATTAATGTTTACTGCAAAGAGATCAATCACTATCTACGTGCTTTGAAAGAAAATAAACTGCTTTCCCGCGTTTTTTAGTGCAAAGCAAACATACAACCCCGTCATATTTTACGCAAAAAATGTAATACCGTAGATATTTTTTCTATTATATATATGTATATATATATAATAATATAAATGTAATATAAAATATTAATAAGGGTTTAGTTTTAGAAAATCTACAGAGTAACCCTTCAAGTACTGGCCAGCAACAATAATATTTGTACACTCCTAATACGAGTACATGCACAGAGATAGGGACAAGATAGGAACAATATACGAATTAAATATAGTACGGATTACAAAGGAAGAAGAGAAAAGAAAGAAACAGAATACGAAGACGAATGTGAAGCTAAACAAGTCGCATAGTAAATATCACTAAATACTAATACAAACATAACGCTTATTCGGTGGATATTAAAGAGCATATTGTGGGTATGTTCCTTTTTTTAAATTACGGAGCTGTGGTAGTGAACGGCGCGTACATGACAATGTTCTATTTTGAAATTCATAAAGAATGTGTCTGTTTGATGAGCAAGGAAGGGATAGAGTTTGCGTTGCATAATTAAATTTAGTACAACATTATAACACTCGTTTGGGTGATATAATTTTTAATATGATACTGGGCGTTTTAATGTTGGCAATAAGCTGACTGTTTCAGAAACTTTTATAGAGGATTTATAGCATGGGTGTAGATAAAAAAATTAATGCAAATCGCGCGCACGTTAAGTTACAGTTATTTTCCAACAAAAATATTATTTCTATTATAGTCTAGAAGTCTGTAAAAGAAAAACATGATGTAAACTCGGTAAATAAGCATACTTCTGTAAAATGTGTTTCTGTATAATTACGAGTCCGGCAATGCCATTTCCGCCGAGGCATGTATATTGTATAGTGCTTTTCTCAATAAATGTGAGGAAATCATTAAAGATATAACCAGAAATATCCAAATATTTACTGAAAGTAATTAATGTTTACTGCAAAGAGTATAAAATCAATCAAAAAAAATCGGTTTCCCGCGTTTTTTAGTGCAAAGGAAATGTAGCCTATACGTCATATTTAACGCAAAAAATGTAATACCGTAGATTTTTTTTTCTTTCGCAACTTATTAAGCATGTTTTCGTATGATTTTATAACAACATTATTTCAATAAAATTGTGGTCATTAGAATTTAAATGATAATAAATAATGCCCGAAGACTGCATTTTTTATTATGTGGTAGCAATTGGCTCTATGACCAGTTATGGAATTAAACGCTTTATATCTTTGCTAAATGTAAAAACAGAACTGTCATCTGAAACGTCATGTCACTCTCTTGTCATTCTGAATACACTTTATTCGCCTTTTTTTTATTGAGCAGCGGCCAGGAAAGATTTTGATGAATTTTCATACTACTTTCCTGGCCTAGTAGAGCCAAGAATTACAAACTTCGTGTCTTTTTTTACTACAATAATGCCTACATTTCCGAGCATGTTTGAAAAATAGTACATTACTGCAGAGGCCGGGAAATATGGCGTTGCGGGACGAGTAGTATTCAAGGTCGAGCGTGAGCGAGGCCTTGACAATAATAAGAGTCCAGCAATGCCATTCCCGCCGAGGCATGTATAGTGCTTTTCTCAATAAATGTGAGGAAATCATCAAATAAATAACCAGTAATATGCAAATATTTACCGAAAGCAATTAATGTTTACTGCAAAGAGATCAATCACTATCTACGTGCTTTGAAAGAAAATAAACTGCTTTCCCGCGTTTTTTAGTGCAAAGCAAACATACAACCCCGTCATATTTTACGCAAAAAATGTAATACCGTAGATATTTTTTCTATTGCAACAAAAATTAAGCATATTTTCGTGTAATGTTATAGCAACATAATTTTAATAAAATTGTGGTCATTAGAATATAAATAATACTGTAAGAGGGCATTTTTTATAATGCGGTAGCAATTGACTGTATGACAAGTTATGGAATTAAACGCTTAATGTCTTTGCTAAATGTAAAAATAGAACTGTCATCTGAAACGTCAATGTCACTGTCTTGTCATTCTGAATACACTTTATTCGTCTTTTTGTTTGAGCAGCGGCCAGGAATGAATTTTCATACTACTTTCCTGGCCTAGTCCAGCAAAGTAATGCACGAGCCAAGAATAACAAACTTCGTGTCTTTTTTTACTACAATAATGCCTACATTTCCGAGCATGTTTGAGAAAACTAACTTTTTAACAAGTTGCTCCTTCGACCTGCTTAGTTTTTTGCACCTCTTTTTTGTAAATTTGCTTTGAAAGTACTGACAATTATTTAACTGTAACTCATATTTTCAATTAATAATCCGAAATATTACAAAAAGTTCAAAAAATAATTATAAATTGTAATAAACGCGCGTAACCCATACAGAAACAGTGAAAATTGACATATCGGAGACCTCACGCTACACTAGCGCCTCTAGCGGTGAAATCACACGTGGTAAACCAATTATGCTGCGAGAAAGTTATCTTAATTTTAGTGTAACAGCTTATTATATAGTAGCGTTGCATAACAATCGATAGTTGACCTCGAAAAACAGTCACAATATCGATAGTATCGATTGTCAATAGTTTGCAGTATTATTGATGAAAGGCAAAACTATTGATAGTATCGATACTATTGAATTTAGATAGTATCGATACTATCGATAGCTAAACTACTATCCATAGTATTATAATATCGATATTCGTCACAATACTATCGAAAGTTTCTAATACAAATAGCACCTTTACTATCGATACAATATCGATAGTCCTATCGATATTGTTACTGTTTTTCGAGGTCACGATAGTATCTATAGACTATCGATATTTTATACTTTCTCTTGCAACGCTAGCATAGAGTACTATAATATTGTAGGAGTTAGTCGACCTTCAAAAATAACTGATTAATAAGGTTTTCCACGTTTTTCATCATCTCATAACAATCATATCCTAAAGATAGCTTTACATATTACATTTGTTCAAGAAATAATTTATAAAGAAATAATAATTAGGATTATTGTAGTTCTAATTATACAATGTAAAGAAATTTATTTATACCAAATATTAAGTACCTACCTTTATGTATATAAAAGAAGGTTATAAGAATAAATATTACTAGATCGAAATTGTAGTTTGAATGATTCTATTTTTGATAATCCTGTATAGTAGCGTGTCTACACGACATAAAATACAATATAATAATATAATACGGCGTATTTGGTGATCAAGAGATTTCCTTTGGCTGATTTTATCTTTATGACTCAAATATGGATTTATATAATACATGAATTATTCGGGGTCCAGTGCTGCTCCTTTTGAAATAACTCATATGTAACGGTCATATTATTAAATTTTTTGTCTTCATCAAGCCCTAGATACCTATCCCTTCAAACTATTTTATGAACTACTGTTTACAGTTTAAAGCACGGTACACCATTAGCCGAAAATGGTCGTTTTTCGCAAATGTGCGTAATAAAGCTTCACGTTTAAATATCTCGCGCTTTCTTTCAAATAATTTATAGTAAATAAATGTATAAGCACAAATCACACAGATTGAGCTAGCCCCAACGTAGGTAAGTTCGAGACTATGCTATGGGATACTAACTCAACGATACTATATTTATAACAGATACATATATTGATGAACATCCAAGATCCAGGTTAATCTGAAAAAGATGATTTCCCATCTTGACCTGACCGGGGATATAACCCGGGACCTCCGGCGTGACTGCGTGGCATGATGACCACTAGGCCACAGAGGTCGTCTATTTTTTTTAAAGGGGGCAGCACCCCGAAAAGTTCAGGTAGAATTAAGAAAAATTCAAGATGGCTCCCCTAGCCATCTTGAAATTTTGTACAATGGATTGAAGCGTTATAATGTCATATTTTTTTGTATGGAATTAAAAAAATATACCTCTCTTGTGGGGTATCAAATGAAAGGGCTTTATGAGCTGATTCACATCACATCACTACCAAGTTTGGGCTCAGGCTCAGGAGCCCAAACTTGGTCCGTCTTATTATTATAAAACCCAGACTAACTTTGTTACTAGGTTTAAACCATTTGTACCGGAAGATCCCGGTATAGACTGATGAGATGATAATAAAAATCACTGATAACTGAAATGAAACTATATTCTGTGAAACTTAATTTAACTAAGTATGGATATTGATGGGATATGAAGTGAGTACGCGCGACGCTCTTGATGGCCGGCTAATTGCGAACTGCTTTAAATTACGTAAAAATGCGCATCGAACCACTTTGGCTGATGTAGCATTTTATTGTACGACTTGCTCGTACATATTCCCGAGCGGGAAAGATGGGATTAGTAGATGGGATGCTGCGTGATACATTATTCTATGAAACAAATTGTATCTATGAACTAAAGGTTAGTACTGATTTACAAGATGATAGTGAACTGATACAATATGCTTTAAAAGTGATCCAAATGAATTATTTTGTCTATTTCACTTGACATTACACTACACACAATCGTCTGGAAGGCTAAATGCCGACGCAAACAAGATAGGGGACGACCCTTGTTCTTTCGTAGGAACTCGCACACGGTGAACATTCGGTAGCGTGCTTGCTCGCTTAACGGACACTCGCGCACTTCTGTCAGACATTTCAAACATTTCTCCGCACTGATCACTACTGATACTCATAGCCGCCTCCTGCGATGGAGGATGCGACGCTGCTCGCGGACACTCCACTGCTGGAGCGGGCGCCCCGGCCACCGGGTCACGCCGCCATCGTCTGCAAGCCCATAAGGTTGCTCCTAAAGCGACTCCAGCAATCATCACGTATATAGCTACGTAATGGTGGATATCGTGGGAAGAGACACCGGATAACAATGGCTCATTTTCTGACATGCTTTTTAATTTTTGTTCGATGTTAACAAGCTGATCGGTATAGTTAAATAAATCGTCGTTTAAGAGATTGTCTGATGGTATTGTGATATTGATAAGGTAATTAATAGGCGACACTTTGGGAGTTACAATGTCTGAGCTCATATTCATGCTATTGATAAATTCTGGTTTATGTGAATAAACCAGAGAATCGGCTGATTTTAAATTGCATCCTTGATTGACGCGAAATATTCCTGAAGAGTTTATTTGTACCAACGTAATTTTGTCGTCACATGCAAGTTTTAATTGATACTGTTCGCAAGCAAAGAAAAAGTATGTGTTTAAGTTGTAGAGTTCTGTCCACCTATTTTTACAGGCACTCGTGACTGTCTTGCATCTTCTTGTTTTGGGTAATGTATCGCAGAAACTCTGATCATCCTTGATGACGCTCACAGGTCTCTTGACGCGACATAGACTCAACTCGACATGCTGGAGACAAGATCTCAACTCCATTTCTGTCATCGTAATAAAGGCGTCATGTCTTAAATTGACGGCGACGTAGTCAGACACCGGTAAGACTGATATCTCATTATCATTGCTGTTTACACGAGGTTTCGGGATTAATCTTGATATTTCAAACATGACGTCACCTATGAGTGGGATTTTAATTTCAAAAATTATATAGCTTGCAGTCACCCTTGCTCGGACTTGGAGTAAGTTGTATATTTCTGAAAGACTGTCAGACTTCTTTGCTGGTAAAGACAAATCCTTAGGAAGTTGTTCTGATATGACTCCCAGCTCATGTCTTAATTGATCGGGTGTTAGGAGGTGAAAATTGATTTTGCCATTGTAAACGTTAGTTATAGCCTCCAATAGAGTTTGCTGCACATTTTTCAGACTAAACAAGAGATTATTTGCGAGTAAAGAAGTTGCTAAAAAATCGTGAATATGAGAGAGATTTAGAAGATTCGTTTTTACTTGACCAAAAGTATCTTCTAAAGCACTAATTCTGCTGTGAATCAATTTATAATTTTTGTTTACAATAGATTCGGTGCGTTTTAAAAGATTAAATTCAGCTTCGACTACTGAAGTTTGATTTTTCCAGAGACTTGCCAAATGATTTTGATTATTTTTTATAAGAGAAATATCTTCCAACTACAAACAAAATATCCAACGACGCCACACATCTGCGAAAATTTTCTGAATGAGATGCCATCTCGTTCTTAGATCTTTCTCTGTATTATATAGCGTTAACAATGGACCACTTGACAAAAAGTGAGATGGAGTCAAAAAATTAAGATCGTCTGGGTCCTCAGTGAGGGGGCAGAGCGGACGCGAATTAAGGCAGGCTTCCAACTGAGCAAGGAGGGTAGTAAATTTCTCAAAGGTAAGATGTTGATCTCCTATTACTCTTTTCAGGTGGTGCTTCAGACTCTTTACCGACCCTTCCCATAGGCCTCCAGCGGATGGCCACGAGGGCACGTTGAAACGCCATTCAATACCCATCCTTGATATTTCTGCTGCAAATTCATCATTGAATGTCTCTTGTATTAATTTTAACTCCTGTTTTAGTACTCTGTTAGCCCCAATGAAGTTTCTTCCTTGATCACTATACAAATACCCTGGCACTCCTCTCCTGGCGACCATTCTACGCAATGCAGCGATGAAAGCGGATGTCGTTAAATCAGAGACAAGCTCCAGGTGTATGGCTTTAGTAGCCATACACATGAAAACTGCCACGTAACCTTTGGTGGACTTGATTCCCTTACCCTTGCTGGCTTTTACGATTACGTGTCCAGTGAAATCTACTCCGCAATGAAAAAAAGGCCTTGAAGGATTTGTGCGTGCCATAGGCAGATCACCCATTAGCTGATGTTGCAGCTGAGGGTCATGCCTCCTACATTTCACGCATAAGCGCAGGCGTTTTTTGGTAGCATTATTACCACCTAGTAACCAATACTGACGACGTATGTATGCGCTCGTCAACCGAGGTCCTCCGTGATATGAGGACTCGTGAGCTTGATCGATGATAAGATCTGATAACCTTGTATTATTCGGAATTATTGCAGGATGCTTGTTCGCATGCCGAAGGCGGCCTCCAACCCTTAAGACACTGTCTTCGTCGAGAAAAGGATTTAAATTTAACAACTTGCTTCTGCTATTGACGCTTTTACCTTGCTGTAAATCATCAATTTCGTCTGAAAAAAATCCTGCTTGTATATTTTTTATAATTAAAGTTTTAGCTTTACGTAACTCTTCTACGCTTAAATATGCTTGCTTTTTATTTTTCTTACTTAACCTCAATACCCATGATAATATTCTTATTGATTTTTTAACCTGCTATGCTTTTCTAATAACTGCTTTATAATATTATCGCTTGATAACGTAACATTAACTTGCTTTATATTTTTTATTTCCTGATTTGTAGAATAATGCTTTTGATTTTCTATTTCAGGTACGTAGGAGGATAGCCAGGAGGGGCCTTCCCACCACAGTTGATGTTGCTGTAGCTGTGAGGGTGTGAGGCCACGGCTTGCGCAGTCTGCTGGGTTTTCTTTTGACGCTATGTAACGCCAGCAACTAGCATCTATAGAACCAGTAACTTGTCTTACACGATTCTCAACGAATGGCTTCCATTTTCCTACTTCCCCGTTGAGCCGACCAAGGACTGCCATTGAGTCGACCCAACAGTATATTTTAGCGTCGTGATTTTCTAGACATTTTTTGATTTTTGTCATTAATTTTGCGAGTAATACTGCGCCGCATAATTCTAAATGCGGCAGGGAACAATTTTTCGACACTGGTACTAATTTTGCTTTTCCTGCTACTAAGATTACCGAAGAATTATCGCCCTTATTCACCCTACAATAGACTACACAGCCATAGGCTTTTGTGCTCGCGTCACAAAAACCATGTAGCTCTATTTGATCGTGTTCTTGAGTTTTGAATCACCTAGGCACTCTAAACTCACTGATAATACTTATCTCCTGTTTGATCTTAACCCATTCCTCACTTTGAGGTACTGGCTCGTCCCATTGTATATTTGATTTCCAGATCTCTTGAAACAATATTTTAAGCAAAGTTGTAAGTGGTGAGAGCCAGTCGAGGGGGTCAAACATTTTAGAAATATCTGATAAAAATGCTCTTTTGGTAGCCTTTGAAGAAAATTCTAATTTTGATTCGAAAATAAAACTGTCTTGATGTGGATTCCACCCTAATCCTAACGCCTTTGTTGATTCTACTTGTTTAAAATCAAAATTTGTTTGCTGATCAACACTTTCATTTACATGTTCTAATAATTCGGGACTGTTAGATTTCCATTTTCTTAAATTAAAACCACCGGCTTTTAAAAGGTTGATCAAATCCGTTTGTAATTGTTTACCAGATTCTATGGAGTACGCTCCATGAACTAAATCGTCCATGTAGAACGACTCCTCAACGACAGTAGGTGCGGAACTACTGGGATAATTTTCTCTCTCATCTTGAGCCAATTTTTTCAGAGTCATCATCGCCAGAAACGGCGATGACTTCATCCCGTATATAACTGTGGCAAGCTTGTACTCCTCCACCTTCTTGTTTAGAGAATCTCGCCAGAATACCATCTGTAGATTCCTATCGTCAGGTTTGACCCAAACTTGCTGAAACATTCGTTCCAAATCTCCTATGATAGCAAACTGAAATTGCCTCCACTTGATAATAAGGCTTTGTAAGTCATGCTGTAAATTGGGGCCACAACATAAAACGTGGTTTAAACTGCAACCGGAAGTAGTTTTACTTGAACAATTAAAACAACACGCAATTTTGTTGTAGTAAAATCCTCTCGCATGACGGCGCTGTGCGGCAGATAACACTTGAGTGTCGGGTTACATTCGCCGGCCGCCGGCACCATATGTCCACGCGACTTATATTCATTTATAAATTCTGAGTACTGTTTTGCAAAAGGCGGATTTCTAATAAGTATCTCTTCTAATTTATAAAACTGAGCAAGTGATCTATTTTTAGACTGACCTAACTTTTCCTTATAATCTGATTTTAAGGGCAGACGGACCTCGTAACGTCCATCTTCCCGTCTGATAGTCGTAGACTGATAAAACTCTACGCACTGCTTTTATCTTCTGCTGATAAATCTGAGGGATCTGTTACATCCTCAATTTCCCAGAACTGCTTGATTTCGTCCAGGTTATTTAAAACAACATTACATTGAAAAACTTTTGTATTACCGCTTAAAATCCAGCCTAGCTGCGTTTGCTGTGCAGAAGGCAAGGAAGTTGAATTTTCTTGACAGATGCCATTCATTAAAATGAGGGAATAAATATCTGCACCTAACAAAATATCTATAGGGTGACTTTTATAAAATTCCGGATCTGCTAGATTAATGTGATCTAAGTATGACTAATCAGGTTTTATGAAGGAACGGCTGGGCAAATTTTTGATAAGTTGACTCATAACTAAAGCGTCTGTTTCAAAGGTGTAATCATTGATAAGTGAGGAACATCTGATAGTGACAAAGCCCTTGCTATTTGTTGCCTTGTCGCCGATTCCCTTAATGACTCCCCTCCAATTTTTTCTTGGCAAACGTAAAATCTGAGCCGCGTGCTCACTGATGAGGGAAGCCTGGGAGCCTTGATCTAGGAGGGCGCGCATGGTATGATAGGAACCATCACCTGCCTGAACATTGATTAAGGCGGTTGGTAATAAAACTTCAAAAACATCGTCTTGAAGTGACACGTGGGAATTAGCTTGAATTATTTTCCCAGCATTTCCATTTGCGTCAGCAGCGCTCCCCCCGCCCCCTCGCGAACCCGCCCCGCTACGTGTAACTTGAGGCCCGGAGCTGGAAGGCGCTTGCGCAAACGCTTCATGCAACAAGCGATTATGACTCTTATTGCATTCGCGACATACCCTATCTGATTTGCATGGATTTCCTTGATGATCAAATAGGCAATTAGGGCATAAATTTAATTTGGTGACTGTTTTCAACCTATTATAAGAATTCATTTCTAAAAATTGATTGCAAAAATAAATTCCATGTTCATTAATATTGCACAACGAACAATGATATTTTGATGACACTGATTTATTGTTATGAGGTGACTTTGGAATCGGTTTACTGTTTGTGAAGGAATTTTTATTGTAATTAGGTAAATTAATTTTCTGATTTTGATTATAATTATTAGACTGATTTTTAGAAACTGATTGAAATTGACGTTTCGGTGCAGGGATGTCTTGCTTCCTGCGAGAGGCTTCCAAAGTCGTAAATTTTAGTTCTAAAAACTGTAAAAATTCTTTTAAAGGCAAATCCCTAGTATTCGTTACGGATTCCATATATTCAGTAAAAGAAACTGTATCTAATTTTTGAGTAAGCAAATATACTATTATAGGGTGACATGAACTGATGTCGATCCCAAAATTTTTTATAGCATTCAGACACTCTTGTGTAGTGTCGTGCATCCGTTTTATGAGACTGACTGTTTGCTGCTGCATTACGGGAAGATTATTTAACGAATGCATATGGGACGTGAAAATTAATCTAATTAATTAATTAAATTAATCTAATATCTTTGATTAAGTAAGTCCCAACAAGTCTGATAGTTTTCTGAACTAACATCTAAATGAGAAATCAATTTTTCCGCCTCCCCCTTTACTTCTGATTTAAGATACTGCATTTTTTGAGAACTAGACATGGCCGTATTTTTATGAATGGTTTCCTGAAATAAATTTTTGAAGGAACTCCAAGAATTATATGAGCCAAAAAAATTCGGAACTTCTAGAAGGGGGACGGCTTTTTCTTTATAAGCTTCAGACCACATTTTCTTGTTAATGGCCTTTTTTAAACTCTGGTATTTACGTTCGTATACTGCAAAGGTATTTTCATACTCCTCATTGCTCCCGTTCAACTGACTGTCAAGGTCCCAATGGAGCGAGTCAATGGCTGTCCAGCGAGCTTGGACAGTCTTGAGAACATCTTCAAACTCCCATTTTTCACTGATGGACTCCAGATCGATTCCTACTATAGTACGATGGAAAGCCTTAAAATGACTGCTCTGCTTACACAACATCTCCTCCGTCTTACTTGCTGACGCAAATGAGGCAACCTGGGCCTTGCTGCAACTTGCCTGAGGATTAGAAGCTAAGGTTTGCATGGAATCGTTGGGTTTTGGTACAAATATGGGGGGTTTGACAAGAGGAGACTGAGGTCTCTCCTCAGTAGAAAATTCAAAATTTTGAATATGAGCCCTAATATTACCATATCTTTCTTTAACTGTTTCCCTATCCTTTTCAATAAACTCCCTTAAACCGGGCTCTACATCCAAACTTGATAGATTTCGATAGTTGGTTTCGTAATCCAACCAATACATATCTAAGAGATCTAACTTCTTCTTGATGTAATCTGCTGTTTTTCTGCTGGCACCATCTTTCTTAAAGTTGGTGTAAGTGTTCTCGATTGCTGATGCAAGCTGCTTTTGGGTGGCTAAGATGTCCTAAGGACTCGACATCATTTAAACAAGTAATAGGACTGATCTTACTTGAACTGCTGATACGCAACGAACGTGACTTGCTCGTTGCTCTGCTACTTACTGCTGGTACCACTGCAATCCTTGATGTGACACAGTGGGCACTGATCTTGATAGTCACTTACTATGCCTCTTGATAACACAGTAAACGTCACTGATAGTTCTGCAGGAGTGGACTGTATAAGTACTGTTAGCTGACAAGCAGGCGCCATCTTGTTTACGCCGACCGCGCCTATAAAAGTCAACGCGCGGCGTAGGCTCGTCCATTTGCCTTTCGTTCGTCGAAGCGTCAACATCTCTTATAAGGACTTTAAGTGCAAGTGAAAATTGTTGTGTTTAAGTGTTTTTCCGTTACGATTATTTGATTTTCGAATTTAATTCATTTTTCATTATTAAATAATTCTTTTTTTAAAATGTTTTGAGTATTAAATAATTAGAGTCGTAATTAATGTTTTTTTTTTTATTTAAAACCACTTTTGAAAGCTAATTTCAGAAGTGGGATAGGCTCCGTGCCCACATACACACAAAATTCAGTGAAAATCAAATAATCGCTATTTTTGGTTCGATATGCCGCGATCATCTCGTTCGCGTAGTAGTTCAGTGGAAGTGCCGCGTAGTAAATCTAAGCGCAAATCAAGAAGGCGATCTCGCCGTCATTCGCGCTCTCGATCGCGCCGTCGGGATCGTAGTAAGACGAGTTCCGTGAAAAATACTTTGGACACTATCATTTCGAGATTAAATGCGGTCGAGGAAAGCTCCGCGCGTGCGTCGCGAGCTTCATTGCAGCGAGATGATCGTGACACGTCCCATCGCGATGACAGCGTTAACGCAACGGCGCAGTCCCTTGCAGATGCGTTGATATCGGTAAGCCGTATTAAATCTCATAAATATTACGTATCCAATTTCGACCCGTCAATCCATGATTTTGTAGTCTGGTGCAGTGAAGTAGGACGTGCTCGTTTGTCAAATAATTGGGATGATTTAGAATGTCTTTCACGCGTAGCGAGCTGTCTGAAGGGAGACGCAAAAACATGGCTTGACGAGTGGACAACTAATGACCGTTCGTGGTCTAACTTCAAAAAGGATTTTGAATCGCTTTGTCCGCGTAAAATTGATCATGCTGGTATACTTTTTGAGGTTATGAACACGACATCGGACAAATTTCCTACATATGCTGAGTACGCTCGCAGGTCTTTGTTACGGTTACGTATTGTTAGGGGCTTAAGTGATGATCTGATGGTTCAAATCGTAATACGTGGTATTAGCGATGCACACATAAGAGCGGCGGCAGCAAACGCCAACCTTTCAACTGATGATTTAGTTTCTTTCTTAGCTATTTACCAAAAACCTAATCGCGGTAACATAGAAAGTCGCGCTTCTACTAGTAATGTCTCTCACAAAAGGCGTGATTTTTCAAACAAAATCAAGTGTTACCATTGTAATCAAACTGGGCATACTCAAAATAACTGCTCTAAAAGACAAAAACGATCAGATCCGTTGCCTCCTAAAGTTTCGTGCTCTTATTGTAAGAAGGTAGGCCACAAAGAGAGCGATTGCTTCGCGAAGGCACGTTCCATGTTACCAAGTAATAAAAAAAGTGTTAATTTGTGTAAAGAACAATTAAACACTTCAAAAGATAGTGATATAAGTACTGCGGTAATTCAAGGAATACCAATTGATGTTTTAATTGACAGCGGTGCATTGAACGTGTCCCTAATTTCATCTGATGTAACTAAATATTTTTCATGTTTTCCCAAACCAACATATTGCGTGTTGAAGGGTTTGAGTTCTTGTGAGATTATAGCACGCGAATACGTAACGCTCACTGTCGAACTTAAAAATATTTCGTTAGAGGTAGATTTCGTAGTTGTACCTTCCTCATACATGAATACACCTCTTATCATCGGCACGGACGTCCTCAATAGAGACGGAGTCACGTTCATTCGAACTAAAGATAGTCAGTACCTGACTCATAGCACCAATAAGGTTATGAATGTGAATACTGTAGATGATAAGCTAAGTGGTATAAACACATCCTTAGAGGGGGCTGAATTGGAGTCTCTGATGAGTGTGATTAATGATTTTTCTCAATTTTTAATATCTGGCACCGCTACTACAACTGTTAAAACCGGTAAAATGAAAATCAATTTGACCAGTGACGTACCAATAGCCTATCATCCATATCGATTATCTTACTTAGAAAAGTTAAAGGTTAGAGAGATAATTAAGGACTTGTTGGAAAAGGGCATTATCAGGGAGTCGGAGTCTGAGTACGCCAGCCCCATCATTCTTGTTAAAAAGAAGGATGGCACTGACAGAATGTGTGTGGACTTTCGAGCACTCAATCGAATCACACTCAAGGATCGATATCCACTTCCTTTGATAGATGATCATATCGATCGTCTTGGGAGCTCGAAATTCTTCACCAGCCTTGACATGGCATCTGGTTTCCACCAGATCCCAATTGATGAAGGCTCAATTCATCGCACGGGGTTCGTTACGCTCGAAGGCCACTACGAGTACCTGAAGATCCCCTTTGGTCTTTGTAATTCTCCAACAGTCTACCAAAGAATCATAAACAAAACATTGCGAAAGTTTATCGATTCTGGTGAGATCTTAGTTTACATTGATGACGTCCTCTTGATGAGCATGACGATCAATGATGGGATAAAATTGTTACGATCCGTCTTAGAAACTCTCACCGAAGCCGGATTTTCGATAAACATTCGTAAGTGTTCATTTCTTACAACCGAAATAGAGTACTTGCGCAGAGTTATAAGCCATGGTCAGGTTAGACCGAGCACTAGGAAAATCGAAGCGCTAAAAAATGCACCAGTCCCATGCAATGTTAAACAAGTCCGACAACTACTTGGCTTAGCAGGTTATTTTAGGCGTTACATTAAGGGCTACGCAACAAAAACTGCAAGTATCTCGCGTCTTACAAAAAAAGATATCAAATTTGAATGGGGACCCGAACAGGAGCGGGTTAGGTGTGAGATTATAAATGCTTTGACCAGTGAGCCGATCCTTGCAATTTTTGATGCTAACTTGCCCACTGAGCTCCACACAGATGCCAGTAGTGCAGGGTATGGGGGGGTACTTATGCAAGTACATACTGATGGTAATAAAAGAGTGGTAGCTTATTTTAGTAAAGTTACACAAGGCGCTGAGAGCAGGTACCATTCATATGAGCTGGAAACGTTGGCGGTCGTTAGAGCACTTCAGCATTTCAGACATTACCTGATAGGAGTTCAGTTTAAAATTATAACAGACTGCAATGCTCTAAAGGCCACCGAACGTAAGAAGGACCTGCTCCCACGCGTTGCACGCTGGTGGATTTATTTACAAGACTACAACTTCACTATTGAGTATAGAAAGGGTGTGGCAATGGCCCATGCAGATTATTTAAGCAGAAATCCACCAGTGGCGCAAGTTAACTTCATAGATAGACCTCTTAACTGGGCACAGATCGCCCAGGCAGCTGATAGTGAAACACAAGAACTTATAACAAAACTTTCTGAGGGCCACTTGGATTCACAACGCTATGTAAGTCTGAACAACTTGCTTTATTATCGTTTTTCACCTGTTGGTGAGGAGTCGCGACTTTTATGTTTTATACCTAAAGGTCATCGTCTTAGTTTGCTGCGCATCTTTCACGATGAGCATGGTCATATAGGGACTGAAAAGACCTTAGATCTGATAAGGAAACACTTTTTTCTCACTGTCTAACTTGCATTTCTAAAAAACGTGTACCAAGGGCTCCTCATCAGCCGATAACATCCTGGGAAAAACCAAACGTTCCATTCAGCACAGTTCATGTCGATGTACTGGGTCCATTACCAGTCTCGAATGGATTTAAATTCGTTTTTGTTTTGGTAGACTCTTTTACGAAGTTCTGCCTTCTTTATCCTATTAGTCACCAGGCGACCAATACTGTGAAAATGAGTTTCTTTCGGCGTTTCTTCTCAGCAGTGGTCGTTACGAAGCGCTGGTATCGGTAGCTTTTCTTTAAAAAATAAATTAAATTTTAATATACTTTACACGTAACATAAATTATACTTATTGACGTGTAAAAGTGCCTGTAAAGGTCTAATTACTGAATAAACATTTGAATCTTTGAATCTTTGAATCTTTGGATGCTAATGAGTTGAAACGTGTTTTTGATAATGCGATTTCTTTGTTTGGTGTTCCCAAACTTGTAGTTTGTGATCGTGGCCGTATGTTCGAGGCATCTTCTTTCACCAACTGGCTCTCCGACCTGGGGTGTGATATACACTACATCACGCCAGAGATGCATAATGCCAACGGCCAGGCCGAACGGTACATACGAACCGTTTTAAATCTTATTAGAGTGGAAAGTAGCAGAAATGCTTTGTGGTCGGATGGACTCTGTAAAATCCAGCTAATCCTCAACATGACCAAACAAAAGACAACTCAGTTTTCTCCACTGAATTTATTAGTTGGCACTGATGCAATGACTCCGGTGATCCGCGCCTTGGTTCGTGATGTTGCAATCGAAAATGCTCACCCAAATCGTGAGGCGTGGCGAGAAATTTGTAGAGACCGCGCTAACAAGCTGCTGAAAGGGAACCAAAAATCACAGGACTCTCGTGTGAATCGTGGTCGACACCCTCCTAAGCTATTTAAAGTCAATGATTTCGTGTTTGTTATTAAATACTCGCAGTCTACTGGAAAGCTTGACTCAGGTATGAGAGGCCCCTACAAAGTTACAAAAGCTCTACCTGGCGATCGCTATGAGCTCAGACTATTGAGCGGTGCCCGTGGAAAAACAACACAGGCAGCGGCACAGTATATGGTGCTGTGGAAAGGGGAGTGGTGTCCTGAGAGTTGTGCAGCCTTTTTTGAAAGTGAGTAAAACTAACTTTCTCCTTGTTTGTGTGTTTCAGTTTATGTCACAGTGTCTAAGCTTACAGGCTGGTGTGACATCGCCGTACGCCTAGAAGATGGTGACCAGCTGTCGGCTGTGTGGCTCTCGAGCCACTGTAGCCGTGGAAAGGCATTGTAATGCCGATCCGGTCGACGCCCGAACGTCGTGTGGTCGTCCAAGCGCTGTACTGTGCGTGTTGGAGGCCGTAGACGAGCACTGTGTATTGTGTCTCTGTCCGGTTGTGTCATGGACAATGCTGGCGACGCACCATACCGCCTCTGTCCTAAACATGGTTTGGACATTGCGTCATACTGCCTCTGTCCGGTACAGGTGTCATGGGCAATGTTGGCGACGCACCATTCCGCCTCTGCCCTAAACACGTGTGGTTTACGATCGTATAGGTTTACTTAGCTAGCTCCAACGTTAGAACACTGCAGCAGTGTTGTTATGATAGTGGATGAATGAAGGATGCTGTGAGCAGTTTATTCGCAAGCGTACTTACTATATAGGCACAGATGTGTGATTACTTTTCGAAGTAATCATATGTCTGTGAAAATAGGAGATATACCTAAGTAGATTTGTGCGAAAGTGTGTGCTGAAAGAGGGCCTTGAATGTGAGATGTACGAAAGAATAGGTCAACTTTGTTGTTTTTGTTCACTACTTATGTTTTCAATATTTCCTTAGATTCTGAGGACGAGGAAGCAGGACCACCATCCGATGATGTGGAGAACCTGGCAGATGTGCAAGGCGAACGGGTGCTCGAGGACGAAGCACGGTCAGGAGAGGCCGTGTTAGCTGACAAGCAGGCGCCATCTTGTTTACGCCGACCGCGCCTATAAAAATCAACGCGCGGCGTAGGCTCGTCCATTTGCCTTTCGTTCGTCGAAGCGTCAACATCTCTGATAAGGACTTTAAGTGCAAGTGAAAATTGTTGTGTTTAAGTGTTTTTCCGTTACGATTATTTGATTTTCGAATTTAATTCATTTTTCATTATTAAATAATTCTTTTTTTAAAATGTTTTGAGTATTAAATAATTAGAGTCGTAATTAATGTTTTTTTTTTATTTAAAACCACTTTTGAAAGCTAATTGTACATATAACTAGTCGGCACACGGAACAAAGTTTATAAGTTCAAAAACACGTGCACTAATGACCCCGCCTGTACCGTAGGCTCGAAGGACCATGTACCGGAAGATCCCGGTATAGACTGATGAGATGATAATAAAAGTCACTGATAACTGAAGTGAAACTATATTCTGTGAAACTTAATTTAACTAAGTATGGATATTGATGGGATATGAAGTGAGTACGCGCGACGCTCTTGATGGCCGGCTAATTGCGAACTGCTTTAAATTACGTAAAAATGCGCATCGAACCACTTGGGCTGATGTAGCATTTTATTGTACGACTTGCTCGTACACCATTATCCGCCCAAAATGAATGATATTGACAGGTGAGATAGTGTGGTGTGATATTACAAGATGTCAACTTAATTTTGTAAAAAATAATGGTTTAAACCTAGTAACAAAGTTAGTCTGGGTTTTATAATAAGACGGGGTATATTCTGAAAATGTTTATGGTTTTTTCAGAAAATGTGACTGAAATGTAATGCCATAAAGCCCTTTAATTTGATATACCACAAGACAATTTTAGTTCTTTTTTAATACCATACAAAAAAATTATGACATCATTACCCTCAACTGTACAAAAATTCAAGATGGCTCCCCTTCTTTAAATCCATATTTGAGACAAGGATCAACTCCGCCAAATGAAATCTCTTGATCAGCAAACGCCGTATATTGCATTTTTATGTCGTGTAGACACGCTGACGCTGCTCGTGGCCTTTGCCCACTTGCTCAAGAATTATAAGGCATTCGAAATTTAATTCCATCCCCTTCTTGAATCCATATTTGATATCTCTCGATCACCAAACGCCTATTTTTAGCGTAGACCAGTGACTAGTACAAACTCATACGCGGCTTGCGGTGATAAGTAAAGAATGTAATAATAATCTCGTAGTTTCTAGCCGCCAGCATAACTAATCCAAAACGATTTTAGAGGAGAGGAAATGTGCATTACGAAATGGAGATAATGGTAAATTTCATATGTTAATTCAAATTGACGATTTGATGCGCTTCAACTATGTGCTAGTAAGAATTAACCCTGTGTAAGGGGTACCTACACATAAGAATTTCTTTATGACTTCGAGAAATATTAACTTCGAACCGCTTCATTCACAGTTCGGGACGAACTTCTAGTATATATATAAGACGTAAGTGTAGGTGCCATAAATAAAAATCGCTCTAGCAAATTAAATTCATAATTTTATTTTTATAATAAATAAAAATCAAGAAAACACTCTTTTTGAGAATTTTCCGTATATTAAATACATCATACAAAAGATGTCAATACAAACTAAATCACTTGGTGCAAAGGCAAGCCTGCAGGATTGGGGTTCGCCGGCCACCGATCCGCGGAGCGCGGAGCCCTGCGAGTCCTGCGACTCTGGTTTGAGCTATCTATGCAACAGGCGAGTGGAAACCGAGGGTAGCCTCTTATTTAACTATACTTTAACAAAACAACCAACTTAAAGATACACAAAGACACAAACTTTCCGGATGGAATGCATCTTTGTTAACATCTCTAATATCATATGAAAAATATATGTATTTGATCATGATTACTTTAAAACAATGTAAATAGAGGTATGTAAAAAAGCGTATTACACTTCTTAAGTGAAAAAAAAAAACAAGATAATTTAGTATCTTTTTTTATGAAATAAATAAAATATAATAAAATCAAGTATTTACTAACTTAAGTGTGAAATAATTTACTACATCTTTACACCTAAATGATAAATGTATTGCAACACACTAAGGAGCTTTGGAACCATTAAGTAATTCGGAGCTTAAATAAATTTGTGTTGTAAATAATCTCGAACAATAAAATCTAAAACTTGTGATTTATCTTTGGTTTTCTGGACATTTAGTCTGCCATAGTTCCATAACTCCTCATAGAAACAGCGCATGGACTCACTTCAATACTGTAGCTACAGCGAGCCCACGCTTCACTGAATCCCAACGTGATTATTTCATAAGTACTTACATAAGTTACAGATCTACTATGAAGCTGATGCACCTTAAAAGCAAATAGATAACTTTTAACCAATCAAAACAGTATTTTAATATGCTACATTGAGATATTAAACTTTAAGCTCTGTGTTAAGTATATTGATAAAACGGCAAAATGTCGATGTGTTACTAAAGATCAGAACGTTACATAGTTCACCATAGTCGTAGATATAGTTACAGAAGCCAAACATGGAACTTAGTGACTAAAATTACCATCGAGACGTAGTTACATATAGACGCAATACAAAATTTTGAACATTTGCTACAAAAATAAATGATCACAGCTCACAAGCAACGTGAAGGTGACGCGCAATGAGGGCCAAGCAAAAGGTGATATGAATGATAACCTACTCTAATTTTATTATGCAAGAACTCTATTAATATTTTCAACCATTGTGTTTCGGCAAATTTTATTCTATAGTTACCAGAGCAAAAAAAAAGTATTTTAGTTGAAAGAGATTTTCATATTCCATTATGCGAATACAAAAATCACCCACTAAGTGTATCGTAAATCCTTCTGGCGCAGACAGTGCCTAGCGGCCGAGAACTTGCTAGTAGCAGCAAGTCGCCCAGGCACTCGCGAACCACGCTTGCTGACCGATACTGAGCTGAGACTGCCTTCCGAGTTACATCTGACACCCACCAACCCCAGTTATCACCCATGACACCTTGTGAATGTACACACCGAAGATCGACCGTTAACTAAATAAATGCTCGCATGTCGGCATAACAACGCTTATCACAATATATAAAAATATATATAAAGAAGCTTAGTCTACAACTACACATTGAAGATGCACACTGGTATGCATTTGCCACCACACGTGGAATACGAGTAAAAGGACAATATGGGCTGTGTATACTTTTTTTTGTATTTTTTAATTTATTTTCGATTTTATTTGTGCGGCAGCATATGCAAGTCTGCAATAATAACTCACAGCGTATCATTTATTCTTAAAGATAATAAAATTGCATCTTTAACTCATTGTCGTAAGGTTTTTTATATCTCGGAAAGAAATGAGGCCGCTCTACATGTTGTTGTTTTCATACATTGGTAACTGGCTCGGGAACTTTGTATTCAACAATCCACGTACCTCTTGGCCGCGTTTCTTCCCACGATACAATAATCAGTAATCACAAAATTGATCGGATATACAATTTAGCATAAAATGCATTTAAGCCTGAGACACAAAACTAAATTTAATACTTGTCATTTCATAAAAATATCGTTTCATTTGATTTAAAAAATAGCAACATCAAGACCAACGAAGCTTCGGGTCTGTCCACATCTTAATACTTTTTGCACGGGTACCTAACGATAACCGATAATGATATCGAATTTATATGAAACCTGACCTATTACAATTAGCGAAAAGCTATAATAGTTCTAAATCCATGTGCACTTACTGTCGTTAAGATTAGATAGCTCGAAAGATTAAGCCTAGAGGATTCTACGATATTTTTTCTTGCGTTTATTTTTAGGCTTTTAACACGTAGTAAATATAATGGGTATATTTTTCAAGAATGATTCCGCTGCCCATATTAGGTACACCTATGAAGTTTCATTTAAATTCTCTATGATGCTACGGCTACCTCTTCAACTTTCATCTGAAACAAAGAAATACATTGTTACTCCACAATGTTGTTTATTTCATATGAAGAATACGATTTGAATGACAAATGTTTGCCGAAGGATCTTCAAAACTATCGACAAGTTGGATAAGTATCCAGACAATCAAAACAATATTAATCAAGTAATAACGGACGCAACGTTACATTTCATGTGGTGTATAACTAGTATACCTAATAATGACAGAATGACGATGACGATATTCCTTATAGCAACTTCACATAAATTGCGAGATTGTGTTCGAGTGTGTCATGAAAATAGAAAAAGATGTAAGATATGCCTAGATTTTAATTAGATATTTAGTTCAAATTAAAAATTTGGAATGCCTACGTGTCTACACGACATAAAAATGCAATATACAGCGTTTAGTGAACAAGAAACTTTGGCTGAGTTGATATCCTTATGACTCAAATATGGACTTAAGAAGGAGCCATCTTGAATTTTTGTACAGTGGAGGGTTATAATTTATAATTATGATAGCATGAATTTTTTGTATGCAATTTTTTTTTTACGTGTCGTGTTGGTTGCCAAATGCGCTTTATGAGCTTATTTTAAAAATGTACTACATTACAGTCAACTGTTTTATGAAAAAACCAAAAACATTTTCAAAACATACCATGTTTGGGCTCCTGCAGGTAGAAAACAACAAAATAAATTTTTGAAAAATATACGCCAAATAATTCTTTATATACTCATATCCACATACTGAAAGCCATTTTGAAAATATTAACACCATTTCTTTCAAATTTTGAAAATGTTTTGGGTTTTTTACAGAACAGGTGACTGAAATGTAATGATGTAGTATATTTTAGAATCAGCTCATAAAGTTCTTTCATTTGATGCCCCACCGACGGGTTGAAAGTAAAAAATATTAAAATATAACACAAAAAAATGATGACGTCGTAACCACAAGCGTACACCAAAAATCGAGATAGCTACCCTTCTTAAATCGATATTTGAGTCGTAAGGATTAACATTTGATATATTTGCAAAGAATTAATTACATTATTTAATTAACTTTTGATTTATTTTTAATTCTAAGCACTGGGACCAACAAAAATTAAAATAATAGTAATAGTTAAAATTTTCAAAATAGCTTGACATTAAATATGAGTACATTCGGCATCAAAAAAATACTGGGTATTTATAATTTAATTCTAATTCCAAATTCAAATCAAATAATATTGTTGTCGCTAAGTTGGCACTACTGTTTTCTGTATTGTTTGGCGCGAAATTTTAGCATCATGTGTCATTTAGTTTGTTTACAGTATAAAAAGAATTGAAGGTCTATGCAGTGCTCGATTTTATTAGTTCATCTCAAGTTAGTGTGTTTTGCGATTTTTATAATGAACAAAAATATCGAAAAAAGGATTTCTTTCAAATTTTGCATCGCAAGTGGTGTTCATAGTCGCTGAAAATGTTGCAGAAAGCTTATGGTGAATCGACTAATGGAAAACACTTGCTTATAAGTGGTACACCGCATTCAAAAGCGGTCGAGACGTGGTAGAAGATTTGTCTTGCTCTGGTCGGTCATCATGGTGAACTTTTTTTTTTATAATTATTTTACGGCTCTGGATACTGTCCTTTAGAGCTTATCTTTATTTTATCACTTCTTTATTCTTAACCCTTACCTTAACTATGCAATCAAAGGTTAGTGTAGGTCTTTTGATTGCTTCAAGGGTGCTTCTGGCGACAAATCTATGCGGACGGCGCCTTAAGTCGCCCACCACAGTCCGCAAATAAATATCACTTCTTCTTCTTCTTCTTATCGAGTCGACTCATATTAGATATTGTTAGACCAGAACCTAGCCACGGCAACCGCCCTGTCATTAGCCATATTCAGATATGCCTTAGTACAAGGAATCGGGCAGTTGGAACATGACAAAAGATGGTCCATGGATTGTTTGACCCCACAGTCACACAAACTGTTGCCAGAGTTCCAACCCCATTTGGCTCTGCTCTCCCGGCATCGCCCTGTACCAGATCGGAGTCTGTTTAAAGATTTCCAAACACCTCAGGGGAGATCCTTACCCGGGGGCAGCTTCTCGTCAGTGGAATGTCAGATGGTGAGGACGGGTACATATTTTGCCACAGTGTGAGTTTAGTCTTCGAGACTTCTTTAGGTGGTAAGCTACGCTGTCTCAAAAAGCTGTTGCGGCTTTTAAGACGCGGTGGGGGAGGTTCTTGCCCATATAGCAGATGTTTGCTGTCATGTGTCTGTTTGTATTTTTCTCCTTCACAGGCAACAGTACGCCGAACGCTAGGTGGGGCTATTCCACATAGCGTATATAACTGGCATAATGGGGTAGGCTTTAAAGTTCCAGTGATAATTCTGCACGTAACGTTAAGGGCAACATCCACATTTTTGGCGTATGCTGAGCGTGCCCACACTGGGCTTGCATATTCGCCAGCTAAATAGCATAAGGCTAAGCCACTAGTTCGGAGTATATGAGGCGAGGCGCCCCATCTGGTGGAAGTAAGGCGTCGCAGAATGCAGTTACGCGCTTCGACTTTCACAGCGTAGCAGTTTTCCCTATATGTCAGAGAGCGATCCAGGGTGACTCCTAGGTATTTTGGAGTAGGATTATTTTTGCGTTTTACGCCGTCCCACGATATATTAAGTTCTTTATTACCTCCCTGATTGTACAGATGAAAAGCACAGCATTCAGTCTTATTGGGATTTGGTCTCAATGAATTGCTTCTGTAATAGTCTGACAGCTGCTTTAGTGCCATTGATAAGTAAGTCTCTATGTCTTCGAAGCTTTTTGATTGAGACGTTAGGGCTAGGTCATCAGCATAGATGTAACTATTGGTGTTTGGGAAGCGTGGTTGGTCGTTAGTGTAGATGTTAAATAGAGTGGGCGCGAGAACGCTGCCCTGCGAAAGACCGTTTTTTGAGTCCGCCACTATGAGTGTCCACTTTAACCATTTCACATATTGTCCATGAGCATGAGCATTTATAACACTTTAACTACACTAATTTCATATTATAAAGTTCACTAGAATCAATTTGCAAAACACCCTTAACTTTCCGCTAAAAACCCCATGGTGAACGTATTTTTGACCAAAAACCCAACAAATATCATCGAACAAACACCGTATTCACCGGATATGGCTCCTGCCGACTATTTTTTCTTTCCAAAACCCAAATTACCTCTTCGAAGCACCCGTTTTCTGTCGATAGATTATATAAATGAGAATTCGCGGCGAGAACTGAAGTCGATTGTGGAAAATGCGTTTAAAAATGTTTTGCTAATTGGATTACTCATTGGCATACGTTTATCATTTCGGTAGGGGCCTACTTTGAAGGAGATACAATTTTGGATAAATAATACATGTTTTGTGTTTAATTGACTAATTCCCGGTACTTTCTTGACAGAGTAGTATATTACGATTAATTTGACATATGTTTTACATAAATTCATTCAGCCGTTTTCTAGGAGGAGCCCAATGTACAAAAAATCAAGATGGCTCCACTTCTTAAATCCATATTTGAATGATTAGATTCAACTCAGCCTAAAGAAATCTCTTCACCACCAATTGCCGTATTTTTTTAGCGTAGACCAGTGACTACACCTCTTGCTGGATTTCATAATGTAAGGGCGTGCGCTGCGTCAAGCGGGACCAAGTGACATATTCAGTTTATCGCTGTCAAAGACTATGTGCGACAAAGACAAGGAAGGCAACGGGCTACGTTTTTTGCTATCTCTTTCGCACCTAGACTTCGTAACAGAGATGGACTGAAAGTCGAGTGGTCTCGCTTGACATAGTGCACGCCCTATAAGAAGACCCGGCCGAGAACGCGATGGTGAGACGAGTTGGACAATTTGTCCAACCCGTAGTATTCTTGTAAAATAGTACATTATTGCAGAGGCCGGGAAATATGGCGTTGCCAGACGAGTAGTTTGACAATAATTACGAGTCCGGCAATGCCATTCCCGCCGAGGCATGTATAGTGCTTTTCTCAATAAATGTGAGGAAATCGTTAAAGAAATAACCAGAAATATGCGAATATGTACCGAAAGCAGTTAATGTTTACTGCAAAGAGTTAAAAAAATCAATCACTACGTGCTTTGAAAAAGAGAAAAGAAACTGCTTTCCCGCGTTTTTTAGTGCAAAGGAAACATAGCCCATACAGCCCCGTCACATTTTGCGCAAAAAATTTAATACCGTAGATTTTTTTTTCTATTCCAACGAAAATTAGGCATATTTTCGTGTGATTTTATGTCAACATTAATTTAATAAAATTGTGGTCATTATAATATAAATAATGCTCGAAGAGTGTTTTTTTTATAATGGGGTAGCAATTGGCTGTATGACAAGTTATGGAATTAAACGCTTAATGTCTTTGATAAATGTAAAAACAGAACTGTTATCTAAACCGTCAATATCACTGTCTTGTCATTCTGAATACACTTTATTCGTCTTCAGAGATAATAGATATAAAAAGATACCTGATTAGGGATTCGGCCATAAATGTCAGATTCTAAAAATGTCAGACGAGTTTCAAATACCAGATTCCAAAACTGTCAGATTTTTGTTTTATTGACTACTAGCTTTTACCCGCGGCTTCGCTCGCATCGAATCCATCAAATAATTTTTTTTTTATTTTTGTAAAAAATATAATATTTTTTTTAATAAAAAGTACCCTATGTTACTTCTAGTACCTCCCAAAATATGTGTACAAAGTTTCACGATGATCCGTCAAGTAGTTTTTGCGTGAAAGCGTAACAAACATCCACGCTTTCACATTTATAATATTATATAAGTAAGGATATTATACCTTACGAGTACCTATGTATACAGGATGTTTTTTGAATCCCGCCGTTCCGCCACCATCCCTCGCTGGCCCCGCCCCCGCAACCCTGTCGCTATCAAACGATCGCACGCGCCGCCAGTCCGCAAACTTCGCGTCACGGGAGGTTACGCACTTTTTACTTGCCCTCTGCCGCGCCGCGCGCAACATAACCATGTCGTATTCCATGGTGCGAATGTTTAAGTGGGGAAAACTTACATGAAGCCAGGAGGCTCTACGAAAGTGAGAGCATTTCTCGACTTCGTGCTCAAGGCATAACAAACGCCTCACCGCCAAACGATTTTGGCCGCAAACCAACGGCTTCTCGACTATGGTCAGTTCGAGATTCCGTCCCATGCACGAGGAAGCGGCGCGCCACGTCTGGTCGTTGAGATAAAAGATGACATCTTCTAGTTCTTCGAGCGGAACCCCCGAGCCATCACGCGGGATGCCGCTAGGCGATTCAACGTCAGCCAACCAGCAGTGTGAAAGTTGCTACATAATGCCAAGCTATACCCGTATCATTTTCTGCCGGTGCAGCGCTTGGAGGAGGCGGATGCTAGACCTCGACGCAGATTTTGCGCGTGGCTCAGACGGAATCGGGAGGCGAACATTTCGTGGACCGATGAGTCGATGTTTACGCGTGTTTGGTCTGTACAATTGTCACAACGAACATTGGTGGTCGTACAGAAACCCGCACGTAATTCGCGAAAACCACTTTCAAGTGCGTTTCAGTGTTAATGTGTGGGCTGGTGTTATTGGGGACAGAATTCTTGGACCTTATTTTATTGAGGATCGTTTGACTGGAGGTACATACCTCGATATGTTGATTGGTGTGATATCAGACTTTTTAGAAGACGTTCCACTCACTTTTATTTTCAACAAGACGGAGCACCCCCACATTACGCTCGACAAGGGCGCGAGTATCTGAACAATCACTACGGAGACCGGTGGATAGGACGCGGTGGACCCGTTAATTGGCCAGCTATATATATCGCCGGACCTCACGCCCTGCGATTTCTTTTTGTGGGGATATTAAAAGAAGGGTGTACGAGATGCACGAGCCTCAAAGCCGGGACGAACTCAAAGAATTAATAGTGTATTCAATAGTTTAAAAAGTGACCGTGCCATGATTAGAAAACTGAAAAGAAATTGTCTGAAACGAGCAAGACTCTGCTTAGTGAGAAATGTACTCCATTTTGAGCAGCTCTTAAAAGTAAGTTAGTAGAGTAGGTATAACGTCGATTATAATTATTCATTTGTAAATAAGTTGATTTTCCCCCATATTCATAAAAGTTTTCAAACCTTTGTTAAACCTCTTTTAGTTAAATATGTGTTGTCTCGTTCTTACTATGTCAAATATTGAAAAGAGGGAAAGGGACAAAAGATGTTTTAACTTAAATAGGTTTACCAAACTGTTGTTAATTTTTATGAATAAGAGGGTTAGACTTTAATCATTGTACCATAAGTTGATTCCAATTTTTAAATACGCCTAAATGCAGAAGCTGGTGAATGCTTTATTAATTACCTACTATCTACGTAGGTACCTATCATTTTTATTAGTGTTTAGGTATGTACCTTATGTTTTTTTTCCTTGCTCTGTAACAACTAATAACAGCTTCAGTATTTTGACGGTCCTAAGACCCGTAAAAGTATGAAGGGAAATTGCGAGTTATGATTAGGTATAAAATTGAATCTTAATTCAGTTTTTTGTTTATGGTGTGTTTACGAATAAGTGGCCAACACTGTTTGCAAGATTTTTTCAAGCTGCCTAAAGGCATAACTTGACTGCTATCTAACGATGTCAGCTGGAGTCCGCGAAATTTTTATGCCACTTACGGTCACCCATCCAAGTAAAGCGCACGCCCGGGGCTTCTTAACATGCGAAAACGCTAATATAATAGGCACCACGATCGTACTTCTGTGTAAAAGGTAGAAACGCGAGGTTTATGCAGCCATTTGAGCATCATAATGAAATTAATTAAACGTAATACCTACGATAACGGTAAAAAATCAATGACCTTAAAGCGTAAACGCGTCTCCGCGCGGCCTTTACTATCACTACGGGTGCGGCGTGTGGTTGCGACAAATCTATGAATTTTTGGGATATGTTTGACGCCTGATATCTTTGGTTTTTAGTATGAAACGAGTTGAAAGTAATTCAACATGTATTTTTTATATCACATATAGAGTACGTGCCTTGAATAAAGCTAGGGAGTTCAAAATCATCCTGTATAAAATTCGTAAATTTCTAAAGATTGATAAAAGAAATTGTAAGCTATTATACTAACAACTTAAGCAAAATTTTGAAAAGACTTCATGTAGCTATTCTTTTATTCGATAAGGTGTCAATTTTGAAATTATTAGGAAATAAATAAAAGAGAAAGACACACTTACAAAGATATAGGCATATTTTTATTAATCATTCTCATTTATTATAATTTTTTAAATACCTACTCGAAAAGAAAACTTGTTCGAATAGGTTATTTAAAAAAATTATACTAATAGATGTTAAACAAAAATCAAAATAATTTATCCATAATTTCACTTCACAATTACAAAGTTATAGTGATATTTGATTAATCAATTAAAAAGAAAACTTTCGAGTATTAGAAAAAAAGCAATAGATTTAAACAAAAATCTTAATCATTTATTCATAAATTCACTTCACAATTACAAAGGTTAAGTCATATTTTTTTAATAAAAAAAAATAGATCTAAATTAAAATCAAAATCATATATCCATCGAATAAAAGTATACCTACATGAGGTCTTTTCAAAATTTTGCTTAAGTTGTTAGTATAATAGCATACAATTTTTTTTTATTAATCTTTTGAAATTTACGAATTTTATATACATAGGTACCCGTAAGGTATTATATAGTCAATATAACAAAAATCTGACATTTATGGTATTTGGCATTATTCGAATCTGACATTTGTAGAATCTGGCATTTATAGAATCTGGCATTTACAGAATCTGGCATTTTAAACTCGTCTGACATTTTTAGAATCTGACATTTATGGCCGAATCCATTATTTAGTCATTTTAAGTAATAACTGACATTAGCAATCTTACACGGCGAAAATGATTTTTGCTATATGAGCGACTGAAACAAGTAATCATATTCTGTTCTTGGTTTTATCGTGGTGTCACTAAATGAGTGTCATTAGTGTCAAACTGATGTCTTTTAATCCTGTGAAATTAAATATCTAGTTCCTTTTCTTGGTATCATTGTGTTCCAATCCAACTTGGTTGGATTAAAATGACAGATGCTGTTTGGATGTCTTTCCTAGTGCATGAAACGTGCATAAATCTAACATCGACAATACGATACTCCATACTACACAAGACTCACAATACTCGTTTACAAAACATTTACCTATTTAATTAAACAATCATTATCAAGATATTTTACAATGATGTAGGTCAGGATTTTTGTGTTCTTTGCTACGGAAAAAAACATAATAACGCGCAATATTGTGCATGGATAAATGTGTGACTTTGAATAAGTTTACGTATGAAAATAAAAGACTCGGAAAATGTGACGCTTATCGAAATATGACATTTGTTTGATGAAAAAATTCGAGTGAAGACTAATATAAAAGGTGTATTTAATTTTCTTTTTTAAATAAATAAATTTATACATAGGTATAAATCAAATCATGTAATGATTTTTCTTCTCCTTCTCTCATTTCAGACTTAAGAACTGATCGGTGTTATTGTTTTGAAGGTAGTTATTGGGATTGGAATCCTAAACCTTTCGATCACAAAAAATGCGTATCTACGCGTAAATCAGCAAATTATGTGTATTGAATTTATCTATACGAGAAAATATCGATAATGGAAAACACTAGTGTGCAAAAAGACTTGTGACACCCTACAGAAAAAAGAAATAAAATATGTATTGAGATCTCGCTCTAACGCATTACATATGCCCTGAGAAAAGAAAAGATGGTTATATTGAATCGTGTGTTAATTTAGTACGCCTTCTTTGCCTCTTATAATTCTATGTTCGTCTTTTTGTTTTGAGCAACGGCCAGGAATTAATTTTCATACTACTTTCCTGTTATAGTCCAGTAAAGTAATGCACGAGGCCGGAATTACAAACTTAGTGTCTTCTTTTACTACAATAATGCCTACATTTCCGAGCATGTTTGAGAAATAGTACATTCCTGCAGAGGCCGGGAAGTATGACATTGCCGGATGAGTAGTTTTAGTATTGTTTTTTTTTTTTGTCTCGCAACGAAAATTAAGCATATTTTCATGTGATTATAAACTTGTGTTCATATACAATATACACATATAATATACTTTATTATAATAAAACAATAATAACATCCAAAACACAAAAAAATTCGGCATTTCCATACCAGTGTGCAGCCGCCTGGGCACACTGGTATGGAAATATGGGAATTTCGTTTTGTTATTTGGTTGATATTTTTAACTTTATCATACTATATAGTGATCTAGTATAACCGTGGTTCGATTTATTACGAGTATCCCTTCCACGTTGTATATGATCGAAGAGTGCCTTTTTTATTATGTGGTACTAGCAATAGATTGTACGATACGTTATGGAACGCTAAATATCTTTGCCAAATGTAAAAACAGAACTGTCATCTAAAACATCAATGTCACTGTCTTGTCTTTTGAATAAACTTCCTTTTGTATTCTTGTTTTGAGCAGCGGCCAGGAATCATTTTCTTACAACTTTCCTGGCCTAGGCCAGTAAAGTATATGCATGAGTCAAGAATTACAAACTTCGTGTCTTCTTTTTACTACAATAATTCACACATTTCCGAGCATGTTTGAGAAAAAAATATTGTGTGTATTAATTCCAGGCCGTCGATGGGAACATACTAATATTAGTAGGGGTGTAATGTACATACCTCGAGCGCCCACAATGATCGATTTCCGCTTGATGTCCTGCGCGGGCGCAGTGCGCAGCACGCCCGGCGCGCCCACCACGTGCCCGCCGCCCGCGCGGATCGGCTTGGCTGTAACAACAAGCAACATTGCATACAAAGCCCACTATACACCTTCCGTCGGTATTTGGAATTTAAGTACCTTCTCTACAGAATCCTATACTATTCATATATTAGAGTACATACTATGTTTGCCATATATAATTAGTTGTAAAATATGATTTGTTATAATTTTAAAGTACGTGGAAACTTTTGATATTATTCCTTTTTGGTTTTCGAAAACGATGTTTTAAATACTGTGTAGTTTGACGTAACAACCAAGGCTTGAAACACCGGTATTTATGGGAACCGGCACCATTGACCTTGGTGCGGTCCTTGTGCCAGACATAAGTACCTGTACAATTTTTTCGTCAGTGTCGGTAATACACCGGTACCAATACCGGTACAAATCATTTCAGTGTGCGTGTGCATTGAGTGGCCCCCTTTAGAAATTAATGAATGTATATTTAACAATTAGTAAAAGGTCTAAAACATTTGTAAAACCAATCTTACAATTTGTAAAACTATTACATCCAAGATAAATAGTTAAATGTGGGCTCACTCTGTTCTTACAAAATGGCGGCCGGACCGTCATATATAATAAGTTTACGAGTGTCCTAGTTTTAGTAAAAACTCTCTTAAGTTAGGATCTTTTGATTTTAAATTGTTAAGGGCCGTAATTAAAAAACACAAATGATTATTTGTGCTCACTCACTCCTCAAGCTATTATAAGGCCCGATATTCCTACGAACCATGTATAGTACCGCATTTAATTATATATCTTATTCAAGTAATCTTTGAATAGGACATTATATCATTGAAAAGAAACCCCTAGTGTTAGTATTTTTTTTATTACAGTTGCTCACTCAATCCTCTCATTTTTGGAAAATAAAAAAAAGAAAAAAATAATCGTTTGGTTAGTAAAGACTAAAGAAAAAGCAAACATTTAAAATGTTAGTAAAAAATGTTTACTAAACATTCGTCAAAAAACATTTTGATATTTTTATTTACTTTCAGAGATATACATAATTCACTGTTTGTATAACTATACAGAATAGGGTGTCTAAACTTTTATTTTTTTAGGAATAAAATTAAACCAAATTTTGTACATATATTTTTTATATACTTGCCGGGGCTCTCTCGCCTTTGCTTATGATCAAGCCACCGGGCTGTGTGGATGTACCATAAAAATAATCTATAAAGGTGCATCCGTCGCAAGGTTCCTCGTTATATAAAATTATGATAAATAAAATTATAGGGTTTATGCTAATAATATAGTACAATTGTTTTATTTAAGTAATTATTTAAAACTAGCTTTTGCTCGCTACTTCGTATATACGTGAAATTTACTATTGTTAAAGTTTGATTATATGTATAAATGTATTGATAAAACTTATACCAGTTATTAAGTTAGACCTCCAGCAATACAACTGTGAAAACCTCATCAAATACCATTCAGCAGTTTTAGCGTGATGCGCGTACAAACATACAGACAGATAGACAAACATAATTTCGAAAAAAATCATTTTGGCTTCTATTGACTCTATAAGGACCTCTCATACATGTTTTTCATAAATATCTCCTATGTACAGTACAGATATTGACCAGTTAAAAAATGCGAGTGGCGCAGATTACGTATCGTAAATTGACGCCATCGAGCATTTTTTGACTACTTATACAACGTTGCATACAATACTTTTTCTACAACTACATTTACTAAAATAAATACAAAAATAAACAAAGAAAGTACGAAATACTACCATATGTTAGGTAGATACTAGGTATCTATGGAAGACTTAATTTTTTTTTTATTGACGTCTTCCTAGTGACTAAAAGTGCCATTTTTTGGAGTCACTTAAACGAATGTTTTTCATACAAAAAACCGTTTGTTCAGTGACTCCACGTTTGAAAAATGGCACCATATGTTAAAATAACGATTTTATTTTGTTGGCAGTATGGTAGACCTAAAGAAAAATAGTTATAGGTCTATGGCTTGGAGCAGTCTTTCCCAAAGTGGGCGATAACGCCCCCTTGTGGGCGCTGGAGGCTTTAAGGGGGGCAGAATTAACAAAAAAAGGTAACGGGCCCAGAATAAAGTTGGGGGGCGCTGATGTGATTTAAGCAATGAGTGATTTATAACTTCAGCTATTTCATATTTTAAATTTCACTGAAATTAAAATCCTCTTACTACACAACATCCATTTATTAGTTCATATTTATATCCTTTTTTATTGTACAAATATAAACTAAAAATGTAATTAATATTTATTATTTTAATGCGTTCACAACGCTATTTATATCGTTAAAGGAATCAAACACTGAAAAAATTTCGTGTTTTAAAGTTTCGCAGGTGAGGTCCCCACTTCCAATACTCTTTATTATTGTAAAATTGTATTATTATTGCTATTTTTTTATTTAAAATTAACAATGTTGATTATTGTTATTTTTATAAAAGATACTCTAATGTACTGGTGTATGTATTATTATTGCTCTCTCGTTTAGAATATAGGTTGAATTAAACTACAGGCAAGACAAATATGTGATTCAGGTTTTTATGGTGAAAAAAATGGGGGGCGCTACAAAATAACTGATTTTTTAAAGTGGGCGTTTGACAAAATGTTTGGGAACCTCTGGCTTGGAGTATCGTTTTGGCGAAATAACGACACATGTGCTATTATATTAGGAATAGACTATAGACTTTTCTGAAATCATATAATCTATGTTCTTATATTAGTGTTCGGGACCATTTAAAAGATAACAGTACAGGAGTAGAAAAAAGTAATATAATTTTATAATTGGTGTCATTTTAATAATCGCAGATTTTAATATATAATTGATATTAATTTCTGCATCACATGTAAAATAACCGGCTAAGTGCGAGTCGGACTCGCGCACGAAGGGTTCCGTACTATTATCTATAAAAAATCACGTTAGTTGTACTATGACAGTCCTACTTAAATATTTATTTTATTCAATTTTTAGTATTTGTTAATATAGCGGCAACAAATTCAAAAGTCAAAAAGTCAAAAATCATTTATTTATCTTTGGATATTTATATCACTTGATAATTGTCATTTCTTTTTTCTTTCGATTTCTTAATAGTTAGTTGTTGACGTCAGATCATTTACTTACAACTAAGTTTACTGCCGCCTCCAAAGCGCAAGTACAGAAGAAGCGGTAACAAACTGTACTGCAGCATTTTCTCCAAAAACGTCAACCTTACAATTATACTGTTATTAAAATTAGATGTGTGGACTGAGAATACATTGCTATGTCATAATTATTAATTAAAAATGTCAAATTTGAAATTAATGTCAATTTGTATAAAATTCATGTACTGATTGTACTCAAATTATGTCATTTGTGAGTGTACAAATATAAACCTTTAAAAGGGACCCGCGCTAAGCTCAAGCCAGACGTTTTTGTCTTTAAGATAATCATCGGTTCCGTAATAAGCCTTCTCACAAAGTACTTTCTTTACATAAGCTTTAAATTTTCTATCTGGCATATCAAGGACCGATTCTGGGAATTTATTATAAAACTTTATACAGTTTCCCTTAAACGATTTACTGACTGTTTTCAGCCTATAATACGGGGTAACTAAAACATTTATGTTACGTAAGTTTCTATCCGTAATATCACCTGTTTTATTAAATAAGGCAATATTTTTCCTCACATACATTATATTTTCAAATATGTACTGGGATGGTACAGTAAGTATATCAATTTTCTTAAAAAAACTCTTAGGGAGTCTCTCGATCCTAAATCATAAATAAAACGAATTGCCCTTTTCTGTAAAATAAAAATATTCTGTATATCAGCAGCACTCCCCCAGAGAAGAATCCCGTAGGACATCAGACTATGAAAGTAACTAAAGTAAACTAGTCTAGCAGTTGCTACATCTGTCAATTGTCTGATTCTTCTAATAGCGTAAGCCGCTGAGCTCAGCCTTTTAGCGAGTTTAGAAATATGGACATCCCACTGAAGTTTTGAATCTACTGTGATTCCCAAGAAAGTAGTATTATCAACGAGATCTAAGTTTTGACCGTCTAGTAGCACATCAACATTGGCCTGCCTCACGTTAGGAAAACTAAATCTAATGCATTGGGTCTTGTTTGCATTCAACAGAAGGTTATTGGCAGAGAACCAATTAGAAATGGCCGATAATGTGTCATTCACCGCAGTAGCATCTTCGCTATGACGATCTATTTCAAAAATAAGAGACGTGTCATCGGCGAACAACACAATACCAGCCTGTTTTTCAACCGCGTAAGGCAAATCATTGACGTACACTAAGAAGAGGAACGGTCCTAGGATAGAACCTTGACGTACACCCATTTTGACAAGAGATCCGTTTGACTTTATGCCATTTATATCAACCGTCTGAAGCCTATCCGTTAAATATGATTGAATGAGGTTTATAGATTTATCGTCAAAACCGTACTGACGGAATTTGAGCAAAAGTGTCGGGTGATCTACGCAGTCAAATGCTTTTGAGAGATCGCAGAAAGAATCGATTGCATCATGCTTTTTTCCCCATGCGTTGTAAATGTAAGTAACTAGCGCTACCCCCGCATCGGTGGTCGATTTCCCTCCAGTAAAACCAAACTGCTGGCTATGAAAAAGGTTATGGGTGATAAAGTGATGTTGCATTTGATTAAGCATTATCTTTTCAAACACTTTGCTCAAAACTGGCAAAATGGAGATAGGTCTATAATTACCAGGATCTGTTCTTACCCCCTTTTTAAATAAAGGTATCAATTTACTGCATTTCATTAAATTTGGAAAAATGCCTTCATCAATGCATTAATTAAAAAAAAAAGCTAGGTCTGCAGCAATGATATTTATGATGTTGCTTACTACATTAACGGACATATCCCAGTGATCTTCAGACTTTTTTAAATTTAGCTGTTTAAATGCATCAACTATATCTTTGGGGGTAATATGTTTAAACTGAAACTTATGATTACATGGAGCTATATTATCTTTAAATAAGGCTTCAGCATGTTGAGGACTTGAATTGACATCAGCAGTAAGTGCCAAGGGAATTTTGGTAAAAAAATTATCGAATACATTTACTATGTCTTTAGGAGCGGTAATATTTTTGTCAGCATATTTGATTTTACGAATATTTTCTCTCGCTTTAGTTTTCCCTGATTCTTTATTAATAACATTCCATGTCTCTTTTATTTTATTTGGTGCATTATTGATTTTTCTACTAATATAGATAGCTTTAGCCTTTTTGCAAACTCTTTTAAATAATTTTGAATAATTTTTAACATAATCAACAAAGCTAGGGTTAAAATTAAATTGTTTTTGAGCATATAAATCAAATAACTTTCTTCTACTCATATAAATACCTGTAGTAGCCCATTCATTAAATTTTAACCTTTTATTAACATTTACTTTTTTTTTGATCAAATGTTGCCGAATATTCCTTAGACACGGTACTAAACAATTTATTGTAGTGATCATCAGGGTTACTTCCAGTGTATACGACTGAACATAATTTATTTTCTAAATTCTTCTTGAGCTTCCGAATCTTTTTGGAAGTAATTGGCCTACACATGATTTTATCATCTTTCAAGCAGCGGGTGGACTTCCTGACAAAAGATACAAATACACCTGAATGATCAGATGGCAACTTGTTAATAACAGATTTGTGAAAATAACTTATATCGGTAAAGAAATTATCAAGACATGTGGCAGATGTAGCGGTGGTTCTAGTAGGTTCAAGAAAAACATTTTCTAACTCATAACATTTAAAGAGGTTTAAGAATTGTGTACTCCTTGTATTCTGCACAAGAATATCAACATTGAAGTCACCATAAATAATTAAAATCTTTTTACTATTTGAAGCTAACTTAAGAACCTGATCCATTACTTTCAAAAATCCCTTAAAATCGCTATCAGGTGGACTGTATACACATACAATTAAATGATGTTCTAGCTCGGCACAGGCCACCTCACAACAGCGGTTAACAGAAAGTCTAACTATGTAATTCCGCGCCTTGCCACGGACACCATTTTTTGAAAATATCATAGAACCGCCTCGAGTAGTAGACTTTCTGTTAAAGCAGCTAACAATGTCGTAGTTGTTTAGGCTGAACATCATCTCACTCTCATGCAACCAATGCTCAGTCAAACACAAAATATCTATATCTAATTCTTCTAATACTAGTTCAACTAGTAGTTCTTTGCTGGAAAGGCCTCGTATATTTTGATGAATTACTCTTAGTTCTAGTGGCCTTTCCGTTGTCTGGAGGTGCAGTTTAAATCTGCCTTCAAGTCTACAGAATTACTATTACAATTTTCTGGTAACTCGGTAGACATCTTACAACTAGTAGTTTGTTCACAATGTAAACTCGTCCAAAACTTAATAGTATAAGCTACCAATGTAGCAATTTTTAATTTCTTATATTTGGATAGGTATATATTACCTTTTGTCAAAAAACATTCACTTATAAAATTATTAGTGTCAAAAAACACTAATTTGTCACTATGACAACATGTCAAGTTATGTAATAATTTATTAAGGTATTGAATGTTTTTATTTATTGATGGGGGCTGGCAACTCAAATAAGGAAACGCACATAGCATTATTTTACATACATTAAGTTTACTTAAAGTCTCTATACATTGAATTATATCTTTCTTTCCTATTTTACTACTATTACCTACGAGCAATACAATGGTGGAAATATGGTTAAATTTTGATGATTTGATTTTCTCTATGAACTTGGGAAAGTTGTATTAGGTAAGCAATAATTAATACAAGGATGCTCTAAGTTTTCATAAAACATGTGACCCATATTGCGACCTACACTGTCTGAAAACACCACTGTATTTGCTGGAGAGTCTATGGAGTCCACACCATCAGATATAGACAAATTACTGCCACAAGGAGAGAGTTCTGACGTGGAAATATTGACAATAGGCTGGTTGAACTGCCCGCAGGTACACTGTTGAACTAATGAGTCAAGTGTATCTTGATTGTACCTGCTGTCATTAATCAATTTCTCCACAGTCAGCATGTGCTCAGTATTTTGCTTCCGTTGTAGGTCATACTTGCTAAATAATTTTGAATAATCCTCCTGTAACTTACTTATATGCGATTCAAGTCTGATGCTGTTGACCTCATATGACTCTTGATTTTCCGCCAATTGTTTATTACATAAGTCTATCTCTGATTGCAATTTACAATTTAATGAACTAGATTTGATTAAACATCTTCTAAGATTGGTTTTTAGTTTTAAGTTTGTTTTCTTTATCTTTTTTGAAATCCTCAAATGTTTTTTTAATTTTATTGTGGCTAATTTTAAATTTTGATGTATCAGAGTCAATATTTAAGGATGAAGTATCACTAGTGAGATCAATCACTGAGGAATTAGTAGAGGGAGGCACAGGAACACTATCAATGAGCTGGTCATAGAGGCTAGACACCTCTTCTGACTGACGCAACTGGGCGTTTTGCTCGTAACTACTTATGAGTCTATATGCCTCTCCCAACTCTTTTTCTAATTCAGTGGTACGTCTAAGCGTTTGCTCATACGTATCACCACATTGGCGGAAGGAATCTACTTCTAATTGTAATCGGTTTAATTGCTCACTCAATTCATCACACAATTGGAGACTTTCTGAAAGCTTTTGTTCAAGTCTAATAGTTTTATTACGCATTAATTCATATTCTCGTTCATTATCTTCCCTTTCCAATAATAATTTTTCGTTGTCTTCCTTTTCCGCCTTGAGCTCGAGTAAGGCATCCTTCAGCTGGATTTCCAGTTGCCGGGCAGTGACAGCACGGGTTGTGGAGGACATTTTTACAAATGGGGACTGATTTAATGTGTAAGGAAGATAATAAACGATAGTATAAGCGAGATTAAGCTAGCAAAAACCGATCACCTAACTACGAAATAACAATAACATAACCTAACCTACGAGTCTCAATTTCATTGAAGGTTGAATGTGTTTACGTATGTAAATTTACGAAAATATGAAATATAGTGTACAAAGGACGTCGTGTTTTAATGAAATATGTAAAAGGGAGTTATTATTGCACCGTTCTTACCTTGTAAAAGTTGTAAAAAGCCGGTATCAATTATACCCACTGAACGTCAACTAAGAACACTATTATTTCACAAAATATACTGATTCTAAACAAACAAATTATGAAATACGTCAACACATATCTAGTGTTTTAATCTAGTAATAATATTTTATCAATAAAACTAAGAAAATATTTAAATTTACATTAATAAATACGGAGCAATAAAATTGACATATAAGCTCCAGGGTTGCCAGCCGCCAAACAGAAATACATCATCTGTGAAAATTTCAACTGTCTAGCTATCACGGTTAATGAGATACAGCCTGGTGACAGACAGACGGACGGACGGAGAGCGAAGTCCTAGTAATAGGGTCCCGTTTTTACCCTATGGGTACGGAACCTTAAAAATGATGTCGTTAAAGCCATTGTTTTAACTGTCATTGAGAATATTACATTTAATTAATAATTTTCATTGTAATTAATAGTTATATTGAATAAAAAATATACGAACATGATTTAATTATATTCCTAAAAAATAACGTTTGAACACCCTATTCTGTATAGTTTCATACAAACAATGAATTATATATATCTCTGAAAGTAAATTAAAAAATCCTAAAAAATAACGTTTGGACACCCTATTCTGTATAATTTCATACAAACAATGAAGTATGTATATCTCTGAAAGTAAATAAAAATATCAAAATGTTTTTTGACGGATGTATAGTAAAATTTTTTTACTAACATTTTTAATGTTTGCTTTTTCTTTAGTGTTTACTAACCTAACGATATTCATGTTTTTTACTTTCCAAAAATGAGAGGATTGAGTGAGCAACTGTAATAAAAAAATTACTAACACTTTTCAATGATATAATATCCTATTCAAAGTTTACTTGAATAAGACATATAATTAAATGCGGTTCTATACATGGTTCGTAGGAATATCGGGCCTAATAATAGTATGAGGATTGAGTGAGCACAAATAATCATTTGTATTTTTTTAATAACGGCCCTTAACAATTTAAAATCAAAAGATCCTAACTTAAGAGAGTTTTTACTAAAACTAGGACACTCGTAAACTTATTATATACGAAGATCCGGCCGCCATTTTGTGAGAACTGAGTGAGCCCACATTTATCTTGGGTGTAATAGTTTTACAAATTGTAAGATTGGTTTTACAAATGTTTTAGACCTTTTACTAATTGTTAAAAATATATTCATTAATTTCTAAAGGGGGGCTCACTCAATGCACACGCACACGTCATTTCAGACTGAGAAAGCAGATTCTAGCAGACACAAGTATAACCAAATAGCTGCAGGTACCTAAATTAGGTACTTTACCTTTACTTTTAAGGAGGAATACTAGTATTCACGTAACGAAATTAAAATAACCTTTAAATACCGGTTAAAACCTGTACTTCTAGGCTGGTTCCAAGCCTTGCATGAACCAGTATCACACAAAACTGTGTTGGAAGATTCACTGGTTTTAAACACGACTTACCGATTTGCGCCTGTGGACCTCTTCGGGCGAGATTCTTAGCGCGCACTGCCTCCTTGATTCTGTCAACCTCGAATTGATACCTCTTGCGATCGCGCATAGCGCCTTCTTTAGCCTCCTGCGTAATAAAACAAGAACAATTTAATCTTACATCATATTTTGGAACACTACAAATGTTCAACCTAAACCACAGACTGACTAAACCATTATAAAGTTCATTCTTTTAAACCTGTTCATGAAATATTTCTTATCCTAATTGGGTATTGTCCTGGGTCAAAAATAAATTATTTTGTAGTGATAAGAAAATAAAACGTCGCAAAATAATATTGCTTGTCTTTGAACATATCCATTTTAACGTGATTTTAGATTTATTATTGCAAAAAAAAACTGATAATAAGAGCGAAATATTTGACTTCAAGAAACTATGACGTCATCTGTCTGTATTTCATACAAATCCATAGAAAATGTTTGTTTTGACGTTTAGAAAAATCTATCTGATTTGACTTGTTGGAAAATAGCGGATTAGTGTCACAATATAAGTATTACATACAGAACGGAATCTCCTAAGGTCCCGCGCGATATGCGTCCCTGTCCCCCGTCCCCGCACCTCGCCCCCACTCGCGCCTTATCGAAGCAGCTGCAGGCGCCTGCAGCCGCCCGCTCAAAACCCTCCACACGGCGCGAACGGGGAGGTGTGAGGAAGGGGGACGGATCGCATATTACGCGGGACCCTAGGAGATTCCGTTGTGTAATACTTATATTAATTCTGTATCAGTGTGTTACCTTGAGTGCGGTCTCGAGCGCCTTGACGCGCTCCATGGTGGCCCGCAGCCGCTTCTCTAGCTTGGGCAGCTCGCAGCGCAGGTCAGCGTTGTCGCGCACCAGCTGCTTGTGCACTTTAGTCAACTGCTCGAGGTTGTTCTCCAGGAACGAGATCTTCTGTTTCTGTGCGAGTGAACCGCCCTCCTCTTCCGCGCCCTCTTCAGAGTTCGTAGATTTTTTTATCCTAGCCTGTAATATACAATAAATATTAAGTCTTGTTCAACATCATACATGTCTTTGGTACACTTTGGAAACGCCATAACAATTTTTTTTTTTATAAATAAATTGGAAATTATGATTACAGATAACAGATTCATCCATAGGTCACTGGTTCGCTACAAGTCCTCACTAGACGGCCACGTGGTTCACCGCGCGCGAGGTCCCGAAATTTCTTTTTCGAAGGACCACAAAGATGTATGGTCCAAAACCATATATCTTAGATTTTAAGTTAAGATGTTAAATGATAAATAGTTTAAACTTTACACAGATTTGATTTATTTCCGATATAAAAATGGCAAATGGGTATTATGAATGGATGTTGAAAGCTGACTTGAGTAAAAAGTACGAAATACGGAATAAGTATGTAACCCAAGTAGAATACCTAAGTGTACGTGCCTCGTACATACATACATTGGTTGTCTGGAAGAGATCGCTTAAGTGATAAGACCGCCCATTGTACTCATTTAATTAAAAATTATTTCTTTGTGTTTTTTCTTTTAGTGTACAATAAAGAGTAATCTATCTATACATATTATCACGCCTGTTTCCCACAGGGGTAGGCAGAGACTACGGACTTTCACTTGCTACGATCCTGACAGACCTCTTTCGCTTCATCTACACTCATCACTCTTTTCATGCATGCCTGCTGGTCACTGACACTTCTAACCTCTTCTTTTTTAAGAACAAGACGATAGTCAGTAACATACGGAGAGCGAAGATAAATAAAAAAGTCTGTTCTGATTTAGATTTAAAGTTTGATACGTACCTGCAGGTCCTGCACGAAAAGTTTCCGAAGGTTGTGCAGCGTCTGCAGCTCCTTGGCCACGGTGTCCTCCAGCCCCTTGAGATCGGCGCGGGCCTGCTCGCGACGCTCCACGCTTTGACTGCAACATCACAACCACCGTCACTCTCCAAACTACACTAAACGTATACAAATTCACACTAATACACTTTGGTTTTACCTGCAAACAGATGTGTCTGAGCTGTCATATCTTTCGGCACGCACCCATATACGTCGCTCTACGCTCTTAGGCCAAATATAGAAAATGCCAACTCCCGGCAAAATGAGTATGAATGGGATACGTGCGGAATAAAATGACAACTCAAAAGAAAAAGCGGAAGGCGTTACGAGACCTCACACTACATCTACCTACTTACATCGACTACATGTGTTCATAGTAATAAATCGTACCAAAACAGTATTGGATCAGCTTCGTATCAGAAACAATTCGATCTAGAAAGAGGAATGATACTGATCTATTTTAAAACTTAACCTTTCTGGATCAAATATGATCTAAAACAAAATTGCGGGGTTTGGTTCACGTGCAAACAGACAGATATAGTTTCTCACTAGCAGGCATGAAAGTCTGCTTGCACGAGATAAACCATTTTGAGGCAACAATCACTCTTCGGCATTTTGAGTGCACACAGGCAAAGAGGACGTGGACACTAGGACATTATAAAAATGCAACACCAAGCGTGGAATGAGAAGCAATTAATTATTTTTCATGCAGAATGATAAATCAAACCAAAAACATAAAAAGTAATGGCACATAAAATAAATGCTAATGGAATGATTTCTAAAATTTCTTGTATGTTCCCGTTGATAAATACAATGTTGGAATGAATTTTGATTATTTATGTATAACAGATTTAGACGATCTTATTACTAAATGGTTCCATATAGCCTATTTACCTACTGTTATAACAACATTTTATTTTTACGTGTTTGAACTATTATTAAATTCAATTTCATAACACTGTTTAACAAAAATTCTTTGCATCACTCTCTTGAAGTCAGCTAATTGATAGCTTATGGTCAGAATTTATAGAAAAATATGTAGATAAAAATATCAACCGACTCTCTATACAAACATTCAATAATATTTACAGCCTTATTTACAACTCACGAAGATTTTTCAGATATCTTTTGTGCCAGGTTTCACTTAACGTTACGACACATGGTCAATGAACATAATATGTATAATCCGCATGTTGCTTCATCTGAAAGCCTACCGCGTAAGTAAATCAACAAACAATTAATTTTCATAATGACATTAATGACTCACTTTGAGCGATAAAACTTCCTGAACCGTACCGAAACTAGCGATTTAAACATAATAAGGCAGCGAACACAAGATGAAATGCACCACGATAGTTATTGGTTTAGGTGGTAAATAATCATACAACTTAAAAGAAGTACGACGCTAAAAGTACTTCAATATCTCACAACACGAATTAATCTATCCTTTTATAATAAGTAACCACTGATACTTGAACTTTTTACTATACATACATGTATACTGGAAAAACATGTTATGCTATTAACTCCATACCACAATATCAAACAAGCTACAATTCAACTTACTACATCAAAACATCTTTTGAAACAAGAACCATACTAAAATAATTTTGTATAAATAATTTCACTAACGTAAATGCTTTGTTGACTAGCATCATAATCTATATCCAAAGCGAAGCATTAAAATGCATACAAAATATGATTATTGTTGTAAAACAATCAACAGTCTATACAGTTAGCTTATGTACTTTCTCGGTATATTAAGTCTAAAATATTGCTTTTATAGAAAAACATAAGCTAAAAGTACGCGTCATGAAGCGTTATTACTGATAAAAGTCACAGATCTCCTGCAAACCTGCATGCCTGTATGAGACAAAAATAATATCTCCTCTAGAGATCAATTAATTAAAAGGCACTGAAATTAATATTGTCTAAGTGTACGGAGATCTGTAGTTATCACAGAAAGATGGCAGAAAGCTTAAACCAAAACGACTATTTGTGGATAGCGATGGGTGAGTAGGATCATGGTAACTGATATTAGTAGGTGTAGTTGGAGGGGATGAATGTTGCAGGCATGTCGGGGAGAGAATTTAGGGATTGCCGAGAGCGACTTTTCCTCTTTGACTGTCGGCTTGTCGAAACCCAAGTGAAAGTTGTATGGGAGTTTCTCCTTTTTCGGAGAGATGATGTAGTCTAGATCGTCTTTCATCAGCAGGTGCTGATTAGCGACTTCTTTCTCGGCCTTGTCGAGGTTTTTGCGAGGTGAGCGCGACACTAACATAAGTTCCTTAAGTTTGGCCGATTTGTCTGCCTCCTCGCGCTTCAGCTTCTCGTAGTCGTCCTGTAGCTGCTGGCGCGCCAGCGTCAGCTCCTGGTACGAACTGTTGACAATAAAACTTTATTAGTACTATACTTAAAAACATTGACGATTAATTACGAAAGTACTATCACAAAGTGCTTTTTATTCGGGAAAGTGCGCATCGTCAAAAAGACAATTTATATTGCCATTTTTTTATTTTAATACAAAGCTATCAATATATAAATGGTCGTTTGAGCTTTGATAATACGCCTTGTTCTCGCAGTTTAATGGTTCGCTTAGTAAGAAAAGTTCTTATAAACATAACATTTGCAAGCATTAGTTAAATTAATGTGATAAATACCCCCTTTACCAGTAGATCTTCCACCTGATAAGAAACGCCCACCAGGTGGTGATCTCCCCTGGGCAGCCTGGAAGTCCTTAAACAGACTTCAGGCTGGTGTTAGTGTTGGGAGATTGTAATCCACGAGAACCGAGTCAAATGGGGTTTTCCAAACAACGTTCTTTTTGAATGTTGAGCTGTTCAAAGCTCTTTATTAGATGATTAAAACTGGGCTTATGACAGGGTAGTGTGGCCACACACTGGTCCACAACCTTATGAAAAAGCATTCCGACTCGCAAATGCTATGGCCACACTTTCGCGATAACGCGAGTATTTGCGGCTAGGCATATAACTAGTTTTCGACGGTCAAATTTGAACTTGAAAGAAAATATAAGAGAGTAGAAGTTTTCCATATTGAAGGTCAAATATGAAGTGATCCACTATATTCTCTTTTAAGTTCATATTTTGACTGTGAAAACTAGTTATATGCCTTAATAAATGCAATTTCTTTGAAATTACATAATTTCGCCAATTACTGACATGCCGTTTCAAAATAAAAGCTAGACTACATTTGTATGGGAAAGTCTGATTCTGTCTAGGGTAAGGGACTCCTAAACCTCTTGAAAACTGACGACATCATATGATGTCGTCGGGTCTCAAGGGTTACTAATGTGCAATCGGATCAAGAGGACGACAATAGGTTAAGGGGCTACATGAATTTTCCGGGGTCCAGTGCTGCCCCCATTAAAAATAAATCATTTGAAAGAAAACGGAGATATCATTTAAAATTTTGTCTTGATCAGACCCTAGATAACCCTTCAAACTATTTTATGAACTACTGTTTATAGTTTAAAGTGAGAAAATGAAGCTTTTCTACGCACACACGCCAAGAGTGGCCGTTTTTCACAATTGTGCGTAAAAAAGCTTCACGTTCTCACTTTAAAACTATAAACAGTAGTTCATAAAATAGTTTAAAGGGTTATCTAGGGTCTGATCAAGGCCAAATTTTAAATGATATCTCTCTTTCCTTTATTTATTTATTTCAAATGGGGGCAGCACTGGATCCCGGAAAATTCAGGTATCCCCTTAAGTGTGGCCAAACGCTTGATCGTAAAGCGAACACGAAGTTTTACACGAATTTTTAGTAACACGAATGTTCGCGCCATAATGTGGCCGTAGCATAAGAAGCATGAAAATGTATGTGAAGCAGTACTGACTCCTTGAGCTCCTGGTGCTGGCGCTGCAGCGCGGCGAGCTCGTCTCGCAGCGCGGCGAGCTGCGTGGCGTGCGCGGCCCGCAGCTGCTCCAGCTGCGCCTCCAGCGCGCCGCGCACTTGCGAATCTGCGCGCTGCTCCGCCGCAGCCAGCTGCACACGCTCCGCCGCCTGACACATACAATAAACAAATATATAGGGACTAATTACACTGATTCAGCTAGTCCCAAAGTAAGTTCGAGACTTGTGTTATGGGATACTAACTCAACCATACCATATTTTATAACAAATATGGAATGGTTGAGAATATATATATATATATATATATATATATATGTCGGAGCGTAATATGCAATGGCTGTATAATAAAACTAGATTCCTTTACTTTGAATAATTCGATGACGTTTGGCAGTAATTCCGTGTCAATGTCATTTTGGACAGTTGACGAAAAAAGAATAGAGGACGCGGTATGAGTTCAATGTAAAATTCCCGTTTTATGATTTTACACGCGCAAAGAGAAAGTTGCTTACTACAAAATGCAACGGTTGGATTTGAAATGGCAATATTCGTTAGCAACAAGTTATAAGACCGGTCGACCTAGCGACAGGGACAGTCTTGTTCAGGCGGCCGTATCGTGCACAACTCGTTTGTGTAGTTTGCTGTAGCTTGGCCATGACTCATTTAATTGTGATTATTGTAATAGATGTGGATTGGTGAACCGATTTATTACAATGACGGTCTCTTTAAGCAAGACGGAAAGCCCAGGTGTATACACAGTATTCAATTCTGTGGGGCCAGGGAATCCAGACATGGTGGTTGCGATTCATGATTCAGTGCGGAGGCGGGGCACTGGAATTCCGTCACATTTTTATAAGGCTCACGTAAGATCTCTCATGTGGCGGCATCGGTAAGGTGACGTGACTGAAAGTAAGTTTTCATCCTGACATCAGTTTGTTCTCGTACTGTAAGTAACTAAGTGGGTAGTTTACGTCACTTGAGATATCAGATGCCGATCACGCCACGCTCTGCCCCCTTTTATTCATCCGTCTGCGACATCAGAAGTGGGATCTGGACTTGTAGCTCATATTTGAGGTAAGATTTGTATCTGGAGCTCACATCGGAAGAAGATCCTGTTGAATGCTACTTGTGGTTTGCCCGTTGTTCAGAGCGTTAGTTCTCGAGGTAAGGTTTTAAAGCGTTAACAAGTGATTACAATGTGCCAAGTAGATGGGTACCGCGTGTTGCGGCCGGATAGGAGCTAGCAGCGGTACGCAGCAGGTGCTGGAAATTTCTGGTGAAGTAAAGAAAAAATGTGAGCGGATCTCGTGTATGTGTGTCTGTGCTCGCGGCACATGGCTTGTCTGCTGGATCGCCAATAAAATTTGGTGAGTTTTCATTTTATTTTCGACTTTAAAGCAGAGTGCAATTAATTTTAAATCCTTTAGTTTTTAAGTGTAAAGTTTTATGAAATCTAGTCTTTTGACCACTATTCAAGCAGTAAATTGGTTTTGAGAACGCTAGTTTTACGAAGAGTGTGTAACATTTGCTAAACTTAGTAAGCTAACGATCGGTTGGAGCCGGAATATTGGTTGTTGTGTAGAAGCAACATGAGGTTATCGTCACTGGAGGTGGCATGAGTCGCTGTCGGTTGACGCCCGAAGTTATTGTCAATGAGGTGGCATACGTGGGTATCGGAAGGAGCCGACCGTGGCGCCAGAAAATTGAGTCATTTTTGAGTATTGAGAATTATGAACTTGCAATACAGTACTGTGGCGCGTGAATACTGGTCAAAGATGATATTAGGTACTCATTCTTTGTATAGTAGTAGAGATAACCTCTCCCAGCATTTTCTCAATATTGGACTTACGGTGGCTGATGATGATGATGATGACGACGATGATGAAGAGTTGGTGATGATGATGGTTTTATCATCAATAATGACAAGGTGATGATGATGAAAATGTTGACGCTGTTGATGATGAAAACGCGGTGATGATGATGACTATATCATCATTGATAGCGGGTAATGATGATGCTAAGGTGGTAACGGCTACGTCGGCAAGTCTACAATGGTCATGATCATGGTGTTGACATGATTTAAAGAGGGCTTTTCACTGTTTACTATGTGCGTAATATTATTTTAAAACTACCCTTTCATTGCTGTGTTGTTTGAAGTAAAATCCCGTTACTTGAATAAATTTTAATCTAGACAGTTCAAGACGAGTAATCATTCTGATAATTTACTTTTCGAAAAGATTTTACAAACACGTTACAATAATCCGATAAGCAATACCACTTTTATTTTTAGGAAGTCTATACCAAATAGGTTAGATTGCAAATGCGTTAACAATATTCTTATTGCGATAGCCTTAGTGCAAAACCAATGTAAATGGCTCTGTACAGGTTTATTTTTGTTGACTACTAGTTACCCAGTTAAGATGTATTTTGTCGTATTTCCCCTTCAGCCATTTGCCGATTGGTGAGCGACGTGATGAGTGCTTCCCATTTATGACGATTTTGCACCTGTTCAAGTACTTTAGAGATCAGTATACTTTCCGGGCATTAAATTAAAAGCGAATGAGTAAGTGTAAGCCCATTGACCACTATTTTGTCGAGTTACTAAATTGTAGTTGTTTGCTCTGGGGAGGCAACGTGGTGATCGTCAATCGATGAGGGGGGCAAGGTTACGTCACTTTGCGAAAGTGGCATGAGTCTTATCGCTCGAATTAAGCGATAGGACGACCGCTTCTGAGATTACGTCACCTTGCGAATATGGCATGAGTCCTTTTGCTCGAATTAGGCGATAGGACGACCCGCTTCTGAGATTACGTCACTTTGCGAAAGTGGCATGAGTCTTATCGCTCGAATTAGGCGATAGGACGACCCGCTTCTGAGATTACGTCACTTTGCGAAAGTGGCATGAGTCTTATCGCTCGAATTAGGCGATAGGATGACCGCTTCTGAGATTACGTCACCTTGCGAAGGTGGCATGAGTCCTTTTGCTCGAATTAGGCGATAGGACGACCGCTTCTGAGATTACGTCACCTTGCGAAGGTGGCATGAGTCCTTTTGCTCGAATTAGGCGATAGGACGACCCGCTTCTGAGATTACGTCACTTTGCGAAAGTGGCATGAGTCCTTTTGCTCGAATTAGGCGATAGGACGACCGCTTCTGAGATTACGTCACCTTGCGAAGGTGGCATGAGTCCTTTTGCTCGAATTAGGCGATAGGACGACCGCTTCTGAGATTACGTCACCTTGCGAAGGTGGCATGAGTCCTTTTGCTCGAATTAGGCGATAGGACGACCGCTTCTGAGATTACGTCACCTTGCGAAGGTGGCATGAGTCCTTTTGCTCGAATTAGGCGATAGGACGACCGCTTCTGAGATTACGTCACCTTGCGAAGGTGGCATGAGTCCTTTTGCTCGAATTAGGCGATAGGACGACCGCTTCTGAGATTACGTCACCTTGCGAAGGTGGCATGAGTCCTTTTGCTCGAATAAGGCGATAGGACGACCGCTTCTGAGATTACGTCACCTTGCGAAGGTGGCATGAGTCCTTTTGCTCGAATTAGGCGATAGAACGACCGCTTCTGAGATTACGTCACTTTGCGAAGGTGGCATGAGTCCTTTTGCTCGAATTAGGCAATTGCGACGACTGTTTTTGTGAGATATCGTCTCTTTTTAAAAGTGGCATGAGTCTTATCGCTCGAATTAGGTGATAGAGATGACCATGATCGATAGAGTCGACAGGAGTAATTTAACAGAGCAAGTAGAGTCTTAAGAATGGTTAATTCTTTGAAGTGTGGTTGAATAGTGAGTGAATAATGGTCAGTGGTCATTTCATAGTTGGTAAAAAGTTTGTGATTATTCCTAGTAATGATGTAAGCTTAATTATTAGAGAAAAAGGTTTTGGTTTATTAAAAGAGTTTGTTTTAAGCCCTGTCTTAAATCGTTTGATCAGGATAGGCCGAGTAGAGATGATTTGATATTGCAGTTAGGTTCAATTATTTTCAAATGCGTCACACTGGGACGTGTGACTTATCAGAATGGCCGTGTCGGAACGTAATATGCAATGGCTGTATAAAACTAGATTCCTTTACTTTGAATAATTCGATGACGTTTGGCAGTAATTCCGTGTCAATGTCATTTTGGACAGTTGACGAAAAAAGAATAGAGGACGCGGTATGAGTTCAATGTAAAATTCCCGTTTTATGATTTTACACGCGCAAAGAGAAAGTTGTTTACTACAAAATGCAACGGTTAGATTTGAAATGGCAATATTCGTTAGCAACATGTTATAAGACCGGTCGACCTAGCGACAGGGACAGTCTTGTTCAGGCGGCCGTATCGTGCACAACTCGTTTGTGTAGTTTGCTGTAGCTTGGCCATGACTCATTTAATTGTGATTATTGTAATAGATGTGGATTGGTAAACCGATTTATTACAATGACGGTCTCTTTAAGCAAGACGGAAAGCCCAGGTGTATACACAGTATTCAATTCTGTGGGGCAAGGGAATCCAGACATGGTGGTTGCGATTCATGATTCAGTGCGGAGGCGGGGCACTGGAATTCCGTCACATTTTTATAAGGCTCACGTAAGATCTCTCATGTGGCGGCATCGGTAAGGTGACGTGACTGAAAGTAAGTTTTCATCCTGACATCAGTTTGTTCTCGTACTGTAAGTAACTAAGTGGGTAGTTTACGTCACTTGAGATATCAGATGTCGATCACGCCACGCTCTACCCCCTTTTATTCATCCGTCTGCGACATATATATATATATATATATAAAGGCCATTTTCCAACTTGCCCTGACCGGGGATCGAACACGGAACCTCTGGGTGGCGGACTAGCATGGTGAACACTACGCCACGGAGGTCGTCAAATAAAATAACACATGGTTAAACTAAGGGTGTCCAATAAGTGACGCGGGCGCACCCGACGGGTTCAGTCTATCTCTGTCTCAAAGTCTACCTGCGACAGAGACAGGTGACCCGCGAAGGACTCTGCTATCTCTTTCGCACTTCGAGTTTGTGACAGAGGACTGAAACCCGCCGCGCGTGCGCCCGCGTCACTTGGCGGAAGCCCTAAGCAGAGAAAGTTTTCAGGTCACAGCTGAAAATCAGTGTATTGCTCCCGGGCAATTTTTCCACTGAGCTGTGGCCTATTTGTATTGCTGTAGCACACATACTGAAAATTGTACAGGTAGGTAGAAGCTTATTTACTTTTTGTGTCTGATGTATGTATATTTTTTTGTATGTGTTACTGCTGCAAATAAATGAGTTTATCTGTCTATCTATCAATCAGAACCACAGAATAAGTACTAGTACTCACATATAGAAATCTCACACAGGAAAGAAATTTAAGGAAATATTTCCTCGTCTAGATACCTAAACATCCATTTCAAGCCAATTTCATTCTTATTACTCTGGACAAACAATTCATATAACTGAATTTACCATTCCGAAGTGGTCGCCGCGCGCATAGTAATAATGTAGGTATATTTTCGATACCTTAACAGAAAGTGACACAGGCCTGGCAAAACACACCAGTTTCTTGAGGCATTGATTTGACTCGACTTCAAGGATTGAGATTTTTAATACCAAATAGTAGTATAAAGGAACGCTATATGAAGTAGAAAATCTGTGATGTGACATAGAGCTAACTTGTTTTACAAATCCCTGAAAATGTTTGAATGTTTAGATGAAAGGTTCTCAGTTTCATGCCTTTCGTCAGTACAGGAAATTTGAAGACCTCTGTCCAGTCAACCTACAGGTGGTGCTGACATGCAAACATCGTATATATTATTATTAGGAAATGAAATGGTCTCCGCTTATAACTTTTACCATAATGGTCGATACACACCTGCAGACGCGCACACTCCTCACGCAAAGCGTCGGCAGCCTCCTCGAGCTGTCTCTTCTTGTTCTCCGCCTCGCGCATGGACTCGGCCAGCGACGCGCAGCGCGCCTCGTGTTGTGAGATCAGAAGCCGACATTCGCCCAGCGAGCGCTCGTATTCTTCGATCTACAGGCAAAAATTACGACAGTGAGTGTTGATGTAATCATTCTTACAACTTACAAGCTAAACAAAGCTTATAAACATCAATGAGACCTCTTCAACCCGTCTGGCCTGCGTGGAGAGTGTAGGCCAAATCCTCTGGCTGCTGGTAGTACAGAGGCGATAGTACTCCTGCAGTGGAGACTAGTAGACCTGATGATGATGATGAATTGCGGGTAAAATAGTACTGCTATATGACGATATTGTGACCAATATTTACCTTTTGGTTGGCGTCAATGTTAGCAGACTCGAGGGAATGGCAGCGTTGCACAATGTTCTTCACTTCACTCTTCATCTTGCTGATGTGCAGACGAGCTACTGTGAACTCCTCCTCCAGTTTCCCAACTGTGTCCACATTGAGCTTGAAGTCCAATTCGGAGCCGCCTACAGCCGCGCCGATCTCCGCCAGGTCTCGTAGTAGGTTGGTGAGGAGCTCGGCGATGCGCTTGCGCTGGTGTGCTGACAGGTCACGCAGTTGTTGCAGCTCGGCAGTAGCGGTCGCCAATGCGCTCTGAAGATTAAAAATTAATAATAAAATTTACTTGAATTAACTTGATAATACACAAGAACATTAGTTCTAGACTACTAACAGGCTAAGCACAAACATCTCGTACTTCAATTGCTTTCCTAAAGAATGGCGACAGGCAGGCGTCCGCTCATGAATAGCCAAATCATTCACTGTTTCGGTTCTTTCTTCTCGGCTTAGCAAGGTCTTAGGCATCCTTGGGTAACCATTGACGTGCATATTACATATTTTGGAGAAAAAAAAGCGGGAAAGCGTACCCAAAGCTGCGAAGCAGTACAGCTGAGTTTGCAACCGGAAAGAGCTAAGCTGATTAAGAAAGAAATTGGATTGATTGGATCTTCTTAGATAATTCATAAAGACATGAACAGACAACGCAAACTCACAGTGGGCAAAAATTTGACAAGAGACGCATGAGATAGAAAGCAATCGAGACGTTCTTTGTCAAGAGGCACACTGGTCGACATGTCTAAGAGAAAATAAAACAGTAACCAAATTAAGCAGGATAAAAGGACTATTAATACAAACGACATGCCTTGTTGGTCTGCAACTCCTCGGAAAGTTGGTCGCACTCGCGGCTCTTGCTGTCCACCTCCTGCGACTTCTGGTCGTAGTTGACGGCCAGCTCCTCTAGAGCTTGCAGCACCTCCTTCACCTCCTCCTTAGCCGCCTCGTTCTCTTGTTGGATGCGGTTCATGTCTCCTTGCAGAGCCTCGTAGTCGCGTCTACATCACAATAATAGTTTAGTAAGGTTTCTTTGCTGATTATTTTCTCAACTTGCATTGAGGAATGTAAAACAGTTTTTTTTTTTGTGTCGATGATATTTTGTTAAAATGGATGAAAGTTTATTCTGTAATCTTTCTCGTGACACTCGCTCTTCCTAGCCTCCTATTATTTGAGGTTGAATGTGCTAGTTAACCTTCAGGTCACTTGATTCAGTTTCGTGTCGAGTAGTAGTGAATATAAAGTTCAAACACGATGCCACAAAATTACATAAAGGAATTTAAACAAAATCTGGATTGAAAAATTTAATAAGAATATGAATATTCTACATTTCTCAAAATGTTTCTCAAATTCGTCAAAATGTTGTACCTGGTGCAAGCAATGAGTTCTTCCTGTTCCATCATCTGATCCTTGAGCTTCTCCACCAGCTGCGACTGCTGGTTGATCTCCTCGTCCTTGTCGTCCAATTGCTGGTAGAGGGCCTCCAGCTTGCCTTGCATCGCGGCGTCTTCAACCGCGCTCGACACGGCCACGGGAACGGGCTAAGGAAAAAGTATCACTCATAAATGCGAATATGAAAAATTAAAAAAAAATCTTTATTAAGGAACAGGAAATTCTTAGACAGTAAACATTCGCTAAAGATGACACCTGCAGTAGTTGAAAAAAAAAATGTGTCGCAGATGCTAACGCCCACCTCCGAAATGAAGGTACCATTTTTCCTAGTTCTTAAAATAGATATTACTTAGAACTTCATCTTCAACTTCATATGTCTTCAAAAAAAGAGTTTAAATTCCAGTTTATAAAATGTTTTATTCAACTCATTAAAAACGACAGATTTGTCAATCACATGGTTTAAACTTGGCAGTGTCTTTTATTTTGCCAGTACAACATCACTTTACTAATGATTATGCAAAAACGAAATTTTGCTCTACGTGAGTTTAATAAGAGTTGTGGACAAAAAAAATTTTTGGCTCATTCGATTATTTCAAAGTATGGTATACGTATTTTTTAGGGTTCCGTAGTAAACAAGGAACCCTTATAGTTTCGCCATGTCTGTCTGTCTGTCCGTCCGCGGTTTTACTCAGCGACTGTACTAGAAAGCTGTAATTTGGCATGGATATGTATATAAATTAGTCGGAAGAAGTGGTAAAATAAAATATTGAAAAATATTTTTTTTAGCGTGGCTCCCATACAAGTAATGTAAAATGGCAATTTTTTTTCTCGACTAACCAGTCATGTTTGGTATCGTTGAATAGGTCTTTCAAAAATTTTATGAGGTTGTTACCTGCTAAACGGTTATATATAAACACGTGAAAAAATTCACAGCTATAGTATATACAACGAAATTTAAAGGAAAACTATCAGAGCTAAGTAGGGTTTACAAATTAAAAAGTTATAGGGGATCAACTTATAAAATGTACTCGCAAAATGAAAATTTCACACAAATTCAATAGAAAATTCGTTTTTAAACGTTTTTAGTGGCATGAACTTAGTGGGCATTCGTAACTACGGAACCCTACATTGCGCGTGGCCCGACACGCACTTGGCCAATTATTCTTTTCTCTGATTAGCAAATAATGACCAAGATACAGCGTATTTAAATTTTGGGAGACGTTACGATCAGCTATGATTTTTAACAAAACGTTACGTAGATCATTTCCACTCCGAAATTTCGAAGCGCTTTATCTTGGTGAATTTTTACTACCTTGCTAAACGAAGAAATATGGGTCCCTTATTTTTGGTTATCTAGTTGACAGACTAAATAAAATAATATATTTTTACCCAGTCCACATCCCTGTTTGGCAATACTAAGGTGAAAAGATTCAGATAACTATTACAAACAGAATAAGGAATTCCTATTGATAAGCACCATACAATACTTATAGGTACTGGCAGTTTCTCAACTTAAATTAACAAACAGGAAAAGCAATTTCTATTGACAAGTACTATACAATACTTACAGGTACTGGTGGTTTCTCTTCAATGAAGGATGTGACTGGAGTTACTGCTTCGATCTCTTGCAAGTTGACTTGTTCTTCCGGTCGCACTGTCTCACCTGACCGCCAGCGAGCCAGCTCAGCTTCGAGTTTTTCAACCTAGAAAAAGTCAAAAATAGTTTCATTTATGTATCACTTTCTTATTTTATATTATGATACTCTTTAGGGTTCCGTAGTAACAAAGGAATCCTTATAGTTTTGCCATGTCTGTATGTCCGTCTGTCTGTCCGCGGTTCTACTCAGAGACTATAAGTACTAGAAAGCTGTAATTTGTTATTTTTTGGGAGTAGCTCCTGTACATGTAATGTGGGAGTTATTTTTTTTTCTCGACCTCGACTAACCCATCGTATTAAGTATCCTTGAATAGGTCTATCAAAAATATTATGAGCTTGAGGCGAAGTCGTGCGAATAGCGGCGGATTCGACGCTTCGCTTCCGCCGCGGTGTGAATTGAGCCTTACAAATTAAAGAGTTATAGGCGACCAACTTATAAAATGTACTCGGAAAAGTAAAATTTCATACAAATTGAATAGAAAATAAGTTTTTAGTAGCGTGAACTCAAAGTTGGCATTCACAACTACAGAGCCCTACACTGCGTGTGGCACAGCACGCACTTGGCCGGTTATTATATCTTCTCATTAATTTTATCGAGTTTTTATTTAAGAATTATGCAAAAAGAACTCTTACCTTGCCCTTCAACCTAGCCACCTTCTCCTTCTCCCTCTCATAACGGCGTTTCCATTCTTCAGCCGTAAGCTCTTCGTTGACACATACAACATTCTTAACAGTTTTGGCCCTGAAAACAGATATTGAAAACTAAATAGGCAGAGGAATTTGAAAAATTTAATCCAAAACATATAGTCGTAGTTGAATAATAGGTTGGGGAAAAAGTCTTTTCGCATTTTATATGAAAATTCAAAACATTTTTTAATATAGTTTATTTACATTTAACTAAAGTATGTAGGTACCATTTTGTTCGATAACTTTTTGCCATCTTATAGGTAGGGTACATGATCCCATTGCTATAAAAAATTTTGGGGCTTCTGATCAAAAAACTGCGTCAAGTAGTTTTGACAGTCCTCTCGTGATGTTAACCTGGCACTGCCTAAAGACTCTGAAGAGACCGAAACAGGTGGAAATCTGAAGGTGCCAGGTCAGGACTATACGGCGGATGCATTAACACCTCCCAGCCAAACTCTCTTAATTTTTGCTGAGTGGTTAAAAATGTGTGAGGTCTAGCGTTATCATGATGAAAAACCACACCCCTTCTGTTGATTAATTCCGGCCGCTTTCTCTCAACTTCTTGCTTTAATCTTATCAGTTGTTCGCAGTAGAGTTTTGAATCGATGGTCCTGCCTGGTGGTAACAGCTCATAATGAATAATGCCCTTCCAATCCCACCACACACACAGCATCACCTTGTTGCGAGTTAACCCGGGTTTCGCCACAGTCTGTGAAGCCTGACCGGCCTTTGACCATGACCTATTTCGCACGTTCTTATCGTACGTAATCCACTTTTCATCACCAGTTATCAATTTCTTCAAAAATGGTTCGGTCTCATGACGTCGTAATAAAGAATAACAAATGAGTACACGGTTCATTAGGTTTCTTTCAGAGAGCTCGTGAGGTACCCAAATATCGAGCATTTTTGTGTACCAATTTTTTTTCAAATGCGCCAAAACTGTTTTGTGGTCAATTCCCAGTTCTTCAGCTACGTCGTAACTACTGATATGCCAATCTTGCTCCACTTTTTCAAAAATAGCATCCATTTTATCCGTAACAGGGCGACCAGAGCGACGTGCATCTTTGACATCAAAATTTCCGGATAGAAAACGCTTAAACCAAATTTGTGCTACTCTCACAGACACTGCACTAGGTCCATAAACATCGCAAATGTTTTTCGCGGCTTGCGTTGCATTTTTACCTTTTTGGTAGTAAAATTTTAAAATGTATCTAATTTCTTCATTAGATTCAGTCATAATGACGGTAAGAAAAACAAATGAAAATCACGCATTTTCCTAATTTGAATTTGGAATTATCTTCTTTAAAATTTAAACTTTTAAATGATACCAAAACCAGCCAGGTACAAATAGTATAGCCAAAGTGGTTTTATTACAAGTTCATACATACTATATGCGAAAAGACTTTTTCCCCAAACTAATATTTCTACAATCCCAAGAAAAACAGTGACTATAATATAGCCTAGTACCTGACATAATAGAAAAGCAATATTAAATGAATAGTCTATAAGGTCACTTACCTCTTACCAAAGTCCAATGTACTCTTAGTTTCACTCTCATTGAATGAAGCAGGGGAACAGCAAATGACAATAGTCGTTCTGGCGTTACCACCGAGTGACTCTTGTAGAATACGCGTCAGTTTGGAATCTCTGTATGGGATGTGAGATTTGTTGCCGTCTGCTAAAGCTGAGATCACATTACCCAAAGCCGACAGTGATTTGTTGATGTTCTTAGCCTCATCAAGTACAGTTCCTTCAGCACCAGTTTTAGATACCTTTAGAAATAAAAGTAAAAATGTGCAAATATGGCTAAAGAACCAAAAAAATGTTTTAGTCCTTCTGAGAAAAGAAATATAGTTTTTATATCTTTGCGCTATCTTTGCAGGATTACATTGTCTATATATATTTTAATTTCCTTGAATATACAAAAAATAATTGAAATCTAAATTGTAAAGTAATAAAACCTAATTTTTACCTTTTCAGAACCAGCCAAATCAACAAGATACAACTTTCCCGATAGTTTCTTTTGATTTTCTAAATTCTCTTGTTTAACATTGATCAGGAAGACTGAGTGAGATCTAGATGAATGTTCATTCATATCTGAAAAGCAGACAGTATTTATAAGTATTTCCACATATCAAGTCACAGAAAAGACAATTATTTTATTCATCAAATATACATACTTGTCACAGCAATGTGTCTATTTGATTTTCCTTCCTCGATCACTTCAAACACTTCTTCTGGACTTGACACAAAACGTTCAGTAGCACCTTTTACAAATGGGACTCTGTTTTTGTCTTCATGGACACTGAGGTTCACTTTTGAGACTGGAAACAGGATATTTAAGTTAATTTGTGTTAACATTTGACAATACTTAAATAATATTCATGGAGACAAGTTACCATCCAACAAATCCCTGATTTTGTCCATGTAGATTTCAAAATATGACACTTTAATGTGAAATTCCAGATTTTCTTCCATTGCATAGATGTGGTTGAATATATCATTGACTATCCGTGGAATAATACCCTGTTTCCCTGGATCACCTGCAAGATTTCACCAAAAGATTTAAGAAAATTGCTTGTTGACCTATATATACCTAAGTTGATAAAATATTTTGATGAATGTATCATACCTATGACACCTTCCATGGTATGTGTTTTTCCGGAGCTAGTTTGACCATAGGCAAATATGGTGCCATTGTATCCAGCCAGCACATCTGATACAATGCTCTTTGCAGCTTCATTGTAGACCTTTTCTTGGGTAGCATTTGGTTTGAATACTTTGTCAAATAAATATACTTTACCCTACAAAAAATAAAATTTAAAATAACAAGTGCTACTATAAGATGCAACATCATAATTACAATGTACCTTATTGTTACATGGTCCAAAATAAAAATAAGTTTCAGACTCCTAACCCTCAAGAAAGAAGAAGAAGAATAGAGTATACAAATTACAAGCCAAAGATAATATATTATGAATTGCAATAATGTACCTCATAAAAAGTTATTTGTTTTTTGCTTTTATAATATTTTTGCATCATTAAATGCAATTATTTTAATTTTTCAAAACTAAAAACCGACTTCACCCCCAAACTAAACAACCGATTTTGATAAAATTTCCATGGTACCACCTGGAAAGTATACCCTTTCAAACAAAAAAAGAATTATTTAAATCGGTCATACATAAAAAAAAATAAAGGATCGCAACGAATTGATAACCTTCTACTTTTTGGAAGTCGGTTAAAAACAGTGCATATTTCAAATTCGAAATGGATTGTAAATGTTCTTAAATGCTGGCAAGGCCCTTCCAGCTTCAGATTACAGTAGGAATGATTCAGCCACACTCAAATAATGACATCACTAACATGAAGCATAAACTGTAAACTCATTTGATTACTATGAAGTGAAGCTTCTTCATTAAATTATGAGTCAAGAAAACTTATAAATCTATAATGAATAAATAGTTTAAATATAAAAAAATTAATCGAATGATAAAAATATAGTAGGTAACTGTTTTTTTTTATTTTTTTATTTAATCAACAACACAAATGACAAAACCATTTCATTCATCATCAATCAGACATCAGACAATCATTTAATACAATCTGTTTTATCATCATCATCAGAGTATATGCCTGGTTGCACCCTCTATGGTAAAGCTCAGAGCCTGGGGTCCGCTACCTAACCTAACCTAGATGATTTGATGAGGTTACTGGTTTTTACACAGAGAGACTGCCATCTAACCTCCGCAACCTGATCCTCAAAGTATTAATTAATTGATTTACGCATTATTTCTCCTAAGTACTATCACTGAAACGTAAAAAAAAATCAAAAAATGAAAATTAATAAAATATCTCTGATCTCTCTCTTAACATTTCCGAGCGATATTCTATAAAAATGTTTTACAAGATGCCAGCAAATTTTTTTGAGTATTTTATTAATAATAATTAAAACATCGGGGGGGGGGGGGGGGAAGGAAGAACAGGGGAAAGAGAAAGATGGAATCTGTTGGGGGAGGCCTACGCGGCTACAGGATGCGCTGATGCCGATGATTAGGATGAAACAAAAGTGTATATTGTTATATTTTGTAATTAGTGTATAGGCTAATAAATAAATAAAAATTAAAAGATCGAATAAGATAGTAATTTTCAATAGGGAGAAACACAGTGATGTGATCAAGCTATTAAAAAAAAAATGGAACAACTACATTCAGTATTTTGAGCATAATCTTGGCACATACGTACACACAGACATCCAGACGTCCAGGAACATTTTTTTGAAATCATTTCATTTTACATGTTATGCTTGAAAAATATTTCCTATATTATATTATATTATAAATATAAGTATAAAATGTGGTTATAAAAGGGTTGTTCTTCATATCTCTGTACTTGTTTGCTTGAGCCTGTCATGTTGAGAGTAATACACTACCTCAATGCTCTGCTTATAAGGCATGCAATTAATTGGAGGCAAATTAGTTTTACAGGGTTTGAACCATTGCTGTTTAGACCCATAAAAAGGGTCAGAAAATAAATTACTAGTCTTTGGTTTTATCAAAAAAAGTGGATGGAAGAGGGAATGTTGAGATATTAATTTTAATTATCATTTGGTTGCAAAAGTGACCTGTCTACTTTTATAAGTTTGATGTTTAACCCGTCAAGCACTGGTAGTTTGAAAACAGTTGTTTAATATGCAATACACTGGGATTGCAATACACTGTCGTCCTCGACGAACGTACCGCGATCAAATTGCAGACGTTCTTAAAAAAGGAGAGGTTAGAAGTACTCGTAACCGGCGGGCATGCATGAAGAGAGTGATGAGTGTAGATGAAGCGAAAGAGGTCTGTCAGGATCGTAGCAAGTGGAGGTCCTTAGTCTCTGCCTACCCCTGTGGGAAACAGGCGTGATAATATGTATGTATGTATGTATGTATGCAACTTGTTAGGGCCATTTTGGGGCTGGCGGTTGGGGGTTAAACTAAATCTTTCCCATGTGGGGCAATGAGACACAAAACCTAGTAGTATCTTTTTGCAAAAGTCTCCACTTTCAAAAAGCATCTTTTTGCAAGTCTCTTTTTTACTCAATTCTATAAACAATTTAATTGGTTAATTTCCTGGGTCTATATTTCATACAAACCCCATAGAAAATATTTATTTTGACATTTAGAAGTGCCTGAGTGTCATACATTAGGAAGTGTAACAACATACAAGTGAAATATTATTATACTAGCTTTTGCCCGCGGCTTCGCTTGCGTAGGGATGTAATTTATCAAAATCCTTTCTTAGGGGATGCCTATGTCATAGTAGCTTTATGCATGCAAAGTCTCAGCCCGATCGGTTTAAAATTGACAAAGTTTCATACCAACTTTCATCCCCTATTTTATCCCCTCGGGGGTAGAATTGATCAAAATCCTTTCTTAGCGGATGCCTACATCATAACATCTACCTGCATGCAAAATTTCAGCCCGAACCGTCCAGTGGTTTGGGCTGTGCGTTGATAGATCACTATGTCAGTCAGTCAGTCACCTTTGAGTTATATATATTTAGATTTCAAATTTTAAGTTCTGTCATAAGAATAATGAGATTCTGAATGCTAAATACTTTACTACTACTTCACTGGCTCAGCTATCCGAAGTGGATCTTGGCCTCCAATTCAAAATATTCACTGCTTTAATATTAGGTTGGGGAAAAAGTCTTTTCGCATATAGTAAGTATGAACTTGTAATAAAACCACTTTGGCTATACTATTTGTACCTGGCTGGTTTTGGTATCATTTAAAAGTTTAAATTTAAAGAAGATAATTCCAAATTCAAATTAGGAAATTGCGTGATTTTCATTTGTTTTTCTTACCGTCAAGATGAGTGAATCTAATGAAGAAATTAGATACATTTTAAATTTTTACTACCAAAAAGGTAATAATGGAACGCAAGCCGCGAAAAAAATTTGCGATGTTTATGGACCTAGTATGTCTGTGAGAGTAGCACAAATTTGGTTTAAGCGTTTTCAATCCAGAAATTTTGATGTCAAAGATGCACGTCGCTCTGGTCGCCCTCTTATGGATAAAATGGATGCTATTTTTGAAAAAGTGGAGTAAGATCGGCATATCAGTAGTTACGACGTAGCTGAAGAACTGGGAATTGACCACAAAACAGTTTTGGCGCATTTGAAAAAAATGGGTACACAAAAAAGCTCGATATTTGGGTACATCATGAGCTCTCTGAAAGAAACCTAATGAACCGTGTACTCATTTGTGATTCTTTATTACGACGTAATGAGACCGAACTATTTTTGAATAAATTGATAACTGGTGATGAAAAGTGGATCACGTACGACAAGAACGTACGAAAAAGGCCATGGTCAAAGGCCGGTCAGGCTTCACAGACTGTGGCGAAACCCGGGTTAACTCACAACAAGGTGATGCTGTGTGTGTGGTGGGATTGGAAGGGCAGAACTCTGCTGCGAACAACTGATAAGATTAAAGCAAGAAGTTGAGAGAAAGCGGCCGAAATTAATCAACAGAAGGGGTGTGGTTTTTCATCATGATAACGCTAGACCTCACACATCATTAACCACTCAGCAAAAATTAAGAGAGTTTGGCAGGGAGGTGTTAAAGCATCCGCCGTATAGTCCTGACTTGGCACCTTCAGATTTCCACCTGTTTCGGTCTCTTCAGAATTCTTTAGGCAGTGTCAGCTTAACATCACGAGAGGACTGCCAAAACTACTTGACGCAGTTTTTGATCAGAACCCCCAAAATTTCTATAGCAATGGGATCATGTCCCTACCTATAAGATGGCAAAAAGTTATCGAACAAAATGGTACCTACATACCTTAGTTAAATGTAAATAAACTATATTAAAAAATGTTTTGAATTTTCATATAAAATGCGAAAAGACTTTTTCCCCAACCTATTATATAAATATAAGTCTGACTTTGTGCCTATATTAATTCTTGTTGTTTTGTTATTTTGTGTTTTTTATCAGAGTTGGCGAAAATCATGATTTTATGAAACAATCAAATGAAGTACAATTTAACAAAAAACTCAATTAATCACTATACTATTGATATTTTTTTTTTCGTTTTATTGGAACGAAGTTCCTTACGGCAGGCTTGGAGGAGATAGGGATTTTGCTGCGCGACCGAACTGAAAAAAATGTGATAGTAAAACCGTAAGGATGACCTCGTTAAATGAGACGTGCGCAGGCGCGACAGTCGTATACACAAGCGAGTAGTGTATATTACCTTTGAGCATGATTTTTCTTTTGCAAATTGTGTCAATTCTACATTAGCCGAAGGAACTTCGTTCCTACCTGGTGTCCCACGACACCACATTTCTTTTTATTTAGCCAACGAGTGTTTGGTAAACCGAGTGTTGTTAAACCAAGTGTTGGTAAACCGAGTGTTGGTAAACCGAGTGTTGGTATACCGGGTGTTGGTATACCGGGTGTTGGTATACCGGGTGTTGGTATACCGGGTGTTGGTATACCGGGTGTTGGTAAACCGAGTGTTGGTAAACCAAGTGTAAACCGTTTCAGTTTCGGTGGAAGGGGTTATGACATTTGAACTGTATATTTACCCGACTGTGACAGAAGGAAGGTTAATTTAATTATGATTTAGCGCAAAACGGAACGTGCCCTCAAGTCGCAGACACAGCACTGGGATTTCCCTTTTATCTAACATGTAAATGTCAAGCAAAAGGGAAATTAAATATTTGCCAAATGTCGAAGTTTCAAAAGAGATATAAGAAAGCAATGACCCCATCACTTTTAGCTATTTTATTTAGACCCAAAAACAGAATTCACACTGACAGATGAAGAAGAAGAAAACCTGTTGGAGGAAGCATGAAATTACTATGATAGTTCAGTTTTGCTACCTTTGATAGTAAAACTGAAGTCAAAATTCAAGTGTGATTTTCGCAGAATTAGTAAAAAATGAGACCACTAGAGTGGTGGATGTCACAGAAAAATATATTTAGTGAAGAGGAACAGTCAAAAATATTTTCAGCAGGAAGGCAATTGTTTGGGGCGGTAGCTTTTTCAGCTGCTGTGGAAAGTGTTTTCCATCTTTGGCATTGTACACAGCAAATTAAGAAACCAACTGGGAACTGAAAAGGCTGGAAAATTAGTTTTTTATTCAAATATTATAATGACTATATTGATTTCTCAGATTTAAACAATCCTTATATTTAACTTAATTTTTAAATCTGTTTTTGATATGTTGATTCCTGGGAAAGAAAGTTTAACTTAACATTTTTAATTAAATCATTGTTTTTATTGAAAAATCATTATTTAAATCATAGTTCAAATCATTGATTTTTATTGAAAAAATCATTTGATTAAAATCAAAACAATTTAATTGTGTCAACCCTTTTTATTATTGTGCAAAAAAAGTTCATTTGTATTGTATTTGTGTTCAGTAAATTATTTAAGAAATATGTACATGTGCCCAAAGCACATTGCTGTCTCCTCTCAATTTGTAACACTGCCTTCCATTGAAAATTAAATCTAAATTTTAGCACATTGTTTTAAACGTGTTTTATTTATATTAGAGGTGTCTAATGAAAATATTTTTGCCAAAATAAATAGCAATACACCATATAAATAAGTACTCAAAGAATGCTTGGGTCAAGGTCGTAAAGGTATTTGTATTGATTTTGACAAAACAAAGACATCTGTTTTAAGTTTTGGTGAGATTCATCAAAAATCCTGAAACATACGTAATTGTAATCATAACCATCGAAGCGGAATAAAAAAGAAAGGCCATTTAGTAGCAGGTGAACAAGTCGTAATGTATTAGTCATCATGGTCTAATTTAGGGCGATGATAATGGAACACAAAATTAGGCGAGAAATCTATCCAAACTCACCCCTATAGAAATGCAATTATCGTCAGGTCCAGAAGGGAATTTTACAATAAATTTTGAACCAGCTTTTTCTTCAGAGTCATTGAGTGGTCGAAATCGGCATACGACTCTAATGCTGTCTTCAGCAGCAATCTCACGATCAGCTGCCATTTTAAACAATAAAATACGCTTACACTAAACACCGTCTAAGCAATTAAAAAATAAAACGTCTTGGGAACTTAAAACCGTGCATGAAGAACTACAAAGATAAAATTTTATGTCACTGAAAAATCTTCATGACAGTAGTATCAAAATGTCGGCCATATTCTTCCAAGAAGAAAGGCACACAGCGCCTTTCTATTGGTTGGGTTAGCAAACGTCGGGCCAACATAGCCCAAAAAAAATCGATTAAATGCCAACCTAAAATCAATATAAGTTGACATTGACATTCTATCGATATAGCAAAAATAAAAATACGTTTCTGTTTCTCTATCATTCACGTCTTTGTGCTTTTTAGGGTGCTAGCTAAGGGTCACTGCGCTCGTCACGGGCACGCATATGGGTACCTAGTATATCTTTCTTTCTTTCTTTCTAGTATATAATTTAAGATTTAAATAAAAATATAAAGATTTTTAGGGTTCCGTACGCAAAAGGGTAAAACGGGACCCTATTACTAATAATCCGCGGTCTGAACGTCCATCCATCCGTCCGTCTATCTGTCTGTCACCACCACCAGGCTATTTCTCATGAACCGTAATAGCTAAGCTAAGACTGTTGAAATGTTGCCGCTTTAACAAAAAATAAATATTTAAGTGGGGTTCCAATTCAACAAAAATGATTTTTTATAGATATTGGTACGGAACCCTTCGTGCGCTAGTTCTATTTCTGCAGTGGCAGCTACATCAGTACAGTACATATTCTCATCTATGGTGGTAGGTCGTAGGTAAATTTGATTTAAATTGTAAAATTCTAATTCCATGCATGATAATCATGGCATGTCATGTATGTAATATATCATCGATGAAATATACTAGTAATATTTCATTGATGATTATGTTGAATGTATGATGCGATGATTCAGCAATACGAGTAAAATTTTAGCTGCTTGACCCTTCCTTCATTTGTCAAAGGAATAAACGCAGTAAATGTTTGCCTATCTATTGTTTTACTTTTTTACCGACATCCAAAATGGAGTAGGTTATCAATTCGTTGCGAATGTCGCGAAATTTTATGTTTTGAGGGTTTCGTAGTAAACAAGGAATCCTTATAGTTTCGCCATGTCTATCTGTCTGTCCGTCCGCGGTTTCACTCAGGTAAGTATATTAATCATGCCAAAATAGTGGTAAAACAAAATATAGAATTTTTTTATGTTAGCTCCCATATGAGTAAAGTAGGAGTCAATTTTTTTTGACTAACCCATCGTGGCTGGTGTCCTTGAATAGGTCTTTCAAAAATATTGTAAGCGTGTCAGCATTGTTTTTCGATTTAGGGATCCGTTTCAGAAATTTTTTGTTTTATATAAAAAAATCCCCCCCAATAGCCCCCCTTCTCTATATATTAACCTCTCGTATACCGTTGCGTAGATCTACGTGTAAATGCATTGTTTAACTATTGTGATTTGTGTCTGATATTCCGGCATACAAGGGGTACGGTTATATATATATACATATTTATATATATTTTATGTGAAAAAAATCACAGCAGTAGTCTATATAATAAAATTTAAAGGAAAATTATTAGAGCTAAGTAGGGTTTACAAATTAAAATGTTACAGGCGACCAACTTAAAAAATGTACTCGGAAAAGGAAAAATTCATACAAATTCAATAGAAAATTAGATTTTAGACTTTTTCCCACCCTGCATATCTAAACATTTTCACTGTTTTAATTTCAAAGAAAGGCCTCTGGGCCGGTTTCCGGTTTCTAAATTACTACTAGTTTTCCCTGAACTTTAAACTCGCGAACCCCATATCTCGGCAACCGATTAACTGATTTGACTCATATTCGAACTTAAAAATTTGCATGAAATTTGGTAGGCATGATGCCTACCAAATTTCATGAAGCTCCGATCAAAACGACTAGAGAATGCGTCGAACAAACAAACATGCAAACGCCCATTCTAAATCTTTGAAACGCCCGATTGTTCAAAAAGACTAGGAGAACTTCGCTCGCTTGCAAGTGGTCTCTTTTCGATATCGCTATAAAAGAAATAAGTATTTCACATCACTAGTTTCAAGCTTCTCTTTTTGACACAGTGCAGGCAGACAGAGATGACAAAAGAAACAATAGATATGATGGTGTCTGTGTGAATTGTTTTACTGACCAATCCAATCTTGAATAATGGACAACAGCAGGCTAATAGCCAATGGCAGACAGAAATTTAGTTGACAAATTGTTAGTGCTAGACATAGCATATAATTAGTAATATTTATTTTATGAATCAATCCCCTGTTATCCTGTATTCTGTGTGTAAAATTAAATTAAATTCCTTTGGAAATGAATGATTATGTTTGATGTTCAGTTTAAAGCTTTTTAAATCGAATCCTAGAAGGTAAGAGAACAATAAACATGCATTTTTTATATTTTAGTAAAATAAGTTTACAGGTTGTTCAACCAATGTCATACGACCTAATTTTTATTACTTGAATACTTTTGCCTACTTAATGTCAAAAATCGCATTTGAAGTTCCAATTATATAGGCTTCAAAATAAACCATACTCTCCCTTTAAATTATTGGGTGTCTGGCCTCTTGATCTCCTTTGGAAGAATATTAATAATATGATCATTATGATAGGTAAAAAAGGAACACGAATCCCCTTTTTAACCCCTGTCAAAAAAGGGTTGTTATCGCTAATGTCTGACATTGAGTCTGGCATCGTAGCTCTCGGGAAAGGTATAACCAACCCCCCCCCCCATACCTCCCATGTTGAAAAGCCTGCGGCTAGATTCTATACCCAACCCGGCACTTATGTTATGTTTAAATTATTGGGGGTTTACGTTTGAAAGTCAGGGTTTTCCCTAGCAAATGATAAGTGGTGCTATGGATACATATCAATTCGCTATTTGCCAACAACTCAAATCAGATATTTTATTTCTAAACATAAAAACAAACATTTTCTATGGGCTTTGTATGAAATATAGACCAATGATGTCATAGATATTTGGAGTCAAATATTGCTTTTAATATCAGTTTTTTGCAAAAATAAATCTAAAACCACCGCGAATGGATATGATCATGACAAGTGGCACTATTTTGTGAAATTTAATTTTCATAACAGTACCAAATAATTTCTTTTTTACTTAAAAAGTACCCAATTGCAATACTTAGTACTCCTCACTCGTTTTTTAATTTGCCTAGCAAATAACTCTAGTCCCCTAATTATTTAAATTATAATATGGTTTCTTATAATAACAACTTTCTGTCATAGTGTTTTGTTTCTTGAGACGTAATCATTGATTGTTATACTTTATTTATTTACTAGCTGATGCCATGCCTGCTAATACCTTTGCATGGATTTTTTGACTCCAGCTTATTAATATAACACTGGAAAATTTTCAGTCCTACGGCCCTGGGCTCTGTCTACCCCATAAGAGATAAAGATGTGAAAATCTGTATGTGTTAATAAAATGCACATATAATGACATGAAAACGGAAAACACGCGGTATCCATCTTAGTAATATGACATTTATATGACCCTAGGTGTAATATAGAACTTGTACAGAACATCATCCTATAAATATGATCATAGATTTTGACAGATATGAAATCATATAAATATGATGAATAAATGATAATGTAATAACGGCCTTACACTGTCATAGGTTCTTTATATTTCTATAAGTCCCACAAATATGATCATATTTCTTTGATAGTGTAATATCGGCCTATGTAAGGTTACTTTCACATATCTACGCCACAACCACAACTGTCAAAATTATGAGTGATCAAGACCACTAGTTGCAAATTCTTCGCATACGATCTTTCAAAAATGCGCCCGTTGGGAAATGTTCGCGCAAACCATTTGTAATGTGACAAGTGATTTCAAAAATGCGTCCCCTGGTCCCAAACGCGGTCATCTAAATTAATATTAAAAATATTTGTAAGGGAATTTTTGATAAATGTGTCTCATTTTTTAATCAACATAATAATTTATATAATGTATTTTTTTTCCATAATATTCTTGTAGACATTTACATCTTCTTCTTCCTTCCCTTATCCCATAATAAGAGGGCTGTGAGTTGACCAACAGATACTATATGTGGCCCTCCAAGCGTTAAGGTACCACTTGGGTGGTATTGAGTTAAGGCTGTATTCAGATAGTTAAATAGTTCGTTGGTCATATGGAATAAAAAAACAATTAACTTTATTCACATTTATTGGGATAAAAAAAAAATTTATGTTCACACTTAAAAAATCAAATTGTTGGGAAACAGACACTGAAAGTTTAAACTGTAATAGCTAGAGATCTAGTTGTCAGTTACATAGATTGTTATTTATTATAAATATTATAATAAAGCAATATGTTTAGTATAAAATCAACTAGTTATTATTAAGGCAACTCTATCGAATAAAAAAAATAGAAGCTTAAAACTAATTTATGTTAAGTTTAGTAAAAGGGTCCAGTTGAATACATTAAATCTTTAAACTGTAATAGCGAGAGATCTAAGGGTCTAAACAAACGAGACGCAAGTTGCGTCGCGTAACAGCGCAAGTTGCGCCGCGCAACTCGCGCTCCGTGTGGCCGCTCTTCCCGTGCAAGATGCGCTAGGTATATAGTGTCGCACACAGATTATTTGGTTAGTTTAGCTGGCCAAAAGACAATATTGTCTTTTCAATGACTGAAAGATTGAGAGAAAAGTAGATTGTCATGTCAATGACTTCGTCTGAATGACGACAATCACTATCTTAGTGGATTTTTCTGTCAATGGCTTCGTTTGAATGAAGACCATTAATTGAGATGTCTGAATAAAAAGAATAACTGTCTTAGTGGATTCCACTGAGACACTGATTGACTTAGAAAACCTTAATCATACATACGACATGGGAAATGATCTCAGAATTTCAAATCGAAAAATATAAATATACTTACCTTTACCAATAAATTGCTTAATTAATTATTATGTTGGGTTTCATACAAAAAAAAAATAGATTTATTATAATGATTATCTGAATGAATTCGTCTGAATGAAGACAATCCACTGTCATCATTATCTTGAGGACAATCCAAGCAAAAGCAAAGCAAAAACACTTTATTGCACCAAAACACATGAAAATTACATTTGAATACATAGGTAAATCAGATGTACAATAGTCGGCCTTATCGCCAAGGCAATCTCTTACAGGCTTCCTTTGGGTGACAGGATTGGCAGGTAAAATTAATAATAAATAAGTGGTGCGATAGTGAAAATAATACTGATTTAAATTATATTGTCATATCAAACAGCAAAAAATATATACATATATAAAGAATAAGTACGATAAAGTTATTTAGGTAATATATAAATATATATACACATATACATACATATAAACATCAGTACATATCTACATAAAACTACTAACAATATAAAATACATGTCGTACACAACACACAACGGAAATAAGAACGACGATAATGATGATATTATTTAAGTTACTGTATACTTGAATTAATCTACTGCAATGGATTATCTTCATTAATACAAAGCCATTTTAGTAGCGTAATTTAATAGTTAGGTAGTTTTACATTTACATTTTTCGGTTTGAAATTCTGAGATTTTCTCATTTTATCTGACGAAACAAATCATTACCTCTTATGACGATTATGACTATCACTTTCTCTGTGGGTGAACGACATTAAAGAACATACTTCTTTCTTGTTCTTGTCTCGTGTCGCCGCCGCACAGTGGTTTGTGAATGAGCCTGCATATACATAGAAATTAAAGTGTGGTTTTTGTTTTGATTCTTTGCGGATTATATGTTATAGTTATATGTTATAGTTACGAGAAAAAAGAACAATTTTTTTTATATGGAACCTAACACAATAAGTAACACTTTATTGCATACCAAAAAATTATAATAGTTAAAATGTACATAGAAAAAGACATTAAGTCATAGACAAGGTCTGCTTTGTATATAAAAAAATAATTCTAAACATTTTTGTCCAGCTCTCTTAACACTTTACCACCTCTGTGTGGGCCTCTGTGTGGGCCCGTGCTAGCACGCGTAACGCAGCGCAAGTTGCGTTGAGACGCAACTTGCGCGTCGTGTGAACGATTGGTAGAAATTGTATGAAATGCTATGTAAGCGCGTAACGCAACGCAACTTGCGCGACGCAACTTGCGTCCCGTCTGGTCCGGCACTAATTGTCAGTTACATAAATTCTTATTTATTATTAGAGAGCAATATGTTAAGTATAAAATCGACTAGTTATTATTATGGCAGCACTATTGAATAAAAAAATTGGAGTTTAAAACTAATTTATGTTAAGTTTAGTAAAAGGGTCCAGTTGACCGAATTTAGGTAATATTTCGCGTAAATGTAATGTAACACACATTTATTCTAGAATGTAGTGTTATGTACTAGGATATGAAACAAAAACAGATTAAATTTACGACAAAAGAATAAATGAATTTGAAGTCATTAATACCACACATTACTAAAAAAAATAAAGGTATTATATATAAGGTTCCAAAAGTCAGAATTACATCTCAAATATTTTCTGACCTGCGCTTTGGACAATGATCCATTTCTTAATTGATTCCTAGGACCGACTTCCTTGCCGTATGAACAAGTAGGCGTTTTTCTAACGCTCTTAGCAGTTTGATTGGATGATGTATTAAAAGCAGTTGGTTATTCTAATTTTTTACATTGACTAGGAGAGGAAATGTCGTCTAAGACATGGTTTGGGACATAAAATATATTTAGATTCTTAATCGACAAATTCACGTATTTTGTTATACAAATACCTTTCTACGGTCATACCTGACGGCTATATTTCTGTTGGAAATTGGTCATAATAGGTTGGGGAAAAAGTCTTTTCGCATTTTATAAGAAAATTCAAAACATTTTTTAATATAGTTTATTTACATTTAAGTAAAGTATGTAGGTACCATTTTGTTCGATAACTTTTTGCCATCTTATAGGTAGGGACATGATCCCATTGCTATAAAAAGGGGCTTCTGATCAAAAAACTGCGTCAAGTAGTTTTGGCAGTTTTCTCGTGATGTTAACCTGACACTGCCTAAAGAATTCTGAAGAGACCGAAACAGGTGGAAATCTGAAGGTGCCAGGTCAGGACTATACGGCGGATGCATTAACACCTCCCAGCCAAACTCTCTTAATTTTTGCTGAGTGGTTAAAGATGTGTGAGGTCTAGCGTTATCATGATGAAAAACCAACCCTTCTGTTGATTTATTCCGGCCGCTTTCTCTCAAGTTCTTGCTTTAATCTTATCAGTTGTTCGCAGTAGAGTTCTGAATCGATGGTCCTGCCTGGTGGTAACAGCTCATAATGAATAATGCCCTTCCAATCCCACCAGACACACAGCATCACCTTTTTGCGAGTTAACCTGGGTTTCGCGACAGTCTGTGAAGCCTGACCGGCCTTTGACCATGACCTTTTTCGCACTTTCTTGTCGTACGTAATCCACTTTTCATCACCAGTTATCAATTTCTTCAAAAGTGGTTCGGTCTCATTACGTCGTAATAAAGAATCACAAATGAGTACACGGTTCATTAGGTTTCTTTCAGAGAGCTCGTGAGGTACCCAAATATCGAGCTTTTTTGTGTACCCATTTTTTTTCAAATGCGCCAAAACTGTTTTGTGGTCAATTCCCAATTCTTCACCTACGTCGTAACTACTGATATGCCGATCTTGCTCCACTTTTTCAAAAATAGCATCCATTTTATCCGTAACAGGGCGACCAGAGCGACATGCATCTTTGACATCAAAATTTCCGGATAGAAAACGCTTAAACCAAATTTGTGCTACTCTCACAGACACTGCACATGTCCATAAACATCGCAATTTTTTTTGCGGCTTGCGTTGCATTTTTACCTTTTTGGTAGTAAAATTTTAAAATGTATCTAATTTAAAATTTTACTACTTTGCATTTCCTAATTTGAATTTGGAATTATCTTCTTTAAAATTTAAACTTTTAAATGATACCAAAACCAGCCAGGTACAAATAGTATAGCCAAAGTGGTTTTATTACAAGTTCATACATACTATATGCGAAAAGACTTTTTCCCCATCCTAATATACTTTATTTGAATTTAGAACTTTTGCCATTGCCGATGGTTGCATTTCAGAAATATTTTTGTAGCACAGCATGTGCCCTTTATTATTTGCGTAGGGTAAAACCACCTAGTATCGGCCACGTCCGGGTATCGGCCCTTTCCTACAAATTTAATCACAAATTATTAAATATTAGATCCCCTTGCACAAATTCTGCTCTAAAATGAGCCTTGTTTTGCTGTTTTTAAATGAATAAAACAAGGCAGCGATCAAAGTTCATTTGACAGTTCAGTAGCGAAAGATCTTGTGACCTGCGCAGGCATATCGGAATTCGTGCCATTTTGTAGTGACAATTCACGAGCTTGAGGTTACGGGTTACAGATAGTGCCATCCACGAAGACGCGCCCCACCAATTTTTGGTCGAGGGGAGCACGGGGTGAGGGGAGATCGACCTGAGCGTTAGTCGCGAGCCGTCAGCGGTTCGATACGCACATGTAACAAAGTTTATGTTACGAAAACCCAGACTCGTCACGAAAGTTGCTCTACTTTAATATTTTGTAAAATGTCGAGAAAAACTCAACGTGTTGTACTTAAAAGCCAGGTACCTATGCAAATGATGTTTATATTGTTTAGAAATTTGTAGATAAATACATTGCAATTTGTAATGAGTTGTTATTTTTATATTGACATATTGAATACAATCATTAATTTATAATTTGTAAATTTGACGACCATGTTATTTTTATCATTTTAGGGAAGAGAAATTATTTCAAAAGTTTATGATTTTATGAAAAAAGAAGCAAATAATAATTACGCAGAAAAACTCACTGATGCTCGATGGAGAACCGCACAGGCTGTTGGAGTATCTGAAAGCACAGTGACCAGAATTCTTCGCGAAAGAAAGGAATATACTAATACAATGAGGCAAACTACAGCACCTGGATGGATGGATGGGATAGTTCCTATAGCCCCAAGTACAGAGCGTACATCAGAGCCGACTACGGAAGCGGATATTCAGTCTGAAGATGAAGTGAATACGTCGCATTCGAATTTAGTAGGCAAAAGTGCTTCTATTTTTACATCACCTATGAAGAAGAGAAGGGTTAAACCACGAAAAATTAATTTAGACGAATTTGATATTAGTGTAGTCCGAAGAACTATCCAAAACTATCATATAGAACATCGTCAATTTCCAACGTTATCACGACTTAATACTGTTTTGAAAGACCGTATAAAATTTGATGGATCTATAACAACCCTAAGAAGATTGTTACGTAAGCTTGGTTATAAATGGAGAAGAACTGAGAATAACAGGAAGGTGCTAACCGAAAAACATGATATTCAAATGTTAAGATTGAAATATATAAAACAGGTAAAGTCTTTTCGTAATGCAGGTAGACCTATAGTATACACAGATGAGTCATATATTCATACCAACCACGTGCAAAAAAATCTTGGGCCGGAAAAGATTCTAAAACAGCAATAAAACAAAATTTAACTAAAGGAGTTCGCATAATTATGGTACATGCCGGAAGTGCAGATGGTTTTGTACCAAGTGCGTTATTAACATACAGAGCAGAGATCAAATCCGGAGACTACCACGACAATATGAACACAGAAAATTACTTAAAGTGGCTAAAGGAAAAACTAATAACCAAATCTCCCAAATGACGCCGTGGTAGTCTTGGATAAAGCAGCCTACCACAACACTAGTTCTGAAAAAATACCAACATCCAACTCGAACAAATTAGACATGCAGACTTGGCTGAATGCAAAAAATATCCATTTCGAACCAACATTCAAAAAACCTGAACTTTATGATCTAATACGAAAAAACAAAGAAAACTTCCGCAAGTACAAAGTTGACGACTTATTGAGAGAACATGGATTCACAGTGCTACGGCTACCTCCTTACCACCCAGATTTAAACCCAATAGAAAACATTTGAGGTATTGTGAAAAACGACGTTGCTAGCCGCAATATCGATCAAAATTACACTTCAATTATGCCCATTTTAAATGAAGCATTTGATCGAGTAGATAAGGATGTCTGGTCTAATACTTGTCAGCACGTGGAAAAATAGAAGACGAATACATGAGACACTGTGATCTTGATTTCAGTTTTATAATAAATGTCGGTGATACAACAGACTCTGAATCTGATATTTCTGTAACAAGTGATTGACCATTTTAATTTCTATTTCTTAATAAAGTTCAATAAAACTTTTTCACGTATTTAATATGTCTATAATTACCTATTATTATAAAAATGGTAATATTATCGTATATTTACTAATAATCACATAGAATAAAAAAATATAAAATTGAAGTAGAGCATCTTTCCATTTGACCGTAACGTTCTTTCATGATTAGTCTATTCATTGTAGTGTGCGTGTGCTCTCATAGGTAATTAGTGTGTACCGATTACTCTCACACATTGGCGGCTGCTTGCACACATATACTGTAAACGGTTAGGAGGAATAGTGGGGCGCGTCTTCGTGGATGGCGCGATCTATACGGGGATAATTGTTTTCAACAAATCTATGAGGTTTAAACCGTTGATACTTGCTTGTTTTGGATAAAGAGATTATAACGCAGTATATTGGGTGTATATTTTTTTGTTTTATTTAATATTTTAATTAAAAATCGCATGGCCGGATTTAGGGCTGATTATTTCATGAAAAGCCTGATATCGGCCGTTACAAATGGTGATGGCCGATACAAGGCGAGTAAAAATCCTGATATCGGCCACAAATGGCGGCCGTAAAAAATATTTCTGACTGTGGCTGATGTATCTATGGTGGGATTCGTTTTTAGGGTTCCGTATAAAAATGAAAAAACTGAACCCTTATATATAGGATCACTCTTGCATGTGTCTGTCCATCCGTCTGTCACAGCTAATTTGCCGAATCTACTGGACCAAATCAGGTGAAATTAGGTACGATGGTGTAATCCTATGACTCCAATACAGATATGCAAAGCAAATATTTTTTTAAGTAAGTTTGATTTTCGAGGGCAAATTAGAAAATGAAAAAAAAAGTGTTTGGCAAATCTTACTGTGTTACATATTAAATGAAAGGGGTCGTCATGAGGATCTCAAATATATTTTTGTCGTTTTTGTAAATTGAAAATTTACAATTCACCCCTGATCTCCAAAACGATTGAGCTGAAAATTATGAATAAAATAAAAAATTATGGTTCATTACTTGTAGATTACAGGAAAACCTTTAATAATTCTATCTATTGAAAATAAATAAAGAAATATATAGGGACAACGATACTATATTTTATAACAAATGCATATATAGATAAACATCCAAGACCCAGGACAATTTGAAAAAGGTCATTTTCCAACGTGCCCTAACCGAGGATCGAACCCGGGACCTCTGGGTCGTGGACTAGCATGGTGACCACTACGCCACGGAGGTCGTCGAAAATAAAGTGGTAAACTCAATATAATGCGTTCACTTACGGTAAATCATTGGTATTGTACGGAACCCTCTCCACGCGAGTTTAACTCGCACTATGCCGGTTATTTTTCTATTTTAAAGTATAATGTTTAAATAAATATGTAATTTTTTTTTCTTTTTTTTTTTCTTTTTTATTAAGTTATTTATAGTTTAATCATAGAATAGTTATATTAATGTTTTTAAAATTCACGTTTTTTATTCACTTTTCAGTGGGACTATTATTGTTGATGTGCAAACTATACTAATTTTAAATTCGAAATAACTTGTTAATACAAGTATTTTATTTACAGACTTTTCTTTTAAAATCTTAGTTTCTAAAATAATCTAAAATCTTAATTCGATTTGATACTATCCTACATTTTAAGAATTAATTCGTCGTTTATTGGTAAAAATATTACCCCAGGCCGATACTAGGAAAATAAGTGGACAAATTTTGGGCACAAGTGGCCGATCTTAGGGAAATTGGGTGTGTACGAACAAAAAAAAAATAATATAAGAAAATATTATTCAATTTTTAAATAAATAATGACATCATAAAGAAGCCAAATAATAACAGTTTATTAAAAATACCCCCTAGAAAGCTAGGCTAATCAATGTTAGAATAAGAAGCAAATGAATGTGAAATTTGGTTGACATGGCCGATACAAGGTGGTTTTACCCTAGCTGGCTTATGGTAGAAGTATCTGGTTGAAAGAAGTTTGCCCAGTCATACATTTTTATGAAAGTATCACCTTTCTCATTGCCCGTAAGAACAGCTGTAATTGCGGTTTGGACAAGCCTGAACTGCGGCTACAATCAAATCCATTAAGAGTGTAGCAGTATAAACACGGGTCAGATGCCCCTGGGAAAATTGATGTTAAAAATATTGATAATGAAATCACTGTCTTAAGAGAAATATTTTCCTAAGCTATCACACCTCAGAATGCGTCAGGTTTTCAAAAAAAATTTTTTTCAAATTTTGAAAAAAAAAATTTTTTTTTCTTACAACATAATATTTATTTTTTGATTTTTCTTACAAACATTAGATACACCAAAGAAGCATTGAATAAGGCATTTTCGAAGTCTCTGCAGTGATTTATATATCAGAATATCACCAATTCAAAATTTTAAAATTCAAAATTTCACGTTTTTTAAGAGACACTATTACGATTTTTTTTTATAAATAGCCCTTACTATGCTCTACAACATATATTTTTTTCAAAATTTTACAGGGTAGAACCGTCTTAAAAAAATATTATTACTATTCTGATATGAATATTTGAGCATCTGAGCAAGTAATTCTGCTTTGATTTTTTAATTCTCATATAGTTTGCACTGTTATCATGAATAAATATTTTAAATATATTTTAAATAATTTAAAAATATATTGATTTTTGTCCAACAGTGATGAAGATTAACTATTATTATATTATTAAAAATTACATTTAAAAAATCAAAGCAGAATTACTTGCTCAGATGCTCAAATATTCATATCAGAATAGTAATAATATTTTTTTAAGACTGTTCCACCTTGGATAAAATTTTGAAAAAATATATGTTGTAGAGCATAGTAAGGACTATTTATAAAAAAAAAATCGTAATAGTGTCTCTTAAAATACGTGAAATTTTGAATTATAAAATTTTGAATTGGTGATATTCTGATATATAAATCACTGCAGAGACTTCGAAAATGCCTTATTCAATGCTTCTTTGGTGTATCTAATGTTTGTGAGAAAAATCACAAATAAATATTAAGTTGCAAGAAAAAAAAAATTATTTACAAAATTTAAAAAAAAATTTTTATTTTTGGAAACCTGACGCATTCAGAAGTGTGATAGCTTAGGAAAATATTTCTCTTAAGACGGTGATTTCATTATCAATATTTTTTAGCATAAATTTTCCCAGGGGCATCTGACCCGTGCTTATACTGTTACACTCTTTATTACAATCCCTTTTTCTAAAACTTTTTTTAAAAAGTCCGAAGCTCTATCATAGCATATCTGGGCCAAACTTGGTATGCCCTACGGGAAGGAATGACATGCGAAATGACCGATGCCTACCTGTAACAACTGGCCACGTAGCATATTGCACAACATAGTTATTTTTATTTTGCCCAGCTTAGTTATCAGCGTGGCACACTACATCGGTTGCACCTAATCCGAAATTTTCAATAAAATATATTCGAATTCCTCTATTATAAAATATCGCTGTTGACAGTATATGTCTTTGTGGATGGTCAAACATCGACAATAGTTGTAATTTTAACTCATTATCATTATTATAAGTCAATGCCAATCCTAAAATTTATAAAGTGTGAGTAACTGGTCCCTTTTCACTAAACATATAATTGAATTAATTATTTATAGACGTTTATTGTATGAAAAAGTAGCCCTTTGCACATGGGCGTACCCAGCTTCTGGCCCAGGGGGGGCAAGTCAGATTTTTTTAGGTCAGATCGTCTGCGCTTGTTTTGTCATACACACGTTACAAAAGGACACGTATATGAAACATAAGGTAAATGTAGTGTGTAGGGCAAACACACGTAAGAGATCCTGCTTTATAGGTATTTAAAAAAATAAACGTAAATGTAAATATGCATTTTTATTTGATAATTGTTTGATTCGACTCCTACTTTAAAAGTAACTTTCGAAGATCTTCAGCAAAATGGTTTATGACGTTTTCGGTAAAAGAATCGCCCATACTGTTTACAAGATTTTTATGTACACTGAGCATACAAAGTCCCTGTCTTCGATCATTGTTGATCTCAGTCACGTTTTAATGCGTCTGATATAGACACTAAATTATACCGAATTAATATTTTTAGTCACCTTCAAAACAATAAAATGTCAACCTCTCATTCCCCAAACGGCCCCATGGGTCCGGACTCCGGTCGACACAAACGAACCTCAACCTTATTGTATTGACATAAAATTAAGTATATTAGGCAATTTTTTACCTTGGCGTTTGACCGCGCATTTAGCAAACGTCACAATCGCTAGCCGCCGCCGCGGCCAGCGGTCTTAAACGTCAAAGTGCGAAATCGGTATAGCTGCCCACTAAAATCGGTACATTTGTACCCAAATCGGTATATGAAAAAGAAAATACAATATTCCCTCAAATTTGTTTATTTATCAAAAAATAAACTAGTCTACTCAATATATAAAATAAACTACCTAACTCAGTTCCTCGGACAAGTGAATTCCCGAGCGGAAAACCCCTTATTACATCGAGTTGTAGGACAAACTCCCTAAAATATATGGAATATTCTGTTATAATAACTAACTACTCATCTACGAGTATACTTACTAGTTACTTTTGATCCCCCTAACGTAAAATATAAATAAACAGGGTTGCCAACTTAAAGTGTGAAATCGGTAAAAAAACGGGAATATGGTCAAAAAAATAGTTGTATTTCGGTATTTCGGTCGGTAAGAAGTGTAAAATCGGTAAAAAAACAGCCAAGTGACAGTCGGACTCGCGCACTGAGGGTTCCGTGCAACCTGAGTATTTGATTTGAATTTCAATTTAATACCTCTACGCGTTCATGAGGGGTAGTATTAAGTTTAAAATTATTAAAAGTATTTTTATTATATGACGTAACTAAAAATTTACGGGTTTTGATTTTTCCTTTATCTGTGCTATAAGACGTTGTTTCGTACCAAATTTCAATTTGGTAGGTTTTGTATCCCTTGCGAGTGTCAGAAAATTTGCGGCATAAACGGCTGTATCTTTTGATTGCGTTGGCTTAGAAGTTTGATTTTTTCACAGCTTCAAGGGACAATAGACTTGAGTATTTGGTATAAATTCCAGCTTGATACCTATACGCGTTTCTGAGAAAAAGGTCTTGACACACAAAGATACGGACGGACGGACTACAAAGTGATCTTAAAAGGGTTCCGTTTTTTCCTTTCGAGGTACTGCAGCTGCCCTTCCCTGCCCCCCCCCCCCATGGGTACGCTCATGCCTTTGCATGTTGCATTAGTGCCGGACCAGACGGGACGCAAGTTGCGTCGCGCAACTTGCGTCGCGTTACGCGTTTACACAGCGTTTCATACAATTTCTACCCATCGTTCACACGACGCGCAAGTTGCGCCTCAACGCAACTTGCGGTGCGTTACGCGTGCTCGCACGGGCCCGCACAGAGGTGGTAAGTGTTAGAGAGCTGGACAAAAATGTTTACAATTATTTTTTATATGCAAAGCAGACCTTGTCTATGACTTCTATCAAAAGATCTTAGAAAATATACATTTTTTCTATGTACATTTTAACTATTATAAATTTTTGGTATGCAATAAAGTGTTATTTACTATGTTAGGTTCCATACAAAGAAATAGTTCTTTTTTTCTCGTAACTTATAATATGGTAGTCACACTTATATAAAAGCTGTTGCTTTTAATGTATGAATATGATCAGCAAAGAATCAAAACAAAAACCACACTTTAATTTCTATGTATGTGCAGGCTGATTCTCAAACCACTGTGCGGCGGCGACACGAGGCAAGAGCGAGAAAGATGTATGTTCTTTAAAGTCGTTGACCCACGGAGAAAATTAAATAATATATATAATAATCGACATAAGAGAGAAACTCTCAGAATTTCAAACCGAAATATGTAAATGTAAACCTACCTAACCAATAAATTGCGTTACTAAAATGGCTTTGTATGAATGAAGATAATCCATTGCAGTAGATTAATTCAACTATACATTTACTTAAATAATATCATCATTATCCTCGTTCTTATTTCCGTTGTGCGTTGTGTTATGTGTATGACATGTATTTTATATTGTTATGTAGATATGTATTGATGTTTGTATGTATATATATATATATGTGTATATATACTTATATATTACGGATTAAGAATCAATATTTATTACTATTTTTATCCTAAATAAGTTTATCTTACTTATCCTTTATATATGTATATATTTTTTACTGTTTGATATCACAATATAATTTAAGTTAGTTAATTTTCACTATCGCACCACTTATTTATTATTATTTTTACTTCCCAATTCGTCACCCAAAGGTAGCCTGTAAAAGATTGCCTTGGCGATAAGTCCGCCTATTGTACATCTGATTTACCTATGTATTCAAATGTAAATTTCATGTGTTTTGGTGTAATAAAGTGTTTTTTGCTTTGCTTTTGCTTAGACTATCCTCAAGATAATGATGACAGTGGATTGTCTTCATTCAGATGAATTCATTCAGATAATCATTATTTTCAAATATTCTATACAAAAAAATCATTTTTTTTGTATAGAGCCCAACATAATAATTAAGTAAGCAATTTATTGGTATAGGTAAGTAAATTTATATTTTTTGATTTTAAATTTTGATATTTTCTCATTTCCTCTGTCATAACCAATTATCATTTCCCATGTCGATTACGATTATCGTTTTCTCTGTGGGTCAACGATTTTCATTTATAAAAAAACTACTTTTTTATGGAACCCAGCATAATCATCGTAAGTAATACTTTATTTTATACCAAAAAATAATAAAAGGTAAAATGTACATACAAAAAAAAGTACAAAGTAAAATTGGTGGTCTTATCGCTAAAAACGATTTCTGCCACACAAACGATGGATGGAGAGAATATGGAAAAACGGCACCATTTTGCTAGAATTTCCATAGGACAACGCCTGTTTAGTATTTAAAAATAAGTCTTTCAAAACATTTTTGTCTGGCTCTCTAACACACAATCTCTAAGCGGGCGTCTGAAATAAATTACAGTGGAATTTAGTCCTCAGAAAAAAATTACAGTGGATTTTCTTCATTCAGACAAAGCCATTGACCGGACAACCCACTGTGGAAATTCATTTTCTTAGTGGACTGTCTAAAATTAGACAATGCCATTGACAGGACAATCCACGAAGACAATGATTGCCTTTACTTATACGACCCTATTGACAGGAGAGTATATACTGAGATAATTTATTGTCTTTACTAACACGAAGCCATAGACAAAACAATCTACAAAGATAGTTCATTGTTTTTATTCAGACGAAACCATTGACAGGTCAATCAACGAAGACAATGATTGTAGTCGTTCTGACGAAGTCATTAACAGGTTAATTCATTTGGACGGTGATTGCCTTCATTCCGACGAATCCATTTACATGAAAATCCACTTAGGCAATTAAGTATCTTCATTCAGGCGAAGCCATTGACAGGACACTCCACTAAGACAATTATTGCCTTCATTCAGACAAAGCCACTGACAGGACAAACCACTAAGACAATGAACTGTCTTAGTGGATTGTCCTGTTAATGGTTTCGTCTGAATGAATACAATCATTGTCTAAGTCAATCAGTGTCTTAGTGGAATCCACTAAGACAGTGATTGTTTTTATTCAGACATCTCCATTGTCATGACAATTCACTAAGACAATTCATGGTCTTCATTCAAACGAAGCCATTGACAGGAAAATACACTAAGATAGTGATTGTCGTCATTCAGACGAAGTCATTGACATGACAATTACCCTTAAATTCAAGTAAAATCGCAAAATGCCATTTTTCACCTTTTTTCACAAAATATCAAACATCTCAGAAACTAGAATCAGCCCAGTGGTACCCTTTTGCTTGGAACGCCACATAAATAATTTTTACGCTTATTAAAAGTTAGCTGAGTATATGATACCAACATATAAAAAGTTGATGGCAAGGTCCTACCCCAGACAGACCGATGAAACACTGCCTGATGTGCTGTTTATCTATGTATATACACAGAGAATATACACAGAATATTTGTGTAGATATTCTGTGTCCACCTGGGTTTACCATCACAAGGTATAATAATAATAGCCTTTATTCAGATAGATACAGATTGTTACAATTACAGTTTCACTTTGTTCACTTTGTTGTCTTTTCATCTTTCTTCTGTGTGCCCTTAGTGGCAAAGGTCTCCTCCATTTGTTTGCACTCCCCCTATTTAGTGCCCTTCTGGTCCAAATGCCACCTGCTACATCTTTAATGTCATCTGACCATCTCTTAAACAGTCTTCCTCTTTTCCATTTTTTGTCCCTTGGATACCAATTCATCATATATTTACTCCTCTTGTCTCTGCCTCTCACCGTATGCCCTGTCCATCCCCACCTAAGTTTGCTTACTATTATTGAAACATTTTGACTTTTGGTAAGTTTTTTTAGAAATGAGATTTTAACTTTATTTATTTATTTATTTATTTTATTGGTTCATGTATGTTACGGGATTGTCCTATAAGAAGACCGCTGACCTGTCATATCATTGCACACGGCACCAATGTTTAGAATTGCACAAGTGAAGTAAAGCGCCGACGCAGCAGCACGTGCAAGACTCGACGCCCGCGCGGTCACCGGACGCCTCGGCCACTTGGGCTTCACACTTCGACCCATGCACTCTAATTGTAATTAGTCGTAATTCTATTTTTAGATTCATTTGTAATTTCTATATTTCAATAAATTAGTCTTTTAGATTTTGGTTTTTTTTGAGACCTCCGACTCGCTGGACCATAATTGGCGCAGTCTTGGTAGTAGGCTCGAGCTAGGCGTGCGCGATCGCGATCAAGATTTCCGCAAGAATTCAGCCCGGGTCCCGCGTGACTAGCTGGTTCTCGAACCTTCGTCGAGCTGACCTACTCATCTCTACTCGTCGAGCTGAGGGCGGAGGAGATATCCAATCTTCGATATCACTCAAGAAGGACCAGGTATCGAGACATGATACTGTAAGTACGCTACAATTTATTCGTGGTGTTGCTTCCCTTATTTCCTAATATCCTAGTGTAGTAAATTTCCAAGATTTTTCACCCTCGTAAATCATCTCGTAGCTCTGCATCTAGGCAGGCTAGGGACAATTTTATTGATAGTAATAGAGATTTAGATTCATTAGATTTAGAAATCAATAGCGTAAAGATGGCTCATGAACAGGAGCAAGCACCATTAGGAAACCCGTCCACCATTCGCCAGGTTGAACCTGACACCATAATTAAGGCCCTTCGATTGGCGCCTGACTTCGACGGTAACCCCCACACATTGCCGCGATTCATTCAATTATGTGACCAGATTGTAGGAGCCTATTGGACGGAGGGTAACCACCTTACCAACTTATTCCTTATTAACGGAATACTGAATAAAATAAAAGGAAATGCTGCAATGACTATAAATGCAAATGGTATTCCATCCGATTGGTTAGGTATTAGAAACCATCTTATCAATAACTTTAGTGACCAAAGAGATGAGACCACTCTGTACAACGATCTAGCTATGCAAATCCAAGGTAATAGCTCTCCACAGGAGTTCTACGATAGGTGTCAGACACTATTTAGCACCATTATGACGTTTGTCACCTTACACGAGGACATCCCCACGACTGTGACTGCAAAGAGGGACCTGTATAAAAAATTGACAATGCAAACTTTTGTTCGCGGACTGAAAGAACCCTTGGGATCTCGTATAAGGTGCATGCGGCCAGAGAACATGGAGAAAGCATTGGAGTTTGTCCAGGAGGAATTGAATACTATGTACTTGCAGCAACGTAATGAAGGACTGCCTAAAAATCTGCAAGGGCCATTCGCCCCTAAACCTGTGCAGACACCAATGCCAACGCCACAATCTCAACAACCTCAGATACCCAAACCTTTCACCCTTGGTTCTATGGCACAATTTACACCTCGTCAGAACTTCAACACCCATCAACCTAAACCTACCGCACCATTCCAACACAATCAATTCACACCTCGCATGCCTACTCGCACCCAACAGATGTTCGCAGCACCACCTCGAAACTATAATGCAAGTAGTAATATGTTCAGATTACCACCTCGAAATTTTAATTTTAATAATAATACAGGTCCCCGCCCTATGAGCGGAGTTAATCATTTCACACCAAAAGTACTACCTCCAAGTGGTCACGACTGGACCAAGCATGGCAATCCGCCTCCTACAAATTATTTTAAATCTCGAGATGTGAATATGAACGAATGTTATGCTTATGAACCTGATTATGATTACTACCCCGTGTACTATGAGCCTGAACCTTACTATAACTATAATAGCTGTAACTACGCGGAACCTACTGACTACGACAATACTAATTATAATATGTTCAATGAAAACCTTTGTGTTGGGCAAGGACCAAGCGTATCGGAAGTGACCTATAGTGGACAGACAGACAACTCACCCCAACCCTCGTCCAGCCAAGCCGAGGATTTTCAGATAGCCAGCCTTACAAAAAAGTTAAAATAGAGGTCAATCTGCAGACACAACGGCAACTACCCTACGTGCAGATTACCGAACCCCCTCTTAAGCTCTTATTGGACACTGGTGCAAACCAATCTTTTCTTAGCCCCGATGCAGCAAAGAAGTACTACCCCCATCTACAATTAAATTATGATCCTTTCCAAATAACTAATATACACGGCATTTCTAAGAGTGATTATTCCATAACAATACCGTGTTTCCAGGAATTCAACTGTACTAATGACATTACGTTATTTCTATACAACTTTCACGATTTCTTCGATGGGCTGATAGGGTTAGATTTGCTCACTCAATGGGAAGCTAAATTGGACCTTAAAGACTTAACAATAGTAACTAGAAACGCGTCCAACCCTATTAGGATGTATAACTCGCGCAACGTTAACCTTTATGAAGACATCATCCCCGCTAAGTCCTCTAAATTACTTCGACTTCCTATCAACGTGAGTGATGGTGATGCTTACATACCTGAACAGGTATTGTGTAACTGTCTAATCCACGAATGTATAACCTCTGTTAAGAACAATCGCGGTGTGATAGAAATCGAAAACCCATCCGATCACGATGTAATATTATCCTTAGATAGACCCGCGAATGCCGAACTGTTTAATGTTGATGGTGCTAGCATAGATCAGCAGCCCATGTCTAAGAGAACTGAGGAGGTTCTATCACGGCTACGCACAGACCACCTCAACCCTGAAGAGAAAGCTAATTTGACCCAGCTTTGCACTCAATACTCTGACATATTCTACTTAGACAATGAACCTTTGACATTTACTAATAAAGTTAAGCACTGCATAAAAACCACAGACGAAATACCTATATACACTAAAAGTTATAGATACCCCTTCATACATCGGCGCGAAGTCCAGGAACAAATACAAAAGATGCTAGATCAAGGGATAATACGACCTTCAGAATCTGCATGGAGCTCCCCTATTTGGGTAGTCCCAAAGAAAATGGATGCTTCTGGCAAGCAAAAATGGCGAATAGTAGTAGATTTTCGAAAATTAAATGAGAAAACTATCGATGATAAGTACCCAATCCCTAACATCAACGACGTATTGGATAAATTGGGGAAATGTCAATATTTTACAACCCTTGATCTTGCATCTGGCTTCTATCAATGCGAGATGCACCCTCAAGATATATCTAAAACAGCATTTAACGTAGAACATGGGCATTTCGAGTTCTTGAGAATGCCAATGGGATTGAAAAATGCACCTTCTACCTTTCAGAGGGTAATGGATAATGTGTTGCGAGGCCTTCAAAACGAAATATGTCTAGTTTATCTCGACGATATTATCGTATTCAGCACTTCCTTGCAGGAGCATATTGTTAACCTCGAAAAGGTATTCCAAAGGCTTCGAGAATCAAACTTCAAGGTTCAGATGAATAAATCTGAGTTCTTGAAGCTTGAAACTGCGTATCTCGGACACGTGATAACCCGTGAAGGCATAAAACCCAATCCGGATAAAATTTCAGCCATAGTTAAATACCCCATCCCAAAAACAACAAAAGAAATCAAAAAATTTTTAGGACTTCTCGGTTATTACCGAAAATTCATACCAGATTTTGCTCGTATCACTAAGCCAATGACCCACTGTCTTAAAAAGGGCCAAAAAATATCATTAGACAATCCTGCTTATGTTAAATGTTTCGAGACATGTAAGAACCTACTAACGAATGACCCCATACTTAGGTACCCTGACTTTGAGAAAGAATTCATACTGACTACTGACGCAAGTAACTTCGCAATAGGAGCCATATTATCTCAAGGGCCCATAGGCTCCGACAAACCTATATCCTACGCATCTCGTACCCTTAATACCAGTGAGACCAACTACAGCACTATAGAAAAAGAGTTGCTAGCTATAGTTTGGGCCACTAAATATTTTAGACCATACTTGTTTGGCAGAAAATTTAAGGTAATAACAGACCATAAACCACTCCAGTGGCTTATGAGTCTGCGTGAACCCAACTCACGCCTTACAAGATGGAAATTGAAATTAAGTGAGTACGATTTCAGTGTCATATACAAAAAAGGCAAAAGCAATACCAACGCAGACGCCCTCTCTAGAATAGAAATCCATAACGAGGAATTAGACCAACTACTAGACGACTTACAATCTATAATAGGCAACCCATCAGAAAAACCACAGACATCACAGGGCTCTACAACAGCCACAGTGCATACTAGTGAAGAGAACCCGATCTTAGAAGTTCCCATCACCGACGAACCCCTGAATAAATTCCATCGGCAGCTCGTCATAACTATTGTAGGTGACGTAAAGAAGCGACCCATCGTAACCAAACCATTTGACACACACACCCGCGTTTCAGTACAAATTTCGGAATCAAATTTAGAACAGGAAGTTATAAGTGTTATCAAAGAATATGTTAACCCAAAAGTTAAAACTGGTATGTTACTAAACCCCCCGCTTGCAATGTATTCGGTCATACCATTCATCCAAAATAATTTCAAAAATTCATCTATGAACCTTACACTTTGTAAAAGTGAAATAGAGAACGTCAAGGAATATTTAAGGCAACAGGAGATAATCAGCAACTATCACAATGGCAAAACTAACCATCGTGGTATTAATGAATGTTTCCTGTCCCTCTCTCATCGCTATTTCTGGCCCAAGATGAAAGAACACATCGCAAAGTTTATCGGAGAATGTACTATATGCGGGCAAGCAAAGTATGACAGAAACCCCATTAGGCCACAATTTAATCTTGTTCCCCCTGTTTCTAAACCTTTCGAAGTAATCCATATGGATCTATTCACTGCCCAGAATGAAAAATATCTAACTTTCATTGACGTATTTTCAAAATATGCACAAGCATACATCCTTAGAGATGGTACAGCACTCAGTATCTTACAAGGGCTCCTAACATTTTGCACCCATCACGGACTTCCAATAACGATAGTCACCGATCAAGGCCCTGAATTTAATAACCAAATGTTTTCAGAGTTTATTAGGTTACACAAAATAACACACCATAAGACCTTTGCCCATACACCTAGCGATAATGGCAATATAGAACGATTCCATTCCACCCTTCTCGAACACCTACGTATTCTCAGCCTACAACGAAAAACAGAGCCCATTGTCAATCTGATGCCCTATGCACTCATAGCTTACAATAGTTCCGTACATAGTTTTACGAAATGCCGACCATATGATCTTATAAATGGCCATTTCAACCCTCGAGATCCCATAGACATTGACATTACCGGTCATCTAATGCAACAGTACCTACAGACACATAAAGACCGAATGAAGACAGTGTATGAACTAATACACGAGTCTACCACCGCTGAACGCGAGGCCATCATAGAGAACCGAAATAAAAATCGCGAGCCGGAAATAGAATACCAACCCCAACAACAAGTTTTTATAACAAACCCATCAGCCAGTAGGCAAAAGATAGCCCCAAGATACACCCAAGATACTGTATTAGCGGATTTGCCGATCCATATTTATACAACCAAAAAACGCGGCCCAATTGCAAAAGTTAGATTGAAAAGAATTCCCAAATCTGCAAAATTGTTGCAGGTTACTTCTAACTCTGACCCTGACCCGAGCGCAGGAAGTTCAAGTTGACAGCCTAGAAGACGGACCTGGACTCTTACCCTTCAAACTGGGACCTACTAGACTAGTAACACATGACCATTCCTTCCTACAATACATCGAGCTTAGTAACATAGAGAACCATATTGAGCTAGTTAAACATCAAATCGTAGAGCTAAAAACTAAATTACCTAATGACACTTACAGAATATTTGAAAACCAGATAGACTACTTAAGTGATAAATTAAATAAAACCGCGTACGAATTAGATAGTTTAGAACCCCATCGTCTACGGAGAGGTCTCATAGATGGTCTAGGTTCTATGATAAAAAGTATAACAGGAAACCTAGATTACACAGATGCCATTAATTATAATAAGGCCATTGAAACCCTTCAAACCAACCAAAAGAAATTAGTTAGTAACTTTAATACCCATGTTAGTTTAAACAAAGAGTGGATGGCTCATCATGCGAGTGTTTTAGTTAGTCTAGTAGAAAATCAAAAGAACCTTAACCATACCTTGAATATGCTGCTAGATGACGAAATCCATAAGAATAATAATCTGATTAAGTACGCTAAGTTAGCTCAACTTTTATCGATTATCACTAACAATATAGATGAACTCTCAAATGAATTGCGTAGAATAGAAGATATACTGGCGTTCACTCGCACATCAAGTGTTCATCACTCGATGTTGAGAGTCGATATCCTAGGTAAGCTTATTAGAAAACTTAAGGAATTATATAATAATGAGCAATTATTAGATATAGATTTAAGAGATTATTATAATGTCATTCACGCAGGTTCATATTATATGAATAGGCAAATAGTTATAGTCTTCAAGTTCCCAATACTTTCAACAGAAACCTATGATCTATATAAATTACCCATAGTACCCAACCAATATAACCGAATCCTCATACCCCCTTATCCCTTACTAGCAACCAACGGTAAAGAGTACATGTACATAGAGGCAGAATGCCCGAAGATACAATCTCGATACCTATGTCAACCAACAACTTACCAGCAGATTAGATCGGCTCCTGACTGCATCCAGACACTCATCGCCAAACAAGCTATCGACGACTCCTGCCAGCAGATAACTATCACACTTACAAGGGAAACGCTAGAAAAGCTGGATGACAGACATTACATCATAACTCTTCCACGGCCTACCAAAGTACGATTTACATGCGAGCGAGACGAATACCGAATCCTGCACCATAGCCATCTAATCACATTACCACTGCAGTGTTCTGTACAAACAGATGACTTCACCATTTACAATTCTCAAGATCGCGTCGAAGGACAACCCGTCAAAATACTCAATATCCCGGACAACCCGGAGCTACACATTACATCTCAGCCAGCGATAACTCTTAACTCCATTGATCTGAAGATGCTTCGAAACATTCAAGATAGAATTTTATCCCAGAAGACCATGGAACTGGATGAAGTAGATACAGCATCCCTATACCACACTACAGTACCATTATACGTGTTAAGAAAATTTACAAATAAAACCTTATAAAAGTTAACATAGTACATAGGTGCTACTTATTTCTAAAGAAATTTCTTCCAGTAGACACGCGAGAGGAAATTGGAAGAAAGAGGTAATTGGCGTGTACAATACAAAAATAAATAAATAATAATATCTACAAGAAACATAAATAAATTAATAAACATACCTACATAGACGTACGTAAAATAAACTTACATAAATACATAAATATATACTGATATATATAATTAATGAATACATAAGATAATATTTCTAAATATGATGATCAGGATGATAAAGACAGATAGTAATCTTTTACTCGTTTCTTAAACGTGGTTATGGTTTTTGATTCACGAATTTTTAGTGGTAACTGATTCCATAGCCTAACTGCTTGCACGGAAAAGGAGTGGGTATAGGTAGCGGAGCTATGAATTCGGCATTTTATCTCTTAGTCTCACTCCCAGCATACTTCGTTCCATTAAATTATCATATCTCAAAGTATAGTCATTTTAAGTCAGTCATCTCCTAGGGGTTAGAATAAAACCAAGACAAAAATTATCAGGTTTTATAAAGAATTTCAATAAAATAGCATGACTTGTTAAGTCCTAAACCAATGGATAATTATCAATTCATAATCATTAAAATCCACAAAAATACTAATGCTAATTCATTGTTGTGTTCTAATTCAGTGGCAGCCGGTATAAGACTGATTCAAAATTATACGTCGCTTACCTCCATTGTGATTATAATAACCTTATTTAGAAAGGCGGTTTTGACGTTGATATGGACTGACTAACTAACAGTTAAACTAGCTATTCCTGCAACAGAATAGAAAGATAAAAACAAATATGAATATATTATTCTATAAAATAGAAGAAAAAAGTAGGCCAGAGACCAATTTCCGCGAGGACCTACATAAAAGGAAAAAAAGACACCTTTAGACCGATAAAAGATAAAAGAAGACTAGAGGAAAACGTCAGAAGAATCTGGACCAGGAGAACTTACACAATATTCAACGCTATTTCCATAACGACAGCGCGTGACGAAACGAAATGCAGCCGCAACACCGCTCTTCGAAAGATGCATCAGGAAGTGAAGATCATAGGCAGCACAAAAATCGCAGTCTATATCCCATCCTTATTATCTATTACACACCAAGTATAGTATTCTATTCCTATATGTTTACTTGTTGCTGGTATACGGTAGACTCTAACTTCCCCTGTCTTTCCCTTCCCCAGACTGCAACCCCCCACACGCTCCATAATAACCTATAAATGTGCTCATTTGGTTTCTCGAGCCTGGTACTGGTTCAACGAGGTCTGACATGGCTGCGCTGGTAGAACGGAGCCGATAAGTACCCATATCGTCCCGAAGCTGTAAGTACAGTCATGTTCTCTCCAAAGTGGACTAAGTTCCTACGCTCTTGCTGCGAAATGCTGGCTGGATGAGCACAGAACTGAACTGAACTAGCTATTCCTGCAACAGAAAGGTTTCATCATAGTCTACTCGACATTTTTGACTAAAACCTCTAGCAACAAATCGAATATAGTAAAGGTTCTCCAAATTCTTCATTTTCAATAGTAAAAATCCTTGCATGGATTTGGTACTATATTCCATGAATTTAATTCATCAATAATTGCGCTTTCCCACTGAGCTCTATCGTCTCGAGTACTAATTTCTTTAAATGAATTCGGCGGTTTACACAAGATTAATTGAGCACACATAAGATAATCATGATGTTTTTAATACGAAATAAGGGTACGACCTGTACGTTATCTATTCTTTTTAGTATCTTTAACCACTGACGAATTATCACAAGCTTTCATGGCTTGGTAGTTCCAATTCGATTACGTCATGGTTCATTTTGCGAGATATTATATAATACCTGTGAGAACTCTCTAAATTTCTAACAACTGTCTCGATAAAAAAATTCTATATAGTTACCTATATAGTTAAAATTTTCGGCCAGTCGAAACTGAGACGCTTCGCTCGCTCGGTCAACTAGCTTTAACCCGCTACTTCGTCCGCGTAGAAGTCGAAATAATAGTGTAGGGATTTAGAGACCTAGGAGACCCAGCGAACTATGTACCTTCCCCTTCCCCTTAATGTGCCTATCTATGTGCCAAATTTGTAATCTCTGTAGGTATGTATAACTGCGCTGATTTTGTAAGAATAATAGGTTGGGGAAAAAGTATTTTCGCATTTTATATGAAAATTCAAAACATTTTTTAATATTGTTTATTTACATTTAACTAAAGTATGTAGGTACCATTTTGTTCGATAACTTTTTGCCATCTTAAAGGTAGGGACATGATCCCATTGCTATAGAAATTTTGGGGGTTCTGATCAAAAAACTGCGTCAAGTAGTTTTGGCAGTCCTCTCGTGATGTTAAGCTGACACTGCCTAAAGAATTCTGAAGAGACCGAAACAGGTGGAAATCTGAAGGTGCCAAGTCAGGACTATACGGCGGATGCTTTAACCTTCTATAAAATTTAAACTTTTAAATGATACCAAAACCAGCCAGGTACAAATAGTATAGCCAAAGTGGTTTTATTACAAGTTCATACATACTATATGCGAAAGGACTTTTTCCCCAACCTAATATTATGTATAGGTACTTGTTGATTTATATTATTTAACTAATGGTTCTGTAAGAACAGTAGACCTCGCGAGTCTTTACAAACACAAAATAACCGATATATTACCGTTTCCCTGGCTTAGCAAACCCATTTAAGAGTTTTGAAACCAACCTACTAGTGAAAATACTGAATAAATTTTGAATCCTGATATAAAAAAGGATTCGCAGTATCATGCTTGAATAAAAAAGCCAAAAATATTTTTCATATTTCGATATATGATCCTTGGGGAAAATTGTTCAATTTCACTACCTCTTCCACTTCACGTACTTCAACTTCTTTCATTTCAATCTATATTTAACTTTTGTACTACATACAGTCTGTGGGTTTGACCAATATGGGAGTAAAGTTTATTACTGTGTAATCTACTCATTTTGATACCGCACATGGTATGTTTGTTTAAAAAAACATTTTTTCTCTGTATCGCCGATGTCACAGTTACTAACCACTATTTTTGTACCTGATATCCCATAGATTTGTATTCACGACATTATACTGAATGCACTAATACAAAATATACAGAAAATCGATTTCTAGACAACTTTAGGGCGAATTGCTGTCTATAAACACGTTCAAGTTTATCGTATAAAAAAAGTTGTTCATACAAAAAAGTTGCGTCCTAATAAGCATAACAAATAAAGCGGTCAATTGCGAGTCAGACTCTCCCATGAAGGGTTCCGTAGCAGCAAGTAACATAATATAAAAGTTCTTGTAGTTCGTTGTAACTTTGATCGATGTTTTAATAAACGTATTAAAAAAAAACTACTTACTAGATCTCGTTCAAACCAATTTATGGTAGAAGTTTGCAAGGTAATGTACCTACACCATAATTTTTTTAAAGTTTTATCATTCTCTTATTTTAGAAGTAACAGTTACAGATACTCCACATGTATGGGTTTGATGAACATTTCGAAAAACTGGCTCGTAAAAATTTTCTATACAACTACCGAACCTGTTCACAAAAATTCATGAGAATCGGTTTAGAAATGCAACCTGTAGGCGAGAACAGACACGACAGACGGACAAAAGAATTTTCGGACAGTTGAAACTGAAACGCTTCGCTCGCTCGATCAATGTCTCAATCAGGATATGTTGACAAATAGGTTCTTCTTCAAAAAATGTAGTCCATAGGTAAATGTAGGATCCAATGTTACAGTAAGGATCAGAATTCCCGTTTAATTATTATTAAATTGAATCTATGATTCTGCGTGCTTTCTTCGCAAGTATTGAGGAATTATGGAGGCAAAACATCCCAAATGGTTCCTGTAAATACTTTTCATACTTCCAGTTCGTCGCCGTTCTCTAAACTTTGGCTGATATAGGTTCCTATCTAACTTCTGCCGTGCATCGATCTAACATCATTACATTTTTGATTTAATAAATTATAAATCAAGTCGGAAGGAGCTTAAAACGAATTATGGGGACATTGCTTCATTGATGCGAATTTTTTTGATACTATAACATACCTACTTACAATTTTAATCACGGTAATGCATGCCTGCGGCGGTAAAGCGGGAGCGGTCAGTGACCCCGAACAGCACACCCCTCAACCGTTATTGTCGATATAAGGAAACTCACTAAAGGCTGTCTGGAATCAAGAATACAGTTGGTTGAGTTCTGTCAAGCTTTATTTAACCGACTTCAAAAAGGAGGAGGTTGTCAGTTCAACAAGTGTATGACGTATGTGTTTTTTGTACCTATTTATGTTACGCGAATCATCCCGGTGAAATGCTCTATATAAAAGTTAAAACCGCATCAGAATCGGACCAGTCGTTTTTAAGTTAAACACGTACAGAGAGACAGACAGATAAAACCACATTAATTGATAAGATAAGCCTTACCTATTAAAAAGGAACTTGGTTGCGTACACTATGTGTCTGCTTGTATTTATAACAAGCAACGTCAACCACCAACCAAGGAACAATAAAATTAACATATTGCTTTGGCCATCAATCGAGTTGTATAAGCGAAGCAGTGCCCACGATAACGCAGTTGAATCAGCACGAAGGCTGCCGCGATGACGTAACTGCGACCTACAGAGACACCGGTGTTTTTCCTGCTTATGGCTTTAACTTGACCATCATCGACAAAATATATTTGACTTCATTCATTTCCATTGCTTATTTTAAAAATCAAGATAATCCTAAATACGTGATAATAAATACTAGTAACTATACATTTTTGACACTAATCAACATTTTCAAAGATTCATTCATATCCATTAGATATATTTCTATTACTTTTCAGCTCTGTAGTCTGCACCCATACACTACACATGGCATCTGGAGGTCGGGAAATTAGAGTCATTTCCTAAAGATGATTAACTAATTGTTGATCGTAGAAAACATTTAAGGGGTTTGGGTGAAGGTGAAAGGCAGTCAGAATTTACTAATTTATTTTCACCCAACCCAACCGGTTGGGAACTTGCTATTTTGGAACTTGTTTCAGTAATGAGCAGCCGAGTCCTCGCCAACATTTCGCGTAAATATTATTTTGTTTACCTCAATATTGTCAAGAAAGGTCGTGTTATTCTGGCGAATTTGGTCAACTCATACGTATCTTAATTCATAAGTATTGTATTGAGCATTGATTCCGAGAAGAGACGGTGACGGCGCCGGTTGTATCACCGCTGACGAAGTTATTTTCTGTTCATTAGTCACGCATGTATCCGGCGCGGGCGCAGGTCGCGCGCTGCACTCGCTCCATCAAGCGAACTGAAATTATATTTTACGGAGCAAACATTGACTTATATATTCCCACCAACTAATTCCGTTATTTCAGTGTCTGTGATAATTATTTAAAAAATCTAGTTAATGTTTTAGTGTAGCAAAGTGATCGCTTCTTTAAGGAATTATATTAAATTGTTTTATGATATTCATGATGTGCTTAAAATCAAGGACAAGAAGTAAATAAAGACAACAAAGTGCAAAATAAGATTCAAGTTGTGCTAGTGTTACTAAGATAATAACTAAATGAAAACGGTGTTAGTTTGAAGTAAACTGTTAAATAGAGTGGTAAGAGATTTTATGCAAGTAAAGTTATTTATATGCAATGTGCGTGCACGTATTATATCAGACTATAGATAATACCATGTCAGAGATCAGATCACAAGCTCACAGATGTATTTAATGTTTTTGAGTATTCCCATATAAAGTGGTGTTTGGGTCTTACGACCCTAGGCTCTATATGTCCCGTTTGGAATAAAGACGAGACATGTGTATCTGTATACATATTGAGCATTGATATACATAATAAATAGTCTCATTGATTATACTTACTAAACCAGATGTAGATGAATTTCATATAAAATATACAGAATATTTCAGAGTTGTGGTTTCAGTTGTAGAGTTAAAATTGATCGTATTGATGCACTAAAAGATTATTAAATGTTGTTTTTATTATTATTTAATAACTAGCTGATGCCCGCGACTTCGTTCGCGTGGACTTTATGACTCCGGCGTATTAATATAAATAAAAACTAATAAGAGAGAGAGAGAGAGAGAGAGGGAGAGAGAGACAGAGAGAGAGAGAGACAGAGAGAGAGAGAGACAGAGGGAGAAAGTACTTGTAACAGTGTTAGGAGTTAAAAGTCAATATTATATTAATTCTTTCCTTCGGGAGCCAATATGAAAAGAGCTGAAGTGTTACTAACCCTGGAGAAAGTTGGCCATGCGAAAAACCAGTCCTTAGATCGACATCAGCAGCTTTAAGCCTCTAAAACTGTGACTTATTTTCATAGCAAAGCAAGTTAACATATGGAACTGTGTATTTTCAAAAGGAAAATTGTTGGGGATGAGTGGCATACGCGGAATAAATACAATTTCACTGGCACCACTCACAGTAAACTTTAAGTGTCTCAGCAGACTATGCCGATGTTTAGCGGCTAAAGTTCAGTGTCTAAAGTTCGGGTGGGGATGACACACTAAATAAGCTGAAGTTCAGCTGCTGAAGTTCGGTGGAAACGCTGGACAGTAGTGATGTGCCGATATGAGAATTTAATCTTCCGTCTTTGGCGCGTCTGCGGCGAACGGAAACGGAAGTGGAAGAGGGAACGGGAGCGGAAGCGGAAGCGGGAGCGGCGGCGGCAGCGGTGGAGGCGGCGGCGGCGGCGGCGGCGGCGGCGGCGGAGGCGTTGGCGGCGGCGGCGGCGGCGGCGGCGGCGGTGGCGAAAGCGGCGAAAGCGGCGGCGGCGGCGGCGGCGGAAGCGGCGGCGGCGGAGGCGGCGGCGGAAGCGGCGGCGGCGGAGGCGTCGGCGGAAGCGGCGGCAGCGGCGGCGGCGGCGCCAGCGGCAGCGGCGGCGGTGGCGGCGGAAGCGGCGGCGGTGGCGTCGGCGGAAGCGGCGGCGGCGGCGGCGGCGGCGGTGGTGGCGTCGACGGCGGGAGCGGGAGAGGGAGCGGGAGCGGGAGCAGGAGTGGGAGCGGAAGTGGGAGCGGGAGCAGGAGCGGGAGCGGAACGGGTATGGGTACGGGTACGGGTACGGGTACGGGTACGGGTACGGGTACGGGTACAGGCAAAAGCATCTGGAAGTTCGGCATTATGTGTTGCTAGTAATGCAAATAACTTTGCAGGCATGCATTGGCTGAAATCCAGCCGCTGAACTTCGGCATACAGTGCTAAGACACTAAGTTGGGTTCCGTTACACAGTTTCGGCGGAGTCAAATTTCGCATCAGCATTATTGGCCCTCCGACATTAATACTTATTTTGTGAGCCGAGAGTCCATTTGCTGCAAGTGAATTAAGAAACTCAACTGGATAATTGGTGGCGTCGTCAACAACACTATCCAAGAAATCTAATCTAAATATATATAACTCAAAGGTGACTGACTGACTGACATAGTGATCTGTCAACGCACAGCCCAAACCACTGGCTGAAATTTGGCATGCAGGTAGATGTTATGACGTAGGCATCCGCTAAGAAAGGATTTTGATCAATTCTACCCCCAAGGGGATAAAATAGGGGATGAAAGTTTGTATGAAACTTTGTCAATTTTAAACCGATCGGGCTGAGACTTTGCATGCATAAAGCTACTATGACGTAGGCATCCCCTAAGAAACGATTTTGATAAATTACACCCCTACGCGAGCGAAGCCGCGGGCAAAAGCTAGTTAACAATAATTTGCGTCATAAGTTCTTTAGTAATTGATTTTTAATTTTTTGGTGCCAATATGGCGCGTTCACATAACCAACAATTTTCTGGTGTGTTATGCTCTGAAGGTCCGCAAATACTGAACTTATAAGTTCTTCTTCGGACGAAACAACTTTTTTTTGGAAAAATTTTCAATTTACAGACACATTTTTTTTTAATTCTTTTACTACAGTATAGATTTAGTATGTTTTTGTTCAGCGGCAACAAAAAACATCATCTATAAATATTTCAACTGTCTAGCTATAATGGTTCATGAGATACAGCCTGGTGACAGACAGACAGACAAACAGTCGGACGGTCTAAGTAACAGGGTCCCGTTTCTACCCTACCCTATGGAACCCTAAAAATCGAATAAAATAAGTATTGATGGGGGGCTCCCATACTACAAACGTGATTTTTCATAGATTATGGTACGGAACCCTTCGCGCGCGTCCGACTCGCGCTTGGCCAGTTGTATTATAACTCAACAAAAAGTTCTCATCAGACTTAACAACTTTTGCTAAGGCGGCATTTTAATATTTCTTATAGTTTAGCTGGACCATTATAGTTCTGCATCATGTGTTCCATTTTCCAAAATCAATTATAGCCTATATGTTGCCCAGGCATTACAGCTATATAACAAAAAAGTTTCATTCGAATCCGTCCAGTATTTCCGGAGATTAGCGTGTACAAACAGACAAACAGACAAACAGACAGACATTTTTTTTTATTTTCTTACTCTATTACTATATATACATCGCCCCAAATATATTTTTTTGAAAAATTTTCAATGTACAGACACATTTTTTTTACTCTTTTATTATAGTATAGATTTATCTAGTCAATTATAAATATGTTTATACATATTAACATATACACATAAAAGACGGGAGAAGTAAAATATTTTTTAACCGTAGATGTGGTTATTAGAAACATTTTGGAAATTTATAGGATTAACATACGAGGGGGGGTCAAAAAGTTCGCGGAATGGAGGGGATAGCGGGGGGTGGGGGACCTGCCGCAGGTAGTAACTAATGAGCAACTCTTTGTGAGTATATATGCCAAGTTTGAACCTGATTGTGTCAATAACCTTTGACCTGTCGTCGATCAAACAAGTGAATCCGGAAGAAAAACTTGAACATGGAAAAAATCGAGTTTCGTGCCGTCATAAAGTTCCTCACTAAGCAAGGAAAACCACCTCAGAAAATTTTGGAAGAAATGTTATCAGTATACGGGGACTCTTGCCCTGGGAAAACCATGGTGTACAAGTGGAATAGCCTTTTCAAGCAAGGCAGAGAGTCTCTTGAAGACGACCCTCGCTCAGGACGGCCGATTGAGGCCACCACCTCAAACATCGTTGAAAAAGTGGAGAATCTTATACTGGAGGATACTCGTTTGAAGAAGAAACAACTTGCAGAAATGGTTGGAGTATCACCTACAACCATTTTAAATATTCTACACGACAATCTTGGGATGTCAAAAGTCAGCGCAAGATGGGTGCCAAGAATGCTCACACCACCACAGAAACAGCTGCGCGTCGAGTATTCAAAGGAGTTTTTAGACCTCTGTAGCGCCGACAAGGAAGGAATTTTTGCAAGACTTGTTACTGCAGATGAAACTTGGGTTCATCATTATGAGCCTGAGTCGAAGCAAGAGTCTATGCAGTGGCATAAAAAGGGTCAGCCCCCCCCTAAGAAATACAGGGTGTCACAATCGGCTGGAAAAATCATGGCAACTGTTTTTTGGGATACAGAGGGTATTTTATTAATAGATTATAAAGATAAGGGTGTTTCTATAACGGGAGAATACTACGCTAATCTACTAAGACAATTAAAAGAAGCAATCAAGGAGAAAAGGCGGGGAAAGTTGACAAAGGGTGTGCTGCTTTTGCATGACAACGCACCGGTACACAAGAGCCGCGTTGCGATGGCTGCCCTTCATCACTGTGGCTTCGAAATGTTAAACCATCCTCCCTATAGTCCAGACTTAGCCCCCTGTGATTATTTTTTATTTCCCAAATTAAAAAAAGAGCTTCGGGGGAAGAAATTTTCCGATGATGAAGAAGTCAAGTCGGCGATTTCGGCCTATTTTGAGGACAAAGACAAATCATTTTTTTTCGACGGTATTAATAAGTTAATAGAGAGATCTGAAAAATGTATTCGACTTAAGGGGGAATATATTGAAAAAGAAAAATAGTACAGTATTTTATTTCACCCCCCTTCCCCTCCGTTCCGCGAACTTTTTGACCCCCCCTCGTACAATCGTTGATTGTTAAATTAAGTTAGTCCGTATCATTTTAAAACCTGTTTTCGCCACAAGTTCTAATTTTTAGCAGAATAGCGTTTTAAAGCTAGACAGACTAGCTTTGAAAGTGATACTTTCAAAGGTGAATGACAAAATAATTTAAGTCTATCAAATGCATAACAATTTGCAAAATGTTAATTATGACCACATTTACGATTTGACAATTTATTTCAAATGAGGGCGCCACTTCTGTCCTGTCTTCGCCTTAATTAGTAGCACAATCCCCTGCTAGATATTTTTTGTTTCTTTCAGCAGAAGTGTTCAATTCTGACAATAATTTTACTTATGGTCTCACTACCTGCAGCCTAGACCGTGGCATTGTCCGCGAAAAATCCCACGGCATCCTCATATTTTCCCGGGATAAAAGGTATCCTATGTGGAATTGAGTTGATAAGCTGTATATCTCTACAATCCGTTCAGCCGTTTTGTAGAAAAACATGTTTTTATATTAAATTTTAATTAAACAATCTTACATGTCGCATTACATCGACTGTCCTTAGCATTTTATTATGATTTCATATCATAACGAAATTCAAGTAAGCTATACCTAGGCAATAAAGACATCGACAGTTATGTCAACAACTAAAAACGAATCATTAGTTCCCGTCTATGAATGAGTTTATCAGTTATCTGGCCGGCCTGTAAACCGTTTCGTCCCACGGTGCGGTGGCCTCGATTCCGCGGCGTGGGCGGCGCCCTTTCTCGCCGGCCGCCCACAGGTGCGCTCCATTTTATCCCAAACTCCATGTGTATGCAACAGAACCCACCGTAGATTGTTTTCCGATATCGCAATTCATTACGAATATTTAACCGTATACAATATAGGTAAATGTATTCACGTATTTATAATTTTGTGTTGGCATTTTATTTGTGGTAAGTATAATAAAACACGAGTGCGTGTCGTGCGGTCGTGCGCGAGATTTTTAAAAGTATCACACGAGTATTTTAACACCTCGTTATGTGCAGTTTCATACACTACTTTGTACTCGGCCTCCATTTACAAAAATCCAAAATGTCCAAAAGGAGATGCCGTTAATTATGATGATATTTCCACTGTCATTCAGATACATTACAATATCGCGCCTGCACCCCCAACAGGGTAGATAGAGTTTAGGGTCTCAGAGCAAAGGCTCTCATAGCTCGATAGTGGGTAATTAATCAAAATAGTGATGGTGACCGCCATAAAAAAAACATGGTGTATTTAAAAAAATGCATGTAAACTCAAGAAAAAATATACTTGTTGCAGATTTCGATTTAATCCACACAAAAATGTGCACACAACGATCGACAATGTTACGAGTTTGCATATGGGCTTTCGTGGTCGTGGCGTGCTCTGCCCAGCGCGCGGAGCAGCTCCTGGCGCAGAACCCCTGCTCTAGCAAGACCACGTGCAGCGACTGCGTGCGGACCGCCAGCTGCGCCTGGTGCTTTGCCGAGGTGTTCAATAGCCCCCGCTGCTTCAACCCCGCTATGGAAGGCGGCACGGCGGGCTGCGATGAAGCCTACATGTATAACCCTGACAATCAGCTGTCTATAGATCCTGCGTACAACAAGGAACTTAGCAGAGGTAATTATTTTTATTATTATACATATCTAACTAATAATAGAGCGGCTAATATATTATGTTCCCAGGGGGTGGAAAATGGTCAGTAAAGTCAGTTTTTTCGAAAAAAGGTCATAAAGTCAGTAATTTTTTTTTTTTTAATTTCATAGGTTATTTATTATTTTCGTAAAAAAAATGCTCAATCTTCATAACCGAACCGGCCAAGTGTTTGCCGGTGTTGAATAAACGACTAAAATGTCTTAGAAAAGAATTTTAATGAATTTGTATGAAATTTTTATTTCCCGAGTACATTTAATTAGTTGGTTGACTGTTACTCTTTTATTTGTAAACCCTACTTAGCTCTGATAGTTTACCTTTTAACTCCGTTATATTTACTATTGCCGTTAATTTCTCACATCCTGGATCCCTAAATTGAAATATGGTGTTCACAAACTCACTATAAAATAAATATATTAAATATTTATATATGTATAATATTTTTGAAAGACCTATTCAACGATACCCACGCCACGGGTTAGTCAAGAAAAAAATACTGATAACCATTTTATATGTTTTAAGATACCCAAAAAAATTTTTTTTTTCACCTTTTTATTTGACCACTTTGTCGGCGTGACTGATATGATAGCGAGAGATTTGGTCAGATAAATCAGTATTTTTGGCCTTGTAATCAGTTTTCACCCCTGTATTTCTATTCATTGCGTCTGTAACTGTTTCCTGTATGAGCAATGGTAACCGCTCTATTTTCTATTATATTACGGAATAATTTTTCCAGAGCGTGTTGTTTCAAACCAAGTTCTTTTTTAATTCCCCAGTTCAATTTTTGTAGATAGTATTTCCTAAGATTCTCAGTGAAAACGCAACATAGCTAATTCTATTGTTAAATCGGTCAATCAGCAGATTAATTATTAACTATGAGTCGAATAGCTTTTGTTATGAATTTCTTTGTTTCAGCGAAAAGTCGCATGGCCATGGGTTCGTCGTCGTATGAAGAGTCAATGGCGGCGGGAGGCGGGTACATGGGAGCGGGTGGTGCTGCCGCGGCAGCCGGCGCAGGCGGAGATCTGGTACAGATCAGGCCCCAGAGACTAAACCTCCAGCTGAGAATGAGTTAGTATTTACTTTGAGAAAGTCTTTCGCCTATGTTATATTGAATTTGTTGGGCTTGCTACATTATAGTCGTATAAATAATTGTTTCTTCGTTTACGTAGACTACATTATCACTATCACATATGGTCTTCAGTATTAAATTTTACTAGGGCTTTATTATCTATATCTGCGTATTAAATAGGTATCAAACGAATTGTCTCTTCACAAGATATTACACTCGCCATAGAAGCACTAAAGAATAAGAAAGAATACAAATTATTTTTAGGAACCTATCCTACATTTCAAAGAATACTGACAGGTAATTTATTGAACTTCTTTAGGAATCACTACAACCACTTTTCGCCTTCTTACAACACTAGGGTAACATTTATCAAGCATTTGTATATGAATTTTGTGTTTTCTTTCAGATCAAATGGAGAAGGTGTCTTTTTCATACTCACAGGCTCAGGATTACCCTGTAGATCTGTACTACCTCATGGACCTCAGTAGATCCATGAAGAACGATAAAGAGAAGCTGAGTACCCTCGGCAGCTTGCTCTCTAGCACCATGAGGAACATTACTTCCAATTTTAGAATTGGTTTCGGTTCATTTGTGGACAAGCTTGTTATGCCTTACGTGTCTACTGTGCCTAAGAGGTATGCAAAGTAACTAATTATTAGATTAATTTTTTATCGCAGTTTCAAAACAGAAAACGCTCTGTAGTTTACTTGAATTCTGGTATTTTTGTTAATATTACTGCAAACTTTACTTTTAGAGGATACAACTAAGAAGACTGCATATTGATCTACCTATCGGTATTTTTAATATAACGTAAAACTAGACAGCCTTAGGCTTTATTGCTGAAATGTTTTTGCCGATATCACAAACAGAAGCACTCGTTCTTTTGGAGTTTTGTGAATGACTATAGTACGATAGCTTATAATAATAGACCACTTTGTTCCGTCTGAAAAGGGTCTTTCGTATTAAACGAGATTATTTTGTTACAGTTTAAAGTCCCCTTGTGATGGATGCGCTGCACCATACGGCTTCAAGAATCAAATGTCTCTCAGTGTGGATACAGATTACTTCGATGTACGTACAATCAGAATAATACTTTTCTCATTATAGCAACAGCAAAATTTGCCCATAATTAACTCAAGGTCAGCAATGATTACTAAAAATAACTCTTGCATTACACAGGAAAAACATGGCTTAATATTTGCGTTCTCAATAGTTTTTGTACTCATTAAAAATCTAATTTTTCGAATTAATAACAATATCATAGTCGAATAAAATGTGTCTGTGGTGACGAAGTACTTTTGAACCATAAATTCACCTGTAATTACTAATTATACTTGGCATAATAGGTATTTTGCGCAATGTTACATTTCAGTACTCGACAAAGTAAAACCAACTCTTAACTTTTTGTAAGAATTGGTTTTACCATCTCTCCTTTATTATTTTAAAACTTTTTTTTATTTTTTTAACAATTATAACTTATTAACCGTATTTTGTTGTTGTTATAGTTGTTTTGACGACCTCCGTGGTGTAGTGGTTACCATGCTAGTTCACCACCCAGAGATTCCGGATTCGATCCCCGGTCAAGGGGCAAGTTGGAAAATGACCTTTTTCAAATTTTCCTGGGTCTTGGATGATTATCTATATATGTATTTGTTATAAAATATAGTATCGTTGAGTTAGTCTCCTATAACACAAGTCTCGAACTTACTTTGGGGCTAGCTCAATCAGTGTAATTTGTTCCTATTTATTTATAGGAAGCGGTAGCAAAAGCTGACGTATCTGGCAACTTGGACGCCCCGGAAGGAGGATTCGACGCCATCATGCAGGCCGTGGTGTGTAAGCGCGACATCGGCTGGCGCGACCAGGCGCGGCGGCTGCTCGTGTTCTCTACGGACGCTGGCTTCCATTACGCGGGAGACGGCAAGGTGAGCAGCTAGCAACCTGGCAGGGAACATTCGGAAGGCGGGTTGCCTGGCAAGAAAAGGCAGGTGGACAAAAAAAAAATTTTGGGCTTTTTAGATAAGTTATTAAATAGTATGGTTTACGTATTTTTTCTTTAATCTGACTAGTAAATAATGACGAAAATTCAGCGCATTTAATTTTCACGTGACTCACGATCAGCTACGGTTTTTAACCAAAGGTGACGTAAATCACCTCCACTCTGAAACTTTTATTTTTAGTACATACTTTTGCTAAATGAAAAAATATGGGTCCTTTATTTCGGATGATCTAGTTGATGGACTAAATAAAATAATATAACTATAACAAAAGGTTAACCTGTGGGAGTGACAGAAAATTTCGTGAATGAAATTAAAAAAACTGAAGCGCGTATCGCGCGCACTAGCATCAAGATAATTTAAAAATTAAATATAATAGTAATAAATATGTAATTGAACAAATAATTAATGTTCCGCAGCTGTCCATGTCCCACTGCTAAATCTATAATAATTTTGTTGTAATAGATTATTGTTTGTTTGTTTGTATTTTATTATATGACATATGATGCTAGTCTTTATATTATTTTAGTCAGAGCTTTTTCTTGTAATGACTCACTAGTATTCATAAACGGTACATAATATAGATTTCATTGGAATAAATTTAATTTAGTATAATAAAACGAAAACTTTGAATATAAGACAAAACTAAGATATGCATTCAAACATATGCCATCGAAAAAAAGGATATAAAAATAAAATATTAACTAATTAATTATAGGTCAGTAAAATGTTACCTAAGTTAGTGGACTTAAAATGGTGGCGTCTCCGAATGTTTTCTAGTGCCATAAGTATATTACAAATTTTTTGCAACAAAAATGTTAATAACAAAATTAACATTTTTGTTGCAAAAAATTATATATTCGACAGGACTGATTGGAAGAAAGAAGCCCAGCAGTTGGACACAGAAATAGGCTAATAAAAAAAAAGTGCAATTTTTCAACAACTAAGCAATGTCCGGAAAAACTTATTCGTCAATGTTTAATTTCCAATTTTCGTACTATTGAATGAACACACAACTCAATTCACAGCTGGGTGGCATAGTGCAGCCGAACGACGGGGAGTGCCACATGAAGGAGAACGAATACACACACTCCACCTTGCAGGACTACCCCAGCATTTCGCAAATCAACCTCAAGGTAATATTGTATTAAGATTTGTCAAGTTTTATTATGGCTACAATAGTGATAATAAAGTGACCCTGATATTTTGATATTTGTTTTCGGTGATAGCAAAATATATAGGTATGTATAACAAAATAATATTTTTGTAACGTTCGATTAAAAAATGCTTAAAACTTTTAAAAGTAGGTATGGATTTATTAAAAATTAAGTTTCCGTTACTATTACACACTATTTATAGAAAGTTTTACTATTCAACATTGTCAATATTTTATATACCTAGCTCTCGATCAAAGTTCTCGGGCAACGCTTACTTCCTTCTCTAGAGATTACTAATCTTGCATGAAAGGTTTTGGGAAAGTCCATTGTGATTGTTTTTATACTTATCATATCCGAGAGATGTTTTGTTTTATCGGAGTATTTTTTGAATGTTATATCATTATATAATCATTATCACAATTACTTGCTAGGTTAGATGTAAACATTTTTCAATAGTATAAAGGTACAATTGCAGTTTTGGATATAAAGAAGTACTTATTGGAGGACGCACTTGCAATTAATTATGAATAAAGAGTAGTACAATTGTTTTTAGGTAAATAATTATTTACTACTGTATATATTCTTATTATGTACGCTGCGTATGTTCTCGACTACATGACCTAACTGTTCTTTCGGTGCATGAGATTTCGAAAGCGGGACTTACATCTATAAGGTTTGATTAAATGAAAAAACACTGTCTGTCATTGTAATCCATTGAAGCTACGAGTAAATTGTTTAATACAATGTGTACTTGCAGACGTGGGCAACGCGTGTCGTTAAGTCTTATACCTACTTCCGGAGTTTATTTTTTATGAGGTGACTCAAGTACAATATCGTGGACCGATACCTAACAAAAAATAATAATCTATTGAATGTGCGTGTTAAATAATATTACCGTTAAAGTGACTCATATAGTCATATGTATATTATTGGATTTTATTATTTTTTATCTCATCTACATATTTAAAAACCATGTTTTCATCCCAAAACATTTGGAGTTAAAGTTACTGCTTATCTTCTTAGCACTGCAAAGTAAAAAGAAAATCTCTCGGGATTAAAAACAATTTGAAAACTGAGCACGAATGTAATACATGTAGAATTAAAAATAATGTTGGCATTCTAGCAAAAAAAAAGAAGAATTGATGTAGGTGTTCTCTATATATCCTGTTTAGTATTTCCTATTTTTTTGCATAAATGGAGATGAAAAGCAAAGTGTGCTAGTCGGGTGCGGTAATATTTTTATCTCAAACGATATACTCGAACGAATCTCAGGATTCAACCCTAGAATGGCTTTGCTCGTGATTCAACTGTGGAATCCTTCGTTTTGCTCTGGAATGAAAGTAGCGCCCTCGCCCTAAAATATTACCTTTATCCCTTGTAGCACAATCTACTATTGTGTACCTACATAGAAGAGCAGCAATCCCATCATTCGTTTCTCATGAAGGATGTAAATAAAATAGAAGTAAGCTTCTTAATTTTAAAGCGGAGACCCGTCACAAGTGCGACAGCGACTTGCTGAATCCATGGCATGTCGTAAGTAGAGTTTTCAATGAGAGGGATCGAAGACGTCGCAGGTCTTGCAACAGTCTAGGTTGCACACTAAAGTGGTTGCTTTTAACAGGTAAAACAGCACGCCATCAACGTGATCTTCGCGGTGACTGCGGAGCAGATTAACGTGTACGAGCAGCTGAGCAGGCACATAGAGGGCTCCAGCAGCGGCATCCTCAGCAACGACTCTTCCAACGTGGTGGATCTGGTCCGCGAGCAGTACAATGTAAGTCATCATCAGGTCTTTTTCTGTTTACACTACAGGAGCACGACGCTCTGTTACGCGCCTTAATAAATATAATTAAACTTATTATCATTAGAGATATTTAGTAGGTAATAGCAATGTAATTAGTGACGACCTCCGTGGCGTAATGGTCACCATGCTAGTCCGCCACCCAGAGGTCCCGGGTTCGATCCCCGGTCAGGGCAAGTTGGAAAATGGCCTTTTTTAAATTGTCTTGGGTGTTTATCTATATATGTATTTGTATTTGTTATAAAATATAGTATCGTTGAGTTAGTATCTCATAACACAAGTTTGAAACTTACTTTGGGGCTAGCTCAATCAGTGTAACTTGTCTCTATAAATTTCTTAAAAAAAAATAATTGTTAAGTTAATCTTACAAGACTTAGAGGCTCGCCCAATTCGTTTGACAAGGGTGGGGCTTATGCCCGCTCCTGTTCCGTAGAATTGTCGGGGTTTTAATGCGGGGACTTCATTCTCGCCTGTGGATTTGTACAAACCATAGGCCATACACGTACTTTAATAACGGAATTAGTCGTATATTCTACGCCCACCTTCAGCGAACCCCGTAAGGAGCCATTTTTAGCCAGAGTAGTCAGTGGCCTACAATCTCCACGCTGGAGAAATGAGTTGAAGAGGTCTCATTGATGATTATAAGCTTTGTTTAGCTTGTATTTCAGTCGTCTTCTACTACATCCAAGGGAAGACTTGTAGTGGTCCTATTCTACTTAGCTGGAAACCATACGGCAGCAATGAGTGTTTTTCTTTGATATTGTAGCTTTGAGAGCTTTCTTATTTTCCGTGGCATAAACATTTGAGGGGATACATGAACTTTTCGGGGTGCTGCCCCATTTGAAAGGAAACGGAGATATGATTTAAATTGTGTCTTGATCAAACCTTCAAACTATTTTATGAACTACTTTTTATAGTTTAAAGTGAGAACGTGAAGCTTTACTACGCACGTTTGCGAAAAACGGCCACTTTTGGCTTATTTGCATGAAAAGCTTCACGTTCTCACTTTAAACTGTAGTTCATAAAATATTTTGAAGGGGTATCTAGGCAAAATTTTAAAGGATATCTCCGTTTGCATTCAAATAATTTATTTCAATTTATTCCCTTAACTTACAAGTTCTCAAGTTGTAAATTTTGACAATATAAATTCCCTCGGTGCGTATCATACTGGAGCGATTCTGTTGCGGTTTTAACTAAGACGTGTACAGTTTAAAAATCGTAGACGGTACAAATTCAGTGATTGTAAACCGTTTGTCATTTTGTATGGTGTGTACGTCTTGGTATTAAAATATTGAAACAATATATAAAAAATGTGTGTATTTTTCAGAAAATTACGTCAACTGTGGAGATGAAAGACACGTCAAGCGATGCACTGCAAGTGGTGTATTACTCTTCCTGTTTAGGCGACGAAGTGGTGCAGACAAACAAATGTGATGGTTTGAAGGTAATAACTCATAAATAGAATAAATGTAAGAAAGAATTTAGCATATCTTTCGCGCTTGACTTGTCTTTTCAACCTACTTCAAAAAAAGAAGAAGGTTATCAATTTGAGCCGTATTTTTTCTTTTTTGTATGGTACGAGATGTCTTCGCACTTATGGATCGATTTTGATAAAAAAATATTCCCATATTAATTTGGTGATGATATGATGAAGAAAAAAACTCCTAAAAGAAAATAAAGTCTTGTTTTTTTTGTTAAAAATTTAATTATTGTTATGAAGGTATTAAAGCAAAGTTAACTTTACAGGTTGGAGACGTAGTCGATTTCACTGCTGAAATAACTCTGAAAGAGTGTCCGAAAGACCGCAACAAGTGGAAGCAGACCTTCAACATCTACCCGGTCGGCATCTCGGAGGTGCTGACCGTGGAAGTCGAAATGCTGTGCGACTGTCCCTGCGAACATCCTAACCACTATGTAAGTAGCTTGACACGATTTTGTTACCTATATGTATGTCTAGTTTCTTTTTCAGTCAGTAAATGTGCCCTGTGTAGACTTGGATTTGAAATGAAAATTGAAAATGTCTTATATACTGCTGACTAAAAACTTGATTTATATATCATAGGTTTGTAGCCCGACCAAAGAGCTCTGATAGCCTCTATACATTCCTTTTATTGGTGATGATGATGATTTCTTTTGTTAACAATGAAGTGTAACATTCAAATCACATTCATATTTATCTACTAATCACAGTAAGATGGAATTAACATAGTTGACTTTTTAAAGGTGTAAGTGCGCTTTACTTGTAGAATCAGGAAGGAAGAATAAATTATTTATTCAGTAATTAGTCTTTTAAGGGTTCCGTACCCAAAGGGTGAAAATGGGTTATTACTAAGGGTATTACTAAGACTGCTATCCGACTGTCCGTCTGTCCCTCCGTCTGTCTGTTTCCAGGCTATATCTCAAATACCATGATAGCCAGACAGTTCAAATTTTCACAGATGATGTATTTCTGTTGCCGCTATAACAAAAAATACTAAAAGCAGAAAAATAAATGAGTCTTGTAAAAGCAAAACTAGCAATATCCATATGTTATCATATAAAAGCAAAATTAGCAATATCATTTTGTTTTCAAATGGATGTTTAAGTGGGGCTCTCATACAACAAACGTGATTTTTTATAGATAATAGAACGAAACTATACGTGCGTGAGTCCGATTAGCACTTGGCCGTTTATTTTGATCACCCATAGTTAACTTTTAACATAGCTAACGTTTTTTATCATTTAGGCATTCAACAACAGCCCGGATGTGTGCAGCGGGCAGGGGATATCTGCATGCGGGGTGTGCCTGTGCAACGCTGGCCGGTTCGGCAAGAGCTGCGAGTGCTCGGCCGAGGCGGGCGTGTCGGTGGAGCAGGAGCGCGGCTGCCGGCCCACCAACGCGTCGTCGGGGCCGCTGTGCTCGGGCCGCGGCACGTGCATCTGCGGCGTGTGCGAGTGCGAGAAGATGGAGGACCCCACTAAGGTGAGCCTGTTTGTAGGTGCAGCGAGGAGCGATTCAGTTACCGACGTTTGTGATTGCATTTCACCGCCATTTTATGAGTGTATATTTCAATGTATGAAATTATTTTAAAAAATGAATAAATTTTCATTTCTTTGCGTTCTTGGCAATAAAAACAAGTTCATTCATATATTTTAGAAAAACATAGCTTGCCTGACTATCTTATTACACAGAAAAAAATTCAAGGTTTATGATCTCATAAAGTAAATCTAAAATAACTGACACATTTATTTCATTTATAAAACGCAGATTAACTTTTGTATTTTGTTTGAAACCACTATCCTAGCTACTAGCACTAGCGAATATGAATAAATTTATACTGGTAAATCACACAGAATGAGTTAGCCCCAAGTTCGAGAATCGTGTTACGGGATACTAACTCAACGATACTATATTTTATCTAAAAATGGTTTAGACTAAGTTCTAAAGTTAGTCTGCGTTTTACAATAAGACGAATCGTATTTAATGGTCATTTGTTTACTTTAAAATGTTCGCTCATTATTCATTTATCACTTATTGATTTTAATAGTATAATGCTCGTAAACGTGAGGGACGTGGATTCGAATCTCACTCGTGGCGAAATTTGTCATCATGTTTTTAATTTAGATAGTCATTTATCGTTAATGATAATATATTCCTTTACTGTAAACGAGCAATTCTCGTATGAAACGGCTCCAACGATTTTGATGAAACGAGTAGGTAGCCCAGCTAGTGTAATAAATTCAACAAGCAAAGGCTTTCTCCCCAGGTGATATCTGGCCCGTTCTGCGAGTGCGACAACTTCACGTGCGACATGAACAAGGGCCTGCTTTGCTCCGGGCCCGAGCACGGACAATGCGTGTGCGGCAAGTGCGCCTGCCGGCCGGACTTCACCGGCGCCGCGTGCCAGTGCCCGCTCAGCACCACCACCTGCATGTCACCTGGTTACTATTTTTTTTTAACCTCGATTACGAAACCTTGGTCATTAGACTCCGGAAGGCTCTGTCACAGAATAAGTACTCACGTACAGAAGTTTTACTCGGAAAAAACACTATTTTTTCCTCGATATATGATGACCTCTGTCACAGAATAAGAAGCTTGAAGAATCTGACACCAGAGTTGGCCACTTTCACACACGAACAAAGTATGTTTTTATCCAATTAAGTCTTAGATCATTTAATACAGGATGAGTTATGCTGACAAATCTTCTTACAAAACTTTCTGCCGCTTTTGGTGCGGGGGTAAGCTACTACTACATCTAAACAAAATCACACATTCACAGAAATAATTTGTGTCGCTATAAATGCACACTACAAAAAAACTCAAACACTAGCTTATTTTCTGCACACCAATAAAATTCATACTGAAAAAAAAATGTGTAAGTACACATAATAATACACTCTTGGCAAGAAAGAGAGAGAAGACAAAAAATATATCAACTCTAATGCACAGGAAATAAAGACGAAGGTTGTCATCATAAATACATTGTCTCGTAAGGAGTGCGCCTTAAGAGGACCCTTTACGCCTCGTCTATCTCCGACGCGAGCGTGGTTGAAAAGCTTGTTGTTTCATCCAGCGCAATGCTAGAAAAAGAGGCAAAGCGAAAAGAGAGAGATAGCGCCTGAGCGCTCGGTTGGCATTCGGTAACATTCGCCGCGTACTCGCGGGCGGCCGGCCGGCCCGGCCGTTAGGATGAATGAGCCAGCCCATTCATGATAAATATCGAATCGCGCGCCCGCGCCTCTCTTCTATGGCTACATTTGGTCCACAGTAGTATTTTATTATATTACTCTTTCTTTGTTCTGTGTGTTTTTCTAGCACTATACTTATGACGTAGCGCTTGACCTCTGAGGTATGTGTGTGTTGTATTACATTTTTCCCAATCTAGGTAACGTATGTACTCTATAATTTGGCTATTTTTAACAACATGTAAATTATTTATAACAAACATTAGCTTTTTCGTATTTAGTGTGAAATTCAGGCATTGTATACAATGCCTGAATTATTGTTAGGGAATGTATGAAATGCTATGTTTGTCATACATTTCATACACCGAATTAGTCATGGAAGGAAGGTTATAGGTGGTATGGATGAGCAGTGATCGATGCCGATGCCGATGCCGAAGTACCTACTTCATGGGCAAACAAAGAAAGTTAGACATATTCTGGCTAGTAATAAACTGTGTTTCTCAGAGTCGGTCAACTCGCTGTAAGTACACTCGGCCATACTTCAAGCTATACATATCCACTACAACATGGCCTTGCTTTGTATCAATTTTCCGTACAACGAGAGATACGCGTAAACTTGTAGGTATATTAGTCTTATAACTTGATTAGTCGTCGTGCGTACAAGCCCAGCACACACCTATTACTGGGCCATGAGTGCCGTGCATGACACGCGCAAACGTCAATACTCAAACATAACCGGACTTAGTTTTGTTTTAGCAGTTAGTTCCATCTGACTTCTTTTGTTTGTTTGTTTGTGTAGGTACTAATTTGTACCGTAGTACTAGTAGTTGATCAAATAAAGTAGTCTAAATACCAGTTGGGTACATATATTTTTATTCAAAAGAAATTGGGTACACTTTATAGGCAATACATTCCGAAAACAGTTTCTGTCCGAAGTAGAGATGGATAAATGCTCAATCTACCCATTTGAGTATTAACTCAGTAGATTGAGTAAATACCCGATAAGTTTATATAACGACGGTATTTCATTGAAATTTTCTTGTTCATCTGTAATAATTAGCTCGTTGTCTGATAAAGATGGTGTGCTCAAGTTGGTCGAATAGTTGATTTCTTCTTCAGCTAGTTCTTTATTGTTATTTTGCTGCCTACAAAAATTAACACAGTAGTTAGTCTTTGATATGAAGAAAAAGCAAACAATGACATATCTATTTTAGGGTTCCGTACCCAAAGGGTAAAAACGGGACCCTATTACTAAGACTCTGCTGTCCGTCCGTCTGCATGTGTGTCTGTCACCAAGCTGTATCTCTTGAACCGTGATACCTAGACAGTTGAAATTTTCACAGATGATGTATTTCTGTTCCCGCTATCACAACAAATACAAAAACAGAATAAAATAAATATTTGAAGTCAAAGTTAAAAAGTCAAAGTCTAAATTTTTTATTTAATTTAGGATAAATTTAAGCGGGCTCCCATACAACAAACGTGTTTTTTTTTGACAATGGTACGGAACCCTTCTTGCGCGAGTCTAATTCGCACTTGGTCGGTTAATTATATCACAGTAGTAAAGATGTCATTTTCATCCAAAACATTTTTCTGTGCTTTATTTATTTCAGTAACTTGTTGAAGTGGTACCCTATCCTGGGTAAACCTAAAACAATAAATAAATCTTTTTATTCTTCATAGAAAATTTTGTGTATGAATATATATATATATATATATATATATCATCATCATCACACATATCATCATCCACAAGAACTTCTTCAATGTCTTCTAAGAGTTCAGCATACTCGTATGTGCTAGCTCTGTAAAATGAATCATAATTAGGTCGTTACTGTATCAGTCACTATAATAATGATAAACTAGTAACAAATTTTCCACTTTACTTCCCGCCTTACCTAAGCCGTGATACATCATTGTCAATATTTTCTTTGTTTTCATTTATAATCCTGGAAAATTAAATAAACCTTCATTCTTATGTTTATACCTAAATAAAAATTGAATAAGACTTATCTACTGTACCGATTATCATGAAATGTAGCATATCATACACGTTGATACTACTAAAGGATATAGGGTACCTACTTTACGCGAACGAAGTCGCGAGTAAAAGCTAGTTTATATACAACATGTAACGAAAACCCTGTCCGATCCTTGTAGGAGCAACTCAGACCGTCAATATGAACAACTTTTCCTATGGGACCAATGCTTGAAACTTGAAGAATAAATCGACATTTTCATACAAATTGCCGGGCCGGCCGAACACTTTTGTACGAAAAAGTCGATTTTTTTTCGAGTTTGAAGCCTTGGAAAGAAGACGGTTGACGGAAAGGAAGTATTGACGATTTGAGTCGTTCCTACAAGGATCGGACAGGGTTGTTGTTACATATTGTATAAACTCGCTTCCGTACTATTTCTAATAATAGAATGTTTTGTTTTCGTGTTGTTTTGTAGTGATCAATTTGAAATTGGTACGAACATTTTGAACAGCTTTTTTTCCTCGTACAGTTAAACAACCTTAGTAGTTTTTATTTACCCTAAATACGAAAGACTAATTTTACGAATAATCGTAAAATGAGTCTTTTTCGTGTTCGGGTGTATTGTGGACTTACCATTTCAAGAAAAATAAAGAACGATTTTAGTTTTTATAATTCGTTCAAGAATTATATTTGCAAAAATGAAAATATAGTGGAGATAAATTTGGTCTCCCAACTAAAAGCGTGTGGCTGCCATTTATGAGAATCTGGGATGGTTGACGCAAAATGCAGAAAGTCTCCTTCTAAAAGAGACGAATTACCCCTGTAAAACTTTTTAACGTAATCATAGCAGTTCGTTGCTGGGAAGCGTGTAAACTATTTCCTTCGAGTAACTAGTAAGAAAATGTGTTACGCAGCAGTTGCCGAGTCCAACAACAAAGACTGCAAGCTGGTGCAAGAGAAACCAAAAAAATAATTTGTGTGACGACAACATTAAAAATACGTATACTCAAAAAATATGTGGCAAAAAGCAGTTAAGGGGCTACATGAATTTTCCGGGGTCCAGTGCTGCCCCCATTTAAAATAAATAATTTGAAAGAAAACGGAGATATCATTTAAAATTTTATTTTGATCAGACCCTACTTAACCTTTCAAACTATATTATGAAATACCGTTGACAGTTTAAAGTGAGTATATGAAGCTTATCTGCGCACATATGTGTGCAAAAGTGGCCGTTTTTAGCAATTGTGCGTAGAAAAGCTTCACGTTCTCAGTTTAAACTATAAACAATAGTTCATAAAATAGTTTGAACGGTTATCTAGGGTCTGATCAAGACAAAAATTTAAATGATATCTCCGTTTTATTTCAAATGATTTATTTTAAATGGGGGCCGCACTGGACTCCGGAAGATTCATGTAGCCCCTTAACAGAAATTAAAAGTAAAAGAAAGCGGAGAGCCGAAGATGCACAGCAAGGGATAAAGCGAGCAAAGCGGTGAAAGCCGGCAGACCAGTATCATTCCTTGTGGGTTATTTGTTGATGAAGACTACTGTTTCCTTATTGCAATTCCAGATGGTAATACAATGTCCATCTTCGTCCGCTTGCTTTGACGTCATTAGAAGCTATAAAGAAAAAGTAAAAAAGTTATTTTCTGTACAGAAGACGGAAATGCTACCAAATTGAAAAAAAAATACATATATATTAAAATTTTTCGAAACTAAAAACCGACTTCACCCCCAAACTACACAACCGATTTTGATAAATAATATATGGGACCACCTGACAAGTATATCCTTTCAAAGAAAATGATCGTCAAAATCGGTTCCTATACGACGAAGTTATCCGCCAACACACATAAAAAATTTCCACGGTCGAATTGAGAAACCTTTCCTTTTTTGAAGTCTATTAAAAAGTAGCTCATACTGATAAGTACAATGACCCTGTTTTTTCTTTTTGGCCGTTATTCCTCTCTCTCTCATCTGAGCGTTTTCCTGGTTGCATCCCTAGCCACAAAGTTTCGGAGCCCAGGGTCCACTCATTTCGACGTTTTCAATGAAGATATAATACGGTTACATTATTTGTAATGTGCTACAACTTAGACAGGCTTATGGAAAAAGTCCGGCATCCAGTTAGCAAAAATCAAAAGTATAAAAGTATAAATAAATTCTTACGCTTGATTCTTCTTTGGTTTTATGGGTCCATTCATTTTTTTCCTCCGAGCCGAAAGACGTAAACGCTTTTTAGTACCTTTTCGGGAATCTGGCTGAGCGTTATCTGTAAAAATCCGTAGAATAAACATCGATTTATGCTATTGTTTGATAAAATGTGTCTGTCCAACATCAGCTATACTCGTAAGTACCTTGGTAAATAGTTGGTAGGTTCCTCATCTATCTTGTACATAGGTAGGTTAGTTGTAGTAGTAGTACATACTTAGCTACCTACTTTAGCTCTTGTATAATTAATTATGTAAAAAAATCTTACCCATTGTACAAAACGACTTTTTAGTTATTCCCAATAGATAAAATCTATCTCCTTCAAAATCCTTTTCCAAACAAAAATCAGTCCGGCTGGCCAACCACGCTTTTTCTTTTCACATAATAAAATCACAAATCAGTATCCAGTATAAAATAACAAGATCGTTGTAGTGGGTAAAACAGAATTCACTAAAATGTTCCTATCAGACAGCACATTCACGTTAGTACGTACGCGCAGTCAACAAATCTAATACATACTAATGATTCCAAGAGGCCCGAGAGCGGGTGCGCCAGCGCAGCGGTCTTCGTAATTCAACTCCCCCGTCTCACACCGCCCCGACCCCGCAAGACTCGTACCCCGCATACCTCTTACCGCCATTGCATACCTCTTACCGCCATTTAGACTAACAAGCAAATGAGAACACGATAACATTGAACGAAAAATAGGGTGCGGAAATTTCATTAAACTGGTTCCAGGATATACGTGTTTTTCAGAAAGCCTTACAAGTTTGTGAAGTAAATGTTTTTTATTTAGAATCTTCATTACATTTGCGAGGTTTGTATCGAAATATTTTCTTTACGTTTACCATTTATGAGTACTTTATGAACGGCTGAAGTTCAGGTTAAATTTGTGTAAAAAAGCAGATTTTTGGAGGCTTATACTGAATTCGTTTCTGCAAACTTTGATTTTTTATTTCGATAGAAACCTAGATATAGCGCACATGATACCTTTCAGTTCAAAAGTTAAAAAAAAACATCTGTTACAACGCCGTAATCACGTAAGAGCGTTTGTATGAGAAGTAAGACGGGTAGGCCGCTCTTAATCTCGTGGGGAGTGCGCCTACGTTATCAACTAATCGTTTTTCAAATTGGAACCTTAAGAATGTAATTGATACATTTAAAACAGGGGTTAATGAACTAGTCTCGTATGCGATCTTAGATTATTTTATGGGATGGAAGGAATTGCAACTGCAAACGTGATTCGATTATTTTTTTTGTAATCAATACTAATAGATATATATTCGATTTTTAAAAATTACATTTTAAATAGAAAACAACGTTAATAAAATAAAAAAATACTTACTAATGAAAGGTTGTGCCATCTTTTGGAAGATTAAATGTATTTGACCTCTTTTTCCACGAAAAAATTGCATAACATGGCATTTTTAACGGAGCACTTTTAGATGTCTTTTCGATGCCTTACTGATTCACATAATGATCATAATCGATAACGCAACTAGTTTTTATGAACGTATTAAATTTTTGTTCTTATACTTTTGGCAGAGGGGAACGCGGAGGTAAGGCTTATCCTGTATTCAATGATCTAAGAATTAAGAAGACTAACAGAATACCCTTAAATATTCATTTTAATCTGTTTTTAGTATTTGTTGTAATAACGACGACTGAAATACATATCTGTGAAAATTTCAACTACCTAGCTATCACGGTTCATGAGATACAGCCTGTTGACAGACAGACAGACGGACGGACAGCGGAGTATTAGTAATAGAGTCCCGTTTTTACTCTTTAGGTACGGAAAACATAGGAACATAGCCATAGCTTATCTTCACATTTTTATGAAAAATAAAATAAATCGGTTAAGATTTCGAAGAAGAAATCAGTGGACTACGAAACGTTGGTTTCGTGACCTTTTTATGGGTATTTTCGGTCCGAGCTGCAGTTGTCTCTGTCGCACATGGTCGCATGTCTGACATTCGCGACAGGTGGTTCGGGCATAGCGCGAAAGCAATAGATTTTACTATTACCTATTTTTCAATTGGGTAGGCAAAAAATAAATTATTTGGCATAGTTCATAAAATAAAACGTCACAAAATACTGTCATTTTTCATTGATCATATTCATTTTCAACAAGTTTTTTTTTCAGCACTGATAAAATTTTATTGAACAATTTTAAAACAGTTATTATTGCTATTTCAAATAAGTCAATAGGTTACAGAATTATATTACTTAATACCTAAAAAATCAATAAAAATAATAATAATAATAGCCTCTTCATGTTGGCTTTGGCCCCATGAACGCCTCAAAGGACCGGGTCCCCATGGACCCGTGGCTGAAAAGCGTACTAACATAGTAATAACAATAATACAAACCCTAATCAAAAATCCCACCCCGAATTGTACTCGGCTCAAAAGTGCCCATTACGCTTGCTATGTTTCCTCTTTGAATGGCTATGGATATCCTTTGAGCCAGGTACCACCCAGAGCGTTGGTCATACCCTCGATCATTAACTAAGTCCTTAGCTTCGGGACACCAAGGACCAGCTGTCTCGACAGCGACTGGTACAAATTCATACTGCGAGGACAGAACAAAGTATTTAAGACATTTCTGAGCAGCCGCCGCCCGCGCCGCCGATCCAGGCACACGTATGCTGCTACTGAGATAGGACGCCGCGTAGGTACTGACGCATGTGCCATGGAATTAAAGTAATCCCATTCGGTCGCTTACCATCCGTTCGTGAGAGTCCTGGTGGTTCCAGCTGGCATGACAAGATTTTAGATTTATTAATGCAGAAAAACTAATATTAAGAACGCCATTTGACTCCAAAAAAGCATGACTTCACACTTTTGTATTTCATACAAATTCCATACAAATGTTTGTTTTGACGTTTGGAAAAAAGTGTCTGATTTGATTTGTTGTCCCTTTAAAAGGTTCTGATAGCATTTTTTTTTTACTTTCAGAAAATGGCGAGATATGCAGCGGCAACGGTGTTTGCGAGTGTGGCCAATGCGTGTGTCATGTTAAGGACAACCGTCATTACTCTGGAAAATTCTGCGAGAAATGTCCGGTAAATATTATCATAATCTTCTTCTTCTTATCGAGTCGAAATGGCTCATATTAGATATTGTTAGACCAGAACCTAGCCACGGCAACCGCCCTGTCATTAGCCATATTCAGATCTGCCTTAGTACAAGGAATTGGGAAGTTGTAACATGACAAAAGATGGTCCATGGATTGTGTGACCCCACAGTCACACAAACTGTTGCCAGAGTTCCAACCCCATTTGGCTCTGCTCTCCCGGCATCGCCCTGTACCAGAGCGTAGTCTGTTTAAAGATTTCCAAACAGCCCAGGGGAGATCCTTACCCGGGGGCAGCTTCTCGTCAGGTGGAATGTCAGATGGTGAGGACGGGTACATATTTTGCCACAGTGTGAGTTTAGTCTTCGAGGCTTCTTTAGGTGGTAAGCTACGCTGTCTCAAAAAGCTGTTGCGGCTTTTAAGACGCGGTGGGGGAGGTTTTTGCCCATATAGCAGATGTTTGCTGTCATGTGTCTGTTTGTATTTTTCTCGTTCACAGGCAACAGTACGCCGAACGCTAGGTGGGACTATTCCACATAGCGTATATAACTGGCATAATGGGGTAGGCTTTAAAGTTCCAGTGATAATTCTGCACGTAACATTAAGGGCAACATCCACATTTTTGGCGTGTGCTGAGCGTGCCCACACTGGGCTTGCATATTCGCCAGCTGAATAGCATAAGGCTAAACCACTAGTTCGGAGTATATGAGGCGAGGCGCCCCATCTGGTGGAAGTAAGGCGTCGCAGAATGCAGTTACGCGCTTCGACTTTAGCTTTTACAGCGTAGCAGTTTTCCCTATATGTCAGAGAGCGATCCAGGGTGACTCCTAGGTATTTTGGAGTAGGATTATTTTTGAGTTTTACGCCGTCCCACGATATATTAAGTTCTTTATTAGCTCCCTGATTGTACAGATAAAAAGCACAGCATTCAGTCTTATTGGGATTTGGTCTCAATGAATTGCTGCTCTAGGGCCATTGATAAGTTAGTCTCTATGTCTTCGAAGCTTTTTGATTGAGACGTTAGGGCTAGGTCATTAGCATAGATGTAACTATTGGTGTTTGGGAAGCGTGGTTGGTCGTTAGTGTAGATGTTAAATAGAGTGGGCGCAATAACGCTGCCCTGCGGAAGACCGTTTTTTTGAGTCCGCCATCTACTTTTGTGGGAGTGTAAATAAACCTGGAAACGCCGGTTTCGCAGCATTTCACCAAGGACGTTGGTGAATTTTAAGTCTCTTGTTATCGCAAGTACTTTTTTTAGAAGGAGCTTAATGTTTACTGTGTCGTAAGCAGCAGTTAGGTCCACAAAAACCACCCCAGTTGTTTGACACCGCTCAAATCCATCCTCGATGTGTTGCGTTAGATTTAGTACTTGTCCACAGCAAGACTTACCCGGCCGGAAACCCGCTTGATCAGGAGAGAGTTTATGGTCAATAGATCTGGTCAGTCGGTCAAGTAAAAGTCGTTCAAAAAGTTTATACGTGTGGCATAGGAGCGAGATAGGTCGGAAATTTTTCGGGTCTTCTGGAGTTTTGCCGGGTTTAAGTAAGGCAGTAACCTTTGCCTTTCTCCATCTCTTAGGTATTTTAGCGGTTTCAATACAACTATTAAACATATGCAGGAGCCAGGTCACTGCCATCGGGCCCAGATGCTTCAATTGCTCCACAGAGATTTCATCAAACCCAGCCGCCTTGCCATTCTTCAGATTTTTCAGAGATGTACTTACTTCCTCGAGCGTGAAAAGTTGGCTGATATTGCGATTTTCATCATCGACTGTGTCAGGTAGATTTGGCTGGGAGCGTTTATAAGGAGGTTTTCCATTGAGAAGCAATTGATGAGCCACCTGGTTAGCAGTAACAGGACCGGGTTAAACAGCTGAGGGTGGATCGCCGGTAAGTTTACGCAATGTCCCTCATGCTTTTTTACTATTGTGGGTCATGTCCATCGATTCCTCAAGATTGACCCATTTCCTCTGGCGGCTCTCAGTTATTTTGGCCATAAGTTCTTCTCCGGCTGCTATGGTTGCTTCAGAGAAAGGGTCGTCTGAAAATAGGGTTGTGTACTTGGCCATCAGGTCGTTGTCACTTTCTGCTAAACCCGGGATGTAAGCAGTACTGCAGCCGCGTGGGATATGTTTGCGAGATGCTTTCCATATCACTTCGACGAATATATCATAATTTTCTGGAGTAGGAGAAACTTCTCGCAGTTTTCCATCCACTGCTGCTGCGTACTGGTCCCAGTTAGCTTTCCTAAAGTTAAACCGACGTTGGAAAGGTACAATAGTCGGTTTTACGACCGCCTGTATAGTGCATATGATTGGTCTGTGTTGAGTTCGATGAATCGGCCGACCGGTAGACTTCATCGTGTTTTGTGCAAGGTTGGTGCTGACAAATAGGAGATCGGGGTTATAACTGCACTTCCAGCGCTTGCTGTAAAATGAGTTCGGGAGTTTGGGATTGTGAATCAGTTCCATGTTATTAAGTTCTGCCCATCGCTCTACCGCATCACCACTATCGTCTGACTTCTTGTAGCCCCATGTTGTGCTATGGCTGTTAAAATCGCCAATAACTACATTTGTTACATTTTTATCAAATTCTGGCGTATTATTAAAATCGAATACTTTTCCAGGTGGGTTATAAACGGATGATATTGAGCAGGGACCTATATCTAAACTAATTATTTCTGTTTCGTTGTTTGTTACTGTAGAGGAAGCAGAAATAATGGATACGTCTGGTCTAGCAAACACTGCGCTGCCGTGTTTTAGGTGTTGAATTTCGCTAATAAGTGTCATTCCGTTAACGTGGGGACGGCGTGAGGCTGGGCCCCTGTGGGTTTCCTGAACACAGAGTACATGACATTGGGTTTCCTTGCAAAGGTCAGCGAGAATATCGGCCTTGTTGTTGGAAAAACCTTCTATATTTATGGAGATGATGTTGAGTACTGGGTTTAAAAGTACTTGGATGTTTGGCGCTGAAAAGTGCCGTTGTTGTTGGTTTGGCCCTAAGAAGAGCCGTTTATTTTTGAAAGCCATTTCGTAGCGAAAGGATCAGCCAATCTGCGTTACCGACTGACTGTCCACGCAGATTGCCCAGGGTGCGCCGGACGTACAGGGGGGCTTAGTACGTCACTCGGGGAGGCTCCTTTCATGCATATCACGTTCTTCTTTCATAATCACGTTCATTGATGTAAGTAGTACTGATTTTAAAATAGATATGTTACGGATAGCAAAGAGTGCAGGTCTACCATCTAACACTATTTTATTTCCTATTATCTCCGAACGTTGACTGGTAAAGAATATTGTCAATTAAATAAATTTTTAGACGTTGCCTCTACGGTGAGAAAATATTGTACAAAGCACGTTCTCCTATCGTTGGGGTTTAACTTCACTAGGCGATACGCCAGCGACTCGCAACGGAGCGCCGCGATAGGCCGGCGTGTGTTCGATAGGCTGTCATACAATTATGAAGCGAATGATAAATGGTGGGAGAAATGCTGCGCGACGCGACGGAATTGCGACGTAACGCAACGAGTCCGTGGCGAGACACTCGCGATGTCTGTCGCTACACCGCCGCCATATTCTCGCCTTGTGGAGATTTGTACACATTGAGTGAGTATAGAATCAGGTGGCATGACGGAAATATCGCCACAATGACCACGCCGGTGGAGGCAATGCCTAAATGTTCCACAAATTTAAGATTTTTAAGTAAATAAATTAGGATAAGACAACTAACTTTGGAGTTGTTATAACCTTCTTTACTTTCAGACCTGCCCTGGCCGTTGCGGAGAGTTTAAGGACTGTGTTTTGTGCGAGGTGCACAAACGCGGGCCCATGTACGTAGACGAAAGCTGTGGCAATTGCAGCCTTATCTACACCGTGGAGGAAGGAAAACTAGTGGGTGAGTAATGTGTATTTTGAAAATTACTGTGTTGCAATTTTGTTAAACTTACAAGTTCATAACGAACCGTACAAATGTTGATATGAACCTAATATTTTAAACTATAAATAATATCCATCTTAAACATTTCACCAGCCGTCTACATTTATGTAAACCGCTGGTGAAATGTAACCTAACCTAAGCCTCTTATGCTGGTCAAGGAGGAAAGATAAAATGTTGAACGCGCCTGGCTGTCATGTTAAACAGGTCTTTGGGTTTTGCAGCCTAAGGCTCTGTCTGTCTTGTTTGGGATAAGCAAACGAGCCACCACAAAACGCGGCCACCGACCACTATTCATACCAATTTAGCGGCTGCCATCAGCGTCACCGCGTGCGGCGTGTCCATACAAAATGTATAAAAACTAAAGGAAAGTGGTCGGTGGCCCGTTTGCGTAGAGTCTAGGGCGTCCGCTAAGTGACGCGGGCGCACGCGGCGGGTTTCAGTCTATCTTTGTCACAAACTCTTGGTGCGAAAGAGATAGTAGAATCCGTCGCAGGTCACCTGTCTCGTCGCACTTAGAGTTTGTGACAGAGATAGACTGAACTCGTCGCGTGCGCCCGCGTCACTTAGTGCACACCCAGAAGTGAAAGTGAAGGTAATCGACCTAAATAGCTTGATTTAAATGGCAAAAAATCCTATGAGCTGTTTTCAAGAACGCGTTAACAAATGTGAAGAGATTGATCGAAAATAGGAAGTTATTTTAAACATTAGTATTTCCTTACAGCAAACGAGTCTCAAAACGAACACTTGTGCAGTTTCTACGACGACGAGGACTGTCTGTACGTGTATGTGTACTCCTACAATGACCAACAAAAACTGCACATCCGAGCGCAGAAGGAACGAGAATGCCCGAGGAAGGTCAGTGTCTGTTATTTCAGTGAACCCTGGACCCTTACCTCTGAGGGGCCCTGTGGTCTGTTATAAAAAATCTATTTTTTATATCGAATTTGAAGGTTATCGGTCCAGAAACAAAAAAGTTCAAAATGGCGGCTACCTTTTTCAAATTCGAGCATAGATTCATTATAAAAGACCACAGGGACCCCCCAGATATCGATTTTGAAGGCAATCGGTCCAGAAACAAAAAGAGTCCAAAATGGCGGCTACCTTTTTCAAATTCGAGCATAGATTCATTATAAGAGACCACAGGGACCCTCAGATATCGATTTTGAAGGTAATCGGTCCAGAAACAAAAAAGTTCAAAATGGCGGCTACCTTTTTTAAATTCGAGCACAGATTTATTATAAGAGACCACAGGGACCCCCAGATATCGATTTTATAGGCAATCGGTCCAGAAACAAAAAAGTTCAAAATCGCGGCTATCTTTTCCAAATTCGAAAATAGATTCATTATAAAAGACCACAGCGACCCCCAGATATCGATTTTGAAGGCAATCGGTCCAGAAACAAAAAATTTCAAAATGGCGGCTACCTTTTTTAAATTCGAGCACAGATTTATTATAAGAGACCACAGGGACCCCCAGATATTGATTATGTAGGCAATCGGTCCAGAAACAAAAAAGTTTAAAATGGCGGCTACCTTTTTATACCTTTCAAATTCGAGCATAAATTCATTATAAAAGACCACAGATATCGATTTTAAAGGATATCGGCGTAGTAACAAAAGAGTTAAGATTGGCGGCCAGTTTTTTTTTAACATTTTGAGCATAAATTCAATATGAGGGACCACAGAGACTTCAAGAGACTTCAGATATCAATTTTGAAGGCAATCAATCCAGTAACAAAAAAAATTAAAATGGCGGCCAGATTTTTTACATTTTGAGCATAGATTCAATATGACCACAGGGCCGTCAGATAATTTTGAAGGCAATCGGTCCAGTGAAAAAAAAATTCAAAATGGCGACCAATTTTTTCGATGCAATCGTTTAAAAAGAGAACACTCGTACACTCCAAAATGTAACTCTTCCCGACGCAATCGGTTAAAAAGATAAGGGTAAGTTTTAAAAAAATCGTTATTTAGAATAACGAATAAAATCATGATATTTTATTCATTGCAAAATTATTCACGAAAAAGTTATTCGCGAATGAATTATTAGTGAATAATTTTCCACGAATAAATTTTTATTTGCATAATTATCTAGATAAATTTTTAATTCGAATAATGCCCAACTCTCTACACGCATACGTCTAGTCGCACGCACACAAACACCGTGCCGAAGTCTTCCGAACTGAAACGACGTTAGACGAGTGTTAGGTTTAATTTTCATTACGAAATCTCTGGATGCGGTCGCCGCGCCAAAGGCCCGCGATAAAAGCTATGCAATAGCTTAATAAAGTTTGCTATAGATATCTTACCTAGTATCTGCCACATTTATCAAACATTTTCATGTTTTTCTTTGTTTATTTTTGTATTTAATTTCGTAAATATAGTCGTAGAAAAAGTATTGTTTGCAACTTTGTATAAGTACGTCAAAAAATGCTCGATGGCGTCTCCTCGGCATTCGTAACCTGCGCCAGTCGCAGTTTTGAACCTTCTTATACAACTGTTGCATAAAATACTATTTTCTACTCCTGTACTGTTATCTGTCTTTTAAATGGTCCCGAACACTAATATAAGAACATAGATTATATGATTTCAGAAAAGTCTATAGTCTATTCCTAATATAATAGCACATGTGTTGTTATATTTTCGCAAAAACGATACTCCTAGCCATAGACCTATAACTTTTTTTCTTTAGATCTACCATACTGCCAACATAATAAAATCGTTATTTTAACCTTTCACGATGAAGCCCCATCTCTTGCCACTGTTTACAACTGGTTTAATGAGTTCAAACGTGGTCGCACTAATCTCACCGATGATCTGCGTGAGGGACGGCCTTCTACGGCGACGACTGAAGATAACATCAGTGTTGTGCGGCGTATGATAGAGACTAACTAAAGAGTGACCTATCAGCAAATTCGAGCAAGTTTAGGCATCGGTATGAGCCAAGTGCACAAAATCCTGCATGAACATTTAGCGGTCCTTTGTACCCGGTGGATACCTCACGATTTGACCGAGGCCCAAAAAATCCGTCGTGTTGATTGGTGCCGTAAAATGGTTCAAAGATTTAACGGAGGTGACTCAAATGCTGTGTTTGACATACTTACGGGTGACGAAAGCTGGATAATCCCGTCTATCTACTGTTATGATCCCGAAACCAAAAGACAGTCTGTTCAGTGGGTTTCCTTCCGAGGAGTTGCCGACTAAAGTGAAGAGAGGTCGAAGCGTGGGAAAAAAGATGGTGGCCTCGTTCTTCAGAAGGACCGGTCATTACGCGACAATTGTTTTAGAGGATCGAAAAACAGTTACTGCAGAGTGGTATACTAACAATTGTTTGTTCGGGAGAAACAACCTCGTAGTAGGATCTTCCTTCATTACGACAACGCCTCGTCGCACACCGCCGGGCGAACGATCAACTATTTGGCGACATCAAACGTGGAATTACTAGGTCACCCGCCATGCGATTTTTATTTATTCCCGAAAATAAAAGAAACACTTCAGGGAAAATGTTTTATGGACGCCAAGGAAGCAGTGGCTGCGTTTCAAAATGCCGTCGAAGAGACCCAAATGCCGTCGAAGAGACCCCTAAAGAGGAGTGGGCAAAGTGCTTTTCTCAGTGGTTCCATCGGATGCAGAGATGTATTGACGTGAAAGGACACTATTTTGAAAAGATGTAATAAAAGGAATAACTTGCTAGAGTGCTCAGTTTTCTAAGAACTATTTGCATTTTGGATCGTACAATTATGGAAATGTAAAATATTACTACACAAATCGTAGGATACGACGTGAATTCAAATAACCTTTGAGTTTATTTTTTTAATTACGGAGCTGTGGCAGTGAAACACGCGGGCACAACAATTCACTTTTTTTTTAATTCGTATAGAATACACGAATTGAGTTGTGAGAATGTGGCTGTTTGATGAGTAAGAAGCGTTCGAGTTGCATAATGAAATTTTGTACAACATTATAACACTCTTTTGAATGATATTAAGGTTATTAATGTCACTGGTTGTTTTAACGTTATATTAGGTTGGGGAAAAAGTCTTTTCGCATATAGTATGTATGAACTTGTAATAAAACCACTTTGGCTATACTATTTGTACCTGGCTGGTTTTGGTATCATTTAAAAGTTTAAATTTTAAAGAAGATAATTCCAAATTCAAATTAGGAAAATGCGCGATTTTCATTTATTTTTCTTACCGTCATGATGAGTGAATCTAATGAAGAAATTAGATACATTTTAAAATTTTACTACCAAAAAGGTAAAAATGCAACGCAAGCCGCGAAAAAAATTTGCGATGTTTATGGACCTAGTGCAGTGTCTGTGAGAGAAGCGCAAATTTGGTTAAAGCGTTTTCAATTCGGAAATTTTGATGTCAAAGATGCACGTCGCTCTGGTCGCCCTGTTACGGATAAAATGGATGCTATTTTTGAAAAAGTGGAGCAAGATCGGCATATCAGTAGTTACGACGTAGCTGAAGAACTGGGAATTGACCACAAAACAGGTTTGGCGCATTTGAAAAAAAAATGGCAAAAAATACACAAAAAAGCTCGATATTTGGGTACCTCACGAGCTCTCTGAAAGAAACCAAATGAACCGTGTACTCATTTGTGATTCTTTATTACGACGTAATGAGACCGAACCATTTTTGAAGAAATTGATAACTGGTGATGAAAAGTGGATCACGTACGACAAGAACGTGCGAAAAAGGTCATGGTCACAGGTCGGCTGTGTGTGTGGTGGGATTGGAAGGGCATTATTCATTATGAGCTGTTACCACCAGGCAGGACCATCGATTCAGAACTCTACTACGAAAAACTGATAAGATTAAAGCAAGAAGTTGAGAGAAAGCGGTCGGAATTAATCAACAGAAGGGGTGTGGTTTTTCATCATGATAACGCTAGACCTCACACATCTTTAACCACTCAGCAAAAATTAAGAGAGTTTGGCTGGGAGGTGTTAATGCATCCGCCGTATAGTCCTGACCTGGCACCTTCAGATTTCCACCTGTTTCGGTCTCTTCAGAATTCTTTAGGCAGTGTCAGGTTAACATCACGAGAGGACTGCCAAAACTACTTGACGCAGTTTTTTGATCAGAAGCCCCAAAATTTCTATAGCAATGGGATCATGTGTCTACCTATAAGATGGCAAAAAGTTATCGAACAAAATGGTACCTACAAACTTTAGTTAAATGTAAATAAACTATATTAAAAAATGTTTTGAATTTTCATATAAAATGCGAAAAGCCTTTTTTCCCAACCTGTTAGAAGATTTATAGCTTAGGTGTAGATAAACCTCTTTAAAACGTTTGCAAACTGTTAATCAGACACAATATATTAAACAATGTCACATATTAGACATTGTATGCTCTTCTTGATCAATGAAAATGAGCAAGTACCAATTTCGTTGATTCTGTACGGTGTTTTTTCAGGTGTTCATTCTGGGCATAGTTTTAGGAGTGATAGCGGCAATCGTGCTAGTGGGGCTGGCTCTGCTCATGCTGTGGAAGATGGTCACCACCATCCACGACCGCCGCGAGTTCGCGCGCTTCGAGAAGGAGCGCATGATGGCCAAGTGGGATACGGTAAGTGACTTTTCTTTCTATTTTAGTTTACTGTTATAGACAACAAGATCAAGTTATATAACTTGGCTTTATTGTAGCTATTCTTTGGGTGCAATTCCGTAATATAACATATAATTTTCTTATTTATTGATGCATCACAATACTATTTATAACTAATAAGTCACATGGTTACGTTACACACGAAAAGAAGAAGTAACTTCATTTTAATAAACCGACAAAACACTTTTTTCTACTCCTGTACTGTTATCTGTCTTTTAACCCCTTACCTGTCACTGGGAGGAATTCCTCCCAGGTCAATTGTTTATCTATTGTTTTATTATTTGCAACAGATGAAGAGTTAAATGGTCCAAACACTAATATAAGAACATATATTATATGATTTCAGAAAAGTCGATAGTCTATTCCTAATATAATAGCACATGTGTCGTTATTTCGCCAAAACGATACTCCTAGACAAAGACCTAGAACTTTTTTCTTTAGATCTACCATACTGCCAACATAATAAAATCGTTATTTTAATATATGGTGCCATTTTTCAAACGTGGAGTCACTGAACAAACGGTTTTTTGTATGAAAAAACATTCGTTTAGGTGACTCCATGTTTCAAAAATTGCACTTCTGGTCACTAGGAAGACGTCAATCAAAAAAAATAAAGCCTTCCATAAATACCTAGTATCTACCAAAAATACCTGCGCCACTCAAAATTTCATTAAGCAAATACTATTACAAACTCGACTAAAAAATTATGTTTAAATCCAGTCTCAAAATTGATTTAAAAAATACATCGTATATTTACGATGAGTATATCTCATTTAATTTTTATCCTTTTTCAGGGCGAGAATCCCATTTACAAGCAGGCAACATCTACGTTCAAAAATCCAACATACGCTGGAAAATAAAATACTTAAATTGAATCGCAGAGAGGGACACGCCCTAGTATCTCGCGTCTCGTCAGTACTGTAAAATATACGAAAGTTCTTCGACAAATAAAACTTGGACAACTAACGATATTTAAAATGTTGCCTTATTGTGTGCCTTTTATCGGCTTTTGATTATTTTATACCTACTTACCGCAAAAATATTTTTCGAGAGGAATCATTTTTGATGATTTTACTGAATTAACCAATGACTGACGAACATTCGGAGTAATGTACATAGTATATTAAATATTTGTATTTACGTAAGTCATTTTTATTGCTATATTTTTAATTTTCTATGGATTTAATACCTAATAGTAATCTATTACAGTTCACTTTTATTTAATATAGAAAAGGTCTGTTTAAATCTCGTTTTAAAATATAATAAATTTATGTACGCTTTTTGTACTTATGTGTGAGTGTATGTTGTATGTACTTACGTGTTTGTGTTAGCTTGCAAATTGACTTATTATGGTAAAATTTAATCTTAATCATAAGTTTATTTTTGGGTCTCATCTCAAGCTCCATAATACGTCAAATTTGTAAAATAGGAAAAAAAATGTATATGTAAAAGTCGTATACACATATTCACACGTTAATGAAACTAGAGGTGCATTAGTGTTTACCCTCACCAAAGTTATTTAAGCAAAATGAAAGGAAATCAGCTACGATTCGATGGTGTACATCTATGTATGCTTCAATCATCAGATTTTCAATCCGAAGGATTGATATACCTTGGATGTTTTTATATCGTAATTCATAACTGTTTTTTTTTTAATTGTTTTACGAATTGATGTTGAATCTAGTTAATTTATTTTACAATTATTAACGAAGATCGTACATACTTTCTTCAGCACGCAAAAATTATTTGCTGACTTTTATACTTTTAAATGTAGGACTTAAAAAATATGCCAATTTTTATTTCAAATGTATTACTATTTTGTCTGCTATTTTACAAAGTCAGTTAATTAGTTATATGACCGTACACAACAAAATACTGATGAAATCTGTTAAACTGCCGTGCGGTCATTTGAACTCACATTTAAGTAGCCCTATGGGCGGGTTATAAGGGGACATATTATCTACTTACTCAATGTACCGATTCAGTGTAAAATGTGGTGGATTTCACATTATAGATAATCTTATCATTATACGTAGGTATTTAGTAGCCAATACGTAGCTACTTGTGTTTTGAGTGGTTAGATGTTAGTTTGCCTGAGTATCCACTGCCAACGTGTAAGTTAAGTAACTGCGGCTTCCTTATGCTCCGGTGCCTTAAAATATATAATTATAAATTAACTGTAACTATAACAAAAGTAGTGCCATTAAAATACTAATAATATCGCAAAAGTGGATTATTTATTAAAAAATATAAATTAATGAGAATGTAAGTTTAATTTTAGTTGCTTTTATATTTAATGTATGATAATTGATAATGTATTTATTTAATTGACAATGTCTTTAAAAGCTAATATGTCGAACGACTCGTAATTTTCGATACTCGACTGATACAATATGACAAGAAAGGCCACAATTTATAAATAATAAACCTAATTTGCCAGATCAATTATATTAAACCTTGTAGATCTATATTATTATTATTGTATGATTTAATTTGTAATAAATTCTATTTATATCGATAAGTAATATTTTCGGTCTGGATTTACATTTTATTATAGCAAATAATTCCAAAAATATCTCAATATTGAGATGCCATGGTCTTCATTTTTGTATTGTAGCTAATAAAATATTAACAATAACAAATCTTTCATTTATTTAACATAACGAACATCATAACGATGAACGAACCTTATAAGAAACGTTAGTTTTTTTATAAGTATAAAAAAGTTAAAAATTGAATCACCATACCCTTACACATTTAATATAAGAGTGTTAGACAGTTTAGTCAATTCGTCACCAAAGTTGCAAACACAAGTTCACATTTTTTTGTGCCAATCGGTTTCTTGTACAATTCTACTGAATTACACAAAACACGAAACTGGTTATAAGAAAAATAAAACATACGTCATAAGTTTTGATATATCTTATGTAAAAAAATATTTTTTTGTTTATTTCGCCAATTTAAAAGCATCACTTTAAACTTTCCGTATATTTTAGATATTTAATGCAACGATTCACCCTGGAAGAGTAGGCAGAGGCTGGCAGAGCTCTTCACTGTCAAACCCATAGAAATAGTCATAGACCTAAAATTTTTTTACTACGCGGAAATTGTATACATTATGTACGACATAGTATATTATGTACTACGTAGGTGCATAAAGAGGTAGAGTGGATTCTTAAGGAATAAGTCAAAATATGAGACCACTATTAATGTCTTACTTTTTGGTGTATATTTACTATGTGAGTAGGTAGAGTAACTTTGATCTCCTGTTTGGCGAGAAATAAATTTGATCACAAAGAACATTAAAACATGGTAGTTTTATTAAAAATTCTTAGTGATAGTGAGATAGTTACGCGCCAAGCCGCCAACTGAGATTTTTAAAATACTCAAAAATTTGAAATAAACTCTGAAGTTTGTTTTCAAAATAACTTTGAGGTACAGTCAAACGATTCAGTGAATATTTGAGCTTCGAAGATCGCAAGAGGAGCGGCCGGCCTCTTACGGTTACGACACCGGCGGTCATCAAGGCAGTTAGGGCGCGAATCCAACGAAATCCTATTCGCAAGCAAAAATTGTTAGCTCTTCAGATGGAGCTAAGCAAAACCACGGTTAAGAGAGTGTTAAACGAAGAACTGAGACTACGTGCTTATCGCAAGAAAACAGGACATTTTCTGAATGAGCGTCTGAAAAAAATAAGGCTACAGAGATCTCGGGCTTTGTTACGACGGTACTTGGGGAAAACAGTACCACGAAATCCTTTTTTCGGACGAAAACATTTTTGACATTGAAGTACCTAAGTCATATATAAGTTAACACACGAAATGATATACATAGTTTATGCCCCAAATTATGAAAAAGCGAGCAGGCGTAACCCGAGAGTCCAACGTGGGGCATCAGCCCGCATCAATCATGGTTTGGCTTGGAGTCTCATATTTAGGCCTAAGTGAGGTGCTTTTCTGTGAGAAGGTGTAAAAACCAGTGCTAAGAACCTCTTATTTACACAATGTTCGAAAAACGACAACACTGCGTTTTCCAACAAGATTCTGCACCGGCTCATAGGGCAGCAAGCACGCAAAATTAGCTGACTGCCCATGGAATCGACTTCATCAGACACCAAGAATGGCCCTCCTCCAGCTCAGACTTGAATCCGTTAAATTACAAAATATGGCACCATTTGCAGGAGAAAGTCTGCGTTAAACCTCACCAGAATTTGCAGTGTCTCAAAGCATATCTGATAAAAGCAGCAGCTGATATAGATATGAACGTTGTGCGTGCTGCGGCACGGGTCCGGACTCCGATCGACGACTGGCCAAGGAGGTTGAGCATTAAATTGCCTTACAATAATTCATTAGCAAAGTTTTAGGACAGGAAAGCAGAAGTGTTCGCTGCATAGTAAGGCATTTCTTTTTAAGTTAGATAAAACGATAATTGATTACATTTTCATTATTATTTTAATACGTACATACTAATAAGCGTTCGTACATCATCCAACCTAAAAATGAACTTTCTAGTGTAAATGAAAATAAGGATTCTGAGTGGCGCTGCTGCAGAGTATAACTCTCTAGCAGCACCCTATAAAGTAGTACTTTTTCTCAAAATGACTGCACGTACATACTCCATTGTTAAAGGTATATGATTTTCGTCTGTTGTACATTAAACTACGATAGGTTGAACAAAGATTCCAATAGGGGGCGTTGCGGCAGAGTACAACATAGATAATAAACGTGCACTGCCGGCCGCTGCCAGTCACAGAGTACTTTTGTATATACTGAAATAGAGACCTATCTTCGCGGTGTGAAGCGGAAATAAATTTTCAATGCATAACTAACGCCATCTGTTATTTTTAGTAAGGATTAGATATATATATCTATACCACGAAGCCGTCTATGGTATACCTACTTTATAGTTTACCTACGTATGATGTTTTTGTTTTGGGAGATAAACCTGCCATACTTTACAATGTTTATGTAATTACGCCAAAGAGATAATTAATGGAGATGGCAGTCACACAATATTTTGGATTATAAATAATTAAGTACATAAACAATGCGAAATAGGCTCAAAATGAAAGCCTTATTTAAAATGTAATGAAAATCAATTATATTATCAAATCACACGATCATCGCAGAATATACATGGTTGAAATGACTAAACATATCCAAAATATAACACAGTTCTATTTGTCTCAGCACATACTTTATATATTTAGTAAGTTTTCTTGATTTTTGTTTCACACCAAAGTTCACATCACAACATTACAAACTAGTACCTACAAGTTTAAAACTTTATCGGTGTTGCCATTTACAGATATAGAAATTGTACCAAGACAAAATTGACGTTGATGTAATTTTACGGACATTTGTCTTTTTATGGTTTGTTAAATGTTTTTTTAGTTAAAATCATATTTATTGGTTTTATTTTCACCCTCATTTGTATCGAATTATATTTTTTTTTATTATTAAAATCTACTATCGTTAAAAAATGAGTAAGTAACTAGAGACATCTTTTCAAATTCTATTGAACTATTTAGTTACTTTAACTAGTTATGCCATCTGTTATTTCTAGTACGAACTTATATTATATGACCAAATAAAATGATCTTGGTTTATATAAGGATCATACAAAGATAGAATACATTTTGAATCGATATCATTATACATCATAATTTCCTACTTTGTTGTACTAACATTAACCCCTCTGCTGCCAGTCCTAACAGAATCGGCGCAACGAAATGTAAAAATACCTAAAAATTTTTTTTTGCTCTTTAGTAAAAATTGACAATTTCTTCACGTGTTTTTATTTCAACTTTCTCCATATGTAAAGTAAAAAATTATTTGACATGGAAATGGTATTTCTATGAAAAATATAAAATCGCATCCCGTCGTCCTAAACACCAAACTTTTTAAACTTGATTTAGGTAACTCTATCACAATGTCACTTGTAAGGGGTTGAGAACGGCAAAAATACAAAAGGAGGTTTTTTTGTCAACCCTTGTCAACTATATAGATACGAGTACATACAAAAAACATAGGTCTACTGAGGTGGAAACCAAGTCATCATTTATTACCCTTAATTATTTGTTTAAGGAGCTCGTGTGTCAAGGCAGATTAGAAATAATGTAGGAACCATCGAGACAAATTGGGAAAAATGTTGTGGTGGAATTTGTTTCTCAATTTTGTATTACAAGGGATATTTTTTCAACTAGACAATAAATTGCCCCATCTAAAGTTCGTCGTCGCTCTCTGAGAGCCTGGATTGGTCGCGTCCCACTGACTGACAGAGACGAAACGGGGCTTAGGAGAAGCGAGAAGGGGCTTCTTCATTGGCTTTGACCGAGTTGTTTCAGTTATAACACTTAACAGATTGGACCTCGGATTTTGATGAAAGCCATAACATAATCATATAGATAATAAACCTTTAGTGTATTGAAAGTTTGTACCAAAGTCTTTACTTTGGTACAAACTTGGTTTTTGTACTTTGGCGAGGCCAACTAATTTATTCGTTAACCTTTGTTAACGAATAAATTAGTTGGCCTCGCCATTTTGCTGGAAAAATCGGAATCAAATTTAACGCGGGACGGGGCCGGACATAACACAGACTTGCTTTGCGACCGAGCTTTGCTCGGTTAGTTTTTCTGTGAAAATCATTTTTTTAGCCTCGTACTCCCTACATACCAAGTTTCATCAAAATCGTTGGAGCCGTTTCCGAGATCTTCATTATACACAACGTGGAAGGGACATACCCGTAATAAATCGAACCACGGGCAAAACTAGATCATTATAGTATATTTATAATAAAATAACAGTAAAAAATTCGACATTCACATACAAATTGCCCGAGCGGCTGGACACTTTTGTATGGAACGGCCGAATATGTTTTTTTAACTTAGCTGTTATTTTAATTTCATTATTCTATAGTGATCTAGTACAGCCCGTGGTTGGATTTATTACGGGTATGTCCCTTCGACGTTTTAGGAATATATGTTTGTATAAGAATTGCTCGTTTTAAGTATATCATTAAAAAAGAACCGGTAGCGTCATCATTTCAGGCCCACTAACTTAGTTGGTAACCTTTTAGTAAATAAGGGCGCTTTTTCAGGTGCTCACATGACTTTTACCCAAGAAATGTGCGCTCCTAAAACATGTAAGTACTTTCTTGGCAAGAATACTAGAACAAACTCAGTAATTAAAGTCGCGTATCTAATGCATTTCCTAAAGCCTATCTTATTCCTAATACGAGTAAATTGCTACAGATTTCCAAACTTTGTAAGCCCAAACATGTAGGTAAGTCATATATGACATCGATTTATCACCCCCGTGTGTACACAACATATTGTGCTTGCATCACTTCCAGTCCGTCACTCAGGAAAATTTCTTTGGAAATTCAATTTCCCCGTGCCTCGTAAACGTAGATCTACGTTATCACCTCGACAGCTCATAAGGCGGATTGTTTACCGTCCCCTGATATTTTATATACAGCTAGCAAACAACGCCCGAATTAGGTTGTTTATATTCGAACCGATCGCATTGTTCGGTGAGATACGAACCGTAAGGTGTTGACGTTTTCGCACACGAAACAAGTACGTATACGGACCTGTCGCCGGCAGGTCGGATTATGTTCACTTCACTAAACCTTTTTGGCTAATATAGCCTTGTCTTATCTGCTCGTCCTGCTAATGTTACTCAGGAGTCAGGACAATATCGACAGTGATTAGATAAACTCATTAGTCAGCAAAGTCATTTATATAAGCTTTGTTGTGTTTACGGTTCCGTACCTCAAAAGGAAAATACAGAATTCTTATAGGATCATTCACGTGTCTGTATATTTATCGGTCTGATCTTCCGTAGCCCGTGATTCGATTTATGACAGGTATGTGTTCCACGTTGTATAGGTATTCTGATTTATCATGGTCTATTTGAGCTGTAATATAATCTTAGATAAAAAACAGTAGTTTGGTTAGTTTAATTACTTAATCTGTTTTATGATTTTGTCACTCGGCAGGAATGGTATAGGTACGTATAACGAAATATTTTATACTTGAAATTGAAATTATTCAGATTAAAACATAACATACGAGGAAGTAAGTAAGAAAATGATAAATGAAATACCTGCCTCGTATAAAAGTTTATCAAGTCATACCTATTTCACTTCTGCGACTGCGACTCTTGTTGTACAACACTCGTCAAAGCGACAAATGCGACAAAAGATATGTTCTCTTTGAAATTTCTTTGTAGAGAGTAGAGTCGAATTGGCAGAAAGCTGGCTCCGCGTGGAGTTAAATATGTTTCAGATTGCAATAAAATATATAGTTACTTTTACCTACTTTAGTTTTTCCTTATACTAAGTATTTTAGCTATGGCTCTACTCAATTCATTAAATGTAAGACCGAAAAAATTGAACTTTGACATAGTTTACTTAATAGATACACATAAAAACTTACGCTATTATAAAATATGCGCGATCCCGTAAGCATTTAAAGTCGTTTATAAAAAGGTATTTGACTGACGTGTTATGATTCATTTTTAATATAAATATTCAGAAAGTAGTTGGCCGCATTCGCAATCAGAGTGAAGTACACGTTGCAAGCTGTATAGAGAATTTTGTTTAACGGCGCGTATTGTTATTCGAAATGATTGTAGAAACAGAACACATTAGTGGTATAAAGGCTCCGCAGGTGGCTCGGCGATTAATCACAGCATGGAATTCGTAGACGCGTGGGGCGGGCGGGTGGAGAGGTGGGCGCGGTAGTGCCGCCGCGGAGCCGCACCGCGAAGCACGCCCGCCGCCCTCTGAGCCACGCCGCGCCACGCCACGCGCTCTCCCACGCGGCCCGCGACCTACGAACCCACATCCGCAATCATACATGGGGACAGACTCTCGGTGGTGGCCCTAACTACTTCTAAACTGTTGCAGAGAATGGTAAGTCACACATCAATTAACATATAAACAAAAATCTCATGCTAAAATTTCAGTATTAATATCGTGGCCCAACTAAAGTTTACAACTTCATTATGTACCCAACCTGTTGCGCTTTTATTTCATACTTATTTATTATTTATAAGTACATGCTACTTATAAATTATTTTCTATCGTATATGTACAATAATTACAAATACAGGGTGGCCAAAAAGTCGTGGATCAAACGAAACAGGGAGATAAAGGAGGTAATTTCCAACAAAAAATCTTTCCCCAGCATGGCCATAACTTCAATACATTTTTTTTCAAATAAGTGCTCTTAAAGTGAGAAGTAATTTTTTGTAACGCTTTAAAATTTACGGAAAAAAAATCATTGCTCGTTAAGTTTGATACCAAGAGCTGCAATACAATTTTTGTAGTATTGATACATTATCGACTCATAATACAACACCTTTTGTTTTATTGTTTTTAATCAATTTAATTTTTTACTGATTAAATTGTAAAAAAACTCGGTAGTTTCATTGAAAAAACTAAAATAATTCATATCTTTTCGTGCAATGAAGTTATGGCCATGCTGGGGAAAGATTTTTTGTTGGAAATTACCTCCTTTATCTCCCTGTTTCGTTTGATCCACGACTTTTTGGCCACCCTGTATAAGTGACTTTTTTAGAACTATAGAACTAACAAATATATTGGTACTCTTTCTTTTCCTTTCTTAAAGTTTTCTTAACATTTTTAGTAAGACTAAGTAGGTACTAGTATATGAGTGTTAAATAGAAACAGATAAGATTTAAAAATCGTGCATATAAACACTATAGGACAAGTTAATTATGTTTCAAATAGGACCTCCTGAAAACGGTGCGCTGCCTTCGTGCCACAACATAATTATTGTGCACTATCGTATAACAAAACACTGCCTACTGAGGCATAGACCTATTCCGGCGCGATAAAATAGTTTGCATTTTTGCTTGTAGTGGTCCAGGGGCGTATCTATGTGAGAAATAAGTAGAAAGCTTTTTAACGAAATCAGAGACGAGATTGTGAGGTCATGGACAAAGTCCAAAAACGAACTTTATGGCGCTAGCGCTACCTGATTTTTTCCTGGTTCAGTGCTGTTTGAAATAAATTATTTGAAAGTGAACGGAGATATCATTTAAAATTTTGTCCAAACCCTAGATAACCCTTCAAACAATTTTATGAACTACTGTTTACAGTTTAAAGTAAGAACGTGAAGCTTTTCTACGCACATTTGTGAAAAACGGTCACCAGAGGTGACCGTTACAAACTGTAAATTTCGAGTGACCACCGGAATAAAGGCAGACCAATAAACTAGGTCTGCCTTAATTCCGTTGGTCACTCGATTGTGAGTGAAAGGGTGCCCCTTCCCTTCATCTTAGTGTCGTTTAATTAATCGATATTAATTAAATGATATTAGGTTGTCACTAGGTTTTTTATATACATTCATGTAACTTTTCCAAGCATTGTTTATACGGTGATCAATCTCTCTTGCTCGTTTCAACGACTTAAAAGTCAAATTATACTTGTTAGTTTTCGTGTTACTCGGCTCCTTTATGCAATTATAACTTAAGTCCCTACTGACCAATTATGATATAATTGGATCTTGTCCGTCGTTTGGAATAGAATTCTCTATTTTTCTGGAATAGTAAGGCTTTATCTTATCATAGAGTTGAGATAGAAGATTATATGGACAGATGAGGATGAGGAGCATTTAGAATACAAATGAGATTAAATTTCTGAATGATAGAAGAATAAAGCATTTTCGTAAAAAGCGGAGGCCATTGTGTTGCAGTAGAATCAGATTACATACAATCCACTACGCTAGTCCAAAACTCGGAGGTCCTGGGTTCGGTTCCGTCCAGGGCAAGTTGAAAAAAAATCTTTAGGACTTGCCCAATTTGATTAATATGTCCCTTAGTATATATTTATTTATAATGCTTATGTAGGTATACGTAGTAACGAGTGCTCACCCGTATAAGTAAACTTGAAGTTTTTAGTTATCGTGGAAGGTTAGGTAGAAAAACTTCGAATCAATCCAAAAAAGAATAATACATTCATTTGGTATACGAAACTATTAGAGTGAGTTCCAGTCGTACGTACTTTATATTGTGGCTGTAAGGGCCAGAACAGACGGGGCGCAAGTTGCGCCGCGTAACAGCTAGTGATGGGCGGTGTATAAATTACTTTCTATACTTACTTTCTTATATATATATATTACTTTCTACTAATCAACCCATTTGAATATTTTCTCAGTAGATTGAGTAAATACCCGACATAAATCCTTATTTATCCATTTGGTGACTAGACTGATTTATATGAGTTGCGACTCATATTTATATTTATATTCATTATTTCATGTTTTCGTGACAATTTTTAAACTTAAATCTAGTCTACACTTGCAATTCTTGTCGGAAAGTATGTATTATAGCATACGCTATAATATGCTTAAAATGTAGGTAAACGTCAAATGCGACGCTAAAATATATGAAAATACCATACTAATCATACACTGAAAGTAGGCTTCTTTGACTTATTATCATTTTTTGCTGAGAGGTGTGCAAAGACGTAATTATATGTTAAAATAAGTAAACAGACATCAAATGCGATGTCAATATATGAGCACGCTCTATTTACTCTATTTATTAAATCTAGTGAGTAAATACTCAAATGGGTAGATTGAGTACTATCCACTGCCCATCTCTAGCTGTTACGCGACGCAACTTGCGCCCCGTTTGTTCCGGCACTTATGTTGTAGCGGGATTGTGTCCGCTCAGCGATGCATATCGACAGTGCGCGCCCTCCGCCCGGTGCACTCGACCCGGCCACGTTACCACAGACACAGAATACACCATATTTTTTAAAGTAACAATATTCGATATACCTACTTTGTTCGACATAAACAGTGTACATACATATATAATGTACGGTTGTTTACGTTATCTAACATTTTAGTAGATGTAATGTTGTGGCGGATTGTGTCCACCCAGGGATGCATATCGACGTCGCCCGCCCCTCGCCGCTCGCCGCTGCAGTCGACCCGGCAACGTTACCACACATTACTAATTTCAGTTTTCCCTATTTTCTTTCTGAATAATAATATTTTTAATATATTGTGTGACGTAGTGTACCGGTTTTATACATTCCTGACATTGTTATAACTGTATGTTGAAGCTGGTTCGCATCCTCGTAGCGATGCATATCGACGTTACCTCGCCGCTCGTCGGCGCCCAGTGCACTCGTCGCAACGTTACCACAGATTATAAATTCTGATTTTATTTATAAATATTTTACCGAAAATTTGCTTTCACTTGTTAATAGGTAATTGAAGAAACACCTGTTTAATAATTTTATCAAACGTTTTGTTACAATAAAATACAGTTAAGTAAGAATAAGTATAGTTATAGCCCATCACAGTTTACAGTCACCAAGTTCTCGATATTTTTAATTCAAATTCGACACTTAGTTAACCACGATGAAGGTAAGTGAAGAGTCATTTGGAACGAAACACCTAATTGAATTCATTTTTTCCAACTCAATTTGGACACAGATGAGATTTTGATGACGTCGCGTTTTAGTCATTTTCGACCTTTAACTTGAGTCGTTAGGGTACGTTTTGTGTATTACAAAATAAAATAATAATATTGTGGGTATAATGTAAAAGGGTAGGTAAATTAATGTCCCCAAAACTTGCGGTTGTGGAATGATATCACCGGAATCAATGAATACCAAAAGTACATGATTCCTCGTGCATACAATACAATACAAAAAACTCGGATCCAAAATCTGAATGCAGTTTCGAGTTTCGCGGGGTGCTTTACCCCCACCTACAAATTTTCAGGCCTCTACTTAGTCACCGTGAGACGTTATGAACGAAATAAGTTAATTTTCTAAAATCTAGACGCCATCTTGGATTTAAAAAAATGACAGATTTTTAATTTTTTTGTTGTTTTTGTAGTAATATGTATTAGCTTACATATCAAATTTCAGCGTTCTAGGACTTCAGGAAGTACCTTAAGAATTTTGATGATCAGTGAGTGAATCAGTGACAAATCGAGGGTTTTAAGACATTAATAAAATCTAAAGTATAATAGTTACGACATTCAAACTTTGTATGTTTAATGATTGTACTGGTGTCATTATATCTTTAAATTTTTAATTATTTAGCATCATCCAAACCAAAGTTATGAGAGTTCAAAAAACGACGAAACGTTTCGAGAAAAGGTAGTTAGTGCCCTTGCGCTTCGCTTGGCTCATCTTGGCGGGGGCACTCCCGTGCCCCCAGATAACCAGTTAACATTTTAAATATACATAATATATAGCATAATAAATAATTTAACAAACATTTACATAGCGTGACAATATAAATAAATATAATCTCATTACATACATACAAATAAATAAATTTCACAATGATTCAAAATAAACCATTACACGACGCTTAGGCAGGAAGAGGGAAAATACTGTGGGGAAAGGAATTAGTTACACAAGACTTCTAAGAAAGTGATTTTTAGTTAAGGTGCATCTTGAGAATTAAAGGTACCTATGCACTTGTTGGTCCAGGGGATGCCAAAAAAGGGTAGAATGTCACCGATATCGAGTCGAAGTTTTAAACTAAATAAAATAAAGATTGTACAAATGAGGGAGACCTACCTACCTACCAGAGAGAAGTAAACAGAATTTTTTTGACATTCAAAGGTTGCGTATAATTTGGAACGGTCTGATTGTAAGTAGTATTTTTTGTTTATATTTATACAATACCAGCCCATAAGTCTAAAGTTCTTTCTTATAGCGATTGAAGCGTGAAGTATCGTTATGAATGGCGGCAGAAGTAGGTACCGGCGACCGGCAGCTCGAGCATTGTAGTGCGCTTTTAGCGAGCGCACTCGGCCCGCCCTACGCCGCCCGCCCGTTTGTGAAAGCAGATAGGTACTACGAGCAGCGAAGCTCTCGTGTTAATTGCTCACCGTATATTCAGAGTAATTCATGTACCAATCCGATTCTCTCTATTTACTTCTAGTTATGACACAATTAGTAGAAATGAGCGTCGTCGCTTAATATTAGTGCTGACTTCTTTGGTTACTATGTCCTTCCAGCTCAAGTATTGGATTGTATAGAGCGGTACGTTTTTCGCAGTATTCATTTGACAGCTTACGGAGTAGAAGGGGCCGGGGTCATAAGACCCAAAGGACATTTTCAGCTAGATGGTAGCGTGAAGGTGGAAATGAAAATAAATAAATATATAGGGTCAAATCACACAGATTGAGCTAGCCCCAAAGAAAGTTCGAGTCTAGTGTTATGGGATACTAACTCAACGATACTATATTTTATAACAAATACTTAAATAGATAAAAAGCATCCAAGACTCAGAAAAAGGTGATTTTCCATCTTAACCTGACTTGGGACCAAAAAAATCTTTGTTTCGTAAAAGTTTTAGTGGTTAAAAGTGTAACTATTTGCCAGTCAGAAGAGTTTACTTACCTATTCTATAGGTAAGTAAATGTATTTCTTTAGATAAAATCGTACCTACACAAGTCAAGTATAGTTTGCGTAGGAAAGCAAGTGGAATGCCAATATTCTAATAAAACAACAGACCAGCATACCGTGTAAAATATTTTTGAAAAATAAATGCTTATTTTACAAAAGATATCTCTTAACGTGATATTGTAGACGAATACAAATATTTATTTTATTACTCAGAGAACCACGTCTTGCCGAATTGAAATAAGAAAGTACGAAAATACCTGTTGAAGTATTTATACCGTTTACATTTGTTGTTTGTTTCTGATTCTCTTACGTTTGCTTTCATATTTCCTAGGACTAAGGACACTTATGTTTAGAAATATGTCTCTGTTTGGATGTTTAACTCATTTTCATAACTTTTTACTTAACTTTAAATTTAGATAGATGATAACACGTTACTTTCTAACCATGTTATTTCATTTTAGGTAACTACTCTGAAATAGTTAAATAAATTAATGAAATGAAAAAAACACGTTCGGTTGGGTACCTGCATCATCCAAAAAAATATTTCAAAAATATTCATGGTAAAGTACGTACATCCTTTTTTACACTACATTGTAAAGTGCAAGTAGTTTCTGTGAGAAAGAATCGTAACTCACATGGAAAAGAAAGGCATAAATCTGTTCGCAAAAACTGCGCGGGAAAGTGGTTGAAGCGGGTTTACTAAGGCTTTGTGGTCGAAATACCTACCGCAAGCGGTCAGCCTCATGCAAAATGGCGTATGCGAAGACTGGACGTTTCGGGCTTACGAAATTTGCCACCCTAAGAAAAGTTGTATGAGTACTAATACCAGTTATTTACATACTTGATTTGCCCTCAAAAGATAACCCCAGACATGAATTGATTGAATACGGACGTAAATTAAACAAGTCGAACATTTTGACGAATTTTAACTTCCTGAGCTTTTATGTTTATGATAGGTAGTTTTTGTTGCCATGTCATCTGCAGCTCGAGATTCTCGTTAGAGACCCTTAGACTGCCTCGTTAACGATATCCTTTCCTTCTTTCTTCTTTTTTGACGACCTCCGTGGCGTGGTGGTCACCCTAGTCTAGTAGTGGTGGCTAGTCCTCCACCCAGAGTGTCCGGGATCGATCCCCGGTCAGGGCAAGTCGGAAAATGGCCTTTTTCAAATTGTCCTTGGTCTTGGATGTTTATATAGATAACAAATACATATATAGATATGTATTTGTTATAAATACAGTATCGTTGAATTAGTATCCCACAACACAAGTCTCAAACTGACTTTGAAGCTAGCTCAATTAGTGTAATTTATCCCTATATATTTATTTACTTACTTCTAGTTATAGGGTGCCATAGGGTAAATAGAGTAAATACGTCCATACTCATGCACCTTATCACAATTTGCATTCATCAACGGCAGTTTGCATTCATTAACGTGCAGACTGCTAATAAATACCTAATCTTAGGCATGTTAGAGCTATTTGCTTGAATTTCACAGTCTGTGGCCTGGAAAGTGATTATTTGATGGTATCGTGGCACATCATGTCACCCTTGACGTTAGTTGTGTAGGCTCGCGTTATCTCGTGAGATATGAGGTCACATCCTCTGATAATAAGTCTATGCTTATCTATGCGTCGTACACAGTTAGGTAGAACTTGTAGTATCTGTGTCCACTGAATGAATTTAAGTACAAATAATCATTACTGAAATTACATTATTCCCATCAAAAGCGGCTTTTAGGGCTTTTGTTTTGTAGGTCGACCTATCCTTTATGACGTAAATACTCTAATTACTCTTTGTGCCAACCATATTTTGTTAAAAAAAAGGAATCACGGTTTTTTTACAAGTCTAATGAGTCTCAGTATTGTGTAAGGGCTTGCCCTCTGTTCTACCACATATCTCAGTCAATAACTACAACTCATATATATAGATATCTTTATTGTACACCAAAAGAAAATTTTTACATCAAAGTAGTGAGTACAATGCATTTTTACAAGTTCTTCTCATACGCAGCCAGATTGTCTGCCCATCGTTTTCTAGGGCGGCTTCTACGCCAGTTTGCAGGGACCCATTCCATGGTTATTTTTGCCCACCTATCCGCGAGCATCTTCAGACATGGCCTCTCCAATCCCACTTGAGTTTGGCTGCCTTCTTCTCCACATCCACTATTTTGGTCGTACATTAAGGACGCTGGTTCGTGTCACAATCTGTTAATTAAATATCAAGTATACTTCACTCCAAAGACCACTGGAAAACCCCAAGTTTTAAACGTGTAGAATACATTTGTCAAGTAGTCGGCATTTTAGGGTAAGCGGAAGATCTCCCTTAAAAATATTGCCCATAAGTATAGACCCAGAAGCTATTCCACGCATTTTGCACAATTCGATCACTCGTCCGTTTTTACATAGAGTATTTAGAGCAAAGATTCGAAATGCTATGTGTGTAAATGCGAAGCCTTTTTTCTAAAAAAAAAAAACATCAAACTGCGACCTGAACTTCTAATTTCATGAATCACAGCAATAATTTACGAACAAAAATTGTTAGCGCGCCGCGAAACAAAAGTTGCGAAGTTGTTAATTTATTGCAATTAATAGCAACCTGTTGAAGGTTGTAGCGAGCTATTGTACATTACGATCATGCTATATTTCATGTAGAAACTTCAGTAGATATTTCAATAATAGCAACATTTTCTAAATTGCCTTACCTCCCCATGTTTGTTTCATAATAATACGTGCTTATGCCATGAAGGGAGCACCCTGCCAATTTCCAATATAATGACTGTAGTGGCAGTAGATTGGGTATCTTATTTTTTACCTAAACATTCTCGTAAGGTCGTCGCCTTACGAGACGAGCCAATATTGCCGTGTAGCTTCTAAGTTGGGGATAGAAATCTTATTACCGAAAGCAAGGTAACAGTATGTTTTCTTTTTTATATTTTTGGGGATGTAAGTAGTTTTCCTTTTATATTCAAGTTAATAAATAAAGACAACAAGACCCAAAGACCATGCTCAACATGATGGTTAGCGTGGAGGTGTAGGTAAAAGTGATACAAAGGGCGCACTATAAGTTTCCGGAACTGGCCACTTACATAAACAATATTTAAAAATTTATTGCAACATTTGAAAATAGAACTCTTTGGCTGTAGAATGCAGTTTGTTTCATCTCACTGTCTTTTGTTTTTACCTTGTGGCGCCATTTAAAAAATTGTGTGTCTGCATCAACATGGATTTAACTCGGGAAAATTTTCGTAGTATGATTTTCTACGATTTTAAGTGTAATTTGACAGCTCAACAGAGCATCGCTCGGCTTGAAACAGCTTTTGGCAATGAAGCACCATGCAAGACAACTGTTTATAGCTGGTTTGCAGAATTCAAGCGTGGTCGTATCAATCTCAGTGACGAATCTCGCAATGGTCGGCCGTCCACCGCTGTGACCAACAAAAACATCGATGCTGTGCGCCGTATGATTGAAACAGACAGGCATGTGACCTACCATGAAATTCGCGCATCCTTAGAAATAGGCATGAGTCAAATACAATTAATCCTACACAAACATTTGGGTGTGAGAAAGCTGTGCTCGCGGTGGATCCCACACAACTTGACCGAGGCTCAAAAAACGGACCGCGTCACTTGGTGCAGTGCCATACATACCAGATTCAACGAAGGTGCGTCAAATTTGGTGTGGGACATAGTAACAGGTGACGAAACATGGATTTATTGCTACGATCCCAAAACAAAGCAGCAATCGAGCGTATGGGTCTTTCAAGATGAGCCGAAACCAACCAAAGTGGCGCGCGTGAAAAGTGCATCTAAGCGGATGATTGCTTCTTTTTTTAATAAAACTGGACACGTGGCTACTGTTGCTTTAGAGAATCGTCGTACAGTGAATAGTGACTGGTACACGACCATTTGTTTGCCGGAAGTTATTGACGAACTCCGTAAAAATAACCGTAAACGCCGTATCATCCTGCACCACGACAATGCTAGTTCTCACACGGCCAGACAGACAAACGACTTTTTGAAGGCGAAAAATGTAGAACTCATGAGTCATCCTGCATACAGTCCCGACCTGGCACCTTGTGACTTTTTTCTGTTCCCAAAAATTAAGAACCAATTACGCGGTCAACGATTTTCATCACTAGAAGAGGCTGTCGAGGAGTATGAAAAACACGTTTCAGAGGTCACCACAGAGGAGTGGCACAAAAGTTTACAAAACTGGTTTCATCGAATGAAAAAGTGCATAGACGCCAAGGGAGATTATTTTGAAAAACAATAAATTAATTTTGTACCTTTAATAGTATTTTTTCATATTCATTCCGGAAACTTATAGTGCGCCCCACGTACAAATTATATAGGGACGGTTTTTCTTTTTCTCCTCGATCGGTTTTCATTTCATTCATAGGAAAAAAGGAACTGGTAAGGTAATCAGATTATTTTCTTTCAATCTAGTTAATTACTTGACTAAACCTGTTTTTAACTTTGTTGCCTAAGTGCGTATCCAGAAAAGGATCATATGTATATAATACTTACAGCGAGTTCGGCATTCGAGGACTCATGGACGCATATCCGGCGCGATTCATTTACCGAGCGAGCGTATTCATCAAGTTGCCACCGCGACTCCGCTGGATGGCTGATACATATTTATAAAGTCGTAGTGGGGATAAATGCTGGCGATCGCGATACTCAACAACGGCTCTATTAAAAAGTATTCACTCGTATTTAGGTAGAACTGCTTTGAAAAAATGTACCTATACGAAGTTACCTACTGGCATTTGTATAAATAAGCAGTGGAATGGAGTGATTGTACATGTAGACTAATTTATACAATAATAACCTACCGACATTCCTGCTCGTGCATTAAGTAGGTATTTTATGAAATGCTTATTTACTACACATGTAAATGAGCATTTCTAATAATATTTCATGTTATTAAGAAACATACTTACATGAAATATCAAACAAATACAAATTCGATAAGTATATACTTTCAAGAACAGTACTTTTACCTAATGTCTAATTTTACGCTCTAAAATATTTTTATTGCTATATGATTTTCGAGTTTTAGGTCACAATTAATGTTATTAGTATTACGGGACTTACCTAATTTTTAGTCAGATATTTCGACAACCCATCTGCCGTCATGGTCGCTAGCAGACTGATGAACTTTTTTACTGCTAGAGGATTTTTTTGGCATGACAATGACTTAAGTATCTCAGAATTTTTCTGCTTTATGGACTTCTCTGATTGTCAGAGAAGTTATCTCCTTGGTAGCCCCCAAAACAGAAAAAATCGGCGATAAGTCATTGTCATTCCAAATAAACACCAGCGTATTTTCCAGGCATGCAGGCCACAGTGAGCTACCTGTCCCCGCCTTGGATTTTGGGTGCGATTATGGATTTGGCTGATTTGGATATTGTTTTTGTTGAGGTTCAGAAACATCTCTCATTGTTAACATAATTAAAGCTCTACCTGCCGAAAACAGGCAGAAAAGATGAGGAAAATTTTGTTTTCGGTTACCTAAACCTACGTATAAGGAGGTACTTCAATATTAACGGAAAGTAAATGTAATAAATTCCGCCTTTGATGTTTTCTTTTCGTGTTGGTACCTACTTTACTCACATTATGAATTAATGAAACATACATACATACATATTATCACGCCTGTTTCCCACAGGGGTAGGCAGAGACTAAGGGCCTCCACTTGCTACGATCCTGACAGACCTCTTTCGCTTCATCTACACTCATCACTCTCTTCATGCATGCCCGCCGGATACGGGTACTTCTAACCTCTCCTTTTTTAAGAACGTCTGCAATTTGATCGCGGTACGTTCGTCGAGGACGACCTTGACTCGCTCTTCCACTCACGTTTGCTTTGTAGACTCTTTTAGTGAATCTCCTTTCATCCATCCTTTCTACATGTCCGAACCATGACAACATTTGTCCGAATTAATGAAATTCTTTAATAAACTAGGCGAGTGAATTCTTTCTTCGTAAATAATAGCGACAGAAGTTGGAATATCTACGTATACTTTGAATAAATCGTATGTTAACTAAATAAAATTAATCCATCGATAAAAATTATAGTTGTTTATCCAATTACTCAAATACTATGAAATAGAAAGAATAATTACTAAATAAAGTGATACAAATATCCAATTGTAGATTGTGCTACATGTTGGATAGAAACTATTTAACGAAGGTAAATTTGTACCTGGCATGTTATAATGTTTGAAAAGTGTTCGATATAAAACACTGTTTTTGTTATGACAACTTTGTATGTGCCATCTGAAAAATATACGTCTAATCCCGTTCAGGATATTTGAATTTCCTCGATTCCACAGCAACCTACGCTCCGATACAATGGTTATGGGCTAAATGCGTACCCAGATAACCCAGCTAAATAGGACCAGACAGGAAGGCATCCTTGTTGAAGCAGCTCACTTTATGTAAAATAAACGAAGGTAATATACATGTGCATTTAGCAAATTTCTTCGATGCGAAAAATAAACTCCATGATATGGATATTGATATTCATGACGATTTAGCGTCAATTATGTTATTGTACAGTTTACCACCGAATTTTGAAAGTTTCCGTTGTGCGATAGGATCAAGAGACAATATTCCGGACCCTGAAATTTTAAAAATTAAAATGATCGAAGGAAATAATGCTAGATCTGATAATAAAGTGTTTATAGCAAACGGTAAGGCTCGAAATAGCAAAGGAAAAATAAAAACCGATGAAAAAGAATTTGAATCGCATCGAAAATTCATTATGAAATGCTTTAAATGTCACAAAACGGGCCACAAAGCTTCAGAATGTAAATTCAAGAAAGAGAAGCAAGATAGTGTAAAGTATGTTTCAAAATGTGATGTAGCTATTACCAGTGATGACGAGTTTGTAACTTTTAACTGTGTTTCAGATAACTGTTATGCTGTAAACTACGAGTATGGAAACTGGATTCTGGATAGCGGCTGTACAAGCTATTTGTGCAGTGAAAAATCACGTTTTGAAAATGATTTACAACCTTTTTTGGAAAATTGAATTTAGCTACAAATCAGAGTGCTCCCGTACAAGGTACAGGTACAATAAGATTATTTGCATGTAATGATGACTCTAAGCGTGTAGTTGAACTACCAAATACGTTGTTTGTTCCTGATTTGAGAACTAATTTAATCTCGGTTGCTAAAATCACTGACACTAGTTGCAAATCGACAGGGTAATTTATATTACGTTAAGGAACGACGTGCTCGAGCTTTTGAATGATAAAGTTGACATTCAAGTGTGGCATGAACGTCTAGGTCATCTTAATGTGAAAGATTTATTGAAGCTCATCATCATTGCGACTTAGGAGTGAAAACTGATATGACAAATGTCAATAAGTTGCGTGATTGCGAAACATGCATTCGTGGTAAGATGAGTGCGATAAATTTACTAGTTCTAGTGGATCTTGTGATGAGGTACTAAAAATTGTCTACTCTTATGTGGTAGGGCCGATTAGAATACTCTAGGGGGTGCAAAATATTTTGTGACATTTATAGATGATTCTACTATTAATGTTAATGTCTTACCAGCGACAAGCAGGTAGCAGTAGAATGGAAGTAGTTTCACAAGAATTTAGTCACACAACACAACCCTATTATTTTAATAGCTAAGAGAAAGAGCACTTCACTATAATAATTAGTAAGGTTTAGTCCAGTTCAAGAAAATCACTACACACATTTTTCACATGTTTGACATGACTGTTTTTTCAGACTATTTTTGGTAACATAGCAACAACATTTTCTTCGTTTTTAATAGACATTTTCCTTTTTTTATAGTGTATGCTATGCAAGCTTAATACTTTCCCACACTAACAGGAAAAGTTTTGTATACCCAAGTCGGCTCTAATTTTATTAAGCCTGGGCTTCGGGACTTACTTGGTAAGCAGGTTGGCCAACTGGTCAGCTGAGCTTGTCTTCTTGATATCAACAAGGCCCTCTTGTACAGTTTCACGAACGAAAAAATGTCGTACTCGGATATGCTTTGTCCTTTTATGAAACTCTGGGTTATTGGCAAGGCGTATGGCTGCTTCATTGTCCACTCTCAAAGTTGGTATCCCTTCCAAGTTTGTAAGTTGGTTAAAGATTCTTTGGAGCCAGACTAGCTCGCGCGCACCGTCGCTTGCTGCAACAATCTCTGCTTCAGTTGTTGATATCGCGACTGATGGTCGACGCTGGCAAAGCCAGGAAACAACTCCTCCAGCAAAAAGGCAAGTGACTCCAGTAGTAGAACGTCCGTCACTATAGCCTTCGATAATGGCTTTGGCAGAGTCTGCATTGTATCGAATGCCGTAGGATATCGTTCCTTTTAAGTATCGAAATATCCTTTTTACTCCCAGCCAGTCCTGTTCAGTGGGGTTTTCTAACGTTTTGGAAACGACCCCAACAGCGTACGCAATATCAGGACGTGTGCCTTTCATCAGGTACGCTAAAGCACCTACCGCCTCTCGGTAAGGAAATTTCTTTCCAGAGTTTCCATCTGAAACTTTCCCTCTTTCATTAGTCAAAGTTTTCTCAATTGGTGTTGACACTGCATTGCACTCAGACATCCCAAAGCGGTCTAAGATTTTTTTTGTGTAAGCTTTTTGTTTAATACATATAGAACCGTCTTCAACTCTCTGGATTTCCATACCTAGGTAATACGATGCTGGTTTCGTTGTGATTTTTATGGTTTTACCTAATTCCTCTAGGAATTGGTGTACTAAAGCTTTATCTGTAGATGCCACAAGGCCATCATCCACATAAAGTGTTATTAGGATTTTCTTGTCCTTAACATTCTTGGTGAATAGGCAGCTATCAGCAGTACTCTGTTCAAAACCTTTCTCTAACAGAATCTCCTCAAAATAAGAATTCCAACACCGTGGTGTCTGTTTTAGTCCATACAGACTTCTTCTTAAACGACAAACTTTTGATGTGCCATCATTGAATCCATCAGGCTGTTTCATATAAATCTCTTTTTCGATCTTGCCATTCAGGAATGCAGTTGACACGTCAAATTGCATCAGATGTAGCTTTTCTTTAGCGCTGACACTTATCAAGGCTCTTATCGTAGCCATTCGGGCCACCGGACTAAAAGTTTGTTCATAGTCAATCCCTTTTTGTTGCTTGAATCCTTTTGCTACAAGCCTCGCCTTATATTTATCAATTGAGCCATCTGGATGACGTTTGATTGTGAAAACCCATTTACACGGAAGCGGTTTCCTATTTGACGGTAAATCACATAACGTCTAAACTTGGTTCTCTTTGAGAGACTTGAGCTCATTTGCCATGGCTTTCTGCCATTCAGCTTTGTCTTCTCTTGAGATAGCTTCATTATAGGTTTCAGGATATCTTTCCGTACTTACAAAACACACATAGTCGTCAAACTTCTTAGGACGTGTAATGGATAATCTATCTCTTAGGTTATATCGAGGCTCCGATTCGGCCACGGATTCACCTAACACAGGTTCCATTTCTGTCAGAGGCTCTTCTATTTCCAATTGCCCTTGGTCAGCGTCAACAAAATCATGATCATCTTCGTCATTCGAGCTTTTCCTCGACTCATAGTGCTCGCGCTCATGAGTTCCGCGTTCTTGATCTTGATCTACCCTAACGATAGTTCTATCTCCCTCAAGAGCATGATCAAGCTCTTGATCTTCTGTATTGGCATTTGCAGACTCTTCCTCAAGAATATGTTGGCTATTATTGTTATCTGAAACTCCCTCTCAATCAATAGGAGCGTTCATTACGGTAGTCTTAAACTCCATATCACTCTCAAACGTTATGTCCCGCGACTTCAACGTCTTAAGTCCATCCCAGATTCTATAGCCGTCATCATTCTCGTAGCCAAATAATATACCTTTAATTGCCTTCTTGCTCATTTTTTTGCGCATAACATGTACTCCCAATTATTTTAAGATGGGAAATCTTCGGTTTTTTTCCATGCCATAGCTCGTATGGTACTTTACCGTTTATTCTGGTTGGCCCTGTCCTGTTGAGGACGTATGCTGCTGTATTTATTAATTCAGCCCAGGGTTTCTGTGGTAACCCATCTCTGGCGTAAAACATACTTCTTGCGGCTTCCACGAGGGTCCTGTTTTCTCGCTCGCTACACCCATTTTGCTCCGGAGTGTACGGCATTACAAGTCTCTGTTGGATCCCATGAGCATTCAGTATTTTCCTAACTTCTACATTATCGAACTCTCCACCATTATCACTTAATAAACATTTGACAATATGACCAGTAGTTTTTGTTTCATTCAACATTAATTTGAATTTATCCTTTACTTCAGATTTCTGCTTAATGAAATAAACTAGCCGATATGAGGTGAAGTCATCTTTGAAGATAATAAAATTACGGAATTTCTGAATGCTTGGGTCTTCAAATGGGCCACAAACATCAGCATGAACTATTTCCCCAGGGATGCTTGCCCTATCTCTTCTTCCAAACGGTAATCTGTGAGTTTTTCCGAAAATGCATCCCTCGCATTTAACTTTATCTTCAGGCAAGTTAATCCCAAACTCTCTCTTTATCAGAGCTTTGATATGCCTCTTGTCTTGATGTGCAAATCTCTCATGATATAATTGCAGCATATTTGTTCCCGTCAAAACATTGACCTCTATTGTCGAATGTTGTGTTGGACTTACTGTTTTCAAATCCAACTTGTATAGACCGCCATGATGAACCCTACTTCCAACAACTCTAGTCGTTCCAGCAATATCTAACTTGCACTCTCTAGTTGTAGAAGTGAAGACGCTGTTCTGCATCTTATCTTGGGCCGCAAGTGTCGAAAACAAATATTTCGTTAAAGATGGTACTAGCCACACATCATTAAGGGTAATCTTCTCCTTGTGTCCATTGACATTTGATTCCACCACTACAGAACCCATTCCAGAAGCAGTAATGGTCGTCCCGTCTGCCGTAGTCACGGTGTGATCTGAATCAAATTCATGAAATTTAGTGAAGAAATTTCTCCTTACTGCAATGTGTACAGTTGCTCCATTATCACAGAACCAGCTCTCACGATCTTGTATTTGATTGATTGAGCACGCATTTACCATCAAAGAAATCTGTTGCACTTGCTTGGACTTTGAGCTAGACTCTGACGTGCCTGGAGTTGGCTTAGGTGGCCTCCCATCCTTAATCCACTTTTTTCACTTCCGAACTCTGTGTCCTTTTCCAGAACAGTAGTTACATATCAGCTGTTCATCAGAATTCTTCTTTTTATGCCGTTCAGAAGATTTAGTCACTAGTGCCTCTTGCCGCGAGTTCTCTTGACTTCCTAACTCTCTCTCGAACGTGCAAAGGTGAGTCGTCAAACTGTCGATAGTCCTTTCTGACTGTTTAAGCATTAACCAACTTGACTTAAAGTTAAAGTACTTGTCATCAAGTGTATCTAAGACCTTACAAATGAAAAACAATTCGGGAAGCTTAGCATTAGCGTCGATTTTTGCGATCTCAGCTTTCAATTCATCCCAGATATTCTTAAGGTGCGCCATATGTGTAGGAACATCATTCTCTATCCTATGCCGAAAACCAAAGAATTATAGGCATAAATTGTATGCTCTGTCATCCGATTGTCCATCAAAAAGTCTATGTAGCTCTTCCCACACCTCATGTGCGGTCCTAAACCTCATAACTTTCTTAAGTGTTTCCTCCGTCATGTTAGTGGTCAGCATGAGTAGAGCGCTACTCTCAGTCCGCCTATATTTTGCCATTGCAGCATCATAGAAGCCGATTTCAGCGTCACCTGCTCCTTCAGCAAGGACTGGCTTCCTGAGCTTACCTTCAACTGCTTCCAGGGCACCTTCTGTACCTTCCAGCATTATAGAAACTTTGTATTTCCAGGTAGCCCAATTTTCCTTTCCCGCTAATTTGCCGAGCTCAATTTTTGTCGAAAAATCCATTGTGAATTCTTTTTCTTCCGCTGGGACTCAGAACCTATTAATGTTAATGTCTTCCCAGCGACAAGCAGGTAGCAGTAGAATGGAAGTAGTTTCACAAGAATTTAGTCACACAACACAACCCTATTATTTTAATAGTTAAGAGAAAGAGCACTTCACTATAATTAGTAAGGTTTAGTCCAGTTCAAGAAAATCATCACACACATTTTTCACATGTTTGACACGATTGTTTTTTCAGACTATTTTTGGTAACATAGCAACAACATTTTCTTCGTTTATTAATAGACATTTTACTTTTTTTTAGTGTATGCTATGCAACTTTAATATCTACAAGATGGTGTGAGGTATATTTATTAAGTAAAAAGAGTTCAGCTTTTACGGTTTTTAAAATATATAAACGGTATGTAGAAAATATTACTGGTAAACGAATAAAATATTTGCAGACCGATATTGGCGGTGAATATTGCAGTAAGGAATTCGACAATTTCTTGGAAAAGAAAGGAATACAAAAAAGGCTTTCTATTAGTGGAACACCACAACAGAATGGAATAGCAGAAAGAATGAATAGAACGATTGTCGAAATGGCAAGGTGCATCTTATTGTCGTCAGGACTTCCACCAGGTTTTTGGACAGATGCAGTGGTCACTGCGTGTTATATTAGAAATAGATGTCCAACTAGCGCGCTAAATGGCGGAATACCATATGAAAAATTCTTTGATAGACCTGTACAAATTCATTATTTACAATCTTTTGGAACGAAAGTTTATGTTTTAGATAAAGATTTAAATAAAGATAAGTTTGTAGCTCGTAGTAAACAGGGGATTTTTATAGGTTATTCCAGGAATCAGAAAGGTATAGCGGGCGGCAAAGCCTCTTCCACCAACGACGGCGTCGCCCACTATAAGCAATGGAATAAAAAGAAATCGCGCATTACGCGTGTAAAACTATTTTATTATTCCGGTGAATATGTGCGAACAACTAAACTCCGTTATTACAACAACAAAGAATATTCTGGAGCAGAAATAAGTTCGCCGCGCGTAAGCTCACAATATTTGTAAAAACTCAAAAAATCTACTGTCATAAGCTAAATCATAGACAGAGCACCTGAGGTGCTCTTCGCGCACGCGTGGATCGTCGGGTTGGAAGCAAAGAGGTTTGCGACGGGTCATTCATAGTATCCGCTATATCCTCCCCCTCCAAGTCACAAGGTCGTCCCGACCGTGGCTTGGCCGGACGACCACGACGGCGCTGATGCACAATGACCGGTGATGGTCCTACATAAAGTGTCAGTGCACTGGCATGGTACTTTCCTTTAACAGTACCATTACTGTCAACTACTTTGAACGAAGTGGGACTTACCACTTTTGAAATACGATAAGGTCCCTCTCGCTTAGGGGCAAATTTACTCGTATAACCACGCGCTGCACTTCTTGGCAAATGGGCTTCCACAAGAACCAGGTCTCCTTCCTTGTAAGAAATGGTAGGTCTTCGATGCTGGTCAGCAACGGCTTTACGTATGTCCTGCTGTGACTCAATACGTTCATGAATTTCCGAAATGAAAGGACTTGAGCAAAACGCACCAGATATGGAGTGATTTGGGGCACAAAATTTTGCTGTGCTACGATAGCCCTAATATCAGAATGTACCGCAAAAGGTGAACGCATTTCTCTAGCAAAAGTAATGTAAGCTGCTGACTGCCTAGTCCCTTCGTTGTATGCACTGTTGAGTGCGAAACGTATCGCTGGAAGCATATCTGGCCAAGCGCGATGTTCTGCCCCTACCAACATACTAAGCATCTTCTTCAATTCACGGTTTTTCCGTTCCGCAGGATTGGCTTCTGGATGGTACACCGGTATTAGAGACTGCTGTACTCCAAAAATTAGCATAACCTTTTGCATCACGGCCGATACAAATTGCGTACCGTTATCTGAGATCACCCTCCTGGGTAATCCGTAACGTAGGAAAACCTCCTCAATAAGCGCCTTCGCACACGTCTCAGCCGTAGCATCCTGAAGAGCAAATAATTCCACCCACCTACTTGCCGTGTCCTCGACAAGGAGAATCCACTTCTCCCCTTTGTTCCCTTCGGGAAGAGGACCAAACAAGTCCATTGCTAATACTTCAAAACGCTGATGAAGCACTGGTGTTTGCAACAGACCTGCTGGTTTCAAGTTGGTGGCTTTGTACTTTTGACAAAGGTCACAAGACTTTAAATACTGAGCTACAAAATTTCTCATGTTCCTGAAATAATGACGCTCTTTGATCTTTCGCAAGGTCCGTTCCAGCCCTAAATGACCTGCAGTAGGCGCGTCATGTAACTCCTTCATAAGTCTCACCTTCAAAGATTCTGGGATAACCAACTGTGGCTCTTCAGACTCCCCGTCGGGGTCACACCTATAAAGTACCCCTTGGGAAAGATAATACCCCTTATCTGTCCAACGCAACGTGATCTCCGGATTTTGGGTATTTTCAAAATCATTAATAATTAGGGTTAGATCTGGATCATCCAATTGTGCACTCCGCATGTCCTCCGGGGCCCATTGAGGCAGGTCAACAACGACAGGACAGGTATCAGTGATTTCAGTTACCTGATCTTCGTTATCGCTACACACTGGACGACTCAAAGTGTCGGCAATAACATTGACCTTGCCTGGAGTGTAATTTATATCCAAGTCATATGATTGTATCTTCATAGCCCAACGAGCAATACGTCCACTTGGAGTTTTCAACCCCAGAAGCCACTTCAAAGGCTGGTGGTCAGTAGCAACGCGTACCTTTATACCTTCAAGGTAAGCACGAAATTTATCTAAAGCCCAAACCACCGCCAAGGCTTCTCTCTCGGTTGTAGTATAATTCTTCTCAGCGGATGTCAACAGCCTGCTAGCGTACTCAATTGGCTGTTCTTCCTGAGGAGTAGCGCCCTGCAATAGCACTGCTCCTAAAGCATACGCGCTCGCATCTGTCTCCAAGACAAATGGTTCATCAAAACTGGGTTGACGGAGTACTGGGGTTGTCGAAAGCCGTAACTTGAGCTCCTCAAACGCTTCCTGTTGAGACTCCCCCCACTGCCAACGACTGTTCTTTTTCGTGAGATCCGTCAGAGGACGAGCAACGTCAGAAAAATATGGTATAAATTTCCGAAACCACGAACCCGTTTGGAGAAACGTCTTTAGCTCTTTCAAGTTCGTGGGTGGCAACATCTTCAAGACAGCTTCGACCTTCTTGGGGTCTGGCTTGATGCCCTGCATAGTTACAACATGGCCCAGGTAAGTGACCTCTTCCCTAGCGAAAACACACTTGGCTCTATTGGCTCTTAAACCAAACAAACGAAGACGGTCAAACACTTGTTGAAGATCCTTAAGATGCTGACTAAAGTCTGATGATATTATCAACAAGTCATCCAAATAGGCCATTACACAGACATCTTTCAGGCCAGTCCTCATCCGGTCGATCATACGCTGGAAAGTTGCCGGGGCGTTTTTCAAGCCAAATGGCATACGGCGGAACTGAAAGGTTCCATAAGGCGTGGTAAACGCAGTTTTAGGCCTATCCTCCGGCGCGACAGTTATTTGCCAATAGCCAGCTTTTAAATCAATGGTAGACATCACACAACCTACCTTAATGCTGTGCAGCAGGTCATCAATAACTGGTAGTGGGTACTTGTCATTGCGAGTAATGCTGTTCAATTTCCGGTAGTCGACACAAAAGCGTACTTCCCCATTATTCTTTGGAACCAGAACTACGGGAGAAACCCACTCCGACTCAGCGTCCTCAATGACATCGTCCTCTAACATCTTTTTATCTCTGCCTTAATCACCTCCTTCTTAGCAGGTGTCACTCGATAAGGCGGACTTGCAATCGGTTTAGCATCACCAGTATCTATGCGATGAACAGCGAACTTGGTGGGTCCTCCCCCTAGAACAAAAATGTCCTCGTTGACATTTAGGAGACAGTCGCTGACGTTCATCTATACCCAACTGAATACCTTCGTCCTCACGAAGCCCCACAGATGAACAACTAAGTGGCTTATGCAACTGACGTTGTCCTTCATATACGATTGCCTGAGGAGTCATATCGTTTTTAATAAACCAAACACCGCGAACAAAATCTAATACCATGCCAGCGTCCTGTATAAAATTCATTCCCAACAAACTTTCTGTAGCTTCTGGTAACATGATAAACATTACATTGAAGGACACACCGCAAACCTCAACCTTCATTTGCGTCCGTTCGACAATTTGCGCAACCACCCGACCATCAGCATACTTTAGCTCTGTATATACATTTTCAAAAGCATGGTTATGCTCGGCCAGATGGGCCCTAAGACTAACGCTATCTATGCATTGTTTAGCACCTGTGTCCACTAATACATGTCCTATTTTACCATACACTTTAATTTCTAATACGGGACGCACTCTAGAGTCTAATCTCACACTTGACACAGTATGAAATGACGCGGTCGGAACCTTATCAACTGACTTCTGTTTACACGTAGAACAATTAGACCTAATAACGCCGGGGGCGCCACAACCGAAACACGTTATGTTAGGTTCACGTGGCTCCAATTCCTCCTCTTTCTTAATCTTAGTCAACCGTGGGCACGCGTCCTTCAGATGCCCAAACTGTCTGCATTAATTATAGCGCAGACGAGATTTGCTGTTAGTTGCAGCAGCTGTTTTTTCAGGAGCGGACGAAGAAGAGGCCAGCATTGTCTTTGTCAAAGCCGGTGGCATCGGCTTAACGCTTCCAGTTGTGTTAGATCGACTTTCATCTAGGATATCTTCTACTCGACGGGCCATAGTGATTAACTCTGCGAAGCTTGCGAAACTTGTTCGTGGGACTTTCTCTCTTATACGGCGGTGCAGCAAGCCGTAGCTCATATCAAGCTGCACGGTCTCTGACAGAGAGCGAGGTGGTAGCTGCGCGAACAATGCTCTCAAATGGCAAACAAAAAAATCCGTAGCCTCATTGTCTCGCTGCTCCCTTTCGAAGAGTTTACAATACAGTTTATGAGGTGGAAGTCTCGGGCCGAAAGTTTGCTTGAGTGCCTCGAGTGCATCTGTCCAAGTGGTAGTGTGATCCTTTACTCCCTGCCACCACGTCGCGGCAAGACCTGTCAGCAACATGCTCAGGCCGCGGATCGCGTTGTCATCGCTAACGTCAACACAGTCCTTGTAGACTTCTATAGCGTCAATGAACGCTTCGACGTTGCTACTTTTGTCACCGTCATAACGGGCTGTACATTTTGCGAAATCACCATGTAAGCGAGTACTCACGTTTGCGTCTTCTTTAGTTACCCGATTTAACAGCATTTTCAACTGTTCGGTGGTGATGAGGATTGGCGCAGGCGCGGCGGGTTGCTGTTGTACCGGCGCAGGCGCGGCCGGGTGCTGTTGTTCCGGCACAGGCAGCGGCGGCGATGCCTCGTCAGGCGAAGCGCCGGCGGCAGCCGGGCTCGCGGCGCGCGATCTCGTGAGCACCATGTCGGAATTATTTACAGGAAATGTCTTAAAGCACTAACACAATACGTATACAGTTCCAACAGTCTCAATCGTGGAACAAACTGATACACAGTCACGAGAGATAGTACGTAGGTACAACACAAAATGTTCAAAAGTTCCAATTCAACACGGTAACGCGGAACAAACAGTTTGACTTAAAACTGTCACGAAACACGGAAGGAACGGTAAACAAACAGAAATGTTCTGTAGACTGCGAAAAGAAGAACTATTCGAATTTGTGGGACAAACAGTCTTAGGTTCCGGCACTGTCACAAAGGTGGGAAAAAAAGGGGAAATGGGAAATTACGTTTCCCAGCCCTATTAAATCACACGCGTTCGTGGAACAAACAGTACGAAGGTTCCAAAACTGTCACAAATCCATGGAAAAGCAATCCTACAATCTTCAAATGTCCACGGTACAAAACGGTATGCGACCGTCGTAGACAAACAAAACACGATCAACGTGAACAAACGACGCGCGATGGAAAAACACACAGTTCACAATATATGTTCAAAACACTTTCAGGTCACACGGGAAAAGTTCTAGACTTCACGAAAACACTAGGATTTGTCCGTGCCCCACGTTGGGCGCCAGTTATAGCGGGCGGCAAAGCCTCTTCCACCAACGACGGCGTCGCCCACTATAAGCAATGGAATAAAAAGAAATCGCGCATTACGCGTGTAAAACTATTTCATTATTCCGGTGAATATGTGCGAACAACTAAACTCCGTTATTACAGCAACAAAGAATATTCTGGAGCAGAAATAAGTTCGCCGCGCGTAAGCTCACAATATTTGTAAAAACTCAAAAAATCTACTGTCATAAGCTAAATCATAGACAGAGTACCTGAGGTGCTCTTCGCGCACGCGTGGATCGTCGGGTTGGAAGCAAAGAGGTTTGCGACGGGTCATTCATAGTATCCGCTATAAAGGTTACAGAGTATGGTTGCCGAAAGATCGTAAAGTAATTATTGCTAGGGATGTTAGATTTTTAGATGTTGAAAAATCTGAGAACGAGGATCCTGGTAATCCTTTTCAGATAAAGGTGCTTGTTGCGTTGGAACCGACGCGTTTTGTGGAAATGGAAATAAATTCACAATTAGATACACCGCAAGGCGAACAAATAGTTGAATATCCGGCTGAAGAACCAGCTCAACCTTATCTTCGATAAACCAAGTCAAACTCCATCTCCGGTTAAAACGACATCAAATGAGAACGTAAGGTGAGCTCCAGGTAGGCCGAGAATCCAAAGAGGTCAAATAGGTAGACCGAAGAAAATATATAGGACGGTCTCCGTATCAAGAGAGCGAGAGTTAGAAGAAGAAATAGATCCTGCGCTTATGCAAGAGCAAGAGCAAGAAGCGCAAGAGGAGAGATATGATACTGGTGAAAATAGGCAAGTTGAAATCGATGACGACTCACAGTCGCCACCTGATCGATTTGTCGATTGTGAGGATTTTGCAGGTACCGCAGGAGAAGTGTCTTTAAAAGAAGCACTCACCAGTAATGAGAAAAATCTGTGGGAAGATGCAATCATGTCAGAAATCCGAAGCCTAGTGAAAAATGAAACTTGGAAAATTGTTAAGAAATCTCCAAATAGAAATATAGTGGGATGTCGTTATGTACTTACCACGAAGCTAAATGTGGATAAGACTGAAAAGAAGAAAGCAAGATTGGTGGCAAGAGGCTTTAGTCAGCGTTACGGCATTGATTATCGTGAAACTTTTGCTCCGGTCATGAGGCTTGGTACAGTCAGGTTACTTGCCGCATTAGCTATGGAGCTAGATATGGAAATTCATCAGATAGATATAAATACGGCTTATCTTAATGGATATCTAGAAGAAGAAAGGTATATGAAAATTCCAGAGCTTCTAGAAGAGAGTTTAAACAAACTATTGAAAACTGAAGAGGATAGTTTGATTAAAGAACGAGCTAGACAAATGCTTAGTGATATAGCTTTAGGTGGTAACGTTTGTAAGCTACATAAATCATTATATGGTTTAAAACAATCTGGGAGACAATGGAACATAAGGTTATCCGAGAAATTGAAGAAAATGCAATTGAAACAAACTTTAAATGAACCTTGTCTATACTTCAAGAATTTTGAGGATGGAAACAAGCTTTTCGTTTGTATTTATACGGATGATATCCTGATCGCGTGTAAGGAAAAAGTTTGCATTGAGAACTTTAAATCGGAATTGGCCAAAGAGTTTGAATTAAAGGACTACGGAGTTGCAAAATTTATTCTAGGCATAGATATTGTCAGAAGTGACAGCAGCTTGAAATTGTCACAAACGCAATATATTGATAAAATAGTTGCTAAATTTGGACCAAAACATTGCAAAGAAATTCATACTACGCCAATGGAGGTTCCGTATAGATAATTAATTGGATGTCTTATTTATTTATCCGTAGGTAATAGACCCGATATAGCTAATGCAGTAGCCAAGATGGGACAGTATTTGGATAATACCGATAGAAACTGTTGGAAAGCAGCTATACGGATTGTAACATACCTAAAAAGAACCAGAGAATACGGTCTTATTTATAAAAAAGACGGGTAATTCCATAATAGGGTATTCTGATAGCGATTTTGGAAACTGTCATATGGATCAAAAGAGTTTTTCGGGAAATGTCTTTATATTGGCAGGAGCAGCGATTTCTTGGAAATCACAAAAGCGAAAGTGCGTCGCTACCTCAACGTGCGAAGCTGAGTACTCGTACGTAAGCTTGGCTTTAAGCATGAAACAAGCTTTGTACCTCCACAGCTTAATAGGTGAGGCAGGTTTACACAACTTTAGCAGAGTGACATTACATGCGGACAATCAAGGAGCAATTGCACTTGCGAAAGATCCAGTTTCTCATGCCCGCAGTAAGCACATTGATATTAAGCATCATTTCTTGAGGGATACGTTAAGAAATAATAAAAATATAGCTTTGAAATTCATTTCTACTGATTTGATGCTGGCAGATATTTTAACTTAACCGTTGCCAAAGCAGAAATATTATTTGTGCATTCGTGGTTTAGGTATAACTAACTATTTATTTACATTTGGTGCTTTTTTTTTGGTCACGTTTATGTTGTGTTTATCTTACTACTTTTCGAGCAAATGTTGGAACTTTTGGGGTACAATTTAAGGGGGTGTGTTGGATAGAAACTACTTAACGAAGGTAAATTTGTACAGGGGGGGTTACTCCACAAAATAATACGTTAGTCGTTCGAAAGTGACGTCCTATTTCTATGTCAAACTAAATTAGACTTTATGATCGTACGTTAGGGATCAATGTTGCTTGACACTGAAACACGGTTACGCAGTAACGTCCGTCTTGCGTACCGCTATTGGAGTAACCCCTCTGGCATGGTATAATATTTGAAAAGTGTTCGATATAAAACACTGTTTTTGTTATGACAACGTTGTATGTGCCATCTGAAAAATATACGTCTAATCCCGTTCAGGATATTTGAATTTCCTCGATTCCACAGCAACCTACGCTCCGCTACACTACAAGGGGTAATAAATGTAATATTTTTAAAGTAAGGCGCGAGGGCGCTTCTTTGAATCCAGAGCGAAACGAAGGATTCATGTATATCGCGCGACAGTTACTAACCTTTTTTTTGTTAGTAACTTACGGTTGTTCGTTTTTATTCAATAAATATGTACTCTTATAATGTCTTTTCGTTCGCTCTAGTGTAGGTTCCGATTTAAGGAAAAAGTGCGATCCCCCTTATATCTCAAAGAGTTGTGAAGATATGATATTCAAAAAGATCTCAAAAGACGCGTAATTACAAGATCTGTAAGGTGCAAAAAGAATTATATAAGAACATCAAAACAAAAAAGTTATGGCTGAAATAGTAAAAAAATCTGTATTTTCAGATATTTTTTTAATTAGGCGCTCAATATTTTGAAAACTAAGAATGATATCAAAAATTTAAGAAAATTACCTCTGGAAAATTTAATTAGCTACAATCAGACTAAAACAAAGACGATCGGGTGAAAGGTTTGCCTTGTAGGTAGCCTAACCTTTTTGAAAAAAGTCAGAACGACATTTTTTATTCCGTAGATTTATTTATCAATGTGCTTGATAGGCGTGTGACGCACGAAATCTGTGTTTTTTTTAGGAACACCAACTTTTGATAAAATCTCCAAATTCAAAGATTCAAAGATTCAAATGTTTATTCAGTAATTAGACCTTTACAGGCACTTTTACACGTCAATAAGTATAATTTATGTTACGTGTAAAGTATATTAAAATTTAATTTATTTTTAAAGAAAAGCTACCGATACCAGCGCTTCGTAACGACCACTGCTGAGAAGAAACGCCGAAAGAAACTCATTTTCACAGTATTGGTCGCCTACTCGCCAGAAGGGCTTTGTCATATTATTATAATTGTCTTTTAATTAATAAATACTTATAATATAATACAATGTTGACACATTATAACATGTAATGCTTGCGAACAAGTAAACAAACATAAATTGCGTAATAAAAAATATTAAGTAGTCAAAAAAAGCGAAGCCGAGCTGACCAGTCCCTCCCGGCAGCACCCGTTCACGAGTTGACGCACGGATCAGCCATCGTTAAACTCAACCATATTAGAGGGAATCCAACGACCCGACCAGCGACTCCACTCATCGTTTTAATTCTTAACATTGTCGTGGTCCTTACTAACTTTTTAGTTTTATAATTAAGTGAACTTGATGTTCACATCGGCTTGTTGCGAAAAAGTATTCAAAACGCAATTAATTACACATCAATGCAATATAACATTTACGGTTTTTTAATAATACTTATTTCCGAAGCGAAGAATATGAAAATGGTTTCCTACATTCATTCAAGTAGACGTCCAAATTTAAAAAATTATGTCGCCTGTGCCTTTTATTTATTGTTTTAAAACTAAATTCTTCTTTTTTTGCTGGACTGCCGACATTATATTTGGTTCTACTCTACTCGACTACAAATTGGTTTTAAACCCTAGAGATTTTCAATTTGCAGTCCCGAGAGAATCAAAAGTAACTTTATCTCCAAATGTTCTGAGATGAAACATCATTTTCAAATAGATGATATGAAAAGATAAGTAAGTATAAATGATTTCTGACTTAACTCATGGAACAGTGATCTGCATTCACTTTGAAAACGATGCCCTCTTAAAATAAAACTACTTAGTTGGCCCGAAATGATATATTCATACTTTCGTGTTTTGATATACATATTTCACTTTATTTTGATTCTGATACAGATTTTGTTTTGATTAAAAATTAACAGGATATAAGTAACACTTTATTCGTATTGCATTTGAAATATTTAAACTCGAACTAACGTTTAAAGATTCTTTATTTCTCAAAAGAATTAACATTCACTTACAGAGAAACTTAAATAACATAATTACAAAAAATATAATATGACGGCGAGCGAAATCAAATAACACGTATTTATTGGATAGGTAGGGTAGATTGAGAACAAAAATCGTCTGCGCTTGCGGCGTCTCTTCATAGATAATGTTTATTTAGGCCCGTACTGAGTTAGTAGCGCTGAGCGGAAAGCGATTTAATGTTACGTTGGTAAGTCTTCTAAATTTTGATTATTTTTCGATTTATTATTTTAATATTTTAACGTTGGTGAATTGTATTTATTTGTTAATAATATTAGATTTAATTTATTATTTCTGTAAATATTAAAATTTAGATAACAGGAGTGCATTTTGTTTTATATTATTCAATTTTATTATTGCTACTTGGAGTTTATTATAAATTAATTGATTTCTGCATATATTTTTTTATAAATATTATATTTATTTATAATATAATTGTATAATAATAAGTTGCTACTTTTATTTTGCTGGTATGCATGTGTATATGACTTTATGGTACCTACACCATTTTTTTTATTAATTTTATATATATATATTTTTTTTATTTGAAAATTTATATTCAATTGTACCAATAATCTGTATTTATTTTATTTTAGAATTTATTTAGAAACTATATATATATATATATATATATATATATATATATATATATTTTTATATCAACTTCGAATATTTTTTTCTTTATTGTTGTTTTATTAATTTATTTTATCTAGTAATATTTGTGTGTACATATTTTGTGTATATTATTATTTGTTAGTAAATGTTATTATGACAGTGATGAAGTGTATTTTAAAATGTGATTGCTAAATAATTTTTTAAATAGATTCAATGACTTAATTTCTTTTATATCTTTCGGTAATTTGTTGTAAAATTGAACCCCTTCAAACAAAATGTTCTTTTTTCCATAGTTTGTTCTAGGTGTTCGTACACAGACATTATTTGCTTGTCTTGTTAGTCTTTTTTGAGTTAGTACTTTTTTTGTGAACACAATTTGTGAGTGTACGTTTTTGGTAAGAATTTTTCTTACTAAAATACAGGTGTTGTATTTATATATCTGAGCAATATTCATTAATTTTGTTTCTTTATATACTTTTTCTGTTGGAGTTAGGTAGTGGTATCCAAACAGTGTTTTTATTACCTTATTTTGGGATCTTTGGAGAGGTCTTAGGTTTGATTTGGCTGCTGCTCCCCAAATTTCAATTAAGTAGTTTAAATGAGACTTAATAAGGGAATTATAAATCGTGTATTTCACTCGTCTTGGCAGACACCGGGCTGTCCCACGAAGTAAACCAGTTAGCGACGTGAGTTTTGTTTTTATGTGTTGAATGTGATTTTTCCAAGAAAGTTGTTTGTCTAGAGTTAACCCCAAATACTTTTCGCAATGTACCTTTTTTATGATTTCGCCATTTATGGTTAGGTTATTGTAATCACCAATTTGTTTGTTTTTGGCGGCAAATATTATATAATTTGTTTTCGATGTGTTTATTGTTAAGAAGTTAGATTGTAGCCAAGAATGCAATAGATTTAAATCGTGTTGAGCCTGTTCAATGATTGTTTTTATTGAATTGTGACGGTAAAACAGAGCAGTGTCATCTGCGTATAGAAAAATTTCACCTTTTAGACCAATTTTATTTATGTCATTTATGTAAATTAGGAACAATAATGGCCCAAGTATCGAACCTTGAGGCACACCATAAGTGATTAATTTTGGACTACTTTCCTGATCTTCAAGTTTGACAATTTGATGTCTATTATTGAGGTACGATTTAAGTATTCCATGAGCAGGACCTCTTAGACCAAGTTTATATAATTTTGATAAAATAATCTCATGACTGACAGTATCAAAGGCCTTTTTTAGATCGATAAATATTCCTAGAGTAAGCTTCCTTTTATCAATATCAACCCTGATTCCAGTTACCAAGTCAGTGACAGCTGTAAGAGTACTTGACTTTGGTCTAAAGCCGTATTGTTTTTTGTATAGGAAATTAATACTGTTCAAAAATTCACTTAGACGATTATGTAGGATTTTTTCAAAAATTTTCGCCAGTATAGGAAGTACAGATATCGGTCGGTAATTTCCAGGATCCAATTTGCTACCGGTTTTGTATATAGGTGTTACTTTAGCTATTTTTAAGGAATCCGGAAATATCCCTTTACTTAGACATTTGTTGATACAGAGGGTCAGTTTATCAACAATTTGACAACTAAGGCATTTTATAATCTTGGTGCTTATTCCGTCTATCCCACTACTTGTATATGCATCTAAGTTGTTAATAATTTTAAGTATTTCCTCACGGGTAGCAGGTTTTAACTGTGTTAAAGTAGTAGCATTATCATTATCTTTTCTCGAGGTTCCTAAGAAATCATTATTGCGGCTCGATTTGGGTATTTTATTTGCAAGCTCAGCACCTATATTCGAAAAAAATGAATTAAAATGTTCACATATATCTTTAATGTTTGTTATTTGTCCAGATAGAGAATTTAATTTTGTGGGAATTGAGTTTTGTTTGTTTTTATTGCAAGCTAAGTTATTTATGAGTTGCCACATTTTACGCGGATCGTTTGTACAATTTTTAAAGGCCTTATTATAATATTCAGACTTTGTGTTTTGGATTTGCTCGTGTACCATTTTCTTCTGTTTAAGGAACTCTTCTTCTAATGTCTTATCCTCCGGCGTTTGTTTCAGTCTGTGCCATAGTTGGTTTCTTTCTTCTATTAGCTTAATCAGGCGTTTGTTGATCCAGTCTTGTTTTGGTGGATTTAGAATTTTTGTCTTTATTATTTTGTTTTTGTCAATAGCTTTAATTAACAGCGTCTCCAACAAGTTGAAATCATCCTCCATGTTGTTGATAGTACTGTCTTAAATCGTTTTCAATAGGTTAGTGTAGTTGATTGCCTGGTATTGTTGTTTTTTGGGTCGTTCTTTTTTTATTCTTTTCAGCTCAAAGTAAATTTGTTTGTGGTCCGACATACTATTTTCAATTAGTGCCATATGGAAGTTGTTATCGCCTTTTGTCGTTGAACAAACATGGTCTAAGATTTTTGATGATTTTTTTGTTATACGTGTGCAATATGCTTTGTCTATTTTGTTCAGTATGTTAAATCCGTTTTCTTTTAAGACAGTCTTGTAATCTTTGACAGTTTTTTCTCTGCTGAGAAGATCAAAATTAATATCACCAAAGAAAATTGCCCTTTTTCTTGCTGAGAGTTGGCTCGAAAGAGTTTCTAGAAAATTTTCTGCTTTAGATATGGGTGGTTTGTATATGGCTCCTACATCAAGACCAAGTTTATTCAGACGTATCCACAAAAAATGATTTCCATTTTCATAGTTTTCATTCAGAAACTCATGTTTCAAATTTTTATTTACGAAAGTAGACACCCCGCCACCTTTGCATGTTTTCCTGTAGTTGTGATAGGAATCATAATTTGGAAATTGCATCTTTGCAGCATCACTCTCGTTTTTTATCCAGGTCTCAACGATTATTATGACGTCTATACGTATATTGAAGTTTTCAATGATACACTTAAATTCGTCTAGTTTACCCGCCTTTACTAAACTGCGAGCATTTGCATATATAATGTTTAGAGATTTTTTCGTGGTTGTAATATCCTTATAGGTACTTGTGAGTTCGTAGGTGTTTAATGTCGCTATGTTATCGGCTTCATAGATCCTGCTATAGAGTTTTTTTGTACTTCCTTTTTGATAATTTTTGGTGTCCCTTTAACATACTTTATAGCAAGGTTACTCTCTCCATGCTCCTGGCGATTTGTTAACTCAGCTGCAAGATTTTTTAAGTGTTTTTGTTGCTGTGGTGTCTGGTCAGGATAAATCCGGATGCCATCTATTTTATGGTTGGATTTATTACGCAATAGCATCTTAGGGCCAGCCGTCCAGTTAAGGTTTGTTTCTCCAACTTAGATGGTTGGAGAAACAAACCTTAACTGGGCGGCTCTTTTGCTGGTCATATTTGCCAAGTCTTAATATTTTGTCTGCCTTAGGACAGTCTGGATATATCTTTTTTAACACTTTTTCCACTTCAGCGTTACCGACTTTCTGTCTTTCCCGTTGATTTTCGATATACTGTTCAGGAATTCCCACTTAGACAATATTTCTGCTACGTTCTGTGCGGTCCTGAAACTCAGCAAATAAGTCCTCGTAGAGAGATTGTGACGCTGGTGTGTTGGCTTTTAATTGCAGAACTTCATTTTGAAGAGAAGCTATTTTTTGTTCATTTGTAGTTACACAATCAGTAAGAGTCGCAACTTGTCCCTTAAGTTGTTTGTTTTCCAATATCAATTGTTCGGTTGAGGTCTTTAAATCTTGTAAAGTTATTTTAATAGATGATACATTATCATTAATTATGCTGGCATTCTCATTCTGGGTTTTAATGGACTCTTTCAAGATTCCTAGTATTTCGGTTTTGAATTTCTTTAGTTGATACGTAAAATCATCCTCTTTCCTATGTAAGTTTTTATCAAAATATGTGTCTATTTCTTCAATATTTGATAAATCCGGTTGGGAGCTACTTTCACCTGTAGCTATACATTTGTTCCTTCTTGATCGTTTACTAGGAGTCCTTATTATGCTCATCTTGAGTAAGTATGTAGTTCTTGTAAATTTTTACACCCAGGAATAAAATTGCTATCACCTTGTTTTAAAATCCGCTCCTCCTTTGAATAATGTACGCACCTTTAGGCTGGTATGAGGCAGTATGTCGTTGTTGTTGATACTGTATTGGTATAAATGATTTTGCCACTTTTATTATCGTTTTAGTTGTACGAGCATATTTTATCCGCTCCGCTTATGAACTTAGTACGCACCTTAATCCTCAAGCGTTGGTGTGTCTTCTTTGTTGCACTGTTGTGGTGTGCGTAGCTGGTACGATGAATCACTTTATTGCCACAGTAATATAAACCTTGCGAGTCAGATTTTTGTGTTTAAACTTGAACGTTGATAATAAATATATTTTTATGATAAAATTTTTAACACGTCCACTCGCTACGCTCGCCGTTCAAGGTATAAACTATATATCAATAACAAGAAAAATTAAAGTTTTTTCTAGTTCGAGATAAAATGAATATAACGATTCTTTTAACGAGTGTTATATCTTGAACTGAACTAGTTAGCAGTTGCAGTGAGTCGCAACTACGACGCCGGTGCAGTGGCACCAGATACCGAAGGAAATAGTTAAATTGCATGACAAGTTTGCGCGGGCCGTATTTAAGCGGGCTTATCTCACTCCGGTGCATTTAACTCATGCCAGCTTGGTACCTATGTTTCTCCCGTTTGCGATGTGCAATCCAAAGTGCACTGCATGTTTTAGTAGTAAAACCTTTTGACAACACAGCTTACATTTATACGAAACATAGTAAAGTTTACAAACTCTTGTCAGTTGCCACAACTTAAACTTGCTACCTCGACTTTAGATTTGTAAGTAGGTATCTATCAAAACGAACTAATGTAGTCAATAAGACATAATTTTTTTAAACGCATTACAAAATGTTAAGCTAAAGGAAGATGTAGAACGCTTATATTTTTTTTTTATAAGAAAGTTTTAGTGCTGACTTATAAATATTTATCTGCTTAGAGCCGCTAGACCCAAAATGATGTCTCTCCCATTAGAGATAAAAACGATAAATGATAGTGTACATAAAGTATGCTTCTGTTGGCTTATTAAACACGTGCTAAGTGCTGTCTATACTTGTTTATTATAAAAGAAACATACCAATGATTTATAAAATGCTTACAAGTTTAAACAACGTTTTCTCGGACTAAGTATCAAAGGTTCATTTGTATGGTAAATTTAAAAAGTAATTCTGTATTTACTAACGTACAATTTATTTGGAAAGCTACTATATACTTACTTATTTAAATACAAGAACTGTTAAGGCTTTAGGTCCATATTACTATATGGTAAATATGGACACATTTAAAATTTATGACAAGTTAATTTGAAGGGCGCCTCTCGGGGGCGCGGCTCATTAAAATCACTTCGCGGTGGCTCAACCCACGTTCGTTAGTAGTGGATTAACTGCTGGTAATCGGTTTTAGAACGTGATTCGTCCCTTAACGCCATTGGCACGAACATTGTCTCATGGAACCTTAATAAATTTTCTTTATCCGATAAGCTCTACGAAGAAAAAAGAAGATTAGAAATGTTTACATTGTTCTTTGTCTGGCTAGGTGAAATAAGAATTGAGGTTGCACTATACTTGCCTACCAAAAAATAAAAGCGGCCAAGTGCGAGTCGGACTCGCCCATGAAGGGTTCCGTAGCAGCAAGTAACTTAATATAAAAGTTCTTGTAGTTCGGAAAAAAGTGGCTGTGACTTACGGACGGACAGACAGACAGACATGATGGATCCATAAGGGCTAGGATTTTTGCCATTTGGCGACGGAACCCTAAAAACAACACTTCAATTTTTCGCGCTTTTTTTGTATTTTTGAACCCTAAAAATGTTTAAACATTTTTAGGGTGCGAGTCAAAAAACGATCAATACATATTCGCTGGGTGCGAAGTACTAGGTGGGGGTAACATAATTTATCGCAGCGCTCATGGTGGTCAAAAGTAGAAATAATGTAAGCTCTGTCATCAGATGTATCTGTCAATGGCAAAGCGATTCTACATAAATACATTTTAATATCATTAATTAATCGCATTAGTCCGCTAACAAAAATGAATCACAGTAGTTGTTGTGTTGTAAACTGCAAGAATACTGGCAGAAATAGTAAATGCAAGTTTTACCGAATTTGATATTGTGAGTAACACTCACAAACCCGGTCTTCAAAACAATACTCATTTCGATCTGAAAACGATATTTAATTTATTACTAGCGATACAGGAACATTTAAATATATTATTTACTGTTATATAATGAAACCATTAAAGTAGCTTTTTCTTTTTGTTTTACTGTAAAACTACAAATATAAATGAAGTAAACAAACCCTGACACGATCAAAATTAAACACACTTTTTGGACTTACCTCATTTGATTTGAATGACTAAAATGATTTCAAAACCTTTTTTCCACCCAAATCGTGGTATCACAACAATTTATTAGTCGAAAATATTTGTTATTTTTTCATTTCGATATTTTTTCACAAATATACAACCTAAATGTCAATATGACAGAGCCCACAAAGTTGTGGACGCTAGTTGGCGCTGTAATCGTGCACAGAGCCAAACAGTAGGAACCGCGTGTCTGTACATTTGATAAAATTAACAAAAAATGGGTGTGGGCGATAAAAAAAGAGTAACAGAACACACAAAAGATTTTTTTGATTTTTTTGTCTGTCTGTCTGTCTGTCTGTATGTACTTGCTAATCTTTAAAACTACTGAACAGATTTTTAAGCGGTTTTCACTAAAAGATTAAGCTCATCCCTGAGCAACATATAGGCTTTGTTTCATCGAAATCTGATGTCAGATAAAAAAGTAAACATCATTTAAAATTTAAAGAAAATTTTCTATGGGCGATTTTTTAGTTCCATAAAATAGCAACAGATGACGCCTGAAGAAATTTAAAACGCGCTATGGTTGTTTTAGTGAAAAAGTATAAATACTAGCTGATACATCTAATAAAACAGTAGGAACCGCGTGTCTGTGCATTTGATAAAATTAACAAAAAATGGGTGTGGGCGATAAAAAAAAGAGTAACAGAACACAAAAAAGATTTTTTTTCTGTCTGTCTGTATGTACTCGCTAATCTTTAAAACTACTGAACAGATTTTTTGGCGGTTTTCACTAAAAGATTAAGCCCATCCCTGAGCAACATATAGGCATTGTTTCATTGAAATTTGATTTCAGATAAAAAAGTTATCATCATTGAAAGTTTAAAAAAAATTTTCTATGGGCAATTTTATAGTTGCATAAAATAGCAACAGATGGCGCCTCAAGAAATTTTAAAACGCGCTGTGGTTGTTTTTGTGAAAAAGTATAAATACTAGCTGATTATTTTTTCTCTGTACGTAAGACTTTTTGATTCTTTTGTGATTTGGTTAGTTACTGTTGTTGAATTTGTTGATTTTATACATATAATTGGCTATGAAAATACGGACTTCTGATCTTGCTTTGATGCTTTGTGTGTTGGTTAGTTAATATTTCGGATAATATTGTTGATTAATTTATAATTTGACACTTGGTTATGAAAATACGGACTTTCTGATCTTGCTTTGTGGATTGGTTAGTTAATATTTCGGATAATATTGTTGATTTATAATTTGACTCTTGGCTATGAAAATATGGACGTCTGATCTTGCTTTGTGGATTGGTTAGTTAATATTTCGGATAATATTATCGATTTATAATTTGAGACTTGGTTATGAAGATACGGACTTTCTGATCTTGCTTTGTGTATTGATTTGATGTTTCGGATATCTTCAAAAGCTTTATAGATTTATTGAACTAAGTTTGACATTTGGCTATAGCGATACGGATTTTGTGATCTTGATTTGTTGATTGGTATTTCAGATATTATCTTTAAAAAACTCTTGGCTAAATAGATTTATTGAATCAAATATATATATTATTGTATTTTGTGCTTTGCTTTTAAAAATGCTCCGAAGAAAGTCAAATTTGTTTTAGGATACTAGACAAGCGAAAAGACAGTGGATGAGTAGATCTCAAGAATTGAATGACAGGCACGACTAAGTGTTGTTCATTGACTCGCGCCTCGGAGAGTTCCACTCAAAGAGAGTCTCGGCTAAGTGCTGATCGTGGACGTCATTCGCTATCTCGCGCCTCGGAGTCTTTTACAGATAGGGAGTTACATTTGACTGTTGATCGAGAACGTCACACACTATCTCGCGTTTTGGAGACTTTTACAGATAGGGAGGTACGTTTGACTGCTTACTTCGTCTGCGTACCTATATATTCATACACAAAAGTTATGATTATTATTGTAAGGGTTCATTATAATCCATTCATAAGTTGTTGTATGAATGAGTAACTGATATCCATACATCTATAGATCCTTATAAAATTTCACAATATTAAAAGTACACCGCATCACAATAAAAAAATTAAACTTTAAATATACAGACTTTTTTTTATTAACCTTTATTGTCCCACTGCTGGGCAAAGGTCTCCTCCATATCTTTCCACTTATCCCGATTTAGTGCAACCTGTGACCAATTCTTCTCAAAATGTCTGATGTCATCACTCCAACGTTTCCTAGGCCTGCCCGGTTTCCTGTGACCGTCTGCAGGAATCCATCCCGTGATTAATTTGGTCCATCTATCTGGGTGCATCCGGCGTACGTGGCATGCCCAACCCCACTTCAACTTGGCGGCTTTGTGCTCCACATCTACATCTCCCGATTTTGAACGGAGTTCGGTGTTCGACACTCTATCCAGTCGCGTTACGCTTATGATACTTCGCTCCATCGCTCTTTAGCAAATCTTGAGCTTGGACTTCTGCTCCTCGGTAAATGACCAACTCTGAGCACCGTAAGTTAGAATAGGCAAGATGCACATGTCAATGAGTTTACGCGTTAGTGAAATTGGAATATACAGACTAATCTGTCATTTTTTTTTATTTGTCATGTCATCAACAAGGGTGTGTAAGAAAACTGAATTTCACACGGGCGAAGTCGCGGGCACCAAATACAGATAATAAAGTAAAAAGATTTTTAAGATTTTTGTTTGTATGTCAGTGTCTGTATGCACACTGCACACCCGAATGTCCGAAACTGCTGAACGGATTTTCACGCGGACGAAGTCGCGGGCACAGCTAGTATACTAATAAAAGAAGAACCTTTTTTATTCCTTTCTTAAACAAGACTAGGTACGTAGGTACAATGCAGTTTCTAATTGCGGTATTGGCAGCAATTATTTGTGAAATGTGCTCACACGAACTATTAAAATTGCAAAATATAGCTAAAAATATAAATATATCAAAATATTACTTTTCTTCAAATAACTCGTACAAGGTATAATAGTACACATCATTGTATATTTACGGACCAGGGGCAGCAAGTAATTATTGCTAATAAAACACAATAAAATAAATTAATTTTACGTAGAATATAAAAAAAAAACACTTACATTATACGTTGTAAATGAAAAAGGATCACGCGAAGCAGTCAGCGGAATTAAATATTCAATATAAGGTATCGAATAAAAATGTCGTCCGTAAATGTACACTTAGAACGGTTTCATTCTCAATGCAGGCGGGACACAGGTAAGTGTCGAAGCTGCCTGTTTGGTGAAGGGGCTGCTCGATGTTCGCCTAGTATCTAAATAAACATCAGGTGTCATTCTAGCGATGTCAATACATGAAGCTAAATTGAAGTTATCTAAATAATTAATATCCACGTTTGTCTATGTGGTTCTTCCAAATAAAACCATGTTTAGAAAGACGGACGACGGCAATCAAGAATAAACCTACTATGTTGCAGTAATAGGTTGCTGGTGAAGCCTTTTTTATTATCCTCAAAGCTAATAATGATACGAAAGTACCTAGAAATTGTGTAAGTAAAGCTATAAGCGTCATTGGAAAATCTAACAAGAGTCATTTACTTGACTAGGTAGAGTTTCAGGCTTACGAGTATTTATCCTATCCCTTCAGCAAAATAGTTCATCGTTAGTGAGTGATTGTAAACAGATCATACTTACTTTGGCAATTTTGAAGTTTCCGCTGAAAACAAATCAAAGTTCGTGACCACAGGAATGTTTGAGGAGCCGTCGCAAATGGTCCGATCTATTTAAATAGTGTCCCTACACCTGTCGGAAAGGCGCGAGGGTCGAAGGGACCCAAAGAGGGGTTCACACCTGCGGTTTCGGCTCCCATTAGCTATTCAACATGATTTTAATCGGCTTTTCTAATTTCGGATTTTCCCTTATATTAACCATCGATCGTTTGTTACGGTTCTAGCGTTGATGCCAAGTTGATTTTTAAGATAATGAACTCTGCTTCTGTTTGAAAGATTAAAGAAATATTTTTTGTTTATACAATTACTCTTCGCAAGATTATCATATATTTATCAAGGTGTAAATTTGCATTAAGACGAAGTGGTAGCTCAAGTGGCGCCCTCGTTTGAAATAAATTGTTTAAAACTAAATAAGGTGATAATTAAAAATTTGATTTGTATAAATGTCTAGAAAGACCTTTAAACTATTTTATGAGTAACCTTTGAAATTATTACTAATAGTCCGTCTAGTTTTAAAACTGTTTTTCGCCAAAAGCGGCCTCTTTTGGCGAAAAACAGTTTTAAAACTAGATGGACTACCAATATTACTTTCAAAGGTTATTCATAAAATAGTTTAAAGGTTTTTCTAGACATTTATACAAATCAAATTTTTAATTATCACCTTATTTAGTTTTAAACAATTTATTTCAAATGAGGGCGCCACTTTAGCTACCACTTCGTCTTAAACGCAAGTAGGTGGTACATTTCCATGTTTGCGAGTATGAAAAGGCTACAACTACAATGCTCGCAGGTACAAAAGTATATTAAAAAGTTATCATTCAAAGTAAATTCAAGTATCAAAGAAAAGAATAATAAAAACATAGTACAAATCTTGAATTTGAAAGAAAAGTACTTAATATTCATTAAAAAACAAAAACAAAATAAACTTTAATTATGAGGCAACGAATGGTAAATTACAAAATCAAGTAGAACCGGCTAAATGGCTCTCTTGGAAAAGTAAATATGAGTATGATATGAGTACAGTTGTAAAAAAGGTAAACGCAAATATCATAGTTTTAAGAATTTTTCAAGAAACACATTTATTTTTCGTACGTCTGTTTTGATACGCCAACAACACTTTTGTTTAGTAACAAAAGTACTTGTAGTCAATATTAGCTTTATCAATATCAATGTTAATGTTACGTAAACACTAAACAGCTTTGTGATTTTTAACCTCAATAAAGTTTTATTTAATAAGTTCAAACAAAACGAGGCACTTTTTCAAGTTTGTTGAATCCTGACTGCGCCATTCATTTCAGCTTTGAATACAGGAAATGGTGACTCAACTTCATTTTTAAATTACAGTAACATGACTGCGCAAACTTTGTTCTTTTCAACTGTTCGTCGGCCATTGTAGACGAATCTTTTATAAATTGCAGCGCTTGCTAAACCAATTTTGAACATAGGCCGAGTCAATTACTTGTTGGTATAGCTTGCTCCTTTGTTATTTGTAATATACACGGGGTGGTGGAATTCAAGGCTGCTTGGTACCCTCCTAGCATGGCTGGCCTTGAAGCCGAGTGCCTCTAGAAGCTATAAAACACGTGGCGAACGACTTAACGAATAATTACCGGCAGGTTTCCGTTACCGATTTTAAGCTCTATGTATTCCTAACTTTGTCTTGCTGTTAGAACTTTCACTTCTACGGTAAAAGTACTTTTGAATTACAAAATAACTGAAAGTACGCGAAACGTGCACCACTTTGATATGATCTAAGTTGATGTAAAACAATTGCTTAAAATATGCTTAAGACATCTTGTAATTTAACAAAAAACTCTTGACTGAATTATTGCAAGTAATATTACATGATTATTTCACCAATAATTTGTATTTTGATGAATAGTTTGATCATGGGATACCTTGTACAAAGTTTGTTTAAATCACAGGCAGATATTTCGTAGCGCCAGCACGCACGGGAGCATACGCTGCGTAGAGGCTCTACGACACTCTTACAATACATATGGTTAAGTCACCTTTTATTTTTGTTCTTATTTTTGAGTATGTTAATACCTAATAACTCGCTAAATATTGTCGATTACTATCGAGTGCTCGTTTTATAACAAAATAGACAAAACCTTTACTGTTTTACATAAAGGCACAGAACAAAAACCTCTCCCCTCATTTTCGCCTTGTCGAGTGTGTTGAGGAACAAACATACACACATTGATCGTACACGGATGTATAGTATTGTTTGTAGGCATAAATGGTACCTACTTCGCTTCTATGAAGTGCCATTATACTTGTGGTAAAGGTACACTTTGAAGTTGAGCGGCAGGCGGCAACGGCAGCTGCACGTGCCGCGCGGCACCAGTTTCTTTTTTTATAGTATACGGAAAAATCACACAGATTGAGTTAGCCCCAAAGTAAGTTTGAGACTTGTGTTATGGATACTCACCCAACGATACTGTGTTTTATAATAAATACATATATAGGTATGTAGATAAACATCCAAGACCCAGGCACAGAATAAGTACTAGTATTCAAGTACAGAAGTGTTTCTTAGAAAAGAAATTTAAAGAAATATCTACTCAATATGGTTAGCGCTATGGTTTAAATTAGCTCGCGTCAGAAGTCCTCACCTCTTCGTTTAGATACCTAGACATCTACTGCATGCAAGCCAGTTTCACTCTTATTACTCAGGACAAACGATTCATGTAACTGAATTTTCCCCTTTGAAGTGGACGCCGCGGGCAAAGTAATAATGTAGGTATATTTTCGATACCTAAACAGGGAGTGACACAAGCCTGACCCAGGTCAATCTGAAAAGTTCATTTTCCATCTTGACCTGACCGGGGACCCCAGGACTGCCGGTGTGTGAATAATATGTTTTTCGTCTCCCCAACGATAATCCGAAAATCCAACATAAACTACTGAAGTCAAAACAAAAAGTCTGCGAGCTACTGGCAAACACGTTACGAAGTGCGCGTGCTTGGCATGCGAGCCTCCCTACCCGCTTTACCACGAGGGGAAATATCATACGAGCTGCGATCTCCTGACATGCGGGCTACGGGCAGAAGCTAGATGCACTCGTAACGTAACTGGCATGGTTTTGTGCGAGTCACAAGCATGTGTAATGTGTATTCCCGGGAGTTATTGTATTTATTTTAGATATGAGACTTGAATCAAACTGATGAAATCACGTATCCAGATTAATATTGTAATTTATTTATATGCACGGGCTTTTGTTGTTCTGGTAATTTATTACCATGCGTACCTAATAGCTTTCCTCGACACGCGAATCGAAGAAGTTATTATTAAAAGACCTTTACAAGTTTCGGGCATTATTTCCGAATACAAGGGAAAGTTTATAAGGAGGCACTTACGGCGGAGGCGAAGCGCGACTTCCGCGGCAAGTCTGCGCGGGCCGCCGCCCTCCGCGCCGCTGCCGGCCCCGCGGCTGTGCCTGCTTTACTTTGTTCACACTGACTTCGCTCAATTGAACCCCGGTCACGCCATTAATCACGGCAACATCATTCTAACCGGTTACTGGTTGCTTTCAATAAAATGGCTTTAGTCCGCATATTATTTTCTATAGCTTATTATTTTCCGGGGCAATTTATTTTGCGGTCGCTCAAAGTAACATTTTACAACATTACGGGTTCACGATTAACGGTCATGTATGTATGTGTATTGAACTAACGTGCATTTTTTAATTTTTGATAAATTTTGTTTTAAATTTAGAGAGATGTTGTCAAGTAAGATTTGTGTTTCGACAAATCTTATTTGTTTTCATGCCATCTTTTCAATAGTACTCACTTAAAGTAATTTCTGAAATAACTTTGCGATACAAATGGAAATTGAATTTACTTGACACCGTATCGTCTCGTCTCTTGTTTATATCGAAATTGAGCTAAAAGTGATAAATTTAATTATTGGCTAAATAACTTCGGTAATATAACACGTTAGTGGTCCTACCAGAGCTATCTCACATCCCCGGCGTCAATATACCAAAACTTGTTGGTCACGAGCTTATCGGGTAATAATGTAGAGATGCGGACGGCATCGCCCGCCGCGGGGAACTTAATATCCGAAACTTTCCAACTCTCATATTAAAACTCACAGATTTCAGCGGCTTTTGCAGGATTTAATGCTTTCTTAATTGAATATTTCAGCAAAAGATTTTATATCGTTAATGTCCGTTGATTTCGTTCGCAAAAATAATTAATTTACAAGTTTAATGTTTTAATGTTTATTTATAAAGCTTTCAAACTGCGACAACTAAAAGCAGAAAAATCTTTATACTTAAGTAAGATACTCGCGCTTATGATGTTGATCAACTTTACCCAAGGAAATATTTGAAAATACAATAAAGCAGTATAATTGTTATGTTTATGAAAATGTACACATACATAACGTCACTTATTTAGATATTTATTCGTCTTACAAAGTTGCTTAGTTTCATGTCCACCATTATGCGATACCTGTGTAACGGTATATAAACATAATAAATATGATTTTAACTTTACGTGTTTTTTTCCAGTGTGATTATTCTAAATAGATAAGATCTTATAGTAAGGAAACAGTTAAAGTGAAAGCAGGTACTTATTACAGGCAGGAAGCCGCTCAAAACAATTTGTTAACTGTTAAGTAAGACGCCATAAAATTACCCATGCAAATAACACAGCAAGACGTTCATTAAAAGGTGTTTCAGCTGCACTATCAGGTCAAGGCGGCGTTTAGCGATATTATAGAATGATTAGCAAAGTGTAGCCACTGGCCAGTACTTAGTAATAAAGAACACGCAGAGCAGAAATAGAAAACATTATAATTATTAAAATATGAAGTGATATATTTAACCTAAGACTTCTTAAGAGCGGCCTTCCAGTCTTACTTTTCATACAAACGTGATTATGATGTTGTACCTGATCTTTCTTGAAAACTTTTGAACTCACATGTATCTTGTGCGCTATTTCTAAGTTTATATTGAAATAAAAAATTTTGATTTTTAAAAACAAACTTTTAATAATTTTAGCTGACCTTCGACCGTTCATAAAGTACTTATAAATTGTAAAGTTAAAGAAAATATTTCGATACAAACCTCGCAAATATAATGAAAAATTTGAATACAAAACATTTTTATCACACACGTAAGGCTTACTGATAAACACGTATCTCCTGGAACAAGTTTTATGAAATTTCCGCACCCTATGAATAGTAAATATTCGTTCAATGGATAGTTAATAATAATACTAATTTCATTTAATAGAATGCAAACTGTGCCCTTAGGTGCTATCTCTCTCTATTTGGTTTACCCCTTTTTCAAGCATGCCCTGGATGAAACAACAAGCTTTTCAAACTATGCTCGCTTCGACAACAAGGCAGCCGGGAAGGGCCGCCCTAAGTTGCCATATTCGCATCACAAACAGGTTCCGAAGTAGGCGCGCTTGGCAGTATTTCTTGCGGCTTTAAAAAGGCAACAATGAAACTGATGAAAGCTAAGATCGATTTCAGAGTGTCTCCATAAATAAGCTTCAATGAAATTGGATTACCTATCGTTATCATCATCAGGTCCCTTTTTGTCTTCTCTGCAGGAGCACGACCCTTTCTGTAATGCAAGAGCCATATTTAACCAGAGTAGCTAGAGGATTTGGTTTATATTCTCTCCTTCTTCTTATAATAGGCTTATTATAGGCTATATTTTTTAGCTATAATAAATTTGACCTAGCCTCGTCACTCCCTAAATACTGAGTTTCATTAAAATTGTTGGAGCCGTTTATATGTATTCATGAGTTGCTCCTTTTATTATAGGATTTAAAAATGAAAGCTACGCGTAGCAATTCACGTGACTCATAGCTTCGTAGCCTGCTCGTAGAACGCTACAACGTAGAATCACTTAGGCCGAGGAGCATAGATTGTCTATTAAAAATGTGCTACAGTGCTACGCATAGCAAAGTAACTTGTATGGATAGTAGCATCGTAGTCGGCTCGTAGTACGCTACGACGTAGAATACACATAGCAAAGCAACTTGCATGAATCGTAGCTTCGTAGTCTGCTGTTATGTAGAATCAGATCACTTTCATTTAAAAACTTCCTCGTAGCCAAACCCTAATGGCGTAGTATCTCATGATCTCATGCTACATGTGGTCGATGCATGTCAAGCAGCACGCTCATCTATAATAACTCTGGGAAATTATATAAAATGTATAACTCCATTTTAAAATCAAATTTACTTTCAGGGTAAATGTTCCAGGATACAATATTTATACCAAGTCTGTCCTTTAATACTTACTGATTACATTCTACATGAAACATTTGTATGGGAACAAATACGCGATTAGCTGATCAAATTTAAGGGCTGTCAATTTTTTTAAATTATCTAATTAATGTACTTCGCCATATTTTTTCAAGGATTTAACTGAACTAAGAAAAAAAATACTTACTGGATTAAACATCTTCCTAGATCGACATAAGATACAATTTTATTTGTATCCTAGTTTAAAAGACTGCTACACATATAAAGAGATGTACGTGTGCAACTGTCGATCAACCACCAACCGACGTCAATGTTTCAGAAGTCTCAGAACACCTGCACCTACGAAATATGAAGATTTAAGTAAGGCAAGTGTGGTGGGTACCGTCCGGCCACTTTGGCAACTATGTACAGATAGCTAAGATACGTAAGAACGAGCGGGTGAAGCAAGCAAAGTTCTGCGATTCTGCTTAAACAATTTGGCGTTTGTATGTATATACCTATATATGTGAATATGTATGTATGTTTGTTTGTTTGACTATAACTCGAGTAATTTAACGAAATATTTACCAAATTTGGTAGATGCATCTAATAGAATTTATAAGTACGACCATGAGTCAAATCTGTCAAGGAGTTGCAGAGATATTGTGAGTTTACAGTTCGGGGCTAACTAGTAGTTGGTTTATAAGACCTTGTAGTTATAAATGACAACCTCCGTGGCACTAAAACCTTCTCGCCTGCCTCAATGGTACGGCATGGAAGAATCACGCGTTCACTGGAGGCCTGTTTATGACTAACCGGAAAAAATGATTATTGCGCATAGCAAAGTGAGTACGCAAAAGAAAACCACCGGCGGAAAACAACCCGTTTTAATGTTTTTATAACTTTTCAAAAGTATTGTTGTTTATGCAAACTTATTTGTTTTGTAAATTGTCAATAAAGTCTTGAATTTATCTCTGAACTGATGTAATAGGTATATCATTTAATATATGTATATCTAATATATGTGTTATTTATAAATAGGTATTTAAGTTTTAGTTTGGTTCATTTTAGTTTGTTTTAGTTATTGTATATAAATTATACAATAAGTATCTATAACTTACTTAAAATAACATAACTATTGTCAATGAAGAATATTTGAGTGGAGTAATTTTCTCCAGTTTCATGATTAGAAGATATAGAGATGTAAATGAAAAAGATTTAAAAATGTCAACCATTAAAGTATAACAAATCCAAAGTATTACAATTCCACAAAGTATCAATGTTTTAGATAACCTTTTTTTATGTGACTTCTCTCTGAACCATAAAACTGAAATTTTGGACCTTTATCAATATATGTATAACTATATTTCATAAGAACTATCTTTTTGCTCGGAAAACCTTTTACAAGCTCCGTTTTCCCCACAGCGGCTTTAAAAATATGTACCTATTTTCAAGAGGATAAATTGGGAATCCCACTGGTCTCGGTCGCTCCCTTATATAAAAATTCATAGTTTTTTGATGCGGGGCCGTTGGAAGTACCTATAACATGTTGCTTTTATGATCTTTTGTAAGATGATAAAAAGTTGCTCGTGCCTTGTATAGGTAGATTAATCCATCAAAAATATCTTAAACATTATCTTTTACATTTTAATTATAAAATACAATTTGAAACTTTATAACAATCATCAATTTTAAAATTAAACTAAAAATTATAATCTAATAAAGATACTAAATTTAAACATAACTAAAAATTTCTTAGAAATAAAATAGGTTCGGTTTTAAGTAGCTATATTTCAATAAGTTTTAGTACCAATCTTGAAATATTAGCCTATACCGAAATTCACTCGCCGCTGGCAACTCAAATGTAATTTACGTAGGTTCAGGTTCAAACAACAGTCATTAGATTCATAAATAATACTTATCTAAAGTCGGTGTGGTTGCTTTAATAACTAGAGCTTTATAATTTTAACAATACATAATTACTTAACTCATTAAATTGAGATGCTAGGCAGTTATTATCTTTTATTGTCCTTGGGGGATGGCTCATCATAGCGCTCGTCAGAGGTTTACGACTGCGCGGTTGACGAGCCTTCGATTCCACCAACATTAAACTTGATTTCGCCGTTTTCTATCGAGTTATTACTCCTTTTTCTACTCTCCTTTTGCTACATATAATTTTTTACACGAGTGGAATTAAATTGTTTTTCCGGTTTGATTATAAAAGCCTAAAAAGAAACGACGAATGTTTTAAATTCGCCTGATACTTTATGTATTTAACGTTGCGTTATGAAGATATTGAAGATGTAAAAATATGGATCTCAACTTACTACGCAAGTAGCAAGTGGAAATCCATAGTCTCTGGCTACGCCATGGGAAACAGGTAAGTTTGGACAATATGTATGTATGTATGTAAAAATTTAGCTCTGCCTACTCAACTGCTACATATGATCATATGTTGACTGATTGTCTAGTAGAGAGTACTGTCAAATACTAATACTTTTTTAATTAAGCAAATATTTAAACCTCATAATATCCTCGTCTTGCTAAAAATATGAATTATCGATATGTTGTTGGTACTACGGAACTTACCGCGATTATTATCATTTTTAATCAGATATTTAGACGACCCTTCTGCCGTCAAGGTCGCTGGCAGACTGACGATCTGAGATGGATGTTCAGCTGACCGATATAGTTACCCCATATCGGTCTACCCTCTTTCTTCGTCGTTTGTTGCATAGGGACTTATATACAACCTGACGGTGTCCTATAATTGTGACCGCGAAACTCTAAAATCATATATTAACGATATGGTTACAGTTTCAAGTATTTACTAAAAATTACATTCGTAAAGTATTTGACGGAGCAACTTTTCAAACACGCGATTGTTTCTATAGACATGACTGGAATGAGGACTATTTAAAAGAATCTAATTAAATTTAGCTCCTGAAAGAATGGTATATATAGTCTGCATATATAATAAATAATACTATGAGACTGATGAGCTGTTTACTATGTTTTTAGCTTAAATATTGGGTCAGATTGACTGTTAATCTATGCGCACGTGTAAGTAGTAGCGTCAGCAGCGATTTCGTTCCTTTTTGCAAGCAATCCAGGTCAGCACGCGATGCCTCCTCACTTATCTTGGTACGGTCATCAAAGACTATCTCATACTATGCTTATCTGTGTACACCGTAAATAAACTATAAAGTGAAATGTATCGTGATTCACATTTCACAATAAGTATTCTAAAATAAGTAAATAATTTGCTGCCAGGCTCGGAATTAAACTTATTTATCTATATATTTGTACTCTTCGGTATAAAGCCTCTACAGTGAAACTGTTTAATACCTGATTTGGACATATATGTACTCGTATAGACCGTACTGGGGACTGTTATTAATCCAATCTTCCATACGCGTGTATAATTTTGTCTGTCCGTACACGATATACTCGAAAACATCTAGGCTGATTTTGATGCAATTTTAATTTATATGTTTAAGGTATTTCGTGAAGGTTTACGTGTTAAAAATACTCGTGTAAAGCAGGAGCGGCTAGATGGTAATATGTAATTAGGTATGTATATAAACTAGGTATAAGTACATTTATATATGTCTAGAAAGACCTTTAAACTATTTTATGAATAACCTTTGAAATTATTTACTAATAGTCCGTCTAGTTTTAAAACGGGTTTTCGGCAAAAGTGTCCACTTTTGGCGAAAACCCGTTTTAATACTAGACGGACTACCAATATTACTTTCAAAGGTTATTCATAAAATAGCTTAATGGTCTTTTTAGAAATTGATACAAATCAAATTTTTAAATATCACCGTATTTAGTTTTAAACAATTTATTTCAAATGAGGGCGCCACTCTGCTACCATTTCGTCTTAAGTATTTATATATTTAACGAAATACAATGTAATTAGACAGAACTTGGAAATCTCAGCAATCAGCATATCTTAGTATGTAATTTTTTTAGATTTAAATAAGTAAAATCTTTCAACAAATGATAAATGTCCGTTTCCAAACTTATCTACGTTGATGTATAATTCCTCTGTGGTAATACCCATATTTCCTTAAAGTATCACATAATCTACAGCGAGAGCCTTCGGCATTAACCTGTCCATCATAACACAACAGAACCGAAAACCATACCGGCTAGGGCTGAAAAGGCGATCACGTGATGACGTCATTTGCTTATCGCGCATCTTAACGATTCACCCGCGGCCGCTTCCGCTCCTTATTTTAAAAAAAATAGAATTATCGAAGCAATCTATGAACAAAGAATCTTATGTTTTGTTTCTTTTGAGAACACTTAAGCTCCGTTTTGGACTAAGCTATAAAAAAGCAATCAGGCTCAAATTCTAGATGCCTATCAATTGTATTGCGAAACAAATTGTTTTTTAAACGAAGCTGGGAAGACAAAGCTTAGTAGTTTTTTTTTTACTAGGCACTTACGTAGATAAAACTACAACAAAGCTACTTATTGCAAAAAGACATTATTTATATGATACTCGTGCTATAAAAATGACAAGTTTTACCTTTAGGACCATAAAAAGCAGACGTAACTTACCGACCTACCTTTATCCATATGTCATATCGGTGAAACTCAAGTTTTGGCGTTTACGTACCGCATTTTTTTATTATTGTACCAACTACTACCTTTGCCGTTATTAGGGTTCCGTACTCAAACGGTAAAAACGGGACCCTATTACTAAGACTTCGCTGTCTATATCTGTCTGTCCGTCTGTCTATCGCCGGGCTGTTCGGGCTGTTCGGGCTATTCTCAAGAACCGCGATAGCTAGACGGTAAATTTTTCACAAACAATGTATTTCTGTTGGCGCTATAACAACAAAACTAAAATAAAATAAAATAAATATTGAAGGGGGGCTCCCATACAATAAACGCAATTTTTCACAAATAATGCTACGGAAACGGAACCCTTAGTCCGACTCACACTTGCCTGGTTATTTTCTATTTAATAAGAAGTAGGTATTGTTATTAGTGTGGATCCAACCATCTTTTTTGTGGTAAGATCGACAGTTTCTTTTCTTTAAACGAACTACATGATCAGATTACCTATAAGAAAGTTTACTTGGATAAAGACAAAAATAATATAATTATTAAATACAAGGTATATACCTACCATGCGATGGATCCAGAATAATCCAGATAGGAAATAGACAGAGATAGTTGCCGTGCCATGTCATGGTTTCAATTTCCTTAGTGGCTGATTCGAGGTGCTAATGCTGCGATTCTCCCAATATCCTATGATTTGCATAATACCACTTAGATGGATCATCGCTCCGAGACACTCCTTGAATACGCAAATAACATCAAAGCTGTGGGAAGCGTTGAGTGAATCTGTTGTTTCTAATAACAACATTCTCACGATGTTTGTTGATTGATAATACTAGTGTTGTGCCGAGTCGCCAATTTTAGGAATCAATTCGACTCAAGTAATTTTTTTATGGTATTTGGATCCATACTCGAGTCCAGGGTCTGGACTTGAGTCAGGATTCGAGTCTAAGACTTGAGTTCAGGATTGGTTTCCAGCATTCAAGTCCGAGATTCGACTCCCGGCATTTGAGTCCGGGATTCGAGTTCCGGATTCGTATCCCTCGAATCCTGGAATAAGCTAGGCAGCATTTGCCTTGACGCAGAGCGTCCAAATTGTTTTTTTTTATACTTAAAATACCTATAAATTGTATACGTCAACCTTCCGGAATAAACACTATCTATTCTTAAAATCGGTCGAGTCAACCAAAGACAAGTACAGGAATCGAGTCCGTTGAACTCGAGTACTGGAATCGTATCCCTCGAACTGGAGTACAGGACTCGAGTCGGCCAGACTCGAAGGGTTCGAGTCAGCAAGTCCATAGTAGGAATCGAGTTTGACAAGAGTAATGCTGTGCTCGGCACACCACTAATAATAACCAGATTAGTAAGTAATGTAACATGTAGTCATTTCCTTTGGTACTACAATCTTACTACGAACCTTAATTAATAAACAAGCAAAATTGAAAAGTATTTTTGAAAAGATACGTGATAATATATCGTTTGTTTTGTATTTTCCAAACACGCGTGCAAATAGCGGGTTTAATATTTGCATGCCAATTCCAGGATTTCAATCCCATTCAATTTCATATGTATATTGCATCGAATCGCTTATATAAATAGTTATTTGCAATTGTTCGATGACACGAAACCAATACTCGTAAAAGCGTTGCGGATCTCTTTTAACCCTATTACGTCAACTAACTATGCTTTTTTTTTTATCCTTTTTTCTACGCGCATTTATTGCGCGAGTTTCCTAGTCTTGTTTGGTATGACTTAGAATTCTAATGTAAAGACAATTATAATTCAACTTTGTTACAACGTAATAGGCCTGGTTTCTGAAGATGTTACTTGACTGAACAATAACACCGATTACGGTCGTCGAAATTGGTAATCAATTTTTGTGTTAGGACATGCCATATTTTATCTAGCAGTCAATCATACCAAAATCCTTTCCAAATCCTCGGGATTACCGGAGGGAGAGCTCTCGTCAATGTTGTTTTAGCATATAATAATGGGACTGTCCGTACCTGGGCCTATCCGTTTGTTTGATTTCGATTAAATATGATTGTCTTCAAACACTCAATACGCTGACATAAATTATAATTGGATTCAGTTCCAATTACGACACGCTTTATATTTTTGTGAGCAATTAAATTTTTTGGTTATCTTGCTCTGTCCATTGTGTCCATTATCTCTTAATCTACTTGGTTATAGAAAGGTCGTATAAAAAAAGAAGACGGATATTTTAAGTATGTTTAGACTAGTTGATGAGAATATGGCTGCGAGAAAGACAATTCTCAAAAAAAATGTAATGCTTTTTTTGTGACAGAATAAGTTAACAAAAACACGATCATAAAACTATTTCAGTTTGCTACAACTGCTACAAGATAACGAGGCGGAAAACGTAGCTCGTAGCTTTGTAGCCTCTTCGTAGCACTACTTCTACGGCGTAGATATTGGACTTGGGGTGAGATTCAATGCATCTAAATATATAAAAGAAGAAACTGACTGTCTGATTGGTGACTGACTGACATATCAACGCACAGCCTAAACCGCTGGGTCTAGAGAATCCAAATTTGGAATATAGGTTCCTTATAAACTTTAGGGGTGCACTAAAAAAATTAATTTCGAAACTAACTAAGTGAAACAGGGGTCTAAAGTTTATATGAAGAAACAAGATGAGTTTGACCATTTTATTCGAAACTTCGCAGGAGTACCCCTGGTGGTAATTGAGTAAGCACGTGTTTCAGGATTTTTCAAACTTCATCCCCTAAGGGGGTGTAATGGTGGTCCAAAGTTTGTATAGAGAAACAAGATTAGTTTAATCATTTTATTTGAGGGGGAGAGGAAGGAGGAGGGGAAGGGGAGGGAGAGGGGAGGGGGAGGGCAGGGAGGGGGAGGGGAGGGGGAGGAGGAGGAAGAGCGAGAGCGACAGGGTTATTAAAAATCTTATTATAACTATTTTCGACTTCTACGCGGACGAAGTCGCGGGTTAAAGCTAGTATATATTTATCTGTATATATATTATTATATAATTATATTATGTTGGTACGCTTTTCAGCCACGGGTCCATGGGGACCCAGTCCTTTGAGGCGTTAATGGGGCCAAAGCCAACATGAAGAGGCCTTTGAGTACCTTTTTATCTAAAAATTGAGATCGCTACATCTATGGAGGTCTATCTTTTAATGTACCATTTAGATCCACTAACGGATAGTCCTCCACAGCTGACGAACTATTGCCAGGGATTTACTTGGTTTGGGCTATGTGGATGGAATATTGGACCGGATAACTGGGTTATGGAGTGAGATACGGACATCTACCTAAACATCTCTTACAACAATTGTAGCCTGGTAAATGGTGACTTGCTGCTTGTTGGCTACACTGCCTGTGGGCACCCTGTGTTGCAACACAATGTAAGCAGCTGAGGGTGTCGAGAGTGCGGCTCCGGTTTCACCATCACGGGGCTTACCCCCGAGAGCGGGTTTCGTCGTTATTACGCCATTACGTGCAATACACTTCCATCTTGGAGCATACATACAGCTCTTGCGACTCCCCCTGGAGGTAGGGTACGTGGTGTCGCCACTCACCATCGGCTCGCCACAAGCTGCCCTGCGTTGACTGACTGCACTGGGCGTCCAGTGGGCAATGGGGTCGTCACGTCCCGATGCCTTTTCATTATATTATTATTTATATCACACTAATACTATAAAGGCGAAAGTTTGTGAGTGTGTATATTTGTTATTTCTGCACGTGCAAATGGCTGGACCAATTTTGAGAAAATTTGGTATGCAGGAAGCTAACATCCTGTATTAACACATAGGTTATATTTTTATATATACCGCGGGTAACACCGCGGGCCACAACTTGTTTTTTTAATAATTTCATTAGTACTTGCTCTCCACGGACCAAAAGTTTCGACGGCAAGTGGAACAAAAATATACTCATTAGATAAAGACAAATATTTCCACCGTCTTCTGCGGCTTCAGCCGCGGCTTTAGCCCTTGACACCGTCGCCCTGAGGCGAGAGGGGGCAAGCGTGTCGAAGCATGTCGCGTCCCACACGAGTTCCCTCCCACGCTCTCAGGGACGAGGGTTAATTCATCTGGACGCTTGCCATCATCGCGAGTTATCCCTACAGCTTCTAACACATTAGGGATGTCGATAGTGTCAAGCGTTTACGATATTGTTAATGGAGCCGTGGAGTGAAAATCTGCCGGCACTGCGTTGGCAGCACAGACCGTAGGTTGAGTAGTCTGTGGTTGGCAGTGTATCCCGTGAATCCGTTCTTATTAACTATGTAATAATTTATTTACTTTTATTTATTTATGAAACTTTATTGATTCACATTATAAAGTTGTTTACAATTTATAATATAAACATAGAATTAATATTAGGTTGGGGAAAAAGTCTTTTCGCATATAGTATGTATGAACTTGTAATAAAACCACTTTGGCTATACTATTTGTAACTGGCTGGTTTTGGTATCATTTAAAAGTTTAAATTTTAAAGAAGAAAATTCCAAATTCAAATTAGGAAAATGCGTGAATTTCATTTGTTTTTCTTACCGTCAAGATGAGTGAATCTAATGAAGAAATTAGATACATTTTAAAATTTTACTACCAAAAAGGTAAAAATGGAACGCAAGCCGCGAAAAAAATTTGCCATGTTTATGGACCTAGTGCAGTGTCTGTGAGAGTAGCACAAATTTGGTTTAAGCGTTTTCAATCCGGAAATTTTGATGTCAAAGATGCACGTCGCTCTGGTCGTCCTGTTACGGATAAATTGAATGCTATTTTTGAAAAAGTGGAGCAAGATCGCCATATCAGTAGTTACGACGTAGCTGAAGAACTGGGAATTGACCACAAAACAGTTTTAGCGCATTTGAAAAAAAATGGGTACACAAAAAAACTCGATATTTGGGTACCTCACGAGCTCTCTGAAAGAAACCTAATGAACCGTGTACTCATTTGTGATTCTTTATTACGACGTAATGAGACCGAACCATTTTTGAAGAAATCAATAACTGGTGATGAAAAGTGTGGATCACGTACGACAAGAACGTGCGAAAAAAGTCATGGTCAAAGGCCGGTCAGGCTTCACAGACTGTGGCGAAACCCGGGTTAAATCGCAACAATGTGATGCTGTTTGTGTGGTGGGATTGGAAGGGCATTATTTATTATGAGCTGTTACCACCAGGCAGGACCATCGATTCAGAACTCTACTGCGAACAACTGATAAGATTAAAGCAAGAACTTGAGAGAAAGCGGTCGGAATTAATCAACAGAAGGGGTGTGGTTTTTCATCATGATAACGCTAGACCTCACACATCTTTAACCACTAAGCAAAAATTAAGAGAGTTTGGCTGGGAGGTCTTAATGAATCCGCCGTATAGTCCTGACCTGGCACCTTCAGAATTCCACCTGTTTCGGTCTCTTCAGAATTCTTTAGGCAGTGTCAGGTTAACATCACGAGAGGACTGCCAAAACTACTTGACGCAGTTTTTTGATCAGAAGCCCCAAAATTTCTATAGCAATAGGATCATGTCCCTACCTATAAATTGGCAAAAAGTTATCGAACAAAATGGTACCTACATACTTTAGTTAAATGTAAATAAACTATATTAAAAAATGTTTTGAATTTTCATATAAAATGCAAAAAGACTTTTTCCCCAACCTATTAATTTAATTGTTATAACAAAATTAATAATAAACCAATTAAAATACGCTATTATTTTACGCGGATGAAGTCCCGGGCGAAAGCTAGTATGTCTATAATTTGACATATTTACGCCAAATATACAACTGCGCGATTATGGGATTATTTAGCTACTTAGGTGAGCTCTATTATAGTGTCGAATTTGGTATTAAGTACAATTAAATATGGAAAATACAGCAATTTTGTAAACCCTGAGATTTTGATGAATCCTCTAACAGGAATTGTACCGTATTACTCACATACAAATGGAACGTTGTCAAACATGCCATGTGATCCAACGTCTCAAAGTTGTGAGCCCGTGACTGTACCAAACGATCTGTAAAAATAGCCAATGTCCCCGAGGAGCAAGGTATACTGTGGCAGAATCACTAAAACAAACAATCGATAGGATTCTTAACGCTAATGAGCAAGAGAGCAAGCTGAGAAGAATTTCTTACTTTTTCTTACAAGGTTTTACACATTTCCAAGAACAATAATACTCATAGTAATACCTCATTGACTAATAAATTATAATGTAATTGTTCTGCAAGATCTTTAGATAATTCTCTAAGCCATGGGACGTTTCTTAAATAAGAGACGGCTCTACATACAACAAAATAAAAAGAATTGTGGGGAAGTTAAGTGACGGAGACTTAAAAGGCGCTGCCCAATTGCTATTTTCCAGGGACACGATAGCTCCCAACAATGCTGAGACTCTCCAAGCCCTCCAATCGAAACACCCAAGAGCAAAGGATACGACTCAGATTCCGAATCCAGACTTACCATCCAACTCCAACCAGCGTGTTTCTGCAGAAGAGGTTCTCGCAGCAATTTCGTCCTTTAGGAGTCGTTCAGCGAGTGGGCTCGATGGATTATCATCGCAACACTACAAGGATCTAGTAAATATAACGACTGGCAGAATGGGTAATAGTTTGCTATTAAAAATAGTAGACCTCATAAATATAATGCTTGCTGGCAGTGTCCCTAGTGAAATCACATGTATACTATATGGGGCCAATTTTGTGCACTTACCCAATAACGGTAGGAAATACTATCCGATGGATTGCTTCAAAAGAATGTAACAAACTCGCCCTGCCTACCCTAAGCCAGTTATTCCAGCCCAATCAAGTAGGTGTAGGTATCAAAGGCGGATGCGAATCCACAGTTCACGCTGTCAGAACCTTTTTAGAACTAGGACAGGGCGAGGTATTACTTAAAGTAGACATAAAGAACGCTTTTAATTCTATAGACCGTGACGTACTTTTAAGAGAAGTAATCACTCACGCCCTCCAGATGTTTGATTACCTCCATCAATGTTATAGCAAACCTTCAAAATTAATTTATCAGAATAAAATGTTGTCTTCAGCCACAAGGTGTTAACAGGGTGACCCTTTGGGTCCAGCTAAATTTCGTCTGGGAATAAATCCTGTCATAAAAAAATTGCGATCACCCTTAAATATTTGGTATTTAGATGACGTTACTTTATTAAGAGACGATTCCACAGTTTTAAATGATTTTAAAGTACTTGATCTAGGTTTAGAATTAAATTTATCTAAGTGTGAACTATTCCTAAACAAAAATATAGATCCCAATACTATCGCTAGAATTATTTCCAAATTTAATGAGGTTGCTCCGGACATAAAAATAGTAACTGAAGAAACTTTATATTCTTAATTTATATTGGGTGCACCTATACACAACGAATCCCTCCCTTAATATGTTGATAAACAGATTAAAAAAATTGAAGAATGTTCTGACCTTTAATTAGTGCACATATGGCTCTTCATATCATTCGATTTTGCCTATTCGTTCACTTACGTTCTCAGATGCGCTCATTTGTGTTAGTTTAGTAATTTATCATCCAAATTAGACGTCATCATTGAAAATACTCTGACCAAAGTCCTTTACTGTCAGGTGCAAGGTCTCGCTTGGGAACAGGCATCCCTACCTGTTCGATTAGGTGAAATCGGTGTCAGGAAGGTGACTTCAATATCACTACCAGCTTTTTTGTCTTCAGCACACGCCTCGAGCTAAAATGTCGGTAAAATGCTCAACCCTACTTGGGGTGCCACTGTAGAAGTCTCGGGTGTGCTGAAGCAAAAACGGTTTGGTACAGCTTATCACGATCAATTCCCCACATCGCCTCAGTCGCAACGACTCTAGGATCAACCCCTATGCAAAGGTGTGCACAATATGATTTTAGAATTTTGTGATACAGCAGTAGATAAATCTCGTTTATTAGCTGTATCACAAAAAGAATCAAGCCATTGGTTGGACGCCTACCCTTCTGCCAATACCGGGACCCTTCCTTGACAATAATACCTTGTCCATAGCAGTAGGTTTGAGGCTGGGTGTAAAACTCAATGAGCCCCGCCGTTGCCGCTGTAGTGCCTGGGTCGACACACTAGGGCAACATGGCCTCTCTTGCCGGAGGAGCTCAGGGCGATTTTCACGCACTGTGCACTTTTCACTGCCAATGTACCACCAGTTTTTGAGCACTGACGGTAAAAGACCTGATGGTATGTCATTGATACCTTGGAAGTTAGGAAAGTACATTTTATGGGACGCCACATGCGTGGACACTCTCGCCCCTTGTCACATACCCAAACTTTCAACACATCCAGGAGCCGCAGCTCTGACAGCAGAATCATCTAAAAAGAGAAAATATTCAAACATTTCAAATTCTTACATTTTTATACCGGTTTCGCTTGAGACATTAGGCCCATGGGGACCAGACGCCAAAATATGTAAAAGGACTTGTCTACGCGTCTGGTTGAGGCAACAGATGACTTCAGAGCTGGTAGCTTCCTTGCCCAAAGAATTAGCCTTGCTATTCAGCGAGGCAACGGTGCGAGTGTTTTGGGTACTTTGCCTCAGTCAAATGCATTTGAGAAAGTATTTCATATTTAGATTCTTTTATTTTATTTTTCTTTAGGTTTTAATTTAGGTTTAATTAAGTATTTTAAGATCTTTTTGTTAAAATATTTATTCAGATCCTATGTATTACCTTTATTTATTAAATGATAAAATATGAAACAATTTTAGCACAAGTTTATTTGCTAGGCAAATTTAAAAAAACCCAACGACACCATCAAGTGATAAGAGGCGGAACTACATAATATTCTAACCAAATAGAAAAACAGACAGACAAACATTTTTAACGCAATCTTATAATAACCTCTCTTTTTTTATCGGGGGTTAAAAATTAGTTCAAATTTAAGAGAATTATTAAGGTTCCCTGTTCCCATGGGAGTCCTATATTTTTAATTTCGTTTTAACCCCCGACGGAAAAAGAGGGGTGTTATAAGTTTGACGCTAACGTCTGTCTGTGTGTCTGTCTGTGCATCCTAGCGCTCGAACGGATACACCGATTTCCACTTGGTTGTTTTTTCGTGAAAGCAGGTTTTCTTTCGGTGGCTCTTAGATATGTTTCGTAAAAATCGATCCAGCAGTTTTGACAATATCAGCTCGTTATCACCATCTAAATCATGGTTTACAACTAGATGGCGCTATCTAGCGCATAAAAGTGAAAAATAATTTCAGAGCAAACTGAAACTCAATCTTTAGCTTAGTTGATTGAGCGTATGGCTCGTGTACTCGATGATACGGGTTCAATTCCCAGCTGATGCATGTATTTTATTTTTTATTACTTTTGTTTCATTTATTATTGTTTATCCTTTATTTATTAATAAAAAAGTGTTAGATTTTTCTGTCACTTTATTTATTTGAGTACAACACCGACGAGGACGAGCCAGTCAAAGAGACAGAGTGGATAAGAACGAAATCTAGAAAGAAAAGATAATTGAACACGTCACCCACGCTATCACCTCAAGAAAAACAAACACCTAAAGTAGAAAAGTAAAGAAAGTTCCCCCTCCACCTCCCATCATAGTAGATGAGGTAAAGAACTACCAAAACTTTTACGACTTCTTGACACAAAGTCAGCCTGAAATCACCTTTTCAATTAAAATATTGAATGGTGACAGCGTCAAAATTAATGCGTGTAATGTAGACGCATACAGGGACGTAACGAAGCTTTTATCAGCGAATAACTTTCTATGGCATTCCTATGAAAATAAGCAGGAAAGACCTATTAGAGTCATGGCAAAAAAGTTGCCTTCAACATGTAAGCCGGAGAGAATCGTAGAAGATCTCAAAGCAAAGGGCTTACAAATCGAACACTTAGTAAACAAACTGAGTTGGAAAAGCAAAGAACCACTAAATATGTTCATGCTGACCTTCAGCAACAAAGAGGATATTGCTAAAATATATCAAATAAAACACATACTAGGGTGTTTGGTTGACATACAACCCCTGAAAACATCGAAGGTTATTCCCCAATGTAAAAGGTGTCAGGCTTATGGTCATACACAAATGTATTGTGCTAAAGAGCCAAGGTGTGTAAAATGCACGGGAAAGCACTTAACTAAAGACTGTAAAAAAGCAGCAACCGAGAAACCAAAGTGCGTGCACTGCGGAAAAGATCATCCGGCTAACTACAGAGGTTGTATGATAGCCAAAGAAATGCAGAAATTAAGAAATAAGACTGCTAAAAAACATGTTGTCAGTCAAGATAAGGAAGCTCCAACCAATCCGCAGAGAGCAAATAATAAGCCTGTCTCGACTATAAGTACTCGTACAAACGATTCTTATGCTCAGACTGCCGCAAAAAATTCAATGAGCTCTCAACGCAAAGTCACCCCTAATGAAAATAAGTTGGACGAAATACTCAAGCTTATGACTTCATTTGATGAACGTCTGAAAAAATTGAAAATAGCACCAAGATCGCTTTTCCCAAAAACAAACAATGAATAATCTTAAAATTATGGCGTGGAATTGCAATGGGCTACTTAAACACAAAAATGAACTGCAAGTAGTCCTAGATATGGAAAATATTGACGTGTGTTTAGTCTCCGAAACACATTTCACTAAACAATCATACATTACATTTAAAGGCTATAAGGTTTACTATGCATTGCATCCAGCAAACAAAGGAAGAGGCGGTAGTGCTGTGATCATCAAGGAAAACATCCAACACCAAGAATACCTTAAACATGAAATACCACAAGTTCAATGCACTGCAGTTCGACTAAACACCAAAAACTACCCGCTAACAGTGGCAGCAATATACTGTTCACCTCGACACAAAATAAATAAAGATTTGTATTTAAATGTTTTACACACGCTTGGCGATAGATTTATATTAGGTGGAGACTTCAATGCGAAAAACACATAATGGGGCTCTCGACTTACTAACACAAAAGGAAGAAGGCTGATGCAAGCTATCAAAGAATTGAATTGTGATGTTGCATCAACAGGATATCCAACATACTGGCCAACGGACCCACTTAAAATACCAGACCTAATAGCCTTTTTTATTTACAAACAATTGTCATCTAATTATATGAGAACAGATCAAAGCTTTAATATGAACTCAGACCACTCAGCCATATACTTAGAAATAAATGAGAAAGTTCTGAGTAAGGAAACAAATTTATCTCTAGTCAATAAACATACTGATGTGCAGATACTGATTTACCATTAAAGACTCCCGAGCAGCTTAATATAGATCTTGAAAAGTTTGTTACTCTAATACAACGGACTGCATGGAACAACACTCCTAAGATAAAAAAGAAAACTGTCAGAAATGTATATCCAATAGAAATTAGAGAACTCATCACAGAAAAACGAAAGCAAAGAAAATTATGGCACCAAACCAGGTCACCAGAAGACAAAAATTAAATAACCTGAACAAAAAACTTAAACGAGTAATCCAGAATCATGTTGATGAGTGTACAAACACGTACCTTCAAAAGCTTACCAGTGACCGTAGCACAGATTACTCACTCTGGAAGGCCACAAAATATTTACAACGCCCTATCAACCACATCCCTCTCCTAAGAATGGAATCTGAAAGGTGGGTACTAATGAACAAAAAGCTGCTAAGTTTGCTGATCATCTAGAGGATATTTTTAAACCAAATGAAAGTCAGGAAGTAAATTATGAGGCCGAAACTGATGTAATCAGCAATATTAATCATGAACAAGACAACATAAAGCTTGTGACACCGAATGAAGTCTTACGTGAAATAAAACAACAAATCAATCCAAAAAAATCGCCTGGCTTTGATCTGATATCAGGGGAAATACTAAACAACCTTCCTAGAAAAGCTCTAATTAAACTAACAAATCTGATAAATGCTGCATTGAGACTTAGGTATGTACCAGACTTGTGGAAAATAGCTGAAGTTATAATGATAGCAAAACCTGGAAAGCCACCAAATGAAACAACGTCTTATAGGCCAATATCCTTGCTGCCTGTAATGTCAAAACTGTTCGAAACGAGAAATCTTATACCTGAACATCAGTTTGGCTTTAGAGAAAAACACTCTACAATTGATCAGGCACATAGGATAACTAACATCATTGAACAGTCTCTAGAAAATAAAAAAGTTTGCTCAACTATCTTTTTAGATGTAGCACAAGCTTTTGACAAAGTGTGGCATGGAGGCCTTATTTTAAAACTCAAAAGAATGCTTCCCAAAGTCTATGTAGAGATACTAACGTCTTATATAACCGATAGAGCCTATAGAGTGCGACAAGATCATGCATACTCTGAAGTTGAGGTAATAAAAGCTGGAGTACCTCAAGGAAGTGTATTAGGTCCGGTCCTGTACCTATTATAGCCCACGTCAAAAAGAAAAGAGAGGAACTTGATATAAGATTCCAAAAGATGTTCTGGCTGCTTGGAAGGAACTCTGCATTGTCAGTAAATAACAAAATGCTACTTTATAAAGAAGTCCTCATGCCAGTATGGACTTATGGTATACAGTTTAGGGTAGTACCAAACAAAGTAATATTGAAATAATTCAACGCTTCCAAAATAATGTACTGAAGGCCATTGTGAATGCGCCCTGGTATATAAGAATCGACGATCTACACCGGGACCTTAACATGCAGACCGTCAATAAAGTTGTCAAGAAATACGCCGAAGCACATGAGTATAGACTGCCTCAACATGTGAATGTTGAGGCAATCCAGCTCCTCGACAACACGGACATAGTGCGACGTATCAAAAGAACTAAACCTTTTGAACTAGTGTTATTTTAAAAAATACAGTGATATTATAGTGCATTGATGTGCCAATAGAGACACAAGAACAAAGTGCCTTCCCCTTAATAGGGACAGTAAGAAAAGTGCCAATGGACTCTTAGTCAATAACGTATAAAACTAGGTCAATGTTAAATTACTTATTAGTCTGAGTTAAGGCTAGATTGTAATATTATTAGCGTACTTATTTACTTTTGTAGGTACGTTAAGAAAAGGAAAAAAAAAACTTTATTTATTTCTTTATTTTTCGCTTACATGCACTTATACTATAACTTGGTAAGTAGGTAAATAAGTACATGTACCCTGGCAAAGTGTTGCGAACTATAAGTATGTAGTTGAGTTTATATAATAATAGCGATTTCAGAAATATTACGTTCTAGATACTTATGTCAGAAATTGTTACTCGTAGTAACAAGTTAGTAATTGAATTGAATGTCAACAGTTACATAAAACTTATAAGTTAAGTATTAATTTCAGGGAAATTTCATTACATTTTAATTTAATTAAATTGGATGTACTTTCTGATACATTTAACATTTCAATTATCTTAATAATAGTAATGTCAAAAATAATAATATAAATATGTAGTATAAATGTCAGTGTAATAATTAATGAAGGGCTTGAGAATTCTTTAAAACTAGTTTTGTAATTTGTCTTCTAAGTATTCTTCAACCGAATAATAAGTTTTTGTCAATAACAAAGTTTTAAGATTTTTATCAAATGTTTTTTCATTATGTTCTAATTGTAATGATTTCGGTAATTTATCATATATTTTGATTGCACTCACATATGGTCCGATATTGAACATGTCTAAGTTTTTTTCGATGGTAGTGCCAGTCTATATTTATGTCGCGTCTTTATGTTGTGTGTTTCTTTAATTTGTGTAAAGATGTGTTTATTTTTTCTCACAAATGTGCATATGTCAAGGATATAAATTGAGGGTAAAGTCAAGATTTTTTGTTTTATGAAATACGCCTAGCAACTATGTCTGTACGGTAGATTGCACAATATGCGCAAGCACTTGTTTTGCATGAGGAGTAAGTCGTGCGCGTATACACTGTTGCCCCAAAGCATAACACCTTATTTTAGCCAGGAGTACGCGTAGGCATAATACGCGGTTAGGGCAGTTTCATAGTTTGTGCTTACTTTCAGAATGCTTAGTGCATATAAAATTTTGATAATTTATTTTTGATGCTTGCCACATGATTTTTCCAGTCAATATAAAAATCTATTGTTATGTCTAGTAATTTGAAATTATTTACTTCTGTGATTTCTTGATTTTCGAAAGACAATTTTAAAGAGAGCGCCTTTTTTGCCGTGGGTGAAATTGTATTTTAGTTTTTCTCATATTTATTTCAATTTTTTTTTGTCAAGTCAGGATTTTAATTTCTTAATGCTATATAATAGGGTCGCGTTAGCCTCAGGTGATGTACAAATGACGGACTTAACGCCGTATGGCGTAATTTACTATTAGTTGGACCCCGGATGGCCGAAGGAATCTCTTTTTAATAGATTGGGAGTCTGTATTGCTATTAAATTCCGTGCATGAAATGGTAAATACGTTCAACGATCATATATCAGTGAACAAAAAGCTTACTATAACCACCATGCCTGCCTCAACATGTGAATGTTGAGGCAATCCAGCTCCTCGACAACACGGACATAGTGCGACGTATCAAAAGAACTAAACCTTTTGAACTAGTGTTATTTTAAAAAATACAGTGATATTATAGTGCATTGATGTGCCAATAGAGACACAAGAACAAAGTGCCTTCCCCTTAATAGGGACAGTAAGAAAAGTGCCAATGGACTCTTAGTCAATAACGTATAAAACTAGGTCAATGTTAAATTACTTATTAGTCTGAGTTAAGGCTAGATTGTAATATTATTAGCGTACTTATTTACTTTTGTAGGTACGTTAAGAAAAGGAAAAAAAAAACTTTATTTATTTCTTTATTTTTCGCTTACATGCACTTATACTATAACTTGGTAAGTAGGTAAATAAGTACATGTACCCTGGCAAAGTGTTGCGAACTATAAGTATGTAGTTGAGTTTATATAATAATAGCGATTTCAGAAATATTACGTTCTAGATACTTATGTCAGAAATTGTTACTCGTAGTAACAAGTTAGTAATTGAATTGAATGTCAACAGTTACATAAAACTTATAAGTTAAGTATTAATTTCAGGGAAATTTCATTACATTTTAATTTAATTAAATTGGATGTACTTTCTGATACATTTAACATTTCAATTATCTTAATAATAGTAATGTCAAAAATAATAATATAAATATGTAGTATAAATGTCAGTGTAATAATTAATGAAGGGCTTGAGAATTCTTTAAAACTAGTTTTGTAATTTGTCTTCTAAGTATTCTTCAACCGAATAATAAGTTTTTGTCAATAACAAAGTTTTAAGATTTTTATCAAATGTTTTTTCATTATGTTCTAATTGTAATGATTTCGGTAATTTATCATATATTTTGATTGCACTCACATATGGTCCGATATTGAACATGTCTAAGTTTTTTTCGATGGTAGTGCCAGTCTATATTTATGTCGCGTCTTTATGTTGTGTGTTTCTTTAATTTGTGTAAAGATGTGTTTATTTTTTCTCACAAATGTGCATATGTCAAGGATATAAATTGAGGGTAAAGTCAAGATTTTTTGTTTTATGAAATACGCCTAGCAACTATGTCTGTACGGTAGATTGCACAATATGCGCAAGCACTTGTTTTGCATGAGGAGTAAGTCGTGCGCGTATACACTGTTGCCCCAAAGCATAACACCTTATTTTAGCCAGGAGTACGCGTAGGCATAATACGCGGTTAGGGCAGTTTCATAGTTTGTGCTTACTTTCAGAATGCTTAGTGCATATAAAATTTTGATAATTTATTTTTGATGCTTGCCACATGATTTTTCCAGTCAATATAAAAATCTATTGTTATGTCTAGTAATTTGAAATTATTTACTTCTGTGATTTCTTGATTTTCGAAAGACAATTTTAAAGAGAGCGCCTTTTTTGCCGTGGGTGAAATTGTATTTTAGTTTTTCTCATATTTATTTCAATTTTTTTTTGTCAAGTCAGGATTTTAATTTCTTAATGCTATATAATAGGGTCGCGTTAGCCTCAGGTGATGTACAAATGACGGACTTAACGCCGTATGGCGTAATTTACTATTAGTTGGACCCCGGATGGCCGAAGGAATCTCTTTTTAATAGATTGGGAGTCTGTATTGCTATTAAATTCCGTGCATGAAATGGTAAATACGTTCAACGATCATATATCAGTGAACAAAAAGCTTACTATAACCACCATGTTAATTCGGTATACAGAGATTCAAAGTCATTGTGGAACAACCTAAAGAAGACAATACCTATTAAAGACTCAAAGAGACGTGACTTACTCGCCGAACACCTGATTGACGCAAATGCTATAAATGAATGTTTCCTTGACGTTCCGGGCTGTGGCACTGCTCCACTGTCTGAAATTTCCTTTTTCAATTCAAACAAATTCTGTCAGGCTACTTTTTCTTTAAAACCGGTAGAGGAGAATGACATTGCCAAACTTATTATATCTATCACTATTAATGCTGTTGGTGCCGATGGTATTATTACTTCTAACGCTTCCTCGCACGCTACCTGTTATAACACATATCATAAACAAATCTATTCTGACCGGAAAGGTACCCAATATATGGAAATCTGCTTTAGTTACACCTTTGCCTAAAATTGATAATTCAAACGTACCTAAAGATCTTCGTCCTATAAGTATCCTACCTTATTTATCGAAGTTACTGGAAAAAGCAATATACATACAACTATGTCACTTTGTGGAATCTCATAATATCTTACCACTTTATCAATCTGGTTTTCGAAAGGGTACCGTTACTGCACTGTTAGACGTCGTAGATAATATCCTGTCTGAACAACATCAGGGAAATGGTACTACTCTAGTATTGTTGGATTTTTCTCGTGCTTTTGATAGCATAAATTCCATTACTACTTTCTAAGTTATCTTATTACGGTGTAGATCAAGATTGCTTGGCATGGTTTACTAATTATCTCCAAGATCGATCTCAGAGTGTCAAAATTGAAAAGGAAAATGTCTCGTATGTATTTTCTGACATTAAATCTATAAATCTTGGAGTTTCACAGGGATCAATTCTTGGTCCTCTGCTTTTTATTATATACGGCGCAGATCTTGTCCGTTCTATTAAAAATTGCAAATACCATCTGTATGCTGATGACGTCCAGTTTTACATATCAGCCAAGTTTGAGGACAGAATCAAAGATAAATGAAGACTAAGAAGGTGTCGCCCGATGGGCAGACAGAAATGGGCTTGTACTTAACCCAGATAAATCTAAATTTATTATACTGGGTTCAAAAACTCAAATTGAAAAGATCCTTAGTACAGATCCTAAAATTCAAGTCTGTAATAGAAGTATTGCACGTACAGAAGAAGCAAAAAATTTAGGAATGCTTCTTGATAGCCAATTACGATTCGAAAAACATGTTGAAAGTTTGGTTAGGTCGTGTTTCTACCGCCTTAAAACGTTATATCGTATCCTCATCTTCTGAGCGAGAAAAATCGAATAATGCTCTGTGAATCTTTGATTCTGTCTCGTTACAACTATGCAGATCTAATCTATGGACCTCGTTTGTTGTCAAAAACGAGCCGTCTCATCCAAAGGGTTCAAAATGCGTGCTGTCGTTTTTGCTACGTTATACCCCCTAGAAGTCGAATCATCCCTTACTTAAACGCAGCCTCAACTTTAAAAATGACTGCTCGAAGACACCTACACCTGGCATCTCTTCTTTTTAAGGTAATTAAATTTAAAAAGCCCTTTTATCTGTACGCTATACAAAATTTTTCGCCTTTTCACAACAGGTATGGCTAGATCCAAGCGTGATATTTTAGCAGGTCATTCAAATAAAACAGCAGCTTTTGCCGGCAGTTTCCGATATCTATCAACCAAATGTTGGAACAACATTCCTCCTCCGATAAGGTTGTTATCGTCCAAATATTTATTCAAGCAAAAATTTAAACAATTTCTTTTGAATAAACAAATTGTAGGTCTACCACGAGGTTGGTCGGTAGCGGATTTTGCTATGTAGAAGATTAGCTGTTCTGGTAACACATACTCAACATAACACACATACTGTCCACTACACATCAATCACACATTTCAATTACACATCACATCACTCATCTCAACACCATTTCACCAACATTGTTTTATTTGTGCTTTTATATCTTTTTAGCTTGTATATGGTTCTAATTTTATATTTTTTTTGTTTCGTTATATTTGAATTGTTTTGCTATATAATGTTTTGGCTACACTGTACTGTAAATGTATTATTATTTTTTGTATTAGAGTCGATCACTTCAGGTCATAGCAGAAAACCAGCGCTTTACTTGCATCTGTGAGTAAAGATTTACGCTGAGCTTTATGACCTTTTGAATTGCTGCAACTTACAGCAATTGTTTTATATAATAATTTCTGTATTTTTAAGTGTTTTTTTTTTCGTTCGTCTTAATAGCTTGTGTGTGTTTCGTTATATTCAATAAAGATTATTCTATTCTATTCTTACAATGGGACATAAACGACGAACTCTTTAGTAAGCAGAGAAGGTATCTAATAGGCATGTGGACTAGGTATGTGTGTTTCGTTATATTCAATAAAGATTATTCTATTCTATTCTTACAATGGGACATAAACGACGAACTCTTTAGTAAGCAGAGAAGGTATCTAATAGGCATGTGGACTAGGTAAGAATTTTTATTTTTTATTTTTTTATTAGCCTATACTGTCCCACTGCTGGGCAAAGCCCTTTAGTACGCCACTGATCTTAATCTTGCGCTACGGATTTCCAAGTCTTGTCAAAAAGCGCCAGATCATCACACCATCCACCTTAGGCGACCTCTCTTGCGACGCCAGCCTACCGGCGCACATTCTGTAGCAATCTTGGCCCACCTATCCTACACACATGCCCAGCCCAGTCCCATTTGAGTTTGGCTGCTTTTTTGGTAAGAAATATATTATTTTATTTAGTCCGTCAGCTAGATTATCCAAAAATACAGGACCCATATTTTTTCATTATAATAAATCCACAAAGATGAAGTGCTTCAAAGTTTCGGAGTGGTGGTGATTTACGTCACCTTTGGTTAAAAATCGTAGGTGATCGTGACGTTACGTATCTTTGTCATTATTTGCTAATCAGAGAAAAGAAATAATACGTGTACCATACTTTTTAATAATCTATCTAATGATGAACCGAAAACATTTTTTAGTCCACATCCCTATTACTTAGACTTAGTTGTAGTAACAAAATATATTGATTTGCATTGAAAGCAGGGGAGTAGATTAAATAAAAAAAATAAGGATGTCGCCGCAACCGCTTATTTTTTACGTTTGTATAGCAGTAAGATGGACAGAACTTCACAGTGATGTATATGAAGGTATAGCCCTATATATCTTAATGGTGACGTAGCGTAATGAACATATTAAATTCAGGTCTTAAATGGGTTTGTAGACGTTTTCTGTTTATTTTTTTATTTACAAAATTCATATACACAAAACACAAACACAGAAACAAACAAAGAAAGAACATAGGAGCACATAGGTATTGCTTATTTCATAAGAAATCTCTTCCAGCAGATTCAGGAGAGGAGAACAGGTAGTAAGCGTGTACATAGTAGACTAAAGTTAAATACAAATGCTTATAGAGGTACTTATCTAAAAATTTAAACATAAATATACATATTTTATAATACATTATGTATTATAAAATATGTATATTTATGTTTATATATATATATTCGTTTATTTTCACGTATATATATATATATATATACGTGAAGTTTTTCGGCACAAACGGAATAGTTGATGCAGTGGCCACGCAACGTCGTATAGTAAGCATAATACAGAGGCTGCGGCCGCGTTTTTGTCACTCTGCGGTGGCGACGGACTACCTGTATAACAAAAGGGATAAACCTAACTTAGTTATGTAAGTATTGTGACAAAGGTCTTCCGATTAATTTATTCAATGCAACTTAGAAAGTTTAAACGCAACTCTGATTGACAGGTACGTACATACAAAATCTAGATTCTGCGCTTAATTAGGTCTTTAACATTTTTAAAAGAGGGTTAGATAGATAGAGTTCGTTTTCGATCAAATTAACCAAGTACTCAATAGTAGTAGTAGATTGTGCTACAAGAGATAAAGGTATTATTTTTAAGGCGAGGGCGCTACTTTGAATCCAGAGCAAAACGTAGGATTCCACAGTTAAATCACGACCGTAGCGACTGATTCTATGGTGGAATCCTAAGTGAAGCGAGGGATTCATATACATCGTCCGAGATAGAAATATTACCGAACCTGAGTAGCACACACATATATGAGAAAAACTAGCAAATACAAAACAGAATAAACAGAAAAATAGTCAATGCAATATTACCTTAAACTTCTGTTATTAGTATGTACTTTGAATCAAAGACAAGACAGAACAATTACGCTGTTTTTATAATTTTTATTTTCGAAGCGAAGGACATAAAAATGTTTAGCTACATTCGTTCATGTTGGCTAAGATTTGTAAATGTAGTTCAAATTTAAAAAATTACGAAGTTTTTTTTTTTTGCTAGACTGCTGAAATAATTTTTAAATTTTCATAGATCACACTCGTGTTCAGTTTTCAAATTGTTTTTAATCCCTAGAGATTTTCTTTCTCACTTTTCACAGTCCTGAGAGAATCAGCAGACTAGGGCGTGTTTGGGCGATACACGCACGCTAAGCCCACGCCTAGCACAGGCCTAGCGCACGGCTAGCGCGCTTTGAAATTGAAGTTTTTCTCATATAATTTGAGACCTATAACACCTCACTATAACTCAGAAGTCAACACGCGCACGCCTTGCCTACGCCACGCGCTCGCCTTGCCTCTGCTTTGCCTCTGCCTTGCTCTCGCCCGTCGCTCGCCCCGACTGGACTTCGGTGAATGCAATTTGAGTTGTATTGATGTGTGAAAGGACTCAAATTAAATGAAACACATTCAAACCGCGCTTGTCGTGCGCTTGTGCGCGCATCTGAACGCGCCCGCGGCCTGGAGCTTAATTATAAGAGAGATAGGTATGTTCTTAACCTACTTATAAGTTGGGTTTGGCTAACCAAACTTATTATACCTATCTCTCTAGTTATTATTCATTTATGTAATTCAATATTTCGAATTGCCGACACAAGTATGCTAATGATCTGTTTATGTACAGTCAAGCAATGAATTCTGGAGTTCGGGTAAGTTGGCCAAAATAACACATTCAAAATTGGTTTAGCATAATAACCTAGTAAAACAAAACAAAGTTCCCTTCATGGTAAATCAAATGCCAAATAGCAGAGCATGTCTATTATTTAGTAGCTAAATATAATTTTATATAGGTAGATACTAATGGTGTGTGTAATACATGTAATAACAACAAAACTTCTAATGATCATACCACCTAATGTTATTTAATATACATTTGATTAATATAAAGATCAATTGTTATACCGTATTATTTATGTAATTTCATATGACCTAATTTTATGTGGTATAGTGAACATAATATATATAATTCACATTTACATTAATATTTACTTACTATAACATTATTTTGCTCTAATAATTATATTCTATACGTAACATTATCATAATTTTAAAACGCCTGTATTTATTTATGCGCTCATAGTATGAAATAAAAAACAAGCACCTATTAAACAAACCGACTGAATTTTTATATTCCCAGTGTCACTTGCAGAATTGAGACGAATTTAATGACACCTCTCAAGCTTAAATCCATCAAGCCGTTTAGGCCGCAGAGCGTTCCAAAGAAATATACATACATACATACATACACTAGAATAACTTAACCCTCCTTCAGACGCAGTCGGGTAAAAAGAAATCGGTTACAAAAATTTAAGCATTATTTAAATGTTAAAGTAATATTTATATGTTTGTCAATAAAAAAATGGTTGCAAAATCTGCTACCTCGATGTTGAAAAATTTTTTTTTATATTTTTATAAAAAATTAAATATAAAAAGTTTGGTTAGACATAGAAAATGCGCGCGCATTTTCTATGTCTAAACAAACTTTTTATATTAAATTTTTTGTATATAATATTCAAATATTATTTGTATTTAATTTTTTTCATCTGCTACCTCGATATTAAAAGAATATTTAAATTATTTTAACAAAAATTAAATACTTAGAAAAAATTTGGTTCGACATAATTTTTTTTCACATGCTGCCTCGATATTAAATTATTTGTAAGTATGTAATAATATTCTTTTTATCTGCTTCCTCGATATTAAAATTAAATAATAAAAAAATATATTAAAATTTTTGTAAATATAATTTAAATATTCTTTTCGTACCACTTGCTCAAAAAAGGCACATTCTATGGCACAAAAAGCGAACATAATAATAGTCATTTTTAATCTGTTAAAAACAGGGAAAGAAAAATGTACTGAATTTCATTCAGCCTCTAGACCTGTTTTGATTTATAACTTCAGCTATTTCATATTTTAAATTTCACTGAAATTAAAATCCTCTTACTACACAACATCCATTTATTAGTTCATATTTATATCCTTTTTTTATTGTACAAATATAAACTAAAAATGTAATTAATATTTATTATTTTAATGCGTTCACAACGCTATTTATATCGTTAAAGGAATCAAACTCTGAAAAAATTTCGTGTTTTAAAGTTTCGCAGGTGAGGTCCCCACTTCCGATACTCTTTATTATTGTAAAATTGTATTATTATTGCTATTTTTTTATTTAAAATTAACAATGTTGATTATTGTTATTTTTTTATAAAAGATACTCTAATGTACTGGTGTATGTATTATTATTGCTCTCTCTTGTAAAAAAGTCTAGTTTAGAATATAGGTTGAATTAAACTACAGGCAAGACAAATATGTGATTCAGGTTTTTATGGTGAAAAAAAATGGGGGGCGCTACAAAATAACTGATTTTTAAAGTGGGCGTTTGACAAAATAAGTTTGGGAACCTCTGCCCTAGACCAAGAATGAAAACAGGGAAAGAAAGTTGTACTGAATTTATTCATCCTCTAGAGGGAGAAAGTGGAGTTTGAAATACTTACCGAAATTTATACTGAACTCAAATAATTTCTATATTGTTAAGCGTAAAAAAATAACGATTTTGAATCGACAACATGTATCTGTAAAATCCACAAAACCACTTAAATTTCATAAAATTATTTTAAATCAATTTATGCCATTGTTAGTTTACACCAGCTGTTTAGTTTTCCAAAAAGAAAAAGCAAAGGGTCGTTTGCGTCTCACACATACAGTCAAGTTTTCTGCGTACCTATATTTATTTACAACGTAAAGCATTTTGTATTTTTAATGTAACTGGATAAATGTTATTATTGTCTTTATTTTTTCGCAAATGGTACGAAAAGTAGAGTATTTTCCTCGGTGATAAAGCTGTCTTAGTCTTGGGTGAACTTAAATCCGTCGCTAAACTCAGGAGTCGTCCTAAATCCCTCGCTTCGCTCGTGATTTAAGTATTTAACACCCTCGCTCCGCTCGGGAGTAAACCTCGAGTCCTTCGTTGCGCTCGCGATTTAAGTCGTCACCCGCGACAGAAGACACTGCTTTATCCCCTTGGTTAATAATCTACTATTTAATATCGAGGAAGCAGAAGAAGGGTTATGTGCGACGAAACACATACATAACCCTCCTTTTGTTTTAATTGTTTGAAATATCTTCGAGCTTTGGTCTCAAACTTAAATTTAAAATAAAGTAAGGTAATCATTACTTTTGTAACTGATTATTTCCTAAAATACTCGTGAATAGGATTAATTAATGTCATTTTTTTCCTTATATACAAAACACTCATATTTATATTATTATAGTTACCAATTTTTTATCATTATTTTTTAGTTAATTAACGTGAAAAGAGCATTCGGATAAGGGATAGTTATATAAAAGAAGATTATGACAAATGAACGTGATATAAAAAGAGCATTTGGACAAGTGATAATTATATAAAATGAACATGAAACTAAAAGTTATTACAGCACGCGATGGTTATATGGTATAAAATGTTAGGTGAAATGAAATTAGGTAGTGCGTTTTTATATCAAGGAAAATTATATTATTTGAGCGTTATTGCAACTGAAATTATATTATCTGTTATTATTACATATATTACACACCCGATACTAGTGATGTGCCGGATCGTCAAAAATGTTGATCCGCGGATACGGATCTGAATACGGATACTCGGTGTCAAGATCCGCAGATACGGATACGGATCTTAACTTTCTTACACAATCGGTGTCGGAGCGCGCGATCTTGAGTTGAGTCAATACAAATACAAAATCTCTTTATTGTAGAACACAGGTAAATACGGTGTTACAGGAAGATAAAGTCCACCATGCTAGGCCCATACTGGACATACAATAATAGTTAATAAACAAACTAAATACACACAATTAAAAATCATAAGTTACTTTAGTCATCAAATATTATCATTTAAAAAATCGTCAATAGAGTAATAACATCTTTTCGTTAAGAATATTTTTAATTGATATTTTTATGATTTCGTATTCAAGTCCTTAAATGTATCTGGTAATTTATTGTAAATCACGGGTGCCATGCCTAAACAGCGTTTATCTTACAGCTTTAGCTTTTATTTTACAGCAATCTCTAATTTAAAATATTACGAAGATCTAAGTTTTGTTATCTTAATAAAAAGTGATCTTATAACTTTTTATAATATTGATCTTATTAAAAAGCTAGTTGATTTAGCACCTTGGTGTATATCCTACTGGTATGATTACTAACTAAGGCAAAGTTTGCAACATAAATGAGCCAAATATTTGATTTTAAGAAATAAAAGAAATATCTGTATTGAATTTAAAAGTTTTTATTGCTACCTAATCACCTATTTAAGGCGAAGAGTAAGGAGCACTAGGTGGACCGTCAGAATCTCTGCTTGGCATCACTACACTAATGCGCCTTATCCTTCGCCTTAAATAATTTTATCTATAAATTTAAAATTAATAAGGTAAATAGATACATAAAAGATCCGCCAAAAAGTAACGGACACGGACACGGATACGGATTTTTCTTCTGCCTCGGATATCCACGGATACGGATACGGATATCCGGCACATCACTAGTAGATACCTATTACAAAAGTCTAATAGATACCACATTATATTGTTCCTGCTAACTATATAGTTAGTTAAAACTGACCCTAAACTTTGTGTTCTCAATAGACCTATAGACTACTAAACTGACCCAACCACTGTGCTGTATAGTATCTAATGTAACGGGAAAGTTAATGCCATTATCTATTAAAATAGATATTAGGTATATTTATTGTCTGTACAAAGAGTAGCGACCAAAGAAAGACATTTAACGGAGTATTTATAGTTAGAACCACTTTTTAACCTAAATTGGGTATGTGTGTAAGTGTGTGTGTAGGTTAATAATTCTCCTATAAGTCCTAACACCATATTGAGCTTTGTAATCCGACTGGTATATTTATAGATCGGAGTGCATATTGTTCGGTTATTTCAGTCAACAAAAGATCATAAAATCTAATAAATGGCGTTTTACTTTTCAAAAACAAAAACTTTCGTAATTTTCTTACTCGAATGGACGCTTTATAAGCGCAAAAGTTCCGCCAACGCTTTGTACGCATAGGCAAATGGAAGCAAAAAATTAAAGAAAACACAGAACATATTTTATCATTAAATCGAGGGTTGAAGAGATAAGTACACAATAAGTACCGATTTAAGGCTTTAAATATAATTCATTAAGTTTTTTTAAATCAAATTTATAAAAAAGCTCTAAGAGATACAAAAACCACATACCGATTAGGACAATGATACAGAAATAATAAGCAGATATAGGATTTTTTATTGGTTTTTTACGTTATTAATGTTGTGAAAGCTGAATATGAATAATTAAAAGTATAATTATGATAAAATGTTTGAATACTTATAAAATATAACATTTTTTATTATAACGTATAGATTTAAAGGCCTAGCAGACCCGGCGAACCTCCCTCTCCCGCTCTCTCTCCCATTTCCTTCCCGTTCCCGTTCCCGTCATTTGCTAGACCGAAAGAGAGCGACGGAAAACTTCAAAATGGTTAAATTAATCTTGTTTGTCTATACAAACTTTGGACCCCCTTAGGGGATGAATTTTGAAAAATCCTGCAACGTGTATTACTTATTTAGAGCCGGGAATACTTTTGCGAAGTTTCGAATAAAATGGTCAAACTAATCTTGTTTCTCCATAAAAACTTTGGACCCCCGTTACACCCCGTTAGGGGATAAATTTTGAAAAATCCTGAGACACGTTTTTACTTATTTACCGCCGGGAGTACTCTCGCGAAGTTTCAAATAAAATAGTCAATCTAATCCTGTTTGTCATACAAACTTTGGACCCCCGTTTCACCCCTTTAGGGGGTGAATTTTGAAAAATCCCTTCTTAGTGCTCCCCTAGACCTCATAAGGAACCTATGTGCTAAATTTGGAGTCTTTAGACCCAGCGGTTTGGGCTGTGCGTTGATATGTCAGTCAGTCAGTCAGTCAGTCAGTCATTCAGTTTCTTCTTTTATATACATATATAGATTTCTACTTACATAACTTGACATAATGGTAAACAAGATTATAGAAAAGCTGAAAAGCTTTTATTTTAACAGAGTACCAGTAGATTAAAGTAACACATTACATAAGTATTAAGTACCTACGCACAATTATATGCCTCGTATCATAACTCATTGCATTCAACAAATAGTTACTAGGCTTACTTATTATCATAAATATTCATAGCCAATAAGAGGCCGCCCCATACTAAGGGATAAGCGAAATAAAAATTTAAATCACGGCATAGTCCGTGGTTTAGATTATGATACCTATCCTATACCCATTCCCTGTAATTGCGTCAAGTCAACTCGTGAACGGGTGCTGCCACAGTCTGTGGGCGCTGCCGAAAGGGACTGGTCAGCTCGGCTTCTCTTTTTTGACTATTCGTACTTAGTATTATTTAATTACGTAATGTATGTTTGTTTACTTGTTCGCGAGCATTACATGTTATAATGTGTCAACATTGTAATATATTATTAGTATTTATTAATTAAAAGACAATAATAATAATATGATAAAGCCCTCCTGGTGACTAGGCGACCAATACTGAAAATGAGTTTCTTTCGGCGTTTCTTCTCAGCAGTGGTCGTTACGAAACACTGGTATCGATAGCTTTTCTTTAAAAATAAATTAAATTTTAATATTCCTTCTTTAACGTAAATTATACCTATTGACGTGTAAAAGTGCCTGTAAAGGTCTAATTACTGAATAAACATTTGAATTTTGACAGTCTACATGTTCGAGGGATAAGTAGCGTAGTGTTGGTACCTACTTCGTACTTCGTAGTACTTTGTTTGACAGATTGACTAACATTCAAAGACGGGAACTGAGAGGGATACCTTGCGAATTCTAGCCAAAGTAATATGCTTAGGAATTTCCTGATCAGCCGGGGCCAGGACTGATTGATCAGTCTTTACTTAGATAAAGTTATGCATCGTTGATTATTAAAGAAAAAGCTTTGGCAACCTACCGCAATAAGTAGCTAAATCACGAATTGAGAAAACGAATTTATTTATAAGAAACGCAACATTTGCCTTTGCTAGCTTTCGCGTAGGCCTACTATAGTAGTCTAAGTCGTGTTGTATTTGGCTACTCAAATCTTCATGTTATAATTATGACTTTACGCAATTGTTTTTATAATAGCTTTTATTAATTTTCTAGATCCTTGAATATTAGGTATTCAACTCTAAGTGACTTAAATTAATCCAATGAAGTAGGTATTATTTATTATACGTCAGACAGTAAAAAAAGGAACCCAAAGTGTAAGTATCTAATTAAATTAATTAACAAGAATACGTAAGTTCTATATTAGTAATTAGTTATTAATAAAGTTCAATCAAAAATTAATTGGAATGAACTGACTAAATAATATACCTAGAAGTTGCGCACACTTAATTATACTTACTTATTCCAAATTCAAAATTTAGAATTTTTTTAAAGGCATTCAAAGTTTGTCAGTAAAGAATACAGATCTAAGTTCAACACGAAAAGACCGGGTGTGATGTACTATTTTTATAAAATAGGTTGTTAAAATTAAAAGTATGAATATTAAATACCTACTGCTAACAGAATGGCATCAAGATTGGGACCAAATCAATACTTGTATTTGGGTAAGTTGAAAAATACATATTTACTAGGACTTAAATACCTACTTACATAAATATAAATTGCATGTATGTTGGTTATTTCTTAAAGTTATTATTATTATAGGTAACTGTTTTCAAAATGCACATACGCAACACTACTTTGCTTTTATAGTTCCCAGTAAATTTTTTTTACAAGTTAGATTCATGTAAATCGAAGTATTAGTTGATCGCTATAGCAAAAGTCTTACTTACTAACAACTTACGTACAAATAATAATTGATCTAAGTACAGTTTTATTCAAATACTTACATAATAAATAAACACCTACAAAAGCGTTAAAAGTATTTTTTTCTTAAATTTAATGACAGATCCTGACTTTGAACCGATGTTAATTTCCAATTCGACTTTCATCCGTCGTAATTATCTCCATCATTTTTAATAAGTGGCTAAGAAAGTATGGCGTCTGTATAGGTACCTACTAAAGTATCCGCCTTCACTGGCTTCATTAGAGCTCGCCACGCCACCATATGAACGCCTATTTTGATCCCGCTGAGACTGGATCGTATATCGTTTTGTTAGAAATTAAATTAAAAATTTAAACAGAAGTTGCGGTTTAACATTCTCACAACCAAATCAAATCATTATAGAATAAACAAATATACCTAATCATAATCACACGCATCGATACTTACCTACTTTTCATTAAATAAGTATATACTATCCCAAGTATTCATACCTACTTTCTGTTTTGATATTAAGTAGGTACCTACTTACTTAAATATTTACTAGCCCACTTTTCCATGAATATTTTTAGTTGTATTGTGCCAAGAATGTAGAATGTAGGTACCCAACGTCAAGCCCTAAGCCTAAGGGGCTGTATGTCTTTTGGCCAACAGTTGTAAACTATTTTTTCATAGGCACCTATGGTCTGAGATGCTTACCTACTTATGTTGTTGTAATGGCATCTGTCGGTTGTTGTTTGTTTCAACTAGCAACACAAAATCACTTTCTATTGCAGAACCACAGCACAGAAGCGTTAACTCATTTCGTACTCACCCCATAGATGGCGCTACTAAGCTTTCTGTACTTCTATACTATATCAAAATTCTCATTTTGAACTTTTTGAATTGGAGTCATTGCCTATGATATGTGTTCGTTCATTCGCTGGGAAAGTTGTTCAGTATCATGGACTGAATTTTCCCTTAAAATCATAGACGTAGAATTAGTTTCAGTAATTTACTAAACATGTCTTCGCGTCCACGGCCGTAGCCAGGGGGCGGAGGTTAGGGGTTCAAATTCCCCCTGAAATCTTAGACCCAACCAAAGGGGCGTCCATTAATTACGTGAGGTAATCAGTGGGGGGAGGAAGACAAGCAAAGTTTCACCTGGGGGAAAGGGGGGATCTCGTAATTTTTTTCTTTCAAAAAACTATGTTAAATATGTCAATCGTAAACCTCCTTAATAGATACAGTAATTTAGTCTAGTCCTCCCCTTCCATCGCGGCTTGGTTAAAGTCACAGAACAAGTTTAAGTTAACTTCTTTTGGGGAAGTTTCAATTCAGATATGCCGCAACTAAAATTTTGAACACTTTGTCCCCGCCACTTCGTAAACACTTCTGTTGCCAGTTTTCGTAAACGTAAACAGAAGTGGTCGTTTGTCGCAAATGTGCGCAGAAAAGCTTCACGTTCTTATTTTAAACCATAAACAATTCGTACTTCATAAATAGTTTGAAGGGTTATCTAGGGCTAGGGCTTGATCAAGACAAAATGTTAAATGATATCTCCGTTTCCTTTCAAATAACACTGGTTTACAACAAAAAATACCCACGCATGAAACTGATGTGTATTTATAGAATAAACCATCCCTAGTTCGATACTGAAGTAGAAAAAAAATCAGCACGTCCCATTTTAAAAATATTTATTAAAAAAGATTTGCAAAGTTTTTGCTTACATAAACAATAAAAGGATTAAAAATGACTCAAAGTTCTTCTTCTTTTATGCTGGTCCGATTTAGTTTCTCTTTAGATAGTCCAGCAGTAATCGGCCAACATATTTTTGTCCCAAAAACCTTGGTACCTCTCTTCAAATGACTTTAAATCTTGATGGAAACATTCGTCATGCTCGTTACTTACGATTCCCAGGCTTTCAGGAGAAAAATCCAAGTGTGAGTGCAAAAAATGGATTTTAAGCGACATATGCACTCCCATTTTGTATTAGTTCTGTTTTTTTTTTTAATTTTCTTTCACCAATTACTTTAATCTTACAATATTCTAGTAACAAACTAGAATCGACATATGAATTCGTATAAAACAACATGAGGGTATATTTAAAAACGTGACGTGATAAAAATATATGGCGTATGTAATAATAATATGAGGGTAGATACAAATCAAATTTACTAGAAATTATCTATGGGTATTGAAAATAATAAAAATTTGTAAACAAGTGTAATTAATTTCAAATGGGGGCCGCAGCACTGGACCCCGAAAAATTAATGTATCCCCTTACAGATTTCTTTTTCCTTTTCGCGGCAATTTGATGGTCTGCCATTAATCCCTTCTAAAACGAACCCTCAAATTACTTGTTTAATTTAATTTTAATAGGTACTAATACTATACAACGTGGAATGGACGGGCTTTACTAGATCACTTTAGTATAATGAAATTAAAATACCAGTCAAAAAAAAAAACAAAAAAAAAAGAAAATTCCCATACAAATTGCCCGTGCCGTGCGGCTGCACACTTTTGTATGGAAATGTATTTTTTTTTTGGTTTTTGACTGTTATTATACTATGGTGATCTAGTATCTAGTACATAAGATTTTGTAAGCCGAATAAAGATTTTCTTTCTTTATTTTGAATACGAAAAAAATTTTTTGGCTTTCCATACAAACTCGGGTCAGCTGATCGGTTAACTTGTATGGAAGACCAAACTTTTTTTTCATGTTTCAGCACACTAAAATTTTTTTGCTGGAAAGTTTTTCAGTATTATCGACTGAATTCACCTTTATAATAGTATCAGCAGTATATTATTCTGTTAGACCCTGTATTAAGATGCAATTAATTTAGATGCATAGGTCTAAATCTGGGGAGAAATATTTTTTTTTTTATGTATAGGACAAACAACACTGATTGAGCTAGCCGCAAAGTAAGTTCGAGACTTGTGTTATGGGATACTAACTCAACGATACTATATTTTATAACCCGGGAACCCGGGACCTCTGAGTGGCGGACTAGCATGTTGACCACTAAGTCGCCACGGAGGTCGTCGAATTAATACGAATGAGAAAGGATACGATTGTCTGTTCACACAAACATAGGGTTCTACAACAGCTGCGAAAAAGGACCAACCGACCGACTAAGTGTGTGCACCACATGAATGCAACTTTTTTTTCATGTCTATACGTCCCCTATCCATATTATACAAAGGAGCAAGTTTTCGTTGCAGGATGTAGGGACCAAGTCAGGTATACTTATTTATGATTGACAACATTTTTGAAAAATATTTGTTGAGCTAATTCCGCCGTTTATCTCCGTCAGCTGAAAACTGGCTCAAACTTATTTTTTTTTAGACGAGCAAGCGGACTTTCCCCTTCTAATTGAACGTTCCGGCGTTTGTATGTGTGTTTGTACGACGTTAACTCGTCGTCTTAGTCGGGTTATTTTGATCGGAGCTTTATTAAATTTTGTAGGAGTCTAGCCAATATTTTTTTAAATTATAACATTAGCCAAATCCGTTGAGGGGTTGCGGAGATATGGGGTTCGCAAGTTCAAAGTTCGGGGCGAACTAATAGTTTATAAAACACATGGTAGATACTTGCCTACGTAAATAGGGTTGGATTCTTGCAGTATCTACCTAGGTAAGATAGTAATGCCTTTGTTTCCTAATGTAATAACCTAATAGCTTTAGGTCAGTATCAAAATCAAAACCCATTTTAGTTGAAAATAAAACTTTCCAAGCAAGAGATGAGGAAGAGAGCTAGTATGTTTCATGCATGGAGTAAGTACCTACCATTGGTAGGTAAATGCGACGAATTGAGAGGGAGCGCAGCGCGTATGATGTGGATGTTGGGATGGGATGACGCCGGGATCGGGGGGCCTGGGAACGATTCATTGATCCGAACCGCTCTCGGTTCCCCGACAGGGACTACAGGAGAGCCCGGCCCGGCTACTGTTTTCTTCTCTTTCACTCACCGTTCAACATTGAAATCGTCTGACGTATATACACACAGAATTACCGTTCGAACTACAAAATTATTTTCAACATCAAAATACTCATTACTTATTAATATATAATGTTCTTACTTATTCAGAATGGTCTGTCTGCCCCATTAGAGATAAAGACGTGATAGTGTTTTTTTAATCAATGATAAATTACTTATCTCGTAATATATCGTAATATACTAGTAGTTCGCCTTGAACTGTGAACTCGCGAACTCTGTATCTTTAAAGGGAACTTGCTTTCAATAAAAAAACTGCATCATAATCGGTCCATCCATTCAAGAGCAGTAGGAAGATATTAGCGTCAACCTTTTAACATTCCTCTTTTTTGTTGTTCAGGCCAAAAAGTTGAGTCTTCATTAGGGTAGCAAAAAAGTCTTGTGACAGTTTTGATTTTTTTTAAATGGATGAAATATGGTTTTTGTAATGTTTTCTATACCATATCCGCCATTTTGAAAAATTTACAAATACTGGCTTGACAAAAATTCTACACAATTATTGACTGCTGCAGTAATTCGACCTGCAGGCGAGAACAATCGGAAATTTTTACCACGTATACAAAACTAGCGGCGAAACACACAACCCTCATCTTGGCTTCCCCCTAGTTGAGTAAATAGTTACGGTATCAGGTCTATATTAGTTCTCCCAATTTTTTATATTCATAATATGCATTGGCGCACAAACATTTCGTACAAATTTCATTTCCCAAAATATTAATTTCGTCTATACTTAATAACTTCTAATATTCTCAAGGAATAACTTATATTCTGCAAAAAACTAAGACAAAACTGTTACGCCTAATCACTTCTCTGCTCTAACAGGTTTTCCGGGTGGTCATAAAAAAAAAACCTTAACCTACCTATTTTTCTGCTCTAACAATCTTTTTGGGTGGTCATAAAATAACCTTAACCTAAAATAAGGTTCGGTGAAGTGAAATTAGAAGTAAAAATTTTACGCGAAACAAACGGCACCCTACTGTATCACTTTCATAAGAAAACTCAACTTTATAGGAGTAAAACAGGAGATGAAATTTTGTATGAAACTCCGTCAATTAAGTGAAATTTAAAGATTTTCACTTGCGGTAAAACCTTGTTAAGTTTTTTTTTTTTTTTTCGAGATCTCTAGACGATGTGGCAAGATTGTTTTTGAAAGAAGTTTAAATTCTACACTAAGCTGTGCTGTGCCTGTATTATAAAAAAACAATTTTTGATTTGACTTAGAACTATTTTATCTACGTATTTGTGGGTTTCTGATTGTCAATAACATTAATTCCAGAAACCGCCTAGCCAAGCCCACTTTACCTTGCCTTCATCCTTTCGTGACGTGTGTCACGTGTGCGAATGAGAAAAGTATATGCATTGTACGCTTTCAAAAACCCGAAGTGACTCGATCGCAGTTTCCGTCTTTGTCCCACAAGCAGTGATTTGCACGGACGACGACTCGTTGAGTGGCCACGCGTGCCCGTCCGTTGTGTTTCGTTTCGTTCGTTGTTGGTTGCATTGCACATCACATCGAAATCAACCGCTTTCAGTGCTAGTGCTACAGCGCGTTTCTCCGCGCTATAACTACACATAACCTAAAAGTTTAAACAACCTGATTATTTTTAGTACTATTAATTGTAAATCTTTCTTATACTCATGATCACCTCGAATTTATAAGTTAGTGTTGTGAAAAAATACGCCCAAACGTGGGCGTGCGTGTAGTGTATTTTTGTGCAACACAAAGTAAATACAAACGGCAAGCTGTGGGGATCAGGGGCCTTTTTTTTGCCGCCGCAGGGGATGTATTATCCTGTGAGTATACATGCATTACTTATTTATTATCCTCGAACCAAGTGGTAGCAAATAATTCATTCGAGAGTTATGAAAATGACATGTTAGGGATAACCCTAGCATCTTTCAAACCGACTTAAACTTAATATTATGGCGCATAGCGCTACATATTACATACGTTTGGTTTACTTGTTTATTTGCCGTGGTTTGATAGTTTGGTATTTACTGAGAATTATTTCCGTAATAAAAGGGCGGTAATTTGACATTTATCTTAGGTTGTCAGGGTGACATCTCCACAAAGGTAGGTATAATTTCACAATTTTATTGTACCTAGTTTTCATTTCTTTTTGCGGATGTACCTACTCAATTATATTAAAAGCTAATCAAATAAAATCTATTCCTTATTCATTGTTTGACATTGAATTGTTGTTGTACTTACACTTATTTATACAACATAGCTTTGTCCTTTTCTGTTCCATATAACAGAAAGAGACAAGTGACAATTAATATTTTCTGATGTAGTTACAAATACTGTAATATTGGAATGTTTAATCTGTAATGTAGGGTATTGATGCCATTGAGGTAAATTGTTTCGTACAAACTAGGCCTACAAATCAAAATTATCTAGTTATAACAACAAGGTACTGTAAAAAGATATTACAAGTTAGTAGTTTACCCCGAAACAGTAAACTTGTGTCCTCTCTTACACTCCATATTTAGCAACTCCATAACTGTTTTGTTTTGACTTATGTTCGAATTTAAAATTTCTACCTACTTGTCTACCAAAATTGAACATAAACATTATGAACACATACATATTCTGGATAGTCAGGGCAGACGTGGAGAACTTTGTGCTATGCTGATTTAGAAGAAAAGCAATATCTTGTCTCATTAATCTAGGCCAAAACATAATCTACCGGCAGCACTGAGAACAAAGAATCAACAAGAGCAGTTAGCATAAAAGAGTCGAGTGTGTTTTACCAATATAACCACATATATTTTACTATGATTTTCAATACACTTGTGAGGAGAAATAACTAATGCACTGATTTTTTTGATTTTAAATAATCTGAATGCAATATCTTTGGATATTAAAAACACATTTTTATATTAGGTTTACCTGTATGTTTGTTTGTAATGGAATCTTCAAATGTGAATTTTACTTACTTCAAACAAAACATCAAATTCATTCAAAATTTTGCACACCTATCAAGGGCCAATGACAATACAGTAGTTTAATAATTTTATCCCAGTATTGTGACCAGTTTTTTATTAAGTAAGATAATAAATAACAATCCTATTTGCATCTTTCTCATCGGAACTGACACAGATGCTTCATGGTCTGAGCACGACAAGCCTGCAGGTTGGGCTTCAAATGAATCAATCAAAAACACAAACGATCAACAGGACAAAAAGTAGGGTAACGGAAGATGAGCAAGATATACAGTATGGCGATGAGTACACATACTTAGGACAAATAACCTCATTTGAAAATGCCAGGAACTAGAATTTGCATGTAAGATCGACAATGCATGGAAAACTTACTGGTAAATGAAGAAGTTTTTTAAAGGCAGCCTTCCAACTTGCCTAAAAAGACAGACATGACAATGATCATGGACAAGTGTATCTTGCCAATCCTAACCTATGGCGTTCAAACTTGGTCGCTGACTGAAAAACAAAACTCAAAATGCAGGTTTGCCACTGCAGGTTGCAGTGTAAAATGCACAGACTGTATCAGGAACACTATGCTATGCTCCATCACCCAGGTGGCCGAAGTAGGGAGCAAGAGTGCCAGATTGAAATGGGACTGGGCGGGTCATGTTTGCCGAATGGTGCCAGAAAGATGGGCTCACATAACAACCATGTGGATTCCAGGAGACGGGAAACGATCAGAGGAAGGCCTAAAATGAGATGAAGTAACGACCTGTCTGCTTTTGACAAGGATTGGAAAGAAGTAGCTAAAGACCAAAATAGCTGAAAACAACAAGGAGGAGGCCCTTTGCCTAACTATTTAAAAGGCTAGTTAAAAAATAAGAACGAAAAGACATACTGGTATAGTATGTAAATAATATTTATAGTTTAAAAAACTACAAAAATATGCTTTAATGGTAAACAGAACTTAAAATAATGTGAAGATTAATGTCAGTAGTTTTTTAAACTAGGTAGGTAGGTACACACTTGATTTATTTTTTTATCAATTGTTTTGAAGAAAGAATTACTTACATAGTATTTATTACATCTGAAGTAAAACTTCACACGTAATAATTTTCTTATGTTCTTGTTCTGGATACAAAAAAAATATTCGTATAGATCCACATCATCATTATTAAATACAAGATTTCAAAGTTTTAAACAACTAATAAAAAACTTTCAACCTAATTAATATTACTTTTTCCATTTAATTTTACTTTCTGTTTGTGTGACTCTTTCAGTTGCAGTGGAATAAGGTTTATCGGTCTGTTTGTCTGTGGCATCATAGCTCTCGTACGGACGAACCGATTTCGATGTGATTTTTTACATGAAAGCAAGCTTCATTGCAACTGCCTTTGATGAAAATCGGTTCAGATGTTCAAAAATTATTGAGGGTGAATGCTTGATAGTCGTAGGTTTTTGTTTTTTTATTTGCTTGGCACATAATAGTATTTCATGCAACAGTTGTTTACGAAGGTCCAAAAAATGCGAGTGTCACAGGTTACGACGCTAGTCTTTGCAAGCGTCGTAAGGTCGCCATCGAGTATTTTTTGACGTACTTATACAACGTTGCATTCAATACTTTTTCTACGACTATATTTAATAAACAAAATACAAAAATAAACAAAGAAAAGTATGAAATGTTTGACATATGTTTGGCATATACTAGGTAAGAGATCTATATCAAACTTAATTTTTTTAATTGACGTTTATTTCCTATAGTGGCTTTATCTTTCTAATGTTGGCTCTAAAGAATTTATTTCGGAAAGTTTTATTTTTAACACAATAAATAAGTTGGTATTTTCTAGCTTTTTTTTTGTTTAGTTAGTGTTGATCGAATAAAACCTTAACCTAAGTGTAATATACATCTTAGGCAGTTAGGCGCACAGGTCTAAAGAAAAAAACCAGGTCTATAGCTAGGCGTATCTTTTTGGCGAAATTATGACACATTTGCTATTATGAGGAATAGAGTTAGAAGACTTTTCTAAAATCATATTATCAATGTTCTTATAGGTATTAGTGTTCGGGACCATATAAAATACAGTTAACAGTACAGGAGTAGAAAAATAATATTTACAGGTCTTTCTTAACGTCTGTGGTAACGTAAAAGTTAACTATAGTTTATTGGGTGGGACAATACCTTTATATATATAGGGTTATAGTGTTCGGGTATTTTAAATTGTACTAAACTTAGGTATGTTAATGTTGATGTACAAACCTATGTTCAAACTGCGATCGGTAACCCGCGTTTCCGAATAACGTTTCAAAAATGTAATAAAGGCGGCAGTTTGTTGTCGTTTTATTCGGGTTTGGGCCGTGCGCTTGTCGGCAGGGAGATTACGGGAACCCGTTCATGGCTCAAGGTGAACCTGTAGACCGGCCAGAGATGATAATAAGGACGAATTATTCGCATACTGCCCTTTGTTCACATTTTGAGTTCATGGATTATGTTCACAACCTTGGGTCCGACTACCTGCTCTTGAAAACGGCACCATTCAGGTAGTAGCAACAATGAAAAGTACTTTGAGCCCAGCATTTAAAGGCTGTTGCTTTTAAATCGACAGATTTTCATGAGTAGATAGGTATCTAACTAGTTCAAGTAGGTATTATAGTGAACCGTTGGTCCCCCCTGTCAAGGAGGAAGGATCCTATGATCAGATAGGGGTAGCCCAAATTTTAATAACTGTATTTTATTTTGTTGGTACTTAAATGTTAAATGAATTTTTTTTCATTGTAATTGCACTGTATTTTTGTAGTTGCCTTCTTATATCTACATATTATCTAAGTATATTTTTATAAATGGATAGAGGTACAAATAGAAGAATTATCAGTATCAATCACATCTATCCGTTATCGCGTTTACAAAGTCAAGGGTCACAAACAAGAGTCAAAGTCGAAAATAATCAGACCTAGTGACGCAGATCTCCGTGGTCAATTCCCTTGATTTACTTCTACAATCTGCACGGGAGGAGAAGGTGGTAATGGTACCTAGATACATAGGTACCTATTTGGTGTAAGAACGAGTAGTCATAAGGATAAATCAAAGATTACTACACTACTAAATAGCACCGTAGTCTTCAAATGCTAAATAGATACCTACCTACGTAATGAAAAAAATTGACAGTGTTCACAAACGTTGTTGTTGTTGTAGAATGATGGACGCATTGAGTTATGTTGCGTTATCATGTCACTCGTGTTATTAACCGATTGTGATTGCGATGCGACGCGTTCGAAGTAGTCTTGGGTTACAGAACAGAGCTCGACCACATCGACAGGCGCCGACCTCTAATCACATTCATTTCCATCTCCATATAAGTACCTACATGTTTACAAGTGAGTCTTCTTTGACCGACTTCCAAAAAGGAGGAGGTTATCAATTCGTCAGGATCTTTTATGTTTTTGACTGGACTGATTTGAATAAATCCTTTTTTGTTTGAAAGGATATACTTGTCAGGTGGTCCCATAGAAATTTTATCAAAATCGGTCGTGTAGGGTTGAAGTCGGTTTTTAATTTTGAAAAATTATTATTTTTGCGAGTAGGTAGATAAAAATAATGAAAACCGTAAGTTAATTAATGTTTTCATAATTTTAAATAACCGACCGAGTGCGAGTCTGACTCGCGCACTAAAGGTTCCGTACCATTATCTATAAAAAATCACGTTGTATGGGAGCCCCACTTAAATATTTATTTTATTCTATTTTAACTATTTGTTGTTATACAGTGTGTAACAAAAGAGGGTATCAACCCGAAAGGGAGTAAACATACTAATCTGTGAACCTTTTTCTATGGGACCATACTTGAAATCGCAAAAAAAGGTTGTATATAGCTATCACGGTTCATGAGATACAGCCTGGTGACAGACAGACAGACGAACATGGAGCCTTAGTGATTTGTCCGTATATATTTATTTCTTTTGTAATTGGGTCCTGTTTTTACCCTTTGGGTACGGGACCTTAAAAACCATGTTAACTGTAGTTGCCTAGAGCAAAATCAAGTACCTACCTATATTTGCGACGGCTCGCGAGTTTATAATGATTTGAATGGTTTTCTAAGTTTTAGAGAACTTTCGTCCTAGTAATCACACCCAAAACATCGAAATTTTACTTTACATAGGTTCAATTTGTTACAAAATAATGTTCCTACAAATGGAAATGTTTGCTTTAAAATTTTTGGTAAAATTATTTGAATGGAAATTGAAAAGGGAATTTATCTTGCAATTAAAACTTTCCTACATGGTATAACTGTGAATAAGGTAGTGGCACACAATCACATGAGTAGGTAGGTAGGTAGGTACTTAACCTACTTTCATGAAGTGGCGTTTTTAAAAACTCCTACCAAATATAGCCTTTGAATTATGGCCTAAGGAAAACTGTAAAAGGTATCAATACACGCACAAGTCTGTATCGCGTGGTGATTTTCTTATTCATACATATACTCGTAAAGCAAAGTAAAACACTACCGCAATACCATTTCTATCGGACGGATTACTAAAGTAGTAGTTAAATAGACTAAATTATTAAGCGAACGCTAAAACATTAAAGGTTTAGAATAACTTTATTTCTCATAAGAATGACATAAAATAATTAATTTACTGAGAAAACACAAATTTACACATTTAGTACAATGAGCATGCTTTTAAAAACAATAAAACCTAATTGCTTCTAACATTACTTACATAGATAGAATAGAAGACACAATAGTAAAATTTCTGTCAGAGATGAATAATAGCCAGCCAAGTGTATGTCGGGCTACCCGCAGTGTAGGGTTCCGTAGTTACGACTTTTAGTTCACGCGAATAAAAACGTTTAAAAACTAATTTTCTTTTGAATTTGTATGAAATTTTACTTTTTCGAGTACATTTAATACGTTGCGCCTTATAGAATTTTTAAATTTGCTTTGATAGTTTTTCTTAAAACTGTTTTACTTTATAGTTCTTATAGTTTCTGAGGAAAACCGCGGATAGACAACAGACAATGCAAAACTATAACGGTTCCTTGTTTACTATGGAATCCTAAAAAAGGCCCCGGTCTTTTCAGCTGCTTTTAGCTAGTCTAGGTAACACCACGTTTTGAAGTTAACTAATAGTTTTTATAGTTTATTTCGGCTTGGCATTACATCAATAATGGCTCACACTCATAGTACCATATGTGTTCTTTTCTAAATTGCTGCTGGTACAATGAAGCATTCCGTCGCTCTCGCTCTAGCTAATGACAGTTCTGAGCAACAGAAAAGGATAGCAGCATAGGCAAGTGCTGTTCCATGCTGACAAAGTCTCAACTCTAAACAGTACAAAGGTACAATGCGACACAAATAAGTTGAACAAAAATGGCGAACTTCAAAGCTTTTTTGTACAAATTCCCGGCACGTAGGTCGAACCAAAATGACGATTATAATCGTCATTTTGATTCGACCTACGTGCCGGGAGTTGGCGTTTTATTTGTACCTGTGCCAATAATTATTGGCACAGGTACAAATAAAACGCCAACAACCGCCATTTTAGTTCAATGTACGTGTCGGGAATTTGTACAAAAATGCTTTGAAGTCCGCCATTTTTGTTCAACTTATTTGTGTCGCATTATACCTAGTAGTTAACTAGTTACACAGATTTGGAATTGAAGTTTGAGCGAGAATACCACATAGTTATTAGGTACTTATTTGATTCTTTTGATTTATCAACATTGGATGAATGATATTCATACGAAGAATAACTAAAATATTGTGCATAACTGCTGTATACGTAGGTTACTATTTTCTAGTGATCTTTTATTGCGGCGCGCCAGAATAATCTCGCTGACAGAATTGCGACAGTTCTGTTTTTACCAGCTCGTTGGTAGGTCGTGCTTTATTATTTATTTACTCTCTACGGATATGTTTGCTCACTTAATACCTCATAATAACGTTTTAAATTGAAGTGGGTTTAGAGAAAGTCAAAAGGAACGTTATTCAAAAAGAACGCAAGGTATTTTTGATTCTTGCCTTATGAAAAGATTGTCAGTCTGACCGTATTTTTACAGGTCTGTTAACTGTCAACTTTGTTTATGTTTATGATACATTAGATTAGCAGGGTCAAACTAATTCTTCGGTACAATTCTATACTTAATAATACTTTTTTTGGTCACGCGACGTAAATATGCTACAAAGTATTATTTATTTTCAAGTAAGGTAACCTTTTACATCTTAAATAGCTTAAAGCCAAAAAATATCATAGGTTATCCTTAGGCCCGGACTCCACCAAAGCGGAGATGTGCAGAGATGTTCGAAACAGAGACGAGAAGAGAAGTTTTTCAACAATGGTGTATCCAACTATGTACAATAAAGAATTTATCTATCTATCTATCTACCAATCCACCAAAGATGAGCGGAGATACGCATTGACTAAGACTGTAGGAGAGATGTGTCCCCGCGCGAAACTGAGTTGCGTGCGGCGAGCGTTGATTGCCTTTGTATTGAATAACGAATAACTCCTCTCCTCTTGTCTCCGCTTTGGTAGAGTCCGGGCCTTATAGCGTTTTGTTTCGTCCGCTTAATACTCGTAGCGAGCTCCATTGTACGTCTTTGAGCAAGTTGCAAATTAATTTAATGTTCCCTACATAGCTAGCCTTGTAGAAACTGTTAATGACTTACTTATTTCGTTCGTTTGAAAGTTTTAATAGAGAAACAGGAAATTCATTTATCTCCCTTTGTACCCTTTGTACTTGCGACTGTGAGTCTGTAGTAATAAGCATAATATTATATACAAAATTGAAAGGCCTGTAACAAAACGATTATTCTACCGATTCTTCATCAAAAACAGCTGGACGAAATGCGATTTTAAAATGTTATATTACCATACACTCAACAATTTTTTTTTCGTTTCTCACATAGTAAAATTGTACGATGTAAATTATGCGTTATTAATTAATTTTTTTAAATTTAAGTAGCAGCCTGCCCAAATTTGATCGGGTATTTGTTATACTTATAAACTTTTCCAAGAAATCCCTCTAAATGTTAGTGAAAACCGCATTAAGGGGATAGTGAAAACCGCATTAAGGGGATACATGAAGTTTTCGGGGTCCAGTGCTACCCCCATTCAAAATAAATTATTTGAAATGAACTGAGATATCATTTAAAATTTTGTCTTGCTTGAGTATGCCATAGATAACCCTTCAAACTATTTTATGAACTATTTTTATGGTTTAATTAAAGTGAAGCTTTTGTGGCCGTTTTTGGCAAATGGGCGAAGAAAATCTTCACGTTCTCACTTCAAATTGTTAACAGTAGTTCATAAAATAGTTTGAAGAGTTATCTAGGGCATACTTAAGATAGAATTTCAATTGATATCATAGTTTCATTTCAATTCATTTATTTCAAATGGGGGCTGCACTGGACCCTGAAAAATTCATGTAACTATCCCCTTAAAATCAGCCCAGTACTTTGATTTTATCAAGAACAGATTCCGACGTTGCCCGCGAGGTCGAATTTTTAACAACCCAACGGGAAGTTTTGAAATCCTAGTTAGTTAATCCTAGTAGTAGTAGTTTTGAAGTCCTGAAATCCTGTGGAACGCACATTTCCACAGGATCAAAAGTATCCTATGTGTTGATCCTGGTCATAAGCTAAAAAGGCCTGTTGGCGTGAAAGCGGAACAAACATCCGTTAATTCGTATATACATATATATATATATACATGTATGCACATATATATATGCACCCATCCACCACACACCCTTAAATCCACACATCAGAGTGCATCCATGAAAACTTTCACTATCATGATTTGCGCCGTAACATATTTTGTTTATCTCTAAGTTGACTGGAAGAGATCACTTTTAGCGTTAAGTTCGCCAATTGTAAACAATTGTTAAAGTTTTAATTATTAAATAAATATTAGGAATTATTAAATAATATTCATAAGGATTTAAGTCCCCGGCAAGAATATCTGTCTATCAGTCTGTTGTTGATAAAATCTTAAAGTACTGGGCTGATATAATGCTGTTTTCACTAACATGTAGACGGATTTCCTGGAAAAGTTTATAAGTGTAATAAATACCTGTGCTGATCAGGGCGGGCTGCTAGTTAAAATAAAAAAGACAAAAAAGTACCAAAATTTAAGGCCGGCCACATTCACTTAATTTTTTCCCCCTTTTATTAAAGTACCTACTTACTCAAAATTTTAACTTAGGTAGTATCAAAAAGGTATATTGATTTGACATTTTCAAAACATTAAATATCGCATTTGGCCCAGCGGTTCTGACGCTTACGATTTTACAAAATCGTGTTGCGTTGCTCTGACTTTGTTTAAGACTATTTCTAGATATTCTTAAGCCATTTTACATACCTACACATAACATAAATAAGAACAATAACAATATGTCTCTCTAGATCAGAGGTTAATAAAACGAGAGTCCCAGTGACGCGAGAGTCGGAGAGTTTATTTGAGGTATTCCACTTAGAGCACCCGTCTGAATAGCACCTGGCGAATAGCACCTGACCTATTCCACGAAGAGCACCAAATACTCGCAGGTGCTGTTCGTGGACTTAAATTTATTTTTACATTTTTGTTGACGAAGAGCACCCATGAAATACGCCATATGCGTATTTTTTACATACGAAATCTGTCTGTCATATGGCGTAATTAATAAACGTTCTAGTGATTTTGTATCGATATCTTTTATTCATAATAAAAAGTAAAAATTTTAAATCTCAGCACTAGCTGCTAAATCATGGGTGCTATTCGTGGACAAAAATGTAAAAATAAATTTAAGTTCACGAACAGCACCTGCGAGTATTTGGTGCTCTTCGTGGAATAGGTCAGGTGCTATTCGCCAGGTGCTATTCAGACGGGTGCTCTAAGTGGAATACCTCGTTTATTTATTTATAATAGAATAACGCTGTAGCTTTCGCATAATAGACAAATATTTGAAATAACCGACATGCGTATGGTACGGTAAGTACAAAATGTGTTCCAATGTGTGGAACGTTCTCTGTAATCCCTTGAGAATATTATTCGTTGGCAGCGATGGCGAATGAGGTTCCGTGGCTGGTCGGAGCAGGCGTAAAGATAACTTGTATCGTACCTATTTAGTTACAATTCTATCGGGAACGTCTGCACTGTACCGCCCTAGGAATTCAAACATTTTTAGAAATAATTTTATTCTGAGTATAATCAAATTATTACTATTCTAGTATAATCAAAAAATCTACATTAACTTCTTTATCAAGGTTCTTATTTACGATCATGTCCAATATACGTGTACATTTATCTTGACCTATGACAATATTAAATTTCGTCCTTGAACTAGCTGACTTTTAGCTGTTTTGATCAGAACTGGAAATTATACGTACTTTATATCAATATTCAGTGATTTTATGTTAAAATTATGATGACAAGAAAAGAACAACGTGTTACAGCTGTCATCAGCCGGTTTATGTCTGTCTGGCTTCTTGGTAGAATTTTTGAAGCTAATTAAAGTCAGGGTAGAATGCCAGACTTTATGAATGGAAGCAGATAATACAATTAAATCAATGAACCTACCTACTGATGGTAAAATTAACATGTAATTTATTCAGAAGAGAAACGTGCGTCTTCGTGCCATTGACCAGTAAAAAATAATAATTGAAGACTAGCAAGTGAATTAATTAGAGACGCATCACGGATGCCGATAAGTAAGAAAGATGGATACAGAAAAGATAATAAACATTAAGTTAACATAATATAACTTTATTGTTCAATTATTGTTGCTTTCTCAGATACCTTCATAACTACAAATATTATTATACGTAAATTAAATATAAGTAAAATGTTAGGTAAAACTTATAAATACATATGGTACGTCGGTAGATACATCTCCGTCCGGTGACCTGACTTTACCCATTTAGAACAATATAAAATTAAAACCTCTCGTCCTTGCTAATCTTTGTAATAACGTGATCGTATATTATCAAAAATACGGAACCAACGAGTGCCTGCCTCGCCACGACGACGTGGGATAAAAAAATATCATCGCGCTGACAGTCACAGAGCACTTCATTACATTAATGGAATTCAATTTCAAACCAACCAATTCTACATTTTGGCGAAGGCAATTGATCTTGTAACATGGTTGATAGGACGACGTTTGACAAATTGAATATATATATTTACGTGAAAGGTCTTGGCAAATTCACGAAATGAGATATTTTGTAAACCCAATAACAAAAAGTTTGGTCAAATGTTTTTCAAATTAATTTACGCTCAAGCTGTAGGCTGTAGATCTAAATAGGTACCTAAGTCATAAGGATGCACTCATATTTTTTATTGCGACCTATAATGCGGCATGCGGCTCTCCTTTACACTTTATTGCAATCATTTAGTTTGCTTAGCTTAGTGCCGCAACAGACGGGACGCAAGTTGCGTCGCGTAACAGCTAGAGATGGGCAGTGGATAGTACTCAATCTACCCATTTGAGTATTTGCTCACTAGATTTAATAAATAGAGTATATAGAGCGTGCTCATATATAGACATCGCATTTGATGTCTGTTTACTTATTTTAACATCAAATTACGTCTTTGCACACCTCCCAGCAAAAAATGATAATTAGTCAAAGAAGTCTACTTTCAGTGTATGATTAGTATGGTATTTTCATATATTTTAGCGTCGTATTTAACGTTTACCGACATTTTAAACATGCACACACTTTCCGACAAGAATTGCAAGTGTATACTAGATTTAAGTTTCAAAATTGTCATGAAAACATGAAATAATGAATATGAATATAAATATAAGTCGCAACTCATATAAATCAATCTACTCACCAAATGGATATATTAGGATATTTAATGGGTATTTACTCAATCTACTGAGTAAATATTCAAATGGGTTGATTGAGTATTTATGCAACTCCCATCACTAGCTGTTACGCGGCGCAACTTGCGCCTCGTCTGTTACGGCCCTTACATCGTCTAGCTAGCCATACCTAATGATATTTTTTTGATTTCGTGTTCGTGTTTTATTAATTGATTGTTCACGTTTTCACGTGGTTTATTTTTATTTTTGGGGAGCAGGTATTTTGTAATAATTGGGTACACAATGATGTAATTTGACTTTTGATCACGTGTTTTAAATCTGAATTACAAAAAGTGGTTTGTATTATTGTACCCTATATTTCAAAGCCTCCGATTAAATACTAGGTACCAATTTGACTGTTGGGCACGTGTTTTAAATCAGAATAACAAAAAGTGGTTTGTGTCATTGTACCCTATATTTCAAAGCCTCCGATTAAATACTAGCTACCTAGGTAATCGGAGGCTTCAAAACGTTTTATTAGCGTTCCGCTGCTGTTTAATTCGTTATTTTTAGTCATTCGTCATATTTATACTAATTACAGTTACACCTCTTTTATATTTATATAAAAACCTAATTCGTTAACAAGAGTAATACGAATACTAGGTGTAGTGACTACTTAAATCTAGGTCCAGTCCTTTACGTTATTCACACTACGCTCTTTTGTGTAGTATTCGCTGCATTATAAAGATCAGAATTTATGTTTTGTTCTATAATTTGTTGTGCATAAGGTTTAAAGGAAGCATTGTGTGTCACCCACTTTCTTTGTGACGGTATACTTGATTTTGCTGCCAGCCTGTCTCCGTTCTCCGAGCGATGGTCATTTGTCTCGCAAAAAGAATACTCGTTGACGGACGCTAATCAGCAAATAGTAGAGAATGTTTTCAAAAAATACGATTAACAAAAACAACCTTATTTTCAAAGTCTTTCAAGGAAATTTCCATACAAAAAACTAAGAGAATCGTTGGGTTCTTTTGTTTTTGGCAAATTGTCAACAAAACATGAATGTTAGTAAAAAAGAGTTAATAGATTTGTATACGACTTCAGGTCATATCGTGTTTAAGTCTAATAGACAGTAGCGAAGTTCCGTCTGTGGTTTGATTTAATTTCTTGTAGTTTGTGTTACCGCTTTATATTTTCCGTCTTGTTCCCATAACTGAGATAAACAATCAGATGCCTGTAATCACAATAAGTCGCACTTATTAAAAATATATATGTAGTACCAATGTTCTCCTGATCAATTATTCTGTTACTGTGATTAATTCTTCATACAATTTTTGAATCTGATCTGTAACTCTTATTTAACTTTGTTGACTCGACTTTACCATCGACAAGGAGTTGTTCACATCATCCAAGGAGTTATCGCAAAAATGTTTTGGGACAAATTGGCGACAATCCAATAACGTTGGCAGATACCAAGTTAAATGCCGGCGTATCAGGCTGCTACCGGCGACTTGAGCGCTATTACGTATGATTTACATTTCCCTGTCAATTTAATATCTAATAGGTGTATCTTATGTCTTTCCAGTTATAGGGCTCTTTGATGCCAAGTTGTTAAAGATTTACTGTCAAACAAATATTTAGATATTACGTTAAAGTTATACGTAAGAAAATAATTAGGTAGTTCTTTCGGAATTATGCATTGCAGGTCAATTTGGATAAATGGATATTTCATAAAAACAAAATATGACTAATGTTGGCTCGGTAATGTCAACTTGTTTTGCTCTTCAATTGTCTTTTTCTTCTTCATGTCATGAATGATTTTGTATTAGCCAACCGGATAACCGACTATTTTGGAATAGTCTGTAACGAAAACCTACCTCTATTCTCAAATGACTAGATTCTGGATGTAAGTAACTACTTATATGTAAACTATGTTGTTTTCCAAAAAGCAAATGACTAGCACACACCAGCAACTGTGCCTGTGGGGATGTATGTTATCTTTCCGTCTGAAAATTTAAGTGCTCTTTGTTTCGGAAAATTAAAGATGTATTTCCTACACTTCTGTTTGTTGACTACCTACTTACTATCTAGTTACAATTTCAGTGGCACCAAATTTTATGTTAAATATGATATGTTTGATGGTTCTTGGAGTCATTGTATTGCGCATTTATTGTCGTAAGATAAGGAGGTCAAAGTTATCTGTCTGTCGGTCAATAATACTTTTACTAGTTTCCGTGCTCAACCCGTGCACAGAATAGATTAAATGCAAATGTGTTGATTTTATTATGGGTATTTTACAAAATACCAACGTAAAGCCGTTTACTTAGGCGCTCGTCAAAATACTTTTAACCTTTTTTTTTTCGTTCGTGGTATTTAAGATCCTATCTTGACCTAAATAACACATTTTTCAGCGTGAATGTATCGTTGTCCGATACTCAGTTTAATTTGTCCATGGAAACGCGGAAGAGCCCGACATTATTGCCAACCAGTCACGATTGATCACATCCGATATATACTTATGTATTGCTTGGCTTGTACTGGTAGTAGGTACAAATAGGAAAAAAAATACGGCGTAACGGATACGGCACCTACCCAGAGACCTATTAAAACGCATAATACATTTATTTGAAATAAAAGGATGAATAGTGAATATCTTAGTTTCGTGAGACATAATAGATAACTACTCTGAAATCGCGAAAATGATAAAAAGGTTTTTACTATATTTAAGTATATTGGTGCGTAAATTCGTTCTCGTCCAAATTTAATCGCCTTAATTGGTAGGTCGCGTACTTATCTCTCCACCTCCAGTCAGCAGTAACAGTGATTAATTAAGTTCTGCTCGGCGAGGCCAGAGAGGCTCGTGGCCCGTGTCTATTCCATCTGTGAGTTTTTGTGAAGCAGTGCATGCGAGCTTTGATTGCATCCACAAAGCGGCACGGTCGTCCGACCTATAAAAACTAGTGAAAGGAAGCGTTTTGAATGTTTCTGTGATTACCATTATGCGAATGCTATTCTGCAAGAATTAACCACCAATCTATTTCTGCCTGTTTTTGTATTGTTATCCAGTAATAAGGCTAACAATTAACCACTCCTATAGACTATCGCGACGGCTGGGCTATTAACGTGTTTGTTTTTCTTTGATAAATCTATCATAATGAATGTTGACATTTTTATCTAATATTAAGTAGTATAAGAAGCTACTCTGATTTCTTTGATGCACGTTTTGTCTTGAACTAAGGTAAAGAATAAATTTGAGTAAAATAAGCAAATAAAAGCAAAAAGTCAAAAGACAAATATAGTCAGAGTTAACACAAAAATTGTTCTGTGTTTATAAATAATATTGTTATCACAATTGGTCGCGATCACAATATTCTGTTGAATTATTTGGGTAGCGAGAACATTTATATAAGTTTTATTACGATTCAAAGATGGTGCATGGCTAGCATATTATGGCTTGTATTTGAAGGCGAACTAGTATAAACGATGAAATAACTATAAATTATATCTTGTCTAACTGCCTACGTAAGTACAAGGTAAAGTCCGTGGTAAAGTGCAAGTTTAAATAAATACGCGTCATGAATAATTCTTATTGAACAATTCCCAGTGATCCAAAATTTCGGCACCAGTCAATTATTTAAATTCCATACAAGTATTTCCAGCGGGTCCACGAAAATTATGTAAATTACAATGGTCAGCAGATTGACTTTTGTCTTAAGGTTGAACTAGTCGATACTTGTTCTATACAAATTTCGGAGGGGATTTCCTTCACTGTTTGACATTGTACATTCAAAGTTTAATATGATATTGTTTTGTCTCATTATAAATTTTGTCTGTACGGAAACAGAATAGTAAAATAAAAATCCATTAAAAAGTTATAAGCCATGAAGATTCGTATTTTTTTTTTTTGCTTATTTTTACGCAACATTCGGCGTAAGGAAGAAATAAAAGAAGTGTATAATCTCCAAATCAAAGTCTGTACCGACACAGCTTAATTATACATACATACATACATACATATTTTCACGCCTGTTTCCCATGGGGGTAGGCAGAGACTATAGATTTCCACTTGCTACGATCCTTGCAAACCTCTTTTGCTTCGTCAACACTCATTACTCTTTTCATACATGTTCTCCGGTTATAAGTACTCCTTACTTCACCTTTTTTCAGAACGTCTGCAATTTGGTCGCAGAACGTTCTTCGAGGTCGACCCGGTCTAGTTTTCACATCCACATCCGCACGATAAATATTTTTAGTAAGTCTTCTTTCATCCATCCTCTCAACATGTCCAAACCACCTTAATATTCCTTTCTCAATTTTTGTCACTATATTATCTTTCACCCCATACCTTTCACGTATTACATCATTTCTTATCCGGTCTTTCAAAGTTACACCACACATACTTCTTAAAGCTCGCATTTCAACTGCATTTATCCGGCTTTCATTCTTCTTCTGCCATACCCAGCTTTCACTACCATACCTAAGAGTAGGTATCAACACTCCCTGATGAACAGCAATACGTGCTTTATCAGACACCTTCCTACTATAATAAACTTAATTTGTGAAATTGATAAATGCAGCTTAGATTTTGCATAAAACCCCTTTTCCCATAAGACTTTACGAATATAACTAACAAATTTTATATTGACACGCCTGGTAGTAGTTGTATGGGCAGCATTTTTTTTAAGCTCAAAAGATTTTTCGACCGCTGGGAATTTGACGTTTTTCAGGAAAACGACAAATACCAAAATTACATTTTTACTGAATAAGCGTCGGCAAAACCCTTTGTGGCTCTTTCTTCAACTTCCGATTGCTGGGTCGGGTCTTCAGTAGAAAATGTTTTTTTGTGAGACGCACGAATACACAAACCGCCATCCCTTGACTCTTTTTAAATGATGAAGCGATGACGGTATAGTTATAGTATATTTATCAGGTAGCTCAACCTGAGATAAAACCTGGATTTGCCTTCTTTCCAATTTTACTTATATTTAAAAAAATACTTTGACGAAAGATGCATAAATAATTCCTCAATACGAGTCACTCGTATTATTTCGGCGAAACACTCATTGTGTGCATTTAATTCATGAACAAGCGCCAAACTCTAATTATGATAACTGTGCTTATTTATTTTGCTCCATTATGAGCATGGGATATAAATTATCATTATGATAAGCTTACATAGTATCGTAAATGCCGCAGTTGACGGCTACGGATTTTCGTTTCCTACACTGACCAACCAATACCCGTTCAATGGGCCGCGTAATGGAAAGTTGTCTCGATTGCCGTTTGAGCTGCTTCTCTTCTACATCATAGATAATACTTTTTTCGAAATGTAACTCTTTCATTTATTTCAAAATAAATCTCCTATTTTCTATGGTGGGATTTTCTCAGTTTCACTCCATGTGTTTAAGATTTCTCTTTGCTCTTTATTAAGTATGATCGTCCCTAAGTTCAGTTTTGCTTAAAGAGACAAATAATAATATATTTAAGTGATTTATCGTCGTATCGTATAATAGTATTCGAGATGCCTCTCTAACCTCCAACTCGTCGTTTAATTTAATGCGATTTGCTATAAGGGATTTTCAATATTCGTTTATCAATATGGAAATAGGCATCACATCACATAAGTACTTTAGGCAGGGTACGAGCAAGTCAGAAGAATGTTAAATTTGATCGATCCATTTACATAATAATTACGTTTATTGAGCTTATATGTACTGTAATGTATTTCCAACATATTCATTTGCATTTAAATCATGTTATGTGCCGGGTTAGCTTATCCCTAAGGAGACTTATTAATGTTTTAATGGGTGTCTATTAGAATACAGTTTTTTTTGACATCGAATTTCATTTCCCAGACAACATTCCACGATTTTTATTAATATAACATTTTTTAATAAATCGAAGAGTTTATCATCGCAGTCATATTAACGAACAAAATTTCATAAAAAAATATTTTACAATTGTTTCCGTTACTAAAAAAACGGTATAACGAACTAACATTTTATATAAAGTATTAAGTTATCGATAAAACTACATATTCGTTACTGATAGAACTGACCTAGCACTCACCAGCCGCTGCCGACTCGCTTCGCTCGCTCAGCTGGTGCGTGTGTTGGGCGCAGTTTTAAGTTCTAACATAACCTAACCTAGTAAAATTGATAGAACTGAACTTTCCTAGCACTCGCCGGCCGCTGCCGCGGAATGAAAATCGTTGAAGTGAATTGCGTTGCGATAAAGTGATGGGTTCCTTGTCTTAATATCTACATGCTTACTTGAGCTTTAAGTCAGATTAACACAAAGCCTTATTATGATAAATAATGATAATACAAAGTAGTGTGTTCTTTACGATATCATCAGGAATCAATTATATAGCAATGCAATATAACAGACCTGATTGATAATCTCCAACCAACATACAAATTTACACATACTTGAAATGCATTAGAATTAAAAGAAACATGTAAGTAAGTATATCTATTTAGTGGGTTCAGTGCGAAACAAGTGCAGTTTGGAATGAAGTTTATTATTGGCTGCGATTGCGGTTAGATGTAAATGTATTGCGATTCAGGTGAATAGGGCAACTTATCCCGCTCCCGGGCTAGGCGCATGAAAAATATTTGGCGTAGTGCCAGCCGGCGGCGCTGCTCGTTCGCGGTCGCGACGCCTCTCTCTGGTCATCACGACGCTGCCGCCGATGCAATTCACAATGTTGAAGTGCATTATATTATTACTGTCGACCAATAATTAACACCGCGCTTCAAAAATCTACGCAATTAATGTTCAAAGTTCCATTTTCTAACGGCGTAGAAATTGTTAACGTACAGAGAAGTCCCTTTTAAAATTTGAACATATAGTACCTATTTATTTTTAATGTAATTGGTGCATTTGAGGGAAATCTGCCGGATACCGCCATAGTAGAAGTAGGCCCAAAGTAGGTACTGTAAGTAGGCAATCGTTAGGTAGTGCATATTACTTATTTTTCTGTCACTACGACCATGTTACAGCACATCTTATATCTTGCCGTATTTGTACAGGCTAGCCATTTTATAGGACGACATATGCATTTTGCCATATAGCTGTGACTCTGTGACTGTGACAGAAATACATGTATACAATAGGCAACGTTAAATGTAAAAGCCGTCATTGACTTAGGTTTATTCGTTTCAGGTGAGTAACGGCAATGTCATCGATACAGGAACTCCTACCCTACTGGTATTTACCATTTATTATTTAGCACTTACAATTAGCATGTGAATGCGTACAATTTAGCATGTACATATACATACATACACATACACAGAATATACATATTTTATCATCTTATAATATCATTTGTTTTTATGGTAGTTAACAAAAATGTATTAAAACAATTCATATACACAGGTTAGGTTAGGTATTATACCATAATTAGATGTCTTACCGGTTTTATTTAGAAATTATCACATGGGGTATCATAAGCTGCATGAAACATAAATTTTCAAACAATAGGTACATATATATAATTCGAGACCAACTTATCATCACTTAACGGTCTTCTTTCATATTGGCATAGTTAACTTCATTGGGATGCACATAAATTTAAAATTATGTTTACTCACGATTGCCTGCGTGGACAGTTTTTTGACAATACCAAGGGTATTTCACAGTCTTTTAGAATATAAAAAGTAACGCACTTATACGTTAATCCATTTTCAGCTGTTTTGCTCGTAGCTTTGCACAGATCGAAAATTTAACAAACATCCATACATCACCATAAACACTATTAGGTCTTTATCCTAAGGGGGCAGACAGGCCACACATTGCATTTTGGGTCTTGCGGCTCTAAGCATACCGAGTACGTTCTACCTTTTTTACGAGCTGGTACGTTCTACCTTTTTTATTTTCACCAAGACTAGCATAGAAGGAAGAAATGGGTTAGAAGGATGGGTTATCAACTATACAATTAAATATTTGCAATAATTAGTATTTCATCGTCTTCCTTATATACATAGATAATTAGCTGCATGCAATATCGTGTTTCTATGATGTGATCTTCTGATAATCATATTACGAATAAACGAACACAAACATTTCAATTTCATGTCGGCATCAATTAATAGGGTATTCTAGTTTAGTCTCCTCAAACAGTGTCTAATGAATAAATTGTTTTCATCTCAGCATGGCATTGATGTAGACACGAACTGGCACGTGACTCGTGGAATGCTTTGATCTTATGTAGGTTGTACCTAATTGTAGTCTATGTTGTTATTTATTCGTGCTCTAGTAAGTGGCGGTATAAAGGATCGGAACGTTCGATGTTCGGCAGTTTTAAATTTGACATAGCCGTTTTCCCCGTGTCCATCCTTTTTGACTTTACCTTGAATGATATTCTATACACATAATTAGTGTTAAGACATGAAATTTTGTCAAGATCTCCACATCTAAATGGAATATCTACAACAATATCGCTTTGGCCTAAACTACGTCGACATAATCTAAAGCTACGTTATATTATCTTCGCTGCAGGATCGGTGGTAGCGTTACTTACGTTGTCATAGTGGTACATCTGTATATGTAGCTGGTTCTCAATTCATATCATACGCGTAGACTTGATTGCATGATTTTTATAAGGAATTACAACTTATGTTTATTAGGGATATATCGTTATCATTTTAGTTTAATCAGAATAAATAAAAAAGCATCTTAGAAACAGTCTTGCTTGTTGTATTTCTGTACGACAGCGGCAACCATGGCATTGCCTCGCGCGTGCTTTGTGTACAAATACAACATGTATTTCGATCGAATCCAATTTTGCGCTGATTTCAACTCTATGAAGCTGACGTTAAGATTTATGAGATGGTAATATAACAGCACCTCTTGCTGCGATGCCTCACGCACCCGCTGCATATACATCGCATATTTAATCTTTTGCGTAACCAAATAAAACATTTGTCTTTATTTAAAACGAACACACCTTATGATTGTGCCACTGATTCAAGTACGAATTCTAATGACGTTTTGTGAATAACCGACCAAAATAATAAATGAACTAATGAAATGTTGCGAAACAATTCGTAAGGTAATAAATAAACTAATAGGTGCCCAACTTACTTTTTGTTTGATAGTATTTCGAAATTGTTTTAATCTAAAACTAGTTTGAAACAATATCAGAATATTTAGCCATAAATATTTTCAATATAATTGTCTAATTTCGCATTATATTTTGTGGTGTTCGTGATCCGAGAGTAAATTTTTATACTATTTATTTCAAACATAGGCAGGTAGGTTCCTAACTATCATATCCTATTTAAGTAAATTTTAACCTGTCGTCATAGATTACTGACATTATACTCGTACATGTTCAATAAAAGACATCAACGAGCTTACTTGAAAATTACATTACGCTTCAAAAATTCATATTTAAAATTTATCCTTTTCACCTTGCCTCGCATTTGCACCTTAGCGCACCTTTGCATCTAAGCGCGTTTCTGGTCGCTTCCTTTGCTTGTTAAGTATATACTTTTTAACAATAAAATAACGTTTTTTGTTTATTGAATAATAAGCTTAGTTGGTTTTTCTTATAAAATTATGACACATACTTATGTATATCCCTAAAACTTTAAGTTGCTGTTATGTGTTAAAATTTTAGGATATTTGATACGAAACATGTTATAAATAAAGTAAGTTCTTACTTCTTTTATTAGGTTCTAATAAAAATAAATGGTTATGTTAAGTTCTTAAAACTGAATATACTTGCACCTATCCTCTTTATATTTTTAATGGCATTTTTTTAATAGATTTTATACTTCCATCGTCATATTCAGTCTTATTATAAAACAAGGTTTAGAGATAGATCGAGTTTTAAAGTCGGTCTAAACTAGGTAACAAGGAAAATCTTATTATAAAACAAGGTTTATGTTTTGTTCTGAGGACGATCCTCGGTCTAAAGATAAACCAGCTAGGACGCTAGTTTAAGCTCCGACTAACCTAAAATTCATGACAGAAATCAAAACAAAACATTAAGGTTATTGTGAAATCTTAGTAAATACGAAATTTTACCTGATGGCTAATTATAAATGATTATTATATCCAGGAAATGTGTTAAAACTGCCATGATTATGATATAAAAGTATTTTTATTGTTTTACAAGTTTCCATGACAAACACGATTTCAACACTTTTGTTCGTTTATTTCCATTCACAACATTGAAAACACGATTTTATATTTATAACACAATACAACACACATACAAAAACAATATTTGTTAAGATTATTTACAATTTACAAATGTAAACAAAATCATAGGTTACGCTCCATGACAGTTTATTATGACAAGTGCCTACAGACTAAATATAGAATTACCTTGTCAAAGTTGTCAACTTAGCTTCGTTCCGTTTTTTGATACTATAATTACTTTATTATTGTATAATAAATGTAATTTAATAATCAGATCAATAAATAAGAGGTTATTGGTAAAATTATATACTTTGCATAGTTTTGAATTATATTATTTAAAATTATTTCGCTTTTAATTAAAATATTTGCGACGAAAATATATTATTATGAAAATGGAACGATTTTTCTACTTCCGGTCAGACTAAGTTGGATCTATCTTATTCCGTCTTTGGTTCAGGATTTGTAATAAAAGAAAGTCTACGGTAGATTTATCGCTTGTTACCGTACTAAACCCCGACTTAGATAATACGGGACTAAACCACGATTATGGCCTTTTTTATAATAAGACTGATTGTTTAACAAGGATAGGTATTATTACAATACAGGGATTTCGTCTACTTATGTTGTATAAGGATACAAACGTACGAAAACAATGATAAGAAATAGAATGTGACAGGATTTATGTTTTTGAAATGGAGTCCTCCCGAGTCCCAAACTTCCGTCTCGATACCCCGCGACGGCGGTGCCGGCAACCACACATTTCATTGTACGTGTAATGTGCCTTGCTACGAGTATGTTATATTGAACGATACAAACACGTCTACCAGAACCTTCATAAAATACTTATGTTCTTAGACGTGTATGCTACTCGTATGTTGAATGCAATATGTTTACCTACTCGTATGATGGATGATGTTTCTAAATAAATAATAAATAATACAAATTAGTTTTTAAAATTACAGGTAACAAATATAATTTACAAAGTTTTTGAAATTCTTAAATAACCATTTTCAATGAAGCTGGGCAGAATTTATCTTGTGTTCTTTTAATGATCATTTTACGAATCAATTTCACATCTAAATCGTGTCACCTTTGAAAGTAGTCGTGCATCGAAGTACCATTAAGGCCTCGGCTGGACCAGTGCCAGAGTTGGGATATTATTAGCACGCCAACGTTTGAGTTAATCAAGCTCAAATAAGATCAATATTTCCTGTAGGTGATCGCGTCAGGGCCGGGCCGTCTATCGCCGCGCCCGACGCCTGCCACCAGGATTACTGACCATGACAGACGTTACACACCGGTCTACGACAGTCTTTAAATGCAATTTGTAATAAGATTAATCTTTATAATCTAGTCGACTCTGTCCCCTTGTAAACACATTATTTGCCGCATCGTGCTGTTTTCCAGACTTCATTGAATTACGTCCAAATTATACAAAATTTTGGTAAGTATGTTGATTCGCTGAAAGACTACGTGTTTTGTCAACTTTCTATTGCATGTAGTCTATAGTTACAGAAGAAAGCCATGAGCTGTTTACCACTGACTGGTAATTGCAAACCGGTCCTGTGAGTCGAGTATTTCTTAGAATTGCCCGGAACGGCCCACTGACACCGACGTTGATATTAAACTGCTGCCGTAACAACGTACCCCGGAGATGCGCATTAGGCGTAGCGAGTTAAATCATGGAAACATAAAACTGGTTTAAGACATTTTTTTGGATTTCTCTCCTAGGTAAAGGTATTTACTTACTGATCATGTTCTAATATCGGCTTTTGTATCAATTAAAATTGACATCGATATCCCGTAATTTATTTCGATATAAATCCAACAGCTTCGTTTTTTTATTATATGTATAAATATAAAACAACTTAATTTTTCATTTTAATATGTTTCTATTCCTTCTCCTGCGCTCACAGCTTTTCAGGAATCAGCATCTCATCTCATAAAAATACTTGTGAATCCATTTTACACAGTCAAGTAACTAATATGTCATGTATTATGCTTCAGTGTATTACTTTAATATTACAATTTATTTTATATATCTTGTTACATGATATTTAAGGCAAAAGATTATTATTAATTCACTGTCGTAAGATGAAAAGTACGCAATCTAACCTGACGTCGAAAATACGATATAATTTAATACCGTATTCAACTTTACTTTGTTGTCTCTGATTTTTCTTAATAAAGTAAAATTATCCAGCTGTTCTATTAAAATAACCAATGATACGTTGCAAATTAAATCCACGGCCGGGAATTTGTTAAATAACGTTGGAGTCACAGCTTGGGTCGGCTTGAGGTTTAAAAAAATAAAAGAGTTAATTAAAGCGAAGCAGCGACCCGTTAAATAGGATATATCGGGTGCATTTACAAAGAGATACCTACTCGTAGAAAATAGCAGAGCCGAGCTGATGCTATTATGCATTAAGTTGCTAAGTTTAGTATCTCCATACACATATCTAATCTATCTTTGGCGCATATTCTCCCAATAGGCTCAAATAGGCTGGGTATGACGCAAGTCGTCCCATTCGCAACTCATCCCATTTGCAGCTCATCCCATTCGCAATTCGCCCCAAGCGTATCTCGTCCTATTCTCAGCTGGTTCCAAAGTCCCATTTATGACATACCTAATTATAGTTATTTAGATTATTATAATTTTAAGAATAGGACTAAACTGAAAGGTAACATCAAACGGCTTTAAATATATTTTTATTAACTAAAGAATTTCAATAAGATTCTTATTTTTTTGTAAAATCATGTGTACTCACGGGGATCTATTGAAATAACTATGTATTAATTTTGAAAATTCAGATAATAGTTAGTTCTTACCCTACAATTTTGTGGATCCATTTTTATAATCTTAATGCTTAATAGAATTTTTTGACTTGCTGAGGCGAATTTTTACAAACTGTAAAACTGTCTGTATGCGGTGCCTAAAGTGTTACTCGCCTATACTGCGTGTATGCAGGTTAAAGTCATTGTCTTTCACCTCAATAATATTTTTGAAAATAAATGATTTGCCATATTTTTTTTATTTACTAATACCTAAAGCAAGGTAAATCTCAATTGATATTTTTTGTAATACAAAACCTGAAGCCAAGAATGGTACGAGTTGTGAATGGGACAAGTTGTGTAAAAAATAGGGAAACTGACGCAATAATATGTATGTATGTATGGCCGCTTTAACAAAAAATAAGATAAAGTAAAAATTAAAAGGGTCGTCCTACAAGAAAAGTGGTTTTTCCAGCGGTTTTAACTCTATCTTTAAAATCGTATTAACAAAATACTTAAAAATTTCACCGAGTATGTATTACTGTGGCAGCTATGACAGCAAATACTAAAAATAAAAAATTTACACATTGAACGGAGGTAAGGAAAAATTTATGTACGAGTCCGACTCGCACTTGACCGGCTTGTTTTTTCTAATAGATAGACAAATGAAAAAAGTGACAAACACACATTTAAGAGTTACAAGTGTGTTATTAAACATATTTGTAACTTTTACGTATAAAAAGCAGCGTTAGTTATTTGTAAGAAGAATTTATTCTGTTTATGTTTATTGGTTACCTGTTAATTTTTTAGTATCTAGACACTAATAAAATACCGATTTGTCCATACAAAGGGTTTGCTTTTTGTACTCGTAACACCCAAAACAGGACAACATGGTAACACCCGAAACGAAGAGAAAATGTTTAAAAAAATAGTTAACCTTTATTTATAGCTGTGATTGTGTGGTAGATAGTAAATATTATACTTTTGGAGGCCTGTCATTTTTAGGAATGCCTTCTCCTAAAATATTCGGCGAATTTTAAATAAATTTAACAGTAGTCAGGCAGGACATACACCCGAAACGCACACTTTTCGACCTATTAAATCGTTATCCTATATGCTTAACTGTACTTATTTAATGATAAAACAACTGAAAACGTAGACAATAGGGTACTTAAATTGCTCAAATATTAACCTCTCACCCTTTAAGAGCGTGACGTCATAAAAGAAATTTACACAATAGGTAATAAAAAAAATGGCGACGTAAATAATTACTTTCACATAAAAATATATTTCTCAATTTTCACACCATATTTTATTATTCTGTAAACGACAATGTACTGATTGATATATTTCCTATCTATTAGACATAAAAATAAATTTTAGACCTAAACTTTATATCATGTTCATTAAGTTCAAAATGCACAAACCATGTTTATAGTTCAGATTTCAATAAACAAATGTGTTATCTGCACGATAACAATGAAATGAATGAACACTCAAACAAATACTTAAGAATAAGGGCCTGTGCTATCTAATTGTGTAAACATTTTGACAAATGAGCTTGAAATGTAAACAAAAACCACCATTGAATGATCATAAAAAACTCGGGTCTATGAAGGCATTCTTATTATAAGTATGAATTTGGTCCTTAGCACTATACAAATAAAAACCAAAATGGCTTGCTTTGACAAAATGTAAGGGGAATTTACTGCGCCTTATATCATAGTTTTTACGATTTATGTCTTACATGGACTTACCTAAATATAATCATTATAAGCAGAATAATCACTTTTTTTATAAAAAGACACTATTTATTTACGATAATCCACTAAAAACACCAAACAAAATGCGCTGACGTAAGACGCACCGCCAAAAAAAATTACAAAATGTCACCGGCGAAAAATATATAAACGAGCATAGACTATCAATATTGGTGCGTTCAGGATGTAGGAAATTTAATAAAGAACATATATCATTAAACTTCTTTATACTAAAGTAGTCTTTAAATTAACTTAAAATAAGGTTCAAACTCAAGTGGGAGAGCGCGGTAGCCGGCTACCGCTTGGGGACCGACGGAATGGCGCCATATACATTCCGCGCGGTAGCCGGCTACCGTTTGGGAACTGAGAGGCAACCTCAAAAAAAAAACACAAAATACCTGAAAATTTTGATTTTGGTTGAACAAACGTAACACCCGAAACAATGGAATGACCCTGTATAAGATTTTGCTGAAGGCCATATTTCCCATTAAATTTGAACTTAAAAAAAAAACAAGCTAAAGTTTCTTTATCTATATACCTAAACTGTAAAAAATATCAAGAAATAAATAAATTGTTCTGTTTTCTTTTTTTCCGAAGAAAAGAATTTATCACTTTCCAAAATTACGCCATAAAGCCCACGGACCCTAACGCACTCAATAAAACGTCAAGTCCTGTTAGTTGGAGGGTAGTACCGTACAAGACAGGAATAATAACATTCTATGTTAACCTTTTTACCCGTACGTAGGTTAAATGAATAAAGTGCAATTTTAGTAAAAGGGGCGAATTATCCCAATGTACGTGCAAATTGTGCTCAATGTTTCAATATGTTGGGGTTTGGTTTGATTTTGATTATTTTGGCGTGACATCCATGTATTCATTCCTGACGGACTTAACCCATACTCTACGAAAGGGTAAGTGTAGGTAACAGTATGGATGGAGTTAGAGTAATCGATTTGGTCGTAGATACGGGTTTGAGACAGGATAGTTTCATTTGTTCGTTTTTTGGTTTCCATACCCATAAGGTGCCAACGGGACCCTATTACTATAGTTTTAAAACAAGTGCGAAGTCAAACGTCGCTAGTTAAGGTGAGTATACAATACTAGTAATGTCAGCATTAGTTATTATATTCTCTTTTATCGACACCTAAGCTGCTAGATCAAATATTTATTAATGCTATAAACGTCAAGGGGTGACATGTGGTGATCGCGACCGGCAGGAGCTGCGAATTTATTAACGATCTCTTTTCTTCCATAAGCTGACTCAGCTAATAGCTGACGTGCTGTGTTTATTAGACTTTACAGTGTGTACACTTCATTAAAACTCGATCAGAACGATATTCAGAGCTCCGCATCATTGTGCTACAAGGGGTAAAGGTAATATTTTTAAGGCGAGGGCGCTACTTTGTATCCAGAGGGAAATGAAGGCGTACGAGCGTAGCGAGTGATTCTACGGTTGAATCCCGAGTGTACGCTTGTGATTCTACGGTTGAATCCCGAGTGAAGCGAGGGATTCATGGAGGGATCGCCCGAACTAAAATTTACCTAGCACATTCTACTTTTCATCTCCATTTATGAGAAGAAATAAGCAAATATAAAACAGAAAAGTAGAACACCTACATATATATACCTAATTAGGGTTCGACCGACAGTTACTACAAACCTTTATTTGGTGTAGTTTACATTCAATAAATACTTGATATTAATTATCGGCTTGAACTTACGAAAAATTAATTTAAAATCAAAAAATTAAATGTCAATACAATATAACCTAAAACTTCTGTAATTAGGTACTTTGAATTAAAGACGAAAATTGTGCTTATTCAAATAATTTTTTTGATTTTTTCTCAAGCGCAGGACATAATAATGTTACCTACATTCATCCATGTTGACGACGATATGTATTCCAAATTTAAAAAATTACGACGTTCGTGACAATAATTTATTGTGTTAGAACAATTATTTTTTTGGCCCGCCAACATTATTTTTAATTTTACAGATTGCACTCGTGTTCAGTTTTCAAATTGTTTTTAATCCCTAGAGATTTTCTTTTTCAATTTTTAGTACCGATAGAATCAACAGTAACTTTAGGTCCCAATGTTTTGGGATGAAAACATAGTTTTTCGAGCAGATGAGATGAAAAATTCTTTTAATCTCATCTACTCAAAAAACTATGTTTTCATCCCAAAACATTTGGTGCTAAAGTTACTGGTTATTCTCTCGGGACTAAAACGTGAAAAAGAAGATCTCTAGGGATTAAAATCAATTTGAAAACAGAACACGAGTTTAATCTATGTAGAAACAAAAACAATGTTGGCAGTCCAGCAAAAAAAAAAGAAGAATTTTGTTTTAAAATAAAAAATAATTGGCACAGACTTGTGATTTTAAAATTTGGAATACCTATCGTCTTCAACCTAGATGAATGTAGGTTAAAATTTTTATGTTCTTTGCTTCGGAAAAAGATATAAGTATAATTAAAAAGCGCAATTTTTCCCTTTGATTCAAGTAATTACAGAAGTTTTAGGTTATTTGTATTGAAATGTAATTATTTATGTAAATGTAAATACTTTTTCCTGAGTTTATAGTAAATAGTTATCAAGTTTACGTATAAAAATAAAAAGATATGAAGGACCACGCAAACAAAGTTATGAGTGAACATTTTATGTTAAGTTGTATGAAATTATTAATTAATTTATATTGTATGAAAACGACATCAAATAAAGGTTAGTAATAAATTGTCGGTTGAAGTCTGTTAGGTATTGTTGGTGTTCTACTGTTCTTTATATTCTGTTTTGTATGTGCTAGCTTTTTTCATAGATGGAGATGAAAAGTAGACTGTGCTACTCGGGTACGGTAATATTTTTGTCTCGGGCGATATACATGAATCTCTCGCTACACTCAGGATTCCACCGTAGAATCACTCGCTCCGCTCGTGATTCAACTGTGGAATCCTTCGTTTCGCTCTGGATTCAAAGTAGCGCCCTCGCCTTCAAAATATTACCTTAGCCCCTTGTAGCACAATCTACTATTTTATCCATAGAGATTTTCTTATTCACTTAGCAGTCCCGAGAGCATCAGCAGTAACTTTAGCTCTCAGTGTTTTGGGATGAAAACATCGTTTTCCGAATAGATGAGTTGAATAATAATTTGAATGCGTCTTATTCCTCAGAAAACAAAAAATGTATGATCCTAAATGCTAAAAGTCGTAAAACAGTAAGGGGCTACCTGATTTTTTCGGGGTCCATTTGAAATAAATCATTTAAAAGGAAACGGAGAATCATTTAAAATACGCTTGGGGGTTTAATCAAGATAAGATAAAAATTCATTCGAAAGGTCAACACACAGTTTTACAGATTAACAACTTATGATCTAAAAATATATAAAACAAGAAAATATGTCCCATCGACCCTCCTTTTGCCAAATTGGCCTTCAACTCAGCATATGCTGGTGTTACGTAAACGAAGCACCAGCGCTGGTCTTCCGATTCTTATGGCGATACAATTCATTCGATTTCTATAAGTTACTTCAGTTCAAATGCGTAGTATCGTCATTTTCGTGTAACAATACGTACACGTTCAAATGTGACAAATTACGAATTACGTAGCTACATAATGAAACTGGGCGTTGACTCGGATATTGGTTTTGCTCTGACAGCAGGCACTGCGTTGCGTAGAGCCACGAGTGTGTAGCGGGAACGCCCGGCAATGACTACGTGGGTTATTCAGTAAGTGGACATACCCATCTGGACACTTTATACAAAATAAATTTGATAGATTTCTGTCAACCAATCATGAAATATTCGCGCGTGTTCTTATAATCTCTAAATAAATGGCCAGGACATGCTTTTTATCCTACGGTTAGTAATTATCATAACTATTAGAAAAAATATTGATTGTAATAATAATAATAACATATCTTTTCCCTAAGAGTGATTTTTTATCCTTGAATAAGTAGTTGCCAAGTTGCCGCGTGCGCAATATTTTGTTATTGTTTGACTTCTCAGTCCAGAATATTTGACCTTATAGGAGGATACTTGAATTTTTCGGGTTTCAGTCAAGTGGACGTTTTTCGCAAATGTGCGTAGAAAAGCTTCACGTTCTCACTTTAAGCTGTAAACAGAAGTTCATAAAATAGTTTGAAGGATTATCTAAGGCATGGTCAAGACACAATTTTAAATTATGTCTCCGTTTCCTTTCAAATAATTTATTTCAGCACTGGACCCCGAAAATTTCATGTATCCCCTTAAGTGGATATACATGTTTCCTATTCAGTATTGCCAGTAGCGAATAACCCGACCATTTGATGAGCGCCGGAAGAGAGCTATTGCCGCTGTTACGAGCGCTCCCTGAACGTCCACGTCTATAGTCACGGGCGCGGGTGTACTGCAAAATGATTGAGCGTCCTTGTATCTCTTGTCTCTGGCTTTCTATTCTGGGGTAAGCATTTGACGACCTGTGTCAAATGAACATACATTGTGTCTTAACTCGTAATTTAAAATTTGCTAGACCTCTCTGACTCCCAAGTTTAACGTTCAGCACCTGGCACATTGTCACGGGAACGAGACCACTAAAAGGCTTCCAAGCTCGACCTTGCTTTTATCTGGTTTAATATTCTGTGACGTTGATGCCTGCATGGGCAATTATACTAAATTTGTTAAAAGTTGTTTCGCAGCTTGCAAATTACGTTCCCAACTCAAGTGTAATAGCAGCTCGATTCCAACACATAGCGCGTCGTCCAATTGAATACACAATCACGGTTGTTAACCCGACGGACTTGGATGAATAATAATTGCTGCACTTTATAGGTATATACAGAATATTATAGAAGTTAATGTAAATTGAACATCTAGAAGGTAAATAATTGCTAGTCCACTGTCCACCGGAAGCTAATCTTTACAAACGAGTTTGTTCAAAGAAGCTGTAAGCAAGTCGAGAATCTTTCACTAGTTACTCCTGTTACTAAGACTCTATATACTTTACTGAAGGATTTATTACTGGAAACTAACGACATCTACAGTTGTGATTTCTATTATGGTTTTCTGCTGCTTCTTTGTGTCATTGATTCGATCCAGTTACATTGTAAACAAATGAAGTTATTTAAAAAAATAAAAATCAGTTTTGTTTAAGCAAGTTCTTCGAATACAATGCATATATAAATAGACAGCATTACAATTAGGTAAGACAATAGCTACTGGAACGTTTATTCAGATTTATCCATATGCATATCGTCGGGATTGTAACTGGCGCACCGCAAGGTGCCGCTACGAGGCGGAGGCCGCGCGCCTCGCTAAGCACTGTAAATACTCCCCCAGTCACGTACCGCGCTGCAAACTGTTGAATATTTAATATAAAAACTAAATAGTATTCACTGAAAAAATCCGAATGTCGCATCTAATTCTCTGTTTTTGCTTTTACTGAAACTTTAATTTATATTTTTCATTCAACTTAATTATTTCTTCTGAATTAACATTAAGCGTTTATAAGTATGTGTAATACGAATTTTTAAGTACTTTTTTCAAAGTACAGCCAAAGATTACGTAAATAAGTTTACTAGTTGAAATAACCTTAGACCTTTTAGATCACTACTTACAAAATCTCTATTACATAAAGTGAACGCATTGAAATTAATTGAACTCGCATTGGACTAAATAATTTTCGTTATTTATACTTACGAGTATACTCCTGGCAGACTTACAAACAATATGGAACTAACCTTAGCTTAGTTAACAACGGTACATTTCTGAATATGGAACATTTCCGAAATCAATTTTTCCCAAACTTTACGTTAATTAAAAATTATTTGACTTTTTAATTATCTTAATTGATATTTTACCTGACTACGGCGAAGCCAAAAGGTTATGTTGAGCTGTAATGTATGTAAGTTATATATGTGTGGCAGTTGGTTTGTATAATCCGCTGTTTGACAAAATCTCTAGCTGTATGGCATTACAGCTAGATTTTTAATAAACAGCTGAAAATCGTTCAGCTGAAATGCCAGGTGTTACGTTTAACAAAACAACTAACGTTTAAATCACGTGTCATCAATGTCGCGCCGCAAAACGTCAGTTTGTAGATTTTCGTTCCTAATTGTGCCACTTGTGGCTGTCAGTGCCATAACAACAAATAAATATGGCTTCCGATAAGGTAAATTCTGCACCGCGTTCCGAAAGTAGCTAATTGTAATCAAGAGACATCGGCGACATCGTCTTTGATTTCAAACTGCAAATTGTTGAGAAGAATAAAGCAGACCCAGCTTAGTTCCCATATTATTATTTTGACGTCCGCCTTCCTGCAAGATGGAAAATTCACGTGGATCAAATAAAGACTGTAAAAAACCGCTACGCTATTAAAATGTCGGGTTTACAACATTTTGATATCCAATTGCATCAAGTTGATAATCATTCCTCATTGATGTTCTATGATGTTGGAGACTGGATTATATAGTAAGGAGTTGAGTTGAAGTTGTATTTCCAAGCCGCGCGTGATAAAAAAATAAAGAACGACTTTTACCCCGTCATATATTTGTTTGATAATAATTTACCGCTACGCCATTGAGATTTAACAAAATTTCGATATCTAATCACATTGAGCTGATTTATAAATTCTTATTGGTGTTCTATAATATTGGAGACTGGATTACATAGTAGGTACGAAGTTGAATTAAAGTTTTATTTCCATATATTTGTTGGATACTACACAGTTTTATTTAATCATGGGATCCGTACACTTGATCCGAACGTGCGGTTTGTTGTTTTTTTAAACGTAACACATTCCACATCTAGCTGAATGATTTTCAGCCGTTTTACAAAAACCGAACTGTAATGCCTAACAGCTAGCGGTTTTGTCAAAAAGCGGATTATATAATTCTTATATATTTATGTTTATTCAGCTGTTCCCTCACTATCTTCAAGGATATTTATTCTTAGATTCTATGACAAATAAATGAGGTATCGTTGGAAGCCTCTGGTTTGACTATGTATGTCTATGTAAATATTGTGTTTTAAGCTATGTAACGTCACAGCAAAATCAATATGGCGTCCTCAATAGGCCAAAAAAAATCTAATCGGTAGAGTATCAAAGGTGTTGAGTATCAAATGAAAGAGCTGCATTAGCAGTGCTGCAGTGATAGAGAAAAAATAGAATAGTGAAGAGTTTGGGAAGCTGACGACCAGCTTCCAGTAATGGAGACAAACAAAAAGAAGAAATTTATTAACTGCTACTCCCTGCTGTGCTTGCATTAACTGAATAAACGTAATAAAAAAAAAAATTCCCGTAGTCAGGTTTTAGATTTAAACTTTTATGGTTACAAATAAGTACGTTAAAGATAAGATTTCAACAAAACGAAAAATTGGAAGACTACTTTATACAAATTTGGTGTTGTGTGTTGTCATACACCAAGCTTTATTTATCTCTTTGTCGCTGTGATGATTGTGATGTGTACGCTTGGTAGGGTGTAAGTTTTATTATAGGGCCTTTAACAGGGACCGTGTTTGTGTTTACAAGAGCCAGCATCTGTTCAGTGGCGAGGGTGGGTGGTGCGCAGGGTGGGCAGTTGGGAGTCAGGGGACTACGCCGGCCTACACGCTCTGTCGGAGATCAGGCCATTTCAGCACGCCGCATGAGATACACCGTCCACGAAGCCGCTTTCTTTAAATTATTTCTCGCTTTTGTTATCATTACAATTACTTATTAATGCTGGTTCAATCCACTCATCCTTTAATTAGTATTTTTAAGGCGCGGAATATGGGATTTGCTTCTGGGTTTTGTTTTTATTGTTTTTTATTTACTTATACTTATCTTGATGTCATAGTTGAAAAATATAAATGTTATCCATTCCTGAAGCTTAGGTACGATCAGATCATATACAAAAGCTAAATATAGCAGGTTGTTGAACCCATTGAACTCTTTCGCAAGTTGGCGGTCGTAAAATGTGCGTAGCACTAAATAGCAAGCAATAATGTGCTGCTCACTTGGCCCTTGTTAGCTCTCCTCTCAGGCTTTCAGGCATTAGGTACGATGTTTGTTGTACAATTAATATAATAAATTTTGTTTCAACAAAGAAAGCCACTCTATGTTAAATATTACCTTAACTTCAAGAAGTTTGTATTGTTCCGAACGTTTCCAAATAAGTTCTTGAAATCTTAACAAAATACGACAATTTTGACAAACTTGGCTCGGCCTTCTAGTCAGTCGTCCTAGTGATGCAAATTGCAAACATTACTTTTTAAGAGCTCTGTCCATTTTTTAACTTTTTTCATTATTGTTACTCAGCGATTGATTTGAGTCTGAGCACTACAAATACTACTACAATACATATATACATACTACTACTACTACTACAATGCAACGGTCAACTATGATAAATTGATGAAGTAGTTAAAAATTGTTCCTACGTTTATTTTCTGAAGTGTCCTGACCGTTTAATAGAAATAGTTAACCTGAGAGTGCTTGTAAGATAGATCAGTGAATAAGCATATGTATTTGTGTAGCAGATGGCTACTCGTATTCCATCTGGGTGACGCACCTACTCTATAATCCGTCCAGCGTCCCGCACAATACCCGCACTTGCTCTTCTCGCCTTCAATTACATTTAATTGTGCTTGATAATATTTCCTAATTGACCATCATAAAGGCCACCATATAATGCTCGTCTTTTAAATAGTAGAATGTAGATTTCATTGGGATAATATATTACTTACTCGTAAATATACTAAATCTATGTTACCTACTATATAAATACATTTCAGTTAAAAATAAGCAGGTGGAATCGATTCAATTCAATATCAGCATTTCTGGATGAAGTAGCATTTCTTCACCAGAACTTTTACATTATACTGGATTACTATAGATCGGTTAGAGTAGACTCATGATGAAAACACGTAAAAGAGAATTGTTTATTGTAAATGACTTGGTATATAAACTGTTAATGCTTGTCTTGGGTGTAAAAGAGACTAAGCAGAATAGCGGTTGGTGCAACTTACAAAATCTCTATTACATAAAGTGAACGCATTGAAATTAATTGAACTCGCATTGGACTAAATAATTTTCGTTATTTATACTTACGAGTATACTCCTGGCAGACTTACAAACAATATGGAACTAACCTTAGCTTAGTTAACAACGGTACATTTCTGAATATGGAACATTTCCGAAATCAATTTTTCCCAAACTTTACGTTAATTAAAAATTATTTGACTTTTTAATTATCTTAATTGATATTTTACCTGACTACGGCGAAGCCAAAAGGTTATGTTGAGCTGTAATGTATGTAAGTTATATATGTGTGGCAGTTGGTTTGTATAATCCGCTGTTTGACAAAATCTCTAGCTGTATGGCATTACAGCTAGATTTTTAATAAACAGCTGAAAATCGTTCAGCTGAAATGCCAGGTGTTACGTTTAACAAAACAACTAACGTTTAAATCACGTGTCATCAATGTCGCGCCGCAAAACGTCAGTTTGTAGATTTTCGTTCCTAATTGTGCCACTTGTGGCTGTCAGTGCCATAACAACAAATAAATATGGCTTCCGATAAGGTAAATTCTGCACCGCGTTCCGAAAGTAGCTAATTGTAATCAAGAGACATCGGCGACATCGTCTTTGATTTCAAACTGCAAATTGTTGAGAAGAATAAAGCAGACCCAGCTTAGTTCCCATATTATTATTTTGACGTCCGCCTTCCTGCAAGATGGAAAATTCACGTGGATCAAATAAAGACTGTAAAAAACCGCTACGCTATTAAAATGTCGGGTTTACAACATTTTGATATCCAATTGCATCAAGTTGATAATCATTCCTCATTGATGTTCTATGATGTTGGAGACTGGATTATATAGTAAGGAGTTGAGTTGAAGTTGTATTTCCAAGCCGCGCGTGATAAAAAAATAAAGAACGACTTTTACCCCGTCATATATTTGTTTGATAATAATTTACCGCTACGCCATTGAGATTTAACAAAATTTCGATATCTAATCACATTGAGCTGATTTATAAATTCTTATTGGTGTTCTATAATATTGGAGACTGGATTACATAGTAGGTACGAAGTTGAATTAAAGTTTTATTTCCATATATTTGTTGGATACTACACAGTTTTATTTAATCATGGGATCCGTACACTTGATCCGAACGTGCGGTTTGTTGTTTTTTTAAACGTAACACATTCCACATCTAGCTGAATGATTTTCAGCCGTTTTACAAAAACCGAACTGTAATGCCTAACAGCTAGCGGTTTTGTCAAAAAGCGGATTATATAATTCTTATATATTTATGTTTATTCAGCTGTTCCCTCACTATCTTCAAGGATATTTATTCTTAGATTCTATGACAAATAAATGAGGTATCGTTGGAAGCCTCTGGTTTGACTATGTATGTCTATGTAAATATTGTGTTTTAAGCTATGTAACGTCACAGCAAAATCAATATGGCGTCCTCAATAGGCCAAAAAAAATCTAATCGGTAGAGTATCAAAGGTGTTGAGTATCAAATGAAAGAGCTGCATTAGCAGTGCTGCAGTGATAGAGAAAAAATAGAATAGTGAAGAGTTTGGGAAGCTGACGACCAGCTTCCAGTAATGGAGACAAACAAAAAGAAGAAATTTATTAACTGCTACTCCCTGCTGTGCTTGCATTAACTGAATAAACGTAATAAAAAAAAAAATTCCCGTAGTCAGGTTTTAGATTTAAACTTTTATGGTTACAAATAAGTACGTTAAAGATAAGATTTCAACAAAACGAAAAATTGGAAGACTACTTTATACAAATTTGGTGTTGTGTGTTGTCATACACCAAGCTTTATTTATCTCTTTGTCGCTGTGATGATTGTGATGTGTACGCTTGGTAGGGTGTAAGTTTTATTATAGGGCCTTTAACAGGGACCGTGTTTGTGTTTACAAGAGCCAGCATCTGTTCAGTGGCGAGGGTGGGTGGTGCGCAGGGTGGGCAGTTGGGAGTCAGGGGACTACGCCGGCCTACACGCTCTGTCGGAGATCAGGCCATTTCAGCACGCCGCATGAGATACACCGTCCACGAAGCCGCTTTCTTTAAATTCTTTCTCGCTTTTGTTATCATTACAATTACTTATTAATGCTGGTTCAATCCACTCATCCTTTAATTAGTATTTTTAAGGCGCGGAATATGGGATTTGCTTCTGGGTTTTGTTTTTATTGTTTTTTATTTACTTATACTTATCTTGATGTCATAGTTGAAAAATATAAATGTTATCCATTCCTGAAGCTTAGGTACGATCAGATCATATACAAAAGCTAAATATAGCAGGTTGTTGAACCCATTGAACTCTTTCGCAAGTTGGCGGTCGTAAAATGTGCGTAGCACTAAAATAGCAAGCAATAATGTGCTGCTCACTTGGCCCTTGTTAGCTCTCCTCTCAGGCTTTCAGGCATTAGGTACGATGTTTGTTGTACAATTAATATAATAAATTTTGTTTCAACAAAGAAAGCCACTCTATGTTAAATATTACCTTAACTTCAAGAAGTTTGTATTGTTCCGAACGTTTCCAAATAAGTTCTTGAAATCTTAACAAAATACGACAATTTTGACAAACTTGGCTCGGCCTTCTAGTCAGTCGTCCTAGTGATGCAAATTGCAAACATTACTTTTTAAGAGCTCTGTCCATTTTTTAACTTTTTTCATTATTGTTACTCAGCGATTGATTTGAGTCTGAGCACTACAAATACTACTACAATACATATATACATACTACTACTACTACTACAATGCAACGGTCAACTATGATAAATTGATGAAGTAGTTAAAAATTGTTCCTACGTTTATTTTCTGAAGTGTCCTGACCGTTTAATAGAAATAGTTAACCTGAGAGTGCTTGTAAGATAGATCAGTGAATAAGCATATGTATTTGTGTAGCAGATGGCTACTCGTATTCCATCTGGGTGACGCACCTACTCTATAATCCGTCCAGCGTCCCGCACAATACCCGCACTTGCTCTTCTCGCCTTCAATTACATTTAATTGTGCTTGATAATATTTCCTAATTGACCATCATAAAGGCCACCATATAATGCTCGTCTTTTAAATAGTAGAATGTAGATTTCATTGGGATAATATATTACTTACTCGTAAATATACTAAATCTATGTTACCTACTATATAAATACATTTCAGTTAAAAATAAGCAGGTGGAATCGATTCAATTCAATATCAGCATTTCTGGATGAAGTAGCATTTCTTCACCAGAACTTTTACATTATACTGGATTACTATAGATCGGTTAGAGTAGACTCATGATGAAAACACGTAAAAGAGAATTGTTTATTGTAAATGACTTGGTATATAAACTGTTAATGCTTGTCTTGGGTGTAAAAGAGACTAAGCAGAATAGCGGTTGGTGCAAGACGAATCCCAGGCATCTATAAAAAGTCGGTTTGTTTACGAGAGCGCCGGATATGACTGGCTGAACTGCGGCGCACCACATGGTAAATGGCCATTGTGAATTAAAATTTACTGACATAAGCTATTCATAGAAGTTAGCCAAATAAGATTGGAACTTGCCTAATAAATACTTGCAAATTTTATTTTTACTGATTATCTAAAATATCCTGTTAATAATCGGAAAAACTAGTACAATTATTTTTCGTTCCCGTGTACAGAGTATACTTTTGTAAATATATACACCAGTATATCGATGTCCACCACACGTCACACCTTAATTCCCAGTTTATTTTTAATATATTCCTTCCATCTTTTCAGTATTGTTTAGTATGTACACGTATGTAAAAATAAATATTTCTTCTTGTTTCAGTGATCACATTATAATTGTATTTTGTAACTTTATGGCATTTTGGTATCGTTAACACGTTTATTTTTATTTAATTTACACCGTTGGTATTGCGTTTTGTATTCAATACATTTTGTATTCAATACACCTCTTGTTTTATTTTCTTATAAAGGAAACATCGTTAGTACTAGCTCCGCGAGCAGAGTATAAAATAAAAAAATTATCGGACCTTAGAAACTTGGTATTGATTTGAATAAAGTTTTCGTCTCTATTATTTGTGACTGGAATATAAAAACGCATAGTAAGATGAATATTGCTAACGCGTAGCTCATGTTGTTAAGCAGTGAGTCATGACTATTGTGTCGTTGTGATGCCATAAATAGCAGCAAGATGTTGGAGGGTGTCGAGCTGAGGCAACTCTACACATGTACTAAATGGTACTGACTAGGGAGGGCCAGCTGTCGCGGTCGGACAATTCGAACTCAGAAGAGTTCTCAGTTTGCAAGTCGCTGAGAAGCTAAGTCGGCTTGCCACTTCATCTTACTCGTGTCTTCTCGAGCTCCAGTGTACAATGTAAACCATCTAAATATTATTGTGTTTTCCTTTATAGTTCAATAGGCTTTTGCTCATAATAATGTGGTAAATATCCTGATATTGCTGCTTAGATATTGCTCTCTTTACAGTTATGTAATATTTCGGATGTTATTACATTTTCTTTAATGTTCACCGCTTTTATAGCAGACTTTTATGACAATGATCTCCTTTATTAAGTATAATTATATATTACTTGACGTTTATCATTCAGAGTATTATTATTTATAAAGTAAAAGGTGGTTCTCGCATAATTAAAAATATGAAGTATCGGAAATGCATATTTATTGAACGTTACCACATCCGCTTATTTCGTAAGAAAAAAGGTTAACCAATAATGAAAATGGCAATTTCGTATTATGTTTACCTAGGACAAGCTTTTGTACGTCAGATAATTTACTATGCGTCGGTTTCGTTGACATGAAAGGAAAGAATAGCACTCTGGAGCAATGAGACCGGCAAAGGAGCCGACCCACCTCCGTCCATGATTAATAATGTCTTCAACAAAACCCGCCGCCCACCACTATTGACAGTATCGGTATTAGTATCGGGCCCGCCCAACTTCAAAAGGAGTCTCGCGACGCTTTTCCTTTTTTCACACTGACCTATTGTAAATCGGAACACAATGAGAGTGCAATTGTGCTATTCAACCAAAATTTTCATTTATGTATTCGAGAAAATTACTTCATATTGTTAATGTTACTTTTTTTTGATGCTCCATTATTTAACAATCGTATGATGAACAGTAGATAAATAACAAAATGTAGCTTATGATATGGTATTAATGTAATAAATACTGTGCTAGTTTTATGACTCAAGCACTTATTATGTATGTAAATGAAAAGTAAAAAAGTATCTTACATTCTAATAATATCTACTGTAGAAGATAATAAGTATAGTGAGCGAGATCTTAGGTAGGTGAAAAAGCCTTTGCCGCCCACCACTGGGCGCGCTCCGAGCACACGGCGCCCGCCCCCGAACCGCGCTAATCCCACTATCTGCGCGGAATGGCTGCTAGTATGCAAACACGGATAAAGTGGGTACTAAATTATTTGCATGCTGTCTTACTTACTAAACCGCCAAATTAATTTTTGCTTATCCTCAAACTGTCTTATGTAGTCAGGCGAAAGTCAAGAGAGTTTTAACTACTGAGTGTATTTTTGCATATTTACAACAAGGATTTGTGGAAGTGGGTAAACCAATTTCTGATAAATATTTAAAGCTAGTTTTAAAAGGCGGTTTATTCATTTTTTTAAATAAAATTAGTCGATTTAGTGCGATTTCTATCTCGCACGTGAGAGACTCCAGCAGCCAATAGCAGAGTCGTGGCAATTGCGCTCAATAACCACTTCCTAATTTTCTCGTTTCCTGTACACCACTACTCCGGTGTACTATTAGTTTTTATTTTTTTTTATTTCGCCAAAGACCGTTTTTCCCTGTAAAACTGGTACCTACCATAAGAATTCTATGATCATTTGGGCAACAGTTAGGGAATTATAATTTATTTATTTTAATTATTTCCGTGATGCTGAACATTTAGCATTGGCTTTGTTAGCACGTACATACCTATAGGAAATAGTACTTGAGTCAGATTGATAAATTGCTTAAAGCTAGTTGTTAGTTTTAATTTGTGAGACACGGGGCTTAGCGGAAATTTGTTTCGATTAGTCCAATAAGTACCTACTTTTTTACATAACTATGACGAAGCCAAAAGGAGGATTATGTTTTATAGTATACATATATTATGTTCGTTCCTCTATTGCCGTATATCTCCAAAGATATCCATAACACCTTGGCAAATTAGGTATCGTCGCAAGCTGTGGTCGCAAGCGTCTTAGTTGTCCGCTGTTCCACTGGCTACATGACGTCACACTCACAGTAAATTTACTGTGGCCCTGGCCACATCGTCACGATCAAACAATAAAAGAAAGCTAATCATACCGTGTGGGGTATGAAATCAAAGGGCTTAAATAGCACACTTCAAAAATCTATACATAACTAGCTGTTGCTTCCTGCTATGCTTCCATTAACTGGAAAAAAGTACTTTTTACATTTTTTACAAAGAATTTTTCCGTGGTCGGGTTTTAGTTTTTTTTAGTTTAACCTCTGTTGCTGTTCCGGCCGTCCTGGAACCGAGCGGTTTGTTGAGGTCGGACGGTAGGAGGCCGGACGGGATGTCTTTGATACCGTGGAAGCTGGGGAAATGTTTGGTATGGGACGCCACTTGTGTGGATACACGGCTCCTTCCCATGTATTATCTAACTCCGCACGGGCGGGGGCGGCTGCAGTTGCTGCTGAAACCGTTAAGTGAAGGCAATATGAACACCTCGCGGCGAATTATATTTTTGTGCCCTTCGCGGTTGAGACAATGAGTCCGTGGGGCCCAGAAGCAAGAATCTTGGTGACAGAGACTTCAGCGCGCCTCCGGGAGGTTACTGGTGATCCAAGGGCTGGCAGTTATTTCGCCCAAAGAATTTCTATTGCAGTGTAGAGAGGAAATGCTGCTAGCTTATTGGGCACTCTGCCTCGCGGCGACGCGTTGGAATCTCTATTTGTAATTTTTGTATTTTTTTTTTAAATTAATTATTGCAATGTATCTTTATAAAACTAGGTACATCTTGTTATAGCTTAAATTATTTCTTATATTTTCTTTAAACTATCTAAGAAATACATGTGTAAATGCCAAACGGCTAGAGATTTATTCAAACAACGGATTATACAACCCAACTGCCACATATATAAGTACTCTTTGCCAAGGGATATTAAAAGTTCTCCAGAGTAATTAACTGCTAGAAAGATTGAAAATTGCCTGTTTCGTATGACACCTTCCTGCTAGTCCGATTTTTCGACTGTAACGAATTCCGGAATAAGGCCTGCATTAGATTTCAGTCGCAATTTAATTTTGTTCCCGTCGGGTTTTGGACATAAAGTAAAAGAGTGCCTGCTTGTAACGTAAAGATTGCTTTTGTGTTAATGAAACGCCCTGTCATAATTTCTACGATTACTTTTATCACTGCGTAAATGGTTTTTCTTTTAGGTTATATTATTTAACTTACGCTTGAGGGAACTAACTTTATAAACTAAAAGTACCTCACAATGTTAATTTACCTTGTGATTAAAGGTAACATAGTATGTGCGCTACGCTTCGTGTTTTGGCACTAGTAGCCTCGTCAATATTTCGATCCGCAGCCCAGAAACGTCAACTGTAATCGGGTGAATTTATTGCGACAGACATAGTTATGTACTAGCCGACGTCCCTGATCTAAAATGTACTCTAAATTCTTAATATGTTTATTGTGTTGTTGACACAAATCCATGGTATATAAATGTTTCGTAATATTTCTTTCAGCACATGGTGGGGACGGGCATGGCGAACCCGTTCCCTGCGGCGGCGGCGGCTGCGGCGGCAGCAGCACAGTTTGCCGCCAACGGAGACGCGCTGGCCGCGGTGAAGGCGGAGGCCGGCGGACCAGCTGCGCCGCCACAGCCCCCTCTCGTAAAGAGCGAAGGACCGCCGCCCCCGGCACCACTTCCACCTGCCAATTTTTCACCTCAACCACCTCCGCAACCACATGCGCCAAATTCTATAGAAAACCAAAACAACAGTTCAGTAAGTATCCCTGTCAAAATAATAGTAAACGGCTAGTTACCTGCATGACATCTAGTTTATAGGAACAAATACATAAACTAGTCTTGCATACGATAATGAGTTTTTAAATACGACTAAATTGATACATATAACTTTCCTGGCAGGCATATTGTGGTGTTATGGGAATTTACTTCTCCAACTATCCAATTCACTGAACCCAAAATTGTGGTTGTTAAGCATTGTCTTAAGTCGTATGGCACCTGCCTGGGATCTTCAGTGAAAATAACCTGGAGGAGACAATTTATCACAGACAAATTAATGATCTGTCACAGATCGGCCCACAGAGTTTACCATAACAAGAATACTCAAATAATTTCTAGATCTTCAAAACCATATATTTTTTTGCCAACCAAACATTGCCGTTAAACAATGACTTTAGTTTTAGTATCATTTTATGCCCTATCCAGTACTATCCACTGGTATATGTAAAGAATCGATATGATGGTTAAAAAAAAACAGAATATTCCTTAGTTATAGTTTATACAAGACCACGCCACGGAACCCACATTACTCACACACCGTGTCTATAAAATATAATAAAATAAAAGAAGAAGAAACCATGAAATTTTGCGTAAACGTTCCTTAAGAGCAGCCTTGCCGTCTTACTTTTCATACAAACACTCGTACGTGATTATGGCGTTGTATCTGATCTTTCTTGAAAACTTTTGAACTCAAAGGTATCTTGGGCGCGATTTCTAGGTTTTTATCGAAATAAAAAATTGAAATTTAGAAAAACAAAGTCAGTATAAGCCTCCAAAAATCTGCTTTTTTGCACAAATTTAAGCTGAACTTCGACCGTTCATAAAGTACTCATAAATTGTAAAAGTAAAGCAAATATTTCGATACAAACCTCGCAAATTTTATGAAACTTTTGAATACAAACATTCATTTCACATACTTGTAAGGCTTACTGATAAACACGTATCTCCTGGAACAAATGAAATTTCCGCACCCAATGAATAGTTAATATTCGTTCAATGGATAGTTAATAATAATACTAATTTCATTTAATAGAATGCAAACCATGCCCTTAGGCGCTATCTTTCTCTTTTTGGTTTGCCTCTTTTTCTAGCATTGCCCTGGATGAAACACCAAGCTTTTCAAATTATGCTCGCGTTGAAAAGAGAGCGACCGGGAAGGGCCGCCTTAATGAATTTGAATACATGAATTTTTCGGGGTCCGGTGTTGCCCCGTTTCCGTTCAAGTAATTTATTTCAAATGGGGGCAGCACTGGACCCCGAAAAATTCATGTATCATGTATTTTTAAACAGCGATGTTTGCACAAAGAAGGTATTCTTAGAAATTCATCCCCTAAATAGTTGCAAATGAGGACTGAAAATTTGTATAAAACTTGATCAGATTTAAAGTTAAAAATGTAAAAAATTACATTTGAGCTCACGGTTCAAAATATAAGTTTCCTGTATTACTATTTTCAAAAAAATATTCTCCAAGATGGTAAAATAGGGCTGTAAGTTTGTAAGAAACTGAGCTTATAATGTGAGGATTGTCAAAAATTTAACCATGCAGGCAAGGCCTTGGGCTACAGCTAGTAGCTTATAAAATATACCTATTACTAAAGATATCTATCTTTTTCCTTTGTTTTAACTCATTTTTGTATACTTTACAGCAGAGTGACGGCGACTCAAACGAGGAAAGTACGCCTGTGAGCGTGTCAGCCGTTGTGGCCCAGCAGGCTGCAGCCGTGGTGGCGCAGCAGGCCGCTGCTGCGCATGCGGCCGCCGCAGCCGTCAGCGCAGCCGTCGCCAACGCCAACGCCGCACAACCCACCTCACCAGACAAAAGCCTCGTACCCGTCTCCCAAGCCTCACAACCCAAACGGTTACATGTCTCCAATATACCCTTCAGGTTTCGAGATCCCGACCTTAGAAATATGTTTGGGGTAAGTATATTTTTCTTACACACGCACGGCATGATCTATTCGGTGTTGTTGATAGAATTGACCAACATTTAATTTATGACATTTTGTCTTTCAGCAATATGGCACAATACTTGATGTAGAAATTATCTTCAATGAAAGAGGCTCGAAGGTAAGCATTGTTATTCTTTCATTGAGAACTATTTATGAAGTGGCCCCTTTTAAATCTATTCGTAGATTTTAATGCGGTCACTTTTGATTATATCAGATGATTTTAGACTTAATTTTTATATGAAGCAATAAACAACTACTTATGGGAAAACAGGTTAGAGGAAAACAACTAAACTCGATCAGTTCCTTGCTCAGTTAGTTGTTGACTTTCATCTGAACATAGTTTTCAAAGTTTTCGACACCGTTCTCCCGAAAAAAGTAAGGGTATCTCTTAATTGGTGGTATTATGTGCTCAAAGTGTATAAAGTATCTTAAAATATAAAACGTTACATATACCAAGAAAATTATATAAGACGTATCGTGCCACTTTCGTAATTGAAACCATTACTAACTACAGATAATCTAAGCGCACGGCAGTGCACAGGCCAAGTTCCAGCAACAGGCCGCGCGCATGCCGTGCACTATTTACACGAACCGTTTCGACCCACTTTTGACCCCCTGTAACTCAGTGCCTATTGCAAGTACAGAGATAAAATTGAACTACGTAATCATATACTAGTACTAAAGCAGTATGTCAAATTTCATAGATATAGCTTCAGTAGATCCTGAAATATGACCCTGTGAAAATAGCTAATTTTGGCACTGACTGACTGACTGACTGACTGGCAAACTGACCGGTAATCAAAACCTTTAGGCCACTTCCAATTGTCCTAGCGTTATAAAATTTGGCACACAGTTCGTGTTTTATATGTAGATTAACAAAAAATTAAGATATTTGAGAAATCGGTCAAGCGTGAGTTGGCTCAATCGAATATCACATTTTTAATAAAAATATTTATGAACCAGTGATACAATGAGGAGGGGGGAGGGGGTATAAAATATTCTCATGTATACATAATGCACAATGTATAGCTTATTATTAGATTATTAAATACTGCTTACCTAAAAAATCAGGCTTAATTGAAACGCGATATTGTGTTTTTCGTCTGCAGTAAATATATGAAAAGTTGATAAGAAATCGATGGGCGTCTCTTAATACACTTACGACGTTGATATCTTATAAAAAGATAAAATAAGTACGATTTCTTGAAAAAAAATATTGAAATCCCACTAAAAACATACCTGTTAAAATAGGGGGCCAAGTTCCTATCGGCTAATTGTTCGCCTAAAAAAGGGTTGAAATCCAATCCAATGCCAAGTTGAGATGCATTTTAAAAAATATCTAAAATTATAATACTTCTAAATTTGAACTTGGCAGGTTAATTTAATTATATAAAAAGGTTTATTTAATTATATAAATAATAAATTTAATTATACAATTAATCAAGTGTTACGTACAGCACGAAAACCTACCAAGTTCAAATTTAGAAGTATTATAATTTTAGATATTTTTTAAAATGCATCTAAACTTGGCATTGGATTGGATTTCAACCCTTTTTTAGGCGAACAATTAGCCCATAGGAACTTGGCCCCCTTTTTAACAGGTATGTTTTTGGTGGGATACAAATATACAATAAATTCTACGATGTTTATTGCTTCATGTAATGTAAATTATGGGAATACTACTACACATTAATTAAATCGTTTACTTACTTTTTTTTTGCTTATTTTAGACGAAATATAAGATGTGTTAAATTGTTAAGAGTGTGGAGACCTATAATTTGCAATCTGTGATATTGATTAGTAAGGCGTGCTTCGCAGCTACTGTGCTGACTCTTGTTTTGCTACTTCTACACCCAAATTGTAAATCTTAATTTCGGTAGCTGCGAAGTCTTACTAACATTTCTATAATAAATTGCTGCCCAAACTAAACTAAAGTAACTACCAGATTTCGTCGACTCTTTCCTTATTATAATTCTTTAAAGACTTATTTTTCAATTCATGTGATTTGATTACTTTATTCTGGCTTAACAAAAGTCTAAAGGCAAATGGGCTTAGTATATTAATAATAATCGTTTTAAACAACTTTTTTTTCTCATAGCATATTCTTGGTTTTAATGTTTGGTGCAGTATCTCTAATTGCATTGTATATTATCATTGAGTAATGTCTATTATTCTGATATAAAAATAAACTTTATCTTTGTTACACCTTTGACATACTTTTATCCGTTTATTGATGCTACTTATTTACAAATATTGATTAAGAACTCAACAATTGCTGGAACATTAAAAAAGTAAGTCATTGGTCAGAATCTGTTAATATCAGCATCGATTAATGTCATTTAATGAATACTCAAAAAACAACTCAGTGTATATGACAAATTCCATGAAACAATGAACAAAGAGATACTTTCGAATTGATTTTTTATAATTGATTGGATTGACCGCTTTTTCGTGTTTACTGCTTTCCTTGTGTCAGTTTGATGACCGCCCCTCAAGTAGTCCATGCTCGCTCATGTCAGAATATTTTACTCTTTTGGAATAATAGCTCCAAGTTACTTTTTCTTCAATGCCTCACATTGGGATATGCCGTATTAGAGAATGATGCATCGTCACTATAACAGCTGATTTCCTAAGTCATATTTTCAGGACAGCTCTATTATTCATTACTAATAAATAATTTGTAATCGTCTAAACTACTACATTTCTTAATTCCGAATGACTTTTAGACTTTTTAATATTACTTATTTTTGTGTATGTTTCTTGTATTATACTTGTCATTTTGCTAATAGTGTGTGTAGTTTGGATGAGATTCATTCTGAAGTATTTAATTAATACAATCTTAGATTGATACTCGTATGTCTCTTAATATTTCCTCTCCACTTTACATTAATATCAGTTTGTTTCGGTCATATGCTTCCTAACAAGGGAAAAGTTATTTTCATTAGTTTTTGGGCATGTATATTTCGCTGATTCTAAATAATGTGTTAAAATATTAAATCTGTAAGAACTTAAAATTTACTAGAAGTAACTATGGTGCATTACTAGTTTGGCTTTACCTCGAATGTCACATGTGTCTTCCTCGTATAGAGTTTGTATCTGTCGTGGGTCGTATGAGAGCTTGTTGCATTGCTGTGTGCCGTCGATGGCGACTGCGGCCGCGACGGCAGCGCCCAGCGCTCGGCGGCCGCGCTCAGCCGCCCCTCTCAATATTATCATATCGTTCAGTACCCGGCTCTCTCTCTCTCTCTCTCTGCCCAGCATTGTTTATTCTAAAATACTTGCACTCAGAATGGTAATAATAGAGCTGTCATTGCTTTTATAAGTGTAAGCGTTTCGTACGATCAGCAACTTGTTTGCCACTTTCACAAACTCGTCTCTTCCACTGTATTGTGTGCTGTGCTAGCTGCTTTTTGTTTCTATGGGATCACCATGTATTGATAGTAGTTACTTTGTCTTAGCACGATCGATTGATAAGAGTAATTTTGGTGAAGACGTACCCTATTTTAATGTAATATAAATAATATTTAATATGTAAATTACGTGAATAACATGTTATATTACTGAAACACCTGGGGTTATACATAAATTGCTTTTAAATTTTTATTGAAATGTTTTAGAGAGTTTTGGCACTGTACAGTTAATGCACTTACTCGTATCAAAAGTACCTGAAAGTAGGTTTACGTTAGTTTAAAAAGTTAGCCGTAAATCTCATAGATAACATTTTATTCCGCTGTTGATTGTTGAATGGCGATACTTGGCTTGCAAAATGTCATCACAGTCGTTATATTGTTACGTCTGAAGTGTGTATAAATATAACTACGTGTAAAAGTGTTTATAGGTGTGTAAGTTCTCCTAGTTTCAACTAGTCCGTGATAGATGTGCATGACCGGTGGTTTATCTGTATAGATCAAATTGCAGCTAACATTCCACACAATAATACTTGTCATTTTGATTCAAGTAGTGTCTATCAAATTAGCTTCGAAAACGATCCTTGAACCAACACACAGTGATACGATCTCCTACCAATAGTACAGACTACTAGGTCGACATTATAATTAACTGTAATCCAAACGCTTATGTGTACCCATTCAGCTAGAATACGCTCAAAGTATCAACGTAACGAAATCGATAATCCTTTCGATATTCCACTAGAATATTTAAATAAAGAATATGCAATGCATAATGTTAATTTTTGTTGCACGTTGTTTTTTGAGCGACGCTGTTTTTAATGCATGTTTTGTCTGTCTTGCATGCAGGGATTCGGTTTTGTAACATTCGCAAATAGTGGTGATGCGGAGCGAGCACGAGAGCGTCTTCACGGCACCGTGGTTGAGGGCAGAAAGATAGAGGTGTGCATGACTCAATGAATACCATCCGTAGCACTCTGTAACTTATAACATCCCGCTCCTACGCCCACCGCCCACCGCAACCTGCGCTCGTCTGCTCTGTAGTTACTGTCATGCTAGCGGCTGGCTACCGGCCGCGGTCCCAAGCATTAGCACTAAGTATGCCGTCGTCTAATCCACAAACAAACCTTATTTATTTTATCCCTTTACTCTCTAGACGGTCATTTAAAATGCCGATCGAATGAGAGAGTCTCACAGAGAAATGTAGAACGAACCGTACCGTCACAATGCCGAGGAGGTAAGATTACGAATTCACGTTTTAGTTCCATTCTATCTATTTATTATAGTCTTATACAAATTTGAACCACTAACAACATTAGACGACTGAGTGGCAGACTGACAAAAGTTGCAGTTTTCTATAAATTCAAAATATATATCAACATTCTCCCACTTTTATATGTATATATATTTATTTTATATTTTATTCCTTACTCCTTTTTTAACACAATGTCAAATGTCTGACGCTGTAAAATTAAATAATATGAAAGTAATTAAAAATTCAGTTATTAATATTTTTAACGCTGAAGCTCTGTTTTAGTAACAGTTATGAGTTACTACATTTTCAAAGCTTCGGGCATTTGGCACCATGATGGCTGACCTTTGCATCAATTTATTCTTACAATGAAATAAAATAAATAATTATTTTTTTAAAAATAATTATGATTATCATCTATTAAATTGTCGCTAATTCTACAACACTTAATAGCATATCAAATGGGTTCGAATCCCGTAAACTAAAAAATGAATTTTAGACAAATGTATATTTCATACCAGTAGATATTTTGTACTTCATTTTTAAACATATTTTTTTATTTCAAACTTGTCAAAAATTATGGTCAGCCAAATGATTGCTTGATTGTGAAGAAAAATTTTTTGACATGATGTTTACTTCCGAATCAGGTTAATAATGCGACGGCCAGAGTGCAGACTAAGAAACCGCCCACCGTACCGAACGGTAAGCGCCCAATGTTTCATTAAACCCAATCCCACTTATTCATGTCAAATACACGTCTTAAATAAAAATTACCAACCATATTATTTACATATCGTTATTCTGCTCAAAATTCAAATTAGTTACTACATATATAGAATTCACTTTCCAGTCATGCCTCACACATCCGTTTAGCCACATAACTGCAATTATAATGCATCTTGGGATTTTCTCTTTTAACCCACCCAGTTATTCTGGCTAGAAATGGATCAGTTCCCACTTTGGGTGAGAGAGCTGAAATTATAAGATCAGTGTTGTCCATGTCAATGTTCCTTTACATGTTGGCTAGATCCGTTGTCTGAATGCGAACTAGGTGAATGCTATTTAGAGAATGAACTTCACTGTCAGCCGGAGGCAGTCTGCGCTCGCATGCACCTGCGACGCGCCACTGCCGTGCTATCACCTTACACTAAACTCAGTTGTCACATAGACATTGACACCGTTACAATACATACTGCACGGTACAGTGTATAAATTAACTTTGCGCATCTGAACAACAACACCGTTTACTTTAATGAGGAGTGGGCTACAAAGAAGGAAGATCACTTTATCAATGCCTGATGTGGATATAAATTGGATCTTATTCAATTTCTATAGAAAAGTAACGTACCAAGTTAAAAACTTGAGAATACATGTAACCGACTTAGCTCGTGCAGTCATCATAAAACAGTGAAAATTAAGGCTTTCCCCCGAAACTCAGTCAGACGCACAAAGTTACCGAGCGTGCTGGTGTGGCGCTCACGACTGTACCGGACTTGTATAATGATTGGCGTATCTTTCTCATTCTACTACAGAACGTCTGGGGCTGGCTCCGGCACCGCTGTTGCCTGAAACAGTGAACATGTATCAATGGATGACACCAACTATTAGACAGCTTTTTAGATCAATACACTTTCTTAAGCTATGAGAGAAACGTGTATATTATTATTATTATCTTGAAATTTGCTGGAATGGATGTATCTTCCGTCTTGCACTATTCATATTTCAATTTTGTAGTAGAGTATGACTGTTAGGTTTGTCTTCTTGATGGCTAGTGTAGTAATACCGATTTTCTTTAATATATCAACTGTTTGTTAGATTTTTTATAATGTTAATTTTGTTTCAGTGTGTGTCCAGTGGCCAGAAGGTAAGACATAATCTATATTAATACTGGTAAAAAATTAAAACACAAGCTTTGGCGTTTACATTGTTATAACATTCATTCGAGCATGTTTTTCTTTACTCAATGTGGTGGAAACATGGTTGTTAGTTCTACTGCTCGATGAGATCTTGTATGCTACGAATTTGAATTTTAAAGCATTTGTAAAGTTTTTTTACTGGCCATGCTTCTTTAGAGCGAAAAGTCTGCGGCCACGTTTGCGGACGTAGCTTTTGTTTTTTTATAACCAGTGTCTAACTTATATTTATTGCTCGTTGCGATCCGCATCTCGATGACATAAAAGCTGTAATGTAGCATGGCCTAATATTTTTGTATCGAGTAAATAATACCAAAATTCTACCCCGGCCTCGTAATCCGAGTTGCATCCTAGTATGTTTGCATACGCAGTAACAATCGTGTCGTGTAGATTTTGGTCACATGCGACTAATAGTCGCTCATCACGCGGCAGTGGCGGATCCACGGGGGAGGTCAATGATATTACAGCGCTACACGTACACGTCTGTCTAATTTATTTATTTTGTACTGGTAGTTGAACATAATTTTTGGAATATTTTTTGGGTGACGGAATTTGGAAAATAAGCCTGTGTATCCCGATAACAGTTTAAAACCGTAAAAGGCTATGTCTACTAAGCCGATTAACTAGGGTAAGCGACCTTCCCCTAAATGTGGTGGATCCGCGCCTGCTCTGCCTGCGGGGTAGTGAGATAGTCGGCGCGTGTGTGCGCAGGGCTGCGGGTGTCAGGCGTGACGTGGCCGTGGCTCGGCGCGGCGCCGGCCGCCGCGCCCGCGCCGCCGCTCGTGCTGGCGCCGCGCGCCGCCCAGCGACGCAGGTAACGCCCGCATGTTAGCATTAGCACTGTCCCGTGTGTTGCATGTAGCCCGAGGCGCGCCGCGCGGCCGCTCGCCGCGCCCCCTCGCCCCGCCGCCGCCCCCGCACCACGCCACTCTCCCGCACGCCGTTCTGCCCCGCGCAGCCTACGCGTCGCCGTTGCACGCATATGCACAGTGAGTAGTCCCAGCACCACCTGATCCAATCCTATCCTTACATAGACCATGTAATTGATGGTGTCTTTAGATACTAAATGATATTTAGTTGAAAAAAAAATGTTAGTTAAAATAAAAGTAGGAAGTATCTACTTATAATAAAAAAATATCTGAACATTTTCCAATATAATTATGTACACTTACGTAATATATGTGATAAAGCATAATTCTAAATGGCAACAGTGAAACATCTGAAATCTGAATGCAACAGATAACTTTTTTTTTTACTTGGGCAGTGTAAATCCCAATGTTACTATGGTAAAGTAGTAGGTATTTTGGATGATACAGTTTATTGCGGGCATGACAAAGATATTGAACATTGGCGTCCCGGTACTGCCATCTAGCTTGTTAGGAAACCCACATTTGGAGCGGTTGTACATTTTGCCACAGCGGCACCGTCACCGCCTGCGACACCACGCATATGTAGGTATTTTCAATTTTGTATGCCATACAAATGAATTATTTGCGTCCGCGTGACTAAGCGGCTCGGCCGTTACACCGTGAAATACAATGTTCAGGCTGTGTTTCAATGTTGAAACTTGTTAGAGCGACCGGGCCGCTTCAATCTGCGGTATCGAACTGCTGCGCCGCTATTCTAATAATTCGTTGCTAGGGAATATGCACGTATTTTTTTTATTTGTTTAATAAAATCCTTATTTACCACAGTAAACAAATATGAAAGAATTTATAAAATATCTTAATCAGCGACGGACATGTGATACTTTAAAGTTTCAATTAGAAAGAGAAGTCCGATATGGACTGGTGACGTCAAAGTCCACATCGTCTATACATTTTTCATTGAAAATGGCGTTTTTGCGAATGAGATAGACATATTTTCGTAAAATTATTATATCTCGTTCGTTTTTTAACCAATTCTTATTTTGTTTTCACTGTTCGTAATTTACTTTTGAATATTTGTGGAAAAACTGGTTAGATAACAAATATTTTTTTCATGCATATACCCTAGTGTAGCGGCCGGGCTGCTGCCGCGCGGACGCAAATAACGCACGGAGCAGCGGCGCGCGGTTGTTGTGTTCAAAGGTTAATAAAAATGCATTCTGTCTATACAACGGCTGGAACGCGTGAGAAAACGCTCTAAGTAATCGGATTTTTATTCTATAATTGCTTTAACTAAAAATAATTTTGTCTAAATGATTCAGCAATTAGATTTTCTACAGGCCGTCCATGTCGCTCCTATACCTCCCGAAATATCCTCATCCCTGAATCCCGCCTGCCTCCCTCATGCTGCAACTTCTTTTCTTCCTAAGCACCATCACTTGGTATGAATATTAATTTTCCTTTAGTTAGATTAACCATTGCTAGTTTGAAAATATTAAACTCTTTGATGTAACTAACTTAATGTACATAATAACTGGAACGTTTGTCTCTGCCTAGTTTAGTGCTTCATTTCTGTTAATAAAACACCTCGTGATTTCTTTCTAATTTGCACTTCTTTACAAAGCCGCCCAATGTTTAGAAGTTCACTGCTTGTATTTAGTTTTTATTTTGTAGTTGTTAAATAACAAGTTAAATCAGGTTGAATTATAGAGTATGTAGAAATAATTAGCAAATTCAGTAGAAAAATATAGAGAAATATTATGAGACAAAAGTTTTTATTTTCCGTGGGAATAGAACAAACAGGTTCAGTTCTAACGTTTTCAAAACGATGGTACTTCAAAAAATGTCTAAATAATTTACCGTTTATAAGGCAGTGGAAATGGTATGCCTTAGATACTATGTTGAAGACATGACGATAACATCGCTTTGAAATATTGCAGCCTTATAAACGGTATATAATTATTCTAATGGAACTTAAGTATGTGAATTATAATAATGACTTTCTTCCACTTGCAGCGTTTATTACGACCCATTCTTAGCTGCTGCCACGGCTGATTCCAACTACAGACTGCAGGTAAATATGGTACTTATGATTTTTATACATTTGATAATTTTATCCAGCGCTCGGCCACAGTGAAAAGAGACAGATGAATTATTTACTTGTGAGCGCCTTTTCAGTGTGGTCAAGCTGATATTGAATGTCCACTATATAATCCGTTCCTAAAGTCTATGTGAGAGGGTTGATGTGGAGTGGCCGGTGGTGACAGTGACAGTGCGTGTGTTGTTACAGGCCTCGAAGCCCGCAGCAGAGGTAATACATCACACCTCTAGAGCTCGATTACGATCGATTGCGACTATTATGTATCTCTATCGCTTCCTGATTCATGTTACACCACGCTAGTATAAGTTGTGTATCATCGCGGAGTGAGTGCTGGGATTTTGTTTGCTCTTTATTATCTCGTATGGTCTTTTATTGGTTGGTATCCACCGTAATGCAGGGTGCACATTGTGTTTGTGGTAACCGAAGAACGCGCACAGCCGACGTCCGTTTGCTTTCTGTTCAGTTACATCCTTGTTCGTTGGTATTGTGGTGGGTGACTTAGATTTAGGCGTTTGCTCAAGCTGTGGGTTGACTCGACCAGATGCTAATTATATCATGCTCCTTGTAGAACATTGAGCCCACAAAAATAATTGCAATTTTTTTAGTTATACTAACATTCACAGAGCATGTAGACTAGTTTTAGATATTTATTTCAATATTTAATTTGATTTGTATCTTATAAACATCATTCTTCTTACTTCAAGTCTAGTGCATGCTCATCGATTATTTCACAAGACGCATATTTCTGCAGCAAAGCGATGATGACCCGTAACCGATATGAAATCGAATTTGGTGCAGAATATACTTCGAACATTGTAGGAGCGTGTGTGTAAGGAACGTTGCATGTTTTATGTATATAAAAGGCATCACAAGTTTACATAAATCCTTTTCGTTTATAATGTATAATTATGTTTCTGAGTTAATCTTTGCATCGTCCTAGCTTTTTATTTTTGGCTGTATTGATTTTTTATACGAAAAACACCAAACAACATTCAGAAGTTCTCGTCAATCTTCAACCAGCATGGATGTGAATGGTAAGGATAAAACATCGGGAAATCTGATCGCTACAGAAAAACTCGGGGTCGACGGATTCAAGATATCAATTAGCGCCACTGGAGACAACGCAATAGACAATTACTCCACTCCATCGTCCCTTTGTGGGCTCATTGTTTGTGCGGTAATTTTTTATACGTCGTTCGATTGATACAATTATGTGCTAATTACGTTTGTGGTATGAAAGATTTATCTTGTATCACGCTACATATATTGTATTTGGTCTTATTTTTATAATATTCTTTCAGCGAAGTCGAATACTTCTTTTGGATAACAAAAAATAAAATAGTATGTTATAGTGCCGGACAGACGGGGCGCGAGTTGCGTCGCGTAATAGCTAGTGATGGGCGGTGGATGATACTCAATCTACCCATTTGAGTATTTACTCACTAGATTAAATAAATAGAACAAATAGAGCGTGCTCATATATTGACATCGTATTTGATGTCTGCTTACTTATTTTAACATATAATTACGTCATTGCACACCTCCCAGCAAAAAAAAATAATATGTCAAAGGAGCCTACTTTCAATGAATTTTTAGTACATTTTAAGCATATCATAGCGTAAGCACACACTATCCGACAAGAATCTCAATTGTAAACTAGATTTAAGTTTCAAAATTGTCATGAAAACATGAAAAATGAATATGAATATAAATATAAATATAAGTCACTATTCATATAAATCAATCTACTCACCAAATGGATTGATACGAATATGTATCGGGTATTTACTCAATCTACTGAGTAAACACAGTGGATAAATACTCCATCTACCCATTTGGTAGATGGAGTATTTATCCACTGCCCATCTCAAGCTGTTACGCGGCGCATCTTGCGCCCCGTCTGTTCCGGCCCATAGTCAGATAGCTCGTGTAACGAATGATATTAAAACATTGTCTTGAAAGTCTTAACGCCACTTACTAAAACCCCTAACGTCAAATCCTATCAATATTTTCACTTCATTAAGCCTAAGAAAGCACAGATGATATACGCGTTAGATGTGTAGACCTATATACTGCCATATGTGCAATCGCACACTGATCTGTACTTACCAAAGAACTTCACAATCGGAAAAGTATAAGACTTACTCAAATTCAAACTCATTTCTATGTTATAATGCGTATGGACGCATTGTGAGCCGGGATGTACAATAAACCTTCCTGAAGTAATTAATTAATGTTATGACGCGAAATACGTAGGAAAGCCTCATTAGTCTTAAAAAAATACTAAGTATGAGGCTGTTAACTATATCAGGTACTAACCTACATAATAACATGATAAGTAAGTATTGATAGATTTGTAATGACGTAAATATTGTCGCATTACAGGCGGCTGCAGCCGCTGCGGCCGTAGCCGGTCCGTTGCTGAAGTCGCCGCTCGCGACGGCGCAGCACGCGGCAGCGGCGGCGGCGGCCGCCAACTACGGCGCGGCCGCGCGCGCCGCCGCCGCTGCTGTCAGCGCCGCGCCGCAACCCGCCACGCTGGCGCCTCTAGCAGCTACGTTAGTATACATTTTTCTACTATTCCTATTTTTGCCGAGTTTTATTAAATGTCTGCCTCACCCATCTTTGATGTAAATTTATTGTTTTCAGATATGGAAGAGAATACGCGGACCCTTACTTGGGCCACAGCATAGGTCCAGTCACTGGATACGGGGTAAGGCTTTTTCTATATATAAGTAAATTGTAATACCAACTATTCGTGATGTTTGCGTCATACATCTTAAAACGGAAAGAAGGTATGAACCCGAAGGGAGTAAACATGCTAATCAATGTGAACAACTTAACTATGGGACCATCCCTGACTCGTAAAAAAAATCTTCTCCTCCGTACATTTTAGCACGGTAGGTATGGAAGTATTTTGTATGGAAGTGAAGATTGTTTTTACGATTTTAGGGATGGACCCATAGTACCCACAATATAGTAAAAGTTTTTTTAATTGATTAGTATGTTACTACTCCCTTTCGGGTTGATGCCCCCTTTCCGTTACACGTTGTATGTGCAATTGTGCATATGTATATCAATATATATATAAATAAGTTAGCTCACCGAATTGATTTTTTATATGCAATGAAGATGGCGATTTTGGATTTTCTTTTCACAAGTATTTGTCTTCTGTTCTGAAGGTATTCCGTATACGTGTATGTTGTCCATATTATTTTATGCATTAATTGATGAATGTTTGTTTACAGACTGCAGTATATAGAAGTGGTTACAACAGATTCGCGCCATATTAAGCCAGTGGAACAAAGAAACGATTTTACTCGAATATTGAACTACATTCATCTTTACCTTAACATGACAATGGACTCTCTTTATAAACGTACAAACGTAAAACATAATTTAAGGTATCAGTAATAGTTCTAGCCGATTACTGTATAGGTAAACTTGGATAGCATAGTAACTAACAAGCGGTCAGCGGCGCGAGCGGAACGAGCGTCGCGAGCGCAATTCGAACCGCTCGCTCGGCACCGCCCTGCCAACAAGTGTCCAAATACGTCCATCGCATCGGGCGTCAGGAACTTATGAATACCAAAGTCATAAAAATTCTAACAGAAATAGTTAATTAAGATAAACTGTATTGTAAATTATTTGTGTACCTATTGCTATACAAGTGCGAGCAGCTAAATTAAGTGCTTACGTTCTATTTAGATATGTATAAGAGTTACTATTTTATTAATACACATGAATAAATGTGGATATCTACATCTGGCGTATGATAATGTTTAATGTAGATGTTACACGTGTTATGTAATTGACAATAGCAAGAATATTTCATGTAAACGATATTAGTGAGCTTTGCACTTGCATATCATAGAGAAATGTAAATATTGAAACTCGAACGCATCTTAACGATTATTGTAACGATTTTAGTTAACACTCGTACCTATTTGCTTATTACGCAGGATTCTTGTACACTTAGTCTAAAATAATTTGCAATATCATTGTAGTACTGGACAATGCAGTGGTCCTATAGCTATCAAACGGTGGTCTTCATAAGATTTCCTATAATTTTTAGGCTCCACTCATATTTAATTTTACATTTTATTAATGTAGTCGTATATACGTTTTTATATATTTTTTACAGACATTTTAGTCTTGAAACAAACATCCCACATATTTTATCTTAAACAACAAACTACATGGTGCGATTTTATACGGTGCCATTTATTTCGGTTGTAATTTTACAAATATGTTTTCTGAAAGTTACCTTCTAACCTGTATTTTAAAAGGATAATTGTATGTAGCGTTAGGATTGTTCGGTGTGCTGTACTGTACAGTTATGCGTTTACGAGAGTGCGTTCCGCTTAGTGAGTAGCTAACATTGTGCAGGTCCTAAGCAAAATTCTATTGTATCGATTACATCGAAATGTTTACACCAGTACGTGGTCCATGCATTCTCTCAAATAAAAAAAATGGATGAAGAAAGCGGGGCGTTAGATGAAATGGTACAATACTGCTTTGACACAATACAAGCTTTTTTATGCCAAGAACAATAACAATTGCATCATTCGGCAACGATGCTGGATAACAAACGGCCTGTGCAACGTCTTTTATCTCGTGTGAACTGTTTATTCTGTATACTGTCTATCAAAAATATGTTTACCTTTCAGTTATTGATTCAAGTCGAATTATCTCGATCGCAAGTTAATAGCGTTTAATATTTTACTAATCTTAGACATAATGCTTTAGATGTAGTGAATAAGAAGAGAAGGGAACTCCATAGAGTTCTTACATATCATTGAGATTTCTCCTTGTAATTATGTTAGTGTTGTCTTCGAGGGTGTCTAGTTTTACAGCTATATTTTACTGGTGCACTTTAATTTGATGAAAGCAGACGGGTCCAACCCTTAGACGTCGTCGTAGTAAACTTTAGATATTAACATTCGCATTAGGATTGTAAAATATTGTAACATCTATAATTCGCTCAACGTTTATACCAAAGCACAGAACCCATCGATTCATACGTATTCAGAGCGTTTGATGTCACTAATTCTTCCCCATAGATTTCATAGTCTTTCAGTTAGAAAAACTTAAAAAATCTGTGAAATTGTAGTCGTCCCATCACGTTCATTATTACGTTTCGAACAATTTTGTTTTAGCTAAGTAATTTTCTCTATGAACATATCTATTTGCCATTTAGTGTAGTTTTTATATAATATAAGTCTCCGATGTGAATAAAGATCTGAAATGTTAAAGATTCGTTAGTATTGACGGTCAGTTTATTCGTACTGTTGTAAATTGCGTAGATTGTAAACTCGTCTCATCGAAGCATTTTTAGTTCTCAATATGTTTCAGTTTGTATAAGTCGTGCAGATCTTAATAATCGCGGTAACATATCAAGATAAATGAACCCCTCGTGAGTTGTTTGTTTCCCCATCCGAGTAGATCACGCGACGTCGTCGACGGTGATAGCTTTAATTACTTACAAAGTTAAGAACAGCGAGCGCCCGCGCCCCTTAGAACCTTGCCCATGACACGACTGTTCTCACAATGCAGAATTTCTAGTCTTTTGGCGCACAAAATACGTGGTAAAAGGTGCTTCGTAAGTTTTCATGTGATATGTATGAAGTAACTTTTCGGATTTGAGTTCGACGTTGGTCCTTTTCTGAGGTTCTTTACGTAGTTAAGCTTCGTGTCATATTATACTTTTGCAAATTTACATTTTACACTCATCTCTTAGTGCCACTGGCTTATATTTATTATAATAAGTTGTAGTTATAACATTATAGACTGTAGTTGGTCAAGTTGCAGCTTCGAACAATTTTTGTGCTTTATTGCTGAATACTCATGCGTGAATACGTTATTATAAGAAGTAATTATCTTTAGTTTTGTAGGAATACCTGTTTTAGCTTTGTAATGCAAGTTTTTTGTATTAAGTACAGTATAAAAGTACATGTGATTTCTAATCGATGATTTTATTTAATTAGTTTTTATAATATTGTCACATAATGTCTCGTGTCACAAATTTTTATGATTCTTTACGCGATCAAGCCGGTTATTTTATACGCGCAAGTGAGCCAGGCGTGATTTAGGTAAGGTTGCAGTGCACACCCTGCGCTATTGTCCGCTTCATAACTCAAGGTGCTTTCCTTGAATTCGCCGAGCTTACTTCGTTGTTTTGATCACATCATTTTAGAACTTGATTTTAAATCTATCAAGGTGATTCATATGATTACGACAACTTAAAATTGAAATCAAATATTTATTTAGGGGAAGACTTCTTCATCGAAGCCAAATTATTACACGGGGGAAATTTTGAATTTAAATTACATATCTTACAAAATGGTTAGTGTGCTACGATAAGATTTGAAGAATAAATCATCAAGAACAATGTATTATAAATATAATAATCATAAAATTAAGGATAATATGTATTTTGTAACGTGATTTGTTTCTCGGTTTTTCTGAGAGATTTAATTAAATCTTCATACTATTCTTATTTCTGTATGCTGTGCACAAATTATATGATCGACGGCTTCGATTCTGTAATCATTAGATCTAGAACGATTGTTATATTGTGCATAATAAGATGTCATATCAATAGTGTTGTTGGCGATACTGTTCGCACGCAGCAGCACTACGGCAACAAGATTACTGTTATACATGGAGCGCGAGGTGCCGTCCCCACGCTGTCTAGGCACCCTGTCAATGATACATAGCACAATAGCGGTGTAATCGATTTACTCACTCTCAATTAGGTAATAGTGTTCCTAGCGTGGTGACGGCAGCTCTAGCGAATTCGTACGTCCGCCGCGTTTCCTGCCTGTCGCAAAAACATGTCATTGAATACGTTTTATCGGCGGCTCTATCCAAGTATTACATTACGGATCTCAATACCAAACTGGGGCTTCGTGCTTATCAAGTCGGCCGCCCAAACTTCCACCACCCTAGAGTGGCCACTGCAACTGAATGTAAACGTACGTAATGTGTGCAGTGACACGGAATGCGGCAGACAGGGCGCCGCGGCTGACTCGCGCTGCCAACTGTATATAGTGTTATCGGTGGCTCGCCGCCGCATGTTGTGCGTATAATTTGTATCTACCCTCGGGTTCATATTGTTATCGTAGCCAGAGTTAATAAGTATCACTTGTTCGTCAATTGCACTCGACGCTGTTCAGTTAGTGTAGTAGTGTACTCATGTTAGCAGGGTTAATATTTATGATGCCTGTATTATCCAAGTGTATGTAATGTTAAAGTCGTAGACGTACCATGGTACTCATTGTATTCTCGACAACATATTCCGGCGCGCCTATGACTTTAATGTTTTGTTATTAAATAAATCGAGGGAACATTGGTAGGCGTAACGCATACAGTTTGTCGATAAGTTTAGGTGAGCCAGGTCCATCGTGTGTCCTTGTACTGTCGTTCAATTCAACGTTGATATTGACCAAGAGAAACGCATTGGTGGCGGCGATACAAGTCACACGGGAGCCGAGCTCACTGTCGCTTTGTATATTATGTTCAGCTATGTCGGTGTGTAGGGCGCGAGCAGCGCTGCAGACGTATGCGTTACGAGTCGCGGCTTGCGGCCTCGACCCAACAGTATTTGGGATACTATAACAATACCATGCTCAATTTCCGTATGTATGTTGTACGTGTGATGTTGAACTAAATGTTTTCGAATTAATATAACATACAATAGATTTGTTACATAATGAATGTCTTCCGTTCGGCACAGTTTATAGATTCATTGCACATAGTATTGTTGCACGTCGGTCCTGTGGGAGCCGCCGCGACGGAGGCGCTCCGCTCAGGTGCACAGCGAGCCCTCATACGATTTGTGATAAACTAAAATTAATGGATTTTCCTTTTCGCGTGGCAATTTTAAAATGAATTGCAGAGCTGATTCTCTCTTTTATTGTAAATATATATATTTTTTTTCAAATGAAAATATGAATGAAGTTAAATCATTTGAAGCCATTGGCATTGTGTACTCATTTACGTTATTAATAAATTATAGTATGAATTTATGTGTTTTTGTAAACATGAGCCGAATAATACATTGCATATCCACTCTTTTTAACACAATTAACTAATAATTAATCAGCCACACATAAAGTGTTTTAAAAAAATCGTTTTATGTAAGTACGTAACAAAGGTACAACGTGTAAAAAGTGTAATATACTATACACTCATAATAAGGCCAGTTTAACTTACCTTTTAATTTAAATTTTATTGTCTAGATTTAATTTAGATTTTTATTTTCAATAGATAAATTAATTGTATGTTACCTAATATACCTAGGTTAGATTTAATGTATCCATAGACCGAGACTTTTTTACAAAGTATCCGTTAGGTACACAATACATTATTACACCTTACTTGAAGATATAACTAAAATTTAGAATGCCCTTTTTATTTTTTAGGGGCTACCTGAATTTTTCGGGGTTCAGTGCTGCCCCCATTTGAAATAAATCTTTTCAAAGGAAACGGAGATATTATTTAAAATGTTGTCTTGATCAGACCTTAGATAAACCTTCAAACTATTTTATGAACTAATGTTTACATTTAAAGTGAGAACGTGAAGCTATTCTACGAACATTAGCGTAAAACGGTTGGCCTAGAAAACGTTCTCACTTTAAACTGCTAGGGTGATCTATCATGATCAAGAAAAAATTTTAAATGGTGTCTTAGTTTCCTTTCAAATGATTTATTTCCAATGGGGGCAGCACTGGACCCCGAAAATTTTAGGTAACAGACATTTTCAAAATAAGATTAGTAGGCTTAGTTACCCCATACTTAGGAAAGATACACCTACTACGTGACACATTTTTTCTACTTTTTACCCCTTGTCCCTCGCCTTCGGTGCCCATCGTAGTATAAGCCTAGACCCCCACCCCCTTCCCCTCTAGTTTTCACATATCAATTCATAAATATGATTTTGAACCACTTTTGCAAACAAAAAGTAAAAAATATTTGGTTTATATTAGTCGGCATGCCGCGTTACGCCAAGAGTGCGTGCATATCATGATATACCAATTGGAAACAAAAAATCTGGAAAAAATCTTTTTCAACACATGAGCTCGGAAAGTGCAATTTACCACACTGATTTTAGTTATGTAATGCCATTCATTACGCTTACATTCGAAATCGTGCGGTAAATATTACTTACCGCACAAGTGCGGTAAAGTGTTTTTTAATTGTTTTAGGAATAAGATTCTATAAATCCAAAATATCGAATATTATTTTTGAAACATATAATCTCTGCATGCAGCCAGCCTAGACTCATTACCAAAACCTTGTTTTACACAAATTATTTTATATATTAATTAAAATACTTGTATCGACACTAAAATGAATTTATAAATTTGCCGTTTAAAAAAAATCATTTTTTTAAATCATTTGGATGTTGGTGGATTGATTTCTGTGTCTCACGTATCACTACAGATTCGAGCATGCGCGAAATGCGCCTGAACAAGAAAATTTAAGCGCGCCATATTTCTAATTTTCTTTAACGAGATTTATTGTAAGTTTAAGTAAAGTGTTTTATTATTGAAGAGTTTTTTCCTCACTAATGTGTTGAAAAACGTAGTATGGCACACGTGTGTATTGTTCATCACAAGTCTCGGCTCCATAGACTCACGCGCGGGCTTCGCCCGCTTGTGAGTCAACCCGCCTCGACTGTAATGAACAACTTACCACACTTGTATCATAAACTACTATATCAACTACATATGTACAAACTTACAAGAGTTTTAAAAATGCTGAACGCTATGCTCTACAATTTGATTATAGCTCGAAAGTTGAGATTTTCATAGAGGATATTGACTTCGTGAAGACCTCGAACCCCCCCTGGGATCAAGCTAGGTATTTTGACGATTAACTTCCCCCCCCTCTAAAAGGCTCACCGTAGTATAGTCATGGTCCCTTACCTACACAAAAAAAGGTCTGTGGTTGCGGTGAATAATGCATTTAGAACCGAAATGTCAGCGCTGAATAAACAGTGATTAGTGGTACCTAATGATAATTTATTAATCCCGATAAGATTGCAAGGCAGCGTGATAATAAACAGTACCTAACTAATCTTTAGTATGAAATAATTAAAACAATCGGTATGGTAAGATTGGCTAAGGTGATAAGACATGCTTGCGCACCGATCGCGCAGTCTACATGCGGTAGTTGCGCGCGCTGTGTTGCGCCCACGAACACCGCGACATTGGAAATGCTTTTGTTTATAAACTGACTTGACAAAATGGTGCTGTGTCCGCCCTTCAAGTGGTCGACGACGAGGCGTGGATTCGACCTTAACAGAACTACATCAACGCCTGAACCTGCATTGCCGAGACAAACTATAGTAAGTAATACGTATGACTAACTCATAATCACGGTATGAACGCTGTAAGCCAGTGAATCGAAACTCCGCAAATGAACTGGACTAATTTGCATAATTTTACTACTGAAATTAGATTTATGTAATTAGCCCATTCTTCAGTATCGTCAGAATCCTTTGTCGTGCAAGCATTATGTGGCGCTGGTGATCAAGACAAATATTATTTGTAATCAAAATTAAATTGGCTTTGTCGTAAAAATATCCTCAAGTCGGATAGATTTAATGTAGGGTACGCCACAGAAGTGGAGTCCCAATTTCTCATACTAACTGTATGAGAAATTGAGACTTACCGTACAGAGGCTTACCGTACCTACCTAAGTTGCAACGAAGATTAAATCGACTGTTTTTCGTGTGAATAAGTGGCAAACACTGATGTCAGATTTTTCATGCTGCTTATATACGCATCTGAAATAGCTAGATGACTGCCATACAATGATGACACCTGGGACCAACCGGCTTATACGTGCCTTCTGAATCACGGAGATTGCATCGATATCGACTCACTATTGCTGATAGGCTAAAATAAATTGTGGGCTAAAGGCTTAGCCGCTAAGCCTTTAGCCCACAATTTATTTTAGAGGCTAAGCCTTAGCGGCTGCGCTATTTTATGGTTTGATATCGCGCTGCGAGGGAATCGTTATGTTATTTAACACGTATAAACACAGGCGCACCTTTTAGTAGAGCGGGGTTGGCTTTAGTATAGTGTCGCACGAGGGGGGCAGAAGGGAAGTTAAGTTAAAAGTTAATTTTTATGACCACCAAGAACAACTGTGATGGCAGAAGTGAAGTTAGATTCAAGATTTTCTTATGACCATGTAACAACTTAAGAAGCAGAAGCGAAGTTGGGTTTAAGTTAATTTTTTTATGACGACCCGGAACAACTGTGAGGGTAGAAGGGTAGTTCTTATCGTAATTCATTCATTAAAAATTAATGGTAGGTGTAGGTATTAATAATTTAGGTATTCATGAAAACTTAAAAACAAAATGAGATGTAAATTAGTAAACTTAAAACCAGAAATGAAAAACTAATTAACTAAAAAACTAAATTTAAATCTTACTTTTGATTGAAGAATTTAAAAAGTTAATGAGTTGATGGTAACTACAGACCTAACGTCTCTACCCCAAACGGCTCAAATATGAAGCCGTTCCCTAGGCATTCATACTTGCGCTGTTTTAGACATTCAGGCAGTGGCTGCAGCTGCGCCAGCCTTGGAGCTTGTACCGTGAAGATGGGAGGCCGCCAGAGTGTCGACACGCGTAGCGTCCCACGCCAAATTATTTAGATTTAAGTAAATTACAATTTTTAGGTTACAATAGAAAAATAATCTCGTAAAGCCCAAGCCCCCCCCCCCTCCCGCCGTCGCTGCCGCGACTCCCGCTTTTCACTCCCAGTTATTTCACTAAACTGAATCAAGTTATATAATCATATATCACTAAACTAGAGGCATTATAATTATATTCCTAATAAGATAGTACCTACTGAATCGCTTTCGAAAGTTCGTTTATTAGTTTCGTAGTTAGTTTTCGTAGTTCATAAAACTGGATATGTCACGGAACATAACCATATCCTTATGGAAATAATTATTCATTATCTAGAATCAGAATACTTATCGTTAAATAACTTATTAAAAAATCACGGCTATGATAAGCATTACATTGAAAGGTATTATAAGATACCTATTTACCGTTTAGTACCTAAGTATACCTTTAATCCCTTATACCTTATCCCATTGGTGGGGTCGGCACAGCACAGTATATAAGCCGCTTCTTCGTCATTTTTTCAGGCTGTCACACTTTTGCTCTCGAATACACTCCATAAATATTAAGTATTTTTTATACACATTCGAACCACCTGTTGCTTGGTCTCCCTCTTTTTGGTACCTACCTACTCAAACACATATACTTTATGAAATATAAATTTAAAAAAAATGTGTGACTAACACTGATGATAAGTATTTATTTTTCAAACTGCTATTAGGCATCTGACATAGCATAACGACTGCCATCTAAATGAAGACTAGACCAAACAAAACGCCCTAAGGCGAGTTTTCAGAAGCACGGAAGAGATAGTAAACAAAACAATCAGATCTCGAGAGACTCTGTTCATCAAACTATTTATCTTAACCCTTCGAAATGCTATGTGGTCACCTTTAGTCGATAAAGATAATTAATAAACTGTGAAACATATTACTAGGTGAAAAATTGCATCGAAATTCTGTAATACGCGACTTGGGAGTCCACCACAACTCTACTACTGTTCGATTGTCATGTGGACACTTTTATAAAAAAAACATAATCGAGCGCTTTGATTTGTGATGCGTATATCTACTGATTTTGCGTACATTAAAACTATTAAAATTCTTTATACTTAGCGCTTTTTTGTTCGTAGCAGTCTGGAATATGCTTCGCAGATCAGAAGTGCGATTTCTGAAACGCGGAGTCACCTAAACGCCGTAAATCCCGCGTTTCAGAAATCGCACTTCTGGAGTCCCCGATATGTTACTAATAAATCTCGACTAGAAAAATTTCAGAAGAAATTAGTTCGTTATTTATGCTATCGCACCGGTGACCACTATGATAGTATTTTATATACCCAATGATCTCTGTTTGAAGCATCATTTATTAAGTACCTTTAGAAAATAAGCGCGAAATAGCTGATATAGTTTATTTTCTTTAAATTGTCACACGATCTATATATAGACTGTCCTGAACTCTTATTTCCTTCGAAACACCTCTTAAAACCTTTAGAATCTTTGAACCCAATCATGTCCCACCTGTTTCTACCAATTATCTTAAAAACACATCCTGCGTGCGAGCGGCCTCATCAACGAGCTGGCAAAGGATTCAGATGTTGACCTCTTTAACACCAGCGTTACGTTACGATACGGCGTACCCTTAGTAATAAATGATTTATACTTGTATACCAGTTACTAATATTAGAGTTTACGTGCGATCGTTTAGTGTGGCCTAAAAATGCGGATGCTTGCTTTGGCGTAAAGTCACTGCTATTTTGATTTGTGCTCTGTGTAATAGTTAAGTATCCAGTGCTAAACGTTGGAACCTTTTATTGGTTTTCCGATTTCCATTCAAATGTTTGTTGATTATTGTATTAGTTGTTGGATCCCCTCGAAAACCGAAGTTTCTTCTATCTTTAGCCGCTAACGGCTAACTCTAGTATGATCGCAATTCCTTGGCTAAAAATGTAAAAGCGAATAAAAAAGGCAAAAACACGTTGGTTCTAACTGATTGTAATACTTACTTACAGAGAGGTGTGCTGTAGGTACTTATGTGGCTAAATAACTAATTTTACTTTTCAGGTTTTACGACACGACTTAGTCGACTTAGCATTAAATTGTGAATCTAGTAATGGTGACTTGGAAAATGGGAGAACCTCATCGCCTGCCAAAAATCACAGTTTAGGTGTTGGTGTTCGCACATCCAGTAAAAAGTCAAGTTACATGAGCGTTGAAAGCGGCAAATCGAGCAGGGACTCTGACAGCGAGACTAATGACCGGAGGAGTAGCGCCGGCCGCAAGACGTTGGGCCAAATCATTTACGAAGATCCTGATAAGACTGAACGACGGAAACGTATTCCTCTCCCACCGCCTGTACACATCGATGTCAATGATTTACAGTATGAAAAATTCGAGAAGAGCGAAGGGTGAGTTCCATAGCTTTTACTTGGTATCTTATACTGTATTACTTTACGACTTCCTATATGTATGTATAGTTAGTAGTAAATAAATATAGCTTAGTAAAGTATCCCGCTAGACTACGTTATTACTTACGTTCGCTTTGTATCTCTAAATTAGGTAGGTGCAGTATAGGCACATCTATTAATTTGTCATCGCCGTTTCAGATCTATTCAGCAAATAAAAATAGCTTTAATGGATAATGACTTCTTAAAGAATCTAATGGACGAAGATCGTATAAAAATGGTGACCGAGGCAATGAATTCCCAAGAGTTCCTAGCTGGCAGTTTGATAATCCGCGAGGGAGAGAGTGGCAGCCACCTTTACGTATCTGCAGAAGGACAGTTCGAAGTGCTGAAAGGCGGTCAGGTGGTTAAGACCTTCGGGGCTGGAGTAGCATTCGGGGAATTAGCAATTTTATACAGAGCAAAACGTTTCGCCTCCATTCGATGTAAGTCAAAGTCAATTTCTAAGATATCTAATAATAGCTTATCCGCTTCCATTAGTTGAAAAGTTTTGACGTATGCCTACCTAACAACTGCCTTATCAGCGTTAAATCTAATCAAAAACATTGAATCCGAAATGCCAACATTGAATTCCGTGCCACGACATTATACCGAATAAGTAAGTAGGTACTTTACTTTTAATGCGTATGTTTTATGAAGTTTGGAATTTATCTACTACAGATACATTATCACTTTTTATCCCATACGGGGTAGACAAAGGACCCAGGGCCGTAAGACCCAAAGGCCACGTTTAGCGTAATGGTGGGCGTTAATATGGAAAAAGAATTAACAACAATTGGAACAATATAATGTGCGTTGCTCGTCGCATCGCCTATTAATTAACATGACTCAAATCTACATCATGTATCTAGATCTCAAGTCAGCTTGTTTCGTTGCCTTCTTGTTTAAAATTATTGATATTGATAAAAAACCAAGAAGAAGATAATGTCCGATTCTTTGACTTTGAAACGTTCTCCAGTAGGCATATGTAAATGATTATTACACCCTACTACAAGCATACCTATCTGCATACCGATAGAACAACCGATCATGTACTTTCCGCGCAGGCATCACGTACGCGACAGTATGGACCTTGGAGCGGCGGATATTCCAAAAGATTATGGTGAGAAGTGGCCGGCAAGAGCAGGACGACAACATCCGGTTCCTGGCGTCGGTTCCCCTCCTGCACGGCATCCATCGATCAGAACTCGCAAAGATATCAGAATGCCTCAAAAGGGTTCGTAGTTTTTTTTTACAAAATAACAACATGCATATAATTTTTAAATCATGCAAGACTATGTATCAAGAACTAACTTTTATTCTTATTAGAAATGGGAGTACTGATTTTATTAGTGGTCAACCCTATGGCACTAATTATTTAATTTGCACAAATACATTATAGCTGAATTAAATTATACGAAATATTTAGATGGAAATATTTCTTATATTCATTTGACAACGAAAAAAATATTGACAACAAAAGTATTTTCAAGAGGAACTTGAAATTAGAGAACAGACTAATAAACCTTTTTTTATAATCTAACACTCCTCCTTAATTTCATTCCTCTAGACCCATACTTCTTACACACATCTGGAATTTACCCTTTAAGAGGGGTTTCGTGAGTACATCGCGACCATTCGTTCGGTCTCCACGTACTCTAACCTAACATGCCCACCCTCACATGCTTCTCTCACAAAGTGGTGACGCACATCAATATGCTTTGTGCGTTGGTGGTGCACAGGAAGAATCCTGTGTGAAATCCAGCGCAATTGCTATTGCTGACTGGCTATCACAGCAGATAGTCAGTTGCCTCTCCTGTTCTCCAGTAAGCTCAGCAACAAAACGTTTCAGAAATATTGCTTCTCGGGCTGCTTCCGAGATGGCAACATATTCGGCTTCAGTCGGTGGATAGTGCTACTGTCTTCTACTTTTTGCTTTCCCAGCAAATAGCTCCTCCTTTCCAAAGGAAAACCAATCCACTATACGACTTTCTGTCAAAAGATGTAGCATGACTTGCATCTGCGTAGCCCATTAATCCTTTTCTGTTAATCTTGCTGTACAAAAGTCCATAACTCTTGGTTCCTTTTAAAAATCTTAGCATTCGTTTCGCTGCTGTCCAGTGCTCCTCAGTAAAGCAGGTGTTAAATTGGTTCAGATAATTTACAGTATATGCTATGTCTGGCCTCGTGCATAAAGCTAAATACATTATAGAACCAATCAAATTTTGATATGGAATGCTAGCATCTGGTTTGTGTGCTAGTCCTGGTTTTTCCAGTTTTTGTCCAGGTACAGATGGCGTTGATGCAACCTTGCAGTCAACTATACCAAAAACTTTAAGAATCTTGTCGACATAACTCTCTTGGTCGATTTTGATTGAAGTGTCGCTTTGGGTAATGCAAATTCCGAGGAGAAACTTTGCGCAACCAAGATCCTTCATCTCAAATTTCCTCATCAAATCTTGTTTGAGATTTTCCAATTCCTCTTTGTCATTACACAGAATGAGAATGTCATCTACATAAACTGCAAGTATAATCAGCTTCTTTCCGTTTGACTTCATATAGACACAAGGTTCATTCTTGGATCTTTTAAACGCCAGTTGCATGCTCTAGGAGCTTGCTTCAACCCGTAAAGCGAGCGTTTTAACAAACAAACGTACTCTGATCCCCTTTCCTCAAAACCTTCTGGTTGCTTCATATATACAGTTTCTGACAAATCTCCGTTGAGAAACGCCGTTTTCACGTCCATTTGGTCGATGTTGAGGCAATAAGCAGCAGCTAATGCTAAAAGTGTTCTTAGCGAACTGTGTCTCACGACCGGAGAGAAAGTCTCGTCATAGTTAACACCATATCTTTGACTGAAACCTCGGGCCACAAGACGAGCCTTATAACGCTTCTTTCCCTCCCCTTCGTCTTTGATTTTAAAAATCCATTTAGAATCAACGACATTACATCGTTCCGGTCGTTTTTCTTGATTGACCTAAGACCCAAGTGTTGTTTTTCTAATTGCACTCAATTCTTCTTGAATGGCGACTTTCCACTCCTTACAGTCACTCCTTGACAAAGCTTCATGAATCGTACTGGGATCATGTTCCGATTCTCTGGCCTGATACAGTATATAATCTGGAAACTGAGTAGGCTTTCTGTTTCTTAGAGGATACCTCCGTGCCCTATCTTGAAAGTCTTCCTCAATTTGCTCTGCAACTGTCGAGACTGAGTCACAGTCTTCAAACTCTGCTGTATCAGAGTCTACTTCTGGCTCATTTTGATTTTCTGAATGTAAATCAGATCTCGCGTTACTAATCTCATGTTCCACTCGAGGAATATCGACTTCTCTAGGAATATTATCCTCCGAAATTTGTTCAGAACCAGGTGACGTTTCTCCTTCTACCCGTCCAGGTGAATGTGACAGTATGAATGAATGAATGAATGAAAAACTCTTTATTGCACCAATACAAAAAAAAGCAAAATCAAAAGATTTAAAATTTAAAATACATAGGTACACTGGGCGGTCTTATCGCTTAAAGCGATCTCTTCCAGACAACCGGTGGATGGAGAGGAATGTAGGCACGTTAGAAATAACGGTGGTGCAAAGAAAACTATCAGTTAAATCAATAGCTAAGGCTACTTTTTAAATTACATAATACACTACACATATATTCTATAATACACTTACACAAAAAACTACATATATACAATACAATATAACTACATAAATAAGTTTAGTAAATATTACATACGTACAAATAAATGTAATACAATTATTAAAACAATAATAGTAATGTACGATTACTGAGCTAGATAAAATTCTTTAAGCCTGTTTTTAAAGATGGAGACAGATTGTGCACGTCTAATAGACTCAGGCAGTTCGTTCCATAAACGCACAGCTTGAACTGTGAACGAATTGTCGTAGAAGGATGACCGATGCATCGGCATATTAAGCTTAAGACTGTCTGATGACCTCAAGTCACGTGTATGGCTACAGCATAGAAATTGAAAACGTTCTAGAAGGTAGTGTGGAGATGTGGAACTAAATAATACATTATATAGTATACTTAGTATGCTCTCAGTTTCTACAACACTTTGATGTGAAGGTTGGTTCACTGCACAATCTTCACTTAAATTAAGAATGACCTCCGGATTCTCTTTGATTTCTGAACTCTTGTTATTTATTTGGCTCTCTAAGAACACCACGTTTCTTGCTTTGAACACTGCACCAGAAATAGGGTCGACTAATCTATAGGCCTTAGAGTTTTCACAGAAGCCCGTGAAGATTAGTTCTCTGCCTTTAGCATCCCACTTTTTCCTTTTTTGTTTAGGAATTTGCATGAAGGCTTTGCACCCAAAAACTTTAATTGTGCTGAGGTCACATTTTTTTTTAGACCATTTTTCTTCTGGTGTCACATTTTTCACGGCTATCGTTGGTGACCGATTTTTCAGAAAAACTGCATGATGGACAGCCTCTGCCCAAAACCGCTTATTCAAACCAGAATCTTGTAGCATACTTCTAGTTTTCTCGTTAATCGTGCGATTCGCTCTCTCAGCAACACCGTTTTGTTCTGGCGTAAAATCAACTGTCAGCTGGTGTTGAATTCCGCATTTTTTCAAGTAATCATCAAAACGTTTGTTGACGAATTCTGTCCCATTATCACTGCGAAGAATCTTCAGCTTCTTTCCGCTTTGGGTTTCTGCAAATTCCTTAAACTCTATAAATTTTTCAAAAACTACACTTTTTTTTTTCAAAAAATATACAAAGGTTTTGCGAGTAATATCGTCAATAAACGTTAAAAAATATCGAAATTTGCTGACAGACGGTACCTCCATAGGTCCACATACGTCAGAATGTACCAAACCTAGTACCTCAGGGCTTCTCGAAGCACTATTCTTCTTAAAAGGTTGTTTGGTTTGTTTTCCCAGGATGCAAGGTATACACTCAAGTTTAGTTAAAGTGTCAGGAAAACTTACCCCAGTTGCCATCTTTGAGTAATTTCAGGTTTTTTATACCAAGGTGCCCCATCCTCCGATGCCACAACATCAGCTGGTCACCTACAGTCGCTGATGAAAGCGCAGAACCTTGTGAACAGCACTTGATTTTATAAATGTCTCGTTCTTCCACACCTTTCACTACAGCCTTTCCTCTAACCTCACACTCACTACTCTTAAAGATGTCACAACCTTTTTCTGAAAATACCACTATATGTCCCTTTTTAGTAATAGCATTCACACTCAGTAAATTAGAAGCTAATCTAGGAACATACGTTACGTTACTGATTGTCAAATCTATTGATTCGCAAACTACCATACCTTCACTTTCACCCAATAACTCATTACCGTCAGCACAAGTCACTCTTAAAGGTTTACAAGTTTTCTTTAAGTCCTTAAACCATGATTTGCGATTGGTCATATGCATAGACGCCCCAGAGTCAATTATCCAATCATCAGTATGTGGCTTTACTGCTGTACCAAGCGCATATGCCTGCAGCGCCTCCTTCTTCTGCTTTGGATTCTCCGGACAGTCGTGTGCTTTGTGAGGACCGTCGCAAATGAAACACTTGACCTTTCTGTTCTTCTTCTTAAATGCACTCTTGCCTTTATGCTTATTTGACAACAGTGGTGATGTTGAAGCTTGCTTTTCTGTGGTACTCGCTGAGTAGGTATCTTCCATTTGGAAAAGTTTCGTTTTCACATAGTCGGTAGTTAAATTGATATCGCTGTTCTCTATGGCCAGCCTCATTGGATGAAACTCTGGAGTAAGGCCTTGAAGAAGTAGAGCTGCCAGTAGCTCATCATCAACCTCCTTCCCTAAATCCAACAGCTCCTGTGACGTTGTTAAAACAGATGTCACATACTCACGAACCGTTGAAAATTGTTCGAGTTTCATGCTTACTAACTTTGTCAAAAAGCGGGAACGGTTGTTCAAACCTTTATCTTCAAAGGCATTCCTCAAAGCTTCCCAAGCTTCCTTTGCCGTTTTTGCACTTCGAACATGCACCAAGCAGTGGGGTCTAACCATTAAACAGATCTTCGCACGTGCTCTCTGGTCGCGTCTTGTACCAGAAACGTCGCAAGCATCTGGAGTACTACGTGTATATTCCCACAAATCATCATGGATGAGATATAATTCCATGAGGAATTTCCACGTCGCATAGTTAGAATTGCCGTCTAACTTTTCCAATGATGGCAAACCGCTGTTCCCAAGACTGCAAGCTGCAGTTTCTTTATTTTTTCGTTATCGGCCATAATTACCGCGTGCGGACCAATTACCTATTAGTGGTCAACCCTGTCCCTATGGCACTAATTACTTAATTTGCACAAATACATTATAGCTGAATTAAATTATACGAAATATTTAGATGGAAATATTTCTTATATTCATTTGACAACGAAAAAAATATTGACAACAAAAGTATTGTCAAGAGGAACTTGAAATTAGAAAAAATAACAAAACTCTTATGCTTTTTGGCATGTCAGACTAATAAACCTTTTTTTATAATCTAACAGATTTTAGTTATTCTTACTAAGGTAATCAATCACCGTAACTATGATTCAGTAAAGCGGTGCCCACATAACTAATCATGCCTTCTTGGCCCATATTGGTCCTTTTGGGGTTTTGTTTTATTCAATATCTCCCCATTGACCTATTTCAGCGAAACATCTTAAAAAACACATTATGAGTAGGTACCTACATGGGTAACTCTACCTCGACCATATTTTCGTGACAGGAGTTCTTCTCAGCGGGAACGCCTGTGGTGAGGCAAGGAGACCGCGGCGACAAGTTCTACATCATCCGAGGCGGTACAGTGTTGGTCACCAAGCGAGAGGGCGATGATGGCGAGCGCCGCATTGGGACATTACACCGAGGGGACTACTTCGGGGAGCAAGCGTTGCTGCACGAGGACCGGCGGCTAGCCACCGTGACCGCGCAACCGCCTGGCGTTGAATGCCTCACGCTGGACCGACGGTAATTAGATGCGCCACGTTATACGAGTCGGTACAGTAAATTGGCAAATGCACGTTTACCATTCGTCTCGTTCTTAGAGCATTTACGAATAACTCATCTCTTAAACCAAATCACATTCAAGAAGTTTCTGCCGAGTTCCTATACAAACATTTATTTTTGAAAAAACAGTCTCTTAGGCAAACCATGGAAGGAAGCTTTAAAAACAGTTCTATTGTTTCCGTAAATATAAGTGAAAACCTGAATGTAAGAAGAAAATTGTACCTGAAATTAGGTGCTGCAAATAAAACTCATGAATAATCACGATTTCTCGCCTATCAATATTTGACGTCATGCATTATGCACACGGTTGTAGAACAGACATGCAATAAAAGCTATGAGCAAAACATAAAAACTCGTGCATATTTTATTTTTATGTCCTAACATGCAAAGCCACTAATCCAGGACCTCAAATGAGACCAGGAATTTCAAGAATGTCCCTTTGTCAAGTAAAACCGCCTTGTATTGAAGCATTACTGATTTGGGAAACTCTACTTCCCTTTATTAAATTGATAAATTAGTGGGACTAAACGCATCTATCACGAGTGAGGAATAAAATGCTTAGCTCTAAGATTTTTAGGGCTAAAAATTCAAGTAGGCTCTGTGGGCACAGTTTACGCACGAAACTCGTTTTCGTTTATGTCTGTTATTTTTATATTTATTTATGGGCACGTCACTAAATCTACATATATTAAATTTTTGTGGTATTCAGCTATTCTCAATTTTGTTTCTCAGACATTTTACGGATTTACTCGGAGATTTGGATGAGTTGAAGAAAAAGTACCCGGTGCCGCGACCGTCACAACAGCGGAAGAAATCTGAAATAAAGAGCGGTAAGTTAAAAGCAAGAATATATCATACTGTAGCCTGTCATCAAGGTTCTTCTTTCCAAAAAGCTGTGATTACAGTACGGGAATAGAGTACACAGATATCTATCTACTTTTGCAAATGTGCAACTTTGCTGGAGAACCATGCAAAGAATTTTAAATGCTTATTGAGTATCCTATGTCTTTATCACAAATTCCCAGAATTTGAGTACATCCAGCTAAAGGACTTGGAGATCCTTGGCACGCTAGGAGTGGGTGGGTTCGGGCGCGTTGAGCTGGTGCGGCATAAACCCAACCACGGCCTGACTTTTGCGCTCAAATGCCTCAAGAAGGTGGACATGGTGCAGCTGCAGCAGCAGGAAAATGCTTACAACGAAAAGCACATCATGATGGACTGCAACAACCCCTTCATTTGCAAGTAAATGTCCGTTTTTTTTTAGTTACTTGATAGAGCCAAAGAGTCTGTTGCTCTTGTGTCTAAGCCCAAAAATCGCGTACCTATGGTGACCGTTCGTGAATTTAAAATAATGACTGTTCCAAAACCTACGAGTAGCTATTTCATTGCATCTGCGTAGAAGAAAAACCAACCGAAATATTCAAAATTTTAGAATAAGGTTTATATTTGTTTCTAGAAAAGTACAAAAAACTATTTTATTAAGAACCCGAAGAAGAAGTATGTGTGATGGATGCATGGATATGATAACTGACCTCCAAAAAAGAGAAAGACACATGGACGGAAATGGGAGAGACACCCAGCAGTGGGACAATACCAGGAGAGGTCAAAAATTCCGCGGAATGGATCGGATGGAGGTGGTTGATTTACTTGTCCAGGTAGATACTAGTTAAACATCTAATTAAGAGTATATATACAAAGTTTGAACCAAATCGGGTCATTAACTTTTAAGTTATCGAACTGCAAACAGCAGATTCGGGAAGAAGTCAGCCAGTATGGAGAAAATTGAACATCGCGCCGTTATTAAGTTCCTTACCTAGCAAGGAAAATCTGCTCAAACGATTTTTCAAGAGCTGTTAGCGGTTTACGTGGACTCTGCCCCTAGTAAAACCATGGTTTACAAGTGGCATGGTCTTGTCAAACAAGGAAGAGTCCATTTGAGGCCACCACACCGGAAATCGTCGAAAAAGGGGAAAAACTTGTATTGGAAGATGCCCGTCTGAAGAAGAAGCAGCTTGCAGCAATGGTTGGAGTATCCGAAACAAGTATTTTTAACATCCTACATCATCATCTTGGGATGACATAAGTTAGTGCACGATGGGTTCCGAGAATGCTTCACGCCACTTCAAAAACGCGAGCGTGTCGAGTGTTCTCGCCAGTTTTTAGAGCTCTGTGGAGAGAAAAAGGAAGAAGCTATGGCTCGGATCGTTACTGAAAATGAAACCTGGGTTCACCATTATGAACCTGAGTCCAAGCAAGAGTCGATGCAGTGGCATAAAAAAGACACACCTCCTCCAAAGAAGTTCAAAGTGTCACAATCGGCCGGGAAGATCATGGCGACTGTGTTTTGGGATACAGAAGGTATTTTACTGATCGATTATAAAGAACGTGGTGTCACTATAACGGGACAGTACTACGCTTCTTTATTGGAAAGACTAAAAGAAGCTATCAAGGAAAAAAGAAGAGGAAAGCTGTCGAAAGGTTCAAGCGCCCGTTCACACGTGTCATATTGCGACGGCTGCCATTCACCAATGTGGTTTCGAACAATTGAACCACCCACTTTACAGTCCAGACTTGGCTCCCAGTGACTATTATTATTTTCCAAAAATGAAGAAAGAGCTGCATGGAAAAAAAATTGAGGATGACGAAGAAGTCAAGTCGGCAATTTCGGCCTTTTTTGACACCAAAGACAAATAAATTTTTTTCGATGGTATAAACAAATTATTTGAGAGATCCGAAAAATGTATTAGGGTTAAGGGAGAATATATTGAAAAGGAAAAATTGTTCGGTGTTTAATTTCAACCTCCTTCCCCTTCATTCCGCGAACTTTTTGACCTCCCCTCGTATAGGTTAGTTAGAGAAAAGGCATAGAATAATATGAGTAGATACTAAGTGAAGGTTAAAACCACATGTAAGAAAAAACCCTTTTCACAGACTATATCGCACATTCAAAGACAACAAGTACGTGTACTTCCTGATGGAGCCCGTGCTTGGCGGCGACGTCTGGACCATCCTGCAGAAGCGGCGATTCTTCGCCGAGAACGTGGCACGGTTCATGATGGGCTGCGTGGTGGAGGCCTTCCAGTACCTTCACTCCAAAGACATCATCTACAGAGACCTCAAACCCGAGAATCTGATGATGGACCGCGATGGATATATCAAATTGGTTAGCAATCGAGTTTGTTAATACAGTAAAGCATATATTTTCTGAGAACATTATGATAATAAAAATATTTGATAAAACTGCGTTAACAATTGTTATTATTACCGCAGTTATATCAAAATAAATATTACTATCTTTAATATATTTTCACAAAACAAGGGGATTTACTTATATATACCTACATGTATTTAATTTATTTTAATCTCATTGATCATGCAGCTTGGTACTTTAAGGTATTTTGTTGTTTTTAGGTTGATTTTGGATTTGCGAAACGCGTTACTCCGAACAGTAAAACTTGGACTTTTGCTGGAACACCTGAATACGTCGCACCAGAAATTGTATTAAATAAGGTAAGTTAAAATATTTGTAACTATAATATATTATCATAAAGATGGCGAGGCGACATACGTTTAGCAAAATACGAATGCAGAAAATGCTGCTTCGCTAAACGCTCCTTTTGTATCACAATACAATAAGCTTGGCTTGATCCACGTCTGAAACAATGATTTGAACTTTTTGTGCTCTCCAAAATTAGGGCCATGACCGTGCTGTGGACTGCTGGGCGCTCGGGGTCTTCGTCCACGAGCTGCTAGTCGGGCGGCCTCCATTCAGAGCAGCTGGCGGCGACCATATGAAGACCTACACCCTCATCTTGCGAGGAATTGACGCGGTGGCCTTCCATCCCAGGGTGACCAACTCTGCGAAAACGCTCATCCGCAAGCTGTGCCGCCCCGTGCCTGCTGAGCGACTTGGGTATCTCAAAAATGGCATAGCTGATATCAAAAATCATAAGTAAGTACAGCGCAGCCGTGGCAAAAATAGATAATCATTAGTACCTACCTACTTTAAAAGATAAGAGAGTTAGTTGGCAACCTAGGTGGAAATCTGCATCTTAAAATTCATATGGATAACTTTGAGTTTATTTGATTTGATCGGACTGTCTTACAGACGTTTTATGTTCAGCAGTTATCTATATTGATACACTTTCTGATGAATTTTTAGTATCTAGTTATTTGTCATTGAACTTTCTCAAAAGAACTCGAAATTAAGCTGTTATCTTCAATGAGGTAGCGTCACAATTCGTTGGAACAATAATTAATCAAGCAATCAGTTCCTTGGTTTGTTTTGTGATACGGGCCTTACTTATCTCTAATCACGGTTCATTGTGACGCTGCACGTATTTTTAACGCACATTGATAAACAAACGTAACCTACTTTTCGATCCGTATAATAAGATGTCGTAAAAAGTGCATTTATTTCTAAGTTGGTTTACATTTATACGAAATTCATTTCGTAAGTACGAGAAGTCTATTATGGTGAAATACGAAAATATTCCGACTTTTGTATTAATTATGTAAAGGAAAACTTCAACTTCTGCTTCAGAGATAAGCCCATTATTCATCATTATAATTTCCGCCACGTGACGTTCAATTAAATGTTAAAATCTTTTAATACTAACATTTCAGATGGTTCCTGGGCTTTGATTGGAATGGTTTACAGAACCGGCGGCTAAAGGCGCCACTAGTCCAACCCGTTGCCAACAACTGGGACTTGTCCAACTTTGAGACCTACCCTAACAAGGACAAGCTTCCTCCAGATGAGACTTCCGGCTGGGACGTTGACTTCTAAGTGAAACTCCAGTGAGACCCGTAACCGGGTTTTTCCGCTATCAACTCTATAAAAAGAAACTTGTTAAGTCAGTATAACCGACGTTAATGATTTGAGACAGCGTTCTCTATATAGGTTTATGAAGAATGAAATTAAGTTTACAATTTTGCAAAATGTGTTTGTTACTATTTTTATATTAAGATAATATTTTACATTATATTTGTATTTACGAGGATCACCAGTGCTTGTGTAAATAAAGTCTCGGATAGAAGAAATAGGTATAAGGAGTGTTTGATTTTTGAAAGTTACATCTCTTTTAGTTAACCAAATTGTATTCGCCACCTCTTAGATGGAAATGCACTTGTCACGATCATGCATATGAATTGGACCATGCTGAACAGCCAGGATGTAGAAGCACATACTGACTGTTGAGCGTGTCCAATTTTCACTTAACAGAGTTAAGAACCATTTAATTTAAATTATATTGCGGAATAAATATTTCGTGTTATAAGTAAGTATGTAAGTTTATAAGATGTTCCATGATGATGTGTTACAGCGATGTTCGCGAGAGCTTTTATGTCACACAATGCGAAGATCACTTATGAGTTTATATTCATACCAATAATCTCTCTACCAAAAAGATGCCGAAGACGATGCTGTGGAGAAGACAAAGCAAGGAAAATAAAACTTGGGCTAATAAACAACACAAGGTCTCCTGATCATAACATCTTTGTGGGATATCTTGAATCAATAGATACCAATGTAGTGTCCTGTCGTGGCACTCGTGGCACATAGGTACTTTTACTAGCACCGATGTCTGAAGAGGCTACTCTTAGATTATTATTTTTTTGTGGAAATATTTACACATACTCATGGTCATAAGATACAACACAAACTTAAGCCATTAGTCCCAGCTATCATTATATCATGTCACATGCCTTTAGGCAGCTTGAAAAATCTGACAACATTGTTGGCCACTTACAGAAACGAAAAGCAAAACAAATCACTACAAACGAAACGAAACACGTTATTAAAATCCTGACGCCAGTGAAGTAGGTAAGTATAGATGGTTGAATTAATACCACCTACTAGTTTACCATTTCTTCAGGAATACTTTAAGTAGGTACCTACGTATATTTACAATAAAGTGTCATATAGAACTTTTTTCCTTGTAACCATGCAAGTCCAGAAAAATTGCTTTTTTTCGAAAAAAAGTTAACTTCGCTTGGAATAAAAGCATGTCAACTCATAAAATTATTTACTTATTATGACAGAGCGGTATTATTATTAAGTATTTATTTATTGTCAATCTATCCGTGAGACTGAAAGTTTTCCCCACCCTCATGTGGGCTACTCTTTTATAAGTTTTAATTTAAATGAATGTGAATCATACAGCGGAACAAACGTATTATCTAGACACGCGGCAGCGTGTCAGAACCAAGTTCAAAAAAAGAAACTGGCGACGCAGCAGCCGTGTGTATATTTACACGAACCATTTCGAGCTACTTTCGACCCCTTCACAACTCTAAACATATTTAATCTACCTGAATTTTTCGGGGACCAGTGCTGCCCCCATTTGAAATAAATCATCTCAAAAGAAACCGAGTTATCATTTAAAATTTGGTCTTGATCAGACCCTGGATAACCCTTCAAACTATTTTATAAACTACTGTTTACAGTTAAAAGGGGAACGTGAAGCTTTTCTACGCACAAATCTGAAAAACTGCCACTTTTGGCGTATGTGCGTAGAAAACCTTCACGTTCTCACTTAACATAAATACATGAAATTTGCACATTCATTAAAATAGTCTAGTTCACCCCGAATCTAAAATTTCAATAATGTATAATAGTCAAACAGATATTGATATAATAACGTTTAAACAACCTGAAAAATGTGATTGACCACTTATCCATCATCAAAAAGGTAACCTACTTCCATATTACCTGGAAAGTTGATATTTGGCATCCATGTAGACTATTACCCGTATACATAGGAAAAAATCAAAAAACAGTGAATTTGGTGGATTTGATTATTTTCCAAAAAGTAACCTACCTTCATATGACCTGGAAAGTTGATATTTGGCATCTAGGTAGACTATTACGCGTATACAAAGAAAAAAAACGTGTGGCACTCGGGGACTGCCGAGGTAAAGCTATTGCATAGCATTTTTTATCAACTTATGCAATATAATTATTTATTTATTTTTTATTTATGCAGTATTTTTTTCTTTGATATTAATTCAAGAAACACTTTTTGAGCGTGGTGACCGATAAGAAAACATTTTTTTTCTTTTATTGAATAAATGAGAAATTAATATCGTTTAAAATACCTATTTTTATTATCTTACAATACATGTAGGTTACTCAGGAATTTTTATTATGAGTCTCAGAGTTGGGCAAAATTGGCAATTTTTTTCAATTTCGAGCATAGATTCTTTATAAGAGACCACAGGGATATAAGGGACCAGATATCGATTTTGTAGGCAATCGGTCCAGAAACAAAAAAGTTCAAAATGGCGGCTACCTTTTTCAAATTCAAGCATAGATTCATTATAAAAGACCACAGGGACCCCCAGATATCGATTTTCAAGGCGATCGGTCCAGAAACAAAAGAGTCCAAAATGGCGGCTACCTTTTTAAAATTCGAACATAGATTCATTATAAAAGACCACTGGGACCCCCAGATGTCGATTTTGAAGGCAACCAGTCCAGAAAAAAAAAGTTCAAAATGGCGGCTACCTTTCTCAAATTTGAGCACAGATTTATTATAAGAGACCACAGGGACACCCAGATATCGATTTTGTAGGCAATCGGTCCAGAAACAAAAAAGTTCAACATGGCGGCTACCTTTTTCAAATTCGTGCATAGATTCATTATAAAAGACCCCCAGATATCGATTTTGAAGGATATCGGCGCAGTAACAAAAGAGTTAAAAATGGCGGCCAGTTTTTTTACATTTTGAGCATAGATTCAATATAAGGGACCACGGAGACGTCCAGATATCAACTTTGAAGGCAACCGATCCAGTAACAAAAAATTAAAAATGGCGGCCAGTTTTTTCGATGCAATCGGTTAAAAAGAGAACACTTGTACACTCCAAAATGTAACTCTTCTCGACTCAACCGGTTAAAAAGAGAAGAACAAGTTTTAAAAAAAATTCGTTACTTAGAATAACGAATAATATCATGATATTTTATTCGTGACAAAATTATTGGCGAATGAATTATTTGTGAATAATTTTCCACGAATAAATTTTTATTCGAATAATTTTGTAGGCAATCGGTCCAGAAACAAAAAAGTTCAACATGGCGACTTCCTTTTTCAAATTCGAGCATAGATTCATTATAAAAGACCCCCAGATATCGATTTTGAAGGATATCGGCGCAGTAACAAAAGAGTTAAAAATTATCTAGATAAATTTTTATTCGAATAATGTCCAACAGTGTAGCGGTCATGGTAACGGCGGGGCAGGGGGTGCTAAGAATCTCCGGATGAGATCGGGCTACCACCCTCGGTGGAAACTGGCCCTGGTAACACACAACGTCCGCACTTTGAGGTTGGTCGAAAAACTGGCTGAGGTGGAAGTGGAAATGAGTAGGTTACGTTGGGACATCGTGGGGTTGTCTGAAGTCAGAAGAGAGGGCGAGGGCACGACAACCCTAGAGTCCGGTAACCTACTATATCACCGGGAGGGACCCGAAGTCTCAGCATGGTGTCGGGTTTCTCGTTCACAGGTCCCTCGTAAATAACTTAGTTTCCATCGATAGTGTTTCCAGCAGGGTAATATACCTGATACTCAGAGTATCGAAAAGATACTTGCTGAAGATTATACAGGTGTACATGCCGACCGGAAAACACTCAGATGCAGAGGTTGAGGTTGTGTATGAGGACATTAGTAGGGCCATACACGCCCCCAAAACCCAGTTTACGGTTATTATGAGGGACTTCAACGCAAAACTGGGCAACGGGCGACGCGATGGAGAGATTAGGGTGGGGCAATTTGGATATGGCAAACGCAACGACAAGGGGCATAGGTTGGCTGATTTTCTAGAGGAAGAGGGACTCTTTGCGATGAACTCTTTCTTCAAAAAGCCACCACACAGAAAGTGGACCTGGACGGGTCCTAGTAAAAACGACCAGCCTCCAGTCAAGAATGAGATAGACTTCTTCCTGACGACGAAGAAGCAGATATTCAATGATGTCTCCGTGATAAACAGGATTAAAACCGGCAGCGATCACCGAATTTTAAAAGGCATCATGAATATCGGTCTCCGACTCGAAAGGTCAAAACTGATGAAGTCTACGCTCCGACCATCGCATTGTATTGAGGAGACGATAGAACGAAACAAAGGTTCAAAAGTGTTTGCAAGGACTATGCTTACTGGGCAAAGCCGACTGACTAAGCTGAAGACGGAGGGCGGTAACATGGTATCGACCAAAGATGGGGTGCTGACAGAGATCGAGAGCTTTTATGGGCAGTTATATACATCCGTTGCAAAACCTAGCGTGGATATGGCTGCAGATCCAAGAGCCAAGCTAACCCGACACTATACTGAAGATATCCCAGATATCAGTCTGTACGAGATTAGGATGGCCCTCAAACAGCTCAAAAACAACAAGGCGCCGGGTGAGGATGGAATCACAGCAGAGCTCCTGAAAGCGGGCGGAACGGCAGTACTGAAAGTCCTTCAGAGGCTCTTTAATTCCGTTCTGATCGAGGGCGTAACGTATCGGAGGCGTGGAACCGAGGCGTGGTGGTCCTTTTCTTTAAAAAGGGTGACAATACTCTATTAAAGAATTATAGGCCCATCACGCTTCTGAGTCACGTTTATAAGTTGTTTTCGAGGGTCATCACGAATCGTCTCGCTAACAGATTTGATGCCTGCCCGAACAAGCCGGATTCCGAAAAGGCTACAGTACCATGCACCACACCCATATTTTGCGGCAGGTTATAGAGAAGACGAGGGAGTATAACCGACCGCTGTGCTTGGGGTTCGTGGACTAGGAAAAAGCCTTCAATTCGATCGAAACAAGGGCCGTGCTTCAGTCTCTCCAGCGGTGCCGCATATGACTGTCGGTATATCGAGGTATTGAAGTGTCTATATAACAAAGCCACTATGTCGGTCTGAGTACAGGAGCACAGTACGAAGGATATTCCATTGAATAGAGGCGTGAGACAGGGAGAGGTCATATCTCCAAAACTGTTCACCGCCGCTCTGGAAAATGCCTTCAAGCCTCTGGAAAGGGAAGGACTGGGCATCAATATCAATGGCGAGTATATTACTCACCTTGATTTGCCGACGATATGGTTGTTATGGCAGAATCGATGGAGGACTTAAGTACGATGTTTGAAGACCTAAATCGAGTCTCCCAACAGGTCGGCCTAAAAATGAATGTCAAATATGCACGTTGCGCCTTTACCTGTTTCTGTTAGGAGCTCCACCCTCGAAGTTGTAGACCAGTATGTCTACCTGGGTCAATTGATCCAGGCAGGAAGTTCCAGCTTCGAGGAAGAAGTCTTTCGGCGAATCCGACTCGGCTGGGCAGCGTTCGGTAAATTACGCAGTGTTTTATCGTCTAAAATGCCTCAGTGCCTCAAGACGAAAGTGTTTAATCAATGTGTGTTACCAGTGATGACTTATGGCTCTGAAACGTGGTCCCTTACGAGTACTATGGGTCTCATAAGAAGGCTCAAGGTCGCTCAATGGGCTATGGAGAGGACTATGCTGGGTGTTTCTCTACGCGATCGAATCAGAAATGAGGAGATTCGTAGGAGAACGAAGGTCACTGACATAGCCAAGCGGATTAGCTCATTGAAGTGGCAGTGGGCGAGGCACTTAGCGCGAAGAACCGATGGCCGATGGGGCAGAAAGGTTCTCGAATGGCGGCCACGTACCGGCAAGCGCAGCGTAGGACACCCAGGTGGGTCTAGATGGTCAGATGACCTAAGCAAGGTAACAGGGAGGCGCTGAATGCAGGCCGCTTCCAATCGGTCGTTTTGGAAATCCTTGGGGGAGGCCTATGTCCAGCAGTGGACTTCCTGTGGCTGATATGATGATGATGATGAATGTCCAACTCTAGAGAGTTGGACATTCATCATCATCATCATATCAGTGCGTGTAGAACACGCATACGTCTAGCTAGTCGCACGCACACAAACACCGTGCCGAAGTCTTCCGAACTGAAACGACGTTAGACGAGTGTTAGGTAAAATTTTCGTTATGAAATTCCTTGATTCCGTTGCCGCGCCAGAGGCCCGCGATAAAAGCTATGCAATAGCTTAAAAAATAAAAACAGTGAATTTCGTAGATACAGTAAATTTCATAGATGTGAACGAACTTCTATATGACCTGAAAAGTTGATATTTGGCATCTAGGTAGACTATTACGCGTATACAAAGGAAAAATTCAAAAAGCAGGGATTTTCGTAAATTTGATTAATTTTTAATTAATCGATTTTAATTAGGTAAAGTGCCCAACAAAATTATATGAGCAAGCTTTTATTCTTTCTGATATTGATGCTTAAAAAGTACTGATATCCCACCAAAACATAAATGTGAAAACGGGAGCCTAGTTCAAAATCCGAAAAAAGAATTAAGATCTAAATGGCCGCCAGCCAAGTTCTTTAGAAAATATTGAATTTTATTTATAAGAATCTTAACATTTGACTTGGCTAGTTTTAGCAAGCCTTATAAGAATCTTAACATTTGACTTGGCTAGTTTTAGCAAGCCCATATTTGGCTAATCAACTTATCCTTTCATTTTCTTCTTAACTTCAGAATTGCTGGTAAAAAACTAGGTTGGTAAAAAGGTCAAATGTTAAGATTCTTATAAATAAAATAAAATTCAATATTCTTTAAAGAACTTGGCGATCGTCTAGATCTCAATTCTTTTTTCGGATTTTGAATTTGGCTCCTATTTTCACATTTATGTTTTGGTGGGATATTTTAGTTACATGGATCTAAGTACTTCCGGGTGTTGCATTGTATCTGCCAATCAGGAGCACTAGCACCAGCACTCCATGAACTTCGTCGGCCTGCACTCATCTGCTACAGTTATGCATGAAAGTGCACTAGAAAAACAACCAGTTTCAATACTTTCAATGAACTAAATTGAAATGCGGCAGGCGGGTCGGTCACCGCTTCCACGTATGTAGTAGGTGCTAGTGCTAGTACAAGAGAGGCGGGCGCGCGATGCGGCGGTGCCGTCAGACGGGCCGGCTCATAGCATTTCGTACTCACACGAGCAGTTTCAGAGTCCGGACTCCCATTTAGTGTAGAGTGTTTTATCGCGCCGGTGCCACGCGCGTCCCTATTCTACATTCGAACCTCGTCCATTGGAATGATCTTTGCATATAAAACAGTGGTAATGTCGTAAAACGGGCGTACGTACGAAAAATGTAACGAAGTGTTCTGCAGTGACTTGTGATTTGGGCACGTCAGAAATCTTTTCTTAAGTGAGTTGGTTCGCTCTTTCAGGGTGAGTTACTATTAATCTTGAGGAATAATGAGCCCTCTTTCGTATTATAATAATGTAAATATTATTCAGCAAACAATGTGACGCTCAAAACAAGTAGCGCATGTCAATTATGGCCTAAAATTTTAAATTACGTCTTCAATTGCCTTTAGTCTACTTCCTTTCTTAGATAAATATTAATATAATACAGAAATCTTAAAATGTGCGCCTATACATACTAGTGCTAAGAATTACTACATTAACGAGGATGGTTCTTACACGCGGTGAAATCCTATCATCAGCTTCATCTTATCACTGTCAAATTAAACGTGGGTACCTAAGCATGCATAGTAGGTAGAGTGGAACAAATAAGAACAAGATACTCACGATAATCTTTCCAGCAGATTTCGGCCACTGCCACTTCTTCAACTCATATTACATATGCTCACTTGTAACCTCAAGATTTAAAAACGAAAGAAATATGCTACCGTTGTCAGTGAACTATGAATCGTTGTTCACATTATACTACTTAGTTATATTACAGTTCACAGTTAGGAGGTTCATACGTAACATTTTTCCAATGTTATTATGCAAGGCACGAGATGAAATTAAGCCCATCGTCTTACGTTTTGACATGCTTATTGTTACTTATCTACTTTTTAATTACATAACGATATCATATTATGGTAGGGATTAATAAGTTAAAATATAGATAGCAATTGAAAATATTACCTGTATGTTTGTTTCTAGCCTAAAATTAATACCTGTTTTCGACAGACAGACGGAAAGTTGTTACGCAAAAAAGAACAATATGGATGAAAACATCTCGAAATAACTACTCATAGATAACAATTAACAAATTAGGGACGTATAAATATATGCACCTATAGATTTAGGTAGTAATAATATTTTTATTCAATTTAGTTTTTTTTCCATATACCTACGTGGATGACTAAAATTTTAATCATTATACGTTTATTGCAGACACCTCGAGTTCCATTTAGGTTTGTAGACACATACCGACACTCATTTATTTTTTATTACAAATGCGAAAGTGTTATATTTTGATACCGCGCCAACTCGATACCGTCTGAAGTAAATGCCTGATAGCTCGGTAAAAGCTAGGAATACCTATCCGTAAAAATCTAGGAAAACAAATTTATTAAACAAAAGACATCAACGAGTTCAAATATTTTTTGCTCTTTGGTTTTTACCCAATATTATGCTTGCACGGTGACTTATAAAAAATATCCCTTGGGAACATACACAAACTTTGAAATAAAATCTCAAGTATATGACCATAAAATAACGATCACAGTTCATGAAAAATATGAAATACAACAAAGCCATAAACTTAATAACATTTTAAAATAACTGTTAAAAAAGAGCTAATGCAGAATTCACGTCGAAGTGTTGCTTCGTTTTGACTTCAAGGATGGAGAAATAAATGAACACATCATCTCTATAGGTCTATTTATTGACGTAATACTCAGCAGAACCAACCCGTCCAAAATATTAAGTTTGTGCCATATATTTATCTGCTTTACGGTGACAGAAATTAATGAGAGCAAAAGGTGTCCAAGCAACGATTGTTTTGTTTCTGTTTTTTCTATTTTCGCATTCTTCTTTGGCCACTTCTTAAGTCCTTACTCAAAATAGGTACTTTTACATCCAAGATATTTATTAAAAAACTAGTATTTTTTTATTTATTTAATTATTACATTGCATCGCATTCTAATAATTACATTGCATTCTATTCTATACAAAAAACATCACATGCCCCTTGTCAGGCATTGCAATGGAACTAGAGGGGAGAGGAGACATTCTCTATTTTATTTTGTGTTATCCTCCAGGTATTCGGCGACAAAATAATATGATTTTAAATATTTTAAAAATTTTAGAAATGTTTTGTAAATCTCTTTGTCTTTTATGTTCTTGAACAATTGATTATATAATTTAACAGACATAGGGTACGATCCAGATTTATGTAGTTCTAACTTTGATGATATTTGTATTATGTCATTTGGTGTGCGCGATTCAAATCGACGCGGAAAGAGTGAACTTTTTATAAAGATTAGGTAGAATTTTTTCTCACATATTTAATCTAATATACATATAAATACTTGGTAAGGTAAGTAATGTAAGTATCCTGAGAATTGTGAAGTGATCCCTACAACTGTCACGACGCTTTAGTTGGTAAGTATTCGGACACATTTTTTCTGGAGCACCAACAAGTCATGGACATCCGTACTTTCCCCCCACATTATCACTCCGCTAGTAGGCTTAAGAATGTAATATTGAAGTATGTACAGGCATGTATTCAAATTAATCCATGACGACATAGCTCATAAAGCAGTTATGCATGTGAAATACCTCTAACTTAAGAAAATATACCCCGTCTGTTCTGGATCACAAACAACAATGAAGCAGGCCCCGCGGCTGGGGCCTCTTCATTGTTGGCTGGGGTTAGGGACTCGGCCTTACCCTAGTCAGACAGCAGGCCGACTAGGGTAAGGCAGAGTGCCGCGACTAGTAATTTCTACTATAGACTTCCAAATGAACGATCATGTATGTCTCTTGGCTCTGACTCATCTTAATGAAGCGTTGCCGTGGCATTGTTCGCGGCAAAGGATGTTGTGTTCCGACCCGGCCCAACACAATCACTGAACATAATCGCTATGACGCAATGTGAGTAATCTGTAATAAACCATTGTCCAAAACCAATATAAAGTAAGCATCAATACGACAAAACTATTTTTATTATATTCATGAAAAAAAAGGAATAACCTCGACTTTTTAGGGAAATTAGACACATCAGCTTAAGCTGCTCGTCTACAACCCAACAATAAATAAATAAATCAATTATGGTTTTTAGGGCAATTAAGGAAGATATATAATCTGTTCTTTAACATTAAGAACAGATTAGGTACCTATCTTTGTTCTCTTAAAATGGCCGTGCTGTCATTGCAATTTAACAGATTATAGTCATGCTTATTTATATTATTCATAAAAAATACGACCTTTGCTTAACCTATTTTAGTTAAAATATGTTTTGTCACTTTTTCCAATATTTGCAATTGCAAGAACAAGACTTACTTCCTACTTATAAGTTGTCTAGCAGAATCGATCTATTGAAGGTTTGTGTCCATATTTTTTCTTCATCAAAACGAAGCAACTTATCCCGGAATTTCGTTTCAATTTTTTTTCACAATACCGTATTCACAAAAAAGTTATATAATTTTTATTTAGGCCCTACTTCACCCAATTCACAAAAACGGTGATAAAAGCAACTCTGCCAACTATAGGCCTATCTCCGTCCTAACCTCCATGTCCAAAATACTTGAAAAACTCCTCAATAAGCGACTTATCCAATTTTTGATAAAAAATAAGATCTTATCGGACCAACAATACGGTTTTCGTACTGGTGTGTCCACTGAAGACGCTGTAGCAGATCTAGTTACGCATATCACCACGAAACTAGACGAGGGACAAAAATGCTTGGGTATCTTCCTTGACCTGCAAAAAGCCTTTGACACCGTCGATGTGCCTACACTTTTGCGTAAACTGCATTATCTTGGAATCCGAGGTATCACACATGACATCTTTCGCGACTACTTCACTAATCGCCGTCAAAGCGTTACAATCGACGGGTGTATTAGTGATGAAGAACCCATCGAATATGGCGTCCCTCAAGGATCGATTGTCGGACCCACATTATTTCTGGTCTACATTAACCAATTATGCAATAACACTTTGCCAAAATGTAAAATTTTTACATACGCGGACGACACCGCTTTTGTGGTCCATGGTTCTGACTGGCTTGAGATCAAATCTACAGCAGAATACAACTTGATGATTATTAACAGCTGGCTGTCTCAAAATCTTTTGACTCTTAATCTCTCTAAAACACACCTCATTCCGTTCTCAATTCGAAACAATACGCAACCACCCTCAGATTATAAGATATACATCCACTCCAACTGCAGTCAGAATGATAAATGCACCTGCATTCCTATATCACAAGTACCATCTATTAAATATCTTGGCGTTTATATTGACTCTAATCTAAACTGGTACCATCATATTGATGCTCTTACTACCAGAGTAAGGCGTCTTATTCACCTATTTAAAACTCTTAGACACTCAGCCGACCCAGAAACCTTAAACCTAGTCTATTCCGCGCTCTGTCTTTCAGTACTAACCTACTGCGTAACAGCTTGGGGATGTGCTGCTAAAACCCATTTCATTAAGGTTGAAAGGGCACAAAGAGCTGTACTCAAAGTCATGTACTCCAAACCCATCCGGTTTCCCACCCAGCAACTTTATACTCTTGCCTCTGTGCTGACTGTGAGGCAGCTCTTTGTGCTCAGAACTATTCTTCGAAAACACGCTAATCTACCACTCCCAGACCCATCAAAAAGGATAACCCCCGGCAGAATATGTCCCATACCCCCGCACAGAACCTCATTTGCGTCTCGACAGTTTTATTTCTCCAGTTCGATTATCTATCAAACAATTAACAATACTCTAAACATATATCGATTAAATAAGTATGAGGTCAAAACAAAACTAACCACTTGGTTGTCACAACAAGACTATGACGACACAGAGAAACTGCTACCTAGAAATATATTAGATGTTCCTGGGTAACAGTTTGTCAACCCCCGGCACGGCACACACAACACAAACACACTTCATTACCACACTCACAATCACACACTTCTATACATACACATGCCCCATGCTTGTATCTTTATTATTTTTTTTATTTCGTTTTATTTTGTTTTTTAGCCTAAGTACCTACATTTGTTCACTTTTTGAACTTTTGGTCCTCGCTTCATATAAAATACGGCCGAACACTGGATTCCAAAATACAGGCTCCTGCCTAGTTTGGAAATCAGGGCTTAAAAATTAATTTGTACTACCTTTAACAACCTTTTTGTGTAATAACAAACGTATGCTGTACAAATCTTTAAGCGAATAAAGAACTTATTTATTTACCCTATCAATGTTACTTTTTGCAGGAAAGGGTGAACAGTCAAATATGGAGGCGATATGCGGTCGCGGCAACGACGCATGCGAGTTGCGCGCTTTGTCGGCGGCGCTGCACTTGCTGCATCTCTACTGCGCAACCATCTCCGCTGCACTCATCTGCTGCTGCGCACCCGTGCAGCCTCACTGGTAGGTTTCCGCATTTTTCATTCTGAGACAGACCGGCATCGCCATAAACACAATTCTTTGCACTTCGCACTATTAATTTTGATACAATAACTGGAACTACGCATAAAAATAATTGATTTGTATTTGGACCACCATTACGAGCTATTTGCATGCCTAATTTTGATGCGATTGATTACACTGTTGCGGCCGTGAAAGCGGAATAGAGACGAACTTTCACATTTATCGCTAGAAACTACCAAGGTACTTATCGGGAATTTGAATAATTACTTAGTGTTAACTTGATGTTCATCGTAAGTAGATTAAGGATAACCACAGAACATTATTTTAACTAATGACTCGTAAAACTACAAGTCATAATATCCTACACGATTGGCTTACCTAACTGTTGTTATAGAATTTGTGGTTACGAAAATAATTACTTCTGTGGTTATTTCCGAAACTAGCATCTTTGTTTACGATTAAAAAATAATCCAAATAAGGACCACAGCACCGGGTTTTGAGCCGTAACGCATGTATAATTAACTGAACATATATACATCAAGTGTATGATATATCAGCCTGTAAATGTATCTACCTAATTAAAACTTAAGACATTTAAAGCTCATATATAGAGTAGAACCTATTCCGTCTTATTATAAAACCCAGACTTACTTTGTTACTAGGTTCAAACCATTATTCGCCCAAAATAAAGTTGACATTGACAGGTAAGCGTGTGATATTACTAGATGTCAACTTGATTTGGTCGGATAATGGTTTAAACCTAGTAACAAAGTTAGTCTGGGTTTTATTATAATACTGATTGTATTTATATCGATTAAAAAGCTGAGGAATGAAAGACAGATTACTCTTAATTAAACACAAAAAGAAAAATGTAACCCAAAGAAATAATTTTATATTAAATGAGTAACTACATCAAAGATTTTTTATACAAAAATTATTCCTTGATCAATGATTAAATATTTGTACGTTTATCAAAAGATTTAATATTATCCTGATTTCATCATTCAACAAAGAAGCTTTTTATATTTCTATTTCAGAAAATAGCGTCATTACTTCGTTGATGTCTTTTGTTAAGAGGCATTTCATATTTGGTTGGCTGTCTCGCTCGCACAATCATCATTCATAAAAATTATTAAAAAATATGTCTCATTGGTAGAAAAGTGTTTCATTAACATTCCATATACTAATTACATTGTGGATATTTTTGACACTTCGTATATTGTAAATTTTTGGGTTGACATTGACTACATCGAGAATTAGGTCATTTAAACTTTTAACCTTTTGATGACCTAATTCTTGATACACACAAACATTCACAATAAAAAAACATGTCTAAAATATCAAATATATAATTATATTGAATGCTAATGAAACAATTTTCTACAATCGAGACACATTTTTTATCTTTAAAAATGTTTTATTGTGCGAGTGAGACAGCCTAAGAAATGCCTATTTAGGGGCCTTTAATACCTACCTGAATTTTTCGGGGCCAGTGCTGCCCCAATTGAAATAAATCATTTGAAAGGAAACGCAGATATCATTTAAAATCTTGTTTGACAATGTTCATATATTTTGCCTCCCCTCCAAAAAATATTTAGGTACAATCACAGACATCAGAACGTGCACTTAATATCTAGTACTTATTTCTATAATCAATGTAATTCCAAAATCCTAGAACAATACGGTTCTCCACAGTGATACGCGAAGTACATCGACGACATCACCGTTGCCGATCAGGCTCAGTTAGCGCACTTCGCCGTCGACGCCGTTTACAATGTTAAGTTTGCATTAGGAGACCAGGGCCATAAGACCCAAAGGACACGCTTAGCGTGATTGTGGAGGTTAAGATGAGAAAGGGAATCCAAATAGTGATGGGTTGCTAGCCGCATTAGGGAACGTACCCATAGGTACTACGTGACCTATTTTTTTAAATTTTTTGACTCCTCCCTCTCCTCGGTAACCACTCGTAGGATATGCCAAGACTACCCCCCCCACCCTTCAAGTTTTTACGTAGTATTGACAAGTATGATTTTTAATCAGTTTGCAAGCAGAAAGTGTAACAAATAATAATAATTTGACTCATATTTGTGTTTATTAACACGCCGTTTATTGCAAAATACTGCATGCATGCTTAAAATTATTAATAAATTACATATTAAATTAAATATTATGAAGAAGAAAAACTTTAACATTTTATAAACGCTTTGTATAGCCGATCGTACAGTGACATTATTGTAGAGCAGTCTTTCCCAAAGTGGACGATAACGCCCCCTTGTGGGCGCTGGAGGCTTTAAGGGGGGCGGTAACGGGCCCAGAATAAAGTTGGGGGGCGCTGATGTGATTTAAGCAATGAGTGATTTATAACTTCAGCTATTTCATATTTTAAATTTCACTGAAATTAAAATCCTCTTACTACACAACATCCATTTATTAGTTCATATTTATATCCTTTTTTATTGTACAAATATAAACTAAAAATGTAATTAATATTTATTATTTTAATGCGTTCACAACGCTATTTATATCGTTAAAGGAATCAAACACTGAAAAAATTTCGTGTTTTAAAGTTTCGCAGGTGAGGTCCCCACTTCCGATACTCTTTATTATTGTAAAATTGTATTATTATTGCTATTTTTTATTTAAAATTAACCATGTTGATTATTGTTATTTTTTTATAAAAGATACTCTAATATACTGGTGTATGTATTATTATTGCTCTCTCTTGTAAATAAGTCTAGTTTAGAATATAGGTTGAATTAAACTACAGGCAAGACAAATATGTGATTCAGGTTTTTATGGTGAAAAAAATGGGGGCGCTACAAAATAACTGATTGTTTAAAGTGGGCGTTCGACAAAATAAGTTTGGGAACCTCTGTTGTAGAGCATGAACTCTCGTCGACTTGCTTGACAACTTCACCAAACTACTAACTGCCTGACAAACAGTGAAACAGTGCCTGTTTACAATCAGCTGACGTTTCAACATACAAGCGTCAGCGCCACCAACTGTGAGTTAAAGAAGCACTCAACATTGCGCGCCAGATTCAAAGATAGTCCAAAAACAGGACGTTTCTCCCGGTGAAATCGAATACGTGACAAAAATCTAAGCCACCCCCCCACACTCCTGTGACTGATCGTAGTATTTTTAAGACCCCCCCCCCCCTAAATAGGTTACGTAGTATGGGTACGTTCCCTTACCTATTTATTACATGATTCAAATCTCGCCCATTCTCTCGGTCGGCTTTTACAATCTGCGTAGAAAGAGTAGGTACATACTTAGTATTTTTCTTTCTCTCGAAGATAAATAAAATTACTTAAATTTGCAATTGAAATTATATTTAACTCTTCAGTTTTAACTCTAAGTCGGCATTCGCAACTACGGATTCCTTCACTGCGCGTGGTCCAACATGCATTTGGCCGTTTTTATTGAAAATACCAAAATAACGGTGCTCATAAACTAAAGTCCACGCTGACGAAGTCGCGGGCAACAGCTAATATACAATATCACTCGCGAAATATTGATATATACATACAAGTACATACATATTATATTATCACGCCTGTTAAATTTATAAAGTTACATATTTATTAGTACTTATTTATCGAAGTCCTTCTGGTCATTGGAAATACATTAAACATAGACAAAAATGCAGTCGCGAAACTTACGGATAATATTCACTTTTTTTTTCTATGAATTTTGTCGAAACTTTACTCTAATTCAAGTTAGACGGACTGATTTAAGAAGAACTTTTTATGGTTTTCATAAAATAATTTTAAGGACTACGTATATATACATGTATTTTGTCTGACGGTTAGCAGAATGTTAATCACCTTATTTACGATTTTAAATAGATTTCCAATGAGAGCGCTACATCTGCATATTTTTCGCCTTAATTTAAATAGACATTTTTACTTATTGATATTCAGATTTATAGTAAGACTATAAGTATGGAGTTTTCTTATTTTGAAAGGTCTTATGTACACCTACCACAAATTGTGCAAAGAAACAAAAGTGAGTAAGATAATATGGAGAGTAGTGTTTTGCTGATGATACCAACACACATATGCTGATGATACATACACAAAATAGTATTAGTTCTAAACTCTCACATAATATGATGACAGGCGAGGCAGGCGATGGCGAGGTCAAAACGTGCGCGGCGTGGCCAGCATCGCGCTGGGCGCGACCTGGTGCTGCGGGGCGGCAGCGGCGGCGCTGCGGAACAACACCGTGCACCTGGTCGCCGCGCTGATGCCGCCGCTGGCCTGGCTGGCTGCCGCTGCGCTCCACATCGCCCTCTGGACTCGCCGCTCCCTACCGCCCGTCCTCTACCTCGCTATCTACTGGTTACTCACCGCAGTCACCTCAGCTTCCATACTCTGGAAACTCCTTGATACTGGAGCTTCACCAGCTCACATTGAACTATACATACACGGACTTTCTACAGTACTGGCGGTCATCATATTTGGAGTGGATTGCGTCTGCTTTTACGATGCGGTAAGTTTTATTCTAATAGAATTCTTAACTTTGACACCCAATTAAATAAGGTCAAGGTAATAATCAATCGCGATAAAAATGTAATTACTTGCATGTATGTTAGTAAAAAGTGGATCGTGGTCAACTTTCTGAAGACATTATGCTGCAAATATGGCAAGTATGTTAGCGTGCGCTTTGATACGATATTTACATGGAGTGCCGCCCGGCGAGCGTGCATGCATACCGGCGAACAATTACAATTACTCCGGACGGCGAGGCGCGACAACACGCATCGCAAACCCGCCGGCGCGGCGCTTCCGTCGGCCACCGACCCACTGTTCCACGCCCATTTCTGACCTAAAACTATGAAGAACCACGCATGGCTTTATTACCTGCCTTTTCTAGTTTCATGATAGATTTTAATGATGGACAACGCATCCAGACACGAATTTGAATAACTTACTCTCCAAATTTATGTTAAGTGTACCTAACATAAAATTTAAGGGTTATGGAAGAAATAGTTGTAGTGAGGACTTGTTTGCTCGGCCTGACAAAAACTAGAACAAAAATAAAATAAATACAAGTAGGTTGGACGGTCATTATATAAAATATGTCGACGAATATTCTGTATACATATATGTGGGTCAGATAGCTTCGATAAATTAAAAGATAAAGAAGTAGAACGACGGATCCAAAATGCCTGAAAAAGCTTCAGGTCCATGTGAGACGTCATGAAAGGAAAACTTCTTTTAACTTTCATGCGTAAACTAGTCGACATGTGTATCCAGTCCGTACTGACTTATGGAGCACAGACTTGGTCTGCTCCATAAGTCATTGGAGCATTGACCTTATCTTAAAAGTCCAACTCGGGGTTTGCCAACGAGCCATAGAACGAAGTATACTAGGAAGACCGTGTACGTAACAACATCATTTGTAACAAAACCAAGCTAGTAGAGGTGGGCAGAAAAGCAGCCAAACTTAAATGGGTCTGGTCTGGACATGTGTGTAGGATGTATGATGTAGATTGCTACAGAATGGGTGCCGGTAGGAAAGCGCAAGAGAGGTCGCTCAAGACTGGATTGTGTGATAATCTGGCCCTTTTGACAAGACCTGGAAGTCCATCGCGCAAAATAGAGATCAGGGATGCAAGGCCTTTGCCCAGCAGTGGGACAGTATAGGCTTAAAAGGTATTTAATGACTTCTATTAAGTTTTGCTAGCGGAAACGATGGATGAGCCTCAGCATGTTTCTAAGCATTGTGCGTCTTCCTGTCGATGGATTAACATGAGTCAGCAGAGCAGGCTAATAAGAGTACACTGGACGCATTAGCAGGACCAAGCCGCTGACTCACAGCACACGATGGCGAATAAGGCGCTTACAGTGTGACTAAGTGCATGCATTTTATTTTTCAACTACTGTTTATGTTGTAAAATAGGGAATTTTTGTAATGTAATACTCATTAAAATGCATCAATATCGTCTGTATAATGATCACATAAATGTTGAGTTCAAATCTACCCAGGCAACAAGGCCCATAGAATAAATACCTTAAGACTAGCATAAATGTAATAATATAATATACACCTTAACCTATAATATAAATAATAATAAATTATCTAGGTATTTATTGTTTTACACAGTGTGTCATGTGCTTTAGAGGAGACTTCTTTAATATAAATCTGAACCGAAAATATCTTTGGCATAATTTTGAATAGTAGGGAAAAGTAAGTAGGTACCTACTCACTTACGTTGTTTATGTTCAATGAGTATCTACTTCGTGACAGCGGATGTGAACTCATGCATAGCATACCGAATGGGCCATTAAAGTCTGGTTAATACTTTATTATAAGTTATTTTATGTCTAAAGTTACTTGTATTATTGTTAAGCAGAAACGTGTCTACATGCAGCCAAACGTTAATAGTACATGTGTTAGCATGAAGTCACTAGCTGTAATAGACAGACGCCAGACGCCGGCGGGCGCTGGGACGCTGTTGGCGCCGCGATTCTTAGTCTCACTTTACTCAATACCGACTTATTGTGTGCAACGAACCCGTTATAGAGCATTCGTGTATACTTAACAAATAAAAACTACGTAGTGCACTTACTGAGCAAAAATAAAATATAATAAATTAAAATATAATTGTATTTAGTAAGGTATGATATCAAAAATATATTTTTTGTATATAAACCCACCGCAACTACTTTTTAGGTCACGAAACGATCCAGAAGACATCAAAAGCCTTCTTCGGAAAGTAGCAACACTCCGTATAAGCATAGTGACTCACATTTCTTTTCCAAAATCACATTTTACTGGCTGAATTCATTATTGTACAAGGGCTATGATTCACCTTTGGAACAAGACGATTTAAGCGATCTCCCAGACAACGAGAAGTCTATGATTTACTATCAGAAATTCAAGAGAATATACTATGGTCACAAGGTATTTCATACTTATATCTATGTAATGTTTATACAATCAAATGAATGTAAGTATGTAATTTAATTACAGTTTTTTTCCAGAACACTAAAAAGGAAAAGGAGGGACCCAGCATATTGAGGTGTTACACAAGCTTGGTATGGCCCAACTTTTATGTTGCGGGAGTACTGAAACTTATCAGCGATCTGATTAGTGTAGTGCCTCCTCTAGGGTTGGCTATCATTTTGCAATTTATTGAAGCGCCTCTCGATGCCTATGACACCAATTCGCCAGTCACGTTTGGAGAGTTCTTTAATAATGGATACGTCATGTTACTGATCGTGACCATAGCGCTAGTTCTCCAAGCAATACTTTCGCAAAATTCTACACACTTGGTGACGGTTGAAGGAACAAGACTGAAGACTAGTTTGCAGGTACAGTAGATATCTCTTTTGAATTTAAGTAACACATAACTTATATTATGGAAGAAAGGAGAAAAATATTAAGATCATTTTTCAGGGCATGTTGTTCGATAAATGCATGCGGTTAGCGCCGTGGTCGTCAACAGACAACGAGGAGGACGAAGACACGCCGTTGCTGCACACGCCTGAAGACGCGGCTTGCACTCCGGCCGGCGTGCTCACCAACCTCATGTCGCAGGACACTTACAATATTATGTCTTGTGTCTGGATTTGCCACTACGTTTGGGCAATTCCTTTGAAGGCTAGTATTAAACTACTGATAAGTATTATACCAAGGTATTAAAAAACTTTTTAAGTTAACAACTCCTTACATTGCAGGTGATCGTCATTCTGTACTTGCTGTATACTAAGTTGGGAATAAGTGCTATAATAGGAACAGTTGTTAGTGTATCATTGATAACGCCCTTGCAGTTCTACATCAGCAAGAAACTTTCTGACAATTCCAAAGACATCGCAAAATGCACCGATCACAGAGTATCTAAAATGTCAGAAATACTGCAGGGAATAAATGTGATTAAACTGTACGTTTGGGAAGACTTGTTCAATGAAAAAATCCTAAACCTAAGAGAAGTGGAACTTAAGTTTCTAAATAAAGATTCTGTATATTGGAGCATTTTAAGTATGTATTCAAGGAAATATGATATTTAACATACTTTTTTCTTGTAAACTGAGTAATGATACCTAGTTTATTAATATTTCAGCATTCACTACCCAAGCATCGACGATATTGGTGACTGTAGTGACGTTCACGGTGTATTACTTTCTGGAAGACAGTAAACATTTGACTGCGGTGAACGTGTTCGCCGGCCTGGCTCTCTTCAACCAGCTGACAGTGCCTCTGCTCATACTACCAGTCACTGTCTTGATGGTCATTCAAGCAATGGTAATTTAATAAATTATTACTATAATTTCTCACATTGTAAAGCTTTCCCCTAACGTAACACTACCAGTAAATAAAGGGCATAACTTTTTTAGGTGAGCACAAAAAGAATTCACGATTTCTTGGATCTTCCTGAGTCTAATAACGTGAGAGAAGACGTGAGCGAGAATATAAGAACTCCTTTGGACGTCTTTAACGACGCCTTTATTGATAATAGCCCTGAAGAGGCTTCAACTCCGGATGAAAACCAAAACGAAGAAGCAATTGATGCTGAAGACCAATTTTCAGACGAGGAAAATAGTATGCCATCATCAGGTTATGAGTACATAGCCAGGTTCCGAAATGCAGCATTTTCATGGGGAATGAAAAACGATGCATTGTTGGAAATTGACGACTTAGATATTCCTGCAGGTTCGTAATATATTAACTTAATAATGTAACATCTTCAAATTATGGGAATGTATCGATGTTTTTGTTTTGTAGGAAAATTAATAATTGTGGTTGGTGCGACCGGTTCCGGCAAGAGCTCATTGCTGTCAGCTATCCTCGGCGAAATGTATCTGGAGCGGGGGGATGTCAACTACCATGGGTGAGTTGGTTTTAGTCATTCTGATAAAATAGTACAGTACCTAGGGGTAGGACAGTAGCAGTGTTAGTCGACTGCTAAAAGTCCATCATTTACTTTTCTTAATAACATACCTATCAATATTACACACATTAAAATAACTTGAATAAATAAACTTGACAACTTAAATATTCTTATATTGTAACACAGTGAAATAAAATAAATTCTAGAAAAGACCATTTTGATTAATGTGCGAAAAACTTCTTTAGAGTATATGTAAGTATCTAAGTTGTTTTACATCTGTCGATCAATGTTTACACGCATGTTACGAGACGATTAAAGTCATGTCAAAACTAATAAATTATACAATGCACAAGCTAACAATCGTAAAAGATTGACTGACGACATAAATATTATTGTTCATATATTATAGCACTGATCGGTCTTATTCAATCAGTTAGGAGAGTTGTGTTTTATAATCACGATTCTAACCAACTAAACTCTGTGTCAGGTCAGGGGATTGTATTTATCAATACATAATACTGGTCAACTTTTCAGGCACATTATATCGAAATATAATCATTTTTTGCTTTCCGATCAGCTGATAGGTCAACTTGTGTGCAAGGCCAATAACCGGCCAAGTGCAAGTCGGACTCGCGCACGATGGGTTCTGTACCATTATCTATAAAAAATCCCGTTTGTTGTATTGGAGCACCACTTAAATATTAATTATATTCTGTTTTTATTTTGTTTATTCGTTGTTATAGCGGCAACAGAAATACATCATCTGTGAAAATTTCACCTGTCTAGCTATCACGGTTCATGAGATAGTACAGCCTGGTGACAGACAAACAGACGGACAGACAGGCGGACAGTGGAGTCTTAGTAATAGGGTCCCTTTTGGTACGGAACCTTAAAAAATAATTTACGTATATCGATACATGTCTTTCTTGGGAAAAGTTATTCATTATCTTGACTGGGTTACCTACCTACCTGGAGTAGGTGCGTAGCTGAAAAGTTTTCAGTTACATATCTACCTAATACTCATAGTATACCACATCATACCTAACTACTATAAATATTTTCCAATTCGTTTATTGGATACTTATTTTGACATCTGTCCTCTATTTATCTCCCAATCTCTTAGTAAAATTATGAGATTGGGACCTACCTGTTTATAAATGCCATGCTTATTTATAAGAATGTTTATAAATAAAAATTCTTGGCCTCATTCCTTCCATCCAATCGTCGATGACGCCAACAGCAACAATCAATGTCATTTAGGTACAGACTACTGATCGAAGGAAATTAATAATATAAATTTTTCCTTGTTTAATTTATTCGGCCACGAGTGCCACGACTGATTCACCTGCGGCGCTTATTAATAAACTGTGATTAAAATAATACTACACGAGGATTTACCAATGTATTATAGGAAAATTGTGGGTATATTGCAAATAAACTTTAATTTTAACTCGTTTCCCACCACGGCTTCCCACGGGTATTCATAAAAACTTTTATCCCCTATTTTTATCATCTAAGGCTCTACAGGGGCCACGGGTGGGTCTGGTCAGACCCAGGCCCACTCACAGCTGTAGATATTTCTATTTTGGGATTCCAGATAGTTCTATTTCGGGCTTTTGACGCCGAAATCTTTAAGATCCTATTCGACGCTATAACATTGGCTGCATGGTCGCTTGTTATAAATCCTATCCGTTTTACTTACTTTTCCTATAATAATTCGTTTGTTTTCGGATTAGTGAGTGTTTAACCCCCAGCACCCTAGAACAATGGGCGGCTGCCCCCCCTGGTTTAACCTTAATAAAAAAATAATTTATTTTATCTAAAAAATACTTTATACTACAACATTTTTGTGTAAATAATACATTTAAAAAATGACATCGTTTTGTAATGAAAGTTTTATCGAACCCTAGAATTTTTGGAAAATCGAAGATATTTATTTTAGAAATAGCATGTGGGACATGATGGGCATTATATATATTAAATGTTTTGCTCGGCACATTTATTTTCTAAAAATTTAGAAATTAAATGTCCCGCGGGCGAGATGATTATGGGCAAATGTCCAGTCTTGAACAGATATATAGGTAGATCGGTAAATGAAATGATAAAAATAAAAATTTATGAGTGATTTATATGTGTATTAATTTAGGTACATGCGCTTTTACAGTCGGTTCAGCACATGGTACGCGGGCCAGCCGCCTTGGCTGCTGGAGGGTTCCGTTCGAGACAACATAGTGATGAACGGTGCCTGGTGCCAGAGAAGATACGCGCGAGTGTTGCGCGCGACCGGTTTGCGACCAGACCTGCAACTTTTACCCGGTCAGAACACTAATTAGAACTCCACCCACTAGCCTACTTAACTAACATAGCTATATCCGCGAGCTTCTAATAAAGATTTGCCAAGTACGACTTCTTCCGAATCCATGTTGGACTTCTCCCGAATCAATCCAGTGGAGACAATGGGTCCTTGGGGCCCTGAAGCTAAGTTGTTTTTTAAGGATATCACAACGCGACTCATCGAGGCAACTTGTAACCCGAGGGCTGTTAGCTTTTTTGCTCAGAGAATTAGTATCGCTATTCAGTGAGGGAATGCTGCCAGCATATTGGGTACGTTGCCTCAAATGTGGTGCGCTGGAAGAAATATTTTATTTATAAGCCACTGTACTTTTATAATTTATTTTTTGTTTTGAATAAAGATTTAATACACATGGAATAAATGTTAATTTATGTAAGTATTTATTAACGTTGAAAAAAAAATAACTCGATAACGTAAAAATGATTTTTTTTACATACACATAATTTGAAAGGTCAGCTATCATGATGTAACTGAAATTAAATGTATATTCATACAGATGGTGATAGAACTCACCTCGGCAGCCACGGAGCTCCTCTGTCCGGTGGGCAGCGTGTACGTGTATGTTTGGCGCGCGCGCTGTACTCGAACGCTCGCCTACTGGCGCTTGACGAGCCGCTCGCGGCGCTGGACGCAGCGCTCGCGCGGCATGTGGTTGCTCGCGCACTAGTTCCCGCCGCTCGCTCCGGTCGCACTGTCATCGTCGCTACGAACAGATTGGAGTTGATGCACTACGCTGATTTGGTAATTATCGAAATAAATTAGGTTTTTTTCTTTTAAAAAATGTATTCCATAGGGAATATATGTATGAAACTAGTTTGAAATAGGTACTTTAAACACAATTTCATTAAACTACACATCATTTTCACAGATCATATAAATCAGCATCCATAATAATATAATTTACGACTAAGCGGGTTTTACTTTCGTTTAAAAGTCAAATACTAATAGTAGTATTTCAAATATTTTACTCACTAGATTATAGCAATGGAAGATGGTCGGATTTGCGGAATAGGGCGTCCCGGATCTTGCGGCGGGGAAGGCGCGCTGGCTCGGTGGGCTCAGATGGCCGGGTCGGCGCGCGCGGCGGCGGCGCGCTGCGGCGCCGGCCCGCCCGGCGGCTCGGCCAGGGAACGCGACCGGCTGCGACGCGCACTCACTAGGGCTAAGTTCCAGCGGTCCATTTCCGATGATACAACGGTAAATGTTAACATTTTGCTTTAAACCATGTTAAATTATAACGACGAAATAAAGCAAAAAAGAAAGAAGTGAAAGCTTTTGTTGCAAGCATTTGTCAAGTAAAGCTTAAGTTTTCAAAGCGCCTATAATTTATTTAAGGGGAAGAAGTTTAAGTCACAGCGACAATAAGTCGATAATTTGTTTTAGCTTGGCATAAGCGAGGCAGCAGGGGCGCATTTGTTGGCGGAGGTGCCGGCCCGCGCGGTTGGCAGCTGGCGACGCTCGCGCCGGGTGCGCGCGCCGCTCACTCGTCAACTCTCCTCGCCGCCCCCGTCCATGCAACACTACAAGTCAGTTATTTATCAAACAGAGGTGTAGACTATTGCATTAGAAGTCTTTAAGATTATTGAACGTGCATGTGCGCCTATAAAGCATTCAGTTGTGACATTGTTGGTGTAGGCCATCATGACAAAGCAGTCAGACTTCTAGAATCTTTTTAGGGAACGTACCCGTACTAAGTGTCACATTTTTTGTACCGTGGCCCAGCTCTTTAATAAGAAGAAGACGAAGACCTAAACCCCCCTCCCTCTCTTTGACCAAGAGTGGTATTTTGACTACCCCCTTAAAGGGTCACGTAGTATGGGTACGTTCTCTAATCCTAGTAGGTGTGTACCCAAATGAATATTCTCCATCAGGTGGCGTCGCGACGTGAGACGTGCAGTGAGTGCAGACGAGAGCGACGCGGCTTTGCGAAGGGAGGCCAGTCTGCTGCGGAGACTGTTCAGACCACACCCGCACCGGACTCTCGCCAGGTCAATATCGTTATTTATACTTCGTTATCAGCTTGTATCAATCCCTTGCTGGACTAAAAAGAAAATAACCCACCAAGTGCATGTCGGGTTCCGTAGTTGCGAATGCCGACTTTGAGTTCACGCCTCACGGTTAACCAACTAAAATTTATTGAATTTGTACGAAATTTTCATTCACTGAGTACATTATATTCGTTGGTTGACTGTAACTCTTTCATTTGTACCCTACTTAGCTCTGATAGTTTTCCTTTTAACTTTTTGCCGTGATTTTTTTTTCACGTGTCGATAGACAGCCATAGAGGCGGGAGGACACACTTGCAAATATTTCACAAACAGGTCCCTAAATTGAAAAATGGTTTTCGCAAACTCACAATATTTTTGAAAGACTTATTCAACGACACACCACGTCAAAATTTATTTCCATTTAACATGTACAGGCTATCGTAAAATGTTTTTTTTTTTCAATATTTTATTTCACCACTTTGGCGGCATGATTGATATACATACACTCCCATGCCAAATTACAGCTTTCTAGTACTAATACTCTCTGAGTAAAACCGCGGACGGATGGAAACAGACAGACATGACGAAACTATAAGGGAGGAACCCTTATAGTTTCGCCATGTCGTGATGTCTGTTTATTTTGAAACTGTAAAAAAGCTGGTGATAAGATGTTTTTGACTCTTAAAATATTTTACTCCAAACTATAGAGAATCTTAGCACTTTTTCGAATAAAATAATAATTTAATAAAAAATCAGAGGTAGTATTACACTTGTTTTTTTATTGCAGGTGGACACCGCGCACCCTACGCCGTCTCTTGAGCAACGAGTCTGATACAAATAACGAAGAAATGCATAATAATGGTACGCAATAGAACTGAACAAAAATCAAGAATAAACTTAATAAAACTAAAAATTCTGGTTGAACTGGAAACAACAAAATACCTATGTGCATAAACAACGTCTAATAGAAATCTATAATACTTATGTTGATGATTTCAGAAATTGGTGATGACACAGCAGTTGAATCAGCTTACACGTCAATCACGTCGAATGGTGTAGAGACCAACGCATTGCACACTGCTAACACAATGCTTGACAAAGAAGAAATAGAAAATGACGTTAATGAGGTAAAACATAGATGGTTTGTTCGGGGTCTGCCGAAACTAAGATGATAAGAAATGATAAACTTGATAAGTTCAACACTATATTAGCAAGCCAAAACTTAATGAGTAGTACAATATTGTTTGATGTAAAATGAGTACGCGCGGCGCTCTTGATGACCTATTGCGAACTAAATATAAAACTAAGTGAAGTAATGAGTTGAGTGAAAATGCTGACACTGTACGATGATAGCTCGTACATCTTCCCGGGCGGGGGATGAAACAGTAACTGGAGATGAGGTCCGAGATCATGACCTCACTAAACAATGTGATCAACAATGTAACCTACATTGAATATTACTTGATTATTTAAAAGATTAATTACAAATTTGTATGTTCAAGGAAATTTGTTCTTATTAAAATGAAATGTCTCAAGTCTCGTTAACTACAAATTTGGAATTTGAAAAACTGATCGTAACACTGGCGAAGTGTTTTTGTTTTGCTTTGATACACGCGCACTCTGTTCAGGGATTTCATTTAATTCAACACTGCACTGATTGCCCATATCACTCTGATTGCACTGAACACTTGCACTGCCCGCGGCGGCCGGCTGCCATGCCCTTCCCGCGTCCGCTGCTGCCTATTAATTTAGCTGCATGATAAATTTGCTTGTTTGGTTTTGCTTCTTGATCTGTTATTTCACTTGACACTTTGCCTATTGCACTTGGAATTTCTTTGTTTAACCAGCTAGGTCCTTCCCACTAAAGCGCATGTTCTTTAAGTTGGGATGCTGTTAGACCTCTGCTTGCACAATCTGCGGGGTTGTCCTTGGATTGTACATAACGCCAGCAGTTTGGCGGCATGGTTTCGGTTACTTGTTTAACCCGATTGGCGACAAATGGCTTCCATCTTTCTGGTTCTCCTTGCAGCCAACCCAGCACTGCCATCGAGTCTGTTCAGCCATAAACCTTGATTTCGTAGCTATGCAGGCAGGATATAATTTTCGCCATCAACTTGGATAATAATAGCGCCCCGCATAACTCCAAACGAGGCAAAGTTGTATGTTTGTTAAAATTTTGAGCATTTTTAACAGGAACTAGCTTTTTTTTGCGGCAACTAAAATGATTGAGCACGCGTTGCTTCGATTTATCTTGCAGTATACGACACAGGCGTATGATTTGGTGCTTGCGTCACTGAAATCATGAAGTTCTATTGTATCAACTTCGTTAGTCCCGATCCATCTAGGTATTTTGTAGTCATTGATCGCTTTGATGTCTGATTTGAACTTGACCCATTCCTGGTAAATTTCATCCGGTACAGGCTCGTCCCATTGAAGTTGAATTTTCCAAATTTCTTGAAATAAAATCTTAAGTTTGGTTGTAATTGGAGCCAACCAGCCTAAAGGATCGTAGAGTTTGGCAGTATCCTATAAAAGGGTTCTTTTGGTTGGGCGAGCCAAAGATGTATCGAATTTTGATTGAAATGTGAAATAATCTGACTGTGGATTTCAGCTTATCCCCAGCATTTTAGCGGATTCTTCTTGCTTGAAGTTAAAGTTGTCTTAACTAGTTGGGTCGACACTGACGCCTTGTAGTAGCTCAGGTGAGTTTGATTTCCATTCCCGAAGGTTGAAGCCGCCAGATTTTAGCAGCTTGATCAAGTCAGACTGCAGTTGCTTTCCTGACTCGATGGAATGCGCCCCGTGGTCAAGGTCGTCGACGTAAAATGACTCTTCGAGCACACTAGGAGCCAAGCTGTTTTCGAAGTTTGGTTTTTCATCCTGGGCCAATTGTTTAAGTGTTTGCATGGCTAGGAAAGGGGCGGCCTTGGTGCCGTAAGTAACCGTTGTTAACTGGAATACCATCAAATTTTCTGATTTATTATCACGCCATATGCATAAGGTGTAGTTGCTGATCATGTGGATGGAGCCAAATTTGTCTGTAAAACTTTTCAAGGTCGCTTGTAAAAGCAAATTTAAACTGTCTCCACTTGATTAAGAGACTTAGTAGATTTTGTTGTAAATTAGGACCCTTGCACATCAATTGATTAAGGCTCGTCGAATTCGAGCTCTTAGAAGATGCGTTAAAAACTACGCGTAATTTTGTAGTTGACGAATCTTGCCTGGTGACAGAGTGATGAGGTAGGTAGCACTTTGGTGTTATATTGCAATCGACCGCTGGCGTCATATGACCGAGCTCTAAGTACTCCTTGATAAATGATTTATATTGTTGTAAAACATCCGGATGTCTATTTAGATTTTGTTCCAATTTGTAAAATTGGGCTAGTGCCATTCTCTTGGACGAACCTAAATTGTCTTGAAAATTGGGTTTCATCGGGAGCCGCACCTCATAGCGCCCATCTTCTCTCCTTTTTGTGGTTTCTTGATAGAAGTCAAGGCATCGCTGATCTTCGACTGACATCTCGGTAGGCTCGGAAATATCCTCTAATTCCCAAAACTTTGATATTATGAAGTACGACATTGCATTGGAATGTTTGAATATTGCTACTCAATATCCATCCTAATCGCGTTTGTTGAGCTGTCGTTAAGGTTGATGTTTCTCTGCATATTCCGTCAAGCAATATGATTGCGTACACGTCGGCACCTAATAAAATATCTATAGGACGACTTAAGTTAAAACCTGGATCTGCTAACTTAATTTGACTAAGATAAGGCCAATCTGGCTTGGAAAATGATTTCATGGGTAATTTTTTGATTAACTGATTCATGATTAGGACATCGGTTATGAAAGCATAGTCGGTAACGACAGAAGAACATTTAATACTAATCATCCCCTTCAAATTGCATTCGTTGTCACCTATACTTGCTACAACGCCCTTGCAGGTCTTACGTGGTAACCCTAGGAGTTGAGCCGCATGCTCGGTGATAAGCGAAGCTTGGGAACCTTGGTCCAAAAGAGCAGGCATAGTGTAATAATTTCCATCAATTCCTTGTACTTGGATAATCGCTGTTGGTAGAAGTACCTCAGTTGGCTCTCCTGGCAGAGACACGTGGGAACTACTTTTGACCAATTTCCCTGAGTTTGCATTCGAGTAACTGGAACTGCCCGCTCCTTCGTTTATACTCGCCGCCGTGTCCGATGTCACTCGGCTTGATTGCGCAAATGCGTCGTGCAACAAGCTATTATGCTCCTTATTGCACGCACGGCAACGCTTTTCTGACAAACATTTCTCTTGATGAGTCTTCAAGCAATTTGAACACATATTGAATTTCGAAAGGAATTTGCGTTTATCGTATGATGGCATATCGAGAAATTTCTGAAAATAATATATACCGTGATCATTTGTTTTACATAGGTTACATTTATATTTAGAGGTTTGATTATTTGATGTATTTGATTTAGGAGTGATTACTTTAGCACTAGATGAAAATGAATTTTTGATGAAGTTATGTTTCTGATTCGCTTGATTGTTGTTGTTTTGAAGCTTATTTCCTTGGTATTTTTGCGTAGGTATATCTTGTTTCCTACGCGCTGTTTCTAATGTTGTAAACTTTGCCTCCAGAAAGTCCAGAAATTCTTGTAATATCGGTAACTCTCTTGGTTGTTTTACCGACTCGATATAATCCGTATATGACTCCATATCTAACTTCTGGGACAAAATGTGCACAACCAAGGGGTCCCATGTGCTTGTGTCAACCCCGAGGTTCTTGATGGCATTGAGGCTCTCCATGGTAGTGTCCAGCATGCGTTTGATGTGAGCTAATGATTGCTGTTGCATGACCGGTAAATTTAATAATAGATTAATGTGGGATGTGAAAATTAACTTTTTGTTGTTGTATCGCTGGTTGAGTATATCCCAGCAGACTTTGTAGTTATCAGAACTCACATTCAAATGCTGGATCAGACGTTCCGCGTCACTTTTAACCCTACTCTTGAGGTACTGCATCTTTTGGGCGGGCGACATTGACGGATTATTATGGATGCTTTCTGTGAAGAGATCTTTAAAAGATACAAAATCCTTATAATTTCCATGAAAGTGTGGAATTTCGAGAGTAGGAGCTGATTTTTCGATGTGTGCCACTAACCACATCTTTCTGTTGATTGCCGCCTTCATCTCGTTGAAAGACTGCTCGTAGCTGTTGTAAGCATGGTCATATTCCTTGTTTCGACCATCTAGCTCACTGTCAAGGTCCCAGTGCAGGTTTTCTATGGTGATCCAGCGGGCCTGGAGTGTGCGCAACAAGTCTTCAAACTCCCATTTTTCCGAAACTGCATCTAGGTTGATTGATGATATAGTTCGATGAAACGCCTTGAAGTTACTGCTTTGTTTTTTCAGCATTTCTTCATTCTTGCTGGACGTTCCCCTAGAACTTGTTGAAGCTGGAGGTTCAGAAAACGCGGCAGCTGAAGGTTGTTGGAGCATGAAAACCGGGGTTTTTTGAGGCTCTGGTTTCTGAATAGTAAACGTAGGAGGCTTCAATACCGGTGGCTTATCTATCTGTGTACTAAGATAATTTTGTATGCGCGACCTAATCAACTCATATCTCTCTTTTACTTGATTATATTCACCCGACGTAAAATAATTATTTGACTCATCACCGAACTCCAATAAACTATTATTATTCTTTTCAAACTCAAGCCAATAATTATCGAGAATATCTAACCTGCGTTGATATAATCTGGTATTTTTCTTTCCGCGGAATCTTTTTTAAAGTTAGAATAGGTATGTTCAATAGCCTTAGAAATTTGCTGCTGGTTGGTTAAGATGTCTTGCATGTTAGGCATTGTGAATGAAGGATAATAAAGGCATAGATCTTACTTGATAGATAGGGCGTGTCGCGAGCGGGATGTGATCCACTCACGGTACCTGATGATTGGAGGCCTTGGTGCCCCCGGTGCTACTTTGTGATCGGAAACCTTGCTAATCAGATTCTTGTTAACCTTGAAATAATGCACTGCTTCCGATAGGTTGCTGCGCGGAGCCACTAACACGTTCACAAGTTCACACGCGCACTCGTAACGTGATAAACAGCCACGTGGAAAACCGTGAAAAGGCCCCGCTTTACGGAAAGCTCGAAGGACCAATGTTCGGGGTCTGCCGAAACTAAGATGATAAGAAATGATAAACTTGATAAGTTCAACACTATATTAGCAAGCCAAAACTTAATGAGTAGTACAATATTGTTTGATGTAAAATGAGTACGCGCGGCGCTCTTGATGACCTATTGCGAACTGAATATAAAACTAAGTGAAGTAATTAGTTGAGTGAAAATGCTGACACTGTACGATGATAGCTCGTACATGGTTTAATACAAATTATTAGATTTTTTTACCTTTACTCTTATTTTTTCGACTAATTTGACCAGACTATTGGAACTAAAGAAATGAGCTTGAAAGTTTTGGTCAAACCGATATGGCCGACAGGGAAGAAAGGGCGACCACGTTTAGATTGCTAAACATAAAACAACCTGACCTGAACTTAAAGTTCTCTGAAAAACGCTGGATGCAACGTTTTTAACTAAACTCACTAGGGTCAGCGCAGACCGAGAGGAACAATGCCCGAGCAATTTATTGGCTCAAAGCCGAAAGTGCATAAATGTTTAAACATGACAAAATGCTTGCGCGGTCTTGAGGCCACGTGAGCATACCAAAGTTCACTCGCGTCATAAAAATATCCTTTCCGCTGCGCCCGAGAGAGAGAGATAGAAAGAGAGGAGGGCAGCCAAGAGTCGTAACCGTCGAGATAAATAAAAAAAGCATTCGCGGGACGATCTTGATGCACTCCAGATAGTATAGTCAAGACTTAACTTCGGAAAGGTCAAGGAGAAAGAAAAGAGATGGAAAACACTTTCCCCAACAGTGATTGTAAATATTACAAGTATTCTTCATTTCATATGTTGATGATTTCAGTACGCGGTGTGGTGGGAATACGCACGATCGTGTCGGTGGTGGGGCTTCGCGTTCTGGCTAGCGGCGGGCGCGGCTCAGGCGCTTGCGCTGGCTGCCGACTACTGGCTCACTCGCACCGTTGCTGACAATGCTCGAGCGCCGCTCGACGACCACGAGGTAACACTTAGATAACTGAACCGGGTTTTAAAAGAAAACGAAAGGCTTCGACTAGAAATTTATTTAAAATTTAAAGAAAGGTCGTGGGCGGAAGGCCCGTCTGTTTGCACTTTTTCACTTTGTTCGCTAACGGTGGTACTTCCCGGGTGCGGACGGTGATAGCAGCTCCTGGTGGTCGGCAGCTCAGCGAGTAGGTATTCCGGGGGTAGGTCAGCGTAGCCCCGTGCGACGAAGAATCTACGACGGGCGGTAGCTCGGTGCGTGATGTCGATCGTGGGAGCAGAATGCCCCAAATCTTGAACCCTATAAATAATAGTACGGGTAAGGAATGTATCCCAGATCCCACTCTGATTGGCAACACTGATGGCTGGCGGCGATAAGCTATCGGAAGTACCAAATGTGTAGAAGGTGCAGTGTCAGTGGCAATCAGAGCGGTTTTGTTTTAGCAGACAGCGAGTTACAATGATTTGTGATTATGAGATGAAAAGCCCAAACATAAAGGATGAAAGTGATAAGTGACACAATATGATTATTATTTTTGTGAGATGCAAAATCAGCTTGGCAGGTATGATCAGATGCTTTCTTTCCATTGACAGCCAGTAAGAGATGAGTGATACATAGTGGTGAATTAGCTTGCAAAATACACACTTAATCTACACTTACAAACTACAGCTAAGCTACTGACTGATATCTGTTCAACACTTACCCAGTTAGGGGTTTAAATCCACGTTTGTTTAGTTGTTTTTCGTGTGTGTAAGTGGCCAACACTGGTGTCCACGTATTTCACAAGTACGATGATTTCAATGAAACTTCTAATTAAATTAAGCAATGCTCATCGAGAGACTTAGGTATAGGTACTTTGAAGACGTTTATGACGTAAGTAACCAAACCCGACGCGGAGCGCGCAATACGTGCCGCTCGCTACGAGATGTTTTTATGATTGCCGACATTCAGGCTGGCTGAGGCTCGGGCCGCCTCGGGGAGCGCGGGCCGCGGGCGCCGGTCGCAGCGCGATCGCCTGATCGATGACGTAATGGATCATACGATGGGTGAGGACCAATGGGAGTCGATTGTGAGGACAATAGAACGCCAACTCGGTACAGTCAACAGAATGAAACTTGTACAATAATAAGTTAAGGTTTAATTTTAGTTTGGGATTTAGGTATGTATATTATTTTATTGTTATTTATAGTTTTAAGTTATTTTTAGGTTTAAGTTAAGTTATTATTTTGATATTTAGGTTTAATTATTTATTTATTTTTTATATAATTTTTAAGTAACGAGTACTTACGTTACATTACCCCCTCCGGTACCGAAAGGATTTTATCCCTCAGATAAAATCCGCAACAAATCACGCTTACGTATTTGTTTTCTCATACACTCTTCATCTTTTATTCTTTATTTTCATACATCACGCAAATAAACAACAACGATATTCGTTTGTAATAATAACGTCGCATCCTTACTATAGGAAGGGTATCGGTTTATGATTAAAACACGAATAACCTATACAAATACTCCTTGTTTTATTTATTTTTTGGTTTTAACGGTAATTGGGACAATTTATGCTTAAGTGTGTATTGTTTATTTATTTAATTAATATTTCCTATCGATTTTAAATCTTTAATATGCCAAGAACCTATGTTTTTTCCTTGCATATTTTCCAAAACATAGACAAGTGGTGATTTTTTTTCTATTATTTTACATTTCATATATTTTGGGGCCAGTTTCTTACTAAAATATTTATCCTTGTCACTTATAACATAGGTACGCTTCATGACAAAATTACCCACTTCAAATTCCGCCGGTTTACGGCGCAAATTATAATGTGCGGTATTTTTAACGTGAGCATGCCACAACTGCTTTTGAACTTCATCGAAAATGGCTGAAAGGCAACCTATATTTTCGGCGTAGATATCACGAGGTAAAAATAAAATTTCTTTACCCAAATCATTATCGACATAATGAGTACCACACGAAACAAGCTCACGTCCATAGACTAAAAAGGAGGGAGTATAACCCGTGGCCTCATTAACGGAATTGTTTATGGCAAACTGGACTTTGGGAATGAAAATGTCCCAAGTTCTATGATCATTTTCTACAAATGTGGAAATACAAGTGATGATAGTTTTATTATATCGCTCAACCATGTTCACTTGTGGCGTATATTTTGGAGTGAAAAATACATTCGGGACATTGTATTTTTTAAAGAACGCATCCGTTGCACCACTGATAAATTGACTTCCGTTATCCATCAGGACAGTCTGTGGCACGCCGTGAACTAAAAAAACTTGGTTTTCTAAGATTTTAATAATAACGTCCGCGGTAGGTCTTTTGATGGCTGATACGATACAATATTTCGAGAAACAACATGTTATAACTAATATGTAATTTTTTTGAGCACGACTGACTGGAAGTGGACCAACAAGGTCGATGGAAATCATCTGGAAGGGCCGTGAACATTGTTTAGGTCGACCCATCTCCCCAAACGTCTTGTGGTTCTGCTGCTTGTATTCTAAGCAAGTTGTGCATGAACTTATAAACTTCACCACATCAGTGTGCATTCCTGGCCAAAAATAGCGTAAAGCCAAACGACGATAGGTTTTAAAAATACCTAAATGACCTGCGATAGGTTCGCTGTGATTTTCAGCCAAGACCTGATGACGGAGTTCTTTCGGTACGACTTCTTTCCATGAGAACTCTGAAGTTAGCTCGTGTTTATTTTTAGTCAGTCTATATAATGTGCTGTTTTTAATGTGGAAATTTGGAAAATTTTGTGGTCTATTGAGTACACCATTGAAAATATCCCTATACCATTGATCGTTGGTACTCGTGAAGCTATTAGACGTAGAAATGGTACCAACAGGGACCGCTCTTGACAAGGCGTCAGGTATGACATTGTCCACACCACGACGATGTTTGATCTCAAAATCGAATGCTGACAAGCGCACACCCCAACGCGCCAGTCTACCAGTGGGGTTATTCAGGGAAAGGAACCACTTTAGTGCACTATGGTCTGTATAAACGGTGAAGCGCTTTCCGTTCTCCAAATAACACCTCCAGTGCTCAATCGCAGTCAATACGGCCAATGTTTCACGCTCTGTGATGCTGTAATTCTTTTCTGCCGCAGACAATGACTTGCTCATATAGGCTATAGGGTGTTCTTTACCATTAACCGTTTGGGTCAACATACCACCGACACCATAGTTCGAAGCATCAGTATGTACTTCGAAGGGCAGAGTGTAGTCTGGGCAAGAAAGAACAGGTGCTGAAATCAACGACTCCTTAAGCTTTTGGAAGGCAAACTCCGCTTCAGGTGTCCACCTAAAGAGTGGAGCGCCTTTCTTGCTAGATGTCAACTTATTGAGGGGACCGGCAACGGTGCTGAAATTAGGGACAAAACGACGATACCAAGTCGCAGTGCCGAGAAAGCGTTTAAGGTCCTTACGACAAGTAGGTGTCGGGTAGTTAAGGATTGCCTCGACTTTTTCTGGATCGGTACGTAACCCCTCATTATCAACAACGTAGCCCAAGTATTTCAGTTGGCTTCTAAAGAAATTGCACTTTTCTAAATTGACCGTAAGGTTTGCCTGTTTCAATTTTTCAAGAACTCGCAACAATAGGGAGACGTGGCTATTAAAATCTTGAGATACGACGATAATATCGTCAAGGTAACAGAAGACCTTTAAATCAAATTCTCTGAACAGAAGATCGACGAGACGCTGCTGCGTAGCAGGCGCATTGGTCAGCCCAAAGGCGGTACGTTTAAAACGTAGAGTTCCTCTGCCTGGTACGTAAAATGCAGTTTTGTTCCTGTCCTTTTCATCAATAGGGATTTGCCAAAATGCCTTGGTTAAGTCTATGCTAGACAAATAACGAGCATCCCTAAGATTGTCAAGGATTTCAGAAACGTATGGCAAACTGTAAGCGTCACGTTTAGTTACAGAGTTTAGTTTACGACTATCAAGACAAAAGCGAGGTTGGCCATTCTTCTTTGTAACAAGAAGAACAGGAGAAGACCATTCGCTTTCGCAAGCCTCAACGACGTCCAAGGACAACATTTCATCGACCTGTTCGATCAGGATGCGCTGCTTTTCTGGTGACATGCGATAGTAGCGTTGTCGAACAGGTTGTGCGTCGCCAGTGTCAATACTATGCGTTATAAGACTTGTCTCTCCTAATCCCTTTCGCTCAAAAGAAATATCCTTAAACTGTTCTATAACATTGTCTGCTAACTGACGCTCTGTTTCTGTTAAATTATTATAACCGTGTAAATGTTTGCCTGAATTTTCGAGCTCAAGTGTTGCCTTTTTGTCTTCCGTGAATTGTAAACTACTTAAATATTTACGACAAATTCCAAAATCTCTCCAAAAATCTACTCCTAATATAAGGTTGGAAGTGATAGATGGTATAACAAATGCTTTTATTATGTGCAATTGGTTATCAAACTTAATAGGTAAGGAAAAGTAACCGATACTTCGTAACACTTGACCACCCGCAGCTTGTACTGTTGTATTAGTGTCGTCATGCATGAAAAATCCATGTTTTAATAGATGTATATGTGTATTGTTACCAATTATTGTTATAGCAGATCCAGAATCTAAAAGACCAGCTATTTGAATATCATTAATATCGAGAGTGACATAAGGTCTATTATCGAGTGGTGGTTTTTTATGTAGAATTGTGTCAATCCTATAGGACCTAAAAAAGTTTGAAACGGTTTTAAGCCAACAATTCCAATCGGCTTTATCAAATTTATTGTTTTGGGGATTGGCACAATTCTCACTATTCAGTTTTTTTGTACTTGTAGTAGTACGCTTAGCCTTTGAACAAGTCGGGCACTGTGGTGTTTTAACATCTTTTCGACCACAGACAAAACAAAATACCTCGTCTTTGTTAGCCGTACACTGACGTAAGTTATGAGTGTCTACGCGGCAGCGAGGACAAAAACGTTTCTTATCATTTCCTGTGTTTGTATCTATAGCATTTAAATTATCATATTTTGTATTTTTATTATTGTAGCTTTTATTGTTGTTGTTTTCATATTTTGTATTTTTACTATCGTAGCTGTTTTTGTAATTGTTTTTGTAAAATGTATTATTTGATTTAAGATTTTGATTATAAGTTTGCCTTTGATAGTAATTGTTTTGTTTGGTACCACCAGAATAGGCAAATTCCGGAGCTAAAGTGTCAGCTGAGGGATTAACTGGCTCATGAAAGTGAGCGAGACGAGACTGGAAATTTTCATAATTTCGGCAAATCGTTTTTAAAGAGTCAATGTCTTTTATTTCTGAAACTGCTGCTAAAGTGCTCGTATAAGTTGGTCTTATATTATGAAGGACAATTTCTAATTTTTCCTCTTCCGTTAAGGGTTTTGACAAACGAGAGAACATACCTGTCATGATGGACAGATAAATTGTTATGTTCTCAGTCTCACCTTGAGTTCGTGAACGAATTTCAGAAATTAGCCTATAGTCATAATCTGCCGGTCCGAAATCTTTAATCAAAATAGAAACGAGTTCACTCCACTTTTTAACGTTAGCTTTGATGCCTCTATACCAATGGAGTGCATCTCCTACAAAAATTTCCGTACAATATGACAACAGCTTTGAGTCATCAATTTTTCTTGCATCACAAAATTCTGAAATACGCTGTATAAATGTGCGCACACATGATTTTCCGTCATATTTAATCTTAGTAATTTCGCTAGAAATCCCACGCTCACAAGTTACCTTGATATTTAAGGGGTTCGTAGCTTCCTGCTCGGTTGCTTGGAAATCAAGGGGATCAACGACACTATCCTTGATAGCGTCATATTTCCGGTAGTAATCCTTAAATTTAAGTATTGCAGAGTCTCTCATTGATTTAGACTGTGTATCAGTGGGCTGAATTCTTTTAAGGCGGTGATAAATATGATGTAACAAATTTTGAGTACGCAAAAGTGTATTTTTGTCTGGCAATTCGTCCGAATCTAAAACTGTTGAAATTTTGCTTATAACAGCGTTTACACCTAACAAATCACTATTTATATCATATGGGCTATTCAAGACGTCCTCTGATGGGAATAAAGCTGATAATTTTGAAATTTGTTTTCGCAGTTCCGTGACTGTACTAGCTGGCGTTTCACCTCTGACGCCTACTTCGTATTCCAACTCAGCCTTGTTTAGTGACAAAAGTTTTATGTGATAGGCCATGTTTTTTTAATAAAAGGAAAAAGAGTCAGAGAAAAAAATATAAGTAACGTGTGTTCCTTGAGTAAGTGTTGAACAAAATATTTCGGTATAATCTTGACTAAGCTACGAATACTAATCGATAAATAACCTGCTCTGTTACAAACCAGCGTTAAAAACTACAACGTCTTTGCAAATAAAAAAAAATGATTGTGAAAAAAAAATATAAATCAACACCATGAAGAAGGAAAAGAAATGAAAGCTGAAAAATGATTAAAAATTAATTAATTCACACTTGTACAATTTTATATCCTGCCGACTGTACTTTTAGTACGGAAGAATTTTAGTTTTAACAAATGCAATGGTCGCAGGGTTAAATTAAGTGCGAATTAGTTAGTTTCAATGGAAATGAAAGAAAAATAAAAAGGACGTTTCACAAAAATGAAAATAAAAACAAACACATGCACACAACTACTGCTAACAAAGTGAAAAAAAAACAGACCTTTAAAATAACCACGTTGGCGCCACTATCGCAGAGCCGGGTTTTAAAAGAAAACGAAAGGCTTCGACTAGAAATTTATTTAAAATTTAAAGAAAGGTCGTGGGCGGAAGGCCCGTCTGTTTGCACTTTTTCACTTTGTTCGCTAACGGTGGTACTTCCCGGGTGCGGACGGTGATAGCAGCTCCTGGTGGTCGGCAGCTCAGCGAGTAGGTATTCCGGGGGTAGGTCAGCGTAGCCCCGTGCGACGAAGAATCTACGACGGGCGGTAGCTCGGTGCGTGATGTCGATCGTGGGAGCAGAATGCCCCAAATCTTGAACCCTATAAATAATAGTACGGGTAAGGAATGTATCCCAGATCCCACTCTGATTGGCAACACTGATGGCTGGCGGCGATAAGCTATCGGAAGTACCAAATGTGTAGAAGGTGCAGTGTCAGTGGCAATCAGAGCGGTTTTGTTTTAGCAGACAGCGAGTTACAATGATTTGTGATTATGAGATGAAAAGCCCAAACATAAAGGATGAAAGTGATAAGTGACACAATATGATTATTATTTTTGTGAGATGCAAAATCAGCTTGGCAGGTATGATCAGATGCTTTCTTTCCATTGACAGCCAGTAAGAGATGAGTGATACATAGTGGTGAATTAGCTTGCAAAATACACACTTAATCTACACTTACAAACTACAGCTAAGCTACTGACTGATATCTGTTCAACACTTACCCAGTTAGGGGTTTAAATCCACGTTTGTTTAGTTGTTTTTCGTGTGTGTAAGTGGCCAACACTGGTGTCCACGTATTTCACAAGTACGATGATTTCAATGAAACTTCTAATTAAATTAAGCAATGCTCATCGAGAGACTTAGGTATAGGTACTTTGAAGACGTTTATGACGTAAGTAACCAAACCCGACGCGGAGCGCGCAATACGTGCCGCTCGCTACGAGATGTTTTTATGATTGCCGACATTCAGGCTGGCTGAGGCTCGGGCCGCCTCGGGGAGCGCGGGCCGCGGGCGCCGGTCGCAGCGCGATCGCCTGATCGATGACGTAATGGATCATACGATGGGTGAGGACCAATGGGAGTCGATTGTGAGGACAATAGAACGCCAACTCGGTACAGTCAACAGAATGAAACTTGTACAATAATAAGTTAAGGTTTAATTTTAGTTTGGGATTTAGGTATGTATATTATTTTATTGTTATTTATAGTTTTAAGTTATTTTTAGGTTTAAGTTAAGTTATTATTTTGATATTTAGGTTTAATTATTTATTTATTTTTTATATAATTTTTAAGTAACGAGTACTTACGTTACACTCGGTGTTGTGATAACAATACCTATGGCGTTGATTCTGGCAGAAAAAGCACTATTGGATTGGCATACGTAGAAGTTGTATTTACCGGAAGCCTTGATCTAGACATGAGGAAGTGTGTCCGAGCCAACTTCAAAGAAAGGAACTGGCGACGCAACAACCGTGTGTATATTTAGGTACACGAAATATTTCGAGCTAATTTTGGCCCCCTCACAACTCGGAAATCAATTTAACCTAAAAACATGAAATTAAGCACATGCATTTTAGTCTTGAATCCAAAATTTCAATAATGTAGCTAAAAGAGTTATTGATATGATAAAATTAAAAAAGGTTCACTTATCCATGATCAAAATGATAACCTACTTCCGTATGGCCTAGAAAGTTGATATTTGGCATCTGGGTAGACTACGACGCGTATAAAAATTAAAAAAAAGCAAAAATCAGTGAAGTTCGTGGATTTTTTTTCAATAAAAAAAAAATATATGCAGTTTTTTTCTTCTTTTTGATTCTTTCTGATACTGCTGTGCAAAAAGTTCCACCAAAAACATAAATGTAAAAATAGCCTAGTTCTGTAGAGAATCCTAAAATTTATTTGTAAGAATCTTAACATTTGACTTGGCCAGTTTCAGCATGCCTACTTATATTTGGTTAATCAACTTATCATCTTTACGTTACATATACGTTATTGATTTTATATTGTAAGGTCATATTCTTCTAAACCTCAAAATAGCTGGTAAAAACTAGCCAGGTCATGTTAAGTTTTAAAGCATAAATGCGTTTACTAAATACCTTTTACTAAATTAAATGTTTTAATTGTCTTTATATTATGACTATTATATTACAATGTAATTAATATGTATATTCAAAATTGTAAACATTTAAGACGAAACATTTTTGTACAACATGCAACATATATGTAATAGATATATGAAAATGTACGTTCCTCAAATTCGTTAATAAAGATATTCTATTCTATATATGATAAATTGCAGGATTCTCTACAGAACTTCGGTCATTTAGATCCCAATTCTTTTGTCGGATTTTGAACTTTGCTCCCATTTTCACATTTAATTTTATGGTTTTGGTGGGATGTCATTTACCGGACTCCGTTAAGAAAACTTTTCAATATTACCTACCTGATGGACTGGGCTGGGAGTGATCCTCTGGATTTGTCATATGGAGATATTAAAATTATTTCAAACCAATAAAGGTATTAGCTGATTTATCAAGATAAGGTTATTTTGTTTTTTTATGACTAAATCTATAAACGTTCGACCTTTATGTATAATTCTTTTTATTGAAAATGTCTTATTTAAGTTGTACAATACCAGTTGGTACCATATCCTAATGTTTTCAGATGTGGCATCGCGTGCAAACTTACTGCATTTGGAGCGGAGCGTGCGCGTGTGCAGGTGGAGCAGCGCAGGCGGCAGGTGCGGCGGCTGGAGCGCGTGCTCGACGCGCTTTGCATGAGCGGCTACTGCACGCCACGCTGCACGCACCGCTTCGACACCACCACGCCGCGCCGACAGCACAACACTTGCATAGATTCTCTGCGGATGTTCACACCATCGACAAGGTAAAAAGGGTTTCAGGATACTAAGTTATGAAATTTGTTTTTTTGTCCTCTTTCGCCTCATTAAGGCAGGACTCTTTCACAAAGAACACAAGTCATTTCTACAAAAACAAAAAACCCAACTGCCTTTTATTATAATATTTTTATTTTGTATGTTTTTTTAAAATTTTCTTATGCCCACCTTCACTCTTACAGTAAATACGAATCTAACGACACCTCTCAAGCTAAAATCCAACGAGCCGTTCAGACCGCAGAGCGTGCCAAACAATAATACATACAAACATACAGAACGCGCAAAACAACTCGGCGGCTCTGAACATCAAGCAGAAGCTGCGCAGTAGACGAATACAGGTGCCAGGCGTCTGCTACCCCACTGTCACTTGCAGCTAACTTCCGAGCCGCCAAGTTATTTTGCGCGATCTGTGCATACATACTCTCGAAAAACATAACCCTCCTTCTAGCGCAGTCGGGTAAGAAATATATAGAAACAACAAGACACCCATACTCCTGATAATAACAATAAATCATCATTTTCTGCCAGGCTGACAAAATAATCGTAAATTTTCCTTCCAGAGGCTTCCCATCGCAGTGTCGCGTTGGGCTCAGCTGGCACTGCTCTGCGGCGCGGCCATGCTGGTTAACGCGGTGGTTGCGCCCTGGAGCCTGCTCGCGCTGTTGCCAGCCGTGCTGATCTACCTTCTCCTGCAAGCCGTATACCTCTGTAGTGCCAGGTAACAAAAATCTGTTCTCAAAGATATTTCTTTGTGATGCTTTTTACAAGGGGAAAATTGCGCCTTGTCGAATAAACAATGAAGACTACTTATCGCACTATTCCGACCTCTCATTCTTCATCGTAATCGAGATGACAAAAGGGTTTTAGATTTCTTACCGATTAGTAAGATGCCCACCTGGTACAGTGTAAGGCAGGCAAGCAGAGTTTAATAGGATAGCTTAGATACCCCACCCGATGATGTGTGAGTGAGTATAAAGAGAGATAGAGATGAATGTGAGCATGGCAAGGGCGGATCCAGGATTTTTTTCTGGGGGGGGGGGGCAAAACAACTACAATAACTGTTCAAGTTTATTTTTACAACTTCAAGTAGGTACTTATGTGTAGAAAGATTTATGAGAGTATCTTCAGAAAAGTTAAATGTTTAATAAAGACAGTTTTCTTTTATGTTTCCTGCTAAAGATGTCTAGCACTTCATTAGGATCCATTTTTTTCAGCAAGGTCTTGATGCATATGCACTACAGCCAGTCCATTCAAACGCTCTTCTGTCATCCTGTTGCGAAGATATGCTTTTAAGTATGTACTGGGATAGAATCTCCACAGTACACAAAAATATCCTCGGGGGGGCGTGCCCCCGTGCCCCCCCTCCCCCTAAATCCGCTACTGGAGCATGGCATTCACATAAATAGCAATATTTCGTGTTAGCTAACTTTGGCAAAATCACAGATGGGCTTAGATTTTAGTGTTATTTAAGCAAAGTCAAAGAGTTTTTAATGATATATTTGTTGAAAATCTTACAGGGAGTTACAACGCGTCGAAGCTCAAACGGCTTCGCGGGTGGTTGCCATCGCGGCGGAGACGAGCGCAGGCGGGTCCAGCGTGCGCGCCGGACGATTGCAAACGCATATGCGCGCGGCCTTCCAGCGCAGACTCGACAGGAACCACAACGCGTTGCTGCTGCTCAACGCTGCCAACCGCTGGCTTGGTCTAGCCATGGTAAGATTAAATAATAACCACAGACACTAACCCACCTCCATATCCAACTAGTTATAAAAGTACGAGCGGAAGAACCCATCATAAAATAAATGGTTCCGTCTTCCTATGGTACAATTTGAATACCCACCTATTTATAGAAGTTTGGGGTGAGGGTAGAAGAACCAAGAGTGTGCGCTGGATACGCCGGCTGGACGGTTGCAAACAAATCAACAGCTAATAATCGCACCGAGTTCCTACTGTTGGACTATCGTTGACTTAGGCAAGAGCTTTCTTTGCCGCCGTGCCAGGTCTGTGGAGCGAGAGTAGCACACGGGCTTGGCAATAGCGGTACCGGCGTTGACACCGCGGAGTTTTTAGTGGTAACACCACATAACCTTACCGGTCTCCCGTGACTGGTAAGGTATCCGAAGGGATTTTCTACGCGCCAAATAAAAAAAAAAAAGGCAAGAGCTTTCTTTCAGTATTAACATGACGAACTATCTATCTGTATTCCAAATAGTTGACTGAGAGAGAACGCCATGACGTAAAGGTTGCTAATGACAACTGACAACTGGAAAAATATGTTTGACCCAAAGATTTAGAATAAGTGTGACCCATGCATCGGTTAGATTATTAAAAAAATATTAAGTATTCTTTCTTTTCTCTGAGAAACAAAAAATTACGAAGATACAGTGCATTTAAATTCCTTATGACATCACAGCTAAGTATGATTTTTACATGGCGGTGACGTCACAAGCTACTCTTAACTTAGATATTCCTTTCTTTGTGATTCTTTTACTTTTTTGGATAAAACTGAAAAATATGGGTCCATTATTTTTGGATAATCTAAAAAACGGACTAATTACAATGCGACACAAATAAGTTGAACAAAAATGACGGACTTCAAAACATTTTTGTATAAATTCTCGACACGTAAATTGAACCAAAATAGCGGTCGTCGGCGCATTATTTGTACCTGCGCCGATAACCGCTATTTTGGTTCAACTTATTTGTGTCGTATTGTACAATAATATAGGTACTTTTCTGACCCTGTCACCCTTCTGTTCTAACAAATATTGTTAATAAACTATATAAACAAATCCTGCAAGTCTTTACCGTTATTGTTTATTCATAGGATCTTGTCGGCGCTTGCAGCGTGAGCGTGTCGCTGTGCGTGGCCGCGTGGGGCGGCAGCGGCGCGGCGGCGGCGGGGCTGGCGGGCGCGTACTCGCTGCTGCTGCCCGCCTACCTCGCGCACCTCGCCAAGTGCCGCGCAGACCTGCACCTGCAGCTGGCGGCCGTCGAACGCGTGCGCGACGACACCAACGTACCGCAGGAGGACTACAGAGATGACTGTGAGTTGTATACATCCATTAATCTTATCTTAAAACCAAATGTATTCCTAGCTGTAAGAACCCACATTTTATAATTTTAAGGCTTACCTTTGTAAATGAGAAAATAAACATTTATTATTATTATTATTAATGAGTACTTTCCTCGGTCAAACATAAATTATTTGGAACAGTTATGTAAATAAAACGTCACAATATTGTCATGCACATTGAAATGGATATGATCATGCACTTGTCATGATCATATCTATTTCAATGCGATTTTAAATTTATTATTGCAAAGAACTAATACTAAAATCGCTATTTGACTTCAGGAAACTATGAAGTCATTAATCTATATTTAAGAAAAAGCAAAAAAAAAATTTTGGTTGTGAAAGATATAATCTGACATAAAACCCATATAGTGTCTTTCCCTGTTATGGGAATTTAGGGCTTGTTCACAAAACTGCGATGCGAAGTCGCTTCGTAAAACTCTACGAACTCGCACGACGCATCGCAAGAACTTGCAAATTGATTCTCACGATCTTTCCCAAACCGAGGAAGGGAGACGCCTTGCCGCACGAAATTGCATCGCAGCAATTTGCGTCACAGTTTCCTGCGTTGCAAATTCGCATCGCGCCGATTCGCAGTTTTGTGTATAGGCCCTTACTGTTGCAAGAATGAGACTTCGTTAAACGTCGAAAATGAAAGCGTACTTTTATTTATTTATTTATTTAAGTTTATTGCACACAATCTTATGACGGATTGATTACAATGGGTCAAACTTAATGCTAATGCATTATCTACCAGTTTGCCTTTGGGACATGGTGAGAGATTGGAATAAGGGTGCAAGTGTGGCAAGCCAACTTGTGATATTTTCAATACAATACCTATATAATATTACATCTAATATAATACATATATTGATTGTTATAATAAAATAAAACATACCTTTGAAATAAATACTGATACATATACATATACATAATATATAAATATACACATACATATAATTTACATAACTTACTACATAAAATACATACAAATACCTAAAATATTACAGCAGAGGGTTTATTCCGATTCCAAATAAAATTTCTTCACCTGCATTTTAAAAGTATCACGATTCTGTGATCTCGCAATGCTATCAGGAAGGGCATTCCAGAGCCGTACAGCCGTAACGGCAAAAGAATTGGAAAAGAAACCAGTACGGTGAGAAGGAATATCGAGTTGCATTGTGTTAGAGGAGCGTAGATTTCTATCGTGAGTTGAGCTAAGGGGCTGAAATTTAGATGTCATGTAACTGGACTACACTGGACTACACTGTTTTTGATCCCGGAAGGAGGGTATGACATGTTAGTTTTTAAGGTTTTATAACTCGTATATCTTTGATATTTCCATAGAATTGTAACTCATAGATATCATACAAATCCCATAGAAAATGTTTGTTTTGACATTTAGAAAAATGTATCTGGAATTACTTGTTGGAAAATAGCGAATTGCATCCTCAGCTGTGCTGCTTCGGAGCCCGGGTGCGCTTTCCCGCTTTTTCGTCTCCAAATATAAATGCATGTCAATGGTCACCGAATATGATGGTCACAAAATTAACTTATCTCTGTAAATAAAAATTACCTTTTTCCTCTTCACACGTCCGTTACTCGTCCATATAAGTAATATGAGCATATGGCACGAGTAAATTTTTCTTACAAAATCTTTAATTTTATATACTGATTACCTACGTACTTAGGTACTCTTGATTTATGTAATCTGTCTTCACAGGTCCGTTACCGTCGGGTTGGCAAAGAAATGGGAAAATAGAATTCGAGAATGTCAGCATCCAACACGAACCTGGAACCCAGCCGATCCTCAGTAATATCAACTTATCCATTGCTCCGGGGCAAAAGGTACTTTTGCATTTTATGTAGATTTAGTTTTTTTACCCTTTGCTGGTATATTTGATAGAACCCAAGAGAGAGATAGAACCAACCAGTACTTACAACAGCGTTACCTACCAAAAGTTCGCGACGTTAATTCACATACCTACTCGTCATCGTTTCGTTTTTAGTAGCTCGATCGTCGTTTAGTGAAAATAATTCGACACGAAATAATTTGCCTCCTTTCAGATAGCAATTTGCGGTAGAAGCGGCAGTGGCAAATCGTCGCTGCTTCTGTCGTGCGTCGGCGCCACCATCGTCAGCAGCGGCCGAGTCTTGATCGATGAGCAGGACTCGGAGCGAGTGCCTCTGCGCACGCTGCGACATCGAGTAGTGGTGCTGCCACAAGAGGCCACCATGTTCTCGGGGACGTTGAGAGAGAACCTGGATCCGCTCGCAGTTCATACTGACGAGGAAATATGGCAGAGCCTAAGAACGGTTGGACTGCATGACTTTGTGTCTGCTCAGCCAGCGGGATTAGGTGCTTACTTTTGTTTTGGTTTTATAATTATTTGGTACATTACCAGAAAATGAGATTCCAGTGTAGCGACTGCGCGAGACTGTGCCCGGTGCTCCTATATGGAACTTGGACGTCAACAATTTCTGGAGTTACCTCAAAAATTCAGTCTTTGAAGAGCGAACGAGTTACAAAATGCTTGTAACTAAAGATAAAAATAATTACACAATTGAATATGGAGTCCCATATGTTTTCCTCCTTAAATTGAGAGAGGCCTCTTTAATTTGAAAGGCTGTTATATACATATGTACCTATTTTAAATTGGATTTTGTGTTACAGAATGCAGTGTTGGTAAGCCTCGGTGTGGATGGAGCGGCGGTCGGGCGGCGCGCGCATGCGGCGCTCGAGCGGCTCTGCACGCGCGGCCGGCCGCGGCCCTGCTGCTGGACGAGCCGGCCGCCGCGCTCGACGCGCACGCCGAGCGCGCGCTGCTGGCCGCGCTAGCGGCGGCGTCGCCGCATACCACCATCTTGACTGTCGCCGTAAGTATGAACGCGAGGCCACTCAAACTGAGCAGCTCTGTATATCGAATAGGTCGCTGCCATGATACTAGGCGGGCGTAATCAATGCGCTTGCTGTCTTATCACCGACGAGAAATTGTATTATTATGCAATTAGTGAATAAAGGGTTTATGGGTAGGATTTACATCGAGGGCCGTCGATGAATCACGAGCAAGTGAAGGATTCTAACGAGTGAATTACGACTGTAGGGAGAGGGGGTTAGAGTCCTGAGCGATGCGAGTGATTCATGGCCCTCGATATAAATCCACTTTATTCAAGAGTTGCATATTATATATTACTTTATACCATGACTGCGAGAAAAAGAAAGATTTAAGCGAAAATAGACATTTAATAAAGAAAAAGGAAGGTTAAAAAAATTAAAATTGAAACAGTTACTAAAATAAGAAGTGATTGCTTTTTATTCAGTTTTCAGTCAATAAAATAAACTTTTAAGAGGGAGAACTTGAGTTGTTGAATTTCTTTCTGACTGCCAATGCTATGAAGAAGGTACAAAATATTGGTTTTATTTGCAGCATCGCATTTCTTCCATACGGAACTACGACCGGGCTGTAGTGCTGGAGGACGGCCTCGTGGTGGAGCAGGGCGAGGTGTCCATGCTACTCTCGCAGCCCAGCTCGCGGCTCGCGCGCATGCTCGCCGCCGCGCACCAGAACACCTAGCGATTGCAGATCGCTATTATGGACGAATAACTTGAATATATCGTTTGATGCCCTCTGTCGTCAATGAGGGAATATTTATTGACAATATGTGCAGATAGCGCCTGTATTATTTATATAGGTACTTATAAAAAGTCTGTTATTTATTCACAGAGAGAGCGAAACGCGAGCGAACTGTCTCCGTTTCAGCTTGGGCAAAAACGCTTTCGCATACGTTCAACTGTTCTCTACAGATCGTGTTTCGGAACAGATTCTCTACAAAATTTGGGAGCTACATAAATATGGATTTTTAGTCGATTATTTTTTTGGAAAAAAAATATTGGGATGAAGGTTCGTGGTGAAGTTTTAGGCTATACATGGACAGACTCGCGAGGTCTACAGCCCACAGAGCCACTAGTACCTACAAGTATAACCTTTTATGTTAGTTTTTCGTGTGTATACCTAAGTGACCAACACTGGTGTCAGATTTTTCAGGCTCATTTTGGACCAACGGCTTATACGTACCTTCCAAATCATGCAAAAGCTCGAAAAGTTTTTATGCCACTTGTGGTCACCCATTCAAGTGCGGACCACACCCGGTGACGCTTTGCTTGCGAAAGCGCTAGTAATACGCACTCCCGCCTGGATACCAAGCTCCTAAATACATAATATAAAAGGTAAAAATTTTAAAAATCAAGGAAGCGACAGCCTGTAAATTTTTAACAATTTGGCACAGAACCCAAAAAAATATATAACTATGACTAAGTAAATATCCTACTTTTGTATGTACCCATTCAAAGCCGACAAACGGATAAAAAGTTTCAATGAATTGCTTTTTTATGTTAGATAAAAATTGCTTGAGTAATTTAAATTAAAACTACAAAAACATGTCGCATTGTCGAATAGTAACATTCTAATTCCTACATTTACACATAACATAACTGTCCATTTGACGATTTAGGAGAATTACAATTTATGGTTTATATGGTTAAGTATTAGCATAAGCAGCAGGCAGGCAGGTTTTGTAACCTTAGCTAATATGCTAGTGTACAATTCCACGACAGGTCACTAAGGTTTTTTTAAGAATATGCGTAGTGATTACTGATTACATTATATGAATTACTGATTTCCTGATTTTGTCATATGTGCGAATTAGTTCATAAGTATCAGTTGCAGTTAATTTATTACAGTGCGTTTGGTTATGTTTTTCAAGAATACGTACTGTATATTTTAGAATCACAGTAAGCAAATGAGAAAACCTGTTTGCTTTCATAGATGAAAATAAAAATGACTCACGATATACATTTGTAGAATATAACTCTGATTTGACAATTCTTAACATTGTGCATTAAATGCTCAGCCTATTTAAATGTGTTCAATCATAATATTGATTTAATTATTATTTAAACTAGTAATGATTTTTACAATGATGACTATGTTTACAATAAAATATATTGACACCGAATTTAATGACTTTTCAATGATGTTATTGATTGAACCCGGTCAATCGTTAGCTCGTCTTGATATCTAATAAATAAAAGCCAGGCATTCTTTTGTTTCAAATTTATATTTCCAATAGAACAACAATTGCACATAATTCGTTTAAAGCTCACATTGCGGCGCAGGCACGCCTCCAACAGACAACGGGCTACCAGAGTCAACGATACTTCATAAAATTATATCACTACATAACAATTACAACAATATTTACGTTGGCACCAATTTATATAGTTATATAAAAACATTTGTGTTATCACACAAATCATATAAAAATATTTACTTCTAGTGCTTATGTCAATTTACTTACAGTACGTAAATCTACTTAAATCTCGACACGCAGAATGATTCTCATCGCTTATTCACTATATTGGTATTCACGTGGAGCGGGAAAGGGTTTTTTAATTTCAATGCTTCACACATTGTATCACATGCATGTTCGAGTCAACAATCACTACTATATTGACTGCATTCAAAATCTTTGGTAAAACTATAAGTAGGCATTTACTTCAATTACTCTGAAGATATGAGAAATATCTATTTTATAATAATGTGTATAAAGGCACTACACAGGCCATACCTTTCTTTACATACATCATAGTATATTAACTCAATCATAAATCGTATTCCATAAGAGATTTTTCTTTTTAAATTCGTCTTTTTATATCATTCTATAAATTATATATTTTTTGTACTTTACAAGTAAAATATCAATAAGACATTCAACTGCTGCAGACAGCTGCCATGTCTCGCATATGACTGTGCGTTTTGGAATTTTGAGTTTTAACATCGAAAGTGAACACCAACAAGTTGTATAACAATAAACGCCCCAACAAATACCTCTCGTAAGCAGTAACTAATATGCACATGTGACACTCGACTCGACTCAGAGCTAAAGCTTGCTTTACAACATAGCTACTGCAGGCAGTAGCTACAGTTATACCGCAGAGTATTAAGTACCGCTTCTTAAAATCAATTTAAGGATTATTCGATGCAGCTAATTTTTTCTCATTAATGAGATTAAATGAGGGCGCCACTTCTGCACGGTATTGAGTGACGCTCTCATTTTGAATAAACTGTTTAATCGTTAATATGGCGATAATTATTAACATTTTGCTGATCATTCATTAGATGGACCATAAAGTTATTTCATGAACGACCGATAAATTATTTATTTCAAATGAGGGCGCTACTTCTGCACGATATGAGAGTGTGTTAATAGCTAACACTAGTGTCAATTTTTCGAGCTGTCTAAAGACATCTGACGTAGCATTGACTGTCATTTTGTGACAAAAGTCATTTTTACTGAACGAAAAATCTATTAGGTTGGGGAAAAAGTCTTTTCGCATATAGTATGTATGAACTTGTAATAAAACCACTTTGGCTATACTATTTGTACCTGGCTGGTTTTGGTATCATTTAAAAGTTTAAATTTTAAAGAGGATAATTCCAAATTCAAATTAGGAAAATGCGTGATTTTCATTTGTTTTTCTTACCGTCAAGATGAGTGAATCTAATGAAGAAATTAGATTCATTTTAAAATTTTACTACCAAAAAGGTAAAAATGCAACGCAAACCGCGAAAAAAATTTGCGATGTTTATGGACCTAGTGCAGTGTCTGTGAGAGTAGCACAAATTTGGTTTAAGCGTTTTCAATCCGGAAATTTTGATGTCAAAGATGCACGTCGCTCTGGTCGCCCTTTACGGATAAAATGGATGCTATTTTTGAAAAAGTGGAGCAAGATCAGCATATCCGTAGTTACGACCTAGCTGAAGAACTGGGAATTGACCACAAAACAGTTTTGGCGCATTTGAAAAAAAATGGGTACACAATAAAGCTCGATATTTGGGTACCTCACGAGCTCTCTGAAAGAAACCTAATGAACCGTGTACTCATTTGTGATTCTTTATTACGACGTAATGAGACCGAACCATTTTTGAAGAAATTGATAACTGGTGATGAATAATGGATCACGTACGACAAGAACGTGCGAAAAAGGTCATGGTCAAAGGCCGGTCAGGTTTCACAGTCTGTGGCGAAACCCGGGTTAACTCGCAACAAGGTGATGCTGTGTGTGTGGTGGGATTGGAAGGGCATTATTCATTATGAGCTGTTACCACCAGGCAGGACCATCGATTCAGAACTCTACTGCGAACAACTGATAAGATTAAAGCAAGAAGTTGAGAGAAAGCGGCCGGAATTAATCAACAGAAGGGGTGTGGTTTTTCATCATGATAACGCTAGACCTCACACATCTTTAACCACTCAGCAAAAATTAAGAGAGTTTGGCTGGGAGGTGTTAATGCATCCGCCGTATAGTCCTGACCTGGCACCTTCAGATTTCCACCTGTTTCATTCTCTTCAGAATTCTTTAGGCAGTGTCAGGTTAACATCACGAGAGGACTGCCAAAACTACTTGACGCAGTTTTTTGAAGCCCCAAAATTTCTATAGCAATGGGATCATGTCCCTACCTATAAGATGGCAAAAAGTTATCGAACAAAATGGTACCTACATACTTTAGTTAAATGTAAATAAACTATATTAAAAAATGTTTTGAATTTTCATATAAAATGCGAAAAGACTTTTTCCCCGACCTATTATATATTTATATTTGTTGGTTCCTTTTTCCGTAAAACCCTGTAACCGGAACATATTTTTAAACAACATTAATTTGTCTAATCGTAACTTATAGTATGTGAGTAAGCATACTAAACAAAATCAGCCGAGTTTCTCAAATATACATGACCACAAAAGTAACAATTTGAATGAGGTATTTGTTAATATAATCTTGATGTGACAGAACCGATAAAAAATCGTTAATGCAATACCTTTAAGAATATCGAGCACTGTCACATCCAAATATAACATTTAGAACTTATCCGAGAATTTAAAACTAAGATATGCCTCTTTACCGGTAGTATACGCGTATGTCATTTATCATAATATCGCACATGGAAATAAAAATCCCCGGTAACATAACTTACTAAAATTATTCATTGTAGCCTCGACGAATATGTATGTCCTATATGGAAGATGAGACTATGTTCAGTTCATATCTAGCTCTCTAATAAGATATTGAGTTAGCCTTATATGCAGTGATGTTTTGTTACACAGAGACATTTTATGGAATAATGAGGTAGCCAATTATAAATTTACACTTGTGAAAAGATTTTCATAAATTACTGATTATGGACGGTAGAAGTAAGGGAACCATATATGCGTATCCAAATTTGTCCGTTAAAAACTTACACTAGCGGGTGGGTAAAATTTAAAGGAAACACCAAAACCTATCGAGCAGGGCAGAAATATAAACAAAAAACTAAATACTAAACCACATTGGACATAAAGAGAATGCGGTATACATGAATTTGCCAAATTAATTTGTTACTCTTCTGCTATACTAACGCTATTATTTAGTGCTATCTGTTGGACACTGCTGCTAATGTTCCCCATACGAGAGGAAGGTCCTTATTACTTCCTCTTACCTCTACCCTCCATATTATTAATGTAGACGCCTTACAGGCGAAATTAATGTGATTACCGATAGTTCAATTTGATATAGTTTCATACATAAATATCCATTTCCATCTCCCCACTAGATAACCAGTTTATTTCGAGAAAAGGTCATTTAATGTGCGCAATCATTCATCGCCCATGATTGCGAGTGACTAGTCGTTATACAACTTGTAATATGGCATACCTCCAGAATCGCTAGAAACATTTTTTTATGTATTTGCATATGCACATGTACATACATTTGTATGAATAGATGACATATTAACATAAATGTATGTACATATGCATTGGAAATAAATAGCAAATAAATCGCTTTTGAGTATATCATACATATGCTATTGTGATTTTATGACGTCAACACGATACGACACAATTCTTACTTGTAATTCACTTCTGTCTTCTTCGTATTAATGCGTTCTCGGTTGCATTATCGGCTGTGGTGCTTCGCCGCCCGGGTGCAGCACTAACTTTTGAAGTGAAAACGCATTGCTTTTTATTTCAGTGACCAAAAACATAAAAAATAATTCAATTAAACACCAAAGCTGAATCCAAAATCCTCGAAGCATGAGCTGGTTGTTGGGTCTAATCTTCGGGCTTCCGAGAGAATTGTTACACTTGGTTACGTGTGTCGTGTCGACGCATGGAAGATTAAAAGTTAGTACCGGCAAAGAGGCGGAGGGGAGGTTAGGTAGGCTCGGTTTTGACGCCCGCGCTGGCCGCCGCGGCCTGCCGCGCCTCCTCCGGCAGCCGCTCGGGGTTCGTCAGGATGTCTGTCTTTGTGCACAGCACTCGTAACGAGTTCAATACAGCTGGAAACAAAGTTCATATTTTTAATAAGTAGAATAAAATTTCTCACCACTTCCATTTCCATCACTTTTTTCTATAACCAATACATAGGGGACCAATGTTTGAAACTCGAAAAAAATCTACATTTTCATACAAAAATGTGTGGTCGCCCGGCAATTTGTGTGAATATGTCGATTTTTGCTTCGAGTTTCAAGCATTAGTTCCATAGGAAACGTTGTTCATATTGACGGTCTGAGTTGCTCCTACAAGGATCGTAAGTTAAGATAAAATTTCTTTATTGCATCAACTTAGCATGACAATAATCAAAAGTACATTTAAAATCTAATAGGTACAAAGGCGGGCTTATCACTAAAGCGATTTCTTCCAGCCAACCTTTGGGTAAAGAAAACTATAAAAGATGTGGGGGAGTTAGAGTATTACAGTGTAGAAGAATACAATGTGTATTTTTTATACTTGATCAAACGAAATGTGCAGATATAAGACGAAATATTATCGACAAAAAACAAAAAAAAATTCGTTGTGGTAGTTATTTAAAAAATCCAGGCATTTTAATTTTTTCGTCAATTATTTTTTAACTAATTTCCTGTTTGGTATTTTTAATTATTTTTTACTTTTTTAAGTTCTTAAACTTTGTAGTTTTCAAATAAGACAACATTCAAGAACATACGCCGTTTAATTAAAGAGAAAAAAATAAAAGTCGAAACACGACCTTTAGAAAAAATATAAAATTAAAGTGTTATATTTCGTCTAATATGCGCAGATTTCGTTTGATCAACTATAAAAAATACACATTGTATAAGTATACCAATAAATAATAGAAGTACATACTATAACAAATAAATGAACAATAAAGTAATAGAAATACATAAACCATAAAATTTGTACGAACATTTAAAAAAAGTAAATGAAAGTAGCCAGTGAAAAGAAAAGAAGTAAAGAGATATTAGTTAGAGCTAAAGGAAAGGTAATGAGACGTCCCTAAATCTTTAAATTTTTTCAATGATTGCACTTTACCAATATCCAGTGGCAAAGCATTCCAAAGTTTTACTGCCTGAACTGAGAAAGAATTAGAATAGAAATGAGTATTATGAACAGGAATTGAGAGTTTAAAGGAGACTGAGCTACGCACACTTCGATTCGTGTTCTCACGAAAGAAGCTAAAGCGTTCTTTAAGGTATAGCGGAGTAGAAGGAACGAAAAGGACTGAATAAAGAAGGGAAAGGATATGCAAGTTACGACGTTGTCTAATAGGGAGCCACTTGAGTTGTGCACGAAAACTAGAAATGTGATCATATTTGAGAAGTCCAAATATGAATCTAATGCAGAGATTTTGGAGACGGTCAAGTTTATTTAATTGCTCTTCCGTGAGATCGAGGTAGCAGGTGTCAGCGTAGTCAAGGATGGGGAGAAGTAAGGATTGTGCCAGCGCAATTTTAGTCTTCACAGGGAGAAAGTTACGCAGTCTTTTGAGAGAACTCGCAGACGCAAATAAATATATAAATATATACGGACAAAATCGCACAGATTGAGCTAGCCCCAAAGTAAGCTTAAGCTTGTGTTATGAGATACTAACCCAACAATACTATATTTTATGATAAATACATGTATAGATAAACACCCAAGACCCAGGATAATTTGAAAAAGGCTATTTGCCAGTTTGCCCTGGCTGGGGATCGAAACCAGAATCTCCAGATTGGCGGTCTAGCGTGTTGACCATTACGCCACGGAAGCCATTATATTTTTCTACTAAGTGATCTGAGGCGACCGTGTCAAATTCTTGTCGATCAAGACACCTAGGTTTTTTACCTTGATGCTGAAGTCAATACTGACGCCGTTAAATATAATTGATGGAAGGGATTGCCAATCAATGCGCGAGATATAATAATAGCCTGTGTTTTAGAGGGATTAACTATAAGCCCATGAGACTTACTCCATTCAGATATACCCGATAAGTCACCGTTGATTAAATCAATCCCTGAACTGAGATTATCCACACTAACATGGCAATAGATTTGAAGGTCATCTGCATACAGGTGGTAAGATGAGTGAAGATGATTAGAGATAGAATTAAGAAATAATGCGAATAACAATGGAGAAATCACACCACCTTGAGGCACACCGGACGATGTTTGACACCACATCGAAGATTTACTTTCAATACGTACACATTGTCGGCGTCCATATAGATAAGAGTGAAACCAGTCAATAACTGATGAAGATATGTTCAGCGAGCGTATGGTAGCTAAAAGAACCTAAAAATCAACAGTGTTGAATGCATTCGAAAAGTCTAATAATGACATAACAGTTAACTACTTATTGTCCATGCCGGCTCGAATGTCATCAGTGATCTTAACTAACGCTGTAGTAGTACTGTGACCTGTTCTAAAACCGGATTGGAAAGGGTTGAGGATAGAGTTTTTACGCAGAAAGGGATCGAGTTGTTTTTGGACAATACGCTCAAGGATTTTCGAGAAGAAGGGAAGTATAGATATTGGACGGAAGTCAGAGAAGGAAGAAGGGTTAACTTTTTTCGGTAATGGAGTGATAAAGGAACTTTTCTAAGCGGACGGAAATAAGCCAGACGATAATATCGTACAGGGTTTTGGTTACATATTGTATATGTAGGTATATTGGATGTATTAAATTACTTCTGCGCCATTCCCAATTAATTTTTACTTGGAGACCTACTAGCATGGTTGCCTGTAAGAAATTGCTATTGCGATAAGGCCGCCATTGTACCTCGCAAGTTGATTGTTTTATGTACTATAGTGTATTCTTTGCAATAAAGAGTTTAAGTTATTGTTATTGGAGATCTTAGTGTTCAGGTTGAATTTCAGTAGGCAGTAGTGTGTGGCGTTGGGTGAGAATTTGAGCTAGTACAGCTTTAAAACTATGAAGCGAATTAAATACCTACCTTATTAGGTTCTGTAAGGACTTTGAAGGTATAAACTGGTCAATGTCTGGCTTATAATCGCATATTTCTATTTTATTGACTTAGTGTGAGTAATATTTCTCTGAGCATGTTCACACAAAATTTATCATTGTGAGCGAAAATTTTCGTATTTTGAATATTTAGTTGTTTGCAATCCAGTCATGCTGCTAGTCTATGACTAGTGAAAATAGTAAATGGTCATTTTAATGCACGGTGCACCGATATACGTCGGTTATAATTGTTGTTAGTAATACACGCTATATATTAGAAATCTCTAAGGGAACTCGATGGGAGTCGGCTTTTAAGGAGGCGCCGCGCCTGCAGTACATACCCGGGCGCATTTCGACCAGCGAGCAGTGCTGCTCGGCCCACAGCAGCGTGGTCCGCACGAGGTCCGCGCCGCTGCCGCACGACACGCACGCGCTGAATGACTCCACGAGCGCCGCGGCCACTACGCTGAACTGATACGGGTTAAGGATACATTCTTAACGATTACATGTTACACTACCTTTTACCCGCGGCTTCTCGATCATTAATTTTTATGTCATTTATAAGTAGATACCTAGTCTGCGATGATCACGTAGACCTTCTGTAAGCATTTCCAAAATAACTGATAAAAAGTACATTTAACGTTAGCCATGAAAGTGCCTGACGCAGCGTCAGAAATAACTTTTTTTGACAAAAACTTAATCATAGCTCAGTTAATATAAATAAAATACCTGCAAATTATATACATAAGCCTTCCGGAATAAACGATCTATCTAATTGTGAAAACTACATCAAAATCCGTCCAGAAGTGTTTTAGTTATAAGCGTACAGAAAGACAGACAGATTTCATGTTATACTATGTATGGATTTGGTTTCTGAAATCTACTGAAAACATTCATTTGACACCTGTTTTCACACATTTAAAGTCTGCGTAGCGCATGTGACAAACAATAGATTTCCTATTGTCTGGTAAAAAAGACTGCAATGGTTTATATTAACTTATATAACAGTTCAATATGTAACTACAAAAAGGACGCTTGTTAGGAGTTGTGTCAGTGACGCTGTTATGTTTGTAAGTTAGTCGATTTTGCTAGCATGAAAAGAATACTTATTAAAATTTTTATTTTTGCTTTGACTAATTTATCAATCACTGGCTGGGCGCCGAGTTTCGCTTGGTTCCTTTTTTTATGAAAAAAATTTTTTTGCCTCGTAACTCCCTAAATACCGAGTTTCATCAAAATCGTTGGAGATCTTGGAATATAAAAATTGCTCGTTTCAAGTATGGATTTGCATCTTTCGTAGTATCCGGGCGGCTCAATTTATTATATTGTAATTGCCGATATTATAAAATATAATGTCGATAAGATTATGTAAATCCAGCTATGATTCACTTTGGAAAAACTTGCTCGTCATAAGCTTGCATATTTTTATTAAATGAAAGAGTTTTACTGACTACACTCAATCAATTTGCGATTTATATAAACATAAAATACAGGCAAAAACAGTTATGAATATAATAGGATTTAAAATTGTGTCACCTAGTCGTTAAAATGACCTATCGAGCAGGTATTCCTAATCTAAAGATTTCTAGATAAGGGACACTCGACAAAACATTTGTAATATTTAAAGGTAAAAACTTATAGTAAAAGGTATCTGATCTTTATCGTGAACAAAGATAGTGGACGATATACAAAGCAAATATCGAAAGAAAACCGCAAATACATGTATCGAAACACAACAGGTTACTGAAAAAAAAATCAATTCCAATACAAAAAAATGTTGACGTCTTAACATGGGAATATTTTTAAGAACTGCCGCTTGAAATGATTGTTTAATCTAAAGTACCCGAGTACTAAATGGTTATCCTGTACCCCGATTTGCAGTTTTTTATCGTAGCCACACCTACCACTAGGATACGACACACGTACCACCAATCGACAAAATATGGGGCGACCCTCAATCTATACAGCACCAACGCTCAATATCGCCTCGTTATTTGAAATGGCACTTTTTAATCGTGTAATAAGATCGAAATTTTATAAACAAGCGGCAGTATTTAGCTTCTGACTCTTTTTAGACAGAGTCTATTAAAAATATGACATCATTGGAAAATTAATCTATTGATTATCACGTATCGCGTGCCTGCGAAAAAAGCGGATCAAAGTTCCGATGTTTCGAGGAGGCGCGTATAAGGTTCACGCGTATGCGTTGATAAGAATTTATCTTTGGATTATTACCTTGAAGTCAAGGAAAATCTTTTTGTATCTAGTAGCTACGCATGACTTCCGCTCGCTTTTTTCAAGTAGACTCTTATCGAAGGATTTTATATGTGTAAATAATAGTAATTGCTTAAGTCCGTCTAGTTTTCAAACGTGTTTTCGGTAAAAGTAGCCACATTTAACGCTCTAAAAAGCTTAAACGCGTTTAAACGGACTACTAATGATACTTTCAACGGTAATTCATTAATTAAATAATTTAAAAGTCTATCTAATGCCTGACGGTTAGCAAAATGTTAATCATAATATTTACGATTACAATTTATTTGAAATGAGGGCGCCACTTCTCCACTGTATTCGCCTTAAACAGACATCGCGCGTTTACAGTTATTTTAAAGGCGAATGACTAGCAAATGAATTCTAAAAATGAAACAGGGGTTGCTGTTATTCGTGATATGATAAAAAAAATTGTACATGATTTTTTGGTGAGGGCAAAGTACTTATTGACACAAATGTAATAAGCCTCGATGGTATTGCGTCGTTATATTACTGATTTCCATCGACCACTTCCGTTACCAAACGCTAGACATCGTCTACCATAAAGTGCTCCTCTCATTAAATTGTTTCATAACTGAGTTGATCTCGGTTCCATCATCAGAATAGCTCATTAACTCCACTCCATAATATTGTATTGTCATCCGACTTACACATGTATGCTAAATTACAGCTCGATCAGTTGTTGCTAACTGGTTGAAAATTGAGTTGTAAGATTTGACCTAAACAAACACACATACAAGATACATTGCAAGTTAAATAAAAGCTTGAAACAAATAATTAAAAGGTATCCTTTCAACGGGCGCAAGGTGAAAATTTACGAGGGGGGGTCAAAAAGTTCGCGGAATGGAGGGGATAGCGGGGGGTGGGGGACCTGCCGCAGGTAGTAACTAATGAGCAACTCTTTGTGAGTATATATGCCAAGTTTGAACCTGATTGTGTCAATAACCTTTGACCTGTCGTCGATCAAACAAGTGAATCCGGAAGAAAAACTTGAACATGGAAAAAATCGAGTTTCGTGCCGTCATAAAGTTCCTCACTAAGCAAGGAAAACCACCTCAGAAAATTTTGGAAGAAATGTTATCAGTATACGGGGACTCTTGCCCTGGGAAAACCATGGTGTACAAGTGGAATAGCCTTTTCAAGCAAGGCAGAGAGTCTCTTGAAGACGACCCTCGCTCAGGACGGCCGATTGAGGCCACCACCTCAAACATCGTTGAAAAAGTGGAGAATCTTATACTGGAGGATACTCGTTTGAAGAAGAAACAACTTGCAGAAATGGTTGGAGTATCACCTACAACCATTTTAAATATTCTACACGACAATCTTGGGATGTCAAAAGTCAGCGCAAGATGGGTGCCAAGAATGCTCACACCACCACAGAAACAGCTGCGCGTCGAGTATTCAAAGGAGTTTTTAGACCTCTGTAGCGCCGACAAGGAAGGAATTTTTGCAAGACTTGTTACTGCAGATGAAACTTGGGTTCATCATTATGAGCCTGAGTCGAAGCAAGAGTCTATGCAGTGGCATAAAAAGGGTCAGCCCCCCCCTAAGAAATACAGGGTGTCACAATCGGCTGGAAAAATCATGGCAACTGTTTTTTGGGATACAGAGGGTATTTTATTAATAGATTATAAAGATAAGGGTGTTTCTATAACGGGAGAATACTACGCTAATCTACTAAGACAATTAAAAGAAGCAATCAAGGAGAAAAGGCGGGGAAAGTTGACAAAGGGTGTGCTGCTTTTGCATGACAACGCACCGGTACACAAGAGCCGCGTTGCGATGGCTGCCCTTCATCACTGTGGCTTCGAAATGTTAAACCATCCTCCCTATAGTCCAGACTTAGCCCCCTGTGATTATTTTTTATTTCCCAAATTAAAAAAAGAGCTTCGGGGGAAGAAATTTTCCGATGATGAAGAAGTCAAGTCGGCGATTTCGGCCTATTTTGAGGACAAAGACAAATCATTTTTTTTCGACGGTATTAATAAGTTAATAGAGAGATCTGAAAAATGTATTCGACTTAAGGGGGAATATATTGAAAAAGAAAAATAGTACAGTATTTTATTTCACCCCCCTTCCCCTCCGTTCCGCGAACTTTTTGACCCCCCCTCGTACCTTAAAAAACATTGTTCTTACCGGGCGCAAGGTGAATTTTCACAAGTGCGACAATGCCCTCTTTAAACTCGATTTACTCTTTATCTATGGACTCTGCGTCTTAGGTTGACACAGTTCTGTAGCTAAGTTCTTTTAAATGGTAAGGTGGCAAAAAGATGGTAATTTCCAATGCCGTAATACCAAAAAAATATTGTCTCGGTGAAAGAAGTCAACGTCAAATTTTTGTTTTTTGTTATCGAAATTTATATCGTTTTTGTATCGACTTAAGCCTGGTGTTTATTTTGTGCAAATAAATGAAAAATGCCACGGTAAGTCCCTTTTTCAATGAATACTAACATTGGTCGTAACTCAAAGTGAAATTTTGAATAAAATACATTTTCTGACCAAACTCGACGTGACACGGTGTGACCTGACTACCACGCGATCAATTTCATAAGTTATCACAGACTTATTTAGCGATATTTTCATTTGTCTGAAGAGATTACTTAATATTAAAACAAATATTATATGAGAAGAACTCTCAAAATTCTATAGTATTAGAAATATTTGCTTTCAAAAAAAGTCGTGCCGAAATGGTGAAATTTCACCTTTGGTCAAGATGGCTGTTTGCTGTGTGTCACGTGACCCAAGATAAGTTAGTATGGATACGCGTCATGGCGGCTTCATATATTTTTTTAATATATCATTATTGAAAATTTCACGTCTTTATCCCTAACGTGGTAAAAAGTGTTTTATGATTTTTGATCATTCATAAATCACACAGTGTAGCGGGAGCGAGGTGATATGCTCGACCGCCACAAAGGGAAGATCTTCCCGCCAGGCATGTTGTTGCGCCTGGGGAACCGCGGCTCCAACGGTGTATCGTCGGAAGTTGTATATATGCAGCGAATCGGGCGAACTCTAAGATCGAGATGTAGGATACTGCTGGCGCCATCTCATATGCTTCTTGTGAACTATATCGTCGGTTGTCTCTTGATTGGTTTCTTAGTGAAGTTCCTCGTAGTGGCTGTAGAGTTCGCCACAGGACTCCCTCCCAAGACCGGAGGTCTGATAGCCTTTTCAAGTGCAGTCTGTGCTTCATGTCGTAGCTTGCAAGTGCCAGTTGATACTTGTCCCAGTGAGTCGGGAGCCTTCCAATGAGTCGGAAGTGAATTTGCTTGCTCATGGCCTGCGGTGAGTCGAGACCGTGCTGAGCGTGCTCGTAGTCTGCGGTGAGTCCAGACTATGTAGAGCGTTGTCGACTTTGTTGGCGCCGGAATGATGTCCTGCCGGAGTGCCACGCTGGAGAGTAGATGCCTCAGATCCAGGGTGCGATGCTACGGGGGATGCGCCGGTCGCTGAAGTTGTCGAGTGAGTTGTGGGTGCTTGGTATCAGGACCAGGAAGCTCGGTGAGTCGGCTGCGATGGACCTGAAGATTGACCCGTTGTACTGGCTTGCTGTGAGACTGCTGCTGACCAATATTGACTGAGAGAGAGGAGCGATGATGACAGAGTTCGACGATGCTGAAGAAGGTTGCTTAGCTGCTGATGATGGAGAAGGTTGCTTTCAATCACGTCGGGGTCACCACTGTAGCGGGAGCGAGGTGATATGCTCGACCGCCACAAAGGGAAGATCTTCCCGCCAGGCATGTTGTTGCGCCTGGGGAACCGCGGCTCCAACGGTGTATCGTCGGAAGTTGTATATATGCAGCGAATCGGGCGAACTCTAAGATCGAAATGTAGGATACTGCTGGCGCCATCTCATATGCTTCTTGTGAACTATATCGTCGGTTGTCTCTTGATTGGTTTCTTATTGTAGTTCCTCGTAGTGGCCGTAGAGTTCGCCAGACACAGTGTTGATTTTTTTGTAAATCACCTTAACATTTTTGGTGTTGTGGTAATGATTTTATTAGCATGTATATTTTACGTCTTTTACGAAATTTCCAGGAAAGAAAATTCCGAGAACAGAGAATTTATCGGCGCCACATCACTAACTATAAGATAAAGTACTCGACAAGGCGAATCAGACGAGCCCAATCTCGATGAGGTTGTGTTATTTTATTAAGGAGTTCCTATCGACACCTTCCAACTCCGTCATCAGATCGGCTCCATATCATCATAATATTGCATTGTCATCCGATATACATATGTGTGCTAAATTGCAGCTCAATCGGAAACCAGGAAGTGGGTCTAATTTAACTTGCAAAATTTGACCCGAACATACATACAGACATACATACATTTTTTAAAGTGACAAACCAATTGAACAACTATTTTAGAAATAAAATATTTTTATCATGCTTTTTTTTCTTTCTTTCCTAAACCTAAAACATACCCAAAAGTCGTTCATTCGCCCTGTATGTACCTATGTATGTGAACCTTGAAATCCAACCAGGCGAATCCATACTTAGTTAGCTTCGTCATATTTCAAAATGGCGTCTATGGGCTCTTTCATGAAATTTCATGGTATAAAAACTCATGATTACTTGGGTTTGGAATGACTAACACTAGTGTTGTTTATAAATTCGTAAGCTTGTTTCTATGACGACCCAAGAAATGATTTTTTGCTTCATAAAAATACTTCGTTTTTTGTTTATACAAGTGGTTTTAGAAGCCGTCATTTTGCGTCTTTAGCGCTCTCAAAGAAAAGGGTTCAGTTTTTTTTATGTCGTTTAATCCTTCAAGCACATAAATCGCAGACACAATTGAATTCAATTGTTCTTTTGACCCGATCGGGCCAATCGGTGCTTGAAGAGTTAAAAAAATCGCAACGCTGCAATTTAAAAATGCTTCAACTCTCTAGTAGGAAGGATCAGCTTTCTAGAAATGTATAATAGTACATAGGTTGTTTATATTTTGTTGATGAAAATCCATAACCAAAATGCACCTTTTGCTGTCAAATTTCTGACAGTTATTTCAAACGTCCATCGTAGTAATTTATGATTTTCTAAAGATTTTGCTACGGAACGATGTTGTTTTTTTATTGGTGAACATTAGAAATAAAGTAAGCTTTAAGTACAACACAAAAGTTGGGGTCTAAATCGTTATATTTTATATAAAAATCTTGATCAAAGTAAGTACAGAGTAGGAAAAAATCTGGTTCCTCAAAATTCATCGGATCGTGGTTGAGAGGCCAATCAACTATAGTGTCCAAAATAGCAACCAAACGATAGCAAATTTAATCAGGAATCCAGCAATGTAAACATTGTGGGGGTTTAAATAAATAACACGGCGTATGACGACGATTTGCGTAAGTACTTGATAAGCGCTGCGCACCCGCGAGAACCCCCGACACGTTAGCGCCTTACATTTCGCGCGCACCCTGACAGCTGAAGGGGTATAACATAAATTAATTAAGGACGTGTTTACAAAAAATATTAAAATTGGTCATTTGCCGGTTCATTTTCTGATAAATTCATTAAACTTCATAAAGTTTTGCGGGTACTTAACAGTACATTACACCTTGAACAATAATTGGTATTATTTTATTTTATGTAAAAAGTCGTATTTTATGCTATAAAATAAGTTTTTCCAAGCCTCTTTTCGCAAAAACAACGAAAACAGGGTAAGGTTTGAGTAAAAAAATAACTAGTAGTTTGAGGATTATTCTTAAAAAGAAAAATACTAGCATATAAAACAGATAATCATCATTTGATGGTGTTGAAAATTCTATAAAATTTCAACAAAAATTATACAAAACAAAAATTATCACTTTCACTCGTTCGCTTTTCTATAGTATAGTGACGAAAATTTCGAATGGAACCTCAGACAGCGCCTGTGCGCCATTGTGAAAGGACGTCGCCATGTCGCTCGGCAGCAAAATTCTGCGGATGAATACATCATGCTGTGCAGATAGAAAGACTTAGTTAGACCAACTAGTTTTGATACAGAAAAGTAAGTACCTACGTATTTTTTTTTTACTTTGTTACGAAAAATAATTTAGGGAAAGTTTCGAATCTTAAAAAAGTGCTACAGTCCTAGATGAAGTCCAGAGTCCTGATGATGGAGCCGGAAAGTTACCATAGGAACTCGGCAACGAAACCATGTAACCCGGTCGAGTTTGGGCTTGTTTGGTTTGTTTTCACTAGTATTCTAGTTCTAGATGAAATCCAGAGTCCTGATGATGGAGCCGCAAGGTTGCCATAGGAACTCTGCAACGAAATCATGTAACCCGGTCGAGTTTGGGCTTGTTTGGTTTGTCTTCACTGGTATTCTAGTTCTAGATGAAATCCAGAGTCCTGATGATGGAGCCGCAAGGTTGCCATAGGAACTCTGCAACGAAATCATGTAACCCGGTCGAGATTGGGCTTGTTTGGTTTGTCTTCACTAGTATTCTAGTTCTAGATGAAATCCAGAGTCCTGATGATGGAGCCGCAAGGTTGCCATAGGAACTCTGCAACGAAATCATGTAACCCGGTCGAGTTTGGGCTTGTTTGGTTTGTCTTCACTGGTATTCTAGTTCTAGATGAAATCCAGAGTCCTGATGATGGAGCCGTAAGGTTGCCATAGGAACTCTACAACGAAACCATGTAACCCGGTCGAGTTTGGGCTTGTTTGGATTGTCTTCACTAGTATTCTAGTTCTAGATGAAATCCAGAGTCCTGATGATGGAGCCGCAAGGTTGCCATAGGAACTCTACAACGAAACCATGTAACCCGGTCGAGTTTGGGCTTGTTTGGATTGTCTTCACTAGTATTCTAGTTCTAGATGAAATCCAGAGTCCTGATGATGGAGCCGCAAGGTTGCTTTAGGAACTCTACAACGAAACCATGTAACCCGGTCGAGTTTGGGCTTGTTTGGTTTGTCTTCACTAGTATTCTAGTTCTAGATGAAATCCAGAGTCCTGATGATGGAGCCGTAAGGTTGCCACAGGAACTATACAACGAAACCATGTAACCCGGTCGAGTTTGGGCTTGTTTGGTTTGTCTTCACTAGTATTCTAGTTCTAGATGAAATCCAGAGTCCTGATGATGGAGCCGTAAGGTTGCCATAGGAACTCTACAACGAAACCATGCAACCCGGTCGAGTTTGGGCTTGTTTGGATTGTCTTCACTAGTATTCTAGTTCTAGATGAAATCCAGAGTCCTGATGATGGAGCCGCAAGGTTGCCATAGGAACTCTGCAACGAAATCATGTAACCCGGTCGAGTTTGGGCTTGTTTGGTTTGTCTTTACTGGTATTCTAGGTCTAGATGAAATCCAGAGTCCTGATGATGGAGCCGTAAGGTTGCCATAGGAACTCTACAGCGAAACCATGTAACCCGGTCGAGTTTGGGCTTGTTTGGTTTGTCTTCACTAGTATTCTAGTTCTAGATGAAATCCAGAGTCCTGATGATGGAGCCGCAAGGTTGCCATAGGATCTCTGCAACAAAACCATGTAACCCGGTCGAGTTTGGGCTTGTTTGGTTTGTCTTCACTAGTATTCTAGTTCTAGATGAAATCCAGAGTCCTGATGATGGAGCCGTAAGGTTGCCATAGGAACTCTACAACGAAACCATGTAACCCGGTCGAGTTTGGGCTTGTTTGGATTGTCTTCACTAATATTCTAGTTCTAGATGAAATCCAGAGTCCTGATGATGGAGCCGTAAGGTTGCCATAGGAACTCTGTAAATAAACCATGTAACTCTCTTGAGTTTGAGGTTTTTTGGTTTATCTTCACTAGCACTCTAGTGTTATATGAATTCCAGAGTCCTGATGATGGAGCCGGAAGGTTGCCATAAGAACTCTGTAAATAAACCATGTAACCCTCTTGAGTTTGAGGTTTTTTGGTTTATCTTCACTAGCACTCTAGTGTTATATGAATTCCAGAATCCTGATGGAGCCGAAAGGTTGCCATAGGAACCCGTAATGAAACGACGTAACCCCATTGCAACTCGATGGGATTTACGTCATTATTGCAGATATGATCTAATATGTAATGATTATGGTGTATGATGCCTGTCTGTTTTATTTATAATACACGAATAAAAATATTTATTTTTTAATACTTAAGTATTGTTTTAGATGCCACCGCATAAAGCATTCGGAAAGTTGAATGTTGTATGAAATTGCAACCAAAAATATTTTTTATTCTTTAATATTTATTAACGATAAATAGGAGGAATTCCTAACAATGAAAAAATTCCGGCATTTTTAAAGTTTTCATCCTTTCCCCATTGCGGAAGATGGCGAAGTTCCAAACCTGATTTATTTGACTAGTAGGTAACTTCCAAAATCATATCTCGGCAACCTCTTGACAGATTAAGCTCGTGTTCGAAATTAAAAATTCTTTTAGCTGCTTCTACATCCATGCCAAATTAAATGAAGCTCCAATCAAAACTACTCGAGTTATCGTCGAACAAACATATGTATATACATAAATTAGGTACAAACGCCGTATTGTTCATACAAACGCCGGATTGTTCATGTAGACTCTTGAGAACATCGCTCGCGTCGCCCGCTCGTTCAAAAATCTCATTGTGTCATGTCTCATCTCATCTCACCCTACCTTATTTTATTTTGAGGTATATACCTATTTGAATAATCCGGCATAATGCTTTTTAGTTAACGTGAGAATTTGTAAGGAACTTTGTTAAAAAAAGGCAATTAAAAATTTTTTCTCCGTATGGGAGGCAATATGCCACGCATACCATGTAATGCAAACCGTTTTCTCGTATTTGGCCCAAAGGCTTTCTATAGCCATTCAAAGGGGTAATGCCACGAGCATTATGGGGACCTTTGGGCCAGGTACGAACCGCAGGGGTTTGTTTGACTGATTTATAATACCTACATACTTATTTGACGAAGCATGTTGCGGATTTATTGCTGTAAACTTTTGACGAAGCATGTTGCGGATATACTTTTGTAATCTTTTTTTTAAGAATTGAATTGAACAGAAATTCACAAGTGTTACTTTACACCCATCCTTTTTTTCGTTGGCGGTTAAAATGAAACAAATTGAAAGTTTTTTAAATTACGACTCATAATAATGACTATGCCAGTAAAAAAAAATATCCATGTTACTAAAATATTTACTATAAATTAATATTAGCTCTATAATTATTTCGCCGTCATCGTGATCAGACGTGTAATCAAATGTTAAAATTATTTAAACAATCAACATAATATAATCTTGACCTAGAAAGTGTATTTATGTCACAGATTTGTCGTGTCAGCTCTCGTAACTATCGCTAGTGTTTTGTGAGGAAATGTGTGGTAAATAAAATTAAAGAAGAAAAAATGGATGGTAGTCCCTTTAACCGGAGCGGGTTGACGCGCCGCAGCCCGCCGCCTACGCCCGTCCCCGAGCCCGCATCCCAGGAGGAAACTTTGGCTGTAGTTTCTACGCCCGAAATCCAAAACTGGATGAAGAATGTAGAGCAATGCCTTAATGAGGTGTGTTCCATTTCTACCGAAGGGAAGCTGAACTCAGAACAAAAACTGAGAGTCCATAATTTATGTAGGAAGGTCGGTCATTATACGTCACAAATGGCAGTCCAGTACCAGTCCTTGAAACAAAAAAACTATTTTAGCCCACTCCAATCTCCAAACGCTTAACGAAAAGCTCGACCTATCGAAACAGCTGCAAGAGCTCAAGGGACGCATTGGAGAAGCATCGCAGCCCGTCCCTAGTACATCTTCCTTTGCCGACATGGTAAAAAAGGGTCCTAATGTTTTTATACAGCCCAATAAAGTAAGTTCGATCGCAATCTACCCCACTGACAAGCAGAAAACGAGCGAGGAGACTAAATCTCTAGTCCAAAAAATAATCAGCCCTGCCCAAATGAAACTGCACGTAAGAGGTGTCAGAAAGACAAAGAATGGTGGCGTTATAATAAGCACAGAGCACAAGGATGACGTTGAGAAGCTGAAGCGTTCAACAGAACTGACCAAATCTGGCCTCATTGTGGACGAGCCACTTAAGCGCAGGCCTAGAATCGTTGTGGTCGGTGTCCCGACAGGTATGCAAGAAAACGAAGTGCTGACCTACGTATTTGACCAAAATATCGCCGAAATGTTTGAAGATGCGACCCTAGAAAGTTTTTTGGCATCAGTGAAGCTAAGTCACAAATCGGGGAAAAAGAACGCCGATACCTGTAATTATGTCATAGAAGTCCCTGCTCGTATAAGAAAGGCCCTCATAAATAAAGGTAGGGTATTTGTTGACTGGAAATCGTGTCCTGTGAAAGATTTTACTCTTGTGACGAGGTGTTTTAAATGCCAGCAATATGGACATGCGGCCAAAACTTGCAGGGAGGTGACCAGCACCTGCGGACATTGCGGTGTGGTAGGGCATGCCACTGAGGAATGTGCAAAGAAATCAGAACCTCCAAAATGCGGGACGTGCCTGCACTTCAAAAAACCGTGTGACCATAAAACAGGTGACCTTAACTGTCCTGCAAAAATTATGGCGGAAAAACGATACATTAATTCTATTGATTATGAAGGCGCCTAAGAGCGCCACCTATTAGATTATTCTTGAACTTTATTATATTTATTAATCATTGATAAGTTAATATCTGATTTAGATAATTTCTCTGTATCCGAATCTAGGGCTTGTGAAGTCGAACATTGCAAACAGTATCTGTCCGAGTTCAGTCACCCACTGACCTTCATTACACAAAATATCCAAAGTATCTATAAGAATTTCGACAATTTTTGTATTCTTTTACAAAGGCTTCTTATTGATTGTGACATTGTGGTCTTAACCGAGTGCTTTTTACAAGACCGCGGTAACTTGCCAATCATGCAAGGGTACAATACGTTCAATAGTACAGATAATTTTAATAAAAATGGTGGGGTGGTTGTTTATGCTAGAAATACTCTAAATGTCACCGTCGAGGAACCAAATTTATCAGATTGCAATCGGTTATTGATTAAAATTGGCTCAGATATTGCAGTATTAGCCATATATCGGTCCCCTTCTCATACTAACATCAATAATTTCACTAACTCGCTTAATGATACATTTCAAAATCTATCTTCATTCAAAAATATAATAATGATTGGTGATATAAACATCGATATTCGTCCAGAAAATACAGACTCTAATGTTCTGGAGTATCTAAACTTATGTTCTTTTCATGGGCTATTGCCTGCACATACATTTATAACGCGTTCTAAAAGTGGTACCTGCTTGGATCATATTATGGTTAAGACAAATTTTCGCTCTATAGCCCTTGTTCCCAACTCATCTATCACTGACCATAAAGCTGCCCTACTAACCCTAAATCGCAAATTAACAAATACATTTCTTTCACAAATTAACTCGAAAATAAATTATAATAAACTTGAAGTCGATTTATGCAACACTGACTTTGACCCAGTTTACAATTGTGCTGACGCGGACACCTGTATGACTTACTTTATTAAAAATGTCCGACAAGCTATATTAAATAACACAACAAACTCAGTGGTAAGAAATAAAAATCAGAATATTAAGCCTTGGATTACACCAGGGCTTATTCGCTGTATGAAGCATAGGGATAGACTGCACAAATTGGTTAGTAATAATCCTACTAATGTGTTTTACAAGTTAACGTATAAACGATATCGTAATTTCTGCAATAATTTACTTAAAAAAATAAAATGCAGTTACGAAAAAAATCTTTTAATAAAGGCTGGAACTGATAATAAAAAAATGTGGCAGTGTATTCGAAATATTACTTACACAGCAAAACAGCATGAATCATCTTCAAGATTATTGTAAATAGTTACTTTGTTAATTCAGGTAAAACATTAGCTGAAAATCTACAAAATCCTTCACCTTCATTGCCTTTTTCTTCATTATCGAACTATTCGCCAAATTCATTCGTGTTGCTAGACACTGATGAGTCGGAAGTAGAAGCTATCATCATGAACCTCAAAGATAGCTGTGCCACTGGGTGGGACAATATATCTAATTCAATACTAAAAAAATTCAGACATATTTTATTACGCCCCTTGACTAATATTCTTCAAAAGTGTCTATCAGAAGGTGTTTTTCCCAAATGTTTAAAAAAAGCCGTCGTTGTTCCTGTATATAAGTCTGGTAGTAAAGATCAAGTTTCAAATTACCGACCTATTTCTCTTCTGCCCTCGATTTCGAAGGTGTTAGAGAAAATCATTAATAACAGACTTGTAAAATATTTAGAACATAATAACATGCTTTCAAAAATGCAGTTCGGTTTTAGGTCCAAATTATCAACCGCAGATGCCGTACATTATCTTACTGATCACTTAGTGCGGGAACTTGATAATGGCAGGCAAACAATTGGAATCTTCCTTGATCTAGCAAAAGCCTTCGACACAATTTCTATTCCAATTCTTTTAGAAAAACTTCAAATCATAGGTATAAGGGGAAACCAACTAAAGTTGTTTTCAAACTATTTAGAGGACCGAACTCAATGCGTGAGAATAGGTAATATTATCAGCTCTGACCAAAAAAACACTTTATTTGGGGTCCCTCAGGGAAGTATTCTAGGCCCAACCCTCTTCCTTATATACATAAATGACCTCTGTAATTTAAATTTGGAAGGAGGAAAACTAATTTCTTATGCTGACGATACTGCCTTGCTGATCTCTGCAAATTCCATAACAGAGGTATACAAACTCGCACAACAGGGATTCAATATTGTAAATGACTGGCTCCAAGGACATATTTTAACCCTGAACACAGACAAAACTAAATTTATCCAATTCAATATGCGTCATTCACAATCAGGTCACACAAACAACAATATTATTGCACACTTTTGCAGTAATACTATCACCACCTGCAACTGTTCAAAAATTGCTAACACAAACTCAATAAAATACCTCGGTATACTTATTGATAAAACATTATCTTTTAAACAACACATTGAAGTTTTAAACGGCAGAATACGTAAGTTAATATATATCTTCAAAAAAATAAGATCAATCGCGAATTCAGCCATAACAAAACAAGTTTATTTTGCCTTATGTCAGTCTATATTAACTTACTGTATTACGTCATGGGGTGGTATTGCTAAAACGTCTTTATTAATTATTGAACGCGCACAGCGAGCAGTACTAAAAGTATCTACTTTTCGCCCTTTCCTCTTCCCTACCGACCTTCTGTACAAATCCTGTAAAGTATTAACTGTGAGACAACTATTTTTACTCAACACTGTGCTTAAAGTACACACTGCACTTCCATTTATTAACAATAGTAACAGAAGACGACCCACTCATTTATAATAAACTAAATAGAAGCCTAGATTTTTATCACCTAAATCTAAAAAAATGTAAGGGAATACTACAAGAAGCCCTTCTAAATATGACCTATGAGGATACAGAGGCCTTACTAACAGTTTTAAAATAAGTTGTATTATATATATATATATATATATATATATATATATATATATAATTTTTAATTTTCCTCATTTTTAAGAATGTTTTTAATTTATATAAAGTAGATATGTTTAATGTTAAATTTGATTTAGATATGATTGTTTATAGTACCAACTTTAGCCTAGCATTGTGCCGCCTGAAATACAAGATTGACAAAATCTTAGCTCAGGTGCTATAATAAATATATACCTATCTTTTAATTTTAATTTACAATATGTTAAGTTTCTCTGTAAGTTTATTTGAATAAAGATTTATTATTATTATTATTATTAATTCAATCAGCTATACAGAATAAAAAAATCTAATGTAAAAATAAAAATATTTAAAAAAAGTATCAAGATTTGTTAGTTCTATAGATTTTCTCAGAGCGTGCGTCGCTGGGTGCGTGTGCCCTGCGCATGTAGTATTACAATTCAATACCTAAAATTGTAGCGCGTCTTTTCGTAAATGCGTCCTTAAATGACTTTTAGGTATATGTATATCTAAATAATAACATTTTTTTCCTCTTTGTTTTTGCTACACCCAAACTGGGTACATGTTGATCTGCACAATATATTGTTAACCTTTTGCTTACATGTTTGCAAAAAAATGACTTATGACTTGTAAAAAGGATACGAGCCAATACTTCCAGTTGTGCATGGTTCTGTTGGCGACGTGCCTGGCGAACATCTCGCGCAGGCGGCCGGCGCGCGCGCGCGACACGGGTGCGCCTGTCGCCGGAAGCAGCGAGTGGCAGTTGCTGAAACACATTGCACCTGTGACAAGCCGTGAGCCCGGTGGGAGTACGCATTGCACCTGTGGCAAGCCGTGAGCCCGGTGGGAGTACGCATTACACCTGCGATAAGCTGTGAGCCCGGTGGTCAACTGTTCGGATTGGACCATCGGTTGACAGGTTCTTTTGTTTCGTCAAATATATTCAATAACAGCAGCTTATTGGAACTGAATTCACTGTGCTGCCATCTGGAGTCCCATATTTTTAAAAACCCTTATTACAAGAGATTATAAATGCGCATGTTTATGAACAATATACGAAATAGTTAAAGTGGACTGTACAGCCATGGTGCGGCTGTATTGAGAATCGATTCGCGGACTATAATGGCGTCTTTCGACACCAACCGCCACTCAAACGGATATGAACACCAGACTTCTTCCTAACTTTATCCCATTTAAAAAGATACTTACGAGATAGAATTGTTTAAACATTCGATCTGTTGCCGCAAGCTTTCCATCTCCTCTTTGATTTGATTTCTCTCGGCTTTTAACTGTTTGATGTATTCTGCTCCTTTTTGTAACATGGCTGCTTTGCTTATCTGAAAGTGTCCATAAAAATATAAAAAAGTGAAAAAAAATAGGAAACAATATATACAACATGGAAGAAACATACCCCTTGTAAATCGAACTCCGGCTATACTAGATCATTATAGTATAATGAAATATAAATAATAGCCAAACACACAATAAAAAAACCAGCATTTCCATACAAAAGTGTGCAATTTACATGGGAATGTAGATTTTTCTTTTTTTTTTGTTTGTTATTTTAATTTCATTATACGATTGTGATATATTTACAGTAAATCTGACATACTGCTCAGCTTATCTCTTAAATATTCACTTCTCCCTCTACCCAAAGGTTGACTGGAAAAGATTGCAATGCCATTAGTCCGCCTTTGTATCATAATTTCTGTCTTCTTTTTTTCTGTTTTTCTTTTTTCTTTTGTTTATGGTGCAATAAAGAGTATTTATAGTGTATTGTATAGCCCGTGGTTCTTTCATTTACTACGGACATGTCCCTTCCACGTTGTATAGATTAACATTCGTTTTATTGACTTTTACTCTCTGGTAGGTGGTACCTCTTAGCTCTAGACCAGCATAGAAGAAAGCCAACTGCACTTCACAACATCTGACAATAATGTTTACCTTAAAGGTGTTAAAAACAAAAAGAGAACAAAAACAGAAAAGAGTTTAGATTGCTACCTTTGGACTTTGGTTTTTTACAAAATATTAAAACCTATACTGATCTTTGTATCCATGTTTGTATGTACATATTTTCAGAGGAATACATAAATAAATAAATAGAATATATACCTTAGCGGCGGGGTTGGTGTTGAGGTGAGGGATGAGTGACTGCAGCGTGTCGAAGCCGTTCTTGATGTTGTAGCGGCGCTTCTGCTCGGCGTGCAGGTGTGTGCGACGCGCCTCGCGCCCGCTCGGCGAGCACGCGCGCTCCGACGTCGGCGACGTGGGCGGCGACAGCGACTGCACAACGGTATACCATTTTACACTTTTTCATCAGTGGGCTCGTAAAAGATGCGAACCGCGAATGTGGATGGCTTTCGCGCCCGTGCACAGGTTTCGCGCCTGTTTACCGTTCCCCGTTCGGTGTCGGTATTTGCGCCCGCGTCAAAGAGTTTGTGAGGCGCAATTGGCTTTTGTTTCAACGACCAACCACCGCCCGACGTTAACCCTCCTTGGAAATAAAGTGTAGGACGAAATTTTTGCACTTTTTCATTAAGTCAAAGATGATGGAGTGGTCGGAAGTTGCTAGAAACCACACGCCGACATATACCAATATTAACTACAGCGAAAGAAAGAAAAAAAATCTTTATTTGGTACAAAGAAAATACAAATTATGTACAAAAAAAAATGCAAAACATTTTACTAAATGCACCAAAATGGTGTCCGCTTAGCAAATGTTGATAGCACTTATTTAAACTACTGCCAAGTAAGTTTATTCGTCTACGCAGTGAGCGTAAAACGCCAGTAAACGCCAGTTAGTTAAAGAGCAGAAGTAGTTCGTTTATGATGTTAGTATAGTCAGTGTAGTAGCTTACGTCAAAGATAATATAATTACTAACGTAACAGATACCCAACGCATTAGAAACAAACTATTGATGAGTGTAGATGAAGCGAAAGAAGTTTGTCAGGATCGTAGCAAGTGGAGGTCCATAGTCTTTGCCTACCGCTGTGGGAAATAGGCGTGATATTATGTATGTATAGAAACTATTGGAGGGTCCGGCTCGTCAGTAGGGAAAACTGGAGTTGCAGGTAGGCACACAGAGATGGCAGCACATACGATTAGCAGAAATGTGACAAAGTGTTGAATATGCTTTAAAAATAATTATTGCAAATCATATTTAACTAATTACAGTACAAATTTATTAAAATAATAATAAATAATCGATTTTAATGTTTTGGTTAACATCGCCATCTAGTAAAAAGGAAAATAAACAATTATATTTATAAGGCGATGTGTAGGCATGCTTACGTGGTGCGGAGACATGACGTCGCTGCCGATGGGCGAGGGCTGCCCGCGGCGAGCCGGCGAGCGAGCCTCGCCCGCCGCCTCCTCGCTGCTGTTCAGCGGTTTGTACACTAGACCAGACGCTGCAAACAATTTATTTATTTATTGTAAAAAATAAAACAAATAAAAAAAACAACTTCAATAGCGATAAATGTATCCTTCAATGAATAAAAATCTTTAACTTTGTGTCCAGTCAAATCTAAATATTCTTCTGGACCCATTATTGATCTACCTGTGCTGCATTTACACCGACGGACCGATCTGATACTAGACCTGTGCCAATCGATCATTTATCGTAACCCGGGTCGATCGTGACCCACTTGTATAGTGATCGGGTTAAAATGACTCGATCTTCTCGATCATTTGGGTCACAGAGTCACAATTCATTTTGACGACTCCCGTGTAGTATCGTTGAGTTAGTATCCCATAACACAAGTCTCGAACTTACCTTGCTGCTAGCTCAATCAGTGTTATTTGTCACTATATATTTATTATTTGTACGACCAACACGTCATTTTGTCGGTCGTACAAATGAACTATGATATGATCCAAATGACCTGCTATGCAGGTTATTATTGCTGTACAACTTATGTTCACGCATGGTCATAGGCATAGGTCACCGATACAGGTTGTATTTTGAAAAAATGAAATTCGGCAGATCACGGTCACGATCACGACCCAAACAAACCGGTTTATACTACTCACGAGAGTGAGTGCGAGCGAACGAACGTGAAAACAAAAAAAAACGTGTCTATCTCTGTCGTTTATTTTCAAATAAACGACAGAGATAGACACGTTTTTTTTGGTACGTCTCATTCACTTTACGTAAAAGACTCGATCATTTAGTAAGCAAGCAAATTATTACTGTAACTATATGACAATAAGGTGCAATTTGGTTTGGTTTGTAATCGGGTCAAATGATCGAATCTTTCAAAGATCCGTGATTCGATCAATCGTATCGAATCAAAACGATTTGATCAATCGCGATTGACACAGGTCTATCTGATACCACAGAATTAATATAAGTATTACATACAGAACGGAATCTCCTGAGGTCCCGCGAAATATGCGTCCCCGTTCCCCGTCCCCGCACCTCTCCCCCGTTCGCGCCTTGTCGAGGCGGTTGCAGACGCCTACTGCCGCCCGCTTAAAACCCTCCAAACGGGCGATTCTGTTCTGTACGTAATACGTATATGGATTCTGTGTCAGTACTCACAATGCTGAGAGGAGAGCAGCTGCGCCAGCATGACGCTGGCCTGTGGCAGGCTGGGCTCGGACGCCACGCTGTTGAGCGGCGGCGGCCGGCGCGGCGCCGAGCCCGCGCCCTCGCCCAGTAGCCCGCTCGACGTAGACCGCGACCGGATGCGAAGTGCGTGCGGGTTCGGTTCGCGCGTCTGATGGCGGAAAACATCTATTGATTTTTTCGTTAACATATTATGTCCCATCTTTGCGCAAATGTACAGAATTAGTATATGTATTATTCTCTCCCGTTCGCTCTGTGTGGAGGGTGTTTACCGGCCTCCGCAAGGCGCGAGCTGGGGAGGTGCGAGGACGGGGAACGAGGACGCATATTGCGCGGGATCATAGATTCCGTTATGTATGTAATACTTATAATAATTCTGGGGCAAAGGTCTCTACCGTCTTCTTCCACTTGTCTCTTTTCCGTTGAACTAATGAATAATGAAAAATATCTTACAAATGAGCTGGCATTACAAAAATTTCGCCCCAGCTGGAAGGCACCGGCGAACTTTATTGAATAACGAGCGAGAACTGATTAAGTCTCGCGAAGAACTCGTACTTAATTCGCTGCTAGAGTTAAACTTCGGCGACAACTTATTTACGATGTGATGCCACAAGAGACCTCCCGTATTATAACATTCATAGCGTCGTAGATATGGCGTCGACAGTATTTATCTCCTTGTAAGCCGGAATAACAGACACAATAGTTAAACAGTGCATTCTCACGTAGATCTACGCAACGGCATACGAGAGGTTATATCAAGAGACGAAATAGTACTTAGTAACAGCTGCTATCTCACGTTAAGGCGGCCTTTCCTGTTATATGTGTGATAGTTTGAAAAGCTTGTGGTTTCATCCAGGGCAAATTGCCTTGTGGGAAATAGGCGTAATTCGCCCTTTTTCTAGCATTGCCCTGGGCAATGCTAGAAAAAGAGGTAAACCAAAAACAGAGAGATAGCGCCTAAGCGCACGGATTGCATTCTTTTGAATGAAATTAGTATGCTTTTCAGCCACGGGTCCATGCGGTCCATGCGGCTGGTCCTTTGAGGCGTTCATGGGGCCAAAGCCAACATGAAAAGGTCTTTTAGTACCTTTTTATCTAAAAAGTGAGAGGTCTATCCCTTAATGTACCATTGAGATGCACTAACGGACAGTCCTCCACAGCTGCCGAACTATTGCCAGGGAGGGATTTACTTGGTTTGGGCTTTATGGATGGGATTTTAGTGGACCGGATAATTGGGTTATAGAGTGAGATACGGACATCTACCTAAAAATCTCTCACAACAATTTTAGCCTGGTAGATGGTGACTCGCTGCTCGTTTGCTACACTGCCTGTGGGCACCCTAACTAGCCACGAAACTGCGGCCAGGGCGCAACACCATGTGAGCAGCTGAGGGTGTCGAGAGGTGCGGCTCCGGTTTCACCATCACGGGGCTTACCCCCGAGAGCGGGTTTCCCCGTTATTACGCCATTACGTGCAATACACTTCCACCCTGGAGCGTATGTTCTGTTCTTGCGACTCCACTCTGGCCGGCCAGTTAAGGCAAGACAGAGGCGGGGGGGTGTGTAACTGTGTGTATGTGTGTGTGTGTCAGCGCATGTGTGTATGGTCCCCCTGGAGGTAGAGTACGTGGTGTCGCCACTCACCATCAGCTCGCCACAAGCTGCCCTGCGTTGACTGCACTGGGAATCCAGTGGGCGATGGGGTCGTCACATCCCGACGCCTACCATCACATCCCGACGCCTTATTACTAACTTTCCATTGAACGAATATTAACTATTCATAGGGTGCGGAAATTTTATAAAACTTGTTCCAGGAGATACGTGTTTTTCAGTAAGCCTTACAAGTGTGTAAAGTAAATGTTTGTTATTAATTTTCATTACATTTGCGAGGTTTCTATCGAAATATATTTTTTTTACTGTTACAATTTATGAGTATTTTATGAACGGTCGAAGTTCAGGTAAAATTTGTGCAAAAAAGCAGTTTTGTTTTTGGAGGCCTGTACTGAATTTGTTTTTCCAAATTTTATTTTTTTATTTCGATAGAAACCTAGAAATAGCGCACAAGATATCTGTAAGTAAAGTTATCAAGAAAGATCAGTTGCAACGCCATAATCACCGTCAAGCGTTTGTATGAAAAGTAAGACGGGAAGGCTGCTCTTAAAAGTTTTGACGACCTCCGTGGCGTAGTGGTCACCATGCTAGTCCGCCACCCAGAGGTCCCGGGTTCGATCCCCGGTCAGGGCAAGTTGTAAAATGGCCTTTTTCAAAATGTCCTGGGTCTTGGATGTTTATCTATTTATGTATTTGTTATAAAATATAGTATCGTTGAGTTAGTATCCCATAATACAAGTCTCGAACTTATTTTGGGGCTAGTTCAATCAGTGTAATTTGTCCCTATATATTTATATTTATTTATTTAAGAGTCCCCTAAACCTAAACAAAATCAGACTTTCCCATACAAACGTAGTCTAGCTTTTATTCTGAAACGGCATGTCAGATATTGGCGAAATCATGTTATTTCAAAGAAATTGCATATATTAAGGCATATATAACTTGTTTTCACAGTCAAAATATGAACTTAAAAGAAAATATAGTGGATCATATCATATTTGACCTGTATGGAAAACTTCTAAACTCTGTACACTCTCGTATTTTCTTTCAAGTTCGAATTTGACTATCGGAAACTAGTTATAAGCCTAGATATATGCAATTTCTACAAATACTGCCGAAATCTCACATGTCGATGCAGGTGGAGTCGACGGTACACTTACTCTAGCGGTGTGCCGCACAGCCGTGTCTGTGGCGGCTTGTGAGGCGGACGGGGCAGGCGCGGGCGCAGGGGCGGGGGCGGGTGCGCTGACCGACCAGTCCGCGTTGAGCTGCGCGCCCAGCGGCAGGCTGTGCGAGCGGAACTGCTCCTGCTTGCTTCGCGAGCATATGCTCGACGCAGTACCCGCGCTCGACACGCTAACCTGTGTTCAAGTATTTACATTGATTTTCACTATTCAAGCTCTGAAAGGACATAGTATTTAACTCAAACTCCGGGTTGTAAGTTCGATTTACATACACCCTTAGGGAGGAAAGTAAGTTTGAAAATCGACCCCTACATTACAAGCATGAATTTAGGTTTATTTTCAAACCAAGCGCTATGGCCATTACGAAGGGCTGAATGCGCCTAGAAACGGAAGGCCAAATAATTACGGCTCCGCGCGCAAATTTTTCTTGTTGAAATCTTAGTGGCTTTAATTGCAAAATTTTGATTTACTTTTAAAACAAGCGCTCTGACCACCACGAATGGCTGAATGTGTCAAAAGCGCAAGGCCATAAAAAATACCGCTTGGGGTGCTAAATTTTCTTGTTTAAATCTTTTTTGCAAAGATAGCAAAAACGAAAAATTACGAGTTCAAGTGAAGATTTGGTTTTGAAGCCTAAATCGGTAAAAATAGAGGCTAAGTCAGTCATAGAAAACTTATTACCAGCGATTTGAAAGGAATTTTCATTTAATTTCAAGTAGATTAGATACTTCTTAAATAACCAAATCTGTTTTAACAGTTTTTTACAATTTCCTCGCTTTTATGATGAAAAGTAGAATGTTCAATTCGAGTGTAAGTGATCAATAACATCCTCGAACTATCAGCACCCTCGCTCGCTTAGCTTGCTCGTGCGCCTAAATATCTCGGATGTAATTGATCACTTACAACTCTTGTTTAAGAATCTACTCTTATTTCTGATATAACAGCGTACTTGATAAAAGAATAAGAGTATTAACTTTATTTTATTTTTTTTGTAAAAATTTACAGATTTTGACTAATATCGCGACTGGCATTTGGCGCCTACTATGTTTGCAAAAAAAGCCATTTCTACTAGAGAAATATGTAAAATTCGGGCGGTACTAACGAAAGTCCCTGATCACATATTTACCTGTGATCTTAAAACTTTTATATCATTAGCGATATTTGTCTCCTGTTTCATTTTCTGGCTTCATACTATTTGTTAAAAAAAGCACGCGGTACCGTTTTCGTGGAAACGCTTCGGTGAGGTGTGACGTAATCAGTAACTTAGAGAGAAACTGTCATCATAACGAACGAATCGTACGAATATATACGAACACTAGCTGTAACCCGCGACTTCATCCGCGTAGAAGTCGAAAATGGTTCTAATACGATCTTTAATTGGTTTTTTACGTTATAAATTGTATTATAATATCCCGTTTCCGTTCCCGTTGCCGTATAACACAATACTTTTGTCTGGTAGACGGTGCGTGCTACTTATTAATAATTGGCCAAGTGCGTGTCGGGCCACGCGCAGTGTAGGGTTCCGTAGTTATGAATGCCCACTTTGAATTCATGCCACTAAAAAGTCTAAAAACTAATTTTCTATTGAATTTGTGTGAAATTTTCATTTTGCGAGTACATTTTATAAGTTGATCGCTTATAACTTTTGAAATTGTAAACCCTACTTAGCTCTGATAGTTTTCCTTTAAATATCGTTATATATACTATAGCTGTAAATTTTTTCACGTGTTTATATATAACCGTTTAGCAGGTAGAGGGTGGGGGACACTTGACTCAAACTAAAATTTTCACTTTAAAACCAAATATTTCAGATACGGATCCCTAAATCCAGAAACGGTGTTCACAATCTAATAACATTTTTAAAAGACCTATTCCACGATACCCAACATAACGGGTAAGTCGAGAAAAAAAAATGCCTTTTCACTTTACTTGTATGACTAAGCTACCCTAAAAAAAATTGTTTTCAATATTTTATTTTACCACTTTTTTCGCCTAATTTATATACAAATCCATGCTAAATCACAGCTTTCTAGTACTAATAGTCGCTGAGTAAAACCGCGGACGGATAGACAGACAGACAGACATGGCGAAACTATAAGGGTTCCTTGTTTACTACAGAACCCTAAAAACTTACTTGTTGAGAAGTTGAAGGCGCGAGCGGCGGCGAGGGCATCTTGAAGGAGCGCGGGTTGGTGTTGGTCGCTGTTTTCGCTTTGTACGATTCTACAGGTGTGGGCAGGTACTGCATTTGCTGAGGCGGCGCCCGCTGCGCTGACCTGTCTCAACAACATTTATATTATAAGTACATTAAAGTCGGTCCAATAAACTTTTTTTGGGTGTAAGTATGTATCTCAGAACGTAGCCAGCATATAAACATCAAAGTTCTCTTATCATAAGATCTATAGAGTAAACATTTTTTTTTTAAATAAAATACTGTAGAACTTGCAAAACTTTGATTAAAATATGCCAATATATAAATAAGACTCAATTTCAACAAAAAGAGAACATTTCTATAATACAACTTTTGTTATCAACGAGATTGATTTAATAAACTGTAATTGATGGAAGGCACCTTGGCTCATAGTTCGGCGGCTGCGCGCCGGGCTGGCCCATGTACCCCTGGTAGTGGTTGCTGGGCAGCTGGCTCGCGTAGTGCGCCACCCTCTGCCGCGGCTTGTCGCGCCCGCCATACGCGCCGCGGCCGGGCAGCACGATGGTCGACGCGTACTTCGCGTTCTGCACGGGCTGCTGCAGCAGCGACACCGTCTCCGGCGCAGTGTGTGATGGCGGCACGGCTGTATATACCACATAGCCTTTAATTAGGGCTACCGTTTTATGCTCACCAATTGTGGAAGGTCCAAAGTATGGCTGTCAAAATCATTGTTATTATGGACGGGACCAAGTTTTTAATTTCTGTATAAATATTTTTCCATTCGTCATGCCTATTATAGGCGTATCTGGGCTAGATTTTAAGGTGTGTTCGTTTTATGTAAAAGAAACTAAGGTTTTACGTAGTAAAGACGTATGCGGGACACAGATAGTTGAAATATTGCCATTACAGGAAAAACATTCTTTTTTTTAATGCAACTATATACCCAACTAGATAAAAGGACCGCAAAATGTTTTTATTTATGAATTGAACATATTTTTCTTGCTGTAATATTTTACTAAGTATGTAATTATAATAAATACTATTTCACTTGCAGTTATGACTTGAAGGAAATCCCACGGAAAATGTATCTTTTCATCTCATCTACTCAAAAAACGATGTTTTCATCCCTAAACATTTGGAGCTAAAGTTACTGGTTATTCTCACGGGACTAAAACGTGAAAAAGAAGATTTCTAGGGATTAAAACCAATTTGAAAACAGACGAGTGTTACGAGTGTAATCTATGTAGTATCAAAAATAATGTTGGCAGGCCAGCAAAAAAAAAAGAGAATTTGGTTTTAAAATAAAAAAATAATGGGCACAGACGTCGTAATTTTTTAAATTTGGAGTATATGTGTACTTCAAATTTAAAGAATTACGACGTCAACTTGGATGAATGTAAGTTAAAAATTTTATGTTCTTTGCTCCAGAAAAAGAAATAAGTATAATTATAAAAGCGCAATTTTTCCCTTTGATTCAAGTAATGGAGAATATGCATACAATTTAAATTTGTCTCAAATATTTTTTCTAGATTCTTTATTGTCTTTACAATATACTTAAAAGGTATTTTTTTTATTTAGTTATTATTTAAACCCAGAAAATATTATATAAAAAGTGAAAAATAAGGCAGGGAAATTCAAACTTACACAACGCGTCACTATTGGTCGAAACAAAATGTGACGTCATTGGTTACCGCTTGCATTTATCGGCGTCGATATTCACACTGTGTTTATAGTGTTTTTAAGAAAAATTGTTTAAATCTGTATTTCTGTGTGGTTACTTTGTGAATATATATTTGTAGTCAATCTAAGACGATGACAGAAACTGGTTTTGTCAAAGCACAATCGGATAATCTACCGAAAATAGATGAATTTATGATGTCGGCATATTTTACATCAGACCTCGATTTGTCGAGATTGTTCATTTCTTAAATATTACTTTTTATGATAGCATACTCTGTAAGCGCTGCATTTACCAGTGCTATTCTTTGCCTTTTAACTACGGCCATTGTCTCACCTGGTGGTGGCATATTCGGTTTCTGACATAAAAATATATGAGGAACAACTCCTTTCTTTAACCGTAGGTTAAGTTTTTCTCCTTTCTGTTTCATTATGTTATCTATATATATAAAAGAAGAAACTGAATGTCTGACTCACTGACTGACAGACTCATTGACTGACTGAAATATAAACGCACAGCCCAAACCGCTGGGTCTAAAAGCTCCAAATTTGGCACATAGGTTCCTTATGAGGTCTAGAAGTGCAATAAGAAAAGATTTTTTTAAAATTGAAACGGGGGTCCAAAGTTTGTATGAAGAAACAAGATTAGTTTGACCATTTTGAAGCGTTCCGTCGCTCTCTTTCGGTCTAGCGAATGACAGAAACGGGAACAGGGAACAGGGAGTAGGGAGCAGGGAGCAGGGAGCAGGATGCAGGGAGCATGGAGCAGGGAGCAGAGAGTAGGGAACTGGGAGCAGGGGGCAGGGGGCACGGGGCACGGGACACGGGACACGGGACACGGGACACGGGACACGGGACACGGGACACGGGACACGGGACACGGGACACGGGACACGGGACACGGGACACGGGTCTCGGGGCACGGGGCTCGGGACACGGGACACGGAGAGTCCTATGAGAATCATTTTTGACTTCTACACGGACGAAGTCGCGGGTTAAGCTAGTATTCAATATAATTAACTGTATCTTCTTTAACCTGAAATCAATTAATTATCAATCATCAAAATTTCGTAAAACCGCAATAGGAATAAGGAAGCTCATTAAAGAAATTTTTAATGAACTTTTGTACACTTGTGAACTAGGTTAGTTTTAGACCGAATCTTCTACTGCTTAATAGCTTATTCACACTAAGCTGTACATAACTATAGAATACTTAAGTTAAAATGATCTTCACAACAAAATACAACCGATAATAGAGATATGTATTTTCCATTTTCATTATCTTACACCATTGTTTTCGTAATATTGCATCAAAATTCAAAATTCAAATTCAAAATTCAAATGTTTATTCAGAAATTATACCTTTACAGGCACTTTTACACGTCAATAAGTATAATTTACATTACGTGTAGTTTATATTGAAATTTAATTTATTTTAAAAAAAAGCTACCGATGCCAGCGTTTTGCGTGGAATACGAAATAATTGGCCAAGTGCGTGTTGGGCCACGCGCAGTGTAGGGTTCCGTAGTTACGAATGCCAACTTTGAGTTCATGCCACTAAAAACGTCTAAAAACGAATGTACTATTAAATTTGTATGAAATTTTCCTTTTCCGAGTAAATTTTATAAGTTGATCGACTTTTACTTTTTAATTTGTAAACCCTACTTAGCTCTGATTGTTTTCCTTTAAATTTCGTCTATTTATTATAGTTGTGAATTTTTTCACGTGTCCATATATAACCGTTGAACAGCAGCAGTGCAGTGCGGCGCGAATTACCTGTTGTTCCGTACAATCCGCGTGGCGCCGGCGCAGACCCCCCGCCCCTCGCCACACCGCTGATCGATCATTTGATGCTCGAGCTTCGTTTGCGCGAATATTGTTGCATAATTAGTGCTGCCTACCTTCCGCCCGGCTTGAATGCACAGATATATCAATCACATTTAAATACGCTGACAACCACCATGCAATCGCCTGACGTAAATGATTTTATTATAGCGGGAGATTACAATCTCCCTTCCCTACAGTGGCATGATACTGGCAGCCACCTATTGCCCGTTGTAGATTGTAATAACAGTTTAGAAAATAGATACATGATTAACTTATTGCAGTCACTTAATGGTCTTCAATACAATAAATATAGAAACAGCAGGGGACGAATACTAGATTTATTTATAACTAATAGAACTGAGTGTAAAACACAATTAACTGCCTCTTCGCTGGTCCCGGCAAACAACAACCATCCTTATCCTTATTACGCTATTCTGCAGCTAAGTAATTTTATTAAGCCAGTGTACACGAGACCACAGTTATATTATGATTTTAAAAATGCAGATTACTCAATCGTAAATTCCGAGCTTAAATCGATTAACTGGGCTCCATTATTTGAACAAAAATCAGCTGAAGATGCAGTGTCTATTTTTTATGAGCAGATATTTAATGTTATAAAAAAAATATTCCACAAAAAAAAACAAAAAGCTCTAAATACCCGGTATGGTTCTCGTCTGCCTTGATACATATCTATAAAAATAAAGTTAAAGCTTGGAAAAAATGGAAAATATATAAGAACCTATTCGATTATGAAACTTTTAGTCTCTATAGAGAAAGATTTAAAAGCGAATCTAATAAATGTTAGAAATATATGAACTCAGTTGAAGAAAGTATAGAAAGTAATGTGAAACATTTTTGGAATTATATTAAAAATAAGAAAAATAAATCTGATATACCAAGCCGTGTTCGCTACAGAGGTGTTACTGCTGATAACCCTATAGACATATGTAACCTGTTTTCAAATTTTTTCCAGTCAGTTTACGAACCCTCTAGTGTTGATGACAACTTTGATGAATTAAATATTCCAGATACAAACTGTAACTCTGACCTTATAATAAGCGATATATTCTTATCTAAAGATGAAGTACTAAAAGAACTGCGCTTACTTGATATAGATAAGGGTCCTGGTCTGGACGATGTTCCTCCGCGTTTTCTTAGGGCTACAGCTGAATCTATCAGTGAACCCTTAACATTCTTATATAATCTATGTTTAAAAGAAGGTATATTTCCTGAAATATGGAAAGCCGCTCGTGTCATACCAGTTCATAAGAGTGGACCTAAGGATGACGTGGAGAACTACCGGCCGATATCTATATTGCCCGCTCTGTCAAAGCTTTTCGAGAGATTGGTTCACAACCACATATATCCATTTCTCCATAATAAAATAATACAAGAACAACATGGTTTTGTACAGCGTCGGTCTACGAATACAAACTTATTAATCTATTCATCATATTTATTTGAAGGAATGGATGCTAACAAACAGACTGACAGTGTATACACCGACTACCGGAAGGCGTTTGACAGGGTGGACCATAAAATCCTTCTGGAAAAATTTGTTTTTAACGGAATCCGTGGAAATCTCTGGAGGTGGTTTAAATCTTATGTTACTCGTCGTACTCAGAAGGTTGTTGTCAATGGCCATGAGTCTGGCCTTGTTAATGTAAGCTCTGGGATCCCTCAGGGGTCTATTTTAGGCCCGTTGCTTTTTATCATCTTCATCAATGATGTAGGCCAATGTTTTAAATTTTGTAATTTTCTTTTATACGCTGATGATTTAAAAATATATCACACTATAGAAAGTATTGAAGATCATCAGAAGTTTCAATCTGATCTAGATAGATTCACACACTACTGTCATCAGAACAAACTGAGCCTGAGTGTAAATAAGTGTAAAGCTATTACTTTCTCCAAGAAACTTAATAATATACATACAAACTATTTACTAGATGGCACTCCACTGGAGAAAGTTGATAATATTAAAGATCTAGGAGTTACTTTCGACACAAAATTACATCTTGATATACATATTGATAATGTAATTGGCAAGGCCAGAAGGATGTACGGTTTGGTTGCGCGATCTTGTTCTCAGTTCACACGGCCTAACGCTTATTGCCTTTTGTACACCTCTTTAATACGCTCTCAACTTGAATACGCTGTGCCCGTATGGAATCCATTTTATAGTACATACACAGATGCAATAGAATCAGTACAAAAAAGATTTTTAAGATTCATGCATTACAAATGTTACCGCAGCCGTATGTCTTACGTAGATCTTTTGAATAAATATAATCTGTTGCCACTCGAACACAGACGACTACAACTTGAAATGATTGTGCTTTATGAAATTTGTAACAACAGATACGACTGTATGCCGTTACATAATCAACTTTGCTATAAAGTTCCCAGGAGAGTAAATCTCCGTCAACCATGTAGACTATTTCATAGCACGGTTTGTCGTACCAATGCTGGTAAAAGATCACCATTACACCGATTGGTTGATACATATAATAATTTATTTAATGATGTTGACATTCTGGTCACACGCGCTAGCGCATTCAAATCGGCTATATTAAATAAAATTCAAGCTATGTAAGTTGTAAGAATGAGAGAGAACTAGTTACCTAATTAACTTAAGTCTTGTGAATATCTAATAATGTAAATGCAGCCCAACCCATCACAACTTTCTATCGAATTATTGTTTACCTATTCTGTAGCAGTAATCAGTGGTTTGCGATTTTGATGGCACGTTCATTTGTTTATTTAGTAAGATTTTATAGTATCATACAATGTACCATTGTTTGCTTACCGAAATAAATTGAAAAAAAAAAACAGATAGAGGGGGGGGGACACTTGACTCTAACAATTTTTTTCACTTTAAAACCAAATATATCAGAAACGGATCCCTAAATCGAAGAACGGTGTGGCGAAGCTCATAATATTTTGAAAGACCTATTCAACGATACCCCACATGATTAGTAAGTCAAGAAAATAAAATTGACTTTTGACTTTACTTGTATGGGAGCTACCGTAAAAAAATTTTTCAGTATTTTATTTAACCACTTTTTCCGCATGATTAATATACATACCTGTACCAAATTACAGCTTTCTAGTCCTTATAGTCGCTGAGAAAAACCGCAGATGGACAGACAGACAGACATGGCGAAACTATAAGGGTTCCTTGTTTACTACGGCACCCTAAAAACACTTCATCTGGTGTACTAATGGTAGTGTTTTTACATTTCGGTACCATACAATACTTGTAAGAAGGTTTCTTAACTTCTTCCATAATTTGTTTAGCAATTAAAACTGAAAATAAGTATTAAGTAACTGAAACGCTACTATAGTAAACAAACAGGACTTAACCAATGACGTCATCAGAAGCGCGCGCAAAATGGTGGCGTTTGAACGGCTCAAATTTATTCATTGTTTTAAATTTTACTTTGAAAAATATCTGACTATTGTCAAGCCTATTTATATTTTTTTCTTTGTTATAAAGATGTAAATGATTAATTTAAGACATAAAAAAAAATCATGAATATTCAGAAGATTTAGGTTATTTGTATTGAAGTGTAATTATTTATGTAAATGTGAATACTTTTTCGTGAGTTAAGGCCAATAGTGAATAGTTATCAAGTTTACTTATAAAAATAAAAAGATATGAAGGACCACGCAAACAAAGTTGTGTGTGAACATTTTATCTTAGGTTGGTGGTCTTCGAAAAAATATTTCTTAGTATTTATTGTTTAATAACGACACCAAACAAAGGTTAGTACTTATTAAATTTTATATGTTAAGTTAAGTTTTATATGTGCTAGTTTTTCTCATAGATGGAGATGAAAAGTAGAGTGTGCTACTCGGGTACGGTAATACTTTAATCTCGGGCGATATACATGAATCCCTCGCTACACTCAGGATTCCACCGTAGAATCACTCGCTCCGCTCGCGATTCAACAGTGGAATCCTTCGTTAGGCTCTGGATTCAAAATAGCGCCCTCGCCGTGAAAATATTACCTTATCCCCTTGTAGCACAATCTACTATTTGACCTGTTGAAAAGCGTATTAATATAAAAAGGAAAACACATGACGCACCTGAATTACTGTATTTGGTGTAGGTCTCCGCCTGCGTAATAATTTTTGGCGCGCTGACGAACATGCGCGACTTGCCCAAGTACACGTTGCCCATCTGCCCTTCGGACGCGCTCTGCTCGTAGGACGTAGGCGGGTACGAGGGCAGTATCTCCTGAGTATTTATCATATTCTCTTGCAGGTCCGCCTGGTTGAACAGCCTCCCGTTATCGTACATTCGCATCTGCTCATTCTTTATCGTCTGATCTGATATCGACATCATTTGAGTATTGTTACTGGTACCTAAAAATATTTTATGTTTTTTTAGAAACTAACATACAGATCCTGTTTTGGTAAAATCAAGACATTTGCACTTTGTTGCTTGGGCGGTACGCTTTTAGTCGTAACAGAGAAAGGAAAACGCTGTTACATCAAACACCGTTCATCGCCGCGACATTAAAAAGAAAACATACCATGGATAGTCATCTGACTGGTCGGCATGGTGCCTGACGAGCTCTGCGCGTGTGCGGTGGATAGAAAGCTTTGCGAAGGGAACGAGTCCACCGACATGCCACTCCGGTACAGCGAGTCCTCTGATGACAGCGCGCTTTCTTCGGGTACAGGCGGCAGACGGGGCGTCGATAGAAGCTCTGCACAAGTACATCAATGTCATACTAAGATTTTTTTAAACAGAAAGAGGTTCATTTAAAGCAAAAAAGTTTAGTTGTCCTAGTTATATTTAGTATAAAGAACGACAATTACTAGTAACAACAATAGTTGTGGGAACAGTAAAGATGACATTGTACAAATAATGCTAAGTCAGGGCGGGCCGCTAGGGCTTGCCTCGTTATAGCTCGCAAAGATAATACAAATAACCAGGCCTTCACATTTTTATAAGTATATATAAATACAGATAAATATACGCGACGTATTTTTCGACATTATAAGATTCGGGTGCACAAAATACTTGTTCATGTACGTGCAACCTTTAACGGTCCAGTTTGCCCCATCCTTGACACGAAACGACAAAGAAGGTGGCAGCAGACATACGTGCGTGTGAGAGAGATGTCAATATAAAACATCAGATCTTTTATTCAGAACATTTCATATACCCAAACCTTTGTTAAAACAGTTCGCGTATGTGACGAGATGTCAAATCTTTGTCGGTACTAATATTATCTTTCATGTCAAAGCGAAGGAAAGGATTGACGTGATTTTGGCTTGGACGTTAAATAGGCTATATTTGAATACATACGTCTGACAGAAAAACATTAAACAATTTTTTGTTTACAGAAAAAGCAATGCCATGTATGTTGTGTAAAATATTATTTAACACAGATTACATAACGATTATTTTATCAAGATTTATATTTTATTGTTACAGGGCTCGCTTACCTCGTGTCATCTGATTTTTAAAATTAATATTTATCTCGAAACTTTTAAGCGCTCTCAAGGAAAAATAATTTTTGAGTTTATAAGTATACTTACATTGTTTTTTTCAAGAATGCAACTTTTTTCTAGTATGTACTGCGCATTTTGTTAATTAACTTGACCTCTAGCCCGCAATTTAAGCCAAACTTATTGGGCACTGTTATCAATTATGTCACGATAACTCGTCATATCCAAATTAAATAATTAACCTTTTGAGCGCCATAGATCACTTTAGTTGCAAATCGGTCGCTTGAATGAGACGCCATTGACAACTTATAAGTGGTCTAAATTTGACTATTTTCACTAGGCATGGCGTCGGGGGTAACGTAACATAAACAAGCGCTAGTGTGCAAAAGGTTAATGCCATTATTATATTGAAATACTTTTTGCGTGTTTACCAAAAATTTCAGTACACGTGTAACACTAGCACAAGGACACAATAAACGGGTTAAGCCCAATAGCATTTCTTCAAGCAATAACATTATTTGTCATAGGCAACGCAAGTAGTTTCATTCATCCAACTTAATGTTGTTTTATTAAATCCATAGAAAACTTAATGTTGTTTTAACCGACTTCCAAAAAAAGGAGGAAGTTATCAATTCGTCGCGGTCTTTTATATTTATTTTTATGTATGTTCACCGATTATTGGAAGTGCCTGAACCGATTTAAAAAAATCTTTTTTTGTCTGAAAGTTTATCCTTGTCAGGTGGTGCCATATAAATTTTATCAAAATCGGTTGTGAAGTTTAAGGAGGAAGTCGGTTTTTAGTTTTGAAAATTTTTATTATGTTTAATTTTTTAGGGCGTATCCGTCCATCAGGGTATTAGGAATCGTTCGTATCTTTGTGTGTAAGCTAGTTATATAAGTCGGGTGACTTTCGTTGCACCTCTTACCTTGGAAAGGCTCCAGTTCCATATAATCGTCAAGGTTAGGTTGCAACGGACCTAAGCTTGGTTGTATGAAGTCGGCCAAGCTAGCACCTCTGGCTGTAAAGGAAATAAACCAATTAAACACCGTCATACATCAAGCTATACCTCTCATACTTTAATTAATGTGATGGTTACTTCGTAACGCAAAGCGTTATTTTCGATCGAACGCGATAAGGACTGATATACGGGATCACGCTGCAAATGCCTGTTTCAGAAATCTTTATTACTGCAATAGTCAAGGTGTGTCACATATTTATCTTCACCTCGCTGGTTATTATATCTACCTACTAATTTTTTCTTATAATTTAAAAGCTTGCTTCTGTCTGTGTAGTTAAGTCATCAAGTATATTTATTAAATAAAAAAAGTTATTACTTAAAAAAAATATTTTTAAAACAATCTTTTATATATATATATACACTACCGGTCAAAAGTCTTTGCCCACCCTATAGATTGCGGGTTTATACAACAAATAAAAACAATACGATTGATTTTGATACCTGTATTTAAAAAACATGAATAGATAAGAATACAGTAATGATAAAACTACAATATATAATTGATTTTTATTTAAATTTTTGATTCATCGACGTAACCTCCTTTTGCTTTGATTACTGCGGCGCACAATTTTGGCATTCTATGTATTAATTTCAATAAATAATCATCATCTATTTGGTTCCATTCATTTTGCAGGATTTCCCAAAGGTGTGAAGCAGAAGTAGGACACTGCTTTCTGACTTCTCTGTCCAATTTATCCCACAACAACTCTATCGGATTAAGGTCGGGCGACTGTGACGGCCAAATCATGACTTTGAGCACATTCTTCTTTTCCAATTGTTCTAAATACTCTTTACAAAGCTTAGATGAATGTTTAGGATCGTTGTCGTGTTGGAAGATAAATTTTCTGCCGATCAGGCGCTGGCCAGAACGGACTACATTTTCCTTTAGGATTTTTTTATAGCCTTCTTTCTTGAGAATTCCTTCAATTTTTACCAAGTCTCCAGTCGCCCTTCCTCCGAAACATCCCCAAACCATCACTGAGCCTCCACCGTGTTTCACAGTAGGGATTACACATGCATCTAACATCCGTTCTTGACTTGACCTGCGCACAAAAACTCTTCTTTTAGACCCAAAAACCTCGAACTTCGACTCATCGCTAAATAAAACATTCTCCCACTCTTCTTGCATCCAATTTTTATGTTCTCGGGCCCATTGCAACCTCTTGATTTTATTCTGACGTCTTAAAAGTGGTTTCTTCACTGCCACCCTCCCAAAAAGGCCAGCTTCTCTCAATCTCCTTTTCACAGTAGAAGTACTCACAGGCGAATCCCTAGACGAATTGATTTGAGCTGCGATCTCTGGGCCTGTGAGTCGTCGATCTCGTTTGCTGATCAATACAATACGTTTATCTTCAGCAATTGTGGTTTTTCGAGGCCGCCCTGAACGGTTTCTATCGTGGAGACTTTTGGTGGATGCATATTTATTAACATTATAGTCCGCGGTTCGTCGAGATATTTTCAATTCAGAGGCAATAGCACGGTTACTTTTGCCTTGATTATGAAGACTAATGATAAATGCACGAGTTTCGATTGATAACTTCTTGTTTTTCCCCATTTTTAGACTTTTTGATCCGAATTTGTGAGAACGAAAAGAATCCAATTATGAACTTCACAGAAAAAAGTTAATATCACTGTAACGCCCTTTCTTTTCGTTTAAAACTGCAGAATGGGACTAAACTACAAGAGTAAACACCAAAATAATAATTCACTTTTACACAAATAAAAAACGAGTCGGGTACTTGAAAGTATTAATTTTTCACAGACACCCACAAAATATAAAAATGTTCTATTATAGAGTAAACCAATTACAGAGAATGAAATTTTTGTTCAATATAAGATCGTTCTGAACTTAGTTTGACAATTATGAGAGAAAAATTCGGAAGAGAGTAATATATTGAAACAGAAGTATGGTTGAACGGGTGGGCAAAGACTTTTGACCGGTAGTGTATATATATATATATATATATCAAAGGCCTAAAAAAGTTAAAGTGCTTCTCAAGACGAATCAATCGAACCCAAACTCGGTGAGGTAATGTTGTTTTATCACAGAGCTTTCATGACCACCTTCCGGTACATCATCCGATCAGCTCCATGTCATCATATTATTGCATTTTCGCTTATGCGTGCAAAATTTAGGCGCAATCGGAAACCGGGAAGTGGTTCAAATTTAACTTGCAAGATTTGATTCCAGACAGACAACGGGACAGGTGAAACCAAATAAAAGCTTGAAATAATAGGTTGGGCAAAAAAGTCTTTTCGCATTTTATATGAAAATTCAAAACATTTTTTAATATAGTTTATTTACATTTAACTAAAGTATGTAGATACCATTTTGTTCGATAACATTTTGCCATCTTATAGGTAGGGACATGATCCCATTGCTATAGTAATTTTGGGGCTTCTGATCAAAAAACTGCGTCAAGAAGTTTTGGCAGTCCCCTCGTGATATTAACCTGACACTGCCTAAAGAATTCTGAAGAGATCGAAACAGGTGGAAATCTGAAGGTGCCAGATCAGGACTATACGGCGGATGCATTAACACCTCCCAGCCAAACTCTCTTAATTTTTTGCTGAGTGGTTAAAAATGTGTGAGGTCTAGCGTTATCATGATGAAAAACCACACCCCTTCTGTTGATTAATTCCGGCCGCTTTCTCTCAACTTCTTGCTTTAATCTTATCAGTTGTTCGCAGTAGAGTTCTGAATCGATGGTCCTGCCTGGTGGTAACAGCTCATAATAAATAATGCCCTTCCAATCCCACCACACACACAGCATCACCTTGTTAGCGAGTTAACCCGGGTTTTGCCACAGTCTGTGAAGCCTGACCGGCCTTTGACCATGACCTTTTTCGCACGTTCATGTCGTACGTGATCCACTTTTCATCACCAGTTATCAATTTCTTCAAAAATGGTTCGGTCTCATTACGTCGTAATAAAGAATCACAAATGAGTACACGGTTCATTAGGTTTCTTTCAGAGAGCTCGTGAGGTACCCAAATATCGAGCTTTTTTGTGTACCCATTTTTTTTCAAATGCGCCAAAACTGTTTTGTGGTCAATTCCCAGTTCTTTAGCTACGTCGTAACTACTGATATGCTGATCTTGCTCCACTTTTTCAAAAATAGCATCCATTTTATCCGTAACAAGGCGACCAGAGACGTGCATCTTTGACATCAAAATTTCCGGATTGAAAACGCTTAAACCAAATTTGTGCTACTCTCACAGACACTGCACTAGGTCCATAAACATCGCAATTTTTTATCGCGGCTTGCGTTGCATTTTATCTTTTTTGGTAGTAAAATTTTAAAATGTATCTAATTTCTTCATTAGATTCACTCATCTTGACGGTAAGAAAAACAAATGAAAATCACGCATTTTCCTAATTTAAATTTGGAATTATCTTCTTTAAAATTTAAACTTTTAAATGATACTGTTCAGGTTAGAACAAGGATTTAAATAAAAGGAGATATCCTTTCAATGATTATAATGGACAAAAACTCCAAATACATAACGTAACTTAAATTTAGGGGAAATCTATATAAAGATGCGACCCGTGAGCAGGCAAAATTGGAAGAGGAGCGCGAGCGGGGGAACGATCTTGATTTATAGACCCTGCGGGGCGCGGGGGGTCGCCAGTCGCTGATTGGTCCAGCTGGTATCGCGTGATGCTCCTGCTTCGTCGTTGGGTGGCCGCGGCGTAGACAGATACCCAAACCAGCCAGGTACAAATAGTATAGCCAAAGTGGTTTTATTACAAGTTCATACATACTATATGCGAAAAGACTTTTCCCCAACCTAATACGAGTATCTGTTCAGTAACTGTGGACCGAAGATCGCATGGCTTTTTACTACTGGACATTGGTTCCACTAGGGATTTACACATTTTCCAGCGACCTTGATCTTTCTATTTGTTTGTGCTCAAACCACCACCTTGAAGGTCCAACGTTACGCTTGCCATATGAGAGCAGTTAAGCTCCAAGAAAAATTTGCAACAAAAGAAACTGTTACATACCAATTTCTCTGCAATCGGGGAACGCGAACGGCTGGTGACTGGTGATGGTGGAGAACAGAGTATCACTCATGAAGTTGAGGTAATCCTCGTCCGTTAGCATGCTGCCCGCGAGTTCGCCGCATTGGGAGAACGACTCCGCTGTGTCCATCTCCGAAATCTATGTCAACATTAAAAGCTGGGTATTTTATTTATTTTTGAAGAAGTTAAATGTTTGCATTGGAAACATTCTTTTTACTTTTTACCCGACTGCGCCATATTGATAGTTATGTCTTTCGAGTGTATGTATGTATGTATATTTCTTAGCTCATGCGCTGCAGCGTAAACGGCTTGAAAGATTTAAGATTGCATTGAGAGGTATCGTAATATTCGTCTTGAGTTGACGGACTTATTTTATTTCTATACTACAAATAAAAAATAGAACTAAATGGCATATTTTTTCTTTACAGATATTTTTTTCATGCCATCAGGTTTTTTTTAATATTAACTTGTTATAGAAAATGTATCTAATACATATATTAAGCTATTGCATAGCTTCTATCGGGCCTTGATCGCGGGGACCGAATCCAGAAATTCCGTAACGAAAAAACCTCACGCTCCCCACTCCGACGGGCACGGAGGTGTGGCTTGAAGGCCGTGCATCGTATAACGTCGTTTCAGTTCGGCAGTCTTCGACACGGCGTTGTGTGCGTGCGATTAGACGTATTGTACGACTCTACGAAACTCGCACGAATCGAGACGAGCTGCTCCGAAATTGGACGAATACATAAGCAGAATAAATAAAATAAATAAATAATTATAATTGCATAAGTTTTTTTTAAACTTACCCTTCTCTTTTTAACCGATTGCGTCGGGAAGAGTTACATTTTAGAGTGTACGAGTGTTTTCTTTTAAACCGATTGCATCGAAAAAATTTGGTCGCCATTTTGAATATTTTTTTTCACTGGACCGATTGCCTTCAATATCGATATCTGGTGGTCCTTGAGGTCTCTTATAATGAATCTATGCTCGAATTTGAAAAAGGTAGCCGCCATTTTGAACTTTTTCGTTTCTGGACCGATTGCCTACAAAATCGATATCTGGGGGTCACTGTGGTCTCTTATAATAAATCTGTGCTCGAATTTGAAAAAGATAGCCACCATTTTGAATTTTTTTGTTCCTGGACCGATTGCCTTCAAAATCGATATCTGGGGGTCCTTGTGGTCTCTTATTATGAATCTATGCTCAAATTTGAAAAAAGTAGCCGCCATTTTGAACTTTTTCGTTTCTGGACCGATTGCCTACAAAATCGATATCTGGGGGTCCTTGTAGTCTCTTATAATGAATCTATGCTTAAATTTGAAAAAAGTAGCCGCCATTTTGAACTTTTTTGTTTCTGGACCGATTGCCTACAAAATCGATATCTGGGGGTCCCTGTGGTCTTTTATAATAAATCTGTGCTCGAAGTTAAAAAAAAACAGCCGCCATTTTGAACTTTTTTGTTTCTGGACCGATTGCCTTCAAAATCGATATCTGGAGGTCCTTGAGGTCTCTTATAATGAATCTATGCTCGAATTTGAAAAAGGTAGCCGCTATTTTGAACTTTTTCCTTTCTAGACCGAAAAAAATGGCCAATTTTTCCCAACTCTAAGACTAATTGCTAATAATAAAATTCCTGAATAATCTACATGTATTGTTAGATAATAAAAATATTTTAAACGATAGATATTAATTTCTCATTTATTCAATAAAAGACAAAAAAAATATTATCGGTCACCACGCTCAAAATGAGTAACTTGAATTAATATCAAAGAAAAAACTTGAATTAATATTAAAGAAAAACACTGCATAAATAAAAGTTGATAAAAAATGCTATGCAATAGCTTTACCGCGGCAGTCCCCGAGTGCCACACGTCTTTTTCTTTATATTATAATTTATGTTGAATTTTTCTTCCTATGTTGCGGAACAAGGTAGCGTTATAAGTCAAAAATATAAGAGAATATAACGTTGCAAAACAATGTCACTTTTCATTGATCATAACCATTATATTTTGCTTAAGCTTAAGCAAAAGAGCTATTTATGTAAACTGGGATAACGTATTGCTTCAATGAGATACACTCTCTTCTAAAGTAAAAAGAACACTATGATTAAAAACGTATAAAGTGGAAAAACATTGTTTACATTTCAACTCTAAAAAAAATGTAATGGCCAAACTCAACAAAGTAAAATTAACTTACTGTGTACTGGCCAGAGGTGTCCCCCTTGCCAAAGAGGCGCATTATGTGAAACATTCGCCATTTCTTATATTCTGCTATAACTGCTTCTGCTCTTCTTTTCCAATATTTGCCTTCCAAAATCGTTGTCTGAAAAATTTTTTAAATAGATAAAAATGACTTAATAAATAACACGTTTTAAACCTTAATTATTATTTCTGAATAAATCATTACCTCTGGTTTCACGTGGGTATCAACATCTAGCGGTGAGGCGAATTGACACACCAACGTATTTTGTTTCTTTATGACTGAAAAATGAAATATATGCTTTATTATTTATAAGTAAGATAAATTAAAATAAAATACTTGTAAACCGATCCGATTGAATTACTGCTGCAACAAAACACTAGACATAGTTTAAACTAAACGGATATGCGTTAAAAAATCAAAAAACACCCCTTATATCATTAGTAGAGTTATCTAAAGTTAACGTTTACGTAAATTTTGAATGATTTCTTTTTAATAATAGCAGTACGGGCATTTATGAAATACCTTAAACCATTTAGTTCTATTTCATGTTGATTAATAATAAGCACAAGCTCATAACCGACACAACTACCCCATATTACAAATATACCCCTCATTCTGTTTTAGAAAATGATACTCATAGGCTTTACTACGACCGCACTATACTCACAGATCACGCTATTTATAACAATAGACCGGACATCACTCTTGTAGATAAACAAAATAAACACGCATTCATCATAGACATCTCAATCCCTAACACGCATAACATACAAACAACTATAACAGAAAAAATAAGAAAATACGAGTACACTGCAAGAAGAAATTAAAAGAATGTGGAAATTAAATTTAGTGACGATAGTACCAATCATTATATCTACTACAGGCGTTATTCCTTCGGATATGTTTCATAGACTAGAGCAAATAGGTTAACCTAAGTTCACTTATGTAACATTACAAAAAGCTTCAGTGTAAATACTTGTAGAATTGTGAGGAAATTTTTACAATTAGATATGGAGAACTCGCAAAATATATAATAACAAGACTGTTATGGGTTAACACTTGGCTAAATAGCCCGTGTTGATTCCATTAAGATGCCAGGTATATCCTGAGAATTCCAAACGAAAAGAAAACAAATAATAATAATAATAATAAGCGAGCTCATGGTGAGTGGCGACACCACGTACCCTACCTCCAGGGGGAGCATACACACATGCGCTTACACACACACACACACATACACACAGTTACACACACCCCGCCTCTATCTTGCCTTAACTGGCCGGCCAGAGTGGAGTCGCAAGAGCAGAACATGCGCTCCAGGGTGGAAGTGTATTGCACGTAATGGCGTAATAACGGGGAAACCCGCTCTCGTGGGTAAGCCCCGTGATGGTGAAACCGGAGCCGCACCTCTCGACACCCTCAGCTGCTCACATTGTGTTGCGCCCTGGCCGCATTTTCGTGGCTAGTAAGGGTGCCCACAGGCAGTGTAGCCAACGAGCAGCGAGTCACCATCTACCAGGCTAAAATTGTTGTGAAAGATTTTTAGGTAGATGTCCGTATCTCACTCCATAACCCAGTTATCCGGTCCACTAACATCCCATACATAAAGCCCAAACCAAGTTAATCCCTCCCTGGCAATAGTTCGGCAGCTGTGGAGGACTGTCCGTTAGTGCATCTCAATGGTACACTAAGGGATAGACCTCCATAGATGCAACCATCTCACTTTTTAGATAAAATGGTACTAAAAGGCCTCTTCATGTTGGCTTTGGCCCCATGAACGCCTCAAAGGACCGGGTCCTCATGGACCTGTGGCTGAAAAGCGTACCAACATAATAATAATAATTCATTTATTTCAGTTTATTACTGATGAGTTTTATTTATTGTGCTCATTTCAATGTATTAAAATCAAACATAGCCAATATTTATAGAATAGCTTAAAGGGGTATGTGCATAAAAGATGTATGCATAGGCGCGTGCAGGCAGACACACCCATGCCATCTCGCGGGCTAATCGCTGCCGACAGCTTTCCGGTACGCAACTATTTGTCTGGTCGCTATCAGTACCGAGATATCGTTGCGATAAAAATGTCTGTAACTAACAGAGATCACGGAAAGCGTGCGTGTCGATTGTTTCGGCAAATACTTACAACGACCGTAACCGTGCAAATTCGAAAATATATAATAGCACCGATATAACTATATCGGTTATATTATAGTATGTTTTTAGTAAGCCAATTTACTTAAATATATTTTTTCCCTACTACATTGTTAGAGTCCGTACTTATAATCAGTGGTCGGATAATCGGGCGTTTATTTGCCTAAACTTTACTCGGTACATAAGACAGCGTTTATACAACCACCAACCTGATAAAAATGAAAATCAATCTTATTGCAACTTTGTTATAAACTCGTTTGAAAGTAGTAGTACATTGAAAGTACATAAGCAGTATTCAATTTATTTAGTGACATAATGACTTCAAAAAAAATTATAATTAGGAAACATTTTTAAGGTTCAGCCACTAGGTAGTAATAGTAATTCCATATACAACTAAATTGTATCTAGCGTCTGTGTGTGTCTGCATTATAGCAAAGTTGCATTAAGAGAGCTTAATATTTATTTATATCAGGTTGGTGGTTGTACAACGCTGTGTTATGTACCGCTTGAAGTTTAGGCAAATAAGCGCCCGATTATCCGATCACTACTTATAATGTATATACCATGAAATATTACGTTTGAAATTTAAGAACAGACTTTTCAATGTAATATATTGTTTACATTTTTAAACGAGCCAATTTCTGCATACATGTACAGAGGTTTCATTTTATTAAATCCAATTTTTTATATAATCTTAGCAACCACAATCAAGTTTACTTTATCAAAACATACAAGTGGTTTTGGGGTCAATGATGATTTTTACATTGTTTATAAAAAAAATATATAGCTTATTGAAATTATTAATATATCATATTAACACCGTAATCTAACCAATGACCATGCAATTTTTTATCACGTTAGCTTGTACGTATTACGCGTGTTTGAGAATTAACAATTCCTACATATATGTTAAAGACGTTAGTTATTCAATCATACAATAAAACTGACCAAGTGCGTGTCAGGGCCACGCACAGTGTAGGGTTCCGTAGTTGCGAATGGAGTCACTTGAAACTAACAGATAAACGGATCCCTAAATCGAAAAATGGTGATAACACACCCTCAAAATATTTTTGAAAAAGCTATTCAACGACACCCCCACACCATGAGTTAGTCGAAAAAAATATCCCACGTGATTAATATATAGTACGTATCTACCCAGGTCAAATTACAGCTTTTTAGAACTAAGAGTCTCTGAGTAAAACCGTAACCGGACAGATAGACAGTAACTATAGGGGCTCTTTGTTTACAACGGAATAGCTGTACTGTCTCTTTTAGGGTTCCGTAGTAAATAAGGAACAATGGGTTGAGAGGCACTTAGCAAGTAGATATTATCCCCAATAAGTTTGAGCAAGGGGGCTACGTCGCGGGAAAAACTTAGTATCCCATTAGTAAAAAAACCGGACAAGTGCGAGTCGTATTTACCCCCCGAGGTTTCCGTCCTCTGTTGAAGCTTGTGTCAATGAAGAATTAGGAAATCCTAATAAATGTATACTTACAATGCCTGAATGGCGTTAAGAAATGTATGAAATGTTATGTTTGTCATACATTTCATACCCCGAATTAGTCAGAGTAGGCAAAATATCACTTTTTCGGCTCTCCAATCGAGTCGACGCAGTGAGAGCGCATGAAAGCTAGAATTTATTGGGGAATATTATTTTATTAAAGTTAGTTTACAAAATACCTAAAAGTTCCTGCTTCTTGTTACAAAAATTGAATGATGTGTTTCTGCCAAGCGATAAGGCATATATTTGGGCGTAATCTCTTTTTTGATTAGTACTCCCGTTTTTGCCCATTAATGCCCAATTTGTTTTTTGCCCTCGACCTATCACTATTCGGAACTTTGCCACTTGTGGCTGTCATATAGTATAGCAATAAATAAATATAGCCTCCGAATAAGGTAAACGCTTTACCGCGTTTCTACAGTAAGCTTTTAGTTTCGAGAGATGTTATCGGCGACATCGTTTGATGATCAAATGAGGGCCGTAACAAACCGCTTCGTCATTGAGATGTATCCGCATCGACGTGATTATTAATCCTTATTGGTGTTCTATGATGTTGGAGACTAGATTACATAGCAAAAAGTTGAATTGAGTTTTTATTTACATGCCACACGTGATTAAAATAACCGGCCAACTACGAGTCGTACCATTATCTATTAATAAAAAGACTTTAATTGTATGGGAGCAGCCTTGCCAGACGTCCTGATTCTGGCGGGACGTCCCGATTTTTATGTGTCGGGCGGGATGTCCCGCGCGGAACAGGCCACTGTCCGCTTTTCAGGGATAACTTGACCGTGCGTGCAGCGTGCTGAGGAAGCGCGGCCGGGTGGCACAGACAAGTGCGGACTGGCCGTCCGCGTTTAGGGTTGGGCTACATCTGGCAGCATGGACGTGCTTATTGTCATGTAAACGTAAATTAAAACTCAAATACAAAGATAAATATTTAAAAGTTTCTAGTTATATACTTTTTTTTTACTATGTCCCACTTTCGACGAAAGAATCCCGCTTTTTTCATTAAAAAGGATTCAAAGTCCCCCTTCAATATTTATTCATTTTAATTTAATTATTTATTTTTAAAGTAAATCCACAACTGAATATTCTATAAATATTTCTACCTGTTGCCGTTTTTAATATCGAGCAAAAAATAATCACGTTTGTTGTATGGAAGCCCCCTTAAATATTTAATTTATTCTGTTTTTAGTATTTGTTGTTACAGCAGCAACAAAAATAACCATCTGAAAAAATTTCAACTGTCTATCTGCTATCACGGTTCATGACATACAGCCTGGTGACTGACAGACAGATGGACGGACAGACAGCGGAGTCTTAGTAATAGAGTCCCGTTTTTTCTCTTTGGATACGGAACCGTAAAAAGTAAAGAATTTAATAACTAATTGCCTCGTTATATATATGTTTGATACTACAGTTTTATTTAATCACGGTACACGTGGTGCGAACGTGCGGTTAGCTATTTCGTTGAAGTTAATATATTAACAATCGAGCTAAAAGATGTTCAGCTGTTTTACAAAACCGCTGTAATGCCAAACAGCGAGAGGTTTTGTCAAACAGTGGATAATACAAACCAACTGCAACGTATATATTATTGATTTTAAATTACCATTTTTATTTACATTATTCATTGTAAATATTTCTGAGGCATTGTATACAATGTCTGAATTTAACACATTGCCGGTAAAATATGGTAACATATACATTGTATACTTTCTAGTGCCGCCGGTAGGTTAAACAAAACATTTACAGTCTTTATGTAAATTTTAATTTAATTTAATACTCGTACAAAAGTCAAACTATTAAAAGTCATAATTATTTGAAAAGTTTGAAAATAAAGTTATAACAAACTTACACTGCATGTGCCAGCATCTCCATATGACATTGTTCAATCTGATCTTGTCCTTCCAGCGTAGCTTTATACCTTTGAAACGATTCCATTTTGGTGATGTTAGTTTTTGTCTGAGAAATACATATAAACCATCATAAATATGAAGGACTCACCATGCTTATTCTAAATCAACTCTGTCACAAACAGACATTTGCTAAAAGTACTTTCATAATTAAATTAACTATAAATGTTCTTGAGTTCATTAATATCATTTTCACTTGAAAAGAATTTACAATATACATTATTATAAAACAAAAATAGTTTTTTTATTACAAAAATGTAAAAGTACAGACTACTCAGTGAGACTGCACTCTAAAAATGTAGAATTGTCAGACAACCCAATGTAAAGCACATTATCAGTGTTGCTATCAAAGGGATCTTAAGCTTATTGCAAATAACAGGCTGATAAGAAATAAACTCAACTCCTATCTTATCTTTATGTGCAGGTCTCTCACTGTGCAGGGTAGGAAAACAAATTACTTATATATTATATCTGTATCAAAATGTTCAGCCTATATTTTATGCCTATTAAATAACACAGAAACTTATTCATATTATATAATATTACAGAATATAACTAGACACATTTTTTTTAAAAAACGTAATGTAAATGTACATACAAAATGGCACAAGAAAAGAATGATTTTACCATTATGCCTACTGGGATGCTGGTGTATTTTAACATTAAAGAAAAAAATATTATTTAAGATTTTCACAGGACAAGCACTGTTTCAAAAAGGTATTTAACTGTTTATTTTTGGTTTCATGCTGGCTTGGGAGAATAAACTTAGAATGAACCAGCTGTTTCTCTTCACGCGTAGATCATTAAAGCCGATCAAGGGAATTGGCGAGATCTGAATCATGGTCATAGGTGATGCGGCTAGTAACGAATCACTAGAACCCGTTATCTAACGCTGTTTGGAGGCACGTAAAAATAGTGATGTTGCTTTACATCATTGGCTGATTCATATTTACTAATAAAGAGTTACTTGTCAAAATATAATTGTTTCTTTTTTAAAAGCTCTTCAGATAACTCAATCATTGCATCTTTTTGGATAGACGGGCCACCATTATTAAATATAGATGGATACAATTAACTAGGTACCTATATGCCTATTAAGCCTATAAAAATTATCAGTTGATAGAAAAAAAGAAAGTTCAAATTGATAACAATATTGTAAACAAAAACTTCACTGAGCTTTACAAAATAACAATACTTTTTGCCAGTTACATCTGTAGAGGTCAAAGAATCATGTCCATTTTTAAAATGGATTGCTGATGCAGCCGACGAAGTTCGACTTCATACAATATGGAGAAATATTGGTAATTTACTGTGAAAACTACAAACATAAATAAAAATTCTTTAATTTAATCATTATTTACAATAATCACTATAGCAGACTCTGTTAAATCTGAATCAAATCTTTTGATATATGTTAGTGAGTGAGAGATTAACATCCTTTTGTATTGATTCAGATAAACTAAATTACCCCATCACTACTTTTATTTTTTATTTTTTATCTATGTTATCTGTATCTGTTTTTAATATGAAAAAATATTTGATATGAAACAACATGACATTAAACAGAAAACAGCACAAAAATTCTTAATAAATGAAAAGTGGGGACATCTAACTCTTTCATATGTGCGAAACTTAATGGTAGTGATGTCAGACAACATCACTCTAATTCTTTCTTACTTGACAGTTTCTTTTTCCATGAGATCTTATTTTTGAGCAGATTTAAAAAATTTATTTAAAAAATGATATTGGATTATGTGGTTTTTATCCAAACAATTAAAAATAAATTGACAAATACAGCATGGCTCCATATTGAAGTTGTAAGAACGTAACGGCACCGAATTCTGACCACTGATCAATTTAGCTAAATGAAACCTTTAAAAGATAACAGAGATACTCAAAAGTTCATAAAAATCCGTTTTCTTAAAGATTACATACTAAATTTTTTAAAAATGTACATTTCTGCAAACTGTAATTGCAGTTTTATTCCTATATTTGGTTTTAACATTCACAGGTAAGCACAATTTTCCAACCGATTGATTACCTCTATCCTTGTATACCACTAAGTACCCAAATTCTGACCAGTTATATCTTATTAACTATAACTTACTTGATGGCTTACAAATTACAGTCAAAATGCGTAAAACTACTCCGTTAGAACTCTTCCTGCAAGTTGAACTCGTATTTGTTATGTGAATGAAGCACATGCAATCTTATTCAAGCTGACTGAAATAAGAACTAACGGTACCAACCCAAGTTGGTTGGAAACAGGTATGTACAAATTATATACTGATTCTGAATGAAAGTTAAAACTCTTATTACAAAGAATCTATTAATGTTAGCATAGGTTGGATACAGGTATATAAGGATAGTGTAAAGAATAAATAACTAAATACGAAACACTCACAATACAACATGTACAATAGCAAATTAACTTTACTAAAAAAATGTGAAAATCTTCTTACATTCGCAACATTGTTATTTTATAGTTCTCCGCATTCCATTCATTACAATTTGCTCAATAAATAAATGAAAATACGCAATTTTTACTTGCATGATAAAAGTTTAAGTTAAATAAACCTCGAACTTATGTTGAACTCTCAAAAAAAAAACCTAAATGTTTGTTTGCTTGTGTTGTTTTTGTCAAAATTACAGATTTTCTGATTAAATTTGATGAATACTGCGTCATAATTGTCATGTGAAATTTTAACATTTTACTAGACAAAAACCAAAATGATCAGATAGAGGCGGCCGGTCAGAGCACAGTGCCATTACATTAATTGTTAGTAACTTACATTATTACTCATTTTCAACATTTTTAGTAAGGGAAATTCTTTTTCCAACAAAGTCAATCAATCAAAAGTCATATAAACACACTAGTTAACAACAATAAAAGTTCCATATAAAAGATTTCAAGGAGTACCTATTTTAAATATGTATGTTACAAACAACAATACATGTACTAGTAAATCACATTACTAAAATCAAAAAATTATTTGCATACATATTTGAACCAAATTTATTTATAAATAACTATGTACCTATTTGTAGACAGAGTTATCTCTGCAAATGACCTGTGTCTCTTATATTACTATTATGACCTCCTGTTATCTTTGCATGCTAAACCAGTGGAAACCTACTGTTTCCTCACTAAATTTTAGACAGCAGTCTTCTCTATTTTTGTACTATAATAAATTAAATTAAAATTAAAAATTCAATATTCAGTGTGTTTACTGAATATTCATAAGGTATTGCAAAGAAACAAAACTGTAAAAATACCTGTCATATCATAACCTATGTAAAATATTAATTATTAAATTACCAAACAATAAAACTCAACATGAAAATTAGTGTAACTATGTAGTGGACTACATAGTAATAAAATAAATAAACTTACCTGTATGCTAAGGTCATACATTTGAATAACTTTGTGAGAGAGATTTCAATGGAAAGTTGTTGTTTACTTTCATGTAAATCGAAGGTCGGAAACGGTTCCTTGAAGCTTGGTACTGTGTAAGTGGCAACAGCTGAAACTTTTTGAACATTTTGTTCCTCATCTGGTACTGGGACAGCTAAGTCGTCAAACTCATCCTGGGCTTCTGCTTCAAAATGCGACACCATAAAATGCCCAGAGTGTATTGCCTCTCTCCCAGGCCTTGGCTGACGCTTTTCCACATGGGTCATGATGATCTTACACGTGGCGACGGCTCCTTAACTAGTCTGATTTGTTCAATTATTTTGATTATATTAATCAACTTTAAGACTTAGCCATATTTTTTCACTTATAATCACCACTACATTCACATTGTTTTTTTCATCTGACAGAAAAATGACAAATAAGCAATGTTACCATCGCAAAAAATGGAGAACCATAAACAAAAGGAAAAATAAACAGCTATAAACACAGTGGAGTGTATAGTTTTGTTTGTTTTTTTTTTTCTATTTCAGGAAGGCTACACTAAACAAGGCAGTTTTTAAGCAGGTCAAAAGCAGGACAACTTTAAATCCTACCATTACGTTTATAATGCTGAACGTTTTTTGAATGGTTATTCCTGAATGGTGACCTGTTTGTTTTCTCTGGCTTGTTATGGTGATGAGACTGCGAAGACGTTCAAATCCTTGACAAAAAATTATTATTTTTTACCGGTTTTTTTATTTACGTTAAACAAAATTATTTCTATCATATTTTATTTAAATATCTAAAAGTTAGTGTTATTTACTTCGTTTTCATTTGATTATGTACATAAATTTAATTTGATATTGACCATTAAAGATGGCTAAAAGTTTAATGAGTGCGATAAAAATTGTAAATGAAAGTTTTGAACGGATGTCTGCGTCTGGTTTTCGAAATTATAAATAAATCGTAAATTCGTGACAACATAAATGTTTTATGTTTTTAATGCTGGAAGCCGAGCAACCACCTGACAAAATATATCCATAATTTCATATTATAGTTTCTTTTTCGAATTGCCGTGATAAATAGTTATTATACGATGGTTACGACTAGTGTTTGGAAGTTAATTTTACTGTGAGCTTCATCGTACAAAAGCACAGTGTCTTGTCATAAATATATTTTATCAATAACCATGTCGTAAGTAACATTTTAACTACATACCCATTCAAAGTTTATATTTAGATAATTATGTGCTCAAACTTGCAGCTTCTTCACTAAGTGCTATTATAAATAACATAAATATATACAGACAAAGTAAGTTCGAGACTATTTCAACGAGATAAAGGCTAGGTTTTAGTAAGTATGCAGTGATTGTAGTGCACAAAGAATTTTATTACAAAGTATGGGTATGTATTTGATAATCGTAGATTACGACATGAATCTAAAATATTTTTTTTCAGGTATTCTGGTGAAAAAGCGAACCAGCCTAGCAACAGATCTAGCCTTGTAAAATGCTCGGAACATTCTGCCATTTCACTGGTTCAATCACAGGTTCCAAAGAAGGCTGTAATCCTCTGGCTCTCTCAGTCTTGTTTGTATTTAATAATAGGCTCCAGTGAATCCTGTCTTGTATTTTTTAATTGATGTCATCATGGTACTTCTCAGAGAGTAACCAAAGAATCCTGTAAGACAAAATGTATAAATGTTTGTAGTTGTAAATTTTAATAAATAACTTATATTTAAGAATGTGTTTTTATTTGTTTTCGTGTGTGAATAAATATTTTACAAGGATTAGCATTGTTATTACTTACAAAAAAATATGTTACGTAAGTTGGAATAACTTACTATTTTTCACTTAAGTTGTACTAAAATAATGAAGTAATATATCCTACTTAGTTTTTGAAATCCAAATTTCCAATAAAAGGTATTAAGTAGGATTAATTAAGGTCCCATGGTAGCGTTACTTCAATTATCTACTAACTGTTTTGTAAAAATCTAAAGTAAAGAAAAGACATATTCATATTCACAAGAAAACCAACTAAAATCTTCCATATAAGTTACTGGAAAGTAACTTTTTAGGGATCGCTTTATTTGACACTTGAGACGCGCAATAATCGTTTTCGTGCTGTCAAATAGACGTGATGATAGGAATAGTCCATACAAAAAAAGGTGAATGGTTTTGTGACGTCAACCAAAACAATCCTGTTTATGGCCTGCTATAAAGGTGTCATGGTTGCATTAAACAATACAGTTCAGTTTAAGTGCTGCTCTAAGAGATAATGGTAGGATTCCAGAGCAGTTCTCAAAAATTTTGCACCTGACTAAAATTAAGTGTCCTTCACATGCAAGAAATATAAGACAAATAATCAGGTGCAAGTATAAACCAAAATGTTTATATTAGCTTATTGCATAGTTCAATCAACAGAATTAAGGATAATATGTACCATTAGAATGCCACAAAATAATTAAATTAATCATTTCCTGAAATTGGATAATTTCAATGTATGGGTTTTTTTGATGTCCGACCCCAATTATTCAATATGAAAACTCTTTTTTTAACTACTGTATATTTTTTTATTTATTATTTCTCTAAACAGTTGTTTTTTAAGTAGTAGTGTGCCCCTTTACTAGCCATTCTTTCAATTATTTATATATTAGAAACAATTTTAAAGTTGTCCTAGAAAAATCTATATTTTGCGTATCAATTTTGTTACCATGTTATTTCCCAATGATAAAAACTATATTTTGACGAAAGGGAATTTTAGAGAAGGCTATATTCTCATTCCCATACATAGCCAAAATAAATTAAAATTGCAATGTAAAATCAAAGCAAGCGTTAGCAGCTGGGTTAGCATTTGGTACAAAGTGCTCAAGTTTTTTTACTCGTTTTGACTGGTTGGTATTATATTTCATGTAATGTTGATTTTTGTAATAAGACTGCTTACGCTACGCTATTTACTCAATAATTTTGTGAGTTATAAATGGTGAAACGCTAAACAGAGAAATTTTTAAAGTCAATCTCAATCTTGTGGCGTCAATTTTGATACTTTTAGTACGGTAACGTATAAGTTGATCTCATTGGTAACAAAATTGAGTTGTTAGAAAACATTTACATTCAATTTGTTTGTGTTAATAATGTGAAATTTATCGCTATCATCGTCAACTTATTTTAGGCTCCATACTAAATTATCGTAAATTTTATAAGCACCAGAGTGCTGATAATGAGCATTTATATAATTTTTATCCTTCAGAGTTCAAAATGAAATTATTAATATATTCCATCTAAAAACCAGAGTATACCAAGAATCAAGAAATAAAAGATATATTTTTTCTAGTAGCCGCGACTAGTGCTATTCTTTTGTAATAAAATCTACTCTAGTATGGCAAAATAGGAATTCTCATATAACGCTTCACTCACCTTTTCATTCCCTCAATGAATTATTTTTGACATAATAACTATTCTATAATCTCCCCGGCCCTGGGTCTCAAACTATAGTCATATCAAATTTCATCTAAATCGGTTTAGTGGTTGAAGCGTGAAAAGATAACAGATAGACGGAAGACAGACAGAGTTACTTTCACATATAATATTGTTTGGAAGTATAGATTGGATTGTAGAAGCAATTCCCAGATTCAGATAGATAAACAGAAATGTACAAAACTAAAGTACTAATATATAAAATAGTCCTTATTTTTTTCATTGGTTACAATCGAACTTAATTTTGTTGTTGTCCCCAAATATTTATACGCTAGTTACGTTTCCGGACGCAGGAGGGTTCTTTTTAAAAACTACAATTTATAAGAATATGGATTTATTCTGCAATCACAATGATTATGACTTAAATTAATATTATATCTAAAATGTCCGGTCGCTTCCGCGATTGAAGCAAGACAGGCCCCGACACTTGTTCACGTTTTCCCATCGAGGATTCGTCATCCGCACCTGCAGTCACACGATGTCAGCATTTCGGTTTCAAGAAGATTAAGCAATGTGTTGATTGTTTCGTAAAGGCTGTGTAGGGAATCCATATGTAACACCTCCCCTCCTAGATCAGCAACTATTTGCTAATGTTTAATGCAAATGTTGCGGCTCTGTGCTCTTGCATAGACTTGATGCTGCTTTCAGGTCTCACCGCAGTTAATTTGATGTCAGTTTGAGTTGATTTTGCGATGTTTGCTCGGCGATTAAAGAACAGGAAGATAAGTGCAGCTGCACCTGATATTATTATGAGGTAAATAGGTATCGTCGTGTGGTATATGCTTGCAAGCTCCGTGGTTTCCATCTTCGTGGGAAGTTCCATGAGTACTTGGTGTTGTAAATTGTGCAATGTATCCAAGTCAATTGTAGTCAGATTGAAATGAGTCATCGGTTTCGTCGAATTTGGTCGTGAGAATGATGTTATTTCCACAGCATGTCCGCGTACTTTATCGTCGGCGTTAATTATCGTGAATTCAGGTGTTCTTATACTGCAATTTCTGGGAATGGTCGCCAGGAGACTGCCGTTCAGGATTCGGTATTCTTCGTGCCCACAAGATATCTGGACTCGGGTCTTCACTGGGAATGATATGATGTAATGCTGGCTATCGAGTTCCAAAAGAGCTTCCTTGGTAAGTGTAACCGGTACAGGATGACAGGATGATGTCAATTCTTGCTCATGTATCAGACTGGAAATACAGTCGCGCTGACTCCGGGATTGATGGATGGTTTTCTGCTGGCAGATGTACCACGTTTCGAACTTCGGGCATTCTGCCTCCATGTACACGAATTCCTTTGAATTGGTTGCAATATATGGGGATGGTGGAATGATAGTCTCGGAATGCTTATTAGGCACAGGACAAAGTCTATAAAGGATATAGGTTGTGGAATACAAGATGGGAAAATAAAAAAACAATAACTACTCTATCATCTATAAAATACGATCCTAGTCTAATTATATCGTAATAATGCCTGATGTCCAAATTTAGAATAGAATTTGTGCCATAGAGTTGCTTTAATTTGCTTATCATATTACTGATATCGCTAATGGATAATATAGAATGGTGCATAGTACTTGTGCGACTAAAAGCTACTATATTTTCTAACATAGATATCTCAAGAAATAAATCTTGAGCGTTTTCGCTCAATATGTCAAATATCTGTGATATCTGAGCATATCGGTGTAGTATATCTTTACTGTAATCAGAAGTGTTAATAAAATGTGCAATAACTGTCTCTAATCTCTTTTGATTAATAATCAAATTAGTAAGGATTTGAGTTTGCTGATTAGTTAAATTTTTATATATGCTAATATGCTTATTGAAACTAGTAGAAAATTCCTGATCATTTTTTTGTAAAATTTGAATAGCATTTTCAAATCTTAGGGCATCGTTATGATCTAAGTTTCCTGTAATACTTTTGATGAACGTACCTAAAGGGTTAACAAGACCCCGCCTCACTCGCCTCGGTTTAAAAGAATCAATTTGTTGGGTGGTTTTGGCGAGCTTCTTTAACAGATTTACTATTCGGCTTTTGAAAAGAGCGAAATTGTAATTTGAGATTTTGTTAGAAGTCTCAGTCAATTGAGTCCGTACTAGGTCTACTTGTCCTTGAATTTTGTCTAGTTCTACCTCTTGCAAAAATGTGTGATCGTGCGAAATAATCTTAGTAAATCCTAATTTAAAAGGTAGGATACCGGGTCCGTCGGATAAGGAGTCAAGTCGTATGTCACTTGCTGGTTGAAGGTTGGCTTGAAATGTGCTGCTGGTCATCACGAGTATTACCGTCCTGTAACAAGTCGGGAGGTTTAGTTTTCTTTTCCCGTTTAAGTCTATTTTTGGCAACTAAACCCCGTTTCCTTGACGTATATATATGGATTGGTAAGTTAGATACTACATTATCGTGTGTATAACGGGAAGCTAATTTTTGCCTGGATGCCGAAGGATTTTTTATATGTACGTCTTGGTTTTCGTCATAGTTAACTTGAGGTTCCCTGTCAAGATTACGTCTAGTCATAATACCCGTGCGATTTGAATGAGATTCGTCATGAATAATTTTATATACTATCTCCATTTTGTCTTTGTGGTCTTGTAAATACTGTTGAAATAGTCTTTCAGTAAGGTCAAGGTCTGTCGGGTCCCTAGGGTCAAAGTGACCTGATATTAAATCAAAAGGTCTGCATTTTGTCAGGCTATGTATAGAACTATTGTAAGCAATTAAAGCATAGGGTACTAAGTTATAAGCAGGCTCATTTTTATGCTGTATTCTCAATAGCCTCAAATGTTCCAGGAGAGTGGAATGGAACCTTTCTATCATGCCATTCTCATTTGGTGTATGGGCAGCTGTCGTATGGTGATTAATTTTATGTAATTTTAGGAATTCGATAACTACTTGATTAGTGAACTCAGTTCCCTGGTCGGTAGTAATAGACATAGGAAAGCCATGATGGGTACTGAACATCATAAGTGATTTTACTATATTAGGGGCTGTGCAATCAGGTAAACGGTAGGCCTGAGCATATTTAGAAAATGAATCTATAATTGTAAAGTATTTGTCTTGTTCTATAGTAAGTACGTCTGCATGCATCTGTTCGAATGGTTTGGAGGGAGGAGGAACTATTTGAAATTTAGGTCGTATTGGTACACGGTCGTATTTTGCGCGGTTACATATAGGGCATTCGTTAATAAAAGAGGTTATAGATTCTTTTAATTTAGGCCAAAAATAACGTTGTGAGAGAGAAAGATAAGTTTCATTGATACCTCTGTGATTAGTTTTACCGTCATGATACTTTGAAATTATATCTTGTTGATTTAAATAGTCATTTATGTCTTGAACTTCTCTTTTTACCAATATTAATTTAATTGACGCATTTTTAAAATTTCTTTGAAGAATAGGGACAATATTAAACATTTTATCAATAGGGTGAACTAATATACCTGTACGAAATTTAGGATCTATATGTTTCTTTATTACAGAGATCAGGTCTTGTTCTAAATTATTTTCAGATACGTGCACAATTGTTTTTTTAAAGGTGTCAAATGGTTTCACTATTTTAGGTTTAGGAATTGTTCTATCTGTAATTTTTAAAACTAATTGCCGTTTAAACTTATTTAAAGGGTCGTCTGTTATTGGTATTTCAAGGACAGGATTTTCTGCACTAGTATGCGCAGTTACAGAAGGTAAGTTATTTTCATGTTCAGGGTCAGGTACTACGTTTAAGTCATTAATTTGGTCAAGAGATCCTGTACTACTTAGTGGTCTTTGGCTAGGTGCTGTATCCGTGGAAGACTGACTTATAATAGGCCTGTCATCTGGTGCAGTAACTGTAGAAATAGAGGAGCGTCTTGAGGAAGATTCAGAGCTAATATTAACTATAATAGAGTCTAGTTCCTCGTTATGAATTTCTATGCGCGACAGAGCATCTGCATTAGTATTAGCCTTTCCCTTTTTATACACAATGTTAAAATTTAACTCGGACAATTTAAGCCTCCAGCGAGTAAGTCGTGAGTTAGGTTCTTTCAAATTTAGGAGCCATTGTAGGGGCTTGTGGTCAGTGACAATTATGAATTTTCGACCGAAAAGGTATGGCCTAAAATATTTAGTAGACCAGACTATTGCCAGCAATTCTTTTTCTATGGTTGAATAGTTCATTTCACTGGCATTTAGTGTCCTTGACGCATAGGCCACAGGTCTATCGGATCCTATGGTTCCCTGTGAGAGAACTGCTCCCAGAGCGACGTTAGACGCGTCAGTGGTTAAAATGAAATCTTTTGAAAAATCGGGATATTGAAGAATAGGGTCGTTTGTCAATAGAGTTTTGCAATGATTGACACATTTTATGTAGTCAGGGGAAAGTTGGATTCTTGCTCCCCTTTTCAGGCAAGCGGTTAAAGGTTTAGTTAATCTGGCAAAATCAGGTATGAAGCGCCGATAATACCCCAAGAGTCCTAGAAATCCCTTGATTTGTTTCGTTGTCTTTGGGACAGGGTATTTTACAATGGCCGCTATTTTATCCGGATTAGGTTTTACACCGTCTGGTGTTATAACGTGACCTAAATACGGGGTTTCATGTTTGAGAAATTCGGACTTATCGAGCTGAATTTTAAAATTACTTTCTCTGAGCCTATCAAAGATTTTCTTGAGGTTGGTCATATGTTCCTGGAGAGACGTAGAGAACACCAAAATATCATCTAAATAGACCGTACAGATAACGTTTTGTAGGCCTCGTAGAACGTTATCCATGACCCTTTGGAAGGTCGCTGGACTATTCATTAACCCCATAGGCATTCTCAAAAATTCAAAATGTCCGTTACCGTCTGCTACGCTAAATGCAGTCTTATGTACATCGTCAGGATGCATCTCTACTTGAAAAAATCCACTCGCTAAGTCTATTGAGCTAAAATACTGACACTTGCCTAGCTTATCTAGGATGTCCGCTATGTTAGGAATCGGGTATTTATCATCAACTGTCTTTTCGTTCAATTTCCTGAAGTCTACTACTAACCTCCACTTAACTTTGCCAGACGCGTCAGATTTTTTTGGTACGATCCATATAGGTGCATTCCATGCGGAGATAGAAGGCCTAATAATACCCTGATCTAACATTTTCTCGATTTGGCTTTGTACTTCCTGTCTATGTACGTATGGATACCTATATGTTTTACTAAAAACGGGGGCCTCATCAGTGGTATGAATTCTATGTTTAATTTTGCTAGTAAAAGTTAACGCTTCGTTTTCTAAATAAAATATATCGGAATATTGCCTACAAAGTTCAATCAAATTAGCTCTCTCCTCTTCGTTCATATGTGCTGTACGCAAACGAGATAAGACTTCTCGAGTCCTCGCGCTCTTATCACTACTTAAGGCGACGCCAGATGTAACCTGTTCATTAAATAAATACGCATGTATAGGTTCCGTAATTTTAAACTTTATATCATTCGGATAAGGGTTGAAAATCTCTACATATGCAAAACCATTTTCAGCAGAAGATATACAGTCCATTATATAACAGTCACACATAGTTTGATGGTCTATGCAAATATCACCAGTCGTCACGTCTATCGGCACCTTAACAATCTGGCTCGACTCGGCAGGTATTATCGTCTCGAGTAAGTTAACGCTCGGTGACTCATACATGTGAATAGGGTTATTAGCAAAACGCGTCCTCAACACTTGTGACCTAAGGTCTATGGTTGAATGCCAATCCTTTAATAAATCTAAACCAATTAAACCATCAAAGTATTTATGAAAACGATAGATGAATAATTTAATAGATTTCCGTTCCCTAAATTCCGGAAAACAGGGAATAGTTACAGAATAATGATTTTTTACAGTGGCATGAACATTTGATACTATGAAAGGGTCGTAGTTAATAGGAAAATTAGAAAAAAACATTTCAACAGCCTCCGGGCTTATAAACGATTTATTAGCTCCGGTATCTATTAAGAGTTTAAGAGGTGGGTTTGAAATTTGAATATAAGGAAGTTGCTTTTTATCTTGTATATGTATTTCTATTTTGGGGACGTCATCTGAGGCTTCATGGAAAAATTTTGTTGCTTACTTTCCTCGGTTTCAGACTTTTCTTTCTCATCAGAAATAGACACGTCTGCGTCAACGGCTGGAGTCGAGTATGAGTCATAGTTCGTATACTGATCATAGTCTATGTACTCGTCTTGTCCTACGTACTGTTCATAGTCGTAGTCCAGGGGATAGTACTCATCTTGGTAATACGAGTCAAAAAATTCATTCATGTTAACTTGCGGGTTCTGAGGCGTTAAGGGTAAAATACGTGCAACGGGGTGACTTATACCACTCATAGGGGTAGGAGCATTTTGAACAGGCCGTTGGAAGAACGGGCGAGGAGGAATTCTAAAACCAGTAGTCATATTAGACCTGGGCAAGGCTCGCATAATTTGCTGTGTCCTTGAAAGTCTTGGACCTTGGAAACCGAAGTTTTGACCTTGGAAACCAAAATTTTGGCCTTGGTTGGGTGGTGAGAATCTATTAACATTTCCTTGAGGGGCAAAATTTTGAAACTGATAAGGTCTAGGGGTAAATTGATAAGAATTATTCATATTTTGCGTTTTATTAGCAACTTGCTGCAAAGGTCCAGAGCTAGGTCTATTTTGATAAATAGGAACAGTAGACGCGGGGTAGCCAAATTGCCTAGGTATTAATTGATTAGCAGGTAATGTATGTGGCATATTAAGATTCAAAGGCGATAAATTAAATCCAGTATTAAATTGAGCTAACCTCTTAGACATAGGAAAGCGATCATTTTTCTGCTGTAAATAAAGCACATTTAATTCTTCTTGGGAAAATTCTAATGCTTTTTCTAGGGTTTCGGGCCGCATGGATCGAATCCTCGAGCCAAGGGGCTCGTGTAGGCCTCTCAAGTAAGACTGTAAGGCTAATTTTTTATAAAGGGTGCGCTTGGCCTCTATTGTAGTAGAAATCGATTCATGTAGCTCGACATAAGTCATTATAGTACTGAGCAGAGTCTGGACACGTTCGTAGAAAACATGTGGTGTATCATTGCCCTGTGATAAGGACGACAAATCAGTGTAAAGTGCTGATTCATCCCTATGATCTGAAAATGAATTTATCAAAGCATTTCTTATGCCATTCCAGTCACGCGGAATTCCATTAGCTGCCAAAGTAGTTGCAGCGCGCCCAGTGATTTTGTTCAGAATTCCATTTAATACGGATGCATTGTTTAACTCATTTCCGGGAGCTGGATTGACATAAGTGATAACAATTTGGTCGCAAATTGAAAGAAATCTGATCAAAACATGTGAATTACCATCGAACTCGGGAACTAATCTCAAAGCCTTCCAAATTTGATCTGTCAAATTAGGTCTTGATTCCTGATTTTGAGGCACACCAGTACTTTTTTCGTCAGGCATTTCGTCTACTTCTTTTATTCCTTCTAAACTTAGCAATAAATCTCTATGAAAACGATTTTCTCTATAACTATCGCGATTGCGCGAAGAACTGGGTTTATCACCCCTATAACTACTTGGGTGAAAAATTTTGAAATCTTTTTATTACACTTCTAACTAAAAAATCTTTTGTAAAAATTTCCTTATATACTTTTATTTTATTTCACTTTATTTATTTTAAATATTCTTTAACACTTGTACTTATATATCTAAAAAGCCTTCTACCTATACTAACCAAAACGATTTTCGGGATTGGCAGGATATAGATAGGAAAACAACCAAAAAGGAATAGTGCAACTACTCACAGTATCGTGGCAATCTGCATTCTTACTTGACCCATCGATGTCTGGATGATGTCGACTCAGGAACTCCCGCGGCCGGTCGTAGGTTCGAGGATAGTCGATAAGCCGGCGATTCGACTGTACGCGTAATCTGACACTAGAACACGCAACGCGACTATCCGCTCCGACTGCGCCAGTTACGTTTCCGGACGCAGGAGGGTTCTTTTTAAAAACTACAATTTATAAGAATATGGATTTATTCTGCAATCACAATGATTATGACTTAAATTAATATTATATCTAAAATGTCCGGTCGCTTCCGCGATTGAAGCAAGACAGGCCCCGACACTTGTTCACGTTTTCCCATCGAGGATTCGTCATCCGCACCTGCAGTCACACGATGTCAGCATTTCGGTTTCAAGAAGATTAAGCAATGTGTTGATTGTTTCGTAAAGGCTGTGTAGGGAATCCATATGTAACACGCTTTTTCTTGTCTAAAATTGTTATGTTTCTAGATTACATTAATAACACATTACATATTTTACAGAAAATTATAAGTTTTGACAATGACCATGATACTTTTAGCCTTGTATATAACATTTTAAGGTAAATCGTAAAAAAAGACTTAATTTTTATAATTAACAATATTGATCTTCAACCTATTGAATATTGAAATTAATACTTTTTATTCAAGTGTGTTTTGGTTTATACTTAACTATATTCTTATGCTTCGGCCGCACTTGAGCCTATCGTCCCGAAGCTATTCGCGGCAAATCTTCGTACGTTTTGTACACTAAAAAGTTATCGCGATAAAGCGCTGGTCACACTAGCGGCTTCGTTATTTTTCACGAACTATCTGGCAATAATCCAAGATGGCGTCATCTACGTGTTTTAAATATGGACGACGACTTTCTTTTCTTTAACATGTGTGCTAACAATTACATAATGCATTTATTAAAACCTAGAAAGAAACAGCTAAAAATTTTAACACTATTTTATCATTCCACTCCATTTTTACGCATTAACAACCGTGGCACCGTGGCACAGCACCGTTCGAACAAGTTGAAAACAAATGTCAAAATAAACGAACAACGCAAGTGCGACCACGCAGAGCGAATTGTTAGCGTGCATAAATCCTTTGATGTATCGCCACCCGCACGATAACTACACGAAGTCCGAATATTCGGGACGATACCCGATAACGGCCGGTCGCATTTGCGTGTATCGTGTAATAGCACGAAGCTTCGTGACGATAGGCGCAGGTCCGGCCCAAGCATTACACAGCTTCGTGCTATTACACGATAGGGAGCGTTCAAGTATTACGTAACGCAATTTTTGAAGATTTTTGACCCCCCCTCCCCCCACTGTAACGCTCCGTAACGTTTTTCTGTACCCCCCCACCCCCCTCTCTAAAGGTTACGTAACACTCAAGTCATCATTTTTACCCTGAAGTCGCAAAAAGTTGTTATAGTTTTTATCCTTCGTATAGTTTTAATTGCCTTATAATAAAACAAGAGATTTTTAATTCGCAACACCTGCGTATTTTGTTTATTTTTTTATAAATTTTTGGCTTTACAAAACACAATTGTTTTTCTCCTTCATTCTCCTAAGTATTTTAGCTTTTTTACTAATAAATTCTTCAAATAAAATAACATATTTATTTTAACCTTTGGCAATGCAATTATAAACAGAAACCCAACTGAAATTAAACATTTTACTCGAAATAAAATCGTATTCTTAACAAAATTAAAAAATAATCAACTATTAACCAAGTATCTAAGTAGGTCTATAAAAACAATTCGATTGAAATTACTGCTCCTCTGTCCACGGGTTTGCTAGCCACTCAGATTCTTTCATCACTGGCACCTGGAGTGCAGACGAAGACGGTTCTGGAATTGTTAAGCCACTTGCATCAACTTCGTCTTCGTCGAGCCAGTCAGCATCCTCAGACGATGTTTCATAACGACGCACAATGCAGAGAAGCTCATTTGCCCTTCTGGCAGCAAGGCGCTGTGGCCGTACTCTAGTTTCACAATGGTCTTGGACAGTCTTGCCATGCACGTAACGACAGTGCATTTGAACACTCCTGTGAGATGTGAAATAGATCCCACAGGTTGGACATACTTTTTTCTTTAGGTCGGATTGTACAGATGGACAAAAGAAATCGTAAGGCATCTGCTTAAACCCTTCTAGAGGAGGTGACAGATTAACGGACAACCTTACAAGAAGTGGCGAAAACTTGGATTTTCCTTTGTCTAACAAACTGGGTACTACGAGCTTGCTTGGGGTTTGAAGTATTGGGCAAGGTGGCGGCATGAAAGTATCCGTAAACACAGATTTCAATGCACTTCTCGGTGGTGAACAGCAGGATTCATCTGCGCATTTTATAACCTGTAAGAAATATAGCGATTCACGGACGTGAACGCTATACCACGCCAGATTTGGTTCTGCTGGATCCTGCATGCTATCTTCGGGCTGTCTATACTCCGCCGAAACGTCATAATTATCAATTTTCATTTCTCTCCACACTTCTGCAAGTGTTTCCCCAGCGTGCTGAAAATTGCGTTTTTCCAAATCATCATCCGTAGTCATTCCTTTGTCGTCGAGATGAGAACCAAAATGTTCATGAGGCAAAATGACGCCTGCCAGTCGTTTGCTGAGGGGAGCCATGCGACGCTCAACTCGGTTATATGCGCTCCGCCCAGGAGCATTAGTCGCTATAAACAGGGCGTCCAGGTTGTATTTTTTAAAGTGTTCAATCGCTAAGTTCTTGACTTTGCGATAACGCGGGTTTTCGTCCGGCCCACCATCTACAAAGATGATGATTACTGGCTTCACGGTGTTCGATTCTGTCATCATTAAGGATTTGAATGAAGGTATTGATAAAAGTGATTCTAAATCATAAGCGTGGGTGTTCGCTGTGGAGGATGAGTGTTTCCCGCTCCTTATGGATATGTGTGTCGGCTCGCTGTACCCAACAGCTTCTTCCCTACCGAAATTGTTAGGTTCTACGTTGACGCCGGCGTATACAGAAGGAATAAGTTTGTGCCGCTCTGCCACGACCCAGTCATGATCAGGTAAAAGTATTCTGTATTCCATATGCATTAAAAGAGGGCTCTGACTTTTTACTGCCGGTAAACCTATCGGTACACGTGCCTTATCGTCTTGTGAGAGAACGAATACTTGCTGCGGTCCCAGAAGCGAAGCGAGAGATTCCAATGACCTGATTGTAGCAGTGCAAAATTCCCCGTCCTCGTGTTTTTTGTGCATCTCGGTCTGTGGTCTTGCTAACTTTACGGGTACAGTACGTACGTGTCTTCTTCCCTCTTGTGTGTTAGAAACGCGTGGGAGTAAATGAAGATATGTGCCGCTTCGAGAAATTTGGAATCCCATTAACAACAGCCTTTCATGCAGGTCGGACAGAGTGAGACAACTCCTAATCATCTCTGTTCGGCGGCGTTCATCAGCAGCGCTGCCATGAATGGCAATATTAATTATGGTCTCTAGGAGAGCAGGTTGCGAGTCAACTAAAGAGGGCTGTCCAGGGCCAGTTCGAGGTTGTGCTGCAGCAGGATTGTTTCTCTGACGTTCAGTTTTCTCCAGTTTTTCTTTGGCTCGAAATTTTTTTGCACGCTTAGCAGAGTCTCTTTTTTTCTTCAAACATTTCTCTTCTTCTTTCAACTCTTTGCGTAGCTTTTTTATTTCGTCATGAACATCATCTTTGGCTATACCAGTGTCCCTTGCTTCAGTGAGAACATTTATTTTTTGTTGCAGTAGACCAATTTTCTTCATAAGAGTTTCTTGAGCCGGTTTGCTTGGAACATTTTTAGTGATGACCGAATCAACCAAAGTCTTGTCTGGTTCCGTAGACGATGTCTCCACAGTTTCCCCATCAGTATTCTGACTTTGCTCCTCGTGGATATCGCTCATCTTTCGTTTGACGGCAGTGCTTTCATGTCCAGCGACTGCGACAATCGATTCCATGAGAGATGAACACGTGGATGAAGCTACAACATTCGAATCCTATAGGCCAAGAGAAAATTAATTAAGAATAGGTATTATTGACACATGCGATAAAAAAGAACATAATATACAACACATATAAGCAGATGCACCTGTTTTTGTTGAGGAGCACGCGAAGTCGAGGGAGCATTGGGCCATAGTGTTGCTGGCGTGCTTGATGTTTGCATAGGTAGCTAGAAATATAAAATACTTATGACCAGTTCTTTTATGAAAAATCAAGGTTTGGACTAAATATAATACTTATGTCATTATTACATTTTAGTAGTAAACTTACTTGTGTAAAATAACTAAGCATTGTTGCTTTCTTCTTCGTGGCCTTCACCTTCAACTCTCGTATAACATCATTTATATGTTCTATAAACTTTTCTTTGTTTTTTAGTTTTTCTTTAGCCGTTTTCCAAATTTCATTGGCATTTTTTTGACATACTTGCGCTGGCAAGTCAGCATGAGAGCCTTTATAGGCCAAGAACAGCTGATGATACAAATCTCCTTCTTTTGAGGACATTACAGTATGAACACTATGAACTCACTTTAATAACAGCGACTACAGCAATTTGCTTCTGCATAAACACTAACGAATACTGACAACAAAAACAACATTAAATGACGTACAATACAATCTAGGGATTCCCCGTGAAATATAAACGAAAAGGTTTACCAACATGCGAGAACAAATTAAAAATGGCGACCAGACTAATACAATCGAGAGATTCCCCGTAAAACGTAAACGAAAAGGGTTGCCAATTTGGGAGTTTTATTTCCCTATTTTTTTATATAAAAAAAGAAATAATGTTACGTAACGTGTTGTAAGAAGGACCCCCTCCCGCCCGTGTAACGCATCGTAACGTTTTACGAGACCCCCCCGCCCCCCCAAATTGCGTTACGTAATACTTGAACGCTCCCATACACGCAAATGTGACCGACCGTTATCGGGCGTCGTCCCGAATATTCGGTTTGCGTCTTCGTTAACGCGCGGGTGGCGGTACATCGAAGGGTTTTAGCGCGCTAACAATTCGCTCTGCGTGGTTGGACTAGCGTTGTTCGTTTTGGTGTTTGTTTTCAACTTGTTCAGACGCGTGCTGTGCGACGGTGCCACGGTTCGATAAAACGGTGTTAGAATTTTTAGGTTATTCTTTCTAGGTTTCCTTTTAGGTATTAATAAATGCATAATGTTATTGTTAGCACATATGTAAAAGTAAAGAAAGTCGTCGTCCATATTTAAAACACGTAGATGACGCCATCTTGGATTATTGCACGATAGTTCGTAAAAAATAACGAAGCCACGAATATGACCACAGCTTTATCGCGATAACTTTTTAGTGTACAAAACGTACGAAGCTTCGCTGCTCATTGCGTTTGAAAAATCGCACCATGGCACATGGTTTTCCCATACAAAAACCATTCGTTAAGGTGACTCCGCGTTTCGGAAATCGCACTTCTGAAACGCGGAGTCACCTAAATTTATAATATGTCTATGGTTTTCTAAGAATTTTACCATGAATAAAAAAGATATCTATAAAGAACAATCTTGTTCTTAATAGATTGCAGGTTTAAAATGGCCACTTCGATGAATTGCTCCGAAATCAATTCATCAGCTATATTCCTCGCAGAACTGCAAGAGATTCTCTATAAATCGTAAAATGGTCACAAAATCTCCCAATTTCTCTTCAATACAATTCAAATCGCAATACATATTTGGCGAGAAGGTTGCCGCACGAAATAATTAGAACCCGGTACTCTACCGGTTAATTTTTTTTTTTCATTTTTATTCTTTATTTAAAGTATAAACATTGTTTTTATGTATATTCAACTATAATATAGCTCAATCAAGTAAAAAACATGCATTTATCTTAGAATTAAACAGATATTGAATAAAATGTGTTTTCTTTTTGTTACTGGCAATAAAAAATGTGCCATGTGACATGACAGTGACACTTCTCCCTATTAATGTCAGGGTAAATGACAATAGTTTGTAATTCGTTTTCATTTCAATGGTTTTTTAGTAAAGGTTTTCAATTAGTTTTGCAATAATTTACTTTGATATTGTCTTGTAGCTATAGGAAAGTAGAAACAGGAATACTTATTGAAAGAGTGTCACAAATTGCGCTAAAGGGCACACGCACGTAAGTACTCACACCTTTTTATTGTGATATTTATAAAAAGGTTACGTACGTTGTACAATTAGATTTACTTAAACCCTTTAATTTAGGAAGAAAGAAAAGAAAGAAAGAAAATCTTTATTCGGCAAACAAAAATCTTAGGTACTAGACTTTTCTCGCTCGGCAGTATGTTTGACCTGGCTTTCAATAAAGGTTAAATAATAATAAAGATTTGTAGTAGGCATATATTATATTAATATTCTTGTAGTATGACCACCGACTGAAATTTTGTAGTTTCAAACAATATTTGTAATGTAACAAAAAATCTAAAAAATATATATCCTTTTATAGTGCCAGTATGTCTTCTAAGTATTTATTGTATAAGCAATAAATGATTTATGATATTTGCAGAGGCTGCTTGAAGGCGAAGGAAGCAGCAACGAGTCCACTGCTAGAGCATTCTTGTATCATTAAGAGAGGAATTCCTGCAAATAAAGGGAGTCATGAGCGAACCCTTTGATTTACTTGATGAGATGCTAAACTTGCATGACAAGCTGGGTTTGCTTAGATGAAATGAACAATAAGAAGCAAAACAAGACTGAAGACAAAGATTAAAGCAAGAACAACATACATTTATCAGAATAAATAATTTTTATTTGTTATATTTATGTATAGAATTTTATTTAAGTACCTACCCATTTTGTTTTATTTCTAACATTAACTTATACTGATTTAAAAGTCTAACATTAAAATTGAATTATTCCCGGCTGGCATAAGATGCCAGTCAGAGATAAGAGAGAGAAAAATTTACCAACTGCTACTACATACTACTGTAGATAAGTAGTTATTCTTAAAATTCTAAATAGGCAATGGGCTAACAACCTATCATAATAATAATATTTTCTCTTTACAATAGCACATAATTTGCAAAAGTGTTACATTACGATAGGTATCAAGTAACTAATTACTTATCTCTATTTCGCAGTCTTGTTAAGTCATAGTAGACATGCGCGCCGAGCCTGAATTGGTCGGCGGCGGCGCGCTGGCTTAAAACCGTCGGCGGCGGCGGCGCACCGCGGCGTGAACGTTTTTTTTTTTCAGAATAATATATTATAGTGCGATTTTTATGGAATGATAAATGAATTACATAACAAAAACAATGATAAAAAATATTTTTTTATTGGCGAACATCAAAAGTTGCGTCTGACAATCTGACTCTTTTAAATTTAACGAACATTCTTAAGAGTTTGAACATTCTTAAGCATACTCTCATACACGTCGTCTAGAGCAGTGCGGCTCACAGTATCTCTAGAGGGCATATCTTCTTTGGTAACAATAATGTGGTATTTCTGAAACAAGAAAAATACTCTACGTATATCAATATAATTTTACATTAATATGTAATATTTATTACTAGCGTTTACCCCCGGCTTCGCTCGCGTTAGCAAGAGACAAAAAGTAGCCCATGTCACTCTCCATCCCTTCTCCGTTTTGCCGTGAAAGACGGACAAAGAAACAGACAGACAGACACACACGCTTTCACATTTATAATATTATATTAGTATGGATAATTACTAGATGAAAGTAGCCGAGGATCGGTTGGACTCAGTTGTGGACCTTGTTAGAGTGTGAATAAAAAGTAGCCTGTAACTCAGTCAGTGATATTGTTAAATTTTTTAATCTTTAAATTGAAAGTTAAATGAATTGATGTTTGTTTGTCTCACTAAAACTCGGGAACGGGTGTTCCGATATAGCTGTTTTTTTTTTTTGTTGTTTTGAAATATTTTAGTACTTACTTCAGGGAAGGTTTAAACGTACTTATGGCGATAGGGGGACATCTAGTTGATGTATAAATATTGTCCAATACCAATACTTACCTTAAAAAAATCAATCATTCCCTCATCAGATAAAGAATCGAAGGGCATTAACGATTTACAAAACCAAAGAGCCAGGTCTCTTGCAAGTAACCATGAGTCTTTCTTGGCAAGCGATGTACTGCTCGACATGTCCTTTCCAGATTTTAAAGTTGGTTTTCGCGGTTGAACATTGAAAAACTCCCTAATATTTTTTACCGGATCTATTACATTTTTTTCATCTCTCAGATCATGGACATCTCTTAAGTGTCTAGTCAAGTTACCTGTGCTGACTTTCTTGTTATATGACTTAATTCTAGCCCTGAAATAGAAACCTAAACGTTAGTCTTAAAACTCTGAAAATAAAACTTTTACACCATTCCATGCCAATAGACATGCTGTAAATAGACACCAATAGCATCTACCTAAGTAGAAATTAAGCAAAAAATAAAATAAACTATTCACAACATTTACCATAACCATATTTTTTTTATAAAAAAACAAAACATGTATAGTAAGTGCTTTCCAATATTCACCAAGACCAGCAAGTTGTTAAAAAGCCACACACAGGCATGTTAATTTAGGTACACACAATTTAATTAGTTAAGTTAGTATCCCCTCAACCTTTCATTGGAAGTAGGTGATAATGATAATCTATTTACATACAAATATTTTCTGCAATCTGCAATAAGAATATGTTGTACTTATAGTCCCTCTTATTTGAATAAAACCTTAAAAATTCATACCATTATATAAGTTGTTTGTGATAAAAAAATCACAATACAAGTAGCCTCTATGAAACGTTTTCAAAAAAAACATATTTAAGCAAAGTACTTACAATCCGAATGATACTTCTTCATTTTCTTCTTGAGCAACAGACAAGCATGCCTTGCAAAACACTTGATCATTGCACACTTTTCTCTTTTTATTATCCTCTTCAAAAATCAGCTCGCCAAAATACCGCCAACAAAAACTGGTCTTAGTCTTAGCGTCATACAAAACAGATATCGAAAACATTTTTACTTTCATTTTATTTAATGCCGTCGTTGACTCCATTGTTACCGAACTAAATTAAGTACAAAAAAGTAACCTTAATTAAACAAAACAACCGACGTGCACACCTATAACACTCAAGTAAACGAATGGCCGCTCGCTTGCTTGCAGCCGCGGTCCGCGGCCGACAGGCAAACTCGCGTCGAAGGTGAGTTTATTCACCCCGTCGGCGCGCCAACTGATTTGGGCGGCGGCGGCGGCGCGGGCTGGCCGCGGCGCGGCTCGACTGAGCCGGCGCGGCGCGCATGTCTAAGTCATAGTAGACTTTGTGAAGAAACTAGTCCCTGAAATAAGTCCCGTGAGGACCTGGGGGTTTAAAACCGCCACTCTGACTTTTTCACCAGACGATACAGATATGAATTACATCGAAAATCGTAAAATGGCCACATTAGCGCAATAAATATATGTTTCACGAGCGACATTACTTTTCCCAATTCATTTTTTTGACAGTTTCTTTTGCAAATTCGTAAAATGGGTCACAATGCCCGAATTGCTTTTGTGTCAAATAGGAGAATCATAAAAAGTTAGTCTTGAGTAACTTTTTACGAAACATCTACGCGTAATGACACTTGAAGTAGAAAATAAATTGTATTCATAACCTATAAAAATAAGGATTAAGGCCTTCGTAACTTATTAAAGCTTCTCTGGTACTGGAGAATATTTTGTTTAGTTCGCAGAGGGTCTTAGGGCCAAATGGGGTGTAGCCATGGCATCTACATAGAGGTAAATGCCTACAAGTGAATTTGTTTATGCAGTCTTATATTGGCGGATTCTTTTAAAGGAAATTGAACTATTTTTACCATCTCATGTCCAATAGTGGTATATAAGCAAAATTTTGTCAAAAAGGCAAAAGTTATTTATTACTTAAAACTTGCTTTTTACATTATTTATTGGGGTTTTTCTTATAAATAATTAAGTACATACAGACATACTTATCATGAATGACTTTATGACTGGTATACAGCAAATTAAATGATTACAAGACAAAGACCATATTTAGCAATTCGATGAGGTCATGATCAAAACTCATGATAACCCTTCTAAATCTAATCAGCTAATAACAACTGCCCCTAATAACGCTATCTCCTACACTATCCCTGATTGTCCTAACTCACTCCCATACACATCAACCTTGCCTACAGAAACACATACAAATCACACAAGTACACTGACACTCACACTAACTAAACAGCCATAATTTAATTTAGTATTTAGAATAGTGCTTCCGCCTACAATTTAAAATACTTAAACTCAATTAGCACATACAATAAACTAATTTATTAGGCAAAACTTGTAGGTACACCTGCAATTCCTATAAAAAGTATTCCAAGGGAGGAGCCTAGTCACCTGTAGCACAGGTCCTCACGGGACCTATTTCAGGGACTAGTCTTTTCACAAAGTCTACTATGACTTAACAAGACTGCGAAATAGAGATAAGTAATTAGTTACTTGATACCTATCGTAATGTAACACTTTTGTCAATTCTGTGCTATTGTGAAGAGAAAATCAATGTTTATTATTATGATAGGTTGTTTGCTCATTGCCTATTTAGAATTCTAAGAATAACTACTTATCTACAGTAGTAGTAGCAGTTGGTAAATTTTTCTCTCTCTTATCTCTGACTGGCATCTTATGCCAGCCGGGAATAATTCAGTTTTAATATTAGACTTTTAAATCAGTATAAGATAATGTTAGAAATAAAACAAAATGGGTAGGTACTTAAATAAAATTCTATACATAAATATAACAAATAAAAATTATTTATTCTGATAAATGTATATTGTTCTTGCTTTAATCTTTGTCTTCAGTCTTGTTTTGCTTCTTATTGTTCATTTCATCTAAGCAAACCCAGCTTGTCATGCAAGTTTAGGATCTCATCAAGTGAACCAAAGGGTTCGCTCATGACTCCCTTTATTTGCAGGAATTCCTCTCTTAATGATACAAGAATGCTCTAGCAGTGAACTCGTTGCTGCTTCCTTCGCCTTCAAGCAGCCTCTGCAAACATCATAAATCATTTATTGCTTATACAATAAATACTTAGAAGACATACTGGCACTTCAAAAGGATATATTTTTTTTAGATTTCTTGTTAAATTACAAATATTGTTTGAGACTACAAAATTTCAGTCGGTGGTCACACTACAAGAATATAATATAATATATGCCTACTACAAATCTTTATTATTATTTAACCTTTATTGAAAGCCAGGTCAAACATTCTGCCGAGCGAAAAGTCTAGTAGATAAGATTTTTGTTTGCCGAATAAAGATTTTCTTTCTTTCTTTTCTTTGTTCCTAAATTAAAGGGTTTAAATAAATCGAATTGTACAACGTACGTAACCTTTTTATAAATATCACAATAAAAAGGTGTGAGTACTTACGTGCGTGTGACACTCTTTTAATACGTATTCCTGTTTCTACTTTCCTATAGCTACAAGACAATATCAAAGTAAATTATTGCAAAACTAATTGAAAACCTTTAGGTACTGAAAACCATTGAAAACGAATTACGAACTATTGTTATTTACCCTGACATTAATAGGGAGAAGTGTCACTGTCATGTCACATGGCATACTTTTTATTGCCAGTAACAAAAAGAAAACACATTTTATTAAATATCTGTTTAATTCTAAGATAAATGCATGTTTTTTTTAATTGATTGAGCTATATTATAGTTGAATATTCATAAAAACAATGTTAATACTTTAAATAAAGTATAAAAATGAACAAAAATATGAACCGGTAGAGTACCGGTTTCTAATTATTTCGTGCGGCAACCTTCTCGCCAAATATGTATTGCGATTTGAATTGAATTGAAGAGGAATTGGGAGATTTTGTGACCATTTTACGATTTTTAGAGAATCTCTAGCAGTTTTGCGAGGAATATGGCTGATGAATTGATTTCGGAGCAATTCATCGAATTGGCCATTTTAAACCTGCTGTGCTACAGGTGACTAGGCTCCTCCCTTGGAATACTTTTTATAGGAATTGCAGGTGTACATACAAGTTTTGCCTAATAGATTAGTTTATTGTATGTGCTAATTGAGTTTAAGTATTTTAAATTGTAGGCGGAAGCACTATTCTAAATACTTAATTAAATTATGGCTGTTTAGTTAGCGTGAGTGTTGATGTACTTGTATGATTTGTATGTGATTCTGTAGGCAAGGTTGATGTGTATGGGAGTAAGTTATGACGATCAGGGATAGTGTAGGAGATAGCGTTATTAGGGGCAGTTGTTATTAGCTGATTGGATTTAGAAGGGTTATCATTAGTTTTGATCATGACCTCATCATATTGCTAAACATGGTCTTTGTCTTGTAATCATTTTATTTGCTATATACCAGTCATAAAGTCATTCATGATAAGTATGTCTGTATGTACTTAATTATTTATAAGGAAAACCCCAATAAATAATGTAAAAAGCAAGTTTTAAGTAATAAATAACTTTTGCCTTTTTGACAAAATTGTGCTTATATACCACTATTGGACATGAGATGGTAAAAATATTTCAATTTCCTTTAAAAGATTCCGCCTATATAAGACTGCATAAACAAATTCACTTTTAGGCATTTACCTCTAGATGCCATGGCTACACCTCATTTGGCCCTGAGACCCTCTGCGAACTACACAAAATATTCTAAAGTACCAGAGAATGCTTCAATAAGTTATGAAGGCCTTAATCCTTATTTTTATAGGTTATGAATACAATTTATTTTCTACTTCAAGTGTCATTACGCGTAGATGTTTCGTAAAAAGATAATCAAGACTAACTTTTTATGATTCTCCTATTTGACTCAAAAGCATTGTGACCCATTTTACGAATTTATTTTTATTTACGAAAAGGAAACTGTCAAAAATATGAATTGGAAAAAGTAATGTCGCTCATGAAACATATATTTATTGCGCTAATATGGCCATTTTACGATTTTCGATGTAATTAATATCTGCAGGTTTAAAATAGCCACTTCGATGAATTGCTCTGAAATCAATTCATCAGCCATATTTCTCGAAGAACTGCTAGAGATTCTCTAAAAATCGTAAAATGGTCACAAAATCTCCCAATTCCTCTTCAATTCAATTCAAATCGCAATACATATTTGGCGAGAAGGTTGCCGCACGAAATAATTAGAAACCGGTACTCTACCGGTTCATATTTTTGTTCATTTTTATACTTTATTTAAAGTATTAACATTGTTTTTATGTATATTCAACTATAATATAGCTCAATCAAGTAAAAAAACATGCATTTATCTTAGAATTAAATAGATATTTAATAAAATGTGTTTTCTTTTTGTTACTGGCAATAAAAAGTATGCCATATGACATGACAGTGACACTTCTCCCTATTAATGTCAGGGTAAATAACAATACTTCGTTACACGAATTAGATATGTAGTTATTCGTAATTAGTTTTCAATGGTTTTCATTAAAGGATTTCAATTAGTTTTGCAACAATTTACTTTGATATTGTCTTGTAGCTATGCGCCCTTGGTAGAAATAGAAATACGTATTGAAAGAGTATCACAAATCTCGCTAAAGGGCACACGCACGTAAGTACTCACACCTTTTGATTGTGATATTTATAAAAAGGTTACGTACATTGTACCATTAGATTTACTTAAACCCTTTAATTTAGGAACAAAGAAAAGAAAGAAAGAAAATCTTTATTCGGCAAACAAAAATCTTAGGTACTAGACTTTTCTCGCTCGGCAGTATGTTTGACCTGGCTTTCAATAAAGGTTAAATAATAATAAAGATTTGTAGTAGGCATATATTATATTAGTATTCTTGTAGTAATGACCGTTCACCGACTGAAATATTGTAGTCTCAAACAATATTTGTAATGTAAAAAAAAATATACTTTTAAAGTGCCAGTACGTCTTCTAAGTATTTATTGTATAAGCAATAAATGATTTTTGATGTTTGCAGAGGCTACTTGAAGGCGAAGGAAGCAGCAACGAGTTCATTGCTACAGCATTCTTGTATCATTAAGAGAGGAATTCCTGCAAATAAAGGGAGTCATGAGCGAACCCTTTGGTTCACTTGATGAGATCCTAAACTTGCATGACAAGCTGGGTTTGCTTAGATGAAATGAACAATAAGAAGCGAAACAAGACTGAAGACAAAGATTAAACAACAACATACATTTATCAGAATAAATAATTTTTATTTGTTATATTTGTACAGAATTTTATTTAAGTACCTACCCATTTTGTTTTATTTCTAACATTAACTTATACTGATTTAAAAGTCTAACATTAAAATTGAATTATTCCCGGCTGGCATAAGATGCCAGTCAGAGATAAGAGAGAGAAAAATTTACCAACTGCTACTACTACTGTAGATAAGTAGTTATTCTTAGAATTCTAAATAGGCAATGAGCAAACAACCTATCATAATAATAAACATTGATTTTCTCTTCACAATAGCACAGAATTGACAAAAGTGTTATATTACAATAGTTATCAAGTAACTTATTACTTATCTCTATTTCGCAGTCTTGTTAAGTCATAGAAGACTTTGTGAAGAGACTATTCCCTGAAATAAGTCCCGTGAGGACCTGTGCTACAGGTGACTAGGCTCCTCCCTTGGAATACTTTTTATAGGAATTGCAGGTGTACCTACAAGTTTTGCCTAATATATTAGTTTATTGTATGTGCTAATTGAGTTTAAGTATTTTAAATTGTTGGCGGAAGCACTATTCTAAATACTAAATTAAATTATGGCTGTTTATTTATCGTGAGAGTCAGTGTGCTTGTGTGATTTGTATGTGTTTCTGTAGGCAAGGTTGATGTGTATGGGAGTGAGTTAGGACGATCAGGGATAGTGTAGGAGATAGCGTTATTAGGGGCAGTTGTTATTAGCCGATTGGATTTAGAAGGGTTATCATGAGTTTTGATCATGACCTCATCGTATTGCTAAATATGGTCTTTGTCTTGTAATCATTTTATTTGCTATATACCAGTCATAAAGTCATTCATGATAAGTATTTCTGTATGTACTTAATTATTTATAAGGAAAACCCCAATAAATAATGTAAAAAGCAAGTTTTAAGTAATAAATAACTTTTGCCTTTTTGAAAAAATTGTGCTTATATACCACTATTGGACATGAGGTGGTAAAAATAGTTCAATTTCCTTTAAAAGAATCCGCCAATATAAGACTGCATAAACAAATTCACTTTTAGGCATTTACCTCCAGATGCCATGGCTACACCCCATTTGGCCCTGAGACCCTCTGCTAACTAAACAAAATATTCTCCAGTACCAGAGAATGCTTAAGTTATGAAGGCCTTAATCCTTATTTTTATAGGTTATGAATACAATTTATTTTCTACTTCAAGTGTCATTACGCGTAGACGTTTCGTAAAAAGTTACTCATGACTAACTTTTTATGATTCTCCTATTTGACACAAAAGCAATTCGGGCATTGTGACCCATTTTACGAATTTGCAAAGGAAACTGTCATAAAATTAATTGGGAAAAGTAATGTCGCTCGTGAAATATATATTTATTGCGCTAATCTGGCCATTTTACAATTTTCGATGTAATTCATATCTGTATCGTCTGGTGAAAACGTCAGAGTGGCGATTTTAGGGCCGCTGTATCGTCTGGTGAAAAAGTCAGAGTGGCTGTTTTAAACCCCCTGTAAACGGAACGGATTCTCTATGAAAGGTTTCTTTGACATATCTGCGCCACAAAAATGCCAAAATTTCGAGTGTTCGTGACCACTCGTTGCAAATCCTTCGCAAACTATCAAGAAATAAAAGACATCTTTGGATACTTATTTTATTCAATGTATACATATACAAGCTTTTGCCCGCGGTTGCACCCGCGTGAAATTAAATTTCCTCTAGAAAACATGCAAATTTTCGGGATAAAATATTTTATCCTATCTTATGATCTTCTTCGTATCCCTGACATCTGTATGCAAAATTTCATGACATTTAGTTCAGTAGTTAAGGCGAGATAAACAAACAAACTCACTTTCACTTTTCAAAACGAAAGTACCAGTATGTGTAATAGAGTCCTTACTTTTTCATTGGTATCAAACGCACTCAATTTTGTTACTGTCCCAAAATATTAAATAGACATTTTCTTTTCTAAAATTGTTATTGTCTAGATTAGGGCGACCTCGTCCAATTTGGTGATAAATTAGATATTTAAAGAAAAGTCGCAGTTTCTATGAATCAATGCCTTTATTATTAATAGGAAGTACAGTCAGTCTTACTGTTGACCTAATCAGTAGAATAAAATTAAATTATAAAAAGTAATTATGCTTATCATTAAGGCTTCTTTGTAGTGCCTAAACTTTGGTAACTTGGTGAAAATCATTTTAAGTCGGTGACACGTACTACTCTAATTAGGCTATAACCGAATTAAACGAGCTTCTGTATTTTTTTGTCGCCAAATTATAAATACTAAAATAAAATTTAAGGATATGAAAACAAAAATTAAAAATAACAAACAAGCAGCTTTAGGTCAATTGTCCCAATCATCCTCCATCTTCTCTTTTATTTTTTGTTCTCTTTTATTCTTTTGTGTTTTTAAAATCGTACTCTTTGCTTTCTGTTTCATTTTATTCTTATTCAGATTATGTGAACTTGGTGTCGTAGCTGTAGAAGATTTTTTATTTTTAGAAGAATCTTTTGAAGTTGATGCAACAGAAACGAGTTTATTCATATTATCCACGTTGGGAGTTAATTTACTTGGTTCCTTGTCATCCACTGGCGTTAAGCACTGTGCTTTAGGAACTGTCCTTTTTGGGCGTGTACCTACTAGTTTTTGGTGTAAATTTTGGTAAAATTAGTATGTCAGTAACTTTAATGCTGCTTCTCTTTTCAGCTACGCCTTGATTCGGTAAATTTATGTCTTGGCATTTTTTAGGAACACCAGTTGAAGTGTATGTAATGTAATCCTGGAAGCTCATATTCCAATTATATGCAGCGTCTGTTTTTTCTGGCAAGGGTTTAGATTCAGTGATTACGCCGTTATTTGCACTTAATTTTTGAGTATCTATTCTATTCTCCTCAGGCGCTTCATTTAAGGGATCCCTATTTGTAGCGATTGCTGCTTGAGGAATCACGAGTTCCATGTCTTCGGTGACTAAAACTTCTTGAATTTGGTTTCTGGCATCTGGTTTATCAGTAACACGGGATGGAGCGATAACCTCTGGATTCAAAACCGATCTATTAAATGGAAAAATTCCTGTTTTTTTAAATCCAGCTCGAATGTTTGTTGGGCTAAATGCTGTTTCAAAGGCTGGTGTAAACAATTTAACTTTTATAATTCGGTGATAAAAAAAATACCGCTTAATATATTTTTTCTCACTAATTTATAATTATTTTATAGAATATTATATTTATTTTTCCTGACTCATAACAAGAAATGTATCTATTTAATTATGCTTTATATCCAAGATTTAGATACATGTATAACCTTACCTTGTCTAATTTGGTGATTCCGCTTCTACTTCAAACTCACGAAAACCGTAACTTTTTGAGTGGTTTGCACAAGACACTGTTCAAAAACTACTTAAGTTTTCTCAAAATACAAACTGGCACACAAAATATATTACTTTTACAAGGTACTGACCAATTTTTATGGAAATCAAAACACATTTACTATTTTAAAACGAATTATAAACAGAGGACTACTTTTAACGTGTCCGCGAAACGCCGAGGTGACAACTCGGGCGACTAATTTGCGAATTGTTGCTATCTCGCTCACGCAATTCGACCCACGAAAACACATGCGAAAATAAGACTTAATACTTCACGATAAGGTAGCATTTAAAAGACTAAAAAACACTTGCATTATTCGGTATCGAGCTTTGAATTTAGTATCACCGAATTAGGCGTATCACCGAATAATGCGAGTTTACCCTACATAAAAAACTTTCTACATATTTCACTGAAAATGATAAGGTTTGACAATAGGGAATATGCATGAAAAAAATATATGTTATCTAATCAGTTTATCCATAGATATTCAAAAATAAATTACTGACAGTGAAAACAGAATAAGATTTGGTTAAAAAACGAACGAGATATAACAATTTTACGGAACTATGTCTATCTCACTCGCAAAAACGCTATTTTCTATGGCAAATGTATAGATGATGTGGACTTTGACGTCATCAGTACATATCGGACTTCTCTTTCTAATTGAAACTTTGAATTATTACATGTTCGTCGCTGATTAAGATATTTTATAAATTCTTGCATATTCGTTTACTGTGGGTAATAAGGAGTTTATTAAACAAATAAAAAAAATACGTGCATATTCTCCATTGCCTTGATATTTTTAGCATCTTATATAACATTTTAAGGTAAATTATAAAAATAGGTTTTATATTTTACCTCGTTATCAAAATTGACCTTCAACCTATAAAATTTTTAAATTAATCGTTTTTTATGAAGTTTATTTTGGTTCATACATAACTTTATTGTCCTTAAATTGCAATAATGTTAATATTTGACGTAAAATTACTATTCTTATAATTAATTTTGATTTAATAAATAGTAACAAAATTGACCACAAATAGTAACTATGTCCAGAAAAAACTGCTTTCATACTTAAGCTGAAGATAATAAATCGATACCATTTATAAATAACACAAGATGAATAATACCTACACTTAATTTTCCATTAAAAGCCAGTAACGACACGCTTTTGAAAAAAAAACACAACAAAAATTGTAGGGTACAAAAATTTTGAGAACTGCTCTTTTACGCGAGCGGTGAGTTGGAAAACTACACGTTTTGTGTTTCGGTGAGTCCTTGAAAAATAGCGCTCCAGAAGTGACGCACTTCAGTGGTGCGCTTTTTCAAACGCGGAGTCACTAAACGAAAGGTTTTTTGTATGGAAATACCATACGTTTGGGTGACTCCGCATTTGAAACATGGCACTTCTGAAGTGCGATTTCTGAAACGCGATGTCACTAAACTTATGGTTTTTGTATGGGAAAACCACGGAGGGAAAACCATTCGTTTAGTGACTCCGCGTTTCAGAAATCGCACTTCAGACGAATCGATAGACGCAGTTGCGGCCGAAGCATAATAACAACAAACAAGTGAAATATACCAACTTTGCGGAAACAGAAATAATGTTTTTTACTCTTTGTAATTATCTCTCAAACTTCGATCACCAAGATCTGTCAAAGTCAAATCGTCTACGCAGTACGTACTACGCACGTCTACGGCGACTTACGCTACGCAAGTCTCATGTAATCGGATCGGCGCGAAATAAATTTTCTATTTGTATTTCTTTTCTTAACATAATATTTTTATAGATAGCATGAATTCCCCAACAGCAACAAATGCTTCTCCTAAATTCAAAAATTTGAAATCAAAGTCTAAACATTCGCCTATAGAAATTAAGGAGAAAATGAGGAAGGTAGGTAATAAGTAATTAAACAAAATACACTTTAATATTCTTATCGCAACTAAAAATTAAACTCTTTCTTTATGGAACTAGCGCTGACCATGTATCATCAAGAGCTATTGCATTGCACATAATAAATGTCCAATAAATTCTTGTAGGAAAGCAGTTTTTTTTAATTTCAGAATTATAAGGATAAGGTAAAAAACTGTCGAGACTTATTAATGAATCGTTTTCGAGGCACACCAATGCACACAGACTTAAGAAATACCTTAAATGAAATCTACAAAAGTATGTTTAATTTCAATGATGAAGAAAGAACTGATGATGAGGAAATTGAAATTTTAAATGAAATAAGAAGTGAACTTATACAGGAAGAATTAGAATGGTAAGACATTAGTATGCTATTAGCAAACTTGTATTTTGAGTTGGTGAAATATTTTTGCCTGATAATGCGTTTCCCCTTCTGAAGTGCCAAATGCAGAGTCACCTGTGCTAATGGTTTTTTACACATAAAACCATTCGTTTAGTGACACTGTGTTTAAAAAATGGCACCACTGAAAGGTGAAGAATTTTTTGTCTAGAAATGTCTGCCTTTGAAACCGCAGGTGTGTTGTTTGGCCAAAAAAGATGTGCTTTGTGCATTGCACACACACTTTGGCTTCTTACTAAGTCCTAATTTAAAATTTTCAGGTTAGTATCAGAGTATGAAAAATCACAAAGTGATATTGATTGGGCATCAGAGGATGATAGCAATGTCATATGTCCCATATGCCAGAAGAACAACTGCAAACTGTTAAGTAATTTTTTAACTTGTTCAAAATGCAATTATTCAATAAAAACAGAAATATCCTTGAAAGAAATCAAACAGCACATTTTTGGATCAGTAGACACACACTCTTCAGCCTGTAACAATGTATGCCAGTTTACTGTGGTCTCGGAACAAAACGAATCACATGTTTATCTTATTTGTGATCATTGCATGCAGATGCAAATAGTTGTGTAAAGCTTTTGTTTTGCTTTCATGTTATATTTTTTAAATATTGAAAATTACTAGATATTTGTTTTATTGTTAAAGATTAGAGGTGCCTTTTTAAATGTGAAGTCACTACGCAAAGAATTTTTTGGATGGAAAAAAACCATTTGTTTAGTGACTTCATGTTTCAAAATTGATTTTTCTGGTGTTGTAATGTAATAGCTTAATCATACTAGAAATGTACTTATTTTTAAATAATTAAACACTGTTACAGTTTAGTTTAGGCACAAGTTACTTATAATCTTATTTGTTAAGGTAATGTTTCAAGTGGAAATTTTACCAAGTATTATTTAAAAATGTGTTTTAAATTCATGTCAGGATAATCTAAGCATTGATTGCCATTGATATTATAAAAAAATAAATTCTGATGGGTAGAGCAAAATATATTTTTATTCCTATTTATTTATCTGATCTGCCTGACTCTTGTTATTTATTTTTAATTCTTTCATTCGTTTTTGTCTATCATAACTTTCAGTTAATAAAACCATGTTGGTTAGCAACCAAAGACCTTTTACCTATAGGTACTGAACATGAGCGCTGATGGGTATCGGCGACGCGGACGGCGGCGAAGTCGGCGGCGGCGTGACATTTAAAGCAATAGTAAGCATTTTTTTTTATTGCAAAGACCAGCAGCTATAATTATAATCTCTATTTTATATCTAGTTTTATTGTTTACAGCCAATTATAGGTCCCTCTAAATATAATTTTTGACATTGAGAACAAATCTACAGCTGTCCAATCGTGTCCAGAGACAAAAATAATTACATTCAGCTTGAACGGTATTTAATATATACCAAACGTACATATTTCCTTTAATTACCATTGTCATGTACAGTCAGGCTTCAAAAATGAAGTCACAATTTCTCATACTAGTTGTATGAGGAATTATGACTCCAATTCCGAAGCGTACCGTACCTGGTCGCGACTGGAAATCACGTCCTTCTGTTCTATGAGAGGGCACTAAAACAGAGATGTGTGTCATGTCATTGAATTTAACGTCTTTTTCTTATATTTAAGAGCTGGTATCTTGTCAGCGACGTGCTTTCCATGCCTCTTTTATCCGCTAAGTTAAAAATACCTGGGATTTTCTACTCTTCTTTTTCCTTCTATTTATAATAGTAGATGATAGAACATTTTCTTGTATTTTCTCTACCACATTCTCTAACAGCTTTTCGTTTGTAACTTTTTCTGTCCAACTTATTTTTTTCATTCTCATCCAGCGCCACATTTCAAACGCTTCTAATGTATCACTATCCTTTTCGTCATCGTCCACTTTTTACATCCGTACAAAGCAGTACTCCATATAAATGTTCTGATAAATCTATTACGTAAACTTTCTGTGATACTAAAACAAAACAAAAGTGTTTTTTTTTTACAATAGCAATCCTCTTTTAATATCTTTAGTTATTAAAATTGTACCTAAATATTTAACCATCATATTCATTAAAGAATACAACCGTTTGTTAAACCTATTTTAGCTAAAACATGTTTTGTCCCTTTTCCTCTTCTTAATATTTGACATTGAAAGAACGAGACAAAACATATTTTAACTAAAACAGGTTTAGCAAACGTTTGTAATTTTTTATGAATTTGGGGGTAAGACTTTAAACTTTGCAATAGTAGATATTGTCAAATTTAACGTAATAAGCCAATTTTGATAACAATGAACATAAAAAGTTTAATAAATACAACACAAAAATAAAATAAGTACTTAAGCTATAATTTACTGAATAATGTAAAGAAGTAATACTTTGTACAAAGTATTACTACTTTACATTATGATTTTAATATTTCTGAAGCTATTCAGTCAAATCAAACCACAGTACAATAATTGAAATGCATAAAATTTTATCACATGTCACGGTGTCCAACACAAGAAAATTGTTTTACAGTTCTGTTCCGCTTGCCACTATGTAGGCGTCTCTTTCTCACAACGCCGCGAAGCACAGGCATACATTTTTCTACCGTGAGTCATGTTAGTCAAGCCATACCATTGTGAGACCTGCACAGAGTACTTTTGTATATACTGAAATAGAGACCTATCTTCGCGGTGTGAAGCGGAAATAAATTTTGCAATGCATAACTAACGCCATCTGTTATTTTTAGTAAGGATCAGATATATATATCTATACCACGAAGCCGTCTATGGTATACCTACTTTATAGTTTACCTACGTATGATGTTTTTGTTTTGGGAGATAAACCTGCCATACTTCACAATGTTTATGTAATTACGCCAAAGAGACCATTAATGGAGATGGCAGTCACACAATATTTTGGATTATAAATAATTAAGTACATAAACAATGCAAAATAGGCTTAAAATGAAAGCCTTATTTAAAATGTAATGAAAATCAATTATATTATCAAATCACACGATCATCGCAGAATATACATGGTTGAAATGACAAAACATATCCAAAATATAACACAGTTCTATTTGTCTCAGCACATACTTTATATATTTAGTAAGTTTTCTTGATTTTTGTTTCACACCAAAGTTCACATCACAACATTACAAACTAGTACCTACAAGTTTAAAACTTTATCGGTGTTGCCATTTACAGATATAGAAATTGTACCAAGACAAAATTGACGTTGATGTAATTTTACGGACATTTGTCTTTTTATGGTTTGTTAAATGTTTTTTTAGTTAAAATCATATTTATTGGTTCTATTTTCACCCTCATTTGTATCGAATTATATTTTTTTTTTATTATTAAAATCTACTATCGTTAAAAAATGAGTAAGAAACTAGAGACATCTTTTCAAATTTTATTGAACTATTTAGTTACTTTTACTAGTTATGCCATCTGTTATTTCTAGTACGAACTTATATTATATGACCAAATAAAATTATCTTGGTTTATATAAGGATCATACAAAGATAGAATACATTTTGAATCGATATCATTATACATCATAATTTCCTACTTTGTTGTACTAACATTAACCCCTCTGGAGACCTGGAAAGTTGCTGTTGTGCTGCGCATGCGCTATTATATTTAAAAATGGTGAGTATTTTTATTTTTTCATTAACTTGCTATCGTTCAGTATACTAAGTATTTTTTACTAAGAAAAGTAAATTAACTTTTGTAAATGTGTTTGAGCTTGTACTGAAAAGCATTTAATTATTTAAGTCTAAAATTAGTGATAAAAGTACACTTGTTTAATAATACTCAATTTATCTATGATTTTCCTAGCCTATATATTCCTATATAGCATACAAAAAATAATCATGCTCATGTATTTTCTTTATCCACCAAACGCAAGAACCTTTTTGTATGCGACTGTACTAGCAAAAAAAGACTATTACACCGCACCATTTTTTGAAATGGTTACGCTCAAGTATGAAACGGCCGCTTTTTCGTAGCCTCCGTTATTTAGTCGGTTTGTAGGAGAATCGATGATATTTTCTTGTTTGTTTAATAACTTTTATTCCATCCGAGATTTGAAGCCGAAATTTTCAGGCATGTTTTGTAACAAAATGAACACATATGTTCACTATAGATTATCTATTTGTGTTTAGAGAGAACTGCGTATTCGACGGCCAAAGTCACACCACTAGGAATTCGATGAATTTCTTTTATATCTTCATATCGCGCAATGTTTGTTCATCCAAATTTGTACACGTTAGAAGGGTATATCATACGTATATGTAACTGCTTTTTATTTGTTAGTAAATGTACTAGTTTACGAGTAAACCGGGATTTTCCTTTTTTTTTTAAATAATAAGTTACTTCGATATTTGTTGATGAATCGGAATACTTATATTTAAACAAATTTGAACATACTAAGGAATATAAACAGATTTTTTTCAAAATTCTGCTACTAACAGTTTTCGAAATATGGAAAATTGCAAAACGTTACCCCAGCAAAATCTTGAATATCTCAAAAAGTATAAAATGAACAAATTTTGCTATCGGTATACATTTACAACTCATTAAGAGCTGTCTTTTTATATACTTGATTCTAGGCTAAATGCTTTTTTTGAAAAACATCTTGCTGGGGTAACGTTACTCCAGCAAAATCAGTTTTTCTCGAATAACTTCGAAAATAAAACATGAACGAATTTTGCTATATTTGAACATATTGAGGCTTACTATGAACCAAGTATCTGAAATACTCTCATTTCTCTAAGGCGCAACATTTTGCTGGGGTTACGCATTCAGCGTTTACATTCAATTGAGTTTTCTTTATCTAGTTTTGAATGCTGTATATTCGTGCCTTTGCTAAAAAAATTAGCAGCAGATGCAGAACTGGGGCCTGTTTCCTTTGTTGACGTTGATGGTGCACGATCAATGAGACGTATTTTTTTCTGGATCATCAATTCATCATACTAGTAAAAAATGTCATTTTGTTGTGAGTTTCCAATTCGACTGACCAAAAAAATAAATCCTTATAAACTGCTTAGCCCGAAAAGCAAATTTTAAATGAAAGGTCTTGACATTAAAATTTTTTTGTTGTCAAGAAAACTTATTTTTTCTAGATTTGAAAAAATAAATAAAAATAAAACTCACTCGGCGCGCGACCGTTTTTCACGGCGGCGGCGGCGCGGGAAAATCGGCAGCGGCGGCGGCGCGCTGGCCCGGCGCTCATGTCTAATACATAGGGCGCACTATAAGTTTCCGGAACTGGCCACTTACATTAACAATATTTAAAAATTTATTGCAACATTTGAAAATAGAACTCTTTGGCTGTAGAATGCAGTTTGTTTCATCTGACTATCTTTTGTTTTTACCTTGTGGTGCCATTTAAAAAATTGTGTCTGCATCAACATGGATTTAACTCGGGAAAATTTTCGTAGTATGATTTTCTACGATTTTAAGTGTAATTTGACAGCTCAACAGAGCATCGCTCGGCTTGAAACAGCTTTTGGCAATGAAGCACCATGCAAGACAACTGTTTATAGCTGGTTTGCGGAATTCAAGCGTGGTCGTATCAATCTCAGTGACGAATCTCGCGATGGTCGGCCGTCCACCGCTGTGACCAACAAAAACATCGATGCTGTGCGCCGTATGATTGAAACAGACAGGCATGTTACCTACTATGAAATTTGCGCATCCTTAGAAATAGGCATGAGTCAAATACAATTAATCCTACACAAATATTTGGGTGTGAGAAAGCTGTGCTCGCGGTGGATCTCACACAACTTGACCGAGGCTCAAAAAACGGACCGCGTCACTTGGTGCAGTGCCATGCTTACCAGATTCAACGAAGGTGCGTCAAATTTGGTGTGGGACATAGTAACAGGTGACGAAACATGGATTTATTGCTACGATCCCAAAACAAAGCAGCAATCGAGCGTATGGGTCTTTCAAGATGAGCCGAAACCAACCAAAGTGGCGCGCGTGAAAAGTGCATCTAAGCGGATGATTGCTTCTTTTTTTAATAAAACTGGACACGTGGCTACTGTTGCTTTAGAGAATCGTCGTACAGTGAATAGTGACTGGTACACGACCATTTGTTTGCCGGAAGTTATTGACGAACTCCGTAAAAATAACCGTAAACGCCGTATCATCCTGCACCACGACAATGCTAGTTCTCACACGGCCAGACAGACAAACGACTTTTCGAAGGCGAAAAATGTAGAACTCATGAGTCATCCTGCATACAGTCCCGACCTGGCACCTTGTGACATTTTTCTGTTCCCAAAAATTAAGAACCAATTACGCAGTCAACGATTTTCATCACCAGAAGAGGCTGTCGAGGAGTATGAAAAACACGTTTCAGAGGTCACCACAGAGGAGTGGCACAAAAGTTTTCAAAACTGGTTTCATCGAATGAAAAAGTGCATAGACGCCAAGGGAGATTATTTTGAAAAACAATAAATTAATTTTGTACCTTTAATAGTATTTTTTCATATTCATTCCGGAAACTTATAGTGCGCCCCACGTAGGTACAGCAGTAGCAGATTTAGGTTAACAGCTACTACCTCAAAAAATTGTCTTATCTACTGTCCTAAAGGTGACTGGAATAAAATGAAACTCGAATTACAAAATAAAAAAATGACCTTTTAATTCAAATTCATGAAGCACGGTAACAAGGTATTGTAAATTATTACTTTTTCATACAGTCGGGGTTAGAACATTATATTACACTGATTAAATCCTACCAAACATTAGACTAAACGGTAACTTGTATAAAATGTACAATGCGTAATAATAAATATGTTGTATAAAATATTATCATCATTTCACCGACATTATTAAATCATATCCGACATCAAAATTAATTCCTATTCACAGGCGTTTTAATGGTCACACACACACACACGTTGTAGTAGGCCTGAAAACTGAAAACGCCAAATCGTAAATAAAATAATAATTCTAATATATATTTTATACTTATTATTGCTTCATTAAACGTAAAATGTACATACACAATCTTACCTTTCGCACCATTCAATTCTTCTCGAATCGATTATAAAAGCAATACAATATAGAGGTTAACAAAAAAGTTATTGGTCCTCGCCATATTGGCAGGGCCGGATTTAGGGGTGGGCAACCGGGGCTACATCCCGGGGCCTCCACAATAGTAGGGCCCCCACAATAGAATACGAAAAAATCTTTCAGATTCAGACTAGTTAGCACTAGTAAACAACTTTTCCTTTGATTTTTTTCGCTACCTATAGTACTTTTTATAAACATGATTATGTTGTTCTTAACTATTAACAACAATCATTGATCTATATTGTTCACTCCAATCAGACAATCAGTAAAATTTACAGGCCCTGGCCCTAAACCAGGGGGCCTCCACTCCTCGTTGCCCCGAGGCCTCCAAACCTCTAAATCCGACATATTGGAGAAAAAATCGGTACTAAATTTAACATGGGACCGATTTAACATACCTACAGATTAAAAACCACCAGATACGCCATAATTTCAGGCCCACTAACTTAGTTGAAAACCTCTACTTTAGGCAAAAAGTAGTCACTTTTCTAATGTGTGGCAACAAAATTGGGGAACAATTTTTTTCATAGCTTGTTTTTGTAAGAAAATGAAACAATAATTTCACATTGATGATCAAATCAAATTTTTTTGTGGGGTGTTTTTATAATAAATAAATGAATATGATTTGTGTGCATACTATCTGATAATTCAATATGCAAAAAGTTGTTCTATTTCACGTTTGTTCGACCTTAATAATTGGGTAGTGGGTATTTACAGATTACGAATGTACATTAGGTACCTAGGTACTATAAGTTTACAAATATGCGTACGTCACTGAATTGGATATGAGATATAACAGTGATACACTTAGTCACACTTAGGATTTACACCAGAAAGGACTCCAGCGCCAGGTGGCGCACGTCAATGTCAAACCATATTCACTTTTATTTTTATCTACAACATGTCTAAACATTAAAAAGCTTGGAAAAAAACTTATATTGCTAGACATTTCGTAGATATAAATAAGTCATTATGTCAGTGAAACTGCGCTGCCGGCCGCAGCCATTCCAGACGAAATTGGCGCTTACATAGACATCATTGTATTCAATTTGAAACCCAAGTTGTTCTGAACTTCTATAAGTACATACATATTTTGTACAATAAGATTTTACAAATAATACATTACGATTATGTGAAATTCATTAGTTTCTCAATATACGCGGGCACACCACCAGCAATGGCTGTACACATCACCAATTTGTTGATGTTTATTCGTAAGGCATTTTCTGGTATTTTGTCTTATGTGTACGTAATAATGTCGGCTAAATTAATTTATTTATAATAAACTTTATTTATGTCACAAATATTTTTTTTTTCGTTCACCAGTGTGTTCATCAATATTTTAATAAAAACTCATGTATATTATGATAAAATCTAACCCCTGAATTACACGGCCGTAGTATATAAGTTTGCACACTCAAAAGGCAGCAAATAATATAATTTATCAAGAATCCCGCGTCGTATGAGAAACTACTGTAATTATTGAACTAATTAATTAAATCATTATTATACTGTAGAAAGTAAATCGAAATTAAACATCATAATAATGCTAGTAATAAAATTATATACTTAAAAGGACATTTACCTACACAACCTCCAACAACATAAAATTTTCTAGTGTGTTATCATAATAATGAGGCGCATTATAATCTCATCAATTGCCATAATATTTAATAGACTGTCGAATACACAGAAAAATATGAAATTATAATAATAAAAAGAGCTCTCCAATTGCACAACAATGCAACTTATATTTTGGATATAAGTAATATTCATAATTTTTAAGTTTCGTCCTCAAAAACTAGTGTATTATTTATGACATAACAATTTAGTAAAAATAGAGCAACGGCACACTAATTCTTCTTTCGAACACACTTATATTAAAACATGATTGACGGCATTCTGGAGCTGAGTATAATGTGCCAAACCAGATATATGAAATAAATTATTTAAGTAATATTTGACACACATATTTTTAATTATGTAGTTTATTGGATTGTTGATCTCTTGACTCCAATTTACTAATGGTTCTTGTTAGATCACATATCCCACTTTAATTAAATATGATAGCAACACCAAAATAATAATGAGTGTCCAGTGATAAATAATAAATAAGAGACATGGGAAGAACTTAATAGAATTAAAGCGCAGCTTTTCATTACAATATGTAGACTAATATTAAAGTTGCAGTTTTTCCAACTCTTCAATTTTAAATGCATATTGTAGGTGCAGCAGCAACAAGAAAATACAGCGTAGAAAGTTTGTATTTCATACATATAGTAAAAATACCGCAAATTCATTTTATTGTAAGTAGGTAATATAGAAGTTTTGAAACTAGTGTGCAACTGTCCTATAGTTATATGTACTTTTTATTGTTCCAATAATAGCTCTATTCCCAATTAAATTATTGATTATTGAAGGTGGCGGGAAGTACATTTATCTATTATCAGAAAACAGGGAATATCTTTGCCCTGAGGCGTGATGGCTGGACCATGGGTTTCAAAAGATAGATATTCAAATATTCGACTTTGTATAATAAAATAAATTAATAAAATAATTATTAAATTATTATTAATTTCATTCATCATATTTTAAAACACGAATATGACAGACCTGATCATATTTTTCACTTTAAAAAATATAGACAGGACGAGGATTTAAAAAACATACATATTTACTCATTACAGGAGTCTTCGATCGCTTACAAAGTTTATTACAAATTGAAATCTATAATCACTTATTGCTGATTAATATTTAAAGTTAACGATAGCTATCATTTGAAAGCCCTCAATCCGGTCACCGAACTTAAGTAATAATTGTCCTAGGCGCAGTTGTAACTATATAGGCAGACCTTGTACTTCCATAAGGTCCTCCTGCGTCGCGTGAGCGTGGGCATGCGCGTGATGCGCATGCGCGTTGGAAGAGTGCGGCACGGCGAACGCGCCCAAGTGGTGCGGGCGCGGGCGCCGCGGCGACCGCGCCGTGATCACGCGCGGCTTGTGGATCTCGTCCATCACAGACGGCGCCACGTATGTGAAGCCCTTAAATAGAATAACAATCATATAAGGTCATAAAAAAATACAAAAAAAAATTGTTGGCTGTTTTTAAAGTTGATAGAAGAAGATAAGAAGTTATATTTCAATTCAGGCATAGCCTTAAATCTTGTCTTTTTGATCAAAACAAACGTGAGACAGACATTATTAGCATAAACGGGTTATGGCGATTTTAGACAGCTCGAGCTGCTGCCTACACAGACAGCTACTCGGCTTGTCTACTCGTACTCCAGTAGCTCGGCTCGCCTTTGCTGTCTACACAACACACAGTAGCTGCTGCCCAGTCTTGAGAGCAGCACACAAAAACACGGGTTCCGCTCACAACTGCCTGGCTGGCACTGGCGAGCTACTGTTGTCAATACAACATGATAACCATAAACCTTTGTAAATTTTGGCATTTGGTCGTTCAGTCATGTGAACAGCTATGTCCCGAAAGGGTCCAAACGATGCGAGTGATGACCGATCTGCTGTCATGTGCGAGTTGCGAGGCGAGTGAAAACAAAATATTATGTCGAAGTAACTCGCTTGCGAGCTACTGTCCAACTCGCATGATGTGTCCACACAGTGCGAGTAGCTTTATGGCAACTACTCAGCAGGCTGACTCGCACGCTAGCTCGCACTGTCCAAGCGAGCCATTACTCACGTAGAGAGTCGAATGTACGTGCCGACATCGATCGTGTGCGCGTCCTCAAGGCATATTCGCCCTGAAGACCTCCAGATGAGGGTCGCAACACGTCAGCCAGTAGTAGACTCTCTACTTTTACTTCATACTAATAAAAAATTGTTTTAGAGAGAACAGTACATGAATGACAGCGGTTCGTTTAGTGTATAAGCTAGTAGTGCCTTCTGCACTGAGTTTTGCGTAATATGTCTAATGCTTCGGCCGCACTTGTGCCTATCGTCCCGAAGCAATTCGCGGCGAATCTTCGTAAGTTTTGTACACTAAAAAGTTATCGCGATAAAGCGCTGGTCACACTAGCGGCTTCGTTATTTTTCACGAACTATCTGGCAATAATTCAAGATGGCGTCATCTACGTATTTTAAATATGGACGACAACTTTATTTTCTTTAACATGTGTGCTAACAATTACATAATGCATTTATTGAAAATTAAAAAGAAACCTAGAAAGAAATAGGTAAAAATTTTAACACCATTTTATCGTTCACTCCATTTTTACGCATTAACAACCGTGGCACCGTCGTCGCACAGCACGCGTCTGAAAAAGTTGAAAACAAACGTCAAAATAAATAACGCAAGTGCGACCACGCAGAGCGAATGGTTAGCGTGCTTAAATCCTTTGATGTATCGCCACCCACGCGATAGCCAACACGAAGTCCGAATATTCGGGACGATACCCGATAACGGCCGGTCACGCCTGCGCCTATCGTCACGAAGCTTCGTGACGATAGGCGCAGGTCCGGCCCAAGCATTTCTGAATAATACAATACCTGGAACATTAAATTGGCACTTTCACTAAGGGTAGATTCATCAGGAGAATCAATGGGTGTCTGTAAGGTGAAACGAGTGTCAAATTGCGAGACATCATCTTCACTAGTCTGTAACAAAACAGAAGGTTTCAAATAAAGCTTCATATTATATCTTAACACACGTATACTTCATGTCAACTTTCCCCAAGGAACAAATATCAAAATATGTAAAATAATTTTTGCTCTTCCATACAAGTTCCCGAAATCGAAATAAAATATTTTTCCATTCTTTGATTATTTTCCTTGGGAAATGTTGATCACGGACTGAATACAAAATATACTGAAACTGTTTTAAGGGTAGGTACCTAATATTTTTCATATTTCGAAATATTTATAATCAGATTGTAGCACAAAAGATACAACTTAATGCTAAACATTGTCTACAAGTTCACTGGAACTTTGGAACGTAAAATATGTTTCTTGGGGTAAGTTGTTGAGTATCATGGACTGACTTCACCCTTGAAATAGTTTCAGTATATTTTTTAGACCCTGTCTGTACGTAAAATCTCTCACTTTTTAAGAGTCGAGTTCTTATCGGTTTTATTACAGGGTGACTTTTTAACGACATGTTTTTTTCTTTTAGTACGACTCAGAATAAAAAACTTTAGATAAATAACCCTAAGTTTATCCGCAAAGTGCATAAGATTGTCGACATAGCGCGCCAACTAAGTAGGTACGTACAACGCGCCCCGCCTTCCATAGGCGGGCGATGACCCCTATTCGTTTCATTGAAAGAAAGACACCTAGCTTTGTTTCGTAGCAATTAGGTAATTTAGTTAGGTACCTACATGTCCCAAAACGTCGTGCTGCGTCTCGCGTGCTCGCCCTTTCGAAGAAATCGAGTATTTCATCTTCGACCTCCAGTGCTAAACTTGATCTACCACCCCCGCTCGAGTGTATTGGCGCAGTAAATTGTCCATGATCTAATAATCTTTGGTTTGCGCGTAAAATTGTTTCACGATTTGGCACTCGCGGGTTTATGAGGCCTGGAAGCGAGGAAAATTTTCACGGCGATAAAGTCTCTGGGCTTCGTTTAAACTTTCGCCACTTAAAATGCAACAACGAACCATCTCGTATTCACGATGTGAAAACATTTTGAGAAGTCTCAGCGCGCGGCGTGGCGCAGCATAGTGTTTACGTAGGTACGTTTGACTCGGTGACAATGGTGCAGCAGCAATCGGTCAAGTTCTAGAATGGGTACCCAACACCAAATTTTTAGGCATAACTGTAGACTGGAACTTAAAATGGGATAAACATATTGAGGCCACTGCCAAGAAACTTAGTTCGGCAGCATATGCTATGAGGAGGGTCAGACGGTGTACTAACGTTGAAACTGCTAGGCTAGTATACTTTAGTTATTTTCACAGCATAATGTCATATGGCTTGCTCTTATGGGGTAAAGCGGCTAACAAACATGCTATCTCTGTGCTACAAAAGAGAGCAATTCGGTCGATCTACGGACTAAAATCACGCGATTCCTTAAGAGAGTTATTTAAATCTATAAATATTCTTACTGTGACATCTCAATTTATTTACGACAATCTTCTATTTGTTAAATCTAGGTTAAATAATTTCAAGAAAAATAGTGATGTTCACAGTTATAATACTCGCAACAAAAATCAGCTTCATACGCCTAAATTTCGACTTGCTAAAACTAGAAAGTCACTCTTAGGTCTAGGTATAACATTATTTAATAAACTTCCCAAAGCGATCGTTAACCTACCAATGGCAAAATTTAAAACACATGTTAAAAAAGTTTTATTGAATAATGCGTACTATACTATCAATGATTATTTAAGAGATAAAAACGCGTGGATACTTCCTAAACATTTTCCATTACACTCCACACATGAAACATAAATATGCATTTTCTGTTACCATAATAAGCTTACTGTAAGAACATGTAAATGCTCTGCGATCAATAAGTGACCAACATATAATTAATATTTTCTTTTGACAAGGTCTGCGAGTTCGGGTTTTTCATGCTCACTAAAATGTCCAATCCGGTGGTGGCGTCGCTGGTCGGGTCGTTGGATCCCCTCTAATATGGTTGAGTTTAACGATGGCTGATTCGTGCGTCAACTCGTGAACGGGTGCTGCCGGGAGGGACTGGTCAGCTCGGCTTCGCTTTTTTTTGACTTCTTAATATTTTTTATTACGCAATTTATGTTTGTTTACTTGTTCGCAAGAATCATGTTATATTGTGTCAACATTGTATTATATTATAAGTATTTATTAATTAAAAGACAATTATAATAATATGACAAAGCCCTTCTAGCGAGTAGGCGACCAATACTGTGAAAATGAGTTTCTTTCGGCGTTTCTTCTCAGCAGTGGTAGTTACGAAGCGCTGGTATCGGTAGCTTTTCTTTAAAAATAAATTAAATTTTAATATACTTTACACGTAACATAAATTATACTTATTGACGTGTAAAAGTGCCTGTAAAGGTCTAATTACTGAATAAACATTTGAATATTTGAAAAATATTTCGAGATGAAAATTTTGCATACTATTTTTTTTTCATAAACGTGTTCAGGTAATGGTACTTAATGCATGAAAAAAATTTGGCTGGTGGTTAAATAGTCACCCTGTTGGAAACATATGTACTTACACAAAAACGATTTTTGGTAGAGATAATGAATTTTCATTTGCCATTGTCTTCTCCAGAAGCAAGTGGTAATGGTTGAAAATGATCATACGCGGTACGAGTTGCGCATAGATCAGTCTTACCTCAGAGAGGCGCAGACAGTGCCGAATCCGCTCGGCCACTCCGCAACAATTTTCGACTAGCAAGCCAGTGTTTTCGCAGTTGAATAGGTAGTAATTATACAAGTTTTACAAATATAACTTACCAGTCTAGGTTTTATTGGTGGCTCTAGCCTACGTGCAAACACCTCGTCCCAATGGACGTGTTTGAAGAACGGATGACCCCGGACTGCGGCCGCACCGGCTGCGCCCAGGCGCTGGGTCTCTGAGCGTTTCATTAAACGTCGTATCAAATCACGGGCATCTTGTGTGAGGTAGGCAGGCAGCATAAGTTTACCTTTTAGAATTTTTTCTATTGTCTTTGTACGATTGTCTCCTGTAAACGGAGGCTGAAATGATAACACAATACTTAATATAGTTGCAGGCAGCATGTCTAATGTTTCTTGTGCGTTTACTTTGTCTGTTGTATGTTTACTTACTTGGCCAATAAGCATATCATACATTAAAGCTCCCAAACTCCACCAATCTACAGCTTTTCCATGACCACTTCGTGTCAGAATTTCTGGCGCCCTGTAAAATATGTTGTAAATAAGAGTCAATTTGGTTTTTAGTCATTATTTAAATGATGAAAATGAATTAAATATATGCATGACACATAATGCATTTCAAACAAGTTAAGGTTCTTATCACATCATTAAATAATTACGCCACTGATTATTAGTAGTAATTTAGGATAATTATAGATTTGGATACAGAATAAGTTCTAGTACTCACGTACAGAAGTCTCACTCAGCAAAAAAATTGAAAGAAATATCTACTCAATGTGGTTAACGATATGGTTTAATTAAGGTCGCGTCAGAAATCTGCACCTTTTCGTTTACATACCTATAAATCCATTGCAAGGCAATTGAGTGCGTTACTCTAGCAAGAAAGTAGCTCCTACAGAGATAAGAGTTGAATTAATATCCAATATGCTGTAAATGTACCCGGCATAAATAATTCGCGGGGGTTGTCGTTTTGAAAAAAAAAAACGGTTCCTGCTAGGGTAACATTGTTCCAGCAGGAAAATTCTAAACTAATGATCGGAGGGAAAAACAATGTGCATGGGCAGATAGTTAATGTATGTGGAAGAATGTGCGGCGATTATGGAATTAGTGACGGTTCTGGTTATCAAGATACAGAGCTTCCTGCTGGAGTAACGTTTAGCGAAGTCGTTGTACTCTAGGGTTGACCCGTAAGTTCACCGTCAAAGTTATGATCTTCTCATGTAAATTTATTCTACATACGCACATGTAACAGTTTCAGAGCACAACGACTTCGCTAAACGTTACTCCAGTAGGAAACTCAGTATCTTGATAACCTGAACCGTCACTAATATGTATTTTTATTTCAAATATTATTGTTTCAAAGCTAATAAATAAGTAAACAGAAAAACATGCTTCGTCAAAAACCACTAATTCCATATTCGCCGCACATTTTTCCACATACATAAGCTATCTGCCCATGCACATTGTTTCTTCCTCTGATCAGTAGTTAAGAATTTTTCTGCTGGAACAATGTTACCCTAGCAGGAACCGTTTTTTCCGGATTTTTCCAAAACGACAACTCCTACAAATTATTTATGCCGGGCACATCTACAGCATATTGGGTACTAATTATAAATTCTGCTCATATTCCTCTAGAAGCTACTTTCTTGCTAGAGTAACGCACTCAAGGCAATTTCATTTTTATTGCTCTAGACAAAAGATTCATATAACTGAATTTCTCATTGCACAGAGGTTGCCGCGCGCATAGTTATAATTAGAGATGGGCATAACGACTTAAAAAAATTAACAGACTTAATTGTTAAATTATTTATCAAAAGTCGATTTCGATATCTGCTTATCTGCTTAATTGCTTAAAATTATTTTTCCTTCATTTAAAAAGTTTTACATTTAAAACATTATCAGCTGTTAGTTTTAACTTACGACATTAAATATTTAATATTAGTAAATGATATTAGTTTAAATTTCAATGAACTTTCCTTCGTACTTTACAGGCTTAGGACTGTCTGAATAATAAAATTTAACAGTAAAAAAGTCTGAAAAAGTTTATACCGTAACCTACGAACACATAATATTTATTATACACAGTGCCTACTTACTAATTAATTACACTTCTCTATATTAACACATTTACACAAACACGAAACAACGTACTTAAAAACATTCAAAAATTTCTAAATCGCAACGAGCGCTACTTTCCCGAATGCAGAAAAAATCAACACTGACAAAAAAGCAAATATGGTTTAAAATTACAACACGAATTAATTCAATATTTAAATCAATTTCTATTACGTCAAAGTATATTCAACACGGTCGGTTTATCATCGCTCCATACATCAACATCACACTCACACAGATAAACGAGCTAACCTATGGATGAAAAAACTAAAGAAAAACAATCTTAACTCCTTAAGTTTATGGTCTATTTTGGATCGCATTACAACGGAACGGAAGTCTTTTTCGTTTAGTATTAGTTAGTACCTACCTTGCCTAGCGATCACGTCGTGTCGCCGGCCGGGCGGTGTCTCGAGTTGATAATTTAAAATTTGGGATTAAGCAGATAGTGATAGTTGCTTAAATTAATTAACGTGGTTATGTGCTTAAATTAAATAATAGTGTTTAATTATATGCTTGTCGTTTAAACGACCATCTCTAGTAATAATGTAGGTATATTATCGATACTTAAACGGGGAGTGAAACAGGGCTGGTTTGGATCATGGTCAGGTTACATATACGAGGGAGCGTTTTTATGTTCGCGGAATGGAGGGTAAGGGGTGGAAATAAAAAAACAAATTATTTTTCCTTTTCAATATATTCACCTGCAAGACGGATACATTTTTCAGACCTTTCAATTAATTTATTTATACCCTCATAAAAAAATATTTTATCTTTGTCTTCAAAATACGCTGAAACTGCCTCCTTAACTTCATCATCGGTGGAAAATTTTTTACCCCGAAGCTCTTATTTCATTTTTGGGAAGAGGTAATAATCACTCGGGGCTAGGTCTGGGCTGTAGGGTGGGTGGTTTAAAATATCGAAGCCCACCTTATGCAGGGCAGCCAACGCAACGCGACTCTTGTGGACGGGCGCATTGTCGTGCAAAAGCAGCACACCCTTCGTCAATTTTCCCCGTCTTTTCTCTTTAATGGCTTCTTTTAGTCGCTCTAATATTGAAGCGTAGTATTCTCTGGTAATAGAAACACCTTTATCTTTATAATCGATCAACAATATTCCTTCTGAGTCCCAAAAGACCGTTGCCATGAGTTTCCCAGCTGACTGTGACACCTTAAACTTCTTGGGGGGTGCTGTGCCCTTTTTATGCCACTGCATGGAGTCTTGTTTCGACTCAGGTTCATAATGATGAACCCAAGTTTCGTCTCCAGTAACAATTCGACTCAATACACCATCCTTGCCGTCACTGCAGAGGTCCAAAAATGCACGTGAACACTCTACGCGTTGTTGTTTTTGCGGCGGCGTGAGCATTCTCGGTACCCATCTTGCGCTGACCTTAGTCATGCCAAGATGATCGTGCAGGACTTTAAAATTGGTTGTATCGGATACTCCAACCATTTCTGCGAGTTGTTTCTTCTTTAGTCGAGCATCTTCGAGTACAATTTTTTCGACTTTTTGAATAAGTTCTGGCGTGGTCACCTCGATGCTCCTGCCCGGCCTCGGGTCGTCTTCAAGGGATTCCCTTCCTTGTTTAAACAAACTGTGCCACTTGTATACCATGGTTTTTCCTGGACAAGAGTCACCGTAAACCGATGACATCTCATCCATTATGGTCGCAACTGATTTTCCTTGCTTGGTAAGGAACTTTATAACGGCACGATATTCGATTTTTTCCATATTTCATTTTCACTCACGATTATGTTGCTTGTTTGGTTGACGATAGCTCAAAGACTAATTGTCTGATAACAATGAAACCTCGTATTTATACTAATTATGAGTCACTGAACGCGTTACGGTCCTAATGAGCCTAATCACCCCCCTCCAACCCTCTCATTCCGCGAACTTAAAAACGCACCCTCGTAATTTACATCCACCACAAAAAACAAAACTATTAGGGCGTACAATTGAAAAATATAACTTACATGTATTCAATAGTGCCACAGAAGGTATGTGTCACAATGCCTTCCTGAATGTGTTCCTTACATAAACCAAAATCTGTAAGTTTGACATGACCCTGTGCATCCAACAGGACATTTTCAGGCTTTAAATCTCTGTAAATTATTCCTAAGCTGTGCAAATGTTCCAATGCCAAAATGATTTCTGATAAATAGAAGCTGAAAGAAAATTTAACATATTTAGTTTGTTCACTGTATAAGTGTTTATATTAATAAGTATTAGATTCCACTTAGACAGTCGCACAGGACCCTTCACCGTTTTGCATAAATTACTATGCTATGGCACTAGAAATACCATAGATTTAAGAAGTAACAAGATAGAACTAGCTATATAAAATGTGACCAGAAATAAATTGTTTATGTGTGAATTAGAATAGGGTTGTATTACACGACACGTAAGTCATGATATCGATAAAAATGATCGTTACATAGATTTTAATCCTTTATCCCTCGCATCTAGGGGCTCACAAGACACGTTCAGTGTAATGAATGATGAACACTTAGGTAGAAATTTTTAATCTTATACTTTAAACGAGCAATTCTTGTGTATACAATGAAGATCTCGGAAACGGCTCCAACGATTTTGAGCCCCCATTTTGAGCTCGCCCAGCTAGTAATATGAATGGAACAAAATTAATAGTGTATCGACATTATCCATATTTTTATCCAATATTTATATACCTTAATAGGCTTTTCTGCGTAGAAAGAGAAGCAGCTTGTTTATATACTTATTCCAATAGGGTAGTACCAAATACCTTATTTTTAATAAACAATACCTTAATTTTATATTAAGATACCAAAATTAAATTAAGTTATTGTTAAGAAAATAAAACATAAGAATCTGTGAAAAATTTAAACTGTCTAGCTATCACGGTTTAGTAAATACAGCCTGGTGACAGACATACAGATGAACGGACAGCGGAGTTTTATTGATAGGGTCCCGTTTTTACCCTTTGGCTACGGAACCCTTAAAAGTAATCGGCCGTCTGCGACAAATATAAAATAAAGTTTGCATTTAAAATAAGACCACTCTACCTCTTTCTGTGGATAACACTAGAGGCGATTAAGGGACAAAGCTTAATATCTCATACAAAAATTGAAGCGGACGTAGAGCGCTTGTAAAATATTTCGCACGAATGCATTTCCAAATGCCACTCTTAGCGTGCCGGTAGGATCGGCTTGTACAATCTGCTCGGTAACAATTGTTAAATATAATCTTATAAATAAATAAATAATAAATATATAGGGACATATAACACTGATTGAGCTAGCCCCAAAGTAAGTTTGAGACTTGTGTTATGGGATACTAACTCAACGATACTATATTACATTACAAATTCATATATAGATAAACATCCAAGACCCAGAACAATTTGAAAAAGGCCATTTTTCAACTGGCCCCGACCGGGGATCGAACCCGGGACCTCTGGGTGGCGGACTAGCATGGTGACCACTACGCCACGGAGGTCGTCGAATATAATGAACTACTAAAACATGATTAATTATCTGTTTTATTAATTCTAAAAATGTACAGTAATTTTTACTTAAAGAGTTTTTGATCATTCGACCAAAAACTATTGACTTTTTATCGATATCTATTTTCATGACATAAAACAAAGAGAATTCAAATACTTGACATAAAATGACGTCAACTTTTTAAAGCCCTAGTGTAAACATATACTCTCATATGTTATGTAAAATAGTCCTGAATTATGGGAAATACAGATACTTAATAAAATAAAAACATTCTTACCTCAATAACATATAAAAGTTTAAATAGATGTTAGTTACACCATCAGTCAAAAAATGGATTGGAGTGTTCAAGTGAGTAAGACAGGTATTTGACAAATTTGTATAATCATATACTATTTGAAAAATCTTTATGAGTTTTTACTTTTTTGGCAAACTGAAAAATATGGGTCCATTATTTTTGGATAATCTAAAAGACGGACTAATCACACTTATACTTTTCTAACCCTGTCTTCACCCTTATAATAGTAAAATTAAATGATACAAAAGCTATAATATTATTAAAACTAACGTGAGATGACATATCTTAATATTTTAACACGATATTATTCACGTAGTGTAGCGTTGAGGACAGCGAAACCGTCAGGTCACCGCGTCTAAACCGATCAAAACTAGTCGGCCTTTTCCGACAACACTACGTGAGTAAAACTGTCTTAAAATATTTAGTTAATACAAAAGCTAATAAAGTTTTCTCAGATAGCTCGTATACAATATCAAACAGAAAGGTATTTACAAACGAAAAGAAAGACATCCCAAACATACACTAACTGGGCTGCTTTTTTAACCGACTTCCAAAAAAGGAGGAGGTTATCAATTCGTCGCGATCCTTTAATATTATTTTTTATGTATGTTCACCGATTATTCAAAGATGCCTGGACCGATTTAAAAAATTCTTTTTTTGTTTGAAACGGTATACTTTCCATGGTTCCACCTGGAAAGTATACCGTCATCACATATCAAAGTCGGTTTATAGTTTGGGGATTAAGTCGGTTTTTAGTTTTGAAAACTTATTTATGAAAATATTTTTTTAAGCCTCCTCACTCCCTAAATACAGAGTTTCATCAAAATCGTTGGAGCCATTTCCGAATTCTTAAATAATATGTATTTACAAGAATTGCTTGTTTAAAGTATAAGATATGGGCTCATACTTACCATGCAGTATCTTCAAGAAATATGCCTTCTCTCTCAAGGTGCATGAATAGTTCTCCACCACTTAAATATTCTAATATTAAGTATAGTTTACCACCAGTTTGGAAAGCATACACCAATTCAACAATGAAAGGATGCTGAAAAAGCAAAATAGTTGTTGTTATAGCTATTCCATACACCTTGGAAAGCTTCTTTCTAACACTCACAAAAAAAATATTTCCCTGATTTTTTTTTTTCAGTTTAATTAATATAACACTTCCTCTGAGATTAAGTTTTTATACTGGCATCAAATATTTCTCTAGATATAAGAGGTAGGTATTTGAGACAATTCAAAGGATTGAAAACTTACTTTGACAGCTTCTAAAATATTTCGTTCTGCTTTAGTGTGTGCTGTATCTTTCTGGTTACGAACAATGGAAGCTTTCTTGAGGACTTTCATAGCAAAGTGAGCTCCTGCATCTGTGCCAGTAATTTTACGAACTTGGAATACTTTGCCATATCCACCCTTTCCTAACACTTTACGCAACTCAAAATCTTGAGGGCCTAAGCGTTTACATTGTCCAGGATTTACAGTGTCTTCTGACAACTGAATGGTCTCTGATCCTTCGAGGCTGAAAACCATAGGTATTTTCTTTATTGTTTTTAATTCAAATTGTATATGACAGAGAAGGCAGTATTATACTCACTCTGCAATATTGTTGACATTTAATTCAGGGTCATAGTCCACCTGCAACGATAGGTTATATTATACAAATTATTAAAATAACCTTTCAACACTTGAGTAAGTGATGTAAGAGGATTTGTTGCATACCTGAAATATTACAAAAATACATTACAAAATATATTAAATAAGGTGCTACACATTTCTAAAGAAATTTGTTCCAGCATCACCTTTAGGGGAAATGGGCTTATTGGCGTGTAGAAAATAAAACAAATAGTAAACAAGATAAAATACATAAATGATCATAAGTATGTATTCAATGATCTCTGTGGTGTAGTGGCAATTTGCTACTCCGCCACCCAGAGGTCCCGGGTTCGATCCCCGGTCAGGGCAAGTCAGAAAATGGCCTTTTTCAAATTGTTCTGGGTCTTGGATGTTTATCTATATGTATATGTATTTGTTATAAAATAAAGTATCGTTGAGTTAGTATCCCATAATACAAGTCTTGAACTTACTAATATATGATATACTTATATGTATAATACATTGTTAATATTTATAAATATGATCAGGGTGATAGACATAGAATTCTTTTACTTGTTTCCTAAATGTCAAATGATTGTAGACTCATGAATGCAGGATAGTATTAATTGAAAATGAGATTACAAAATGGGGCTGCTTTAGAAAATTTAATTTAAACAAAATTGAAATCTTAAATTGTCACCTTGAGAGGAATATAATCTCAGTCTTATCTGAATCACAATTACTAAACTACTTTTACAGTATTAATTGAACTGTATCCATCAGAAATAAAATTAAATGATTGTTTGATTGATATAATTTTATTGTACCTACTATGAAACCATGATTATAAAAACAAAACACTAACTAGATACAATAATAAAGAATAACAATTGCAGACTTATCCCATAGTGGAATATCTTCCAGTCAACTGTTTACATATTTAAATGATTCCACTGATTTCATTTGATATACATATGCAGGCCTTTGACATGCAACACACATAGGACCCTGGTCACTTGAGGTTATAATAATAATTAAGCAAACCCCAATCATAAACCCAAGACACTAAAAGAGTGTTTAATCCTGACCTGGACATTATACATATACATATTGTGTCTGTTGGTTTCCATCTTTCAGGCTGGCAGCATGGCTATGGTTTTAGTTTACATTGCAATTGTGTATTTATATTGTAGTATTATTTGTAAAAGCAGCTAAATTAAAATGGGATTGGGCTGGTCATGTTTGTCGGATGCATCTTGAAAGATGGGCACAATAACCAATGAAGGTCAGAGGGTTGAAGAGAGGAAGACCAAGAAAGGGATAGGCAGACAAACATAATTATTTATAATAAGAAAATAAAATAAGGTAGGCATATAATTAAACACTATTATTGGTCCCTGATGTAGATTTATTGTAAATCCCACTAAATTAGGCATTGTTCCCTGGTACTTCAGCAGGCTTGGGTATTACTTTAGATGGTTTATGTTGACCACTATGCCTAAGATATTCGCAAAAATGTATCTAAGCTCAACATTCTTATGTGGTAATTGTAGAGTATATCCTTGACAAGTCTCAATTTCGAACACAAGGTTTTGTTTTAGGTTATGAATTAAGATATTTTAGATATAAAGATAATTTCGTTACATAAATACCTCATCCACCTCAATTATATCATCTTCATCTGAATCACCAACGGTAACAGATTCTGGAACATCTAAATCTATATCGAAAACACCTGCCATATACGATGACATTTCAAGAATTATCACATCAGCAAGGTGCTTGGTTTGGACCCCAAAATTGTTATGAATTTGTGTTTAAGTCTTACTAGTGCTAATTTTACAAATAGTATATAAGTAGCCTGCAATATTCAACGCTTTATTCAAGGTTTTACTTCACATTTCCACACACAGTAATAACACTCGCCAGAATTTCGCGATATTTTGGCCATACATACGAAGAAACGCAACCAAACGATACATAATGTGAGCAAATGAATAAGTAATAGTGTTGCCAGCAATCGTTTAATATATCGATAGTCTAACGATAGAAGCGATTAACCGATATTTTCGATCAGATTCGCTACTATCGATAGAACCGATTGTATCTACATTCAATAGCATCAATCAATACTATCGATAATATCGGTTGTTCGATTCTTTTGATAGTCCTATCGATATTGTGATTGTGTTTGAGGTTAACTATCGATGGTTATGAAACGCTGGTGAGTGAGTGTTGGGGAGGCATTTTTGAAATCTCTTGTCACATTACGAATGGTTCACACGAGCGTTTCCAAACGGTCACATATTTGAAATGAACAAGCGAAGGATTTGCAACGAGTGGTCTCGACCACTCGTAATTTTGACATTTGTGGCGTAGCTGTATGCCAAACAAACCTTTCATGGAGAATCCGTTCCGATTCATGCCGCTTTTTTATTCATGGTGAAATTCTTAGAAAACCATAGATATATTTTCAATATATTCTGCGTAAAACAGTATTGTTTTAACACGATGTTTTCAAAAATAGGCCAAATGTTTTTTTTTGCGTGCGGTGAGTTGGAAAACTACACGTTTTGTGTTTCGATGAGTCCTTAAATGAAAAATAACACTCCCTGTCGGAAAAGTAGAGTCCGTGGTGCGGTGCGGCCTGGCGCCACTTTTCAAACGCGGAGCCACAAAACGTACGATCTTTTGTATGGAAAACCATTCGTATACGTGACTCCGCATTTCAAAAATAGCACTTTCTTAAAACAACGCGTATGAAGTGCCATTTTTTAAAAGCGGAGTCATTTATACGAATGGTTTTTTCATACAAAAAACCGTTCGTTTAGTAACTCCACGTTTGAAAAATTGCACCAAAGATCGATTGTACATAGACGACGAAATCGTAGCAATCAGAAGTGTAATTTCTGAAACGCGGAGTCACCTAAACGTATGGTTTTTGTATGGGAAAACCATTCGTTTAGGTAACTCCGCGTTTCAGAAATCGCACTTCTGAAGTGCCATTTTTGAGATGTGAAGTCACTTAAATAATGGTTTTTCCTCAGAGTATTTTAGTTTTTCCAAAACTAGTTGTGACTAGAGATGGTTTCGGTCCGGGCTAAAAGCCGAAAATAATAAACGCCCGATATTCGACCATTTACGACCAGTAAATGTCCATTTCACTGGGCCTTTACTCTAAACGTATAACATGACTAATAAATATATTTAACGATGAAATAATACAAGACTATACCTTTTTGTCAAAACATTATTAACCGACTGCTAAAGGATCATGCTTTTTGCGCGTATTTATTATGTAACATATGACATCGCGCGTAATGCCGGCGTATATTATTTTTTTTCTATTTCCTACTAAAATTTTGCTAGTTTTGGTACCTGACGGAGTGAAAGAGCAGGCGGGAGCGGGACGGGCATGTGCAGTGTTCGCTCGATGAATAGCTTAATTAGCTTAACTGACTTTCGCGGTCACAATGACTATTTTTCACATTACACGCGGTATGTCCCTATAACGTGAATAAGACTTATCGTACCCGGATATTTTTTCACGCTTGGGTATTTACCCGATATGCACCGAGTAAATACTTTTATTTACCCGTTTGGGTGGGTAGATTGGGATATTAATTTAAAAAATGAGTGCGCGTCCTCTAATCATGTAAAAAGGTTATAAATGAATATATCTCAAAGAAAAAATAACAAAGATTAAAATCACTAATGCTACCCATATTAAATACACAAATTTCATTTTTTTTTATACCTGCTTGCTTATTTTGACATATAATTACGTCTATGAACATTTGGCTTTGTGTTGGGAGCTCCACCCTCGAAGTTGTAGACCAGTATATCTACCTGGGTCAATTGATTAAGGTAGGAATTTCCAGTTTCGAGGAAGAGGCCTTTCGACGAATCCGACTCGGATGGACAGCGTTCGGCAAGCTACGCAGTGTATTCTCGCCAAAATACCTCAGTGCCTCAAGTGTTTAATCAATGTGTGTTACCATTGATGACTTATGGCTTTGAAACGTGGTCCCCTCATAAGAAGGAAGATCGCTCAGCGCGCTTTGGAACGGGCAATTCGTATGTTCCCATACAACGGGTAGATTGGGTATCGGATGCTATTTTGTGGGAAATATAATAACCAGTTGATGGGGATCGAAGAACTTGACAATACGAATATCTTTTGTTCTGGGACCTACCCTGAAATCAGTAGTTTTGGTTGTTCGATGAGCAGTCAAATAATTCTACTCTCTATTAATGTAAAAGGGTGCTCATAATATATTGACACCGGATTTGATGTCTGTTTGTTTTTTTATATATAATTAGGTATACAAACATTTGCCAGCAAAAATTATACAATACAGTACAATACGATACAAAAAACTTTATTGCACCAAAAAACATTCACATATTCGAAATACTTACAAAATAAGGGTAACAATATAATGAAGTACAAGAGGCGGCTTTATCGCCGAAGCAATCTCTTACAGGCAACCAAAAAGAAAAGGAGTGCGAACTATATAATAAGATAACAGGTGGCGCAGTTAGAATTTTATAAATTAATATAGTAATAAATACAATAACCAGTTAACATTGTTAATATACATAATATACAACATAATAAATAACTTAATATACATATAACTATATAAATTTACATACCGTGACACGATATAAATAAATATAATTTCATTATATCCATACAAATAAATAAATAAATAAATAAATATATATATATATATATATATATATATATATATATATATATATATATATATCACAATGATTCAAAATAAACCAGTACACGATGCTTAGACAGGAAGAGGGAGAATACTGTAGGGGAAAGAAATTAGTTACACAAGACTAAGAAAGTGATTTTTAGTTAGGGTTTTAAAGTTGTTCAACGTTTTAGAGTATCGAATGGATAGAGGTAGGGCGTTCCAAAGTGGCGAGCAGCATAGACAGTGAAAGAGTATTTATAGAAAGTGGTCGAGTGAACTGGAGCATCGAGAAGAAGTTTATCTGCACTACGCAGATTTCTAGAAAGCGTTTTAAAGAAAAAACGTTCCTTGAGATACCCAGGATATGTAGGATTAAAAAGGGTGGAGTATAGGATAGAAAGGATATGCCAATCACGACGTAGACGGATAGGGAGCCACTTGAGTTGAATCCGAAATTGCGAAATGTGGTCATATTTACGAAGCCCAAATATGAACCGTATACATAGATTCTGGAGGCGTTCAAGCTTGTCTAATTGCTCCTCAGTAATGTCAAGATAACAAGTGTCAGCATATTCAAGGATAGGGAGCAATAAGGAGTGAGCAAACGCAATCTTGGTATCCATCGGCAGAAATTTGTTTAATTTTCTTAAGGAGCTTGCAGCTGCAATCATCTTCCTACTGACTTCGGAGATCTGATTGCGCCAAGAGAGAGTGTTATCGAAGTACACTCCGAGATTTTTTACGGATTTACTGTAATCAATTGTAACCCCGTCAAATGTGATTTTAGGAATGGTGTCAAAGTCAATCCTACTGTAGAACCACAAACTTCCAATAATGATCGCCTGAGTTTTACTAGGATTAACAGTGAGACCATAATTTTTGCTCCAGACGGATATGCGATGAAGGTCACTATTAATATAATTAATCGCAGAGGAGAGGTTATCTAAGGAAGATCGTGTGTAAATTTGTAGATCATCTGCATATAGGTGGTAGGAAGCACGAAGTTGTAAAGTGATGGAGTTGATAAATAATGCAAATAAAACGGGAGATAATACGCACCCTGCGGTACGCCGACGGATGTGGTGGACTAGGACTAGTAGCAGTCCTCAATCTTAACCCGCTGACGACGCCCATACAGGTAAGAACGAAACCAGTCAATAACCTTAGGAGATATGTTAATAGAATTCAACACTTCCAGAAGGATATCAAAGTCTACGGTAGTAAAAGCGTTGCTAAAATCTAGTAACGTCAACACCGTAAGCTCCTTGCTGTCCATACCCAGGCGGATGTCATCGGAAATCTTAAGTAGAGCAGTGGTGGTCGTGCTATGACCGGGACGAAAACCAGATTGGAGTGGATTGAGGAGGTTATTCTGGATCAGAAATACGTTTAGTTGTTGCTGGACTAAACGTTCTAGGACGTTAGACAGGAAGGGGAGAATGGATATAAGACGATAGTCAGAAGAAGCTACAGGATTACGTTTTTTAGGGATTGGGGTGATATTTGCGTCCTTCCACGCTGCTGGAAATACACCAGAGTAAAGGGAGGTGTTTAGGATTAAGGTGATTATGGGAAGTAGGATGTCATGGATAGGGATGATCATATCACGACCAATACTATCGTTCCCGACTGCATTCGAGGATATAGAAAGTATTGCTTTCTCAACATCACTATCGGTAGTTTGACTAAAGTAAAACATAGGAAAATCAGGTTTTGGAGCTGCTGAAAGAGAATAATATAATCTTTAGACTTGTCAATTCGTATGTGCCCATACAACGGACAGATTAGGGTTAATACCCGGCCACAGAATAAGTTCTAGTACTCACGCACGTATAGAAGTCTAACCTAGGAAACGAATTCAAAGAAATATCTACTTAATGTGGTTAGCACTATGGTTTAATTTAATTCGCGTCAGAACTCCTCACCCCTTCGTTTAGATACCTAGAAATCCATCGCAAGCCAATTTCATTCTTATAACTCTGGACAAACGATTTATGTAACTGAATTTTCCCTTTCCAAGTGGTCGTCGCGCGCATAGTAATAATGTAAGTATATTTACGATACCTAAACGGGAAGGTACACGAGCCTGACCCGGCGTGCTATTTAGTGGGAGATGTTATAACAAGTTGATGGTGGTTCAGAGAACTCGTTAATGCGAATATCTTGTTTTAGTGAAACTCAAAAGTAAAAAATCATTTATTTATTTTTGGATATTTGTATCACTTGATAATTGTCAATTTTCTTTTGATTTCATAATCATTGTTGACGCCAGATCATTTACTTTACAAGTTTACTGCCGCTTCCTAAGCGTAAGTGCAGAAGAAGCGGCAATAACAATCTGCACTGCAGCATTTTCTCCAAAACGTCAACTTACAATCATACTGGTATTAAAATTAGATATGTGGACTGAGAAATTATTTTTTGCAGATAGGCGTCAAGTCCGACGTTTAAGTATATGAAATCACCATACCTACTAATCCTACACTGAAATTAGGCTTCTTATCATATATTGTATTTAACATATAATCATTTTTCTGCTAGGTGTGCAAAGACATTCAAATATTAAAATAAATTTAAAATACATCAAATGTCAACATTTGAGCATTCATACATAATAGAGGTAGAGAGAGATTTTTTTTGACTGCTCATCCACTACTGATTTCAGGGTTGATTGAGAACCAAAGGTATTCGTATTGACGAGTTCTTCGAATCCCGCGTCAACTTGTTATAACATTTCCCACAAAATAGCACGTCGAGTATTTACCCCAATCTATCCGTTTTATGGAATCTGTCATGTAATGAAATCTTTATAATTAATATGGATAGCATAGATTTTAATCTTTATTTATTTATTAACAAAATTCATTAACACAGAAACAAACAAAGTAAGAACATTGAGTACATAGGTGAGATAAAACTCATTTTAAATCTCCATAGACAAGATTTTTTATTATATATTACTGTCAATTTGTCATTGTAATAATGTCGAATTTTTAAGTTAATTAAAACCTATGTAAAGGTTTTGTCTTATTTCAATTTAATTAACTTAATATTATGTAGTTTCAATCATGGAAAAATATTTGCGCCCCGAAAGGTTTGATATTGAGCCTTCTGACTCTTCTGCAGCACAAGCTTGGGAGCATTGGATGAAAACATTTGACAGCTTTCTAGTATGTTGCAAACCAGCCGCATTGGATAAAACACCAGACGCACAGCTGGAATGGACAACGCTCAAACTCCATCTACTTATCAACCACGTTTCTCCAAATATTTATTCATTTATTAGTGAAGCTAAAACTTACGATGAAGCTATTAACTTACTGGACAAACTGTATGTAAAACCTAAAAACATTATTTTTGCCAGACATTCACTAGCAATCAGAAAACAACGTTCTGACGAAAACGTTGATACTTATTTACAGATACTTAAACAGCTATCCAAAGAGTGCTCCTTTACTGCTGTAGATGCGGAAACGAATCGAAATGACAACATACGAGATGCATTTATATCTGGATTATTGTCAAATAAAATTAGACAAAGATTACTGGAAAATTTGAGTTTAACTCTCGATGAAGCTTATAATCAAGCAATATCTTTAGAGGCAGCTGAGGCTAATTCATTAAGTTTTAATAATGTATCATCTGTAAATGCCATTCAAACTGAATCTACTCAAGCTGAGTTTAAGAAAGAAGAGAACTGTGCGGCTGCTGCCAACTTTCAGAAACGTAAATGTTTCTTTTGTGGAGGACAAGTTCATGTTCGTAAAAACTGTCCAGCATTAGGAGAAACATGTCAACTCTGCAACAAAAAGGGACATTTAGCCACTGTCTGTAGGAGTTCTTCTAAAGTATTTGCTTCTACGTCACGTAAAAATTCAGATTTATCAGCATGTATTATAGCAGCATCGCCCTCATCGTTGTCTAAAGCAACAGTCCCTGCTTATATCCGAGGAATTAGAGCAGAAGCACTATTAGACACGGGAAGTTCAAGCAGTTTCATTAATGACAGTTTTTCTAAACTGTGTGGATTGAAAAAGAAGTTTTGCAATCAATCTATCTTCATGGCTTCACTTAATCATACGTCACAAGTAGAAGGCCAGACGTGCCAAACAATATCTATTGACATTCATAAATATGATAATGTCAACCTACTAATCGCTAAAAATCTTTGTGCAGATATGATTATTGGTCACGATGTTCTAAAGCAGCATTCATCATTAGATTTCGCATTTGGTGGACCAAAGGAACCTCTTCATGTATGCAATGTTGCTGAAGCATCAGTACCAGCTGTAGCACTCTTCACAAATTTATCTCCGGATTGCAGACCCATCGCTATTAAGTCTTGCAGACATAGTGATGAGGATAACAAGTTTATCAAAAAAGAAATTGAAGAATTGCTTGCTGAAGGAGTAATAGAGGAAAGTAAATCCCCGTGGAGAGCCCAGGTACTTGTAACTAAAAGTGACACTCATAGAAAACGGCTGGTAATTGATTACTCACAAACTATTAACCGATACACTGAATTAGATGCATATCCTCTACCAAATATCGAAGAACTAATATTAAAAGTTGCCAAAAATGTCTATTTTAGTACTTGAGATTTAAAAAGCGCCTATCATCAAGTGCCTATTATCTCAAAAGACAAAATATATACAGCCTTTGAAGCAATAGGCAACTTATACCAATTTAGACGTATACCATTTGGAGTTACTAACGGAGTATCAAGTTTTCAACGTACTATTGATTGGATCATCAGAAAAGAAGGACTTCAAAACACATATGCCTATCTTGATGATATTACCGTTGGAGGCCGTACACGGGAAGAACATGACAAAAATTTAGAGTGTTTCATGAATGCTGTCAAGAAATATGGTCTCACACTCAGTTTGCAAAAATGTAAGTTTTCACAAGATTCAGTCAATATACTAGGATATACTATCGAGAATCATATAATCAAGCCTGACAGTGAGCGTCTTAAACCACTTTTGAGTTTGCCTCCACCGCGAGACTTGCAATCTTTAAGAAGAACTCTTGGAATGTTTGCCCATTATTCCAAATGGATACCAAATTTTTCTGAGAGAATTCACTTACTCTCAAAAACGACAAAATTTCCTTTATCTAGAGATCAAATAACATGTTTTGAAGGACTCAAAGAAAGCATTGCAAAGTCATCAATTCATGCAATCGATGATAAATTACCTTTCACTGTTGAGACGGATGCATCTGATCACTCAATTGCAGCTGTACTTTCACAGGATTCTCGACCCGTAGCATTCTTTTCTAGAACATTACAATCGAGCGAATTAAATCATTCTGCGATAGAAAAGGAAGCTTATGCCATTGTTGAATCACTAAAGAAATGGAGCCATTTTCTTATTGGTAGAGAATTTAAATTAATTACTGATCAACGGTCCGTATCGTTTATGTTTAGTAAGAAACACTCAAGCAAGATCAAAAATGAAAAGATTCAAAGATGGCGATTAGAACTTGCTCCATTTAAATATGAAATTATGTACAGGCCTGGAAACGAGAATTACGCTGCAGATGCACTCTCTGGAATATGCGCCTTACTGGAATTTAACAGCGGAAAATTACTTTCATTACATGAAGCTCTATGTCATCCAGGAGTAACAAGGATGTTTCATTGGGTACGTTCCAAAAATCTCCCCTTTTCAATCGATGAAGTCAGGAAAATGACTAATTCTTGCCGTACTTGCTGTGAAATTAAGCCAAGGTTCACTCGAAACAGCCAACCAAGAAATCTTATAAAGGCAATGGCACCCTTCGAAAGATTAAGTATCGATTTTAAAGGTCCTGTCCCAACTAATTCAAACAATCGTTTTATTCTTACAGTCATTGACGAGTTCTCTCGTTTTCCTTTTGCCTTCCCTTGTTCAGACGTTAGCACCAAAACTGTTATTAAACACATTAATAAATTGTTCATGATATTTGGCATGCCATCATATGTCCACTCCGATAGGGGTTCTGCTTTTCTATCTGCTGAAGTGCAGGAATTTCTACATTGTAGAGGCATAGCCACTAGCCGGACTACCGCCTACAATCCGCAAGGTAATGGACAAGTCGAGAAATTGAACTCAACCTTGTGGAAAACAATACTTTTGGCCTTAAAACGAAAAATCTCCCAGTAGAGTCTTGGGAGCAAGTATTGCCCCAAGCTCTTCATTCCATTCGCTCTCTTTATGCACTGCCACAAATTGCACACCTCATGAAAGGATGTTCTTACACCCACGTAGATCCTGCAATGGAACCTCTATTCCAACCTGGTTAACGAGCACTGGACAAATTTTAATGAAAAAGTGTAATCGTGCCAATAAATATCAACCAGTATTAGAGGAAGTGGAACTATTACACAGCAATCCAGATTTTTATTATGTAAGACTTCCAGACGGTCGTGAAACTGCAGTTTCAAATCGTCATCTTGCACCTTTGGGAACTGAAGGAGAAGACCTGCAGTTTTATGACATTTCTCAGACCGCAGATCATGTCGAGATTGAGAAGACCGCAACGCCGCTCTCTCATCCAGTTAGAACAGATACTGTGCCAGATGCTAGCGATAACGACCCACCGCCGGCGCCGCCACTACGAAGAACTGGCCGCCTGCGCCAGGCACCCCGATACCTTAATGATTACGAGTGTGTTGTTTCAGAAAGTAGTGTGGGTGAATGAGATAAAACTCATTTTAAATCTCCATAGACAAGATTTTTTATTATATATTACTGTCAATTTGTCATTGTAATAATGTCGAATTTTTAAGTTAATTAAAACCTATGTAAAGGTTTTGTCTTATTTCAATAGGTACTGCTTATTTCTTCAGAAATCTCTTCCAGCTCTCTTTGTTATTTATTCTTTTAGATATATTCATTTAGCACATTTATTTTTATAAATATCCTGTTCTACCCAGCTAAACTTAGATGGCTAGATACGGGCATTTACCCGATACATATAGGATAAATACCCGAACATGGGTAATACCAGGGTAAATCTCCATCTCTATATATTAATTTGGGTCTCTTTTCAACTATTTACACCGAATATTGTCTTTGAATAATATGAGAAACGATACGAATCAATCTCTCAAGGTATCCATAAACAGATGAGCTAGGCTATGTCATCACTTACTGAAAAAAAAAACCATTTGTATCTATCTATAGTGATCGCTTACATTTAGTTTCATACTCAAACTGATGACGTTTAAAGAGTGGCTTAGTCAGGAGTAGACCCCCTAACTACAACAGCAATTATATCTCATCCTAAAATGGTTTATTATCCGTTTCAAGACAGTATATTTTTAGTATTATGACTTATAGTTCATAGGTCAAATGAAAATTATTCTAATATGAGTAAGTTTTTTTCGGCCCAGCAAAACGGCGTTTATCGGGCGTAAATTATTTCGGCCCATTCGGCCCTAGTTTTCGCCCACTGGGCAAAAACCCTGACCCATCTTTAGTTGTGACTAGTTTAAATTTTTGTACCCTACAAATTTTTTGTGTTTTTTTCTAAAGCGTGTCTTTTCTGGCTTTTAATGGAAAATTAGGTGTAGGTATTATTCATCTTGTGTTTTTATAAATGGTATCGATTTATTATCTACAGTGCAGCTTAAGTATAAAAGCAGTTTTTTCTGGTCATGTTTACTATTTGTAGTCAATTTTGTTACTATTTATTTAAACAAAATTAATTATTAAAATAATAATTTTACGTCAAATATTAACATTATTGCAATTGGATAATAAAGTTATGTATAAACCAAAACACACTTGATCAAAAAGTATTAATTTCAAAATTTAATAGATTGAAGATCAATATTGTTACTAACTAAGCCTTTTAACCTAACGTTTTACCTTAAAATTTTATATACTAGGCTAAAAGTATCATGGTCGTTGACAAAACTTATAATTTTCTGTAAAATATTTAATGTGCTATTAATGTAATCTAGAAACATAACAATTTTAGACAAGAAAAAGCCTATAAATATTCGAGGACAGTACCAAAATGGAGTTCGATTGTTTTGAAACCATCGTGTCAGCGAAAAACAATATTGTTTTACGCAGAAAACATCGAAAATATGTCTATGGTTTTCTAAGAATTTCACCGCTTATAAAAAAAAGCAGCACGAAACGGAATTGATTCTCTATGAAAGGTTTCTTTGACATATCCGCGCCACAAATGTCAAAATTACGAGTGGTCGAGACCACTCGTTGCAAATCGTTCGCAAACTATCATTTTAAAAATGCCAAACCATTCGTGATGTGACAAGTGATTTCAAAAATGCTACCCCAGTGCTGCAACCATTTGAAATAAATGTATGTGCGTAGAAAACCTTCACGTTTTCACTTTAAATGTACTGTACTGTAATGCTTGGGCTATCGTCACGAAGCTTCGTGCTATTACACGATACACGCAAATGTGACCGGCTGTTATCGGGTATCGTCCCGAATATTCGGACTTCGTGTTGTTATGGCGCGGGTGGCGATACATCAAAGGATTTAAGCACGCTAACAATTCGCTCTGCGTGGTCGCACTTGCGTTGTTTTCATTTTGACGTTTGTTTTCAAATTGTTCGGACGCGTGCTGTGCGACGGTGCCTCGGTTGTTAATGTTTAAAAAATGTAAAATTAAATAACCTTTTCCTTTCTAGGTTTCTTTATAGGTTTCAATAAATGCATTATATAATTGTTAGCACACATGCTATAGAAAAGAAAGTTGTCGTCCATATTTAAAGCACGTAGATGACGCCATTTTGGATTATTGCCAGATAGTTCGTGAAAAATAACGAAGCCGCTAGTGTGACCAGCGCCTTATCGCGATAACTTTTTAGTGTACAAAACGTACGAAGATTCGCCGCGAATTGTCCGGGACGATAGGCACAAGTGCGGCCGAAGCATAACTGTTCATAAAATAGTTTGAAGGGTTATCTAGTGCCTGGTCAAAATTATGTCTCCGTTTCCTATCAAATGATTTATTTCAATTGGGGGCAGCAGTGGACCCCGGAAAGTTCAGATGTGCGATTTTTGAAACGCGGAGTCACCTAAACGTATGGTTTTTGTATGGGAACACCATTCCTATATGTGACTCCGCGTTTTAGAAATCGCACTTTGGGTATCCCTTTGAAAACTCTAATCGATTCGACGCGTTCGGCTCGGATAAATGTGCGTTCACCTTTAGTAAGTACAAACAGTTTTGGAAATTCAGGTATCCACTTAAAGCCTTGCATATTTATCCGCACCGAAAGAAACGACCGCGCCGAAAGAATCACTTCCATTTCCTTTACACCTGTCGCACTGTAATTACATGTAATGAATTTTGACGAGATTTTAATTTTTATATATAAGTTATGTTCGAATCGCTCATTTTTGTAACATATAAAATAAATTGAAGTAGCAACTCGATCGCATAACTCTGGTTGCTTTTATGCTTGGGCCGGACCTGCGCCTATCGTCCATACCGGCTGGCGATACTTCAAAGGATACACGCTAACCATTCGCTTTGCGTGGTCGCACTTGCGTTATTCATTTTGACGTTTTATTTTCAACTTGTTTAGACGCGTGCTTTGCGACGGTGCCACGCTTGTTAATGCGTAAAAATGGAGTGAAACGGTAAAATGGTGTTAAAATTTTTATCTTTTTCTTTCAAATCAATTGTCTTAGTGTTTGAAAACGAACTCTACCTAAAGACTTTGTAAAAATGTCAGCTAACTGATCTTCAGTATTTATTTTTGAAACATTTATAACTCCTTGCTTTTCATAGTCACACACAAAATGATAACTGTGCTTTGAATTTTTAGAAAACATTCCATTTTTAGATAAAGCAATAGCTCCCGTATTATCTTCATAGATTTTAATAGGTTTGTCGATTTTAATTCCTAAATCCCCTAATATGCCTCTGATTGGTAACAATTCCTCAACACAATCTGCCAATGCATAATATTCAGAATGAGTAGATGCTCTCGATACAATCATTTGTTTTTGAGATTTCCAATATATGGGATTATTAAATAATCTAATAATTGTACCCGTTGTACTTTTCCTATCTGTGACATCTGCAGCAAAATCAGTATCAACATATGCATCAAAAAATTAATCATATTTTAACTTCATCTATTTTAGCACTCTTAATACATATTTATAATGAGTAGTACTATAACCTTGTGCTCCAATTATATTTCTATACTTTATATCAGAATTTTGATTCTTGCTGGGCTCCAATTTCAACTTTTGTTCCATAGGTGTTTCGTACTTATAATCTTTTATGTTATACTTTTCTACTAACTGTTCAATGTACTTCTTTTGACTTAATGACATCTTTTTCTTCGACGGGTTATATTCTATATCAATTCCCAAGTATTCCTTCACACTTCCTAAATCTTTCATTATGAAACTAATGTTTAACAGCCTTTTTACTTCATTTATAGAATTTAAATTCTTTGAACATATTAAAATATCATCAACGTACAAACATAAATAAATTACAGCATCTTTTACACTTCCTGTGTATAAACAATAATCATATTCTGACCTTTTAAAATTAATACTTAACATATATTTATTAAAACAATCGTACCAATCTCTAGGGCTTTCTCTTAACCCATATAAAGCTTTTCGAAGTTTACAAACTTTGTTCCTTCCAATTTTATTTCCATCAGGCGGATAGATGTACACCTCCGATTTGATGTCTCCATTTAAAAAAGCTGTTTCTATGTCCATCTTATGTATCTGTCAGCCATTAACACATGCTATAGATAAAAGCGCTTTCATTGTAGTAAGCCTTGCTACTGGCGAATAATTATCTTCATTTTCATCATAGCACTGTTGAAATGCTCTAGCAACAACTCTGGCTTTATATTTTCCATTTGATTTAATTCTGTAAATCCATTTCACATCTATAATTTGTTTATCTTTTGGTTCATTTACTGCTTTCCAAGTTTCATTCTTTTCTAAACTATTAATTTCGTCCTCCATAGCACTTATCCACTTCCTTGCTTCAGGAAAATTTACTGCTTCATCATATGTACTTGTTACTAGCATTCGACATATTTACGTATACTACGTGATCTTTTAACCTTTCTGGTAATTTCACTACTCTTTTAGGAGGACTTTCAGCACGACTTTCTTCACATAGTTCTTCATTTTTGTCCTCTGATTTATCTATAGTTTCATCTTCATCATTGTTTATGACGTCAAAGAACTTTTTGTTATCGTCATTTCCTTTCTCTTCATCACAAGCTTCAAATTTTATAATATTTTCTTGTGCTGCATCATTTTCTATAAATCTTACATGTCTAGAAACTATAACCTTGCCGTCAATTAAAATTTTAAATCCCATGTCAGTATATCCTATTAAGATTCCTTGCTGACTTTTTGGATTTAGTTCTGACTTCCTCTGGAACACGTATAAAACATTTACTGCCAAACAATTTAAATTTTTGACATTTGGTTTTCTAGCAGTAAACAATTCATATGGCGTTTTTTTTCTACTGTATTCGTAAGCAATCTAATACCTAAATATGCTGGTGTCATCACAAATTCAGGCAGGTACTTTTTCTCTAGCTTTGCTTCTGTCATCAAACATCTAGCTCTGTCCATAATTGACCTATTATAGCGTTCCGCTACTTCGTTGAATTCATGTGTGTACGCTGGTGCAGGTTTAAAAAAAACCCTTTCTGCTTTGCAAATTCATAGAAATTTCTATTTATGTACTCACGACCGTTGTCACACCTTACTTCCTTTACTTTCTTACCAGTCTGTGTTTGCACTAAATCAACATATGTTCTAAAGCATTCAAACACATCACTTTTATTTTTTATAACACAAACATATGCATGCATGTCGACTAAAATCATCAATAAATGAAACAAAATATCTTTGACCCTTGTATCCTATTGTTTGCATAGGTCCATTAACATCCGTATGAATTATTTCACATGGTTGTGTGGCGCGTCGTCTGTTATTGACGAACGGTAAATTACTCATCTTATTTTTTAACAAATTTCACAGTGCATATACCCTTCTAAAGTATCAGGTAAACCATCTAAAACTTTATTACGACACATCTCTTTAAGTTTATAAAAATTAGGATATCCTAAAATACGGTGCCATTTTTCTTTCATTGACATTACTTTATCACTTTGATATGCTACACTTTTTCTATTATAAAAGATTTTACCTGATAATTCAAACAATTTGTTTTCCTTTTTGGCTATAGCTATTAATCTTCCTTGAACATTGTATATTTTAGCATTATTACGATCAAACCTTACCATATTTCCTTTGTTGACAATACTAGAAACGCTGAGTAAATTCTTTTTCATATTTGTAACAAGGTAAACATTATCTGTATCAATTTTTGTAGATTTTAATCCTAGGTTACAAAACATTCTTACTTTACCAATCTTGTCAGCTTTAAGACAAAAACCATCTCCAATCTTTATATTTAATGGATTCTTGAGAGTTTCATATTCAGAAAAATATTTAACATCGTTGACAATGTAATCGCTGCACCCACTGTCTAACAGCCAATCTATGGTTCCTGCTTCAATTGACTGTTCTGTCCCAACTGTCATTACCTCAACATTAAATGCATGGCTATAATTTCTTCCGTAGTTTCGTCCTCTTCCTCGGTTATCACAGTGATACCTGTTATATCCACCACATTTGGACAATCCTTCTTAAAATGACCTCTTTGGTTACAGCCATAGCAGTTTTCATTACGAATGTTATTACCACTGGTACTAGCAAAACTGTGTTTTGTCTCTACACTATTTCTGGATTCATTTTTCTTGAAATCTAAAATTATTTTTGACTTTACATATTCAACTGTTTGTTTCTCTTTCGGCATTGCATCAACAATATTAATAAGATATTCAAATTTGGATGTTAATGTTGATAATAAGTAATTCAATCTATCCTCTTCACTAACTTTTTCTCCTGCTCCCTTTAAATCATTTATTTGCTTCTCAACTGTTTAGAAAAAATCTGATGGGGAGACTCTTTCAAATTTCAATTCGAGTATCTTCCTTTTTAATAATAACTTGTTCGCACATCCTTTTACAATATATAAATCATCAAGTTTCTTAATCATCTTATAAGCACTATCCTCAGATATTACGATATCGATCTGCGAATTTCCAATACTGGAACTATGTAGTTCTGAGCTTTTAAATTCATTTTTCTCCAATCTTTTTCATCTATTTCTTTACTGTTCTATAACTTTTTTACAGTTTTTCAATTCAAGTAATAATGTCAAACGGAACTTCTATTTCTTATAATCAGTTCCTTCAAAAATTGGTATTTTAAAATCATCCGGCTCGTTCGACGCTTTCGGCTCGGATAAGTGTGCGTTCACTTTAAACAAACTCCGCGTTTGTAAAATGACATTTGACCATTGTGCAACCGTTGTACACGGCATGGAATCGACACTTTGGCTTAAATGATAACGTATGCAGAACGCAAAAAAATCAACATCGTAGAGTCTTTTTTTCTTAATAAAAAAGATGTTAATGAGGGTGTAAACATGTTGCTAATTTATCAACTGTTTATTAATTCATTTCATAATATATACGATAATAAGTGTTAAAACAGACTTTTTAAGCCGTGAATCTTGTAGTGATGTTGTTTAAATATGACAGTATTTCGAAAAAGTTAATTTTGTATCACTGAAACCTTTCAATGGCTAGTGACAGCGACAAAAGTTCTACTAATCATAACTTGGATGGTTCTCTGAAAAGTAACAAGAAGCAAGGAATCTCTGGCAGTATTGGTATGAACAATTTAGTTATATTTATTAATATCTTTTATGTAACTAGCTATTAGATGACTCCACATCCATAACCTAGTATTGCTATAAATTTAACAGCAAACTAAGTACATGTTCATCTTTTGCTCTATAAATCCACTTCAATAAGCAATGGGAATTTATGTATAAAACATATAAAAGTTTGACTGATGATAAAGATGCCACATTATAATATATATCATTTACTAACTTTGCTTACTTCAGCTTATATAGAGCAGAAAATATAGATCCAGGCACAGATAGAATGGTTCTAAGGGAGTCATTAAAATTTCATGAATATGTGTGCAATATTCATGTGGAGATGTTTGTAAAACTATGCTGCAATGTAGTATGCAGATATTATGAAAAAATAAATTTATCATCCACACTCCTGCTGCTTCAGCTTATGGAGATACTCAGCCATATTGTCAAATAATAACGAGAGATGGTACTGGTCCATTGCTTGATATAAACTTTATCCACTTACTATGTTTGGCTGACCTTGCCATTTGGCCACCATATAAAAATCACGCGGGTAGATGTGGTGTCAGTGTGTTGTACTATGTGTGTTTAGTTTACAAATTTAGGTACTTACATACAGATTGGCCCATGCTATGCAGCGGGGTGCAGAGCAGTGTGTAAATCGCCTTAGGGTGTCCTGTAATATTTTTTTTTATTTTCTTAATGCAATCCCTCTTGAAATTTGTGAAATAGATCATAAATTACCACAGTAATTTTTAAAATAAAATAATATTTCATCTTTACCCCTCTACTGATTTGAACCTGTAGATATCGCCAACTTTCAACTTGTTTCGAGGAATTTCCCAACTTGCCTCGATCGAGAGTCTTTTACGTCAAGCCAATATAATTTTTATGCTATTAAAAGCAGCATTGCAATTGTTTTAGTGTTAACAACATGTGATTATAAAAATTTCGAGGCGCCAAGTGAAACTGTGTGCTATATTGGGACCATACAAAGAACTTGATTATCAGCAGTTACCAATATAAGGGAATTCATTAAATTTATTTTATTTGTCACAACAACCTAATATTAATACAATGAAAAATACTCATTTAATTCAGATATTTAGTTTCAATTGTACTTTCAATGCTTCTGAAAAACTCAGCTGCTGAAATCCTGTTTCAAAAAGTGTCTACTTAGATACTTCAATTTAAAATGATGGGTGTTTTTAGGGTTCCGTAGTACACAAGGAACCCTTATAGTTTCGCCATGTGTGTCTGTCTGTCTGTCTGTCCGTCCGCGGTTTTACTCAGGGACTATAAGTACCTACTAGAAAGCTGTAATTAAGTAAAAGTATGGTTTTAATTATGCGGAAAAAGTGGTAAAATAAAATACTGAAAAATATATCTTTATAGGGTAGCTCCCATACAAGTAAAGTCAAAAGTCAATTTTATTTTCTCGACTTACTAATCATGTAGGGTATCGTTGAATAGGTCTTTTAAAAATATTATGACTTTGGATACACCGTTTTTCGATTAAGGGATCATTTCTGAAATATGCTAAAAGTGAAAATTTTTGTTAGAGACAAGTGTCCCCCCCCTCTATCTGCTCAATGGTTATATATGGACTCGTGAAAAAATTCACAGCTATAGGATATATAATGAAATTTAAAGGAAAACTATCTATTATGTCCTGTTTATGTATTATTTAAGTAAATAAAACACGCTCGGTAGCAGTTGTCATGTAATGACTAAATCCAGACTGTCACATAATTATTACAACTACCTGCACTAAACTTTACTTTATATTTTAACAAAGTCAGCAAGTACCCACATTACTATTCCATATATGACATACCTTCCCCTTAAGTATAAAACAACAATTACTAGTAATCAAACAAGCTACTTAAACTATTCTCAAACTAAGTGCTCATTGGTCCTGCTATTTATGCAATAATCCTTTAAATGCCACAATCATTGATATTCCAATAAGAAATAAGTAACTATATAATTAATGCAAATAATGAATATCAGATGAAGTACTAGGTCTCTGATATGGGGTCTTAGAATGGACGTTTAGTTTATTTCGAATCTTTCCTGTAGTAGCACTAGGATTAACTGATTCATCTAATGGCGGAATTCCAAGCATATCAGCCCACTTGTGTGCATCAGGAATCTCTATGATATCTTCGTTTGTTTGGCTATCGTCTGTCCTTTCCGGCTCACTCTGTCTGTAGCTATCTTTAGCTTCGGGTTGGTTTCCATTTTGTTCAGGTGGACCAACAATGTCCCTTCTCTCCATCTCCTCAGAGTTGAATGGTTGTGATTCCGCTTGCGTGTCTTGTGCTGGTTTTCTCACTGTTATGATCTGATCTACATGTCGATTAAATATTCCTCCAGTATCACTTTGTATCTGATAACTCGAAGGTCCCTGCTTACTAATCACTACTCCAGGTGACCATCTTGGGCCTTCATTTCTATAATTCCTGAACAACACTTTTTGTCCTATATCTGTTTCTCTATTTTTCTTCTGACTGTTGTTCTCTATCTGTAAGTCTCTCTTGGTAAATTCTAAATTATCAGGGTGTATGATATCTAAGACAGTACGCAAGTGTCTCTTCATTAACAGTTCAGCTGGGCTTTTTCCAGTCGTAGTACATGGTAAAGCTCGTAGTCCCAATAAAAGGTTGGGAATTTTAACGTCCCATGTCAAGGATTCCATTTTCCTCAACTTGTCTTTGACGGTCTGTACCATTCGTTCTGCCAGACCGTTGGTGGCAGGATGATAAGGAGCTGTTGTTTTATGACAAATGTTGTTGGCTTCTAAAAACTGCTTCATCTCAGCAGAAACAAAAGGTGTGCCATTGTCGGAAACCAATACTTCACATAGACCATCAGTGGCGAACGTTGATCTTAACAGACGAATCACAGTAGCTGAAGTTGTGTTATTTACCATGAATACTTCGGGCCAGCGAGAGTAAGCATCAACAAGAATCAAAAAATATTTATTGTTGTATGGGCCGGCAAAATCAACATGAACTCTTGACCATGGTGACTCATGAGTAGTTTTTGGTGGCATGTGCCGATGTTCTAAGCAAGTCTTGCATCCGCTCACTAACGTTTCTATGTCATCATTGAGCCGTGGCCACTAAACATAACTTCTGGCCAAAGACTTTGTTTGAACTATTCCGCTGTGTGTTTTATGCAACATTTGTAATGTCTTTTGACGTAAAGGTTCTGGTACTACGACTCGGCAGCCTAGCAATATGCAGTCGCCTTGTACGTAGCCAGTACGGATAAAGCTTTGACCTTGATTCCCTGGCAGGCCAACCGCGTTGTATATAAAAAATTACTTGGCACAAAGTCTTGTCTCGTATGGTTGCTTTTGCTATGTCATCTACGCAGTACGGGAAATCTGTGGGTGTTTCAGCCATCAACAGAACATCGCAAAGTTGTTGCTCTGGATCTTCTGGAATTGGCTGGGGCCATCGACTTAAACTATCTGCATTACCAATCTGTGGTCCTGGTTTGTATTCGATCTCATAGTCATGTGTAGTAAGAGCAATCGCAATTCTCGTCAAGCGTGGTGAGATCATATTAGACATTGACTTTTTAGGGTCGAATATACCAAGCAGGGGTTTATGATCGGTAATTATTCGAAAACGTCTTCCCACTAAGTAATTGTGAAATTTAGTAATACCAAACATGATGGAGGTGGCTTCTTTGTCCAGCTGTGAGTATCGACGTTCATGTGAATGTAATGTTCTAGATGCCATGGCAATCGGACGTTCTCGTCCGTCATCAAATATATGCGACAAAACTGCTCCTACTCCATACTCAGAACTGTCACAAGTAAGGACAAGAGGTTTCTCCAGATCGTATTGTACCAGAGTTAAATCATAGGTGATCTGACGCTTAGCAGTAACAAATGCAGTTTGTTCCTGATCTGTCCATTTCCAAGTTTGCTTAGAGTCTAAGAGCCTATGTAGTGACTCTAACAATGTGGCTTTATGTGGTATGAACCGTTCATAAAAATTGTAAAGACCAAGGATAGCCTGTAGTTCCTGTTTATTCCTAGGTGCAGGAGTGTTGACTATAGATTCTATTTTACTGGGAGCCGGATGGATGCCTTCAGCATCGATGACGAATCCTAAAAATTCTACTTTTTCTTTTGCAAACTTGCATTTATTTTTATTGAGTCTCAAACCTGCCTTTTGAATACGTTCAAGTACAGTGTCGAGTCTTTTTTGCATTTCCGTCATGTTTTGTCCACTTATTATGATATCATCAATCAGAACTGCTACCCCTGATATGCCAGCTAGGAGAGAAGTCATTAACCGCTGAAAAATACCAGGGCTAGCTTTTACTCCAAAGGCCAAACGATGTACGGTGTATAAACCCTTGCAAGTATTTAGGGTTAACAGCTTTGCAGTATTTTCATCAACAATAACTTGTGTATAGGCACGGTCTAGGTCCAGTGTGATGAAGAATCTACTACCAGCTATGGTAGCGAAGACTTCATTGGCTGTAGGCATAGGATAGGTATCCGATTCAGTAGACTCGTTAACTGTACTACGATAGTCTCCACATAACCTGATTTCCCCAGATTTTTTTACAATTGGCACTACTGGGGTTGCCCAATTGGAGTAAGATGTCGGTCGCAACACTCCTTCTTTCTCCAGTCGGTCTAACTCCTTCTCTACCCTCTCTTTTATAGCGAAAGGCACCGGACGCGCTTTTAAAAATCTTGGTGTTGCTCCCGACTTCACATGTATTGTCACTGGATGTCCACGGTAGGTACCCAAACCATCTTTGAATACCTCTCTGTATTTGTATGTTAAAGTTTCTATCACTCCGTCTTCATTAGAAACAAAGTTATTATTCATGGAAATATTTAATGGTTTGAACCAATTACGTTCCAGTAGATTGGGACCATTACCCTTTGCTACAACAATTGATAAATAGTTCGTATAATCTTTCTAAGTCACAGGCAAAATTGCCTTTTCGATGATCATCACTGGTGTCTCTGTCCATATGTGCAATGCGAGTGATGCTGATTGGAGAATGGAGCTCGGCAGGAGAACACGTATTGAGTGCCAGGTTTTTTCATTCAGTATGGAGAAACTGGCTCCGGTATCAACTTGCATATGCACAGGCATATTGGCAACTGTCACTACTACTTCATAAGGCGGCACACGATTTAAGTTTTGAATACAATAAATTCCATTGAGATGATCTGCAAATCCTTCTGTGAAGTTAACTTGTTTGTTAGCACTTTTCTTTTTACTTATACAAATTTTCTCGATGTGTCCCTGTTTCTTGCAAAAATTACAGACAGTGTTCAGAAACCGGCACTCTCCAGAATGTTTTTCCCCACAACGATAGCAAAAACGATTGTTTGATCTCTGATGAACAGCGTTAAAATCCATTGGTTCAACGGCGGCTGAAGACATCGTCGCGGAACACGGCACTGGCTCGGTAGCCGTTTGCATCATGCGCACATCCCGCACTGCACTTTCAGATGAAAACATCGCATCGACCACGTCTTGGTAACACAAGTTGTCACGTTTCAACAAATCGTACTGCAATTTTTGGTCACACATGCCGCAAACGAGCCTATCGCGCAACATTCGCTCCAAATTCGCAAAGTTACACTTAGCACTAAGATGTCTTAACGCAGCTACGAGGGAGCGTTTTTATGTTCGCGGAATGGAGGGTAAGGGGTGGAAATAAAAAAACCAAATTATTTTCCTTTTCAATGCCAGCAAGACGGATACATTTTTCAGACCTTTCAATTAATTTATTTATACCCTTATAAAAAATGTTTTATCTTTGTTTTCAAAATACGCTGAAACTGCCTCCTTAACTTCATCATCGGTGGTAAATTTTTTACCCCGAAGCTCTTTTTTCATTTTTGGAAAGAGGTAATAATCACTCGGGGCTAGGTCTGGGCTGTAGGGTGGGTGGTTTAAAATATCGAAGCCCACCTTATGCAGGGCAGCCAACGCAACGCGACTCTTGTGGACGGGCGCATTGTCGTGCAAAAGCAGCACACCCTTCGTCAATTTTCCCCGTCTTTTCTCTTTAATGGCTTCTTTTAGTCGCTCTAATATTGAAGCGTAGTATTCTCCGGTTATAGAAACACCTTTATCTTTATAATCGATCAACAATATTCCTTCTGAGTCCCAAAAGACCGTTGCCATGAGTTTCTAAGCTGACTGTGACACCTTAAACTTCTTGGGGGGTTGCTGTGCCCTTTTTATGCCACTTGCATGGAGTCTTGTTTCAACTCAGGTTCATAATGATGAACCCAAGTTTCGTCTTCAGTAACAATTCGACTCAATACACCATCCTTGTCGTCACTGCAGAGGTCCAAAAATGCACGTGAACAGTCTACGCGTTGTTGTTTTTGCGGCGGCGTGCGCATTCTCGGTACCCATCTTGCGCTGACCTTAGTCATGCCAAGATGATCGTGCAGGATTTTAAAAATGGTTGTATCGGATACTCCAACCATTTCTGCGAGTTGTTTCTTCTTTAGTCGAGCATCTTCGAGTACAATTTTTTCGACTTTTTGAATAAGTTCTGGCGTGGTCACCTCGATGCTCCTGCCCGGCCTCGGGTCGTCTTCAAGGGATTCCCTTCCTTGTTTAAACAAACTGTGCCACTTGTATACCATGGTTTTTCCTGGACAAGAGTCACCGTAAACCGATGACATCTCATCCATTATGGTCGCAACTGATTTTCTTTGCTTGGTAAGGAACTTTATAACGGCACATTATTCGATTTTTTCCATATTTCACTTTTCACTCCCGATTATGTTGCTTGGTTGACGATAGCTCAAAGAGTAATTGTCTGATAACAATGAAACCTCGTATTTATACTAATTATGAGTCACTGAACGCGTTACGGTCCTAATGAGCCTAATCACTCCCCTCCAACCATCTCATTCCGCGAACTTAAAAACGCACCCTCGTATAAAGTCCGCAACTTTTTCACCACGGTTTTGATCACGTTTATAAAACTGAAATGACTTGGAAATTTCATTTGGTTTAGGACTGTAATGTTTAGTCAAAATAGTTTCAACTTCACTAAATGTCACAAGACTGGGTGATCTCGGCGTTATCAACGCAAGTAAAGTTTCAAACACTCGCGCACCACACACGGTAAAAAAATTTGCACGCTTAGCACTGTCCACGGTAACGCCATTTGCTTCGAAGCAAAATTTTTGTCGACTTAGGTAAACATCCCAATTGTCCGTTTCAGGGTTGAATTCCCCGAATTTTACTGTCTTTGCATTATCGTCCATTTTAACACACCTTTAACCTTACGTCGCCACTATTATGTCCTGTTTATGTATTATTTAAGTAAATAAAACACGCTAGATAGCAGTTGTCATGTAATGACTAAATCCAGACTGTCACATAATTATTACAACTACCTGCAATAAACTTCACTTTATATTTTAACAAAGTCAGCAAGTACCCACATTACTATTCCATATATGACACTATCAGAGCTAAGTAGGGTTTACAAATTAAAAAGTTATAGGCGATCAACTTATAAAATGTACTCGGAAAAGGAAAATTTCATACAAATTCAATAGAAAATTGGCTATTAGACGTTTTTAGTGGCATGAACTCAAAGTTGGCATTAGTGACTACGGAACCCTACACTGCGCGTGGCCCGACATGCACTTGGTTAATTTTTTCATTATGTTACAATCCGTCATTTAATCTTGACCTTAGATGGTTATAATTCAAAACCAGGGAAAAAAATGTGTGATGTTTTGTTGTTTTGGTTATCAAAAGAATTTTTTTTTACTTGTACCCAGAAAACCTCTTTTGCTAGTATTTTATTTGATGATAGAGACTACATTTGTGAACTAATATTGCGATTTCTATATCGCAATATTAGTTTATATTTGCTAAGTAATAATTATTATAGTAGCACTACATACAGGATATTTAAACCAGAAGTTATTGTGTTGTATGAGCGTCAGATTACACCAACGTCGATTTTTCGTCTTTTTTCTTATCGTAAAAGTAAGAGTTTGGAAATTATAGTCTTTCCACGTCAATCACAATCTGTGGAAAGATGTTTCAAACTGGCTATGAAGGCCTTACAAAGTGTTACAGACTACTTCTATATAGAGATGGATACCAGGTAGAAAACTCTAAAAATACCAAATTTTGGATACAAAACTAAGTTTCAATTTTACGTTTTTAGTGCTGATAGTAAGTTATACTATTTCTTTGTTTTCTTGAGGCTCATTCATTATTATTTTTTTAATTAATTATTTTTAAAAGATTACTTTAATAAATTATTTTTCGTAATTTTTAAAGTATTTTGTTTTGGTCTATAAAAATATAAATTGTACGTTATCATTATCATCACTTCAGCCGCATAACGTCCACTGCAGGACATAGGCCTCTCCCAATGATTTTCAAAATGACCGATCTAGAGCGTCCTACATCCAGCACAATACATATGTTATGTTATAGCCCATATTTATTTTATGTACATTCTTATTCATCATCTATCTGTACTTGTCAGCAATGAAATGACGCCTGAATCTATGACCCTTTTGTTAAAAAATTGTTTTAAAAATACATGCGCTTTATATTACCTGTCTATTATTATAATAAAGTTCTGGTGCATCATCACAAAACAAGCCATGTATATGAAATCAGCATCTACATTTAAGACAAGGGTCAGTCTGTCATTTACATCATAATACCTAAAGTCCTCCCTGGTAAAAAGCAATGTCTTGCGTCCATTATGTCATGTAGAAGCCACGCCCACTGACCCTGAGGCCACGCCCACCGCCCATCAGGTTTCGCCTACTGGACAGCAAGCACCGCCAACGGACCTCAAACCACGCTCTCCGGACGTTAAGCTCCGCCCACTGGACATCAATCCCCGCCCACCGGACGTCAAGCTCAACCCGGGGACCTCAAGCTCCGCCCACTGAACATCAGGCTCCGCCCACTGGAGCTCAGGTCACGCCCACCGGTGTCAAGCGGGCCCCACCTATCTCGGCCAGACCACGCCCACTGACCTCGCCCATCAAACCATCCCGTGTGCATTAGAGACATCAGTAGATCTAAATACTTGAATGCGGAGGTTGCAAAGCATAGAAGAAAGACAGGATGCAAGATGTATACATGATATGTATTTTAATAATTACGTGATTTTTTGACTAGGCATCTTCAATAGTGGCATATTCAATTACGGATTTAAATAATAGGTTGGGGAAAAAGTCTTTTCGTATTTTATATGAAAATTTAAAACATTTTTTAATATAGTTTATTTACATTTAACTAAAGTATGCAGGTACCATTTTGTTCGATAACTTTTTGCCATCTTATAGGTAGGGACATGATCCCATTGCTATAGAAATTTGGGGCTTCTGATCAAAAAACTGCGTCAAGTAGTTTTGGCAGTCCTCTGGTGATGTTAACCTGACACTGCCTAAAGAATTCTGAAGAGATCGAAACAGGTGGAAATCTGAAGGTGTCAGGTCAGTACTATACGGCGGATGCATTAACACCTCCCAGCCAAACTCTCTTAATTTTATGCTGAGTGGTTAAAGATGTGTGAGGTCTAGCGTTATCATGATGAAAAACCACACCCCTTCTGTTGATTAATTCCGGCCACTTTCTCTCAACTTCTTGCTTTAATCTTATCAGTTGTTCGCAGTAGAGTTCTGAATCGATGGTCCTGCCTGGTGGTAACAGCTCTCAAATGCCCTTCCAATCCCACCACACACACAGCATCACCTTGTTGCGAGTTCACCCGGGTTTCGCCACAGTCTGTGAAGCCTGACCGGCCTTTGACCATGACCTTTTTCGCATGATCTTGTCGTACGTGATCCACTTTTCATCACCAGTTATCTATTTCTTCTAAAATGGTTCGGTCTCATTACGTCGTAATAAAGAATCACAAATGAGTACACGGTTCATTAGGTTTCTTTCAGAGAGCTCGTGAGGTACCCAAATATCGAGCTTTTTTGTGTACCCATTTTTTTCAAATGCGCCAAAACTGTTTTGTGGTCAATTCCCAGTTCTTCAGCTACGTCGTAACTATTGATATGCCGATCTTGCTCCACTTTTTCAAAAATAGCATCCATTTTATCCGCAACAGGGCGACCAGAGCGACGTGCATCTTTGACATCAAAATTTCCGGATTGAAAACGCTTAAACCAGTGCTACTCTCACAGACACTGCACTAGGTCCATAAACATCGCAAATTTTTTTCGCGGCTTGCGTTGCATTTTTACCTTTTTGGTAGTAAAATTTTAAAATGTATCTAATTTCTTCATTAGATTCACTCATCTTGACGGTAAGAAAAACAAATGAAAATCACGCATTTTCCTAATTTGAATTTGGAATTATCTTCTTTAAAATTTAAACTTTTAAATGATACCAAAACCAGCCAGGTACAAATAGTATAGGTAAAGTGGTTTTATTACAAGTTCATACATACTATATGCGAAAAGACTTTTTCCCCAACCTAATATATAGACCTGGGTCCAGCAATGGGGTAGTTAAGACTAGATTAAGAGGAGATTTGGTTTGGTTTTAAAACACGATTCGCCGAAAAGGAAAGCGTCCAAACAAGAGATCCATACAAAATCGTCACTCAAATGAATGACGTGATCTATCAGATTCAGCGACAACTTGGAGTACCATTCAAGCATGTGGATATTGGACGTTTGGCACTGTGTACTGGCAGAAACAGTGACGTTCGGTACGCGCGTCTTTAAGAAGGGGGCAGTGACGCGAACGAGATAGAATTAAAAATAAATGTGCTAGCTTTTAAATTTCTGTTTTGTCTAAATCAGCACCGAATCTAGTCTTTACTACCCCACTGCCGGACCCAGGTCTATATATTTAAATCCGTAATTCAATATGCCTATATTGAAAATGCCTATAATGTCTTAAAATCACGTAATTATTAAAATACATATATACATCGTGCATCCTGTTTTTCTTCTATGCTTTGCAACATCCGAATTAAAGTGTTTAGATCTACTGATGTCTCTAATGCTAGCGGGATGGCTTAGTGGGCGTGGTCAGTGGGCGGAGCCTGATGTCCAGTGGGCGGAGCTTGAAGTCCCTGGGTTGAGCTTGAAGTTCGGTGAGCGTGGCTTGACGTCCAGTGGGTCGCCAGTGTTGCCATAGATACGGATTTGCTTGTATCTGTCACGTCCATGCCTCGTATTTTCTATATGTTTTCAAAAGTCGCGACGGTGTCCCGTCTGCGTCTTGCGTCTTTTCTGTGTGTCCAGCGCCTGATAGTTTCGGCATGTTTGTCTGTCTGTCCGTCCGCGGTTTCACGCAGAGACTATTAGTACTAGTAAGCTGTAATTTGGCATTGATATGGAATGGGGAAGGCAGCTGTCATATACGTTGGTTCCTATCCTAACCTAATTAAATGTCAAAACTAGAGGTGGGCTGGATTAGGTAAAAACGGTACCAGTTCCAACTAATACTAATACTTAAAAATACCTATTCGAATAATCCCTTCTAATCCCTGCTGTTCGCAGAAAATTTTCAACCTTATGTCTTACACTCCATTCAAGGGTAACTATTGTTTGTAACACGAAAATATTAGATATCACTCCCGAGATGTAAGTATTTCACGCAATAGCTAATCTTATCTAATACAGCTAGTACACTTTGCTAATACTTTTTTCGCATCGGATTTTCGATCTTACTGTTGAGACGTGTAAAGTTCATTGTTGTTTATAGATGAAATAATTACATAAAGGTAGACCTAATCCAGACAATACCACTGGCGATTATTTATTCGCAACAGAATTTCTATTTTATTTCTAATAACTTTAAGGATCAGTGTTCTTTGATGACGAGAATATTCAACATTATTACAATTATCGTCAAGTAGTGGTTGAATTTGGGCTGCGAATAGCAGGGATTAGGAAGGAATATTTGGATTAGGTATTTTTAAGTATTAGTACTAGGTGGAACAGGTCTCGGTTTTACCTAATCCAGCTCACCTCTAGTTTTAGGTTAGGAACCACAGCTGCCTTCCCCATTAATCGCACTGACAAATTGGTAGAATACAATCTGGGTATCCGTTTCAGAAATATTTGGTTCTAAAGTGCAAATTTTTGTAGGAGTCTAGTGTCGTCGTTTCGTCCACCAAATCAGCTAAACAGTTGTATATGGAAACGTGAAAAATAAATCACGGCAATAGTATAACGAAGTTAAAAGGAAAACTATCAGAGCTAAGATCGTTTTTAGGGCGTTTTTAGTCGTTAAATCGTGGGGTTTGATCTTAAAAGTCGGCATTGGCAACTACGGAACCAGTTATTTTTAGGACGTCCACCATTGATAAAACGGGTGGCGCGCCGGCGCCGAAATCGTCGAATACCTACGAGAGAATTTTATAGGCTATTCCGAATTTCCTTTCAAATGTTGTGTAGCTTTTGAGCACACGTTACTGGTAACACTGTAGTTAAACGTCAAACAGATACTTTGTCATGCATGTCATGGTGATTGGTGTCAGGTGTCAAGTCACCAGTCACCACAATCACAACAAAAACAAATTCTCATTTTCAAGTTATTTCTCTTATTGTATAATTCATAGTTTTAGTTTTTCAAAATGAGTTGTAATCTAGAAGAAAGTACTACTGAGAAAGTGCCATATTTATTGAATGAAATTTTCAATAGAACTTTTTCCCAAACTCAGTCTCTTGATCTAGTGCAAAAAGATATTTTATTTATTTTAATTGTTGTGTTAATGATAGAAAATGGATTCTTACCCATCAATGAAGAATTGCAAATCATAAATCCTATGGTATCAATTGATAAGGAACAACTGTCGAAGTGGAAGACTCCCTTAGGAACATTTGAAGTAAATTTCGACATGGTCGGAATCCAGTGTGGCTCTGTAAAATTAATTATGAGTCCTTTGGGATCTACGGTTCTTATCAATGTAGTTATTAATGAAATAAATTCTGAGACATATACTGTATGTTTACCAGTGAGTCGCTATGTTGTTTCCCCACAAGCTTCTACAATACCAATGATATTTCGGGATTTAAAACATCTTTCAAATACCTTCAAGAATAAAATAACAACTCCCGTCAAAAGTAGCATCTTGACTTACCATGGATATGCAAGTGCTAGTTTGATTGGACTCCCAGAAGAAGTGATTTTTAAAATACTTCTACAGCTATCAATATTTGATATAATTAATGTCAGTAAGACTTGTAACAGATTGAACTATATAATATCAAATGAAAGATTATGGCATGATTTATATAAAAGAGATTTTGATTTAGAAAATTTGGTAAAAGAAAATTGGAGATTGGCATACAAAGAGGCTTTTATTGCAAAGGAGGATGAGAAAATAAGACATTCAAGAAGTAATGCTGGCACAATGCATGATTATATGGACTACTCTGATTATGTCTCTTATATTGATAACCCAATGTGGCATATTATATGAAATAAATAAAGTACTATGAATGTACATGATGTTATAGGCTTATATTATTCAATCATATTAATTTAATAAAATCGGATTTTAAGATAAATGTCTTATTATTGCTTTATTATTTTTACTTCATTTTCATCACGCATCTTTAATATTATGTCATCAATTTCATGTAGGTGACTGCACTGAAAAATCAAATTTGGGCATCGGAAAAGGAGGGCGCCATTTATCAATTCCATTTGACACCGCAACAGCTAATGGGGATTTAAGTGAGTATTATACCAGAGTATGGTTTTATCAATTATTATAAAAAATATTTGGCCTTTACGCAGTTGTGAAACAAAACATCTATCATAAGCACGACTTGTACCTCTGTGAGATAGTACTCATGTATGGTTGTTTCTGGTGAAGGAAAACATAAGGAATCTTGCTCATTAGTCAATATTAACTTTACTAGTGTGAAATGGAAAAGGCACTGGAACACCACACCATTATCTGTGCCAAGAATTGTCCTACTCGTAGTGTACCTCTCTTTTCATTCAATGATACCCGGCAAGAACTTTCTTAAACATACACAGACTGCATGAAAACTGGCATATAATAAGTAACAAAATTAATTCTAAACAGCATTGAAACATAATATTTTGTACATATTTTAGTAATCATTTTATAAAATGCTTTGTTTTGATACCTACCCCATTTGTTAGGCTTTAATTCGAAAAATAAGTATAAAAAAAGAAAAACGTTTTTGTACAAACTTTTATTTTGAGGTTAAAGTACTTATTAGACAAATGAAATAAGCCCAAACTCAATGGGGATGCGTCATGCAAGACAAATCAAACAAATCCTACTCAATGAGGTTATGTTTTATAATTGATCAGTACAGCTCATTGACTCCATAATATTGTATTGTCATCTGACTTACACAAGTATGCAAATTATCAGCTCAATCGGTGTAGGATAAATGGTTGAAAATTGAGATGTATGATTTGACCTAAATTAACATACTACAGTATACTACATACAAACAAGATACATTGTAAGTTAAATGAAAGCTTGTAAAATTTAAAGACAACTACCTATTTGCCGAAAAAAATCTGCCGTTGTTTTTATTTTTTATATACCCAGTGTCACATTGATGTATTGATACATACAAACATTCGAAAAACCCACCCCCCTTTTGGCGCAGTCGGGTAAAATGATTTGATATTTTTGGATCTTTCCATGCACTTAAGAGTCCCCTTACCGTGGACAGAATCAGACTTTCCCATACAAACGTAGTCTACATTTTATTTTGAGACGACATATCGGATATGGGCAAAATTATGTAATTTTAAAGAAATTGCAATTATCTAGGGTTATAATTGGTTTTCGACAGTAAAGTTATGAACTTAAAAGAGGATATAGTGTATTGTATCAAATTTGACCATCAGTATGAAAACTTCTACACCCTTATATGTTCTTTCCAGTTCATAATTTTACCGTCGGAAACCAATTATAACCTTAGATAATCGCAATTTCATGAAATAAATTTTTTTTACCGAAATCTGACTTGTTTTAAAATAAAACGCAGACTACGTTTGTATGGAAAAGTTTAGGGTAAGGGGATTCTTAAGCACATTATCTGTTTGATTTAAGTAAAATTCCAGCTGTAAAATCTCACATTACAATTTGTGTTTTGTTTTACTTATGTAATTATTATTAGCTGTGTATCATGGCTGCAACTGGTTACATAACAGTCAATAACTACCGGTAAAAAATTATGACTTATGCCGTGTAGCTTCCTACCTAGAATAGGACTACATCTCTGCCTGTGGATGTCGCAACGTAACAGGTGACTAAAATAAAAGGTCTTAGCACAAACATCTACAACTGCATTCCCAAGGAGGGTTAACGTCGTCGGGTGGCGGCATAGATGAAGATGCAAACAGGAACGCGCTTAGATGAAGAAGAAAAAATTGAACTGCATTTATAAAGAAAATAATAGAACTTACCATTTTGTCAAAGTAATTGATTATTTTTACTAATTAATATCATATACTCTTTAATAATCATTAGTACGATAGAGTAAGCTGCGCGTAGTGTTTTTTTTTTTTATACTAATATCATCAATTAAGCAAGATCGATTTAGGTATGTAATTATGTTTACAAATGTAAATCAATGCAGTATAATGATGACATTAAGCTGGTGTGATGTGGCAACTAGAAGGTATGTACAATAATTTTTTTTAAAATAATTAATATGTACGTATAGATTGATATGGATAATAGTAAAAAATCTTGTTATCAATGAGCTAATGTGCTCTTTTTACATGTTATTATAAAAAGGATAGAGACGGATGTTCGTTTTTAGCACGAGAGTTCTTTCGGCAGTAGTTTTATTTTCTTTATGTCAAGGCTAGGTACAATACTTCATTTCATGTGAACGAGTGTAGCGCAGCGAGATGTATGCGGTGCGGAGAGTTGTGGCTAGGCTAGGTGGTCTCGACCCTAGGTTCGGGAATAACAAGGGTGAGGGGTGCGCGCGACATGATCTGCGCAGCCTCCGTCCGCTCCAGCGACATTGTGGCGCCGCCGTCGGCGAGTTGATGCGAGTTCTGTGAAGTAGACGCCACGCCGAGTGCTGCGTAGATGTAGAGCTCTGTGCCGATCTTATGTTCTGATGGCTTGGTGTAGGTGAGCGGCCGTGGAGGGCCCAAGGGCGCCGCGCGACAGACCGCCGTGGCGGTGCTACGGACCCATGCTTACCCACAGTCGATCTGACGGTGATTTTCCCATATACGCTAGAGGTGAGCGTATCTTCTTTTAGTCTGTGTTATTGTCGTTGTGAATATAAATTAAGTGCATGAATTATGCAGATGGTGATGTGTACAACTCCACTCAGAATCATGTTTGCATAGCTTAGCGAGATAAATCAATGATGCTGAGGATTGCCTAGATTCCTACTGCATTGATTTATTATCTGGAATGTATTTAATTAAATATTTGTTTTTACCCTGCAAAATACCTTATTGGTAAAAGGCTTAATACCAGTTGTACTTCATCGTTTTATCCCTGTCGTGTGACGTGATCATAATTTGTCCTGTATTATACCATAATAAAAATACGAGCAACGAAAATATGATTTTATGGAATAACAACTAGGAATGGTAGTACCAGCGTACGGAAGTGACAAGAAATAGAGCTAATCGATGAATGATCTCCCTCCCATGAATATTTGTTTTTATGCTACCCTCTCACTCGATTAATACTTGTTAATTTATGGGAATAAACAATTTCTATATGTATTAGGATGAAACTCCTAACTATTGCCATGTTAATACTTTATAACTTTTATTTTATAGATTAAATCTAGACACGCGGTAGCGTGTCAGAGCCAAGTTCAAAGAAAGGAACTGGCGACGCAGTAGCCATGTGTATACACGAACCATTTTGAGTAACTTTTGACCCCTTTACAACTCGAAATCTATTAAACCTAAAAACATGAAATTTATAACATAGAGAAGACATACATTTGAATCCTCTAGCTTATCTCGAATCCAAAATTTCAGGTATTGATATAATAACATTTTAAAAACCGGAAAAATATCATTGATTCACTTATCCATAGGGATGTAAAATGAAAAAAAAAGTACAAATTTGATTTTTTTTCACAATGTTGAAAAAAAAACTTAGTACCCTTGTGATGTATGCTTTCATTGCTTTCTTATTTCTAACATTTTACTAAAATTACATATCGAATTACTTAATTTAGACTGTTTTGATTTATTTTGACTTAATTTTTATTTAATTGGTTCATTACTAATGAATGTCCCTGTCTCCTGGACCGGGAAATCCGAGTTCGGTACCGGGAATCCCGGTGCGCAATTTGAATGTTGCCAATATATTTATGTAAACTTGGTACTATTCCACCAAAACAGTATGGTAGGTTCATAAATAAATAAAAAACTCTAATTATAAACTGTTAAGTATTAATCTTTTACGGAAACTGCCTTATCAATTTTAAATTCTGTATTCTTGAAAAAAAAACATGCCCCAGAAAAAAACGTTTTTTTGTCATGTTTTTTTTCAAGTTTTTTATCATGTTAGAAAAAAACTGTTTTTTTGCTACACTACTTATCCATAATCAAAATGATAACCTGCATCCATATGACCTGGAAAGTTGTAAATAAATCTTTATTTCATTACAAAAGGAAATTTCAAATACAATTATTAATAAAAAATATACAAAATTTACAAATAAAATAGAGATCCCAACGCGTCGCCGCGAGGCAGGGTGCCCAGTAAGCTAGCAGCATTGCCTCTCTGCACTGCGATAGAAATTCTTTGGGCGAAATAACTGCCAGCCCTTGGATCACCCGTAACCTCCCGGAGGCGCGCTGAAATCTCAGTCACCAGGGTTCTTGCTTCTGGGCCATTGTCTCAACCGCAAAGGGCACAAAAATATAGTTCGCCTCGAGGTGCTCATATTTCCTTCGCTTAACGGTTTCAGCAGCAACTGCAGCTGCCCCCGCCCGTGCGGAGGTAGATAATAAATGGGAAGGAGCCAGTGTATCCACACAAGTGGCGTCCCATAGCAAGCATTTTCCCAGCTTTCACGGTATCACAGACATCCCGTCCGGCCTCTTACCGTCCGACCTCAACAAACCGCTCGGTTCCAGGACGGCCGGAACAGCAACAAAGGTTAAAGTCCTGGAAAGTTGACATTTGGCATCTAGGTAGACTATCATGCGTATACAAAGGAAAAAAAAACAGTGAATTTCGTTGATTTTTTTTTTCAATTAATCGTTGTTATAAGGTAAAGCGCCTATCAAAGTTATACGAGCAAAAATATTTCGTCTCTCTGATTCTTTCTGATACTGCTGTGCTAAGAAATGGTATCCCATTGAAAACATATATGTGAAAATGGGAGCCAAGTTCAAAATCCGACAAAAGAATTGAGAACTAAATGGCTGCCAAGTTATGAAGAGGATCCTGAAATGTATTTATAAGAATTTCAACTTTTGACCTGGCTTGTTTTTTTTACCAGCTTTCTAATATTTAGAAGGATAGGGCAGGGTGTGTTATGTTAAATATCTTAATAAAATAAATCTCTATCGGAAAATAATTTGTACATTAAAATAGCTTCAGTAGTTTATACGATTAGTCTAAGTTGTGGCCTGACAGAACAGAATATATCTGAGGATGCCAATAAGTACTAGATTTTTTTCCAGTCTGATAGAAATACATATATTAGGTAGATAATGTGACTAATCCAAGAACGAAAATTACATTCGAGTTTGTGTACTAAATAATTAGATTTAACTTATCATTATTCGAATAATGGCTTCAAAATATTATGTGATCAAATCAAACTTTAATAAGTAATAAAGTTGATTTATTTTACTGACTGTATATGACGTCATAAATTGTTAAAATGAAGTAACGCATTTTTTTGCTAATTAGCTCACGTTGTTAAAACTGCCTGCTCTTAGAAATATACCCTACGCAGGTTTCAGGCATAAATACATGGTCCGCTTAATTTCTAGGGTAATAGGTATCTATTAATAAGGGAAGGTACACGCTTAATTTCCCAGCGGCCGCTTCATCCATTTAAAGTCAGCCCTGGGCTCTGTGATCATTCAAGCAGGTACTATGTACCTATTGTTTTTTTTATGTCATTCGGCTTGACATTTTATAAACCGGTCAAGTGTACGGGTGCGATATCCACCTTTAATTTGTATAGAGTAGTTTTTTTATAAAAAAAGGGAAAGTTTTTGGTGATATTTAGTAAGGCTTCAGTAAGTAGATGTATAATTGTATACTGAGCTGAAGTATATATCTGTATTGTGAATAAAACATAGCCCATCAGGCTGGGTACGGACCAATACTGAACTGGGTTTCTTTCGGCGTAATCTTCCCAGCAGTGATCATTCCGAAAGTCGAAACACTAAAATAATATTTAAAAAATTACCTTCAATAAGAGATAAATTTATCCTACATTAAATAAAAAAAATTGACTTTTAAATTTTTTTAAGAAATAAATTATGAGTATCAAAGGGAGGTAATACTCGTAATCTAAAACGCCAATACCATTAACATGAGCACATAGCGTTCGATATATATAGTGGGTCCATCTAGGAATAGGAGCAAATCAAGAAGCTGTCTTTTTTTCTTTTTTTTTAACCCACATTAGATTTCTTAATACTTTTTTAAACATAGGTAAAAATTTAAGAAATGCTTAGCTTATACGGGAAAATATGAAAAGCATAAAACAATTTGATAAGCTAGTATGTATATCTTTGATATCACTTGCTCGATATCTTATCTTTGACGTCCATTTGTAATGTCTTAGGTGTAATACGCGTTTGAATCAATTTAGTCATCTGGGTTGTCGCAATGATGTGAGTTAAAAGGAAGATTCAAATTTAGTGTATGTTTAGGTGTCAGTGTCTCCTCAACATGGATCTGTTATCTCGTAAAACCAAGGCCAGGCATAGGCCTATCGATGACGATACTCGAAGCGATAGTGGTGCTTTAGAAGATGACAATGATGATTTTTGTAAGTTAGGGTGTTATCATATTTGTTAGTTTTATTAGTAGATTGTGCTACAAGCCGTATGGTAATATTTTTAAGGCAAGGGCGTGAAGCGAGGGATTGATGTATACATCTCCCTAAGTAAAAATGTAACCGTACCACCGCACACTCTTACTTTTCATCTACATCTATGTATGAGAATGAGAGAGAAATGAGAAAAATAGCAAATGCAATATAGAATACTAGCTTTAACCCGCGACTTCGTCCGCGTAGAAGTCGAGAATGTTTCTAGTAGGATTTTTAATTGGTTTTTTACTGTTTGTTCCCGTTCCCGTTCCCATTACCGTTATTTGCTAGAGCAAAAGAAAGCGACGCATCTATTTATCTCATTTTTTTGTCCCTCGCGCAAAAAATGACGAAGTTTTAGAATAATAAAAATTTGCAACCCTGAATGCAATCCCGGGGATGCAATTTTTCAAAATCCAATGAATACCAAACCACTTCAAATCGCTTCAATAATGAAGAAGATTCAAACAAACTTGCAACCCCTATTTCACCCTTATAGGGATGTAATTTTCAAAATCTATTAAATGCATTATTATTTTCTACTAACAAAACTGAATTAAAAATTTAATATGTCTTACTTAAAAAATTACGAAGTTTCATACAAACTGGCAACCCTATTTCACCCCCTTGGGGATGGAATTTCCAAAAATCCTTTCTTAACGGACGTCCAACCAATACCAATAACGGAGTTTAACCAGCACTTATTACCTTTTTGTGGTGTCGTTTTAATCAAATAAATACTACGATTTTTTTGCAAGGAGCATCAATTTCGTAAATAAATTCGCAAATAAAAAGTCCACTCGTTGCGAATCGTTTCAATTCATGACGTGTTTTTATGTACGTGGTCCCGCATTTTACGTAAACTCGAAATTCACTGTCAGCCCGAACTTACGAAAAAATATTCAAATTTAAACATTTATCACAACGAAATAATTTTCCGAAGCGAAGAACATAAACATGTTTATCTACTTACATTCATCCATGTAAAACGTGTTGTGTTGACGACAATATGTTTTCTAAATTCTATAAGTTTATTTGCCAGGCAAATTTAAAAACGGACTTTCAAGCGTTCACCCCATAACTTTAGAACCGATTTCCAATTCGATACAATATTATAATAGTAGGCGAAGATCATTAATTATGAACAAGTAATTATTACAAAAACAAAATTACCCGACAGTCTTTTTTTATTTTGATTTTTTTTTGATATTTTGATAAACTCAGTGACAGTAAATACGAATCTAACGACACCTCTCAAGTTAAAATCTATCGAACCGCTCGGCTGCCGAGCGGGCCAAACAATTATATATACAATTACGTACATACAAACATATAAATTATTATTATACATACAAACATACATACACCTCCTTCTGGCGCAGTCGGGTAAAAAACTTAATTATGTAAATAAACATAACATATTTCAATCGATCTATAATATTATTTACCAGGCAAATTAAAAAACCCCGACTTACCGTTTAGGGGCTACATTAATTTTTCGGGGTCCAGTGCTGCCCCCATTTGAAATAATTTATTCGAAAGGAAACGGAGATATAATTAAAAATTTTGTCTTCATCATGCCCTAGATAACGGTTCAAACTATTTTTAACCGACTTCCAAAAAGGAGGTTATCAATTCGTCGCGATCTTTTTTTATGTTACCGTTTATTCGAAGGCGCCTGGACCGTTATTCATTATTATTTTTTTGAGAAAGGGTATACTTTCCATTTGGTCCCAATGAAGTTTTATCAAAATCGGTTGTGTAGTTTAGGGGTAAAGTCGGTTTATAGTTTTGAAAAATTATATGAGCTACTGTACGCGAAGCTTTTCTTCGCATATTACCTTAGATCATTTAATACAGGATAAAAGCCTTACCTGCGCGTTCCCCTCTGCCAAAGTATAAGAACAAAATTCTAATACGTTCATAAAAACTAGTTGCGTAATCGATTATGATCATTATGTAAATCGGTAAGGCATCATTTTATTAACTTTGTTTTCTATTTAAATGTAATTTCTGAAAAATCGAAGAAATATCTATTAGTATCGATTACGGAAAAAATAATCGAATCACGTTTGCAACTGATTTCCTTCCAGCCCATAAAATAATCTAAGATCGCATATGAGACTAGTTCATTAACCCCGTTTTAAATTTATCAATTACATTCTTAAGGTTCTGTAATAAGGTTCCAATTTAAAAAAACGATTAGTTGATGAGTTAGGCGCAGTCCCCACGAGACTATAGCGCACTGCTGGGCACTCCTCACGAGACTAAGGCGCACTCCTCTTGAGACTATGTATTTATGATTTACAACCTTCGTCTTTATTCCCTGTGCATTAGAGTTGATATATTTTTTTGTCTTCTCTCTCTTTCTGGCCAAGAGTGTATTATTATGTGTATTTACACATTTTGTTCAGTGTGAGTTTTATTGGTGTGCAGAAAATAAGCTAGTGTTTGAGTTTTTTGTAGTGTGCATTTATAGCGACACAAATTATTTCTGTGAATGTGTGATTTTGTTTAGATGTAGTAGTAGCTTACCCCCGCACCAAAAGCGGTAGAAAGTTTTGTAAGAAGATTTGTCTGCGTAACTCATCCTGTCCTGTATTAAATGATCCAAGCATATTACCCAAAAGTGTCCGTTTTTGGCTAATGTGCGAAAAAAAGCTTCATGTTATCCCCCAATAATAACTTTTAGTCGGCTGAACCGACTTTTATCAAACATAGCTTAGAACCACCGCAAGGGAACTTGCTTTCACGTAAAAAACGCATCGAAATTGGTCCATCCGTTCGAGAACTAAAATGCCAAAACAGACAGCCGACAGACAGACATTCGCGTCAAACTTATAACACCCCTCTCTTTTTGTAGGGGGTTAAAAAATTACGACGCCTGTGCCAAATATATTGTTTAAAATATATTCTTTTTCTTTCTTTTTTTGCTTGACTGTTTTCCCCAGTTTGGTCGTCCCCACTGGGGACGAATGGGATATACCCCCCGCCAACATTATTTTTGATTTAGATAGATTACATTCGTGTTCGGTTTTCAAATTGTTTTCAATACCAAGACATTCTTTCTTTCTTTTCGCTTTAGTCCCAAATTTTTTGGGATAAAAACATCGTTTTTAGAATAGATGAGATGATTGGGTGTAATTTAATCCTTTTCAATTAAATATTATATAATTAGTTTAGGTAACTTCATTACTTCACTAACCATCTCGGATTTTGTGGAAAATTCCACCTGAAAGAAGCTGAAGCGTCTAGCAATTAGATGAATGACTCGATAAGACTTCGAAATATCTTTACTTAACTTACGTATTTTCTTGAAATATAATTTAAGCTTAGTTATACTATGTGCCAGATTTGGTGAGTTTTCAGACGGTCATCTTAATTTTTACCTGACTACGCCAAGTGGCTTATGTTTTTAACCTTCAAAAATGGACAAAATTAATCGATTTGACCCGTATGTTTTTTTATTTTATTTTTGTATACATATATTTTACGCAATATATCCGCCATTTGTGAACCGATTTTGATGATTCTTTCTTTATTTGAAAGCCTTTAGTAAGTACCTAGTTGATAATTTGATGAAAATATAATAAAAAAGCTTTGGAGATATGAAGAAACTCCTTAAAGAAAATAAAGACGTTTTTTTTCTTGAATTATTCAAGTGTATGTATATTTCTTTGGTACGCTCTGACGTCTACACGGCTTGATGAGACGTGTCGTTGGATTCTTCTTAATTTTCAGAGTGACACTAGGTATATCAAAAATCTAAAAAAAAAGTCGGATCTTTGTTCTTTTGATTCAAACCAATTGAATGGGGTATCCATAATAAAGGATTTTATAAAAGGCTTAAATATTACTTTTAACGATCAATTTAAAAAATCCGAGGGCCTGGTAAAGTAATTTTCATTAATCATACAATGGATTGAGGAGCCACATCAGATTTTTGTAAAAGGCATAACACCCCATTTCGTAGATGATAAAATTTTAAAGCCGGAATACTGGAATTTGTAACTTATTTTACAATTGTTCTCTAATTTAGACATGCCGCAGCTCATACATCGGTACTATACGCCACTATCACCTTTTTTAGGCCCGAGTGCCTTCCTTTTTCTAAGGACCATTTCTCCCTTTCCCCCTCTAGGTATCTGTGGCCCCTTACTTTAGATACGCCATTGTCCTCTTCGTTAAATTCACGAAAGTTTCCTATGCTAGAGACGCCACCATTCGTTATCCTAGAAACGCCACTACAGTTACATGGCGAGAATTTCTGGCTTTTGACATTGAAGCGAACCACAGACGTCAATAGTTTCATCACATTTTTATACACTTCCTTACTGTTTATTTGTAAAAACTTTTTCTACGATTTCTCGTTTTAAACCCCGACGGAAAAAGAGGGGTGTTATAAATTTGACGCTAACGTCTGTCTGTCTGTAGCATTCTAGCGCTCAAACGGATGCACCGATTTCGACGCAGTTTTCTTTTACGTGAAAGCAAGTTTCCTTGCGGTGGTTCTTAGCTATGTTTGGTAAAAATCGATCCAGCAGTTAAGACAATATCAGCTCTTTATCAACATCTAGACCATGGTTTACAACTAGATGGCGCTATCTAGCGCATTAAAGTGAAAGGTAATTTAAAGGTATAGTGTAACTCATCTTTAGATCAGTTTATTTACCGTATGGTTTGTATACTCTATGATACCGGCTGAAGTCCCAGCATACGCAGACATTTAGTTTTTTTTATTTTTATTTGTGTTGTTAAATTTATTATTATGTATATCTTTTTTATTAATAAAAAAAGTGTAAGATTTTTCCGTCACGAATTAAGAATTTACTACGAAAGGTTTCCATAAAAATTCCGTAACAAAAAAGTATCGCTGCAGTCGTAGCTGTATTCAGAGGCAATAGTCTGTACATGGAAGATAATGAGAAAAAATATTGCTGGGGGCTTTTATGAATAAGTAAGAAATGCAATAAAACACAATTTTTTTTTTTAAAGATAGTCTGGTCCAATGTACCAAGTCATCGACATTTTTTCTTTATTAAAATGTTGGTTATCAGGCTGTATGCTGTATCATCCGTTTTATTGTAGAAATTTGTAGTTTTGATACCTAACTATATATAAGTGGCTTACTTAAGTGTCTTTAGTGCAAAAACATCAAAATCACTTTTGGAGCCCAAAAACTTTCATTATGGGATTTCTGAAATAAATTAAAAATGTCAAAAATCTCTAAAACTATTAAATTTTTGTTAAGGTAATCCTGGGTGCAAACAAAATTTTTAGGTCACATCTCACACCTCGCAACGGATGCAGGTTGACTTCCCAGTAGTCCTGTATAGAATATTAAAGTTTGTCCCAATTGACATATTAATTTTGTTGCATGCATATTAATTTTGTTGCAAGATGGTTTATGCCCCCCAATATTGGGCGCATTGGATAAATGCCGAATAAATGTCTGTATATGCAGAATAAATGTCATTGCCAGGGCAAAAACATGAACAGAAATTTTGTTTACTTTTTCATTGAAATAGCTACATTTGAGTATGCGCAAAACATAATAAGATAATGACTAATAAAGAGATTTCGTGATGTGATGAGTGAGTGATTTTCGCTTATATATAGAGTTAATATAGTTAAGTCTACAAAACAATTTTGAAAAGAAAATGTCAGAAGCATATTTTTTTGTTGACCAGTGTGACTAGAATATACAGGGTGACATTTGAAACACCAGAAACATTTTTGGCAAGTTCAGTCTATAATACTGAAATACTTTCCATAAATATAAATATCGAAAAATGAAAAACAACTTTTCATACAAATCAGTTCTCAGCCAAATGGAGTTTGTATAGGAGGATGCTTTTTTTATTTATTTTCAATATATTTTCTATAGAAAAATTTAAATATCATGAACTGAACTTGCTCCTAAAATGTTGCTGGTGTTTAAAAATTAACCCTGAATACAAAATAATCAGATTAAAATGATTTTGATGGCAAATTTTATATTTATGACATCAATAATATTTATCAATGAGATAACGAGGAACACGATTAATATGTTTCTTTTAGGAAAAAATATTTGTTTAATTTATCAGTTTTTAATTCCTAATTTCTAGACACTAATCGTTTAAATGTAAGTACTACCTACTTACATTTAAACGATTAGTTTTATTGTTTCTAGCAGTCTGATATCGGGGGTAGTAAACGCACCTGCCGTTGCGCGGCAGGGCGCAGGGTTGTTTACTAAGCCGATGTCGGTTCCATTTCTTTTCTTTATTTAAAGGGATCAATGAATTTTTCGGTGTTTAGTTCTGCCCCCATTTGAAATAAACAGTTTGAAAGGAAAAGGTGGCCGTTTTCCGGAAATGTGGGAAGAATACCTTCAAGTTCTCACTTTAAACTGTAAACAGTGGGTCATGAGATAGTTTAAAGGGTAGTAGTAAGACAACATTTTAAATTTTATCTCCGTTTTCTTATAAATAATTTATTTCAAATGGGGGCAGCACTAAATACCGAAAAATTCTTTGATCCCCTTAAATGAAGAAAAGAAATGGAACCGACATCGGCCTAGCACTGGACCCCGAAAAATTCATGTATCCCCTTAAGTAGGTACATCAATACAAAATGAAAATAAGCGACCGCAAGCACATCGCGTTGATTTTGCATTGCATATTTTACTTCGTTACTTTGAAAAAACTTCCTGCTATAACCACAAATCTACTTTAGGGATTTACCAGTCCTGTCACCCAAATTCCACTCGCCGAATGAAGCAACGATGTATGTATGTATGACGACCTCCGTGGCGCAGTGGTCACAATGCTAGTCCGCCACCCAGAGGTCCCGGGTTCGATCCCTGGTCAAGTTGGAAAATGGCCTTGTTCAATTTGTCCTGGGTCTTGGATGTTTATCTATATATCTTGTTCCCGTTGAGTTAGTATCCCATAAGTCATACTTAACACAAGCCTTGAACTTACTTTGGGGCTAGCTTAATCAGTGTTATTTGTCCCTATATATTTATATTTATTTATTTATGTAGGTACTTGTTTATCCATTTATTAGTTCGACCAGTGCTGAGCGCAAAAATAACAATTAGATGCTTAACTGACTAGTAAGTGAATTTAGTAGGTTCATGGGTTGGCGAAAGTTACAATTTGTTATGTTGATATCGATAGTCTTCCATTTAAGTATCCTCCAATATGTTGTAACTATCTATATAAAAAAAAAATAACTGGCCAAGTGCGCATTAGACTCGCGCACGAAGGGTGCCGTACCATTATCTATAAAAAATCACGTTTGTTGTACTGGCCCTGCTGAAATATTAATTTCATTCTGGTTTTAGTATTTGATGATAAAATAACACAAATACATCATCTGTTACAATTTCAACTGTCTAGCTGCCACGGTTTATGAGTACCACAAAAACATAAATGTGCAAATGGGAGCCAAGTTCAAAATCCGACAAAAGAATTGAGATCTAAATGGCCGCCAAGTTCTTTAGAGAAAATTGAATTTTATTTATAAGAATCTTAACATTTGACCTGGCTAGTTTCTTAACATAAAGATGATAAGTTAATTAGCCAAATATAAGTAGGCTTGCTAAAACTTCACTTTACTGTCCAGGTCTCTGTATTGATTCAACGTTGTTTTATACAGGATACGGTTAAGCGGTATAAGCCATGGGTTTACGCGTCGCCTCGCGGCCACCCTACCGAAGCACCTGAGTAAAATACAAATGAAGCAAAACATTCAAGTCGCATCGTAATCCTGTCGGACGCAGTACCACTGGTTCGCTTGTTGTCTCGGCCTGTGTTGACGTGATCTGATGTAGACTTGCTAGTGAGCAAGCCATACCATAGCGCGGCTCGCCGAGGCGAGTCGAGTGCATTTCAACATGCAGGAGGGCAGAGGCAGGCAGGCGGGCCCCCACCCTGCCCCGCGCTCTAGGCCCGCGCGCCAGTTCGCCGTTGTGCGTCTATCGCGGCGCAAGCACTTCAATATGATTGCTGTGTAATTGTAGCTGCTCGTGCCGGTAACGCGTGTGTCTTTGTCAGTGCCCTGAGATGGTGTATATTGTGTGTGTTGGTTCAATGCCAAAGATGCTATTTAAGCGAAATGGATCCTTGTAGTTGACATGTCGTTGAGCGCGCCCGCCCAGGCGGTGCGCGGGACAAGGACCAGTAGCCTCGACCAACTGGATTTTCAGGAGCGCAGGCAGCTGATTGCTAGCTCATTGTCACTTACAGACTTCTTACATGTTGGGGCTAAGGAGGTTGCAGCTGTTGCCGGTCAGTACCCCTTCGCTTTTTGTCTCACACGCCCAGCCGCATTCCTAACAATAGCTTTGCGAAATCAAAGAGTTCGTGCATGGCACTTGGGCCTCTACACTAAACGTACATACAGTACGCGTACCTACCTAACATGAGTAATTAGACTTCTGTGTTGGATGCTGTGTATTGAACGGTCTTTATAACTCAGGCAAGTCATAACATTTAAGATGTAATGTTTTTATGTTAGGAATGTTATATATGTAAATGTAGGTTTTTTTTTAATATTCTAGTCATAGTAATTATTAGCAACGTAAAAAATATTCATGTAGTACCTAATTAAAAATACCTACCCACTTGTTCAAAGTAGTTGCATATTCCATTCATAAAAGGTACCTCATCTCATCACGTTATAATATAACAAGACGATTTTTATACGAAAAAGTTTCATTCGAATCCGTCCAATATTTACGGAAATTATCGTGTACCAACAGACCAACAAAAATACAGTTTTTTATTTATTTTAAATTCTTACTCTGTTACTTACTATGTCCCCATGGCCCTAATGATGCCTCTACTTTGGCTTTACTTGTAGGAGAGCCAGGTTGCAGCAAAAAAAAAACTATCCTTATTTTACCTGTAGTCAATCCATGACTGTGCCTTTTGGCTTGTCCCTTGCGTTTTTCCTGTTTTGGGATAGGTATGCGTCAGTTCACAATTCACGGTTTTAATACAGGAGTACATTACTGATTATGGTAAGGCGGATAAAGGAATTGACCTTATCACTCTAGAGTCAAGCTTGAGGCAGCCTTTACCGAGGTCATTTTCAACAAGGCCATTTCTAGTAATCTGTACACACTGTTTAAACTGTGATAAGTAATGAATAAATCGCATTTTGCGGGAAAATCTTCTTGTACAAGCACTTTTACTCTTTCTACATTGTTTATGAGTGTAAAAGATTTAAAACAAAGGTATACCTCACATTTACCCACGTTTTCTCATAATCTATTAAGTATTGAAAGTGAAAACTCCATGCTTGTTATGTTAGTAAGTACATCCAGTTAGATCCACTGTATTGCAATGAAAATAACGATGAGACGAATTAGACTTGGTTGTGGACTAGTGGTGTTGCCCTATTAACAGTAAAGCCAAATTTTATGAAAAACCGAGTTGACGGTCCTCAATTTGTTTTAAAATCCTAATATAATGTTACTGTCAATGTTTAGCTCGATAGACAGAAAGTGTTCAAACGCTTATAATGTTGAAAACAACAAACTAGTCGTACTTTTGCAGTATGTAGTTATTCTAAACACAGCAGAGGACACACAATACTTTCATGTGATATTATCTCTCGCGCATTATTCATGGTCTGATGATGTCACATGATCTGTTTTCGCTGATGCGGCCTTTTATGAATTTAACTGTAGTTGTCTCATCCGTTTTTGGTTTTTTAATAAGTAAGTTGTATAATATATCAATCTATTTTAATAAATTGATGAAAGATAAAATAAGATGCTTTCATATTAGTTCTTTTTTTGCGATTTTTGGGATGTCATTTGACACTTCTCCACTACTCCACTACACCACTACACTTACAGCTTACTGAAAACATTTTCTTAGTTAAACCTTTAAGGCTTACCACAATACAAGCTATCGTCTTACGTTTGTACCGGTAATTGGTACCTATTTGTTTTATTCATTGTTCTGTCTTGTTACCTTACAAGTACTTGGTGTGGTCTATCGTAATTGTTTCGAATCGATAGTTGTGGTTAGGTTTTGCAATTGACGTTAATTTTCGCATCTCTAAGCAACCTGTAGAGTGTTATTCTATCGAATAACACTATAGGTTATCAAAGCCCTGAAGATATAGTTCAGAGAGAAAATCACCAGATACTTAATAGGCATTTGTTTTAAAACTTCACCATCCTGAACATCCATAGAGTAATCCACTAAATTCATGGTCTGGCTGGCACATACAGAACAATTAGTACATATAATTACCTAATTATATTTAGGTACAACTTATGTATCGTTTAAGTTTCACAATTAGAAGTTATATATCGTTTTAGTTTTACACCAGAGATCTAAATATCAAAGTAGTGATGGGTTGCTAGCGTGACATTAATACGAACCTAGTTGATTGTGTAATGAAATGGATGAATGTATGAGCAGTGATTCATGGATAATTATTCAGTGTTACATATACACACTTTTCATTCCTCTTGAAATATTACCTAGCTCTATTATCTATCGGTTAGCCAGGAATCGATGTTATTTTTTTCTTACCACTGTCGTTGCAGTCGATAAAACGCGTTGGTGGACTAACGTTAATAGTTTTCATTTAATGTGCGCCTATGACGCACGTGCTCTTGTTTTTATGCTTAATATTGTACTTTAAGTAACAGCAAGATAAAATTATTAAAATAGTCTTCCTTTCCATATTTTTTAAAATAGTCGGAATTCGCCTACCTAGGTATTATGTTTTTCTGAAGTTCTTTTATAATTTTAATTATTAGGGAATTTGCGTTCACGATGAAGAAAAGCGTTTTAAACTCAAAAGCACAGCATTCATAGCTAACTTTAGGTATGTTAAATTTTTAAGATGACAATAATGTAATGATATATTGTACAGAGGTGTTAACACCGAATGCGGGAAGCCCATACCATAAGTCATAGACGCCTATTTGACGAGACGTAAAAGGTGACTCACGTTTTTTGCCATTTACGAATCTCGCGTCTTGTTGTGGCGTTTAGCTCTTTTGTGTTTAAATTCACGGTCGTAAGTCGTTTGCAACAGATAAAGATAACCCACCAGCCACCAACACACCGCAAATTCGATTTGTTTGTCACTACGCCTACGTGAACTTATGATTGAAGACGCCGTAATCTATAATTATCTCTTTTCTTAATTACATAAATACTTCTTTTTTAGATAGGTGTACCTGATACTTAATACTAGTAGTTCGCCCCTAACTGTCAACTCGCGATCCCCATATCTCGGTAGCCCTTGGCCTATTTAGCTTATGTTCGAACTTAAAAATTCTTTTTTCTATATCTTTACTCAAGTCGAACAAATAAAAATATATATGATGCGGGCCAAATCCGATTTCTGACCAAACTAGTTTGTCCTGGGCCAAACCGGACGGGCCGGGCGGGATATACTTGTTTAGCCCAGGACAATCTAGTTTAGCCTATTACTTTAGTCTTTATTTTTTCGACTAATACAAATAATGTATTTCTGTTGCCGCTATAACAACAAATACTAATAATTTTTCATAACTAAAAACCCGACTTCTTCCTAAACCACTCAACCGATTTTGATAAAATTTCTATGAGACAAGTATACCTTTTCAAACAAAATAAGAATTTTCCTAATCGGTTCAGGCGTCTTTGAATTATCGGTGAACATACATAAAAAAAACATAAAAGATCGCGACGAATAGATAACCTCCTCCTTTTTGGAAGTTGGTTAAAAACCGAATTTAATAAAGTAATATTAATGATCTCCCATTCAACAAACCTGATTTTCTATAGATAATTGTACAAAACCCTTCAAGCGCGAGTCTGACTCGCACGTAGTCGGTTACTTGACTTAAGGTCCTAAGGCTCCTAGGTGGGGCAGAGGGCTGCAACAGTCTTTCTCTATCGCGAACGGTCTTTGGCTACGCGCTTTACTTTGGGCCAGGTTAGCCCGATTGTCTTCATCTGCACCGCATTCGCTTGCCCTGAGGGGTCCACATAAGGGCTTTCCTCGGAATGTGTGTGGGCTCTTTCCTGAGAGTATGGCCTATCCATGTCCATTTACGGCGCATGATCGGCTCGTCTATTGGCATTTCTCGGCACGCCTCCCACAGGCTTTCGTTGGAGATCTTCTCAGGCCAGAAAATGCCAAGTATTTGCCGCAGGCAGCAGTTGATAAAAATCTGGATCGGCTGCGTGATCTCTTTGGTAACTTTCCACGTTTCGCACCCGTATAGCAAGACAGATTAGACGTTAGATCTGAAGATTTTGAGTTTGACTCTGCGGGCCAACTTTTCGGATCGCCATATGGGTCGAAGTTGTACGATGATTAGTAAGAATATCTCTGAGTAAATATTTCTCATCTTATTTATAGCCTATAAAATTTAAGTTAAACATTAATTTACTAGTAAGAATATCTCTGAATAAATATTGCTTATCTTATTTATAGCCTATAAAATTTAAGTTAAGCATTAATTTACTTGAATAATAATTCGTAATCAGAGTTAGGTTTAAAGTATTTAGGCTAAACCAGATTGTACTGGGCTAAACTGGTATATCCGGACACGCTAAGTAAGAATCGGTTTGTCCTAGGACAAACTAGTTTAGCCTGAAATCGGGTTTTTATGTTAATTGATTTTGGATATTATTTCAAAGAAGACAATGTCGATAATAGTTTGACAGTGAAAAATGCTCTGCGCTGCGCTTCGTTATATGTGCGCCGGCCCTACCTAACATATTAACAAACGCCGGATTGTTCAAGTAGACGGGGAGAACTTCGCTCGCTTTGCTCGCTCGTTCAATAACGTTAATAATTATTTTTTCCTCTAAGTGAGATCTTCTTCTTAACCTCCTTTTTTGCACCGGTAGGGTTTCCTTTACTGCAGTGACTCTAAAAGATATGTACGAGTATAGATACGTACGAGTAAGTAGGAATATTTTTTTTCGTGGTAAGGTAAGCCAGGAATTTAAGATACCCTTTTAATAAATAACAAAATATAATAAGTAGTTATTTAAATCTAGAGCATGTATTCTGGATGTATTGTACACTACACTGTTCATGTAAATACGAATAATGACTTTTCAAAGCTCGCCATTTACTAATAGGTAGGTATATACTTTGTTCTACTCCTGTACTGTTATCTGTCTTTTAAATGGTCCCGAACACTAATATAAGAACAAAGATTATATGATTTCAGAAAACTCTATAGTCTATTCCTAATATAATAGCACATGTGTCGTTATTTCGCCAAAACGATACTCCTAGCCATAGACATATAACTTTTTTTCTTTAGATCTACCATACTGCCAACATAATAAAATCGTTATTTTAACATATGGTGCCATTTTTCAAACGTGGAGTCACTGAACAAACGGTTATTTGTATGAAAAAACATTCGTTTAAGTGACTCCATGTTTCAAAAATGGCACTTTTGATCACTAGAAAGACGTCAATAAAAAAAAATTAGTCTTCCATAGATACCTAGTATCTAGCAAACATATGGTAGCATTTCATACTTTTTTTTGTTTATTTTTAAATTATTTTAGTAAATGTAGCCGTAGATAAAGTATTGTATGCAACGTTGTATAAGTATGTCAAAAAATGCTCGATGGCGTCTCCTTACGATGCTCGCCAAGGCTCGCATCGTAACCTGCGCCACTCGCATTTTATGAACCTTCTTATACAACTGTTGCATAAAATACTATTCTGAAGGCGGTACCACATTGTCCTATTATGAAGGCGGTACCACGTTGTCCTATTATTGGGTATAGGTACCTTTACATACCTAATTACTTATATATTTTAGAATGTTAAGATAAAGGATGGTATTTTGAGATACGTTTGCTTATCTCTTTTTTAAATGTCGCGTTCCAATATCACCATCATTTGTCATTTGCCTATTTTCGTCCTCAATGTTTGAACAATGTGTAGAAATTCTTAGCAGTCAGATAATTTAGCACAGAGATAACATAATGGCAGAGTTGATGTACATAATGAGGTTTTTCTTATCAGTTTGTCGCTGGACACGACTTCACCAAACATTTTTGTGAGAAAACTTCAGATATCATCTAATCTTTTTGCTTTCTCAAATTTGTTTTTGAAACGAAAAAGTAATTTTACCTGATTTTTTTTGGAATTTTGTAGGGATCTAAATATCTGTAAGTATTCTGTAAATAGTATGGCATCACTGGCGCTTTTTTCATAACAATATTATTGAAACTCGTGAATTGTTTATGCATGGCGCGATAAATCTTTTCTTTTGGTCCTTACTTTTTTATTCAATTTGGAACAAACTTTGATATACAAGCTACATTGGGAGTTGATTGTACTACTATATAAACGACAAACCGGAAAAATAATAATAAGAATTATACTGTGAATAAGAGTTTTATCACATCGGTATTACCTTTATCTGAGAACAAATTGTTTCGTGGTGACGGATATAAAAACAAACAAAGATTTTAAATATCTGTTGAAATTACTGAACATTTAATCTCGTCGGGATGAGAAAGTCTACACTTTACTGAATACATATGTACACTGTTCCCGTTGGTATTGTGATAGTCACGGACAATTCTCAACAATAGACTCTCGACGTAATGGGGCCATTGATTGTGTGGATGTTACGTGTATGTGTGAGTGCTATTGGGTACCAATCTTGCGGTCTATTATCTGTATTAATGTGGGCTCGTCTTGCAGAGAAAATACAACAAGTCAATACAAATATCTTTTTATGACACAATGATGCGTTGTTTAACATTATTGCATTCATTGGTGACATTGATGTTACTACTTACTATATAATGTATTATGGAAGTTTACAACTAATGCTCAACTTCACATGTTTTCAAGCATATGGACGACTTCCACTCATTAGTTTTCAATATCTCTTTTATATAATAAAAAATCTATGACCAGATCACCAGATACAACATATTTTGTTTCATTACTACTATATTTGAAACTATTTATTTTGAATATATTATGAAGGTATTTCAGATCTATTTTATTACACTCGATAAATAACAAGCTGAGTCACAAATGACGATTGCACGTACATACTAAGTAGTAGGAAAATGTGTTAGTAGGTACTCACACAGTGGAAGTACATGTAGTAGGTTGGTACTACATAGGTACACATTTTAGACGTCACTTAATTCCTAACGAAGGTAACCAGTGGCTACAAAGCACAAAGGTACTGTTTAAAATGTAACTTACATGAAATTAGTAATTAGTTCTCAAAAAAAAAGTTGTCGATCTCTACTCAAATGAGATACGTCATTGGAAACTGCAATGAAGCGTTATCTAAATGAAATTCATTATTTGCTGTTATAGGAAAAATAACAACTAGTATCAGCTGCTTGTCATCCCGCACAGATTGTAAAAGCCGATCGAGGAAATGGGCGAAAAGGGGTCGATCTCTACTCAAATGAGATACGTCATTGCAAACTGCAATGAAGCGTTAACTAAATGAAATTCATTATTTGCTGTTATAGGAAAAATAACAACTAGTATCAGCTGCTTGTCATCCCGCACAGATTGTAAAAGCCGATCGAGGAAATGGGCGAAAAGGGCTAGCTACCCAACACAATTTTTTGATTCCCTTTTCCTACCTTCGTGATGATTGGATCTAAATAAGTGTGGCCTTAGGGTTTCACTACCTTAGGCTCTATCTACCTCGTTAAGGATAAAGACCTGATAGTTATAGTATATAAGTAGTATTTAAATAAAACTTGTTTTTACTTGCAGCCAAAAAACAGAATGGCTCCACGGTGCGGACTAACAGTCTGGGCTCTGGAGCACGCACACCACCCGTCGAGAGGACCAAATCTAAATTTTCGGCCTTCGGTAGACTCTTCAAACCATGGAAGTGGAAGCGGAAAAAGAAATCTGAAAAGTTCGAAGCAGCTTCTAGAAGTAAGTTCCTCTGTAATTGGGTACTTACTTTCCGTAGAAAATAAAACTTTACAATGTCACTTGTCATGATCATATCCATTTTCAACTTGATTTTAGACTTATTAAAACTGATATTGAGAGCGCTATTTGATTCCAAGAAACTATGACGTCATTAGTCTATATTTCATACAAATTCCATAGAAAATGTTGGTTTTGACATTTAGAAGAAAGTATCTGATTTGAGTAGTTGGAAAGTTGCGAATTAATTTAATAATCTTGGGTTGCATTTGCCTAGCAGTGGGGCGAAAATACCAGACTGAAAAAAATAATGAAATCTTGAGTGTGCATCCAATAAAAAACAAATATAAGTTGTTTATAACAAATACAAGCCCTTTGGCATTGTATTTGTTATAAACATTTTAATATTTGTTGTTGTTTAATATTTGTTAAAGATGTACTTCGATCTAGCGGGGCCACTCGAGCTAGACCTGAAACACTAGTGGTAATGCTTTGTCTATTCAATGTACCTCACGAAAATATGAACAAAATCCAATGTACATCAACCATTTGGACAAAAATTAAAAAAATAATTGTCATCCGTCCAGCGGGGCCCTCGGTTGTATTACGCTAGAATTACATAAAAATAATTCAGATCGTGACTTAACTCAATGGCCTCTCGATTCATGTATTAATTCTAAAGAATCTTTAGTAGTTCAGGAGAAATTCAGCAAGAAAACTTTTATCCGTCCAGCAGGGCCCTGTGTAATTTGAATTTATACGTGCAGAAAAAGCTTGCCATTGTTATGTATTACCAATGTACCCCAGAGTTCTTCACCATTTCTAAACTTTTTGCGGCTTTTCTACATTTTATTAAAGTACAAAATAATTATAATTGTAGGAACTAGGCGCTTGGTAAGGTAAGACCAACAAAACAAATATTTCCCGCAATGAGGGTGTTAAAGTCAAAATCTACTTTTAATTTAAGGTTTTTGAGAGGAAAAAAATAACAAATGGAAATATGATTGATGATGATTGTTAGAAGAGAGAATAAAGTGAATCAAAAATTTCTTAGAAAACATTGGGGAAAATCAGTGCTGTTGTTGTAGAAGTCTAACAGCACTGATTTTTCCTATTATTTACTAAGTAATTGTTTACATTTGGGTATTTTCCTGGGTCAAAAATAAATATTTTGTACTTATATAAAAATAAAACGTCACAAAATAATGTCACTTGTCTTTTTACAAATCCATTTTAACATGATTTTTTAACATTTCCTTTTGGGTGTGGCTATACCGGATTCCGGTATAAATCAATTGTTTTACTAACCTAAAGGGAATTTCGACTTTCACATCCTCATTGCGGGAAATATTTGTTTTGTTGGTTTGGTCTTACCTTACCAAGCGCCTACTTCCTACAATTATAATTATTTTGTACTTTAATAAAATGTAGAAAAACCGCAAGAAATTTAGAAATGGTGAAGAACTCTGGGGTACATTGGTAATACATAACAATGGCAAGCTTTTTCTGCACGTATTAATTCAAATTACACAGGGCCCTGCTGGATTTCTCCTGAACTGCTAAAGATTCCTTGGAAATAATACATGAATCGAGAAGGACATTGAGTTAAGTTACGATTTGAATTTTTTTTTGTAATTCTAGCGTAATACAACCGAGGGCCCCGCTGGACGGAGGACAATTTTTTATTTTTATTTTGTACAAATGGTTGAGGTACATTGGATTTTATTAATAAATTCTTGAGGTACATTGAACAGACAAAGCATTACCACTAGTGTTTAAGGTCTGGCTCGAGTGGCCCCGCTAGATCGAAGTACATAGTTAAAGTAAGTTATAAAAAAAGACTAAAAAAAATATAATTCATATTGGACCATTAATTCCCGGGAAGCTAGATTTTTTAAATTATTGTACTTTCAATTACTTACCTATTTGTTTAAATGTAAATTCTGATAACTTGTGGAATTTGTAAAAGAATATCTTATAAATAATTCTAAAATGTACAGCTATGATAAAGAGAATTGGGCTTTTTCGTATAATTAATTCGACAAAAGCGTAGATACTTGGTACTGTATGTATTTGATTATGCACATTTCTTATGTTTAATTTATCGTTCGCACATTCTCGGTTTCCTCGCTATCTCTCGTTAGCGTGACAGAATATACACAGAGATGCAATTTATGTATGTGAGTTATGTAGGTACACAGTTCAAAATTACCAACATTGATGGCAATGCTAAAATACTATCTTTCATCACGTCTCGTTATTATAGAGACAATTACTACGTTAAATATATTTATCAAGCAAAATATTTTAATTCTAATTCAACTCGTTTCAACATTCAGTATTGGTAAAATGATAAAACCCTGATCAATGATCCTGTTAACAAAACTACTCTTATCGTAATTCTTTTCAAACTTTTGAAATTCTTTACAACTTATTAAAATGAAAGCTATTGGATTCACTAAGTTTGATGCCAATAAATCTAAATCAGTTATAGTTTAGTTGTTAAAGTATATTTGATTGAAAACCTCTGTATCAGGCGAAGTACCTATTTACAAAGATTATTATTATGGTTAAATAATAACTTTATTTTTTTATGAATTGCAGCGTTAGAGAGAAAAATATCCGTCCGAGCAAATAGAGATGAATTGGTGCAAAAGGGCATCCTACTTCCTGAGAGCCCCGTCACGCCGGTACCAGAAGCCAGTAAGATTGTTTATACCTATTTACATTAAATTAATGGTAGTAAAGAGATCGATCATACTAAGCCTGAAAGCCGAAGAATATTTATTTTCATTTTTTAATTTTTATAGCGCTTGTCCATTTAAAATTTACGCACTGGTATAGTAGATTATTAACCAAGGGGATAAAGCAGTGTCTTCTGTCGCGGGTGACGACTTAAATCGTGAGCGCAACGAAGGACTCGAGATTTACTCCCGAGCGGAGCGAGGGTGTTAAATACTTAAATCACGAGCGAAGCGAGGGATTTAGGACGAGTCCTGAGTGTAGCGACGGATTTAAGTTCACCCAAGACAAAGACAGCTTTATCACCGAGGAGAATACTCTAATTTTCGTACCATTTGCGAAAAAATAAAGACAATAATATCAAGAGACAAGCATTTATTAAAAGATATATTTTAATTAATTTTTATCCAGTTATGTACATAAAAGATACAAAATGTTTTACGTTGTAAATAAATATAGGTACGCAGAAAACTTGGCTGTATGTGTGAGACGCAAATGACCCTTTGCTTTTTCTTTTTGGAAAACTAAACAGTTGGTGTAAACAAACAATGACATGACTTGATTTAGTTTTTTATTTTATGAAATTTAAGTGGTTTTGTGGACTTTGCGGATACATGTTGTCGATTCAAAATCGTTATTTTTTTACGCTTAACAATATAGAAATGAATTCAGTTCAGTATAAATTTCGGTAAGTATTCCAAACTTAAACCACTTTCTCCCTCTAGAGGACGAAGGAAATTCAGTACAATTTTCTTTCCTTGTTTTCATTCTTGGTCTAGAGCCTGAATGAAATTCAGTACATTTTTCTTTCCCTGTTTTTAACAGATTAATAATAACTATTGTTATGTACGCTTTTTGTGCCATAGAATGTGCCTTTTTTGAGCAAGTGGTACGAAAAAATATTTACTGTATTATGTATTCAAAATAAGTACCGGTATCAATTTTGAAAAATAATTATGGAAATTTTTGTTATTTTTAAAAATGTTGAATTGATTTTATTGCCGCCCGGTCAATCTTGATTGACAATGTGAAGATGACCGTCTAGTTAGAAATCCAAATTGAATAGTTGAAAGTGAAATCTGTGCCTCAATGTCTTGAAAAAGTGCACGGTTTGACAGCTATTACGCAGGTAAAAGCGTGCGAAACGGCTGTTGTGTTCGGAGACTATAAAATTGACCAAGAGTATGACCATGCAATGGTTTCAACAATTTCATTTATAACACCTAATCGTGAACATCGAATATAGACAAATCGATTTCTTTTCATGAAACATCACGATCAACTAAGAGCCTAAGATACTGCAAGAACTTTTGATTTTGATGTTGATTACATTTGTTTACTGATTTAAGACGAAATGGTAGTAGAAGTGACGCCCTCATTTGAAATAAATTGTTTAAAACTAAATATGGTGATAATTAAAAACTTGATTTGTACCAATGTCTAAAAAGACCTTTAAACTATTTTATGAAAAACCTTTGAAAGTAATATTGGTAGTCCATCTAGTTTTAAAACAGTTTTAAAACTAGACGGAATATTAGTAATAATTTCAAAGGTTATTCATAAAATAGTTTTTTTTAATTTATTTATTAGGTTCACCATTGTGTACTACATTAATACAGGCTTATATCTAAAATGTTTATGTAATATATAAATAATAAAATATATAAAAGTTTCAAGGTCTTTCTAGACATTGATATGAATCAATTTTTTAATTATCACCATGTTTAGTTTTAAACAATTTATTTCAAATGAAAGCGCCACTTTAGCTACTACTTCGTCTTAATGAGATTTATTTAAGGGGATACCTGAATTTTCCGGTGTCCAGTGCTGCCATTTGAAATAAATCATTTGATGGGAAACGGAGACATCATTTAAAATTTTGTCTTGACCAGGCACTAGATAATCCTTCAAACGAAACAAGTATTTGATTGGTGTTACTTCATTAATTCTTAACTTTGTCACTGGGCGGGTCACTCACTTTGTCATTGTCACATCCTTCATATCTTTTTTTTTTAAATTTTACACTTACAAATAGATAAACTGGATTTCATCAGATGGCCACAGGACCGAGGAAGACCAAGGACGAGATGGGCTGACGAAGGTCTTTTCTGTCCAATTCTTCTCGAAAATTAGAAGAAGTGGACAGAAAAGACCAAAGATAGAGAGTATTGGAAGGAATGAAGGAAGGCCTTTGCCCAGCAGTGGAACATACAAGGCTAATAAATCGGCTTAAACTCAATAATACAAAATAACCTTAACTTTTTACTTCGAATCAAAGATAAAAATTGCGCTTTTTATTATACTTTTTCTTTTTTCAAAGCAAAGTACAAAAAAAATGTTTACTTAAAGTGAGCATAAGAGTGGCTGCATCTATGGAGGTCGATCCCTTAATGTGCCATTGAGATGCACTAACGGACAGTCTTGCATAGCTGCCAGTGAGGGTTTAAGCTATGTGAATAGGATGTTAGTGGACCGGATAACTGTGTTATGGAGAGATACGGACATTCCCCAAAAAATATTTCACAACAATTTTAGCCGGGTAGTTGTGACTTGCTGCTCGTTGGCTACACTGTCTGTGGTCACCCTGGCTAGCCTCGAATATGCGGCCAGGGCGCAACATAATGTAAGCAGCTGAGGGTATGAAGAGGTGATGTGGCTCCGGTTTAATATCACGGGGCTTACCCCCGAAAGCGGGTTTCCCCATTATTACGTCATCAAGTGCAATACACTTCCACCCTGGAGCGTATGTTCTGTTCCTGCGACCCCCTCTGGCCGACCGGTTTAGGCAAGACAGAAACGGGCGATTTTTAATTGTGTGTATGTGTGTGTGCAAGCGCATGTGTGTATGGTCCATCTGGAGGTAGGGTACGTGGTGTTGCCACTCACCATCTTCTCACCACAAGCTGCCCTGCGTTGACCGACTGCACTGGGAATCCAGTGGGCGATGGGGTCGTCCTTATTATTATTATTATTATTTTTGATTTACTATCGTTTTTCGAGAAGATGATATTAAATAGTAGATTGTGCTACAAGGGGATAAGGTAATATTTTGAAGGCGAGGGCGCTATTTGGAATCCATAACGAAACGAAGGAGTCCATAGTTGAATCACGAGCGTAGCGAGTAATTCTACAGTGAAATCCTGAGAGAAGCGAGGGATCCATGTAAGTATATCGCCCGAGATAAAAATATTACCGTACCCGAGTAGCATATTCTACTTATCATCTCCTTTTATGAGAAAAACTAGCAAATACAAAACAGAATATAAAGAAAAATAGAACACCTACAAAACTTAATCAGACTTCAACCGACATTTAATAGGTAGGTAATAAATAACCCATGTTTTGTGTCGTATACATACAATAAATACTAAGAATGAAATTTTCAAAGACCACCAACTTACGATAAAATGTTCACTCATCATAACGTTGTTTGCGTAGTCCTTCATATATTTTTATTTTTAACCGACTTCGAAAAAGGAGTAGGTTATATGTTCGACTGTTTTTTTATGTATGTTCGTTGATTTCTCCTTTAATTGTGGACCCATTTTCAAAATCCATTTTATATTCGAAATAGTGCACTTCTATTTTATATGAAAGGCGTTTATTTGATGAATAATATTCTAATTTGGATATAAACGGTTCAATCATATTTATGCAAAATATTTAAAAATTCTATCAATTAAAACTGTGAAACGGATATTGATTAAGTTTAACACATAGGTAGACCAAACAAAATGTATACATTTTGTTTTAATTAGGTTTAGTTCCTTTAACCCAATCGTGTTATAACACGTTACTTATAAGTAAGCCCAGGGAAAACCGCAGATATATTTATTCGCTTATTAATGCAATAGTAAAATGTGAATTTTGGTTCTGAATACTTGTTCGCTATTAATGTAATGCAACGCTATAAGTAAACTTAAAACTGATAGAGTTCTATCAAGTTATAGATAACAATCTAGTACTAAAAATGTGAGATGTTAACAAGTTGATTTAGCGACGGCACGCTTCAGCACCGCCTATGCTGAAGCGTTCCGTCGCTCTCTCTCGCTCTAGCAAATTACGGTTCTGGGCGACAGAAAAGGATAGCAGCATAGAATAGTGCCGTTTACTGCCAAATGAGTCCCAACCCTAAACGGCTGCTTATATTTGTTCAGATGAGGATTCTCCGACGTATGACGAAGCTCGCAGCGAGGTGTCCGGTGGCAGCAGTGCGCAGGACCGCACCATCGCGGGAATGCACGCGGCACTGCAAGCGCAGCTCGCTTCGCAGATCGCGCAGCAGCAGGCTGCGCTGGCGGCAGCTGTCGCGGCTGCTGCGGCCGCACACCATCACCATCAGAACAATAATTTCATTGGTGAGTTGTATTGTATTTTCAAGTGGACTTCTCATTTGCAAGATAACTAAGTGAAAGATACAAAAATTCAGGAATTAAGAGCGGCCAACCCGTCTTACTTTTCATACAAACGCTCGTACTCGTTGTAACTGATCTTTCTTGAAAAAAGTTGAACTAACAGGTATCTTGTGCGCTATTTCTAGGTTTCTATCCAAATATAAAAATTCAAAATTTAGAAAAACAAATTCAGAATAAGGCTCCAAAAATGTGCTTTTTTGCACAAATTTTACCTGAACTTCGACCGTTCCCAAAGTTCTCAAAAATTGTAAAAGTAAAAAAGAATATTCCAATATAAATCTCGCAAAAACATTTATTTCTCGCACTAGTAAAGCTTACTGAAAAACACGTAATACCTGGAATAAGTTTTATAAAATTTCCGCACCCTATGAATAGTTAATATTCGGATAGTTAAAAATAATACTCATTTCATTCAATAGAATGCAAACCGAGCATTCAGGCGCTATCTCTCTCTTTTTGTTTTGCATCTTTTCTAGCATTGCCCTGGATGAAACAACAAGCTTTTCAAACTATGCTTGCGTTGACGATAGAGCAGCCGAGAAGGGCCGCCATAACAGTGATCCACACCTTGTATTTCACGGGTTCTTGGGTCGTTCAATGCAAGAACCTGAAGTATAAAGAACGTAACGTTAATATTTCTCGGATTACTTTGTCCTTAAAGGGCTACCTGAATTTTTCGGGGTCGAGTGCTATCTATAACATTTGAAATAAATCATTTGAAAGGAAATGGAGATATCATTTAAAATTTTGTCTTGATCAAACCCCAGATAACCCTATAAGATAAAGGGCTACCTGAATAGCCGGGCAGGTAGCCTCTTAAGCCAGGAGCTGCCTGCCCGGAAGAATAAAATAGTTTGAAGGGTTATCTAGGGTTTAATCAAGGCAAAATTCAAATGATATCAACTGGACCCCGAAAAATTCAGGTAGAGAGGAAGAGGAAAGGAGAGGAAACAGGTCGAGAGAATTGAAAAATACGTATTTTTAAATAAAATCTATTGCTGTCGCACTGTGCAACCACCCGGCGAGATATGAAAAGTACACAAAATCAACGTCTCGTAGTCCCCTGATTGCTCCACTAAATCGTTACCGGTTTAATTTCTTTTCTCATAAAAAATTGAAGTAAAATCATATTCGTTTTGTAATATAATCTCGGGCGATATCTCTCCCTTTCTGTTTTGCCTCTTTTTCTAGCATTGCCCTGGATGAAACAATAAACTTTTCAAACTATACTCGCGTTAACGACAGAGCAGCCGGGAAGGGCCGCCTTAAGACAAATATCTTAATAAGTACTTTGGCCTCACAATAAAGCTGGTACAAAAAATACAAATTTATCACAAACTAAAAAATAGACATGATAATATATCCAGTTTTTCTTTTTGGAAATAGTACATTACTGCAGAGGCCGGGAAATATGGCGTTGACGAACGAGCAGTTTTAGTAGTTGCCTTGACAATAATTACGAGTCCGGCAATGCCATTCCCGCCGAGGCATGTATAGTGCTTTTCTCAATAAATGTGAGGAAATTATAAAAGAAATAACTAGAAATATGCAAATATTTACCGAAAGCATTTAATGTTTACTGCAAAGAGTATCTTCGTACTTTGAAAGAAAAGAAACTGCTTTCCCGCGTTTTTAGTGCAAAGGAAACAGTCCATACTATGGGTCGGCCATACCCGGTCATATTTTACGCAAAAAATGTAATACCGTAGATTTTTTTTTCTTTCGCAATGAAAATTAAGCATATTTTCGAGTGATTTTATAACAACATTATTTCATTAAAATTGTGGTCATTAGAATATAAATAACAATAAATCATGCTCGAAGAGTGTATTTTATATTATGTGGTAGCAATTGGCTTATTGACAAGCTAAGGAATTAAACGCTTAATGTCTTTGCTAAATGTAAAAACAGAATTGTCATTTGAAACGTCAATGTCACTGTCTTGTCATTCTGAATACACTTTATTCGTCTTTTTGTTTTGAGCAGCGGCCAGGAATGAACTTTCATACTACTTTCCTGGCCTAGTCCAGCAAAGTAATGCACGAGCCAAGAATTACAAACTTCGTGTCTTCTTTTTACTACAATTATGCCTACATTTCCGAGCATGTTTGAGAAAAAATCATTGATCATCTCTATTGATCAATCATTTCTACTGGCACTATTTGGCAAGGAACCAGGGGACTACGTTTGTATGGAAATACAGCCAAACGATTTTCTATTAAATATATAGTGACATTTGGTCATTTGCATTTGCGCTATCCGTGTGCCAGTCTCTCCCATTGAGGGGTGTAAAGGGAAGTCCAATTTACCTACACACATGGTGTGGAGTATTTGGGTGGTATTTTGGGTTTCCAAAATTAAATTTTCCACACCAGGGGATGAACGTAAAACTAAATAACACGTATCTGATGAAGTAACTGATGAATTAAGTGTCTACCAGTTAATTCTATAAATGTGCGGATAAATCGGGAGTTTCCTTTGCAATCACCAGTAGGAGATACCGATGGGTGCACGTGCACGAGCAGCGACCTGCAAATGTTAGTATTTGGGCACATGTTTACTACGGAACCCTAAAAACACTTCATCTGGTGTACTAATGGTAGTGTTTTTACATTTCGGTACCATACAATACTTGTAAGAAGGTTTCTTAACTTCTTCCATAATTTGTTTAGCAATTAAAACTGAAAATAAGTATTAAGTAACTGAAACGCTACTATAGTAAACAAACAGGACTTAACCAATGACGTCATCATAAGCGCGCGCAAAATGGTGGCGTTTGAACGGCTCAAATTTATTCTATGTTTTAAATTTCACTTTGAAAAATATCTTGACAATTTTTAAGCCTATTTATATTTTTTTCTTTGTTATAAAGATGTAAATGATTAATTTAAGACATAAAAAAAAAATCATGAATATTCCCTATTGTAGTGTAATTAGTATCGATCTACTTTTGCCAGCCCTAGTCACCCGTATTTCATATGAATAATTTTTGCTTTTCCAATCACAGGACTTTACTAGATTTACAAGGTATAGTTCGCCAAAGGTACGACAATAATGAATAACGCCATAGCTGATCGATAAGAGCCTTTGTTAGCGCAAACGTATGATGAGCAACAATGAGCGTAGACTGCAATAAGATGCAGTTACAAGAGGAATGAAAAAAAATCTTCGGTGAACAAGATATAGTTTTAAAAACTAAAACGAGATTATTGCTAAAAAAAAGTGCGTTTTCCAATTAATGCACAGCAAACAATGGTACACCTTTTTGCATTTTGAAAAATTACTTTTTTACTGCCAAGCGGTCCAGTGGTTAAGTCGATCACCTTGTGATCCGGAGGGTATGGGATCGAATCCCACTGGTAAGCATCAGTCTGGTTAGGATGTTGCACCTGAATCAGGTGATTCAAGCCTGCAACATCCTAACCAGACTTGTTATCAAAGTCAAAGATCATTTATTTATCTTTGGATATTTGTATCAATTGATAATTGTCAGTTTGAAAAAAATATACGAAAACAATGATAATTCCGTGTTTCAGAAGGCAGGTATAAACTTTGGGTCCCAAGAGCCATCTAGCGTTTGCTTAAAGCTATCCAATTATTGGTTCTGGTCTACCCTTTGGGTTGCGGAGGTCAGATGGCAATCGCTCTGTGTAAAAACCAATTACGCGTCAAATCACTAAGGTTAGGTAGCGGACCCCGGGCTCTGAAGCGTTACCGCTGAGAATACAACCGGAAATACGATAGGATAATGTTAATTTTTGGTAAATAATTTGTGCTTACTAAGCCCTTCTATTTAATACCTTACACGACATAATTTGATTTATTTTATCTTTTGTCCATTACTTAAGGGCGCCATGTTAAATTTACAACATATAGTTAAACCAGCGATATCTATTTTGTCAAGGTATTATGGATATCATTGAAGATACGAGGGAACAGATGAACATACATACATAGCGACGAAACACATAACCCATCTATTTATTTTCTTTGCCGTAATCGGGTAACAATAGAATATGGAAATGTCCTGTAGACTTGCAAAGGAAATGGTAATAGACGAATAATTATCCTGTCGATGCATGGTCCATATAGTACAGGATCAAAGGGTCGACCCATCTGCCAAACGGATGAAACGAATTATTATTAAATAAAAAATGTTTCTGAACATATAGGTACCACTAGGGTTGCTGAAAAAAATATAGTCAAAGATATTTTCATCAAAATATAAAAAAATATTCCTTTTTTCAAACAATAACTTGCTAGTCGAACGTATCGTATCGTAGACTAATAAGTGAAATGTTTTAAAAGTGAAACTGCCATACACGATGTCCTGTCGACGAACGGTCCAAAGGCAAACGGGTCGTCGGAGAACGGTTGCGGCATCGGGGTATCATGTGTTAGAAATCAAATTATCAATGTCATCATTAGTCGTGCAATTACATTAATTGAATCAGACATCTTTACATTAAAAATTTAATGTCTACTTACAATTCCTCCGTCTAGCCTAGCAGTCGTATTAGTCGTATATATATTTTTTGCTATAACTGTAGTAATTGGTCCGAAATGTTAATTGAAGACAATATACATATGTCGGTTAATGAGTTTCAAATGAATTCGTGGCTCGTTGGTAACACGGGGAGATTAAAAAGCGACAGTTATTACCCGCGTCATGAATGTTGTAGAGGAAGACGCGTGCCAGGAATTAGTGGCATCCTGGCAGGATGAGCGGCGTGCGTTGACCCATCCTGCTCGCTCAGTAAATTATGTCATAGCAAATCAACATTTGATTGCGAGTATAATATTGGCCTAAAATTACTCTCAATCCACAGTGAGAGCACACATCTCCCGTAATTTGTATAATTTAATCTTAATATTGGTATAGGGCCATAGGAGGTGGTGGAAAAGATTTCCTCGTACCAGTACTCCGTGTTCAAAAATTAACTACTTTGTCTGTCGTAGACATAGCACAATATAATGTCACACTATATACTACATTATGAAAATACATTTTCAAGATTGTTATTTTTTGACAGCTAATGTTTTCTTTCTTTGAGCGATTAGAAAAAGGATCCGACTTGATTTCGTTAAAATCTTGCCTTTTAATGTCATTTTTAACATTTGTCTGTCAGTCCTATACATATTATAAGTTACTGTTACTGGTCAGTATTGGAATTACAGTCAAAAACAATTGTTTACAACTAAGATATCTGACAAAGTGTTTATTTATAGCCTGATATTAACGTATTACCAAAAATAAATAAAAAATATAAAATAAATAGATTTTTTTCCTTTATCCATGACAATTTGTCATGAGAAAGAAGATTTTTAACCTTCTTCCCTACATATATAATCCTACACTTAAACCAAACGGCTACACGAAAAATATACGTCACTTTCTTGAATTTCATGATAAACTCTAGCTAAACTAAAATCACTTAGCTAATGCATGAACATATATCTTTAAGTTTCCTGCGAATAAAAATCTTTGTTATATTTTTTGATCGATCATTTCATTTTAGGCAATCGCGTATTTGTTTATGATGATTTGCCACACGTTTGAGTTTTACCACTTCCCAAATTCTATTTTTCGACGTTCTTCCATTTTCTTGCACTCAGCACAAATCATCACATGCAGTGTCCAGTTAGACAACGACTGCATATTTAGTTTCAGTTTATGAAATGTAGAAAAATTGTGATTTATAATTGTTATAAATAGATTTTGTTAATTATATGCTTCCATATGATTATATGAGTTCAAAATTTGTACCCACTTATTGTACCGCTGAATAATTTATTTTTCTCATAATTTAGTCTTATATATATATCACGACTCACAATAAATTAGATAGTACACTGTACCTTTAAACTTAGTTTTTCGTCCATGATTTGTTCAGTGAAACTAAAAAGTAAAATCATGTGTAAATAGGTATATATGTTTGATTTGTATCGTAGGTAAAGAGACCGTAAATTCTACTTGGGGAAAGCTTAGGCCTGGCACTATTAGGTGATTTGGAGCCTAGAAGCGAGGGGTAATCGTGAAGTCTAGATGTTCGGGGGTGCAAGGCGAGGGCGGGCGGCGCGGAGTCGCGGCGCGCGCCTCAGTGTCGGCCCGCCCGCGCCCGCGCCCGCAGGCCCGCGACCCGCGACCTGCCGCAAACCGACCCTCGCGCCCCGCCTGCCCTAACCTCACTCGATCACCGGCCCACCTCGATATCCCACCTGTCATATCACTTCATCGACATTACATCGTTGTCTTTAAACCCTTTGTATTCCCAATTTTCAAGCCTGCTGTCTGGTTCATCATTAGATTAGACCATTGCTCAGTATGAGGTCGTGAAGTGTTTGTTTTCATAGTCTTTCTAAGGCTCTTTTACTAAAACTAGACGTGGTTTGTACTTACATACATATGTAGACAAGACATTTAAGACATTATTCTCAATTATTGACATAACTATGTGGATGTGTACCTGTAGGTACCTACAATACTTAAAACTAAGGCTAAACTTGCTCACACCTCTACACTTTTGTAACATATAAAATTACAAGATATGATAACATGACGTTCGATATATTTTCTCAGGCGACTTGAACACAATATATAATTTAGATGGATTTCAACGGTCCCACAATATACTCGGTATATTTCACTTATACTCAGTGGCAAGTCGCGAGGCGCGAAGTTTGCAGGCGCTATCGATCGACACAGGCCGCCAGCACGCGATCGCGGCCGCTGCACCGGCTCTCGTGTCCCATGCCACCCATTGTATTCCATTGGAAGCAATTTAATTAACTTCGTGTCCTATTAAATACTTTCGAAATAGAAAAAAAAAACACTAACAGTTTCTTGATTGTAAAATTTTCTATTCTATTTGAACATATTAGCTCAGAAGTCATAATTTCACTGAGAACCACCTAGAGTCATTTACATGAAAGTTGTGGTTGAAAGTTAGATTAGAAGATGAGCGGGCGCTGAGGCTTAACAGTGGCGGATAAGAGTGGGCGCGGTGTCTCGGGCGCCGCACCGCGGCCGGCGCGTGCCGCCGCCACCGCCACCGCCTGCGCCGCGCCTGTCTATGATGGGCTACATCATGGGATGCGCGTGCTTGAGAGGTGCGTAGCACGCTCACTTATTTTTCCCCATCGTCAAAAAGCATTTGCTTCGAACATTATGAGGACAATAACGTGGAGCTTAATGCGTGCTGTATTATGCTGTACGTGTAATTCGGTGTAATATACAATTTTAGCTCTCCAGATCAGATCGGTTAGGTACACATAATATAACTTACAAAATAGTTATTTACATACGTAGGCCGCTAGGAAAGTTTTGAGACTAAACACCTTAGCCTGAAGATTTCTTAAAATAATTTCCAGCATTGGCAATACATTTCTCCATACGCCGAAACCAGTCATTAAAAATGTGCTCCCATGTTTCATCTGGGATTTCTGCACAAGCGTTATTCCAAGCTGCAATTAAGTCAGCGTCGCTGGAGAAACGTCGTCCTTTCATTGCCTCCTTCACAATGGGCAGCAAACCAGTCACAGGGCGCAAGATCAGGGCTGTACGGAGGATGTTCCAGCAGCGTCAGCCCCGACTTCTTTATAAATGTTCGTGTTGTCTCAGCCCGATGTGCCGGTGCGTTCTCATGGTGCAAGCGCCATGTGTCCAACCGCGAATTCGGACGTAGTTTTCTAAGCTCTACAATAAGTTGAGGCAGACAAACTTCTGTGTACCATTTAGCGGTGACTGTCTTCTGCTCATCCAGGGTAATACTTTTAACAACACCTCTTTTACTAAAAAATACCACCACAATTTTCTTCTTAACCGATCGTGACTGTTTTACTCCAGTTGGCATTTCTTCATTTTCAAACACCCATAGTTTGTTTTTTGATTTACTTTTTATATCGTAGTAGTATAGCCAAGATTCGTCACCTGTTACTATACTATTTACATACTGTGACTTTCCGTGGACAAACATTTTTTGCATATTTTTGCACCATTTGATGCAACACTCTCTTTGAGCATACATACGAGGGTGCGTTTTTAAGTTCGCGGAATGAGAGGGTTGGAGGGGGGTGATTAGGCTCATTAGGACCGTAACGCGTTCAGTGACTCATAATTAGTATAAATACGAGGTTTCATTGTTATCAGACAATTACTCTTTGAGCTATCGTCAACCAAGCAACATAATCGGGAGTGAAAAGTGAAATATGGAAAAAATCGAATATCGTGCCGTTATAAAGTTCCCAAGCAAAGAAAATCAGTTGCGACCATAATGGATGAGATGTCATCGGTTTACGGTGACTCTTGTCCAGGAAAAACCATGGTATACAAGTGGCACAGTTTGTTTAAACAAGGAAGGGAATCCCTTGAAGACGACCCGAGGCCGGGCAGGAGCATCGAGGTGACCACGCCAGAACTTATTCAAAAAGTCGAAAAAATTGTACTCGAAGATGCTCGACTAAAGAAGAAACAACTCGCAGAAATGGTTGGAGTATCCGATACAACCAATTTTAAAGTCCTGCACGATCATCTTGGCATGACTAAGGTCAGCGCAAGATGGGTACCGAGAATGCTCACGCCGCCGCAAAAACAACAACGCGTAGAGTGTTCACGTGCATTTTTGGACCTCTGCAGTGACGGCAAGGATGGTGTATTGAGTCGAATTGTTACTGGAGACGAAACTTGGGTTCATCATTATGAACCTGAGTCGAAACAAGACTCCATGCAGTGGCATAAAAAGGGCACAGCACCCCCCAAGAAGTTTAAGGTGTCACAGTCAGCTGGGAAACTCATGGCAACGGTCTTTTAGGACTCAGAAGGAATATTGTTGATCGATTATAAAGATAAAGGTGTTTCTATTACCAGAGAATACTACGCTTCAATATTAGAGCGACTAAAAGAAGCCATTAAAGAGAAAAGACGGGGAAAATTGACGAAGGGTGTGCTGCTTTTGCACGACAATGCGCCCGTCCACAAGAGTCGCGTTGCGTTGGCTGCCCTGCATAAGGTGGGCTTCGATATTTTAAACCACCCACCCTACAGCCCAGACCTAGCCCCGAGTGATTATTACCTCTTCCCAAAAATGAAAAAGAGTTAAGGAGGCAGTTTCAGCGTATTTTGAAGACAAAGATAAAACATTTTTTATGAGGGTATAAATAAATTAATTGAAAGGTCTGAAAAATGTATCCGTCTTGCAGATAAATATATTGAAAAGGAAAAATAATTTGGTTTTTTTATTTCCACCCCTTACCCTCCATTCCGCGAACATAAAAACGCTCCCTCGTAGCTTGTTTACTTTGAGGTGGTCATGAAGAATACTACGAATGGCAGGTGCATTAAGATGCAAGATTTCCTCTATCTGTCTGTAGGTTATATGTCTGTCTTCTATAATTAGTTTCTTTACAATGGCTATGTTTTCTGGAGTAACCACTTCGCGCGACCGCCCTGATCGTGGATCATCATACAGGTTAAAGTCCTTGTGTTCAAATTGTTTGTACCACCGATATACAGTACTGCTACGACTTGGTGCTGTCTCATGGAATACAGACTGCATCTCACTAACACAATCATCAGCAGTTAAACCGCGCTTGAAATTATACATGATTATCACACGTAGGTCGCGACGCGTCAACTCCGACATCTTGGGGAAAACTAAGATAATATAGGAAACGTACGGGTGTTTCTTGTTGCCAAATAACATGGTAAGACATGCACAATAAAATGACGGAGTATGGTGCAGTTCGGCTAACGCGTATGAACAAGTCTCAAAACTTTCCTAGCGGCCTACGTATAAGTGAATACGAAGAATATAGATAGAGGTTTAAAATTTAGATTATTTTGCTGAAAATCCACTTGTCAAAGAGAAATTGAAGAACAAGTAAGCTACTTTTACGAAGCAGAATTTAAATTTTTATGTAAATTTAATTAACCACACACATTGCTTGGCGTGTCCCTATTTTTTTTCATTTATTACTCTTCAGAGATTTGCGAGCGGGCCCCATACGTTTTCCTTCACCAACAATAACCTTTTTCGAATAAATACCAGCTTTATATTTCCTAACCACAAACATATATGTGAAAATGGGAGCCAAGTTCAAATCCGACAAAAGAATTGAAATCTAAATGGCTGCCAAGATTTATAAAGAATCCTGAAATTTATTTATGAGAATCTTAACATTTGACTTGGCTAGTTTTTTTACCAGCTATTTTGATATTTAGAAGAATAGGACCTTACCATGTAAAAACAATAACGTATAACGTGAAGATGATAAGTTGATTAGCCAAATGTAAGTAGGCATGCTAAAACTAGCCAAGTCAAATGTTAAGATTCTTATAAATAAACAGGATTCTCTACAGAACTTGGCGGCCATTTAGATGTCAATTCTTTGTCAGATTAGTACTTAGCTCCCTTTTTCACATTTATGTTTTTGGTGTGATATCGTTAATTTTTGCACAGCATTATCAGAAAGAAGAAATTTATGTTCGTATAATTTTGATAGGCGCTTTATCTTATAGATTTTATATGTATTTTTTTAAATTTTTTTTAAATGCGTGTAATAGTCTGCCTAGATACCAAATATCAACTTTCCAGGTCATATCGAAGTAGATTATTATTTTGATCATGTGTAAGTGTCAATCAATGATTTTATTCTGTTTTTTTTAAACGTTATCATATCAATAACTGTTGGAGCTACATTATTGAAATTTTTGAGTCGAGATAAGCTAGAAGACTAAAATGTGTGTGCTAAATTTCAAGTTTTTAGATTTCGAGTTGTGAAGGGGTCAAAAGTAGCTCGAAATGTTTCTTGTAAACATACACAAGGCAGCAGCCTTGTGTATGCGTAGCCCCCTTCTTTGAACTTTGACATATATAGATATAGATTTCCTATGACTTAATTTGAATTGTGTCGCTATTTAATTAACTATTAGTAGGTTACATTGGTTTTTCAATTTTATTCGATAATAAAGTACAATTAACGATAGCAGTAATTAATAGATTATCCTTGACCGCAGATTCCCTATGGACCGTGGGATCCTAAAGTAACACACTCGTATATACAGCATAAATAATTCACAGCGGTTTTAATTTATTTGGCGAACTTCTCTTTTAGCTGATATTAAAGTAGTCGACGATTCTGTGTTTGTGTTTATTGTGTTTGGATCCCGATGACGTCAAACGTTGCATTTGCCACCAGCCACATGGGATAAGTACAGTTTTGCGTTGGAGGATAACGTCATTTACATTAGATGATAAATTGATAATACACAATTCATATCAGTGTAGAAAACTCTTGCATTCAGTCAGCAGGATATAATAGGGATAGAAATAAATATGAAATCTCAAAAGGATTTCGAAACACTTATTGGAGTACTCGCGTGTCGTTCTGTCCGTCTGTCACAGCTCACAGCCAATATCCTCCGGAACTACTGGACCAGTTCAAATTAGGTACACTACACATTTGTAATCGGTGTCTCAATGACGGACGTTTAGAGTGAATATAGAAACTTTTGGGAGCTAAAGTAGAAAATTAAAAAAAAGCATATTGAATCAATTTTCAGCGTCTAGTGACGAGCATAATCCATACTCTTACTTTCCCGGTTTAGAAATAAATACATATAAAATTATCGAATTCGTATGTCATGCATTGTTATTTTTCTTATATTCTATAATATGATTATGATTCCGAATAGGCTTATGCTTACCAACTTCCATAAGTAAACCAAAGAAAAAGACTACAAAGACAAAGAGCACTACTACTGCCCTCGTCAAGATTACGGATGACATCTGAATGAACATAGATAATAAGGAGCTTACTATTCTGGTTCTATTAGATTACTCTAATGCATTTAATCCTGTAGATTTTGACATACTACTCGGCGTACTTGATTCCCTTAACTTCTCTGCATCTTCTCGTACGTGGTTTCACTCTTACCTACATGGGCGTCGACAGTTGGTGAAAATTGATCAGAGTCAATCTGATTGGTGTGACCTAGCTGCTGGTGTTCCCCAAGGTGGAGTACTTTCTCCAATATTTTCTCTATTTTCATTGACGGTGTCACGTCTTCTCTTAAATCTTCTTTTCACTTGTACGCAGATGATCTGCAGATTTATACGGCCGCCCCTCTCGATAATTTCAGTTACGCTGTGAGCACTATCAATTCCGACCTTGCCACTATTGCGACTTGGTCCCATAACTTCGGGCTTATGGTCAATGCAGATAAATCCCAAGCAATAGTGATTGGTAGTCCACATTTCATAGCAAAGTTTCATTCTGCTGTTGTTCCCAATGTTATACTGAATGGTACTATTATTCATTTCACTCCAACAGTTAAAACTTGGGAAGAATTCTTGATGAAACGTTGTCTTGGTCTGCTCAAATCAATGAGGTGAGTCGCAAAATGTTTGTGGGTTTGCATTCCTTGAGGCGATTGCAAAATTTTCTCCCAATTAGCACGAAAGTACTGCTCTCACGTTCTTTAATTATTCCTATTCTTAATTATGCTGACGTGGCGTATTTAGATCCCACACAGGAACTTTTTGACAAATTAGAACGCCTCCAAAATATCTGTATGAGGTATATCTTCAACATACGAAAATTCGACCACATCACCGAGCTTCGCAAAAAGCTAAATTGGTTACCTGTTAGGATACGTCGTAATATCCATATTCTTTCCGTCCTCTTCAACGCCCTTTATAATCCTTCTGCCCCTAATTACCTGCACTGCAACTTTAACTTTCGGAATGTGGATAGTCGTTTGCGCTCAGCCGGCAGCTTCATTTTGGACATTCCACGGTTTTCGTCTCAGTCGTACTCCAAATCTTTCACAGTCTTGGCGGCAAGGCTTTGGAACTCGCTTTCTGCTGAAGTAAAGATATGATATGATATATATATGTATGTATGTTTATATATATATATATATATATATAAACTTCGCGCAATCAAAAGTGATCGTGTCTGAAAAAATCGAAACTATGTAATATTAATTCGAAAACTTTGATATTACTAGTACGAGTAACTTAACATTACATAGAAATTGATACTTCTTTTGACTAAGTAACATTATTGGAGGAATAATTACAAAAAATAAATTTAATTTGTTTTAACTAATAATTAATGAATGCGTGCAGGTCAACAAACTGTACTGCTCGAAGTTGTTTTTAGGTTTTTTGTGGTAGACTAGGAACCCTTATAGTTTCAACATGACTGCTTGTCTGTCTGTCTGTCAGTCCGCGGTGTTACGCAAAGACTATTAGTACAAGAAAGCTGTAATTTTTTACAGCTTTAAGTCACGCCGACAAAGTGGTAAAATAAAATCTTGGGATTTTTTTAGGGTAGCTCCCATACGTGTAATGTGGGAATCACATTACACGTATGGGAGCTACCCTAAAAAAATCCCAAGATTTTATTTTATTTTATTTTATTTAAATAAAATCTTGGGATTTTTTTAGGGTAGCTCCCATACGTGTAATGTGGGAATCACATTACACGTATGGGAGCTACCCTAAAAATATCCCAAGATTTTATTTTACCACTTTGTCGGCGTGACTTAAAGCTGTAAAATTTGTTCTTCCTCGACTAACTTATAGTGTAAGGTCGTTAATAGGTCTTTCAAAAATATCGTGAGTTTTATAAACACCATTTTTCGATCCCTTTAGTAATGATTCGTTTGTGAAATATTTGGTGCAAATTTTTGTTACAGTCAAGTGTCTCCCCCTCCCCGCCTCCCCACTGTCAGCTAAACGGTTGAGTATGGACACATAAAAAAAATTCACGGCAGTTGTTACTTAACATATATCGAAGTTAAAGAAAAATATCAGTGCTAAGGAGGTTTTGCATATTAGTTATAGACCAACTTTTAAAATTTATTCGGAAAAGGAAAATTTCATACAAATCAATAAAAATTTAGTTTTTTAGACCTTTTTAGTCGTTAAACTGTAGGCGTGAATTAAAATACGAAAAACTATACTACGCGTAGCCCGATACGCACTTGGTCGGGTTTTTTTTAAATGTGCAATCTCCGATTACTTGAAGACGCCCGGTCAAATCAGAAAAATACTTTATTTATTTTAAATCCTAAAAATACTTGTCAGGTGCCCATAGAAATTTAACAAAATCGGTTGTGTAGTTTTGTTACGAAGACAGCTTTTTGTTTTAAAAAAGATATGAAAACTAATTTTTTTTTCTTGCTACTCGTTACATGAGTGTCAGATGAATGGCGATAAATTAAAAATTCAAAACAAAGCGAGGCGGCGCGTGGGCGGGCGGCTAGCGAACGCGGAGGGCGGGCGGCGATCGAAGAGCGCGCGCGGTGCCGGGGTCCGGGGGCGGCGTAACGATCGCGCTACCGGCCGCAGTCTTGAAGCCCCGAGCGCGCCGCGAGCATGAGCGACGTCGGCACGCTCGCTGCCATGGACGCCTTCGCAGGCGGCGCCCGGCGGAGGCCCGCGCGCCTGCCGCCGCCACCGCCCTTCGTGCCGCCACCACCGCCGCAGCGCCACGATCATTACTACGTTCGCCGCAAGTCTCCTATCCCGAGGCACGCTGCAAACCTGACACTGTTCGCGCGCAACAACGGTACCCCCATCTCAAATCCCGCATGCACTCCACTTTCAACTCACTCTTGACCAGCCACCACTCTTTCAAACCACCCAGCTGCTAGCAGCTGGTCGTTGCCCGGCTCGCTACGCCATGCATCAATGTCAATGACACGCTCTCATCGTTCACACTCATTGCTCCTTGCAATCATAATTCATGTAAATATCATATTAGTTGTATTACGAAAAATTATGTCATGTTTATTTCATGACTTATTATAAATTCATATGGAATTCTTAAAATATCATTTCATAAACACCTCAATATTCATAACTTTAGTTTATATATACCCGTACGTAGATACATAGCATAAACAGTCGTGATAGTTGTATCACATAGTGTTCATGTTGGGGTTTTTTAATAGTTGACATAAAAACCGGAAAAATTGGAACAATTACTTAGGTAGCTTTATTGCGTTCTGTACCAAAAAAGTAAAAACGGGACCCTATTACTAAGACTCCGCTGTCCGTCCGTCTGTCTGTCTGTCACCAGGCTGTATCTTATGAAGCGTGATAGCTAGCAGTTGAAATTTTCACAGATGATGTATTTCTGTTGCCGCTATAACAAAAAATACTAAAAACAGAATAAAATAAAAATTTTATACCCATACAACAAACGTGATTTTTGCCGTTATTTGCTCGATATTGATAACGGCAACAGGTAGAAGCTTGAAATATTCACAAAATATTAAGTTGAATATTCTTTTTAAAAATAAATAATTATATTAAAATCAAATAAATATATTTTTATCTCATGTGGCAAAAAACAAAATGAGCCAGCTGCTCCTCCTGCGCATATCAATAAAGTCGGTCAAGGGAGTTGGCGATAAACTTAAGAATAAGCTATAATTTTAGTAACGAGTACACACATTGTCTATATGTAAATCTACCAAGTTGCTAGATTTGAACATATGATTTCATGATCCATTTTCAAAGCTTTACTATAAGTAGATTACGTAAAAAGTCTTTTCAAATTCCGATAAATCTCTTTCAGGTAATTCAGTCAGTAATCAATTTTTTTTGCGTCAAATCAGTGTGTAGAACTACATTAGAATAATTTTTAAAATATGGGGAATTTATGTGATACTCCATAGTTATGAATTTTATACCAACGACAAATACAGATTTACTGTTAAGTATACAATATTAATAAAAATCCTGTTACGTCATAAATAAAGATCGTTAGAAATTTCCGGGCTGGCCGAACACTTTTGCATTCATCACACAAAAGTTGCATTCATTAACGGCATTTTTGTCGTCCTTGTTTAATAAAATATTTCCAACTAAACTAACACGATTGATATTGAATTTTAGTAGACATTGCGGTTTTAAAACCCTGTTTAAGCTCTGTGTTAGCGAATTGACAAAATATTCATTGTTATAGCACACCCCAGGGTGCGGGGAAGTATTAAACGCCCACGCGCCGCACCCGTTCTCATAACTTGAACGTAATGCCCTATCAAACTTCTGGTGTACATACTTTGCTGTGTAAGTAATGTAAGCTCAGGGGTCTTTACGAATTATTATTAATTACTTGATCTTAGAATGTCATATTTGCGCTTTTAATAAGGTTAACTCAAACTTCTTATTTAATAACCCTATTATTATAGTTTATAATATTTGCCAAGGGTTTCTGCGATTTTATGATTTGTAGTCGATATACTGATTCATTAATGTTATATTCCTTTAAACTTAAAAATAAACTTCATACAGGCTGTAACTGTAGGTCGCCATTTTTATAATTGAAAAGGCTAATTAATCACCTGCGGTTAATCAATATGAATAGCATTTCCTTTACGCCAAGTTTAGTTTTGTCTGTAGATTGTTGACGTTTTATTTGATTTTGTCATGATCTTTAAAAAAGCTGTATGTCTTTACACGGTTATATTTAATAACTCCTATTATTTATTGACCTGCCATCATATATCGTAATCCTGGTAATATTCTCCAAATTCTGTAAAAGATTTTAGTTAATTAAGAACTTGCCATGATTTGGAAATTCATCGATTAACGTGATATATTGCTGCACTTACGTAATCGATTCTGGAGCGGAACTGAGCAGCTTTAAAACTGACACGGATGTTTGCGAGGATGGGAGTAAGTTTATCGCGAAATAGGCGCCGGCGACGTCGATATCGATAAATAACGGACTAAGGCGTCGTCGCCTGGCCTTGTGCAACTATTTGTGGCATCTTGCGCCGACAGTTTCGGCGAGATGCAGACTAAATACTCGTTTTAATTGCTCTCCCGAATGAATGTCAATCACCACATTCCCGAATATAATAATAGGCCGTCGGAAATAGACATTAAATTCGCAAAGCGTCATGCAGTACTGCATTTTTGGTATGTTGTATGAGTCTATTGGGGTAGTGTGAATTCAAATTTGAAACTTTAAAAAAACCTGTGAAAACTGAGAAAATCGAGAAAAACTTTGAAATTTTGGGACTTTTGTTCTCCAGTGCCAAAACTATTCATTTTTTGCGAACGACGTTATCTACACTATGAGAACTGCTAGTCTCACAGATTTCGTTTTAGGATCGAAAAAAAGCTAATTAAATCTACTACGAAGTATTTTCAGTGAATTTTCTATAATATTTTGCGAAAAATTCGTAAAGCTTGAAAATGTAAATATTTGGGAAACTAGGTCATCTTCGAAGAGTCATTGCTTGTCTGCTATGGTGTCAATAGAGAGGCGATTAGGCTCAAATTGCAGGAGGCAATTTTATACATTTTATAAGTGTAGAAAACATTGGTCGTAAAAAAAAATAGTTTTGGCCCTGTACATAGAGCACATAATAAAAAAAGTCCCAAAATTTCGAAGATTTTCTCGCTTTCCTCAGTTTCCATAGGTTTTCGACGTTACAAATTTGAATTCACACTACTCTAACAGACCCATACAACATACCAAAAATGCAGAAATACATCACGCTTTGCGAATTTAGCCTCTATTTTTGTCTTTATCCGTCGGCCTATAATGTGTGCACTCAGAGGCGAGAGTGCGTCTCGGCCTTGTCGATTCTGTAAATTATTAATTCTGTTGACGTGAGTCAGTACATAAGTATATTTTATTTAATAAAGTGAATATATTAAGTATATTTATTGTCTCTTCAATAAATAAAATAAATATATTTTACTATTGTATTAAATAATACTTGTTACATAATGAATACATAAAGTATAATCTTTATAATATGAATATAATAGAAAATATCTATATTAAATTTAAATTATGTCTCTGATTTGTTTATTTATTTATTTAATCTTTATTTTTCATCAAATACAAATTGTACAAAACAATAGGCGAACTTAACGCTAAAAGCGTTGTCTACCAGTCAACTTTTGGGTTATGCTGATAGTCTAAATGTGGGTTGCAATTTGTTTGGCATTACATTACATTTCTTTTTTTACTTAAATTGGCTTTAGAATAACAATGTTACTCGATATTTTTATCACGCGTGACTTTCTTAGGCTATTTTGACCCTTATTAACTCATATCTAAAGTCTAAACCCGTTCATAAAGTTTAGTCATCGCATTTAATATAAGCCTTTAAAAAAATTCAATATTGCGTATATTCAAAGTGTTGATTATGGAAATTCTCACGGTTATAGCGGAGTCGCGCAAACAATGTTATTACTCAGTTTGGGAGGCGAAAGGGACGATACGTCCGACCGACCATACTTTTAATGTAATACGACGGCCTTGTTTAGTAATATTTACAGAGGGTTGTGATTGTGCGGTATGAGATAAAGGCAAAAGGCAATAATTCGGAGAATGTGAAGCGGGCGGGCGGCATAGCGCGTGTAGGGCGGTCGTGGCCGCGCGTCGCCCTTGACCCGCGACATCGTGCGGTTTCCGCTGCTCTCCCATCTCCGCTTTACCTAAATGCTATCGCCCGCGTCGCTCGACTCGACCCTACCATACAATAACTCGCCGCCTGATTTAACGCTTTGTCTGCTCACCTTTACTTACTACCTTTATCTGTTATAAATAACAGAATATATTTATACTTCAATTTACACGGGTTGTCGCCTTCTGAATCAGAAGCTACACCAGCTTGTCGGGGTAAATGCTCTTTATAAAGCTTTATTTAGATATACTCCAATATCAAAGGAAAATCAACGAACCATTTTTTATAATTTCCTTTGAATGTTAAACAAAACATAAAACCTAATTCTTTTGTAGAGGCAAATTGGTCAGTTTTAAATCTAATATAAATATTAACTCTACATAAACTCAATTTTTTTTTGTAGCTATCATATTTTACACTGTAGCTTATCATATTTTGAAAGTTTTCGTTGTAAACGTGGTTATACAAAATTAAATAACTACCGTGCCAAAATGTATGTAGCTGCAATTTTTTTTTACAATTACGGAAATGGTCGCATAGTAAAAGTTGTTTACATTGCTTAATATGTTTACTCCCTTTCGGATTGATACTCCTTACTCCCTTTCCGTTACACGTTGTATATATGTTATGGACGAAGTGATTAATTGCAAAGTAAAATAAATGGCCGCGCAGTGTAAAAATGCCCAAACTGAGGGTGCACTGTGAGTAAAAACTTTTAAAATTATTAGATTATCCGGGCATTATCATAATGCTTGATATATCAATTGAAATATCACCTATGGGGCAGAATAACACAGAATAAATAAATGTGAAATAACCTTTTACGTCCATATGAATTCGCTTTCAATTTCAATGTAAATTGGAAAGTCTAGTACAACACTAGACTTACGCTCGATAGTCCACTATCGAAAGACTATCGCTATCGATAGACTGTCGCCGAGAGGCAGCAACAGTTGATGTGAACATTCGGTCGCAGCGATAGTCAGTGACGTCTGCGATATGTTGTCAATGTCATCTATGTGTGGTCAATGAGTCGTCAATATGTCGTTAATGTTTCGTCAATGTTTTGTCGTATCGTCAATGTTCCGTCAATGTGTCAACGCATTGACAACACATGGACGACGTTGACGACATATTGACGCGTGGACTGTCACTGACTGTCACTGCCTCTCGGCGACAGTCTACGACATCGATGACGATACTATTGAAATGAGGGTAATAATCAATCGTTCAAAACATCAATACTATCGAGAGTTTATCTGTCGTCATCGATCGATACTGTTGATAATATAGTTGGTTATCAATAGTAAATAAATAAATATATACGGACAAATTAAACTGATTGAGTTAGCCCCAAAGTAAGTTCGAGACTTGTGTTATGGGATACTAACTCAAGGATACTATATCGTAACATATACATATATAGATAAACACCCAAGACCCAGAAAATTTAAAAAAAGGCTATTTTCCAACTTGCCCTGACCGGGAATCGAACCTGGGTGGCGGACTAGCATGGTGACCATTACGCCACGGCGGTCGTCGATAATAGTATTGCTTTAAAAGAGCTATTGATACTTTCGATGCTATCAATCTATAGTTTGTAATTTTTCGATAGTATTATCTATTGTTCGGCAACAGTATTATAAACAACAAAAACATGCGAGACCATTGACGTTCGTTTGGATATGACGTAAGTCTGGATACAATTCCTTTGAGTTTTTTTTTGGTCAGCGTGCGTATGTCACGCTTTTGTTCTGTGTCATCAGATTGCCCGTAAGCTCCATGACAATAATCATAATGTCTAGGCAATGCGATAAATAAAAAAAATATATAATTTATTACTTCGCCTAAATGAGCTTTGCACTATTTATAATGTCCGGGCATTATGAAAATTGCCCCAATTTATAACTTTGTCTATAACATATATAGTATTTATTTTGAATGATTATTTATTGCGTCTACATACTTATATTTAAAAAATAATAAAAGTAGGTTGTCTGTACTGAATGCCATTAGCATTAAGTCCATCTATTGTACCTTTATCATTGGTATTTATTAAAATAAATAGTCAAAAGTAGAATGCAGTGTCAATATTTTGTTTTATTTTGAATTTAAAGGTGAGCTGTTCTGCTTTACCCGTCATCGCCCGCCCACGTTCCATTCGTCACCCTAGCCCACGTGTTCTCATCACCACAAGAATACGCATACCACTTGTCCCAATATTCAGCGACCCAGTTTACGATTGGTTCCACTTATTTGATTGTCCTCATTATGTCTGTGATCTACTATTTTCGTCGAGATTTATTGTTCATTTTACACTTTTTCACGTTGACTCACGGTTGTGACTAGTAAAGAATTTATGTACAAGCCAATCCAATTAAGTATCTTGTAGATCTTTATATTTTTAACTGAATTGTATGAGATTGACTTAATTACAATACAATTTTAAAATTCTGGCGATCTGACGATAACATTTTAATAAAACATCAAGAGAATACTCACTTCATCAATAACAAATCATACTGTGACCTTCTTATATTTATACAATGTCAACAAAATTAACAAATTCCTTACATACCTACATCTAACTGTGACTGTATTCTTGGTTTATCTTTCAAAGAGCATGACATTAACTCCTAGACCCGACTAAAGCTCAAAGTATACAATATTACCAACTAAACTAAAGTGTCAGCCGTAATTTTATTTATTTTTGTATACAAGTGAAACACTCCGAAGCAGTCTAAAGTATTCGTTTAATTTAAAATGTGTAAACAGGCCAAATGCCTAACGCACCAGCATGAATGTTTTCTTTTTCATACGGCTAAATGTATTTTTAACGAGCTCGTGGTGGTGGGTGCGCATTGGTGTCGCCGTCGCGTCGTTGACGGAATATCGCGTCGCGTAGTTTTACGCGATATGACGAGGTGTAAAAGTATTCAGGCGGACAGCGCGCGTGTCCATCCCGTACTCTTGACATTGCGTGATGCTATTACTGGTCTCTCCATCCTTCTCGCTATTGGCATAACTTCCCGGTTACGTCATCGCATTTTGACGGTCTTCTAGTAACATCATACATTCGTGATGATTAACGTCTGAAAAATAAATTAGTTTTAACCAAACCGTCCATCGTTATTAAAGCCAGTTAGTTCTTCGACTCTTCGTCTGGAATACTGGACGAATTTAAGTACGTTTTTGTTTTCTATAAATGTAATGTAACAAAAGTTTTAGATCTGTAAATAATCCTAACTTTGTACGAACATGGGGACTTGCGAGATAACAAATTGTCTTGAAGGACGTTATTCAAGGACAATTCGCGGCGGGTTGTTCGATCTCCACGTGTTGGGAGGCTGTGGTTACATAACGCTGCAGCGGGGCCGATCGGAGTCCTCGTGAGGGTGGCTCGGCCAAGGGCGGCTTCATCGATTTGCTCCCTCTTTACCGACAAACGCGAGAACTCTCCGCCCATCGCCCCGCTTGCCGCCCGCCTGTTGAATAAACACTGTACCGATACCAACGCGAACGGCGGTAACAGACAATTATATTTTGATTGTGTTGACACAGTCCCACTTCTGGGCTGCATAGCTTTATTGGTTAAAAGCGAACGTATTTTTTCTAAAATTTTATTAGCTTGGAGGCATAACGAAATAAAAATACGTCAAAATGTAGCATATTTCTATGATTTCATAAACAAGCGAAATATGATAATGAATTCGTCCAATTCACAATGACTTATTTTAGGAACAATTTGAACAAACTAAATTATGTTGCTATCCAATTTGAGCAACTAGGTCTTAGTGGGTCATGAAAATGGCGAGACTGGCGCCGCCAGGTGCTTGTTGCTCGATTTGTATTGATTGCTTCATACAGTACTACCGGAATATACAGTTGTGCTAGTCTGCAACTTAGCCACATATTTTATTCAATTGAAATAAGGTTCCTATGTATATTGAGGTATATTTTAAAGTAGTTTGTAACGAAAGGAAAAAATACACCTTAATATATTTAGAGCCGCGTGGTTTCCGGCAGAGTAGAATAGGACCACTCCAAGTCTTCCTATGGATGTCGTAAAAGGCGACTAAAGGATACCTACATTCATCACGAACACCAAAACAGGCTTCCGATGGGCAGCAGCGTCGGAAGCTAAATCGTGACACAATACTGCGCTCGCCAACCCGCCTGCCAAGCGTGGCGAGTATGGCAAAAACCCCCCCCCAATGGAGGTACAAAATATGACCAGGCCCCCAGTCCCCGGCAGCCCCGCTATTCCTGGCTCCGGTAGCGGTCATGGTAACGGCGGGGCAGGGGGTGCTAAGAATCTCCGGCAGAGATCAGGCTACCACTCCCGTCGACGACTGGCCCTGGTAACACACAACGTCCGCACATTGAGGACTGACGAGAAACTAGCTGAGGTGGTAGAAGAAATGAGTAGGTTACAGTGGGACATTGTAGGGTTGTCTGAAGTCCGAAGAGAGGGCGAGGGAACGACAACCCTAGAGTCTGGTAACCTACTCTATCACCGGGAAGGAGACAAAAAGAAATCCCAGCATGGTGTCGGGTTTCTCGTCCACAAGTCCCTCATTAACAACGTCACAACCATCGAGAGTGTTTCAAGCAGGGTAATATACCTGATACTCAGAGTATCTAAAAGATACTCGCTGAAGGTCATACAGGTATATATGCCTACTGAGGATCAATCCGACGAAGAGGTGGATGAAGTGTATGAGGACATCAGTAGGGCCATACATACTTCTGAAACCTATTTTACGGTTGTTATGGGGGATTTCAACGCAAAACTGGGCAAGCGAGGCGATGCAGAGCTTAGGCTGGGAAACTTCGGATACGGAGTGCGAAATAACAGGGGACGTAGGCTGGCTGATTTTTTAGAGCAAGAGGGACTCTTTGCGATGAACTCTTTCTTCAAGAAGCCGCCGCAAAGAAAGTGGACCTGGATAGGTCCAGCAAAGAAGAACCAGCCCCCTGTTAAGAATGAAATCGACTTCATCCTAACGACGAAGAGACGAATATTCAACGATGTCTCAGTGATCAATCCGATCAAAACCGGGAGCGATCACCGAATATTAAGAGGCATCGTGAATATTGATCTCAAAGTCGAAAGGTCGCGGCTGATGAAGTCGACGCTCCGACCGTCGCAGGTCCAGATCGAAAACTCCGAAGGCGTCCAGCTTGAACTGTCGAATCGCTTCGAAGGCCTGCAGGATTGTGTTACAGTGGACGAGATAAACCAAGGGTTTGTAGAAGCTGTCCAAGCGGCGGGATCGAAGGTGTTTAGGTCCCGCCCCAAACGAAAACCTCAGAAAATCTCTGCTCAGACCCTAGATTTAATGGCAGAGCGACGATCAAGGCCACTGCAGACCTCCGAAGATGCTGAATCATATCGGCTGCTCAATAGACGTATATAAAAGTCCTTGCGACACGATATCCGCTCATTTAATACAAAATGTATTCAGGAGACGATCGAGCAGAACAAAGGCTCCAAAGTGTTCGCAAGGACTATGTCGGTTAGGCAAAGCCGATTGATGAAGCTGAAGACGGAGGACGGTGGTGTGGTGTCGACAAAGGAAGGGGTTCTAGCGGAGATCGAGAGGTTTTATGGACAGCTATATACGTCAGTTTCTCAACCCAGCGAACAAATGGCTAAAGACCCAAGAGCCAAGCTGACCCGACACTATACCGAAGATATCCCGGACATCAGCCTGTACGAGATTAGGATGGCCCTTAAACAGCTTAAAAATAACAAGGCGCCGGGCGAGGATGGAATAACAGCAGAGCTTCTGAAAGCGGGCGGAACGCCGGTACTGAAAGTCCTGCAGAGGCTCTTTAATTCCGTTCTGCTCGAGGGTGTAACGCCAGAAGCGGGGAACAGGGGCGTGGTGGTCCTGTTCTTCAAAAAGGGAGATAACACTCTATTGAAGAACTATAGGCCTATCACGCTTCTGAGTCACGTATATAAGTTGTTTTCAAGGGTTATTACGAATCGTCTCGCAAACAGGTTTGATGCGTTCTAGCCTCCCGAACAAGCCGGTTTCCGTAAAGGCTTTAGCACCACGGACCACATTCACATGCTGCGGCAGGTTATAGAGAAGACGAGGGAGTATAACCAGCCGTTATGCTTAGGGTTCGTGGACTATGAAAAAGCCTTCGATTCGATCGAAACATGGGCCGTGTTCAGTCTCTCCAGCGATGCCGTATTGACTATCGGTATATCGAAGTGTTGAAGTGCTTATACAGTAACGCCACTATGTCAGTCCGAGTACAGGAGCAGTGCACGAGGGCTATTCCACTGCAAAGAGGTGTAAGACAGGGAGACGTTATATCTCCGAAACTGTTCACCGTTGCACTAGAAGATGCCTTCAAGCTTCTGGAATGGGAAGGATTTGGCATCAACATTAATGGCGAGTATATCACTCACCTTCGATTTGCGGACGATATCGTTGTCATGGCAGAATCGATGGAAGACTTAAGTACTATGCTCGGAGACCTAAATCGAGTTTCCCAACAGGTGGGCCTAAAAATGAACATGGATAAAACGAAAGTAATGTCGAATGTCCATGTCGCGCCCCTTCCTGTATTTGTTGGGAGCTCCGCACTCGAAGTTGTAGACGAGTATATCTACCTGGGTCAATTGATCCAGGCAGGAAGTTCCAGCTTCGAGGAAGAGGTCTTTCGACGAATGCGACTCGGTTGGGCAGCGTTTAGGAAGCTACGCAGTGTCTTCTCGTCCAAAATACCTCAGTGCCTCAAGACAAAAGTGTTTAATCAATGTGTGTTACCAGTGATGACTTATGGCTCTGAAACGTGGTCCCTTACTATGGGTCTCATAAGAAGGCTCAAGGTCACTCAACGCGCTATGGAGAGGGCTATGCTCGGTGTTTCCCTACGTGATCGAATCAGAAATGAGGAAATTCGTAGGAGAACAAAAGCCACTGACATAGTCCAGAGGATTAGTTCGTTAAAGTGGCAGTGGGCGGGACACATAGCGCGACGAACCGATGGCCGATGGGGCAAAAAGGTTCTCGAATGGCGACCACGTACAGGCAAGCGAAGCGTAGGACACCCACCCACAAGGTGGTCTGACGACCTGAATAAGGTCGCTGGAAAGCGCTGGATGCAGGCCGCTCTAGATCGGTCATTTTGGAAATCGTTGGGAGAGGCCTATGTCCTGCAGTGGACGTTGTGCGGCTGAAATGATGATGATGATGAATATATTTAGGCAAAATTGGCGCTTACACGTAACTGTATATTTTATAAGTTATCGACACTGACAATAGGGAATATTCATGATTTTTTTATGTCTTAAATTAATCATTAACATCTTTATAACAAAGAAAAAAATATAAATAGGCTTAAAAATAGTCAAGATATTTTTCAAAGTGAAATTTAAAATATTGAATAAATTTGAGCCGTTCAAACGCTACCATTTTGCGCGCGCTTATGATGACGTCATTGGATATGTCCTGTTTGTTTACTATAGTAGCGTTTCAGTTACTTAATACTTATTTTCAGTTTTAAACAAATTATGGAAGAAGTTGAGAAACCTTCTTACAAGTATTGTATGGTACCGAAATGTAAAAACACTACAATTAGTACACCAGATGAAGTGTTTTTAGGGTTCCGTAGTAAACAAGGAACCCTTATAGTTTCGCCATGTCTATCTGTCTGTCCGTCCGCGGTTTTTCTCAGGGACTATAAGGACTAGAAAGCTGTAATTTGGTACAGGTATGTATATTAATTATACGGAAAAAGTGGTAAAATAAAATACTGAAAAAAAAAATGTTTTTATGGTATATCCCATACAAGTAAAGTAAAAAGTCAATTTTAATTTCTCGACTTACTAATCATGTGAGGTATCGTTGAATAGGTCTTTCGAAAATATTATGAGCTTGGCCACACCGTTTTTCGATTTATGAATCAGTTTATGAAATGTTTGGTTTAAAAAATGAAAAAAATTGTTAGTGTCAAGTGTCCCCCCCCACCCCCTCTTCTGTCTGTTCAACGGTTAAATATGAACACGTGAAAAAAGGAAAACTAAAGGAAAACTATCAGAGCTAAGTAGGTTTTACAAATTAAAAAGTTATAGTCGATCAACTTATAAAATGTACTCTGAAAAGGAAAATTTCATACTATTTCAATAGAACATTCGTTTTTAGACGTTTTTAGTGGCATAAACTCAAAGTTGGCATTCGTAACTACGGCACTGCGCGTGGCCCGACACGCACTTGGCCAATTATTTTGTATTCCACGCAAAGCGCTGGTATCGGTAGCTTTTCTTTAAAATAAATTAAATTTCAATATAAACTACACGTAATGTAAATGATACTTATTGACGTGTAAAAGTGCCTGTAAAGGTCTAATTACTGAATAAACATTTGAATTTTGAATTTGAATTTTGAATTTTGATGCAGTATTACGAAAACAATGGTGTAAGATAATGAAAATGGAAAATATATATCTCTATTATCGGTTGTATTTTGTGAAGATCGTTTTAACTTAAGTATTCTATATTTATGTACAGCTTAGTGTAAATTAGCTATTGAGCAGTAGAAGATTCGGTTTAAAACTAACCTAGTTCACAAGTTTACAAAAATTCATAAAAAAAAATCTTTAAAGAGCTTCCTTGTTCCTATTGCGGTTTTACGACATTTTGATGATTGATAATTGATTTCAGGTTAAAGAAGATACAATTAATTATATTGAATACTAGCTTTAACCCGCGACTTCGTCCGTGTAGAAGTCGAAAATGATTCTCATAGGACTCTCCATGTCCCGTGTCCCGTGTCCCGTGTCCTGTGTCCCGTGTCCCCTGTCCCCTGCTCCCTGCTCCCTGCTCCATGTTCCCTGCTCCCTGCTCCCTGTTCCCTGTTTCTTGTTCCCGTTTCTGTCATTCGCTAAACCGAAAGAGAGCGACGGAACGCTTCAAAATGGTCAAACTAATCTTGTTTGTCCATACAAAGTTTGGACCCCGTTTCACCCCCTTAGGGGGTGAATTTTGAAAAATCTTTTCTTATTGCACCTCTAGACCTCATAGGGAACCTATGTGCCAAATTTGGAGCCTTTAGACACAGTGGTTTGGGCTGTGCGTTAATATGTCAGTCAGTCAGTCAGTCAGTCAGACATTCAGTTTTTTCTTTAATATATATAGATAACATGATGAAACAGAAAGGAGAAAAACTTAATCTACGGTTAAAGAAAGGAGTTGTTCCTCATATATTTTTATGTCAGAAACCGAATATGCCACCACCAGGTGAGAGAATGGCCGTAGTTAAAAGGCAAAGAATAGCACTGGTAAATGCAACTCTTTCAGAGTATGCTATCATAAAAAGTAATATTGTAGAAATGAAAAATCTCGTAAAATCGAGCTCTGATGTAAATTATGCCGTCATCATAAATGCATCTATTTTCGGTAGATTATCCGATTGTGCTTTGGCAAAACCAGTTTCTGTCATCGTCTTAGATTGACTACAAATATATAATCACAAAGTAACCACACAGAAATACAGATTTAAACAATTTTTCTTAAAAACACTATTAACACAGTATGAATATCGACGCCGATAAATGCAAGAGGTAACCAATGACGTCACATTTTGTTTCGACCAATAGTGACGCGTTGTGTAAGTTTGAATTTCCCTCCCTTATTTTTAACTTTTTATAAAGTAAATCCCAAAAAATTTGTAAGATTGTTAAAGCAGTATTATTTACCACCATATTATAGCGACTCACCGAAACCCAGATAAACCCTGCGAGGTTTTCGTGGTTTGATATAGTATCAATTTACCTATATTATTTTTGTGAATTTTGAATAAATGATTTTAAAAAAAGAAAAATATAATATTTTCTGGGTTTAAATAATAACTAAATAAAAAAAATACCTTTTAAGTATAATGTAAAGACAATAAAGAATCTAGAATAAAATATTTATGACAAATTAAAATTGTATGCATATTTTCCATTCTAAACTTAAGACGTGTGTAAGTATGCTACGCGGCAAAAATAAGAAGTTTTTAAATAGATGCCATTTTGGTTTGTGCCTCTCGGACACAGACTAGACATACCCACAGATATTATCAATACCATCGATAAAATATGACTGTAATATTTTGTCGATGATAAACCTACGACCTGACCAAGGTCGCTGGAAATCGCTGGATGCAGGCCGCTCTAGATCGGTAATTTTGGAAATCCTTGGGATAGGCCTTATGTCCTGCAGTGGACGTTATTCGGCTGAAATGATTAAATTAGCCAAATTGGCATTAATCGACACATGATACTATATAAACAAGGGCCGCACTTTTTATTTGTTTGCATTCTGTAAAAAAAAACGAAGTTTTTGCGAATAACAAAATATATTTCAACTAAGTATAAATAAAATCTTCCTTAAATAAAATAACAAAAAAAAAACGAAACGTTCGGTTCTAGTTTTTTATAATATCTACTTTTACATCATTTTTAACAATCGTAAAAATCGGATTAGGTTTCCACTTCCAGTTTCATAATCTATATGAAAAATTTAATGGATATAAACATAGAGCCAAGAGACATTTGCCCCTTTGTTTAAAATTCATTCTACTTACGGAATATCACCTTTGAACATTGTTCCTTTGCCTTTGGGTAATATTATGTGTGTTAAGTACAAACCCCTTTTGTACTTTGTGTCGCTTGATGTGAATATTATGAACATTTCGCTAGCGTGAACTTTGGCGCGTCGTAATTCTATAGATGTGTAGTGCGACGACTCTATTATTAGACCATAGAGAAGCGATTACAACGCGTACCACGCGCTTCCATTCACTCCTAGCACTGGCCTTGCCCGCTGATGGAGTGGTATCAAGGCATCCACATCCATACTGTTCTTACCCTTTAAACGTTGATAACAACTTTAACTGAAGCCTTTGTTAAAGTTGAGTAAATCTATGTCTTACATGTAACTAACTATACATGTCTAAATGATGTAACTATACGGATTTTTCACATAACAAGCTTCATAAATACAAACTTAATGTTCTATGTACCTACATTTTGCTTTTATTAATTAAATAAGGAAATTCACATTATTGTAAGTCGTGGCGTTCAAAGGCAAGGGATCTTTATACAGTGCCACAAAATTTATACACCTACTTTTGTAAATAGGTAACATAATATATATCCCTTTAACCCTTCATTCCATGTATGAAAACACACGTTCTCGTTCAATTTGCGTTTTAGTTTACCTGAATAATTTAAATGATTAATACGCTTTTGTTAGCTATTTAAATAAGAAACTGTTAGTTGATTTATTTGCTGTTCATTTTTCTTTTCAGAACCAAAGAAAGACAAACTGGAAAATGGTGGGGAGCTTATGAGGCCCGAGAGACCCAACTCTTTAACTGCCGGGAAACTGCCACGCCGAATATGTTATCAAGGAGACGTCGGAAACAGTAAGTAGTAATCTTTTGAAGATTCAAATTTAACCTCCCTAGCAGATGGACTATGATTGTTTATTAGGTACCGCATAATAGCGTGTTCCCGGTAAAAAGGTCTTACTTCATTGGATCACTTACATTTACAAGACTGTCTGGTTTTATGAAAGCTGGTTTGTACAAATGCAGTCTTAGCAGATCCGGGACTTCGGCATCGGCATTACAGGCCTACTAGACATACTTAGATAAAAATAAGTCAATAGTTAAGTAAATTGTAACGTTATTTCAGTGGGAGGGTATGGTGCGTCCGGTGGCGACTGCAGCGGCGACAGCGGCGAGGAGCAACTGGTTCTGTCCGAGCTGCCGGAGCCGCCGATAGCGGTGTCCGAGATCGGGCCCATCCCGCCGCCGCCGATGTTCAGCTCGCCCAGCCCGACGCGGCATCACCACCAACACGCTATCGCACAACATCCTCACTCTGACTGTGAGTGATCGCTTTTTGTTACCCAAATGCCACAGAATGTTGTATTGATTCTCTTGCAAAAACAGTATTCTTACTGTAACAGTATGTTTACTGTTTTTGCAACAGAATCAATACAAAATTCTGTGGAATATAATTTCATAAATATGGAAGCAGTGTGTACTGACAAATATTGAGAATGAAGTGTACTTATAGATACTTCGGGCATACATTCGTATTATCATTCCTTTGCATTATACTTCGGCGCAAATTATTAGATCTTTTTATACTTATAATCAAAATATCATAAAGTCTACCTGAGTGTGTTTGATTGCCTAATTTCAAGTCGTGCCATCTCTTTTTCGTGAAATATCTCAAAGCTTAATTCTTTGAATGAACGCTTTAAGATCTGATTTTCTGTACAATTAAATTTTCTTTTCTTAATGCCGCAAAATGGTTGCGTCTAAAGTCGCATCTAAGGCCTAATCTGTACATGAAATTTTTTTTTTTCAAACCTATAATAACTTCCTGTAGGAGCCTGACTACATTCTGCGCCGTAGGACTTTAAATCCGAGGGTCCGTTTTTTGTTATAATTGGGTGAAGGACTGTGAGACTTCTACCTGGCCAAGTATATTCGTCGGGGTATAAAAAATGCATTCTTTGAGTAAGGTGTATCAACCGACTGGTAAAAAGTGTTGCTTGAATGGTTTTTTGTTTGCGACGAAAATTAGGTTCTTTCTAAACTAGGTGAGGGAAACAAGTTATAAGATAGCATCATGTGTCTCCAAACAGTTCAACTGAATCGATCTTGTAAATGCGTATCCTTACCTCTATTTTTACAAGCTTTTATTTAACTTGCATGTATCTTGTATGTATGTTTGTCGTCTGATTTGATTTGACGAGCACTTTATGGTAGACTATGCCTAGGGTCTGATCACGGAGACGGAAGATGGTCGATGGAACTCAATTATAAACCGACGCAACACTATCGCATTTGGACTTATTTCATTTGTCTTAATAAATACTTTGGCCTCACAATAAAAGCTTGTGCATTTTTTTTTCTGTAGAAAACTTATATTAATTGTATGTCTCAGTGATAACACCTCGTTTGCCTAGTTTACGCGGGCAGGCAATGTGGATCGTGCCAACATGATTTAATTTAAACTCGTTTACAGTAGAATATAAGCTGTTTGTATTGTACATTTCCTGGCGCTAACTTCCAACTGGTTTCTGTTTCCTGACGCATTGTTATTGTGTCAAGTGATACACTCTTGATTTTTAATCTTATAACAGGCGTCGCGCGTTTTGCAATTTCTTAGAATTGGCGACTTCTGCCGCTTGCCGGGACTCCGCGTTTTAGTAGATTTTGTTTTTGTGCTAAGAAGATCACGGAAGAAGACAAAATTGACATCGGTTGTATGTCAAGTGAGTAATACTGATCAAAAATTCGGGTGTTCTTACAATTATTTTGTAACTATTTTTATATTTTCTATTGCAAAATGGTAGCAAATACGAGGAAACATCAACGATAGAACATGTAGTATGGAGTCATGTTGATGGTGGAAGACAGTTCGTCAAAGGAAGAGGAATTCAATGCCCTTGAAGGCGATTGTGAAGACTTATACAATATGTAACAAAAAACCCTGTCCGGTCCTTGTAGGGGCAACTCAGACCGTCAATATAAACAACTTTCCTACGGGACCAATGCATGAAACTCGAAAAAAAAAACATAATCAATTTTCATACCAAAGTGTTTGGCTGGCCCGGCAATTTGTATGAAAATGTCGATTTTTCTTCGAGTTTCAAGCATTGGTCCCATAGGAAACGTTTTTCATATTGACGGTCTGAGTTGCTACTACAAGTATCGGACAGGGTTTTTGTTACTTATAAACAACTATAAGTATTAAGATGAAGATCCAGAGGACTGTCACCATCATTCCAGGATAAGGTGGCAGAGATGAGTCAGATCACTCTAAAAGAAGTTTGGTAGCAATGAGTGGTAGTTATACGGGCTGTGCTAACACACGTAATGTCAAAAAATATAAAACCAACAAAATAATTATTAATTACAGAGAAAAATTTTATCAAATTAGTGCGCAAGGTCTCGGAATGTTTGTAAACCGCGCGCTCGGCGCGCGGTTTACAAGCGTTTACGACATTTACGGCGTCGTAGCGATGGAACGCATCAGCTTTGTATAGTGATGTGCCGTTCTTGAAAATTTCGGGAAATTTCCGAATCGTTCTGGAAAATTTCCGAGAAATTTCTTCAGGAAATTTTTCAACTAAAATCCTCGAAAAATGTTGAAAGTTTCCGGAAACTTTCAAGGAAAGAAATTTCCAAGAACCGAGAATTTTTCGGCGGCACATCACTAGTTCCGGCGCCCTTTCTCGCTCTAGAAAATGACGGTTCAGAGCTACAGAAAAGGATAGCAACATGGAAAGTGCTTTTACGTGCTGCCAGATGTACCAACCCAAAGCGCTTATCAACGCGCGCATTTTATTGGATAATTTGGTGAATTGTTAAGCACCTACTTTTTTATATGCTATTTGGAACGAGAATCGAGTACTGAGTGCCTGCTTTCAATATGTAACGTCATTTACCGGGCAGCCTGTATAAAGTGAGTTCTGAGTGACGATATGGTCGAAGGTGTCGTAGGAACTAGTCAAGGCAAACGAAGGTCATGCAGTTGTGTCCGTCTAAACTGCACGAAATGACAGTGTACACGTGTGTCGGTGTCGGGTGTTGCACTCCCGGATGCTTGTTCTAGCCTTTTTATTTATGCCAAATTGAGTGGTTGTCGAAACTTTATTTTTTTTTTGTTTTCAGAATTACATTTTCTATTTTCTTGTTTTACACTAAAGTCAAAAATCATTTATTTATCTTTGGGTATTTGTATCAGTTGATAAATGTCATTATTTTCTTTCGATTTTAATAGGTAGTTATTGATCTAGACTCGATTTTGAGTTAAAAGTGTTAAATTATCATATTTCCTGTGTAAAGTCAGTTAAAATGCTAACACATGTGAATTAAGGCTAAAAAGTACCCCTAAATATTCAGTTCGTTTTTTTTTAAATAATTCGTATCATTCTCTATTGCTGCACACTTTGCTGAAACTCAGTTTTTCAACTTTTTTGAAAATGAATTTATCATATCTGTTACTTCATCGTTGTCATACGGCCTAATTGACAAATCCGTAGTTAATTATTTCGTTTTTCAACGAAATCCTAAAGTAGAATTGTTTTTATTAGCCGAAGAGGAAGACGATCATGAGGACGACGATGGAGAACCTCTGCCGATCGGGTCGGACACGAACCGCGTGGAGGAGATCCCGCCAAAGGAGCCGATCTTCAACGCGGTGCCGCTCAAGTCAGCGCTCAAGAAGCGGCCCGCACCCAGCGCCTCACCCGCCGCCACGCCGCTCGCGCCGCGGCAGGACCATCACCACGCCAGCTTCAAGTCAGTATACATACACCCTTATGTCACCGCCGAGTAGAACAGCCTTAAGAATGTAGATTTGAAATTATGTCGTAACTAATGCAATACTCTCTTTTCGGCCCCAGTTTACGTCAATAGTTTAAATGCTGAACTATTATATTTGTTCACTTTCACTTACAAAGTGGCGATACATCGACGGCATGTCGCGGCGAAGCAATAGGTATATAAGTGGAAAAAATGTTTCGAATAAAAATCTAAAGGAAGTAAATATTTCATTTAGAATCTTGAATTTTCTTCTCTAGATACTTGAATTTTCCTTTTACACTAACAGGGTGATCCACCAGAGTTGATAAATTATAAATAGAAATTTGATTAGTTTCATCTACATTTATATCGACATAATAGAAATCGGTGGAGCCAATTGGAATAAATTGGAAAATTATCCACCGCTGGATAATCACAGTGGGGACTAGTCTAGTGAAGCGTTAGTTAAACGATGTATTTTAAACGAACAGTCCTAGGTTGTAATAATCATATGCTTATACAATGTCATTTCAATAGAGAAGCGACCAGAAATATCGGCAGACAAGCTCTTAATGCTACGACATGACTTTGTGATTTCTAGACTTGAAAAATAAACAAAAGTAATTTCAAAACCTCATATTCATTGATATGGCGTATGATTTATAAATAGTAATACCTAACATATCATCGGCCAAACAGCATATATTATAGCATAGATTTATTTATTACCATGCTGGTGCAAATAGATTGATATATAAAGATTTTCACAGTTATTTCGCTTATTGTAACACTCATTGAACAGACTTCATAATAATAGTTTGGGAATTTATTAAATGTACTGATATGATTATAACACAGTGTAAACTTGTTTTTTGGGCGTAATTGTGAAGTTGTCCGTTTATTTCCATAATGTGCTGGCGAGCAGACGTCCGCCGCCCAAACCGAGGATCCGCATATGGTAACAGTCCCAGTTATGCCAGTCGAATCACGCCATTTCGCCCAGAGACCTCCCGACGGTCCGCTTCGCCTTTAGACCATGCATCGTGCATTGCACGCTTCCGACTCTCATCTCCGTCTTGGTTACTTACTCTTTGATGTGTCTGATGCTGTCTCCACTAAAATATGTCATCTATAGATCTAAACACTAACACACGACCACTATATTCTGATGCTTTTTTATCACACGAATAAACCACCTGCGAGCTATGTGTACCATAACAGTCGGATCAAATATCTAACCAAGATGCCTTGATTTGTTCAATATTTATAAATGTTGATCATTTCAATTTCGGCGAATGAAGAATGAAATAACGTCGTTCATTTTTTACCTATCCTATATATTGTTGTTCTGTGTTGCATGTAAGTGTTTCATTATAAAAAAGTTACCTAATACCTATGATTTTGTATTGAGATCTAATGGCTGACTCTTTTAAGTAAATATTCGTATACAATATTTCAATTGTTTAATTATCCAAAATATTTCTTATTAATCTGATCTGATAAGTTTTATTTATGAATGTTAACTTTACGTTACGCTTGTTGTTAAAATACAAATTAGCATCAATGTTTAATATATAAATAATGTGTAGTTGTTTATACAATACTACAGGTAGTACTAGTGAAAACGAATTACCTTTATTTGAAATGAAACTAAATGCCATTAGTTAGCTTAGTCGTAGTACAAAATGGAACCAGTGGTAAAGGTAATAAAATAACAAGAACGTATTTTTAAATGTATGTGTATCTAATACAAAAAATAAAAATAATCATTTCTAATGTACTACATAGTAATAATGATTATTTTTATTTTTCTGAGTTATCACCTTCAATTTCTGCCACTCAGAAACTGATAACATATACTAAAATTATTTACACCTATTTTAATACCATTTGTCCCACGAGTATAAAACCGATGTTTAACATTTCGATGGATTGCATTATTATTTTGCTTATGTCGTTTTAAAGTAGTATGATTGTTGTTGATAGCAGCAGCCGGCCGGTGCGAATGGGCAACGCGGCCGAGAACAAGGAGAATGCGCGGCCCTGGGAGGGGGAGCATCGTGACGACTACGCGAGTGAATCGGAACGTGTAGCAGCCAAGCTAGCGCGCAAGGAGAGTCTCAACATCAAGCTGGCGCTGCGCCCTGACAGACAAGAGCTTATCAATAGGTATGTGGTGAAAGCAACCAATGGGTGCGTTTGTAAAGCGACTGTGAGAACAAGGAGAATGCGCGGCCTTGGAAGGGGGAGTATTATGACGACTTCGCGAGGGAATCGGAGCGCGTGGCAACCAAGCTGACGCGCAAGGATATTTTCAACATTAAGGGGGTATTTAGCCTAAACGAAGGCCAAGGTTAATAACTCGGTAAGTTAAGGTACTAAGCCATGTTTGGTATTATTTTCGCATATATCGAATGTCTGGATAACAATTCTGGAATCAAATTTGGGGTAATATACAGTAAACATTTTTAAAATAGATATATACATTTCAAATATTTGTACTTTTCACTATCTGTAACATTAAATATTAGTATAAGTTTTTAAGTAAATATTAATTAAAAAAATTGAAAAAAATATGGTGTGTTCTAAACACATGGCAGAATTTATTCGTGTTAGAAATAAATCTTTAAGTTAATTTTTCAATAAGTTATGCATTTGTTAATCAACATTTCATTTCATTTTTCTCGAACTTTTGTATTCATTGTAAAGTGAATAAATATTTAAATAATTGGCGTAAAAATATTAAATTTTGTGGAGCCCTTTTCTTATTTATGTTTAACAAGATCACGTCATAAAAATTGTAAAAAAAAACCTTGTTTATAATCATTTTTAGCCCCACGAAGAGTAATATATTTACGCCAGTTATTTAATCATTTTTATTATTACTTTACAATAAAGACAAATATTCTAGAAAATTTTGCTCATTAACAACTGCCTAACTTATTGAAAAATTAACTTTAAGATTTATTTTTAACGGAAATAAATTCTTTAAAGTGTTTAGAATATACCATATTATTAGTAATTTTTTTAAATTAATAGTTAACAAGTTTCGATTTTATTTATTCTATTTTAAAGAATTTTTTAATCAGCCTTCAAATAATAAATTCTTTTTTATTATTATTATTATTATAATATAAAAAAGGATAATAGAGCTCTTTTAAGTTATTTATCTTTTTTAAATATTCCGAGTTGTGTATTTTGTAGAATATTTTTTCTTTAATCAAGCAAATATTTTTTTATATTTTTTTATTTTACACAGTTTACCATCTGAATCGAGCAAATGGGGTAAAAAACATGAATTAAGCATATTTAAGTCACACGAAAATGATACCAAACTTGACATAGTAGCTTTACCCATGCATCTATCAAGATTGAGCTAGAGGCCAAGATCCTCAATAGATTGACATCGAAAATCTTCACTTCTTAAATCAACTTTTGGGCCCTAAGGAATTGGTCCTTAGGGCCTTCACACAATTCACAAAACGCCTTATAATATGTCGTACACACTCCACTATTTTGAATGTTTGGTAGGATTAATTGATGATTTCGTCCCAAGAAAGTTATTGTACAAATTATTAAGGCTTACATTCATTATTATAAGTACTTATATTTACAGAAATATGGAGTAAAATGTGATAAATATAAATTAGGTACACATTTATGTGATATTGTGGTATATACTCGTATAGGCGACACTATTCGTAATAATCCGTTTTTAGGGTTCCGTACTCAAACGGGTGCCAACCGGACCCTATTACTAAGACTACGCCATCCGTCTGTCACAGGGCTCTATCTCTTGAACTATAGCTTGACATTCTGTCGATAATGTATTGGTGTGGCCGCTATAACGACGAATACTAAATATAAAGTTAAAATTAAAGGGGGTTGTCATACATTAAAAACGTGTTTTTTTTTTCAGCGTTTTTAACTCGATCTTTATAATGGCATTAACTAGATACTTGAAAGTGTACCGAAATACACGAAGGGTTCCGTACAAAGGTACAGAATCAACGAGTCTGACTGACCGGTTTTGTTATAAGAAAGTAGGTTTATTGTATCTACGTGCAAATATCATACTTCTTTTAACATAAGTTTTTATATTACTTCTGCCATTATTTGAAACCAAAATATTGTGTGATGAATAAGTGACATAGTTTTTAAATGCAGTTATTGTGTACTAGGAGCATGCGTGGGCGCGCATTGAGCCAGTCGTGACTCTGACGTAAACAATGGCACTCGGTGGTCGCTTCGCTGGGTAACCTCTAATTTATTAGCATTTGAATGACTCACAATGTAGCCAATTTATTAGATCCAAGCTCCAATGGCAGGGACTTCAGTACGAATTTTGGATGCTCTAATCGATTTGGGCTCATCAGCGAATCTCTTTCTTAATGATGATTTTTATAACAACAACCCAAGGTAAGGTGAGGCCAACTTTAATATTTGAGATAGTATAGCCATTTCACTTATCAACAAAAAGTAGAGTGTGATAAAACTAGCGGACTAGAAGTAGGCGTCACCGCAGTAGTAAAGCGGTGCACGCGCCTGGGAGGGTTATTTTTGTTTGCATCGGCGGGCAAAGTCATTGTTATCGACGCCTTTATTTCTTCCTGTTTTTGCGAGCTCGCTCTTGGCACTGGCATTGTGATAAGTTTGTTGTAGACGTTTGGTACGAGAAAGTGATAAACAAAAGTGAAATTTGTCAGTGTGTTAAACGATTAATTAATCGGGTATACGGACATGAGTTGGGTTTTCGCCAAGAGTTTGTGTTAATCAGACATTATAATAACAATTTGGGTGTCATGTAAGCTTTGGCAAATTTTATAGTGTTGTCCCGTTGCCAGTGCATGTTCGCGAACGAATTTTATTGTTAGTGTGCTGCATCGTCTCAACTAGAAAGTTACGTCAGGTTGAATACATAATGTTATAATGTTCATTTTGTTTTTGTTATAATGTGTGTTGTTTTGCTCGCAGAAACATATTGGTCGTTCAAAGTGAGCACGAACGTCAGGAGTCGTGGGAGGCCATCGGAGCGCGCCTCATCCGGCGACTGTCGATGCGGCCCACCGCCGAGGAACTGGTCGAGAGAAACATACTCAAGAGTAAGTTTCCTTTTTCTCTCTCCTAATCTCGCAAGTTACCGATACATTGGCAAATAGAATTCACATCTGTTGACATAGTACAAATTATTTCTTCATTTTGTATATCCGATCAATCATGTTTTTTCTTTAAAATATTGCAAGTACTAATGTAGTATGTTTGTAAATCAACAGGCCAATCTCCCGCTGAAGAGAAAAAGCAGAAGGAAGAAAAGAAACGCTACTTGCTGCGCAAACTCAGCTTCCGGCCCACAGTAGACGAGCTCAAGGAGAAGAAGATTATTCGGTTCAGTGACTACATAGAGGTTACGCAGGTATGTCACTTTTAAATAAAGCAGCAGTTTTTTCACTTTTTTAACATACTCAGCTACCCATTTTTCCACAAGTTTTTTGTACAAAGAGCTATTAAGTATTAGAGAAGATACCACATATCAACTGTTTTGTCCGTTTCAATTGTAAATATCTCCATAAACTTCACTTAGTCGCTTACTAGTTTTTATGCGCCTATAGTACTTTTGACAGTTTATAAGCGAAAACCATTCAAAAATATGGTAAACATAATTAAAAATGCCTTGATGTGTGTTAAATTACTGTAAAAATACTTTAAGGAACACGGCAAAGTGGAAAAAAACTTTCCATCGGTAAGTAACCAGATTCAATTGTTTGAAAATTCAATAAGTTTGTTAAAATTCTTGCCGCCATATATACAAAAATACAATAGAGGTCAAAGTGGTGTATATATTCTGCCAATAGTGTAGCTCGTTGTTTAAAGGAAATGATATCGAGCAAATCCGTGTTCACGTTCCCTGAGGGTCGTCTCAATTTTCCTTTTTGTCGAGTTGTTTTTAATCTGTAGATGTTTCGCCACTAGTGTTTATTTTTGCCCTGGGCCGCATGCAGAAATATGGATATAAGTACAAAAATTAAATCTTTTTTGTTTACTTATTTCTCGTAAATATCCCTGTTATCTGGAAAGTAATGAAGAGAGAAGTTTAGATATGAATATAATGGGCTGCGTATCGATATCAAAAATAGCTATTGATACTTTACATGTGATAAGATTTAGTCATTAGTTTGAATAAAAATCACATTATGTCTATCATATGCACTAATATTTTGCATATAATATTAAAATATCGTAGGAAATAACCAGAATTTTGATGTTAAATGCATTTTTAAATTTCGTGAACAGCTGATTTATTTACCAATTTATGTACATGGAAAATTTATACAGAGAATCTATCAAATAAAAGTTCTACAAAGGCAATACTTATCTCAAAAGAGATCTCTTTCAGTAGGCTTGTCAGACGAGATGTTTATGTAAGAGAGTCATACATTTACTTTACTTTAGGGTCACATGTTGCGTTGCAAGTATACAAAATTTTCTTCAAAGAGAAACATCTTCCTATATAAAAATTATTTGATACGGTTAAGAAAATAAAACGTCAAAAAATAATGATCTTAGATTTATTATTACAGAAAAACTGGTATTTAGAGCGCTGTTTGACTCCAAGAAACTATGACGTCATTAGCCCGTATTTCATACAAATCGTTTTGACAGAAAAAGTGTGTTTTGAGTTGTTGGAAAATAGTGAATTGAAATTGTAATTTGTGGGAGCAGGCTCATGACTACGACCGGCGCGCCGACAAGCCGTGGACGCGCCTGACGCCGCGCGACAAGGCCGCCATCCGCCGCGAGCTCAACGAGTTCAAGAGCTCCGAGATGGCAGTGCACGAGGAGAGCAAACACCTCACCAGGTATAACTACTTACTTCTTTACAGCCTTTGTCAGTTCTTTGCTGGACTAAATGCCTCTCTTAATAAAGGGAGGATATTTTTTAAATATAAGTTTATTTCACACAATATTATGGATGGCTTGATTGCAATGGGTCAAACTTAACGCAAATACATTGTCGAGAAATTGGTTTTCAATATAGACTTGCCCATAATCGCTAGATCCGCTCTTGCCCATTCTTTATTACCTAACCTCCCTAATTGCCTCTTACGACGTCCATGGGATAGGAGAGGGGTGACAGATAATATTCTACTTTGCCGTCACAACATTGCCTACATACTATTAATTATAGCTTTGGCTTGTTATTTATTTCAATTTTATGCCCATTGCTCATTTCAAATTTTATTAGATTTCAAAGTAGACCCTTAACCGATGTATATACCCATAAAGAGCTCCACAGCCCAGAGGACATACGCATTATTAGTGCTTACTTATTTAATAGTATCTGCTCCGTAGTCTGTGGTCAATTTAAACAATCGTGGGTGTGGTTTACCCAAAGAGCTTTGATGTACTTCTTACAGAGACATTCTGAGATATGTTTAACCCATCTTGTGTCTCTTTCTCTTTTATCGTCACTAACTGGAATGAAACTGCTAAACGTCAAAAGTAAAAATGTTACCTGTTTGCTGCTTAAGAGCATTTTCACCTTTGGTTGGCTGTCTCGCTCGCACAATCAAACATTTTTAAAGATTATTAAAAAATCTGACTCATTCGAAAAAAAGTGTTTCATAATTTTTTTTCATATATTATATGTTAGATATTGTAGACATGTTTTTTTATTGTTTATGTGTGTGTGTGTGTGTGTGTATCGAGAATAACGTCTTCAAAAATTAAAAAATTTTGATGACCTTATTCTCGATACACACACACATTATAGATTCGAGCTCAAAATGAGGCCATTTTCATGTTAAATGACAAATAAGAATCAGTCTTTTCAAATTCACAAATCCGAGAATAACATTATTTGCATGCTTTTTATTACCGATACCAATTTGTTTTAAAAGAAGTATATAATAGATATTATTTTCACGTATGATACAATGATTATTCTTTGTGTGTTGAAAATAATTAATTTAGTTTTGAACTCGCAAACTCTTTATTTTAGCAACGTCTTGACCAATATGGACTTGATATAATCCCTAGATCTTTACACTTACCGAATTGAATAAAGCTCTTATTAAGGATACCCGATTCATCCTCAAAAAAACATTATATATACTCGTACAAACGCCGCATGTTGTTCCAGTATATAGACTCGAAAAACATCGCTCACTACGCACGTGTTAGAAATGAAATACCAGGGTAAGGGAGGAAAAACATTATTTAACACTTTTCTCCAAATGAGTCACATTTAATCATTAAAAATGTTTGATTGGGCAAGCGAGACAGCCAACCAAAGGTGAAAAGGCTCTTAATACGACAAAATTAAGCGACATTATGTAATGACATTGACTTATGTGTAGGTAGGACTTTTCTATTTAATAGCGGCATATACGTCCTGGCGTTTCGCGTAAAAAAATACACCACTACGTTTCAAAACAGGTGACACTTTTGAGACTCCAACGCGGAATATATATATACCTCCTATATCTATGGGTTTACCTTCGGATTCATGAGCACCAATGGTCTGGTTACTGGTCCCGGTTTTTATAACTAGATGGCAGTCGTAAAGCTACGTCAGATGTTTGAAAAATCTCTAGCGTTGGTCACTCAGATGCACGACAAACAAATAACCACATTTTTCTGTAAACTAGATATTAGAAATAAATAATTAAACCGAAATAAGAGAAAAAAAGATTTTAAAAATAATTCCTTTTCAATGAGATAGATATGTTACCTATACATACCTATCTATATATACAACTTGGAAGGGACATACCCGTAATAAATCGAACCACGGGCTATACTAGATCATTATAGTATAATGAAATTAAAATAACAGTCAACAAACAAAAAAGAAAATCGACATTCCTATACAAATTGCCCGGGCGGCTGCACACTTTTGTTTCGAAATGCTGAAATTCATTTTGGTCTTTGAACTGTTACTTTAATTTCATTATACTGTAGTGATTTAGTATGGCCCGTGGTTCGATTTATTACGGGTATGTCCCTTGCTCATTGTATATAGAAATTTTTTGAATTTGTTTAACACAAGTTGAAGTGATTAAGGACAGTCTGTGTTGATAAATTATACATTTAATAAAGTACACACAGATTCGTAAGCATTGACTAATGTCTACGTATGCAGTTTTGTATGTGTCTACCACGATCTGAAGTGTCATTTCTGAAACACGGAGTCACCTAAAAGAATGGTTTTTCCATAGAAAAAACCATTCGTTTAGTGCCTCCGCGTTTGAATAATGGGACCACTGCAGTATCGTTCAGTTACTGTTTGCATCATTTTTATAGCTACTTATTCCGTCTGCATAAATGTGCCACTGCGTGACTTTTGGCAATAATTACATTGTTATATAAAAATATAACAATTAGACCGAGTGAAATCCGCAAGTGTCTCGCGATGGTCGTTGCGTGAGTAATTAAAAGACTTGACAACCTAGATCTCAGCATTTCCTCGTTATTATGGTCTCCTCACGAACCCAGTTACGTCGGTACGGTACGCTAGTTGCTTTGACGTTACACACTTATCTACAATCTACACAACTGGTTGGGTGTTTGTTTATGATGTTTTTTTAATCTCTGACGAGAAAGAGGGGTGTTATAAGTTTGACGTGTCGGTGTATCTGTGTGTCTGTGTGTGGCATCTGAGCACCTAAACGATTGGGCCAATATTAATAGTGCGGTTTTTTTTTGTTGTTTGATAGCTGCCCCGATCGAGATGGTTTTTAAATTTATTCGAAATCTGTAACGGTTTAAAAGTTTTAGGGGGTGAGAGTGGTGGTGAGCAATTCAAAGTATGAAAATATTATGCTTGAGTGGGGTATCAAATGAAAGGGTTGAATATGTAGAAATCGATCTAATAATGAAAATAGGGTTAGTCGTTCAAAAGTTGTTGTTGTAAACACTTAAAAGTCGGGGGTTATATAATAAATTTGTTATTCAGTTACACAGTAATTTAAATAAAATAATGTGGCGATTAAAGGTTAAGATAAACTGCGCAGATTTATCGAAAGCCGGTTAAATGGAAAATCTATTTCTATCGACTAATTCGATTTATCTCCACAGACGAGCAGTAACAGAGAGATAAAGGCTTGCTCAGTGTGATCGTGGAACGCTTTTTACAAGCATGGTTGTGTGTTGCGCAGGTTCCACAGACCATGACGGCTGCGGCCGACAGCCGGATCGGATCACTCGTTGCGCGGGCTGTGAGCGGCGAGCGCGACACTGCCGCGCCGCACCGCACTGCACCGCACCGACCTGACAGCGACGGATCTCTGCGACTCGCGACTTCCCTCGATCGCTCCCCGGGGCGTCACCTGTGATTTTAACGTTATTTATATATCGACTACTTCCGACTTCTGGAAGTTTTATGCAATAACTTACCAAAACGCAACGGTAAAGTGTTGAATATTCTAAAGTTTCGTTGTACTGCTGTTTCAACGTTACATACACGTTTTGTAAACCCGTGAGTGCAATCTTGTTTTGAATTTACCTTTTCTTGTATCGTAGTTATTGCTGAGTACAATTTATATTATTATGGTATCCATTATGTTAAGTTGATGTATTCTAAGTGTACCTATACATTCTTTGAATTGACCTTCGAGCAAGGTTAGTGATACTGGTTATTGTGGTGGAGATTATGCGCTTCAAGCTCGGAGTACTGTGAGATTTTCGAGTGGTTTATTTTGTAATGTGAAAAGTTTCCGGCGTAGAAATTGTAGTCTCGTGATTTTTTTCTTATATGCTAGCTTTAGCTTTGTAGTCAATAAGCTAGTTTCGATTTGCAATCAAATTTATTTTCCAAGGAGTTATTATTTGAGTCACAATTTTATAATATTTTTACGCACTGAGTATCGTAGTTTTGATTTATGAACTGAGCTATATTTCTTTGCATATTCATCAAAATAAATGAATGCAATCTTAATAAGTTAAAGTGAAGTACATTTGACGCTAAGTTTTTCTTTTAATTATTCCGGCCATTACTGGTCTATGAGATACTACCACTGATTTTCACAAATCGTTTCTATGTGTAAATTCTAGTTTTTGATTGGATTATAAAAATGTATCCTCGCCACACATTGAAACATTGTTGAGGTAAGCGAATAGGTGTTATATTAGTAATTGACGTAATATGTTTTATCGATTACAGTCTGTATTTTTGTTCGAATTCGTAAACTTAGACAATTTTTCGGGAGTGCTTCCAAATGCTGTGCAAAATAACAATAAGTTTTTAGCGCGAATCAAAGATTCGTTATATACGTACTTAGATGCATTTTAGTATTCGCAATATGTGACAGTTGCTCCTTGCTATCTTCTTACTATAGCCAAGACTTAGTTTGCTCAAAATTAGACTTCGTTAATGAAATATTATACTACGTATACTAATAATATTTTGTGACTACACTGATATACCACCTATCTCTTATTTCATTATCATGTTCACATGTTGCAATTAGATTTTTATCATGTTTTTGCTATAATATTTCATAGTTACAAGTTCAGTATCAAGTGTTAATTACTTTTCAATTTGTGACCCTACCAGCGTAATCGAGGAATGTGTATTTTGAACTGATGAACAGTTACTTAGTTTGATACTATTGATATATTAAATTTTAAATACAGGGAACGATTTGGTCATGTTAGGAAACACGAGTAAAAGCCTGTGCTAGCGACGGTATACTTTGTACGGACAATACCACTAACGGAAAATACCAACCCCCGAATGATTAAGTCCGCGAAAGACAAAACTAGGAATAAACAACTCTTGCCAATTCAAGGAATAAAGCATACAACGGACTAATATTTTACAAATTCGTCTGCGCAGGCCTGTTTCACTGGAGCAGACTAAGCTTTTACGATGTCCATCCTGTAACTTGAGCAACCTTGGCGGGAACAACTTATTACTCATCTCGTTGCTTAAGCCTAGCTCTAGCATAATAAGTAATTCAAACTTGAACGAAATATTGAAGTAATGACTAAATGTTAACGATCGATTAACTCTTATAAAACTAGGTGTTAAATAATAATAAATACGCCTTCTGAGATTATTATTTTGATATAAAACAAGTTTGTTTTGCACCAGAACGATTGATGTACTTTAAATTTACATGATAGTATAACGAGCAATAATTTTACTATCAGTTTATTTGATAAATTGTTTGATGTTTTGATGTTGAGAACATTTTTTACATTACTATATAAGTAATTTCTTCGTAGTATAAAATCATAGATAGGAATCAGTTAATGTAAATCATTTTTATAAGGGCGATGTATTGTTCTGTAGTGGTGCCATTTTGTGAGGTGTTTCCCGGTGAGTTCGACACGCAGCATCTCAGTTTTCCAGATGATACATCTTGGCGACGTCTCACTGCAATAGAGGTGCGGGTTTGAGCTGATGTCAATTTGGTAACACATTTATAATAGGTTTATGTATTTATATCAAACGCTACCAATATTTATGTATTACATAGTATTTTCAAGACGAAACTCGACCGGTATTACACATTACTTATGTATTCAAACAGCAATATGCAAATATGATAGCGAGCTACAAAGGTTACGATGGTTATTCTTGAGACCATTCCATATAGGTTAAAGTGGAAGCCAAAATGACGACTTATTTTTCTAAATGATTTTGTTATATTTGAAAAAAAAAATAAGGTAATATGTAGATGTTTATCGGTATATAATATTAATAAATAAGACATTCAGATTTCCAAAGAATAAAAGGCTCAACTAAATTGATTTAGCTAGTTTGTGATTGCCATTGTTAGTGTTATCGATATTCGAGCGAACTGGCGCGTTCCAAACGGCCGACTCAGGAAACAATTTACATAGAAATCTTTTCCAACATCACAATTTGTATATACAGAATTAATTTACCAATTAAATGTGATACGAATTTTCTTATTTTAGTGTTCAAATAATTTATCGTAGTCGCATATCGCAATGTTCAATGCTAAAAGGTGCTATCGATTAGCATTGACATACTAGTTTGTTCATAAAGTAGAGTTAAAGTATTTTGATGTTTTTTGATTGACACAGTTTGCGGCTCGAACAAACGCATTCAAAAATATAACAGTGTCAGAATGTATATTTTTCTTTTAATACTTATAACATTTTATAAAACTATATTAATCAAATCTTAATTATAGTAGTTTTGTTCTCTTTATGCTTTTTAAGTATTAACTTATAAGGGACATATTTAAAATGGCAACAAATACTATATACCTTTGATTAGTATATATACATCTTCGACAATTATAACGATAAACATTCTTTTGGATATTATTGTATATAATTTTATTATGAATGATGTAAATTATGGAATCTCTTTTATTTCCATTTAAATCGTACGTTGTGCTATTACATTTTATAATTGCTATCTTCAGTAACATGTATACTGTTGCTTTTATTTTTAAATTGTGTAAATTATTAATGACATTAAGTATATTTAATGATAGCCATAAAATTACTTGTTTTATATAAAGTAAGTCTGTAAATACCCTGATTATACATTAAGTTTTATACTCGATTGTTTTGTTTGATCTCCAAACCTACGATCCGTATACGAGGCAAATTAAAGGAAAAATGTGAAGGTAAGAAATATTAAAATAACATATACACCATGAATCAAAATAAAAATCATTTTTTAACAACAGGTTTTTATTAGGTAAATAAACAAAAAAGGTCGTAAATACGGATGAATGCTATGACCCGCGAATCTGTCGCGGCGACGACTTTCGATAGCGTTTAGCTTATGGTCGTGCGACTGGTTCGGGAGAAAGTTAACTGTAGTGCGTGCCCGTTACCGCAGGCGCCGCCGCGAGTCGCACTGCGCAGGCCACGCGAGACACCCGCGCCGCCACACATCGCCTTGCAACACAATGTTTACATCGTGCACGACTAGCCGGCAAACGGATAACAGAAAGCGACAGTGTTAAGCAAAGTTTATTCTACATCTGTGCTCAGTGATCTGTGAGACGGTCAGTGGCCATCGTCCGCAGGTCAAAGTGTAAAGTGCAACGGCCGACACAAAGGAGCCGTAATGACGTTCTCTGGAAACATGAAGGAGAGCAAGTCGCGCGCCGTGAAAGACACATGGGAGTCGGAGGTGAGAAGCGATTTCTACTACGATTGTCTCACACCGTTAACGATGTATCTGGCACGCTTGTAATTCATGGCATTGTTATTGTTTTACGTTTCATTCGAAAGTTTCAATGGGATTTTCTCATTACCATGCGAGATGTACGAATTCATTTAACAGCTTTTATGAATTCGCCAATAAAATTTTAATGGCTTTAATTTTACTTCTTTTCTAGATTGTATTATATTTATGACAGTTATGTAAAGCATCACGGAATCAAACAAAATAAATGATGCAAACATACTATTTCCATCTGTCAGCGAGATTTACAATCAATTAGTTAGACCTCGACTGTCAAGACCAAGGTTCGATTCCAGTCTGAAAATTGATATCAATATAATAAGTAGGTAGGTACCTACCATCCGTAGCTTACGGTGTTTTGCTTATAGGTACCACTCCTTGCTAATTTTAAATGGTACTTATGTTCACCGCAGATACAGTTGGTTTACTTACGTTGGAAGCTATTGGAACGGACCTTAGATACTTAGTAAAAAAGAAAATTTTATGTAACTACAAGTTTTTTAGGGTTTATATGAATTAAAAGAAGCAATAGAAATAGAATATCTTTATAATATGAAAAATATTTTTCAAACTTTGCCACCAAAATGATCTCTAGCTTTTGTGTCAAGGTAGCATCGATAAGGGAGCTAAGACGCTTGTTTTTATCCTACTCGTACCTTACATCTACAACTAAGTAGATAGGTACCTAAGTATGTGTATTCTTAAGCAAATAAAATTCTAGAGTCGTATCCCCCCTCATGTCACCTAAGCGCGTTCCCGCCTTAGCTGTGCATGTTTATAATCTGTGGTGCTGGTTCGGAGCACACGGAGAGCTTTTAAGTTTTTTCTTCTAATTTAAAAATAAAAGTTTACAGTATCTAACCAAATATACTGAACCTTTTCTTCCCCAAGAAACATACATAATATATCCAAATATGAAAAATAATTTCTGGCCTCCCATACAGTTTGACCGAGAGAGAGAGTTTGTATGGAAAGCAAAAAAAAATTTTTTCATGTTTCGATATTTGTTCTTTGGGGTGAGTGGTTTAGTATCATGGACTGAGTTCAACCTTAAAACAATTTCGTAACACGTTCGAGAGGTACTTGCATTACATGCCAACAGCGCAATTTGGCTGTAGCAGACGGAACCTGCCTGACGTGACGTCCACTCTCCCTGGAAATACATGTTCGAAAAGTTTTAATTTAAGCCGCACGCCGCGCCGCCCGACATCAACTTTCCTTGGAAATGAAATTTTTGCTCGAGGTGTTTCAGCTTAGTCTTTCGTCTCTTACAATTTCCACAGTAAGAGATGGAAGTATAAAGGCATACTTCGTCGTATTTTACACCAAAAACAAAGGGTTATTATGATAGAGTACTTAATATACCTACCTACTCATACGCACGCACACACAAATGCGCTACTACCTACATAGGGCGCACTATAAGTTTCCGGAACTGGCCACTTACATAAACAATATTTAAAAATTTATTGCAACATTTGAAAATAGAACTCTTTGTCTGTAGAATGCAGTTTGTTTCATCTGACTGTCTTTTGTTTTTACCTTGTGGCGCCATTTAAAAAATTGTGTGTCTGCATCAACATGGATTTAACTCGGGAAAATTTTCGTAGTATGATTTTCTACGATTTTAAGTGTAATTTGACAGCTCAACAGAGCATCGCTCGGCTTGAAACAGCTTTTGGCAATGAAGCACCATGCAAGACAACTGTTTATAGCTGGTTTGCGGAATTCAAGCGTGGTCGTATCAATCTCAGTGACGAATCTCGCGATGGTCGGCCGTCCACCGCTGTGACCAACAAAAACATCGATGCTGTGCGCCGTATGATTGAAACAGACAGGCATGTGACCTACCATGAAATTCGCGCATCCTTAGAAATAGGCATAAGTCAAATACAATTAATCCTACACAAACATTTGGGTGTGAGAAAGCTGTGCTCGCGGTGGATCCCACACAACTTGACCGAGGCTCAAAAAACAGACCGCGTCACTTGGTGCAGTGCCATGCTTACCAGATTCAACGAAGGTGCGTCAAATTTGGTGTGGGACATAGTAACAGGTGACGAAACATGGATTTATCGCTACGATCCCAAAACAAAGCAGCAATCGAGCGTATGGGTCTTTTAAGATGAGCCGAAACCAACCAAAGTGGCGCGCGTGAAAAGTGCATCTAAGCGGATTATTGCTTCTTTTTTTAATAAAACTGGACACGTGGCTACTGTTGCTTTAGAGAATCGTCGTACAGTGAATAGTGACTGGTACACGACCATTTGTTTGCCGGAAGTTATTGACGAACTCCGTAAAAATAACCGAAAACGCCGTATCATCCTGAACCACGACAATGCTAGTTCTCACACGGCCAGACAGACAAACGACTTTTTGAAGGCGAAAAATGTAGAACTCATGAGTCATCCTGCATACAGTCCCGACCTGGCACCTTGTGACTTATTTCTGTTCCCAAAAATTAAGAACCAATTACGCGGTCAACGATTTTCATCACCAGAAGAGGCTGTCGAGGAGTATGAAAAACACGTTTCAGAGGTCACCACAGAGGAGTGGCACAAAAGTTTTCAAAACTGGTTTCATCGAATGAAAAAGTGCATAGACGCCAAGGGAGATTATTTTGAAAAACAATAAATTAATTTTGTACCTTTAATAGTATTTTTTCATATTCATTCCGGAAACTTATAGTGCGCCCCACGTACTAGTATGGATTTATTGATAGAGCTAGATACATGTTCTAGGAGTTGTGTTGTGAAAGTTTATAAAAATGACGCACCTGGGCGACCGAGCTTTGCCCGATAAAACACACGGCACAAAAGAGATTCTGAAAAGGATAGGTACCTAGCTTAATCGACTTTTCACCCGTCGTGTGTAACAAGTACATACATACGTACCTACATACATATTATTATCACGCCTGTTTCCCACATTATCACGCCTGTTCCCACATTATTACGCCTGTTTCCACTTTGGACCTCTTGCTAAATCATAGCACTTATGTGTAATAAGTACTATGATTTATACTTGTTTATCACACAAACCAAAGAAAACGTGCAATTACGTATAGTTGGCTGGTGTGGCGACAATTTTATCTTTGGTCACGTTTGGACTACATTCTTTATATAGGAAGTCAAAGCGCCTGCTTAGGTCGTTTGGTGTTTACTGTCCTTGCCTATTTACGACCGCCTCTCACCAAGCTGTGAGCACGATGAAGTAAAACACCACATAAGCAAAATGTAGCATGTTCTAGTGCCTATCTACCTTACTACTTACGCCATGACACGTACAACGTTAACAAAACAGATAACGATCATTTAAGAAAATACTTACCTAAGTAAGGTACTAAATGATGAACGTAATTGATCTCAAAATGTGTTAGTTATTTCCTTCATATTGTTTTTGTTAAGTCTAAAACTGTAAATCATCCCTTGTTTCTTCTGGGATAAATACGGTAGAGGACTAAGTTCCTAAGCTCGGGTTTACTTGGTACTTGATTTCGAATGTTATGTGTCTAATTCCCAGAAGCCTTTAGCTCGAGCGTCCGAATACTCCGAATTGTAAATGTTTCTTATCATCCATTTACCAGAACTTCGTTTCACCGAAAAGCTATTTCTACTATAGTCTATAGTACTATCCTTTGAATGGCTATATTGGCTATTATTGATGTATACAATCTGCAGACACGCTGCACACTGGCTTGAAACATCTCTATGCCAGATAGAATGAGGAAATTATGTTCGATTTACCAAAAAAATTTAGAATCTTTCCAGGAACTTATATTATTGTAAAAAAACGGTCAAACAATTTTAGATTTGCATACCTAACTACCTGTAAACAAATGCATGACTGGATTTGTTTCTGGGTAGGTACGTAGAGGCAAACGCGCAGATAAAGATTTTTTAAAACAAGTTTGACAGGTGGTTGTATGGACTTTATCGTGCAGTTACGTTTTCATCATCATCATCTTAATTTGAACTTAATAATTGCAATCGAAAAAACTTGTAAGTAATAAGATTGGATGAAGAGGATTTTTCTTGTTCTTGTTACGCCTGTAACTACTCAGTCTACTCACCATAAATTTACTTAGACCATACTGATGGGCTTAAACCTGTGGATGGGTTTATGTACGGAATCGTCGGCGAGAAGCATAAGAGTGGCAACTCACTGGAAGGACACAGTATAGTGTAAGTAATTTGAGAATCGACACGAAAAGAAGAAGAATGGTGTTTTCGTCTACATAATTAAAGTTGTACTAACTAGTTTAAAAGTCTATTCAGTAGTAAAAGATATGATATCACAGGAGTGATGGGTTAAGCCAAAATATCAAACTTTACCTAACTTGCTGAAGTCTGCCTCGGAAGATGTTGAAACAAGTAGCATCTGCCGCCTCACCTACCTACATATGTCCATGACCAGTTTGGCTGACGCATACTGCGGATAGAGTAGGCGTCTATAATTAATTAAGTTTACTCTGAGTTCATTCATATAAGCCTATTTGTACACCTTATTAGGTTTTCAAGTGAAAGTAGATTTATGATCCTTCCTTAAACAAAAACCAATCTTGTAATAAGTATATTTAAAATATATTTAGTATATAGCTGCCCCGTAAATATGAGGTGCCCTCTAGTTTATAACATAGAATAATAAAGGACTCGCGCACGACGGGTTCCGTATATATTTATAATTTTAGATATGTTTATTAAACATTATCTATAAAAAATCACGTTTGTTGTATTATTTTATTCTGTTTTTTAGTATTTGTTGTTATAGCGGCAAAAGAAATACATCATCTGTGAAATTCAACGTCTAACTATCGCTGTTCATGAGATACAGAGCCTGGTGACAGACGGACAGATAGACAGCAGAGTCTTAGTAATAGGGTCCCGCTTTTACCCTTGGGGTACCTACGAAACCCTAAAAATTCACGTTTGTTGTATGGGATCCCCACTTAAATATATATTTTACCTATTCCGTTTTTAGAAGATATTTGTTGTTATAGCGGCAACAGAAATACATCATCGGTGAAAATTTCAACTTTCTAGCTATCACGGTTCATAAGATACAACCTGGTGACAAACAAAAAGACGGACAGCGGAGTCTTAGTAATAGAGTCCTGTTTTTACCCTTTGGGCACAGAACCCCTAAAAAAACAACTGAAGTAAGGTCTACACATAGAGATAGTAGGTATCCCACGTACTGTAGACACATAAAGTAAATGCTTGGCGGGTATTAAATTTAAATCACCATTTCCGTACCATTATCTATAAAAAATTACTGTTGTATGTATTTAATTATTTTAACTTAATTATTTATTTTTAAAGTGAATATACAACTATAAATAAATAAATTAAAAAAAAACTAAATAGGTAGTCTGTGAATATCTCAAAGGTCTACCTGTTGCCGTTATTAACATCAAGCAAAAAAACGGGATAAAAAAACACGTTTGTTTATTGTATGGGAGCCCCCCTTAAATATTTATTTTATTCTGTTTTTAGTATTTTTTGTTATAGCGGCAACAGAAATGCATCATCTGTTAAAATTTCAACTAAAATTTATGACGGTTCATGAGATACAGCCTGGTGACAGACAGACAGACGGACAGACGGACGACGGACAGCGGAGTCTTAGCAATAGGGTCCCGTTTTTACCCTTTGGGAACGGAACCAACGGAACGGAAAAAAATCTTAATTAGGATTTTTTATTGAAGGTTACCTCAATAATTCTTAACGATATTGGTACATTTAAATGTAATTATCAAACTAGCTTTTCGGGCGTTGCGCGGGCTGCAAGCAGCCCGCGGTTTTTTAGGCTAAGACGTGATTCCAGTTTAGAAAATGGGTAAAAACTGCAGTCAGTTGATGAAACATGAAAAAATGTGTGGGCGGCCATCTTGGATCCAAAATCTGACTGCAGTTTCGGGTTCCACAGGGTGCTTTACCCCAGCACACAAAATTTCAAACCCCTACGCAAAAATATACCTAGTTTAAAATTCTAAAATCCAGACGCCATCTTGGATTCCAAAAAAAATATATAAAATTTGGATTTTTCGGTTCAAAATACATATAGATATCGATTTTCAGTCAAATCGGAAGAAGTTGACTTTTGACGGCCATATTGGATTTCCAAAAATTAAAAAAAAAAAACAACGCAGCGCTTGATGCGAGTGGCTCGGCCTACGGCCTCGTGTAAATTACTTAGGGGAGGGGGGTGAGTGGGGGGAAGGGAGGGGGGAGGGTACTGGTACTCGACCCCCAAATCCCTATACATTCCACCATAAACCATCACCCCCACCATTCGGGAACAGGTCAAACAACTATGTCAGTGAGTCAGTCAGTCAGTAGTGTAGCTTTATAGTATATAATTAGCATTGAGATATTAGAAAAATTATAAAAATTGTAAGTATTGTACTCGTACGATCCAAATACTACAACGTCTTTAATTTTTCATACCTTTGCTTTGTACACAATATTTTTGTTCTCGCTGTCAGTCTACGATAAGTCTGACTCTACATCTATCCAAACCCCAATATCATTGATTGAAAGGTCTACTACCTTTCTTTCGTAGATAATCTATACTGCACTGTTTGCAGATGGAATGAATAGAAATTTATTTTACTGTTTTTGTTTTTACTAGACATAGCTGCCCTAAACTCAGTTACTTACTACAAGCTAAATTTCGGGCAGCACAGTCCTGCTCTACATTACGTAAACTTACATTTCGTTCTTGCTCATAACATTTTTGTACAACTAAAATTTTTAACTTTCTTGATGTAATTATAATTAAGTCCCTATCTACTACTTTAGCTTGAGGTTCACATCACATAGATATTGCGCCTTGAGAGACAAGTGCTAAGTGCTACCATGCTGTCATCTTTTTTTTCTCCCACTTACGCATTATAGTACTTAGTAGTTTGCTACGAAGCGCAAGAAAATACCTGCTCATTTTAGACGTGTTTTGCCCGATGTCGCAAAGCCTCTGAAGCAACACATAGCTATGTAAGTATCTAGCGAAAAATCAGTAAGTAAGTATTCGAATTTCAAGTTTTGTGTTTTGTAAGTATTTGGGTCAATAACAGACACAGAACACAGCTAGTGATCAGTCTATAGAGCCTCAAGTTTATTTATAATTCGAGGAATAAATTCTAGAAGAAAAAAAGCAAAGAGTGCTAGCTCTCAACTGTTTGTTGCAGCGTTCAGCTGTTTTACTTCCCTCCCAGATCGTAAAAGTCAATCAAGGGAATCTTTAATGGGGGACGTTAAGGGAGGGTAACTTGGGCGTCCTTTGGATAACCTTTCACTATTTCTGTTTCTCTAGGATTAGCCTCCTTTAGTAACTCAAATATTGCGTTTGGATTTCACGAACCTCGGCTCTCTCTACGCCGTAGGGTTAAATATTTGTCATGCTTCTGTCGTGCTTGCTTACCGGATGCTCCTAAACCTTCGGAGCGCGCCGTGGAAGCTAAACCGGAAGGATGTGCGAGCCATGATCTTGTCCTTCAGGGCGGTCTAGACCGACAGACACCACAGTGTGTTGTGGAGTCGCCGGTGATGCCGGCTCTGCTCTCCTGAAAGATTTAATACGACTCGTAAATCTCGTGATTTCAGTAAAAGTGTGCACAGAAATCATCGAGGTCCTTTACGGGGCCAATTTAAGTGCCCTACGATAAAAATAAGGTGGCATCCGCTGGGCCGTCTTAAACTAGGCTGGGGCCCTTGGGCACACAAGAATTTGGGGCCCTTTTGGAAGTAAAAAAGCGAATTATAATAACATTTTTTTACTAAGTATGACCATTTATTTTAATCAAATACTGTATGATATAATATGTCATTAATGATATTAGAATGCTGCTGGTTTTTTGGTTACGATTACGATAATGGTTTCGTGCGGGATTAAAATGTTTTGAGAATAAATGTGTGAGAGAAATTGTCGGTCCTTCGGGGCCCCCTGAGATGGGGGCCCTGGGCACGGGCCCCGTGTGCCCTTATGGTGAAGACGGTACTGGGCATTCGGCCAATTGCTGTGGGTAATGCAATCCGTTGCGTGGATTCTAAGATCTGCTGCAGGGATATACTACACAATATGCAGCAAGAGTTTTAACCCACTTAGCTAGAGTTTGACACCCAACGGGGTTGTGAGGCTGCCGTGCACGCTGTACGTACCTTCCTCAAACTCGGCAAAGGCGAGGTGTTGCTGAAGGTAGATTTAATAACTGCTTTTAACTCTGTAGACAGGGGCGCAGTCAAATACCTCATATATTTGCTTATTTTACAACTTTTTCTGCAGATTTTTTTTTGCGATTTCAGGTATAGTCCCATAGAAAAAGTTGTTCGCATTGATTAGTATATTGATACCCCCATTTTATTACACATTGCATTAGTTTAATCATAGTAAGTATAGTTTATTTATGTTACCTATTTAAGTTTATAAAAAACAAATGTTTTTTTTATCAGTTTTACCTCTGTGGATGTAAGATAAACGTTAAATTAATTTTCGATAAATTTGTAATTTATCGGGACTCATTTATTTTTTGGTTTCTCACGCCTTTTATGAAATTTCTAAAAGCACGATTCGATAGCGATTGACAAATCAGCTGGGCGGTCGGAAGTGTGTCAGTAGATATAACGGCAAAGCGCGAAGGTAGTGTGATCCGTGATCCGGGTCGGCAGCCTGCTTTCTGACCACGACTGATTGCATACATTTTGGCTAAACGGGGTAAATGCACATACCTACATTTATATAGAGGAATATCGTTATAACAATTTATATAGAAATTATATTTTAGCGGTTTTTTCTACTTTTTCAATTAGATGGTTGCAGAATTTCCCAAATTATTTTACTCACTATTTACATAATTGCTAGTCAAACTTGATGAGAAGTTTTAAACTCAGAAATTTTCATCTAGGTAGACAATTACGCGTATACAAAGGGAAAATTAAAAAAACAGTGAATTTCGTAGATTTGATTATTTTTCAATTGACCACTTATCAGTCAACAAATGGTGACCTACTTCCATATGACCTGGAAAGTTGATATTTGGCATCTAGATAGGCTATAACGCGTATACAAAGGAAACATTCAAAAACAGTGAATTTCATAGATTTGAATATTTTTCAATTAATCGATTTTCTTTCTGATATTGCTATGCAAAAAGTAATGATATCCCAGCAAAAACATAAAGGTATATGAAAAAGGAAGCCAAGTTCAAAATCCAACAAAAGAATTAAGATCTAAATGGTCGCCAAGTTCTTCAGAGAATATTTAAATTTATTTATAAAAAACTCAACATTTGACTTGGCTAGTTTTAGCAAGATTCCCTCGCTTCACTCAGCATTCCACCGTAGAATGACTCGCTACGCTCGTGATTCAACTGTGGATTCCTTCGTTTCGTTCTGGATTCAAAGTAGCGCCCTCGCCTTCAAAATATTACCGTATCCCCTTGTAACACAATCTACTAATACTAATATTTTCAACTAACTTGAAAAAAAAAACAATAATCTAATATAGTTGAAACTAGCCGGCATTTCCGACCAGACCAGTAAAAGTGTATTTCAATCAAAGTACAAATTACCTCAAATATATTTATACTTTGATTGAAACTTTGGCAAATAGAACTAATTGGACTTTTAGCTTGATTTTTACTGTGTTTAGACTCAAAAAGGTCTAAACTAGTAATTACCAACAGACTCCTTAATATCATTGTAAAAACTACACATTCTTACAATTGGATTATATTAAGAAGTTTTATTAATGAAAACATTTAAACAAAAGGGTACAGGGTGACGTAGATGAATAATTAATATTCTAAAACACTTTTCTGCTTTATTATTTGTATCAAGTAAGTACCTAAAAGTAGTGTACAAACTTATGTAGTACAATCAACCAAAGAGATACTTGACCATGCCCTCTATCTATATCTTGAATTTTCTCTTAAACTGAAAATACTATGTATATTTTAAAAGATTTCATTAAAATCTTTCTGAATAAACATTTTCATGCTAATAATATTTTCAGCTATACTGAAATACATCAAAATTGTGTTTGTTGCTTGTCTTACGAAACGCATCTTAGCGCAAGGTGAAAAGAATTAAAGTTCACGGTCTTTAAAATTTAAAGAGGTCACGAAGTTCATCATTTTGGCAATGTTAGGCAAAGTCATTTCCAATTTTAAATAGGTATAACTACTTAGGTACTTCCATTGGTATTCAGGTTTTAATCAGTTCTTGATTCAGTTTTTTATTCCAAAACTCTTTAATTTGAAATATTGATTTAATGATGCCTTCCTTGCAAAATTTTTGTAGACGTGTGTAAGCACCTGCTGGACTTAATAAAATAAGGTCGACCACCTGCCGCAAGATTTTAAAGTTCTAAAAGTTTTTATTTAATTTGCCTGTACATATGTAGGTACCTAATCCTAGTAACCTGTAACTTTCTACCAGTTACTAGTAGAAAAGATCCCTCCGAAAGCCTTTTCATGTAAATACCTAATGCCAAGACAAGTACATGAGATCAGATCACTTTTAATAACATTGCAAGCACTAGTACCTACCTACCTACTCGTCATTACTGGCATTACCTACTTTTCATGAAAATGGTTTTGGAGGAAAATCATTTATTTTCAGGGTTCCGTATTAAACTAGGAACTCTTATAGCTTCGCCATGTCTGTCTGTCTGTCTGTCCGCGGTTTTACTCAGAAATTATTAGGCGCCCCGCCTTTGTCGGCGTAGTTGACATACATACCCATAAAAAAATTGTTTTAAAGTTTTACAATTTTTTGTTAGAGTCCAGTGTCGCCCCCCCCCCCCCCCCCCGCTGTCCCCTCTATCAACTAAACTGTTGTTATGGACACGTCAAAAAAATCAAAGCTATAGCATATTTAACGAAGTAATAATTTTTCAAAACTAAAAACCGACTTTACCCCCAAACTACACATACACAACCGATTTTGATAAAATTTCTATTGGACCGTCTGACAAGTATACCCGTCAATTCCAAGGGACCCTTTTCAATTAAAAAATTCAACAAGGAAAGAATATTCCAAATCGGTCTAGGAGCCTTCGAATAATCGTTGAACATACATAAAATAAAAAGATTCTGACGAATTGATAACCGCCTCCTTTTTGGAAGTCGGTTAAAAAGGAAAACTATCAGAGCTACGTAGGGTTTACAAATTAAAGAGTATAGGTACTCTTCAAGGTCAACCAACTAATAAAATGTACTCAGGAAATGAAATGTCACACAAATTCAATAGAATTCGTTTGTAGTCGCTAAACCGTGAGGTGTGAATTCAAAGTAATTTTTATATTATTTAGGTTATTGTAAGTTACATTGGACATTTTAGCCTATATACAAACTTTCTACCCTTCATATTAAGTATTGAGGAGTAATTTTTTTAAATGTGATAGATGTATATTTGATTGGTTAATAATATTCTAAATAGATATGTATGAATTTTATTGTGGAGAACTTATAAATATAGGTATTAGAAGCATATAAGAAGGAAGGTTTAAGTAGTTTGTTTCGTTCTCTACAATTTATACTAACAATTTGCCTGAGGCGTTCGTGACTGTACACTATCCGAATTTACGAATAGAGCGTACATCTTTCGAAACAATATGTTAATTGCCTTCGACTAACGCAGTTACGGTTTATCGACCCCAAAAAGACTATGATAGTCAAACACTTTCCCGTTAATTTGTAATAAAAAAAAAATTCTTCGCATGCTGATGTCATAAGACTCATAAGTATCTCTCGGGGCAATGTTTAACTTAGTTATATCAAATTTCCAAGTTATTTTGGTAATACAGTATAGCTACAAAACGGGCACGTAAAGAATGAAAGTGACTCTATAGAAACCAGCGAAAAGGCTCAACTGCTGCGCCGGCGCCACCTCTTTGTTGCAGTGGTGGAGCACAAATACGTGACCGGGATGTAGGTCGCGGCAAGTGCACGCTGCACGCCTCTGCTGTGCGTGTACCAGGACGGTTTTAGTTTTGATAAGTACCTACATAAGTAAAACACCGTGTATATAATTTTTACAATCATTTTAAGATTTTTCACATTTTTTTTAGTTTTTTTTTGACGACCTCCATGGCGTCGTGGTCACAATGCTAGTAATGTCACCGCCACCCAGAGGTCCCGGGTTCGATCCCCGGTCAGGGCAAGTTGGAAAATGGCCTTTTTCAAATTGTCTTGGGTCTTGGATGTTTATCTATACATGTATTTGTTATAAAATATAGTATCGTTGAGTTAGTATCCCATAACACAAGTCTCGAACTTTGGGGCTAGCTCAATCAGTGTTATTTGTCCGTATTTATTTATATTTATTTTTTTAGTTTGCTGCCAGAAAAATGCCAATAGATTGATAGAGAGATTTAAACAAGCAAAGGTAATGTGAAAAATCGTAGAGTAACAATAAAAGAAAACTTAAGACGCAGTGAGTAATGTTCTAATTTTTAGAAGTCTTACAACTTTCAACTGCGACTAAGCACGTCGATACGAATGTCCTTGTTCGGCGCCATAATAGTATCTGTGATGAAAAGGAACTCGTTCGAAAATGCTACAAAATATCTTTGTTCGGGCCATGTTTGTGTTCAAATGCCATTTGTGTGCCAGGCATGTCACGTTTTTGTGTTCTCGTTGCGGTTAGATACATATCGTAACTCCGGCGCTGTGCTAAAATTTCATGATAATTCATCGTTAGGAATTTTGTGTCGAAAGTACACAAGTACATAACTAATATAAAAATGTGCAACGAGCTTGTTTTACGTCCTCATTGCATCTTGTGCCAAGTTTCATCCAATGGCTAAACGGTGGTTTTGAATCTGATTCTGATATGAGAATTTCAGTCATTTCATTCAGTTATTTCAGAAAATTTCAACCTTATTTAATGATACCCTACCCTACTTACCTATGTTAATATGGTTTATCTATTTTGGCAACCTAAATATGTATAACATTAAGAGGGCCTTTCCCGGTCGCTATATCGCCAACGCGAGCATAGTTTCAAAAGCTTGTTTTTTCATCCAGGGCAATGCTAAAAAAGAGGCAAAGCAAAAAGAGAGAGATATAGCGCCTGAGGGCTCGGTTGCCATTCTATTGAACGAAATTGGTATGATTATTAACTATCCATGGAACGAATATTAACTATTAATAGGGTGCGAAAATTTCATAAAACTTGTACCAGATAATAGTTATGTGTTTTTCAGTACCTAAGCCTTACAAGTGCGTGAAATGTATTTAATACAGTATAATACAGTGCGTATAACAGAGCGTAGGAAATGTGATGGATGTGAGTTTTTCGATATTATGCATTCGTTTGTATATACAATATGTAACAAAAACTCTGTCCGATCCTTGTAGGAGCAACTCAGACCGACAATATAAACAACTTTCATATAGGACCAATGTTAAAACTCAAAAAAAAAACGTCATTTTCATACTAAAGTGTTCGGCCGGCCCGGCAATTGTATGAAAATGACGATTTTTTTCTTCGAGTTTCAAGCATTGGTCCCATTTCGATATTATGCATTCGTCTGTATATACAATATGTAACAAAAACTCTGTCCGATTCTTGTAGGAGCACTTACTTCTTACTTCCTTCGAGGACAACTTTTCCGCAAGTAGGTCCGATTTTGCCGGTCCCGTTTTGCGTGGGGAGCTGACTCCGGTCTCAGTTCTCGAACCAGCCCAGCTCCTGCAGAAAGCCTAGAACGCCTGCTGGCGCCCTGCACGCCTCTGCCATAGTTCCCGGATGTTCTAGGAACCTTCTTCTTATGTGTGCGACACCATCGCACTCCAAGAGGAGATGGCTCGCAGTTTCTTCAGCCATCATGCAAGCTCTGCACAGAGGACTGTTAGTTAGACCTAGGCAGTGCTAGCAGACGCCGGGATAAGCGGCTGTCCCATTTGGGTAGTGCCTCCTTGGCCTGCCTGCATGTCCGAAGGGATTGCCATGATTGAGCTTGTTCTTCGCTAATGCGATTTCTGATCCAGGAGCGAACCTGTGTGAAGGGAATCGGAGCCATCGGGAGGGGACCTTCCGGTGCCATGCTCGATCCCCGACGCGCCAGCTCGTCTGCTGCATCGTTACCCAGTGAATTGCTGTGTCCTTTCATCCATTGGAGAGTGACATTGTTGTACTTACAGAGTTCATCCAGGGATCTGTGGCATTCTTGTACTAAGGCGGAATCCACATATGCCCGATTCAGGGCAAGCAGAGTCGCTGCGCTGTCTGTCAGGATACGGATGGACAAACCTGATACTTTTCTCCTGGTAATTTCTGTTGCTGCCTGGGTTATGGCTGCGCACTCGGCTTGAAAAATGGAGTTTTCCTTACCCAAGGCGGTTGCAGAGTGGATGTTGAGATCATGAGAGAATACACCAGCACCCACACCAGTGTGTGTCTTCGAGCCGTCTGTGTATACTCTCACTTCTTCAGTACCAGAGCTGTCTGATGGTGCCTCGTGTAATTGTATTTTGTATTTTTTGTCAAAGATAAATTGTTTACATATCCTATCGTTTATGGCACCTATAAGGTGTGATGCGCCGAGAGCTATTGACAGGATTTGTGTATGTGGTGCCTTGTCATTGTTTTTCCACAGGCCCAACGTATTGAGTCTTGCGGCTGCGACTTGTGCTTCCTGTTTGATGTGTAAGTGTAGCGATCTGATATCTAAGATTGCTTCTAGAGCCGCCGTTGGGCAAGATTTCATGCCGCCGCCAATTGCCAGGCATGCTGTTCTTTGGAATCGCTGTAGTTTGTCTTGTGCTGTGGTCAGCGTATGTCAGACCTGGTCTAATGACTGTGATGTACAGCCATTTCATGATTTTTGGGGATAGTCCCCAGTTTTTACCTACTAATCTACGGCAGTTCCATAAGTTTATGCATGCTTTGTTTAGTTTTTCATCAAGATGCGTGCTCCAGTTTAGCTTGGAGTCTAAAATTACGCCTAAGTATTTGACTTCTCTCGCTAGCGTTAGAGTCGTTCCAAAGAGCTTTGGTGGTTCATACTTACCTAGAGCTCTTTTGTTGGTAAACATGACTAGTTCTGTTTTATTCGCGTTGACTGATAGGTCGTGCCAAGTCATCCGCGTAGCCTACTGTGTGGTAATGTTTCTTGTTTAGAGATGTAATAAGATCATCAACTACTAGATTCCAAAGAAGGGGTAATAGTACTCCTCCTTGTGGGCATCCTCTGGTTGCCACCACTTTTGTGGTTTCACTTATGTCTAGTTTAATGCTTCGTAACTTCAACATGTTGGATATCCAGCCAGTTACGGTGTTTGGTACTTCATGTCTGTCAAGGGCTTCTTGTATACAGGTATAGTTTGTCTTGTCAAAAGCCCCTTCTATGTCGATGAAGGTTCCTAGACAAAGATTTTTGTTGTGTATTGCGTTTTCCAGTGCTGTTACGACTTCATGTAACGCAGATTCTGTTGATTTGCCCGTGCAGTATGCGTGTTGCTTGGGGTGTAAGGGATGTTTGGTTAGTGCCGTGTCTCTAATGTGCCTGTCACACAATCTTTCCAACACTTTCAGGAGGAAAGAGGATAGGCTTATGGGTCTAAATGATTTAGCATTTGTGTAGTCCGTTTTACCAGGTTTCGGGATGAATATTATTTTGACCTCTCGCCATTGTTGAGGAATGTATCTATAGGCGAGGCTTGGAAGCTGTTAATTGCCCATTCCACTCTGTCTAAGGTGACTATCTCCTGGGCTTGTTTCCAGTCTTGTTCAGTAGGCTCATGTATGTATTCCTTTGGTTTATCCGGGTGATTGTATTTAAGGCATCCGGGGAAATGCGTTTCTAATAGTATTTCGCAAATTTCCTCGGTATTTGCAGAGTAACTGCCGTCCTGTTTCTTGAGGGTGCCAATGGTCTTATTACCCCCACTTGACAGTAGTTTGCAGACTCTGGAAGCTTCGGATGTAGTTTCAATACTCGTGCAGTATTTACACCAGGATTTGCGTTTAAACTTTTTAATCTTGTTTTTGTAGTTAGAGCGAGCTTTGGCGTAGCTGTCCCAATCTGTTTCGCTTTTTGTATTCATTGCTCGATTCAGGAGTCGGTGTACTTGTTTCTTACGCCTTTCTAGTTCAGGGCCCCAGAATTTTTTACCACCTTTGGGGCAGCAGCCCCTGGTGCTAAGAGGGCAAGAAGTTTCGTAACTTTGTGTAATAGCCTGTGATATGGTTTTTGCGTATTCTTCTACCTTTGGGAGGCTATTTTTTTGTAGAAGTTTGTTATACGCATTTCGGTCAGTTTTCCTTGGATTTCTATGGGGAGTAGGTTTGGCAATTGTAAAGTTTACCTTGTATCGAAGCCATCTGTGATCTGAGCAGGAAGCTTCGTCAGATACGTGCCAGTCAGAGATGTATTCTAAAATGCCGTCTGTAGCTAGGGTGAGGTCAATAATGGTACGGCATCGCCTAGTTATAAACGTTGATTTGTTACCTTTGTTTAGTATGTTGAGATGTGACTGTATGAGGTAGTTTACTAGCTCATCCCCTCTGGGGTTGGATTTCTCCATGCCCCAAAGAGGGTGATGTGCATTTGCATCAACGGAGATGATTAGCTCCAGTTTGTTTGTTTCACAGTAACTTACCAGTTCTATGAGTTCACGAGTTGGTATATCGGTGCCTGCGTCTCCTGGGAGGTAAACGGAGGCTATCACTGTATTCGGTAGGGTTTTGTGGTCACTCTTTGAGATCCTGATGGCTGTCAGATCTCTGGAAAATAAGTGAGTTAGTGGCAGTGCCATGAAGTTACGGGGTAGATAGATATAAGCTCTGGGAGAGTCTTGTAGGAGCAACTCAGACCGACAATATGAACAACTTTTCCTATGGGACCAATGCTTGAAACTCAAAAAAAATCGTCATTTTCATACTAAAGTGTTCGGCCGGCCCGGCAATGGTATGAAAATGACGATTTTTTTGAGTTTCAAGCATTGGTCCCATTGGAAAATTTGTTCATATTGACGGTCTGAATTGCTAATACAAGGATCGGACAGGGTTTTGTTACATATTGTTTATAGACATCAGACATATACCTACTTATCGTGTATTGTAAGAGTAGCACTAAAGTACTCTTACAATACACATTAACTTAGTCATTTTTATCCTGGATGTAAGTTCCTGAGAGCCTATGTAAGCATTAAGAAGCAAACTACGTACCTATCTAACGGTGTAATGGTCCATTAAGGTGCCTATGTGTGTCTCGTCACTTTAGAAAGTAAAATATGGAATAAATTATAATCAGCAAAACAAAGCAAATGTAAGTAGTTCTCCCAAAACGAAACCAAACGTTTCCAATAACAATAGAATAGCTTGAACCCTTCTATCTGATCTGACATTCAATTAAAGCAGCCGGTGAACTGTAGCAACACTGGAGTGGACTTTATTGACGCAACGCAAGTTATTCTTGCCATTTGGTATAGCCAACGTTTTGAGATACGAGGTAGAATAACAGTTTCGACACAATCGGACTACCGCGAATTGGTCACTAGGTATATAATTAGAAAATTATTAGCTTATATTCATTATATAATATAAAAAAAATATTACTGGGCGAGTGCGGGTTGGGCAGATATTCCAGTAGAGTTCAAAAGTTACACGTTAAAATTACAACATAGAGACTTTATATTCCATAATTTTTATGTTTAGATTCTACCAGACACTTTATAAACAAGCACTTTTATCGTGCTTAGTAGATTGGTATCAATTTTTTTTTTATATAGTTCGTACGATTTTTTTAAATTTCTTATATTCAATAAGTTTTCGTTTAACAGGATTTTTTAAGCAAACAGTTTTTAGAGGGAGGAGCTTAACTGTAACCAAAATTAGTTTCGTAGTAATCGAAAAGCTGTCTTTATAAACCCTCAATGTTTTTTTAATAAACCTATCCATGAAAACCCCTATGGGGTACACGCGAAGAGTTCCTTGAAGGGCCTACGGTACTCTAAATTTACTTTAAAAATATCTTTATCATCATAGGATATTTATAATATCACTTGTGCAACAAAACAAAATGACGATTATTTCTTAATTATCGTCACTTTATTTTGTAGACATTCTACGACTTGACGACTACAATTGTAGACGTCAAATGGTTAGGTACTTACAGCTAAGTTTACTGCCGCTTTCAAAGCGCTGGCTGGTGCAGAAGAAGGGATTACAAACTGCACTGAAGCATTTTCTCCAAAGACGTCAACTCACAATTGAATTAATATTTAAAGTTGATATGTGACAGAGAATACATTGTTTATTACGGCATACTGCTATGGGGATAGCAGTATGCCGTTGGACATTTTCGCACCAAAAACATATATGTGAAAATGGGAGCCAAGTTCAAAATCCGACAAAAGAATTGAGATCTAAATGGCCGCCAAGTTCTTTAGAGAATATTGAAATTATTTATAAAAATCTTAACATTTGACCTGGCTAGTTTTTTTACCGGCAATTCTGATATTTAGAAGAATAGAGCCTTACAATGTAATAACAATAACGTATAACGTAAAGATGATAAATTAATTAGCCAAATATAAGTAGGCTTGCTAAAACTAGCCAAGTCAAATGTTAAGATTCTTATAAATAAATTTTAATATTCTTTAAAGAACTTGGTGGCCATTTTCACATTTATGTTTTTGGTAGGGTATCATTACTTTTTATACACCAGTATCAGAGAGAATTTTGTTAGGCACTTTACCTTATAAAATCGGTTACTTACTTAATTGAAAAATAACCAAATCTACGAAATTCACTGTTTTTTGAATTTTTCCTTTGTAAACGCGTAATATTCTAAGTAAATGCCAAATATCAAGTTTCCAGATCATTTGGAAGTAGGTTACCTTTTTATTGATAAATAAGGGGTCAATCATATTTTTCAGGTTTTTTAAACGTTATTATATAATAACTGCTTGAGCTACAATATTGAATTTTTGGGTTCCAGATGAGCTAAAAGACTTTAATGTGTGTGCTAAATTACATGTATTTAGGTTACATAGGTTTTGAGTTGTGAAGGGATCAAAAGTAGCTCGAAGTAACACACGGCTGCTGCCTCGCCAGGGGGTTTACTCCAAAAACGGTACGCAAGACGGACGTTACTGCGTATCCGCGTTTCAATGTCAAGCAACATTGAGCCCTAACGTTTAATGATAAAGCCTAATTTCGTTTGACACGAAATAGGACGTCACTATCGTACGACTAACGTATTATTTTATGGAGTAACCCTCCAGTTCCTTTCTTTGAACTTGGCTCTGACACGCTGCCGCGTGTCTCGAAACTGTGAAAGTAACTAAAGTACACTAGTCTAGCAGTTGCTACATCTGTCAATGGTCTTATTCTCCTAACAGCATAAGCTATATATAACTATTGAATGAGTGTTGACAGAGCAAGAGAGGTTTGCAAGGATCGTAGCAAGTAGAGATCCATAGTCTCTGCTTACCCCCATGGGAAACAGGCGAGATAAGTATGTTCCTACCTAAGTTGTCTGACTACTTCTACACACAAGAGTGTCTACGTCTAGGTACCTGTACTTAAAATACCTAGTTAGGTACTCATAGTAACAGAAAGCTAGGTTAGGTCTGAACATCAACCATTGTTCTTGGTTATCGTAGATAAGGTATTAGAGTTAAGCTTACTGGTTATTTAGTTTATTTAAGTACCTTATGATTATTTAGGTGCCTACCTATTAGAATATCAGTTTAACGATGGTAAAAATCCCACTCTGCAAAGATCGGATTTAAAAAATTAACATTATGTAATAGAAGCTGAAGAAATTTCTTGAAATGTGAAACGACTTATCACAGATGAAATACTTAGTCCGGGCATATGAAATAGAGCACAATTAATTGCAGAATAGCTATGTAAAAACGCTTACATAGGTATCTGAAAAGAAAAACGTTGGGAGTGTCGCAGTGAGTAGCAATCTGGCAATAAAAACCTGCGAACAAATTTCATTCAATTATTATTTTTTAGTCTCCTCATCACATCTAATTATTTAAGTACCTACTCGTGATTATAAAACTGGTGTAGAATAAAATAACTACAATAGTAAGACAATCTTAGCCTTCCATTTTCAAACTCTAATTGAATGTGCTCCATTCAACATGCGAGTAGGTACAATGAATAAATTTAGAAGAATTTTGAGTGCCTGTGACTGTGACACAGACTTGCCTAGTGCTTGCCTCTTTTTGCGAAATATTTAATTTTGGTTTTATTATAAGGGTAACGAGCAAACAGTGACCAACAGACAACAAACTAAAACCAAGGTTGTTTGTACGGAACGAAAGATCAATTATGTGAACGCTGAACGCCTGCCTGAGCTAAGTGGAGCGGAGATGAGCCGCGCCGCCGTGTCATATTGATTTTCACTATTTTTCATTTTGATGGACTTATTATGAAAATTAGGTAACATGTTTGCATTGGTAACTTTAAAATTCTTAATACTTACAAAAGAATATTATTACAAGAATATTGAATTTTACTAATATCAAAAGGAAAAGAGCTTTTATGTTAGCTTTTCCCAGTTAAGATACATGCATATCTACCTACGTGATATTTATCACATGCACAAAATACCTATACTTATGAAGTGCACAATATCACGACTACTAATTTTAAATTTACCTCGTACGAGTATCTATCTAGCTAAGCTTACACAATCATATTGCTCATCTGCACTCTACCCGAGAAAAGGCTTATAAGTATATGTACAGTCGGGGCAGATAAACCTGACCCCCTTAAGGACCGTACGTTATCTGCCCCCGACTGTACGTACATATGTTGGCTAGCTTTGTATGTTACATAAACGGCTTGATAGTGAAATTTTATTTGCAAATACATACATTGGCTCTACAATTCCTATCAATGAAAAGAAAAGGTTTATGTTAGGTTACCTACATACATTCAGCTTATTGGTAGGATTTATTAAAAAATCAAGACTACCTGATTTTCAGTGAAAACCGAATGAAATGTGCGTTATACTAGATATAAGTATAAAGGTATACCTATCCATATTTATAGACGCTAAGATACACCGCACTTCTAAGATATAAAACTTTCGTGTCGTTGTCTTAGGAATAAAATGTTAATCTCTATGAATATTAAATTGAATTTTTAACAAAAAAAACAGACTTAAATTACTTTTAGGAGTTTCTTCCATATCTTCAAAGTTCTTCATAATATATATTCTTCACCAAATTAATGGGACAGACTTAGAACTTTAAAGGCTTTCAAATAAAACGAAAAATCTTCCAGATCGGTAAACAAGTGGCAAGGATATCGCGTAATATACATGCAAAAAAAATAACCGGACAGGTGCAAATCGGACTCGCGCACGAAGGGATCCGTACGCTTTTAAAAAAATCACGTTTGTTATATGGGAGTGTAAATATTTGTTTTATACTTTACTTAAATATTTGTTTTATTCCGTTTTTATTTTTTTATAGCGGCAACAGAAATACATCATGTGTGAAAATTTCAACCGTCTAGCTATCACGGTTCATGAGATACAGCCTGGTGACAGACAGACAGATGCACAGAGGGACAGAAGGACAGTGAAGTCTTAGAAACAGGGACCCATTTTTACCCTTTGGGTACGGAATCCTAAAAATAAATAAGTAAATAAAAACATACAGGTCGAATTGATAACTTCCTTCTTTTTTAAGTCGGTTGATTTTCTTTTAGCTGGGTTATGGATGGTCTCGAAATGGACAGCGTCGATGCACGCGACACCGCGGGCCGGAGTCCACCATGTCGGTGAGCAGCGACATCCGCTTCACCCGGCGCAAGCTGAGCCGCTCCTGTCGCGGATGCTGCGCCGCCGCCGCCTCGCTGCTGGTGCTGCTGCTGCTGGCTGCCGTCGCCGTCTACCTCGGCCGTAGGTACCTTTTACGATATGCTACGACACTCGTTGATTCGCTCCTGTCGCAGCTGCTGCGCCACGGTCTCACTGTCTACCTCAGTTATACTAGGTCTCTTATGCTAGTCGGTTACGTCACCACTCACCACATCACCATTAAATAAATAATAAATATATAGGGACAAATAACACTGATTGAGCTAGCCCCAAAATAAGTACGAGACTTGTTACTTATACTTATACTACTTGTTACTTTGCGGATTAAAAGTTTTCATCTAGCACACTAAGTACATACTTGTTACGTAGAGTACAACTCCTTACTTATGATGAATAATAATAATTTCTTGGTGTTGTCATCATACATATATCATAGATTTACACATATAGCTTGTCTGTGGATTCCTATATAAAGCAACTACGATAGTAACTTAATTTGATTGTGAAATCTGCAAGAATCCACTTAAAGTGAAGCACGGAGCTCGAATGAGGATAAACTGCATAACTTTGCACTGCCACACCTTGAGTAGGTAGGTGGTATATACTTTGACTTATATACTGCGCCATAAAGTACCTATCTGATATAATATGACTGCAGATTCATGCATTTTCTGTAAAAATGTACCAAGATAAGTACTTTTATAAGTAATTCAGAATATAGATGTAGCCAATAGGGAATATGCACGTATTTTTTTTATTTGTTTAATAAAATCCTTATTTACCACAGTAAACAAATATGAAAGAATTTATAAAATATCTTAATCAGCGACGGACATGTGATACTTTAAAGTTTCAATTAGAAAGAGAAGTCCGATATGGACTGGTGACGTCAAAGTCCACATCGTCTATACATTTTTCATAGAAAATGGCGTTTTTGCGAATGAGATAGACATATTTTCGTAAAATTATTATATCTCGTTCGTTTTTTAACCAATTCTTATTTTGTTTTCACTGTTCGTAATTTACTTTTGAATATTTATGGAAAAACTGGTTAGATAACAAATATTTTTTTCATGCATATACCCTATACTCAAATCGTGCGAAAAAACGTATAATCAAATCGTGCTGTGCTGATTTGATTACACTAAACCATCACTGAACTGAACTGACTGTACCTAATATGTCAGTAATATGCCTTTGTATAAGTTGAATACAAGTATAACACGTTTTCGCGTAATTGATAGGCGTTTTAGCTCCATTGTTAGTAAACAGTGTGCTGTGTGAGACGTGGGCTGCGACATTTGGAAGGCCCGTCGCCTTCGGAGGCCGGCCAGCCACAACCTTGCTCCGTCTCGCCACGACAAGTGCATATAGCTATCTAAATCACAAAATAACTACAATGGAAAGGTGATTTACATCGTATAAACTCTATCTCGTACAATCCGACAGGAAAGACGTTATCTACTTAAGCCTACGTATCTTCTTAAGCCTCTCTGCAGGTACTTATTACCGATTTTATATTCACTTCATTTAGGAAACAGTTTCAATAGGTATCAAGATAGAACAAGTAGGTACCCATAGGTACACAAAATTTGGAAGATCAAAATGCGCTGCTGACCCATCCATACCTACTCATGCCATACATATATGCTAATCAGATTTCTTGACCATAAAATCTGTTTTGGATCAGTAGTCCCAGCCTCCGGAACCGCGAGAACTGGAGTGTTTTAACTTTGTCTAAAAGTATTTATAAGTACATACTTGGCAAACATTGGCATTGCTTGTGTACTCTCTTTATTTTTTGATCTGGTATTTAAATTACATTATCGCTAATACAATCTAACTAGTAAGTATATCATTACAAAAGTAACATAGCTTTTGAAGGACCTATTATCTTATTGGATCACAAATTAATTAAGGTACCTATTACCATACAAATAATGAACCACCACGGGTCTGCTATATTAAAATGGTGCATGCGGTCAAAAACATTACATAATTTCTGATACTTAAACAGACTTTTAAATTGGAAAAGACGGGCTGTATTACATAAATGTCGATTTCAAGTCAGTCTGTCTACTAGATTAGTTACGTAGGTATATTTTCGTAATTTTGCAGATTCAAACTATGTATTTAAAACGGTATGTATGGTGTACCTACATATTATTTATTTGTTTATCATTGTGTTGTTGTTTTCTATTTCAAATACAAGAAAAACTTATGGAACCTTTTATAAAATAATTTATTTAAATTATTTTAGTTAAAATATGTTTTGTCTCGTTCTCTCAACGTCAAATATGCAAAAGAAGGAAAGGGACGAAACATGTTTTAACTAAAAAAGATTTAGCAAACGCTTGTTATTTTTTATGAATTTGAGGGATGTATCTACCTACATCGTTCTCGACAGTATTGTTTTTTTTTTCAGATATGTACCTGTTTGGAGACCTGTTGAACCGGCAAACCTTCCGAGGGTCGTTTGTGATCTCCCTCGGGGAGGAGGAAGAGTTCGGTGACCCCGAGACGAGGGGCAATGGCACTCGGGAGGGCTTTCTCCAAACTGCTCTCACAGTTCTCTACCGGACCTCAGAACTGAAGTCTTGCTTTGTAGCTGCTGACGTTTTAGCTTTAGACAGGTAACTGAATAGTCGTTGGATTTTTACCACCATAGTGAGTAGATTTTTCTTACTTTACTATAGTAAAAAAATAAAGAGACCAACGGTATTCTCTTGTTGATTCGATAAGAAGGCACAAATAAATTAAACCTACTAATTCTTAACGGATAAGAATCGGGTTTCAATAACTAAGTAAGTATATTGTAATCAACCTATAGTATGCATTAAAGGCGTAGAGTAGGTAGACAATAATTTTATCAACAGCGGTATACCTAAATTTCCGACAGTCATAGGTATTTTATTTTGCGGTAGAGAAAGCGGACAAACGACAAACATTTTGAATATCTGACACTAAGGACCTGGTAGGCAGTTTGCGTGGATATTCAGCTCATACATTTTCACGATAAGTATTAAAGTACCTTCTTCGGGTTCAAATCAATCCATTTGGCATGTTGAAGATTGATACATAAATAAATATATAGGGACAAATCACACTAAAAGATAAGTCATTACTGCTTATAAATGAAAGAAAATTGTTTTTTAATCAGAAATACAATTATTGTAACTTCAAACAAAAGTCAGGAACGTAGCAGTTTGTTGCTACTTTCAATGTCATCATAAAGACATCAACGATACCGCTCAAATGTCAAACTATTTAACATGTTTCTTTCTACTGAACTTGTGGCCCTATGGGAAATTAAGAAACCCTTCAAAAACAATAGTTTTGCGAGACAGGCATTCCTATACAATGGTTGTTTTTAACCCTTTCACCGTGAGACTTTATTGGCATGTTGAAGATTGATACATAAATAAATATATAGGGACAAATCACACTAAAAGATAAGTCATTACTGCTTATAAATGAAAGAAAATTGTTTTTTAATCAGACATACAATTATTGTAACTTCAAACAAAAGTCAGGAACGTAGCAGTTTGTTGCTGCTTTCAATGTCATCATAAAGACATCAACGATACCGCTCAAATGTCAAACTATTTAACATGTTTCTTTCTACTGAACTTGTGGCCCTATGGGAAATTAAGAAACCCTTCAAAAACAATAGTTTTGCGAGACAGGCATTCCTATACAATGGTTGTTTTTAACCCTTTCACCGTGAGACTTTATATCAGTTGCCGTGCTCCCAGCGCGAAGGGTATGAAATCTAAAATAAATATCTACAACCAAAAAGTGATGTGGATGCTTAAGGCCAGTCATGACTAGTAAATACCTATTCCCAAACTCCGCCTTTTTCCCCGCTCCCACTCAAATCGTGGTTTTCCGATATATAGCCATTTTATTTCATCGCATCGTATGACAGTGGCGCCATTTTCGTAAAACAATAAGACAGACTTATCCTATCTTTAATTTCATAATTTATTCAGTGGCACTTACGGCGTCGCGGTCTGTTGAAAGTAATATTGGTAGTCCGTCTAGTTTTAAAACGGGTTTTTGCCAAAAGTGGCCACTTTTGGCGAAAACCCGTTTTAAAACTAGACGGACTATTAGTAATAATTTCAAAAGTTATTCATAAAATAGTTTAAAGGTCTTTCTAGACAGTGATAAAAATCAAATTTTTATTTATCACCATATTTAGTTTTAAACAATTTATTTCAAACGAGGGCGCCACTTTAGCTACCACTTCGTCTTAAGCAAGTAGTAAAAGTAAAACGCACTTATATCGCGTGACAATGCAATATTTTAACGACATAGATAGAGCTGATCTGATGCTGGAGCTACAAGGTAGCAATAGAACCTGGGTAATGTAACGACATAACCCCATCAAGTTTGGGCTCGTTTGATTCGTCTTGACGAGTACTTTGTCTTTCGATGGTATCCAGGGTTGATGATGGAGCTGAAAGGTAGCCATAGGAACTCCGTAATAAAACGACATAACCTCATCAAGTTAAGCTCGTATGACTTGACGGGCACTTTGACTTTAGATGGTATCCAGGGCTGATGATGAAGCTGAAAAGTGGCCATAGGAACTCCGTAATAAAAAGAAATAACCTCATCGAGTTTGGGCTCGTATGATTCGTCTTGACGAGCACTTTGTCTTTAGATGGCATCCAGGGTTGATGATGAAGCTGAATGGTGGCCATAGTAACTCTCTTATAAAACGACATAACATGAATTATTTATTTGGCAAATGAATAATGTATTCCACGGATAAATAATTTGCAAATATAATACTCCACCAATATAAATGTCTAGGTAGTGTGTAGGTATGGAAGGTAGGTTAAGTAGTGCACTTCAGTGACCATCACAATTTCAATGTCAATATCGTCAATATCGTCGTGGTAGTTGCGGTCGTCAATTTCGTCGTGGTCGTTGAGGTTGTCAATTTCGTCGAGGTCGTAGATTGATCTTAGTTCTTACAATGCCATCTGACCACGGATACAGAAGGAGGCCAACGAGGCCTTCAAGATCGTCAAGGTAGTCGAGGTCGTCTTGGTCGTCAAGGTCAACGAGGTCAGCAAGGTCTTCTAGATCATTGAGGCTTTTGAGGTCGTCTAGGTCGTCGAGGTTGATGTTGAGATCGTCGTGGTCATTGAGGTCATCGAGGTCGTCGAGGTAGACGTCGAAGTCATCGAGTTCCTTTAGGTCGTCACGATCGTCAAGGTTGTCGAGGTCATCGTGGATGTCAATAACGCAGTAATTTCGATCTCTACGACCTCGACATTGACCTCGAAGATCTTAACGATCGTAAAGATCTCGACGACCTAATCGAACTTAACGACATCGACATTGACCTTGACGACCTCGACGACCTCAGCGACCACGACGACCTCAACGACTTCAACATCAACCTCTACGACCTTGACGACTTTGAAGACCTCGTTGACCTTGACGAGCTCGATATCCTCGACAACCTTGACGACCTCGACGGCCTTGGCGATTTTGAAGTCCTCTTTGACCTAGTTGACCTCGACGCTCTGGACGACCTTAACAATTGGCCTCAACAACCACGACGATATTGACATTGTGATGGTCACTGCAGTGCACCACTTAACCTACCTTCCGTACTTACACACTACCTAGACATTTATATTGGAGGAGTATTTTATTCGCAAATAATTTATTTGTGGAATACATAATTCATTTGCGAATAATTCATTCATGTTTTTATCAGTTTATCACGGGTAGATTTCCTATGATCAGCTCCATCATCAGACCCTCGATACCATCTGATGACAAATTAATCGTCAAGACGAATCTAACGAGCCTAAACTCGATGGGGTTTTGTCGTTTGATTACGGGGTTCTTATGGCCACCTTCCAGCTCCATCATCAGACTCTGGATACCATCTGATGACAAAGTACTCGTCAAGACGAATTTAACGAGCCCAAATTTGATGGGGTTATGTCGTTTTATTACCAATTTCCTAATGGCACCTTCCAGCTCCAACATCAGACCCTAATTACCATCTGATGACAAAGTACTCGTCAAGACGAATCAAGCGAGCCCAAACTCGATCAGGTTTTGTCGTTTGATTACGGGGTTCCTATGGCCACCTTCTAGGTCCATCATCAGACCTTGGATACTATCTATAGACAAAGTACTCGTCAAAACGAATCATCGAGCCCAAACTCGATGGGGTTATGTCGTTTGATTACGGAGTTTTTAGGGCCACGTTCTAGCTCCATCATCAGACTCTGGATACCATCTAATGACAAAGTACTCGTCAAGACGAATCTAACGAGCCCAAATTTGATGGGGTTATGTAGTTTTATTACTGAGTACCTTTTGGCACCTTCCAGCTCCATCATCAGACTCTTAATACGATCTGATGACAAAGTACTCGTCAGACGAATCAAACGAGCTCAAACTCGATGGGGTTATGTTGTTTGATTACGAAGTTCCAATGGCCACCTTCCAGCTCCATTATCAGACTCTGGAAACCATCTGATGACAAAGTACTCATCAAGACGAAAAAAACAAGCCCGAATTTGATGGAGTTATGTTGTTTTATTACCGAGTTCCTATTGCCACCTTCTCCAGCATCAGATCAGCTCCATGTCGTTACATTGCATTGTCACGCTATATAAGTGCGTTGTACTTTTAGTACTAGTAGGTATATATATTTTTCAAAACGAATAAATTTTCAAAACTAAAAACCGATTTATGACCTCTTTTTTGGAAGTCGGTCAAAAATTGGTTTGTATGTACCTATAGACATTTTATTTCTGCAACCAATTTACTTGTATCATCAAAATATATTACTGCGTAAGATGTGAAGTGTGTTTACATTATGTAACAAAAATCCTGTCCGATGCTTGTATATCGACATTTCATACAAAAATGTTCGGCCGGCTCGGCAATTTGTATGAAAATGTCGTTTTTTTTTTCAAGTTTCAAGCATTGGTCCCATACGAAAAGTTGTTGATATTGACGGTCTAAGGTGGTCCTACAAGGATTGGATAGGGTTTTTGTTGCATATTGTGGAAATAATTAAAATGTTTTCAAATAATTAAAATGTTCTATGTTCTATTTGTGTTCATGACGTGTTTTTTATGCAGAATTAATATTCATAAAAAAAAATTATCTGTAAATTTTGTCATATTTCCTACTAAATATTAAAATTATAAAAAAGTAAAACTTTCTTACTTAGTATCATACCTATCGTATAAAAAGCTATTATTGCGTAAATTCACATATTAATAATATACATACAAAAAAATAAATAATGGAAGGACCATATGTTGGGATTCGATCCTGGGGCCGCACGGATGCACTCATTTGCCATAACATAACAGACCGCGGCGCAATTATTGCTACTACGTGATCGGCGAAATTAAAGATAGCATTGTGCCTATGGAAATCTTTCGTAAAAATCATAATTCGCACCTGACGAAATCGAACACACGTCCAACCTCGTCAACATTGAATGGCCGACTGGGCGGTTACTTTCGAAAGTAATCGAAAGAGACCAGTTTATGGGTTTCGCACAGTAAAGAGAGAGGTAGGGAGATATCAGCCAGCTTGGGCAAAGTTATTTTGAGCCTTGGGTTAATAATGGCATTTTATCATTAGTGGCCGAATATGAATAAATTATAAATATATTTATTAAAATAATTTTATTTTGATCAGGCTTTAGAAACACCAGTGGCCGTTGTTTTAAACGAATATTCGATAGTTAAACATGCGTCATTTATGTGCCCTAGTCACATAAAGAAAAAGGAGAGGGAACTTTGGAATTATTTTCTATCTAGAAAATTATAAGCTAATATGTTTTGAGTTTCACCAGGCTTTCGGGTATATATTCAATTAAAATATATATTTAATTCAGATTTTTTCATCGTCCACATTGGACGATACAGTCACATAAAAAACATCATTTTTTTAGGTACCCCCTTAAGTTATGTGCAATACGAACGGTTTTTTTTTGTCGGAAATATCCGACGCTCGCGGAATGGGCACGACAATGTTTGTCGGATAAATCCGACGTTCGCGAAAGGTTTAAAGGGATGTCATTCTCATTTCTTATTGTAGATATCTAGTAGGTCGTAGTCATTGTTTAGAAGGAAATTACAAGGGTGAAAAAATTGCTTTGAATGCCTCCATGAAAAGAATGGTCCAGCTTTGCCTGTATTTGCTCGCTATGCCCCCTGAACTACAATACGACTGTAAATCAAATAATTGACCATATATACCTAAGTACAAATGTTTTCAAATTGCAATTTACCTATGACAAAATACGCAGATAATTTTAACTAAGTAGACTACGAGTATGTAACATACGTATTGGATGACCATTCCTAATTTATACATAATGTTAAAGAATGATCGCGTCTACTTGTGTTATACAATAGATTCAAATTGGAAATTACATAATTTTTATTGGTAAGTAAGAATATTTTGTTAACGCGTAATTAACCCTTTCACCGCGAGACTTTATATCAGTTGCCGTGCCCCCAGCGCGACGGGTAGTAAATCTAAAATAAATACCTACAACCAAAAAGGGATGTGGATACTTAAGTTATGTGCAATACGAGCATTTTTTTGTCGGAAAGGTAGCTGTCGTTAAATTGGCACCTCCTTAAAATATCTTAATTTTAAGGAGGTGCCAATTTAACGACAGCTAAAGCTAATTTAATACTAACTTTTAATTTAATTAGGAATATAACTCCTTAAATATTCTGTAAGGAAGAATAAACTACATACTAATATGTACCTCTACTAAGAAGTAGAGATACATTACTATGTAGTTTATTCTTTTTATACTGGTCTGGGAGAAACGAAAGAACTTAAAATGTTCCGTCCACCAGCTGCTTCCCATCTTGCCCAGATCGTTAAAACCCATTGAAGGAATTGGGTGAGAAGCTGCTATACATAGCAACCAATCAATCACTATCTGATTCCCTTTTTCCATCTTTGACGCCCGTCACGTTAATCGTGGCCTTTGGATTTTGCAGCCCTAGGCCCTGTCTACCCCGTTAGGGATAAAGACGTGATAACGTGTGTGTGTTCGTTCATTTGCTAGCATTTGTGAAATATCGACAATCATATGTACCTATGGATACAGATATTGTGATGACGAAACTGTCAAATTATTTGGTATTTAAGCTCATTAGCGATGCCGGTGAAGCATACCTAGTGTTTCTTCGCCGGTACAGCACGGGCCGCCAGAGAAAGTCGACTTTCTCGAAATCTTGCAGTTTGACAGTGGTCGGCGCTATGTACTCTATATTTGACGGAAATGCGACCATGATACGGTCTAAAGATTCTTTCAATTACGTAACTGCTTTGATCATAACATCCAAACAGCCAGTAGGGATGTAAGTCATACATCAGTACCTATAACATATTATATATTTTTTTATATACCTGTATAGGCATATAGGCTTACAAATAATGTAATCTATTAGTATTCTGGCCTAAGTAGTAGGAGAAGGTAGGATCTTAGTCGATGGCCTCTCGATCGTTTGTCCCTCAATGTAAATAGGATCTTGCGTGCAGTGCAGCGTGACACACAAACACGTGATCAGACTTGTTACGGTATAGTAACATACGACCTCTGTGGCCTAGTGGACAGCACGCCAGGCTGCCACTTGAGGTCCAGGGGAGGTTCCATCCCCGGTCAGGTCAAGATGGAAAATATTTCTTTTCAGATTGACTTGGGTCTTGGATGTTTATTTATAAATGTATGAGTTAGTATCCCATAATACAAGTCTAGAACTTACTTTGTGTTATTCAATGTAAGTTCGAGACTTGTATTATGTTCGAGACTTATATATTGTTGACTCAATCTCAATCTGTGTGATTTGTCCATATATATTTATTTTATATATTTATAGTAAGTGTTTTCTTAGCATTGCCGCCTATATAAGTGTAACATGTTTAGATGTTTTAGTTTTATTGGTAACTCTTTGATATAGGCGGAATTTATGAACCAGATATTTACTGGGAATAAATTAAATATTTAATCACCTTTTTATCGAGGTATGTACTGTACAGGATTAATGTGAACGCGATTCTCATCTAAAAGTTAAATCTTCAAAGGATCGATCGAATAATATCTACTAGATCTGCGGATTGATATGCATATTGGACGTCGCGTTAACATTATTATCTGCCTACCGTGTAATAGAAATAGATGAATCGTGTTCGTGATCGATATGCGGAATTGATATGTGATATTGACACGAGAAAGTTTAATACGTGTTCTGTTTCCGATTGAGAGCTTTGCGCGGTGCGTTCTTGTTCTGCAATCGTTCCCGCAGTTGGGTCAGTGATACTAGATTACTGACATTTATTTCTGTGGACAGAATTAAAATGAGTAAAAGCATACATAGAAATATAGAACTTGATTGAAAAGAGAACTGACTAAACCAAAGACAAAAGTTGTAGAGTTTCGAAGTCCCTAGAAGGAACACCTAGTTTCGGTCTGTGTCCGTCTGTCCGTCCGTGGTTTAGCTCAGAGATAGTACTAGACAGCTTGACAAAATGCTTTGGTTGCAAATGCTGAGAAAATAAATTATGGATTCAAAACATCGTCAAAGTGGATTTTTTTATTAAATAAAATGTCTATAATCTCTACTTTTTGTTCTATTATTTGACTATTAACTTTTTGTTGAAAACGAACTTTTGGGTGAATTTTTTTGACTGTTTTGAATTGAATTGTTACCTGAGCCTATTTTTCGACCTACATCCGTTGATGTAGGTCAACTTCCCAGTGATCCTGTATATGTACTCGTACTTACATTGTTAAAAATTGAGTAATATTACCCAAATATGTAATTTTACATGCAAAAATTTACATAAAACTGTAAAACTGGAAAAATACGGAAATTTACTTACATAAATATTCTAAAAATTGACTAAATTTCTGGGATATTTTCAGGTTCATGTGATTTTTACATATAAAATTACATAATCTTTAAGTAAATTACATATTTTTTTAACAGTGTACGTATACTTACTGTACTTTAAAGGAAAACTATACTTGCTGGCTAAGTTTAGCTAAACTTCGTTAATTTAAATGATATGTACCTAGAACCTACATACTTATTTGTTTTTTGAAAATATTACAGAAGTCAATTCTCTTTCTAATTTGTGGGTAGATTAACAAAAAATGTGAGATTTTCAGGGTTATTATATTATAACTGTCTCTTTAATAACGAAGAAAAAGCGGGTAAAGGCTAGTACTAAACAATACTAAGTCTGGTCTAATTTCTTGAAAACATAATGCCGAAACGGCAACGTTTCTTTAGACAGTAATGTTTATATTAGATACCTAATGATTAAGTACTGCCTTCTCTACCCAACCTAAGCTATTATTATGCGTTGAGAAATGCAATCTCATTTCAATGAATGAAAGGAGACATTAGATACTGTAGTTTAATTAATATTTCATTTGCAATAAAATAATTTGTTTTCCAAGATGGAGTCTAGAAGAAAAGATAAAACGTAGAATTCACCATGTGGCCTCGTTAAAGCTGATCGAGGAAATGGACGATAGTCTGAACCCTAGCAATCCATTACTATTCTGATCCCCTTTGGATCTGTCTATCTCACAGGAGTAAAGATTTGATAGTGTGTCTTGATTGGCTAAGGGCTGGTGGTTTCGTTGATGTCTTTTTCTTTAAATTAAAGCAAGCATAAAGAAGTGCCATGCCGCAATGCATCATTCACAAAGTTTAGACCGAAAATTTGTGACTGCTCTAGGTCATATTATCATATCTGCATCATCACATCATCCTACATTGAGCGTATAACTAGGCACCTACTTATTAATTCATATCGTAGCACGGAGGAAGGCCTACGCGTCCACTTCGAGATGTCGTTCGAGCCTATTTTCACGGCGGTGACGACGAGTGAGGTACGCGCGGTGCTTGAACGAGAGCTGGTGGCGCCGGCGCATCTCCGCAACGTCACAGCAATTCCTGACACGCTGCATATGGAGGTAAACTGATTTTTGTAAATTAATGGAAAATAAGTTTGTTTTCCACTTACAACTCTGTTCGTTTTGTAGCTTAATCACGTACCTATAGGTTGGTACTAGGTAGGTAGTATTATGATCTAATTATGATAGTTTTTGACTACCGGATCATATTTAGGTACGTGTTTAATAAATTACCTATATGTCCGACCAGCTGACGCAGCGAAAGCATGACGAATGAAAAAATATGTTTAGCATATCAGTTAGATTATTAAAAAATATTGAACACGTATTTTTTCTTATTTCTGAGAAACAAGCATTGAAATTTCGCATGACGTCACGGCTAGTTACGATTTTTACTTAGCGGTGACGTCGCAAGCCCCCACTCTGGAACTTTGATGCTCAGTATCTTTGTGAATTTTTACTTTTTTGGTAAACTGAAAAATATGGGTCCATTATTTTTGGACAATCTAAAAGACGGACTAATTTCAGTCATATTTTCTAACCCTGTCGTTACCCCTCTTCAAATAAAACTATAAATAAATATATAGGGACAAAGTAGGTAGGTATGTATCTAGGCTAGATAAAACTGCTTTGCGACATTTTTATTGACTTAAGTAATAATGATTTACTAGTATTATAGTAGAGTAAGTAGTAAGTGAGTAACCTGAGATTTACCTAGAGAGTTAGAGACCTCTATCTATCCTCCCAATCTCTATCTCCTATCCAATATCCTTTGACTGGGCTGAAATAAACAAATCATGCAAATCTCGAATCTTACTTCCTGAATATTAATTTATGTAGTTTGTTACGTAAACACTCGTATAACCGAAAAAAATATATTCAAACGAGCACAAACTATCGGAAACGAAGCGGAACGCTCTTTCTAAAATAATGTTGCAATTTTGATACCAAGTGAGATAAGTGGCCAGAATTGCATTAACGATTAGTAAAACAAACTCTGAAACGTTTACAAATTTGTTGAAAATAAATAAAAAAATGATGCAAGTGAATTGCCGCAAAACGTGCGTGGTCTAAAATCACGCACCGAAACGAAGAAATTTTACTCAAACGGTTTTGTAATTTCAGAATGTCTTAAAATTTCAGGAAAATTCAGCAATATCGATGGAGTTGAAAGAAGCACAAACAACAATAGACGACGCTCCAACGACGGAGGCTGTATCGGCGGAGGTGGTGGAGGAGCTGCGCGAGTGTGCGCCGGTCACGCTGGGCCTGTGTCCGCACTTGCCCTACAACACCACCGCGTACCCCAACCTCGTAGGGCATCAGAACAAGGACTTTATGAACGCTGATTTAGTCGCCTTCAGGGAGTTATTAGACGCAGAATGTTCACATCTCGCCCAGGTAGTTTTACTACCTATTTTAAACCTTCCCACTCCCAATAGCTTTATCATAGTATATACTTAATAGCGTGTATTTTTTGTATGTAGTTTATTGTTTTGTCATATAGTCTTTTTTTTTCGCCATGTACCTATTCAAGTTTTGCACTACCCCTGTCATTCTCTACATCACCCATTTGGTTGACTAGTAGATAAGGCCTTACCCCCTTAGTCATAGAAAAATACAACCATTCGCTAAACCATATTTAGTTAAAATATGTTTTGTCTCGTTCTTTCAACGTCAAATGTAGCAAAGAGGGAAAGGGACAAAACATGTTTTGACTAAAATAGGTTTAGCAAACTGTATTTAATTTTTATGAATATGAAGGTTAGGCTTTAAGTCCGCCATTACACTTGTATTTGTGTATGAAGATAAATAAAAAAAAATAGCGGTACTTATTAACTATATCAACCTCATGTGCGTAGATGATTATGTTAGTATATTCTTTATTAAACTACTAGCTGCGCCCCGCAGTTTTACCCGCGGTAAAAATAGCCTATGTGTTAATCCAGGATGTCAGCTACCTGCATACCAAATTTTATCAAAATGGTGCAGCCGTTTGCAAGTGAAGAAGTAACAAACATACGCACACACACTCAATCACAAACTTTCGCCTTTATAATATTGAAATAATATAATGTAATATATAGTGTGATAAATATTAAATTCAACTGGCTGACTTTTGTAAAGCCAAGTTATAGAGCCACGCATTACTTACACGCCCTCCCGTTACAAAATTCCTGAAGCGCGAGTTTACTGAAGAAAAATACATACAAACAATTAATTACATGCATCCAGGACTTCGTATGCGAGATGCTGCAACCGCGCTGCGATCGCGACCACCTGGTGCGGCCGTGCAGAGCCTACTGCCGGGCTTTCCACGCCGGCTGCGGGGCGCGCCTGCCTGAGAGGCTGCGCCCTCACTTCGACTGCTCGCGGTTTCCAGACTACTTCGGCCCAGGATCGTGCACGCCGGAAGCAGGCAAGTGTGGCAGACGGACCATTTTCAAACTTGAATATTTGAAATAGTTGCTATTATCACCTTTACCACATAGGTAGACGTCATATTCATCATTTGGGCTGGGATCATCCGTGGCTCTAGCGTTGCTGTCAGTAGTAGCATTAACAAGATACCTTTCACACATGGGTGGATAATATTATATACACACACACAATCACGTCTTTATCTCTAAGGGACAAACAGAGCACTTTGGGTCATGCGGCTCTAAGCAGTTAGGCCACTTTTAGCGTGATGGTGGGCGAGGTGTAAAAAGGAATCAAAATAGTGATGTGTTGCTAGTCGCATCGCCTACTAAAATTTTCGCCCAGGTTAGCATTTCCAGGGAAGAGAAGCAGCTGGTACATTCTAAGTTTTCCTTTTCTCCCAGACCAACATGGAAAATATATTATATATAACTAAGTAATTCTTTTAAATACAGATTGTAGTGGAGGACTCCAGCGCCTAGCCCTGTCGCGGCGAGCGTGCGACGGCTTGCCCGACTGCGCAGGCGCGGAGGACGAGCGAGGTTGCGCGCACTGCGCCGCCGGCGGGGGCGCGGCCCTGAGGTGCGCGCTGCAGCCCCGATGCTTGCCGCCACACTTACGATGCGACGGAACTCCGGACTGTCCCGATGGGAGCGATGAGACTGGTTGCCGTAAGTTTTTTTAGTCTTCACGTACTGTATGAACTTATAACTTCGCTATAAGCTAAAGCAAAGTAAGGCTGGTTTCAGAGTCACGCGTTCGCACGCGCGGGCAGCCAGCGCGGCCCGATTCGCCATACTTCATACGCGCGATTGACTGTATAACGATCCAAGAGGCTCAAAGAGCGTCGCCCGCGACGCTGGCCGCGGCCCGCGCGTGCGAACACGTGACTCTGATACCAGCCTAAGTTCAAATGTAGTGTTGAAATTGATTATATGTGTAGAAATTGATTATATGTAAAAAGTAAATTACCTCCTACTTAATTTATATAACTGCCTTAGTCACACATCTCAAGTGGGCACTTGAATTTAAAATTATTTTTTCTTTGCATATCATTACCATTTAGTTAGAAAGTAGGTAAGTTACGTTGACTGCCTTGCGTAATTTATCCGTTGTAAATTATACAACAGCATAAACGACATCAAAGTTATCATAATTTAATGCATCAAACATTGTTCTTAAATCTGCCAATTAGAGAGGAATATTACCTGTCGATTTTACGAATTAATCCTCTATACAGGCAGGTCTCTATGTGACAACTATGTGAGAGAGAACGTTTCGAGATATGATACCTACTTTTTCTTCCTACTACCTAAGAAGGATTTGTTAAGTAAGTAGTCAAAGATGTTTCTATTAAAATCCAAAATATGAGGATACGGTCAACAATGTCATCTCTTTGAAATAAACTTATTTTCAGTGTGGATTACCCGTTCCCTGGCATCGTGGAGACGCGAGAATGCGGAGACCACCCTCGGGGCAGTGCGGAGTCGCTCGGGCTACGCGGTGTGGGCGGAGCGCGGCCGCGACGGAAAGATCTGCGCCGCGCCCTACGAGAATGACAAGCGAGCCTTGACCAGCGTCGCCACGTCCTTGTGTAGAGCATTGACTTTCAGGTAAAAAAAAACATTGTTCTTCTTTGCGTGTCGATTAGCTCTGACTCTATATTTTATCTCAACTTACTTCAACACTCTCTGACGCTAACCATAGGTCGGAACTGGTCGGGCACGAAGGAAAGAGAGCGGGGCAACGGGTCTCGGTTTTATCAATATAACTTCGGCCCCTCTCAATAGTTAAACGTCGATTAGGCACTTCCAATTCCAAGATGCAAAATGGCCACAAGCTTATCTCGTGGAAAGTGGTTACCTGTTGTTACTGCCTAAAAGAAGATATAGGTACCAACATACCAAATAGTGGACTACTAAATTACTGGCCTTACTTAAGTTATTAATCATGAAATACCAAAGTCACACTCACACCTAGAATGCCTTTGCATCTAAAGTACTACTTGGTAGTGAATAGCGTATTTTAATAGGTGTACAAAGTACATGCACTTTCGTAATAATGTTACACTCAAAACGCCTGTGTGTTGTGCATAGTTGCAATCTGCTTGCACTGCGATGCATTTACCTAATTTTAACAATAAATTCAGTGTACAAACAGCACTCGTGGAGTTTGGTTATTTCGTCGGTACCTAACTCTTCCCCTTTTGTACTTGCACTAACGGTGCCGTACAAAGTTTTTGGTCCTTCGAATTTTAAGTTTTGAAACTATCTAGTGATAACAGTCACAAACGTGCATACAGCATATTTTTTGTTATAAATTTGGACATTTTTAACTAGTGATAACAGTCACAAACGTGCATACAGCATATTTTTTGTTATAATTTTGGACATTTTTAACAAGTGGTGAATAGTCACATTTACCCAACACGTGACTTTGTGTTCTGTGAAACGTAGGACATTTGCATTGACCTACTTTTGTTTGCTGCCTTATAATTGGATTTCTTGCACTGTGAGCTAGGGATAGCTCCGGTGTGACCCCAACACACACTCGCTGAGTACATCAGAGGCCCGACCGTAAGCCATCGCAAGTCACCACCCCGAGTCTCTCAAGTAAGATCTTTCTATTTTACTTCTGCTACCATGGAGTCGCTGGTCAAGCGTCAGTCTGAGATCCTTGAGGCCATTAAACAAGTAGAACGTAATTTTAAGAAAGATTCTAGTGATCGCAAAACACGTCAATACTTAGACGCCAGGCTCGAGACTATCGACAAACTTTGGTCGGAGTTTAACACGAACGATAACAAGCTAGAAGCATTTAGGGATGATTCTCCTTATTTTGCGGAGAATCAATACGAACAAGCAAAAGAATATTACAACAGGGTTCGTTATCTCATAGCGTCCTATCAGCCAGTTCCACCCTACGTCAGCAAACCAAGCGTAAGTAACCGGGACACGGATGAAAAGTCTGTAACAGGAGTGAGCACTCCAGGCGACGCGACCCCTAGCGCCGCGCCGGCCAACCCGCCGCCCGCGCCGCCCGCGCCGCCCGCGCCGCCGCGCGACCTTCAACACCAACATGCTCCCGCACCCTCGCCGTCTGAATCTGCTGAAATACTGTCGCAACAACAGACAAACTTCAGAGCTCTTTCGAGGCAAATAAAAGGTATGGATTTAGATACCATAACAGATAAGTGGGAGCTGGAAGACGAACTACGCAATCTGCAAGCGCGTTGGGATACGATTGATAAATTACACCTTAAAATCGATAACATATACCAGGGTTCCAACCTTCAATATGATGGTGAATTTAGCTATTATGAAACAATGTACAAAAACATGAAAAGGTCGATAAATAAAAAATTGTCATCCACTTCTCACCTTCAACAATCAACCCCGAAAATTGAAATTCCGGTTTTTACAGGAAAATATATTCAATGGCCTACTTTCTTTGATTTATTCAATGAAACTATCCATAGTAATAACTTGTTAACTAAGTGCCAAAAAATGCAACACCTAAAGGGTAAGTTGAAAGGGGAAGCGGAGAGGTTAGTACAGCATCTTTGCATTTCAGCGGATAATTATGATACTGCTTGGGAACTGTTAACTCGTAGGTATAATAATACCCAATTGTTGTTTACTAAAAACATGGAGACCTTTTTGAATCAACCTAGTGTTCAAAAGCAATCAGCCTTTGAAATCAAACGTCTCTATGACACTAGTATGGAGTGCATACACGCCATACAAAATTTAGGGGTCAACACTTCTTCGTGGGACCCAATATTGGTTCATTTAATTTGTAAAAAACTGGATCCCGTATCTTATAATGATTATAAAGAGGCCCGTAAGTCACCACGTGACTTGCCCTCCCTTCATGAACTCATGAGTTTTCTAGAGGGCAAGTTTACGGCCCTCGAAGAGATTAGCAAAAAAGATTTATCTGCCGTTTATAAATCTAACTCTAATACATCCCAAGCGTCATCGAACAAATCGAATAATACTAACCAATTCCGCTCATCAAATCGCAATGGAAAATTTCAAACCAATGCTACACGTGTTTGGAATTGTCCATTTTGTAGGCAGAAACATATTTTATTCAAATGTAATAAATTCGCCAAGTTGGGACCGGATGCGAAATTAAAAACTATACAGAAATTGGATATCTGTGCCAATTGCTTGTTTAGTCATAACGGCAACGCGTGCAATTCCACGAAATTGTGTAAAATTTGTCAGGGCAAACATAATTCTCTTTTGCACGAATCATTTGCCTCAAACGTCACACCCCCCTCTCCAGCCGCTGCCGCTAGTAATTCTGCACATGGGTCCACTTCTCCACTTAAGGTTACTACACCCACTGTTGATGCGAGCGTAAAGCTAGGTTCTAAAATCTATCAGGACCAGCAGAGGCAAAATTCATCTCCAAAACAACTTAACGTTAACTACGTTACTAACGACGATGAGGAGATTCTTCTCACTACATTATTAATAAAAGTAAAGGCGGCGGACGGTACATACATTACTCTGAGGGCCTTACTCGATCAGGGCTCCCAAATCTCACTTATTTCCGAAAACGCCGCACAATGGCTAGGTTTGCCGAGGTCACGTTATCAAGCATCTATTTCCGGTATAGGTTATGGGGCAAAACAAAGCAAGGGTGTTATAAATCTGTCTTGTCAGTCTATATACGATGATTATGCGTTTGAAACACAAGCGTTAGTCATTAATCACGTAATAAACGACTTGCCCAATACTTCCTTTACCAAACAAACCTGGGAACATCTCCAGCATATCCAGCTAGCAGACCCGGAATATAATATCTCAAAACCCATAGATATATTATTAGACGCTAGTGTTTATTCCGATATCTTAATGAGCGGTCTAATTAAAGGCATTAGCAAAGCGCCCATAGCGCAACAAACAAAGATGGGTTGGATATTATCGGGTAATGTGAGAACTTTCAATTGTAGTGTCGTTATTAATAACATTTCTGAGTTGTCGAAATATTGGGAAATTGAGGAAATAAACGATTCGGCTACCAATATGACGGAAGATGAGAAATATTGCGAACAGATTTATCAAAGTACTACCAAACGTTTAGAGAGTGGTAGGTACGAAGTGGCGCTTCCTATGAAACCAAATTTTGAGCAGAAATTGGGTGAATCAAAAAATAAGGCCAGGGCCCAATTTATAACTTTGGAAAAAAAGTTAACTAACAATGAGCAATTTTCGCAAAGTTATAAACAATTCATGGCCGAATATTTTAGCCTCGGTCATATGAAACCTGTTGATAACAGTCAACAAGGGCCATCATGTTACCTTCCACACCACGGAGTTATAAAGGCTGACTCAACTACAACAAAATTAAGAACGGTTTTTAACGCCTCCTCAAAAACTTCATCAGGTAACAGCCTAAATGATTTGATGGAGCGGGGTCCAAATTTACAGAAGGATCTACACAGCCTTATTTTAACTTGGCGCCAACATAAATACGTCATTACTGCGGACATCGAGAAGATGTTCCGACAGATCCTTGTAAACGAGTCATCTCAAAATCTTCAGCGTATAGTGTGGAGGGAGTCCCGAAAAGATCCCCTGGCAGAGTATCAGCTTACGACTGTCACATATGGTACCAAAGCCGCCCCATACCTAGCCATGCGCACACTACAGCAACTCGCAGAGGATGATGCGCAAAGGTACCCATTAGCGGCTGCCGCTCTGAAAAATTCGTTCTATATGGATGACCTTCTAGAAGGTTGCAGTAGCATAGACCAGGCAAAGGAACTTCAGCAACAGCTGATTGATATTTTAAAGGGGGCTGGCATGAAAATTCGTAAGTGGAGTAGTAACGACTCCGCGCTCATTCAAAACCTGTCATCGGAGGACGTGGACTCCTTGGATTTCAGATGTGCGGAGTCCCGAAAAACATTGGGCTTACGATGGAATCCTAAATCAGATACCTTTACGTTTAAAAACATTTTCCAGGATTCTAAAGATGATACACATCTTACTAAACGACAGTTGTTGTCAAACATTTCAAAGGTTTTTGACCCCATAGGATGGCTCGCTCCGCTGACCATCAGGGCTAAACTTTTGTTTCAGAAAACCTGGTCAGAAAACTGCTCCTCCTGGGATCAAGAATTGTCGCCTCACTTAGTAGAAGAGTGGCAACAAATTAAAAGAGATCTCCAAAACATTGAAATGTTTGAAATACCTAGGTATTTTGGAGACGGTGAAAAATTAAACATATATGCCTTTTGTGATAGCTCAGAAAAGGCGTATGCTAGTGCAATTTTTGTAAGCACTAGAAATGCTAAGGGTGAGTGCACAACAGTGCTACTTACCGCAAAAACAAAGTTAGCGCCAATAAAAAATAAATTGACGCTGCCAAGACTCGAACTTTGTAGTGCATTATTGTTATCACGCCTAATGATAAAGGTAAAGGATGCTCTACAAAATAAAATAGGAAAAATACATGCTTTTACAGATAGCATGATTGTACTTGGCTGGATTCACGGAGACCAAAACAGGTGGAAACAATTCGTGACCACCAGGACGAAGAAAATTACTGACGTCATTCCTCCTTCCTGCTGGCGTCATGTAGAGTCAAAGCAAAATTCGGCAGATTGTGCGACGAGGGGAATGACCGCTGCACAGTTAAAAGAACATTCCTTGTGGTGGGAAGGCCCCGAATGGCTTCGTGAATACGACATTCAAAACGCACAGAGTGAATTCTACCCTCCCCTAGATATAGAAGTCAAAAGTAAACCCTTCAGTACGAACGTAGCCTTATGTGATAACAATGCATTTGTTATTCAATTAATAAATGAGTGCAGTTCGGTGAGACGCGCGGCTGTCAACCTGGGCTGGCTATCACGTTACATTGCATGGTTGCGCAATAAACAAGGCGTTCCGCAACTTAGCTACCTAACTTCCTCGGAAATACAACGTTCGTATGATGTCATAGTAAAAACTGTGCAAAAATATGAATTCGAGGAAGATTATCAACGTTTAATTAACAACACAAACGTTCGCCAAAACAGTAAATTATCAAGCCTTTGCCCCTATATAGACAATAAGGATGGGCTTATGCGAGTCCGAGGCAGGCTCAATAATTCACTTTTAAGCTCGTCGGCAAAACACCCGATAATACTACCGAGTCACAGCCGTCTAACAAATCTAATAATCTTAGAGGCCCATATATTGACGCTTCATGGTGGTCCTCGTCTTACTCTTTCATATATCAGGGAGAAATATTGGATAATTAGTGGGCTACGAACGGTTAAACGGGAGTTACGAAAATGCGTTAAATGCCGACGTTTTAGCGAACAGAAGTCACAACAATTGATGGCTGATCTTCCAAAACCAAGGGTTACCCCATCGCGCCCATTTATGTACACTGGAGTGGATTTTACAGGCCATTTTGACACTAAAATAAATAAAGGACGTGGGATTAAAACCTCCAAGAGTTACGTAGCAGTTTTCGTCTGCCTCTCCACCAAGGCAGTTCACTTAGAGTTGGTGTCCGACCTCAGTACTCCGGGGTTCTTAGCTGCGTTCCGAAGGTTCTGTGCTCGACGAGGGTGTCCTCGCCGTGTTTATAGCGACAACGGAACCAACTTTGTTGGCGCTAACAGGCTGCTTAAAAAGGAGTACGAGGAGATCATAAAAACAATAAATAATGACTTCTTTCGTGATATTAACACCTACAATGTCGAGTGGATATATAATGCACCTGGAAATCCAGAAGCTGGTGGCTTATGGGAAGGAGCCGTTAAGCGCATGAAATACCATCTTAAACGAGTGATCGGTGAACAAAAACTCACTTATGAGGAGTTTATCACCGTCCTTCATCAGATAGAGGCTTGCCTTAACTCTCGCCCACTAATTGGTTTAACGGAAAACCTAGAGGATGAGTATCTGACCCCTGGACACTTTCTGGTGGGTGGATCCTTACTCTCTCGACCTCAGACAGACCCCGAGCACATTAATTTGACCATTAGATGGAAGATGGTACAATCCATGAACAAACAGTTCTGGAGAAGGTGGTCTGCCGAATACTTACAGGAGTTGCAGTCACGATCAAAGTGGCGGAAACCAACAAAAAATCTAGAGATAGACGATATCGTCGTCATTAAAGAAGATAATCTGCCTCCTGGTAAGTGGGCTCTGGGAAGGATCGTGGAAACTCATGCCGGCAAGGACGGCCTAGTTAGAGTCGTGTCGGTTAAAACTAAAAATGGCGTTATAAAAAGGCCGATTATTAAACTCATCCCACTTCCGGTGAAAGAGGAAACAAACTTAGAGACGTCATCCCCTGACGTGCAAACCAAGGCTTGTGACGTCACCGCTGCATCACAAAAACCCCAGCAACGGGCGCGCACTGGCCCACGAAATCGTCTTTGTAATTTTATATTAACATTTTTTACACTATTTCTCTTTACTATACCTTCTATACATGGATTTTATAACATTTCTTATTTTGATAACAATCAAAGCGTTTACTTTCATAAAATAAAAGACATGAGCCTCATTCGCGACGAATGGAAGTTAGTCGTATTTTATAACATGTCCACTTATTGGATAGGTTTACATAGCATTAGTAAATATGTCAACCATTTAAATAAAAATATATGCGATCTAAAGTTACCGCCACAATATCAAGGTATTCAATTCCAACTAGAACATGAATTATCCGAAATAAACTATTATAATGACATTCTTATGATTCACAATCAAAATAGTAGGGTAAAAAGAGGTCTGATAAACGGAGTTGGTTACTTAGCAAACAGCTTATTTGGTGTACTAGATGATAGTTTTTTAAAACGGTACGAAAAAGATGTTGAAAAGATAGAATTAAACGAAAACCATTTGCGACTCTTGCTTAAAAACCAGACTAGTGTTATAGAGGCGCAGTCTAATATTTTACGAAGAAATGAAGATATTATGAACAAACAGTTTGGTATTATACATGAGCATATTAGAAATATGTCATTAACATTAAATAGTATTCAGTTACACAATCAAAATGAATTGAATATTTTATCTTCTTTATTATCGGCTCAAATAATTATATCTTACATTAAAGGTATTCAAAAGGATTTGATTGATACTGTAACCGATATTCGGCAAGGTCATATGGACCCACACATTTTACCCCCTAAACAACTTGAAGAGCAGATTAATATGATATCAGGTCACATTCCTAATGACCTATCTTTACCTGTAGATAAGAATGATATCCAAACTTTGTATATATTGCTTAAAATTAATGCTAAGGTAGGAACTAGGTTTCTAATCATAGAAGTAAGAATACCACTAGTTAGAAAAGAACAGTATGAGGTCGACCAGGTTTTCAGTTTACCTGTGAATAACTTTGTAATGGAAACCCTGACTCCGTATCTAGCATTCAACTTGCAAAAGGATTTACTTCTCCTTCTTACAGAAAAGGATATGGAATCTTGTATCCAAGTATCTTCACAAAAAATATTGTGCTCCCATGATAAAGAAATCTACAGTGTTAGAATAACACAACATATAGGTATGCGACATACGGATAAATAATAGAACAATATGCAGTGCGAAACAAACGCGGTGCGAGGAGCGGTGGATCAAATTGCATAACATTGATAACCGGTGGCTATTCACCTGTTGTGAGAAATGCTCGCTACGCATTTTTTGTTCCGATAGCGTACAGCTGATTAGCATGACCGGCAATGGGCTGATTGATATAGGTCAAGGTTGTGTAATTAAAGGAGAATCCTTTTCACTTTACGGACACAGGAATTTCTTCAGCCAGGTAGAGGTTGGAAACATGTTAACAGTTGATCCTACTATCTCGGTTCTAAACGATATAGTTAATTCAACTTTACCAGAGACTTTCATCTCAGAAAACTACGAAGACACCTGGCGTGATTTACAGAGACGCATCGAGGATATGAAGTCGCAGTCTGACGGCTCACTAAGCGTGCACGATATTCACCAATACTCAGTGATGTATAGTATAATAGCGATACTAGGTCTGTTGGCATGTACGTACCTCACGATGCGTTGGTACAGAATCAGGCGCGGGTGGTGCGTGGCAGCAGCAGCTGCTCCGGTGGTGTTCCAGGCGGCCGCAGTCCCGCACGAACAGCAGGGGGAGGCTTCACGAGCGGTTCACAGTGAGATGCATACCCCTACGTTAAGCGTGGATAAGGCAACTAATACATCGCCGACGGCTATTCTACGGTCTGTGCGACTAAACATACCAACCGTGAGTGATAGTGAATAGTGAAATAGTGATAAAGATAATTGAAGTGTAGTGAAGCAAAATCAACGCAAACAGGACCTATTATATATAAATTTACCTTACCTTCATTATTTTAGTAACAATCAATTAATTAATTTTTGAGTTTATGTCGCTAATACATAACGTACCTAAATATTAGCTAACTTGTATTTGAGATTTGGTTCGTATGAGCACCTGCCCATTTTTCTTTTGTACAAATCTCTTGTTTGTTTGAGTGTGCAGGATGTACAAAGTACATGCACTTTCGTAATAATGTTACACTCAAAACGCCTGTGTGTTGTGCATAGTTGCAATCTGCTTGCACTGCGATGCATTTACCTAATTTTAACAATAAATTCAGTGTACAAACAGCACTCGTGGAGTTTGGTTATTTCGTCGGTACCTAACTCTTCCCCTTTTGTACTTGCACTAACGGTGCCGTACAATAGGTATGCACATAGCAAACTATATAAAATATATAAGGTAATATTCGTTTATTATCTCCGTTTAGACAAATTTATGCATTTTAATAATAATTTATCCCTTTTTGTATCAGGACTGCAATAAGTGCCGAAGTGGTCCTCGACAGTGAAGCCGAATCAGAGCAAACTGAAACGGAGGAATCAGCAAAAGGAAAACCGGAATATGTTGAAGTGGTGGATCCTTTCGCACCGGAGATATCATTTCAGCGGAGCGAGTGTCCGCAGCGGAAAGTGATTCGAGTGACTTGTGACAATTTAGGTACCGACCCTTATTATGTTTTATTATTGTGTGAACTTAAACCAGCATATATGGACATAACTTTTAGTTTACAATGCTAGCCCTTGCTTATCCTGTGCATCGTGACGCGATATCGCAGAAGTCACAATTATATTCAAATTCATTCAAATTCAAATTCAAATATATCTTTATTATCATAGGATATTTATAATATCTCTTAATAATCGTCACTTTGTTTTATTGCACAATAATTGTTGACGTCAAAAAGTTACTTAGAGCTAAGTTTACTGCCGCCTCCAAAGCGCTAGTGCAGAAGAAGCGGTAACAAACTGCACTGCAGCATTTTCTCCAAGAACGTCAACTCACAATGAAATTAATATATATAGTTGATATGTGGACAGAGTATACATTTTTTGTTGTCATAATTTAAATTAATTTTTTTAATGTCGAAATTTGGAAATAATGTCAAATCAAGTTGTAAATTCAGTATGTACTTAATGTACCAGATTATGACTATTTCTGAGTATACAAACCTTTAAGAGGGACCCGCGCCAAGCTCAAGCCAGACTTTGTTGTCTTTAAGATAGTCATCGGTCCTATAATAAGCCTTCTCACAGAGTACCTTCTTTACATAAGCTTTAAACTTTTTGTCAGGCATATCAAGGACCGATTGTGGCAGTTTATTATAAAAAAGTATACCGTTCCCCATAAGCATTTTACTAACTGTTTTGAGCCTATAATACGGGGCAACTAAGTCACTCTTAGTGCATAAGTTTCTAACGGTAAAATCGCTTACTTTATTGTATGAGGAAATATTTTTCCTTACATACAGTATGTTTTCAAATATATACTGTGATGGTAAGGTTAGTATACCTATTTCCTTGAATAATTCTCTGAGTGAGTCTCTAGATCCTAAGCCGTAGATAGCACGAATTGCCCTTTTTTGTAAAATGAAAATAGTCTGAATATCGGCTGCACTCCCCCATAGCAGTATGCCGTATGACATTAAACTATGAAAGTAACTAAAGTACACTAGTCTAGCCGTGGCTACATCTGTGAATTGTCTTATTCTCCTAACAACATAATCCGCAGAGCGAAGCTTGTTTGAAAGTTTAGATATATGAGCGCCCCACTGAAGTTTCGAGTCGATCGTAATTCCTAGGAAGGTAGTACTTTCAACAAAATCGAGTTTTTCGCCATCTATGTCGTATATATACCATCAGTATGTCGACGCAAGCTTGCCTCACATTGGGAAGAGAAAATCGAATGCATTGGGTCTTTTTCGCATTTAACATGAGGTTATTGGCAGTAAACCAATCAGAAATGGAAGACAAGGTGCTGTTCACCGCGCTAGCATCTGTGCTATGACGGTCAATTTTGAATATTAGCGAGGTGTCATCAGCAAACAGCACTATGCCCGCCTGTTTCTCAACCATGTAAGGCAAGTCATTTACATAAACTAAGAAAAGGAAAGGTCCTAGAATAGAACCTTGTGGTACGCCGATTTTAACATTAGATCCGTGCGATTTTATGCCGTTTAAATCAACAGTCTGAAGCCTATCTGTTAAATAAGATTCTATTAATTTAATTGAATTTTCATCAAAACCATATTGACTAAATTTAAGCAAAAGTATCGGATGATCTACGCAATCAAATGCTTTAGAGAGATCGCAAAAGGATCCAACCCATCATTTTTACTCTCCCATGCGTCTTAAATATGAGTGCTGAGTGCCACTCCCGCATCGGTGGTTGATTTTCCGCCAGTAAAGCCGAACTGTTGGCTATGGAAAAGGTTGTAGGTCTTGAAGTGAAGTAGCATTTGATTGAGCATTATCTTTTCGAACACCTTACTCAAAACTGGCAAGATAGATATAGGTCTGTAGTTGCCAGGGTCTGTTTTTAGTAAGTACGTACTTAAGTAAGTAAGTACCTACTTAGGAACATACAATCGGGTGTAAAATCATAAATGTTTTTTTTTCTGGAGAGTTGATTGACAGACGGTTATCTGATCGGCATACTTATGTAGATTTAAATTGGGTACCTACTCTGTTATAAACATTACGTACACTTGAAATTGATCTCTGCAGAATGTGGTTTGGCATCCGCAAGAGGCGCTCACGCCAGCAAGGGAGTGGAGGGAATGTCCCGGTCTGCGCAGCCGGGCGACTGGCCGTGGCACGCGGCGCTACTGCGCTCGCACGTGCACGCCTGCGACGCCACTCTCATCCATCCCTTGTGGCTCGTCACCACCGCGTCATGTTTCCAGGTATCCGTATAATTGACACCATGAAATTTTTTCAATAGGACTGTTACAAGTTATAGTTAAATATAATTTTATCGTTTTACAGGGCCAACCGAAAGCTGAGTGGACAGCTAGATTAGGTACTGTTCGAATACAGAGTACAACACCATGGCAACGAGAAATACGTATTGTAGGCATGATTCGGTCACCAGTTGAAGGCAGCATGTTAGCACTGCTCAGACTAGAGGAACCTGTAGAAATGACGGACTTCGTGCGCCCGCTGTGTTTACCCGAGGACAATACTGCCGACACCGATAGGAGCATTTGCAACACATTGGGCTGGACAAGAAACAGGGACCAGTTGCAGAGAGTGCATGTGAGCGTCAGTCCGATGAACACTTGTGAAAATGTGAGCATAGCTACCGTCAACGGAATTTGCGCTGAGCCTCTTTATGATCAGGATGACTGTGATGTAAGTAATCATCAGCAAACACAACACAATCTCTTTGAAAACCATTACACCAAAGAGTCTAAGAGAACAAACTCCAAACAGGCTTAGGTACCTAGCGATAAATAGATTATGACAGCTACTGAATTTTTATTTTACGAATAAGTAGTTGGTTGGCGGTAATATAGGTGATTTTACTTATACTTTTTACAGGAGGAAGAATACGCGGGCAGTTCAATGATGTGCTTCAATGACAAAACAAAGCGCTGGACATTGATTGGGGTCAGCGGATGGCGCATCGCTTGCTCCAAGATAGGGCTCGGGCGGCCTCGGATCTACGACGCGATCGCCTCGCATGTGGACTGGATCCGACGAACCATTTCCAATGCCGCCAGATGACCTTAAATAGTCCATAATATTTTTTCAAGACTGTACTTAACATAATTGACATAATAATACTTATAATGAATGCAGCAACAAGCTAGCGGCTTGCACAGTTTAGCACCGATTTAGGACAATCCAATGAACCAGGCATTTCAAATTGTTGGTAGTAGACAAAAGCTGAAGGCAATTAGGCATGTTACCTAGACCAAAATCTGCTAGGAAATTGCTAGTATGATATTGCTTTAAGTATATAACTGATACGTTATGAAATTGTACAATATTTTGTTATACTTTTTGGTTGGAGCCCTGCTCTTTGATTTGAAATCTGCTCTACAATTTCACTCATTTGTGAAAGGTATCTACATAAAGTGACTGACTGTACTAAACAGTATTTACATGAAAGAATGATAGTTACTTTTTTCAATAATATTTTAAAATACTCAATATTTTTTGTTGTTCTGTTCATTTAATTTTTTTTTTATTATTTTTAAAGAATAATGAAACTTATGTATTGCTAAGTTTTATAACTTCACAAAATCTAATAAGTTCAGTAGAATAAGATTAATTTATTGCAAATATTGTATAATATTTTTATTGTAAATATACTTTAAGAAAGAACCGAACTATTATTTCCCGCCGCTTTTTTCTAAAGATTTATTAAGCTGCATTTTTGAAGATATGGTTACAACAAATAAGTTTAATGAAACAAATTGTATGTTATGTGTACCTAATTAATAACAGTCACTGATCTGATTGTCAGTACATTATTATAAATTTCAATCAATACATACTGTCATGTCTTTATTCCTAATGGGGCAGACGAAGCATTTTGGATGGTCGCCCAAGAGGGCAAGTATTTGAATTATCTTTGGAAGAGGGAATGAGGCTTAAAAAGTGGAAAAATGTGATGACACTGAAGTTGGCAGACATCCGACATAAAAAATTATTGTAGGGATATCTAGGAAAAAAAATAAAGTTAATGAAGTTTGAAAAATTGAGGTTGTTCTTTGACTAGCCATCTTCATGTGGATAATTTAAAAAAAAATAATGTAAATATTTAATTAATTTTATTAATGTATATTTTTGTAATGAAAAACAATTTTGTAAAAAGTATTTTTTTTTTGGAAGTAACAATTTTGTAATCTCTCTCAAATATTTGCTAATTAGTCAAAATGAATTTACTTTTAATTATACCTGTAATATCTTTTATTTTATCCATTTTCTATTTTTCTCCAAGATAATAGGTCTTTACCTATGAAATTGCCGTTCCGCAGTACTGGCCATTTCAAATCAAAATAATTTTTGTTTGGGTAAGAATTCTAATTTCAAATTAATTTTATTTTAAAAACATGGAATTCTTTTTCCAAAAGTAGTCATTTGTCAAAAATTCGAGTAATTATGAAATACAGAGCTAACACTACAAACCAACGCACCACCTGTTATTGGCTTGCTCGCTTTCGTTCTGGAAATTTCGACCTGAAAAAGTAGACTACTACTTTTTCCAGAATTTGGATAATTTCTTGGCGGGAAAAAAAAATTCAATACCAGAGAGGCAGTACAAAATGCCTTTGAAGAATTTGTTGCCTCCCGTCCAGCTGATTTCTTTAAGAAGGGCATCAATAAACTGCCACTGCGTTGGCAAAGATGCGTTGCGTCGCCAAAAACATACATGAAAAAAACTCGTATAAACTTTTTTATACAAAACGGCACATTCATAGGTAAAGACCTAATATAAGAACACTATTTTTTATAAAGTTGTCAGTGACGTACATTTTTGAAAAAGCTTTTTTTTTTAATTATAGTAAATGTCCATCATGTAGTTTTAATAAGCGTAGTGAAAAAGTGGAATCTTAATTTTTTTTTAAATATCCAGTATTGAAAAATGTATCTTTATATATCTTGGAAAAAAAACATCGAAAAATGGAAAAATAAAAGAAACCACATTTAAGCAAAATAAACAAGTGGAACTTTGATTTTAAATTTTTTTTCGTGAATAAAAAAAAATTAAAAAGGTGCTTTTCTTTTTTTTTATGTGTAAGTGATTTTTCAGGTAGATATGTGCTATCAAATATTTTTTTATAAATATCAAATTATAAAAGTTCCACATGTAGCGAATCACACATGTTTTTTTTCATTAACCTAATTTGTCCCATTGTTGTGCAAAGGTCTCTCCCATCTTCTTCCACTTATCCCTTTCCTTGTGTTAGGCTTGACCATCCTTTTTGGAATGTGTCGAGATCATCTCGCCAGATTTACTATAATTAAAAAAAAAAACATGTTTACTAACTAGGAAATATCTGAGAGACATTACAAAATAAGGAATACGCACGAAATACTAATCCGGCTCATATTTTTATATAACAATTTCTATGAATGTATTATCACGCTCAGTGCATTATTTTTCTTATTGACTCGTATTCTAATTAGAAATAAATTATTTTCGGTTAGACTCATAGACCTAGAATTTTTTTTGGACTGTCCATGTAGTTCAATTTAGTCCTCGTAGATTTAGAATATACGAGGATGTAGATGTAGTTTGACTATTGATATGTACGTAAAAGTTTTATAAACATACTGGCTGTTATTATTGAACGTACGCGAAAAAGAAAAACATAGGTTGACAATTGGTAGACAGCTTCTGTGGTGCCATTTTTGAAATGTGGAGCCTGCTGCGATTGAAATTGATTTTTTTTTAGTTTATAATTTTTTAAGCTTTCTCATGATGCTGAAAGTTATGGCCTACTTTAAAGTGGTTATTGTGAAATTATCATGTACGTTAACGTCCTATGTAGTATATTATATGATAGGTATACTAAGATATAATTATATGGTTATTGTTGCGAAAAAATATTTATACATGATATATACTCGTATATTAACCTTTGTATGAATGTTTAATACTTATTTAAGATGAAAAAAAAACACAAAGCCATTAACTAGGTAGGTAAATAAAAGACTTTCACGGACAAAAATTAAAGGGTTTTTTATGTTTGAGATTGATAATCAATTATTTTATTTCTGTTACTGGCATAATATGGTTAGAGAAATAATGTTTAGAAATTTTATCACTCATAACTATGATGAAATTCTGCAGTGCGCTAGATGGTGATAGTAGTAACTTATAACAGTCAAACATGGCAAACAGCTCAAATAGGTTCTTTGCAGGTACCTATTATGAACCATTTGTTTATCATAATAAGGATGAAATTGGCTAACAACTGAAAGTCTAGGTATCTAAACGAGGAGGTGTCGATTTCTGATGCAAGCTAAATTAAACCATATCTTTAACAACATTGAGTATATATTTCTTTGAATTTCTTTTTAGAGTAGAATTTCTATACATAAGAAATAGTACTTCTTCTGTGACTCTGCGTAAAAAAACTGGCACATATGTTCCTGTCTTTAGCTAAGTTGTCACATGAAGTTTCTATGACTTTGACATCATATTTTAAAATGATGCGTTTTAGTTATTGTTTTAGTTATTGTAATATTTATGTTCTAATATACATGGTTTTTAGCACAGATTTATTTTTACAGCTATTTTTTACAAGAACTTATGATTACAAATTTAAAAAAATGCATGGTCTCTGTTGTCCTTTGTTATAAAAAAAATTATACATTAAATCTTTTTTTTAAATTATTCACTTGAAGACGGCTAGTCAAAGATCAACCTCCATTTCTTTAATCTTCAGTTACTTTATTTTTCTCCTAGATATCCCTAGGGAGAATATTCTTATTTTGCTGGATGTCTGCCAACTTCAGTCTCATAAACATGTGTCACGTAGTAAGGGTATGTTCCGTAAATTAAACTAAAATGTCTTCTACATAACAATGTTTATATATATTTTGACATAATTTAATAATATTACTTACATCATTTTATCTACAAATCTAATTCAGCACACCTTCGTCTTTCAATTCCTTTCTAATCTTTGCTTGTATGTGATCTGGGAAATTCTTTAATTCTTCTTGTATATAAACATGTAAATCTTGCAAAGGTCGATAGTACTGATGTACAACTTGTGATCCGGCCAGCATAGACATCATCGCAGTAACTGTGAAACTCAAATATTGCCCCCAAGTCACTCCGGCTGGCATATTACACTGCTGAGTATTTTCTGATTTTTTCTTCGACTATATCGTGAGCTTGTCGCTTTTTAAATGTATTATAAAAGTTAACTTCACCAACGCGCCAATTAATCATAGAAAACTCCAGAGCAGCGCCAAGCACAAAAAACATCGGTAGAAACCTATAAATGCCAAATGTTTTCTTTCCAGGCCATTTATTTACAAGCTTATGGATCCAGCCTATTCTCATCGCATTAACTTTCAAATGTTATCCACGATTAAACTAAACAAAAGCTGAATTTACATATTTTAAATCCTATACAATTTAAGTTTTCATTTTACCACTTTACATAACCTCTCAAATTCTCAATCTCTCAAAACTCAAATCAACAGTGTTGCCAGTAGTGGTGAAGGAACGAACGCAATAAAAAAATGTGCTCGAGATGTCGAGAGAGCTTAGATCATTTAATTTTAATACAGGTGAGTTACGCAGACAAATCTTCATATAAAACTTTCTGCCGCTTTTGGTGCGTGGGTAAGCTACTACTACATCTAAACAAAATCACACATTCAATGCACACTACAAAAAACTCAAACACTAGCTTATTTCCTGCACACTAATAAACCTCACACTGAAAAAAATTTGTAAATACACATAATAATACACTCTTGGCAAGAAAGAGAGAGAAGAGAGAGGCCCCACGTTGGGCGCCAGTGAAGCGTTGTGCGCGAGGTGTTAAATAAACAACACGAACTTCAGCTTTAGAAAAATATGATTTATTAAAAATAACTCAGGGTGGTTTCAGGGGCCCTACTATGCCGGTCGTTCTGTGTCACTTGGGAAAGTAAGGAGGTACTGTCCTGGAATCCAGTGCTGGGAAGTGGAGCTGCCGGCGGCCAGTTGTTGGGGGCTGTCCAGGACTCGAGTAGGTATAGATTGTGCCTAGGTCTTTCCGCGGGAAAGTGTATTCTTACGATTCGTAAGTCCGAAACTGGAACCCTGGAAGTGATCGATATCCATGGTTAGAGGAATGCCCAAGAAATGTTGACCAGCCATTGCCACGAGAGGTGATGATGATGTGAGGTGATGGTGACGGACGTACCTACTTTTACCTAAGTGCAATGACTGTGGCTGCTGGACATCATTAAGAACAGAGTTCACAATATGAAATTACTAATTATAAAAAAAAAAAGATAAAAGTCTAGTGGGAGAAATGTTCTAGAACAAAATTTACTTTTCAAACCGGGCGGTAGTTAAACACTGCCACGCCCGGGCAAAATCTACGAAACTACAATTAATATTAATTATTAAAACATTACTAGAAACACTACTACAAGTTAGCTATCTCGATAAGTTATCTAGATTCTAGACAGTGAGGTTACCTATACTTATATACTAAATTTAAAGAATAGTTCGCCACTTACCGAATTTCGGGTTTGAATAGCACTTCACGAGAATCTTTAAACTAGGTGTAGGTACTGTACCGCTTAGGATTGGTACCTCAAATTCACTTTTTGAAAATCACAACATATAGTGAAGAACGGTCTGGGATGAGAACGTATATACGTGTGTCTCGCAACAAGGAAATGATGCCAAATGATGACCGATAGACCGGTAGCCGCTCGCCGGTGCATCGAGACAAAGGATCTCAACTGCCTACATAAAAAACGCTGCATGTCGCAGTCACTATTTCGAATTCAGACATTTTTCTTGAGTTGACCAACTTCTGCCGTAAGTACTTAAGTAGTGTTGAAAGTTAATTTGTTTTATTTGTAATATATGTTTATTACTATTTTAATTGTAAATAAGTTTAGGTAGGTTTTAAAAAATATTTTTTTTTGTTAAGTTTAGGTAAAGTTTTAAGTAAAAATGTTTAAAATTGTAATTAGTTTATATTTAAATTATATTCAATTACCTAAGAATGTGTACTACGTTACACTACCCCCTCTCGTACCCAAGGATTTTATTCCCTTTTTAAAATAAAATCCGCATCTTAGTAAATAAGTTTGTTTTTACTTTTCATACATCGTCTTTTAAACTTCTTCAGTCATATTATCAACATTCAAACAACCGCGGTAAATACTTAAAAAAAAATACCATGGTACTTACATAAAAATAAGTTAGGCAGCAATTTTTATAATCTGACTAACTCAAACAAACTAGTGGTGTATGCAACGTTATAGGTATACTTGTGGGTATGAGATTGTACACATGAAAAAAAATTATGAGGTATTGGCTAATTTAATATCCTTTATATGCCAAGTACCCAAATCTTTGCCTGACATGTCAGCTAAATTATAAACCAAGGGAGACTTTTTGGCTGTTACGCGACATTTAAAGTACTTTGGTGCCAGTTTTTTACTAAAGTACTTATCTTTGTCGCTTAGTACATAGATTCTTTTCATCACTATATCACCTACGTTAAATTCAGCTGGTTTGCGCCTGAGGTTATAGTGACTAGTATTTTTAACCCATGTTAAAAATACTAGTCACTATAACCTCATGCTTTCCAAAGCTTTAATTGTACTTCGTCAAATATTTTTGATAGGCATCCTAAATTTTCGGCATAAAGGTCACGTGGTAGGAAAATTACTTCATCACCAAGGTCATTATCAACGTAATGAGTGCCACAAGTAACTAATTCTCTGCCAAAAACTAGGAACGAAGGGGTATACCCAGTAGCTTCATTCACTGAGTTATTGATAGCAAACTGAACTGAAGGAATTTGAATGTCCCAAGATCTATGGTCATCATCGACGAACGTTGATAAGCATGTTATGATTGTCCTATTATAACGCTCGACAGTATTTATTTGTGGTGTATATTTGGGTGAGAAGAAAACATTTGGCACATGATATTTTTTGAAAAAGTTTTCTGTAAGAGTGCTAGTAAATTGGCTGCCATTGTCAAGAAATATTGTCTGAGGAACGCCGTGAATAAGGAAAACAGAATCTTGTAAAATTTTGGTAATTACTTGAGAAGTAGCACTTCTAATGGGAAAAATTAAACAAAATTTTGAAAAACAACACGTGACAACAAATATATAGGAATTTTGCTTACGTGTAACAGGCAAAGGACCCATTAAGTCTATTGAAATGGTCTGAAATGGACGTGAACATTGTTTGGGACGTCCCATTTCGCCTAAAGTAGTGTGATTTTGAATTTTATGAGATAAACATTTACCACACGATGTTACAAATTTAACAACATCTTTGTACATACCAGGCCAATAGTAGCGCAAAGCAATCCGCTTGTATGTTTTAAAAACGCCAAGATGTCCGGCTGTAGGCTCGGAGTGATTTTCGAAAATGACTTGTTCACGCAACTCGCTCGGTATGACTTCTTTCCAAGAAAATTCTGATTTTTCCTTGCTAAGCCGAAACAAACTATTATTTTTAATAAAAAAATTTGAAAACTTTTGTGAGTTGTTAAGGCAACCGTTGAATGTGTTTTTGTACCATGTATCAGAAGTGGTGCTAAAAACGTTTGATGTGCTGATGGCACTTACAGGGATGGCTCTAGAGAGTGCATCCGGAATAACGTTGTCCGAGCCGCGACGGTGTTTGATTTCAAAATCAAAGGATGACAAACGCACGCCCCAGCGAGCCAGTCTGCCAGTGGGATTATTCAACGACAGGAACCACTTTAGGGCACTATGGTCGGTGTATACCGTGAACTGCTTGCCGTTCTCCAAATAGCACCTCCAATGCTCCAGAGCAGAAATCACAGCCAGAGTCTCTCGCTCGGTGATACTGTAGTTTCGTTCAGGTGCGGAGAGTGATCTACTCATGTAAGCAATGGGGTGTTCTTTGGAGTTAATAGTTTGGGTAAGCATTGCACCGATACCATAGTTGCTGGCATCTGTGTGTACCTCAAACGGAAGGTTGTAATCGGGACAAGATAAGACTGGTGCTGATACTAGGCATTCCTTTAATTTTAGAAAAGCAGCTTCTGCTTCATTCGTCCACTCAAAAGGAGGGGCATTCTTTTTATTAGACGTTAGTTTGTTTAACGGAGCAGCTATGGTGCTGAAATTCGGCACAAACCTACGATACCAAGTGGCAGTGCCCAGAAACCGTTTGACGTCCTTTTTTGATGAAGGTGTAGGATATTGAAGTATGGCCTGCACCTTTTCAGGGTCCGTTCTGAGGCCACCACTATCCACAACATAACCAAGATATTTGAGTTTGTCACGAAAGAAACAGCATTTATCCTGGTTAATTGTTAAGTTAGCGTGTTTTAATTTTTCTAATACGCGAAGAAGCAAAGAAACGTGACTATTAAAGTCATTACTTACAATGATGATGTCATCTAAATATGCAAAAACTTGCTGGTCGAATTCGCTAAAAAGTAAGTCAACCAGACGCTGTTGAGTAGCCGGGGCATTAGTCAGGCCAAAAGCAGTACGTTTAAATCTAAATGTACCTCTGCCAGGGACGTAAAAAGCTGTTTTGTCTCGATCGTCGGGATGGATGTTAATTTGCCAGAATGCTTTGGACAGATCGATACTTGACAGATATTTCGCATCGCGGAGATTGTCTAATATCTCAGAGACGTAAGTAAGTTGCAGCGGCTTATGATTCTTGCGTTGACCACTTCAAAAAGTATTTAAATAAGTTTAACTCTTTAAAGGATAAACATTTACCCGACCCATTAGCCGGCTCCGCTAGCATTAGTGAAAGTTCACCTTCTTCAAACCCTATAAATATCTCAGTCACTTGCGATCGTACCTCGCAAGAAATCAGCAAACTAAAATATGACGGCAATAGTTGCGTCCGTTCCTTTATCCAAAGGGCAATTGAATTTAAGGAGGCTAGAAATGTTTCAGATGACAAATTACTTTCACATGCAACTGAGATATTTTCTGGCAATGCACTTCATTGGTTCCGAAGTAACAAAGAACTCATTTCTGACTGGAACTGTCTCTTGAATAGACTCAAAGAGGATTTTGATAAGTCTGACTATGATTATAGACTTTTATCCGAAATCCGTTCTAGAACACAGGGTGAGACAGAGAATATAACTATATACTTGTCTATCATGTCTGGGTTGTTTTCACGATTATCGAAAACTCCTTCAGAGGAAAGCAAATTGGAAATAATTTTACATAATATCCGTCCCTGTTATTCTAATATTTTAGCTTCGGTTCCAGAAATTAAGTCCATTAAAGAGCTAAAATCTTTGTGCACTAACTTTGAGAAGGTTCAAGCACGTCTTTCACAGTTTCGTGAACCACCAGGTCCTTCATCAGATACATTAGCACCTGAGTTTGCTTATTCTAAACCTAAACCTTTTAATAAATATAACAATAACAACAATTTTAATAAAAACAATAATACACAAAGTTACAGCAGACAGAATGAAAATAATAATAATAATGGGTATACTAATTTTAATAAGAAATATTTAGCGGCTATTGATACACCCAAGCGTCGTTATCGTATATCGAGATGCCGCACGGATACTCATGGCCTACGCCAATGTACAGCTGACAAATCTAATATTCTTTGTTTTGTTTGTGGTAAAAAGGACGTTAAAACACCCGAATGTCCTGACTGTAATCGAAATAAAAACAATTTAAAACCAATTTCAAAAAACTAGTTAGTCAGAACTGTGGCAATATCAATTTTGATAAAGAAGATTGGCAAAACTGGTTACAAACAATATCAATTTTGTTTAAAATTTATAATTTATAAAGTTGCTTCAGTTCTTTCTTGCAAACCAGGAAACGATAACAGACCCTATGTTTCTGTTAATTTGGACGAGCTTGTTATAGCAGGATTGCTAGACTCAGGTTCTGCGGTCACCATAGTAGGTAATAATGCTCATAAAGCACTACTTAATCAAGGTCTTCAACTTGAAAGCAGCAATCCTTCCCTTCTTATAGCTGCTGGAGGCCAGAAATTAAATAGCATTGGTTCTATGAATCTTCCCATTCACTTTGAAAACCAATTTCACATCATTAAGGCCTTAGTAGTCCCTGAAATTGAAAATAATCTTATTCTAGGAATTGACTTTTGGCGCAAATTTCAAATTTGTCCAAAATATTTGCACTCAATTACTATTGGTCCTAGTCATAATAACATTTCCTCAGTTAATGAAAAAGATACTTTTTTACAAAATTATGACACCCTTAGTGACACCGAAAAGGTCGTGGCAGATAACGTCATGTCTCAGTTTGAAGAGATTTCTTCAAAAGAGAAAGGTCTTGGTAATACCACTCTGATCACTCATCGTATTGATACTGGAGATACTCAACCGATCCGTCAACGTTACTACCGCATGTCGCCTGAGAAACAACGTATACTTGTTGAACAGGTAGACGAAATGTTGGCTCTCGACGTCATCGAACCCTGTGAAAGCGCATGGTCTTCCCCAGTATTGATTGTGACTAAAAAGAATGGCGAGCCTCGATTTTGCTTGGACAGCCGGAAGCTGAATTCAGTGACGAAGAAGGACGCTTATAATCTACCTTACGTCTCTGAGATATTAGACAATCTCCGCGATGCGAAATATCTGTCAAGTATCGATCTGTCCAAAGCATTCTGGCAAATTAACATCCATCCCGACGATCGAGACAAAACAGCTTTTTACGTCCCTGGCAGAGGTACATTTAGATTTAAACGTACTGCTTTTGGCCTGACTAATGCCCCGGCTACTCAACAGCGTCTGGTTGACTTACTTTTTAGCGAATTCGACCAGCAAGTTTTTGCATATTTAGATGACATCATCATTGTAAGTAATGACTTTAATAGTCACGTTTCTTTGCTTCTTCGCGTATTAGAAAAATTAAAACACGCTAACTTAACAATTAACCAGGATAAATGCTGTTTCTTTCGTGACAAACTCAAATATCTTGGTTATGTTGTGGATAGTGGTGGCCTCAGAACGGACCCTGAAAAGGTGCAGGCCATACTTCAATATCCTACACCTTCATCAAAAAAGGACGTCAAACGGTTTCTGGGCACTGCCACTTGGTATCGTAGGTTTGTGCCGAATTTCAGCACCATAGCTGCTCCGTTAAACAAACTAACGTCTAATAAAAAGAATGCCCCTCCTTTTGAGTGGACGAATGAAGCAGAAGCTGCTTTTCTAAAATTAAAGGAATGCCTAGTATCAGCACCAGTCTTATCTTGTCCCGATTACAACCTTCCGTTTGAGGTACACACAGATGCCAGCAACTATGGTATCGGTGCAATGCTTACCCAAACTATTAACTCCAAAGAACACCCCATTGCTTACATGAGTAGATCACTCTCCGCACCTGAACGAAACTACAGTATCACCGAGCGAGAGACTCTGGCTGTGATTTCTGCTCTGGAGCATTGGAGGTGCTATTTGGAGAACGGCAAGCAGTTCACGGTATACACCGACCATAGTGCCCTAAAGTGGTTCCTGTCGTTGAATAATCCCACTGGCAGACTGGCTCGCTGGGGCGTGCGTTTGTCATCCTTTGATTTTGAAATCAAACACCGTCGCGGCTCGGACAACGTTATTCCGGATGCACTCTCTAGAGCCATCCCTGTAAGTGCCATCAGCACATCAAACGTTTTTAGCACCACTTCTGATACATGGTACAAAAACACATTCAACGGTTGCCTTAACAACTCACAAAAGTTTTCAAATTTTTTTATTAAAAATAATAGTTTGTTTCGGCTTAGCAAGGAAAAATCAGAATTTTCTTGGAAAGAAGTCATACCGAGCGAGTTGCGTGAACAAGTCATTTTCGAAAATCACTCCGAGCCTACAGCCGGACATCTTGGCGTTTTTAAAACATACAAGCGGATTGCTTTGCGCTACTATTGGCCTGGTATGTACAAAGATGTTGTTAAATTTGTAACATCGTGTGGTAAATGTTTATCTCATAAAATTCAAAATCACACTACTTTAGGCGAAATGGGACGTCCCAAACAATGTTCACGTCCATTTCAGACCATTTCAATAGACTTAATGGGTCCTTTGCCTGTTACACGTAAGCAAAATTCCTATATATTTGTTGTCACGTGTTGTTTTTCAAAATTTTGTTTAATCTTTCCCATTAGAAGTGCTACTTCTCAAGTAATTACCAAAATTTTACAAGATTCTGTTTTCCTTATTCACGGCGTTCCTCAGACAATATTTCTTGACAATGGCAGCCAATTTACTAGCACTCTTACAGAAACCTTTTTCAAAAAATATCATAATAAAAAATATATTCAACTCTAATGCACAGGGAATAAAGACGAAGGTTGTAAATCATAAATACATAGTCATGTGAGTGCGCTATAGTCTCTGGGATGAAAGGAAATCAGTGGTGCGATTTTTCAAACGCGGAGTCACTAAACGTATGGTTTTTTGTATAGAAAAACCATTCGTTTAGGTGACTTCGCGTTTGAAAAATGGCACTTTAGTTGCAAACGTGATTCGATTATTTTTTCATAATCGATACTAATAGAAATTCCTTCGATTTTTCAGAAATTACATTTAAATAGAAAAAAAAGTTAATAAAATAAAAAAATACTTACTAATGAAAGATTAAGCCATCTTTTGGAAGATTGAATGTGTTTGACCACTTTCTACACGAGAAAATTACATAACATGGCATTTTTAACGGAGCACTTTTAGACGTCTTTTCGATGCCTTACCGACTGACATAATGATCATAATCGATTACACAACTAGTTTTTATGAACGTATTAGATTTTTGTTCTTATACTTTGGCAGAGGGGAACGCGCAGGTAAGGCTTATCTTGTATTTAATGATCTAAGCGACAGAGCCATGAAGCGTAGAGCAAGTCGATAATTTAGATAAAAACGAATAATAATATAGTATCACCGATACTATTGATAGTATCGATCCTGGAGTGCTATTTTTCATTTATGTGAAGCTTTATTACGCACAATTGCCAAAAACAGCAACTTTTACGTCCCCACGGGTAGCATTTTTGAAATCACTTGCTTCATCACGAACGGTTTACACGTGCGTTTCCAAACGGGCGCATTTTTGTAATGATAGTTTGCGAAGGATTTGCAACGAGTGGTCTCGACCACTCGTAATTTTGACATTTGTGGCGCAGATATGTCAAAGTAACCTTTCATAGAGAATCCGTTCCGTTTCGTGCTGCTTTTTTATTCATGGTGAAATTCTTAGAAAACCATATATATATTTTCAAAAATGCTACCCCAGGACAGTGGTGCGATTTTTCAAACGCGGAGTCACTAAACGTATAGTTTTTTGAATGGAAAAACCATTCGTTTAGGTGACTCCGCGTTTGAAAATGGCACTTCGAGTGCGATTTTTCATTTAAGGACTCACTGAAACACAAAACGTCTAGTTTACCAACTCACCGCTCGCGTAAAAAACTATTTGGCCGTATTTTTGAAACCGTCGTGTCAGCGAAAAACAATATTGTTTTACGCAGAAAACATCGAAAATATGTCTATGGTTTTCTAAGAATTTAACCACTTATAAAAAAGCATCACGAAACGGAACGGATTCTCTATGAAAGGTTTCTTTGACATATCTGCGCCACAAATGTCAAAATACGAGTGGTCGAGACCACTCGTTGCAAATCCTTCGTAAACTATCATTTCAAAAATGCGCGTGTTTGGAAACGCACGTGTAAAACATTCGCGATGTGACAAGTGATTTCAAAAATGCTACCCCTGGGGTAGCATTTTTGAAATCAAGACTCTCGACCATTCGTAATTTTGACATTTGTGGCTTGCGTTCAATTTTGTGACTATTTATTTAATCAAAATGAATTATAAAAAATAGTAATTTTACGTCAAATATTAACATGATTGCATTTTTAGGACAATGAAGTTATGTATAAACCAAAACACACTTGATTAAAAAGTATTAATTTTAAAATTCAATAGTTTGAAAATCAATATTGTTAGGTAAAAAATTAAGCCTTTTCTATGATTCACCTTTAAATTTTATATAATTGGCTAAAAGTATCATGGTCATTGTCAAAACTTATAATTTTCTATAAAATATGTAATGTGTTATTAATGTAATCTAGAAATATAAAAATTTTAGACAAGAAAAAGCATATAAATATTTGGGGACGGCAACAAAACTGAATTCGATTGTAACCCATGAAAAAGTAACGACTCTTTTATACTGGTACTTTAAATTTGTACATTTTTGTTTATCTATCTGAATCTAGAAATTGCTTCTACAACCCAATCTATACTTCCAAACAATATAATAAATGTGAAATTAACTCTGTCTGTCTTCCGTCTGTCTGTTATCTCTTCACGCTTCAACCACTGAACCGATTTAGATGAAATTTGATATGAATATAGTTTGAGACCCGGGGCCGGGGAGATCATAGAATAGTTATTATCTCAAAAATAATTTATTGAGGGAATGAAAAGGTGAGTGAAGCGTTGTATGAGAACTATTTAGCCATACAAGAGTAGATTTTATTACAAAAGAATAGCACTAGTCGCGGCTAGTAGAAAAAATATGTCTTTTATTTCTTGATTATCGGCATACTCTGGTTTTTCGATGGTTTCATTTTGAACTCTGAAGGATAAAACATATATAAGGGTCATTATCAGCACTCTGGTGCTTATAAAATTTACGATAATTAAGTATGGAGCCTAAATAAATTGATGATGATAGCGATAAATTTCATATGATTAACACAAACAAGTATAATGTAAACGTTCCCTAACAACTCAATTTTGTTCAAAAGTATCAAAATTGTAATCCCGAATTGAGAGGATTAGCGATACCCGAGGCTTTAAAAATTTCTCTGTTTAGCGTATAACTATGTATAACTCACAAAAATATTAAGTAAATAACGTAGCGTAAGCAGTTTTATTACAAAAATTAACAATACGTGAAATGTAATACTAACTAGTCAAAACGAGTAATAAATTTGAGCAGAAATTTGTATCAAATGCTAACCCAACGCTTGCTTTGATTTTACACTGATGTTTGACGAGCAATTTTATTTTGGCTATGTATTGCAATGAGAATATAGCCTTCTTTAAAATTCATTTCCGTCAAAATATAGTTTTTGTCATTGGTAAATAACATGGTAACAAAATTGATACACAAAATTTAGATATTTCTAGGACTACTTTAAAAATTGCTTCTAATACTATATAAATAATTAAAAGAATGATTAGTAAAGGGGCAATTATTCAACACAATACTAATTAACGCACAACTGTTTAGAGAAATAATTAATAAAAAATATACAGTAAGTAAAAAATGAGTTTTCATACTGAATGATTGGGGTCGGACATCAAAAAACCCATACATTGAAATTGTCCAATTTCAAGAAAAGAATTATTTAATTATTTTGTGGCATTCTAATGGTACATATTGTCGCGTAAGGAGATGAATGACACTGTCAACGTCACGAATTCGAACAAAAAGAATTCAACTGAAGGAAAATTTCATCAATTGCATCAGAGCATGATTGGCCGATGGACTGTGAATCCAGAGACCGCTGGTTCAAATCACAGCCACTTATAGTGTTTTTGAAGTTTTGAAAGAAGTTTCTAGATAATACTAGACTAAATGGAAAAGAAAATACGGGACAGAAAATGAGTGAGAGAGAATGCGATAGAAAATTAGTAATTTGAGTTTGGAACATTGATGCGATTTTGTTCGAATTCGGGGGGTATTTAAGCGGAACAAGGCGCCGCCTAAGGCAGTTTTAGTTGGAAAGTGAAATCCGAAGAAGAAGGAAGAAAAGAGAAAAGAAGAAGAAAAGAATAGTAGTGAGTAAACTGAAACAGTGATCAAAGTGAAGTAGTGAGTTAAGTGAAGTGTTCAGTGCAGTGAAGTCCGCGCGTGTGACAGTGCAGTGACGTTTACGCGCGTGTGACAGTGCAGTGAAGTTTCCGTGCGTGTGACAGTGCAGTGACGTTTCCGCGTGCGATAGATATTATCCCTAATTCAATTGAACTACGCAATAAGCTAATAGAAACATTTTGGTTTATACTTGCACCTGATTATTTGTCTTAAATTAATCTTGAATGTGAAGGACACCTAATTTCAGTCAGGTAAAAAATTTTGAGAATGCTCAGCTTTCATAGAGAATCCGTTTCGGTTCATGCTGCTTTTATATTCATGGTAAAATTCTTAGAAAACCATAGATATATTTTCGATGTATTTTGCGTTAAGTAATATTGTTTTTAGCTGACACGTCGGTTTCAAAAATAAGGCCAAATGGTTTTTAATTACGCTAGCGGTGAGTTGGAAAACTACACGTTTTGTGTTTCGGTGAGTCCTTAAATGAAAAATAGCACTCCTGAAGTCCCATTTTTCAAAACATATAACATCTTATCAAAATCACATCATAATTTTATACATTTTTAACATTTTTTTAATCATAGTTTAAAACTTTACCCTAAATATACTACGAAAATTAATTCATAATTCTATTTAGTAATAGGAATGATAGAAACAGACGGATACAAACAGAGATCCAAAATTTGTAGTCCACGTTTATATAGCCTCATTCCCTTTAAGATGATTTGTATACAGATCTAAAATGAACCCATCACACTTCTTAAGTTCTAAAATTTCAAGAAATGCTTCATTCCAGTCTTTGTTGCGTTGGTTTATACCTCTCCGAAACACAGCAACAAGAATATTCTTTCTCTGACTAGTAGCACAAAAGTGATATAATATTTTTTGCTCATAACTAAATGAACTTTTTAGTCCATCTTTAAAGTACCTATAAAATAACTGCTGACCAGGGTTACACAGATCTTCTACTTGTGACCACTCTTCAGCTGTTAAATCGAACAGCACTCCGACAGCAACACCTCTTACAATACAGACAATTTGGCCAGACATATCACCAATCTTTAACGTTGCCACTGTAGACTTATCTCCTTCTTTAGAACAATTGATTTTTACTGATTCCAAATAGTAATCTGTAATGATTCCCCAGCTGCTGGTATATAGTTTTAATTTCTTGCTCTCTGTAATTTTCGAAGGTGTTACATTTTTTGTCAAACGCCAGTTTAGATTTTTTTAAATAACTCATAACCACAGATCTGAAGGTGTATCTCTCATACATAACATGCATGAGAGTTTTATCTTCCGTTCTTTTAATGTCTCCGCGTTTGAAAAATGGCACCACAGTATCTATTCGCTCGCGATCGAAAGCCGCTAACGATTTTTCGTGAAAAAACCAATCAATCGATTAAACGGGTAGAAAGACCCGGGTCTTGACAATAACTATCTAATTTGTGGACCCGGGTCGCCTACTGAACGGTTCAGTATTGATTGAGATATTGAGATCCTAAAGATTGAACGAACGACACATGTCTACATGACTGACAGAGACTGAGTCAGTTCAGAAGTGCGATTTCTAAAACGCGGAGTCACCTAAACGAATGGTTTTCACATACAAAAACCATACGTTTAGATGAAATCGCACTTCGCGTTTCAGAAATCGCACTTCTGAACTGACTCAGTCTCTGTCAGTCATGTCATTTGTTTGAATATGAGATGAGATTGATCATCTTTGTTTGCTTGCAAATCTCACAACACAAACCAAATTAGGCTTTTTAATTACTAAACAGAATCAAAGATACTCAAGTACTACGTAAGATAGAATATAATTACCTATCATAAATTAGATAGCATATGTCCAAGGATTGCGAATTGTAAATAAACTGTAATTCTGTGATATACAAACAGCTTGTAGATATATTGTAAATTAAAAACAAGGAATATGTACCTACGTTGATATTTATGTTATAATCTGACAAAGTATTTCAGATCAAAATACATTTAAAAAGAATCTTTTTTACATAGCACTCGCAAAAAGATGTCTTCGCTTCAATACGTCGCCTCACGGTGAAACTTACCTACCAACACATACGTACCATGCATGAGAAATTTACAGATCTGTGGTTATGAGTTATTTAAAAAAATCTAAACTGGTGTTTGACAAAAACTTTTTCGAAAATGTAACACCTTCGAAAATTACAGAGAGCAAGAAATTAAAACTATATACCAGCAGCTGGGGAATCATTACAGATTACTATTTGGAATCAGTAAAAATCAATTGTTCTAAAGAAGGAGATAAGTCTACAGTGGCAACGTTAAAGATTGGTGATATGTCTGGCCAAATTGTCTGTATTGTAAGAGGTGTTGCTGTCGGAGTGCTGTTCGATTTAACAGCTGAAGAGTGGTCACAAGTAGAAGATCTGTGTAACCCTGGTCAGCAGTTATTTTATAGGTACTTTAAAGATGGACTAAAAAGTTCATTTAGTTATGAGCAAAAAATATTATATCACTTTTGTGCTACTAGTCAGAGAAAGAATATTCTTGTTGCTGTGTTTCGGAGAGGTATAAACCAACGCAACAAAGACTGGAATGAAGCATTTCTTGAAATTTTAGAACTTAAGAAGTGTGATGGGTACATTTTAGATCTGTATACAAATCATCTTAAAGGGAATGAGGCTATATAAACGTGGACTACAATTTTTGGATCTCTGTTTGTATCCGTCTGTTTCTATCATTCCTATTACTAAATAGAATTATGAATTAATTTTCGTAGTATATTTAGGGTAGTTTTAAACTATGATTAAAAAAATGTATAAAATTATGATGTGATTTTGATATGATGTAATATGTTATTTTAACTTTAGTAACATAAAAAGTCTTAATTTATTCTTAATGAAATGGATTTTTTTGTTCTTTTCTTTTGGACTTTTTTCTAGTTTCTAAAGACACCTATATGTTCTTTGTACACTTTTTCAAACTTTGTACACCTTAATAATATCAAGTTTTTAACAATGCCAGCTATGGGTATTAAAGGTGTTTTATATATTATTTTAATTCCCAGCAAATATATTCTTGAACCCTCTTATCCCAGCTTGTGATAGTACACTTTTTATTTGATGTGTTTGGAAGATAACCAAACACTTAAAAACATACACAGTATATATCTGTACCGTGACGCGGTGTTCTTCTGTTGCATTCAGTGTGGCGCATCGTCCATAGACCACATTACATTCACCATTTGGTGTTTGATGCAATACTCACGCTGCGCGTAGGCCGTATCATGCGTCTGGGTGGCAGGATAGGTACCTTCATATCGGGAGTGGGCGTTGACTTCGAGTAGGTATGGTTTTTTGCCGACAGAAGGCAATAACGATATTCAAATTTGTCTTGTGGGCTAAGGCTGCGTGGCGCGCATTCGCGCCCGCGGTACCAGTAAGCTTTGTGCCGGCGCGACGAGCGAACGTTCCGCGCAAGCATACGGGCCTCAAGCTCCGAGTGTAGCTGCAGCGATCGACACGAACCGACATGGAGGTAGCGGGCCAGTGGCGCCGGGAGTGGGTCGGCACTGCCGAGTTTGGGAAGGTGAGCACACCCTGAGCTTTTGCCGGAACCATAACACGGTTGGACCTTCTGCTATTCCTTTTTTTACCGATATCTGCAGTAGAGATTAGCATAATGTAAACTGGATTTATGCGATATATGTTGTACGGTACGAGTAAACTGTATCACAATGCAAAACACGGTTTGTGACAGCTTTCTACTCATTACGTAAAGCAAACGTAACGTTTTATTTGCGAGTTTATATGCTAACAGTGTGTTTACTGAAATCCTGTACAGTGTAGCTCTAGAAATATTTGCATTTCGCATTGGTTCGATTAACAAGCGGTCATTGCCAAAAGAATAAGGTTGTCATTTCCTTATACGGCGGTAAATCTTAAGCGACTCTGGCTAGCTACGTGTACTTTTATAAAACTTTTGCAAAGCACAAAAACGGCACTTGTGTATCGGAAGACTAAAGTTCAATGTCGAAAAGAAAGGTCTCGCCAAACCCGTCCCGAAGTTCTCGACTGGTTCTTTATTTCTTTGTTCCTTAATTTTTGCCTGGAACTATAAATGAATATACAGGGACAAATTACACTGATTGAGCTAGCCCCAAAGTAAGTTCGAGACTTGTTATGGAATAGGTACTAACTCAACGATACTATATTTTATAACATATACATATTATAGATAAACATCCAAGACCCAAGATAATTTAAAAAGGCCATTTTCCAACTTACCCTGACCGGGGATCGAACTCTGAACCTCTGGGTGGCGGACTAGCATGGTGACCATTACGCCACGGAGATCGTCAAAAAGTATAAGGCAATTGTGACCTTGAACTTAATTTACTGACACAATGATTTTAAATTAATTGAAACTTAAATCATTTCCCTGATCAATCTTTGCACCTCAATGTGTAGTTAACTTAGGAACCTTCAAGTTAAATCTTAAAAAGTCTACTTACTGTAAAGTCGTTTGTTATCTGTTTGTCCACTATATTCATTTAAGTACAATACGTGAACGTGTAGCATTTCTTTGTAGCATATAGATAAATGCTACACCACACTAGCTAGGGCGCTTTATAATTTAGTCTGTAAGATTTGTTAATAGTTCCATAATTCCTAAGGACCAGTGGCGTAGCGTGCCTTGGCGGGGCCCCGTATATAAATTTGTTTGGGGGCCCTTAGGAACGGCAAAGATTTCTCACAAAAGAAAATAAAAGGTTTGCATAAAATTAAAAGAAATATTTATTCATCATAATTCATCCATCCATCCATCTGACACTTTTTTCGAAATTTTGAAAATCCCCAAAATTCCCTGCTGAATTAAATGACTTAAACGGGGAAATCCCGCAGCCTGCGATAACCGATGTAGAGTTTTGTCAACTTTTGAACGCACGCTTTACGCGGGAAAAACAAGAAATCGCTTTTTTGACTTGTGTCATTGCTGAAAAGAAAATAATTAGGAAGTTTTTATTAATTTTTGTTTACGCACGTTGGGGGGCCCCCATGGCCCGGGGGCCCCGTATAATTGATACGGCAGATACGGCGGTAGCTACGCCCCTGCTAAGGACTATCGTCTTTATCAAAAATACTAAAGTGATATTCGTATAAGTATAAGATTAATTAGCGAAAGAAAAAAAATCGAAAGATTGCTATTTTATATCAATGACTATTGATTTGTATTTTGGGTTAATAAATCAGTAGGTAAATGTTGCCAAAACTTGCAGAACCGGACAAACAAGGTTGAAGATGCAGCGAGAACGCGCTCGTTGATGTCTTTCGTTTGATCGAAATATCATGTAACGTTAATGCAAAGTTTTATTTTACTCTATTCTAATGGCGTAGTATAAAATGTGGCCTTCTACCTTTTATCTGCAGTTATAAATAAAGCTCAAAATATTTTAATTTTCTAATGCGGCAAACGGGTTATGGGGCAAAACAATCAAATATACCCATCTACGCTTCCTTTAGGTAAGTATGTACTCGCCGCATAGATCTGCGTCATAGGCTGCAACCCTTTTTTGCGATATAAACTTATATATATAAATTTTATAAATAGTAACTATCTAATGTTAACAAACATGACTTCTTGAATATTTTATAAGGTTTTTATAAGACACGACCAAATCAAGGCTCATCAGAAATTTCTTAACATCGTTTGTATGGAAACAATTACGATGTAGGAATAGGAACACGGACGTAGGAAGGAAGCCGAAACAATGAGACGATGGATTTTACCGAATGGTAAAAGTCGCGATACGTGAGGAAGCTTCTGATAGCTGTTGCGAAGATGAGAGCACACGATGTTGTTGTGTAATTAGTTCATGACTAATTACGGTTCCCTATAAAAGGGAAGCGCGTCATGCCTTTGCAAGAAACCTACTTTTACCTTAAGTGACTAAATTTCAGGAATTCAGGTAGCCCCTTTAAACGCGGAGTTACCTAAGTACTATGTACACGAACTATTTTTATGGAAATAATATTTAATAAGCAACCCACGTTTACAAAATAGGCCACCGCGTACAAGTAATTTTTAAATACTTATTTCTATTTAAGATCTATCCATGGCCTTAGAATATTCTGGAGTCCAGTCTAGATGTCAAGAGAAAATAAAATATTGACTGCAGGACCTTATTCAGAGAAGTGACATAAATCTGACTCAGTTATAAAAGGAAACAAGTTCTTTTCTTAAGATCATTTTGGGAAACCAGAAATTCCACGTAAATGCATTTATGTCTTTTTCTTAGACCGTTGATACCCAATCATCAGCTAACGGTTTTTATATTGCGAGTGACTCATTATGGGGAAACTTTGCATACCTACGTAATGAAAAGTATCAGAAACCCCACATTATTGAACTCTCGTAAACCGTGACGTACATAAACATGATATCACTGATTTAATTAGGTATGACTATCATTGATGATTTGATTTCTAAATCACTATTTTAAAAGTAAAATCACACAGGTCATGGCGAGACAAATGCTAGAGCACAGGATATCTGTGCTCAAAAAAGTTATAACCCAATTAAATAAGAACTTACTCACGTACTAGAACAAGATATTTCTAATGTCCATTCGATTCGATATTTATCGTTTAACAATGATTTGCAATTTATTACTTATATAGATACTTATTTTTATTGAATCATAATAGAACGAACGTACACTTGAACGCAGATCAACCTACATACCTAAATAAAACAAAAAGTGTATCATGGCGTGGCCAAGTCATGTTCATTATCAAGGCCGGTTAACTTAACATTTACGGTTTTGTCGTTACAAAGGCCAATCTTTTCTAACGTTTGAAGTAGATCGGTCCGTGAAGACGTTGCTTTCAAATAAATACTAGGGTTACATTTTAGGAAATTATTGTTGTGTCTATATTAGATACGATACACGCTTGCCTACTTAATTAATAGACTTACATTTGAAGTAGATCGGTCCGTGAAGACGTTGCTTTCAAATAAATACTAGGGTTACATTTTAGGAAATTATTGTTGTGTCTATATTAGATACGATACACGCTTGCCTACTTAATTAATACTCTTACATTTATTTTCACACGGAAAAAATAAACAAGAAGTACATTACAGTGAAGATAGTAAACATTCGACACACGTATTTTTGCAGCTATTAGGACATGACAAAATCTATTTTAGAAAGAAACAAGCGACGGTTTGTATTGTAATCCTTACCACGATGAATGAATACTAAGATGGTTACTAACAAACAAGAATTCTTGGATAATAAGTTAACACAAGTATCACTTCACCGCAATTGAAACTTCAATTGAATACAAATAAACAAGACAAAGCCAATAAGTATCAAACTTATGAAAATAAGCTTGATGTACTTACTCTAGCTGCCTTCCTGCTCACGCGTTGCCGATGTTTTTTAAGCCGGTAGTAGGAACACAAGTTTAATAACGCATCACATAATTGAAGAAAACCGTCATCTTGTTTCCGGCGATGAAGAAATTAAGAGTCGTAATGTAAGTGCAGTGACAATAGCAAGTGTTGTCGTCAAGGTGATCTTACATTTATCTGTAAATTGGTAGCAAAGCGTGATGGTACAATGGGTCCCCCTGTTAAGCACATTCGTCGTTTTATGGACCTTACCTCTTTAAAATAAATACGTTTTTAGAGATGCATGTTGACGCTTATGTTTTTTGTACTTGCAAGAGGTTGTTGGCTCTGGAGTTCGTGTGCAAGTTGCCGGAAATCCTGCGTAAAGGCCGCTCCGCGAGACTGTGTCTACGGTGCTGCGCCACACAATTGTGATTCATTTGTTAAAGCCAACTTTATTTTATTTATTCTATAAACCAGATTATAATGAAAGTAGGTTTTTGGGCTAGTTTTAGTACGAGTATATGCTGCTGTATAATCAAACTCCTAGATTAGGGAGCAACAGCTTCCGCGAGTTGTGCTAAATTCAATAGGTATAATGCGACACAAATAAGTTGAACAAAAATGGCAGACTTGATAACATTTTTGTACAAATTTCCGGCACGTAGGTTCAACCTAAATGGTGGTTAACGGCGCATCTTGGTTCAATTTACGTGTCGGGAATTTGTGCAAAAATGCTTTATTTGTGTCGCATTGTAACTAGTTTTTAAATAATTAATAATGTCGGCAAGGGTTCTACAGATTACAATACAATACAATACAAAAAACTTTATTGCACCAAAAAACATTCACATAGGTATTCGAAATACTTACAAAATAAGGGTAACAATATAATGAGGTACAAGAGGCGGCCTTATCGCCGAAGCAATCTCTTACAGGCAACCAATAATAAAAAGTAAAAAAACTAAAACCCAACTACGACAAAAAACGACGCTGAAAAAGTATAAAACAAGATTTTCAGAATACTGAACTGAACAAAGTTGCTAATGTAGTTGCAAGTAAATGGACACAGTAGACTCTTACATATACCTACCTACCGTAGCACTTTGACAACGTGTGACTACGCCTTTCTAAACATGAAAATTTATCTCTACATAGTGAATATTGCATACTTCAGAATAGTATTGTATGACATTATTGTCAATTTACAACGAAGGCATCTTGGCAGAGTCTACTGTGTCCATTTACTTGCAACTACATTAGCAACTTAGTTCAGTTCAGTATTCTGAAAATCTTGTTTTATACTTTTTCAGCGTCGTTTTTTGTCGTAGTTGGGTTTTAGTTTTTTTACTTTTTATTATTTGTACTATTTTGGTGTTAAAGTGTATTTGTGGCGCATAATATTAACAAAAGTTAAATTGATGAACTAATAATTTTATATTAACATAGAACTTTCTGTCCGCTAGAGGGCGCAATACTAAATTTGGTGACAAGCTTTATAGCTCATAACCAACAGAATATCAAGGCCCTTCTAATGGTACTGCAGTGGTCTTATTCTGATAAGTAGTAAAGAAGCTATGAACGAAAAGATGTGAATTATATCTAATCAGGTAAAGTCACAAGCAAATGCTAGTAATATATATATATATATATATATATATATATATATATATATATATATATATATATATATATATATATATATTCAAAATGTACAAGTAAAGCGCTTTCATATGATACCAAACACGGCATATTTATCTTAACTTTATTTTTTTACTCTGTATGTTTTGTCCGCTAGAGGGCGCCACATTAGATTTTGTGAAACCCCATATAGCCTATAACCAACGGACAATTAAGACGCTTCTAATGATATGTCATTTGTCGAATTCTGATAATTAGTTTAGAAGTTACGAGGGAACAGATGAACATACATACATACATACATACATACATACATACATAGCCTGTCAAAATCATAACCCTCCTTTTGCTTTGCCGTAGTCGGGTAAAAAGAAAAGGAGTGCGAACTATATAATAAGATAACAGGTGGCGCAATTAGAATTTTATAAATTAATATAGTAATAAATACAATAACCAGTTAACATTGTAAATATACATAATATACAAAATAATAAATAACTTAATATACATATAACTATATAAATTTACATACCATGACACAATATAAATAAATATATATCACAATGATTCAAAATAAACCAGTACACGATGCTTAGACAGGAAGAGGGAGAATACTGTAGGCCCTACAGTGTAGGGGAAAGAAATTAGTTACACAAGACTAAGAAAGTGATTTTTAGTTAGAGTTTTAAAGTTGTTCAACGTTTTAGCGTATCAAATGGATAGAGGTAGGGCGTTCCAGAGTTGAACAGCATGTGAAAGAGTATTTATAGAAAGTGGTCGAGTGAACGGGAGCATCGAAAAGAAGTTTATCTGCATTACGCAGATTTCTAGAAAGTGTTTTAAAGAAAAAACGTTCCTTGAGATACCCAGGATATGTAGGATTAAAAAGGGTTGAGTATAGGATAGAAAGGATATGCCAATCACGACGTAGACGTCGTTGTAATCACTCAAATCTAGAGTAGGTAAATTACATATTCTGACACTTATTGGGTCTTTTATTAAGTTAATAGGACACGTCATGCCATGAGTTATTTAAAGTTGAGTGAACTTCGTGATGATCTTTGTTGTGAAATAGTGTAACGTATGGCGCAATTATAACTCTTAATTTGGGACATGAATGAAAATCTAATTTCATTGTTTCATTGCTAAAATATATGTTCTAAGTTGCATACGTTTTTAACATATTTACACTTAATTTAGATGATCACGTAGGTACTTTATACTCCTATAGCACTACTAAATTAAAATTTTCAAAAAGTAGGTATGTATACCAATGCTATTTGGCTACTAAATGTAAGTTGTAAGTACTTACAATTTTAGTGTTTCATAAAATTATTTCTGAATCATATTCTTAATTGTAGATGATTGAAGATAAATTTGATAAAATCTACGTTTCTTGCTTATTGTATCGAGTACGGGACCCGTAGTTAGGCACGTGTCACTGGAGATTATACAAAACAATAGTGGGAACAGTTTGTTGCTCGTCCATCTGTCTTAACTATTAAACAGTTCGCTTACTCTATAAAATATTAATTTTACAAGAATAGATAGAGAATTTTCATAGATTATTAGGTATTGTCTGATAAATCTGACACAAGTATTATTGGCCTCTGTCACACACAAACGTACTATCTCTTCGTCGATAATATCCAGAGCGGGAACATTTTTTATGGGAACGGTAGACATATAAGGACCTATACAAACTGCTGTTACCGCAATCCATAACTTCATTTCGTTACTTAGATATATTAAAAGTAGAGCCCATCAGAAAAGTAGAGCATCATTTTTAGGCGATTCTACCTAACAAATAGGTACTTATTAAGTCACTATCTAATAACTGGCATTTTCCTAGGTTTACGGATTTGCGATAGCTAGAACAGAATCATCGTTAACCAATCACTTACCTTCCGAAAACTACAAAATGTGTCTCCACAGAAAAATACGGTCGATCAATTTTCTGCGAGATGATTCTGTTCATTGATGAGTACAATTTGTATTTGCATTTTCCCGCGGAGAATTCACGGCAATGACGCGGCTGCCCTCACGCCCGCGCATGTCGACGACCTCGCAACATGTCTCGTCATGGCTCCTTCTCAACACTATCGATGAAATAGATAAGAACATGTTAAAGTACTAACCTCTAAGTAAATATTAGTCCGTATTCGAAATACCGTTAGAGCTCAACGCGTTCAAATTAACGCCACAACAGACAACATGACGGTCCTAATGAGCAGTAATTAGTAACACACGCCTGCACACTGCCATACACTTACTCTACCCATGATACTGTCTCCAATGTCGTCTCAGAACCTTAGCGATTCATCAGTGTTTTGTTTGCTTCTAATCTCGAGCCTGTGGGTTGCGGTAGTGACCTTACTTTTGATCTTGGTGGGCGTTCGATCATATGATGACGTCACTTTACCAACTGAAATAACTCGCCTTGATCCAATATTATTGCCAGTAAAAGGCTGCCGGCTGTTAACAATTTGCCAAATAGCTGTATCGGTCCTTTAAGTAAATACTAACCCTCAAATTCATAAAAAAATACAAACGTTTGCCAAACCCATTTTAGTTATAATATGTTTTGTCTCGTTCTTTCAATGTCAAATATTAAGAAGAGGAAAAGGGACAAAACATGCTTTAGCTAAAATAGGTTTAGCAAACGGTTGTATTTTTTTATGAATATGAGGGCAAGTCTATGTTAGGGTACAACAAAGAGATAGTGATTTGTAAGTAGATAGGTATAGTAGAGTACTTGCTTTATATACTAGTGAATACATTACTTGAGTACAAGGCTTAAGGCTATGACTAATTTCGTTACTTAACGGATATGTAAATTTAAACAGCGACCCTATATGGAAAGTTGATTTTTGAGTAGGTACCTGCCTAATGCCTATCTAAGTGGTAAGTAAGAGGGTGAATGGATAAGTATGTAGTTTAAATCATTGCTTCGTGTATTTCGCTTACTGGTCATTCTAAGTTATTTTCGGTAGTAAATTTAGTTTCTCTAATAAAATCGTTAATTTTAACATTAAGCATTTTAAGATTCCTATCTTCTCTTCCTAACTGCACATAATTGTAAAGTTACAGTTAACAAAAAATCGTTGTATGTTGTATATAATTGATTATAAGTACTCGTATATTTTCGAAGTACATAGGAGTGGCATTAACCTGAGTGCACCTAACTATTACGAGTAAGTCACTTTCAACGTTAATTTGGGGTACTTGTGCAATGTAGATATAAGCCGTTTACGACTTGACTATCGGCTATCCATAAGATGCCCCGTCGTTCATGCCCAAATACCTACTTGTTTGATATAAAGAAAATGTAATGTTTTCAGGGTTCAAGTATGAATGAGTTTTTTACCAATTCCGCCATAACTTTGATATCTGAACAGATTTAGATATATCTAAGGGTCTCGTTAGATAAAGATAGAGGAATAGCCACCATTTTTTTTTTAATTTGGTCTTGCTTTTTCTTTTTCTCACAAAATGCACTTGTATGCGCTGAAGTTTTTATCATAAAATTGTTACCGCTTAACCTATATCAGAACTGACGTGAAGTGTCACTGGTTACTAGGTAATTAACTTTTAAATGAAAAGGCAGTTAGTAGGTACCATTGTACGCGACGGACGCGATTACACAGATTTGAATGATAAACATCGCGCCGCGCATCGGTACCAATGAAATATATAAATACTACATAAATACCTACTCATCGCCACAATAGTAAATCATTCATTGGAAAGATGGCAATCGCAACGCGCTGCAATTTCATTTCGCCCCCGCTTTGACGATCTCGTCATTTGTAAGAAATAAATACAACGCACTTAGAATAGAAGACGAAGGTCAAAACCAACAGTAATGAAACTTTCTTTTTCTAGTCACTTCCAAAGGTTTATCACCACTATTTGATGCCTAACCTTACCTAAACTATAGGTAAGTTTACCTTTTTTTGTCGCGTTTTTGGTTCCAACGTTTTCGTTCTGGAAATTTCGACCTGCAGAACAAGCCCCGTGGACGGCCGGAGGCCCAAGTTGACAATGAAGAATTAAAGGCTATTGTGGAAGCGGATCCATCGCAAATCACGTCCGAGTTAGCTGCAGGCAGCCTGCAGCTAACTCGTGGTGACGGGTGTTAGTGATAAAACTGTTTTAATTCACTTGAAGCAAATTGGAAAGATTAAAAAGCTTGAAAGGTGGGTTCCTCACGAATTGAGTAAAGCAAACCGGCAAACGCGCGTCGACTGTCGACTTGACCGGCACAATAATAAAGGATTTCTTAATCGAATCATTACCTGTGACGAAAAGTGGATTCTCTACGATAATCGGAAGCGCTCATCGCAATGGCTGGACCCTGGCAAGCCAGCCAAATCCTGCCCCAAGCGAAAATTGACCCAAAAAACGTTACTTGTAAGCGTTTGGTGGACAGTTTTCTCAAATCTGGCCAGACGATTACGGCAGACGTCTATTGTCAGCAATTGCAAACCATGATGGATAAGCTAGCTGCTAAACAACCCAGGCTGGTCAATTGCTCTACGCTACTGTTGCTTCACGACAACGCTAGACCACACACTGCACAACAGACGGCTACCAAATTAGAAGAGCTCCAATTTTTTTTTACTGAGAATTACAAAAATGTTAATTATAATTCAAACATTAATGAAGTATAACAAATATTAGCTTTAATTGGAATGTCTAAGACACCCACCGTACTCCCCGGACCTTGCTCCAACAGATTACCATTTTTTTCGAAATTTGGATAACTTCTTGGAAAAATATTCAACTCCGATGGGGCAGTCCAAACCGCCTTCAAAGATTTTATTGATTCTCGTCCGAATGTTTTTTTTTAGTAAAGGGATCAATGAACTACCTATGAGATAGCAAAAGAGCATAGATAACAATGGTTTATAGTTTGATTAAATAAATATATTAAATTAAAAAATATTCCACATTTTGTTCCTCCCATTCGATTTTACCTGTGGATTTTACGCATTGTATTTTTGACCACCAGATCGCTTATTTTTTTGTAACAATTAAAAGCCAATATGATGATCTTGATTGCGAGTTGTTTCCCCGCCTCCCGCTTCCCCGTGCCTCGTGGATGGACCCGCACCTTATCTCCCCCGAGCGTTGGATAACAGGGACCAAGGCCTTAAAAATATCATTCACATGTAATACACCTCGGAATATCTTGAGTTCCTCGGTTCTTCCGTATTTCGGAAAGTCTGAAGGTGTGCCAGATGCTTTCTTAAGTCCACTTGAAAAGTCATCTGGGTCCGTCTACCCAGTCAGGGATAAAGACGTGATAATAATGCATCTGTAGCTACTGTTACGAATTTTTAGAGTGCATTATTTAATTATTTCGCATACACCTACTTCCCGGTAGCAATCAAATCGACAACAAAGAACTCGTTATGATTGTTTGTTTTTTACGTTACTATAATTGATTTGAGATTTTTGTTACGATAAACATTTTAACGTTACAATACCCTAGCTACTAAACTTACTTACAATAAATAAAAAACCGGCACTGTGATGTCAATTCTGTGCTGACCACTTTTAAGATGCAATTGATTCGGGGACTCACATCATGATGCTCCAAAGATAACAAGACAATGTACGTACTTAGACAAGCATACCTCTATCAATATAAAGTAAAGGTACATTGGTCACGTAGAAATAACAAATGTACCGCAGTCTGCATTTTAATTTTAGTGCATGTCAGAGACAGAGAGTACACTAAAAGCCGCACAAGAGACGTCGAAAACAGTTATAATATGATTGAAAGACCCTCCGTAAGCTTCGGCTATGAATATTTTATTTGAATGTAAAGTGTTGCAAACGAAAACACAGACTCATTCATTATTTATAGGTTTGTCTAATATTTGCCTAAAGCCAGTGGATGCCATTATTAAAATGGTGAAAGTACTGTTACTGAGTATTTACAATTATTAAGACGCAGTGACACACTGACCCACATCGGGCAAGCCTATTTAAACAAGTAATTGATAACAGTAATGTTATTCAGCTAAATACAAACGTATTAGTTCCGTTACATGGTTTAACTGTTCTATAAAGAAACAATCTGGAAAATGGTCAGGGCAAGTTGAAAAATGGCCTTTTTCAAATTCTCCTGGGTCTTGGATGTTTATCTATATAATTATGTATTTATTATAAAATATAGTATCGTTAAGTTAGTATCCCATAACACAAGTTTCGAACTTACTTTGGGGCTACCGCATTCAGTGTAATTTGTCCCTGTATATTTATATTTTATTTATTATAATTCTCTATATTAGCAAAATCTCAAGGGTATATTACCAAATCTCTTAAATCAGTCATATCATATAGTGAAAAATCTGACAATTTAGGAACGCATACTTTTAACAAATTTGACAAAAAAATCAGTATTCCTAAATTTGGGGATTGCAGCGGTCTTACGTCTATAAATTTCACCAACCCTGTTCGACAAACGATACATAAAATCTAAAGAGCCTAGATTGTACTAAGCGGAAATCCGGGACAGTTTCAGTCCCTCTCAGTCAAAAACCCTACGGGCGACAGATACAACCGACCCGCGAAGAATTCGGCTATTTCCTACGAGCGGTAGGTCAAGGGCGGATCCAGGGGGTCATGGAGGTCATGACCCCCCCCATGGGCTGGGTCCGTCCTGTCTCCGCTGCCATTCCTGTGGATGGTGAAGTGGCAGCGAAATCAGGACATAGGTACCGCAGTCGATTTCTAACATTAAATTGTGGCTACACTACCTGTTAGTTTACCGACAGCGGAAAGACCTTTCTCTACCTTACGAAACATCAAATCATGGCTAAGAGCCTCAATGGTTGAAAAACGTCTAACTGGACCGGCACTCATCCAAGTCCATAAAAACGTACCCATTGAAGTAGATGAAGTGATAACGACGATCGGGAAAAGACGTAAAAGAAAAATTCATTTTGTTATTTAAATATAGGTTTTTTTAAAAACAGTAAGTAGTTACATACAATAATAAAATAACTAGACTTGCAACGAATAATATATTCGGCAGTATACCGAATACCCAATATACGGTGAGCCCCCTGACCGAATAGCCGAATACTAGGAAAAGTATTCGGCTGGATGTTCGCAACAAAACTTGTACAGATTTGATTGTTTCGCGCTCGTTTTTTCTAATGTATTCACCGGCCGCGCGCCTGCAGTTGCGAAAATAACCCCTACGGACAGATAAATACAGAAAAAATAGTCTTTCTGCACTATAACCTTCCTCTTCTAAATTGTGATTATGAAAATAATTCAAATGCATAGAAAAAATGTATAAAAGAAATAAGAACCTTACCCTTCTAAATTATGATAACGACAATAATTCAAATACATAGAATCCTTAATTTTTCTAATTTAGAAGATGATTATGTACCTGTGATATGTACCAATGACTACATAAATGATTATAAGAGAATAGAAATATGAATATATACGTCATTAATTGCCGTTGCAAAACCTAGCGTGGATATGGCTACAGATCCAAGAGCCAAGCTAACCCGACACTATACCGAAGATATCCCGGACATCAGTCTATACGAGATTAGGATGGCCCTCAAACAGCTCAAAAACAACAAGGCGCCGGGTGAGGATGGAATCACAGCAGAGCTTCTGAAAGCGGGCGGAACGCCAGTACTGAAAGTCCTTCAGAGGCTCTTTAATTCCGTTCTGCTCGAGGGCGTAACGCCGGAGGCGTGGAACAGAGGCGTGGTGGTCCTTTTCTTTAAAAAGGGTGACAATACTTTATTAAAGAATTATAGGCCTATCACGCTTCTGAGTCACGTCTATAAGTTGTTTTCGAGGGTTATCACGAATCGTCTCGCTAACAGATTTGATGCCTTCCAACCTCCCGAACAAGCCGGATTCCGAAAAGGCTACAGTAGCATGGACTACATCCATACTTTGCGGCAGGTTATAAAGAAGACGAGGGAGTATAACCGGCCGCTGTGCTTGGGGTTCGTGGACTACGAAAAAGCCTTCGATTCGATCGAAACATGGGCCGTGCTTCAGTCTCTCCAGCGGTGCCGCATTGACTGTCGGTATATCGAGGTGTTGAAGTGTCTATATAACAAAGCCACTATGTCGGTTCGAGTACAGGAGCACAGTACGATGGATATTCCATTGAATAGAGGCGTGAGACAGGGAGATGTCATATCTCCAAAACTGTTCACCGCCGCTCTGAAAGATGCCTTCAAGCTCCTGGAATGGAAAGGACTGGGCATCAACATCAATGGCGAGTATATTACTCACCTTCGATTTGCCGACGATATCGTTGTCATGGCAGAATCGATGGAGGACTTAAGTACGATGCTTGAAGACTTAAATCGAGTCTCCCAACAGGTCGGCCTAAAAATGAATATTGACAAGACGAAGGTTATATCAAATATGCACGTTGCGCCTTTACCTGTTACTGTTGGGAGCTCCACCCTCGAAGTTGTAGACCAGTATGTCTACCTGGTTCAATTGATCCAGGCAGGAAGTTCCAGCTTCGAGGAAGAAGTCTTTCGGCGAATCCGACTCGGCTGGGCAGCGTTCGGGAAATTACGCAGTGTTTTATCGTCTAAAATACCTCAGTGCCTCAAGACGAAAGTGTTTAATCAATGTGTGTTACCAGTGATGACTTATGGCTCTGAAACGTGGTCCCTTACTATGGGTCTCATAAGAAGGCTCAAGGTCGCTCAACGGGCTATGGAGAGGACTATGCTCGGTGTTTCTCTACGCGATCGAATCAGAAATGAGGAAATTCGTAGGAGAACGAAGGTCACCGACATAGCCAAGCGGATTAGCTCATTGAAGTGGCAGTGGGCGGGGCACATAGCGCGAAGAACCGATGGCCGATGGGGCAGAAAGGTTCTCGAATGGTGGCCACGTACCGGCAAGCGCAGCGTAGGACACCCACCTGCTAGATGGTCAGATGACCTGAGCAAGGTTGCAGGGAGGCGCTGGATGCAGGCCGCTTCCAATCGGTCGTTTTGGAAATCCTTGGGGGAGGCCTATGTCTTATCTATATTATAAAAGAAGAAACTGAATAAAAGACTGACTGATTGACATATCTCAAGCCCAAGCCACTTGGTCTAGACTCCAAATTTGGTACATAGGTTCCTTATGAGGTCTAGGGGTGCACTAAGGAAAGATTTTTGAAAACTCACCCCTAAGGGGGTGAAACGGGGGTCGAAGTTTGTATGGAGAAACAAGATTAGTTAGACCATTTTATTCGAAACGTTAGTACGTGTTTCAGGATTTTTCAAAATTCAACCCCTAACACAAGAAACAAGATTAGTTTGACCATTTTGAAGCGTTCCGTCGCTCTCTCTCGGTGAGAGAGACTGAGTGTTTGAACTACGAGTAAGTAAATCGCGTAATATTTAATTACAGGAGATGAACGGTACTCTCTACATTGTTTTTAGAGTTACGTACAAAAAATGAAAAACGGACCCCTTATACCCGTCGGTCTGTCCGTCCGTCTGTCACAGCCACTTTGCTCCGAATCTACTGGATCAAATCAGTTGAAATTTGGTAGGATAGTGTAATCCTACGACCCAAACATAGATGTGCAAAGTAAATAAATATTTTTTTAAAATAAGAGTCAGTTTCGAGAATCAAATTAGGAAATTAAAAAAACAAAATTGCAAACCTTTATGTGCCATATATCAAATGAAAGGACTTATTATGAGGATTTCAAATATATTTTTGTAATTATTTTAAAATAAATAGTTTTGATTTTATTCGTGAAAGAAGACGAAAATTGACCATTCCCCCCCTGATCTCCGAAACTACTGAGCCAAAAATTTCGAAAAAAGTACAAAATATATTTCATTACTTGTCAATTACAGGAAAAATAAGTAAACAAATATATTTTTAAAATAAGGGGCAAATTAGGAAATTAAAAAAAAAAGTTTTGCAAACCTCAGTGTCATATATCAAATAAAAGGGCTTGTGATGAGAATCTCAAATATATTTTTGTTATTATTTTAAAATAAATAATTTTGATTTTATTCACGAATAAAGACGAAAATTGACCATTCCCCCTCCCTGATCTCCGAAACTACTGAGCCTAAATTTTTGAAAAAAATACATAATATTACTTATAGATTACAGGAAAAATAATATAAGAATTCTATCAATTGAAAATAAAGTAGTAAACTCAATATAATAGGTTCACTTACGGAAAGTCTTTGGTATTGTACGGAACCCTCTCCAAGCGAGTTCAACTCGTACTTGCCCTGTTATTTTACCAAAGTTCAAAAAAAACTTTATTGCAGGTGACGGAGGGCGGCGTGACGCGACAAGTGGCGCGCGCTATGGAAGTCCTACACGCGAGCGCGCCCGGCGCACAAATGCGTGTGATGCGCGCCGCATACCACTCCACAGCAGGACCCGGGGTACCTGCCTCCTCCTTTATGCTCCACTCTTCGAGAAGGGTAAGGGACTTACTTTTTTACTTATACGAGACTTGTGTTATCCCATAATACAAGTCTCGAACTTAATTTGGGGCCAGCTCAATCTGTGTGATTTGTCCGTATATATTTATTTGTCACTGCAAGTGAGAAACAGGCACTAAAAGTAACAATTGCCGGTTTTCGTTATACTGTCTGTACATATTTCGCACAAGATACATCATTTCTTTTCATTAATATACCTATTTACTTAGTTGAGTTGCATATTACACATTATTTGTGCATAGTACCTATATATAATGTTTGCTAGGCAATTAAATAATGTCTATTATTTCTGTTTCAGGTCATATCTTCAGGATTCAATCTCCTTGAATCACCTTCTTTACCGAGTAAGCCGTTGGAGATATCTTCTACGCCTCTAGAGTCATTTCGAGATTTAAGTACAGAAAATGAAAATTACAAAGTTACAGAGCCGGACGACACAGAGATCTCACAACCATCCAAATGGAGGGTAGCCCCTAACGGAAGCACACTGCGCATGCCCAGCGAAGAGTCATCATCTACAGATAATGCGAGTATTATTGATCTAGATAATAGATCTCCTCATAGAAGTGTATTTAGAAAATACTCATATGACTCAGAAAACAGTGACATTCTATCATCTAAGAAAAGTAGCGCCCGAGCATCGCCACTTCTGGATGCACCAGTTACACTGAGTACGCTCAAATATAAATCCCTTTTAAACAACAGCAATGACTGGAATAACAGAAGAAAAAGTTACAGTTTTGAAGATACATGTCCAGCAAATGAAACTATTATTCACAGTAACGATATTTTAGCAATGGAATCCTCTACTGACAGTGGTATTTGTAAATCTACTGAAATTGTTAACGATCCAGATGATAATATGTTTGCTAGTTCTTTTGAAAAGGCACATAGAAATTCAAATATTCACGATGAAACATTCAAAGACTGGCTTCATAAAAATCGCCCGAACACAAGCTATAAAACTGCTCACATTAAACCTTGGAGGCAACACGAAACTTTAATTGAAGACCCTACAGAAAATAAAATATCATTGAAATCACCTGGTAAAGTTTGCATTACTGTACCCATTACTATAGAAAATGATGATAATCGATACATAAACGAAGATAGTGACAGAAGAGTTAAAAAAGTTGAATTTTGTAAAACGGAATTGCACTTCGCCGCAGAATCAGGGAGAGTCAACATAATAGCTACGGATGAGAAACCTCCACCTTCAAATGATTTTAGAAAAAGGAGGAGCGCCTTTGTGCCTATTACAGATAAGTTTGAAAAGCCTATAACGTTATTCGGTGTAAAGGGAGAAACATCAGATCCATTAAAAACGAATAATTTTACAAAATACGGCAACAGTGAGATTACTGTAGATGAAATTGAGAATACAGCAGCTACAAAGAGTATTCTCAAAAATAAAATCCCGAAACCCAAGCCGTATCTATTAGGAGAGAACACGGTACTTGGTAACTCGGATGACAACGGATGCTCTAATAAGTCCATCTTTGCATCAGGAGTTTCGTTAATTAATAAGCAATTGCAATCGGAAAGTAAATACGGCACTAAAAAAGTATCCTCATTTACAAGCGATGTTGAGACAGGCTCCATAAATAATTATGAAAGGACTATAAACAAAGGTAAGTAAGCGACATTTTCTGCATTTTGATTTAATATTTTTTTATTTTTATTTTTGTATTTATTAAAGTGTATGTTTCAGGTCCTACTAAAATAGATGAGTCCTATGAAACGAAGAAAATTGATGAGACATTCCAAAACGATACAAAAAAAATTAACTCGGTTAAAAAGAAGATACATTCACTGCCGATGTCACCAGTTCCAAAAGCCAAAACCAGACAACTTCGTGAAAGCGATCTAATGTATTTTGGCATTGACAATGAGAGCAAACAGAGTGTAAAAGACAGAACAAAATATATTGAAAGTACTTTAAGTACAGATACTAACATCACTGACGATATATTCCAATCAGTAAAACTCATAAAACGTGTTTCAAATAGTGCATGCAACAGCGAGGCTGAATCCGAAGGCGCCCCGGAATATCAAAATATAATTTTTAAGACAAACTTGTCTCAACCAACACCAAAACCAAGGTCAAAATATAATACTGCTACAGGAAGTCAGTCTGAAAGGATTTTACTACGCCCTATAGTAGAAAAATACTGTGCTAGTACAAAATCTATTCAAGAGTCTAGGCGATCTAGATCTAGGAAATACGAAGAAGCAGTCGTTCCTACACCTCGAAGTCGATCCGAACCAGCAAAAAAGCAAATGATGAGGGAATTTGATAAAACTGCATCACGTGATTATACACACTCAAACAGTATCAAAAGAAATTCTCCATCTCCAAGGTATATATAAAATATAAATATTTTTAATAAAAGCATTATTTTCTCGACTCATCATATTATTTCAGGCACAGAAAATCCACTGCTACATACAGGCCAAGGATTTTCAATACGACCGTTTGGAAGCGACCTGCATCCTTAATTATTTTATATAACATTATAACATCTTATTACTCGTATGTACTTGCTATGTAATAACTTTAATAAGACATGTATTTATTGTTTCAGGTCTAATAAGTATCAGGATATTGAGCAGAAACCAAGAAAGCCATCCCCTGTAAAGAGGGAATTTCACAAAAGTAGCGTCTCGGAAGACGAAGCCCCAATGTATGTAAATCTAAAGATCAAAACCGGGCGCACTAAGAATATACATTCTGATTGCCATCATCATAAGGCAGAATTTAAGCAAGATGTTCAGTCGGAGGCTAAAACTGACACACGCATATCAAAACGAATTGTGCAAGAACCGCAAACTGTCCAAAAATCACGTGAATCTAAAGCATATCAATCCAAACAACCACTAAGAACAAATGATACCTTGGAAAAGAGACAAACCTCTTTAAAAAAGACAAAAAAAATACAACGCACAAAAAAACTTGTAACACCAGAACACTCCTTTTGCGACCATCCAAAAAGTGAAGATATTCCAGAAAATGGGCCTAATGAAACTTTTGTGATTAACGACATAGATAATAAAAATACACGTGTCATTATTAAACCGAAACAAAGAAGTCATTCATCATATAGAAAACACCCTGACGAAAAAATTGTTGAGCTAAAGCAATCTACTACATCTGAAGACAAGGAGAAACACGCAACTAAAAATAATAAGAGGCACGCAGGAAAAATACAATCGGACATCAGTAAGGAAACCCACAAAATATCCGCGAATTCCCTTAATGGCGACTTTAAAACAATGAAGTCAGTGGAATATCGCAACAACGACATTCTGATCTCCAAAAAATCTACATATAGAACTCCTAAAAGAAGTGAATATGTAATAAATTACGATGACAAGAATGGGACCGTATCTTCCATTTGCAAAATAAAACCTGGGCTCTCTCAATCTAAAAGAAAAACTGCGATTAAAGAGAGCAGCAAAGATAATCCCAAAGAAATAAGTCATAGAACGCTAGATAAAACACCCCTCCGTAAGTAAGTCTGGTGCATGCATGCTCTTAAACAATTCTAACAAACAGCATTCAACTATAACATGATTAAAAATGAACACGTTTCAGTTCATCTCCCAGAACAGCAATGGAATCGAAATCGCTTGCCGAAAGAGAATAGAAAATGGGAAATTAGGAATCGAGTGCAAAGGTCTTGCCAGTTATTATAGCTCGAAAGCATTGCTAGTCCCCAACTATAAATCCTTGTTTTTTTTTTCTATTTATAATTATTTTTATGTCAAGTCTTAACTTTTGTACTTTGTAGTAATCAATGGTAAAATAAGATAACAGTGATCTCACTTGGACTGTATTATTCGAGTATCGTGTCCAATAATAGATTAACATTACTTTATGCTAATAAGAAAATTAAAGTATTTTTAAGACTATATTATCATTTTTATTTTTAAACTCTCCTATATTCATACAGTTGTCAAAGGATCTCTATCACATTTACTTACAAGCACTTCAACTTTATTGTTGAGTCTATTTTGAAGATCAGACGAAAAAATGTTCAGGAACCCTCGCTCTGAGTCTGAATGGTTAGTCAGGATCACAGAGATACCTCTCTGAGTAGCGTCGAGCACATCATGATGCAGCATTTCACCTGAAAGATTAATGATAAATTAAAATAATAACTACTTATTAAAAAATAAAAATTAATGGTAATTTATTGCCAGCCACATCTACCTGTCAGATATAGATCGGCTGAGACTCCTTTCAACACAGAGCTTCCAGAACCTGCACAAAGTGCTACTACATGCACTTTATCATTCATACTTTTGCCTTTGCCAATAGCAAACCTAACATGCAGCAGTCCAGTAAGTTCTTTTACTTTTGAAATTGACTCAGCTAATGATATATTGGACTCCAAAATCAAAAATCTGTAAATAATCATAGAATTAATTACTGTATTTACGAGTTATTAATATTTTCTAGCTGATAATTTGTTTCTTTGTTTTTATTACTTTTTTTAATAATAAAAGTATTGTACCTTCCTCCTCCAACAGTGGGCAGAGAGCCAGGTAAAATAGGTTTAGAGTTGCTAGCACCAAATGCAGAGGCGAGCCAGTCGTTTACTCCACCCTGAACACTGTCCCAGCTGGTGTGCGAAGAGTACAGCGCGATGCGATTCTCAAGAAGAAATGAAACAATGCGCTCTTTCCATGATCTGGAATAAGTATTTAGTCTCGTAAGTACACACATAACAGCGAAAATAGATACATTATTTAATAATATTATCATTGCTGAAGTGGGTGATAAAAACACGCATTGAATGTAGAACACACATGACCACATCAAAGGCATCGTGCAAGCAGTATTTTATTTTATTACCAAAGATTCTACTAACTTTTGGATGACAGACTTCAATGCTGCAAAGATAGGAGGATGATAAGAAATAATCAATTCACATCCATGACTATTCGCTTCTAAAGCCACATCTTCCGTCAAATCATTTGTAAGTAACAACTTAGTAACATTCCTGAAAATTAAATAAAATGTAATTAATTAAGGGATGTAAATAGGTATTGTTAAATCAAATAGCTTCAATAGTATTTATTATATTTTATTACCAACCTAGGAGTGTAAGGCTCCACTAGTAGGCCTGTGTTATCCCAACTCTCAGAAAGATCCTTTGGGGCGAAGTCTTCAAGTGCTAATATCACATTATTCAAAGTCAACCCAGCGTTATCACCAGTCATCATCTTAGTAGCGGTGATAGATGAGCAAACAGCTCTCAAGTGTGCCTTTCTTTGAAATATGAATCCTGCACTTCGAAAAAGCATCAGTCACGAGCTGGAACAAATGTTAAGAAAATACTAAGTATAGAGTTGTCTATACTATCTAAACGATCAACATTGTATTGTATTGTATAAGCCCTTTATCTTGAACTCTTGGGTAATATTGTCGTTTTTTTATAAGATGTCTCTGAGTTCAGTGTGCCTCTTGGCAAAGGCCTCCTCCAACCATTTCCATTGCTTCCTGTCTCTGGCAACTCTTTTTCAGTTAGGGCCTGCGGTGAATGAGTCTTCCCCTGTTTCTCTATCCATCTCTCGGATACCAGTTAGTTAAGGTTTTGCTCCACTTTTCCTGGTACATATGGCCAGCCCATCTCCACTTTAGTTGGTCTATCTTAGAAAGTATGTCTACTAGCATAAAAAAAATTACGTCTATGTCTACTACAGTAAAGAAGTAAAGTATGTCTAGTAAACAATCAACTATTTTTTCTTTATATTTTTATTATAAATTTGAAACTTTAACTGAATGAAACCATAACTGTGCAAAATATATTTATTTAATACAATATTTAATTAATATTTTTGATTTGATTCCAAATACTACACATTACAACTAGTAATAACAATTTCCCAGATTGAATTAATATTGTTATTTTACAAACAAGCAATTATTCTGTGAACTGCCATATCTTAATATCTCCATCATCACTACAGGAGAGTAACTCCTGGCTGCCGTTCGGGTTCCAGGTGACACAGTTGACATCCTGGGAATGGGAATTTAACTTTGTACAAATAAGCTCAAATGTTGGAGCATTAGGATCAGATTGTTCAGATTCTTTGAAAATTCTTATAATGTCATCACCACATGCCGTAGCCAGTAAACCAGTCTTGTGGCACCAGGCTATATCATACACACATCTGGAGTGATATCCTGATAGTGTACAAACACATTTCCAAATTGACTCTTTATCTGTGACTATTACACCTTCTTGGTTATCAGGTTTATATTCCTTCCAAATTTTAAAAGTTTTATCATCACTGCATGTTGCAAGTCTCTCTCCTGTTTTATCAAAAGCTAAGCTCCATACAGTGGACTCATGAGACTGAAGAGTAGCAATACATGTCCAATCGTTGTCAACAGGATCTTCTTTGTAAAGTTTGACTGTGTTGTCATAGGAAGCAGAGGCCAGTATGTCAAGGCAGGGATGCCAAATCACCTAGAAAAGAAATATGTTTTATGAATGTCTTCTTATACATTTATCTTATATGCAGGCTTCATAAAAATAATTAAAGAGTTTACAAACTTTCTTGACATCTTGATTGTGTGCATTCAGGACAGATTCACATTCATATTCATCTTCACCAGCCACTTCCCAAACCCAGACAGATTTGTCTCTGCCGCATGTTGAAAGCAGCTGGCCAGAAGGTGACCAAGCTACACTTTTAACTTCATTCTCGTGGCCTTCTAGTGTAGCATTACACTCAAACTGACCTGTTCACCAAAGCGTTTAAATTATAAATTTATATTTGCATCCAAACTTAGATATTTCACTTTATTTAAAATACACACCACTTTTCTTATCCCAAATAGCAGTAGTAGCATCAAAGCTGGCTGAAGCCAGGAAATTCCCACAAGGTGACCAAGCAACTTGTCTGATTGTCCGCTGATGTCCATCCACTAAAACTGTTTTTATTTTCCATTCAGTTCCTTCTTTGCTCCAAAGTTTTATTGTTTTGTCTTCTCCACAAGAGGCAAATATTTTCCCCTGCGGATGCCATGCCACATTCCAGACAATGCCTTTATGGCCATTTAATGATTGTAGGAGTTCCAATCTCGCCATTGATTTCTGTTATTAAGTACATTATTTTCAAAATATGTTTCTTTTTAGTTTTGTCCTCCATTTCAAATTGAATTTGTATCGAAATTCTTGGTGACCCATTTGACAAAATAGACAGTGTAAGAATAATAATAAAATAGGCAAACTTACTTGGATTTTTGTAGAATTGTAGTCCCACGTTTGTCACGAATTGTGATGGATTTTTGTCTAATTTTTTGCGGTATTTATTAAAAAATTGTATATTGTACGAATAATCAACTAGGTGTATGACTAAGAGGAGTTTTTCTACAAACGACTACCTAGACCAAAAAGTTGTTTTTTGCGATCAAATTCAACTCAGAAAGGAAAATAAAACCAAGCACCACACCAATGATTAGCAAAGCTATGCAACTAGTATCTAATCTGTGAGCTATGCACATGACAATGACATGACAGCCTCCTGACATTGACATCTGTCTGCCTGTGGGGTGTGTAATATATGTAATAATAACAGATAATATAATTTCAATAGGCAATTTTACGATTTTCAAAATCTACTTTAATATGTTCCTAATGTGACGTTAAGACACCTGGTATTTCATTTTCGTAAAATTAAGACGCTAAATACTAAAAAATACAATTTAAAAATTACGCAAAACAAACTGGCGCCGAAACGAGAGCCGACATCATGGTGACTTCATATCAGCAGTTACAAATGCTAGATTATAAACTTTTCATCAATAATGCACAGTATTACGTCTTTTGTATTAATAGCTATCTTTACAAATTAATACAAAAGACGTAATACTGTGTTAGCGGGATCGAGGGTATGACCAACGCTCTGGGTGGTACCTGGTTCAAAGGATATCCATAGCCATTCAAAGAGGAAACGCAGCAAGCGTAATGGGAACTTTTGAGCCGGGTATAATTCGGGGTGGGATTTTTGATTAAGGTTTATATTATTGTTATGTTGGTACGCTTTTCAGCCACGGGTCCATGGGGACCCGGTCCTTTGAGGCGTTCATGGGGCCAAAGCCAACATGAAGAGGCCTTTTAGTACCTTTTTATCTAAAATGTGAGATGGCTGCATCTATGGAGGTCTATCCCTTAATGTACCATTGAGATGCACCAACGGACAGTCCTCCACAGCTGCTGAACTATTGCCAGGGAGGGATTTACTTGGTTTGGGCTTTATGGATGGGATGTTAGTGGACCGGATAATTGGGTTATGGAGTGAGATACGGACATCTACCTAAAAATCTCTCACAACATTTTAGCCTGGTAGATGGTGACTCGCTGCTCGTTGGCTACACTGCCTGTGGGCACCCTAATTAGCCACAAAGATGCGGCCAGGGCGCAACACAATGTGAGCAGCTGAGGGTGTCGAGAGGTGCGGCTCCGGTTTCACCATCACGGGGCTTACCCCCGAGAGCGGGTTTCCCCGTTATTACGCCATTACGTGCAATACACTTCCACCCTGGAGCGTATGTTCTGCTCTTGCGACTCCACTCTGGCCGGCCAGCTAAGGCAAGACAGAGGCGGGGGGTGTGTAACTGTGTGTATGTGTGTGTGTAAGCGCATGTGTGTATGGTCCCCCTGGAGGTAGGGTACGTGGTGTCGCCACTCACCATCAGCTCGCCACAAGCTGCCCTGCGTTGACTGACTGCACTGGAAATCCAGTGGGCGATGGGGTCGTCACGTCCCGACGCCTTTTTATTGTTATTATTATTGTTTTCTTTATTGATTTAGGTATTATGTAGTATTATTTTATAACTATGTATATTTCTTTGAATAAATTGATTTATCTTTACAAATAAAATGGAATAAAAGTAGGTATTTACTTCTATTTAATATTTCTGCATTCAGTAGAAAAAATAAGTCAGTATTATGAGCACAGAACTTTGCTAGTGATATTAGCAAAGTTCTGTGCTCATAGTGTCTATCCTCAGTAGATTTTTACTTTCCACTTATAAATAACCGACGGATATTGTTATAAATCATGTGCAATGCCACTAAATATACTTTGAAGTCACAATATAAAAATTTATCATTTACTCACTGTTTACCTGCAGAAGTGCGATTTCTGTAACGCGGAGTCACCTAAAGTATGGGAAAATCCTTCGTTTAGGTGACTCCGCGTTTCAGAAATCGCACTTCAGCTCGTGTCTGCTATTTTGACGTCACTTATGAAAATAAAATGGCGATCGACGTTTGTGATCACGTGACATACAGACAATAAATAAATAAATATATAGGGACAAATCACACAGATTGAGCTAGCCCCAAAGTAAGTTCGAGACTTGTGTTATGGGATACTAACTCAACGATACTATATTTTATAACAAATACATATATAGATAAACATCCAAGACCCAGGACAATTTGAAAAAGGCCATTTTCCAACTTGCCCTGACCGGGGATCGAACCCGGGACCTCTGGGTGGCGGATTAGCATGGTGACCACTACGCCACGGAGGTCGTCATAAAGATACGATTTTGTTTTTGAGATTATAAATCAATCATAAGTTTTTGTAAAAAAAATAACACTACATTCGTGTTTTCTAAAGTGAAGACTATGTCAATAACATCATTTATTAATTTAATTTTCACCAACCAGAATAGCTATTACAATAACGCTCAAATAATATAATTTTCAATTTATATAAAAACGCACCACCTAATTTCATTTCACCTAACATTTTATACCATATAACCATCAAGTGCTATAATAACTTTTAGTTTAATGTTCATTTTATATAATTATCACTTGTCCAAATGCTCTTTAATATAACGTTCATTTGTCATAATCTTCTTTTATATAATTATCCCTTATCCGATTTGATTTACTAAAATATACTAATTAAAAATTGGTAACTATTATAATATAAGTGTTTTGTATCTATGGAAAAAAAAATAACACTATTATTCATTTTTAGGAAATAACCACTTACAAGTTACAACAGTAATGATTACCTTACTTTATTTTAAATTAAGTTTGAGGCCAAAGCTCGAAGATATTTTAAACAATTAAAACAAAAGAAGGGTTATGTATGTGTTTCGCCACACATAACCCTTCTTTTGATTTAATTGTATGTAAGTACGTTCATCTGTACCCACGATGTTTAAATAATATTTGAATTTAAAAAATATTGCGCATTTTTTTATATGCAGGTAATTTTTTGTAAATGAATTTCAAATATTATTTGTACGTAGCAATATTTTTTTTCATTTGCTCCCTCGGTATTCAAAATAAATATTTAAATTTTATTCAAAAAATGTGTAACAATTTTTTTTTGTATGTAAATATTAAATATCGAGCGAGCAGATAAAAAAAAATTAAATATTATTACATACTTACAAATAATAAAAAAATTAAATAGTTATAAAAAACTTGGTTAGATATAAATAACGCGCGCGCATTTTCTATGTCTAACCAAATTTTTTTAAATTAAAATTTTTGTAAATAACATATTTTTACATAGAAAATGCGCGCGCATTTTCTATTTCTAACCAATTTTTTTTATATATAAATTTTTGTAAATAAAATTTAAATATTATTTGTGTTTAATTTTTTTTTTCATATGCTCCCTCAATATTAAACGAAAATTTAAACTATATATACAAAAAACTAAATTTAAAAAAAAAATTGGTTAGACATAGAAAATTCGCGCGCATTTTCTGTCTAACCACATTTTTATAAGTATTTAAGCTTTTTTCATATGCTGCCTCGATATTAAAATATTTTTAAGTATTTAGTAAAATTTTTCAACTCCTCCCTCGAAATTGAAAAAAATTTGGTTACATATACAAAATGCGCGCGTATTTCGTATGTGTAACCAGTTTTTTTATTTACAAACATTTAAATATTACTTTTACATATACGTAAGACTTAAATTTATATAACCAATTTCTTTTTACCCGACTGCGTCTGAAGGAGGGTTGTGTTTTTTAGTTTATGTATGTATGTGTCGCAGCCAACTGGTTAAAATAGCCGTTTAATCAAACAGCTAGCCCTTTGACTGAACAACGCCATTCAATCACACGGCCATACGTCGTTTAGCCGATTTGTTGACCGCAACGTTCAACACTTCAGCTAGACGACGCTTAGCCAACTGGTTAAATGGCAAATTAACTAGGGTGACTATTAGTTTAGTATGTAATTTTAACGAATAGGAAAAGTTTTTGTAAATTCTTGGTAGATTATTCTTGGATTAAGTTTAAGAAGTGACCAAAAGTTTGATGAAATAAGTAACAATGAAAAACAAATTAATAAACAAATTATTGCACGAAGCAAAAAATTACAAACTCAAAAATTTACGAAGTAAGAAATTATATTTATATATTATTTGTTCGTAATGTTTAATCTTTTAACAATGAACAAAAATACTATCTTAAAAAACCTTTGTATCAATTACAAAGTAAACTCAAACACAAAAATCTAAACTCTTTCATAACATGAAAAATACCTTGAAACAATAAAAAACACCGGCTTGTTGACGCCATATTGAAAACAAAACGCACCTAGCGCCCCGGTGGTGAGCGCTGAACTAATTCAATTAGACGGCGGTTTTTGAATCAGCTGTAGCGTTGAAGTTGAATTTGAGCGCCTCAAATATTCAATTAAAAAGCTAGACGTGTGATTGAATGGCGTTAGTTAGTCAAAGGGCTAGCGGTTTGATTGAACGGCTATTTTAATCATTTGGCTGCGACATATGCATATTTCTATGGAACGCTCTGCAGCCTAAACGGCTTGATGGATTAAAGCTTGACAGGTGTCATGAAAATAGTCTCAATTCTGAGCGTTTTTTAAATAATTGCTTGTATTTATTTCATACTTTAAGCGCATAAAGAAATACAGGCGTTTTAAAATTATGACATATGTTACGTATAGATTATAATTATTAGAGCAAAATAATATTATAGTAAGTAAACATTAATGTAAATGTGCATCATATATAATGTTCATAATACCACATAAAATTAGGTCATATGAAATTATATAAATAATACGGTATATCAATTGATCTTTATATTAAACAAAAGTATATTAAAAAACATTAGGTTGTATCACAGGGTTGTATGATCATTAGAGGATTTGTTGTTATTACATATATTATATTACACACCCCTGCCTGTGGTGCCATTTTTGAAACGCAGAGTCACTAATTGATCGGTTTTGTATGGAAAAACCTTTTTCTCTGTTCCATTCGTTAAGGTGATACCGCGTTTCAAAAATGACACTTCTGGAAGGCTACCACCAACACTTAAAAAACCATTCAGAAACAAGGCATTTTTTAAGCAGGTCAAAAGCAGGACAACTTTAAATCCTACCATTATGTTCATAATGCTGAACGTTTTTTGAATGGTTATTCCTGAATGGTGAACTGTTTTGTTGATGAGACTGCGAAGACGTTCAAATCCTTGACAAAAAATTATTATTTTTACCGGTTTTTTTAAACAAAATTATTTCTATCATATTTTATTTAAATATCTAAAAGTTAGTGTTATTTACTTTGTTTTCATTTGATTATGTACATAAATTTAATTTGATATTGACCATTAAAGATGGCTAAAATTTTAATGAGTGCGAAAAAACATTGGTTGCCTGTAAAGTCGGTATACGGGCGAAAGTTTTACGTGACAACGACAAATAAATGACTAAGACATAAGTGAATAGGTTATTATTAACCACTCGGGCATGGTTAGCCCGCCTAAGAGCGAGAGAGAGAGACATAAAAAGTGAAAGGCACGCGTCCCTCTCACTCGCTCTCATTGTGAGCGCATAACGTGAGCGGAGCGTAACGCAGTTTCTTGAAGTGTCACCCGGCAAACCAATTTATAAGACGTTGTCACGTCAAAAATTGTGAGTGAAAGTTTTGAACGGATGTCTGCGTCTGGTTTTCGAAATTATAAATAAATCGTAAATTCGTGACAACATAAATGTTTTTAATGCTGGAAGCCGAGCAACCACCTGACAAAATATATCCATCACTTCATATTATAGTGCTTTTTCGAATTGCCGTGATAAATAGTTATTATACGATGGTAACGACTAGTGTTTGGAAATTAATTTTACTGTGGGCTTCATCGTACAAAAGCACAGTGTCTTGTCATAAATATATTTTATCAATAACCATGTCGTAAGTAACATTTTAACTACGTACCTATTCAAAGTTTATATTTAGATAATTATGTGTTCAAACTAGCAGCTTCTTCACTAAGTGCTATTATAAATAACATAAATATATACAGACAAAGTAAGTTCAAGACTAACTCAACGAGATAAAGGCTAGGTTTTAGTAAGTACGCAGTGATTGTAGTGCACAAAGAATTTTATTACAAAGTATGGGTATGTATTTGATATTCGTAGATTGCGACATGAATCTAAACTATTATTTTTTTTCAGGTATGCTGGTGAAAAAGCGAACCAGCCTAGCAACAGATCTAGCCTTGTAAAATGCTTGGAATTCAACATTCTGCCATTTCACTGGTTCAATCACAGGTTCCAAAGGAGGCTGTAATCCTCCGGCTCTCTCAGTCTTGTTTGTATTTAATAATAGGCTCCAGTGAATCCTGTCTTGTATTTTTTAATTGATGTCATCATGGTACTTCTCAGAGAGTAACCAAAGAATCCTGTAAGACAAAATGTATAAATGTATGTAGTTGTAATTTTAATAAATGACTTATACTTAAGAATGTGTTGTTATTTGTTTTCGTGTGTGAATAAATATTTTACAAGGATAAGCATTGTTATTACTTACAAAAAAATATGTTACGTAAGTTGGAATAACTTACTATTTTTCACATAAGTTGTAGGTACTAAAATAATGAAGTAATATATCTTACTTTGTTTTTGAAATCCAAATTTCCAATAAAAGGTATTAAGTAGGATTAATTAAGGTCCCATGGTAGCGTTACTTCAATTATCTACTAACTGTTTTGTAAAAATCTAAAGTAAAGAAAAAACATATTCACATTCACAAGAAAACCAACTAAAATCCTCCATATAAGTTACTGGAAAGTAACTTTTTAAGGATCGCTTTATTTGACACTTGAGACGCGCAATAATCGTTTTCGTACTGTCAAATAGACGTGATGGTAGGAATAGTCCATACAAAAAAAGGTGAATGGTTTTGTGACGTCAACCAAAACAATCCTGTTTAAGTCCTGCTATAAAGGTGTCATGGTTGCATTAAACAATACAGTTCAGTTTAAGTGCTGCTATAAGAGATAACGGTAGGATTCCTGCTGACTTTTATTTTGTCTTGCTTAAAACAACAAAATTATTTTATGTACATACCACGGAACAGAGAAAAAGGTGGAAGTGCCTTGGGCCTAAATTAGTTAAGAAACAAGCGTCGCCAAACTCACACAAATAAACCAATAATCACATATTGCACACATACGAGAAATTCGTTTGATTGGTCGAATATATTTATTTCAATATTGGCCTAAGTCTATAGACCCTACATTTTAAAAACGACATTCAGTCTTATTATAAAACCCAGACTAACTTTGTTACTAGGTTTAAACCATTATCTGACCAATTCAAGTTGACATCTAGTATCACACACTATCTCATCTGTCAATGTCAACTTTATTTTGGGCGGATAATGGTTTAAACCTAGTAACAAAGTTAGTCTGGGTTTTGTAATAAGACGGATTAAGTCTCAAGCATAAGGTTTATTTTGCTACGGTTCAAAAAGAACTTACGACGTTTTGCAATTTATTGTCTAACTCAAATTAAAAAGTCTGATAATTGCGCCATCTATCGTCGAGAAGCAGAATTTTTTCGTCACTTGAATCCCAAGCTACGAAATAATTCTGCTACTTGCCGACAGGTGCGCTACTCGACTAGTGATGTCCATATTACTAATATTGATTAACAGTATCGATATCATTCGACGCAAAGGCATTTTTTCGAATTTTCTTATCTTTATTTAACACTAACTTTCACTCGCGACTTCGTCTGCGTAACTTTCTTATTTATAATATTAGTATGGACGTGCAGATTAAATCGTGGGCGAAGCCAGTCTCAAATAATTAAAGATCTATTATTTTAAGAACATGAAAAATCCGTCTTTATCCCTGTAGCGATCTAATCCCCAGTGGAATGGAACATACAGAGCATTTTGAGTCTTGCGGTTTTAAGCTGAAATCGCCCAGGGCCGCAAGATCCAAAGGCTACTTTTAGCATGACGGCGGGCGAGAAAGTGGGAAAGGGAATCAAAATAGTGATGGGTTGCTACCCGCATGGTCGAAATGGCAGAGGAATTTCTCTTCTGCCATTTTGCCCATTCTCTCGATCGGCTTTTACAATCTGCGCGGGTATGCGGGAAGTTGGTACATTCTATTTATTTTCTTTTGTCTCTTTCACCCAAACCAGCATGGTGAGTTTAAAATACAGAGAATTGAGTCAATAACTTTGTAGATCCATTACTAGTATTACAGCGATATTCAAGTAAATCCGTCTGTCTGTTACTTCTTCACGCTTCAACTACTTAACCAATTTAATTGAAACTGAATATGTAGGTATATAGTTTAAGAGTCCCGGAAAAGGACATAGGTTTATCCCCAAAAAAGAGTGACGGAACTTGGCATGATGAATCTTATATTGCCATACAAATGGAGACTTTTTCTATTTACTTTTATTAAATTAACGAAGTCTTGGGTTAAAGCTAGTTACATATAAATTTGGGAGCAGCAGCAGGAGCTAAAGCAGAAAAAAAATGACATAAAGGACAACCTTTATAAGAAAATAAAATTATTATATATAAGTAAATTAGATATAAGTAAATTATTTTCTTCAAAACGCTCCGAACATATGGTGCTTAATTTAGTTGGCATCCAGTTAACCCTACCTGTTGCATCTATCCACTTTTCTTTTACATTTGGGCCTAAAAATATTTCGAAAGGTTAGACTTATATTAATTTTTTTATTGCAATAAAAATACTAGAAAATGTTCATGTTTATAATAAGTCTATATATTACTTAAAATCGTTGCGTTATTCTATTAAATACTACCTGAAATTTTGATTTATTTTATCGACAAAATCCACATCCGACTCGACTACATCACTAATCCAGTAGCGAGATTTCATCGACAAAATTTGTACATCACTAATCGAATAGCAAAATCTGTACATCACTAATCGAATAGCGACAACTTACGGGAACGAACTTTCTAGAACTACCTAGTTAATATGATCGTACAAGAATGATTTTCGTAATTTTTTAAAAGAAAATGCATGTTATCGTACATGCTGATGGAAAGAAACACCTGAATTGCTTCTATTTTTGTTCTTACTGCTATTTTTACATACTAAAACACTACAACACGGCATATTTAGCGAAAAAAATGAAGTCGGGTGGAAAAAACGATCTCAACACGTAGCTAGAATACGACTGATGTACGGAGTCGGTCGATCTTGTGTAGTTTTACCGGATTATGACAGGCGCGCCACGCCCACTTGGCACTTCCACCTATTTCTCTGTTCCGTGGTACATACCTATAGTCTACCTATTTTCTTGAATACATTAATATATAGATGAAAAGCATATGTCAATGTCATCTTTGGATGTCAATGTCACGTTGGCTGATTCTGGAGGGGTTGGATTTTAGGTTAGGTTAGGATGGAAATGAGAGAGAAATCAAAAATAAATACTTTGGCTGATTTAATTTTTATTAGTGGAAGTCGAACATTGGCGATAAAATAATAAGTAAATATTTTTAATATGGAGAACAGCAACAAAATTGTACCACCTCATCTTAACGCAGAAGTTTATAGATCGGATACCACCGGCACAAGCACTTTTTCGTATTTTGACTACATCTGCGTAAATGCTGGTAAGATTAATTTTTATGGTTTTAGAATTGAGTAGCTTCTTTTTTCTAAGACTGGGAATGATTTTATCTTAACTAACATTGAATTATAACCAGATAACAGAGTACTCATAGGCTGTTCGGAGCTGACTGGTCGATATTGGAATGGTGGGGCTATCATACATACATCAGTATCTGGAGAGCCAGAAACTCAAAACGTAACGAGGAAAAGCATTCACTTGACTAGTGGAACAGCTGATGGATGTTTTGTGGGTAAATTAGACAAGGTAGTTATTAGTTTGCTACTTATTCAATTACTAATTTACTTTAATTAAATAAATTAGCAAGAATAGTTAGTAAGAAACAAAAAAACTTTATATGAATTACGAGATAAATCTCAAATGTAGAAACTATGGTGTATTCTGATTATTGTAGTTTTGATGAATCCATTGAAATAAAAACAGTTTCCAAAATGTTCAAATATTGTTGAATATACAAAAAATTGCTGCTTACTTGTATGTGTTACTGTTGTTTCCTATTTGACTATACATAATTAGATTGACATACTAATTTTAAACAAACAAACTGAAGGTTACGTTATAGTTGAATTGAATAGGTCTACTGGTTGATATTTCCAGGTTCTATTATGTGAAGACAATGGCACAGTCAGTATTTGGTCATCATCATGTGACGAGGTGTGGAAGATGTGGAGTGAAGATATCTCAGTATCTGAACATGATGATGCTGTGCTGACAGTTGACTGCCTCAATCCAGGAGCTGAGTATGTTACTGCTGGAGCAGATGGAAATATAAAGGTGTTTCATTTTTTAAAGTTACTTGTATCACTTATATTTTAATACTCTTTGGTGAGGTAACATGTAACATCACTAGACCCCGTTATCTAACGCTCAGTTTAGGGGCACGTCAAAATAGTGATGTTGCTTCACATCATTGGTTGATTCATATTTACTTATATACATTTAGGTCATTTGTCAAAATATATATTTTTTAATTGTGTTTTTGAATATTGTGTGTAAATTCAAAAGGAAAATTGTTTAGCAGAGCTCTGTTAAGTAAGCTCCTTGCTTGCTTTTCAGTATGAAGCTACATTGAGCACTTTGAAATGATAGCTTAATTTGACTTGGTGAAATGGAGAGTAAGGCTTCTCTCCATCTTTAAATTTAAAAAAATAACATTTTACTTAGGTAATAATAAAATAAATAAAAATCGAGTCAATTCACACTAATTGAGCTAGTCCTAAAGTATTTTTTTTTTAATGTATTATTATACCGAGGCTTCAGTTCAGCTGGTGTGACTATGCTCTATGTGCACCATCACAGCTCCTTAGAAAAGGTAGATGGCTTTTGCCTAGTACAACAGTGGATTGCTTAACATTATGTTAAGCTCACCATTGTACATCGGTAGTCACATTCCAGCAATACATGTATCAAGTCCTCCAAATTTCCACAGTAACTATATAAGTCTGAGTGGGTTACTCTCATCAATAAGAGGAACTTGTTCAATGGAACATGACCAGTCCTCACCCCAAATGCACACACAAGATCTTACCTGGAGAGACTAGCATAAAAAAATATAATATATAAAAAGTTTAAACTGGTATTATAGGATACTAACTTATCAATACTATATTTTATAATAAATACATAAATACCCAAGACTCAGGACAACTTAAAAAAGGCCATTTTCCATCTTGCCCAGGCTGGGGTCGAACCCAAAACCTCCAGATTCACACACTAGCGTGTTGACCATTACACCACAAAGTTTTGATGATCTCTGTGGTGTAATGGTCATGGTCTAATGGAATCTTATTTATTTATTTATAAAAACTATTGATCCACAATATACAATATCTTGATATTAAATATATATAATAAATAAATATATAGGGACAAATAACACTGATTGAGCTAGCCCCAAAGTAAGTTCGAGACTTGTGTTATGGGATACTAACTCAACGATACTATATTTTATAACATATACATATATAGATAAACATCCAAGACCCAGGACGATTTGAAAAAGGCCATTTTTCAACTTGCCCTGACCGGGGATCGAACCCGGGACCTCTGGGTGGCGAACTAGCATGGTGACCACTACGCCACGGAGGTCGTCATTCTATATATCATATTGTTTAATTATTTTCTAGGTTTGGGATATAAATGAAATGATCTGCACGCAGAACTACATTGCTGCTCATAGTATGCCTATATGTAGTGTTGCAGTACTGCCAAACTCAAAAAGCTTTGCAACAGGTTCTTTAGATGAGTATATAAGTTTGTGGGATGAATTTGTTGCTAAACCTATTGTTGGTGAGTTTTGCTGATAACCTTATTTATGTATATTAATATTTATTTAATAAATCTGCACCCTTATATCATTCAAAGGTTAACAAATAAGCTAGTGGACCGCTTCATATTGTGGAAAAAATATAACATGAAACCCCCCAAAAGACATTAATAAATAATTCATCATTTCTGGTCCACTATATTAGTTTTGTACCTATAAAAGTAAATTATAATAACGGTAGATTTATGGAGCATTATACAATTTTTTTATGAATTCAACAACTAAATATTTTTATTGATTTTTATTCAGTAAAGCCTGGTATTGTATGTGTATATGAAAATAAAGTTTTAAATCTCTAATACTAAAAATGTGTATAGGTATGTTACCTAGTACCTATCTATACTTACTATTAATCTGCACACTTGTATGACACTACATATTTACTTACTTTTTTCCTTTACATATATTTTTCTAATTTACACCATATTTACACTATGCTTAGTTCAGTCGACCTGGTTTGTAAAGTTTTGCGGACGATTGTATAATTGTAGTTCCACGGAAGACCAGTGCTGCTGCTGTAAGCCTTAATTAGCGATCAGCAGCTTATGCTGAGTGGATATCACTTTCAGTGATAAAATGTTTTTTATATCTAGTTTTAGTTAATGATTGAGTAAGTATTTTTGCAGTATAAAAGATTTACTTGTAAGTTTGTAAGTGCACATTATCACTGAACAAAGATTTTTCATCTCTATTCTATTTCTAGTTAGAATTAGAATGTAAATATTATAATAATTTTGAGTCCTTCTTAAATTATGGCTTGAGACTTGAAGAACTATTCCAATCAAAACACTAAAATATGTGCTTAAGCTCAAAATGCATAATATAAGGGTATTGTTACAGATTTAGTAAAGAATGACTGTGGTGTCCGGTGTCTACAGTGGGTTAATGAGAACAAATTAATATTTGGGGATGAAGCTGGAGTGCTAAGTTTAGTGGATGCAAGGAATCCTAAGTCAATAATGAGATTGATGGAGTTTCCAGCTGCCGTGCACAAAATAGCTATTCATAAGAAGTAACTATATTTATATACATATATTATAGCATCAACCAACTTACAAACACCAACACTTGAAAGTGTATTATTCATTAAAATAATGTGTGATCATTCTTTGATTCACATTAGTTACAGGCACAATGCTCTAGCCTATTTGCGTTTAAAAGTAACTGCTTTGATGAAAGATCTTGTTAGAAACTTGACATATTGATTGATTAGGAAGGTGGCCCATTCTGTTGTAAGAATATATTTTTATAATGAAATGAGTAATAATATTAAACTTCCCACAGTAATACTAGTTTTGTAGTGTTTTTCATGCCTGATGACATAAAAAATGATCATCTTGCAATTTTTTTCAGATCTGACATAATAGCGGTATGCTGTGATAATAAAATAGTTTCAGTCTGTGCGATCAATGAAGACGACACAGCTAAAGAGATATACCACGACAGACATATGCACAGTAACTTCGTGCGTGGACTAGCTTGGGACGGCAAGGCCAGCAACGTCCTACATACTGTCGGCTGGGATGGAGAGCTCAAAACACACAACATTGTCTGCGAGTGACCTTAAATCTTTATTTTTTAATATACCTAGTTATTAATTTTGTAATATTGTTTTCATAGTAGATTTACCCCTTGTAGATTTTTAGTTAGTAACAAAGGTTGACAACAAGTAAATAGACCTTGCCGTCAGAACTATAGCATCACTCACATAGCATAGGATATTAAAAAAATATGCAAAATGAAATGCTCAGGAAATATTTATTATTGGGGATAATGAATAAACATGTAGACTATTAGTATGCTAGTGTTGTTTCATCAGTGCGGGGATGGGGAGGGCGAGGGTGCGCGGCGCTCAGGCGAGGCGCAGGGCGAGGACCCGCGGCGGCCGCTTGCGCCCGGGCTCAACCGCACCATCGTGTCCAGGTGCCGGAATCTGTCGGAAATGATTGTCAGATCAGAATAAATAAGAATCCGCTAGTGCAGAAAAAACAAGACACCTACTTTTTCGAATGTAAAACGATTTATTAAAGATCTGAATGAAAAAGTGATGACTTAGTTCCAGGAAGTAATGTATTATAAAGATTAAGATAATTGATTTGCCAAACATGTGTTACGAGATTACATTGTGTAAGTATAATATGTATATTCGTTTGAGAAAATAAGTATAATCAAAACTTTAAAACTTATTTTAAAAAATCTGGATCTACTAGAAATTCAATGTAGAAATAGCTTCCTTTCAAAACTTACCTTAGTGGCAAATCGTTGGCATCATGGTCAACGCTCTGGAAGAACAACGCCAGTGGCCAGCTGATCCAAGATGATTGTTTTCTGCAACATAATATATGTTCGTGTATATAAATTATATATTTTAAAAAAACATTAACCTCAGATACACAAAGAGGAGCACAAAAATGTTGACGTGTTTAATAGGTAGCTTAATAGCTCCCAAACGATTGACTTGATCGGGATTGCGTGACCGCAACATTCTAGAAAAAATACTTTTAATTTTTGGAACTAAATTACTTTTCGGACGGTACGGACGAAGGCTAGGCGAAAAAAGTGTAGGATTTTTCCGTCACAAATTTAAGTGAATTGTAATCCCACCAAAAACATACCTGTTAAAAAGGGGGCCAAGTTCCTATCGGCTAATTGTTCACCTAAAAAAGGGTTGAAATCCAATCCAATGCCAAGTTTAGATGCATTTTAAAAAATATCTAAAATTATTAGATATTCTATACTTCTAAATTTGAACTTGGCAGGTTTCGTGCTGTAGGTAACACTTGATTAATTGTATAGTTAAATTTATTATTTATATAATTAAATTAACCTGCCAAGTTCAAATTTAGAAGTATTGTAATTTTAGATATTTTTTAAATTGCATCTAAACTTGGCATTGGATTGGATTTCAACCCTTTTTTAGGTGAACAATTAGCCGATAGGAACTTAGCACCCTTTTTAACAGGTATGTTTTTGGTGGGATTTCAATACTTTTTTCAAGAAATCGATACTTATAGATACTTATTTTATCTTTTATAAGATATAAAAACATCGTAAGTGTAGAACGAAATGCCCCACTCCTCCTCCCCCCTCCTCATCGTAATCTCATTGTATCACTGGTTCATAAATATTTTTATTAAAAATGTGATATTCGATTGAGCCTACTCGCGCTTGACCGATTTCTTAAATTTCTTAATTTTTTGTTAATCTACATATAAAACACGACCTGCGTGCCAAATTTCATAACGCTAGGAAAATTGGAAGTGGCCTAGAGGTTTTGATTACCGGTCAGTGAGTCAGTCAGTCAGTCAGTCAGTGCCAAAATTAGCTATTTTCACAGGGTCATATTTCAGGATCTACTGAAGCTATATCTATGAAATTTGACATACTGCTTTAGTACTAGTATATAATTACGTAGTTTCAAATTTTATCTCTGTACTTACAATAGGCACTGAGTTACAGGGGGGTCAAAAGTGGGTCGAAACGGTTCGTGTAAATCAGTGTAAATAGTGCACGGCACGCGCGCGGCCTGTTGCTGGAACTTGGCCTGCGCACTCCGTGCGCTTAGATTTCACAAGTTTGACTAACTCGTCGATAGCATAGATGGGAAAGCATACTCCTGAGAAGGTCGATGTTCCCGGTCCAAACCTAGCACACGCCAATATATATATTTTATATATTATTGTTTTTTAATTTGCTATTATTATTAATAAAAAAGAGTAAGATTTTTCCCGTTTTACTATGAAAGAAACTTCGTTACAACAGAGTGTTTCAACACACTTAGGTTCTTTTTTATTTAGTTCCGTTTTAATAAAAAATGTATTTCAATTAGAAGTGAATGGCAAGCGGCGTCTGGTAACCTCCAGTGCAAAACTTAGTAGTCACGACCACGTCTTGATGGTGGCAGAACCATGACGGATTAAGGTGGTCTACTCTAGTAGAAATTGCAGGGGCCGGTAGGCACTAGCCTTTTTTAGGGTTCCGTTGTAAACAAGAACCCATTTCGCCATGTCTGTCTGTCCGTCCGCGGTTTAACTCAGTAATTATAAGTACTAGAAAGCTGTGATTTGGCATGGATATGTATATTAGTTATGCAGAAAAAATGGTAAAATAAAATACTTTTTTTAGGGTAGCTCCCATACAAGTAAAGTGAAAAGTCAATATTTTTTCTCGACTTTCCAATCATGTCGGGTATCGTTGAATAGGTCATTTAAAAATATTATGAGCTAGTGAACACCGTTTTTCGATATAGGAATCCGTTTTAAAATATTTGGTTTTAAACTGAACATTTTTGTTAGAGTCAAGTGTCCCCCCCTCTATCTGCTAAACGGTTATATATGGAAACGTGAAAAAAATCACAACTATAGTAAATATAACGAACTTTAAGGAAAGCTATCGGAGCTAAGTAGGGTTTACAAATTAAAAAGTTATGGGCGATCAACTTATAAAATGTACTCGGAAAAGGATGTGGGATAAATTAAATTTTAATCCTTGGGGAAGGCCCATGTCCAGCAGCGGACTTCCTGTGGCTGATATGATGATGTAAACTGTGTAGATATACGAACGGTGTTGGCGGTTGGACTACGTCTGCTTCGGGCGTGTCTGGTGTAGTAGGAACTGCGGGTGGCGGCGAGCTGGGGGTGGTGGGCACCGGCGGCGGCGTCTTGTTGATGGCCGGATTGTAGATCTTGGGGTCACTGACCATGCGCACGAAAAAGGAGCGCTTATGAGCTAGGGCTGCGCGGTGTTTGCGTGCGCGCTCTTCGTTCAAGTCCTGTAATAAGCAAATTGTTTTAAGACCTTTGTCCAATTCATCATTAAAATGTCTCTCTATTTCTTGCACCTGTTTTTACAGTTTGATATTAAAGGCTTGACTCAAATATCTCTGGTTACAGTAATTTGACAGGAATTGTTTATTCCTTGACCATGCATGCATCAGTTGGACTATCTATATATATAACTTTTTCTAATTATAAATGTACTCATTTTTTGTGTTCTGTCAATTTGTTTGCCTGTGTGACCTGTGTTACGATTTTTTTATAACAACAAGAATGAATGAAGAGGCAGATTTGCTGTTTAAAAAATATCGTGTTTGTGAACTAAAATAATAATCAAATCTTTATCTTTACCCGTTCTTTGTCTGGTCCTTCTAGAAGTTCTGTTGCGAAGTCAGTTATAATATCCCAAGCAATTTCTGAAACAACAACCAATTAACGATTTTTCGCCAACAGTGAAAAGTAGTTGAAGCAATACGAGTAGGTATATCCGAGATTGTATAATAAAGTGCCACTACTGACACATTAGATATTATCAAATCTTGGATAAGTAAACTATCTTGAAAATCGTAGCAATATACTACTGCACTACCCAGATAAATCTAGTGTTTATATAAATCACTTTATTCGCCAGAGACGCCCAATGCGCTATTAAACTGCTGCGGTCTGCAGTTAAACTACTCGTACTACGATTTGTCCGGGAATTCGCGACGTGTAGTGTATCACTCTGATAAACGATTACTTGAGAAATCACCAGCAAGTATGTTTTGATAGTGATGTAGAGACGGGTGCGCTTTGCGATGACATTGTAAATAAAGGAAACGTTTCTGAGTAGTTATCGGCAGCAGACGTTCCTTTTAAAACAAGATATACGTTTTTAAAACTACGGGAGCTATATACCTACGGCTAATGATGTATACATTTTTGAAATGTGCTAATCACGACCTTTCATTAGATAATTTTTTTTGTATGTAACATTCGTTTTATACATTTTTTGCATACAAATTGCAGTCTATGTCACCCAGACAATAAGTGACGAATCGATAGTCACATAATTTGTAATAATTTTTCAAAACTAAAAACCAACCGACTTCAACCCCCAACTGCATAACCGATTTTGATAAATTTTCTATGGGACCACCGGTATTCCCCTTTCAATCAAAAAAAGAATTTTCCAAATCGGTCCAGGTGTCTTCGAATCATCGGTGAAAATACATTTAAAACACCGGCCAAGTGCGAGTCGGACTCGCACAGGATGGGTTCCGTACCTTAATCTATAAAAATCACGTTTGTTGTAGGTATTGCAGCCCCACTGAAATATTTATTTTATTCTGTTTGTAATATGTGTAGCGGCAAAAATAATACATCATCTGTAAAAATTTTAACGGTCTAGCTATCACGGTTCATGCGATACAGCCTGGTGACCTGCGACGGACGGACGGACAGCAGACTCCTAGTCATAGGGTCCCGTTTTTACTTTTGGGTACGGAACCCTAAAAAGATTGCGACGAATTGATAACCTCCTCGTCGTTGTTGGAAGTCGGTTAAAAATTGGATAGCGATTCAGATGCTACGGTGGAACTCACATAGGTACATTTTACATACATAGACTGCTAAAATCATTACCCTTCCTCTTGGCTTTATCGTAGTCGGGTAATTTTTTTTTAATACGATCACAGATTACTTAGAGACTTCAGGAGTTCTACAGAACTTACATCTTCTATCTTCTATATATATGATCAATGAAGATGAAATTTGTTAGGAAGATAGTGACTCGTAGACGTCCGCTAAGAAAGGATTTTTGGAAAGGGGGTGAAAGAGGGGTTGCCAGTTTGTATGAAACTTCGTAATTTTTCAAGTGCGATGCGACACATGTCATTTTTTTATTAATTGTAGCCTAGTTAGTAGAAAATAATAAAGCATTCATTAGATTTTGAAAATTACATCCCTATAGGGGTGAAATAGGGGTTGCAATGCAGGTTTTTATGAATCTTCGTCATTTTTTAGTAAAAAAGAATTAAAGGGATACATTTTTTTAAAGATTAAAAAAAAATTATCCCTGGGGGCGCATTAGGGGTTGCAAATTTATATTATTATGAAACTTCGTAATTTTTTGAGAGACAAAATAAAATTGAGATAAATAGATCCGTCGCTCTCTTTTGCTGCGGGAGCGGGAGCGGGAAAGGGAACGGGAGCGGGAACAAGCGGAACAAAGTTCGTCGGGTCTGCTAGGCCTTTAAATCCCTACAATATTATAAAGATTGTTATATTGAATAAGTATTCAAACATTTTAATTTTTAACATAATAACAAAATTTATAATGTAAAAACCAATTAAAAATCCTATTAGAAACACTATCGAGTTCTACGCGGACGAAGTCGCGGGTTAAAGCTAGTATTTGGTCTACATGGGCGTACCGAAGGAGAAGGGCAGCTGCCTTGGATTTTGTTTATGGCCCTACTATCTATTTTTGTCGATAAAAGTTAAAAAAAGGACTTTTTGCTATTTGCAATACAATACAAACCTTTAGCAAGTTCAAGGGTATTCAACCCCTTAAAGTTACTTTTTAAATAGCTATTGTTTAATTAAAGAATTTATATTGTAAAAATTTGAGAGTCTGTTAACTCACTCTATAACTGAGAAGGAGACAAAAAGAAGTCCCAGCATGGTGTCGGGCGTCTCTTCTACAAGTCCCTCATTCACAACGTCACAACCATCGAGAGTGTTTCAAGCAGGGAAATATATCTGATACTCAGAGTATCTAAAAGATACTCGCTGAAGGTCATACAGGTATATATGCCAACTGAGGATCACTCCGATGAAGAGGTGGGTGAAGTGTATGAGGACATCAGTTGGGCCACACATATTTCTGAAACCTATTTTGCGGTTGTTATGAGAGATATCAACGCAAAATTGGGCAAGCGAGGCAGTGAAGACTTTAGGCTGGAAACTTCGGATACGGAGTGCGAAATAACATGGGACGGAGGCTGGCTGATTTTAGGAGCAAGAGGGACTCTTTGCGATGAACTCTTCAAGAAGCCGCCGCAAAGAAAGTGGACCTGGATAGGTCCAGCCAAGAAGAACCAGCCCCCTGTTAAGAACGAAATCTCAACTAAACTTCATCCTAACGACAAAAAGACGAATATTTAACGATGTCTCAGTGATCAATCGGATCAAAACCGGGAGCGATCACCAAACATTAAGAGGCAACGTGAATTATGGTCTCAAAGTCGAAAGGTCGCGGCACTCGCGGCTGATGAAGTCGACGCTCCGACCGTCGCAGGTCCAGATGGAAAACTCCAAAGGCTTGAACTGTCAAATCGCTTCGAAGGCCTCCAGGATTGCGTTACAATGGAAGAGATAAACAAAGGGTTTGTAGAACCTGTCCAAGCGGTGGGTTCGAAGGTCCCGCCCCAAACGAAAACCTCAGAAAATCTCTGCGCAGACCCTAGACTTAATGGCAGAGCGACGATCAAGGCCGCTGCAGACCTCCGAAGATGCTTAATCATATCGGCAGCTCAACAGACGTATAGAAAAGTCCTTGCGGCACGACATCCGCTCCTTTAATACTAAATGTATTAAGGCGGTCCTTCCCGGCCGCTCTGTCGTCATCGCGCGCATAGTTTGAAAAGCTTGTTTTTTCATCCAGGGCAGTGCTAAAAAAAAGGCAAATCAAAAAGAAAGAGATAGCGCCCTAGTCACGGTTTGCATTCTATTGCATGAAATTAGTATTATTATTAACTATCCATTGAACGAATATTAACTATTCATAGGGTGCGGAAATTTTATAAAACTTGTTCCAGTTAGCTTTACAAGTGTGCGAAATAAATGTATTTTATTAAAAATTTTCATTACATTTGCGAGGTTTCTATCGAAATATTTTTTTTACTTTTACAATTTATGAGTACTTTATGAACGGTCGAATTTCAGGTAAAATTAATGTAAAAAATAAGACTTTTGGAGGCGTATACTGAACTTGTTTTTCCAAATTTTAATTTTTTATTTCGATTGAAACCTAGAAATAGTGCACAAGATATCTGTTAGTCCAAAAGTTTTCAAGAAAGATCAGTTACAACGCTATAATTACGTACGAGCGTTTGTATGAAAATGAAGACAGGAAGGCTGCTCTTAAGGAGACGATCGAGCAGAACAAAGGCTCCAAAGTGTTCGCTAAAGCTATGTCGGTTGGGTAAAACCAATTGATAAAGCTGAATAAGGAGGACGGCGGCGTGGTATTTAAAGTCAAAGTCAAACATGCAACGCGCTATAGAGAGGGCTATGCTCGGTGTTTCTCTATGTGATCGAACCAGAAATGAGGAAATTCGTAGGAGAATAATAGCCCAGCGGATTAGCTCGTTGAAGTGGCAGTGGGCGGGACACATAGCGCAACGAACCGATGGCCGACGGGGAAAAAAGGTTCTCGAATGGCGACTACGTACTGGCAAGCGAAGCCACCCAAGGTGGTCTGGCGAACTGACCAAGGTCGCTGGAAGGCGCTGGATGCAGGCCGCTCTAGATCAGTCGTTTTGGAAATCCTTAGGACAGGCCTATGTCCAGCAGTGGACGTTATGCGGCGGAGATCATGCTGATGATTGTAAAAATTATCTGTTTTAATTTATGTTTATTTATTTGATTAGATGTTTATAAAAAATCTGATTTGAAATTACGCACACGAAAAAAAAAGCGGATAAATTAGTGGCCGTGAATATTTTATTCTTACCGACGTCTTCGCGAGTGGCGTGCTGATGCACCACGCAGAAGCGGATGACGAACCGGTCCCGTACTGATGCCGGCACCATGTGTATTTTGCCAGAGGCGTTTATGTTCGTCAATAGCTTCTTGTTCATTTCGTCTACCTGTTGGTCCGTCTCATCTGGACCTCCGACCAGTCGGAAACATACTAAACCCAACTGCAATATACAGTTAATGTGTTAATAGAAAATCGTATTTTAGCTATATTAGTTGCTCTAGGTTACGTAACTTACCTTTACTTGGTTGCAAACTTCGAACCTGTCGTCCTTTTTTACAAGCTTTTCAAAATACTTCGCCAGTTCGCAGTGGCGACGGACATATCTTTGCAAACCACTGATTCCGTAACTCCTCAACATGAACCATAGCTTTAGCGATCTAAAGCGGCGACTCAACGGCACTCCCCAGTGTCTGTAGTCTATGGCCGTGTGGTCGTAGCAGTGTTGGAGATACAGGGGGTCTACCACCAGCGCTGATGTCAGAAGATAGCGATTAGTCACCCATAGGAGTGAACAATCGAAGCTGGTTAACATTAGTTTATTTGGATTAGTGTTGAATGAGTCAGCGTACTCGATTCCCGCCAAATGGTGCTTGTGTTCGGGGCAGAGGAACGAGCTGCCGGCGTAGGCGGCGTCTACGTGGAGCCAGACCGAAGGGAACTTCCGGGCAACTGGCCCTATCTCGGGCAGGTTGTCGAACGAACAACACGACGTGGTGCCCAACGTGATGGAAACAAAAAAGGGAACATGTCCAGCCTCCTCGTCCTCTTCCATTGCCTACAAAATAAAAGGTATGTTGTTATTTTTTGATATCATGCTTATCTGAGATAATTGTCAATGCCATAGGGTAGACAATCCACCCATTTTTAAAGTACTTATTTCATATGTACTTGTATGCTACAATATACTTTTATCCATAGAATTATAACCCATAGATCTCTCATAGTGTTGACGGCTATTTCGCTTTAAATTTAAAACAAATGCCAGTACAATCAAATTTTTAATTGAAGTAAGTTTTCTATATAACAAATACAGCACCACCATAAGAATGAATCGAGAAATCGCGCTTCATCGAAACGAACATTAATAGAATGAGAGGGCCGCAATTAAAGAGAACTTCATAAGGGGGTCGTATTGGGAAATTTCAATATTTGCGGCATAGAAAGTGGCACACAATGCCGCTCCATTACCGCTCGGCTCGCCACGTATTTCCGGCATGCAAGGGCACGTCATTAAACGCGGGATGGCGCCGAGCTAGGTCTGCTCTCGGCTATAGCCTCGAAACACAGCTTCCGCGCCGCCCGCCGCGCCCACGCCCGCGCCCATTCAATTAGTACCGACTGCCTGATTATATCTGCCTGCATTGCAAATTTCAACTCGTATCGTATAAATAAATTATATGTAGGTAGTACGTACATGGATACTGAACAGTAACCCAGCAAATAATTGACAGCTTGCAAAATTGGGAGCCATGGAAAGTCATTGTTTTAGATAACGTATCAAAAATCAAAATACAATGACTGAAAATACGTATGTTTTTAGTTTTCCAATTTTATAGTCGGCATGAGACTTAATTCTATTAAGTCTCATGCCGACTATAAAATTGGAAAGTAAGTAGAAAGTATATATATAGTCGGCATGAAACTTAAAACCGACTTCGCCCCCAAACTACACAACCGATTTTGATAAAAATTTTATAGGACCACCTGAAAAGTATACCCTTTCAAACAAATAAAGAATTTTCCAAATCGGTCCGGGCGTCTTCGAATAATCGATGAACATACACAAAAAAGAAACATAAAAATCGCGACAAATCGATAACCTCCTCCTTTTTGGAAGTCGGTTGAAAACGATGTTATGATGTTAGTTACATACCTACAGGGATAAAAGAAAACGAAAATATCATATCATATGGCTATGATGCTCAGATTTAATATTACCATTATCAATTTGAACTATTAGCTCTAAGTCATAGCTAGGTAGGGACTCAAGATATATTTTACAACGTGTCCATTTCAAAGAGTACCTTTTCTACCTACGTTTCCGTTTGACCAGTCATATTCTTTTGTAAAGGGTAGTAAATAGGCTTTGTTGACACGACCTACTTGGGCCTTTTAAATTGTTTGAACAGGTTATAAAAGTCGGTAACGCTGATTCGTGTCCGTTTTATTAACTTTTATTATTTACATTTTTTTGTTATTTAAGATATTAAATAATATAATAGAAGATAGAAGAAAAAAATATAATAAAAGATCTAGTTTTATTTTAGTTACGTAGTCTAGAGTCTTGAGATAGTGTACTTAAAAAAAATATAAACTTTTTAAACGACTTCAAAAAGGAAGAGATTACCCATTCGTCGGAATCTTTTATACTTATTTTTTATGTATGTTCTTATTGCTCGAAGACGCCTTGAGCAATTTGAAAAATTCTTTTTTGTTTAAATGGGCTTAGGTACTTGTCAGATGGTCCCATATCAATTTTATCAAAAGGTTTGAGTTTTAAAAATAAACACACACATTAGTTGAGCTCCTCTGCTATCTGCTCCTATACTTAAATAGAAAAGTTTATAATTTGATTGCCAATAGGGCAACAGATAGGTACCTAATAATCTAGTACTAAAAAAGCCAGTCACAATTTTTACCATATTTTACCATAAAAATTTTCTATGTCTATGATTTTTATTGAGTGAAATGAAGAAAAAAGCACTAAAATAAAACAAAAATTTACGTATTTTTTCACATTTTTAGCTTTTTGCGAAAAATTGGCCCATTGAACCAAGTACTTTTTTTATTTTTAAATGACAGACTATAAAGCAATAAAGTGCCTACGTCTGAGCCCTTTGATGGGTTGATGAGATAGTTAAGAATTTATTACAATTTAAATGAGACCTTAGTATTTAATAAATAATTATCAATAAAAAATACGAGTATTTTAAAGTCTGATTTTTACTGAAGTATTTTTTTACATTATTAACTTTTTTCGAAAACACTGGCCCATTAAACCAAGTACATTTTTTATTTTTAAATGACAGACAATAAAGTGCCTACGTCTGAGCCCTTTCATGGGTTGATGAGATAGTTAGTAATTTATTACAATTTAAATGAGACCTAAGTATTTACGAATCAAGTAAATAATTTTCTGTAAAAAATACTACTTTTTAGGGTTCCGTAAAAAAAATAAAAAATCATAGAATCATTCGTACGTCTGTCTGTCCGTTCATCTGTCACAGCCAATTTGCTCCAAATGTATTGGACCAAATTAGGTGAAATTTGGTGCGATGGTGTAATCCTATGCCCCAAACACAGATATGCAAAGTAAATAAATATGTTTTTTTTTTTAAATAAGGGTCATTTTCGGGGGACAAATTAGGAAATTAAAAAAAAAACAGTATTGCAAACCTTACTTTGTCATATAGGTATCAAATGAAAGGGCTCGTTATGAGGATCTCAAATGTATTTTTGTTATTATTGGAAAATAAATAGTTTTGATTTTATTCATGAAAGAAGAGGAAAATTGACGGAAATTGATCCTGATCACGGAAACTACTGAGTTCTGAAACTACCATTCCCCCTCCTGCAGGCCTACCGTCATCTCTTATAGCAGCACTTAAACTGAACTGCATTGTTTAATGCAACCATGACACCTTTATAGCAGGCCTTAAACAGGATTGTTTTGGTTGACGTCACAAAACCATTCACCTTTTTTTGTATGGACTATTCCTACCATCACGTCTATTTGACAGCACGAAAACGATTATTGCGCGTCTCAAGTGTCAAATAAAGCGATCCTTAAAAAGTTACTTTCCAGTAACTTATATGGAGGATTTTAGTTGGTTTTCTTGTGAATATGAATATGTTTTTTATTTACTTTAGATTTTAACAAAACAGTTAGTAGATAATTGAAGTAACGCTACCATGGGACCTTAATTAATCATACTTAATACCTTTTATTGGAAATTTGGATTTCAAAAACAAAGTAAGATATATTACTTCATTATTTTAGTACAACTTATGTGAAAAATAGTAAGTTATTCCAACTTACGTAACATATTTTTTTGTAAGTAATAACAATGCTAATCCTTGTAAAATATTTATTCACACACGAAAACAAATAACAACACATTCTTAAGTATAAGTTATTTATTAAAATTACAACTACATACATTTATACATTTGGTCTTACAGGATTCTTTAGTTACTCTCTGAGAAGTACCATGATGACATCAATTAAAAAATACAAGACAGGATTCACTGGAGCCTATTATTAAATACAAACAAGACTGAGAGAGCCAGAGGATTACAGCCTCCTTTGGAACCTGTGATTGAACCAGTGAAATGGCAGAATGTTGAATTCCAAGTATTTTACAAGGCTAGCTCTGTTGCTAGACTGGTTCGCTTTTTCACCAGAATACCTGAAAGAAAATAATAGTTTAGATTCATGTCGCAATCTACGAATATCAAATACATACCCATACTTTGTAATAAAATTCTTTGTGTACTACAATCACTGCGTACTTACTAAAACCTAGCCTTTATCTCGTTGAGTTAGTCTCGAACTTACTTTGTCTGTATATATTTATGTTATTTATAATAGCACTTAGTGAAGAAGCTGCAAGGTTGAACACATAATTATCTAAATATAAACTTTGAATAGGTATGTAGTTAAAATGTTACTTACGACATGGTTATTGATAAAATATATTTATGACAAGACACTGTGCTTTTGTACGATGAAGCCCACAGTAAAATTAACTTCCAAACACTAGTCGTTACCATCGTATAATAACTATTTATCACGGCAATTCGAAAAAACACTATAATATGAAGTGATGGATATATTTTGTCAGGTGGTTGCTCGGCTTCCAGCATTAAAAACAAAACATTTATGTTTTCACGAATTTACGATTTATTTATAATTTCGAAAACCAGACGCAGACATCCGTTCAAAACTTTCACTCACAATTTTTTTCGCACTCATTAAAATTTTAGCCATCTTTAATGGTCAATATCAAATTTAATTTATGTACATAATCAAAAGCAAACAAAGTAAATAACACTAACTTTTAGATATTTAAATAAAATATGCTAGTAATAATTTTGATTTACGTAAATAAAAAAACCGGTAAAAATAATAATTTTTTGTCAAGGATTTGAACGTCTTCGCAGTCTCATCACCAAAACAAGCCAGAGACAACAAACAGTTCACCATTCAGGAATAACCATTCAAAAAACGTTCAGCATTATGAACGTCATGGTACGATTTAAAGTTGTCCTGCTTTTGACCTGCTTAAAAACTGCATCTCAACTGCAGGCCTACCGTCATCTCTTATAGCAGCACTTAAACTGAACTGTATTGTTTAATGCAACCATGACACCTTTATAGCAGGCCTTAAACAGGATTGTTTTGGTTGACGTCACAAAACCATTCACCTTTTTTTGTATGGACTATTCCTACCATCACGTCTATTTGACAGCACGAAAACGATTATTGCGCGTCTCAAGTGTCAAATAAAGCGATCCTTAAAAAGTTACTTTCCAGTAACTTATATGGAGGATTTTAGTTGGTTTTCTTGTGAATGTGAATATGTTTTTTCTTTACTTTAGATTTTTACAAAACAGTTAGTAGATAATTGAAGTAACGCTACCATGGGACTTTAATTAATCCTACTTAATACCTTTTATTGGAAATTTGGATTTCAAAAACAAAGTAAGATATATTACTTCATTATTTTAGTACCTACAACTTATGTGAAAAATAGTAAGTTATTCCAACTTACGTAACATATTTTTTGTAAGTAATAACAATGCTAATCCTTGTAAAATATTTATTCACACACGAAAACAAATAACAACACATTCTTAAGTATAAATTATTTATTAAAATTACAACTTACATACATTTACACATTTTGTCTTACAGGATTCTTTGGTTACTCTCTAAGAAGTACCATGATGACATCAATTAAAAAATACAAGACAGGATTCACTGGAGCCTATTATTAAATACAAACAAGACTGAGAGAGCCAGAGGATTACAGCCTCCTTTGGAACCTGTGATTGAACCAGTGAAATGTCAGAATGTTGAATTCCAAGCATTTTACAAGGCTAGCTCTGCTGCTAGGCTGGTTCGCTTTTTCACCAGAATACCTGAAAGAAAATAATAGTTTAGATTCATGTCGCAATCTACGAATATCAAATACATACCCATACTTTGTAATAAAATTCTTTGTGCACTAGGTACAATCACTGCGTACTTACTAAAACCTAGCCTTTATCTCGTTGAGTTAGTCTCGAACTTACTTTGTCTGTATATATTTATGTTATTTATAATAGCACTTAGTGAAGAAGCTGCAAGGTTGAACACATAATTATCTAAATATAAACTTTGAATAGGTATGTAGTTAAAATGTTACTTACGACATGGTTATTGATAAAATATATTTATGACAAGACACTGTGCTTTTGTACGATGATGCCCACTATAAAATTAACTTCCAAATACTAGTCGTTACCATCGTATAATAACTATTTATCACGGCAATTCGAAAAAGCACTATAATATGAAGTGATGGATATATTTTGTCAGGTGGTTGCTCGGCTTCCAGCATTAAAAACAAAACATTTATGTTTTCACGAATTTACGATTTATTTATAATTTCGAAAACCAGACGCAGACATCCGTTCAAAACTTTCACTCACAATTTTTTTCGCACTCATTAAAATTTTAGCCATCTTTAATGGTCAATATCAAATTAAATTTATGTACATAATCAAAAGAAAACAAAGTAAATAACACTAACTTTTAGATATTTAAATAAAATATGATAGAAATAATTTTGTTTAACGTAAATAAAAAAACCGGTAAAAATAATATTTTTTTGTCAAGGATTTGAACGTCTTCGCAGTCTCATCACCATAACAAGCCAGAGAAAACAAACAGGTCACCATTCAGGAATAACCATTCAAAAAACGTTCAGCATTATGAACGTCATGGTACGATTTAAAGTTGTCCTGCTTTTGACCTGCTAAAAAACTGCCTTGTTTCTGAATGGTTTTATAAGTGTTGGTGGTAGCCTTTCTGCCTTGTTTCTGAATGGTTTTATAAGTGTTGTTGGTAGCATTCCTAATTGTGTCATTTTTGGCCAAACACGAAACAAAAATCGCTCAGCCACCGTACTCGCCAGATTTGGCTCCCTGTGACTTTTTTCCTGTTCCTGAAACTAAAGTCCGCTCGGGGAACGCGCCATGAGTCAATTGAGGCCATAAAAAACTCGCTGAAGGAACTAAAGGCCATCCATGCCGAAGCCTATAAAAAAATTATGGAAAATTGGATTAACCGTTGGCATGATTGTATTAACTCAAAAGGATCTTATTTTGATCGGAGTATGTATAAGATTTCTATCAATTGAAAATAAAGTGGTAAACTCAATATAATACGTTCACTTACGGAAAATCTTTGGCATTGTACGGAACCCTCTATATGCGAGTTCAACTCGCAATACGCTGGTTATTTGAAAAAAAAATCCGTTTATCGTACCACTAAAGGGTCCGACACCTATAATAAGACTGGACACATTGCATAAGTATTAATACTTACTTCTTTCAATGTTTCACCCCTAAGCGAACCATTTTCGTCAGGTTGCAATATTCTTAATTTCACGAAGCATATCATGGCAGCTTTTTCGACGCACGAATGAGCCTCTTTGGAGCAATAAGCGATGAGTTTGGAGAGCAAGAGGCCATCGTCCACGGTAGGGAATTGGTGCTTCAGCCTCTTGATGCCGTTTGCCCGGGCCGCCAACATCGAGACCAATACACATTCGCTCGCTGATCCCTGCAAAATATTTCAAGTAAAACCTCATGAAACGGGATTCACGCTGTTTAAGATTAACAGCGAAAACAGGTGAGTCGCGAATTAATATAATAGTAATTACGATTATAGCAGGAACTGATGGTTTTTGTTTTAATACAACACAACTAAAATGCATTATTATAAGTAAATTTGATTTTGTTTTCGTAAACGTATTGTTCGTAGGTATTGCTAAGAGTTGCATTACACTAGATAACATTGTTAAAACGCATGAGTCTTACTTTTTTTCCTTGCATTCAAGAGGCCTACACTGTTGTCAGATTTTCAAACTGCCTAAAGGCATCTGACATAAGTAGTCTTGTTATGTTTTGATAACAGATTTAGCCATACCTCTATTACACCACCTCCTTTACTGCCCTCTTCTAAAGCTAAAAATGCTGGAGGTAATCCAATGGCTTTGCCTGTGAAATAAGAACATGAAAATGTACCGTTTGCTCATTAAATGTAACTCCAAAATATTAAAAATCTTGTTTATCCGCCTTTGATTTTTCGCAATATCAGCTAAATTATATGCAGAAAGTTTTAAGAATAGCCTTTTCAGTTACTTATCTTTAGTGATGGCGTTAATGGTGCACACATACCACTAGGTATATTGCTAGAGTCAACCCGTTAAGCCTATTTAGAAGTATCAAGTCTGTTTCAAAAATATCTACTGGGAATGATGAATACGATAATAAAGCCTTTTAGAAATATAGACTTTCAGAAATAATTAAATACATATATCAAGGAGCATTAGGACTCCTAGCAAATCAATCTGAGCTTGTTGTACCATCGCAATGTTTCGAACACTTACCCATCCAATCTAGCATTATAATTTCCAATTCTGTACAGGCAGGGCTCGCCGCCTGAAAATTGTTCAATCTAGTTAGGCTGGATCGTTACTTAGGTTACCTCTGGCATACTTTTACTTTGCTTTATATCTATTGGTAATATTATTTAAAGGTAAGTAAACAAAACAAAATAGAGAAATAGATTTCTTTATATAAGTATTTTATAGAAAAGGAAAATAAAGCAACGAATATAAAATATATTTGTTCCTTTATTTTCCTACCTAACTTTTCATTGTGTCCTTTTTTCATCTTCTGTACAGCTTATATATCAGCCCACTGTGCTGGATTAAATACATCTTCCAATAAAGGGAAGATTTGCCCAGAATCAGTAAACTATGCACGCGAGTAGATGATCGCAGTAGATGGTATAAAGTCTTTGCGCAAATGACAACCGTGGGAGGGGAAAATAACGGTGACAAATCGTATTCTACTTTGTTGTTACAACCACAAGGCCCGTTTCTCTCCTAAACGAACCTATACTACAGATAAAGTTTTTGTGAACTTATCCCTTCGAATTAAACGATACAAAACTTAGCGCCGCCAGTCTAGCTCAGCCCCGTTACCTGCTTCATTGTCCTATTGAATTACGCAAAACTTTAACACCTCTTAAGTTTTAGTGAATAATTTCAGTCTTACAGGAGTGGGAGATTATTACTAGCTCTAGCCTTTAAAGTAACGTCAGTACAGGAGACTGCGGCTAAATATAAATGAGAAACAAATAATACAAAGTAAATGTGTATAAGTACATAGTAACAAATGTATACATAAGTAAACGTTAGCAAATAAGTTAGTGGATCACGCCATATTCCCAAAAAAAAAAAATCTGCAACTAAATTTAACACGGCACTACCAATAATAAGGCCTCACACAGACGAGGCAACCGCATTGATCATGATCTGTGATCATGATTGACATTGATCAGGGGACGCATTTTTGAAATCACTTGTCCACATTACGAGTGTTTTGCGCGTGCGTTCTCAAACGGGCGCATTTTTGAATCGATCGTATGCGAAGGATTTGCAACGATTGGCTAGACCACTCGTAATTTTGACATTGGTAGCGTAGATGTGTCACAGAAACCTTTAATGGAAAATCCGTTCCGATTCACGCAGTTTTTTTATTCATGGCGAAATTTTTAGACAACTATAGACATATTTTCGACGACCTCCGTGGCGTAGTGGTCACCATGCTAGTCCGCCACCCAGAGGTCCCGGGTTCGATCCCCGGCCAGGGCAAGTTGGAAAATGGCCTTTTTCAAATTGTCCTGGGTCTTGGATGTTTATCTATATATGTATTTGTTATAAATTATAGTATCGTTGAGTAAGTATTCCATAACACAAGCCTCGAACTTACTTTGGGGCTAGCTCAATCAGTGTAATTTGTCCCTATATATATATTTATTATTTATTTATTTTCGAAGTTTTTTTTTCGCTGACACAAATGTATTAAAAATACGGCCAAATGGTATTTTACGCGAGCGGTGGGTAGGAAAATTACACGTTTTGTGTGGCGGGTCCTTTAATGAGAAATAGCACTCCTGTTGCCTCTGTCGACAGCAAAGTGCTGCGCTTCTGTGTGAGGTCTTAAACAGATTACAAAATATTTAATGGCGCCATCATTTCAGGTGCACTAGCATAGTTGTTGACTGATTTATCTGTTCAATAAACATAAATCGTCAAACGACCGGAAATTAGCATGTAGCTAATTTCCGGTACAACTATTACAGAAAAACGGCTTTCGAAAAAATCCATAACAATCCCAGTGTTCCCGATTACTAACACGTACAGTAAGTACGCTTCAAAAATGGAGTCATAATCTCCTATACTAATTGTGTGAGAAATTATGACTCCTATTTAAAGCCTGACGTACCCAGCCCTCTTGACTACTACTGATACTCAAGTGGAAAATACTTCCAGCGTTAAAAGATTTAAAAGTAATAATCTTATAGTAAACATTTTGTAAGAATTACTAATAACTAATAGAAGTACCTATAAGTACTAATAACTAATAGCACTTATACCCAATTAAATAAACCTAAAAGAGAAAGGTAAGCTGTATCCGTTATAGCATTTTTTCTTATATAATATTACGTTAAGTACCAATCTTTAATTTTGAAACATGTAGATTTTACAATATATCAAACAGATCTTCCTAATGTAATCGTATGCATTTAGTGAGTCGCTATTTAAAACAAGTTGCTGAGTTATTTAAAACCCCATGACTAGATAATCGATACCGTTGCAATCGTGTCATTGACGTCGCACTTGCGTCTTTTTGGATGTAGGGCAGTAAATTATTCCGCCCTGAGGCTATAGACATTTGACATGCTCTATTACAATAGACAAAGTAACAAGTAATTATTTAAAAAATATTTTTAAAACAAGCTTTTATGTTCAGTACTCCTCAAGACGAATCAAACGAGCCCAAACTCGATGGGGTAACGTCGTTTCATTACAGAGTTCCTATGGCCACCTTCCAACTCCATCATCAGATCAGCTGCATGTCATCATAATATTGCATTGTCGCGTGATATACGTGTGGGTGCAAAATTTCAGCTCAATCAGAAACCGGGAAGTGGAGTAAATTTGCCGTATCGCCGACGCTAAATACATAAAGACACTGGAGCAAAAACTAGAGCTTTTTGAACGTGCATCTAGGTCAACTTGCCTTGAAATACGAAATATCCCAACCCCTACTTCTGAAACCAAAACCTCCCTCATGGAAACTTTTGTGAAAACTAGTGAAATACTAAAAATTCCCATTCAACAAAGTGAGGTGAGAGATATTTTCCGCCTAAAAGCAAATGACCCACAAAAACGGGCTATTATTGTTGACCTTACTAGTGTGCTCCTGAAGGAAAAAATTCTGTCAGGTTACCGTAGCTTCAATAAAGGGTCCTCAAGGTTGACCACAGAACACCTACGAATCAAAGGCACACCTATGCCCATATTTATTTCTGAGAAACTATCCGCCCGGATGAAGAGGCTGTTCTTCCTGGCCAGGGACTTTGCAAAAGTGAATGACTTTAAGTTCTGTTGGGTATCACATGGAAAAATATTTCTTAGAAAAAGAGAAAATTGCCCCTTGATAGCTGTCACTGATGAGTCAGATTTTGATAAGGTAAGGGAGCAGGCATGACTAGGAGCAGCCTCATCTGCACCATATCGACGAATCTTCGAACTAGATTTTAAGAGTGTTTTAATTAGTTTATTCATTTCTGTAATTTATATATTCTTAGGATCTTTTGGAATGTTAAATCATATACCAGTAGGAAATAATCTCGTTTACTCATTTCACTACACACGTACACATACATTCACCCACACAAACCAAACCATAACAAAATCATGGCTTCTATCAAAATCACGCGGATACACAGCTTTTGTTCACATGTTGCACTTACCATTTGATAATGGATGATGTTTATGCTCTAAGTGATGACATAGAGAATATTTCTGTGTCAGAATCATTCCTCTGTACTCCGGAGGAAAGTGTACAAATCATAAAAAATAAAAATTATAACTTCAGGGTTCTACACCTTAATATAAGAAGCATTAACTGCAATTGACAAATTCCTTACAATACTACACAGAATGGTACATCAACTTGATGTTATTATTTTATCAGAATTTTGGTTACAAAGTTCACCTTTTATACCATCAATTGAAGGTTATGATTCTTATGTCAGAAATGACTTATATTAATGACGGTATCGTAGCTTATGTCAGAAATGACGTCAAATGTACTATAGATTAGATATAGACACCTGGAATTGATGAAGCAACCTGTATGATTCTAAAATTCTCTGACACATTGGCCATAATAGCTTTGTACCGATCTCCATCATATAAGAATCTCTCACCTTTTATTGACACCCTAGATACAGTTCTTCATAACTTTAAAGCTTATAAAAACTTAGTCATTATTGGTGATATAAACATAAACATCCGCCCTGAAAACAGAAAACCCTCCTCAGATGAATATCTTGATATTTTGGCAACTCATGCTATGCTGCCTGCTCACTTCTATCCCACCAGAGAAGAGCATTGCTTAGATCATGTTATTTCTCGAGCTTCCTTCCATTCCGCAGCTTTAGTTATAGAATCATTGGTCACAGATCATGTTCCAGTATTGATCTGTTGTGACATGAATCATAAATTAAACATTGTCTCGGCAGTCCAAACCAAAATACGTACTGATGTTGCAGCTGTTGTAAGGGAACTCTCGGTTACAGATTTCTCAAAAGTTCTAAATTCTACTGATCCTGAGCAGGCGGCTGGTATGCTGGTGGATACAATTTCCAAAGTTGTCAAACATCATACGAGTAATGTCTCAATATCTAGTAGAAAACGCAAAGTTAAACCCTGGATGACTTCCGGTCTTCTTAAGTGCATAAGACATAGAGACAAACTGTACCGTAAATACAAAAAGGACCATTACAATATGACTACTAAATTAATTTACACTAGATACCGAACCCTCTGTAATAACCTTTTAAAAAAATCAAGCGTGATTACGAACGTAATGAGTTCAAAAATGCAAAAAACAACCCCAAAGCCATGTGGAATATTATAAAACAGACAACAAACATCCAAAACACAACATCAAACTCTTCCAGCCTTCTTAATCTGCATGAAAACCCTAACCACTCTGTTAACACGGTGAATGCATACTTTTCTAATGTGGGGAAAACCCTAGCCAGTAAAATTCCGCCTCTGAATCCAACTCCGGAACGCAGTAATAAAAATATTACCCTGTCAAATAATAGCCTAAACTCGATGGTCATGTTTGGTGTAGATGAGGATGAAATTGAAAAGTACATAAATAATCTTAAAGATAATAGTGCGACAGGATGGGACGGTATTCCAACACGAGTAATTAAATCTGGTAAATATATCTCATTCCCGTCTTAAAACACGTCTTTAATCTTGCACTTGCACTTGGTGTATTTCCTCGAGTTTTCAAAAAAGCCGTTGTTCACCCTGTGTTTAAGAGTGGGGACAAAGACAATGTCTCCAATTATAGGCCCATATCTGTTCTGTCTGTGCTTTCAAAGATTTTTGAAAAGGTCATCAACATGCGGCTACTTGACTTCCTTAATAAAAATAATATATTATCTGCGAACCAGTATGGATTCCGTAGCGGAAAATCTACTGAAGACGCTATTTTGGAGATGACAAATACAATAGTCACAAATTTTGATAAAAAACTTAAAACTGCGGGCTTTTACCTGGATCTTTCTAAGGCATTTGACACCGTCTCTGTTCCTATTCTTCTGTCCAAACTTGAGAGTATTGGGGTGAGGGGAGTTGCACTTGAGATGTTTCGTAGTTACCTCGAGAATAGATCACAATATGTGGTTATAGATGGACATCAAAGTAATGACGAACACATCACCTATGGGGTCCCTCAAGGTAGTGTTTTAGGACCTACCCTTTTTTGATATATGTGAATGACCTATGTAATTTGCCCCTTTCTAACGCTAAAATAAATACTTACGCAGATGACACAGCTCTTCTTATTCATGGTCGGAACTGGGATGAGGTAGCTATGTTTTCTGAAAATGCTCTAAGGTTAATCATGAACTGGCTATCTAATAATTCTTTGACTCTTAACTTAACTAAAACTAAGTTCATTGCCTTTTCCCACACGTGCCTTCTCAAGCTCTATCATCTTATAAAATTACTGCACACACATGCCCTGTTAGCAACCAAGGAATCTGTAGTTGTACAACAATAGAACGTGTATCTAACATCAAGTATCTAGGAGTGATTCTCGATAGCGAAATGTCCTGGAAACAACAAATTGACTCTATGACTTCGAAGATAAGAAAGCTGATATTTGTATTCAGGAAATTGAGAACCATCGCAGACTTCCAAACTATGAAAATGGTGTACTATGCATTAGCGCAATCAGTTTTATCCTATTGCATAACGGTTTGGGGTGGCACTGATAAAACACATATGCTGAGAGCAGAAAGGACACAGAGGGGCATCTTAAAAGTGCTCACAAATAATCCTATGAGGTTCCCTACTACAGACCTATACTCTTTATGCAAAGTTCTGACGGTTCGGCAGCTCTTTATTCTCCATACTGTATTGCGAAAACATTCTCAAGTTCCCTATGATCCTAGCTTCACTCGTTCCAAACGCAGATCTGACTTAGTATGTACTGTTGAATGCCGCCGAACAGATCTAGCTTCCAAACATTTTTACCACATTAGCTCTACACTGTACAATAGAACAAACGATCAACTCACTATTTATCCATTTAATATGTACAAGTGTAAAAAGGTATGCATAGAATGGCTAAACTCTTTATCCTATGATGCTACCGAAGCCCTTATAAAGACAAAAGAGTGATGTATAACACACATCTAAACACACACACATACACACACTCAACACAAACACACACACACATACACCTCAATCTTACTTCCAATTAAAGATTTATTTTATTTTTATTTCCAAAACAATTATTTGCAATCTACCTATTGTTATTATGTTATACCTAGGCATTATATTATAATTTAAAAAATAGTACCTAATATTGAGAAACCATGTTATCTAAATTCACAAGTAACACATATTTTTTATACTTAATCGTAATTTATAATAATAATTATTTAAAAATGGAATTATAATTGATATATTTTTAATGTACAGGAACATAGTGATTGTATTTATTTCGGAGGTGGGCGTTGATGCCTGCGACACAGTTTTTATTAACTACTGCAGGTGTCATCGTACATGATGTTTTAAAAATTTACTGTATACTGTTCCCAATAAATTATTATTATTATTATTATTTATATGCTGTATGATACAATGTACAATAAAATAAATATGATTTAACTTTGATTACAGGCAGACAGACAGACCGACAGACAACGGGACAGGTGAAACTAAATAAAAGTTTGTAATAGACCTACTGTCCGTACAAATGAATCATTTGTACGTTAATCAATAAGCATTTGTACGTATATATTGAAAACTTCCAGAAAACTGCCACCAAAAAAAAAAAAAACGACGGGACTCCGGGAGTGCCGGCAGAAGTGAAAACTTGAATATTAACGTTGTGCATTTCCATGGATGCGCGTGGCACGCTGTAACATAAACACAAACGAACATTCGCGCAAGCGTCCTGCGCCATCTGAACGAAACAGCAGGCGCAGGCATACATTTTCGCCGCGCCGTAGAAAGAGAGGGGGATACTTCCTCTCCTACGCCGCGCCGCGCCGCGCCGGCTGTCTTACGAATTTTCGTTCAGGTCATTGTCAAATTTCCTAACGCCCTGACGCCCTGACGCGAGTATAACATTTTTTACCCATTACAAAAAGTGTACAACGCCGCTAAAGAAGTTTTCACTTCAAAAAATCATGTACAGTAATTCCAAGACAATAGGTACATATTGCTTACACTATAAAAAAGTTATCAGATCTCATGAGGTGTCAAGCTGCTAACTCTACATGCCTAACCTAACACCCACGAATTCTCATCAAATCGAATTGAGATTTGCGTGAACCCTAGTCATAGTGCTCTACAAACCTTACACCTTAGTCAAAATGTGACCTTAGTCAAAACAACATTTTGACAAAGGTGGAAGGTTTTTAGAAAACTCATGACTAGGGTCACGTAAATCTCTATACGAAATGATGAGAATTAAGGTTGGGCTACATCTTTCAGCACGAAACAGCACTTTTATATGCTGCTATCCTTTTCTTCGGAACGCTTTAGCATGGCCGGTGCTGAAGCGTTCCGTCGCTTTCTATCGCTGTAGCTAATGACGGTTCCGAGCGACAGAAAAGTATAGCAGCATGCGAAAGTGCTATTCCGTACCGACAGATGTAGCTCAACCCTTAGTGGGTGTTAGAGCGTGTAGAAAGCTTCGCACTCCATGAGACCTGATAACTTTTTTATAGTGCAAGCAATATGTGCCTACCGTCTTGGCATCATTACTTTACTAAAAGAAAATGTTTTTGTGGGATATTATTTATTTTTGTAAGTTGGACTGGACATTTGAGTCTATAAGTACAATCTTTCACCCTATAAGGGGTTGAGGGGTACTTTTGGAATTGTGGTCAGCTGCGAACTTTTTAATTTGTAACCAATATTCTAAATAATTACCAATTATTATGTTATTATGTTCCTAGCTAGAAAATTGACGAAGTTCTGTAAAAACTTTTACCCACCAATATTTTAAGGAATAAGAAAGAAAATTTACAGATTTCTTAATTTTCATGTAATTGGAATACAAATTTTAGCCTTCACACCAAATTTCAGTTTTCTATGACTTCAGGAAGTAACCTAACAATTGTGCCAAGTTTAATTTCGCGAGACCATTTTGAATAAGTATATAGGTTGTATATTAAAACTTTATTATTTACCTGCATATTTGTTTATAGAAGTAAGCAAAAAGTTCCTGTGCCTGATTTTGGCTCCTTGATAAACTATTGAGCTTAATATGAAACTATAACTTTGTATCGTAGTCTCGAACTTGTGCGTAAAGTTTCAAAAGGTCAACTACTAGGTTGTGTATCATTCCTTAGATACTTGCTTAAACTACCCTGCTTTGGGTATCTTTATTATTTAAAGTTCATGGTATGAATAAATGCAATTTTGCTAGAAATATCTCTCCCAAAGTTATATTTTTATAGTGCATTTATGGACATTTTTAAACCGTATCGCTAGGTTTGGGCTAAACCTGGACTGGTCCGCATGTTAGTGCCACTTTATCATAACCTCCTCCGTGTTTCGAAAGGCGGGTAAATTCGCTGTATACATCTTAAAAATGTAACATAAAACTTTGCTACTTAGGCATGACGAATGGAAAAATAATTTTAGCTCATCGGTTAGATTATAAAAAATATTGTACACTTATTTTTTTTTTCTCTGAGAAACAAAAAATGACAAAGATACATCGCATTGTAATTTCATGACGCATGACGTCACGGCTTCCTACGACTTTTACATAGAGGTGACGTCGTAAGCCCCCACTCCGGAACTTTGATGCTTCATATCCTTGTGAATTTTACTTTTTTGGTAAACAAAAATATGGTTCCATTATTTTTGGATAATCTGAAAGACGGACTAATTACAATTATACTTTTATAATCCTGTCGTAACCCCTATTAGCAAATTAAGAAAGAGAAGTAATGAATATTTGTTTTTTGACTGTTATTTTTATTTATTATACCTCCTATAGTGATCTAGTATAATAGTCCGTGTATTACACGGACTATTACGTCCCTTTCACGTTGTATATCTAATAATTATGTTCTGATTCTCTTGTTATATTAGTACTATACAAACGAACGTAAGTGAACCGACGAATGCACTTTCAAAGTCTCTCATCCATCAAGGGCTGTCAACAGAAGTTTCCGTCTCTACTTTACTATATAAACCCAAAAGGTCATCGAATGAGGGTCACGTTCTGAGATTTTACTAATTTAATTTATGAATAAAATTGTGAAATTAGTTACGTAAATACTTTTTTTCGTTAAAAATAATATCTTTACATTCAAATCCAGAAGCACGTGGATGGAAGGATAGTTCGAAAATTTTAGGGGCTCGTCAACGATTAACATTTCGTAGAGGCTCGTAGATATATGGCTACGAAAAATGTAGGAGCTAGACCATTCGTAGAGATTCATTCGCGACAGCTACGGTACGAAAGATAAGCTCGTAGACAAACGGCTACGAAAGTTTGTAAGGACTCGTAGACAGTGTAGACACTAGACGATTCGTTGAGGCTCGTTGAAGTCGTTGATTGATGATCACTATGAAATAATGAAAGATATAGAATTGTAGAAGCTCGTAGACGAACGGCTACGACATTTAATAAAATACGGAACTGAAGGTATTAGATAATTTGTAGAGGCTCGTAGATAACCAACTACATTAAATTTTCAAGCTCGTAGACAACCAGTTACAAAAGTTTGTGAATGACATCGTAGATACTAGATAATTTGTAGAGGCCCCTAGGTTACCTCCAAAAGATGTAGGAATTCGCAGATGAACTACAACAAGAGATTTTACTTCTAGCTTAAACACAAGATATTTCATAGCGTCTCGTAGATGACCATGTAGCTACGAAAAATATAGGAGCTCGTAGACGAAGGGCTACGACAGTTTGTAAGGTAAGGCTCGTAGACACTAAAATGAGGTCTCGTATCTACGAGTCTTACAGATAAGCACGAAAAGAGTAGAAGCTTCTAGGTGGCTACGGAAGTCAATAGCACTGGTAGACACTAGACAGCGTGCGTATAAAGACTTGTGGACGGATGGTTACGAAAGACACAAGCTCAAAGAGGATTTTTACAAAAGTTTGTTGATGATCAAATTTTAAAATTTAATAACCGGCCGAGTGCATGTGGGTCACGCGCAGAGTAGGGTTCCGTAGTTACGAATGCCTACTTTGAGTGCACCCGACAAAAAACGTCTAAAAAACGAATTTTCTCTTTTATTTTTTATGAAATTTTCTTTATTCGAATACATTATAGTTAAGTTGGTCACCTTTAACTTTTTAGTTTTTAAACCCTACTTAGCTTTCATAGCTTTTCTTTAAATTTCAGGATAAATCATTCGGTTTCACGTCTCCATATACAACCGTCCAGCAAATAAGAGAGGGGAGGGGGCACTTGGCTCTACCAAATATTTGCACTATTCAACCAAATATCCCTAGAATCGGATCAAACGGATATTTAACCGAAATACCGTGTTCACAAACTCACATTATTTTTAAAGACCTATTAAACAATACTCCAAACGTTGGGTTACTCGAAAAAATATTGACGCCCACTTAACATAAAAAAAATATATTTTCAAGATTTTATTTTATCACTTTTTTGGGGTATCTAATATACTCGTACATACCCATGCCAAATTACAGCTTTTTAGTGCTTACAGACAAACAGACATGGCGAAACTATAAGGGTTCTTTGTTTACTAGGAAACCCTAAAAATATTTAAAATAGTATTTATTACTTGCAGACGATAACAGTAGCATGAAAATGTTATTTTATGCATTTGCTCGTAGATGTCAGCTACTAAAAGTAAGGCCAATCTAATAGATCACATTTGACATCTGTCAGTTTAAACTTCATAGTGAGGTGACCTGCTTACAGATATCGATTAAAATGAATAAATCAATACGGACTTCAATCATACATGAATCGAATTCAGTTACTACGAAAATAGATTTGTTTAAATAATAGCAGTCGAATCCCTGTCCCATATTATTTTCTAGGGTTAGTTTAAGAAACAAAATAAGACAAGTACATAATTTAACAAAAAATAAGATTTGTTCAGTTGAATTATTGTCATCTTCATCACTGCTGTCAGCACTCTTTGGTCTATGTTCAAATTTCGTTTAAAATCTTGTAAAATTATTTTCTTTGTTTTTTTTACGACCTTTCTCCAGTCCTGAATACGCAGTTTGTAGAAGAGTCAGCATTTTAGCAATACTGAAGGGTGGTTCAGTATTGTTCTGTGCTGCATGGCACGATAATAATAATATTTATTTTAATCATAATGTGATTATATATTCATTGCGTTCTAATTTACTTATCAGTTTTCGATTTTTGGGTAACATCTCTAGTGTTTAAAGAGAAAAAGGGTTCACTGACGGAACAATGTAACGACCCATGGTAACGACGTTCATTTCTCTTTAGAACAGAAATTATTGTTAAAACGGTTTATTAAAGAAATGTTTAAATAGTTTATTATTAAATCTCAAAATTACCTTCTTTTGTCATTATTACAAGAAATATGTAATCGTAATTGAAAAAGTTAACCCATAGGGCAGTTCTAACTTCGAAAAAATGAATAATATTTTATGCCCGCTATGACAAGATATACAAGACAATGATATGATGTTAATAAACGTTGTTGAATTTTAATGTAGTGTCAAATGTGATCTATTGAATTGGCCCGTCCTATGACAAAGAACAAAAACAAATTTTATACCTCCTATATCTATGCCCTACGAGACTATAGTTTCGTAGACGTAGGTACGGCTAAGAAATCTTAGAACTGCGAAAGTTTATAACACCTTTTTAGAAGCTCGTAGACTTCGACTTTAGTATGTTTACGAAAGTCGAAGTAGATGACAAAGGAAGTCCGTGACCGGGGACGTAGAGGCTCGTAGACGTAGCCGGATGGCATGATTCCAGAGGTGTTTATGTGTTTTCGCAAAAATACGTATGCACCACATGTTGGTATAATAACACGACGTTGCTAGTTGGCTACGAATGAGTGTAGAAAATCCCTTGGGTTGGATGTGGCTACAAGAGTTTGGAGGGAGGAAAATTCGTAGAGTACAGTACTTATTGTGTGGTAGAGGTTAGTAATTAGGTTATACATAAACTTGTCACTCTTAAAATAAATACGTAGAAGTTTGCAGATAGCTACGGAATATTGTGAAATATTGAAAAGCAGTTTCGTTCTTACTTTTTTTTGGACACAAAAATTGAAGTTAGAAGAATAACAATACGATTTAAAATACGAGACTATTCTCTTAATCAAATCGTTTTTCCATTGCTCCTACATCATAATGGGATTCAAGGTAGAGTACGATCACTATCAGTAACGGCTTTTAAAAAATAGTGTTTAAGCCCTTAACCCTATGAGATGTTTATATATGGACACATAAAATAAATAACATAAGTACAAACGAACCGCCGCATCCAAGTTTTATTGTACCGAACGATGAGATCCTCTGAAATATTCAGTCAATGGATCTCAAAGGAATTTTTGGAAGAACTGGCGTGTTTGATTTATAAATACTTTAATAGCATAACAGATTTCGGACAAACCAGGAAATGAACAAACTATATGAAAGCAAGGCAACAATTTTAACAACATTGTGGTTTAGACACATAATAATTAATTACTAGCTATTACATTATTTGACCTACAAATAATGTAGTAGCACCTAAAAAGTAATGGTAGTTCTGAAATTAAATGTCTATAATTTTATATATTATTTGGAATATATTCTAAATACGTAAGTGTTAAAAGATTGTACTTGGGAATGAATTCTCAAGCGTAGTTAATGAGCAGTCCTATAACTCCTATTCTGACATTTGGCTTGTATTCCGTGTGAAGTTTTCTCAGCCCCGCCCAAGTAAGTGCCAAAAGAAGCTACGACAAAACACTGTCATATTAAACCTGCTTATTAATTTCCTATAATAATTATATAGGGTGTATGTTACATGAATGTTTACTTAGGTCATGCTTAGGTTCATTGAAGTACACTGCTTAGTATATTCAAAATTGTTTTGTACGAATTTTATTTTACTGTGTCTTTGAGACACAGTAAAATAAATTATGAAATATTATTTGTTCACTGTTCTAGCAGTTAAGCAGGTTGGCTTGCCCTTTTCTAACTGGTCCTTAATATCCCTAATCGACGTAAAATGATGTTAGACTTAAGAATATTTTTATCAATACTGCGATGGCAATGGGAATAGTTAAAGTTAAAAAAAAAACCTACATATTTAACTATAGGACGACTTTTTAACCACCAGCCAAGTTTTTAGAGGTTGTGAGGAAGTTCAGTCCATAATTAACTACTGGACTACTTCTAAAAAAATATATTTTAGAATCGATAAAAAATGTTTGCTCTACAAAATCCATTTGGCTAAACGCTGACTTGTATAGGACAGGCGAATTTATTTTCGTTTTTCGTGAATTGATTTCATGGAATCATCATCTTTTTAATTAATTTGCTGCAAAAATTTGGCTGGTGGTTAAAAAGTCAATAAGCAGTACTGATCATTATTCTAAAAATATTTTCCAAAGTTGTGTACTTATACGAAATAGGATATTTTTACGTGAAATCAGTTTTTTGTTTATATTTCGATATCAGCCTATAAGGAAATACTACTATAATAAAAGCATCTCAAAATTACCCATGAGAATCCAATGCATCCAATACCCGCCGACAGCATATCGCCTAGGATGGACGGGTACGCGTTTCCGGACGGAAAATACGCGTGAAACCTTGGGTGCTGCCAGTGAGTGACCCCTGGCATAATTTTGCTCTCTACGTCGTTCATAACGTCATCCCAGTGCTCTGGGTGGTACGGAGCTTCAGGAGGCAGCGCCGCTCGCAGGTACCCTGGCTCTACGGACGGAGTCACGCGTCGCGTACGCAGCGTCGTCATGTACGTACATATATAGTCCACCATCTCCTTTCCACGAACGCGAAACTCTTCAACATCCATTTTGAAAGTATACTAAAGATGACGTGAAAAAGTTAAGGGTGCCGCAGGGGCACAGGGCTGCGATGTCAGCGCCGCGGCGGCCTCCGGCTGACTCGACGACCGCCGCCAGCACTCCAGTGGTCGAGAGGGCGGGCCGGGAGATGCGCGGGGAGGGCGCGGATGCGAGCGTGAAGGAATGGTGGGTGAACGTTTCGCCGTGGAGCTGTAAGACTCGCTGTCTATAGCAAGATGAGCGATGCAATAGAGATTGCTATAGAGATTTAAATATCTTTATTTTTAGGGTTCCGCAGTAACCAAGAAACCCTTATAGTTTCGTCTTGTCGGTTTATTTGATTTTATGACCGCGTTTCTACTCAGAAACATAGTACTAGAAAGCTGTAATTTTGAATGAACAACTTGTCCATATAAATGTAAGTATATCGAAATACAAAAAAAAATTTGGTTCTCATACAAATCGAAGTAGACACGTGATATCGTTAAAAGTTGTTCAAAATGATGGACTGAATCACCCCTTAAAATATTTGTACTTAATAAAAAAAGGACATTGTATACAACGAAATTTAAAGGAATACTATCAGAGCTCATAGGGTGTACAAATTAAAGAGTTATAGGCGACCAACTTACAAAATGTACTCGGAAAAAAAAAATCTTACAAACTCAATAGAAAATTTGTGATTTTAGAAGTTTTTAGACCCTAGAACTCAAAGTTGACTTTTGGAACCCTACACTGCGCGTAGTCCGACCAGCACTTGGTCGGTTTTTTAATAACTGACTTTACGGTAGTACTCCATACGAAAACACACATAGTTGGACATAGTATTTTCACTATGTGTAATCCATCGCATATTGCTATGTGGTATCATGTATGCACTAATATGCAGGCTTATTGATAAGGAAAGATGCTCAAATATTTGAGCCACGTAGCTTTTTTTAAATTATTTTAACTTATTTAAATTGTCCGCTTCAGCGCCCGCCCTTGGTGTGGCGCTCCAGGGCAAAGCCCGGCACGACCAATGAAATCGCCCGCGCTCGCTGTTCGCCCTCAACGCCTCTTCATTATATCAGCTGAATGAGCCCCTGAGTTTTCCACTCCTCACACCAAAATTACAATCTGGCATTATGTTATGACACACCTTTATTATATACCTACTTACACACAAAATACAATTTCGCTTAATTATAATATCCTCAATAGGCGGAGTGCACTTTGTTCTTTAAAAGAAAAACATACGTTTAGTCCTCGTTTCATTCAGAATACCAGCAGTGACAAAATGCTATATTGTAAATTTTTCATCAAACATTTATACACAGTATTATGTGTATTGTTTATAGCTATCATATTATTACAATGAAATAGAATAAAGGTAGGTACTTACTTCTGTTAAATATTTCTGCATTCAGCAGAAAAGAAGTCTAATAAAATCATAGAACTTTGCTACCATCACCGTGTCGGTTTTTTCTTTCCACTTCTAATAATGTCCAAAATATACGAAATTTATATAAAGAAATATCCCTTAATCACTGTTTACCTCGTTTCTGACTGCCTCTGTGGTCCAGTGGTCAAGGCGATCGCCTTGTAACCCGGAGGTCATGGGTTCGAATCCCACTGGGAAGCTTACTTTGTGAAAAGTTGGTTCTAGTCTGGTTAGGATATTGCAGGCTTGAATCACTGATTTATCCGAAAAAGAAAGATGATTCCGTGTTTCAGAAGGCACGTATAAACTGTGAGCCCCGAACGCCATCTAGCTTTTGACCATCAAACTATCCAAGGATTGGTTCTGGTTTACCCTTTGGGTTGCGGAGATCAGACGGCAGTCGCTCTATGTAAAAACCAGTAACTTCGTCAAATCTCCTTGGATAGCTAGAGCGAACCCCGAGCTCGTAAGGGAGTCTTTAGTAATAAGGTCCCATTTTTACCCTTTGGGTACGGAACCCTAAAAATTACGGTCGAATTTAAACCTTCGTTGAGTTTCAATTGTAAGGATTGCTTATTTATTTTATTTATATTACAAGTCGTACTTACATGAATTTTATTTCAGTATTATAAACTAGCCGCGACTTCGTTCGCGTGGACTTTATGACTCCGGCTTATTAATATAAATACGAACTAATGGAAATACTTACATAGAAAATACTTGTAGCAGTGTCATATGTTGTGAATATTTTTATTTTTATTTCATATTTACTTGTTTTTCCATCAAGTGTTCAAGATCTTTGATTTTAATACTTACCTCAACAAAAAAATATGGTCATCAGGCTGAACAACTTTTGCTAAAGCGTCATTTTTATATTTCTAGTTTAGCTAGACTATTATGGTTCTGCATAAGGTGTATCATTTTCCAAAATCAATATGTAACAAAAACCATGTATGTAATACAATATGTAACAAAAACCCTGTCCGATCCTGGTAGGAGCTACTCAGACAATAACTTTTTCTAATGCTTAAAACTCGAAAAAAAACTACATTTTCATACAAAAGTGTTCGGCCGGCCCGGCAATTCGTATGAAAATGAAATTTTTTTTTCGAGTTTCGAGCATTGGTCCCATAAGAAAGTTGTTCATATTGACGGTCTGAGTTGCTTCTACAAGGATCGGACAGGGTTTTTGTTACATATTGTATATTCGTCCGTCCAGTATTTCCGGCGATTGGCGATACAAAACAAACAAAATCACCTGATTTGTATTTTAATTAATAAAATTAGATTTTCGTATAAATACTGCTTTTTAAGCATAAATGTGTAAAGTTTTAATAATAACAACTAGAAATAAGCACACACTAATGATTTCTATGAAGATTCAGTGGTGAAATTGTTCGAGTTGCCTACTTTGACAAGCCGGTACCAACCAACGATCGTTTTTTAAAATTAAATCTGCGAGAAATCACCAATTAAACCAGATGAGTATTGCTTTTAGTATCTAACATAAACAAGGTCTTCCCTATAAAAGCCAACACCACAATTTTATAGAATTTGTTCGTGTTTTTACTTCCAAAATTTCTATGAAGATTCAGTGGTGAAATTGTTCGAGTTGCCTACTTTGACAAGCCGGTACCAACCAACGATCGTTTTTTAAAATTCAATCTGCGAGAAATCACCAATTAAACCAGATGAGTATTGCTTTTAGTATCTAACATAAACAAGGTCTTCCCTATAAAAGCCAACACCACAATTTTATAGAATTTGTTCGTGTTTTTACTTCCAAAGTCAATGTTTCATTGTAAATAACCTGCTGGCAATAACTATTAGTAAATCTCTGAAAATACGCCATAAAATAAAGAGTATTTATTTGAACACATACTGTAAGCTCTTTACTCATGCAAATGTTGTTTTTTTTTTTACTAGAAATAAACGCTCAATAATAAAATATCTGTAAATATTAATATAACCTATAAGTGTTGTACCTATTGTTTTAATACTTAAGTACATACCTAATTTGCAAGTTAGTATAGGTAGTATTTTTTTCAAATCTCACTTTTCACAAAGAGTAATAAACAATTACTACAAGATTCCTCTAAACTCATCAAAAACACTATTTTCAAGCACACTCATTTGGCATTTGTATAATAGGTTGGGGAAAAAGTCTTTTCACATTTTATATGAAAATTCAAAACATTTTTTAATATAGTTTATTAACATTTAACTAAAGTATGTAGGTACCATTTTGTTCGATAACTTTTTGCCATCTTATAGGTACATAGGGACATGATCCCATTGCTATAGAAATTTTGGGGCTTCTGAGCAAAAAACTGCGTCAAGTAGTTTTGGCAGTCCTCTCGTGATGTTAACCTGACACTGCCTAAAGAATTCTGAAGAGACCGAAACAGGTGGAAATCTGAAGGTGCCAGGTCAGGACTCTACGGCGGATGCATTAACACCTCCCAGCCAAACTCTCTTAATTTTTTCTGAGTGGTTAAAGATGTGTGAGGTCTAGCGTTATCATGATGTAAAACTACACCCCTTCTGTTGATTAATTCCGGCCGCTTTCTCTCAACTTCTTGCTTTAATCTTATCAGTTGTTCGCAGTAGAGTTCTGAATCGATGGTCCTGCCTGGTGGTAACTCATAATGAATAATGCCCTTCCAATCCCACCACACACACAGCATCACCTTGTTGCGAGTTAACCCGGGTTTCGCCACAGTCTGTGAAGCCTGACCGGCCTTTGACCATGACTTTTTTCGCACGTTCTTGTCGTACGTGATCCACTTTTCATCACAAGTTATCAATTTCTTCAAAAATGGTTCGGTCTCATTACGTCATAATAAAGAATCACAAATGAGTACACGGTTCATTAGGTTTCTTTCAGAGAGCTCGTGAGATACCCAAATATCGAGCTTTTTTGTGTACCCATTCTTTTTTAAATGCGCCAAAACTGTTTTGTGGTTAATTCCCAGTTCTTCAGCTACGTCGTAACTACTGATATGCCGATCTTGCTCCACTTTTTCAAAAAAAGCATCCATTTTATCCGTAACAGGGCGACCAGAGCGACGTGCATCTTTGACATCAAAATTTCCGGATTGAAAATGCTTAAACCAAATTTGTGCGACTCTCACAGATGCTGCACTAGGTCCATAAACATCGCAAATTTTTTTCGCGGCTTGCTTTGCTTTTTTACCTTTTTGGTAGTAAAATTTTAAAATGTATCTTATTTCTTCATTAGAATCACTCATCTTGACGGTAAGAAAAACAAATGAAAATCACGCATTTTCCTAATTTGAATTTGTAATTACCATCTTTAAAATTTAAACTTTTAAATGATACCAAAAACAGCCAGGTACAAATAGTATAGCCAAAGTGGTTTTATTACAAGTTCATACATACTATATGCGAAAAGACTTTTTCCCCAACCTAATATTTCAGTTGCCGTTACCTCCTAATTCATAATGCAGACCCGCAAAGCAGCGGCCAAAGAACTGACCATGAAATTAAGGCAGGCTCTATGTGAACTCAAAGCGTGCCAGGAAGAAAATTCACAGCTTCTTCTTGAACGGGAGGCAACGGAACAAGAATTTAAAAACTTAAATGATAAAAATTCTGTGCTGAAAAACGAATGTACCAACTTACATATTCAATACACTCAGTTATTAGATGAAAATGTTAGATTCAAAGATCAGTTTGAACAATCTATACAATGCAGTATTGTACATGAACCGGCTCTGAGTCGCATATCTGAGTTAGAACATAGCTTATGTGAAGCACAACGATCTGCTCTTGAAATACAACAGCAAAAAGATGCTGAATTATGTAATAATACCTTGCAGCTATATAGTGAACTCATTGAGAGTGATTCAAGTCCGGCCGTGGAAATACCTGCATGTACTCCGCAGTCACAGTATTTTATTTTAACGAGTCACATTAAAATTAAAAAATATGTAAAAATAAACAAAATGATAAAACGCACTAAAAAATTGCTCTCTAAGAATAAAAATAAGAAAAGTTTAAATCAATTAAGGAAAGAAAAATTGTCTTTGATCAAGGAACTTAAATATAGTGAAAAAAACCTTCTCATGGCTTGTCGCATATATGACACTGAGATATTTGAACTAGAGTCACTCAATCTCAATATTGCAGGCTTCCTTAGAAAATCTCACTAAGAAATATTAACTAGTTTTAGAAGAAAATAGGGAAATTAGTTTAGAATCTGACTGCGTTCCCCCAACAGTGGTTTTGGAATCACTTGTCATGGACCGAAAACTATCCCCTACAATCGACTGCGGAGTAAGTCTCAGTACAAATGAATACCCTAATGTAGAAAATGAGATGCAATCCGAAATAGAAACAATTGAATGAATTGAATAGCTATAATAGAAAAATGATTTGTAAAAAATTGTTAATATATTCTGATAAGTTAGGTCAAGATCTTAGCAGTATGATCTATAATAACCTGAACAGTGAATGTACAGTATTCAATGCATGCACACCCGGGGTTATATTTTTAAACCTAATAAATAATATAAATTATAATGATCTAGACCAACATACCACAGTTGCAATTCTGTGTGGTGACAATTCCACTATAACAGGGAGGAACTTAAAAAATGTATGGACAAAATCATAGATTTAAAACAAAAAACTGATTGTAAATTTATCATAAGTGCCTTTCCGTATTCGAATTCTTTAGACAGTGTAAGAAACAGGCACATATATGATTTAAATGTACATTTGTACAACATGACTTATTGTCATAGCGATTTTATTTTTTATTTAGATATTAATAAATTTATATGTTGATTTAAGTTGACGCAAGATACTATGTATCTTCCTCCTAGGTATAAGCGACTTTTAGCTACATTAATAGCTTATAATATACAAAGTAGTTGTGTTGTAAATAGTACAACTGGCAACCCTAACTAACACCAAGTAAATTGTAGTGCTGAACGTACCGTATGGTAGCTGCAGGTACTCAGTCTAATTTAAACTAATTAAAAAGACAACAGTCAGGGCCAAAGAGTTAAATATTATTCACCAAAATATTCAGGGCCTGACTAGCAAATTATTGCAATTAGAATTATATGCAAACAATAGGGATTTACATGTAGTATGTTTAACTGAACACTTTTTGCAGTCACATCAAGTACAATTTAATATTGATAATTATTCAGTCTCTAGTTTATTTACTAGGACGATACAAGAAAAAGGAGGCAGTTTAATTTTAACGCGTAATGATGTGAAATGTAAAGAACGTAAGGATATCGTGAGCCTGTCAGTTGAAAGTATTGTTGAATTATCCTGTGTTGAACTAGAGAATTGTATTATAGTATGCGCGTACAGACCCCCAAAAGCTGACTTTCATACTCTAGAAACAGTAATTGAAGATGTTTTGAGATAATTAAGTTCATGTCACAAAAACATAACATTGTGTGGCGACTTTAACGTAGATTTATTAGTGAGTGACGATACCGAATGTATTAGATTTTTTAATTTATTTAAGTCATTTAATTTGTTCAATTTATTTTTAGAACCAACTAGAATACAAGGCGACTCTAAAACATGTATAGATAATGTTTCTTGTGATTGCACTGCTGTTGATATGGCTATAATTAAAAATATAACTTCTGATCATTTTGATCAATTCGTGAAATTTGCAAACAATGTAGAAGTAGAATTACGTCAAATAACCTACAGAGCTATTACTAAACAAAAATCAAAACATTTAGGGATACAGTTTCGAAAAATATGCCTTTAAATGAAGAAGCTCAAAATGATCCTGATTTTTTTTATAATAAAATGTTTGGAGTAATAGAATTGGAATTTAATAAAAATTTCCCACTTAAAAAGGGAAAGAAACGTAATCGAAAAAAGTTTAGCGAATGGGCTACTACAGGAATTCATATAAGTAGGAATAGGCTATATGACTTAATAGCTATGAAAGCTTATAACCAAAAACCTGAGTTCATTGATTACGTTAGAACTTATTCAAAGCTTTTTAAAAAAGTATGCTTGTGCGCTAAATCATTATACACCAAGAAAGCTATTGTAGATTCTAAAGATAAAATAAAGACAACGTGGAATATTATTAACACTGAAACCGGGAAAAACAAGCCACGCGATACTAATATTGAATTAAAAATAAACAATAAGGTTCTCGACACTAATGAATATTGTTGACGACAGACAGCGTGCCGCCTGAAATTTGTAAGAGGACCGACCAATCACGACGCCTACATTACAGCCAATGAGAGGCACACCCCTCCTCACGCACACTCGGGCGATCCCCGAGCGCGCGCCCTGATTGGTCGGGACACTCACGCGTATCGGCGCTACCTGCGAGTAGCGCCCATTGTATATATATAGCCCTAGCTTGTACAAAGTTTGTAGTCAGTCGTAGTTAGTCAGTCGTAGTTAGTCAGTCGTAGTTAGTCAGTCGTAGTCAGTCAGTAGTTCAATCGAGTTCAGACAGTGTACAAGCAGCAACAGTGAATATACCATCAGAGCGGAAATCTCTCCGGCGTTTCATTTGGAACCAGCATCTAGTGTATACAGTCCACTAAACATCCTTACAAGGACCTGCGTTGGCCCATCGTCAACAAATATGTTGGCCCATCGTCAACAAATATGTTGCCCAATACTTTGAGAACTTTTTCACTAACATTCCCCTTAATACAACCGCCCCACTAATGTCCTCATCTAAGAAATCAAAAAACTATTAACCAATTGTATACCAAAATGTAAAGATAGGTTAATATTTCAATAAGTCACCCCTAGAAATATCATTGATACTTTTAAAAGTTTGAATAATAAGAAAACTGGTGATTTGTGGGACATTTCAGTATCCATTATAAGTAATATTATAGATGTGATTGCGCCTTACTTAGCTTCTATATTTAATAAATGTGTAGACGCGGGATCTTTCCCTGACATGATGAAGTTAAGTAAAGTTATCCCTGTATTTAAGTCTGGTGACAAAAATGATCCAACAAATTACCGTCCCATTTCTATTCTGCCAGCACTAAGCAAAATGTTCGAAAGGTTAATTTTTAACCAGTTATTAGATTTTTTTAACAAAAATAGTCTGTTCCGTGGTGATCAGTATGGATTTACTAAGGGTCGATCAACAACGGATGCAGGTACTTACACTTTTACAAAACATCTATGATGCTTGGGAGTGTTGTCAGAATGCAATTGGTGTGTTTTGTGACCTCTCCAAGGCATTTGATTGTGTAGACCACAAAACCCTTCTATCCAAACTTGAGCACTATGGAATAAAAGGGAAAGCTCTCGAATTGATTAAATCTTATTTGAGTAGCCGTATTTAAAAAGTTAGTTTAAATCAAGTGAAATCTGAAGGATCAACCGTAGTGATGGGTGTGCCCCAGGGTTCCATCTTAGATCCTTTGTTATTCCTCATATATATATATCAATGATTTACCATATTATGTAAAAAACTGTAAGTCTGTACTTTTTGCTGACGATAATTCGCTTGTTTTTAGCGTAGATAGGAAAACTGACGCCTCTAATGAGATTAATAATACATTGTCGCAAGTGTTGGAATGGTTTACGGCAAATAATTAAGTATTAAATGCAAACAAAACTAAATGTGTTAAGTTCTGCTTACCGAATGTTACAAAAGTACCAACACGATTACTTATTAATAAGGAAGCAGTAGAAATGGTAGATAACACAACGTTTCTGGGAATAACGCTTGATTCCGGGTTGCAATGGGGTGCCCATATTAAAAAATTAGCTGGAAAGCTTAGCTCTGCAGCCTACGCGGTTAGGAGAATTAGGCAGATGACGGACGTTGATACAGCGCGTTTGGTAAATTTTAGTTACTTCCATAGTGTTATGTCCTATGGAATATTGCTATGGGGTAATGCAGCAGACATAAGTACCATATTTGTTTTACAAAAACGCGTTGTTAGATCCATATATAAATTAGGTGCTAGAGAGTCTCTAAGGGAACTTTTTAAAGACATTAATATTTTGACTCTCCCTTCGCAATTCATCTATGCGAACATTATTTACGTGCGTCAAAATATACATTTATATAAGAAAAATAGTGATATTCATAGTATAAACACTAGAAATAAAAATAAATTAGCTATCTCAGCTTTTCGGTTGCAAAAAACAAAAAAAATCTTTTGTGGGTCTTGGCTTACGCCTCTATAATAAGATTCCAGATAATGTAGTAGCGTTACCACTATCTAACTTTAAGACTGCCATTAAAAATCATTTAATCAAAAATGCGTTTTTTCATGTAAATGACTATTTATCATCGTCTGATCACAATTCTTGGAAAAAGATGACTGCAAATTTTAATTGTATTGTTTAAATATATAGTATATCTAGTAGTTTGACCCTTTCTATTCCTTCTCACCGTACTGGTTTTCTTTCCAACTCTTTCGCCATTACGGCAGTAAGACTCTGGAACGCACTTCCTGAGCCCATACGAACCGCTCCTAGTCGCGCTAGTTTCAAGACGCGAGTGTTTAAGCACTTCCTGGCCGATCTATAAGAGAAGTTTAAAAATTACTGCATATATATATGTATATATATGTGTGTATATATGTGTATATATATAGTTATATGTGTATCGTATGTGTAATGTATATTAGTATATATGTATGTGTCTATTATATATCAAATATTATCTTATTGTATTTATCTGTATATACTTTTATTTACATTGTTTTTTTTTTAAATGCTTTAAATTGTCTTGCAAGTCTTGCAACCCACGTTTAGACTATCTGTATAACCCAAAGGTTGACTGGTAGACAACGCTTTTAGCGTTAAGTTCGCCTATTGTTCTGTGCAATTTGTATTTGATAAACAATAAAGATTAAATAAAAATAAATATAATGTATACCTAGCTAAAGTGTAAATCTGTATTGTAACTGTAATATAGCCCATCAGGCTGGGTAGGAACCAATACTGAACTGGGTTTCTTTCGGTGTAATCTTCCCAGCAGTGGTCGTTCCGAAACGCTAGTAGTTTTTAGCTTAAGCACTAAAATAATATTTAAAAAAAATGACTTCAATAAGAGATAAATTTATCATACATTAAATAAAAAAATGTTGACTTTTGACAAACATAGAGATTTTTTTTTAATTCTTACTCTTCCTATATCTCCATCGCCGCTTTATATTTTTTTTTTTGTAAAATATTCAATGTACCTACAGTAGGGTGTCCCAAAAAAATCAATGTCATTTTTTTTAACGTATACTCTCTTATTTTTTTACTTTTAAGTCAAAACAATTATAAATAAAATTTTAAGAAGGTAGGATCACCGTAACCCGTGCCGACTTACATTGATACAAATCAGTACTTGCTTTCTATGGCTTTTTTTTTTTTTACGGAGGAAAGATCCCTGTTACGGATACCCGTCAGCCTGCGGGGGAGGCTGTCGGGTTATGTGGGACTCCACGCCAGATCGACGTGCCTACCCACTAAAAAACCTCCGGAGTTCCATCTCAACCGCTTTTGCCGGGGACACGGGAACGGAAATACATCCGCGAACCCCGGCGCGGCTGGCCGCCAAAGCGGCCCCTCCTCGGGGGCGTTACAGCGCCCCCCCACTCACCAAGTCGGCGCGTCCGGAACTCACGGACGCGCCATACCTCCTCGGCCCAATTGAGAGGCGGCAAACTCCCACGCAGTCTACCGCCTGTGGAGCCAGATAAACCGGCTCCCAGCGGCGGAGAAGATGAAAGGCTCCGCCGCTTACCTCTCGCCGCAAACGCGGTGCGGCACCGCTCGGTCGCGGAGGATAGGGAGAGCGGCAACGTAACACCGACACTCCTCCTCCTCCGCGACCGATCTCCAACCACAGCCACGGCGGTGTGGCCCCGCCTGAAGCGCCGGGAGGGCAATGAAACATTCCCCTCCCGGCGGCCCCACCCCGGGTGGGGGGAGAACTTCCCACTCCCCCGCCGCCCCATTGGGCGCATCCCTACAGGCTCAAGGCCGAAGCCGAGCCCGCGGGAGCGCCCCTCCCCGGGTGGGGGGAGATCTTCCCACTCCCCCGCCGCCCCAATGTGGGCGCTCACTGAAGGTTGACGACAGCAGGAGCGCCCCCTCGCGGGTTCCTCTTAGCTTCCCCGTGGCTCGAGGCTACCACGGGTACTGAGCCCCCCCGGTACGACAAACCGGGAACCCATTGGGGGGGTTGCTTTCTATGGCTGACGCAACCTAACGTATTGATGTGCTTGTGATGACTATTATTTAGTTATAGAACACGCATTGTTTTCAATCCGTCAACATTTCAGTGGAATTACGTAGTTCTAAAAGGTGTATATTTTTTTATAAGTGACTTAAAACATGCAAATAACGGGTTCAAAACTACCGTCTAATATACAAATTCTAGCAGTATTATTTTACAATATCCGTGAAGTAAATTTAACTGTCAATGAAAGCGCGAATCTCACTTTTTGCGAGTGTATTATCTATTGGAAAAAGGCACGTATTCCTACTAAATCTATGCCTAATTGTGTGAAGAAACTTGTAAACCTACATCAAATTTGGAGGGACTTGCAAGAAAATGCACAAAAGACACAAGACGTATTTAAGCAGCGCCGTCAAGACTTTGTCAACAATTTGGATAATTTGTTTGATGCGCTTCAATTAATAGAAATAAATTTAGATTTGTGCTTGTTGAAATCAATGAAACTCTTCAATCAATTAGAGTCTTACGAGAAAACTTACAAAACAATCTCAAAAGCAGCCTTGCAGAAGATTACTCAGCATTTGTGGTATTTAACTGACCTTTCTATATTATCACTGTTTAAAGATTATGTGGACCAAGAAACTAAAGTTAAAATGGATGAAAATTTAACCAAAGAGGAAAAAACTCATAGAAAACGATACATATTATCGAAAAAAGAACTTTGCGGTTCATTGTATGGTAATTATGGTTATTTAAAAACATTGGCATTAATCGTTAAAGAAGTTTTTACCTTCGTTTACTGTAAAAATATATATTTTTAACACTCTTTTCTTATTTTGTTTCAGAAAAATGCATCTCTGACTTCTCTCTGCGTCCTTGTTAGATCGCTTTAAAATTGAAAACAGTTTTCTACACGAATGACCTACCCTTTGTGGTCAAATAATGCTTCGTTTCAAGAAGCCAAAATAAAAGTTTTGGCACTGAGCGGTTAAGTCAATGCTTATCTTTCGTCGATTAATCTCAGTTGATGAGGAACAAAAACTATTTTTATTGCGTTGCGTAAACGAGACTTTAAAAAACAAATGTTAAAAAGAAAATTTTAACAGCAAAGTTAATTTTTAATGTAGATGAGCAAATAATGTACTATTCCGGTGTGTTGGAGTTTAAATTAAGTAATAAAAATAAAGTTCTTAATTCCTCACATATTAAGTCAGTACAAATTTTCATGTGAAAAGTTTGGCATCAAGCCGGCACGGGTTATCATTGTCCAATCGCAATAATATTTATTATTTGAGTCAATGAGGTCAAATCGAATAAAAATAAAGGGTATGCGTATTTGATTTCGCAAAAAATTTTTTTTTCCTTATGTCTTGGGACACCCCAACCTACAGACATATTTTTTTACTGTTTTATGTATTGATTGCCATGCGAGTAGGTCAAATTTGACGGTAGAATAGAATGCGGTCTGACCTAGCAAAGACCTAGCAAGGTTGCATAAGAAAGTTGTAAGTGACCTATAGGTTGCGTTGTATAAAAAAAGGTTTATAAAAGGCAGATAGCGTAGGACGGGGCGGCGCGGCGCGACGGTATGTACCGGAGCCCCGCGGCACGCCGGGAAGTCGCCTCGACGGAACGCGCATTCTTCCAGCTCCGGAATACCAATGCCATATTATTATGTGTGATATACTCTCCTCTGTGCAATATACTCGTATCTGCTAGCCTTCATTGACATCTTATTCCATTTACATTCAGGGCACGGTCTATCTGCTTAGACGATTATTTAATACCTAGAAGTAGGTAGACAGCCAGTAGGTAGTTGAGATTACCCGACTTTTTATAAATGATTTTTATCTGGAACAGAGATGTTATATGCTTTTGGGGTAAAGGCCGTTTTTGTGTGTGAACGAATGTTATGCCGTTTAAGAATCTTCATAACGGTTGGACAGATCATTATTTAATGGAATGTCAATTCGCGTGGGTGCGTTACGTGAAAACTAACGCGAATCTTTTGTAAGGGTCCGCCACGTCACCTGCGAGAAACAATTTCGTTCTAAAAAGTTCCTCGTAGAGACTTTGGAACTTGAAAAAATTATTAATATAAAAAACACATTTTATATGGCGACCTCCGAGACGTAGTTGTCACCATGCTAGTCTGCTACCCAGAGGTCCCGGGTTCGATTCCCGGTCAGGGCAAGTTGGATAATGGCCTTTTTCAAACTGTCCTGTGTCTTGGATGTTTAGACCTGTTTTTTGAGCGGCCCCTTGAATATCTTTATTTCAAGCTATATATTTAAGACTTCTATATTTTTTATAATAAGTATATACCTCGTCTATTAAGCAAAATGAACTTATGTACTGTAACTAAACATAAAGGAATAGAAAAAAAAATTCAAAAGTCGTTCTCATAATTTCCGTTCGCTATCCCAAGTCCAAAATTCGGATTTTTTATTTCATTATTTCAAAAACAACGTTTAAAACAAGATTCCCATGTATTACATTTGAAAGTAGACTAATGTAAGATGTTATAAAAAAATCATCAGTCCTCTATTACGTGTATTTATTAAAATAAACCTTTTTAAGTGTTTGTCCCTTCGTCATACATTTTTTTCCGTCACGGTCACTTATTTGAAAATATCTCATCACTAACAAAGTATTGCCCCATCACTATCACACCGGCGTCCTTAGTCAATAGTGCGGCGACAGTTAACCGGAGCAGTAGCTTGCCGTCTGCTGTTCTGCCGAAATACGAACATAAGTAATAATCTTCCGTTCGCGTGGATCGCAATCCCTTTAATTTCCTTCACGTCATTTATTAATTTACTTTGATGCTTGGGTTTTATAATAAATAGTAATTGTTACGTAGATACTCAGTATTTGACTCATGCTTGAGTTAGTGATCACTAGCAAAAGCCATATAATTATTAAAATTAAAATACGGTTTCTCCTTAACTTCCGTCACATAATTTCCGTCACTATAATCGTGACGGAAATTATGTTAGTGCTAATATACTACTGAATTGCGATTGTGATTGCCTGCAACTTCGTCCGCGTGTTACATTAGAAGAGTATTTGTCTATCCCGTTTCATTTTCTAAATACTCAATCTGTTTTTTGACATACCTACATAATAAAAACATGTTTTTAAGTATTAATACTATACATAGACCCCTTATTTAGTGCATTGCTCATCTGGTCTATGTGAAATATCTCACTCACTGCTACTATGTGATATAATAATAATAACTAATACTTACTTGGTAACTTTTTATACAGTATGGCAAAACCGCTTTTGGTTTAGTAGAGAAGAGATTCTAGAAAAACAAAACTTAAGGTAAAGAGGAAGGCGGAAGAAAATTAAAAATGATCCCATATTTTATAAATAATATAAGGAAAAAGATCGCTAAAAATACTTAAAACGTAAAAAAAATGGTAAAATTTTACCAAATTGGCCAAGAAACTCCTGCACGTCAAAAGAAAATACAAAAGCGAAACAGAAATAAGGTTAAAGAATTTTTTAGGCGCCAAAAGGAGAAAAAAAAGTTTGGAAACAATTCAAGAAGTCAGTGTAACTGAAACTGAAACAGACCCAGAATTGTCAAACAGTTTGACTCATAATGAGGCAATTGATCCTCTCGCTTCACCATCTGCTGCAACTCCAGGAAATGATTTAAACTCAGCATAAACAGGTTCTGCTGCTCAAACAAGGCAGACAAGAAGCCGAAAACCGGCGAAGTCGAAGATTTCAACCTTAACTTCAAGTCTTAATTCAGGACCAATAGTAGATGACTATATTTCATCGTCAGGATGTTTAAGCCCAATTGCATTCTTGCGAAGAAATAGTTCAAGTTCACTTGCTGCTTCTTCTTCAGAAACCACTCTAATAACACTCAAGCGAAAGTTAACATCACCTAACAAGTTAGCACTGAAACGATTTAAATATGAAACACAAAAAAAGATTAAAGAATTAGAAGCTAAAATTATTGATTTAAAGAGAATAAATAAAATATATAAAATCAAATACAAAGACTAAAAAGTACACAGAATACAAACAAAAACAAAGAAAAGCAAAAAAAATACGTAGAAAAAACTAAAAATAATAGGGTGACTGAGACATTCGCTAAAAATGTTAAAAAGTAACATCGAAACATTTCTAGAAGAAGATGAAAATAGTCGCATTTGCGCTGGAAAAAAGAGTATATATCAAAAAACAAAAAAATATTATTTAACTAATACCTTACAAAATTTACACGTTAAATTCCTACAATTAGTTACTTACAAAATTAGCTATTCAACTTTTTGCAGAATGAGATCATTTTGGATTTTAGTTCCTGATGTAAATGCTCGTGATACTTGTATGTGCAAGATTCATTCCGATATGGATCTAATGGTATCTGCTCTAAAAAAAACTTTTAATCTTATAAATGAAAATAGCGCTGATAAAATTATGTCTTCATTATGTTGTAGTTCTCTGAATATAGAACTTACTTTGGGACTAGCTCAATCAGTGTTATTTGTCCCTATACATATATTATTATACGTTTACTACATACACATATTATAGGTGTTTTTAGTATTTTAACAAATTTATTTTATTTCGATAATAATGTTGATTGCAAAGAATTTATTTGTAATCAAGAAAAATCCATGATTTACAATGCTTTTTTTTAATTTCCGTCACCGTATTTTAATTTCCGTCACACTAGGAAATATTTTCATCGAATAAATCCAAAATTATTTGAAAATTTACAGGGAGAAATATATAAATATATATAGTTTTACATACATTTTTATATTTTATAGCTACTTTGGCATTATAGTAAAAAATAAAAATCGTGACGGAAATTAGTCTGAGAACACCTTGTGGTGAGAAACACCATTATCTATTAGGTTGGGGAAAAAGTCTTTTCGCATATATACTTATTAAATATCACCTTTAAAAAACTTAGTAATTAAATATTTTTTTACCTAATATCACCCTCCACTTCTTTTTAAACTGGGTCTAATCATACGCTCATCTTTTTCTTGGTCATACCGGTTTTCTTCGGCTAAGAAGCAAATAATTAACAAATATCAGAACTAATTTTGGTAACAAAAAATAAAACACACAAATTTTCTGGTGATTAAAATCATTTGTGGCATCGTGATGACTTTTAATAACCAACTTAAGGGGCTACCTGAATTTTTCGGGGTCCAGTGCTGCCCCCATTTGAAATAAATCATTTGAAAAGCACTGGACCCCGAAAAATTCAGGTAGCCCCTTAATTAGAAATCTCATCTTCCTCGTCAGTCTCAGGAAGATTTTCTACAATATCTTGCAACTATGAAAGCTGCTTATATTTAGAATGAAATAGTTTGTTAATTGTCTTTTGATCACACAGTCGCACAAGATCTTTACAATTTGCGGCTGTAATAGGTAGTATACCTTGGGCAGATTGTCTCCTTCAAAAAACCTAGAATGCTACTTTCGATGCTGACAAACCTTCAATTTGGACTTTTGCGCATCTGTAAGAGACCATGTCTGAGCACCGTAGGTTAGGGTGGGCAATACACACGTCGACCAGTCTCTTCTTTAGACAAGTTGGCAGATTGCCCTTCAGCAGTTCCTATATCGACCAGAAGCTCCACCAAACGTTTTCAATTCTTTGATCGATTTCTATATGTATTCTGGCGATTATTGAAGGAGACAATCTGCCCAAGGTAGACTACCTATTAAAGCCGCAAATATAAAAATCTTGTGCGACTGTGTGATCAAGGGACAATAACAAACTATTCCATGCTGAATATAAGCAGCTTCCACAGTCTCAAGATATTGTAGAAACTTTTCCTGAGACTGACGAGGAAGATGAGATTTCTAATAAAGATGGTTTTTAAAAGTTATCACGATGCCACGAATGATTTTAATCACCAGGTAATTTGTGTGTTTTATTTTTTGTTACCAAAATAATTTATGATATTTGTCGATTATTTGCTTCTTAACGTTTTAAATTTAAATTAAGTGTTTTTGTTATAGAGTCAATTTTTACGTTCTGAGTTTATTTCTTCTTGTTATAGTAATTTTTTTTGGAATGTATTATGAAAAAGGAAAATCACAATTTGATTTGGTATAAAGCAATACATAAAAATAATGGATACAGGATAATCGTGTTTAAGTTCTTATTTAACAGGTTGATATTTTTAGAAGAAAAAAAAATTTAAGTTAAAACTGAGATAAGAACTAAAAATTAAAAAAAAAATACAAATTGTGTAGTCCTACTAAAAAATCATCCCTCGGCAGCGTGGCCATAGTTTACGGTTATATTAATATGGATATTTTCAGTTTTTTACATAATATCAGTTTGAAATCTTAATGTTTACATTAACAATGGTTTCAATACAATATTCTTATCTCCATTTGTATAGCTAACGTTTTTGAAAATAGGTAGATACTTCTAATAAATAGTAAACGTATTAATAAATCTTGTTTTATTGGTGGTCGTAAAAACCGATTTTTTTAATTTTTGGGGTGTATATCCAAGCTAACTTTTAAAATAAAGCTTTGACAAAGATATGAATAAAACGTTGCGAAAGATCATCGAATTTCAAGTATTTCGTGTATAGATCATTATTTTATAGGTTTTAAAATAAAAAAGATAATAAAGAAAAACTTTTTTTTGGTTTGTTTTCGCTTATTACCAAAAGTGCCATTTTGGTTTTTACGACAATTGTTATCGAAAGCATCGATATGTTTTTGCTATAAAATATAGTAAATATTTTTTTTTTTTCAAAAATTTGTTGTCTTTTTCGAATATCATTTAAAAGTCGGACTTGCACACGAAGAATTCCGTACCATCTATAAAAAAATCACTTTTGTTGTATGGGAGCCATCACTTAAATATTTATATTATTCTGTTTTTAGTATTTGCTGATAAAGTGGTTATTGCGGTAACAGAAATACATATTCTGTGGAGATTTCAACTGTCTAGCTATCACGGTTCATGAGGTACAGCTTGACGATAGACAGACAGTCCGTCTGTCTGTCTATCACCAGGCTGTACCTCGGACGGCCGGACGGACGTACGGAACCCTAAAAAAAGGCCGCGATATGATAACGTCCTCCTTTTTGGAAGTCGGTTCAAAAGGATAATGGCAATGTGCTCAAAAAAGGCTGCGAAGCCCTACTCCGTTTTAAGAAAACGTGAGTTACAATTACAATACGATGATTTCTATTAAAATCTTGTTAATTGTATGCCCAGATATTCAAATACTAGATAGAAAGATAGATAACTCTTTATTATACACCAAAAGAAAAATGTAACATAAAGAAATAATTTTAAATTAAATGAGCACAATGTTCGGTCTTATCGCTTAAAGCGATCTCTTCCAGACTAATACTATCGCTTATGTAGATATTAGAACTGCATTGGTTTTCCAAATAAATAAAAAAATAGGAATAACTTTTGAGAAAAAAATCTGCAGTAAAGTACCTAAATGAGTACAGAAGTTGGTACCTACATACAATCTAAAAAGTAAAATACTTAAGTGTTAATTAACGAAGTATAATAGGGGTAACGCCATCACTTGGAGTTCTGTTTCGATTGACTTTTATTAGTAAGATACCTAGGTACTTAATCGTTGAAAAGATCACAAATTAAGATCAGGAAATATTACGAGTTTTTTTCTTCTATTTATGACGACCTCTGTGGCCTAGTGGTCATGCCACACTGTCACATCGGAGGTCCCGGGTTCGATCCCCGGTCAGGTCAAGATGCAAAATGATCTTTTTCAGATTGACCTGGGTCTGGGATTAGTTATAAAAATATTAGTGTGATAGTATCGTTGAGTTAGTATCCCATAACACCAGTCTCGAAATTACCTTGGGGCTAGTTCAATCGGTGTGATTTGTCCGTAAAAAAAATAGACCGTCAGTTAAATTTGTTAAACAAACGACAACAAAAGATCACAAAGCTACAGCGCATCAAATTTCTGGAGTGGGGTCTGTAACGTCAACGCCCTCTCATTATTTCTTTGTTTATGGTGTTTGTAAGTGGCCAATACTGGTCTCAGATTTTTCAAGTTGCCAAAAGGCATCTGACATATATAGGACGCGTCTACCATACAATGAAGACAGGCGGGTTCAACGGCTGTACGTGCCTTCCGAAACACGGTGGAACTCAAAAACTATTGTGGTCACTCAGCTTGCGAAAGCCTAGCAATGCCATTTAATCCGTACTCCCACCGGGCCAACGAGCTCGTCCTCTCCACTTCTTCTGCACTTGCGCCTAGATAACGACACTAAACTTAGCTGTTAGTAAATGATGTTTCATCAACATCAACAATTATAATAGAATGAATAACAAATAAAGTGATTTAGAATCCAACGATAAATAAGGAATTTTGACTATTGATGTTTCATAAATGATGAAGAACTTTTTACTTCGTATTCGTCAATATGTAAATATTCTCACCACGTTTTCGAGACGTGCTGTGTTACGATGTCGATGAAAGAACCGCGGCGGTTGCTTCATCGACACTAAAACAATTTAGGCGCCCCATCTCTAACTCGATTGGTTGCTACGAGCTCCCGACCCAGGCAAAAATTTACAACAATTATTGAACACAAATTCACTTAAATACTGTAATGTTTTTAAGACTTCATGTTTGCTATAGTATATATGGTAGACAATTAAAATTTAGCTTAATATCGTTGCGGTTGTATTCTATGCCTAACGACGCCTATAGTTAATTTTTCAAGAATCTGTGAAAAAGAACACAAAGTATGTACACTAAGTATTTATGGCACGTATGATTCTTTTCTATGTTTCTATGATTTCAAATATTTACCTAAGTGGGGCTCCCATACAATAAACGTGATTTTTTATAGATAATGTTACGGAACCCTTCGTGTGAGAGTTCGACTCGCATTTGGCCGGTTATTTTATTTGTTTGAAAGGATAGACATATCTAATTCAAGATTGATTTTTTTAAATTTTCTTGAAGTCGGCTTAGCAGTTTTGTTTTTTTAAACCAAAATAACTGTATCGTTCACTCTTTGATTAGAGCAGTTGTGTCACAATCACATAAGGAGCGCATTAATACAGTGCAGTGGAAGTGCTAACACATCAAACTAAAGTCCATCGACGTCACGTATCTTCGGCCGGCCGCGATGACCTTTATTCATGAGTCATTGCACCTTGCTATGTTTACGTACAAGAGTTGTTAAGGCGACACTCTCCCCGCCCTCAAAATGAGTACGACGCCATCTAAATCCATTCAGATCAAAACTGAAACGGCTAAACGCTACCTTTACGACTGTTATAAAAGTGAAACGAATGAAAGGCTACAACAGAGCCTTATCGAGGAATCACACAGTTGGAAAAAAGTTGCTGCAATGCGCTGTTGAATCAAAAGCTACAACCCAACCAACCACTAGCACGGAAACATCAGCCTCACGCTGGTATACTACTGACAAAGACGAATTGGCTAAAGAGACAGAGTGGATTAGAAGAAAGTCCAGGAAAAAAAGGAAGTTGAACACGTCTCCGGCAAAAGAATGCCAAACATCTAAAAAAGCGAAAAAAGTTCTCCCACTTCCTCCTATCATGGTAGATGGGTGGAGAACTACTATGACTTTTTGACAAGAGATCAATCCGCTAGCATCTTCACTGTAAAGATGTTGCATGGTGCTAAGATAAATGCTTTCGACGTAGAGACATATAGAGCTATAACGATGCTAGTGACAGACAACAACTGCCTTTAGCATTCATATGAGAACAAACAGGACAGGCCAGTTAGGGTGTTGGGCAAAAAATTGTCTTCTACCTGTAAAACGGACAGGATTATTGAAGACCTCAAAGCAAAGAGAATCTCCAAATTGAAGACGCTGTGAATAAATAAAGTTGGAAAACTAAAGAGCCTTTAAATATATTCATGCTTACAATCAAAAACCATGAAGAAATTGGCCAAAGGAGAATGGGCCCCGTCCCCAGGCTGTATCAGGTCGGGCTTGTGTCATATGAAAGGTCATATATATATATATATAGCTTTATTTTATTGTATGGCACCAACTCCGAAACATGTGCAGGGAAAGAACTGTAAATTATTTGATATTTTTTTGTTCTTTATCTATTTTTGAAGTATTTTACTTAAATACAGCTTACTTTTAGTTTTATAGCTTCATTATTAAACGTGTACAAAGCGGTAATTATTATTCGTATCTCCTATGAGAATCACGGATCTTTTCACCCCGATCCTTTAGAAGTTTGCGTGGGGATACAGATCCAACACGTAAAGGCCCTTATTGGATAAGTTCATGTTATGTGGCGCTCCCTTCAAAACCCATTCATGTATATACCTATGAAAGGTGTACCCTTGAACAGGTTGTGGCAGGATCTATTGCAAGAAAAAGGAAAAGAGTTATGGAATGAGATTGGGATGGACAGATGCCGGGATATTGCAATAAAAACGGCACAAACATAAAAAAGACACAGACCGAAACAAAATTGTATTATTTGTTAGATAGGTAAAAAAAAATATTTTGATAAAAGTTTATTTTTTTTTTCCAAATGTTTGTTTGACATAATGAATCATTAATAAATAATCGAAATCATAAATTATTTCATCTAGAAAAGTTGCTGGCAACAAAATATTATTTTGGTGTCTTGCGAAACCCAAACACCACGCATAATGCTCATTATATGAGCGCATGTCCCTATTGTCCTTCGCCCTGTTAGACACGAGCAGTAATTATTGCTTATGGACTCCCTGCCCGTCGTTTTTGTATTGACAAGAATGTAAAATCAAGTCCGTATAACGTGCCGAAGTCAAATCACAAAATAGTTCCAATCCGAAATGCAAACTAAATGCGTGCGAAGTGCGTATAGTAGTAAGAAAATATCAATCTGACTTCAAAAAGTATTTTGTAGTCATTTGAATTAGAAAACACACCAATACAACTACAAACAATAGGCAAAAATTGTATTAAACAAAAGACCCGCTTTTTTTCTCTTTATCTCTTGGCCCCGCATTATTGCTTTTTTGCTCTTTAATTCCCTTAAAATCTAAACCTGTTTATCATCTCATACGCATTGTATACATTGTTACTGGCACGGCCAGGTACAACCCTTCACCATTACCTGATAGTTCCATCCCGGTACAGTGTTATCGTGTATTTTATGTGTGAAGGTAGGCGCGGCTATGGTCATGAAGCTACACATACGGCTAATAATAGGCTAAATAATACAGGTAATATGGTACACATTGAAAAAAAAAATATAATAAAAAATATATTTTAATAAAAATTAAATATTTCATAGTTTTTTCCCTGCACAAGTATCACTGTTGGTGTCATATAATAAAATGAAGCTATTAATATAACCTTTGAATTGAGATATATAACAACTTGATACACCACTGGGGACGCAAGCGCCCATTCTCCTTTATCAGATTAAATCTATCTTGGAGTGCGTGGTTTATATACAACCTCTCAATTCTTCCAAACTTATCCCCTAATGCAAGATATTTCAGGCTAATGGCCACACACAAATGTATTGTGCCAAAGAGCCAAGATGCGTAAAGTGCACTGGAAAACATCTCACCGTGGACTGCAAAAAACCAACTACAGAAAGACCGAAGTGTGTGCACTGCGGAGAAAGTCATCCTGCGAACTATAGAGGTTGCATGATAGCCAAAGAGATGCAAAAGATAAAAAAGATTAAGAACCAAGTCTGTTAAAAAAAAATGTTAGCCATGAAAATACTGCACAGAGCAAACCACCGAAACCTACCAATAAGCCTGTATCAACAGTAACCAAAAATATCTCTTACGTTCAGACGGTTGCGAAAATTATATAAGCCATCCATTATACGTCATTATTAGACGAGCGTTTGAAAACATTTATATTGCACCAAACCGGCTATTACTGCCAAGTCAAGAATAAAAAAATAAAAAACATTTGAAGATCATGGCATGGAACTGTAATGGGGTACTTAACCACAAAAATTAGTTACAACTTACAAGTGATCTTAGATATAAAAAATATTGATGTGTACCTGGTATCTGAAACACACTTTACAAAACAATATTATACAAAATTAAAACGCTAAAATGCATTATAAAAATGCATTGCACCCAGCAAACAAAGGTAGAGGCGGCAGTGCTGTTATCATCAAAGAAACTATTCTACAACATCAAGAACATGTTAAACATGAAGTTCTTCAGGTGCAATGTGCTGCAGTCAGATTAAATACAAAAAGTTGTCTTCCTACTGTGGCTGCCATATACTGCCTACCCAGACATAAAAAACAGAAAGACGTGTAGAAGAACGTTCACGCACTTGTTGATAGATTTGTATTGGGAGGAGATTTCAATGCTAAGATCACGTATTAGGGTTCCCGACTAACGAACAAAAAAGAAGAAACTTATGTGTGCCATCATGAAATGAAATGTGATGTTGCATCAACAGATTCTCCTACATACTGGCCAACTGACCCATCAAAAACCCCTAATCTCAAAGCCTTTTTTATACATGTCGTCTAGCTACATCTAACCACTAATCAAAGTTATGATATGAACTCCGATTTTTCAAAATAAACGAAAAAGTTATATTTAAGGAAGATAATTTAACCCTAGTCAATAAATATTCAGACTGGGATTGATTTAAAATAGTATTAGACTACCATGTAGACCTTCCAGTACCACTAAAGACTCCAAGGCAACTGAATATAGATTAAAAAAAAAATCGTCAGCCTAATACAACATTCTGCTTGGAACAATACACCGAATAGTAAGAAAAAGATAGTGTAAAACATATACCCGTTAGAGATAAAAGATCTGGTAAAAGAAAAAAGAATACAAAGAAAACTATGGCACTAAACTAGGTCACCAAACGATAAAAAGGGCCATCCAGAAACATGTTGATGAGTGCACAAACACGTATCTCCAAAAACTGCATTATTTGCAGAACACCTCGAAGAGATCTTCAAGCCAAATTACAGATCAGAAGGCATCGATGAAGCTAAGGAACTCAGTGACAATTATGATGAAGAAATAAATATAAAGCTTGTTACTCCAAAATAAGTTATGAGGGAAATAAAACAGCACATCAACCCCAGGAAATCTTTTGGCTTTGATCTTATATCAAGAGAACTGCTACACAATCTCCCGCGAAAGGCTTTAGTCAATCTAACCAATCTCATAAACGCTACATTGAGCCTTAAATACGTGCCTGATTTATGGAAAGAAGCTGAAGAATGATAGAAACTGGGAAAACCGCTAAAAAAGACGACGCCGTACAGGCCAATTTCGTTGTTACCCGTTATGTCAAAGTTATTTGAAAAAATACTGCTAAAAAGACTAAAAACTATCATCGAAGCCATCATATCAAGCAAAGCATTAAACTATAGATCAAGTCCACAGAATTACAAATACATATAATTGAAAACACCCTCGAAAATGAAAAAGTCTGCTCTACTATCTTTCTAGATGTAGTCCAAGCTTTCGATAAAGGACTCATCATAAAATTTAGAAAAATGTTACCCACTAACTACGTAGATATAATTACATCATATATACCAATACCAATAGAGCTTTTAGAGCGCGACAAGAAAATGCATATTCTGAAATTAAATAAATCAAAGCTCGAGTGCCTCAGGAAATTGTCCGGTCCTGTCAGGTCCGTCCTGTACCTATTATACAACTCGGACATTCCTGATATAGACGACAATACTATATACGACTTTTGCTGATGACACTGCTATATGGCTATCGGAAGAACTCAAGAAGAAGCAGCAGAAAAGGTTCAAATAGCAGTTAAATAAAGTTTGAATTTTCAAGGAAATGGCGAATTAAGCACAGCACAAATGAATCAAAAGCAATTCATGTTAACTTTACGAATAAGCAAGAATAAGTTTGTCCCATATATATAAATGGAAAGCAAGTTCCATATGAAAATACAGCCAAATACTTAGGTTTGACTCTGGACGCGAAGTTGCGCTGGAAAGCGCACGTGAAAATGAAAAGAGAAGAGCTTGAAATACGGTTTCAAAAGATGCATTAGCTGCTCGGAAGAAACTCTGCCTTGTCAGTGTAAAACAAAATACTTCTGTATAAACAAGTCCTGATGCCAGTATGGTCTTTAGGTATACAGCTGTGGGGCTGTACCAAACAGAGCAATATCAATAGGATTCAAACATAGAACAAAGTTCTCAGGAGCATTGTCAATGGTACATTAGAAATGCTGACCTGCACTGGGACCTTAACATGCAGTGCGTCGATAAAATTATTAAAAAATATGCAGAAGCACACGAGTATCGATTGATTCATCATGTGAACGTTGAGGCAATCTAGCTCCTCGACAACACGGACATAGGGAGAAGACTTAAACGAACTAAACCGTTCGAACTAGTGTAGTGTAGTGAGCGTAGTGACAAATCAAAAATAATACTTGGTGCAGTCATAGTGCAATAATTAAAGATACACGAACAAAGTGCCTTCCCCTTATAAGAGACACATTTTTATACTATTGCTTGTATAACTAGGTCAATGTAATATTACTTATTAGTCTAAGATTAAAGCTAAATTGTAATAATATTAGCGTACTTATTCAATAGTATGTAGGCACGTTAAGAAAGTGAAAAAAAAAATTAAAAAAAAATGTTATTTATGTATATAATTGTTGTGTATCTGGGAGCACAGTAGCGCCGCTCGCCCTGTCGAACAAATGCAAGCAAACAATCAAACAATAGCGAAGCCAACATACTTTTCTCAAAGCCACTCGCTCTAGGCACTTTTGATACCAATTTGTTGTGGAAAAGCTATAAATCTTTTTTTTTGTGACCAAGGCAATAAATGTATCTAATTATCTCAGAAAAGTTGGGAATGTTGAGAAACATATTGTCGTAATTGCAAAGTACACAATATATATTTTAATTTACTTTGTTTTTTAAGTGGATTGTGATCTCAAAACTTGTAAAAGTGAAAAAAAACTAGGTACGTTGTGATTCCGCGAGACTAGCATATTGTTGTTTAACTTTTCTGTTACTGTCACTGGCATTTTTTTACGGAAAATCTACCTACCTAAATTTGACATACCTATATGTTTTTGTTGAGTTCCTACCTACTTTACAAAGTCGTTTTAGTGTGTGATAACTAGAAATATAAGTAAGTATTTGTAACTCTCAATAATGACTCGTAATGTACGTAGGTATAATTATAGAACAAAATAGTCCGCCCGCGTCTCCAGCGATCGATTGCAGCGAAGGCGTGAAAACTCTCGATGGATCTCAAGGAAATAAAAGTTGGAGTCGTGGAAAAAGAAAATAGCCTCGTTGAAATCTAATTTCGCGTTACCATAACGGGCAGCCACTTGAGACCGATGAGCCATCCACGACAGACGCGCCTCATATCAATTCCTTAATTGAGGCGAAGATTCTCCGCTCGAGCGCCCTCTCTGAAAACCGACGCTGGCGTCGACCTTTCTTCATTCTTTATAGCCTACTGTTCAACGAGTTTCTCCACTTGGAAATAAAATATAGGGCGAGTTTTTAATTCAAAGGTGAGTGAAACATCTGAGAATTTAAGAAATTAATTAAATGGGAAGGTACCCGATAGTCATGGCTAACTATGTAGAGTAGACAAAACCACGTGTAAAAGCACATGAGTACATGATTAAATATTTTCGGTCACTCATCTGATCTACATAAATCAAAATATCGCAACTTTTTAATGTATAGGTAGAAGTTTTATTAACTTAGCTGATTCTAGTTTCTAACAAAGTACGAGATATTAATACATGTGTATGGCATGAGTATGGTTTGTCCTACTTTACATAATAATTATTTATCTACAATCTGTAATAATATCATACATGTAATAAATATCTAATATACTGATGTTGGCAGGCAAAATTTCCTTTATTCCGCAACTTCCGCCGGTATGTCTATTATTGGGTCTTTCTCGAGTTCCTCGGCAATCGAATACGGGCCTTCATTACATCTGGGCCCCTCGCAAGAGAAGTTGTCCCATTGGCAGTACTCCCCGAAGACCACCTGAAATAGTAATCAATTTACTGATGAAGTAAAATAAGTTGGTTTGTTGACGTTAGATACCTACCAACACATGCATGTCAAAAGAACCCTGCGACACGGTAAATTACCATGCCTGCGAGTTCCTTTAACTAAAATTAAGTCCCGTGTGTGTGAATAGTTAACATTAGTGTCAGATTTTCGAGCTGCCAAAAGGCAACTAAGCTGGATTTAAGCTTAACATTTTTTATGTATTAGGTCCTAAACGATAAAAGCGTAAACACGGTGTAGATCTTTTAGATGCAGCGAATCACCTAGAGTACCTACCTTTGTAACGTTGGTACTCGTACCTAGGTAAATTTTTTCAGATGTGCAATTTTGTGATATTATCGATTGCGTAATACCCCAGAAGAGGTACCATACAATATGTAATACAGCGTCCGTCGACAGTGCATTTATACATCGTGGAAGGGACATACCCGTAAAAAATGGAACCACAGGCTATACTAGATCACTATAGTATAATAACATAAAAATAACAGCAAAACCACGAAAACATTTTTCGGCTTTTCATACAAAAGTGTGCAGCCGCCCCGCCAATTCGTATGGGAATGTCGATTTTTTTTATCGGTTATTTGGTTGATATTTTAATTTCATTATACTATAGTGATGTAGTGTACTACATCACTATAGTATAATCTACATCACTATAGTATATATAATCCGTGGTTCGATTTATTACGGGTATGTCCCTATTCCACGTTGTATAATAAAGTTAATTTTATATTCGTATTTATTTGTTTAACATTGTTCTGGTTTGAAGGTATCTTGGTACTTGACTGTACGTTATATTTCAGATACCAATAGGTATTACCTTAGAGGGGTTTTGTTGGTCGATCGGAGAGAAACAGCTGCAACGGCCACACAAGCACCTGCCGCGGCCGTAGCACTCTTCAACATCGTCCATGCCCTGTGGCCGGCAGTTTTGCTTGAGCTCCTCTTTAGGAGTGCAGGCACATTCCGCAAACTCATCTAGGCTTACTGCAACCAAGATTTTGTATTATGGTCAACAAAGATCTATTTGTGATGTAAAACTTTCTAAAATCTGCTTATCTTCGAATTTATTACGTACCATAAGTAATCTATATATATAAAAGAAGAAACTGACTGGCTGACATAGATAGAGACTGATCGATCAACGCACAGCCCAAACCGCTAGTCTAGAGACTCCAAATTTGACACGTAGGTTTCTTATGCGGTTTAGGAGTGCACTAAGAAAGGATTTTTCAAAATTCACCCCCTAAGGGGGTAAAAGGAGGTCCAAAGTTTGTATGGAGAAACAAGATTGGTTAGGCCATTTTATTCGAAGCTTCGCAGGAGTACTCCTGGCAGTAACGAGTAAGTACGTATTTCAGGATTTTTCTAAATACAACTCCTAAGGGGGTGAAACGGGGGTTCAAAGTTTGTATGGAGAAACAGTTCAGAGTTTGACCATTTTGAAGCCTTCCGTTGCTCTTTCTCGATCTATCAAATGACGGGAATGGGAAATTTGGAGAGGGAGCTTCGCCCGTTCTGCTAGGCCTTTAAATCCCTACCTTAAAATAAAGAATTTTATATTTTATAAGTATCCAAACATTTTAACACAATAAATTCATATTTTATATTATAAACAACATTAATAACGTAAAAAGCCAATTAAAAATCCTATTAGAACCTTTTAGACTTCTATCGCGGACGAAGTCGTAAGTTAAAGCTAGTTTTTTTATACATACTAGAATCACGTCTTTTTCCCTTACGGGGCAGACGGAACATTTTGTATCTTGCCGCTCTAAGCAGACAGAGCCCAGGGCCGCAAGACTCAAAAGCCACTTTTAGCGTCATGGTGGGCGAGAAAATGGAAAAGCAATCAATATAATGATGGATTGTTAGCCGCGATTCGCATTTCGCCCATTCCTTCGATCGGCTTTTACAATCTGCGCAGGAAGACAAGTAGTGTACATCCCAAGTTCTTTCTTTTGCTTCCGGACTAGCATGGAAGGGATTCATATTACGGGACTTACCGCGATTGATTTTATTTTAACCCAGATATTAAGACTTTGAAACAAAATGAGTTTTATTTTGCCTGCTCATCAAATTTTTAAGGAAATTTCCACACGCCTTGTCGACGTTGACGGGGACCGGAACAAATTTCGAACGGCGTTTAAGTATTGTGCAACGCGGAAATGCCGCCAGTCTCTTGGGTACTTCGCCCTGTGACGGCAGCGATTTGGCCTCATTTTTAGGCACTTTAATATAAGTTATTAATGTTATTACTATCTATTTATTTATAATTTATTTAGTTTGTTTGAATTTATGGAGGTTGTATTTTAATTTGTTTAGATATAATTAAGTACTTTTTTTTATTTTCTTCTTATATTTTTGTAATGTTTATACCTACCCAAAGTTAGTTTATATTTTTGTGTGTTTAAATGCTTTTAGATAGGCAGGTAAACCAATTCTCGGGTATGTATTTATTTTGTACCCTCGATACTAAAACTTATTGTGTGCAGTGTCGAGGTAGCTATCATTGTGTCTGTCTGTGACATGAAATGACATCGCAGCTCCCGAAAGGATAAACAGATTTCGATTAAGTGAAGGAAAATAATTCAAAGGGATTATTTGAATTTATAAATATAGTCCTATTTTTAATAAAAAGCTTTACTTACGTCCATAGTCCTTGTGTACAAGGCTATTATTCTTACAAAAGTCGCCAAATCCGGGTAACTGGTCGGAAAAGCACCTATTTTCAGTGGGGCACCATGAACAATGACTAAATTGTAAGCAATCTCTGCAGGACGTTTTGATATTGCAAACCCATCGCTCGTCTATTGACGCTACTCTTTTAGACCAGACACGCACAATCAATAACGCACTAAATAAAGAAAAAGCTAAAACTCGCATTTTACTAAATTATTTGTGTTCTGCATTCAGCAAATATATTTACTGTCCGATATAACTTAGCCGTGACTTATTTATATCGATATAGATAACCTTTCCTTGGTCCGCATTCGTACCTATTGCGTAAATCGAAATGTTGTTCGGGTTGTTCCCATTTACAATTTACTAAGTACTGATGATGGTACTTACATAAGTACAATAACATACATAGAAGGTACCTAGATTATAGCAAGTATTTCATTTTATGATTTGAGTACACTCATTTACGATGAATTTAAAGATGGAATATAAATACCATTCCCTACACAAGTTAGAAATTAAACTATAGGTACCTAAGTAAACTAAAAAACAAATAATGCATTAGTTCCGACTAGCCTGGCTACCGAGCTTAGCTCTTTTTTTATAAATAGATATAATTTTTTTGCCTCCCCTCCCTAAATACCAAGTTTAATCTAAATCGCTGGATCCGAAGGACGGGACTTGGAGGGTATATATATCCCTATATATATATATATATATATATATAAAAGAAGGACGGGACTTGGAAGGTATATATATATATTTATATATATATATATATATATATAAATTTCAGGATTAGAGGATGGAGTCGCTCACGTCCGCAGGAAATACCTTTCACAACCCTGCACGTGTCCTCTGGGTGGTGCTAAACGAGCTGACAACGCCGAGTATCGGGCGGCGGATATGATAACCCGAACCCTTACAGGGCATGCCCTGGAAAGGAGAGGCTACAGGAGCCTAGAGGAATTAAAAAACTTCTAAACATCCTGGCGTAGAAGGCAAGAGGAAACCACTACGACTAATTCTCCCAAGAGAATGTCCCGATCTCAACAATGTCAAATAGAGAAATGAGATATGCGAGGTCGGACGATCCGCCTGACAACCGGCGCTCAAGGATACCCAGGTTTTTGAGTGTGAAATTGGCTACCGAAGGCTCCGAACGGGTTAGTCATCAGGCCCGAACGGCTGCAAATGCTACTGATGGCCACAGGAAAGATCTTAAGGCCCGCCTTCCAAATAGAATCGGAACATGGAACGTGAGGGGCCTACTTAAGTATGGAAGGTTAGCCATAGTTAAGAAAGAAATGGCTCTACATCGTCTGGCAAAACATGGACTAGCTGAAACTCATATAAAAGGAGCTGGTTACTACCCTACGTCTAACAACATCATGTACTAGGTCTACTACTCAGGTCATGCAACTGAGAGTGAGCAAGGAGTGGCCGTCTTAATTCCAAAAAGACTGCAAAAACACGTTCTAGGTTACCACCCAGTAAATGATCGAATTATGACCATCAAGATCAATTGCAGACCTTTCACGCTAAATATAGTCCAAGTTTATGCACCAACATCTTTGTCTTCGCAAGAAGATATTAATAATTTCTACCGCGTGCTAGAAGAAACCATCAAAGCACTACCTAGGCGCGAGATATTGGTTGTCCAAGGAGACTGGAATGCGAAAGTTGGTGACACTGGTGGATATGACCACCTTCGGACGGTGATGGGCAACTATGTCATTGGACTTCAAAACGACAGAGGTGAACGCTTTTTGGAGTTTTGCATTGAACACAAGCTGACAATCACAAATACGTTGTTTAAACACCATATACGCCGTCTCTATACCTGGATATCTCCAGGAGGCTTGTACAGAAATCAGATTGATTTTATAACGATAGATCAGAGATGGAAATCCAGCGTCACTAATGCCAAAACGTACCCAGGAGCTAATTGTGGAAGTGATCACCAATTACTTGTAGCTGATGTACGAATCCGTTTTAAGGCATCCAGAAAATCTGAAAGAACATCGGTAAGATTGTTAAAAATGGAATCTGAATATTTCAGAAACCGAACAGAAACTGCATTTCAAAGTAGTATAGATCCTGAAACAAAGGACACAGAACAACAATGGTCAAGCTTTAAAACGGAGGTTACAGAAGCTCTCAACCGCATTGCCAGTGAGAGAACACCGCACGCAAAGCGAAAGGACTGGATGAGTGTCGAGACATGGGGTGCGATTGAGGCGCGAAAAGAGCTTAAAACCAACGGCCTCAAAAGTACTGCAGACAAAGATAAATACAGAGACTTTAGTCGCAAGATACAAAGGCTCTGCAGACGTGACAAAAATCTCCATTTCTCAAGAATTTGTGAGGAAATAGAGCGCCATGCACACAAGTACCAGACAGCCGACCTTTTTAAAAAAGTTTAACAAATAACTAGGCAATCTAAAAGCCAATCCTGGATTGTTGAGGACAAAGATGGCAATCTTATTCATAGTTTAGACGCAGTTACAGATCGATGGAGAGAATACTGTACAGACCTATACAGCGCAGACACCACTAGTACCCCTGCTGCGCCTTTCAACTGGAACACTGCAGAGCTGGAACCAGATATTCTACAATCTGAGATAGACACGGCCATACGTGAGTTGAAATGCGACAAGGCACCTGGTCAAGACCTTATTACAGCAGAGGCACTCATCAAGGCTCTAGGGGAGCAGGGAACCGCCAAGCTCTTAAGGCTCTTTTTATGGCAAACCGCAACATGGCCCAAAGACAGGACTCACTCCACAATCTTGCCACTTCACAAAAAGGGATCAACAAAAAAATGCGCGAATTACTGAACTATCGCCCTCATATCGCACATGAGTAAAATTTTGCTTTATATTGTAAACAACAGGCTTCGATACTACCTTGATTGGCAAATCCCTCAAGTTCGGGCAGGATTTGTGAAAGGTAAAGGGACAAGGAGAGATTTTGAATATGAAGCTAATAGTCGGAAAATGCTACGAGTTTAACATTCCAGCAGTTTTCTGTTTCGTTGATTATCGAACAGCATTTGACTGTGTGAATTGGCCCCACATGTAAGTTTTAACTGAAATGGGCGAGCCCTCCCATTTGATTGCACTTATTGAAAATTTATATGTTGCGGGTCATGCAGACGTCAAGATAGGCTTAACGAAATCAACTGAATTTCAGTTCGAGAAAGGAGTAAGGCAGGGATGCATCATCTCTCCCATTCTGTTTAATACATATGGCGAGTACATCATGCGCAAAACACTGGAGGGATGGGATCGTGGTATCACTGTCGGAGGCCTGAAAATTTCAAATCTTCGTTACGCCGATGACACAATTTTATTGACCACCAACGAAGCAGAGATGGTAGAGCTAATGAGTCGCTTAGAACGCGTCAGTCGAGAAATGGGACTCATGATCAACCAAGCCAAAACTAAAATGATGATAGTCGACCGAGCCAATACTCTTGAACTCACCTACTCGGGCAATATGACATCGTACACACCTTGTGTACCTAGGCTCGAGCATAAGTAACAAAGGCGGCTCTGAGGAAGAAATTAAGTGACGCATCGGTATGGCGAAATCGGCGATGACCCAACTAGAAAAAGTATGGAAAGACCGTAACATACTGAAAAAGACGAAAATATACATTGTCAGAACATTAGTCTTTCCCATTTTCTTGTATGGCGTGGAAACTTGGACCATGAAAGCAGCAGATCGGCGTCGGATTAATGCTTTTGAAATGTGGTGTTGGAGACGCATGTTGCGAATTCCCTGGACGGCACGCAGGACAAACGTTTCCATCCTCAAGGAACTCAACATTGACCAGAGGCTTCTCAGTACCTGTCTCCAGAGAGTACTTCAATAATTTAATCATACAGCCAGAAAACCATCCGATAACCTTGAGAAACTAATAGTGACCGGTAGAATGGAAGGAAAAAGATCAAGGGGTCGTAGCCCGGTACAATGGTCTGACCAAATAAAGGAATACCTACACACCAAGGAATTGGAAGGGACGAGTTTACATTAAGGCTCCAGCGATTTAGATTAAACTTGTCCTTTCCAAGTAGTAAAATAAGAGCCGAAACTCGAAAAAAATTTCGACATTTTCATACAAAAGTGTGCAGCCGCTCGGGCAATTTGTAGGGTTATGTCTTAATTTTTTTGGTTTTATGGTTGTTATTTTAATTTCATTATACTATAGTGATCTAGTGTAGCCCATGGTTTGATTTATTACGGGTATATCCCTTCCACGTTGTATATACAATATGTATCTATACAAGAATTGCTCGTTTAAAGTATAGGATCTGTAAATCAAATTACAAATTTAAGTAGGAAACATTCTCCCTCCTCTTCATACATATAAGTAGATACTTTAAACCCCTCTCAGTTGTAAACGGCTGAAATATCTACATCAAAATCGCTTTGTCAGACGGACTGATTGACACACCTCAAACTTAAATAAACGGCCAAGTGCGAGTCGAACTCGCGCACCAAGGTTTCCGTACCATTATTATCAATAAAAATTCACGTTTGTTGTATGGGAGCACCACTTACATATTTATTTTATTCTGTTTTAGTACTTATTTGTTGTTACAGCGGCAACAGAAATACATTATCTGTGAAAATTTCAACTGTCTAGCTATCACGGTTCATGAGATACAGCCCGGTGATGGAAACCTATCACTTTATCGCTATTCATTTTAACAATTTTCATTCCCCATAAAATTATTCGCAAATCTTTTAATACAATATTTAAGTAATCCTAAAACTGTTTACATCGAAGTTTTATTTACTCGATTATTTATTATTTGCAAGCTCTATCGTTATTTTCTGTTCTATCCATTTTACAAATTTAAATTAAAACTATAGGTTTGGTTATGTTACAACTGCGACCAACACACGCACGAGCCGAGCGAGCGAAGCGAGCGTGCCGCGGCACCAACCGGCGAGTGCTAGGACAGTTCTATTAATTTTACTAGGTTAGGGCAAACCTATAGTTTAGGTTATGTTAGAACTGCGACCAAGACCACACCCCCTGGTGACCGACAGAAATACGGAAGAACAGACAGACGGTCAGACGGACAGCGGAGTCTTAGTCATATGGTCCCGTTTTTACTCTTTGGGTACGAATATCTAAAAAACACGTTTTAACCGACTTCAAAAAAAGGAGGTTATCAAATAAACCCGTATGTTTTTTTTTTTGTTTATATGTTACGCGATATCTTCACCAACTGTGAACCGATTTTAATGATTCTTATTTATTTAGTTCTGAGTAGTTCCGTTATTAATTTGGTGAAGTTATGATGACGAATTTTGGAGATATGGAAGAAATTCCTAAAATAAAATGAAGTCGGTTGTTTTTAGGATTCCGTACAAAAAATGAAAAAAAACGCAACCCTTATAGGGTAGGTTAGGCACTAGTAGTAGTTAACTCGCGTCTTACTGTGTAGGTACATTTCAAATGTAACTAAAAACGTTTGGTCACGCGAGTTCTACTCGCATTTGGCCGGTTTTTTTTTTTGGTAAATATTTAATAACTATATTTGAATATTAGGTTAACAAGAGGGATGCTGTAACACACTTTGCCTGTGGTATATTATGTATATTGTGCCTGTGGCAATTGTAGCTCCCAAACACCTACGTACTTATACAACGTGTAACGAAAAAGGGGTATCAACCTGAAAGGGTGTAATTATAAATACTAATCAATGTGAACAACTTTTACTATGGGACCATTCCTGAAATCTTTCTACGATTTCAGGGATAGTCCCATAGTAGAAGTTGTTCACATTGATAAGTATGTTTACTCCCTTTCGGGTTGATACCCCTTGTTACACGTTGTATTTTTCGGAAGTGTTCTTAGAGAAATTTCAGGGTTTTTATAATTTTTAGGGTTCCGTACCCAACTGGTAAAAGCGGGACCCTCTATTACTAAGATTCCGCTGTCCGTCTGTCTGTGATAGCTAGACAATTGAAATTTTCAGAGATGATGTATTTTTGTAGACGCTATAACAACAAATACTAAAAACAAAATAAAGAAATATTTAAGTGGGGCTCCCCCTTCGTGCGCAAGTCTGACTTGCTCTTGGCCAGTTATTTTTTTACATATCTATCCAGTCTTTATCTCAAATGGAGTAGACGAAGCCTAGGGCCGAAAGTCCCATAGCGAGGGGCCGTGGGCCAGAAATTAGATAATAGTGGTGATGAGTGGCTAGCCACGTTGCCTATTGACATTATTGATATTTTGGCCTATTTCCTTAATCGACCTTTACGATCTGTGGTGAAAAAGGCGCAACTGATTCCTTATAGTCCAGTTTGGTATGTACTGACGGTTGCGATTTGTGGACTGAACAGGAGTTCATAGAAAAAATTACACAACCGTCAGTCAAGGAACAAGGTCAGAACCAATTATTTTTAGTTTGTTTCCGCTTATTATAGACATACTTAATCATAATATGTGTGATAGTGATAGAGATGGGCGATGGATTTTTGCCTTTTCTGCCCAAACGATTTAAATCGGGCAGAAATGATTTAAATCGGGCGGAAATAGATTTTTTCCCATTTCGCCGGGCATAAATGAAAATTTACCGTAAATTCGATTTTTGTTCACAAAAACTCAATCGGAAAATATAAGAGCGAAAAAAAGGAAAGGTTTTGTTTTTACACACACAGGGTCGTGGCTCGTAGGTCATAGTTTGAAATTTTTTGTATGAAGTGCATTGATAGCTTAAGTTAAGTACAATTGTTCGATTCTGTGAATGACCAACCATCAACTTACCTACAGTTACAGTCTGTCCGCTACATGATAGGCCGTGTCAGTGTCATAAAGTACATACACTGAGATACAATGCGACACAAGTACCTAAGTTGAACAAAAATGGCAGATTTCAAAGCATTTTTGTACAAAATCCCGCCACGTAAATTGAACCAAAATGACGGTTTTCGGTGCCGCTGCTACCACTTACTTGCTTTTGAAATTTCATGGTTATTCCTAATGGTTATTAACAGAGCAAAATAATCGTACTTAACCAAAAGTGTCAATGCAGTAAGAACAGTCCACCAATGCAGGCCTTTGATTTACGCGCTTACTTTTTACCTATGAAGAATATCACCTGAAAAGCTACAGTGGTTTGGCTAACATTATCCAAAAACCAAAACATAATAGGTACCTAGAGGCAAATTTTTAGGCCAATCTCTGGGTGGTCCTGCTCGATAAGACCCCGAGCATATGCAGGACCTTGATTACACAGACCAACTACCGGAGGCACCGATATAGGCGTCGCATCGCGGATAAACAAGGCAGAAGGTGCCTTTCCAAGCCTTCGCCCTGTGTGGCTGTCCAAACACCTCTCCTAAAGAGTGATATTAAAAATCTTTAATATTAACGTGAAATCGGTGCTGCTATATGGGTGTGAAACTTGGAAGGTTGGAAGGAAACTGAAAGACCTGGCTCATCAACTGCAGGTCTTCGTTAACCGATGCCTGCGCTATATAATGGGTACTTTTTGGCCGGACACAGTTATCTAGAACGAGGACTTGAGAAATCTATGCGAGAAAGATCCAATTGACGTACAAATCCGTAGACGCAAGTGGAGCTGAATCGGTCATCCCTGAGGGTTCCTTGAGGGTTCCTTGATTGCAACCCACAGGGAAGGCGTAAGCGTGGCCACCCCAAACAAACTGGATGTCGTACCGTCATCTCGGAAGCTAAGCAGCTTGGATTATCCTGGAGCGAAATCAAGAGCGCAGTGGTTGACAGATCAAATTGGCGACGGGCTGTGTCTGCCCTTTGCCTTGACAGGGGCATGTCCACCTTCGGATTCAAGGATTTAAAGATTCAAATGTTTATTCTGTAATTAGACCTTTACAGGCACATTTACAAGTCGAACGGAAACGAAGAGAGATCCCTACAGATCAATATTTTAACCTCACTATTTTTCCTGATTTCATCATTTTGTAATCCACATGAGGTTTTCTGTACAAAAATTTAAATTAAGTTCGTATTGAACCTTGCTGTAGCTTTTGTTACCGATTACGCACACGAATGTAAGAACAAAAATGAATTCAATTTCCGCCCGACCTTTATTAAAAATGCCCGGCATTAATTGGGCAGAAATGGATTTTAATCCAGCGGTAGATAAAATCCGGGCGTTTACCCATCACTAGATAGTGATAACGATTAGCTTCATCGGGGGGCACGTCAGTGCCCCCGCCAAGTCGAGCGCGAAGCAAACACTGCCGTACCATCCTTTACTGGAACCATTTTCGCCGCATTTTCAGGCCCCTATTTGAGAACCTCTGGTTAAGACCAGAACGCAGAAACTTTCGTCATCCAGTAAGCTATAATCACATACATAATATCCAAAATTACAAGTCTGTAGGTCATTTAGTTCCGAAATAAAACAAAACTGTCATTGCAAAAATCCCGCGTAGTGGGTAGTGGGACACATCTTCTAATTTAATCTAGCCTATAGCGTCCCACTGCTGGGCGAATGCCTCCCCTTCTGCTTTTAATACGCATATGAATAAAATTAAAGGACAACTCTGGATGACTAAACTGGCTTTTATACTTATACTTACAAGTTTACAAGAAGAAATAGTCGAACGATTAACTATTAATTTCGCTCAAAATTTGGTCAAAATATAATGCATTGGACTAAGTAAGGCGGTGATACCCGCACACGTCGCTAGATAGCGCTGACTGTATTTTAAAACGCGCTTACGTTTGTTTTTCCGATAACCTTATATGGCGAAGTGGCAACCGGCCGCGTTACAGTCGTTTACGACATTCTTGATTCTTCTACTGCGCTTGAAAACGTTAGCTAGGGATTAGGACCGAGGGATTATTTGCATTTTGTTGATTTCGCTTATTATTTCATGAGGCTTGCTAAGGTTAATTAGCAGGTTGTTATTACAACAATTCGAAGATTTGAATAGGTTAGTTGGGAGTTTTATGATTAGTGACGGATTACTGATTATTACTTAATTATTAGATTTAAAAGAAAATTTAATTTAATACTTTATTTAACTGGTTAGTTATTTAGTACTCTTAGTTTTCTAGGTTTAATTTACAGTTAGGCAGTACTTCGAATCGCGTTCGTGTTTATAAGTGCTTTTCTAGTATTCTAGGTTTAGTTTATTTAGTTAGATATTACTTCGTTTCGTTTAAAAATATCATTAATTTAGCTGTATTTCAGTACTAGGTAGGTAATACCTTTGGTAGAAAGTTCATTGATAATTAATTATATTGACACTTGTCTAATAATTAAGAGTTAACGTTTTGTTTATAGTTTGTATAGATTGAGTAGGCTGAGTAATATTTTCCTTGAGTTTTTTTTTATTATGACAAAAGAAGTCTTAAAGATAAAGGTTATTATTGTTTTAGTCTAAATATTATCGGTATTTCTGATTTGTTGTTCATATACGTCGTTGTCGTTGAGTTGATTTGTGTTTAATTTCGCAAGATAATATCGTAAAAAATGTCGATAATATTGAAAGACGACGATGAACTTAGTGGCTACCAAGTAGTTGGTATGCCCAAAGACGGGTCTTGTCTCTTCCATTCAATATCTTTTTTGGTGTATGGTAGAACTGGCTCAACTTGCAGTATCCGATCTGCTATAGTTGCATACGTTGCTGAACATTGGGACAAAATGCAAGTGTACACGTGTGATGCTGATGGTGACGTATACACGAGCGCGCAATCCTACACGAGCGATATGATGAAACCCACTACTTACGGCTCAGCTTCTGAGCTTATGGCTGCTGGAAAAATCTATCCCTTTACTCCTACCGGAAGTTACTGTAGTAAAATCGCTTGACGCAACTATTCTCGTTACGGTGAAGACGCGAACGAGATCGTTAGCGTAAAATTGGTACCATGAGTTTGATCTAACGCTTCGATACTCGCTATCGAGTAGACGACAGGTGCTATAGTTAAGCATTTTCTCTATGGTTGTGAGCTAAGTTTTGTGGCTCACTTCATACTAGTCGATTATGCTAAAATTGGCAAAATACATGTGTATTCATGCTGGAAATTATATTTTTAAGAGCACCTTGTCAGTGTCATACTTGATACGGATAAATTAAAAAACTTCATCATTGAATAGTGTCGTAAGGAGCTACGGGTATTTTTAATTTCCTTGGTTATTCTCTTTTATCTAACCTAAAAAATATGAAATGAAAACAAGTTGTTATTTGTGTTTAATTCACAATTTAGCTCGTATATTGTAGTTAATATCTTTATTGCTCTAAAAAATAGTAAAACAGATGTGAAAAGGCAACGCTTATTGTTTCCTTCATAAAAGGTAAGTTATAAAGTGTTTATTATAGCGGATACTATGAATGACCCGTCGCAAACCTCTTTGCTTCCAACCCGACGATCCACGCGTGCGCGAAGAGCACCTCAGTTGCTCTGTCTATGATTTAGCTTATGACAGTAGATTTTTTGAGTTTTACAAATATTGTGAGCTTACGCGCGGCGAACTTATTTCTGCTCCAGAATATTCTTTGTTGCTGTAATAACGGAGTTTAGTTGTTCGCACATATTCACCGGAATAATAAAATAGTTTTACACGCGTAATGCGCGATTTCTTTTTATTCCATTGCTTATAGTGGGCGACGCCGTCGTTGGTAGAAGAGGCTTTGCCGCCCGCTATAACTGGCGCCAAACGTTAGGGCACGGACAAATCCTAGTGTTTTCGTGAACTCTAGAACTTTTCCCGTGTGACCTGAAAGTGTTTTGAACATATATTGTGAACTGTGTGTTTTTCCGTCGCGAGCTGTTTTTTCACGTTGATCGTGTTTTGTTTGTCTACGACGGTCGCATACCGTTTTGTACCGTGGACATTTGAAGATTGTAGGATTGCTTTTCCATGGATTTGTGACAGTTTTGGAACCTTCGTACTGTTTGTTCCACGAACGCGTGTGATTTAATAGGGCTGGGAAACGTAATTTCCCATTTCCCCTTTTTTATCCACCTTTGTGACAGTGCCGGAACCTAAGACTGTTTGTCCCACAAATTCGAATAGTTCTTCTTTTCGCAGTCTACAGAACATTTCTGTTGTTTTACCGTTCCTTCCGTGTTTCGTGACAGTTTTAAGTCAAACTGTTTGTTCCGCGTTACCGTGTTGAATTGGAACTTTTGAACATTTTGTGTTGTACCTACGTACTATCTCTCGTGACTGTGTATCAGTTTGTTCCGCGATTGAGACTGTTGGAACTGTATACGTATTGTGTTAGTGCCATAAGACATTTCCTGTAAATAATTCCGACATGGTGCTCACGAGATCGCGCGCCGCGAGCCCGGCTGCCGCTGGCGCTTCGTCTGACGAGGCATCGCCGCCGCTGCCTGTGCCGGAACAACAGCACCCGGCCCCGCCTGCGCCGGTACAACAGCAACCCGCCGCGCCTGCGCCAATCCTCATCACCACCGAACAGTTGGAAATGCTGTTAAATCGGGTAACTAAAGAAGACGCAAACGTGAGTACTCGCTTACATGGTAATTTCGCAAAATGTACAGCCCGTTATGACGGTGACAAAAGTAGCAACGTCGAAGCGTTCATTGTCGCTATAGAAGTCTACAAGGACTGTGTTGGCGTTAGCGATGACAACGCGCTCCGCGGCCTGAGCATGTTGCTGACAGGTCTTGCCGCGACGTGGTGGCAGGGAGTAAAGGATCACACTACCACTTGGACAGATGCGCTGGAGGCACTCAAGCAAACTTTCGGCCCGAGACTTCCACCTCATAAACTGTATCGTAAACTCTTCGAAAGGGAGCAGCGAGACAATGAGGCTACGGATTTTTTTGTTTGCCATTTGAGAGCATTGTTCGCGCAGCTACCACCTCGCTCTCTGTCAGAGACCGTGCAGCTTGATATGAGCTACGGCTTGCTGCACCGCCGTATAAGAGAGAAAGTCCCACGAACAAGTTTCGCAAGCTTCGCAAAGTTAATCACTATGGCCCGTCGAGTAGAAGATATCCTAGATGAAAGTCGATCTAACACAACTGGAAGCGTTAAGCCGATGCCACCGGCTTTGACAAAGACAATGCTGGCCTCTTCTTCGTCCGCTCCTGAAAAAACAGCTGCTGCAACTAACAGCAAATCTCTGCGCTGTTATTATTGCAGACAGTTTGGGCATCTGAAGGACGCGTGCCCACGGTTGACTAAGATTAAGAAAGAGGAGGAATTGGAGCCACGTGAGCCTAACATAACGTGTTTCGGTTGTGGCGCCCCCGGCGTCATTAGGTCTAATTGTTTTACGTGTAAACAGAAGTCAGTTGATAAGGTTCCGACCGCGTCATTTCATACTGTGTCAAGTGTGAGCTTAGACTCTAGAATGCGTCCCGTATTAGAAATTAAAGTGTATGGTAAAATAGGACATGTATTAGTGGACACAGGTGCTAAACAATGCATAGTTATCTAGCGTTAGTCTTAGGGCCCATCTGGCCGAGCATAACCATGCTTTTGAAAATGTATATACAGAGCTAAAGTATGCTGATGGTCGGGTGGTTGCCCAAATTGTCGAACGGACGCAAGTGAAGGTTGAGGTTTGCGGTGTGTCCTTCAATGTAATGTTTATCATGTTACCAGAAGCTACAGAAAGTTTGTTGGGAATGAATTTTATACAGGACGCTGGCATGGTATTAGATTTTGTTCGCGGTGTTTGGTTTATTAAAAACGATATGACTCCTCAGGCAATCGTATATGAAGGACAACGTCAGTTGCATAAGCCACTTAGTTGTTCATCTGTGGGGCTTCGTGAGGACGAAGGTATTCACTTGGGTATAGATGAACGTCAGCGACTGTCTGACCTCCTAAATGTCAACGAGGACATTTTTGTTCTAGGGGGAGGACCCACCAAGTTCGCTATTCACCGCATAGATACTGATAATGCTAAACCGATTGCAAGTCCGCCTTATCGAGTGACACCTACTAAGAAGGAGGTGATTAAGACAGAGATAGAAAAGATGTTACAGGACGATGTCATTAAGGACGCTGAGTCGGAGTGGGTTTCTCCCGTAGTTCTGGTTCCAAAGAAGAATGGGGAAGTACGCTTTTGTGTCGACTACCGGAAATTGAACAGCGTTACTCGCAATGACAAGTACCCACTACCAGTTATTGATGACCTGCTGCACAGCATTAAGGTAGGTTGTGTGATGTCTACCATTGATTTAAAAGCTGGCTATTGGCAAATAACTGTCGCGCCGGAGGATAGGCCTAAAACTGCGTTTACCACGCCTTATGGAACCTTTCAGTTCCGCCGTATGCCATTTGGCTTGAAAAACGCCCCGGCAACTTTCCAGCGTATGATCGACCGGATGAGGACTGGCCTGAAAGATGTCTGTGTAATGGCCTATTTGGATGACTTGTTGATAATATCATCAGACTTTAGTCTTCGTTTGTTTGGTTTAAGAGCCAATATAGCCAAGTGTGTTTTCGCTAGGGAAGAGGTCACTTACCTGGGCCATGTTGTAACAATGCAGGGCATCAAGCCAGACCCCAAGAAGGTCGAAGCTGTCTTGAAGATGTTGCCACCCACGAACTTGAAAGAGCTGAAGACGTTTCTCCAAACGGGCTCGGGGTTTCGGAAATTTATACCACATTTTTCTGACTTTGCTTGTCCTCTGATGGATCTCACGAAAAAGAACAGTCGTTGGCAGTGGGGGGAAACTCAACAGGAAGCGTTTGAGGAGTTCAAGTTACGGCTTTCGACAACCCCAGTACTCCGTCAACCCAGTTTTGATGAACCATTTGTCTTGAAGACAGATGCGAGCGCGTATGCTTTAGGAGCAGTGCTAATGCAGGGCGCTACTCCTCAGGAAGAACAGCCAATTGAGTACGCTAGTAGGCTGTTGACATCCGCTGAGAAGAATTATACTACAACCGAGAGAGAAGCCTTGGCGGTGGTTTGGGCTTTAGATAAATTTCGTGCTTACCTTGAAGGTAAAAAGGTACGCGTTGCTACTGACCACCAGCCTTTGAAGTGGCTTCTGGGGTTGAAAACTCCAAGTGGACGTCTTGCTCGGTGGGCTATGAAGATACAATCATATGACCTGGATATAAATTACACTCCAGGCAAGGTCAATGTTATTGCCAACACTTTGAGTCGTCCAGTGTGTAGCGATAACGAAGATCAGGTAACTGAAATCACTGATACCTGTCCTGTCGTTGTTGACCTGCCTCAATGGGCCCCGAAGGACATGCGGAGTGCACAATTGGATGATCCAGATCTAACCCTAATTATTAATGATTTTGAAAATACCCAAAATCCGGAGATCACGTTGCGTTGGACAGATAGGGGGTATTATCTTTCCCAAGGGGTACTTTATAGGTGTGACCCCGACGGGGAGTCTGAAGAGCCACAGTTGGTCATCCCAGAGTCTTTGAAGGTGAGACTTATGAAAGAGTTACATGACGCGCCTACTGCAGGTCATTTAGGGTTGGAACGGACCTTGCGAAAGATCAAAGAGCGTTATTATTTCAGGAACAAGAGAAATTTTGTAGCTGAGTATTTAAAGTCTTGTGACCTTTGTCAAAAGTACAAAGCCACCAACTTGAAACCAGCAGGTCTGTTGCAAACACCAGTGCTTCATCAGCGTTTTGAAGTGTTAGCAATGGACTTGTTTGGTCCTCTTCCCGAAGGAAACAAAGGGGAGAAGTTGATTCTCCTTGTCGAGGACACGGCAAGTAGGTGGGTGGAATTATTTGCTCTTCAGGATGCTACGGCTGAGACGTGTGCGAAGGCGCTTATTGAGGAGGTTTTCCTACGTTACGGATTACCCAGGAGGGTGATCTCAGATAACTGTACGCAATTTGTATTGGCCGTGATGCAAAAGGTTATGCTAATTTTTGGAGTACAGCAGTCTCTAATACCGGTGTACCATCCAGAAGCCAATCCTGCGGAACGGAAAAACCGTGAATTGAAGAAGATTCTTAGTATGTTGGTAGGGCCAGAACATCGCGCTTGGCCAGATATGCTTCCAGCGATACGTTTCGCACTCAACAGTGCATACAACGAAGGGACTGGGCAGTCAGCAGCTTACATTACTTTTGCTAGAGAAATGCGTTCACCTTTTGCGGTACATTCTGATATTAGGGCTATCGTAGCACAGCAAAATTTTGTGCCCCAAATCACTCCATATCTGATGCGTTTTGCTCAAGTCCCTCGGAAATTCATGAACGTATTGAGTCACAGCAGGACATACGTAAAGCCGTTGCTGACCAGCATCAAAGACCTACCATTTCTTACAAGGAAGGAGACCTGGTTCTTGTGGAAGCCCATTTGCCAAGTAGTGCAGCGCGTGGTTATACGAGTAAATTTGCCCCTAAGCGAGAGGGACCTTATCGTATTTCAAAAGTGGTAAGTCCCACTTCGTTCGAAGTAGTTGACAGTAATGGTACTGTTAAAGGAAAGTACCATGCCAGTGCACTGACACTTTATGTAGGACCATCACCGGTCATTGTGCATCAGCGCCGTCGTGGTCGTCCGGCCAAGCCACGGTCGGGACGACCTTGTGACTTGGAGGGGGAGGATATAGCGGATACTATGAATGACCCGTCTATGCAAACCTCTTTGCTTCCAACCCGACGATCCACGCATGCGCGAAGAGCACCTCAGGTGCTCTGTCTATGATTTAGCTTATGACAGTAGATTTTTTGAGTTTTACAAATATTGTGAGCTTACGCGCGGCGAACTTATTTCTGCTCCAGAATATTCTTTGTTGCTGTAATAACGGAGTTTAGTTGTTCGCACATATTCACCGGAATAATGAAATAGTTTTACACGCGTAATGCGCGATTTCTTTTTATTCCATTGCTTATAGTGGGCGACGCCGTCGTTGGTGGAAGAGGCTTTGCCGCCCGCTATATTATGTACTTTTTGAAGTTAATAAATTGTGTAATGTAACTGCAAGATTTGACTCTAACAAACATCTATTGCAATTTAAATTAAAGCTTTTCATATTTGGCATGGGATGTTGCATGTCATGAAGCAATGTACTTACTCAAATCTACTACAGTTTCCATGATTTATTTTTATCTGAATATTATTAGAAACGTTGTAATCCAAAAACTAATTAACTTTTTGACTTACAATATAAAATGATCATTAACAATTAATAATCTAAGGTATTTTATTTTGCAGTATATGAAATCTGAATTTTACCGGAGCCAAGAAAACATCGCCATTTGCCAATCCCGTAACCATCAGCACCTATGCCAGTCAGACAGGGGAAATGGACCGAAGAAGCTTCTAAGAACAACACAAGAAGGGGGCTTTTAAGCTCACCCAGCCCTTCTAAGCCTGAGTTAGCTTGAGAGAGCGTTCTCCAGAATAATGTTATATGTCAAATAAACATATAAACAGTTATCTTTGTTTTATTGTAAATGTTATTTCATCATATGGGCATTATCCTAATGGGCAGACGAGGCAAAGAGCCACAAAACTGAAGGCCACTTTTAGAGTTATGGTAGGCGTTTAGATATAGAAAAAGGAAATCAAAATAGTGATGAGTTGCCTACTGCATTATCTATTGCTATGATTCAGATTCCCTTGATTTGCTTTAATGATGTGTCTGTGCAGGAAGAGAAGCAGCTTGTACATTCCAGTATATAAGGCGTTATATTAAAAATCCAAACTAAAATTAAATTTCTTTATTTTTTTTTCTTAATTTCGCTTGCATGTCACAGTGTACATAATGTATAAGTAAAATACATAATATGATATTTTTTAAATAAGCTTGAAAATAATGGCAGTTCAAAATAACCATTGCTGAGGGAAACTCTTAGAGCCAACAGTTGCCAAGTTTTATCAAGATGATATATCTCTGTGAGATGATATATACTGCTGGTATACTAATGCTAGAATGATTTGGTGACACTATCTGCTATCTTGTTCTCAGTGCTCCTATCAGTAGCTGGTTATGCAGATTTTCTGCAATCACATTACGAACCAGATGTACATCTGAAAATAAAACATTTTACAGATTTAAATACAAAAGTGAGACAATTTTCAAAGTATAAAAATTTTAATTTATTAACTTGACTTACATCTTTTATCTGGCTTGTCTCGTGAATCAGCAATGTCATCTAGCAAACTATTGATGTGCAATACACAACATCCAGTGATAATTTGGGGCAGCTAATGTTTGGTCTTTAATATAACAATGCCAGCAGTTCTTGTTGTCAAATTTGTTCTCTATTACAACCCAATCGTTATAATGTATTTTGATATAAGCCGTTGGGGATGCGCTGAACCGCCTGCAAAAAATTCAATGCTTATATGAAAAATTTATAAATTTTAATGTAGATAATCAATATCAATAAATTTAATGCATTACACACAAGACATTATCTTTCATACTGACCTAAAAGCCAATCTGCTTCTAGTTGCTGTACAAAGTCCGCTTATACCTATGTATTGATCTGCCTGGTTGTTTATTGCCACAAACACAGTATTATTGTTTCTTGAGAGAAGTTATAAGCCTGCCCAACAACACATTGGTAGATCCCTTTAGCGAAGAAGACCAAAGAACATTGTGCCTGAAATTAAATATAATAATGAGTGTTAAATTAGAGCATTTGACGAAGAGATAGATCTACAAGATAAATGTAAAAGGAGAGTTGTAAAATCAGCACAGAATCGGAGATTTAGACCACTTTCTTATCCCTTATTGTTAAACAAGCTTTTCGAGGTTTGTTAAATTCTACTCACCTTTTTCTTTAGCACATTTGCTTGCTGGATGATTTGTGTGTTCTTTCAGCATGTTACACAAATCTATATAAGCTTGCTGGCTGGCTCAAAACGACTTTAAATCGTTTCTCGGTGTAAAACACAAGCGGATTTTGGAGTGCGTATATCTTCGCAGCTAGTGACTTTTGGTTGCGCTCGTCTACTAATTTAACCACGGCAGGCATTCTCCACGCTAAATAAGCCCTTTTTGGCATGAATGTTTTTTCAAAACACGAAAATAAAGCATAAAATCGAAGTGTAGTAAACTCTCTCACGCTAAAAAACAAAGTGACTCCCGTAACTACTGCGGGAATAGTTAGTGACTGTGACAGCTGTCAAATTTGTAACTCATGGTGCCAAAACCGTAGTTAACTATTCATTAACCTCACACCCTTTAAGAGCGTGACGTCATAAAAGAAATTTACACAATAGGTAATAAAAAAAAAATGGCGACGTAAATAATTACTTTCACATAAAAATATATTTCTCAATTTTCACACCATATTTTATTATTCTGTAAACGACAATGTACTGATTGATATATTATCTATCTATTAGACATAAAAATAAATTTTAGACCTAAACTTTATATCATGTTCGTTAAGTTCAAAATGCACAAACCATGTTTATAGTTCAGATTTCAATAAACAAATGTGTTATCTGCACGATAACAATGAAATGAATGAACACTCAAACAAATACTTAAGAATAAGGGCCTGTGCTATCTAATTGTGTAAACATTTTGACAAATGAGCTTGAAATGTAAACAAAAACCACCATTGAATGATCATAAAAAACTCGGGTCTATGAAGGCATTCTTATTATAAGTATGAATTTGGTCCTTAGCACTATACAAATAAAAACCAAAATGGCTTGCTTTGACAAAATGTAAGGGGAATTTACTGCGCCTTATATCATAGTTTTTACGATTTGTGTCTTACATGGACTTACCTAAATATAATTATTATAAGCAGAATAATCACTTTTTTTATAAAAAGACACTATTTATTTACGATAATCCACTAAAAACACCAAACAAAATGCGCTGACGTAAGACGCACCGCCAAAAAAAATTTCAAAATGTCACTGGCGAAAAATATATAAACGAGCATAGACTATCAATATTGGTGCGTTCAGGATGTAGGAAATTTAATAAAGAACATATATCATTAAACTTCTTTATACTAAAGTAGTCTTTAAATTAACTTCAAATAAGGTTCAAACTCAAGTGGGAGAGCGCGGTAGCCGGCTACCGCTTGGGGACCGACGGAATGGCGCCATATACATTCCGCGCGGTAACCGGCTACCGTTTGGGAACTGAGAGGTCTACAGTTGGTATCGAGTAGTAAAGAATACGTAACTACAATCCTATTTCTCTGTTCCGTGTTTAAAACACGTAGATGACGCCATCTTGGATTATTGCCAGATAGTTCGTGAAAAATAACGAAGCCCTAGCGGCTTCGTTATGACCAGCGCTTTATCGCGATAACTTTTTAGTGTACAAAACGTACGAAGATTCGCCGCGAATTGCTTCGGAACGATAGGCACAAGTGCGGCCGAAGCATAATAAACAAGGTATCTTCTTCCCGAGTAAAAAACACGACTACGTCACGATAAGTGTTGCCACTGATTGTTCTTTTAGTAAACTTTCTCGATTTCTCGATTAGTGCATGAGCATTAAATAAAATTTTAACTAACTTAGCTAATTAGTATCTCGTGTGATTCAACTTTTTAATTATTTAGAAATTGGTATTGTGGATTATTAATTCGCAATTAATATATAAAGTTCAAAAATGCATTTTGCTCGGGTAATTCAATTACACACAGTGGCAACACATCAAATTGACAAGTATCATATTGGCAGCCCGCCCTGTCATCGATATCGTCGTCTCGCTCACTCTTATAGCGCTATTTCAATCGATGAAGAAATTTCTGTGGTTTATAAACTTACTAGCTTTAAAACAGTTCATTTATATATTTACACGTTACAATTCCATTTTAAAGTCATTTTATAAACCGCACTAAGCGACATATTATGGTAATATTTTTATCCTTCTTGTTATGAAACGCAAACTAAATTAGATAGTGAGGTTTTCTTGTTATTGACGGGGCGTGTTAAAGAAATGCACGTTTAATGTAACTATATATTTATCAACTTTCAAGTAGAGTGTATTCAGTTCAATATTTCCATCCATCACGACAGTTCTGAAGTATGTCCATGCTATTCACTGTCCATCTGCCCCGCGAGCGCGGTGGTGGAAGTACTTGCTGAACGCCAAAATTGGCCGTGCCACAGAATAAGTACTAGTAATCACGCACAGAAGTCTTACTCTTAAAAGAAATTCAAAGAAATATCTACTCAATGTTGTTAGAGATATGGTTTGATTAAGCTCGCATCAGAAATCGACACCTTCTCGTTTAGCAGGCTAGGTAGGAAAGGAACCAATACTGAACTGGGTTTCTTTTAACGTTATCTTTCCAGCTGTGGTCATTCCGAAACTATAAATGAGGCAAATTAAACAAAAGATTGTAATAATAAAAAAAAATACTTAATATCTGTATTGTTTTTATCTAACATCTTTTCCCCACAAAAAAGGTTTGAGAACCGCTGCGCAACTGATGACGTATGCATGTTCCTATTACGCCACCAGCTGTCACGGGAAGAACATACCAGGCGAAGTATATTAATATACCATGGGGCCGTCAAATCAAAGCCCCGCAAGCAACTAATAATAATTATTGACGTCTGTCAAGCCTGTTCACGATGCTTTTGCATCGAACATCGAGCATGGATGGATGTACAGCAGGATGGATCGTGAATATGGCGCTTTATTTACGATCCATCACGTCACGACCGTACCAGTGTATATATTCGCGTAGTGTATAATATCATGATTAATAAAATATTCCACGGCTAGAAATCAAGCCTACTATTGTCTGTGGTCGTAAGAATGCTGGAGCAATCGACTGTATGACGTTTCTACCCCACCCCGCACCTCTTTCCACTTCACCATTTTCGCCTGTGACTGTCATTTTCGTCCTATCTATCCTCCATCTTGTTTCTTTTTTGAGTCATCGAAGCTCAAGTTTGTATTTGCACTCGTGTATCTTGTCTTGGTCCTTAAGATTTTGTAATAGTTGGTGTTATACAAGAAGTATAACCTACAATACATATATTTAAAGTGCTATATTCCTAAATTGTGGGAGTAATAGGAAACACTTTCTTCTTCATAGATTTCTGTTCATTGCAAAAAGTAGGTAAGTATATAATCACTTCGTTATTCAGTGAAGACCTGCGAAATAAGTGACGCTTAAGCAAGTTGCTAGTCTGTCATATATTTTGAAGATTCCATAGTTTACAAAACTAAAAATATTAGATAGTACTCGTTCATAGATAACGCATAAGCACTTATATGCATTTGTTGTTACAATGCGAAAAATAATTTTGTATAGATAGCTATGTTCAAATGATAAAACTTATTGTAGGTATAACCTTTGGATTCACCAGTCTTTTTACCCCTGAACTTTAGGAGGCCCATGTGAGGAAACAGATCCAACACGCAGAGGCCCTGTGAAGAAGTTGATGTTATAGTAATGTTTCTTATTTTTTTTAAGAAAATACTACACCTCATGATCAAATTTAAACACAGAAAGGCACTGGGATCACACATATCATAAACCCCCAAAATTGAAGAACTTAAATGTTTCATCGGAGCGTTATTGGATTGTGATGAGGTAATGTTTTTTATTTTTGTTTGTATTTATTCATGAAGCGCTTACAGAGGGTTTTGTGTGACAAAGAACCCTGTAGCCATGTATAAATCTCAATGAAACTCAAATGTCGATATGTTGGCAGATGAAAATTAAATTAGCGCTTCAAGGCATCCGTTGAAAGTAAGCAATAAATTTCTAAATAATGTGTTCAGCTAGCATATTAAATATCTTATAGTTTGTGTACTAAAGCATTGATCAGCAGTGTATTTCATGTAGCTGATATGATGATGATGATTAAATAATAATTTTGTTTGAGCTACTTTTGAACATATTAGGTACTTGAATTGTCATCAAGATTCATCATTTATATATTTATCTCAATTTTATGTTATCAATTTTCTATTCAGATACTCATAAGTAATGCTGCATCTACATCCATTTCTTAACTATTACAGTTGGAATTTGTGAAAAAAGCCTCTGGTACTTCATTTTAATCATGCTATTTATTTATTAGTTCTATCTTCTCGCAGTGTCTAGGTTCTAACTTACTTAAATAACATATTGTTTAACTAACCTTTAAATAACATATTTAAATCTTAGAATAAAATTTAAAACATATTGGTAGGTAGTATAAAAACGAGTAAAAATATGTAAGTTACACTAAATATTAGTTAGGTTAGTTACCTAAATAATATGTTCTAGTTCGAATATATTTATAATTTGCATTTTTATGTATCATTTATGTTATTAATTTTCTGTTTAGATATAACGAATGCTGCGTCTACGTCCACTTCTCGTTCATCAGTTTGAAGACTAAATATTCATTCTAAGGCATATATACCGTTAGATGGGTCATCAAAAAATATTTATAAAATAAATGTGCAGATCAAATGCAAACAAAATGTTCTGGTTTTATTTGCTTATTCTTTCATATAATACAGTAAAAGCTTATCAATAAAAAAAGGCAAATTAGCACGCCATTTTGGGCAAAAAAGAAGACCACCCCCACATCCCCCCAGCATTTTTTGCTAAAGGCTGTTTGGCATAATTTTCTTTGCTGAGGAACTTAGTACTGAAGTTTAAAAAGATTGAATTGCCAGAACGCAATTTCTATGTGTACACTGGATTGGTTAAAATAGGTTGAAGAGAGCACTGATTGGTTGAAGAGACGTCGCTACGACAAGCTACGAGAGCGAATCAGCGACGAGAACGCTACGATACAAAAAGCCAAAACCGACATGTCTGTCTGATCCTGGAGTGCGATTTTTCATTTAAGGACTCACCGAAACACAAAACGTCTAGTTTTCCAACTCACCGCTCGCGTAAAAATCCATTCGGCCGTATTTTTGAAACTGTCGTGTCAGCGAAAAACAATATTGTTTTACGCAGAAAAGATCGAAAATATGTCTATGGTTTTCTAAGAATTTCACCACTTATAAAAAAGCAGCACGATACGGAACGGATTCTCAATGAAAGGTTTCTTTGACATATCTGCGCCACAAATGTCAAAATTACGAGTGGTCGAGACCACTTGTTGCAAATCCTTCGCAAACTATAATTTCAAAAATGCGCCCATTTGGGAACGCACGCATAAACCATTCGTTATGTGACGAGTGATTTCAAAAATGCTACCCCAGATCACTACTTGGTTTGTGATATAATATTCTTTGTCTGTGGAGAGTACTATACTATGTTCCTTGGTCTGTGGTTAGACATACTTATGATAACTATCTAATTTGTGCTTATGTCACGAAGACACAATCACAAAACAAAAGCAATTATTTAATATTTTGTATTAATGGAGAATTATTATAAAGGGAAAAATGTAGAAGAGGAATTGGACCGCGGCAAAATACCTTTTAAAGATTTATCAAGTGATTTTCTTTGGATGCAAGTAAGTACCTATCAAATTACCTATGTAGGTGTACAATGTTTAGATTTAAAATTTTAACTTATTAAAAATTCTAATATATTTTCAGGTTAAAGGCGGCAGTAAAATGTCGAACCTTCTATCTCACGCTTCTGGCATTTTAGAAGATAAAGCCGCCACAACAGTAGTGTGGAGTGCAGCTGGAGTAGGCATACCTAAAGCTATTTCATGCGCAGAAATCTTAAAAAGACAATTTTCTATTGAACATCAGGTTACCAAACTTACACACAAAAAGTGAATACTTTAATTTCTTTTGATATCAACTTTTCCTATGCTATGATATAGCTTGAAATTGCTGTTTTGTAGTATGTACTAGCATGTACTGCAAAGCTGATTTCATAGATAAACAAACCCTATTATTATATTTTTAGAATGATGGCTCGATAACTAGGCAATATCATGGCTTATTAAACTAACAGTAGCAGTTGCAGGGCCCCGTGCCTGTGACACAAAACACCTACACAGCAAAAATATACCTATTTTCTTGTACTGCTCAGGGAAACAAAATTTGCATACATATATTACATCTACTCAATAGATAATACAAAATTTTGGCTTCCTAGTGCAAGTTTGAGGAGCATATGCCCAACTTGAAAAGTTCATACACTGAATAAGCTCGATAGAAGCTTCATTTTTAACATTGGCCTTATAATTTCTATTTTTCAGTGTCGAAGAATATTGGGAACCAAAACTTGATGGACTAGAAACAATTGTGGTGAAACGACAAATACCAGTTATTCACATAATGCTGTCTGTGAATCCTATGCCTGATACTACTCAACTAGGGTGTGTAGACCTGTGTAACCTTTAGGGATATAACAGACGAGAAACAGTATTCACATACTGTCACAGACAGATTTTGCAGGAATACTGTTGCTTGTTTGGAGCACTAATGGGTAGAAACAGCCCCATGTTCACAAAACCAAGAATAATGTTTATGAAAGTGGGGATATAAAAACTGAAATGAGAAATAGTGCTAGTTTTTTGGCTTGATTATATATTTTTTTTTGTATTATTACACCTCTTGTATAAAAAAACTGTTCTTGAGTAATAAATCACTAAGGAATATTTTAAAAAGCCATATATTTTTTTATTCATCATATTGATAGTGATATAGAAATGTCCACATTAGTCTGGCTTTAGTGTAAAAAAAACTTAAGATTAAATTTACCATTGCCTGTGGAAATGTACTAGGTACCTAATAACGTTTTTTTACTATTTATTTTTCAGGTACCAAAGTTTAAATGGAAAGAAGTTCTGGCAAGATTCTACTAGCAGTCCTAAGCAAAACCGGTCATACAAATCCAAAAAACCATTTAAGTATAAGAAGAATCAAACTAGCTTATAAAAAAATTTTAATGAAATAAATATATGTTTTCATTTTATTCTTTCTTTTTTATTTTCCACACAGTGTAAAAGGACACATTATCGTATTATAAAACTAGCCAAATTGTTTAAACCAGTCTTTCCCAAAGTGGGCGATAACGCCCCCTTGTGGGCGCTGGAGGCTTTAAGGGGGGCGGTAACGGGCCCAGAATAAAGTTGGGGGGCGCTGATGTGATTTAAGCAATGAGTGATTTATAACTTCAGCTATTTCATATTTTAAATTTCACTGAAATTAAAATCCTCTTACTACACAACATCCATTTATTAGTTCATATTTATATCCTTTTTTATTGTACAAATATAAACTAAAAATGTAATTAATATTTATTATTTTAATGCGTTCACAACGCTATTTATATCGTTAAAGGAATCAAACACTGAAAAAATTTCGTGTTTTAAAGTTTCGCAGGTGAGGTCCCCACTTCCAATACTCTTTATTATTGTAAAATTGTATTATTATTGCTATTTTTTTATAAAAGATACTCTAATATACTAGTGTATCTATTATTATTGCTCTCTCTTGTAAAAAAGTCTAGTTTAGAATATATTTATTTATTTATTTAATACTTTATTTACCAATAATAAATGGTACAAAAGGCGGACTTAATGCTAATAGCATTCTCTACCAGTCAATTTTCGGGATAAATAGAAATTTTGCGTAGTAGGCGTAAAAGTAATGTATACTCAAACAGTATGCACCAAACATACAACATATTAAATACATATAAAATAAACATATATTATACAATATACATAAATAAATAATATATATACATAACCATACAAACAATAAATACATTAAATAAATATGTCTTATTACTATAGAAAACCAGTATAAAAATTTCTGCTGCATTCAAGGAGAAAGTAAACGCATATGGACTTTTTTCTTAAAAAGATATCTGTTTGTAATAGTTTTAAGGTCCTCAGGCAGGGCATTCCAGAATCGTATAACTTGAAGAGTGAAAGACGTAGACATGAAATTGGAGCGAAACAAAGGAATTTCTAATCGAAGTGTATGACTAGAGCGAAGCTCTCGACTGTGGGACACAGACTGATATTGAAATTTACTCTTCAAGTATTCGGGAGCAAAAGGATTCTTTAGAATAGAAAATAGTGTGCAGAGCATTCTCTGCTGTCTACGCTGACGAACAGGGAGCCACTCGAGCTTAGATCGAAAAACAGAAATATGATCGTATTTACGAAGACAAAAAATGAAGCGGATACAGTTATTAATGAGTCGATCAAGCTTATCGAGAAGATCTTGATTAAGATCAGGATAACACACATCAGCATAATCGATGATAGGCAAAATAAGTGACTGAATAAGAATTATCTTGGTTTTAACAGGAAGGAAATTTCTTAAACGATTCAAACATTGTAAAGAATAATTAACTTTTCTACAGACCTCTGTCACTTGGGTCCTCCAACTCAATGTTGAATCAAGATAAAGGCCCAGATTCTTTACCGATTCACTGATGGGAATGGTTGTGTTATTAAAAACAATAGGGGAAATAGATCTCATATCCAATTTAGCTAGTTGCCTTGAACTACCCATCAAAATAGCCTGGCACTTAAGTGGATTGACCTTGATGCCAAAACTGTCCGACCAGCAAGAAATCTCTAATAAAGCCTTGTTCAACTGATCCACTCCAAAGTCAACGTTTTCAGCAGTGGTCTGAACATAAATTTGTAGATCATCCGCGTAGAAATGATAAGAACAGCTAATTGAAAGTGATAAAAGATTTATAAACAATGCAAATAATAGCGGAGACAGAATGCCGCCTTGAGGGACGCCTGACGACAGTTTTATCCACTGAGACACCTCCCGATCCTTTCGAACCGCTTGCTGCCTATCATGGAGATATGAGGAAAACCATTCCATTGCTGAGGGTGAGAACTTCATGTATTGAAGAATAGCCAGGAGAATATCATGATCAACCATGTTAAAAGCGTTAGAAAAATCAATAAGACCAAGAATGGTGATCAATGAATTCTCCATGCCAAGGCGTATATCTTCTGTGACACTGAGAAGGGCAGTGGCGGTACTATGCCCAGGGCGAAACCCAGATTGCAACGGTGTAAGAAGATGATGGGTGTGCACAAAAGAAGAGACCTGAAAATGGGCCGCAGCTTCTAATATTTTAGAAAGATAAGGTAAGATAGAGATGGGTCGAAAATTATTTAAAGTCTGCGGATTAGACACTTTCGGCAAAGGGATGACGTAAGCTTTCGCCCAAAGAGATGGAAAAGTGCCAGAGGTTAAAGAAAAATTGACAATATGTGTAATAACCGGGAGAAGAATATCAAGCAAATTAATAATCATTTGGCGGCTTACATCATCACACCCAACGGCATTAGATTTAAGAGAAATTATAATTCTGCGTATATCATCCTCAGCTAATGGAGAAAAAGAGAAAGGTTCAATATTGAGATTGGCCATGGAAGAAATCCTTGTTATGGTACGAAGTTTGACCGACGAATCAAGGGAAGAAGAAGTGGAAAAGTGACTATTGAAATTGTCTAATGAAAATGTAGAAGTCGTTTCTTGTGTATTTTTACCAATATTCAATGAACGAAGGAACTTCCATGTGTTGGCCGAAGAAGAATCTGTGAGCTGGTCATGAAAGTATTTCTGTTTAGCTGCTCTTACCATTCTATTACACAAATTACGTGCTTTTTTATATGTCGCCCAATTTACGTCGGATCTGTCACGTTTGTACGTTCGGAAAGCCAATCTCTGCGCGTCATGGCCATACGGACCCCTCTACCGATCCAAGGGGCCGGCGGTCGCCTTACTTTCACAGCATGCAATGGCGCATGAGTATCGTACAGCTTCAGTATAATAGAGTTCAGCATCGAAACCTTCTCGTCTACAGATTGTGCAGTATAAACATTGGTCATGTCAGTATTCTTCGCATCACATCTAAGGCGCTCTAAATCAATTTTTGCAAAATTACGCATCCATACTACTGTGGGCTTAGGCTTTGAAGGCTTCAGTTTATATTGAAGATATAAGAGATCATGTTTCGAAAAACCAGGGGCAGGAAGTTGTCCGTGCTTGATCACAAGATCAGGGGAAGAAGTGAGAATTAAGTCAAGCAGTGTGTCATCAGTAGAAGGATTAACATGTGTAGCACTTAAAGGCAGAATTTCAAGATTAGCTGACTTGACTATATCACATAATTTAAGGGCTCGAGAATCACGGACAATAAGATCGGAGTTGAAGTCACCCATGATTATGTGATGTGTGTAATCCGCACAAAGAGTATCGAGAATAGACTCGAACTGAACAAAATAATTATAACCAGGGGGGGGAATACACGACTCCAAGAAGGACCTTCTGAGCTTGGACAGTAACCTCTAGGAATAAAAACTCAGCCGCACTGCAATATGTAGGAGGTGAGGAATATAATATTTTGTAAGAGAAATTACTACGGAGATAAATAGCAACCCCACCACCTCCACAGCCAATGCGGTCGTTCCTTACTACAACATAGCCCGGAAGAGAGATAGAGAAAGAAGAAAGAGAAGGTTTTAGCCATGTTTCAGAAACAAAAATAGCATCGAAAGGAGAGGAAGAGAAAGTGTCAAGAAAATCAGTATAGTGAGCAGGTAAGCTCTGAGCATTTATATGACCGGCATTAAAAGAATGGCACGCTTTATCCACAACATTGTTTAAAATAGAATGCAGAGTTTCTGGATCATGAAATGAATCACTGCTGCTGACCGTGTTAAAACTAAGATCGCAAGCAGATAAAAAAGAATCATCTTTAGACATAATAAAAAAATATGAATATATAAATAGAATATAGTGTTATATGTACTTAAAATATCAAAATAACAATTATTTAAGTTTAAAACATGTCCTGCCGGTTGCCGTAGAGAACATAAACAAAAAATGAGAACAAACTTAAACAAAACGCACGAATCAAGACTTGGCCAAAATGCCAGATACCAGAGAGGAAAATATATAAAAAGTTACAATTTTGACATTGACAATTATAGTTTGTTATTGACTTGACAGTGCTGCTTAGCTAGATGTTTTGTGAAATTTTGAGTTAAGTTTATTTTTAGATTTACCTTACATTAGAAATAAAATGAGAAACTAGAAACTAAAAAAAAAAACCATTCATAATGAGGTAAACGCACAATTAAAATGCAAGACTTGAGTCAAATGGATGAATAACCTTCACACAACTTGTTGACTACTCTAAAGAAACAACATGAAAACTAGAGTCACTTTTTGGCACGGGCACCTCTCCTCCTTCTGGCGGGTTGCTCATTGGTCACCTCATCATCTCTGGAGTCCACCCGTGGCGCCAGCCGCTCCTCATCCTCAGACACCGGTACCTCGGCAAGATCAGCGTCAGTATAAACCCGCTGCCTCGCTCCACTCTTCAACTTCACGACGACATTACCACTCATTGTCCAGCACCTCTTCATGCCGAACCTCTTACGAGCTTGAATGAAGACCGATTGTCGCTGTCGAGTGAGAAACTCAGAGATGCTGTATGGGGTTCCCTTGAAGAGGGTCTTCTTATCCCAAATCGCAGTCTTCAGGGCTAGTTCAGAGAACCGTACCAGCACGGGCCGACATTTGCCATTAACAACCTTGCCTATGCGATGACAGATGGTTATTTTCGCCGGAACCAAATCATTGATATCCAGTTCTTTTTGGAAAACATTGATGATATATGGCACCAATCCAGCCACATCTTCTGGGACCCCGCTAACCAAAACAGCCTTTCTGCGATGCCGGGCCTCACAAGAGTCATGTGCCATTGCAAGAGCCGCTACCTGTTTGCTGAGCAGAGACATCATTTTGAATGTCTCAGACTTAAAGGTGACGAAGTCCTGTTCCAGTTTTGGCAAGGAGGTGCTTTCCACTGGATGTATGGTACCTGAAGCAGCAGTCTTGAGCTGAGCCTCGAATTCTCCCAGCTTCTTTGCAAATGTTTGCTCCAGAGTGCGTTGATTTTGTAATATTTCTTCATAGTTTGACATTTTGAGTGATGGTTAAGCTTAAAGTTGTATATGGCAGGCAGGACACTAGTGATAAAGCAATATTAACACATAAGATCTACAAATCTAATACTTATGCGTACTAAAATCACCTTCAATTGTGAGAAAAGTTTAAATAAAGGGATGTAAGTATTATTTTATTAATTTTAAATGCTGTTTTAATTAGAACCTACTATGCACGTTTTTCACGCCTACCGCCGAAAAAATATAGGTTGAATTAAACTACAGGCAAGACAAATATGTGATTCAGGTTTTTATGGTGAAAAAAATGGGGGGCGCTACAAAATAACTGATTTTTTAAAGTAAGCGTTTGACAAAAAAAGTTTGGGAACCTCTGGTTTAAACTGTTTTGGCTTCTTCTCAATTTCTTGAAGATAAAACATTTATTTTGATTAGGTACATAGTTATTTTCGTATCTACAAAAAATTACCTCGTCTTTCCCTTATATTTGCGAAATCTTGAATTCTTGTATCCAAGATTGTCTAAGATTTCATGTTCAATTGAAACTTTAGCTAAATAAATTAGTCTTTGCTGGAGAATTGTTGATATAGTTTTTAATAATTTTCAATTTTGAAAAGGGTCTTTCAACTGAAATGATGCAACTGAAACCGGCAGTGTAAGTAATATTCTTAGCGCTAATGCTGTGTTCAGAAATGTTGAAATTAAGTAATTAGTAAAAGAACATACATCTTTTCCTTACGAAAACTCCACAAATTCTTGATTTAAGGCTGTGCTTGTTAAAGCTACTTCATCATTTTCTTGACATTCCGTTTCCTTATTTTCTGGTTTGCTTAAAAAAATTCATTGAAGAACCCGCCAATGTTTCTTTCTGTTATAAAAATATAAATAATTATTACCAAACACCCACCTCTGAGTAACTATTAACAAAATTATTGTAATTTAATGTGCGATCGTTACTGTTCATCCACCATGGCATGGTACTGTTGGAATGCGTACGTCAGTACTTACCAACTATGAAGGAAGCTCAGTGGGGAATATCCTAACTTCGCCAGTGCTGCCTTTCAAAGAGTACGATACTTGTATCTAGTTTGGGGCCCTACCAAGCGAGGGCGGGCGGTCAACCTGCCGTCAGACGTTTTGCATTTATTGCATCTTAGTTTTAACGGATGATAATAGATGGCGGTGTTAACGCTAAGATTGCGCGCCGCCAGTCAGGTTTTTTTTCCATGTGATGACATTTCTTATTTTGTAGGTGGGGTGGGTACACAGACCACTTAACCTACAAGACCACGCTTTCATAAACTTTACTACTAAAACGAAATCGCCAAAAGTTAGCGGGGTACGGGGCGAAGTCCGATAGTTTTAATTGGCTCGCTCAAGGTCACGCCTACATTGACGATAGCAGCTACGTGTCACCGGTAAATTGATAGTGATGGACGACTTTATCTTGATATCGATAAATACCGATGATTTAACGATAAAATAAAAAAAATAAAAATAAATGTATAATTGTATTAATATTTATTTTAAATCACAATAAATCACTAATAGCTAAAAATATGGTCGCTTGCCCAAACATTAATTTTTGATATAAAATAATTCTAACACACGTAAGAAATAGTAATTACAATTGTCTAAACTAAACACGGTTTTACTCCCGTAGTACATTAAGTGAATTAAGAAAAAATATGAACAACATTTCCTATGGGACCAATGCTTGAAACTAACGCAAAATTATATATATATTTGTATTTTTCTTTGTGTATATAATCCTCATAGGTTTTCCCATACGAAGCTATGACGGAATAAATAAACTTACATTTTATGTACCGGCAAGCGCAGGCGCTTCAAATCGATCTTATTGAAAATCCTTTGGGGAGGCCTATGTCCAGCAGTGGATTTCCTATGGCTGATGTGATGATGATGATACATACATACATAACTACATACATAAACCCTGTTATCATTACACTTCTTTGTTAGGGGCAGTCTTGTAAATACCAGATTTAACTATCAATCTAAAATATATATATTTTGTTTATCTTGTTAATAAAATGAATATTAAAATAAAATATAATATTTGCTTAGGTACACATAATAACTTTTATTAAATCGTTAAAAGGTTATCGATAATTAATTCTCAATATTTAAGTTTTGTCCGTCACTATCAAATAGACAGAGCGAGACAACTTTATGATAAACACATAAAGAGAGATAGGGACTTTTTAAAAAGACATCAACGGGTACCCATCAAAATAAAGGAACATGTTTTTCTGGAAATAATATTTCTTAAATATAATCACAGTTTTATTATGTTATTATTACTTACCGGTGAAATGTAATACCGTCTTTCATGAGACTGGACGTTGCACTTGACTTTCTACACAGTTTCACAGAACAATACGGTATTTTTAATACCGATTTTAATTTTTCTTTGAGAACACACACGCTGTGGACGCTTCGAATGTTAGTCGCAGAATAAAGAGCAAAAAGGGGGCGGGGCCGCTCATAGGTAATGAAATAACCTAGGCATGGCGATTGCCGTGCCTCGGCAAAGCGTGGTCTTGTAGGTTGAGTAGTTTGTGGGTGGGTATTATGACAATGATTTTGAATATTACGTGATGAGTCGCTCAATTTGCCGCCCCCCTAGACGTGCCGCTCGCGTGCGGTGCACGCCTTGCACGCCCGCTTACTGCGGGCCTACAAGTGCGTTACTCTAGCAAGAAAGAAGCTCCTAGAGAAATATGAGTGGAAATTATAATTAGTACCCAATATGCTGTAAATGTGCCCGTCACAAATAATTTTTGGGGGTTGTCATTTTGGAAAACAATGGTTCCTACTAGGGTAACGTTGTGCTAGCAGTAAAATCCTAAACTACAAGATCGGAGGGATAAACAATGTGAATGGTCAGATCATAGATTTATAAGTAAGAAGATGGAACTAGCGTAATGTAAAATGAGACCAGAAATAAAATGTCTTGCCTGACTTTAAAAGGGTTGTACCTACTATACGACACATATATGTAATCGATATCGATAAAATATGTATTTTGATTTTCTATCTTCTATCTATATATAAAAGAAGAAACTGAATGACTGATTGAATGACTGATTGAATGACTGATTGACTGACTGACTGACTGACTGACATATCAACTATAAGGAAAAGCGTCATCTGCGAACGCGCTGTCTACTACGCATGCGCGGAGAACCGAACGTGACCGAACTCAAGCGACGTCGGCCGAGGCGCCGACGCCGCGCCGCACATCACCCCATCCCAGTTCTCGGATTCGCCGCTTAGTAACAGGACGTATTGTTAATGTCGGTCCGCCACGCTTCCTTGTGAGTTTCGGAGTTACGCGAATAAACTGTTAGTTAAATAGACTGTCTTTGTGTTCATCTTCTGTTCCCTTATAGTTCAGAAGTGCGATGAAACATTCCCACAAGATAAGTGTTTAAAAACATTAAAAGAAACCGTGTTTCGTTTCGCTGGCTAGCCGCGCCGCGTGTAAAATACCTATTTAGGTACGTTACTATGGGTGATAGTGATAATAGTGATAGTGGAAGTCGCGATTCAAGCGGCGACCGCGATGACCGGCTCCGTCGACGGTTATTGTTAGAGTTGGAGACGCGTCGACTAGCAAAACGATTACAATAGCTTGAAAAACAGGTGTTCAGTTCCCGGAAATGATCAAAGGATGCCGCCGATGTCGGTAATCGCCAAAATGTCGGAACTGTGCAGTCGTCAGTGCCGCGCAAGGGCACGGCTATCGATGATGGTATCCGGACGCCGCCTCTGCCTGCCGGTTGGACTAAGTCATCTCAACGAGTCGGTCAGAGATCCGTCCTTAGTGACCAAAGTGCGTCAGGGGTAGCTTCCGACCCAGACTTGATTCTCAAGTCGGGTCCCCTGTTCGAGTCATCGAGATTGCCGGACGCGCCATCGCGAGTGTCCGCGGCGACGCTTGGCCCGTTTGCGTAGGAGCGCGAGCGCGAAGCTGGCGCTGTTGCGCCGGAGCGCGAGCGCGAAGCTGGCGCCGTTGCGCCGCCATTGCGCAGCGTCGCGCCGCCTGCAGTACCTACTACTCTAGGATTTACTGGTAGTACTGGACTATCGGGGTATGTAGATCATTCAATTAATGTTCCGTCGCTAAGGTATGTCGGTAGCAGTGATCCTATACCAGAGTTTGACCCTAAGACTTCTATGATCACAATGGATATATGGCTACGTAAAGTAGAGGGAATAGCCAGTATGTACAGTTGGGACGAAAAGACTGTTATTTTTAATTGCTTGTCAAAGTTACGAGGCTACGCACGCCAGTGGTACGATCAGTTACCTGTTAGTGACATGAGTACGTCGTGGGCCAACTTTAAAACTAAACTTTTAACCGCCTTTCCGTCCCATAAAAGTAAACTAAGTATGATGCGTGATTTAGTGAATACTGTTAGGCAACCTGACAATGATTACCTACACTTTTATTATGATAAGCTAGCGTTAGGGAATGCTTGCGGCATTCCGCCACCTTTGATAACTGAAGCAATTATTGGGACAATCGGTAGCGACCTTGTAGAGGTCGGCGCAGTGTCCGCGGGATGTACTGACCCTAATAAGCTTCTAAATTACTTGTCATCGTTAAGGGCGACCACGCGTGTTACGAACCGACCGGTAGGTCCCTCTCCTCGTCATATAAGAAATGAAAATAATTGTTTCTCAAAATTGCGCAAGTGTTCCTATTGCAATAAAATGGGACATATTAAAGAAGAGTGCTTAAAACTGAAAAATCGTAAGTCGTCTACCGCGAATGTAGATACAACACAATCAACACACACAGTGCGCGTTATTCAGGACGCATCTGGTGCTTCAAAATATTATGCGACGGCTAAGGTAAACGGCATACCAGTTAACAGTTTTATTGATTTCGGCAGAACATGTGTTACTTTTACCGAAAGTACCGCAAGACAATTAAACTTACATGTTGGGCCATGTAATGGCGGTAATGTAATTAAAGGTTTTGGTGGATCACAAGTCGCACCCTTAGGCGAGGTTTTGATTAGGTTGACCGTGGACGAAGCTACATGTGAAAACATTAAGGCGTATGTTGTTCCTGATTTCGCACAGGACTTTGGTTTAATTATCGGTCAACCTTTTACTGAATTTTATAACGTTTACGTGATTTAGACACCCACTTAAAAATATTTAATGCCAACTATCTACCCGAATTACCAAATCATTGTGAGGATATAAATCGGGTTGGGCTGTGTGCACACGAGACCATTCAACTACAACCCGGTGTCAATAAAATTGTGCTCACTTGCACCGACGCTTTAGGTACTGTCTTACTTAATAAAACTGAGAACTCGAAGCCGAGGTCTGAATATGTTATACCGGAATCTAGTACAGAGATCATTGAAGGTCGATTAGTCATAAATGCGATTAATGACGGAAATGAGGTGGTGACTATTCCAAATGGTGACTGTGTTGCGCGTGCGACTATAACAACTGATCGACAGACATACAAGATAGGAGAAGGCTTAGGCCCCTCTATTGAGGCAGCTTTAAAGGATATCCTTCAGGAATTCTCGGATTGCTTTTCGGGTGAGGATGACAAAATTGGAAAATGCGCCGTTAAAATGAAAATCGAGGTGACAGACAATAAACCCATATACTACCGTCCCTATAGAATGTCTCTTGAGGATCGTGAGACAGTACGTAAGATAGTATCGGAACTTTTGGAAAAGGGTATTATAGAGGTATCAAATTCACCTTACGCCAGCCCTGTCCTTCTTGTATCGAAAAAGACAGGAGAAAAGCGCATGTGCGTTGATTATCGTGCACTAAACAAAATAACAAAGAAGGAGCGTTACCCGCTCCCATTGATACAAGACCAGTTGGACCGGCTATCAGGTCAACGTGTGTTCTCTTGTTTAGACGTGATGTCAGCGTATCATTGTGTGCAAATTGAGGACAATAGTAAACAATATACTGGGTTCATTACGCCCGACGGACACTTCCAGTATACTAGGATGAGTTTTGGATTAGCCAATGCGCCTTCCGTTTTCCAACGGGCAATGGATGACGTGTTAGGACCGCTTAAATTTCAATTTGCCACTGCTTATTTGGACGACGTACTCGTATTTGCTGAGAATTATGCTGAGGCGCTGAGTGGCCTGCGAGCAGTTTTAGACAGGATTCGTGAAGCCAATATGACTCTTCGACTAGACAAATGCTCTTTCTTGGTGTCTACTGTTGAATATTTGGGTCACGAGGTGAGTGCCGGTGTAGTAAGGCCTGCCCAACACAAATTGATTGCTGTACGTGACTTCAAGGCGCCTAAGAGTGTGCATCAGGCTAGACAGTTTCTAGGACTCACCAGCTATTTCCGTAAGTATGTTCATCGTTTTGCACTTATAGCACAACCTATCACATTACTTACCAAAAAGGACCAACCTTGGGTCTGGGGCCCAAGTCAACAAGAAGCTTTTGACAAATTAAAATCTATTTTAATCAGTCGCCCAGTATTGGCCCTATTCAACCCAGAATATGAAACCCAGGTACACACAGATGCCTCCAAAATTGGCCTTGGCGGAATTTTACTGCAGAAGCAACTTGACGGCTCTTGGAGACCCGTGGCTTATGTTAGTCAGCAAACTAACCCAGCTGAACAAAAATACCATAGCTATGAATTGGAGACCTTGGCAATGGTCATGAGTCTTCAAAAGTTTAAGGTGTACATCAGCGGTATAAAGTTTAAAATCGTGACAGATTGCAATGCGTTGCGTTGGACGTGGACCAAGCGAGACTTAAACCCACGTATAGGTGGTGGCTTGAGGTGCAAGGTTATGATTTTGACGTCGAATATCGGGCAGGCAAATCTATGGCTCACGTTGATGCATTGAGTCGTAATCCTATCGTCATGCGCTGCGTTGAGAATGATTTAGTTGAAAGTTTGCAAATGAACGACGACTCAATACAATCAACGATCGACCAGTTGAAGGATGAGCTCTCTAATAACAATATCCGTGGTCTAGCCCAAGACTATGTAATAGAAAACAATGTTTTGTTTAGAAAGGTTAACGGCGAGAAAAAGGTTGTCGTGCCACGGGCATCGCGTTGGTCACTCGTACAGACATTTCATGATAACAACGGTCACGTTAATTGCAACAAAACTTATGATGCCATGAAAGTTAAGTACTGGTTTAGTGGCATGCGCCATTTTGTACAAAAGTATGTTCGTGGCTGTATTTCTTGCCAGTATGCTAAGAAGCCTACAGGTCGCCAAGTTGGACTATTGCATCCAATCGAGAAGGTTGCTATCCCTTTTCACACAGTGCACGCAGATCACCTAGGTCCCTTTTGTAAAAGCCCAACAGGTAAGATGTATATCTTAGCCATAATTGATGCATTTACTCGATATATTTGGATCGAGGCCGTGCGAGATACTAGCTGCGAGAAGGTATTACAAACATTTGATCAGTTTATTAAGACATTTGGTCTTCCAACTCGCATTATTACGGACCGTGGTAAAGCATTCAATTGTCACAGTTTCAAGAAGTATTGTCTTGAGAGACAGATTAAACATGTTATGACGGCTGTAGCTAGTCCCAGGGCTAATGGGCAGGTAGAGCGCTTTAATCGCACCATACTGGACGCTCTAGTAGCTTACGTTGGAGATGGTGACCAAGGTGATTGGGAGCAATACTTACCGAAGGTTCAGTTGGGTATAAATTCAAACATAAATAGCACAACAAATAAATCGCCGATGGAACGTTTGTATGAGTTCCGTCCACGCCTTTCGGGCGATATAGTTGTACCTACACGTACCGATATAAGTGAAGCAAGAGAGGCTGCTGTCACCCGTTCGCGAGAGGAGGCCTGTCGTGCTAAACAGCGTTTTGACAAGACTAGACGAGTTGATAAGCCGTTTAAGGTAGGCGAATTGGTGCTAGCTGAGCGCAAAGTTATGCGTAAGGGTCTCCGTAGTGGAAAATTAATGCCTCGTTTTAACGGCCCCTACGTCATTGTGAAGGTACTGCCTCACGACAGATACGTAATTAAGAATACGAACACTCGTGATCGTCCTTACGAGAATGTATTTGCGAGGGACAAATTAAAGCCTTTCCGTTCATCAAATGACGACGATTCAGATTAGTCGTTCAAATTTGTGAGAGAATCAATGTTATAAAATATTATATCTCTCCCCTCCAGATTTTACGATTATTACGATTTATTAGATTGTGAGTTGATTGGATTAAGAACCGATCTTTTAATTTCAAATTCTACATTGTTCTCTTATTTAAGAGCTGAGATTTAATTTTGCACTGTTCTCTAAATTAAGATTTAAGATTGTGCTATCACATTATTCTATAATTTTAGAATTGAGATTGTCCTGAGTCCGGATTAAGAACCGGTCTTCAATTGGTTACTTATATTACTCGATGTATTGTTGCTATCGATTGTTGATTGCGCATGGACAGCTGATTGCTGTCATTATATTGTATTTTCTATGATCGATTTTTTTTTGAATACCTATCCTATCAACCTGGCCAGTCGTCCTTAAGAGGACGTGAGATGAGAATGGTAACGTCATAAACCGCCTTAAGAGGTTGAAAACTACAATTTGAGATACAAGGTCTCCGAGAAAATTGCATGCAACCCTTAGGAGGGCGAACGTTTTGCGAAGTGAATCTAAAGGGAGCAGACCTTCAGAGGTGGGCCTTCTGTCTTTGATTCGTGGTGCAGCCTGCTGCACGTGCACTGGTCTTCAGAGACTAGTTGTCAACTTTAAGAGGTTTTGTTGATCGTTTTACTTAAGGTTGAGTAGTAGTGGGCAGCCTTCAGAAGCTGACCTACCCAGAATCGATTGATGCGGTCGACTTTGGAGTCGCACCGTCTGCCTTAAGGATTCGATCGTTTTCAACCTTAAGAGGTTGATTAAGACCTTCAGAGGTCGTGTGATTCCCTTTAGGACTTCTGCGCGGGACGCTCAGATGTCAGGAAGGCCGACTATAAGGAAAAGCGTCATCTGCGAACGCGCTGTCTACTACGCATGCGCGGAGAACCGAACGTGACCGAACTCAAGCGACGTCGGCCGAGGCGCCGACGCCGCGCCGCACATCACCCCATCCCAGTTCTCGGATTCGCCGCTTAGTAACAGGACGTATTGTTAATGTCGGTCCGCCACGCTTCCTTGTGAGTTTCGGAGTTACGCGAATAAACTGTTAGTTAAATAGACTGTCTTTGTGTTCATCTTCTGTTCCCTTATACAACGCACAGCCCAAACCGCTGGGTCTCAAGACTCCAAATTTGGCATATAGTTTCTTTATGAGGTCTAGGGGTGCACTAAGAAAAAAAATTTCAAAATTCACGTGAAACGAGGGTCCAAAATTTGTATGGATAAATAGGATTAGATTGACTATTTTTTTAAACTTCGCAAGAGTACTCCCGGCGGTAAATAAGTAAAAACGTGTTTCAGGATTTTTCAAAATTCATCCCCTAACGGGGTGTAATGGGGGTCCAAAGTTTTTATCAAGAAACAAGATTAATTTGACCATTTTATTCGAAACTTCGCAAAAGTATTCCCGGCTCTAAATAAGTAATACATATTTCAGGATTTTTCAAAATTCATGGTCCTAAGTTTGTATGGAGAAAAAAAAATTAATTTGACCATTTTATTCGAAACTTCGCAAGAGTACTCCCGGCGGTAAATAAGTGAATACGTATTTCTGGATTTTTCAAAATTCATCCCCTAACGGGGTGTAATGGGGGTCCAAAGATTTTATGGAGAAATAAGATTAGTTTGACCATTTTACGTACTTTTACACGGACTCCGTCGCGGGTTAAAGCTATTAAATTGATATTTTTGTTAATATATGATAATAAATAAATAATAAAAACATTTTTATTTCTTTGTCCCTAGCGAAGTAGACTTAGCCTAAGCCCAAAAGTCAGTGTGTATATTAGTAGACGCGTAAGTGGAAAATGGAATAAATAATCTTGTTAATTTAACAAACTATTATTTAACTTTTTCAACTGTCGCTCTTAAATTATTGAAAGCTTATTTTTTTCAATTTCTTTTTCTTAAAATGGCGTTTTTCTTTTTCTAGTTTTTTTTCTGTACGAGAACCTGTTTTATTTGACGGCCCAGGTTCTGCTAATGGAGGTAAAATGTCTCTATTCTATTTACATACGAAGTCTTCTGATCTAAGAAGGTCTTCAGATTTTCAATTTCACCTGTAAACAATAATTATTTTACGAATGTGACGACTTGACAGATATTTGTAAAATACTAAAAATTTACAATAGTTTTCTAAAATTGATTATCGTTAAATGACTACAACATTCTAATAAATTTTACGAAACAAAACCGTAACTCGATATAAAATCTTCAAACGTTTTTACTTAAAAAGAGTTTGTACTGATTCAACCAAAAGCAATTGATTTTTTATCGATATATATTTTCATGACAGAAAATGACGTCAATAATTAGTCAAGCCCTAGCAGAATCATATAATTTTATATTTTATGCAATAAATTACTGAATTCCTTAAATAACTAATAAATGTTGTGTCATCTCTAAATAAAAATATAAAATGCATGATTTTAAATGGTTTTTTGGTGAAGTTGCGAAGAAAATATTGACGAAAAGGTAAAGAACTTGTCTAGCAAAATTACCTGTAAAAAGTGTATTTATTGGGATTATAGTTTGTTGTTGTATCACAGTCGATAAAGCTGCACTATATCATCTTTCTAAGGTAAGAAAATTTATGAATTAACACAATTTACAATTAGAAAAATCCAATTTTCGGGTGACACAATATAAGTCTGGTTTCTAGGAGTCGACTCGTTTAAAAGTTGGTCACACGCAATCTAACCGCTATCTCTATTGCTCTTGTGGGGGCGACCATTAACGTATTGTTTGTCTCACATTGCTAGTTCTTTCTATTTACGTAGTAAAAAAAAAATAAGTCTATGGGTCAGATAGCTTATGTATGTGGAAGAATGTGCGGCGAATATGGAATTAGTGAGGGTTCATGTTATCAAGATATTGAGTTTCCTGTTGGGGTAACGTTAAGCGAAATCGTTGTGCTACTATCGTTATGACCACTGACATGCATGGTGCAATAGAGAAGATGCATAATTTTTTTTCGTTGTGCTCTAGAAAGAGTTCCTAGAAGTAGGCACGCCGCACGTCCAAGAAACTAGTCTTGCTAACCCAAAATCTCTTTAAGATATAAAGGTTAACAAAGCCACGTCCACCTGTGGGCGGTGTTTCGGGGCGCCTTAGAAAGACCGGACAGGCAGGACTTATGTCGCATTTAATGTAGGCGGGTGTAAGAATATTTCTTCGGGAATCGGGTTCTATGTTAAATATTGCGTTTACAGGATTGGCCTTGTAGGCGACGCGCTCATTGACCTCTAGTTGTCCTTCAAATTTTATAATTTGTACTTTTGCTAAAAATTTAAGGTAGGTAGTGTGATATCACTGACCAACCGCCGCGCCTAACTAGTCTGCCATAAACCTCTTACAAAGTGACACCACACTGCTTTGCGCACAGATTTTATATTAACTACCTGTGTAATCGTGTCTAACCCGTAACGGACAATATACGTTTAATACCATTCTAAGCGGACTTTTCGAATTCGAACCCCTACCCCGTACAGGCCTCATAGCAAAAGTTAGTTAGTAAGCTATATTTTGTTAAGGAAATCCTATGCTAATATTATTTTTTAAACATTTTAGTCTTTTTCAATCACAACTATGGTTCCAAAGTTAATGAATCAATAAAAAAATATAATTTTGCTTAAAAGCCTAAAATTACGTAAATGCTTAAAAAATCAGAGACATTTATCAAAATCTACTCATTATGCATCTTCTCTATTATAAGTGTAGAAGAAAAAGCGGGAAAGCACACCGCCGCACAGTGGACTGAATTTAGATTTTTTTTAAATCTTAAAAATATATTAATTATAAAAATTTAATAGTTTCTTTTAGTAGCTTAGTTAAGAAACAGATTATTTTACAACACGTAACATAACATAACATCATGCATGCATGTCTCCTAAGAGTACCTACTTCTTCAGCTATGCTCTATTATAGTAGGTGCATAGCTACTAAAAGGATTTTTTAATTATTTGTTAGTTTGTTATAGCTAAGTTAAAGAACGACACTATCTTACTTACAACAAACTATTTAAGTAATAAAAAAATCCTTTTAGTAGCTAATTACCTACTATAATAGCTGAATAAAGGATAGCTGAAGCAGTAGGTACTCCTAGGAGACATGCATGATGCTAAGTCATGTTACGTGTTGTAAAATATCTGTGTTTCTTAACTTAGGTCCCTCGCCCACCGCGACTTTTTGTAGTGATGCAGTCGCGATACTGTCGTGATGCAAACGCGATTCACTAACGGCACAAAAATGTTTGCGATCGTCACAGTTGCAAAATGGACTCCGTTGAGGCTCATTAGTCACGTTCTCTTTGGTGCTGCTTTTACGTAATTAGCCGAAGAGTAGACAACAGAAGCGTGGGCAACGGAAGCAGCGTCAATATTGGATGCACTCATTTAATAAAGAGAGATTACTTGAATGCGTAACCCCAGCAAAATGTTGCGCCTTAGAGAAATGAGAGTATTACAGATACTTGGTTCATAGTAAGCCTCAATATTTTCAAATATAGCAAAATTAGTTCATGTTGTATTTTCAAAGTTATTCGAGAAAAGCTGATTTTGCTGGAGTAACGTTACCCCAGCAAGATGTTTTTCAAAAAAAGCGTTTAGCATAGAATCAAGTATATGAAAAGACAGCTCTTAATGGGTTGTAAATGTATACCGATAGCAAAATTTGTTCATCTTGTACTTTTTGAGATATTCAAGATTTTGCTGAGGTAACGTTTTGCAATTTTCCATATCTCAAAATCTGTTAGTAGCAGAATTTTGAAAAAAATACTGTTTATAGGCCTTAGTTTGTTCAAATTTGTTTAAATATAAGTATTCCGATTCATCGACAAATATCGAAGTAATTTATTACCTATTTAAAAAAGTCGGAAAATTCCGGTTTACTCGTAAACTAGTACATTTACTAACAAATAAAAAGCAGTTACATATACGTATGATATACCCTTCTAACGTGTACAAATTTGGATGAACAAACATTACGCGATATGAAGATATAAAAGAATTTCATCGAATTCCTAGTGGTGTGACTTTGGCCATCGAATACGCAGTTCTCTCTTAACACAAATAGATAAACTATAGTGAACATATGTGTTCATTTTGTTACGAAAGATGCCTGAAAATTTTGGCTTCAAATCTCGGATGGAATAAAAGTTATTATAAAATTAAAAAAATATCATCAATTAAAATACAAACCGACTAAATAACGGAGGCTACGAAAAAAAGGGGACAAGTGCGAGTTGAACTCGCGTGAAGAGGGTTCCGTACGATGTTACCTATCATGTTTTTTTAAATCTGACCCAAATTTGTTTGTGGTAACTAAAAAAAGTATGAATGGTCCCTGATTGGAAAGGGATATTACTAAATATATTATCTATTGTTGAATTTTGTCTTGTTGTATATTCTTGAATACGCGGAGTAAGACCGAGTGACAGAAGGTATTCTGATATTTCATTTTTTGATTTGTCCTTAAAATCAATATTAAAGTCACCGGCAATAATAATCTTTTCGTTTGCACTAATAGCCTTTTTAATACATTCGACTGCAATTTTCGGAAGACATCTTGGTGATTTATATACGGTTAAAAATTGAACACCAAATGCTTTGAATTGAAGACATTCACAGTGTCCACCTCCTGGACTATCTATAAATAAACCTTTATTGGAACCGTCATCTAATTCATTGACGTAATTACAATTTATATATGCTATTGCACCCCATCCGGGATTTGCATTCAATACATTGGGACCGTCTATTCTGCACACTTGCTCAAAACCTTCCAGCTCAAAATTGTCGCTTCGAGAGCCCCAAGTTTCTACGAATAATGTAATATGAGATGAATGAATTATACAATCAGCTTTTACATCTAGTAAATGTTTACGCAATGATTGTACATTATGAAAGATTATTTGAATTTCATCTCCTGGTGACTGCAAAACTTCGAACTGGGGTATCAATTTATTTTCTAACAGTCTCATCATTTCCAAATGAACTGCACTTTTTTCTGATACCTTTGCTGGGGGATTGAAATTACCATCTGATGTAACCAAATAAAGGCCACTAGCTGAAGTAGCTCGAGAACAGGCTACATATAACATTGATCGCTTCACATTTCTACTCAAATGAACAACTATTTTTTCCATAGTGCAGCCTTGAGATTTATGAATCGTCATTCCCTCAGCTGGTACTACTGGAAATTGAGACCGATGTACCTTGAGGTTCGATGACTTCCATTGTTTCACTGTATACGTAGAAGTTTCTAGCGGTGTCCACTGAGATTCTATATATGCATGGTGATTCCGGGTATGAACCTCAAATTTATTCCTTGTCGCAATACCGACATTGTTATCAAACTGTAACCACAATCGCAAAGGTCTTCTTTCATTAGTAGTGATATGGCGACCATATTCTATAGCTTTCAGTAATCCTGTAGTGCCATTAACTAGTCCATCAGATGTATCTAGATTTACTGTTATCATATATCGGGCACTTATTTTCACATACAGTATCTTAGGCAAGCCGTATGTCTTCATTGTTGGTAATGCGTTCACTGATTGTAATGCTTTTTTTTTTGCTATCGGATTGGGTGAACCGGAAACTATGTCTATAGCCTTGACAGAACAACCTTCAGTATTCATTTGTGATAATTTTTGTTTGTTGTAATTGTCCACTTCTTTGTTACTTGCAAATAAATGTATAGCACCATCAGCATCAGCAGGTAAGCTGCTCATTTTGAAACACCGCGACTTGATAAGTTGAATATCAATGTGATTCATATTACCAGTAGCCATGTTATTCAAAGCAATAGCAAAATTGAGATCATCCCTCTGACGCATTATTTTAGTCATCGGAAACAGGCGAAAGGTTCCCACAATGGTGCACCAGATAGAACTGCCATCGGATTACGTCCTGTATTAGGCTGAAAAATCCAGTTGTCTCCAACTGGGGGCAATTGATTAAAATCTCCTACAGAAATAATAGATTTACCAGCAAACGGGTCGTCTGTATGAAAAATTTGCTGTAATCTGCGATTAATCTGATTGAAAGTCCTACTTCCCAACATAGATATTTCGTCTAAAATTATTAATTTAACTTTACATAGCTTACTAGCTAATGTGTTAGCCGTGCCTGCCGACAAAGACGGCATAGTACTACCACACTGTGAAATTGGCAAACAGAATGCGTTGTGAACAGTTTGTCCTCCAATACCAAATGCGGCCTTGCCAGTAAAGGCGCAAAGTAATATTTTTATGTCATCTGGGTTAGTTCCTGGCTCACGATTAAAGATCAACATTAAATATTGATAAAGGGCCTTTATCAGCAAGCTTTTACCAACTCCAGCACCGCCGCTGACAAAATAATAAAATGGGAGCTCTAATTGTTGCGTGAACAGATTTCCTAGGTGCAAAACAAAATTTCTTTGGTCACTATTCAACATTCTTAGTAATGCGAGCACATGATCTTCGTTCATTAATGACGGTTGAGCAATTACTCTACATATCAAGTCATTGCCTTGTTCCCCTTGTAATTGCAAACAATGGTCGGGATCAATTTCTTGGGTCTCCAATTCATATTCACCTAGAGGACAGGCTCTTGCTTCAGCTCGATTGTTATCATTTTCTTCATCATCATTTTCTGCATTTCGAACCGCTGCTAATAACGCTTCAAATTCTTCTGGCCCTCCTAAGGAATTGAACTGTATACTTTCTGATTTTATCATATTACATTTATTGAGGAAAATTTCTTCTAAATTTAATTCGTCATTTACAAGCTCCGACTCTTCATTCCTCCAAGGTACATATAACATAATCTGCTCTCTATAAAAGTTATCTGGGTCCTGCTCACGATTATATCGTCAAAAACGTATTATTTTAGGCTTTAATCTTCTTCGTATGTAGCCGTCATTATTTAATAATTGTATCCAGCTACCAGTTGTTCTATCTTCGGTATTTTCTTCCATATTTTCATTCTCGTACGATTTTGATAGCTTAGTTGAATAGGTATAATAGGCAGCAAAATATGCCAAGCTCATTCTTTCGAAATAATCATCCTGTGGTCGATTGATGTAATGGTCTAACAAATTTTTTTGAAATATATCAGTAGAGGAAGCATTCAATGACTTTAATGTTTCCATCGGCTTTAGAATACCTACTCGTTCGTTTGGATGACCCGTATTAATATAAATATCAGCTTCGCTGGCACGAGACAAAGGCAATCCTGCGAGGCAGTAAATAGCTTCTTGCGCAGAAATTTCTGATGAATTGAGAAACACTTTAGATATCGCACGTAGAGATTCTTTTATATTTGCATTACCATTTTTAGCTTCCTCTGCAGCAGCTCTAAGTAAGTTGGACATACCTCTGTCAGTTTTATTAATGTAGTCTACAATATAAACTGAACATGCAAAAGGATCTAATATAAACTGGCAATCCATATTCGCCTGCTGTAGTTCTAATATTTTTTTGCAATACGGATTTAACAAGATATCTTTGGGTTTTCTTTTCAAAAATATTTTTGGTCGTTTGAGTGTAGCTCTTACGGCTAAAATATATTCGGATATAGTTAATCCAGTGGATTTCAAGTAATCATCAAATGTGATATCATTAGAAACATTAGATAGGTCTTCTTTTAACTTTTTAGAATTTTTTTTCCGTTTTGCTGTGGAAGGATCGTCTTTATTCAATTCAGTCAACAATCTTGTTTTGTCCATTGGGAAGAAAGGTATTCCGAATCTGCATGGTCGGTCTGGTTTTGGGTGACATGTGTGAGTGTGTTTGTGTGTTTGTATTGCTACAAGATCGTTACTTATTTCATTACTGTCACAAGATACGATCATATCAACAAATTTTATGATATTTTCAATAGAAGTTTCGTCTTCGGGAGTATATATTGGTGCACCTTCTATCCACAACATTATGTGTGCATGTGGCGATCCACGATGTTGAAATTCTATCCTATGGTACTGATGGCTAATCTTATTGTCCCCAAATGGTCCTGATGGAACTAACCATGTCTTCATCAATTCTTTAAGCCTTGTTTCAAAAAATGTGACACAAATAAATGGGTCTGATTGAATAAGACGTGCCTTTTCCTCATAAGAGATAGATCGTGCCTCTTTAAGACTCACTTCTCCCTTATCATCAGTTTTTTTAAGTTGTTTTACAAGTTCTGGCCATTTGGCCTCTGCAGCTGACACAGTAACAAAAAGGGTTGGCACTCCGAATTGTCGAACCATAGCGAGTACCTTTTTTTTTTCGTTTTCCCAATGAGCTGGTGAATTTCTCACGTCGCACAAAACTATATACCCGTCATCATGCTGTATAAGATTATTCAAATACTCATCATTCAGCAGATTGGAAACTATAATAGGTACAGAATTATTTACTTTTTTTCGTAAGCAGGTCATAATATTATTTCGCAGCTGTAACATTTGTTGTTTTTTCAACAAAGTAAATAAATAGTCAGCCCTCATGGCTCTCCGGTCAAATCTTGTTATCTCTGATTTCATAATTTCGGAATTACTCAAATTTATTTTGAATTTCCGCTCAACCCCTCCGTGTATTTTAATGAAGCCTAATTCTTCCATATGTTCATCATAAATTAGTGACCTTGGTTGATTACCTTCTCCTGGCGCCATTGTAATAGTAACATCTTTTTCATTATCTAATAGAGTTTCTACATTTCCAGGGTTAATATTTTCTTCTTCTTGTGCCAGAACATCACACGTACATTTTTCGAGGCAATTTTCGTCATCGGATTGGTCATCGTAAATCCACTCTTCATCATATTTGATACCTATTTTCTTAAACAAATCAGTTTGCACTAAATACTTTGCAGCTTCTCTGATTACGTCCGGCCGGATTCGCTCTTTTCGACCATGCTTATAACACATTCTCCGTTTTAATTCTATTGTAATAATGTGATCATCAGATGGATGTCTAGGCAACGCTGAAATCATAGTATTTACATCCACAGGCACGTTAACAACTCCACCTGCTAATCCATGTTGATAACCAAGGCCCTGCCCTTTTCTTACTATTTTAAGGAATATATGTCTTGGTGAAACCAATCGCTCCTCAAGTGGTGTAAGTTTTTGTAAAACGTCAGGAATATCAGGGAACAGTAAACCGTTACTCATTGCTAATCTCGGTATTTTTCCCGCTTTCAAATTATTATGACAAGTGTAGCAAAACATATAATTATTATTATCAGAAAATGTACTTAATTTTATGTTTCTCATGACTTCATCTAGGAAAAAAGACAGATGATTTGCATTTAATGACTTCAGGGAGTTTCTATGCCACAATCTTCCGCAGCACGAACAGATGCTTGTGTGGCCATGTAAAATAGTATCAAAGAATTGTTTTTCAATTTTGTCCCAATCATTTTCAATATTCTGATTTCGTATATTTCGAATTTTGGTTTCACGAGTAGCGTATTCTGGATTTTTACGTGATAAACGATGCGCTATAATAATAATAATAATAATAACTTTATTTAAGGCAACATAGGCCCAGGGGTTAGTAACAATGGTCCTTATTCTATGTTAGTTTTCAAATCTATTTAACCTAATGAGCAGTATTATAAGTATTATCAATTTCCCTATTTGCAAGTGCATAGCGCTCCTACAAGTTATGTTAGTAATGAATTACTAAAAGCGACCGGGTTCGATCAGTGAGCACTTTCATGAGCGGACTGTCAAACCGATCGGATATTGCTCTAAGAATGCTGTTGCGACTGGTACGAACTGTGCGCAGCAGAGCTGCAGATTTCTTACGCCAAACTGCGCCAAACCCGTCAGTATGGGTGACTGAGAACATAGCTGATGCGCTACAGAACCGTGGCCGTCGCAACAGAACTCTGAATGCATCATTGAATTGAATCCGCAGAGCATTGTAAGCCTTTTGAGTATATCTAAACCAAAGGGCACCCGAGTACAGAGACGTGCAGTAAGCTTTAAAAAGTGTTATTTTCGCCGGCTCCGTACATCGAGCAAACCTTCGAGCCAGCATGTTCGCTCTAACTGACAATGCTCTGCGTTCCCTCTCCATGTCTACATCGTCTCTTAGATCGTCGGTTACCCAGTGTCCTAGGTACTTAAATTTATATACTCGCTTTAATTCAACTCCATTTAATAAAACTGGAGGTACTGTTTTAGGACACTTAGTACCTGACTTAAAAACCATGAACTCTGTTTTCTTAACATTATAAACCAGGCCGTGTGAGGTAGCGTAAGATTGACATATATCAAGGAGTTTCTGTAAAGCGCCTACAGATGGCGCCAGCAGTACCATATCATCAGCGTACGATATATTGTTTACACATACCCCATCAACATAGCAACCTGCTCGTGTGCTGCTAAGTTTCTCTAAAAGCTATGGTATCACGTTCCTGTTCTAGCGTTTTATATGCAGGATCCTGACGCAAAATACGGTGTGATGCAGTGTTAAGTTCCTGTTCGCGTTCCCTGTAAGTACGATCCTGACGTGAAATGCGACGCGAAACAGTATTGCGTTTTTGCTCCGTCTTGCGTCTGCGAGGTACTGAACGTTGCAGTTTTTTCGACTCTTTGTCTCGCTCTTTTTTTCTATTTTTAGTGTCATCACTACATCTGGATAATCTTTCTCGTTTGAGGTTATTCTCTAATATCCTTGACGATTTTCTTTTACAAGCAATAAGCGAAGTACTTTTTACTGGGCTGAAATTACTATTTATAGGGGCGTTCTGATCATACGAACAGTTAGGATTTTCCAATGTTTCATAGGAAACAGGAATAGTAATCGAGTGAACAGTTTTCCCTAAAACCTCTATTTGACTACAGTTCGATAGTTTATTGATTTTTTGGCGCCTTTTTTTGTTTCTTTCACCAATACGTTTTCTTTCTAACTTAGTGCCACAGTATTTGTTTTGGGGACGTCCACCACGATTAATAACTGTAGACGGAAATTCTGTTAGCCTATGTGTTAAAAGAATGTTTAAAGTATGACTTCTTAAAAACTCGACATTGAATTTAATTTTACATGGATCAAGGCCTAACACAATTGAAGTACTAAATGCTATTGCGTATAAGCCGCAATCAATCAAATTTGGTTGCTTTTGTACAACAGGAAATATGATTTCATTTTCTAGAATGTAAGGAAACAATTTTCTCAAATACTCTGCCTGTATTTCACTAAGATTTTTATAAAAACTATCATAAACTTTGAGCGTATGAGATGAATAATAGACACAAACCCAATGCCCAACTTTTGAAAAATCGTCAGAATCAGGACGAAATAAAACCTGTAGAAAATTTGAGTTCGGATCAACAGGGAGAGCTTTTTGGCGCAATCTCTCTGTTGTTATCTCATAAACACTTCGGTTTTGATACCCATGAACTACTCTAAGTAAGGAGTTAAACTCCTCCACAACATCTTCTTCAACATACCTACCATTATCCAACAGATAGTTATATGATAACTGTATAGAAGTCATTTTCAATAGGGAAAAATATTGTTTGTGAAATTTTTTTTTTATAATAAATCTTACTACGATAGAAACGACGAAAATAATCACATCAATATATAGAAGTCTGGGATACGTCTGCAGCATAGGGAGCCGACCGCGCGAATGAGCCGCGCGGGCCTTGTGTCTGTGACATAGACTCGAAATCCCCACCACACTCGCAGCGCAGCGCGCATCACATTAATATTACTCCAGCCAATACGACATTAAATGCTTCAAAAACCTTCGATTTTTAATTTTCTTTCTTTAAATTATTAATCGAATATGAAAAACAAACAACCCCTGAAGAAAATTATAAGACTTATTGTTTAAAAAACCAATTGCTTAAACAATCATTTTATTACAATATTTTGTAATCTATTTATCAGAGATCGAGACATTTGTATAACAATAGATTAATTATACCTCGAATTTTTGACGCTATAAAGCAATGAGAATGTTAAATTTTAATCGAGTGTAATCGAAATATGTTTTCTTTTCAAACTGTGAAAATTTTGTATTTGATAAGATTACCGACCAATGAAAATATATATAATGTAGAGATGAATTTTTTAATATATTTTAATCACTTTGATCGGACTGACTAGTGGAGGGCACGACCTTGGGGAAACCTATTGAGATGAAAATGTGCGTAAAGGTAGTATTCCAGGTGGGTATATTACCTGTATAATATTACCGTTTAATGTCCAGTAACAGCGGAGATGAACGCACTCAAAGATTACCCAGTACCCAATTTATATATAAGTTAAGTTCAAGTTTTACCGAGCGTCTTGTGGCGAACATGTTACGTCGCTAGACTTCTACTCCCGGGTACGCAGGTTCGAGTCCCATGGGTAAACTTTTTTTTTATTTTATTTATATTTTCTTTCATTGATTATAAAAATAAAATGACTGTTTCTTAGTTATTCTTTATTATTAATTTCTTCCCTTTTATTTTTCGTAAATTTCAATTTATTTATGATCTGCGGTGAAAATTAGAGGTAAGTAGAAAATGAAATATAATCTCCTATACGGAATATTTTCAATTTATATTTTATAATGATTATTATTCGGAAGCATGTACCATTTGATCATGATTTATAATTAAATAATATTTTTCAATAAATTAAAAAAAAATCGTATAACACATTACATTTTATTTTTCACCTACCTATAATTTTAACCGCAAATAATAGATGAATTAAAATTTACGAATAATTGAAGGAAAAAATTAATAATAAAAAATAAAAAAGAATCAGTCATATTCTTATAATTAAAAGAAAAAAATTTGAATAACTTAAAAAAAAAAAGTTTAACTATGGGACTCGAATACTACTTCTATGCACATTTTCATCCTGATCGGTTTTCCCATAAATTCTACATTTAATTTTTTCTAAACGATTCATACTATAACACTTTTATGTCTTCATTGATTTGTTTACAACTATATTATTGAAACAAGACACTAGCGCAAAAACCTGTCTCAAGTAGAGCAACGTGAAGGTCATGTGTCACAATGCCATAGTAAGGGCCCGCGCCTTACTAAGCATTTATTTGTCATACCGCGGGCGGAATTAAATTGAAAAATTAATTAATATCTCCTAAAATATTGGTCGTAGAATGCTCATTGTGGGCTTATTTTTTTCATTAAATATTCATCTACAAACCGATTCAACAAAACTTAACATTGGAGTTAAAAAATATGTTCTCCCACACATTCCACCTGCAAATGTAAGTTGGTACGCACAATATTGAGTGATTTACCATGTTATTTTAATATCATGGACTTCTTATAGGTTTTCCTATAATCTATAAGGAGAAAACTAATTTCTGTATTTTTTTCAAAATTTTAGGTTCAGTAGTTTCGGAGATAAGGGGGGGGAATGGTCAATTTTCGTCTATTTTCTTGAATAACTCGGAAACTATTTATTTTAAAATTACAAAAAAATACATTTAAGATCTTCTCGACAAGACCTTTCATTTGATATGCCACACGATGCAGTTTTCAGAATTTTTTTTTTTAATTTTCCCCTTCCCCCCCAAAAATGAACCCCCCATATACAGATTTCATCTGCTCACGTCACACCTCTGTGTTTGGGTCACAGGAATTGATATGTGTACCAAATTTCATTTTAATCGGTCTAATAGATTCGGAGATAATTGACTGTAAGCGACGGACGGACAGACACACGAGTGATCCTATAAGGGTTCCGTTTTTGTATTCAGACGTACGGAACCCTAAAAATTAATTAATATCTCCTAAAATATTGGTCGTAGAATGCTCATTGTGGGCTTATTTTTTTCCCCAAAAATAAGCCCACAATGAGCATGGGTTTGGCAAAAACCCAGGCCAATTTGAAAAAGGCCATTTTCCAACTTGCCCTGACTGGGGATTGAACCTGGAACCTCTGGGTGGTAGACTAGCATGGTGACCACTACGCCACGGAGGTCGTCAAAACAGATAAAGCATTTTAAACCCACTTTAAGCGTGATGGTGGGCGCGCAAAGGTGGAAATAGTAATATATACAGTGGCATTGGCTACTAACTTGATTAAAACTCGCCCATTCCCTAGATCGGCTTTATAGTCTGTACAAGAAGAAAAGCATCAGCTTCCAAGCCTTTTCTTTCAGACCAGAATGTGAGAGCCTACACAACTCACTAAAACATCCTCTGCAAAAAGTAAAATCGAATTTGAAGACTTCTCGCACTTTAAACAAAGTACACATCCTACAAAAGATTTTCATTTTAGCTATGCAACCAATCTGATACACATGACTTGTGTTTTTAATATTTGTCTATTCTCTCTAGTAATTGCTAGCATTAAGGGTACCTAATTTGAGTAATTACAAGAAATTCAGGCATTGAAAATAATTTGCTTCATAAAAAAATCAACACTTTTACATCAAATAATAATATATTTGCATAGGTACAATGTATTGTCGCTTATGAAATACATTTTCCATCCATTGTATAGCTAATATTACAGTCATTCTCGAAATAAATTATCAATCACAAGCTTTTACAATCTGGAGGGTTACAAAATTCTTTTATTTTTTGGGATTCACTGAGAAGAGCGTATTTTTGGCATAGGTGACTTAGAGTAGCTGGAATGTTGTTCTGAGAAGTTCTTTGCTTTGCTAGTTGCTGAAGATGAAGGTCGTAGCGCTCCAAAGTTACTCGGAAGCAAGGTTTAAACTGTAGAGGTTATATTTCGGCGTGAATCCTTCCAATTTTCGTTGGGTCTCAAAATTTGCCTTTTTTGGTTTGTTTGGTAACAATCGCCCCCTTTCGAAATAAAACTGGAGAAGTTTTCTTAAAACAAATGGAAATAAAAGTATATTACCCATAGGTTATGTTTATGTTTACATGTCATGTCATACAAATGTCATATTTGAAGTTGACATGTCTGTGATACGACTTTTTAATGTTTTTATGGCCATGGCCTCTAGGATATTGAGTCATACCGATTTTACGATACTGAAATAAATTACTTTTTATTATTATAAAAACGTTTTTTGGTTCATATTAACTTAAAATGTAAGAAAAGAAAGTAAACTTCTCGTATTTAATAACCAATCAAGATAAATTAATTATTTTTGAAAGTACCGTCATAGTACCGATAACTTTAGCAACAAAATTCACATCACCGGTATCGATGTGCGTTGTCTATGGGAACGAAAAGAATACGTGAGCAGGTATCGTCATCCAGGGAGTGGGTAGTAGGCACGACTCACGTTACGTCGGTTTCTTTCAGACGTGATTGCGTTGTATGATTATAGAGTAACCCCCCAGGATCTGATGATGGAGCTGGAAGGTGTTCATAGGAAATCTGTAATAAAACGATATAACATGAATGAATTATTCGCAAATGAATTATGTATTCCACAAATAAATTTATGCGAATAAAATACTCCTCCAATATAAATGTCTAGGTAAGTGTATAAATGTAGTTAGTGGTGCACTGCAGTGACCATCACAATGTCAATATCGTCGTGGTCATTGAAGTCAATGTTAAGGTCGTCCAGGGCACCGAGGTCAACTAGGTCAACGAGGTCTTAAAAATCGCCAAGGCCTTCGAGGTCGTCAAGGTCTTCGAGGATATCGAACTCGTCAACGTCAACGAGGTCTTCAAGGTCGTCAAGGTCGTAGAGCTTGATGTTGAAGTCGTTGAGGTAGTCGTAGTCGCTGAGGTCGTCGAGGTCGTCAAGGTCATGTCGAAGTCGTTAAGTTCGTTTAGGTCGTCGAGATCTTCAAGATTGTTAAGATCTTCAATGCGTCGAACGTCATCGAGGTCGTCGAGGTCAATGTCGAGGTCGTCGAGATCGAAATTACTGCGTTATTGACAACCATGACGACCTCGACAACCTTGACGATCTTGACGATCTAAAGGAATTCCATGACTTCGACATCTACCTCGATGACCTCAGTGACCACGAAGACCTCAACATCAACTTCGACGACCTAGACGACCTCAACAACCTCAACGATCTAGTAGACCTCGCTGACCTCGTTGACCTTGACGACCTAGACGACCTCGACTACCTTGACGACCTCAACGACCACCACGACATTGACGATATTGACATTGACATTGTAATGGTCACTGCAGTGCACTACTTAACCTATCATCCATACTTAACCTATCATACACACTACCTAGACATTTATATTGGTGGAGTATTTTATTTGCAAATTATTTATCTGTGGAATACATAATTCATTTGCCAAATAAATAATTCATGTAATGTCGTTTTATTAGAGAGTTACTGTGGCCACCATTCAGCTCCACCATCAACCCTGGATACCATCTAAACACAAAGTGCTCGTCAAGACGAATCATACGAGCCCAAACTCGATGAGGTTATGTCTTTTTATTATGGAGTTCCTATGGCCACTTTTCAGCTTCATCATCAGCCCTGGATATCATCTAAAGTCAAAGTGCCCGTCAATTCATACGAGCCTAAACTTGATGAGGTTATGTCGTTTTATTACGAAGTTCCTATGGCTACCTTTCAGCTCCATCATCAACCCTGGACACCATCAAAAGACAAAGTACTCGTCAAGAAGAATAATACGAGTCCAAACTCGATGGGGTTATGTCGTTTGATTACGGAGTTCCTATGGCCACCTTCCAGCTCCATCATAAGACCCTGGATACCATCTGATGACAAAGTACTCGTCAAGACGAATCAAACGAGCCCAAACTTGATTGGGTCATGTTGTTTTATTACCGAGTTCCTATTGCTACCTTCTAGCTCCAGCATCAGATCAGCTCCATCCATGCCGTTAAAATATTGCATTGTCACGCGATATAAGTGAGTTTTACTTTTACTACTTGCTTAAATAATTTTTCAAAACTAATAATTTCCTTTACCAACTACATTATTATAAAATTTCTATGGGACCACCTGACAAGTATACCCTTTCAAACAAAAAAAGTATATTCCAAATTGGTCCAGGTCCAGGCTTCTTAAAATAATCGGTGAACATACTTAAAAAAGAAATAAAAGATCGCGACAAATTGATAACCTCCTTCTCTTTGGAAGTTGGTTAAAAATTGGTTTGTAAAGGCATTATATTTTTGCAACCAAAATCAAATACTGTGTAAGATCAAGGTGTAAACTGTGTATCAAAATAATAAAAAAAATATTCTAATGTTTTTTAATGATTAAAATGTATTTGTCCATTTTTAATTTAATTGTGATATTAAAATTATTGATGTGTTTACTATGTTTCTATCAGACGTGATAAATTCATCAAAAAAGAGATAAGAATTCATATTTCAAACTAAAAAATTAAATAATAATAAAAGTATACCTATCTTACAGAGAGCTTTTATTTTGTAAATATAAAAATAGGTACGTAACAAAAAATACAAAAATATAAAATTGTATGACACTTGTCGGGATTCGAACCTGGGCCTGTACAACCGCAGTTATTGCTGTAGCAAAACAGACCGCGACGCCATTAGCGCCACTGAGTAACTTATGAAATTAAAGATAGGATCAGTCTTGTCTTATAGTTTTACGAAAATGTCGCCACTGTCATACGATGCGATTGATATGAAATGGCAATATCGGAATAGCACGGTTTGAGGGGGAGCGGGGAAAAAGGCGGAGTTTGGAAATAGGTATTTACTAGTCATGACTGGCCTTAACAAGCTCATAATATTTTTGAAAGACCCCACATGCTTAGTTAGTCTAGAAAAAAAATTGGCTTTTCACTTTACTTGTATGGGAGCTAACCTTAAAAACATATTTTTTCAGGACTTTATTTTACCACTTTTTCCGCATAATTAATATACATATCCATGCCAAATCACAGCCTTCTAATACTTTTAGTTGCTGAGTAAAACCGCGGACGGACAGACAGACAGACAGACATGGCGAAACTATAAGGGTTCCTTGTTTACTACGGAACAATAAAAAACTTTGAGTGTCGATGTCCATACCGTCCGACACGGCCGCGCGTCAGCATGGATGCAGTCACGACTCGCGATGCTGTAGCGCGATAGCATCACTCTGTATCGCGTTGCAAATGCGACTAATGCGCGTTAGAAGTGATGCAGTCGCGCCACTAAAAGTCGCAGTGGGCGAGGGGCCTTAGCTACTTAAAGAAACTGTTTTTTTTTTTAATAATTAAAACATTTCGAGGATTTAAAAAAAATCTGCAGTCGTAACCGTTATATGGCGCATTTCAAAAAATTATAAATAGTTAGTTCTGTAACCATCTATAAGGATATTACGGTTTTCCTTGCAGTTTCAAAGATTTTTTGTTCAGGACTTTTCATTATTGTTCCATACATTTTTTCCGTAAAATAATTAAAATTCATTCGTTTTTGGGCTGAGTTAACTCGGATAACATTTTTTTGTACTTATAGTAATAGCTAATAGAAGCAATATCCAACAAAAAAACCGACACTCAAAAAATTTAATCCTTAAGTCTATGAAAGCCGAAATTCAGCCCACTGTGCGCCGATGCCGTAGCAGCATAGTAGCTGAGGATGCAAGTCAACTGTGAAGGGAACGCGCGCTAAGATGAAGATTATCAAAATAAAACAAAAATGTATAGAATTGGTACCTATTTAAGTATATTCCAATTTAGAATACATATGTAGAGAATAAATACAGAGTAAAATATGTATGATAGGCTTACAAAGTATGAGTAGATACATCTAATATTACTTTTAATTGATAAACACAGTACGTATTTGTCAACAATTGATTTCTAAATGCGCACGAATGACGAGGTGAATCAGTGAATCACGCGCGCACTTGCTAGTCGACTCGTCACGAATCATCACGACTTCCTCCAATTTTGAAACGCGAAGTCACCTAAACGAATGAGTTTTCCATACAAAAACCGTTCGTTTAGTGACTCCGCGTTTGAAAAATGGTGTGTCAGCATTGTGCACGTTTCGATGAATGTTGCGTCGAATAGCGATCACACGTGAGTAATTGTGTAAATACATTGTAAAACCTCACAAAAATATCTGTGTAATTTTTTTACAGGAATGTTACAAAAATAGGAAACAAAGTAGGTGTATCAAATAGAGAAATTAGCCACACCACCTACCCAGCAAATTGAGAGGTGTACCAACTGGAGATTAAGTTCAATGTAAGCTCTGTGGTGTCATTTTTTAAACGCGAAGTCACTAAAAGTACGTTTTGTTGTATGGAAAAACCACTTGTTTAGGTGACTCCCCGTTTTAAATATAACACTTCAGGGTGAATACCTTATAGAGTTGGTATAAAAATGAAACATTTGATATAAAAATGTTTTATCATAGATATGGTGGATCATTAACATTTTGGTCAGGCACCCCGGGCTTCTCAGCATTGCAGCTGAGGATGCAACTGGGAAAACGCTGAGATGAGAAAGAGACTATAATTATGTATAGACCTATAAATTATTTCATGAACCATTGAAAGTTTCATTGGTAGTCCACATCTAGCTTTAAAACGAATCCCTGCTAAAAGGGGGCACTTTTGACGGTTACTTTTAAAATAATTTTAAGGTCTTTCTTGCATGCCTGACGGGGTTTATTATCACCATATTTACGATTATGATGAAATTATTTGAAATCAGGGCGCCACTGCTGCACAGTATGCAATCGCTGGATTAAAAACTTGTCATTTACATCTCTGTAAATATAAAGGCCATAAATAAATAGATACTTTGCACCCTGAGAACGAAAGTGACCGAACTCGAAATTTTGGCGAATTGAGTTAAATACATGAAATGACTCAGCACAAGATCTATCGCCTAGTAAATCAAAAACTGACAAATTCGGGTAAAAACAGGAAAAACGAATATATTGCGTCTCTTTAATTCCCCCGCATTTCGACCCTTCCACCGCAACAACAATAACCGATACAGTGTTTCGTCAACAGAAGTATTAGTTTATCCGTTTAAAAAGTGACCGTATACCAAATGTGTCGCTTCTTTACTGAATAAGAAACAAACATTTTATCAAAATTTTATCATCAAGTCACTGATGTTTGTATTAGGTCATTTTCGGGCTAAGATTTGGGCTATTTGAGATGGCTAAAGTCTAGTTTAGTATTTTTGTTATAAATATCTTAAATAAATGACATGACACATTTTGAGTTATGTCTGTACTGTTCTAAGCGCTTTTAAAATACTAAGTAAACGTTAAGTCACTGTTGTGTTTTTCATATAAGTTAATGTTTTCATATAGGGCATTTTTCACCCAAAAAAATGAAGCGCAGAGCTGATTTCTACATATAAATGGTAGATTTTGCTAGTTGATTGTTTTTTGTAACTTTATGTCAGTTTTTGGAGGTTATATTTTTTGTTTCGTTTATTTTGATTTTATTGACATAGAATATAAATAATAATTTTCATTCATAGTCTTATTGAACTAGTTTTCGTAAAAAATATCAGTACTAAAGTGACATAGTTTTTTTTACATCATTAGATGGCTTTATTTTTTACAATTCAAGAGTCTAAAAAGTAAAGATTTTTTCAATATTTATAACACTAAAGTGAAACTTCTGCGTCGGATTTTCTTTTTATTTGAAAAGTAAATGAATTTTTTTGGGGGCTGTTTTAAACTATATCGATATTCATATACATATGTATATAAGTCTAAATAATAAACTAAAATAGTAAATATCTTTTCATTTGAACGAATTATGACATATTTCATAAGGACCTTTCTAAAATCCAATCACAATTTTGGGATTTCCCAAAAAAACACAAATTTTGACGTTGGTCACTTCCGCTCTCAGGGTGCGACTTAAAAAATCATAATAAATCATACTATTCGAAATAGACTTTTAGTTAGTTTTAAACTTGTATGATAGGAATTCAACCAGCATGTCTTGTGTAATGAGAATGAGCTTGATGTTAAGGGGCTACCAGAATTTTTCGGGGTCCAGTGCTGCCCCCATTTCAAATAAATCATTTGAAAGGATTCTCTTTAAGACAATTCAATTTTAAGTTTATAACTTCAAAGAGATGTTCACACCATTGTTCTCACAATCACTAATTTCATCATAAAGAATACCTTGAGTGTGTGTAGAGAGAACAATATTAAAGACTAGATGATGCCCGCGACTTCGTTCGCGTGGACTTTATGACTCCGGCGTATAAATATAAATAAAAACTAATGAGAGAGAGAGAGAGAGAGACAGAGGGAGAAAGTACTTGTAACAGTGTTAGGAGTTAAAAGTCAATATTATTTTAATTCTTTCCTTCGGGAGCCAATATGAAAAGAGCTGAAGTGTTACTAACCCTGGAGAAAGCCACAATAAGTAGGCCATGCGAAAAACCAGTCCTTAGATCGACATCAGCAGCTTTAAGCCTCTAAAACTGTGACTTATTTTCATAGCAAAGCAAGTTAACATATGGAACTGTGTATTTTCAAAAGGAAAATTGTTGGGGATGAGTGGCATACGCGGAATAAATACAGTTTCACTGGCATCACTCACTTACTGTGAGCTTTAAGTGTCTCAGCAGACTATGCCGAAGTTTAGTGGCTAAAGTTCAGTGTCTAAAGTTCGGTGGGGATGACACACTAAATAAGCTGAAGTTCAGCTGCTGAAGTTCGGTGGAAACGCCGGACAGTAGTGATGTGCCGATATGAGAATTTAATCTTCAGTCTTTGGCGCGTCTGCGGCGAACGGAAACGGGAGCGGAAGAGGGAACGGAAGTGGAAGAGGGAACGGGAACGGGAGCGGAAGCGGAAGCGGGAGCGGAAGCGGCAGCGGTGGCGGCAGCAGCGGCGGCGGAGGAAGCGGCGGCGGCGGCAGCGGCGGCGTCGGCGGTGGCGGAGGCATCGGCAGCGGCGGCGGAGGAGTCGGCGGCGGCGGCGGCGGAAGCGGCGGCGGTGACGTCGGCGGAAGCGGTGGCGGCGGCAGCGGCGGCGGCAGCGGCGGCGGCGGCGGCGGCGGCGTCGGCGGCGGCGGCGGCAGCGGCGGCGGCGGCGGAAGGTGCGGCGGCGGCGGCGGCGGTGGCGGAAGGTGCGGCGGCGGCGTCGGCGGAAGCGGTGGCGGCGGCGGCGGCGGCATCGGCGGCGGCGGCGGCAGCGGCGGCGGCGGCGGAAGGTGCGGTGGCGGCGTCGGCGGAAGCGGTGGCGGCGGCGTCGGCGGCGGCGGCGGGAGCGGGAGCAGGAGTGGGAGCGGAAGTGGGAGTGGGAGCGGAACGGGTACGGGTACGGGTACGGGTACGGGTATGGGTACGGGTACGGGTACGGGTACGGGTCCGATTCAGGCAAAAGCATCGGAAGTTTGGCGTTATGTGTTGCTAGTAATGCAAATAACATTGCAGGCATGCATTGGCTGAAATTCAGCCGCTGAACTTCGGCATACAGTGCTGAGACATTAAGTTGGGTTCCGTTACACAGTTTCGGCGGAGTCAAATTTCGCATCAGCATTATTGGCCCTCCGACATTAAGACTTATTTTGTGAGCCGTGAGTCCATTTGCTGCAAGTGAATTAAGAAACTCAACTGGATAATTGGTGGCGTCGTCAACAACACTATCCAAGAAATCTAAATATATATCTATATATCTAAATATATATAACTCAAAGGTGACTGACTGACTGACATAGTGATCTATCAACGCACAGCCCAAACCACTGGACGGATCGGGCTGAAATTTGGCATGCAGGTAGATGTTATGAAGTAGGCATCCGCTAAGAAAGGATTTTGATCAATTCTACCCCCAAGGGGATTAAATAGGGGATGAAAGTTTGTATGAAACTTTGTCAATTTTAAACCGATCGGGCTGAGACTTTGCATGCATAAAGCTACTATGACGTAGGCATCCCCTAAGAAAGGATTTTGATAAATTACACCCCTACGCGAGCGAAGCCGCGGGCACAAGCTAGTTAACAATAATTTGCGTCATAAGTTCTTTATTAATTGATTTTTAATTTTTTGGTGTCAATATGGCGCGTTCACATAACCAAGAATTTTCTGGTGTGTTATGCTCTGAAGGTCCGCAAATACTGAACTTATAAGTTCTACTTCGGACGAAACAACTTTTTTTTTGAAAAAATTTCAATGTACAGACACATTTTTTTACTCTTTTATTATAGTATACATTTAGTATGTTTTTGTTCAGCGGCAACAAAAAACATCATCTATAAAAATTTCAACTGTCTAGCTATAATGGTTAATGAGATACAGCCTGGTGACAGACAGACAGACAAACAATCGGACGGTCTAAGTAATAGGGTCCCGTTTCTACCCTACCCTATGGAACCCTAAAAATCGAATAAAATAAGTATTTATCGGGGGCTCCCATACTACAAACGTGATTTTTCATAGATTATGGTACGGAACCCTTCGCGCGCGTCCGACTCGCGCTTGGCCAGTTGTATTATAACTCAACAAAAAGTTCTCATCAGACTTAACAACTTTTGCTAAGGCGGCATTTTAATATTTCTTATAGTTTAGCTGGACCATTATAGTTCTGCATCATGTGTTCCATTTTCCAAAATCAATTATAGCCTATATGTTGCCCAGACTTCACAGCTATATAACAAAAAAAGTTTCATTCGAATCCGTCCAGTATTGCCGGAGATTAGCGTGTACAAACAGACAAACAGACAGACTTTTTATTTTCTTACTCTATTACTATATCTCCATCGCCCCAAATATTTTTTTTTGAAAAATTTTCAATGTACAGACACATTTTTTTTACTCTTTTATTATAGTATAGATATAGTAAATTAAATGTATGCATAAAAATACTTGTAATAAATTACACAAATACATATTCTATGTTTACATTATACATGACATTATTAATGACTATTTTAAACTTTATCATTTACTACACAAAGTGAGACACAATGATAATTTAAACCTCTAACAATACTATTCATCATATTTGAAATTTACTTTCTCCATATACTTTGTAGATATTATTCATAAGATGTTTTATATGTAGAATTCATATAAAAGACATTTTATTAAAGATCATGATGAAAACAGCTAAACATTATAGTTACCAGTTATTTATCATATTACTTAAAGTACAAGTGTAATTTAAATAAATGCCACAAGATATAAACATAAGGGAATCATAAAATAAATTATTTCTTTAACCCTCAGGCTTCTGATTCTCCAACGGGCTGGGCCAGAGGAGTCTCATCATCAAGTTTTGGTAAAATCAAAATTTCCTTTGATATAATTGAGTATTTTGTCACAAAATATGTAAACCTTTTACATAAATGGGTCTCCTTTTCAAAGGAATCAAATATTGCACGGTGATGGAAGTATGCATGAGAGAATATTCTGTACACTCGTCTGCACACTGAACCCAACTTGGCCACTGAAGATTCTTTAATACTCACTCTAAAATAGAAAAAAAATGATGTTATTTATTTTCATTCACAAAATATGGTTTACTAGAACAATTAGTAAATAAAAAACTCTCTAAGAATAGGTATAAACACAAGTTTTTAAGTTTTTTTTGTCCAAGGGCTGCAAGCATGTATTTCTAGAATTTATCACTCCCTAAACCAGAATATGCCACTCCATTTTACACCAGTATAAATACTAGAAATGCTAGAGTTCTGAGCAATTACTTGGCCTTCTCAATTTCCTTCTTTTTTCTGTGTCGAACTCAAACTACAAATAACATTTCAATTTACTGTCATTCTTTGGTTTCAATGATGGCATTGGAACTAATGAACAGGTATAAAATAAAAATTGTTTAAAACTTATGTAAATACCTGCTAGGAAAATACTTGTTGCTGTTCAACAAGCAAGCAGCTCCATCAAGAGTGTGTCTGGTGTAATCAATGGCTGGGCATTCCTTGGGAGTCTTGTGAGCTGCACACAAGAAAATCCATTGCTCTGTTGCTGTCATTTGAGTGCATGTCTCTGGTTTGCATTCACTTTGTAATCTGACTGCAAGGCCGTTCAATTCCATGCAAAATTGTCTGGAAATAAATATGAGCATAAACATATAACAATTAATATACAAATATACACGAATATAAGAGGTATACAATAGAAAAAGTAAAGTACCGGAGGTGTTCGTATTTCCATACACCTTCATCTTGAGCTTCAGGCATTTTCAGAATAGCTTCTAAATTGGATGGATCACGTCGAATTGTTTGTTGAATGAATTGTGGTACCGCTAAAGTACTATCCATTTCTTCAAATGGTTCGTCAGGCCATCGACAAAAGTCCTGAAAAATATGTAGGTAGGTACAGTACGCGTCAAATAACTCGGCGGCTCTGAACTTCGCGCGGATCGCTGCGCAGTAGACGAATACAGGATTAGGGGGGACGGTGCGCCGGGCGCCAGCTACCCCGCTGTCACTTGCAGCTAACTTCCGAGCCGCCAAGTTATTTTGCGCGATCTGTATCTCACAGTGAAAGAAATACAAGGAAATAAAAAGCAATGAAATGGTGAACTTTTATATATATGTACCTTTGCTTTCGAACCAGGACGATTGCGTCTCAGTATTTGTACACTGTCAGTCATTGCGAACTCGAGCTAAACGAACTCAAATAGATAATGTTTCGATATTATTTTCGCGTTGTACTATAATTTAAAATGCAGAAAATAATTCGTAACGTAGCCACAAATGACACAAAGCAGCCATTTTGTTTGACGTCTGTTATTATTCCGTTGATGACATATACACAGTGCTGCCAGCATGAAGATATAAGGGTTGCCAGCTGCTACCTTTAGCCACAAACTATGTAGCTCTCCGCTAGGATTAATATTGTTCTGTGAAGTAGCCTTTAGCTAGTAGCAGAGATTAGTCGTGTTATTATATAAAATAATAATTCTAACCCATCGGTTTAAATTATTCTATGGCTAGTAGCTAATATCCTTTTTTTTAACCGAAAAGAGATGCGATATGTATGTTTAGACGGGGAATGATAAAGGCCTGTTGTGCGATTTTTCAAACGCGGAGTTTTTTGTATGGAAAAAACTTTAGTTTAGGTGACTCCGCGCTTGAAAAATGGCACTCTTGGGGACGCATTTTTGAAATCACTTGTGTCACATTTAGTGCCGGACCAGACGGGACGCAAGTGGCGTCGCGCAACTTGCGTCGCGTTGGTACGCGCTAACATAGCATTTCATACAATTTCTACCAATCGTTCACACCACGCGCAAGTTGCGTCTCAACGCAACTTGCGCTGTGTTACGCGTGCTCGCACGCGCCCGCCCCGAGGACGCGTAGTGTTAAAAAGCGGGACAAAAATGTTTTGAAAAACTTATTTTTGAAATACAAAACCGACCTTGTTTTTGGGACTTTTCTTTGAAAAATGGTGGCATATCACCATATTATCTCCATACATCGGTTGTCTGGAAAAAAATTGCTTTAAGCGATAAGACCGCCCATGCTACATTCTAATTATTTTTATTTTTTGGTCTACAATAAAGTATTGCTTGCTCATTATGTTGGGTACCGTACATTTTCTTTCTCGTAATTTATAATAAACACCATGGAAGTTAAACTTGTATAAAAGTTGAATGAGGTATTCCATTTAGGGCACCCGTCTGAATGGCACCTGTGCGAATGGCACCTAGTCTAATCCAGAGCACATATTTTTGACCACGAAGAGTACCTTTAAATCAGCAGCCTAGTGCTGGGATTAAAACGTTAATTAATTACGCATATACTCAGACATATTATCACGTCTTTATAACACATGGGATAAACAGAGCCCAAAGCCGTCAGAACAAAGGCCATACGAATTACGCATATGTACTTCGTACAAAAGGATTGTGACTAGGAGTCATTTAAATAAAAATGTAAAAATATATTAGTACCTACATTTTAATCATAACGATCAAAAATTTGCTAATTTTGCATCTTCTGTGCTCTTCTTGAACAATAATGTTAAAATAAATTTAAATTCATGAAAAGCACCCGCGAATATTTAGGTGTCCTATGTGGAATGGTCTAGGTGCCATTTAGATAGGTGGTGGCCTTAGTGGAATTTGCTGATTCAATTGAGGTACAGTTAAATCAGACAGACAGACAGACAAAACAAAAACCAAAATTTCATTTCTATGTGTACGCAATCCGATTTCCGAACCACTGTGGGGCAAAAGCAAGAAAGAAGTAAAAAGGTTATTACACTATCCGATTTTTAGAGTGAACTAGTCTATACTTTTTCTATTTCGGATGGAATTTCCTTTACTGTTTGACACATACAGGAATCCACTAAGACAATGATTGTCTTCATTCACACGAAGCCATTGACAGAAAAATCCACTTAGACAATGATTGCCTTCATTCAGACGAAACCATTGACAGTACAAACCACTAAGACAATACTGTCTTCTGGCCAGCTAAGGTGACCAAATAATCTGTGTGCGACATTATGTACTTAGCGCATCTTGCGCGGGTAGAGCGGCCACACGGAGCGCGAGTTGCGCGGCGCAACTTGCGCTGTTACGCGACGCAACTTGCGTCTCGTTTGTTTCGACCCTTCAAAGTCAAGGTTTTTGCCCAGTGGGTGAAAACTAGGGCCGAATGGGCCGAAATAATTTACGCCCGATAAACGCCCTTTTGCTGGGCCAAAAAAAACTTAATCATATTAGAGTAATTTTCACTTGACCTATGAACTATAAGTCATAATACCAATAATATACTGTCTTGAAACGGATAATAAACCATTTTAGGATGAGATGTAATTGCTATTGTAGTAGTAGGGGGTCTACTCCTGATTAAGCAACTCTTTAAAAGTCACCAATTTAAGTATGAAACTAAATGTATGCATCATTATAGATAGATAAATATGTTTTTTTTTTCAGGAAGTGATCATGTAGCCTAGCTCATCTGTTTTTGAATACTTTGAGGGATTGATTCGTAAAGTTTCTCATTCATATTATTCAAAGACAATAATTGGTGTAAATAGTTGAAAAGAGACGTAAATGAATATATAGAGATGGACATCTACCCGGGTATTTACCCATGTTCGGGTATTTATCCGATATACATCGGGTAAATGCCCGTATCTACCCATTTAGGTGGGTAGAACGGGATATTTATTAAAAGAAATGTGCTAAATGAATATATCTAAAAGAATAAATAACAAAGAGAGCTGGAAGAGATTTCTGAAGAAATAAGCAGTACCTATGTACTCAATGTTCTTACTTTGTTTGTTTCTGTGTTAATGAATTTTGTGAATAAATAAATAAAGATTCAAATCACTACGCTCTCCATATTAATTATACACATTTCATTACATGACAGATTGATTCCATACAACGGATGGATCGGGGTAAATACTTGACATGATATTTTGTGGAAAATGATATAGCAAGTTGACGCAGGGTTTGAAGAACTCGTCAATACGAATATCTTTTTTTAATGAATCAACCCCGAAATCAGTAGTTTCGGCTCTTGGAAGAGCAGTCAAACAAAAATTCTCTCCTTACCTCTATTATGTATGAATGCTCAAATGTTGACATTTAATGTATTTTTATTTATAAAAATATTATATGTCTAATGTAATATATGATATGAAGCATAATTTCAGTGTAGGATTAGTAGGTGCCGCGTGGTTTCCGGCAGAGTAGAATAGGACCACTCCAAGACTTCCTGTGGATGTCGTAAAAGGCGACTAAAGGATACCTACATTCATCACGAACACCAAAACAGGCTTCCGATGGGTAGCAGCGTCGGAAGCTAAATCGTGACACAATACTGTGCTCGCCAACCCGCCTGCCAAGCGTGGCGAGTATGGCAAAAACCCCCCAATGGAGGTACAAAATATGACCTGGCCCCCAGTCCCCGGCAGCCCCGCTATTCCTGGCTCCGTTAGCGGTCATGGTAACGGCGGGGCAGGGGGTGCTAAGAATCTCCGGCAGAGATCCGGCTACCACTCCCGTCGACGACTGGCCCTGGTAACACACAACGTCCGCACATTGAGGACTGACGAGAAACTAGCTTAGGTGGAAGAAGAAATGAGTAGGTTACGGTGGGACATTGTGGGGTTGTCTGAAGTCCGAAGAGAGGGCGAGGGTACGACAATCCAAGAGTCTGGTAACCTACTCTATCACCGGGAAGGAGACAAAAAGAAATCCCAGTATGGTGTCGGGTTTATCGTCCACAAGTCCCTCATTAACAACGTCACAACCATCGAGAGTGTTTCAAGCAGGGTAATATACCTGATACTCAGAGTATCTAAAAAATACTCGCTGAAGGTTATACAGGTATATATGCCAAATGAGGATCACTCCGATGAAGAGGTGGATGAAGTGTATGAGGACATCAGTAGGGCCATACATACTTCTGAAACCTATTTTATGGTTGTTATGGGGGATTTCAACGCAAAACTGGGCAAGCGAGGCGATGGAGAGCTTAGGCTGGGAAAATTCGGATATGGAGTGCGAAATAACAGGGGACGTAGGCTAGCTGATTTTTTGGAGCAAGAGGGACTCTTTGCGATAAACTCTTTCTTTAAGAAGCCGCCGCAAAGAAAGTGGACCTGGATGGGTCCAGCAAAGAAGAACCAGCCCCCTGTTAAGAACGAAATCGACTTCATCCTAACGACGAAGAGACGAATATTCAACGATGTCTCAGTAATCAATCGGATCAAAACCGAGAGCGATCACAGAATATTAAGAGGCATCGTGAATATTGATCTCAAAGTCGAAAGGTCGCGGCTGATAAAGTCGACGCTCCGACCGTCGCAGGTCCAGATCGAAAACTCCGAAGGCTTCCAGCTTGAACTGTCGAATCGCTTCGAAGGCCTCCAGGATTGCGTAACAGTGGACGAAATAAACCAAGGGTTTGTAGAAGCTGTCCAAGCGGCGGGATCGAAGGTGTTTAGGTCCCGCCCCAAACGAAAACCTCAGAAAATCTCTGCTCAGACCCTAGACTTAATGGCAGAGCGACGATCAAGGCCACTGCAGACCTCCGAAGATGCTGAATCATATCGGCTGCTCAATAGACGTATACAAAAGTCCTTGCGACACGATAGCCGCTCATTTAATACAAAATGTATTCAGGAGACGATCGAGCAGAACAAAGGCTCCAAAGTGTTCGCAAGGGTCGTGGGCATTCGCAAGGGTCGTTATGTCGGTTGGGCAAAGCCGATTGATGAAGCTGAAGACGGAGGACGGTGGCGTGGTGTCGACAAAGGAAGGGGTTCTAGCGGAGATCGAGAGGTTTTATGGACAGCTATATACCTCAGTTTCTCAACCCACCGAACAAATGGCTAAAGACCCAAGAGCCAAGCTGACCCGACACTATACCGAATATATCCCGGACATCAGCCTGTACGAGATTAGGATGGCCCTTAAACAGCTTAAAAATAACAAGGCGCCGGGCGAGGATGGAATAACAGCAGAGCTTCTGAAAGCGGGCGGAAAGCCGGTACTGAAAGTCCTTCAGAGGCTCTTTAATTCCGTTCTGCTCGAGGGCGTAACGCCAGAAGCGTGGAACAGGGGCGTGGTGGTCCTGTTCTTCAAAAAGGGAGATAACACTCTATTGAAGAACTATAGGCCTATCACGCTTCTGAGTCACGTATATAAGTTGTTTTCAAGGGTCATCACGAATCGTCTCGCAAACAGGTTTGATGCGTTCCAGCCTCCCGAACAAGCCAGTTTCCGTAAAGGCTTTAGCACCACGGACCACATTCACACTCTGGGGCAGGTTATAGAGCAGACGAGGGAGTATAACCGGCCGTTATGCTTAGGGTTCGTGGACTATGAAAAAGCCTTCGATTCGATCAAAACATGGGCCGTGCTTCAGTCTCTCCAGCGATGCCGTATTGACTATCGGTATATCGAAGTGTTGAAGTGCTTATACAGTAACGCCACTATGTCAGTCCGAGTACAGGAGCAGTGCACGAGAGCTATTCCACTGCAAAGAGGTGTTAGACAGGGAGACGTTATATCTCCGAAACTGTTCACCGTTGCACTAGAAGATGCCTTCAAGCTTCTGGAATGGGAAGGATTTGGCATCAACATTAATGACGAGTATATCACTCACCTTCGATTTGCGGACGATATCGTTGGCATGGCAGAATCGATGGAAGACTTAAGTACTATGCTCGGAGACCTAAATCGAGTTTCCCAACAGGTGGGCCTAAAAATGAACATGGATAAAACGAAAGTAATGTCGAATGTCCATGTCGCGCCCCTACCTGTATTTGTTGGGAGCTCCGCACTCGAAGTTGTAGACGAGTATATCTACCTGGGTCAATTGATCCAGGCAGGAAGTTCCAGCTTCGAGGAAGAGGTTTTTCGACGAATTCGACTCGGTTGGGCAGCGTTTGGGAAGCTACGCAGTGTCTTCTCGTCCAAAATACCTCAGTGCCTCAAGACGAAAGTGTTTAATCAATGTGTGTTACCAGTGATGACTTATGGCTCTAAAACGTGGTCCCTCACTATGGGTCTCATAAGAAGGCTCAAGGTCACTCAACGCGCTATGGAGAGGGCTATGCTCGGTGTTTCCCTACGTGATCGAATCAGAAATGAGGAAATTCGTAGGAGAACAAAAGCCACTGACATAGCCCAGAGGATTAGTTCGTTAAAGTGGCAGTGGGCGGGACATATAGCGCGACGAACCGATGGCCGATGGGGCAAAAAGGTTCTCGAATGGCGACTAGTACAGGCAAGCGAAGCGTAGGACACAAGGTGGTCTGACGACCTGAATAAGGTCGCTGGAAAGCGCTGGATGCAGACCGCTCTAGATCGGTCATTTTGGAAATCGTTGGGAGAGGCCTATGTCCTGCAGTGGACGTTATGCGGCTGAAATGATGATGATGATGATTAGTAGGTACAGTGATTTCATATACTTAAACGTCGCACTTGATGCCTATCTGCAAAAAAATATTCTCAGTCCACATTTCTAAATTTAATATCAGTATAATTGTAAGTTGACGTTTTGGAGAAAATGCTGCAGTGCAGCAGGTTTAAAATGGCCATTTCGATGAATTGCTCCGAAATCAATTCATCAGCCATATTCCTCGCAGAACTGCTAGAGATTCTCTAAAAATCGTAAAATGGTCACAAAATCTCCCAATTCCTCTTCAATTCAATTCAAATCGCAATACATATTTGGCGAGAAGGTTGCCGCACGAAATATTTAGAAATTTTGCAATAATTTACTTTGATATTGTCTTGTAGCTATAGGAAAGTAGAAACAGGAATACGTATTGAAAGAGTGTCACAAATTGCGCTAAAGGGCACACGCACGTAAGTACTCACACCTTTTTATTGTGATATTTATAAAAAGATTACGTACGTTGTACAATTAGATTTATTTAAACCCTTTAATTTAGGAAGAAAGAAAATCTTTATTCGGCAAATAAAAATCTTGTCTACTAGACTTTTCGCTCGGCAGTATGTTTGACCTGGCTTTCAATAAAGGTTAAATAATAATAAAGATTTGTAGTAGGCATAATATATTATATTAATATTCTTGTAGTATGACCACCGACTGAAATTTTGTAGTCTCAAACAATATATGTAACAAAAAAATCTAAAAAAAATATATCCTGTTAAAGTGCCAGTATGTCTTCTAAGTATTTATTGTATAAGCAATAAATGATTTATGATGTTTGCAGAGGCTGCTTGAAGGCGAAGGAAGCAGCAACGAGTTCACTGCTAGAGCATTCTTGTATCATTAAGAGAGGAATTCCTGCAAATAAAGGGAGTCATGAGCGAACCCTTTGGTTCACTTGATGAGATCCTAAACTTGCATGACAAGCTGGGTTTGCTCAGATGAAATGAACAATAAGAAGCAAAACAAGACTGAAGACAAAGATCAAAGCAAGAACAACATACATTTATCAGAATAAATTATTTTTATTTGTTATATTTATGTATAGAAATTTATTTAAGTACCTACCTATTTTGTTTTATTTCTAACATTAACTTATACTGATTTAAAAGTCTAATATTAAAACTGAATTATTCCCGGCTGGCATAAGATGCCAGTCAGAGATAAGAGGGAGAAAAATTTACCAACTGCTACTACTACTGTAGATAAGTAGTTATTTTTAAAATTCTAAATAGGCAATGAGCAAACAATCTATCATAACAATAATAATAAACGTTTATTTTCTCTTCACAATAGCACACAGAATTGCCAAAAGTGTTACGTTACAATAGGTATCAAGTAACTAATTACTTATCTCTATTTCGCAGTCTTGTTAAGTCATAGTAGACTTTGTGAAGAGACTAGTCCCTGAAATAGGTCCCGTGAGGACCTGTGCTACAGGTGACTAGGCTCCTCCCTTGGAATACTTTTTATAGGAATTGCAGGTGCACCTACAAGTTTTGCCTAATAAATTAGTTTATTGTATGTGCTAATTGAGTTTAAGTATTTTAAATTGTAGGCGGAAGCACTATTCTAAATACTAAATTAAATTATGGCTGTTTATTTAGCGTGAGTGTCAGTGTACTTGTGTGATTTGTATGTGTTTCTGTAGGCAAGGTTGATGTATGGGAGTGAGTAAGGACTATCAGGGATAGTGTAGGAGATAGCGTTATTAGGGGCAGTTGTTATTAGCTGATTGGATTTAGAAGGGTTATCGTGAGTTTTGATCATGACCTCATCGAATTGCTAAATATGGTCGTTGTCTTGTAATCATTTTATTTGCTGTATACCAATCGTAAAGTCATTCATGATAAGTATGTCTGTATGTACTTAATTATTTATAAGGAAAATCCCAATAAATAATGTAAAAAGCAAGTTTTAAGTAATAAATAACTTTTGCCTTTTTGACAAAATTGTGCTTATATACCACTATTGGACATGAGATGGTAAAAATAGTTCAATTTCCTTTAAAAGAATCCGCGAATATAAGACTGCATAAACAAATTCACTTGTAGGCATTTACCTCTAGATGCCATGGCTACACCCCATTTGGCCCTAAGACCCTCTGCAAACTAAACAAAATATTCTCCAGTACCAGAGAATGCTTCAATAAGTTAATAAGGCCTTAATCCTTATTTTTATAGGTTATGAATACAATTTATTTTCTACTTCAAGTGTATGTCACGTGTCACGCGTAGATGTTTCGTAAAAAGTTACTCAAGACTAACTTTTTATGATTCTCCTATTTGACACAAAAGCAATTCAGGCATTGTGACCCATTTTACGAATTTGCAAAGGAAACTGTCAAAAAAATGAATTGGGAAAAGTAATGTCGCTCGTGAAACATATATTTATTGCACTAATGTGGCCATTTTACGATTTTCGATGTAATTCATATCTGTCTCGTCTGGTGAAAAAGTCAGAGTGGTGGTTTTAAACCCCCTATGCGTAAATGCGTAATGTGACAAAAGCAATTTCAAAAATGCGTCCCCAGAAGTGCCATTTTTCAAACGCGGAGTCACCTAAATGAATGGTTTTCCATACAAAACACTCCGCGTTTGATAAATTGCACCACAGGCCTTTGTCACTCCCCGTCTAAACATATACCTCTTTTCGGTTAAAAAAAAAGATATTAGCTACTAGCCATAGAATAATTATAACCCATCCCATAGAATTATTATTTTATATAATAACCCGTCTAAGTCTAATCTCTGCTACTAGCTAAAGGCTACTTAGTTTGTGGCTAAAGGTAGCAGCTAGCAACCCAGTTGCCAGGTCAGGTTTTGACTGTACCCGAGGCTTGATCACATTTTACCCCTGATAAGATATTTTTAACTGATTTAAAAAAAAGAGGAGATTATCAATTCGATCCGTATGTTTTTTTAATTTATTTTACGGTTGGATACGTGTCTTTTAGAGCTATCTTTATTTCTTCGTTGTTTATTCCTATTTGCTTATTGGATGGGTGACCGCGTTTTTACAGGTAAAACAAACTCAGATGTAGTCGCTTCTATGTTAAGTGATCGCGCTTTTACATGTAAAAGCATCATCGGACATGGTCACAAATTAAGATCGGTGACCACGCTTTTACAGGGTATGCAACTTCGGGCTTGGTCCCTTAAAGGACGGATGACAATGCTTTCACAAGTTAAGCAACCCGAGGCGTGATCGAAATTTGGATGGGTGACATTCGCGACCAGCACGCAGTGGTCTCGAACTTACCCGTTTTTCAGGTATTTCTATCTATATGGACTATGTCATGTAAATGCATCGATTTTTCCACGATTTAATAATATAAACGAATACATGATCTTTTGTTGTCAGTTCTAAGTTGTCAACCCTTTTCATTTATGTTTTACGATAAGGGGAATCTCTCAATAGTAAGTAAGTATGGATGAGTAGTTATTATTACAGAATATACCATAATATGTTTTGGGGAATTCTCTTGAATCCTACAACTACTCGATGTAATAAGGGGTTTCTCGTTCGGGAATTCACTTGTCTATTACCGGACAAAAATTCGGGTTTTATTTTTTTCATTAATTACTAAAAAGAGGGATGTTATAAGTTTGACGCTAATGCCTTTCTGTGGCATCGTAGTGCTCGAACGGATGGACTGATTACGATGCGGTTTTTTTTAAAGTCAATGCAAGTTTTCTTGCGGTGGTTCTTAGCTATATGGGGATACCCGAATTTTCCGGGGTCCTTTGCTGCTCCTATGTTAAATAAATCGTTTGATAGGAAACGGAGACATCATTTAAAATTTTGTCTCAACCATAACCCTTCAAACTATTTTATGAACTACTATTTACAGTTTAAAGTGAGAACGTGAAGCTTTTCTTCGTACTTACGTTTAAAGTGGCTGTTTTTCGCAATTGAGTGTCGAAAAGCTTCACTTTCTCACATTAAACTGTAAACACTAGTTCATGAGATAGTTTAAAGGGTTATTTAGTGCCTGGTCAAGACAAAATTTAAAATGATGTCTCCGTTTCCTATCAAATGATTTATTTCAAATGGTGGCAGCACTGGACCCCGGAAAATTCAGGTTAAGGAAAATCGGTTCAGCTCTTCAGCCGCTTAAAAGTTATTGGAGGTTGCAGCTTGAAAGAATGAGCTTTTCCTAAAAAATATAGATGGCGCAATTAAAGCGGATCTAACGATACGATATCAAATCGCATCATCGGTAGTTCCGCTATTCATCACTAGATAACGTTCTTGACATTTTTGTGAGGTGGTCCCATAGAAATTTTATCAAAATCGTTTGTGTAGTTTGGGGTTGAGGTCGAATTTTTAGTTTTGATAAATTATTGTAGGTGTATTATGTTATATAAAAAGCCCTAAACTATCAATATTCAGCGAACGCAATCGTGTAAATTCGTGGCATGGCATAAGCACACGCACCAGCGCGCGCACACGCGTATATCCGTGGCCGGGCATGAAGAATATGCAACGAGTGGTCTTAATAGCACTCCCAGAAGTGCGATTTCTGAAACGCGGAGTCACCTAAACGAATGGTTTTCCCATACAAAAACCATACGTTTAGGTGACTCCGCGTTTCATAAATCGCACTCCTGCACTCGAGTGCTATTTTTCATTTAAGGATTTACCGAAATACAAAACGAGTAACGAGTTTCTTTGACATAACAAATGACAAAATTACAAGTGGTCGAGACCACTAAGTCTTGGACCGTTTGGAAACGCTCGCGTAAATCATTCGTAATGTGACAAGTAATTTCAAAAATGCGTCCCCATTGATAGCCAACCCGAAAAAACTTTTAAAAAGAACTATATTAATGTCACTGTCATTACTACGTCTACGTCACAGGCTACAAGAAAATTAGTTAACATAAACAAAGAATACATACGTAATTCATACTTTGAATAAACATAAAACGTTTATATATAAGTAATAAAATAGTTACGCTTTGTGTTAATTATGTAACGTGAGCTAAATTTGTTATTCAAGGGGGTTTATGTACCTATGCCATATATTTTGTAAAAGTAAAAGAAAATAGGTAGGTACACCCACCACAACACAAGGTCTATATTTTAATCATGTGTTTTGTAAAGGCGTATGGAATTATAATTTTGTGGATGATATGTCACAATTTGGCTTTAAACATAAACGATATGACAGAGAGTTCTTTTGGAAAATATACAGAAGGTATTATAGCTGCATTTGGAGACTTTAATTCTGATGAACTAACAGACGCCTTTTTTATCATTAATGGTTCCAGCATTCAAGTTTTCTTAGCCCATGATAAAGAACCCTTCTTGAGGCCATCGTCATATGCTTGCAATTTTAGTAATGTCATAATAACAAGTGTAGTACCAGGTGACTATGACGGTGATGCTTACATGGACATACTGGTAACTACCCAATTACAAAATGAAACTTCTGACTTGCATGAAGTTAGGATTTTGTGGGGTGGTATGCCTAGTCTTAACTGCTCTGATGCACTTCTTATTAAAGCTATTTCTGTTGGGCATCCTTTGGTAATGGACTACAATCGTGATATGACACTAGATTTGTTTGGCATTAATACAAGAAATGAACGAGTTTTTTGGATATTCGATAAAACTAGAATGACTCCAACAGAAGTAAGCATGGGAAGTGAGATTTTTAAACAAGTAAAATTACCTCATTCTCATTCCTTTTTGGATGTGAATGGTGATGATGCTGCTGATTTACTAGTTACCACTACCTTGGAGATAGAAGTATGGCTTAGTGAAGAGAACAAGGGATTCCGGTACAACAACAGCATTGAGTTGCTAGTGGGTCACCCAGCTATATACGGACAAGCCCTTTTTATAGATGTTGCTCTATCTGGTGAATTCTTTTTGGTGATACCTGTGTGTTATGACATTGAATGTTTCAACAGTACTATTTTCATTTATGATAATGAGCAGTGGCATGATTTGCAAGTTGACTTCTATGATGGAAAAGGGACATTGTGGAGATTCACACCTCCCTGTAATGAAATTTACTTAGATACCGTAACTATGCGCAGTGGAGATTACAACATGGACGGATACCCTGATATTTTGATGACTCTCAGCCCAGTCAATAGCAATGAGACTAGAGTTTTCCTCTTCCATAATATTGCGTGTGACTTACCAGGCTGTAAGTTTTATAGAACCTATCAAGTTCAATGGGATAATTTTGACTCATTCGGTAAAGATGTCATAATGGCAACATTTTATGATTTCTATATGGATGGTGTTCTTGACATCATTTATGTAAAGAAAAATAATAGTAATGGTAGATATACCATGCATGCATTTAGAAATGAACTTGAGTATGACACAAACTTCATCAAAGTCATCGTAGTGACTGGATTAACCAATGAAAGGATACCAATTATAAATGGGACTTTATATAACAGGAAGGTCACATTTGGTAAGTTCCAATTTGAAATTTTATTATAACTTTAACTTTAATATAGTCGATACAATATAAGGAATGTATATACTAATTTTAAGGGTCCCATACAAAAAAATTAAAGAATGGAACCCTTATAGAATCACTTGTGCGTGTCTGTCTGCCTGTTACAGCCAATTTGCTCTGAATCCACTGCACCAAATTAGGTGAAATTTGGTAGGATGGTGACATCCTGTGACCTCAACCACAGAATAAGTACTAGAACTTACGTACAGAAGTCATACTCAGAAAATAAATTCAAAAACTATATAATATATAATGTGGTTAGGGCTACGGGTTTAATTTAGCTCGCGTCAGAACTTCTCACCTCTTTGTTTAGATACCTTTACATCCATTGCAAGCCAATTTATTACTGTGAATAAACTATGTAACAAAATTTTCCCCTTCGAAGTGGTCGCCGCGCGCATAGTTACAATGTAGGTATATTTTCGATATCTAAACGAGGCCTAGGCATAGGCCTACACAGATGTTAAAAGTAAATAAATATTTTTTTTTAAATAAGGGTCATTTTCGGGGGACCAATTAGAAAATAAAAAAAAAGTTTTGCAAACATTACGTGTCATAATACTCATAATATATGAATTGAATGATGAGACTCGTTATGAGGATCTCAAATATATTTTTGTATAAAAAAATACAAAACATAGTTTACTGCTTGTAAATTACAGGAAAACATTTATGAATTCTATCAATTGAAAATAAAGTGTTTATATGTTCACTTATGGAAAATAGTTCACTAAAACACCACTAAATAGCGCTATTAGTTGACTCGCGCCTTACTGTGAGGATTTCAAATCTGATATAATAAAAACATTTGACTTTGGCATTGTATGGAACCCCCTCCACACGAGTTTAACTCTCACTTGGCCAGTTTTTATTTATATATCATTTTGAATACATATTAAATATATATTATTTTCTTTTGTTTCAGGAACCAATTTACCAGGCCCAAAGATTGGCTACAACACATGGTCTCAGGAGGGCACATACAGGACAGGAGTATGTGCTCAGTTGCCCCAGTCAGCATATTTCGCTCTGCAACTACCATATTCTATATTTGGACTTGACAGGACTCCTAATTTTGTGGATACTTTATCAGTTGGTCTATCTGGATATTCTAAAAGCTGGACCCAAATTATTCCCAACTCTCAAATAGTAGTAATACCATCGCCACCCTTTGACCCTTCTCAATGGAAGGCGAGATTGTTTGTTACTCCAAGTAAAGTGATTCTCAAAAGTGTGTTTGTGCTAACTGCAATAATTATTATCATTACAGGGCTTGTATTATATTTACATTGGAAAGAAAGAAATGACAGGCAAGATATAATTGAGATTGATGAAAAAACTTATGTTAAGATTTAATTTGCTTCAATAATTGTCAAGATTTTAAAAACTTCTTATTGCATAGTGACTATATTTTAGAATTAACTGAAGTGCGAGTTGGACTCGTACATGAAGGGTTCCGTATCTCCATCTTATTTTTAGTATAGCTGCTTTTTGTTTATACAGTGTGTTCGGACATGAACTAGCGATACTTTAACCCTTTCACCGCGAACGTCGAATTTATCCTACAAACATTGTCATGCCCATTCAGCGAGCGACGGATATTTCCGACTAAAAAAAAACCGCTCGTATTGCACATAAGTATTCACATCCCTTTTTGTTTGTAGGTATTTATTTTAGATTTCATACCCCTCGCGCTGGGGGCACGGCAACTGATATAGTCTCGCGGTGAAATGGTTAAGGACATGCTGTGATGCTGTCGTCATTTATATGGTCTCTGTGACAGACAGCAAAGTATCAGTAATAGGGTCCCGTTTGGCCTTAGGGCACGGAACCCTAAAACAGCAGCAGGGTGCTGCTGGTAGGTTTGCTGATATAAAGCACATATTTGTAGCATAGAAATTTGTCTTTTGAACATTTAATTATGAGTTGATTGATCCAAAACAAATATTATTTTGTTATTAAACAAGCCCTACTGTACTCTGTGATATAGTATTATCTATGATTATTAAATAAAAAATGGTAATAAACTCGTATCATAATATACATTTCAGATTGTTATTTTTTATATTAGAGAATACAGGATTAGTCATCCCTTAATTTCCAGTTTCCGTTTCAGGTCTTGGCCCTTAGAAATTAAAATAAACACCAATAAAATAGACAATTATGCTTTATTAAAAAACACGGATGTTAAATTAAAAAAACACCATTTTATACTTGTGTCTTCTTGTGAATATAGCTACAACTCAATAAGATGTAACTATAATTATGAATGATTATTTTTTAGACTTATGCTTATGTTTTTTGTCCTTCTTTTTTTCCAGTTTCTCAAGTTTCCTGAAAAAGAAATAACATTTAACTAGATGCAATGGGTTAATATTTGAACAATAAATTTAATCCGAAGGAAGTTTAAAAGTATGCAAATATTTTTTATTTACTCAGTTACAGGGTTAAGTCCTTTTTACCCCTGACAAAAAAGAGGAGTGTTATAAGTTTAACGTTGACGCTAATGCCTGTCTATCTGTCTTTGGCATCTTAGCACTTGAACGGATGGATCGAGTTCTTATGTGAAAGCAAGTCCTCTTGCGGTGTTTCTAAGCTTATGTTTAATTAAAATCGGTTCAGCCGTTTAAAAGTTATTGCAGGTTAACTCTTTAAGCACCGATTGGCCATATCGGGTCAAAAGAACAATTGAATTCAATTGTGTCTGCGATTTATGTGCTTGAAGGATTAACGCTTGAGTCTGTTTTTTTATATACCTGGTAAAAATAATAGGCGTGACGGATATCAATGGAATGGAATATGTAATTACACTTAAACTTATCTGATTCTGTCCAAATTTACAATTGTATATTTGACCAAATCGCTTGTTTTTAATTTTTATGGACAGAAAATGGGTTAAGCGTAGATTCACACTTCAATAGCAGCGCACTTTACTTTCTAACCATGTTTACCTTTATTTCTATCTATGAAAAGCATGGTAAGTATAACTTGAGAATGGCTAGGCTTGGCTTCTTGTGGCCACGGGACGCTGCTGGTGGCCGCGCGGCTTTTGTTTTTAACCTCCGACTAGAAAGAGTGGTATTGTCTGTATTTGGTATCGAAGCTCTCAAAGCGACCGATTTCGATGCAGTTTTTTTTTTACTTGAAAGCAAGTTTCCTTGCAGTGGTTCTTAGCTGTTTGATGGAAATCGGTTCAGCAGTTCAAAAGTTATGGGGGGCAAAAACTTGAAAGTCGGTTTAGATTTACAATGCATTTTATAGTAAGAACCAATCACGAACATGATTTGACAGTAAATGTGCACTGCTGGCCATTGCCGTTCTAGTGTCAACTGGGGCTAAGAAAAGTATACTTACTTGAGAAGTTTCTTTTTTTGTTTTTTAGTCAATTGACTAATAAGATCAACTTCAGTCAAGCTAGATGTGTCATTGTCTTCAATCTTTGTAGCGGCTAGGGGCATTGCCCCTGGTTTCATCACCAATCCAGAGTCCCTCATATGCTGCATCAGTGTAGGTACATCAGGTTTTTCTTCTTCTTCTTCTGGTGCTGAAGTCGAAGCTTGCAGTGCACGAGCCTCACTCATAGATAGTGAATACATCGAGCATTCTTTATCTGTAATTTGAATTGGAATAATTTATAAGCATTCTTGCCTTTTTCATTTTCATTTTGTGAAAGTATCCTTGGTCTAGAGAATTTATTGTAATATGAAGGGATAAGGAAGCAGTCGCTTTTTACCTGGCTAAAGTTTAGAATACCTGTTCCTGTCTGCAAATTCAAATACATACTATGATATAAAAATATATAGATAACAATATGAAATAAACTTAATAATAGTATATTTTTTTCGTTTATGAATATTTTATCCAATTTTGAAGACTGGACATTTTGAGTTTTGGACAATTTGACAATCTGAGAACTGGGCATTTTGAAACTGTTGGACATTTACATAACTAAACATTATGAACATAAATGATCTTTACCTGTATTAATATGACCCCACTTATGACACTTGATACATCTCACATTCCTGACTAGTATTCCAAAAGGTTGATCTCGAATTTCATTGTCGCCTTTGCAATAACTTTCTCTAGGTGCATTATATTTCCGCTGCCATTCAAATTTATACTCTGGTTCATTGTCCTCCCGTTCGCGCTCCTTTTTCACACCGGGTGGAGGTTCATACATAAAGTTCAGGCTCAATTTATCCTTACTGTCCTTGCTAAGCAAGGCTCTGGAACACAGAACATAAAACAATTTTTAAGAGATATGTAAAAAATATACACAAATTATCATCAACATCCACATGCTTACACATGTCAGGCAAACAGAAATAAGTTACCTATCACAATTGAATTCACAAATCCAGCCATGGCTTTAAAGCGCTGGCCACATGTCACCAAGCAAGCAAGAAAGTGAGTTAGTGGGCGAGAGAAAGTATACAAAGTAAAGTGAAGCTTTGGCAAGCCAAGCTATGTGGGTTCACTCTGAAAACTACAAATGGGCGAGCAAGGGTAGCATTCTGTCTTTCATTGTCACTCACATGCAGTTGCATATCTCTAACACTGTGAAGCTTAGAGTACACTGACATGGTGTATGAATGCCTTTGTTAGTCGTTTGATATTTTGTTCACATTGCTGACATAGCTTCTCTGTAGTTTGGGGTGTGAATTGAAATATGAAGAGGTGAAAGACTGCGCTCGCTCGACTTACTCCTTAGCTGGCGGTGTGGCCTGCACTTGACACATGTGCAAGAGAGGCTAAATATGTATAATAAGGTACTTACTTATTTTCATGCAGTTCTTGTTCTTTTTCATACTGAACACGCAATTCTTCTTGTTTCTTTTTATAAGCTTCAGTTTTCTGTTCTGCCATCCATACCTGGATAAAAATTGGAGGGTTACTAAATGCAGTTTTTTTATGTAATACACCAAACTGTACCTATGTATAGAACTGAGAATTAAGTAAGTAGATGAATTACAATTTTATTCTTATAATGATGGTGATTATTAAGTGCCTAAGCCAAACACACTTACCCTTTTCAAGTTATCCCTGGATGCAGGGTGAAAAAATTTTTTACACATATAATTATTGAACCCTTTCCCCATTGTAGTGCTGGTAATTACAACAAGAGTATACTGTCAAAAATAGTCGTAGATTGGACCTCGATCGCGAAAAGCAGATTCAGCCAATAAAATTAATTAAATCAATGCATTTGCGTTTGCGTCACCAACACGAACTCAAACTACAAAAAGTGCATATGTAATGTAATTATTTGTTCAATCCAACTAGACCAAACAAAATGTAGTATCGTGTTGTTTTCAAAGATTATTTAAATCACGTAGTTTGCTTTCATAATAAATTCACCACCATTCTACACAAGAATTCAGATTCACTACAAAGAGAAAGAGAATCACAAATTAGAAAGAGAATATAATCACTACGTTTTACTTTGTTTTTACGAGACGGAACCAACCAAAGAGCATAAAGCACATATTAGATAGTTATTGGCATAAAGGCAGATCATTGAGTCAGTCAGTAACTAACTTCAATTTACTGCCGAGTAGCGTTGCATAACAATCGATAGTTTGACTATCGATAGTTGACCTCGAAAAACCACAGAACTATATCAAGTAGAAGGAAAAAGTGTATGTACCTCGCATGCTAAAACGATATGTTGAAGGCGCCAGTGCTCGTCGTAAAGCTCAGTCTGCTCCCCATCGCTTTACGCGTGCGACGTCAGATTTCAAAAGAAAAATGACTCGTAATTCAGTTCAAACACCATCAAAAAAGTTGGAGCTGTTAATCGAGGTATTTTCTTTCATCAGTAAGTACTCTTCGTCCTGAAATATCTGACATTAATTAAAAAACAATTTATTTTGTAGCTCCGTATTATTTTCATTTAAACAGGAGCGGGCGATTTGTGTCTAACGCTAGTTTTCCATTGCGGCTTTTATTAGACAAGCCAGACTTCATTTGCATTCAAATCCAGCGATGTAATATTAGGTTGCGGAAAAAGTCTTTTCGCATATAGTATGTATGAACTTGTAATAAAACTACTTTGGCTATACGATTTGTACCTGGCTGGTTTTGGTATCATTTAAAAGTTTAAATTTTAAAGGTAATTCCAAATTCAAATTAGGAAACTGCGTGATTTTCATTTGTTTTTCTTACCGTCAAGATGAGTAAATCTAATGAAGAAATTAGACACATTTTAAAATTTTACTACCAAAAAGGTAAAAATGCAACGCAAGCCGCGAAAAAATTTTGCTATGTTTATGGACCTAGTGCAGTGTCTGTAAGAGTAGCAAACATTTGGTTTAAGCGTTTTCAATCCGGAGATTTTGATGTCAAAGATGCACGTCGCTCTGGTCGCCCTGTTACGGATAAAATGGATGCTATTTTTGAAAAAGTGGAGCAAGATCGGCATATCAGTAGTTACGACGTAGCTGAAGAACTGGGAATTGACCACAAAACAGTTTTAGCGCATTTGAAAAAAAATGGGTACACAAAAAAACTCGATATTTGGGTACCTCACGAGCTCTCTGAAAGAAACCTAATGAACCGTGTACTCATTTGTGATTCTTTATTACGACGTAATGAGACCGAACCATTTTTGAAGAAATCAATAACTGGTGATGAAAAGTGGATCACGTACGACAAGAACGTGCGAAAAAGGTCATGGTCAAAGGCCGGTCAGGCTTCACAGACTGTGGCGAAACCCGGGTTAACTCGCAACAAGGTGATGCTGTGTGTGTGGTGGGATTGGAAGGGCATTATTCATTATGAGCTGTTACCACCAGGCAGGACCATCGATTCAGAACTCTACTGCGAACAACTGATAAGATTAAAGCAAGAAGTTGAGAGAAAGCGGCCGGAATTAATCAACAAAAGGGGTGAGGTTTTTCATCATTATAACGCTAGACCTCACACATCTTTAACCACTCAGCAAAAATTAAGAGAGTTTGGCTGGGAGGTGTTAATGCATCCGCCGTATAGTCACCTGGCACCTTCAGATTTCCACCTGTTTCGGTCTCTTCAGAATTCTTTAGGCAGTGTCAGGTTAACATTACGAGAGGATTGCCAAAACTACTTGACGCAGTTTTTTGATCAGAAGCCCCAAAATTTCTAAAGCAATGGGATCATGTCCCTACCTATAAGATGGCAAAAAGTTATCGAACAAAATGGTACCTACATACTTTAGTTCAATGTAAATAAACTATATCAAAAAATGTTTTGAATTTTCATATAAAATGCGAAAAGACTTTTTCCCCAACCTATTAATAAGCAATTCTAACTGTCGCGTCGATTTCAAGGCCAAATTCTAATTTTTATGGCAAACGTAAGAATAGTGCAGTGAATGCTGCGATTTTCTTGACTCGACTCGATTCGATTTGAAACGATGATTTTCAAAGCAAATGATTTTTATATTTTTATTAAAGTATTCTCCGCATAGTGTACCTAAGTTTTCAAGGGCTCTTGACAGGTTGGCCACAGCTGACCAAAAGACTTTGTTTAATGCTTCGGTCGCACTTATGCCTATCGTCCCGAAGCAATTCGCGGCGAATCTTCGTACGTTTTGTACACTAAAAAGTTATCGCGATAAAGCGCTGGTCACACTAGCGGCTTCGTTATTTTTCACGAACTATCTGGCAATAATCCAAGATGGCGTCATCTACGTGTTTTAAATATGGACGAAGACTTTCTTTTCTTTAACATGTGTGCTAACAATTACATAATGCATTTATTGAAACCTAAAAAGAAACCTAGAAAGAAACAGCTAAAAATTTTAGCACTATTTTATCGTTCCACTCCATTTTTAAGCATTAACAACCGTGGCACCGTCGCAGCACGCGTCCGAACAAGTTGAAAACAAACGTCAAAATGAACGAACAACTCAAGTGCGACCACGCAGAGCGAATTGTTAGTGTGTATAAATCCTTTGATGTATCGCCATCCGCGCGATAACTACACGATGTCCGAATATTCGGGACGATACCCGATAACGGCCGGTCACATTTGCTTGTATCGTGTAATAGCACGAAGCTTCGTGACGATAGGCGCAGGTCCGGCCCAAGCATGAGAGATGTGAGCTAGATCATTAACGTATATAGGAATCTATTGTTACCAAGGGGACTGGGTTGGGCGTTAGTATAAATATTAGACAGGACAGGACCTAAGACACTTCACAGTGGGACCCCATTTTTTTTGGTTTCCTTAACAATATCCGTAGCGCCATTTATTATTTGCCAGGTAAATTAAAACCCCCGACTTTCGAGAGTTAACCCCCAATAACTTTTAAACGGCTGAACCGATTTTCATCAAACGTAGCTAAGAACCACCGCAAAGGAACTTCCTTTCCCGTATAAAAACCATATCGAAATCGGTCCATCCATTCGGAGCTATGATGCCACAGACAGACACATAGAAAAAATGTCAAAATAACGGTAACAGGTACTGACAAATGTAACGCAATTTATTGGTTAGGTAGGTAGGTTATTATAATTTTTTTAATCGATCATGATTATTAGTTTCTTTGTCGGTTCATTTCGATATTTTGAATCAATAAAAATACACCCACAATAACTTGCGGTATATTATTTCATTAACAAACAATTTACACCTAGTGATTTGTTTGTGGTCACACGAATAAAAGTTGAAGTTAGTGCCGGACCACCAGACGGGACGCAAGTTGCGTCGCGTAACAGCTAGAGATGGGCAGTGGATAGTACTCAATCTACCCATTTGAGTATTTACTCACTAGATTTAATAAATAGAGTAAATAGAGCGTGCTCATGTATTGACATCGCATTTGATGTCTGTTTACTTATTTTTACGTAAAATTACGTCTATGCATACCTCCCACCAAAAAATGATAATTAGTCAAAGAAGTCTACTTTCAGTGTATGATTAGTATGGTATTTTCATATAATTTAGCGTCACATATAACGTTTACCTACATTTTAAGCATATTATGGTGTACGCACACACTTTCCGACAAGAATTGCAAGTGTATACTAGATTTAAGTTTCAAAATTGTCATGAAAACATTAAATAATGAATATGAATATAAATATGAGTCGCAACTCATATAAATCAATCTACCCACCAAATGGATGAATAAGGATATTTATCGGGTATTTACTCATTCTACTGAGTAAATACTCCAATGGGTTGACTGAGTATTTATGCATCGCCCATCACTAGCTGTTACGCGGCGCAACTTGCGCCGCGTTTGTTACGGCCCTTATGTAGGGAGGTACTTATAAGTTTCCCTTGCCCATTTAACAATGGGCGAGGACCCCCCTGATGGGGGAGGAAATCCTCCTCCAGATATCCCTATGGACCAGAACCCTGACTCAGTCGTACCAAAGCCTATTCTTCGTCCAACGAAGCGGCAAGCTGATTCAGATATTCCAGTGGAAAGTAAAAAAAAGAATTCACCTGCATCGGAATCAATTCAATCCGTGTATACTAGACCGGGCTACGAAGAAGATTCAAACTTTGAGTATAATCAGTCGGACCTTGGTCCATTTGTGGTCCACGTGAGTCGTACAGAGCCTGACTATTCTGCCGGCTTATCAATCCGTGTGCTGAAATTCGCCCAGCTTTTGCATAAAAAACGAATTAGTGGAATTATGGATGGCGGCATTCAAGCCGTGAGCCGTAGCAAAATCTCCGTATCGTTCATGTCTGCCTCGGAGGCAAACGATTTCATTAAAAATCCAATTCTCTCTGAAAATAAGTTTAATGCAATCATCCCAAGATTTTTAGTTTCTCGCATGGGAGTCGTTCGCGGCATCCCGACAGAATGGACTCTAGAGGACCTTGTTAACGATATTAGAACTCCCCCAGCTTGTGGACTTGTAGTTAAAGCCAGAAGGTTTAACTTAAAAAAAATGACAGACTCAGGTATAACTTGGACCCCATCAACAACAGTAGTCTTAACTTTTTTGGGACAATCCCTCCCAGATAAGGTGTTTTGTTACCATTCATCTTTAGATGTTGATACCTACCAACTGCCTACTATCCAATGCCGCAACTGCTGTAGATTTGGCCATATAAAAACGCAATGCAGGTCAAAGCCCCGTTGCTATAAATGTGGGCAAGGTCATACAGGTGACGAATGTGACCAAGAAAAGTCAACTTGTTTCCTCTGTGGTGGTAACCATCTTGCTACAGACAGTAGATGCCCTGAACATATAAGACAACATTCAATTAAAACTGTCATGTCTGAGGAAAACCTCAGCTATACTGAAGCTGCCCGTAGGTTTCCGACTGTCAAAACATCCTATGCTGATGTATCTTCTACCAGCAATCCTACCCAATCCCGAAAGACCCCTTCACATTACCAAATTCCAAATTATGTATACCTCTACTCACCGGAAAAATCAACATCAACTTCTTATAAAAAAACTATTGTCAAATCTCCCCGCCCTACCCCAAGTCCTGGTAAAACTTATGACCATGAGGCTCATAACCTTATTACAAGCAGTCCCAAATCTTCTCAACCTAATGGCTGTGGCTTACTAAATAGCCCACCAACCTCTCCTACTCCAAAATTGACACCTAACGATAATTTAATTGAACTCCTGATTTGCTCCCTTATCAATATTGTTGCAACTGCCTCCGTAGTCCAGTGGTCAAGGCGTTCGCCTTGTGACCCGGAGGTCATGGGTTCGATTCCCACTGGGAAGCATACTTTGTTAAAAGTTGTTTCCAGTCTGGATAGGATATTGCAGGCTTGAATCACCTGATTATCCGAAAAAAAAAGAAAGATGATTCCGTGTTTCGGAAGGCACGTAAAACTGTGGGTCCCGAACGCCACCTAGCGTTTGATCATCAAACTATCCAAGGATTGGTTCCTAGTTTGCCCTTTGGGTTGTGGAGGTCAGACGGCAGTCGCTCTGTGTAAAAACCAGTAACCTCGTCAAATCTCCTTGGTTAGGTAGCGGACCCCGGGCTCTGAAGCGTTACTGCTGAGGATGCAACCGGGAATACGCTCGGATGATGATGATCAATATTGTTTCCAAATTTTCCGACTCCCTACCGTCCAATGTCAGTTTCCTGCTTCAGCAACTGCTATATTCTCTTACATCCCAGGATGGATCAAAGCCCAAAGGACCTCCTACAATGGAATTGTAAGAGTGTCCAAAGCAAAAAACATGAACTCATTTCTCTATTCAACCAGTTCCATCCCGTTGTCGCTGCTGTCTCGGAGACATGGTTGACCCCGGGATCTCGTTTTCAGATCCCTAGGTATTCCTGTCTTCGGGACGACAGGGATGACGGATACGCAGGCTGTGCCCTGTTTATATCTAATTCTTACACATTCTCCCAAATCCCTGTCCCGCCTCATAGCAATGAACTACACTTGGTAGCTGCTACCTGTATAGGTGTTTCTTTTGTATCAGTTTATATCCCCTATCCAAACTCCCAACTCATCTCTGAGTTAAATTCTCTTCTCTCTAACATACCCAGACCTATGATCGTTCTTGGAGACTTTAATATTAAAAATACTTTATGGGGGTCTCCCAATGATGAACCTATTTCATGGCTTTTTCTTGATCTTCTTGACTTACAAAATCTGTGTGTTTTGAATGATGGTTCTCCTACTCGCCTAACATCACCGTCCCAGAACAAAAGTGCTGTAGACTTAACTCTTGCTTCCCCGGACTTAGCTCCTCTGTTATCATGGTATGTACTACCGAGCACATATGGTAGTGATCACATGCCCATCATCACCTCCCTAGGTTCTTCCTTTAAACCTTCCCCTCCTATACAACCTCTTTTAAAATATCGCACTCAAAATGCCAATTGGGAAAAATATGCGAAAACCCTGGACACTGAAATCAATTCTCTTCCAAATTGCCATAACTCAGACCCATCTACTCTATATGACCAATTTATTTCTTGTATCGAGAAGGCTGCAAGTGATTCGATGCCATTAAAGAACCCATCCAAAAAAATTCCATCTCCTCCATGGTGGGATGCGGAATGTACGTCCTGTATAGATGAGCGCAAAGAAGCCGAGGAACAATATCGGATTGAGCTAAACATGTCCAGTTACCTTAACTATCAAAAGGTTTCTGCTCGATCAAAGAGATTTTTAGCTAAAAAAAAGAAAGCCGGATGGAAAAATTTCTGTGAATCACTGTCACCTAGAACGTCTCCTTCTGTTGTATGGAAAAAAATCAAAGCATTCCGTAGAAGTCAATTACAGAACAACTCCCCCACTAATGATAACTCTCCATGGTTAGAGGAATTCATTGACAGATTGGCCCCCCCTTTCGTTCCAGGTTCTGACTGTCTGCCTTCTTTTCAAGTTCCTACTCCCTCTTCAGATAAAATGAATGAAGAATTTTCCTTTGCAGAACTCTGTTGCACTCTTGATCATCTTAAAGATTCGGCCCCTGGGATTGATGGAATCCCATATTCATTCATCTGTAAATCTTCTTATTCTGCTAAACTTTTCCTTCTTAACATTATTAATCAAATATTTACTTCTGGCGAAATCCCCGATTCCTGGAAAACCCAAATTATTATCCCCATTTTGAAACCAGGTAAGGACCCTTCCAATTCCTCTTCTTTTAGACCTATAGCTCTTAGTTCAGTTCTTCTAAAAATATTAGAACACCTGGTGAAAAACCGCCTTGAATGGATCGTTGAAAACAGAAATTTACTATCTAAAAACCAATATGGCTTCCGTCGATCTAAGGGTACAGTAGACAGTCTAAGTATCCTCACCTCTTCTATTCGCTTGGCATTTTCAAATAATGAAAGTATTGTCGGTGCTTTCCTAGACATATCCTCTGCTTATGACAATGTACAGCTTCCTTTGCTCAGGCAGAAAATGCTACAGCTGAGCATCCCAGAGAGACTTGTTAACGTCATATGCAATATCCTTATGTCCCGGTTTATACGCGTCCGTGTCAATGGATCTCTTCTTCCACCTCGACAAGTTTGGAAAGGCTTACCCCAAGGTTCAGTCCTTAGCCCTCTGTTATTTAATATTTACACTTATGATCTAGACCGGACAGTGACCAGCTTCTGTGAAATTTTACAATACGCTGACGATATTGCAATATATGCTAGATCGAATAGCATTCCAGATGCTGCTGCTCGTCTTAACTCTGCCTTGTACTACCTCAGCGATTGGCTGGAACGACATGGATTATCACTTTCAGTTGATAAATGCAGTGCAGTCGTATTTACAAGGAAAAGATCTATCCCCCCCATAACTATTCAAATCAACTCTTGCCCTATTTCTATCTGCAACGAGATTAAGTTTCTCGGCGTTATGCTTGATTGGAAAATGACTGGCGTCCAACATCTGAATCATATCTGTCGAAAAGCAGAGAAAGGTATAAACGTTTTACGTGCAGTTGCTGGTGTTAGTTGGGGTGCGCACCCGTATAGCCAACTGCTTTTATACAAGGCGATCGTACGTAGCCACTTTGACTATGGCTGTTTTGTTCTTGAACCATGTAGCAAAATGGCTCTCGGCAAGCTCGACAAAATCCAAGCCAAATCTTTACGTTTGGTCACTGGCGCCATGAAATCATCCCCCACTTTGGCTCTTCAAATAGAATGTTTGGAACCTCCTCTCCAACTTCGCAGACAATATTTAGCCGATCGATTTTTCTTCAAAGTTTGTCAAAATGCCTCCCACCCCCTTCCTGAAATCCTAGAATCACTGTCCCAATCCGCCGCTAATTCCCATTATTGGACACATAAGGACCTCCCCCCTCTTCTTAAGAGTTACCACGAATTAAAAAGCATAAGAAGCCCAATTCAACAATTTGACCAAAATCCTCTGTTCTCTACAGACTTTGATGCGCTGATTTTCCAACCACATGTGATACTAGACTTTGATCTCAACAAACAGTCTTCCCACGCGAACCAACAATTTAACATTCTTGTAAATGAACATTGGCAGGATTGGCTTCTTCTATTTACAGATGCTTCTAAACTATCTGAAAATAGTAATGTCGGTGCGGCGGTCTGGATTCCAAAGTATAAGATTTTGTTAAGCTATAAATGCCCGCCCCAGTCATCTGTATTCACCAGGGAAGCCATCGCCCTACTGGAAGCGGTCTCTTATGTAGAGGCCCATCAAATTAAAAAAGCCCTTGTTCTCTCTGACTCTAAGAGCTGTTTGCAGGATCTTATAAAACTCCCATTCCACGCCAAGGATAACTTCCACATTTCACTGAAAATAAGACAAATCCTTTTCCAATGTTACCGAAATAACCAGGAGGTGACCTTAGCTTGGATACCAGGACACTCAGGTATCAATGGTAACGAAACAGCAGATTTATTTGCGAAGGATGCTATCCACACAGGTTATGAAAAACATTATTGCTGCTTCCCCCGTGACCTAAGACTGTCAGCTCGTTCCCACTTGCATGATAAATGGATTAAGTTATGGAATTCTGTTGGTAGCTCAGGTGCGAAAATGTACTCTAGAGTCCAAACTGATATCCCAACCAAACCGTGGTTCTCTAAGTACCGAAAATTTGATAAACATCCTACATCAACCATAATAAGACTTCGCTTAGGTCACGTATGCTCTCCAGTTTTCCTAGCTAAAATCAGAGTCAAAGACAGCTCTTTGTGCGAATGCGGCCTGGACGAAGGTACTCTGGAGAACATATTTTTCAATTGCCCTAGGTTGCCATCTCTGTACGACTTGCTACCCAAGAATGTCCCACGACCCGTTAACATTCCTTTCTTACTCACCCTAGTTTTTACCCCATTCGTATCAGTACTCGCCAAATTTATTAGAAACAACAATATATACCTTTGATATATTCTATCTATTTATCATACTTATCCACTAATAAATTTGTTTACTCCATTCTTTTCCTACTCCCTTTCTATAGTAGAAATATATATATATGTAATCATATTAATAGTCTACTAACACCAATATCTACTAATCCTATGTGTTGTTTGTGTTGTTCTAGGTTACACATTGGACTTTTTCAACCGGTCAAACGCAATTAAATTTACTCCTTTCCATATAAACGTGTCATCCCCAACCTTGACATTGGCAAAATCATCGTTTTGGCTAAACGATGGAGCCATAAACTTAAAGAAAGAAAGAAAGAAAGAAAGATTTCTATCGATAGTATTGGAACGAAGTTCTTTATGACGCGTTGCGAAAGGGGGGTAGACGGAAAGTTGAGTTAAGACCAAAAGTTGTAACGACACTTTTTGTTCATTCAAATTTATGAAGATAATAATAACTTGATTTTAGAATGCAGAAAAGAGTTTGAATGTAATTTAGACCTATTTATATTTTACTTCGTTCCATCCGGGTGTCCCTTGACACCTTTCAAGTTTTTGATACTATTGATAATATTGATAGTCCTATCGATATTGTAACCGTTTTTCGAGGTCACGATAGTATCGTTAGACTATCGATATTTTATACTATTGCTTACAACGCTACTGCCACGGAACAGATTTCTCTGTTCCGTGGCTACTGCCGAGTCAGTGGGGACGCATTTTTGAAATCGCTTGTCACATTATGAATGGTTTACGCGAGCGTTTCCAAACGGGCGCATTTTTGAAATTATCGTATCGTATGCGAAGGATTTGCAACGAGTGGTCTCGACCACTCGTAATTTTTTATGTTTTAATGCTACAAATGTTACTTTGTAATAACATATTTGATGTTACAAATGTTACTTTGTAGTATTTGTAACAACAAATATTTGTGTGTTGATATTTCAGCGGATTTGATAATTTTTGACAGAAATCGGCCGTGTGACAAATAATAAATTATTGATGCTACATGTGAGCAACAACCTACAGTCCTATTACCATTTGCACAATCGCAGGTGTATCTCTTTATGCCCCTATAGTTGTTCATATTTGGCTCGTATTAATTAAATTTCTGTAGAAGAAAATAGTGACGAAGATTAAATTATTTCAATATTATTTTGTGCGTGCTTTTATTTTAATTCTAGTGACCTTTATTAGATAAGCTAAAATACGCTATGTGCTTACCTACTTATAACTTTTAATTTTTTAAATATGTTTCACCCATCACACATTAATGTAATTGCTACGCATTATAGTTGGATACTTACCGATTATACGTGATTTGTTTGGTTGGTGTACCTCAGAAAATTGCTACTATAAGGGAACAGAAGATGAACACAAAGACAGTCTATTTAACTAACAGTTTATTCGCGTAACTCCGAAACTCACAAGGAAGCGTGGCGGACCGACATTAACAATACGTCCTGTTACTAAGCGGCGAATCCGAGAACTAGGATGGGGTGATGTGCGGCCAGGGATGTTAGATGGCCACCTAGAAATCCTTGTGCCGAGCTGGCTGAAAGCTGGTATTCGAGACGGGAAACTAGTACCCCTGTGCTCCGCTCTGGCGCTGCCAATTCTGGGAGACAAACTGTGTGGAAAATCGCATCCCAGTAAAAAAAATGTACATTTCAATTTCGTAGACCGTTAATAGAGGGCAGTAATTATCGAACACACGGAAGAAATATCACTTTTAACAATTTTTTTTGGATATTATATTGCATTTCGGATATAATATTCTTTCATCAATTGAAGAATATTAATCATTTATAAGCACGTACAATTCATTGGAATTTTTTTTTACATGAATCTCTGAAATTTGTCGATTATTCTATATTGTCAGTGTATTTTTGTCGGTCAACGGCCAATCTTGGTATTTTTTCATACAAGGACTGAGTAGCCTTGGTACATGGTACGTGACATTAAAAACTAGTATGTATACCAAGAAGTTGGTACGTCTGACATCATTGTGTGCGGCGCGGCGTCGGCGCCTCGGCCGACGTCGCTTGAGTTCGGTCACGTTCGGTTCTCCGTACGAATTTTCGATCAGGTCACGTGTCCTGACGCCCTGACTCCCTGACGCGAGTTTAAAATTTTTTACCCTTTACAAAAAGTTTACAACGCTGCTAAAGAAGTTTTCACTTCAAAAATACTTAAGCTGTAGCTAATAAATCGATACCATTTATAAATAACACAAGATGAATAATACCTACACCTAATTTTTCATTAAAAGCCTGTAAAACTCGCTTTTGAAAAAAAAAACACATTTTTGTATAGGGGACAAAAATTTTGAGAACTACTCAAGTATCGCTATCTCAACACGCCCGCCGCGCACGTCATAGGGCTGCGCACACGCGTATATTCATGACCGTGGACAACCGTGCCGGTAAAGTGGAAAAGCCACTACCACGGCCCGGCGCCGGGCCGGCTAGTGGAAAAACGCCTAGTGGTACCATTTTTCACCCTTGCCCTATATGAACGGTTTTTTGTATGGAAAAACCATTCGTTTAGGTGACTCCGCGTTTCAAAAATGGCACTTCTGGTTGGATGTCTTTGATAAGTTGATTTTATACTCATTGGTTGGTCTGTCTGTCAACTGACTCAAGTCAAGCAAGCTGCGAGCAATGCAAGTCTGTCTCAACTGAACTCAAGTGGTTATGGTTATGTGATATTTATATTTGTGAAAAGCAACAAGTTTTTTGCGTTTCTCTGCTCGATCTTCTTGGCTCGTTGTTTATTGAAGTTCCTCCCGGCTTATTCGGTTGGATGAATGTGAACGAAGATGGTCAAAAGTTTAATCAAGAAGAATATCTAAGACTTTCTACTATGTGTAGTGTTCAAGTGTAATTTATCGTAGTCTATTCTATTAAATTTCGTTCGACGTTTTATAGTGTTTGTGCTTTGCCCTGTGTCACCTAGATAAACTTCTCTTCTCGGTGTTTGTTGATTTTAAAATCTTTTGTGTATCACATTAGCGATAAAAGACATTTGTGAAACTTTTCTTTTGTGCATATAAATATAATTTACTCAGTGCTTGTACTGCGCTGTACAGTGCCGTAGTGGTTAATCCGGATTCACAATCTACATTTACTTTTTTGTCGTCATTGTGTTGCTTTATGTTTAACACATTCATACTGTATTATCATGTGAAATATTTTTAGAACTCTACTTGACTGTGTTACTGGAGTTTTTTGTCTGTAAAGAGACTGACTTGAGCCTTTGAGCAGTTTCTACTTGGACCTTTACTCTTGTTTGTTACACGATATCGTTATTGTGATGAGATGAACCATGAGTGTGTGAAAAATAGTAAAAAATACTACCTAAAGGACTTTTCAGCATATATGGTGAGTAAATATTTATCAAGCATGGGTATCCTAGTACATACAATTGTTTACATTTAGCAAATCCCATTAAATTCTGATTGATCTCAATTCTCGGTCTGGTCTGATCAGGTAAAATCTTGACATAGAACTACCATTTTTTACAAAATTTGGGTAAACTTTAGTAAGTGTTTACTTAAGAAGAACCTCCATACCTATTATTCAAGGTAAAAAGCTCATCTAATATCATAAAATTTAGTGACTGTCGAAAAGTCCTGTGAACCCTCCAGGATAATAAACACAACTAGCACTTATTTACAATTTCCAGTTGCTGCTTAAATTAAATCGACTCATATCTCCGATTTGGTGTTCTAGCTGCTTCATTACTGTGTTATCCATACTTGCTGGTTTTCTTATGAAGAAAATATTTTGAGATAACCAGCACACTAGCTTATGGTCCACTATTGTGGGAAATATATAGTGCAATGGTTAACCAATAGGTACATAATATTGTTGAGAATATGTTGTGTCTTTCTTTTCACATAATAAAGAAGATCCTCAGCATCTGTTTGGTAGTCTCTGGAAAGACTCAGAAGTGGTATTAGAAGGTGCCAGTAAATATGTCATGTATTTTGTATATGTATTGTATATAGTTGATGAACCACCTCTCAACTCACAAATGTTTTATTAAAAAGATTTTGTTTAATGATAAATTAAAACAAAACAAAAATTATTGAGATAAATATTTTCTATGCAATAAGCACATATCTTTAAGTGCTATGATCAAAATACAAAAATGTAACACTCAATATATCTGATTGCAAAGATAGAAATAAATAAAAGCAAAGTAATTTAGAAAAGGGCGTACACTGGCATCATATTTGTACAGCAATCAGTGTCAATTCAGCAACTTGCAGTACTAGTACTAGTATTGATGATGAGTTATGATACTTAATTTTTTATATTAATCATATTACATATTAATATTATTATATACCTATTGTTTTTATCTACCTATTTCATTTTTGCATAAACCTTTTATCGGCAACGGTACGGAACATCCTACGATACGGAAAAGATTAGGGGCCCGCAAAATGAAACCTCAGGGACAAGGCAGACCAAGATACGAATAGGCGTGCACCGAATCATTAATTTCCTGTAAATTCAGTCATAGTTATTTTTACTCTACGTTCAATAACAACAATCATCAACAAATTTGCTTAAAGCAAAACACCGCTGATCGCAAATGAAAACTGAAAACAAAAGAAGAACTCTACGACCAATACTTTAAAAGCTACTGAGTGTTAAATTTAACAAAAGAGATAATACGTGGGGCGCACTATAAGTTTCCGGAATGAATATGAAAAAATACTATTAAAGGTACAAAATTAATTTATTGTTTTTCAAAATAATCTTTCTTGGCGTCTATGCACTTTTTCATTCGATGAAACCAGTTTTGAAAACTTTTGTGCCACTCCCCTGTGGTGACCTCTGAAACGTGTTTTTCATACTCCTCGACAGCCTCTTCTGGTGATGAAAATCGTTGACCGCGTAATTGGTTCTTAATTTTTGGGAACATTTTTCGCCTTCAAAAAGTCGTTTGTCTGTCTGGCCGTGTGAGAACTAGCATTGTCGTGGTGCAGGATGATACGGCGTTTACGGTTATTTTTACGGAGTTCGTCAATAACTTCCGGCAAACAAATGGTCGTGTACCAGTCACTATTCACTGTACGACGATTCTCTAAAGCAACAGTAGCCACGTGTCCAGTTTTATTAAAAAAAGAAGCAATCATCCGCTTAGATGCACTTTTCACGCGCGCCACTCTGGTTGGTTTCGGCTCATCTTGAAAGACCCATACGCTCGATTGCTGCTTTTTTTTGGGATCGTAGCAATAAATCCATGTTTCGTCACCTGTTACTATGTCCCACACCAAATTTGACGCACCTTCGTTGAATCTGGTAAGCATGGCACTGCACCAAGTGACGCGGTCCGTTTTTTGAGCCTCGGTCAAGTTGTGTGGGATCCACCGCGAGCACAGCTTTCTCACATCCAAATGTTTGTGTAGGATTAATTGTATTTGACTCATGCCTATTTCTAAGGATGCGCAAATTTCATGGTAGGTCACATGCCTGTCTGTTTCAATCATACGGCGCACAGCATCGATGTTTTTGTTGGTCACAGCGGTGGACGGCCGACCATCGCGAGATTCGTCACTGAGATTGATACGACCACGCTTGAATTCTGCAAACCAGCTATAAACAGTTGTCTTGCATGGTGCTTCTTGCCAAAAGCTGTTTCAAGCCGAGCGATGCTCTGTTGAGCTGTCAAATTACACTTAAAATCGTAGAAAATCATACTACTAAAATTTTCCCGAGTTAAATCCATGTTGATGCAGACACACATTTTTTTAAATGGCGCCACAAGGTAAAAACAAAAGACAGTCAGATGAAACAAACTGCATTCTACAGCCAAAGAGTTTTATTTTCAAATGTTGCAATAAATTTTTAAATATTGTTTATGTAAGTGGCCAGTTCCGGAAACTTATAGTGCGCCCTATGTAACTTTTCAAAACTAAAAACCCATTTCAACACCCAACTGATTTTGATAAAATTTCTATGTGACCACCTGACAAAAGTACAGTACACGAGGCATAAGCTCAGCTTTGTATTAGTGTGAGTGAGCACCGAAAGTAGAGTCAGTCAAAAAATTATATAAAAATAAAATAAATGTTTTATTAGAAAGAAATTAACAATTTTTATTTTTAAAATAAGTCACGATGTTTTGTTAATTTATTTTATTGTAATATTTTTGTATCTTCTTTGACAATTACAGGGCTTTTTACCCTAGTCCATTGAGAAACTTGCATTGGGGATACAGATCCAACATGTAGGGGTCCTTTGGAGGAGTTGATGTTATGTGGCGTTCCCGCCAAAATCCATTCATGGATATACTTATGAAAGGTGTACTCTCGAATAGGTTCAGCTCGGCTTCGCTTTTTTTGACTACTTAATATTTTTATTACACAATTTATGTTTGTTAACTCATTCGCAAGCATTACATGTTAAATGTGTCAACATTGTATTATATTATAAGTATTTAATAATTAAAAGACAAAAATAATAATATGACAAAGCCCTTATGGTGAGTAGCCCAATACTGTGAAAATGAGTTTCTTTCGGCGTTTCTTCTCAGCAGTGGTCGTTACGAAGCGCTGGTATAGGTAGCTTTTCTTTAAAAATAAATTATATTTTAAACGTAAATTATACTTATTGACGTGTAAAAGTGCTTGTAAAGGTCTAATTACTGAGTTTGCTCTATTTGGCAGAATCTTAATGCTCCGATTTTTATTTCGCATAACACACATGGTAGAATATTGTCACGAGAGTGGGTTGGGGATAGGAAAGGAAACAACAATCCTATTGAATGGTGCCTTTATTTACAACTCACTATTGCAAGCAGTACTCACAATTGACAGCGTCAGTCCTCTTTGCACTCCAACTGTCACTTCACTGTCAGGCCCGCGGAATTGTCACAGCACTGACACGCACGCGGAAACGTCACTGCACTGTCACACGTACGGAAACGTCACTGCACTGTCACACGCGCGTAAACGTCACTGCACCGTCACACGCGCGGAAACGTCACTGCACTGTCACACGCGCGTACTTCACTGCACTGAACACTTCACTTTTACTCACTACTTCACTTTACTCACTGTTTCACTTTACTCACTACTTTTCTTTTCTCTTTTCTTCCTTCTTCGGATTTCACTTTCCAACTAAACTGCCTCAGGCGGCGCCTTGTTCCGTTTATATATCCCCCGAATTCGAACAAAATCGCATCAATGTTCCAAACTCAAATTACTAATTTTCTATCGCCTTCTCTCTCACTCATTTTCTGTCCCGTATTTTCCTTTCCATTTAGTCTAGTATTATCTAGAAACGTCTTTCAAAACTTCATAACACTATAAGTGGCTGTGATTTGAACCAGCGGTCTCTAGATTCACAGTCCATCGCTTAGAAAATCGTGCTCTGACGCTATTGAAGATTTCCTTCAGTTGAATTCTTTTCGTGACGTTGACAGTGTCATTCATCTCTTTACGCGACAATATTCTTTGGACGAACATAGAAAAGGCATATTTTTTTTTCATAGAACCAATATTTGGCTAGAGTATTCATGTGGTAGAATTTTCAATGGCATCCTATTTAGCTGGCAGAATTTTAGTGAGCATAATTACTTTTAACATACATTACATTACATAATTTCAAATAGAATAACCTTTATTTTGTGCTATAGTTATTTGATATAATTTCACTTCTCTTTTTACAAAGATGGCAGAATCTAAATTAGAATAATTTTAATCCCAATTTCATTCGCAATCATGATTTTTGCGTAATACTAAAATATCTTACTCAATTATAAGCTGCTGGCAGATCCAACTTAGAGCACCCCGACTTCACGTGGCTCAACTTTGTCATATACTAGAGTGTTATTCATTAGCGCGGAACCAGAAGGCTCGAGTCCCCGAATGGAACGAAGGGCTGACGAAGCGAGTCTTCTGGTGGAGCCACCCAGACATACTAGCATGCTGCATGCAGCATGCCTGCCTGCATGGCTGCTTTTATACTGCATGCCTGCTTTTATGCTGCATGCCTGCTTGCATGCTGCATGACTGCTTGCATGGTTTACCAATGAAATACACATTTTTCTTACTATACCTTATCTGCAATATGAGCACTTAAGCCAAATGATGATTCTTACTGTACATATTCCAAGATATGATGGTTCTGCCTTATAATGACATAGAACCGATATACCTAATAATAACTAGGAAATTTTTGTAATATTATTATAATCATAATCATTTATTTTGTCAACACAGGTACAATGGGTGTTAGGTACATAAATCATATACATATTCACAATGTGCTTAAATTTGATTAGTCTCTTTTATTTTTAACCGACTTCCAAAAAAGGAGGAGGTTATCAATTCGTCGCGATCCTTTTTTTTTTTTTTTATGTATGTTCACCGATTATTCTAAGACGCCTGGACCGATTTAAAATTCTTTTTTTGTTTGAAAAGGTATACTTTCCAGGTGGTACGATGGAAATTTTATCAAAATCGGTTATGTAGTTTGGGGGTGAAGTCGGTTTTTAGTTTTGAAAAATTATATGTATTTAGCTGCACTTGGCTTTGGCCCGTGATTTTATATACCTTTTTAAAAAAAGAGAGATTTAAATAACAAATGCTCGAAATAATAATAATAAGTGCATAACGCCACGAGTAACTTCGGAGAAAGCGAAGCACACCTCTCGACACCCCTGAGTCGCCTGCACAGGTGTTGCTCCTTTGCGGGCAACTATTGTCGGCACGTTTGAGGGGCCCATCTAATCGGCAGCAAGACACCACCTGCCTACAATAGTCAGTAATCATCCTACAATAGTCAGTAATCATGATTATAGTAGGTGACGTTCCTATTGCAATATCCCAGCATTAGTCCATCCCATCCCAATTTCATTCCATAACCCATGCAATTGCAATAGATCTTTCTTCAGCCGAAACCTATTTAAGGGTAACTATACCTTTCATAGGTATATTCAGGAAGCTTTTTCATAGCCAGCAGTTTAGTTTTACAGGAGGGAAATCGACCACCGATGCGGGGGTAGCGCTAGTTACATTTACAACGCATGGGAAAAAAAGAATGATGCTATCTGTTTTTTCTGCGATCTCTCAAAAGCATTTGACTGCGTAGATCATTCGACACTTTTGCTCAAATTCCGTTAGTACGGTTATGAAGATAAATCTATACACCTCATTCAATCATATTTAATGGATAGGCTTCAGACTGTTGATATAAATGGCATAAAGTCAAACGGATCTCTTGTCAAAATGGGTGTACCTCAAGGTTCTATCCTAGGACCGTTCCTCTTCTAAGTGTACGTCAATGATTTGCCTTACGCGGTTGAGAAACAGGTTGGTATTGTGTTGTTCGCCGATGACACGTCTCTTATTTTTGAAATAGACCGTCTTAGCGAAGATGCTACTGCGGTGAATAACACATTATCGGCCATTTCGAATTGGTTTTCAACCAATAACCTTCTGTTGAATGCAAACAAGAACCAATGCATTAGATTTTAGTCTTCCTCATGTAAGGCAGGCCAATGTTGATGTGCTACTTGACGGTCAAAAATTAGATCTCGTTGAAAACACTAGTTTCTTGGTTCCAGACATATATTGTAACCATTGTAAGTGATTGAATAAATATTTTTTTTTCATTTTTCGTTTGGGAATCACAGTAGATTCAAAACTTCAATGGGATGCCCATATTTCTAAACTCGCTAATAGGTTTAGCTCAGCAGCTTACGCTATTAGAAGAATCAGACAATTGACAGATGTAGCCTGCTAGACTAGTTTACTTTAGTTACTTTCATAGTCTGATGTCCTACAGGATTCTTCTATGGGGGAGTGCAGCTGATATACAGACTATTTTTTTTTACAAAAAAAGCCAATTCCTTTTATTTACGATTTAGGATCGAGAGACTCCTTAAGGGGGTACCTAAATAAATTGATGCTTTTTATGTGACTGTATCGTCCAATGTGGACAATGAAAAAATCTGAATTAAATATATATTTTAATTGATTATATACCCGAAGGTCTGATAAAACTCAAAACATATTAGCTTATTATTTTCTAGACAGAAAATAATTCCAAAGTTCCCTCTCATTTTTCTTTATGTGACTAGGGCACATAAATGACGCATGTTTAACCATCAAATATTCGTTTAAAACAACGGCCACTGGTGTTTCTAGAGCCTGATAAAAATAAAATTATTTTAATATTAATATTTATAAAATTTATTCATATTCGGCCACTAATGATAAAATGCCATTATAAATCCAAGGCACGAAATAACTTTGTCCAAGCTGACTAATATCTACTACCTCTCTCTTTACTGTGCGAAACCCATAAACTGGTCTCTTTCGATTACTTTCGAAAGCACCGGCCAGTCGGCCATTCAATGTTGACGAGGATGGACGTGTTTTCGATTTCATAAGCGGCGAATATGATTTTTACGAAAGATTTCCATAGGCACAATGCTATCTTTAATTTCGCAAATTACGTAGTAGCAATAATAGCGCCGCGGTCTGTTTTGCTATGGCAAATTAGTTCACCCGTGCGGTCCCAGGATCGAATCCCAACATATGGTACTTCAATTTTTTTTTTTGTTATGTGGGTTCCTATTATTATGTGAATTTACACAATAATAGCTTTTTATCCGAAAGGTATGATACTAAGTAAGATAGGTATACCTTTTTATAATTTTAATTTTTAGTTTTAGTAGAAATATGACAAAATAATTTTTTTTCGGAGAAAAATATTTCCTTTTTTGATGAATATCAATCAAAAAACACGTCATGAACACACATAGAACATAGAACATTTTAATTATTTGAATACATTTTAATTATTTTTACAATATGTAACAAAAACCCTGTCCGATCCATGTAGGAGCAACTTAGACCTTCAATATAAACAATTTTTCCTATGGGACCAATGCTTGAAACTCGAAAAAAATATCGTCTATTTCATACAAAAGTGTTCGGCCGGCCCGGCAATTTGTCTTTTTTTTTGAGAATTCGCTGCACTGAACACTTCACTTTACTCACTACTATTCTTTTCCTCTTCTTTTCTCTTTTCTTCCTTCTTCGAAATTCAGACTGCCTTTGGCGGCACCTTGTTCTGTTTATATACCCCTCGAATTCGAACACATCAATGTTCCAAACTCAAATTACTTATTTTCGCCTTCTCTCTCACTCATATTCTGTCCCCTATTTTCTTATCCATTTAGTCAAGTATTATCTAGAAACTTCTTTCAAAATTTCAAAAACAGTATAAGTGGCTGTGGTTTGAACCAGCGGTCTATGGATTCATAATCTGTCGCTTAGACCACTAGACCAATCATGTACTGATATGATTGACGAAATTTTCCTTCACTTCAATTCATTTTGTTCGAACTCGTGACGTTAACATCGTCATTCATCTCCTTACGCGAAAGTACGTCATCATTATTATGAAACAGACTAGATTTTTTTTATAAGGAACTTGTACCCTAGCTATCTGGGTTGGGTTACACTACATCTGTCAGCACGGAACAGCACTTTCGCATGCCGCTGTCGATTCTGTCGCTTAGAACCGTGTATAGCTAGAGTGAGAGAGACCGACCGAACTCTTCAGCATCGGCCATGCTGAAGCGTTCCGTCAGTCTGTGCCAGATGTAGCCCAACCCAACCCACGTCATTACTGGGCTACTGATGTTTCTGTAATCTAAACGTGTTCCCGTTACATCCTCACCTGATATGCTTCGGAAGTTCGGAAGCCGGGGCTCGGGGGCCAGGGACCCTGGGCCCTGATAGACTCAATAATGATAATTAGACATCTAATTATCACACATGCTCGCTTATGCTTTTAGTGGAAATGCTATGATAAGTATGGTCCCGGTTTCATCCTCAACTGAGATGCTTCGGAACCCGGGGTTTGGGGGCCCGGATAGATTGTGTGACAAAATCGAAAATTACGCGGACGAATTCGCGGGAAACAGCTAGTGTACATAATACGAAAGAAGTCACAGATTTTCTGGATATTCTGGCTTTTTGGGTTGATACGTGTAGAAGTTGTGTGTGAGAGTTCGCTCGAGTGCGCATGCGAGGTTCACGCATAGAAAATTTTGATCACGCGAGCGCGTTCTTCCCTCACTTGTAGATAAGTCGTCGGCCGAAAACAGCGGCAGCGGTGTCTTTCGCTACGCGTTTTGTGTTTTGGTTATTCAATATTGACATTGCACATTTTATATACCTAATACATAGGACATTATATTTTGATTGGTTTTTATAATTACCTATATCCAATAAGTACATAAGTAAAGGTTAGGTTAGTTTAGTTTAGGGTTTGGTTAGATTTTTGTAAAATATTTCTATTTCTTTGTCAAATTTTTATGTGCATATAAAAAAAGTAATTAATTAATAAAAATGTGAAACAAAAATATAAAACCAGAAACAGATACTTCTTAAAAGCTAAATTGAAGCAAAAAGTAGCTACAGTAACAAAAATGAGAGTTTCATCACACTACAGCCTGTTGAGATAGAGGAGACTGACAATGTCCAGGTTGCAGAGAAGACTGTATAGTCACCACTTACGAATACATACATCAATTCAGACGAACAAAATCAATTTCCAAAGTCAAGCTCTTTAGAAACGTTGTAAGTACCTATGTATCTATGTACACGTCGTGGACAAAGTAATAAATTGGGTAATTTTTCATTATGCCCGGGCATTATGAATAATGACAAGCTACTTTGGACATTCTGATAGATTTATTTCACCTCAGTTAAGATTATTATGAAATTAAAACATTGAATTATCCGCAACGCGCTTCATCAAAATTATTAAGGAGCATTGGGGTAAATATGATAGGTATTTTGATAAGTTGTGACTATGACTGTATTTTTGATCAAAATTCAATGTGTTCTTATATTTATTGCCTGTATCTTCTTTTTATCATCACATTTTTTTTAGGGACCAATCACACTTATTGTACTAGCCCCAAAGTAAGTTCGAGACTTGTGTTATGGGATACTAACCCAACGATACTATATTTTTATAACAAATGCATTTATAGATAAACATCCAAGACCCAGGACAATTTAAAAAAGGCCATTTTCCATCTTGCCCTGATCGAACTCAGGACCTCTGGGTGGTGGACTAGCATGGTGACCACTACGCCACGGAGGTCGTTATTAATTAATGGATTTATGATTAATGTACATTAGATATTTAAATACATTGTTATTTTTTTTACAAAACAGTATTTTAACTACATACTATACAGTATTTTTGGGCATTGGGGGAAATACGAAATATACTTGTAGGTATATCACTTGAACAAAACGTCTTCCAATAAAAGTAGCAGCTCCCGACAATGCTAAGTAATTTGTTTTAAGAGCGTTTATTCCAACAACCGTCTACTATCACATCGATAACCGGAATACCATCTTCCATGACTTTTCCCTCCTTGATTGTTTCTTCTCTTTCCCTCTCACCAGCTTTTAAGCTATTGCATAGCTTTTATCGCGGGCATTAAGCGCGGCGACCGAATCAAGAAATTCCGTAACGAAAATAAAACCTAACACCCCCATTCCGCACACACACGGGCGCGGCGTTGAAAGCCGTGCATCGTCTAACGTCGTTTCAGTTCGGCAGACTTCAGCACGGTGTTTGTTTGCATGCGACTAGTGATATGCGTGTAGACTAGCTGCTAACTGCTCATAATAAAAATTCCTGAATAACCTACATGTATTGTAAGATAATAAAAATATTTTAAACGATATTAACTTCTAAAAGAAAAAAAAAATGTTTTCTTATCGGTCACCACGCTCAAAAAGTGTAACTTGAATTAATATCAAAGAAAAAAAAATACTGCATAAATAAAAAATAAATAAATAATTATAATTGCATAAGTTGCTAAAAAATGCTATGCAATAGCTTTACCGCGGCAGTCCCCAAGTGCCACCCTTTTTTTTTCATTTCCTCCCACGCCGCTTTTTCTCCATTCGTTCCAAATATCGTTTTGTTTTTTATTATAAGTATAGTCCGAAATTATGGGCAAATCTACTGCTGTTGAAATTTGTTTTGATTGCGCATGTTCACATCCCGCTGCCATTATTCTCGTATAACAGCATCTTTGTTTACTTCAACCAGTGATGTTTTTGAAGTGAAAACTTCTTTAGCGGCGTTGTACACTTTTTTGTATGGGTAAAAAAATGTTCAACTCGCGTCAGGGCGTCATGACACGTGACCCTGATCAATTTATGTTTGTTTACTTGTTCGCAAGCATTACATGTTATAATGTGTCAACATTGTATTATATTCTAAGTATTTATTAATTAAAAGACAATTATAATAATATGACAAAGCCCTTCTGGCGAGTAGGCGACCAATACTGTGAAAATGAGTTTCTTTCGGCGTTTCTTCTCAGCAGTGGTCGTTACGAAGCGCTGGTATCGGTAGCTTTTCTTTAAAAATAAATTAAATTTTAATATACTTTACACGTAACATAAATTATACTTATTGACGTGTAAAAGTGCCTGTAAAGGTCTAATTACTGAATAAAAATTTGAATCTTTGAATCTTTGAAACTAGCTTTAACCCGCAAATTCGTCCGCGTAGAAGACGAAAGTGGTTCTAATAGGATTTCTAATAGGTTTTTTACGTTAGTTTGAATACTTATAAAATATATTATTTTATATTAAAACGTAAGGATTTAAAGGCCTAGCAAACCCGGCAAACTTTCCTCCCCCTCTCCCTCTCCCGTTTTTTTTCCTTTCCCGTTCCCGCCATTTGCCAGAGAGCGACAGAATGCTTCAAAATGATCAAACCAATTTTGTTTTTCCATACAAACTTTGGACCCCCATTTCACTCCTTTAGGGAGTAAGTTTTGAAAAATCCTTTCTTAGTGCACCCTTAGACCTCATAAGAAACCTATGTGCCAAATTTGGAGTCTCTAGACCCTGCGGTTTCAGCTGTGCGTTGATCAATCAGTAGCTATCTATCTATGTCAGCCTGTAAGCTTCTTCTTTTATATATATAAAGAAGATGGTCGTGAGTTGGCAGGCAGTCAATGAAATAACCCTAAATGCAAAAGGCATTTTATTTTATTTGAGCAGTACTTTGCAAAATAACTGTAGGTACCTAACGAGTCATTTCCTTTCAGAGTCATGCATACCACCCAGGTCATGTAGTATAGGTTATTGTGCCGCACCGTTCATAATTCGGGGTAGCCAAATTGGTCGCTGTCGTCACTTGGTCGATAGACCTTAGATAAATCAACTGTAGGTGAATCCCCCCGTGCAGTGTACCTGTGTTTTATCAGATTGCCCGAAAACCACATGACAATAGTCATAATGTCTAGGCAATGTGGAAATTGTAATAAATAATGAAGTTAAAATTATAATTAATTACTTAGCCCGAATTAGCTTGCCATTATTCGCAATGCCTGGGCATTATGAAAAATGTCCCAATTTATCACTTGGTCCATAACACATAGATTGCCTTGGCATTGTAAGTCTAGGACTATTACTTTGACTGACTTCGGCTTCGGCCTTGACTTTGACTTGAGTTAGACTTTACTTTACCTAGACTTTAGCCTCTTGACTCTTTACTTTTGACTTTGTTATCGTCACTGCACTGTACAATCATACTATAATTCGGTTTATGTAAATTAATGTATGCCAAACATATCTACTTATCATTTCATACATTGCTTTACAGTTATTTAGGAATTTTACACATTTTGGGAAGTAAATAAATTCAACACATTGTCATTGCCGGTAACAGATTATGTTCGTATAGCATATAATATATAATGTTGCTAAATAGTTCATAAAGAAATATGGCATAATTTACGGCATATAGATTGAAAATTTCGACTTATCACTTGCGAGAAAGCATGGACTAGTGGTTAGTTGTAATGATTTTAGCTTTGCAATTCTACCAGGTGCATAGGTTCGATCCTTACAGAGTTGTAATTCGTTTTAGTTACGCTAGTATATTTTTGCTCTATGGTTTTAGGTTTAAATGAGAAGAAAACGTGAAGTAATTTTTTTTTCAATGAAGGTCATTTACTAATATATTTTTTAAAGATTTTTTAAATTTATGATTTAAATTTTTTTTTTTACATTTAACTAAGACAATTAACAAATTTTTTTACATTTTTTAAATTAAATAACTATCCCGAATAAGTCATTATTAAATGTCTTAGGGTAGGATTTAACTTGGCAGTTCGGGGCAGCACTTTGCTATCCTTTTCTGTAGCTCAGAACCGTCACTAGCCAGAGCGAGAGAGAGCAACGGAACGTCGTTTTCTAGGCATATAAAGCATTAGCAGCTATAGCAGCATAGAAAGTGCAGCTCCGTGCTGACGAGTGAAATCCAATCCTAAATAAAATATTTTAATACCTAGATAAAATATTTTCAGAGTGAATCCTTAATAAAAGATTTTGAATTATACTTTAATTTACGCCATCTATCTCAAAAGTATGGATGTGGCATGTCTGTTATCGACTTATCGCTTTCGGTGTCGTTTCAATAAATTTACGAAGATGGCGCCACTGCTATTCGATGCAATCAATCAAGGCCGGTTAAAAAGGGATAGATATATCGGATTCCACGATTAGAGACGAAGCGGGGTAAATGGGCGTGGCTTGTGATTAGGTATTTGTGAGTCATGACTGGCCTTAAGAGAATTTTTTCAAGAAAATTGATATTGAAAATATTGCCTTATTTAACAAAACAGGTAATTTTACGGGTAGAAAGTTACGTAACATAAATGATTTAGTTACCCTGTCCGTCCGTATAGGCTAAAAACAGTCAGTAAATCGTCTTCTCAAAAATCTTTATTAATTTCAAGATGGCCCGGTGCCCGTAAATTTTAAAATGCTGAGCGTTGCTTTTCGCTATAATTTGGATATAGCTCGATCGAGTGAGATTCCATAGAGGATATTGACAACGTACGTAACGAAGATTTAACCCCCTCCCCTCCTCTCTGTGACCAAGCTTGGTAATTTGAAGACCTCCCTCGTGAAAGGGTCACTTAGTTATGGGTATTATGTTCCCTTATCCTTATGTGGTTTTCGGGCAATCTGATAATTCGAGAGTCACAGTTGATTTGTCTAAGGCATAGACCTACAATTTTTTTTACTACGTAAATAGACAGAACTAGCAAAATGAGACAAACAATACGTTAATGATCAAAGATATAGGAGGTATATAGATTCCGCGATGAAGGCTCCTAAACGTACACTGTTTTGAAATGTAGAGGATGGCATTTAGCCATCCACTACTAAATAGAAAAGTCGCGGGATCAGAATTCAATGTCATTAAAATTTTGTCGTATTAAACAGCTAATGTAAACAGGTACTAAAAATAATTTCAAATTAATTTCCACATTAATATAAATAAGCAAGATGCCATCGAAGTGCATAGTACCGAGATGCAAATCCCGCTGTAATAATAAAGAAAATCGTGAAAAAACTAAGCTTTCACAGGTGAGCACATATTTTTCACTTGAAATCACATATTTTTATAGGTAAACGCATTACATTTTTTACTGGAAATTGAGTGCATAACTTTCCCATTTTATTATAAATAGAGAATATAGTAATTTATGCTTATATTTCTTATTATATAAGTATTTGGTAAGCTGTTCGTAACTAATGAAATTGTTGACACTAGGGTTAGAAAAAATTTGTCGATAAAAATATCGATACCACATAATATTTTTATTTTAAAATTAATAAAGCGATAAAAAATAGATGAAGGAATAGTGTAGCGTTTTACATTTCTTGGTTGGGCTCGATTTATTTGCGACCGCGCGACCAAGCGGATTGGCCGCAGATTCCAGCGACCACGACCGCGCCGATTTTCGATTTATATCGTCTGCGGGATTGGATATTTAAAAAAAACATTACAGAGTGTGCTCAAAATATTTTGAATAGTCTTGTTTCCCTTCGTGAAGAATCGCGTGATTTGGGTGTTATCTGCCGGATGCTACCTCTGCACCTTTGATCAAAATTATCCTATGTGTAAGCCAAGGAATCAAATCAATCTAGTATTATTATTTATTTATAAAACATATCGTTTTAAAAAACTAGTCAACATGGAGATTCTTGCTGAAAAATATATAACGTGGTAGGGGCATACCCGTAATAAATCAAACCATGGACTTTATTCGATCACTATAGTATAATTTTATTAAAATAACAGTCAATAAACGAGAAATAAATAAGACATTCCCATATAAATTGCCCGGGCGCGGGACGGACACTTTTATAAGGAATTGCCGATTTTTTTTGATCTTTTGTCAGTTATTTTACTTTTATTATAGTGTAGTATTCTAATATAGCCCATGGTTTAATTTATTACGGGTATGTCCCTTTCACGTTGTATATTTTACAGCAAGAATCTCCTGTTTTTTGGTTTTAATTTTTAAAACGAATGTTGTATAAATAAATACTGTACTTCCACGTTGTATAAGCCGCTTCGAACGACACCTCATTTGTCAAAGTGTCATGGATATATAGTGAAAAATAAATTATGTTTTAATTGGAAAGTCTTTATTCTTTTAGTACTGACTACTTGCTAACCCAATTACCCGTGCACGAGGTTGAGTATTTCTCAAAAGTATCGATGTCGATATTTTTCATTTCATCCCTTCCTCGATTTTCACAAACAGTGTACGCTTTCATTTTTGACGTTTAACGAAGTCTCATTCTTGCAACAGTAAATTCCCATAACAGGGAAAGAGACACAAAATGGGTTTTATGTCAGATTATCTCTTTCTGAACCTAAAATTTTTTTTTGCTCTTTGTTAATGTTCGCCCTCACAAGAGCAATAGACATAGCGGTTAGATTGACGTGTGACCAACTTTTGAACGACTTCTGGAAACCAGACTTATATTGTGTCACACGAAAATTGGATTTTTCTAATTGTAAACTGTGTTAATTCATAACTTTTCTTACCTTGGAAAGATTGTATCGTGCAGCTTTATCGACTGAGATACAACAACAAATTATAATCCCAATAAATACACTTTTAACAGGTAACTTTGCTAGACTCGTCCTTTACCTGTTAGTCAATATTTTCTTCGCAACTCCTCCAAAAAACCATTTAAAATCACGCATTTTATAATTTTAGTTAGAGATAACACAATATTTATTAGTTATTAAAGGAATTCATTAATATATTGCATAAAATATAAAAGTATTTGATTTCGCTAGAGCTTAACTAATTATTGACGTCATTTTATGTCATGAAAATATATATAGATAAAAAATAAATTGTATTGATTCGACCAAAATCAATTTGGTCAGTACAAACATTTTGAGCTAACGCGTTAAATACGAAGAAAGTAGATGCACGATCTAATCAAGGACTTTTTGCACATTACACGTTTTAATCAATGATTCCAACTTTTTTTGTACCTATTAGTGTACATAATGTGTCAGTTGGATGGTTGGATGGTGGACTATTTTTTGTTATTATTTCTAATGGAGCTCTTTTTACGTGAGAAGTATTTAATACGTGGAAATTAAGTTCAAATTCGAACTTGAACTCAGTAGAATGTCGCTCCTTTTAACGATAATCAACGATATCAATTTTAGAAAACTATTGTAAATTTTCAGGTGAAATTGAAAATCAGAAGACCAACTTCGAATGTAAATAGAGACATTTTATCTACATTACCAAAACTTGGCCCTTCAAGTAAAACAGATCCTTTTAAGAAAAAAATTGCAAAAAAAATAAGCTTCTTAAATATTTAAGAGCGAAAGTTAAAATAAATAGATAAAAGTTTTTTACATTTTCAAAATTAATCCATTTTTTACTTACGGGTCTACTAATATACATATTGACTTTTGGGCTTGGGCTAAGTCTACTCCGCTAGAGACAAAGAGATTAAAATGTTTTAGTATTTATTTATTATCAAATATTAACAAGAATATTAATTCATAATCAATATAAATTTTTATCGATATCGATGAACTATATGTGTCGAGTAGCAGGTGCAACCCTTTTAAAGTCAGACATGACATTTTATTTCTGGTTTTCTGGTCTCATTTTACATTAAGCTAGTTCATCTTCTTACTTCTAAATCTATGGTCTAAGGTCTATCGACCTAGTGACGAAAGCGACCCATTCGGCTACCCCGAATTATGTACTGGCCGCGAACAGTGTTCTTGCAGGGTCATGTTACAAACAAATGTGTCTAAGGGCCACCCCCGCCGCACTATACCTATCTGTCGCAGTTGGATTATCCGCTGTTTGACAAAACCTCGAGCTTGGTTTTGTAAAACAGCTGAAGGTCGTTCTACTGGATTGTTAATCTGTTACGTTAGATCACGTGTCAAAAATTGTAGAGGTTTTTTAAACAGCGGATTATACAATTCAACTGCGACATATACGTACATAATAAACAATACAATGCTTTATTGCACAAAAATAATAATTACAAGATCTGGTACATAGCATAAGACTACGAAATGCACAATAGGCGGTAACCGCCTATGTAAATAAGAGAGTGACCACCATAGACCACTTTTTTACTGTGACTATTCACTCAAGTTCCGCCTTTGAGGCAGGCAGATTGATGCCATTCTATTCAGTGATTCAGTCACTTCACTTGCGCTTACTCTGGCTCAAATATATCCGTACATGTCCATTACCTATGTCCTATGTGTCAGAATCCTGTAGTCTAACCAGTATCAATAGTCAGAATCAGATAGTCGAGGTGAATTTCACACATTTTTGAGTTCTATTACTTACATAATTTATCACAATTGTTCAAACACAAGTAGCACATGGTTGGAAACGAATGGTATAGATATAAAGTGTAAGGAGCGCGGGCGATGTAGCGTAGTTTGGTCGATTTTTATTATCTTATGGTGATGGGTGCGGCTGGGTGCGGCAGGCCAAACACCGGCGGGCAAGATCAATAGCATCACGGACTATTCCGCTTTCCATAACTACACTCAAAACGATACATTGCTGCCTATGTTACTACATAATTATATATATTTGCAAACGGTCTCATTTTTCGTTTTCTGCCATCATCCATCCTTGAGGTGCTAAACAGTGGCTTCTTCGTCATGCTTTATTAATAATGAAATTTGAGGGTTTTGCACTACACCCTTTTTATTTTTTAGTCACATACCTAGTTGCTTGTGCCAGTTATTACCCTCCACTTTTGCGAGCCTACGCTGATTCCGAACTTCAATCCCTATCAACATCTCTATCAAACTGGATGAACAAGAAATACCTACTTGAATTCAGAGCAAACAGTGTAACTAATTCTGATATCACAGAAAAGGTAGCCAATTTTGATTCTGTTGTTTTTAAAGTCTACTTGTTTGCTCTGGAATAATTTATCGTACCCTGCTACCAGTACCTACCATATATGTCTCTTGGTAAATCAAAGCACTTGCAAGTAATGACAAGGAAGAAGTGCAGATTAGTGCAAGCCAGTTTTACCGTCATCATCATCATCATCACCATATCAGCCGCAGGAAGTTCACTGCTGGACATAGGCCTCCCCAAATTATATCGTATACCTACCTCTGTTACTCTAGCGGCGGATTCCTTCCAGCGTCATTGTGGGGACGAATCAAGTTTATAGTTAGGCACAAGTATTTTACATACGTTCCAGCCTTCTTAACGGCCATTGATTTTTTTTTGTTGGCCCACCATACTTCTCTAATGCTAAAATATCGTCTGCCCTGGTGCAGTTATGCAGCTTTTTAACCGATTTCCAAAGAGGAGGAGGGTATCAATGTGTCGCGATTTTTTAATGTGTTTATTTATTTTTCATGTATGTTCACTGATTATTTGAAGAGGCCTAGACCAATTTGAAAAATTCTTAAAGGTATACTTGTCAAGTGGTACCATAGAAATGTTATCAAAATGGGTTGTGTAGTTTGAGGGCGAAGCCGGTATTTAGTTATGAAAATTATGAGATCATCCGAACGTTTTAATTAACAACCGTTTTAACTCTTTTAGGTTTTATGAGGTCATCTGAATTCTGAACTTTTTTAAGTTTTAACTCTTTGAGGCGTAATGAGCTATCAATACTTACGTCTTCAAGAAATAAAGTCCAATTCCATGGCCAGGAAACTCGCTTGGTCATTTTGATAGTTAGTCTAGTTTTAGTGCTGATTTGGGTTTTGACTTAAATACTCTGACTGAGATGCTACTGTGCAAATCTAAATCAACATCTATGAATGCATTGTTATTTTAAAAGGGTTCCGTACTCAAAATGTAAAAATCGGCCAAGTGCGAGTTGGACGCGCGCATGAAGAGTTTCGTACAGTTAAATTATCTATAAAAAATCACGTTTTGTTCTTCATCAACAGAAATACATCATTTGTGAAAATTTCAACTGTTTTCGCGGAAAAGCTTTCGCGGTTCTTAGGATACAACCTGGTGATAGACAGACGGACACACAGATAAGGAACACAGCGAAGTTTTAGTAATAGGGTCCCGTTTTTATCCTTTGGGCAGGGAACCCTAAAAACGGGACCCTATTACTAAAACTCCGCTGTACGTCCGTTCGTCTGTCTCATCATCATCATCATTTCAGCCGCATACCGTCCACTGCTGGACGCCTCTCCCAAGGATTTCCAAAATGACCGATCTAGAGCGGCCTGCATCCAGCGCTTTCCAGCGACCTTATTCAGGTCGTCAGACCACCTTGTGGGTGGGTGTCCTACGCTTCGCTTGCCAGTACGAGGTCGCCATTCGAGAACCTTTTTGCCCCATCGGCCATGGGTTTTTCGCGCTATGTGTCCCGCCCACTGCCACTTCAACGAACTAATCCGCTGGGCTATGTCAGTGGCTTTTGTTCTCCTACGAATTTTCTCATTTCTGATTCGATCACGTAGGGAAACACCGAGCATAGCCCTCTCCATAGCGCGTTGAGTGACCTTGAGCCTTCTTATGAGATCCATAGTAAGGGACCACGTTTCAGAGCCATAAGTCATTACTGGTAACACACATTGATTAAACACTTTTGTCTTGAGGCACTGAGGTATTTTTCACGAGAAGACACTGCGCAGCTTCCCGAACGCTGCCCAGCCAAGCCGGATTCGTCGAAAGACCTCTTCTCGAAGCTGGAACTTCCTGCCTGGATCAGTTGACCCAGCTGGATGTACTGGTCTACAACTTCGAGGGTGGAGCTCCCAACACAAACAGGTAGTGGCGCGACATGGCCATTAAACATTATTTTCGTTTTGTCCATGTTCATTTTAAGGCCCACCTGTTGGGTAACTCGATTTAGGTCTCAGAGCATAGAACTTAAGTCTTCCATCGATTCTGCCATGACAACGATATCGTAGGCAAATCGAAGGTGAGTGATATACTCGCCATTGATGTTGATACCATATTCTTTCCATTCCAGAAGCTTGAAGGCATCTTCCAGTGCAACGGTGAACAGTTTCGAAGATATAACGTCTCCCTGTATTACACCTCTTTGCAGTGGAATAGCCCTCGTGCACTGCTCCTGTACTCGGACTGACATAGTGGCGTTACTGTATAAGCACTTCAACACTTCGATATACCGATAGTCAATACGGCATCATCGCTGGAGAGACTGAAGCACAGCCCATGTTTCGATCGAATCGAAGGCTTTTCATAGTCCACGAACCCTAAGCATAACGGCCGGCTATACTTCCTCGTCTTCTCTATAACCTGCCGCAGCGTGTGAGTGTGGCCCCTGGTGTTAAAGCCTTTACGGAAACCGGCTTGTTTCGGAACGCATCAAACCTGTTTGCGAGACGATTCGTGATGACCCTTGAAAACAACTTATATACGTGACTCGGAAGCGTGATAGGCCTATAGTTCTTCAAAAGGGTGTTATCGCCCTTTTTGAAGAACAGGACCACCACGTCCCTGTTCCACGCTTCTGGCGTTACGCCCTCGAGCAGAACGGAATTAAAGAGCCTCTGAAGAACTTTCAATACCGGCGTTCCGCCCGCTTTCAGAAGCTCTGCTGTCTGGGACCTAAACACCTTCGATCCCGCCGCTTGGACAGCTTCTACAAACCCTTGGTTTATCTCTGGAGGCCTTCGAAGCGATTCTATAGTTCAAGCTGGAAGCCTTAGGAGTTTTCGATCTGTACCTGCGACGGTCGGAGCGTCAACTTCATCAGCCGCGACCTTTCGACTTTGAGATCAATATTCATTCATTTTCAAATTCGGTGATCGCTCCCGGTTTTGATCCGATTGATCACTGAGACATCGTTGAATATTCGTCTCTTTGTCGTTAGGATGAAGTCGATTTCGTTTTTAACAGGAGGCTGGTTCTTCTTCGCTGGACCTATCCAGGTCCACTTTCTTTTCGGCGGCTTCTTGAAGAAAGAGTTCATCGCAAAGAGTCCCCCTTGCTCCAAGAATTCAGCCAGCCTACGTCTTCTGTTATTTCGCACTCCGTATCCGAAGTTTCCCAGCCTAAACTCTCCATCGCCTCCCTGTCCCAGTTTTGCGTTGAAATCCCCCATAACAACCGTAAAATAGGTTTCAGAAATATGTATGGCTCTACTGATGTCCTCATACACTTCATCCACCTCTTCATCGGAGTGATCCTCATTTGGCATATATACCTGTATGACCTTCAGCGAGTATCTTTTAGATACTCTGAGTATCAGGTATATTACCCTGCTTGAAACACTCTTGACGTTGTTAATGAGGGACTTGTGGAAGAGAAACCCGAAACCACGCTGGGATTTCTTTTTGTCTCCTTCCCGGTGATAGAGTAGGTTACCAGACTCTAGAGTTGTCGTGCCCTCGCCCTCTCTCCGGACTTCAGACAACCCCACAATGTCCCACTGTAACCTACTCATTTCTTCATCCACCTCAGCTAGTTTCTCGTCAGTCCTCAATGTGCGGACGTTGTGTGTTACCAGGGCCAGTCGTCGACGGGTCGTGGTAGCCGGTTCTCTGCCGGAGATTCTTAGCACCCCCTCCCCCGTCGTTACCATGACCGCTACCGGAGCCAGGAATAGCGGGGCTGCCGTGTACTGGGGGCCTGGGTTTTTTGGATTTTTCCATTGAAGGTCCAATAAAATCAGATTAAAAAGAAAACCGTTATCATAACGGTTTTCTTTTTAATCTGATTTTATTTGACTAAAATAAAATAGTCATGATTTTTTCAACCCTGTTTATATTATATTTGAAGTGTATTATAAACTATTATATTCTGTGAATGTCCCAAGCGCCGCCTACCTGTTGTTAAAATCGAATGTAATGATCGCATAAGTTATGCGATCATTACCCTAGTTTTTCTTGTGGGCAACATTATTATTTAGGTAGAATTGATGAATAGTGCGATGGCCTCATCAGCATTATTGTTGAATGAGTTTTTTCTTCCTTTAGTTTAGTACAGTCCAAAATGAGAAACCGGCTGGGTAATGAAATAACAAACCAACTAGTTTTTTTTTTACTTAAATATTTCAATGATAATGACTGATTATATTAGGTTGGGGAAAAAGTCTTTTCGCATATAGTATGTATGAACTTGTAATAAAACCACTTTGGCTATACTATTTGTACCTGGCTGATTTTGGTATCATTTAAAAGTTTAAATTTTAAAGAAGATAATTCCAAATTCATATTAGGTAAATGCGTGATTTTCATTTGTTTTTCTTACCGTCAAGATGAGTGAATCTAATGAAGAAATTAGATACATTTTAAAATTTTACTACCAAAAAGGTAAAAATGCAACGCAAGCCGCGAAAAAAATTTGCGATGTTTATGGACCTAGTGCAGTATCTGTGAGAGTTGCACAAATTTGGTTTAAAAGCGTTTTCAATCCGGTGATGTCAAAGATGCACGTCGCTCTGGTCGCCCTGTTACGGATAAAATGGATGCTATTTTTGAAAAAGTGGAGCAAGATCGGCATATCAGTAGTTACGACGTAGCTGAAGAACTGGGAATTGACCACAAAACAGTTTCGGCGCATTTGAAAAAAATGAGTACACAAAAAAGCTCGATATTTGGGTACCTCACGAGCTCACTGAAAGAAACCTAATGAACCGTGTACTCATTTGTGATTCTTTATTACGACGTAATAAGACCTAACCATTTTTGAAGAAATTGATAACTGGTGATGAAAAGTGGATCACGTACGACAAGAACGTGCGAAAAAGGTCATGGTCAAAGGCCGGTCAGGCTTCACAGACTGTGGCGAAACCCGGGTTAACTCGCAACAAGGTGATGCTGTGTGTGTGGTGGGATTGGAAGGGCATTATTCATTATGAGCTGTTACCACCAGGCAGGACCATCGATTCAGAACTCTACTGCGAACAACTGATAAGATTAAAGCAAGAAGTTGAGAGAAAGCGGCCGGAATTAACCAACAGAAGGGGTGTGGTTTTTCATCATGATAACGCTAGACCTCACACATCTTTAACCACTCAGCAAAAATTAAGAGAGTTTGGCTGGGAGGAGTTAATGCATCCGCCGTATAGTCCTGACCTTGCACCTTCAGATTTCTACCTGTTTCGGTCTCTTCAGAATTCTTTAGGCAGTGTCAGGTTAACATCACGAGAGGACTGCCAAAACTACTTGACGCAGTTTTTTGATCAGAAGCCCCAAAATTTCTATAGCAATAGGATCATGTCCCTACCTATAAGATGGCAAAAAGTTATCGAACAAAATGGTAACTACATACTTTAGTTAAATGAAAATAAACTATATTAAAAAAAGTTTTGAATTTTCATATAAAATGCGAAAAGACTTTTTCCCCAACCTATTATTTAGTTAAGAGATCAAAAAAAGTTATTTTTATGTTCCCAAATATTTTTATCTGATCCATATTGTTCATTTTATTTGTTGCGTGGGAACGTGATTACGAGTAAAGTGACTATCAAATATTTTTTTACATCTAAGTTATTTAGCTAGGTTAAGTTAGTAGGTACCTAGTAATATGATGATCTCTCAGCATTTATATAAAAAGCAAATTATTTAAATAATTTCTGAAAACATTATATGATTATTACTTTCATTGCATATTCATATAATCAATGAAAGTAATCATTATATTGTTATAACTAGCTTTAACCCGCGACTTCGTCCGCGTAGAAGTCGAAAAAGTTTGTAATAGGAATTTTAATTGTTTTTTACGTTTATAATTTGGCTTTAACATATGACTTATAATGTTAAAAATTTAACATTATAAGTCGTATCTTCCCGTTCTCGTTCCCATTACTTTCATTTGCTAGAGCAAAAGAGAGCGACGTATCTGTTTATTTCAAATTTAAAAAAGACGAAGTTTCTTAATATAAATTTGCAACCCCTAATGCACCTCCGGGGCTGCAATTATTTAAAATGCAAGTAATGGATTATTATTTTTACTAGCCAACTAATTCAAAAATGTCATGCGTTTCGCTTCAAAAATAACGAAGATTCATACAAACTTGCAACCCCTATTTCACCCCCATAGAAATGTAATTTTCAAAATCTAATAAATGCATTATTTTTTCTACTAACGACTATAATAAAATAAAATTTTCATGTGTTTCACCTAAAAAATTACGAAGTTTCATACAAACTGGCAACTCCTATTTCACTCTCTTAGGGATATAATTTCCAAAAATCCTTTCTTAGCGGACGTCTCCTAGTCACAATCTACCTTTCTGCCTTTCTTCTCATTGACTAAGTAGTTTTCGAGATTTCGTGTTGAGTGAGTAATTTTCGCTTTTATATATAGAATATACATAGATTTCACTGACCCAAAGAAAATATGTAATATATAATCTAAATTTAATTGTGATAAATAAGGTACTGCGTTATCGTACTTTGTATTTAAATTGTTTTCAAACACAATTGATTGTTATGCACTCACAGCGTATTTTTTTTTCGGATTTTGATAACTATAAATCAATGATTTATTAAAAATCATGAATAAAAATCGTGATTTAAATCGTGAAACCCTGAATATAAATAATTTAATTAAAATAAAATAAATATTTAAGGGGGGGGGGGGTGGTACCCATGTTATAAACGTGATTTTTTGTAGATAATGGTACGGAACCATTCGTGCGCGAGTCCGACTGGCATTTGGCCGATTTAATACACAGCGTGCCCGTCATCGGTGTCGGAGCTTTTATTGGTATGATATACTTACAGCATTTTTTGTCGGCGGAGCTACCTAAATTTTTCTGGGTCTAGTGCTGTGTCCATTTGAAATAAATCATTTGAAAGGAAACGGAGATGTCATTTAAATTTTTCGTCTTGATCAGATTCTAGATAACCCTTCAAACTTTTATGAACTATTGTTAACAGTTTAAAGTGCGAGAACGTGGACTTCTAGGCACATTTCCAAAACTACCAAAAGTGGCCTTTTTTCGCAAGATTTTTTATATATATATGATACTTTAATTTTTCATTTTCATTATTTGAAAGGATACGGAGACATCATTTAAAATTTTGTCTTTACCAAGCCTTGATAACCGTAAGGTAGTTTTATAGTATTTTTCTACTCCCATAATGTTGTTATCTGTCTTTTAAATGGTCCCGAACTCTAATATAAGAACATTGATAATTGATTGCAGAAAAGTCTATAACTCTACAATATGTAAAGAAAAAATCGACATTTTCATACAATATGCCGGGCCAGCCGAACACTTTTGTATGAAAATGTCGATTTTTTCGAGTTTCAAGCATTGGTCCCATAGGAAAAGTTGTTCTGTCTGAGTCTGAGTTGCTCCTAATATTCGGACTTCGTCTTCGTTATCGCGCGGGTGGCGGAACATCAAGGGGTTTTAGCGCGCTAACACTTCGCTCTGCGTGGTCGGACTAGCGTTGTTCATTTTGACGTTTGTTTTCAACTTGTTCAGACGCGTGCTGTGCGACGGTGCCACGGTTGTTAATGCGTAATAAATTTTCAAAACTAAAAACCGACTTCAACCCCAAACTACACAACCAATTTTGATATAATTTCCATGGTACCACCTGGAAAGTATACCCTTTCAAACAAAAAAAGAATTTTTTCAATCGGTTCAGGCGTTTTTGAATAATCGGTGAACATACATAAAAAAAAAGGATCGCGACGAATTGATAACCTCCTCCTTTTTTGGAAGTCGGTTAAAAATGTAGTGGAACGATAAAATGGTGTTAAAATTTGATGAAGCATAAGGTTTTACTTGATCAACACTAACTTGCCAAAAAAAAAAAGCCCAATGAACATTTTTTGACGTACGAGTACTTATACAAATTTGCATACAATACTTTTCATACGACCATATTTACTAAATATACAAAAATAAACAAAGAAAAATATGAAAATGTTTGACATATTATGTTAGGCAGATACTAGGCAGCTATGGTAACTTATTTTTTTTTAAATTGACGTCTAATTTCTAAAGTTTTAATATTTAAAAAAAGTTTTTCTTATTTTGACAGTAAATAATTTATTTCGGAAAGTTTTATTTTTAATTCGAACTGGAGTGCTATTTTTCATTGAAGGACTCACCGAAACACAAAACGTGTAGTTTTTCAACCCACCGCTCGAGTAAAATACCATTTGGTCGTATTGTTAAAACCGTCGCGTCAGCAATATTGTTTTACTCAGCGTGAAACAATATTGTTTTACACAGGAAACTTTGAAAATTTGTTTATAGTTTGCTAAGCATTTCACAAATGAATGCAGAACGGATTCTACATGAAAGGTTTATTTGACTTATCTACGCTACTACTGTCAAAATTACGAGTGGTCAAGACCACTCGCTGCAAATCCTTCGCATACGACTGATTCAAAAATGCGCCTGTTAGGAAACTCTCGCGCAAAGCATTCGCAATGTGTTATGTATGTGACAAGTGATTTACAAAATGCGGCCCCTGTATGAATTCAGTTGTTTGTTATGTTAGTAGTTGTACTTTTTAGGGTTCCGTAGTAAACAAGGAACCCTTATAGTTTCGCCATGTCTGTCTTGTCTGTCTGTCTGTCTGTCCGTGCATTCAGCGACTATAAGTACTAGAAAGCTGTGATTTGGAATGGGTATGTACCTATATTATGCGGAAAAAGTGTAAAATAAAATATTGAAAAAAAAATTTGTTCTAGGGTAGCTCCCATACAAATAAAGTGAAAAATCGATTTAGGGATTCGTTTCTGAAATATAAATATAAAAAATATAAATATAAAGGAAAACTATCAGAGCTAAGTAGGGTTTACAAATTAAAAAGTTATAGGCGATCAACTTATAAAATGTACTCGGGAAAGAAAAATTCTTACAAGTTCAATAGAAAATTAGTTTTTAGACGTTTTTAGTGGCATGCACTCAAAGGTGGCATTTGTTACTACGGAACCCTACACTGCGCGTGGCCCGACACGCACTTTGCCAGTTATTTTGTTAAGTTAGTGTTGATCGAGTAAAACCTTAAACTAAGTGCACCTACAAAAGCACTATGGTGCAAAGATCTAAAGAAAAAAAATCTAGGTCTGTGGCTAGGAGTATCTTTTTGGCGAAATAACGACACATGTGCTATTTATTATATTAGGAATAGAGTATAGACTTTTCTGAAATCATATTATCTATGTTCTTATAGTAGTTTTCAGGACCATTTAAAAGACAGATAACAGTACAGGAGTTAAAAAAGTTATTTACACAATTATTATCTATTTATGACTATTTGAATAAAACCAATTTAGATAGTAGTTTACATTTTTTAATAAAAAATATACCTTTTAATAAAAGAATTTCTTATACTTGGTCTTGGTCGATTATAAGTGCCGTATAATATACTAAAGGCTCCGACACCGTTTCTGGGACACACTGTATATTTCTAGAGTAATATTGCAAGATTTATTTGCATTATTACTCTTGAAATTCACTCCATTCCCATTACTGATAGAAATTATTATCCATATGCAATGAACAACGAACAACCAGCTCTCAGTTCAAAATATTGCTCAATCGTTGCAGATTATGATCTAGCGACACAGTCTCCTTCAGTTATGCAGTTGTCAACGGTTTTATCCAGTCGTGCAGTTCATACTTACCGTAGGTTAAATAAATACTGGGTTTTACTGAGCGCGCTGATGCTGACCGCTCTGATTTAACCTCCTGCTGCGTATGTGCCTACTTATTCGGTGTTCTATTAATAACTAGGTAAATATGTAACCAAAGTCGAGGTTACAAATATTAACTTGAATAGGCAAACACTAATACACATGATGTATGAGTGACGCAGCGCAGAGTAATAACAGGAACATCTTGCTTGATGTGTTAAGTAAGTGTAGTGGTCATTATTGGATCGTAAACAGAACTGATATATTATATTTTATCATTGCTGAGCAGGACGGCTAGATTAATGAATGTGGAATTAAGTACATACTTACTTAATTAGTTTAACTTCGTAATTGACTCGTACATGACGTTGTATATGATTTTATATTTTAAGATTTTAGTAATTGATAATATTAATAAGCATGAAGATCTCTCGTATTTTCCAAAATTATAGTTTGCGTGTGCATTCCTACATGAAAAAAATAAAAAGAAATATGTTAAGTTGCTATCAGTATGTAAAACAAGAAAATGTTTTTTTCTTTCCTTTGTAATAAACACTGGTGCAGGAGCAATTGATGTCATTGTTTAAATTGCAAGGCAAGTGAGATAATGCTTCATAAGCAAGATTTATATTTTTATTAGTGCAGCTAGTAGACTTTATGTACGATAAAAAAATGATCGCATTTCAATGCTACATATTTCGAGCAACGCAAAGATATTTTGAGGAAAACAACACGCATCTATCACATGCACGGTTTATTTGAGTGGGCAGTACCTACTTAATCGATATGAGAAGCTGACGTTGGATTTATTTGGATATTTTGATAGCTGTCTGTTGCTCGTTATTTGTTGACTGAGCAGCACCGTCTGCAAATATTTGTGATTGCGTGAAATATAATCGTAATTAAATAACTTTTTATTAAGTTCTAAAAATAACTTGAGAGAGCGTTATCGCTGACGTTATCTCAAGGCGAGATCACGTCGCTCCGCCGCCGCGCGCCGGCGCATGCGCCGTTCTCGTAGATGTTCTCCAAGACAGAGCCCGTGAAGGAGCTGAGCCTGAGTCCCGTTCTTAAATCGACTTACCTTATCCAATTATCCTGTCTTATTGTGCTTGCCGTGGTCGAAATCTGCTAAATGTAATTTTATAGTTTGAATAAAAATAAATCTTTAATTCTTTGGTATTGCTCGCTCTGCTTGGTATCCTGCATTCGACATCAATACAAAGAGCAATTTTAATTTTCTATTAAAGATAATTTCACCGCGTGGTTTGTTTTCACTGTATTAATTGTCATAATAACAGAGGCATTATAACCGAGTGTTGCACGCACAGGTATGTTGTCAAAAACAGCGGCATGTCAATTGGTCTAATTGGTGGCCGGCTGCGAGCCAATTACTTACTTGACAGCATGGAAGCAATTCCTGCGGAAAGCGCGCTACAGGAAGACTTCCCTTTATTGAGTTACAAAAATAGACACTCACTCATCGTCATTGAGCATATAGCCAATTTTGACCACTGTTCGTTATTTTTAAAATACCTTTTTCAAATTGCGTTTATTTTATTAGATGCTGAGACCTATTAGGTACAGAGGTATTGTTTATTCCTTTAAAAGTATTCTATATATAATTATATCTACTGACTCAAGGATTTGGTCAATACAAATGGAAGCTGTAATCAAATTCGAAGGAGTGCTTATTAAGAGCGTGTTGAACTGCAGGAGAGCGTCCAATTGTCTCTAAATCGTCTGGAAGGTCGGTGCTCGGTGGATCTTGACATGAGATAGTTATTTTATCTCGAGCTGTCTAAGTGGTGTCGAGCTGGCTGAGATGTGTTCCTTCTAATGTAATGGGTCACATTAGAAGGAACACATCTCAGCCAGCAGTCCGCTTGGTGCATAAGAATCGAACTAGCTATCTATATGATGCGGTTAGAACTAAAGGGTATATTTTTTAAAAAAGCATGTAAGTCATCATAAAGAAGCAAGTAAACTCATGACATAACATATACTACCACCCCCGCCTAACCTATACTACATGATCTGGGTGGTCCCAGGTAACATGACTCTGCGGCCAGGGAATGTCCCAAGAGCTACCCTCCCTCACCATACATAACCTGGGTGATCTATATGACTATGCAAGAACACTTGGCGGCTAGCACCATAAGCATAATACTACATGACCTGGGTAGTCTACATGACTCTGCAAGAACGAGTCTGCCCTTGGCGGCTATTCTGCCCCATAGGTGATAAAGCATTATAATAATGCCCGGAGGGCTTATTTTAATATTTGTTATCAAACTGCCCTTTCATTTTTAAGCATTTTTCAAACTGCGCGGGCATTTTTTATTATAATCACTTTGTCCATAACATATGCCTACGCTGAGCGATGATAAACAAAATATCAGATCACATATTCGTCTATCTGCGGCTTGGGCGGCTGCTTCATGTAATTTTTTTTTAATTGCACTGTCATCCTAGTTTATAGTAACTGGACAATTTGATGTTATTTTATGATTATTATCATCAGGAATTGTGATTACTCGCTTCGACCGCTTCAAATTTATCTGTATGGTTTTATATTATACTCTTAGATGGAGAAATCAGTATTTTCGTTGTCCCTGCAGTTAATCCCATTGGATTGCCCTCACCGGAAATTTTAAATAAGGTTTCGCCACAACAAGTGAGTGAACCGTTGAGTTACTGGCCTGTTTCTTTATATCGTCTATTGTTTGAAGTACACGAATGATGACTGGGTCACAAAAATTCTACTTTAGTTCTTCAATTTGATTATTATCAAAAAATAACGGACATTTCATTTACGGTTCATTCAATTAGTAAAAAAAACACAAAGATACAGAGCGTTTACGCTACATACATTCATGTCATTTCTATACTTATACTATGCAAATAGAAAGAAACCTATAAATAACTGTTTCCTTCTTTTATTATTCAAAATTTTCATTACCAGGTAACTGCAGCTGAATGCAAAACAGTTTTGTTATATTTTTCGGAACCATAGATTGAAGAAAGGATGTTTATCAGTGGGAAAATGGGGATCCAATATTAATTATCAATTTCCTAGTCCGCAGAGTTTAATACCCCTCTCGTCTATAAAACGTGGTTTAAGTTTTTGTAGGTACAATAAGGGTTTTAGGGTAAGGCGCATTGTGCATTGTGTGTATGCTTAGAAATATTTGGATACAAGTTTGTGTGTCACGTCCTCCCCCTCCTTTGTCAGCTAAACGGTTGTTTATTGAAACGTGAAAAAATTCATAGCATTAATATATGCTACTAGCTGTGACCCGCGACTTCGTCCGCGTAGAAGTCGAAAATGGTTCTAATACGATCTTTAATTGGTTTTTAACGTTATAAATTGTATTAAAATATCCCGTTCCCGTTCCCGTTATTATTAAAATAAATTAAAAATTTCATGTGTCTCACTTTAAAAATTACGAAGTTCCATACAAACTGGCAACCCCTATTTCACCCCCCTAGGGATGGAATTTCCAAAAATCCTTTCTTAGCGGACGTCTCCTAGTCACAATCTACCTTCCTGCCAATTTTCATCTTTATTGGCTAAGTAGTTTTCGAGATTTCGTGATGAGTGTGTGAGTGAGTGATTTTCGCTTTTATATATATAGATAGATAACGAAGTTAAAAGAAATACGAGCAGAGCTAATTAGGGTTTACGAATTATAGAGTTATAGTCGACCAACTTTGTACTCGGGAAATGAAAAAATCAAACAAATTCAATAAAATTAGCTTTTTGACGTTTTTAGTCGTTTAATCTAACTCAAAGTCGGCAAACTACGGAATCCTACATTGCGCGTGGTCCGACACCCACTTGGCCGGTTATTGCGAATGGGTAGGGGGCGACGACGTAGAAATTTTTAGCAGGGCGCTGGTAGTGCTAAAACTGGTAGAAAAACACTGAGTAGGACTGGAGATACTTGGTTCTAACCATTATCTGCCCAAAACAATAAGACCTCTCTGAATAAGTCACCTTTTCTTTCGTAAGCAGTTAACTTTATATCGTTTAAACCAAGTCCATAAGTTAGTCAATCAATCAATCTGCGATTTATAGTAAGGCGGCTTAGCTCGACTTTAGAATAGGTGGAATTACATTGGAATTTAATATTCGTGATTTGCATTGATAGTTCGAGACGTAATAACGTAAAATAATTTTAAGAGAGAACCCTTTTAATATTTACCATGATCAACAGCGTGAAATTCCTCTGTCCTTAAAGAAAGATTATCTTTATTATGATTTTTTATAAATATATGTTCTTTAAACATGCCACACATCACATTACCTACGTTTATGGATATCCTAAGTATTATAGCGTGTTTATCAATGTGACAACCTGAATAATTAAAGATATATACGCTTGTGTTATCAGTTATCACGTTACGTGGTATTATGTGACTTTATTCCTGTTTATTGCTCGATCGAGAGGCTTATGAAAAGCATGGAACATTATGCAGGAGATTACTGTCTAGTATCTGTCAGGGTTCTGTATTATGTAGACTTTTAAAAACTATGGCTCTGTGAGCTGTAGCCTCGCAACTTGTGAGGCTACAGCTCACTTGACTTGTGAGTCGCAAGTCACCCCCAACCTGTTGAAGTTAATCCTTGTTTATCGGATGAAAAAGATGAGACTTACAATAAAAAATTGCTATGTGGTCGCTATGTGATCACTGCCTGGCTTAAGGTTAAGGGTAACAAAAACCTTTATGACATTTTAAAAAAAAGTCGAAAGGGGGCGTGCATAAATTACGTGAGATGTTTAAGGGGGGGGGGAGGGGGTCGAGTCAAATCTCATCTAATCTTACGTGGGAGAGAGGGGGGGTCTCGGCAAATATCACGCAATTTTTTTTCTGAGTGAAACAAAAAAAATTATACTATTTTGGTACATTTAATCCAGATTGTACATGTTTAAGATTTAATCTTAAGCGTAATTGTAATGCCGCGATTACACATTCGCGCGAATGGCGAGGCGAGTCGCGAGCACGAGTGTGTAAACGGACACTCGCTATTCGCCTCGCGGCTCGCCTCGTCATTCGCCACGCTCGCGTCGGGAGCGGTTTTTTGGGCGCGAGTCAAAGGGGTCAGTCTCTATTGCCCAAGTGTACGTGATGATTTAGAGAAAAGATGCTGTAGTACATGCGGTATTTACTTTGCATCTATCACAAGAGCTGCAGAGCACAGGCGAGAAGCCCACATTGCACCAGCTAAGCAAGCGCGTATGTTCTGCAAAGTGCGACCCTCACAGATTGTCACAAGACGAGCTAATGAGTTACTGTGCGCAAGCGCCAATGGCTTAATAGAGTGGCTTGATCAGAACGAAGTTAAAGGAGTAGATGATTTTACTGAAAATCATATGGACATGTTGGTTCCAATAGTCTCTCTTGAGACCGCGCATGATTCTCCATGGACTGAATGAGAGTAGATATTCTTTTTTTAATGACAATAGTTACGATTTAGGTATTCTATTTTTAAATTTTTATTATACTTATAACTCTCAGCAATATTGATTAGGGAAAGTGGTCACCATTCGTACGTGGGGCACATTCGTGCAGTTAGTATAGCAGAAAAACTAAACGGCACACAAACACGCCTTTGCTTGTGTGCATAGACATACCGGCCGCCATATTGTTAGCGGAGTGGCGCGGCAGTCGCACCACGGTGTATCGGCTGACAAGACGTAACGTGTTTTCGCGCGCGGTGAGTAAATTTTTTCCTTAGGTGTAATTCGCAATTGTAAGTAGAATTGTTATGTTTTTGACAATATGGTGATGATTAATTAATGTTAATATTGTTTATTTTGAGCTTTAATTGTTATTTTTCTCAAACTAAATTAGAATTTGTATAAAGTTGTACTTTAATTTTGTGCAAGGTATGGGGTGCTTTCGTACAGCCAAACAGGGGGCACATTCGTACGCGTACGAACGCTCCCCTTTAGATTTTATTAACCACCACAATATCATAATTAGATTTTTATAAAATAAAATATAGTAAACTTTTAAAATACCAGGCAAAAAGCACAACAACATGTCTTTCCTTTTATAAAGTATTGTTCTTCTAACAAAATGAAATATGTTTATTAAATAAGCCTTACAATTAATATTTTATTGCAGAATCATGGTGCGAAAATATAAAAAAAAGGGCACGCGTACTCAAGACGTGGATGAAGAGTCCATAAAATTAGCAGTTGACGACGTAATTCAATGACGCTTGTCGTATAGGAAAGCCGCGTTGAGATATAACATCAAGACCTCGACGTTGGAAAGCAGAGTCAAGAAATTCAAAGAAGGCTCTAACAGCGATGGACCCTCACGAACATTTCATTCTAAGTTCACGAGTCTACAAGTCTTCTCCTTGGAAGAAGAGACACGCTTAAATGACTACATTATTAATTGCTGCAAAATGCATTATGGGCTAACAACAGTACAAATTCGCAAACTTGCCTACGAATACGCGAAAGCTTTAAATTTAAAATATCCCGCGAAATGGGATGAAAACCAAATGGCCGGCTTAGAGTGGATGCGTAAGTATAGAGAAAGAAACGCCAACCTCAGTCTGCGAAAACCGGAAAATACAAGCGCAGCTAGATCATTCGCCTTCAATAAGACTGCAGTCCAGCAGTTCTATAATAATTTGGGTGATGTCTTACAGCGGCATAATTTTGCTGCCGACAGGATATTTAACTTTGACGAGTCCGGCGTGTCTACAGTTTTAGATACTCCTAAAATTTTGGCTCCTAAATCACAGAAACAAGTGGGACAAATCGTGTCAGCGGAAAGAGGGGAGTTGATGACATTTGGCGCAATTATTTCTGCAAGCGGAAATACTATCCCTCCGCTATTTGTATTTCCACGTGTACACTACAAGGACCATTTTCTAGAAGGTGCGCCTGAAGGAAGCATCGGAGCTGCTAATAGAAGTGGGTGGATAAATGCTGACATATTTGTTTCAGTATTAAAGCACATCCAGAAACACACACTAAGCTCTAAAGAGCATCCGATTTTACTATTATGTGATAATCACGAAAGCCATATCAGCTTACAGGCTATAACATATGCTCGAGATAATGGCATCATTTTTGTGTCTTTTCCCCCGCACACAAGTCATCGATTGCAGCCTTTAGACGTTGGAGTGTTCGGTCCATTCAAGGCAAAGTTGAAAATAGCGTTCAATAATTGGCATATGTCGAATCCTGGAAAAACAATCAACATTTATAATATACCCAAACTGGTAAAACTTGCATATTTTGAATCTTTTACCGCAAAAAATATTACAAGTGGATTTGAAAAGCCAGGTATATGGCCGTTCAATGAAATGGCCTTCAGTGATGAAAATTTGCGCGCCCATTGACGTGTATGCTTCAAATAATTCGGTTAATGTGACACCTAATCCGGAAACAAGCACTGTCGCTCTTGAACTTCAACCTTCCACCAGCGTGCAGTCGACTGATATGAATGAGGCAGATATTCGTGAACAGTCGCCTTCTTTGCTCCAAAATCCTCAAGACATTTTTACCGGAACCGGTGAACCACAACCGGCTGAGACACAATCTGAACCGAGTGCTTATCTTCCCATAACACCAGAAGTCATAAGACCTTATCCTACAGCTGTTAGAAACAGAAAAACCAATAAAGGAAGAAAACCGGGTAAATCCCGTATATATACAGATACACCTGAAAAAACTGAACTAGAAGAGAGACATAGACAGAAAGAATTGAAAAAAATAGAACAGGAAAGGAAAGCCAGAGCCAAAGCAGTAAAACGTAGTTTGAAGGAACTTAATTCAAGACAAAAGAAAAAGAAAGCAAAGCAAATAGAAAGTGATGAAGATTCAGAGGAATCTAAAGGATCGCAATTTAGCTTGCATGAAAGTTCAACATCTCCAATCGATTTCGAAACGGATGAAGAGACTGATGATCGTAGTATCCATAATAATTTAAATGTGACACCAGAGAAAATCAAAGATGATTGTTTTGTTTTGGTAAAGTTTTAAAAAAAGACTTCTGTTGTTTATTACGTCGGAAAAGTTCTCAGTCACTATTCGGGTACAGAGCTGAAAATATCTTATCTTCGGAAGAAACCGGGATCATCATGGTCATTCTTTTTCCCTGTTATAGAAGACATACACACTCTGTATATCAGTGATGTCGCCATGATCCTCCCTGATCCAGAACCAAGAGCGGGCTGTACAGCTAGAATGGCTAGACTTTTTACTTTTGCAGTTAATTTAAATAATAATAATGTGCAATAACTTCAAAAGTAACAATCAAAATGTATGATTACCTATTTTAAGTTTTAATTGTCAAAGACTGTACAACAATCTCATAGAAAGTGATTGTAAAGATCTCATTTAGACTGATTGTAAACTTAGAATTATCAATAAGTAAACTAAGGATGAATGATTTAATGTTTTGTTATTTTTCTAAAGAAAGATTTATCGACTATGAGTCAAGTCAAATATTATTAAGTTAGTTCTTTGAGAAATACATATTTTTATAATAATTAATAAAAATTTAACGACTTTAATAGGCTTTTTAATTACCCTGTATGAATCTACCCCATGCGTATGAAAGTACCCCACCTACTGTACGAACGTACCCCGTACGTGGGGCAAGTTCGTACAAATATCTTATCGTAGAAAAATGACTATAACTCTATAAACTTTTGACATAATAGTGTCGGACTTTTTGGTAACAAACTACAATATATTTGTTATACTTAGGTCTATAAACTAGATAAATCCGATTATTATTCATAAATTAAAAAAATAAAATCTAAAAAGCGTACGAAGGGTAACCACTTTCCCTACTAGTCTTAACTAGTTGTAAATAAAAGCACGAATCAATTTTTTTTCTTTTTACAATAACTCAATAATTTTGAAAAATCTCACGTGAGATTGGGGGATGGGGGAGGGGGTAGAATAAAATCTCACGACATTTTACCAGGGGGAGAGGGAGGTTACAGAAAAGAAAAAAAAACACCTGACGTAATTTATGGACGCCCCTAAATTTGTAAATTATATATATTTTTTAAGTTTTCAACCCAACATATTCCTATATTTAATAAAGTACTTTTGAATGAAGTTTAGTTGACCTATGTGGTAATTTCCATTTTTTCTACTATAATGGTGATACCATTTAAAATGAGAAAAGAATAATTTGAAGCGTTTCTTCGCACATTTGCCAAAAGTGGCCGTGTTTCGCAAATGAGCAAAGAAAAGCTTCACGCTCTCACTTTAAACTGTAAAAAGTTGTTCATATAAAATAGTTAAAAGAGTTATCTAGAGCAGTGGTTCCCAAACTTATTTTGTCTACTGCCCACTTTGAGAATAAATATTTTTTTAGCGCCCCCATTTTTTCACCTATTTAAAAACCACTATAACTTCAAATTAAATTAATTAATTATTGTGACCTATATATGTATATTAACGAAGAATTCCAAACGAAACTTTTACTATAACCCGCAACTTGAAACCTGAGCGCAGTAGGTAACATACAACGGCGCTTAGGTCTCAAGTTAACTCTTACGGGCTCCACCTGCCAATAAGAATGATTATTGAAACGCAACTTTATAGTATTAAAACTGAGTATCTTTTATTAAAAATATAACTAAAATAATCAATCCTTATATAAAAACTAATGTGAAGGATGAATCTGATGCTGTTTAATAAGTTTGTTGATATCAGGTTCCAATTTACTTAAGAACAGTCGCAAGTCGCCACGTTCGGTGACAAGCAAACGATTTCTCTTTTTAGTAAGCAGTGTTGTCACAGCACTAAATCCACGTTCACACAAATATGACGATGGGAATGCTATCAAGAATCGTTGAACGATTGACCACAATCCAGGGTACAATTGCGGGATCGGTTTTTGTAGCCAAAATTCTTGGTAACCATTTTTGAACTTGATTTTTATTTTATCGTTTGTTGTCAATTCTATAAGTTCTTCTTCCAGCTGAGGTGACATTGCTGTGTTGACATTTGAAAACGGATCCAACACCCAGTCTGGTATTTCCAAGTTCAAAATGTCCTGGTATCGTTCGGTGAAGTCAATGTGGAGGTTTTCCAAATGTTGGCAGTAGGCAAACAATTCGTCGTTACTGCATGATACTGATAAATTTGGAAAATTGTGAAACTCACGTCTGCCCAGATTCTTTTTGTGTAGAAGCAGTTTGGCTGCGAAAGCAGCAACGACGTTTTTTGTTTTAATTAAATTTATTTTATCGCCTTGCAGTTGGAGATTCATGTCGTTGAACAATTTATACAGGTCTGTCATGTAAGCTATATTATTCTTTGATGTTATGAGCTTGTCGTGCAATTCTGTATCTTTAGTTTCCAAGAACTCTATAACAGAGTCAAACAGGTTGTAAAATCGAGTCAGACAATTGCCTCTTGATAGCCAACGAACTTCAGTATGAAACAACAAACGGTTGAAATCCTCGTCATTAGTAACACAAAGCTGATGAAATAATCTATCATTTAAAGAGCTGTTGCGGATTTTATTGACTGCTTTGATAACATATTGCAGTGATTGAAATAGTTTTTCACTTAAGTTTCTAGCAACTAAATGTTGTCTATGAATAACGCACTGTACACCAAGGACATCTGGAATTTTATTTTTTAAGTACGCTATGAAGCCTTTATGGCACCCTGTCATAGCCGGAGCGCCATCTGTAGCAACTGAAATAATATTTTTCAAAGGAATCTCTTTCTCATCGCAAAACTTTTCCAATGTATTGAATATGGTTTCCCCTTTTGTATCGGTCTCTAAATTTCTAGCAAATAATAGTTCTTCACATATTTTCTCATCTTTAATAAACCTCACGTAAGACAACAACAATGCTTCATTAGTTGGTAAAGTGGACTCATCGAGCTGAATTGAGAATTGACTTGTCCTCAGGTGATCGCACAATGATTATTCAATGTTTTCAGCCATTTCATCAATTCGTCTTTGCACAGAATTATTACTCAAAGGAATTTTTCGGATAATATCTGCGGCCGGTTAATGAAGCACAGTAGTTATTACTTCATTTATTGCTGGCAATATTAACTCTTCTCCGATGTTATGTGGTTTGCCTTTTTGAGCAATTAACAAAGAGATATTGTACGAAGCTCGAAGTCCGTCGTCATCTTCTTAGCAGCCGCCGAAAATAGTTTTGCTACACTTGGCTGAGTATTATGCTTCTTCTCTAGGTCTTGAAAATATGCTACATTCTTGTCTTTCTTATCTTCTTTTGAAAATGTTTTTAGACATAGAAGACACAAAGGCGACGATGGGTTTGTGGGATTTTCAATAAATCCGAATTTAATATATTCCGCACAGTATTGCCGTCTCTTCTTTTTTACTTCCGACATTGTTTTGCTTTGAAAATACGTTCAACTTCGCGAGTAGTGTAGAGGAGGCGTAAGTACTGCTCATCTATTGCGCGCGAAACCACAAGTGAAAATAAAATAAATATTACATTGTTAATATAGGAATGCTTAAGCAGCACGCACCGACAGGAATAAAACAAACATGCATAAACTCGTTTATCTCATTCGACGCTCAATCGTACTCAACAAGTCCGAACAAGTATTCATTGAACCAGCCAACTGATACAGGAATGCACAATTCGGGTTATTTAACAAAAACTTGTTAAAACATGATAGATATCTACGAGTACTAATAACTATTAAAATGCGAAAGTGTGTCTGTTGCCTTTTTATTTGTTTGTTTGTGTCTACTTTCATTACGAAACGGGGCGACCGATTGACATGATTTTCATTTTTTCTATATTCAATAAAATAGGACAGATATATGAACTACTCGGAGAGAAATATAGAACCGAGTTTGAGCAATCTTTTAATTCATATTAGTTGATGTTCACAAGTTGTTGTTGAGAGTCGAGAGCTCTTGCAGACGTTGTTTAAGAGGCCTCCTAGCTAAATAAAGCTCCTAGCAAAAAAAAAAACATTTTCTTTCTGGGTCTCTTACCGCCCCCCTTGAGACCTGCAGCGCCCACAAGGGGGCGTTATCGCCCACTTTGGGAAAGACTGATCTAGAGCATGATGAGACCAACATTGTGTTTAGGTAGCTCTTTATTTCATCTCTGAAGCGGCAGAGTTTGCCGTTGCCAACACTAATCCTCCACAATTACATTCCATAGCTAGATAGGTATAGGTGCCGTGCAAGTAGTTATTTGTTTGCTTTCGTGTTACAGTTGTTTGTACCGCGGTGAAGGCGACGGCATGTGGCGCGGCGCGCGGGTGTTCCTACTCGCGGCGCTGGGCCTCCTGGCCGGGCCTTCGCATGCCGCTAAGAAATACAGCATTACAATCGGCTACCTGCCCTCCATAAAGGGCGAGCTGCGGGATAGACAGGGCTTGGCCATATCTGGAGCCTTGTCTATGGCTCTTGAAGAGGTTTGTGCCCTATCGTTAAAATTCTCTTTTAAGTAGATATCAATAGATTGTGAATCTGGGTGGTAAATAAATGAAACAAGATTTGGGAAGTTAATGTATATCAATCAGCAGCAGAGGTGTTAGGAAATAAAGAGCATAGTCAACTCTCGTCATATTATGTGAGCTTATATATATGGACATGGTGAATAATTAAGTTGCAATAAATGGTTGGCGACCTCACTAGGACTAATGAATGAGTAAGGTGCCCTGCATCATAGGAGACATAATAGTATATTGTATATGTATTAATCATACTATATACATACATATTATAATATTTATTTCCTGCAGAGGGCAGACGCTCGAGGTTTCCCGTTGTCTTCATCGTCGGTGTCCCTATTAATGGGGAAAGCGGGAAATTAATACAATAATTAAAATTACTTCCCGTTCTCTCCATTGCGTTAAAATTTTAAGTGAGAGTGACTTAACATTACAATAGTTATGGTTTTACGTATATTGATAAGACTTTATGAAGAAGTGGGAATCACGAGTTATACTATTTTATATCATATGATAAGTGAAGTCACAGATAACATTGCTTTTGTGAAGTTCTGTTTAGCTCATTCTAAATCCCAGTTCAAAATTCCTCCCTTTATAACAACAAAAGGAATAAAGTCGTGACGAGATCTTGACTGTGGTAAGTCGTGCCTGTGACCTCATTAAAAGTGTAGAACAACCCATGTAAGTAATTTAATATCTACTAGCGACTCTATATAAACCTTCCTCTTGATTCATCACTCTATTTATTGATGAAAAATCCCCGCGAAAAGAAAAAAATCTGTCGTCCCCATTGCTTTTACGTACAATGGGGTCAACGGTAAAGAAATTTTATGACGTACAAGTTGTCCACTTAATGGGGGAAAAATTATGGGGACAACGGGAAAACAAACGCTATATTCTTCTCTTCTTACAATAACCATGTCGATTTCTCAACACTAACTGGTCGGGTATACAATGTATTTCATAAGAAGATAAAAAATATAATTTTTGTCCATTTTGTTTGTTGCCTTCCTAATGTGTAATGTGTCACAAATCCTCCTCTTCGGCAATGTTTGTATGAAATGAAAGTGCGTTGGCTGTGTGAAACACTTTCGTTAGGGTCGAAACAAACGAGACGCAAGTTGCGTCGCGTAACAGCGCAAGTTGCGCCGCGCAACTCGCGCTCCGTGTGGCCGCTTTACCCGCGCAAGATGCGCTAAGTACATAATGACGCACACAGATTATTTGGTCAATTTAGCTGGCTAAAAGACAATATTGTCATAGTGGATTGTCCTGTCAATGGTTTCGTCTGAATGAAGGCAATCATTATCTAATGGGATTATCCCGTCAGTGGCTTCGTTTGAATGAAGTCTGAATGAAGACAATCACTGTCATAGTAGATTTTTCTGTCAATGGCTTAGTATGAATAAAGATAATCATCGTCTAAGTGTATTGTCCTATCAATGGCTTTGTCTGAATTAAGACAATCATTATCTTAGCGACTTGTCCTGTCTATGGCTTCGTTTGAATAAAGACAATAAATTGGCTTAGTGGTTTGTCATGTCAATGGCGTTGTATGAATGAAGACAATCACTGTCCAACTGGATTCAACTAAGACAATTAAATGTTTAAGAAGGCTGTCCTATCAATGGCTTTGTCAGAATGAAGACAATCATTGTCTTAGTAGCTTATCCTTTCAATGGCTTCATATGAATGTAAGCAACGAAGTATCTTAGTAATTTGTTGTAAGGAAGACAATGAATTGACTCAGTATATTGTCCTGTCAACGGCGTCGTATGAATGAAGATAATATTGTCTTGTGGATTATCCTGTCAATGGCTTTGTCTGAATAAAAACAGTCATTATCTTTGTAGATTATCCTGTCAATGGCTTTGTCTGAATAAAGGCAATCATTGTCCAAATGGATTGTCCTGTTAATGGCTTCATCAGAATAAATACAATGAATAGGCATGACGAATGAAAAAATATATTTTGCCTATATAATAAATATAACTAAAATATTGTACACTTATTTTTTTTTTCTCTGAGAAACAAAAAGTTAAAAAGATACAGCTCATAAAAATTTCGTATGACATCATGGCGAGGTACGATTTTTACTTAACGGTGACGTCGCAAGCCCCCACTCCAGAAAGATGCTCCGTGTCTTTAAGAATTTTTACTTTTTTGGTAAACTGAAAATATGGGTCCATTATTTTAGATAATCTAAAATACGGATTACAATCATGGTACGTTATTTACTTTTTGTTATTTTATTTCAACAAACTTATATATACATATCTTTTATCTATATATCTTTGCAGGTAATCATACTTTTCTCACCCTGTCGTCACCCCTATTAACTCAATATATTTTTCTGTCAATGGCGTCGTATGAATAAATACGACTATACCTAATTTATTAATAAAAACTAAAATATAACATAGTAGGTAGGTAAAAGTACAAAATATAAACACAAATAAGATATATAAACATAAGTAAGTAAGTTATAAATACCTAACCTAAATGGCTGATAAGTACCTACCTAATTATTACTAAAAAGTGGTTCAGAAAAAAAAGTTGCGTTCTAATAAGGGTAACAAAAAAAAGTATAATTAGTTATTTTTTAAATTCCAAATGGCTGAAATATGCTATTTTATTAAATGAAATATTAATAAGATTTGTCCGCTTTTTGCTATTTTGAAAAATTTCAAAAATTTGAATTTTCCCGAAAGTTCTACATAATTTTTGAAACTTCTTACATTTCACAAGAATCGGTTGAGAAATGCGATCTTTAGGCGAGAACAGCCGGACAAAAACATTTAAGGCCAATCTCGAAACTGAGACGCTTCGCTCATTTTGCTCGCTCGGTCAATTATTTGTACCTACCTCTTCCCACTTCCTAACTGTGGGAGTTACGGGTTTGGTCATCCTGGTCCTTTAAAAAGCTTGCGGGGGGTGATACAGATTGAGGCCCTTAGACCTTCGACCATAACCTTAGACCATACTCGAAGACTATAACCAAACACATGATAGTGAAATATGCTTATATTACTTTCATTACCTAGTGAGGTGCCTACCTACTAAGTATGTAATAATATGAACTAGGTAGGTATAAACATAACTGCCTGGACTTTATCTACCAAAAAATTATAATAAACATTCAAACATTCGAAACTCTTCAAACATTTGGCAAAAATTAAACTTTCACACTGCACGTACAAGGGGTGTAGTGGGGTGCTTCAGGATTTGCCAGTCGACTTCACTTTGGTGGGTGTCAAATCGTAATGGCGGGCACTCTACAAACTCTCACCGGTGGCTCCAAGTAGTCGTTGTGCACACGACGGCCACACCCTGGTAAACCATGTCGACTCATGGGCTAAACCCGGTGAGGGGCCTGAATGCCTCGGCAGACAGGTTCTACGCGGATACCTCCCGCATGGTGCATGAAATCTAACTCGGCGTAGAAGGCAGCTCACGCTGATAAGTATCGAGTTCTGGCGGATAAGGAGAGTTAGTAAGGCAATGTTGATGGCTTAGGGTGGTAAATGAGGTCAGAAGTGACTGCCGGCCAGAAACTGCATCCAAATTCTTCGCCAGTCGTAACGGTTTCCGTTCCACTGGACCACGGAGGACAAGGACGAGAGAGGGCATCTGTGACTGCGCGTCCGCTTATGCACTAAAAAAAAATTTTCCTGCGCACTTGACTGCTGCATAGACATATTGGACTCCGGATACGTTAAGTCCTGTGGCGATGGGCTGAGGTAGAAAGGTTCGGTTTGATGCAGACCGGGCTTTGTCTGAGGCCTGCACATAGGCGGCTTCGGGGGTGTTCCTAGAACACCGTGGTCGCTCTCGCTCTGAACTGGGGAGACAGAGGGGGTTCGGCAGCACTTGGAGTGACAGAGCAGCCCTATTCAGGGACAGCACTGCTCTCCTTGCTCAGCCTTGTAGGGGGCTAGAAAAGGTGCCCTAAAAATTGCTCGCCCCAACCTATATGGATGGTAGTAACCGCGGCTGCCACCGCATCATCAAATTCGTGGTCGACGTAACAATAAAATTATTACTAAAGTACCTACAAAACTGGACATGACATTTGGCGCATGGAACGTCAGAACATTACTTGATCGCAATGACAATATCTGTCCCGAACGGAAGACCGCCATTGTAGCTCGTGAGCTCTCGCGCTACATCGTTGATGTGGCCGCCATCAGTGAAACACATCTCGCCGACGAAGGAGAGCTGTTGGAGCACGGTGGCGGATACACTTTCTACTGGAAAGGCCTTGATTCCACTGACAAGCGACAATCAGGCGTGGGATTTGCGATTAAAAATCAGCTAGTGACACAGTTGCAAGAGTATCCGGTGCACATCTCAGACCGAATCTCAACATTGCACCTTCAGCTAAATGACAATAACTACCTAAATGTCATCAGTGTCTATGCTCCCACGCTAGATAAATCTGATGACATTAAGGACAGTTTTTACGAGGAGTTGACTCACTGTCTCGAAAGTATACGTAATACAGAACAGATCCTTTTACTCGGGGACTTCAATGCCAGGGTAGGACAGGATTTTATGGCTTGGCCTAACGTCCTAGGCAGACACGGAGTAGGCAGCATGAACGATAACGGACAACTGCTACTGAATCTTTGTGCTCAATTTCATCTTGCGATTACGAACACTATGTTCAGACTTCCCGCCAAGCACAAGAACACGTGGATGCACCCAAGATCTAAACATTGGCATTTGATAGATTACGCTATAGTGAGGCAAAAAGATGTTTCCCAAGTCCAAATTACCCGCGTCATGCGTGGTGCACACTGCTGGACAGATCATCGGCTTGTTGTCACTAAACTCCGTCTCCGCCTCCGACGTCCTTGTAGATCCGTCAAGACAAAGCCACCAAGCTTAAATTTGGATAGACTTAAGCATCCAGGGACGAGGGAGAAATACGCCGAAGCTTTGGCTACCGCACTGCCACACAATGACATGGAGGTCGGTAACATTGAAGCTAACTGGGGGACTCTATCTGCTCACATATCGGACACAGCCTCAGACACCTTGGGTCTAAAAGTCCGTAAGAACGAGGACTGGTTTGATGAGAATGATGGAGTTCTGAGGGAAGCTATTGACAAACACCGACGTCTCCTCAGGCAGCACAAGAAGAACCAACATGGTGTTGCGGAGATTAGACGGAGTGATCTGGAGCTACGTAAACTAACTCGGGAAATGAAGAACGAATGGTGGGAGGACAAAGCTCGTCATATGCAATGGCTCGCAGACAATAACCAACTAGGGGATTTCTACGCTGAGGTTCGAAAGTTATTAGGTACGACTTCACTTGCAAAAGTGCCGCTTAAGCCCGCTAGTGGCAATGGCCTTCTCAGAAGCAAGGAGGAAGTAATCATGCGATGGGCGGAACATTTCAACACTCTGCTAAATGTGGACCGGTCTGCTGATCTGGAACACATCAACTCGATCCCTCAACTGCCCATATCTACCGCACTGGATGAGCCATTGTCCCGTGACGAAGTTGTACTTGCAATAAAACAACAACAGAACAAACGAGCGGTTGGCGTTGATTTTATACCAGGTGAACTACTTAAATGCGGCGGTGAGGAATTGCACTCAACTGTATGGGAGCTTTTTGGTCGTATGTGGAATGAAGAACAGGTCCCAACCACTTTTAAAGTTTCGCGCATAAAGGCTCTATATAAGGGCAAGGGTGACCGATCTGATTGTAATTCCTACCGCGGCATTTCTCTCTTAACGGTCCCTGGAAAAGTCTTCGCTAGAGTACTATTAAACCGCCTTATGACAATATCAGAGAGACTGTTGCCTGAAACTCAGTTTGGCTTCCGACCTGATCGAGGTACAAGTGAAGCAGTTTTCTCAGTGCGTCCAATGCAGGAGAAAAGCAGAGAGCAGAGACGTCCCATGTGCCTGTGCTTTGTGGACCTGGAGAAGGCTTTCGACAGTGTGCCTCGGGAAGCTCTCTGGGTGGTGCTGTGGAAAATAGGATGCACAGAGAAGTTCGTAAGAATGCTCAGACTTCTCCACGATGACATGCAGTGCTGCGTCGCTGTCGACGATGAACAATCAGAGTTTTTCCCCGTTACCTGTGGAGTCAAACAAGGTTGTGTTCTGGCACCTACATTGTTTGCGTTGTATTTTGCAGTCGTGGTCCGAGAGGTCTTACAAACTTCCTCAGAAGGTATCCGCATCCGTTTCCGCACCGATGGTGACATTTTTAATCTGGCGAGGCTTAAAGCCCGCACAAAAGTGACACACGAAATGATTACTGAGATCATCTACGCAGATGACTTGTGTTTTGTGTCAGAATCCCCAGACGGCTTGCAACAGCTTATGTCCGATTTCGACAAGGTTTGTCGTAAATACGGCCTGAAAATCAGCGTCAAAAAGACGGAAGTTATGGCTGTAGACACAGATGGTCACAAGGCGCTGAACATCAAACTTGGCGAGGACGAGTTGAAGCAGGTCGATAAGTTCCGATACCTGGGGAGCACTTTAACATCTAAATGCGACCTGGATTCAGAGATCAACAGCAGGATCGGAGCTGCAGCTGCATCATTTGGCAAACTGAATTCCAAGGTGTTCTGTTCACACGACATAAGGTTAGGTACGAAGATCTCAGTATACATGGCAATCGTTCTGCCTAATCTTTTATATGCTGCAGAAACTTGGACAATATACCGCCGACACATCCGCATGTAAGATCGTTTCCACCTCAAATGTCTGCGTAAGATCATGAAGATCAAATGGTCCGATCGCGTGCGGAACACCGAAGTGCTGTGAAGAGCCAATGTGGGTGGCATTGAGGCTTATCTGATGCGGCGACAACTTCGGTGGTGCGGACACGTCTCAAGGATGCAAGGACACCGGGTCGCTAAGCGCATCTTCTACTCGGAACTTGAGGAGGGCAAGCGCATGCCTGGCGGACAACTCCTCAGATACAAAGATGTGCTGAAGCGGCATATGAAACGTTGCGGCATAGAGCCTTCTCAGTGGGAGAAGCATGCTGCCGTGAGATCGGAGTGGAGGGCTTTGGTTAAGACCAAAGTCAATGACTTTGAAATCCACCGACTCGATGAGCTCGACACCAAGAGCAATGAGTTAAAGGCCCGACCACCTGCGCTAACTCAGTATAACTTTATTGACGGTGTGCTCACATGCCCGCAATGCGCGAGGACTTTCACCCATAAGATTGGCTACATAAGTCACATGCGAGCACATGAGCGAGTTCCACAACTATGAAGCAGTCGCCATGACCGAAACCGGTCGGAGATCATCATCATCACATATCAGAGGGACCTATGTACCTATTTTTAATAACGTTCATTGCCGGTTGATTTCCTATCAGAAATCGGCAATAAGCGGCAAAAGGATACCTATGTACCTAATACAGCGAGATGAAAAATGAAACTCTGAACGAGCCGTAACGTAACCATAGTAACACATACGGCGCCGCGGCGACACCAGGCACACAGCCAGGCAAGAGCGAAATAGAAAACTGACTATCGTGTCGGTGTTTGCACAAAGAGTTCAAAAGTACCGCTTTCGTTCTCGATTGTCGCAGACGGCTATTAGAAAAGCCGACAAAGAAGCTATACCGCGGACAAAGAGTACACACAGTTTAGATGCGGCAATTGGGTATTTTCCTAGGTCGATAATACATTATTAGGTACTGTTCAGAAAATAAAACGTTTCGAAATAATGTTACTTGTCATTGATCATATACACTTTCCATGGGTTTTTTTTTTTTATTTATTATTGCAGAAAAAAATATATTAAGAGCGCTATTTGACTCTAAGAAACTATGACGTTACCTGCCTTTTTTTCATACAAATCCTGTAGAAAATGTTTATTTTGACGTTTAGATATATGCGTCCAAGTGCGAGATGGACTCGAGCACAAAGAGTTCCGTACCATTAATCTATAAAATATCACCTTTGTTGTATGGGAGCCCACTGAAATATTTATTTTATTCTGTTTTTAGTTTCTAGTCATAGCGGCAATAGAAATACATTATCTGTGAAAATTTCAACTGTCTATCTATCACCATCACGCACGGTTAATAAGATCCTGCCTGGTGATAGATAGACAGACGGATGGACAGACGGACAGCGAAGTCTGAGTAATAGGGACCCTAATACTAAGACTCCGCTGTCCGTCTGGTACCTTTTATTGAATTTGTATAAACTTTTCTGAGTACATTTTATAAGTTAGTCGTTTATAACTTTTTAATTTGTAAACCCTACTTAGCTCTGATATTTTTTCCTTCAAACTACGTTATAATTATATACAACTACTGTTAATTTTTTCACATGTCCATATATAACCGTTTAATAGATAGAAAGCAAAATTTGCAAATTTTTATTAGAGTCAAGTGTCCCCCACACTTGACTCTAATAAAAAATTGCATAATAAAACCATATAAAATCAAAATTCGGATTCCGTAATCAAAAAATGATGTTGACAAGCTCACAATATTTTTAAAATCCCTTTTCATCAATAACCCACACGATGGGTTAGTCGAAAAAAAAAAGAGTCTTACTTTACTTGTATGGGAGCTAACCAATTTTTTTTTGTTCCCAATATTTTATTTTACCACTTTTTTGGCATGATTAATATTCATACCTATACCAAACTACAGCTTTCTAGTATTTATAGTCTCTGAGTAAAACCGCGGATGGACAGACAGACATACATAACGAAACTATAAGGGTTCCTTTTTTACAATGGAACCCTAAAAACCGGGCAAGTGCGAGTTGAACACGCGTGGAGAGGGTTCCGTACAATACCATAATTTTTTTTGTAAGTGAACGTATTTTGAGTTTTCCAGTTCATTTTCAATTGATAGAATTCTTTTATTATTTGTTTTGTAATCTACAAGCAATGAACTATATTTTGTATTTTTTTCAAAATTTTAGGCTCAGTAGTTTCGGAGATCATCTTTTTTCATGAATAAAATCAAAACTATTTATTTTACAATAATAGCAAAAATATATTTGAGATCCTAATTACGAGACCTTTCATTTGTATATAACAAAGTAAGGTTTGCAATTTTTTTTTTTATTTCCTAATTTGTCCCTCATGAATGAACCTTTTAAAAAAAAAACGACGGGTTGCACTCGGGGAGTGCCGGCAGAAGTGAAAACTTGAATATTAACGTTGTGCATTTTTGATATTTTGGAATGGTTAGGGAATAATTTTGCTTCTTATATGATATACTTATATACATAAGTACTATCATTTATGAGGTAGAATACAATATTTATTTATTGCGGTATCGTACACAAATATGACAATTTATATTACATTAAGTAAACACTTTATATACACAAATTTTACGAATACACAGCACTGTGGCCACTACACAGATAGTCGAGCCATCAGCTGTCACTGTCACTATCCATAGATGCGCGTGGCACGCTGACATAAACACACACGAATATCGCGCAAGCGCCCTGCGGCGCCTAAACGAAACAGCTGGCGCAGGTAAACATTTTCGCCACGCCGTAGAAAGAGAGGGGATACTTCCTCCCCTACGCCGCGCCGGCTGTCTACTCTCTATCCGTCTTACGAATTTTCGATCAGGGTCAGGTGTCCTGACGCCCTGACGCGAGTTTAACATTTTTTACCTATTACAAAAAAAGTGTACAACGCCGCTAAAGAAGTTTTCACAGTTAGTTCAAAAATTTTATTTCCTTATTATTCCTGTAATTTAAAAGCAATAAAACTATATACTGTATTTTTTTCAAAATTGTAGACTCAATAGTTTCGGTGATCAGGGTCAACTTTGGTCAATTTTCGTCTTTTTTTATGAATAAAAACAAAACTATTTATTTTATAATAATAACAATAATATATTTGAGATCCTCATAAGGAGCCCTTTTATTTGATAAATGACACGGTACCTTTTTTTAATTTCCTAATTCCTTCCTCAAAAATGACCCTTTAAAAAATTTACTTTACACATCTGTGCTTGGGTCATATGATTACACCATTCTACCGAGTTTCACCTGATTTGGTCCAGAAGATTTAGAACAAATTGGATGTGACAGACGGACGGACAGACAGATGCACGACTTGCATCTGTCTGTCCGTCCGTCTGTCCGAGTGATCCTGTAAGGGTTTCGTTTTTTAATTTTTTGTTCGGAAACCTAAAAATAGTAAAAAAATTAACCACATGGGTAAAGCTGTGGCCTGTGGACTGCAGATAGTATTAATATATAAAGATATACTGGTGAAGTACTAAGTAGATTGAATGTGCAAAGTCATAAAGTTCTGAAATTAGTTATTTAACATTTTGTGTGTTGCAAAAACTAGACACAATAGTAAAACAATTTATTTATACCTGGATCCGGTATAGCCACACACAAAAGGTTAAGATTTATACCAAGAAAACGATAAAATCTACGTTCCTCATCATTCTGCTTTCATTCCGCGCTTCCCGCTCCCCCGTCACTCTGAATAGGTAATTAACTGGGGCATCTCGCAGATCGCCTTGCACCTCAGCCGCGTCGAGTTTACGAAAACTTCACCTTAAAAAGAAATTAATTTAAATACTTTCAATCAAGCCATTTAAGCTAAAGGGGATGCTTTAAAAATATATAATTACACTCGAAACACATAACCCTTCTTTTGGTGCACTTAGATAAAAATGTTTTGCTGTGTAAATGTACTCATTGCAATTTTCTGTCTACTGTCGCATTTGTACTGTATGAATCTGTCTGTATCTACTCTATGCCGGCGGCGGCTTTGACCTCTTCTAGCATTCGACGGCGGCAATCGGAAAAAGAAGGCGGTGCTTCTTTGATTCTTTTGAGTTGCACAAGCCGACACGCAGCCAACTACATGAACATACTTAAGGTGTTATTACACTATCCGATTTTAAGGAATTCTACTTAGCATCCTAACTAGGTAGGATGGTACGATGCGACACAAAAAAGTGGAACAAAAATGGCGGACTTCAAAGCATTTTTGTACAAATTCTCGGCACGTAGGTTGAACAAAAATGGTGGTTATCGGCGCAAGTACAAATAATGCGCCGACGGCGACCGTTTTAGTTCAATTTACGTGTCGAGAATTTGTACAAAAATGCTTTGAAAACCGCCATTTTTGTTCAACTTATTTGTGTCGCATTGTAAGTAGAGTTAGAATCGCTGGTGATTACACAATCTTTACTCGCATCCTAAATTGTACGCCATTTTTGAAAAGCGGAGTTGCCTAAACTATTTCCATACAAATAACCTATCGTTTAGCGACTCCACTTTTGAAAAATGGCACCAAAGATGCCTGATTGATTGATGATGATGATGATGATTTGTGTAAAAATATGCAAAAGTAACGAATATTTGATGGTTCATAACTTTTTATTGGCTTTTATAATTATTTTACTATTCTGTATCTGTACGGACAAAATGTATAATGAGATTAATGAGACAAAACGATATCATGTTAAACTTTGCATGTACTGTATGTGTCAAACAGTAAAGCAAATCCCCTCCGAAATTTATATAGAAAAAATATCGACTAGTTCACTCTTAAAATTGGATAGTGTAAAAACCGCTTTACTTCTTTCTCGCTTTTACCTCGTGTTATGCCCCACACAGTGGTTTGGAAATCGGATTGCGTACACATAGAAATGAAATTTTGGTTTTTGTTTGGATTCTTTACTGATTCAACTGATGTATAAAGGCCACTAAGGCCACCTATCTGAATGGCACCTAGACCATTCCACATAGAACACCTAATATTCGCAGGTGCTTTTCATGGACTTTTTATTTTTACATTTTTGTCCAAGAAGAGCACAGCAGATGCAAAATTGCCAATTTTTTTACTCGTTTTGAATAAAATGTAGGTACTAATATATTTTTAACTTTTTCTTTAAATGACACTTAGTCACAATTCTTTTGTACTAAGTACATATGCGTAATTCGTATGGCCTTTGTTCTGACGGCCTCGGGCTCTGTTTATTCCGAATGTTATAAAGACGTGTTAATATGTCTGAATGTATGCGTAATTAATTAACGTTTTAGTGAATTATATTGCTTTTATTCATAACTAGCTGTTACTCGCGACTTCGTTCGCGTAGATGTCGAAAATGGTTCTAATAGGATCTTTAATTGGTTTTTTACGTCCTGTTCCCGTTCCCGTTCCTGTTCCCGTCATTTGCAAAAGAGAACATTTTAGAGAATATTTGTCTCAATTTTTTTGTCTCTCACTCAAAAAATGAAGTTTAATAATAATATAAATTCGCAACCCCTAATACTTCCCTGGGGTGCACCCCAGGGAATGCAATTTTTAAAATGTAATTTCTGTATTGTTATTTTTTATTGACCACTAATCAAAAAATGTCATGTCTCGCTTCAAAAATGACGAAGATTCATATAAATTACAACCCCTATTTCACCCCTCTAGGGATGTAATTTTCAAAATCTAATAAATGCATTATTATTTTCTACTAAATACTAAAATAAATTAAAAATTTCGTGTGTCTCACTTTAAAAATTACGAAGTTCCATACAAACTGGCAACCCCTATTTCACCCCCTTAGCGATGGAATTTCAAAAAAATTCTTGCTTAGTGGGCGTCTCCTAGTCACATTCTACCTTCCTGCCAAATTTTATTTTCATTGGCTTGGTAGTTTTCGATATTTCATGATGAGATGAGTGAGTGAGTGAGTAATTTTCGCTTTTATATATATAGATAAAAATTAAAATATTTAATCCCAGCACTAGGCTGCTGATGTATAGGTACACTTCGTGGTCAAAAATAGGTGCCCTTCGTGGAATAGACTAGGTTTCATTCGCGCAGATGCCATTCAGACGGGTGCCCTAACTGGAATACCTCATTCAACTTTTTTTTTACAAGTTAAACTTCCATGGTGCTTATTATAAATTACGAGAAAAAAAATGTACGGTACCCAACATAATGAAATGAGTAAGCAATACTTTATTGAAGACCAAAAAATAAAAATAGTTAAAATGTAGCATGGGCGGTCAGATCGCTAAAAGCAAATTTCTTCCAGACAACCGATGTATGGAGAGAATATAGTGAAATGCCACCATTTTTAAAAGACAAGTACCATAGACAATGTCGGTTTTGTATTTCAAAAATAAGTTTTACAAAACATTTTTGTCCCGCTTTTTAACACTACGCGACCTCTGTGCAGGCGCGTGCGAGCACGCGTAACGCAGCGCAAGTTGCGTTGAGACGCAACTTGCGCGTCGTGTGAACGATTGGTAGAAATTGTATGAAATGCTATGTAAGCGCGTGACGCGACGTAAGTTGCGCGACGCAACTTGCGTCCCGTCTGGTCCGGCACTTACCAAAATTTAGTGCATGTTGTAGGGAGTTACAAAATAAACAAATCATGGCTGCCCAGATTTTGAGGAGGGCGTATATTTCTACTATGTTAGGTATATGTTATATCTTTATACATGATAAACTCAATGAGGGTTTTCAAAAATATGTGACACCAGGCGGCAGCACAGTGACGTCAGGTCCAATCGACTGTTGTAATTGGACCATCAGTTGACAGGTTCTTTTGCTCCGTCAATTGTATCCAACAACAGCAGCTTATTGGATCTGACTTCACTGTGCTGTGTGCCATATTCTTAAAAACCCTCAAGTTGTTGGTATTTAATTGCAGATCAACAACAGCACCAGGATTCTGCCGGATGTGGGATTGTTGCTGCAATGGAACGACACGCAGTGCAACACGATCACAGCGACGCGGCTGGTCACGGACATGAGTTGCTCTGGCGTCGTGGCCTTCTTCGGGCCAGAGGGCCGTTGCAATACCGAGGCTATTATCGCGCAGTCGAGGAACCTACCTATGATTTCCTACGTGAGTACTTATGAGACTATTATCGCTCGCATTGAAAAAAGTTGCTTTTGCGTAGTAAACTGTTGTACGGGCGTAGTAACCTGGGGAACGCTACAATACTGCGGCTTGTATTACACATTCATAAAATCTCACAATTTCTCTGTTAAAGTAGCATTTTGAATGTGTCCAACATATAATATATTGATATTGTTTGATTACAGATAATCATGTAGTCACTTCTTTATTTAAAATAAACTTAAATACTTTCGTTTTAATTACTAGGTTTAGTTTTAGATATTTATCGAAAAACTAATACATTCTATTTATTTTTATTTATTAATTTTTTTACGGATAAATTGCACGGATTGATCTAGCCCCAACCAAAGTAAGTTATGGGATACTAACTCAACGATACAATATTTTATAACAAATACATACATAGATATATAAACATCCAAGACCCAGGTCAATCTGAAAAAGATCATTTTCCATCTTATGACTCAACATTATATCATCAATATAAAATTTATCATGATTATGTCTATTTCAGAAATGCTCTGATTACCAAATCTCATCGCTATCGAACTTTGCTAGACTCGAACCTCCGGATACTCAGGTATGTTTATTGTAACTTTTATGTATTGTGAAATATTAATAATATTTTACAAAATTTAATCTTGTATCTATCCGTCGATACGAAATTATTGCAAAGTCACTACTTTGTCTCCGAAAAGCTTAAAAGTATAGTAAATTATAATTAATTAAAAATTTATATCCTACAGGCAGGCAAACTAAATGGTGATAAATTAGGGTTTTTTTAAAAGTCATAATTCTTTTTATATCTATGTGTTAATTGTATCTACTTATATGTCATTAATGAAAAGTTGAACCGAATCGCTTTCAGGCCACGAAATCAGTGATATCGTTACTTCGATACTACCGGTGGAACAAATTCTCGATATTGTACGAGGAGGCTTGGGTGACAGTGGCGTTGACGCTGGAGAACCACGCGAAGAGGAACAACATGACGGTGAACCACCAGCGGCCGGTGCTGGACAACTACAAGTGCTGCGAGGAGAAGCTCACCTGCTGCGCGCCCGGCTTCTGGTACCAGTTCATACAGGACACCAAGAACAGGACCCGGAGTAAGTTTTCATGCGTCTTAAAGTATCACGTTTTTCAAGGTACTTACTTAAAGCGTCTGACTTAATTTTTATTACTTCACATTTTTTGTCACGTTTTTCAAGGTACTTAAAGCGTCCGACTTAACTTTAATTACTTAACAATTTTTTTATTTCGTTCTGGAACTTTTAAGATTTCAGTGGCAGAAGGATTTGATTTTCACCAACTACTATATGGCCTTGAGACTGCCATTTATTCCATCGATAGCTAAAGAACGGTTTAACGAGACCTAACAATGAATTAAGATGATAGCTAGCCGTATAGCAAAGCCACTCGTAGGTCTCGAGCTCGAGGCTGGTACTCGTAAATATAAGTATAGCTTTCTGTATGAGTCAGTAAACGATCCCTGAATAAATACAGTGAATTCAGGAAAAACTTTTTCTGTTTCTAAATCGGAAACTGCACACACTAGATTGTATATTTTATTATTTTTTAAAAGAAAAATATCTACTACGGAATAATTGTAACTTTGTTTAATAATGCAAATAACTAACACTATTGCATTTGTTTTTCTATCTCTACTTAGATTAAAATTATTCGTTTTATCCTTCCAGTTTACGTGTTCTTGGGCACGCCGACTGGTCTCATCGATATGATGACTGCAATGGAGTCGCTACAGTTGTTCACCAAAGGAGAGTATATGGTCATATTTGTCGACATGATGACCTACTCTCCCAAGGATTCGCTCAAATATTTAATGAGTAAGTCATTGAAGTTTTTATCAATAATATTCGAGCTGTCTAAAAGCGTCAACATACAGATCTGTGGTCAACATAGCATAAACTATGTTGATTACAGATCTGGGCTATTACGTATATATATTAAATCATCAAACATCAAATTTAATGGAATAAGGCTTGTTTGACTAATAGAAGAGAGATAAATACAGTTTTAAGTTGATGTTGTGAACTGACAATATTTAACTACTAACTTCTACTATGCGCGCACCGTTCAAAAGGGAATCAACATTTTCCTCAATAACTGAATAATTATTACTAATTGCTTTATTTTCCTGTTAACATTTCGGGTAAACTTAATCAGTTGAAGTTGTTTTAGGTTGGGATTAATTTATAATTGTCTTGATTGATTGAGTCTATTTTTCCGGTCGAATAGGTAATTGATATGACTTTATAGTGAGAGGTAATTTCCGCCAATGTATCGCATATGCCAAGCGAAAAACTATAGAAAGAAAATAAATCTTTCGCAATAAATGTAATCGCTTATTTATGTATTTGTGTTTTGATGTAGTTTTTCCAAATCGCTAGTGCAAGCTAGGGATTTAAAATAAGAACGATTTCCCATTTCAATATGTAGGGAAATTATTATACAACGTGGGCAAGACATAACCCTAATTAATCGAACCACGGGCTGTACTAGATTTCTATAGTATAATGCAATTAAAATAACAACCAAGAAACCAAAAAAGAATTCGATATTCCCATACAAATTTTCCGGGCGGCTGCACATTTTATATGGGAATGCCGAATTGCCGATTTTTTTTTTGTTTTGGCTGTCATTTTAATTTCATTATACTAAAGTGATCTATTATAGCTTGTGGTTCGATTTAAGACGGGTATGTGCCTTCCACGTTGTATATTAACGAGCCATTTCGGGATTGCATAGCCTCTTATTGCTTCCGTTTCTTTTGGTCCGTATGTAGTAATTGGAATGTTACGAGTCCCCTTAAAATCAGACTTTCCCATACAAACGTAGTCTAGCTTTTATTTTAAAAAGGTATTTCAGATATTTTCGAAATTATGTAATATCAAAGAACTTGCATATATTAAGGCATATAACTAGTTTTTAATCAGAATATGAACTTAAAAGATAATATAGTGTATCATATCATATTTGACCATTAAGTCTCTTAATAGACTCCGGGCTGATGTTGGGAGATATCGAGAAAACCGAGTTAGGTGGCGTCACGCTGATAACGTCCTTTGCGACTGCGGTGCCATTCAGTCGATGGACCACCTTCTATCGTGTCCTAATTGCCCTACGTCGTGTACCATCGAGAACTTAAGAGTGCACCGAGCTTTTGGCGCTAATCGATTTTAGGTATTCAATACGCTCCGTGTATGTGTGCGTGAGGCGGCGGTGTCGGCCGGCGCACAGTGGTTCCATTTTGAAAAACAGTTGACATTAAACCTGAGAAAAAATTTCGATGTTCGCCAATTGACTAAAGGCTTATTTCAATATCCATCTATCTATGTATTTGTTTACCGGCGTAAAATTTTGACAGTTCTTGTATGAAGAATCTGTAAAAAATGATATGTTGGTAACCAAATCACTGGATGAATAAGTAGGATATTGAAACCGGCCATAAAGGTTCTACCAATACATACAAAATAAAACAACAGAAACTACATATTTCAAATACTTTTATTGAAAACCTTTACAAAACTGTTACGAATTTTAGAAAAATTATTTTACATAATTTTATTTTCCTATTTATAATTTACTGTCGGTGTGTTTTACTATATATTTATTATTAATCATTGAAAAAATCGGCTCAATAAACCTTATACTTATCATAATATAAAAAAATATGTACATTGTCCTGTACCTTATGGTGAGTTCCCTGGTTGAAAATGCTAATAGCATTGATTCCCCCTTTTGAACAATTATTAATATATTAATACAATAAAAAAAAACTTACTTCATTTCTTCATGCATGCGTTTAGCTAGGTTTTTTCGCCAACCATTTCATTTTCTTCCTTTGTTGTCTTTGTTTCCCATAGTGAACTAACACCAAACTCTGTTTGCGTAGCAGATCCGTGCGTAAGCGCAAGCGACACAACCTCCCCGTCTGACGGCCGAAGCAAGACTAAAACGGATACGGGGGAAACGTGGCGGCTCTTGTTAGACTGGGCGGAATACGCGTGAATTTCAGTATTTCCTTCGTATTATTAAAATAAATAAATAAATATAAATATATAGGGACAAATAACACTGATTGAGCTAGCCCCAAAGTAAGTTCGAGACCTGTGTTATGGGATACTAACTCAACGATACTATATTTTATAACATATACATATATAGATAAACATCCAAGGCCCAGGACAATTTGAAAAAGACCATTTTCCAACTTGTCCTGACCGGGGATCGAACCCGGGACCTCTGGGTGGCGGACTAGCATGGTGACCACTACGCCACGGAGGTCGTCAAATAAAAAATAAACACATATTATGAAAATTTAAAGTTTATAATGTGTCCAAAACGTTTAGTTTTATTACAATACAAAAACTCATAACCTTCCGTTAAGTATTTAAGCCGTAGTTAGGTTTCAGTTGGTTCTGGTTGTCCTTTGCAGAGGTAACTTTGGATTTTTTATCTATCGAGGAAACTAAAAGTAATTGCGTTTTTGAACTTTATTATGGAAAAAAGGTATTCTCAAATATATTATATATGAATTTCATAACTAAAGCCTTAGTAATAACAATACAGGAATGCATCAGACCAACGCAATTATTTCGCGATTACATATCATTTGCGCGATACAGCCTTAAATGAGGCTAACGACAGAGGGAGCGCCCCGTGGCCACTTACGGCTCAAATGTCATTTGAATTAGAAACTATACTGGAACCATTTTGACTCGACAAGAAAAAGTATGGAAAACTTCTACACTCTCATATTTTCTTTTAAGTTTATATTTGACTGTTGAAAACTAGTTATTTGCCTAGATATATCCAATTCCTTTAAAATTAAATAATACTGCTGAAATCTCGCATGTCATTTCAAAATAAAAGTTAGACTACGTTTGTATGGAAAAGTCTTGGGTACGGGGATTTTTAAATCTTAATGTATCGTACAGAAGCGGACGAGCGCGCACGAACGAAAGTCGTGTGTCCGAAATCGGAGGAGTTTCGCAAGCGCGCGCAGTCCATGCTGGTGGTGGTGTCGTCGGAGCCCGCCAGCACCTACGAGCAGTTCACCGCCAAAGTGCGCCAGTACAACTCCATGCAGCCCTTCTCCTTCCCGCTGCCGGCCGTCTTCAACAACAAATTCAATAAGGTGAATACGTCGTCATCGCGGTGGAAAACCCGGCGACACAGAGAACGTGTTTCTTTATTTCTTTTTTTCTCGCTTACATGCACTTATACTATAACATGGTTAGTAGGTAAATAAGTACATGAACCCTGGCAGGGTGTTGCGAACTTTAAGTATGTAGTTGAGTTTATATAATAATAGTGATTTCAGAAATATTTCGTTTGGGATATGTCAGAAATTGTTAGTACCAAGTTAGTAATTGAATTGAATGTCAGCTGTTACATAAACTTATAAGTTAAGTATTAATTTCAGGGAAATTCTATTACATTTTAATTAAATTAAATTGGATGTGTTTTCTGATACATTAAAACATTTCAATTATCTCAATAATAGTAATCTCAAAAAATAATAATATAAATATGTAGTATAAATGTCAGTATAATAATTGATGAACGGCTTGAGAATTCTTTAAAACTAGTTTTGTAATTTGTCTTCTAAGTATTCTTCAACCGAATAGTAACCTTTTGTCAATAACAAAGTTTTAAGATTTTTATCAAATGTTTTGTCATTATGTTCTAATAGGGAATATGCATGAAAAAAATATATGTTATCTAATCAGTTTATCCATAGATATTCAAAAATAAATTACTGACAGTGAAAACAGAATAAGATTTGGTTAAAAAACGAACGAGACATAACAATTTTACGAAACTATGTCTATCTCACTCGCAAAAACGCTATTTTCTATGGCAAATGTATAGATGATGTGGACTTTGACGTCATCAGTACATATCGGACTTCTCTTTCTAATTGAAACTTTGTATTATCACATGTTCGTCGCTGATTAAGGTATTTTATAAATTCTTTCATATTTGTTTACTGTGGTTAATAAGGACTTTATTAAGCAAATAAAAAAAATATGTGCATATTCTCCATTGTAATGATTTCGGTAGATATATTTTGATTGCACTCACATATGGTCCGTTATTGTATATGTCTAGGTTTTTTCTCGATGGCAATGCCAGTCTATATTTATGTCGCGTGTTTATGTTGTGTGTGTCTTTAATTTGTGTAAATATGTGTTTATTTTTTCTCACAAATGTGCATATGTCAAGGATATAAATTGAGGGTAAAGTCAAGATTTTTTGTTTTATGAAATACGCCTTGCAACTATGTCTGTACGGTAGGTTGCATAGTATACGCAAGCGCTTTTTTTGCATGAGGAGTAGGTCGTGCGCGTGTACACTATTGCCCCAAAGCATAACACCGTATTTTAGCCAGGAGTACGCGTAGGCATAATACGCAGTTAGGGCAGTTTCATAGTTTGGGCTTACTTTCAGAATGCTTAGTGCGTATACAAATTTGATAATTTATTTTTGATGCTTGTTACATGTTTTTTCCAGTCAATATAAGAATCTATCGTTATGCCTAGTAGTTTGAAATTATTTACTTCTGTGATTTCTTGATTTTCGAAAGACAATTTTAAAGAGAGCGCTTTTTCCTGCCATGGGTGAAATTGAATTATTTTAGTTATTCTCATATTTATTTCTAATTTTTTTTTGTCAAGCCCCGATTTTAATTTCTTAATGCTATCTAATAGGGTCGCGTTAGCCTCAGTTGATGTGTCACATTGAAACAGTAGTGAAATGTCATCGGCGAATATGACACACAAGTTATTGGGAAATAATTTGGGCAGTTCGTTAATGTACACCAAGAAGAGGATGCACCCGAGCACGCTTCCCTGGGGAATTGAACAGTTGGTAGTTCGAGTGTCAGATCTTACTGCTTGCGTTTCATGCGAGTCATTATTGAGATATGTCACTTCCACGTATTGTTTACGGCCCGTCAAATATGATTTTAGCCATTTGTAGTTCTTTATTTCAAGCAAACGCTTCAAAGATACAGATCGTAATGATGATTTTCCGATCGAGATGCCACTCGAAGAAGGTACTATCTTTGTCCGATCACAGCGAAGTCGTAAAAACTACTAAAAGATTTTGATATTCGGGCAAAATACACTGATTGAGTGAAAGTAAGTTTAAACTTGTGTTATGGGATACTTATTCAACGATACTGTATTTTATAATAAATACTTATATATAATACGCCCAAGGCCCAGGACAATTCAAAAAAGGCCTTTTCACTGTATGTATGTTTTACATTCACAATGCCGTAAACTGAAATACGATTTTTAAGGTTCCGTACAAAAAATGAAAAAACGTAACCCATAAAGGATCACTCGTGCGTCTGTTTGTCCGTCCGTCTATCACAGCCAATTTGCTTCGAATCTTCTGGACCGAATCATGTGAAATTTGGTAGGATAGTGTAATCCTATTATACAACGTGGAAGGGACATACCCGTAATAAATCAAGCCATGGGCCATACTAGATCAATATAGTATAATGAAATTAATATAACATCCAAAACACAAAAAAACAGCATTTCCATACAAAAGTGTGCAGCCGCCCAGGCTATTTGTATGGGTGACGAAATTTATTTTTACTTTTTTGATTGTTACTTTTATTTCATTATACAATAGTGATCTAGTTTAGCCTGTGGTTCGATTTATTCCGGATATGTCCCTTCCACGTTGTACAATCTAAATATATATATTTTTTAATAAAAGTCGTGTGATGTTTTGTGTTAATTTAAAAACTTTGGCATTGTACGGAACCCTCGCTACGCGAGTTCAACTCGCCCTTGGCCAGTTTTTATTTAAAAGATTTCATGGTTAGCAAGGTTATTTATTGTCAGTGTCTATTAAATGGTAATGGGTACGAAAATTGAACAAAACTTGGTACCCATTTAGTAGACAAATTGTCGGCAACTCTGATAACTGTCAGTTTTAATTTCAGTTCGTTTCGATCTATGCTGCCTATCTATACGACTCTGTGAAGCTCTACGCAACAGCTCTAGACAAGCTAATAAGAGAAGATACTGAAAAAGAAGCGTTAACTTTCAGCAAGCTAATGGGCATAGCTACTAATGGATCCCGAATCATCGCCAAGATGATTGAGAGCACCCCATATAAAAGTAGGTTGCCTAATTTTTTTTTTCGTTTATTGATATACTAACAGTGATTCAGTTTCTTATAGTTTCAAAATATACAAAATATATTCTTGAAAGTTTTAACTGTATTATTTTTATTTTGGAAGTGAAGTAAGGATTGAAATAGTGGTTCTAAAGATTCGACCCACTACCGTGTGCGTCAAGTAGTAGTGAAGTCTTATAGATTTCACAACAATAATTATTGTATTTTTTTTACCTACATTTCACAAACATATGACCACTACATTTCACAAACTGCAGATAAATCAAGTAAAACTATCATAATGTCGCATAACTCACAATATCTATATATTTACCTAGTTCAGCTTACAATGATAAATGGCCGTGATTTGTTGTAAAATGTACGGCGGGTATAATTAACTCATTGATTGATTTTTCTGTAAGTACAGATTTTAAGATCAATTTTATCCGATTTCAAAAATGGAGGAGGCTATCAACTCGAATGGATACATGTTTTATGTCTGTTCCCCGATCACTCGAAGACGCTTGGACCAATTTGGTAAATTCTTTATGTTTGAAACATTTGACAGGTGTTCCAATAGCAATTTTATCAAATCGGTTGAGTAGTTAGGTGTTGAAGTCTGTTTTAATTCTGAAAAAACAGTATCTATATACGGACGTGTTTTTCGCAAGGTGTATCGGGAATGACGATTCGACTTGACGAGCGAGCGGACTCGGAGGGCAACTTCTCGGTGCTGGCGTACAAGCGCACGGACTTTAACGACGAGGACATCGACTGCTCGCACAGCATGATACCCGTGGGACACTTCCAGCAGAGCTCGCGTCAGTACCCGGTCAGTTACAACAAGTACAACAGCTGCCTAAGATTTACTTTATGTCGACTGCTCTCACAGCATGATACCCGTGGGGCACTTCCAGCAGAGCTCGCGTCAGTACCCGGTCAGTTACAACAAGTACAACAGCTGCCTAAGATTTACTTTATGTCGACTGCTCTCACAGCATGATACCCGTGGGGCACTTCCAGCAGAGCTCACGTCAATACCCGGTTAGTTACAACAAGTACAACAGCTGCCTAAGATTTACTTTATGTCGACTGCTCTCACAGCATGATACCCGTGGGGCACTTCCAGCAGAGCTCACGTCAATACCCGGTTAGTTACAACAAGTACAACCGCTGCCGAAGATTTACTTTATGTCGACTGCTCGCACAGCATGATACCCGTGGGGCACTTCTAGCAGAGCTCGCGTCAATACCCAGTTAGTTACAACAAGTTCAACCGCTGTCTAAGATTTCCTTTATGTCGACTGCTCGCACAGCATGATAACTGTGGGGTACTTCCGGCTGAGTTCGTGGCAGTACCCGCTTAGTTACAAGTGCAAATGAATTTACTTTGTCTTCTCAAGCAGCAATGAGAGTTTTCAAAAACATGGTACAGCAGATGGCAGCACAGTGAAAGCTGCTGTTATAGGTGACATTTGACGGAGCCAATGACAACCGTCTATTGGACTTGACGTTACTGTGCTCCTATCTGGTGTCCTATATTTCTGAAAACCCTCATAGGCTGTCTGTCTTTCTACATTTAATAGCCAAGTTCTTGCTCGTGCCGTGTGTGGAAAGTGACGCTCACAATGACTATTTTTGCAATAACGCTTGCAAAAATAATGCAACTTCATCATGATGAGTGAATTATCAACATTGTAAGCACATCGATTGCGATGATAAACCAAATCTGAGTACGCTGGTTTTGTTACCTTCTCGGGTCGTAAAGGGCTTATTATGTTTTGGGACTTTTTTATTTCACCACCCCAGATCAATTGATTACACAACATTTGAAAATACTTTTAATGTGCTGTATGCATGGACGAGCAAATTGTTCTTTATTGTAACAGAAATCTGTACTCAGTATGGGTTGTCAAAATAAATAAGGGCATATATTTTTAAAGTGGTTTTGACAATTAACACTATGTGTATTATCAGTATTATCAGATTTTCCAAGTATCTGAATATCAGATAATAGACGTCTCTCCTTGCAGCAATACAAACCTAACCCACTTTTACCAATCGATTGGCCCGACAACGTGAAACCTGAAGATGAGCCCTCCTGTGGATTCCTCAACGAGAAATGTCCCAAAGACGACTCCCAGATCACGTCACTAGTGGTCGCGGGAACACTTGCTGTGACGCTGTTCTGTGCGCTGGTGGTCACCATCAGTATATACCGCAAGTGGAAGATCGAGCAAGAGATCGAGGGGCTGCTATGGAAGGTGGACCTGCAAGAGATCTCCGGGTACTTGGGAGGAGGGCTAGTGTGGTCACCTAGTAAGGTAAACTGATGCTATACTTTTTAACTTGGAGATATCTTATGTGGAAAAATGTTTCATAGTTAGTTACCAAGTTGTTACTATATTATGATGTCTCAATTTTTTAAAGGTAGAAATGACATTTTCAATATATAATGCTTATTCGATTTGAGTACTCTACTTATCAGCCATTTTAAAATAAATGTTGTGTTTTCAGCTGAGTTTAGCGAGCGGCATATCGTACGAAAGTAGATGCTGTCCACAAATATTTACGACCACAGCGAGGTACAAGGGTAATGTCGTCAGAATCAAAGAGTTGAAATTCTCTAAAAAGAAGGTGATTACAATTTAAAATCATTTATAACCAGATCAATGCCTTCACAAGTGTTATGAAAAAGTAGATAAGGGCATAAACTGCGTCAAGAGTGGCCACCCGACGGTTTCAGTCTATCTCTGTCACAACCGTGTCTCTGTAGCACGTAGTTTGTGACAGAGATAGACTGAACACGTCGCGTGGTCCCACTTGACGCAAGTTTTTGCCCTTATATCGAACAAATAAATATGTTTATCTGATGTTTGCAGGACATCCCCCGCAACGTGATGAAAGAGATGCGTTTGCTCCGAGAACTGAGGCACGATAACCTCAACTCGTTCATCGGCGCGGTCGTAGAGCCGCTGAGGGTGTTGCTCATCACCGACTATTGTGCCAAAGGAAGTTTGTATGTAAGTCAACACAAACATAACTAGTTTTTTTTTAAAATATGGACATATCACACAGTTTGAGCTAGCTCCAAAGTAAGTTCCAGACTTGTGTTATGGGATACTAACTCATAACACAAGTATCGAACTACAATACATATTATATATAGATAAACATGGTCTTGACCCAGATCAATCTGAAAAGGGTCATTTTCCATCTTAACCTGACCGGGGTTCGAACCCGGGACTTCCGGCGGGTCTGCCTGGCTTGATGGCCACTAAGCCACAGAGGTTGTCAAAGAGAAGGGCGTAAACTGTGTCAAGCGGGGCCACGCGACGTGTTCAGTCTATCTCTGTCATAACCGTGTCTCTGTCGCACATAATAAATCTGTATATAACAGAAGTTGCAAGAGTGGTACCGCATGCCATTAGGCCCGCTTGCATGCAGCTAAGAGTTTTTATTATTACTTTTCTTAAACATGCTCGGAAATGTAGGCATTATTGGAGTAAAAAAACACACGAAGTTTGTAATTCTTGGCTCATGCATTTCTTTACTGGCCTAGGCCAGGTAAGTATTATGAAAATTCATTCCTGGCCGCTGCTCAAAACAAAGACAGTGACATTGACTTTTCAGATGACAGTTCTGTTTTTACACTAAGCAAAGACATTAAGCGTTTAATTTCATCACTTTCATACAGCCAATTGCTACCAATTATAAAATCTACACTATTTGAGAATTTATATGAATATGCCCACAATTTTATTAATGTTAGTATTAAATCACACGAACATGTTTGATTTTCGTTGCAAAAGAAAAAATTAAAAATCTACGGTATTTTTTGCGTGAAATATGACGTGGCTGTATGTTTCCTTTGCACTAAAAAACGCGGGAAAGCAGTTTCTTTTCTTTCAAAGCACAGAGTAATTGATTATGTATATGTAGTCTTTGCAGTAAACATTAATTAATGTCGGTAAATATTTGCATATTTCTCGTTATTTCTTTAATGATTTCCTTACATTTATAGAGAAAAGCACTAACACGTAATTATTGTCAAGTATAAAACTGCTCATCCGGCAACGCCATGCTTCATGTACTCGGTAATGTACTATTATTCTACATAAATAATGTAAAATATAACGAATAATTTAATTTATCATTGATTGACTAGTCAATATTTTGACTTTCTGTACCTTTTTATTATTGATTTTTATATACCTTTTTGTTTCAGGATATAATTGAAAATGAAGATATAAAGTTAGATAATATGTTTATTTCTTCATTGGTACATGATCTCATAAAGGTGAGGCTTGGAACTAAGATATTATATTCTCACGTTGTTATGTTCGTTCGTTCCTGTTCGTCCGCATTAAAACTTAACTTTTGGGTTTTCAGGGTATGACGTTTATTCATACTTCGCCATTAATATATCATGGTAATCTCAAGTCCTCGAATTGTGTGGTTACGTCTCGATGGATGTTACAGGTGAATATCTTAAATATTTTACTAAAATTAAACTGTTTGTTGAAGGTTTTTATTTCTATTATGATATTATTAAATAAATATTTCTGCAGGTTACAGATTTTGGTTTACATGATTTAAGGTATAGTGCAGAATCCGATTATATAGGCGAACATCAATATTATAGAGGTATAGTACAACAACAAGTAACTTTATTGTAAAAATAAACATCTGTTTGTATACATTGTATTAATTTACATGTAATTGTTTTTAAAGGATTGATATGGAAGTCTCCAGAGTTACTCAGAGAGTTGGAAAATCCAAATGGAATAATTGGTGGCACTCAAAAGGGGGATGTTTACGCATTCGGCATTATTCTTTACGAAATAATTGCAAGGCGGGGGCCGTTCGGACACTCCATTGACCCCAAAGGTAAATGAAAACAATATTTTACCCTGATCTGATCCGACCAAAATAGCAAGTTGTATGATCACTTGAATAGGATGATATTTTTAACAAACTATTATTTATAGACATCGTAGACCGAGTAAAAAGGCCGAAATTAGACGGTGAAGAATTGTTTCGGCCCGACACGACCCTGATAGCCGACACCGTGGACGAGTACGTGGTCGCATGCATGAAGGAATGCTGGGCAGAGGACCCCAATGTCCGGCCCGACTTCCCCACCATTCGCAGTCGACTCAAGAAAATGAAGTCTGGGAAGTAAGTTAATGCAGGAAGATTTGCGCAATTTATTATTAGTACTCTAATTAATTAAATACGACTTATATGAAATGCAATACATTTTTTAAAAGCATATTCAACACTTTCTTTGTCACTTTTTTGTTAGTCGTGTGTGCTGCCATCTCTGTATTGCCTACTCGCAACTCCAGTTTTGCCTACTTTCGGGCCCTCCAATTGTTTATATGGTGTTGGGTATCTGTTAAGTTAGTAATTATATTATCTTTGATTCACTGGTCGACAAAATTTAACATTTTTTCCCACTGGAGTAAGACTAGTTGTCTCTTACAGATTTTTGTATAAGTAGTGTATATGGACATAATTTACTTTTGTTTCTAGGAGGTCAGAATTGAGAATAATGTTATATCAAAAATCCGATTTTCCCCAATTTCTGATATTTTTAATTTATTTATATCTAGTAAATAGCTTTTGTGCAGGTTATTTAATTTTGTAACATAAAATGATGTAATCAGCCTTCAGAATAAAAAAAAAAATTGTTTAAGTTTTGTACCTTTTTTATCTATGGATATATGTAAAGATTTAAGTTACCGTAATATTACGGTCTTTACCTATGAAATTGCCGTTTTGTATGAAAAAATTTAAACGATTTTTTTTTCATGTATTTTTTATTTGTATTATCGAAGTATTCACCCATGCAATCAACGCATCTTTGCCAACGCAGTGGCAGTTTATTGATGCCCTTCTTAAAGAAATCAGCTGGACGGGAGGCAACAAATTCTTCAAAGGCATTTTGTACTGCCTCTAGGGTATTGAATTTTTTTCCCGCCAAGAAGTTATCCAAATTCTGGAAAAAGTAGTAGTCTGTAGGCGCCAGGTCTGGTGAGTAGGGCGGATGCCGGAGAGCTTCCAACCTCAGTTCTTGCAACTTGGAGACCGTTTGCTGTGCAGTATGAGGTCGCGCGTTGTCGTGCAGGAGCAGCGGAGAGGATTGATTGACCAATGCTGGTTGGAGATGTGCCAGCTTCTTCATCATTGTGTTCAGTCCTTTACACAGTACACATCTGCAGTAATGCTCACCCCGTTTGGTAATAAGCTGTGATGAATCACACCGGCGCTAGACCGCCAAACAGTGACCATCACTTTTCTAGGGGTAAGTTTTCGTTTAGGGCATTGTTTAGGTGCTGAACCAGGATCCAACCAACTTGCTGAGCGCTTGCGGATCAAACAGAATCCATTTTTCATCGCAGGTAACTGCGGTTCAAAATTCCTTCATTTGTGTGTCTGTTGAGCAGTGCAAGGCACGTCTCGACGCGTGCTTCGCGCTGGCGATCATTGAGTTCGTGGGGCACCCATTTGTCAAGCTTTTTTACCTTGCCAATTTGACGCAAATGGACCAATATTGTTTTGACGCTAACGTCGAAAGCTGCTGGTAATTCAGCCGTAGATTGTGTATCATCCACAATCGCCTTTAATTCGTCATTGTCGACCAAAGTCTTCGGACGACCGCGAGGTTCATTTTTCAGGTCGAAATTTCCAGAACGGAAGCGAGCAAACCAATAACAGGTGTTGCGTTGGTTTGTAGTGTTAGCTCCGTAAACGTCGTTGATGTTGCGTGCCGCTTGTGCCGCGTTGCTGCCACGACGGTACTCATTTTCCATAATTACTCGAATTTTTAACGTATCCATGATGACGAAAAAGATTGAAATGCGATGAAAATGTAACACTAATCAATAAACAAAGGACTACTTTTGGAAAAAGAATTCCATGTTTTTAAAATAAAATTAATTTGAAATTAGAATTCTTAGCCAAACAAAAATTATTTTGATTTGAAATGGCCAGTACTGCAGAACGGCAATTTCATAGGTAAAGACCTATTATTTCCCATACATTGCCTACTGCTCGTATTGTATGGCGTTATACCGACCCGCAAAAAATCTGTTATAAGTCATTTTTATAAATAATTTAGCATTGATGTAAAAAATATTGTGAAATGTAAGGTTTGCACAGTGTTAGCTGGTATTTGGAAATTGGAAAACACCTAACTGAATTTATGATTTAAATTTGAAATTACCGAAAAAATAAGAAATTTGAATTTTTGATGTGTAATATTTGAAAATTTAGACGTCCTACACATTTTTTATAACTAGGTTCATGTTTTTTGTACTGAATTCTTTTAGAAATCGCGGAAAGTATCCTTGTTACAAAATCTTGTTGACCAGTGTTATGTAGACTACTGAATGTTTTCTGAGAGTACACAAATAGCTATTGCTATTGCAAGTTATGATCACTGAGCGGTTGTTGTATGGGAGAACTGTTTTTTTTCTGTTAGTAAAGTGTACTGGCTGAACTCATCGGGTTTTCTATTTTATATTGTGATGGAATTTATCTGCAATGAAACATCTCAAAAACCGTCTGTTGAATAATATTTATTTTCATCATTCAAGTTCTGAAAGGAGGTTGTATTTAACTCAAAATCCGAGTTGTAAGATCGATTTACATCCTTAGGGAGGTAAGTAAATTAGAAAATCGATTGCGTATTTATTCCATAGTCTCTGCCTACCCCTGTGGGAAATAGGCGTGATATTATGTATGTATGTATTCTTACGATGCGCGTTAAAGTTCGCATTGTAACCTGCGCCACTCGAATTATTGACCCGTACCACTGTTCCATATAATACTATTTTATAATAAGTAAGGTATAATAATTTACATATTTACAAATAAAAACTTAAATAACTGCTACAAATTAAATCTAGAAAATCGTGCTCGTGTGGCATAGTGCCAAGAACGCTGGCCGCATTTTCCCGTTAGATCGCAATACTGATGCGTTGTTTATTTGTTGCAGGTCAAGGAATATAATGGATCAAATGATGGACATGATGGAGAAGTATGCTAATAATTTAGAAGAAATAGTCAACGAGCGAACGAGGCTACTTATTGAAGAGAAACAGAAAACAGAAGATTTACTTCACAGAATGCTACCTAAGTAAGTGCGGTATTAGTCCTCATATTTGTTTCGAACAAATTCAACTTGAATACATTTCGTTTCATGTACCCTTCCTAAACACTTACGTATGTAGACGCTCAGAATAAATAAAAAAAGTTTTTTATTTGGATTGAGTGTAGACGTAAAACCTATTTGTATTACTCAATTTAAATGTAGACACTTAATTTTGCTATTATGTGTATTATTTTCTGAACAGACTATGCCAAAATAATACGACTAAACATCTGCATCACGCATGCAATGCTATTTGAATTTATAGCAACACATTTGGCTAAAGTATGCCTCACGTTTTGATGTACAACCGAACCTAGGTAAGGCGTAAGTTCGGCATCAACGCATTCAATATATTTAAAAAAGAAGCAACACATCATATGTGACGGAAGACTGCCGCTAATGCTGTGAATGTGCATATCAACAGAATATGACGAAACTTAAAATCTGCTAAACATAGTTTCAGCAGTGTGTTAAGACGTTATTAGCTGGTGGCGATACTCGTATCTCTGTACTACATGTTTAAACGCTTTTGTACTGCAACATTTACAAAAATATATGTACATGCATGCAAAGTGTAATATTATATTAGTTGCCATTTAGCGTGTACTAAAGTACAAAGATGATGAAGGATAAAAAGTCATTGCCGGTTTTTGATTCGTAAACTGTTCTGGAATCAGAAAATACATTTGGCTTTGCATTCGGCATTATGTCCTACTTACATATTGTGTGCTATTCCAGTTCTATATATTAGGTATAAGTATATATGTAACTCTTCTTTAGACCATAATCGTCGTCCATAATACACAGTTAAATGGCAACTGGTGAAACATTTACCTTTTTTTTATGTCACTAATATGTGGTGCAAGACCCATACGCTGGAACGCTGTGTGCAAGCACATCCAAGAAGACGCAAATACAACAAGCAGAATCTTCGATCCGACGACGAACTGATTTACATTTAGTCCAACAAATGTGCATTTCCTACACTATTTTCTCTTTTATTAGGTTTTTAGAATGCCGCCAAATGTATTCTGTTTGTTATATCCTAGTTATGTAATTAATTTAAACAAGTGTTTACTCTGTCTTTTATTAGTTTGACGTATTATTATTTTTTACGATAAAAGAGGTACAGTTATTACTATTATTGTTAGCGTTTCAAAATTATTTTGATAAGTTTGCTAAAGTTCCTTGGCTCACAGACATGGACTTGATGTAAAACAGTGGTACATTGTCTTATTCCAAAAAGAAAAAAATATAATGTATTCACTTTGTTGTACTTGTGTTCTTTTACAGATGTGGAGGTTGAATCCATTATAGAAATGTCGTGAAATTGTCTTGAGGTAATTAACTCCCTACTGGTGATTGCAATTTGCAGTTTAATATGGTTTGCCTTTTTTTAGAAGGTCACACGCCTTTGTTCTTGAGGCGGTTGGCGTGACTCTTCTGATCATTAGAGTTGGAGTAGAAGTAGTGCTTGCTTGGGGTGTGGGGAGGTTGTGGCGACTCGTCAGACCGGCGGGCGGGGCGCGGTGGAGGCGTGCGCATAACGCAAAGTTTGCTAGCTTATTTTGCATCTGTAGGCTCATAATTTAGGGAAAAATCACTCGCAACAACGCCGTTCTCACTCATTGCAGCAGTGGTGATTAAGGTATGTTGCGTGATGTTCTCCTTGTGAACATGCGCTTAGTCATTCTTGCGTCGTAAGTGATTTATTATGGCGATGGATGGTCTGGCGAGTGATGACTTACGAGTAGTTAGCATGTAACGTATATTTTAGTCGATAGATATTTACTTGTAATAAGTACTAGAGACTTTTGTATATGACTTTTTTGTATATCTAAACGAATAGAATAGAAGAAGCTAAAAAATACTCATTTAATTTTTAAAAGCATGTTGAGGCATGAACGCATATATTGCTAAAGTTATAACACAATTTATTACGTAATTTTCCTTTAAAGTTTTCCGAAAGATATATCATTTACACAAGTTTAAATATAGCCTCCTTTTTCATTGTTTACATAGTGTGTATCACACTTTTCAGATGACGTCACAATGCGTCGTGTCGCGCATCGATTTCGCATGTACCTAAGTAATAAAATTGAAAAACATTGTCTCAGGTCCGTGGCGCGTTTGCTAACGACGGGCGAGGGCGTGGAACCAGAGTCGTTCGACTCCGTCACGATCTACTTCAGTGACATCGTGGGCTTCACAGCGATGTCGGCGGAGAGCACGCCGCTGCAGGTCGTCAACTTCCTGAACGACCTGTACACGGTGTTCGACAGGATCATTAGAGGATACGACGTGTACAAAGTGGAGACTATTGGAGACGCTTACATGGTGGTAAGTGTTGTGATTCATGAGCTGAGAAACTGTCCTGTTCGATTTGAATCATGAAATATGTATCATGAAATATGGAAACAACTTTTCCTTTTTTTCTAACGTGTTTACTACTCTGATTAGATATTTAGCAAGGTTTTTAAATATTTGGTTACAGGTTTCAGGGCTTCCCATTAGAAACCAAGATAGGCATGTGGGTGAGATCGCATCAATGGCGTTGGAATTGCTGAACGCTGTAAAAACACACAAAATATCCCACAGACCAAATGAAACTCTCAAATTAAGAATAGGTATACATACAGGTACGTCAAAATGATTGGATGTCTTTCATAAACAAGGCTCTCTTATCTTAATGCGCACTTATAAGTCTTAAGACTGGTCATTGACACAACACATCGACATTTTACTAAGTAAATACTACTGGTTTTAGAAATCATTAAAACTATTAGTATGTGTTGCAATGTAGAAGACATCATATTAAATTCGAAAATTGACTTCTAAGCACTTCACACTCGCACTGTTATTTTTTTTCATATGGTCACGCATTTTCTACCGTTGATGACAGGAAATAGAACGCGTAGAATTTTTTTTTTTTAATGTAGGTATGTGGCACTTCGAGGTTCCGTGTGTGCCGTCAGTTTAAAAAGTCTGTTTTTAACAGGTGCCGTAGTAGCAGGCGTAGTAGGGCTGACTATGCCTCGCTACTGTTTGTTCGGCGACACAGTGAACACTGCGTCGCGCATGGAGTCGACTGGCGAACCTTTGAAGATACACATATCACCGAGCTGCAAAGCAGCGCTCGATAAAATCGGCGGGTATATTGTTGAACCGAGGGGCACTATTCTGATCAAAGGAAAAGGACAGGTCAGTAATTTTTATGATGCCCTCAAGGCGGGCTTCTGAAAGACTAGCTTCCATGCCTTTTTCTCCGTGGCGTAGTGGTCACCATGCTAGTCCGCCACCCATAGGTCCCGGGTTCGATCCTCGGTCAGGGCAGGTTGGAAAATGACCTTTTACAAATTGTCCTGGATCTTGGATGTTTATCTATGTATGTTTTTATTATAAAATATAGTATCGTTAAGTTAGTATCCCATAAATCTAGAACTTACTTTGGGGCTAGCTCAATCAGTTTTATTTGCCCTATACACAATATGTAACAAAAACCTTGTACGATCCTTGTAGGAGCAACACAGACCGTCATACAAAAGTGTTCGACCGGCCCGGCAACTTATATGAAAATGTCGATTTTTTTTCCTTGAGTTTTAAGCATTGGTCCCATAGGAAAAGTTGTTCATATTGACGGTCTGTGTTGCTCCTACAAGGATCGGACAGGGTTTTTGTTACATATTGTACATACATACATAATATCACGCCTATTTCCCACAGGGGTAGGCAGAGAATATGGACCTCCACTTGCTACGATCCTGACAAACCTCTTTCGCTTCATCTATACTCATCAATCTCTTCATACATGCCCTTCGGTTACGGGTACTTTTTACCTCTCCTTTTTTCAGAACGTCTGCAATCTGGTCGCAGAATGTTCGCCGAGGCCGACCCTTCCCTACTGTTCCTTTCACATTTGCCTTATAAATATTTTTTGTTAACATGTTTTCATTCATCCTTTCTACATGCCCAAACCACCTTAACATCCCTTTTTTCTATTTTTGTCACAACATTCTCTTTCACTCCACACCGCTCCCTTATGACATCATTCCTCATTCGATCTTTCAAATTAACACCACACATACTCCTCAGCGCTCGCATTTCAACTGCATTTATTCTACTTTCATGCATTAAAGTAGGTATTAGTACTCCTTTATGAACAGCAAGTCGTGCATTGTGTGATACCTTCCTACTGCTCATAAAGGAATGCAACGCTCCATTCACTTGGTTACCCGCATTCACTCTTTTTTCAACATCACCCTCGTGCTTGCCATCTTTCGTAAACATACATCCCAAGTATACAAACTCCTTCACTTGCTCAACTTTCATATTTTATTTATTTCATATTGTATTTATTATAAATACTGCTCTTGCTTGCTACTCTAAATTCATAATACTATATTTCATTGTTCGCAGAGTTTTTCTTTTATTAGTGCTAGAAAATTTAAAAACAGACTTATCATCTTAACTATAATGCCTTTTTTTTGATAATTGCAGTTACAAACGTACTGGTTGGTCAGCGCGACTGAGAAGGCAATTCAAAAGAGATTCGTAGAGGGAGAAGAACGGCCTCTGTTCTGCCGTCCGCGTCGGAGCCCGAGGCTCGCTGACTCCAGGCATCCCTCGGTTTCTGGTATGTTATGGTAGTTTTTGATCCTTGGCGTAAAAAGAAAAATAAGTTTGTTATAATCGGTGTGTCTGCAAATGCCTGTGTATGTGTGTCTCTGTCGCATCGTAGGTTCCTGATCACGAGTGTGTTCATAGGAACAATGATTCAAGGAAACAAGTAGTCTCAAAATAAGTTACTTTCCCCAAAGTACACAAGAAGAAGACTTGTGTACTTTGTGGAATACGGATGTAGACTAAAAATATTTTTTGGCTGAGATTATTAAGAAGTATGGTATACGTGTTGTTTCTTTTGTCTGATTAGCAAATAATGACGAAGATGAAGCGCATTTAAATTTTGTCGTCACGATCAGCTACGATTTTTAACCAAAGGTGACGTAAATCGCCTCCACTCCGAAACTTCGAAGCGGTGTGTTTTTGTGAATTTTTACTACTTTCCTAAACAAAAAAATATGGGTCCTTTAGTTTTGGATAATCTAGGACTAAATAAAAAAATAATGCCCAGTTTACATCCCTATTCTAACTATGAGTAGGTATCTGTAGTAGATGGTGTTAAACGCGGAACTGCTATCTTTTTATTTTTTTAACAAAGTCATGCGTTCTTCGTTAAATAATTAAAAGTTCGATTCATAAACCGGTTTTTATGTAAATAAAGTACTTAAATAAAAACCGGTTTATCAAAATCGAATCGCAGCAGCGGCTCGGCGCTGTGGCGTATGTGTTACATACGTCTTGTGTCATGCAAAATTAAGCTTTGCAGTAAACACTGCAAAGCTTAATTTTGCAAGAAGAAGACAAATGGCAACTTTAAAGTTCCGCCTTTGTTTTATTTTAACCAATTCTAATAATGATCCTTATGCACATAACACATGATGTTTTTAATTTAAACAAAAATGTTTGCCGTTGATCGCTTCTCACTCAGTGTTCGGTGTTACCGTAGAGTCGAGAAATGAAACGGCATACGGCGGCGCGATCCGGCAGCGCGTGGCGAGCGGCACGCGGTCGGCCGGCGGGTCGTCGGGCGCGCGCGGCTCGCGCTGCTCGCTCACGGCGCCGCCGCACGCCGCCAGCGACGACGCGCCGCAGCGGCGCGCCCGGACAGAGGCGCCGAGGACCAGGTATTACATTTACATTTATTATGATGACGCGCCGAGGACCAGGTATTACACTTACATCTATTTTGACGACGCGTGCAACGGCGAGCCAGGACAGAGGCGCCGAGGACCAGGTATTACACTTACATTTATTTTGACAAGGCGCCGCAGCGGCGTGCCAGGACAGAAGCGCCGAGGACCAGGCATTACACTTAGGGGAAGGTGGTACAAAATGATCCCCCTAAGGGAAAACAGCTGTAAAACGAGTGTATGAAGTATTTTCTTTAACTTACACTATGTAAGAGTTAGCTATACAATTAAACTACAAATGCTGTAAGCTTGGAATCGCATTGGCCATTATAAACAATATTATTGAGTTTTTCGTGAAGGTCTACTTAAGGATCATTTTGTACACCCCTGTGTACAAAATGATCCCGGGGATCATTTAACCCCAATATTTAAAATGCAAGCAAAATATTAAACATTCAATATGTCGGAGAGTTCAATGTACAATTCCCTTTTTATTGTTTTTTACACGTGCAAAGAGAAAGTTGTTTACTACAAAATGCAACGGTTGGATTTGAAATGGCAATACTCGTTAGCAACAAGTTATAAGACCGGTCGACCTAGCGACAGGGACACCACCCGAACCGACTAGTTAGAGAGGCAGCTAACTACATCCCGGAGCACAACCCTCGCCGACTCACCGGCAGACGTCCGAGGCATGTTCTCTCTGATTCCGATGACCAGATTATGGCTGACATGGTCCAATTCGATACCTCTGCGGCTCCGAGTAGCCAGAGGAACCTCGCGGTCCGACCCCCCCGCATTCGTCGTAATCGAATACGTAGGCGTAGGAACATTAGCTCGTTCACTAGGTACCGCCCGGCGGTACCTGGACGATTTGCGTCCTAAGTAGGCCCTTCTGGCACCGTAGCTTCGGCCCTTCCGGCAAAACATGGGTGTTGCAGCACCCCAAAATTTGCCATAATCCCTAGCGCGCCCAAAGCCGAGGTTTCCCTCTTGGGAGCCCTTTGCGCTGCTGCTAGTAGTATAAAAATATAGGAAGCCGGGCCTCTGGCCCGCTCCTCAAACCTTGTCCGGGTGAAATAGGAAATGCCGTCCGAGGCAACCTATGTCTGTCATATCAAAAAAAAAAAAAAAAAAAAAAAAAAAAAGCGACAGGGACAGTCTTGTGCGGACCGCCGTATTGTGCACAACTCGTTTGTGTAGTTTGCTGTGGCTTGGCCATGACTCATTTAATTGTGATTATTGTAATAAATGTGGATTGGTGAACCGATTTATTACAATGACAGTTTGTTTAAGCAAGACGGAAAGCCCAGGTGTATACACAGTATTCAATTCTGTGGGGCCAGGGAATCCAGACATGGTGGTTGCGATTCATTATTCAGTGCGGAGGCGGGGCACTGGATTTCCGTCACATTTTTATAAGGCTCACGCAAGATCTCTCATGTGGCGGCATCGGTAAGGTGACGTGACTGTAAGTAAGTTTTCATCCTGACATCAGTTTGTTCTCGTACTGTAAGTAACTAAGTGGGTAGTTTACGTCACTTGAGATATCAGATGCCGATCACGCCACGCTCTGCCCCCTTTTAATCATCCGTCTGCGACATCAGAAGTGAGATCTGGACTTGTAGCTCACATTTGAGGTAAGATTTGTATCTGGAGCTCACATCGGAAGAAGATCCTGTTGAATGCTACTTGTGGTTTGCCCGTTGTTCAGAGCGTTAGTTCTCGAGGTAAGGTTTTAAAAGTGTTAACAAGTGATTACAATGTGCCAAGTAGATGGGTACCGCGTGTTGCGGCCGGATAGGAGCTAGCAGCGGTACGCAGCAGGTGCTGGAAATTTCTGGTGAAGTAAAGAAAAAATGTGAGCGGATCTCGTGTATGTGTGTCTGTGCTCGCGGCACATGGCTTGTCTGCTGGATCGCCAATAAAATTTGGTGAGTTTTTATTTTATTTTCGACTTTAAAGCAGAGTGCAATTAATTTTAAATCCTTTAGTTTTTAAGTGTAAAGTTTTATGAAATCTAGTTTTTTGACCACTATTCAAGCAGTAAATTGGTTTTGAGTACGCTAGTTTTACGAAGAGTGTGTAACATTTGCTAAACTTAGTAAGCTAACGATCGGTTGGAGCCGAAATATTGGTTGTTGTGTAGAAGCAACATGAGGTTATCGTCACTGGAGGTGGCATGAGTCGCTGTCGGTTGACGCCCGAAGTTATTGTCAATGAGGTGGCATAAGTCGGTATCGGACGGAGCCGACCGTGGCGCCAGATTACCATTCGTAGCAAATTGAGTCATTTTCGAGTATTGAGAATTATGAACTTGCAACACAGTACTGTGGCGCGTGAATACTGGTCAAAGATGATATTAGGTACTCATTCTTTGTATAGTAGTAGAGATAACCTCTCCCAGCATTTTCTCAATATTGGACTTACGGTGGCTGATGATGATGTTGATGACGACGATGATGAAGAGTTGGTGTTGATGATGGTTTTATCATCAATAATGACAAGGTGATGATGATGAAAATGTTGACGCTGTTGATGATGAAAACGCGGTGATGATGTTGACGATATCATCATTGATAGCGGGTAATGATGATGCTAAGGTGGTAACGGCTACGTCGGCAAGTCTACAATGGTCATGATCATGGTGTTGACATGATTTAAAGAGGGCTTTTCACTGTTTACTATGTGCGTAATATTATTTTAAAACTACCCTTTCATTGCTGTGTTGTTTGAAGTAAAATCCCGTTATTTGAGTCAATTTTAATCTAGACAGTTCAAAACGAGTAATCATTCTGATAATTTACTTTTCGAAAAGATTTTACAAACACGTTACAATAATCCGATAAGCAATACAACTTTTATTTTTAGGAAGTCTATACCAAATAGGTTAGATTGCAAATGCGTTAACAATATTCTTATTGCGAAAGCCTTAGTGCAAAACCACTGTAAATGGCTCTGTACAAGTTTATTTTTGTTGACTACTAGTTACCCAGTTAAGATGTATTTTGTCGTATTTCCCCTTCAGCCATTTGCCGATTGGTGAGCGACGTGATGAGTGCTTTCCATTTATGACGATTTTGCACCTGTTCAAGTACTTTAGAGATCAGTATACTTTCCGGGCATTAAATTAAAAGCGAATGAGTAAGTGTGAGCCCATTGACCACTATTTAGTCGAGTTACTAAATTGTAGTTGTTTGCTCTGGGGAGGCAACGTGGTGAGCGTCACTCGATAGAGGTGGCAAGGTAATCGTCACTCGGGGAGTGACATGAGTCGCTATCGCTCGATTTAGGTGGTAGCGGCGATAGTTTGAGATATCGTCGCCTGATGCAGGTGGCATGAGTCGCTATCGCTCGATTTAGGTGGTAGCGACGGCCGTTTTGAGATATCGTCACTTAATACAAGTGGCATGAGTTGCTACCGCTCGATTTAGGTGGTAGTAACGCCGGTTAGTAAGAGATATCGTCACTTTACGCAAGTGGCATGAGTTCTACCGCTCGAATTAGGCGATAGGACGACCGCTTCTGAGATTACGTCACTTTGCGAAAGTGGCATGAGTCTTATCGCTCGAATTAGGCGATAGGACGACCGCTTCTGAGATTACGTCACTTTGCGAAAGTGGCATGAGTCTTATCGCTCGAATTAGGCGATAGGACGACCGCTTCTGAGATTACGTCACCTTGCGAAGGTGGCATGAGTCCTTTTGCTCGAATTAGGCGATAGGACGACCGCTTCTGAGATTACGTCACCTTGCGAAGGTGGCATGAGTCGTATCGCTCGAATTAGGCGATAGGACGACCGCTTCTGAGATTACGTCACCTTGCGAAGGTGGCATGAGTCCTTTTGCTCGAATTAGGCGATAGGACGACCGCTTCTGAGATTACGTCACCTTGCGAAGGTGGCATGAGTTCTTTTGCTCGAATTAGGCGATAGGACGACCGCTTCTGAGATTACGTCACCTTGCGAAGGTGGCATTGAGTCCTTTTGCTCGAATTAGGCGATAGGACGACCGCTTCTGAGATTACGTCACTTTGCGAAAGTGGCATGAGTCTTATCGCTCGAATTAGGCGATAGGACGACCGCTTCTGAGATTACGTCACCTTGCGAAGGTGGCATGAGTCCTTTTGCTCGAATTAGGCGATAGGACGACCGCTTCTGAGATTACGTCACCTTGCGAAGGTGAGATGACCATGATCGATAGAGTCGACAGGAGTAATTTAACAGAGCAAGTAGATTCTTAAGAATGGTTAATTTTTGAAGTGTGGTTGAATAGTGAGTGAATAATGGTCAGTGGTCATTTCATAGTTGGTAAAAAGTTTGTGATTATCCCTAGTAATGATGTAAGCTTAATTATTAAAGTAAAAGGTTTTGGTTTATTAAAAGAGTTTGTTTTAAGCCCTGTTTTAAATCGTTTGATCAGGATAGGCCGAGTAGAGATGATTTGATATTGCAGTTAGGTTCAATTATTTTCAAATGCGTCACACTGGGACGTGTGACTTGTCAGAATGGCCGTGTCGGAGAGTTCAATGTACAATTCCCTTTTTATTGTTTTTTACACGTGCAAAGAGAAAGTTGTTTACTACAAGATGCAACGGTTGGATTTGAAATGGCAATACTCGTTAGCAACATGTTATAAGACCGGTCGACCTAGCGACAGGGACAGTCTTGTGCGGACCGCCGTATTGTGCACAACTCGTTTGTGTAGTTTGCTGTGGCTTGGCCATGACTCATTTAATTGTGATTATTGTAATAGATGTGGATTGGTGAACCGATTTATTACAATGACAGTTTGTTTAAGCAAGACGGAAAGCCCAGGTGTATACACAGTATTCAATTCTGTGGGGCCAGGGAATCCAGACATGGTGGTTGCGATTCATGATTCAGTGCGGAGGCGGGGCACTGGATTTCCGTCACATTTATAAGGCTCACGCAAGATCTCTCATGTGGCGGCATCGGTAAGGTGACGTGACTGTAAGTAAGTTTTCATCCTGACATCAGTTTGTTCTCGTACTGTAAGTAACTAAGTGGGTAGTTTACGTCACTTGAGATATCAGATGCCGATCACGCCACGCTCTGCCCCCTTTTGTTCATCCGTCTGCGACAAATATAATTTTTTGTACTTTTATTATAGATTCAGTCTTAGAAACAAATTTAAACAACTCTGTGTTAATATAATCAAACTTCTTAGCTCTCTTAAATCTCTATAACACTAATAGTTTTATAATATTGATGCTCCTGAATAGAATCATAACATCAACAACACACTCTTTAAGACGAAGTGGTAGCTAAAGTGGCGCCCTCATTTGCAATAAATTGTTTAAAACTAAATATGGTGATAATTAAAAATTTGATTTGTATAAATGTCTAGAAAGACCTTTAAACTAATTTATGAATAACCTTTGAAATTATTACTAATAGTCCGTCTAGTTTTAAAACTGTTTTTCGCCAAAAGTGGCCACTTTTGGCGAAAAACAGTTTTAAAACAAGACGGACTACCAATATTACTTTCAAAGGTTATTCATAAAATAGTTTAAAGGTCTTTCTAGACATTTATACAAATCAAATTTTTAATTATCACCATATTTAGTTTTAAACAATTTATTTCAAATGAGGGCGCCACTTTAGCTACCACTTCGTCTTAACTACTATCATCAATTCTGGCGTGTGGTTTTTCGAATATAATTTTGCGGCATGATTTCTATAAGTAAAAAGACATAAATTACTACTAAATATTGTTAGCAACGAAATAAAGATAAGATAACTTAATAACGTTTTTTAGGAAAGTATAAATAACATTAATATTATAGGATTGTGTACCTTAAAAATCCCAATTTTATGTAATACCAAATAAAGTTTTATTCATATTTTTTAGTTTACTACTTTGTCAAATCACAGCTTCTAATACTAATAGTCTCTGAGTAAAACCACGGACAAACAAACGGACGGACAGACTTGGCGAAACTATAAGGGTTCCTTCTTTACTACGGAGTCCTAAAAAGCTATAAATATATCTATAAAGGTAACTGAAAACTTTAAAAAAAAGGCAGAGAGTAAAATGATCCTGGGATCATTTTGCCCAGCCTATAAGGGGATTGTTTTGACCCAAATGCCATATTGACGAAAAACATCAAAACATAAACTATGTTTTTCAAATACTGTAATGAATCACAGTTAATTTCAAGGCTGATTGGTGACAGAAACTGGGACAAACAAAACTATCACATAATATTTCCGTAGACTAAAAATATATAATGTCAAATAATGGCTTATTTTAGATGTAGCACAGCAATTTTCGACATTTTGATATAAAATGTTTACTATTGCTAATGACGCGTTGACACTGACAGGGATTGTACTGCTCGACGGCAGGAGCACGAAATTCAGTTAAAATATCCTAGATGGCGCTTTAAAGTCGATATAACAGCCGGGGATCGTTTTACCTCAGGGGATCGTTTTGTACCACCTTCCCCTACATCTATTTTGACGACGCGCCGCAGCGGCGCGCCAGGACATAGGCGCCGAGGACAAGGTATTACCCTTACATCTATTTTGACGACGCGCTGCAGCGGCGCGCCGGGACAGAGGCGCCGAGGACCAGGTATTACACTTACATCTATTTTGACATCTGACAGACATCTATATTGTATCTCATGAACTGTGATACCTAGACAGTAAAAAAATTTCACAGATGATGTATTTCGGTTGCCGCTACAACAACAAATACTAAAAATAGAATGAAATAAATATTCAATGGGGCTCCCATACAACAAACATGATCTTTTATAGATATACGGAACTGATTTTATTTGTTTTGTTTCAGGCACGCGTTGAGTTCCATTGCATCGTCGACGGCAGGCGACGGGTCTGGGTCGGGGTCGGAGCCGGCGGCGCTGCGCGCGGCGCAGTCGCTGGACGTGCTGCCGGCGCGCCGCGAGCCGCGCATCCGCCGCCACCACACCACGCGCTCGCTCGACGCCGATGTGCCCGTCGCCACCGTCTCCGGCGACCCGCTGCTCTTCAACGGCACCATCATCGGCATCGTCACCGAAGACTCCCGCACTGAGGACAGCCCTCTTATCCGCAAGAGTAGCCTCTACAACAAATTTGAGCGGCCCAAGAGGAAAGTGCAAGACTCTTCATACATCGAATTCTACAAGAAGTGGCGCTCGTTGGAGAACATCGCAGACGGTACGGTGGACGCTCGCAAACGCAGGTTCGGTATTCGGTCGTGGTTGCTCGGCATCTTCAGCACGCGCAGCAGCAGCTCGTCGCTGCGCCGCGCACCGCCGCTGCTCGACCGCGAGTCGGCCGTGTGACCGCGTGGGCCTCGCCCACCTGCCATTTAGGTAAGAGCGATTGTGCAATATCTCCGACACGGATTCAGATCGAGATGCCACGGAGAAACTTATGAGAGAGTGCGACGGATATCGGACTTAATACACGAGTATTCTCGAAGAAAAATGTAGTCATTGTATGTTAAATTCAACCTCGAGGCCCCGGAGCCGACCTAATAATCCTACTCCATTTAAATGTATATTAGTCTATATATGTATATGAAATGCTGTTGTAAATAATATGTGTAAGTAAAACGATGTTACCGTAAATTGTGAAATAAGAGTTTAATGTTATTAAATAATTTCTATCGAATAAGGTCTCTTAATAATACTGACACAGATCACATTCTAACGCTAGGTCGACGTGTGCACGTTCGAGGTAAATGTCATGGGGTTCACGAGCTTGGGCATAGTGAGTAAATGTAAACAGGAATTGAAAACAATTATGGAAAGGTTTCGTTTAACAATGGAACATACTTGTGATGACTTGATGAAATGTACTAAATGTTCCTGTTTGCATTTACTGGCCTTTTCGTTCGCAATACAGATCATTGACTAGTTCGGTTAAGTACGGTGCTGTTACGCGTCAGCGAGCACAGAGTCTACAGCGCAATCGCCGTATGCGAAGCCGCGGCCGTTGGATTTTAGCACCATGATTGTCTTGTGGTTTGATAGTTCGCTGGTCTTATAACGAGTATGAAGCTCTCCATTCACGATTATCATTACAAATTGGGTGGCAGACTGGGATTCACTGACATGCAATTGTCTATGGTAGTATGTAGAAATTGGAAAAGATTACTCCCGCGTGAATATCAATGACTAGGTAAGGACGTAACGGTTTCGCGTCGGAGCATCGTCGTCAAAACCGCAGCAGTTTATGACGAGTTTCATACCACATTTTTCACTGGGTGTACATTTTTCTGGTGGATCCTGTGGATATCAGGCAGAGAGTGGCTGTAGCTCCATTCACTGGCGCGCATATAGCTCCATTCACTGGTGCAGCGGTTATGCATCAGCGAGTAACGGGATGCCGGCACCATCGTTGTCAAAACCGCAGCCGTTTATGACAAGTTTGATGTCGCATGGCTCGCTGGGCGTGCAATTCTCTGGCGCATCTCCTTCGTGTGTTTCTTGTGGCAGTAGTGAGGTGCTAGAGGCCGAGGGCGCGGGTGCCGTGCATTCGGCGTGTTCGATGATAGGGCATGACACGCTCGTGTACTCGTGCCGTAAGCTCGGCGCTTCTAGCAGGTCGCCCCGAGGCGTGGGCGCTAGGCGGCCTTCTCCTACTACCTGAAATCATCAATCAATACATATAATAAAACAGTAAAAAAATGTCTGTACATCGAATATATTAAAAAAAAACACTTGGGGCGATGGACCCATAGTAATTACAGTAAGAAATACAAAAAAAATTGTCTGTTTTTCTGTTTGTCTGTTTGTTTTTCTGTTTGCCTGTTTGTTTGTACACGTTAATACGAACGCGAATAATTTTTTTTATAACTGTTAAGCCTGGGCAACATATAGGGTATAATTGTTTTGAAAAATGGAACACCTGATGTAGAACCATAATGGTACAGCAAAACTATAAGAAATAATAGGTCTTTACCTATGAAATTGCCGTTCTGCAGTACTGGCCATTTCAAATCAAAATAATTTTTGTTTGGCTAAGAATTCTAATTTCAAATTAATTTTATTTTAAAAACATGGAATTCTTTTTCCAAAAGCAGTCATTTGTTTATTGATTAGTGTTACATTTTCATCGCATTTCAATCTTTTTCGTCATCATGGATACGGTAAAAATTCGAGTAATTATGGAATATGAGTACCGTCGTGGCAGCAACGCGGCACAAGCGGCACGCAACATCAACGACGTTTACGGAGCTAACACTACAAATCAACGCAACACTGGTTGGTTTGCTCGCTTCCGTTCTGGAAATTTCGACCTGAAAAATGAACCTCGCGGTCGTCCGAAGACTTTGGTCGACAATGACGAATTAAAGGCGATTGTGGAAGCTGATGATACACAATCTACGGCTGAATTAGCAGCAGCTTTCGACGTTAGCGTCAAAACAATATTGGTCAATCAATATTGGTCAATTTGCGTCAAATTGGCAAGGTAAAAAAGCTTGACAAATGGGTGCCCCACGAATTCAATGATCGCCAGCGCGAAGTACGCGTCGAGACGTGCCTTGCACTGCTCAACAGACACACAAATGAAGGAATTTTGAACCGCATTGTTACCTGCGATGAAAAATGGATTCTGTTTGATAACCGCAAGTGCTCAGCAAGTTGGTTGGATCCTGGTTCAGCACCTAATCAATGCCCTAAACGAAAACTTACCCCTAGAAAAGTGATGGTCACTGTTTGGTGGTCTAGCGCCGGTGTGATTCATCACAGCTTCTTACCAACGGGGTGAGCATTACTGCAGATGTGTACTGTGACGAACTGAACACAATGATGGAGAAGCTGGCACATCTCCAACCAGCATTGGTCAATCGCTCCTCTCCGCTGCTCCTGCACGACAACGCGCGACCTCTTACTGCAAAGCAGACGGTCTCCAAGTTGCAAGAACTGGGGTTGGAAGCTCTCCGTCATCCGCTCTACTCACCAGACCTTGTGCCTACAGACTACTACTTTTTTTCAAAATTTGGATAACTTCTTGGCGGGAAAAAATTCAATACCCGAGAGGCAGTACAAAATGCCTTTGAAGAATTTGTTGCCTCCAGTCCAGCTGATTTCTTTAAGAAGGGCATCAATAAACTGCCACTGCGTTGGCAAAGATGCGTTGATTGCATGGGTGAATACTTCGATTAATACAAATAAAAAATACATGAAAAAAATCGTTTAAATTTTTTCATACAAAACGGCAATTTCATAGGTAAATATAAAAATTACGCCTTAGCAAAAGTTGTTTAGCCTGATGAGCATTCTTAGTTGAGAATTTGAGATACGCAGGAGTCATGAAGTCCACGCGAACAAAGTCGCGGGCATCAGCTAGTATTAAATAAAATCGATGCCTCTTGTATAAGCTCTTAATTAATTTCCACGGTACAATGTAATGGTACGGGAGAAATCCCATTTCCTATGAAAGAATATTAAATGTGCAGGTACTCACCTCCATTAAGTACTCGTCACTTCGGTGGTGAAGGACGCTGTCCGTATGAGATTCTAAATGATTGCCGGAGGCGAACCGTAATCTCTTTGGAGATTCCAAACTACAGCATCTGTAATAAAATTGATTTTTACTCACTACAGTCAGGTTTCAAAAAAATCTAGTTACCTGTTCAAATAATTTGTCCTATCTCTATTCGCGAATGAAGAAGAGAAAGTAATAAGGTAAAATAATGAAGTAATTCATAATAGGTGCATATTTTGCGCATTATGTCTGCGGAGCGTCATAACCTGAAAATGAAATACCTATAAATCTCTTCAATTTCTCTCTTATAACAAGATTTACGTTCAAAAAACTAATACCCGTCTACGGGAGCCATTTACAGCAACAATATGTATATATATTTTCAAAATGTGCTTATTAAGACCTTTCATTTGATACGTTACCCCACTCGATGTGGAACCAAAAATTTTTTTTGGCTTGCACTTTTTTGTATGTAATTAAATTTGTTATATATGTACATTTATTACATACAAATTGTAGGCTCTGTCCCCGGACAGTAGATAAAGACGATTATTAGTACATTACAGTAGGAACAGACATAAATATCCAAATACATATGTTCGGTGTAGCAACACCTAACAGTGTCGTCAGCCGCATCGCATATCGGTGCGCTTGACCCAAAAAGGATTTAGTGCAAAAATCGCCGCCGTACGATGCGCTCATAACATTTTCATTTACATCAACATTTATTAACATTTCGTGTAACATTTGCGATCTTTGAAATATAGTGTTTATTAACAAATTAATCTATCTTTACGTTTAACAACTCACCCTAGTTCAGGCACCCCCAACATATGGTCCTTCGAACTACTCCTCGCGCGCGTAATAAAATTCGTGAATTGAGGTGAACAACCAGCGAACATTAAACAGTGAACATTGTGTTTGAACTTAGTGAGTGACATTTGGTGGACAAACATTATATCCTTATCATAGACATTCCTGGTTACCGTGCACCAGCTGAATAGGTAATCACAGCGCCGCCGCGCCGCTTCCAGCTGTACACAAGTAAGATCTTTCCTTTTTATTTTTGCTTCCATTTCTCTACTGCCTATTTTCAACATGGACAACGTCGACAGCGTTATTGATACACAATATGAACTTCTTACGGCGATGGAGAAGGTCCTTTCCAACTTCAAAAAGGAACCTACTGCTCGTAAAACTTCATCTAGCATCAACCGACGTCTGGAAACTTTAGAAACCTATTGGAAAGAATTCCATAACAATCATCTTAAGCTGAACGACGTACCTAATAAGTCTTCTTACTCGTACTTTACTAGCAACTACTATCAACGAGCGGAGAAATTTTATCAAGAAGCAAGAAATTACATCGAACAACACATCAAACAACTGTCTTTTTCAAGCGAAAAGGATGAACAAAATGCAGGGACCAGCAAGGAAACTGCGCCGACTGTAACTCCGGTGGCGGAGCCTCGAAAAACATTTGATCAGCCCAAAGAAATTATTTTAGAAGAACATCAACACAAATTGTCAACATTAGAGACCTCCACCGGGAATACGGTTTTAGACAATATGCTTCACAAACAAGAAACAAATTTCAAGGCCTTTAAACGGACGATGGAAAATTTGGACTTGGAAGCTATGACAGAAAAATGGGAGTTCGAAGATTCGTTAAAAACATTACAGTCTCGTTGGTCAGTGGTCGATAAACAACATTGGGAAATCATTAATGAAGCTGGCGAAGAAGTTATTGACTACGAGATAAAATTTGATTTTCATGAAAGACAGTACAACAGGTTGAAAAGGCAAATTAACTCAAAAATGTGGTCAATGGCACATCGCGAAAAATCTTCCCCACAACTCGACATACCATTTTTTCATGGCCAATTTACTCAATGGGTACCATTTAAAAATTTATTTTGTGAGGCGATACATAAGATAGAAGGCGATACATACGAAAAGATCCCGTACTAACGCAAGAAAACGCGCCCCTATGTGCCGTCTGGTTGACATACATAACAAATACTTTAATGAGTTAGATATATTTTCAACACGAATTGGTGCTTTTAAAAGATTAGTTCGCGATAAGATTCGCGAAATCCATACCACAGACTAAATAAACTTAACATTGTAGTTTAAACTGCAATTAAACTTCAAAATATATGTAGTAAATAAAAATAAACAAGATTAAGTATGTATCATATAAAATAGAATTTAGTATGTACTCTCTCAAAGTATTCTTGTGGTAAACTGTGGTTAACGGTGTTGGTTTTACATTTATTTCATTTTGTATGTTTATAATATTCTGTGTCAAATTATAATGTAAAATTGTTTGTTGACCCAAATAAATGAAAAAAAAAAAAAAAAAAAAAAAAAAAAAAAAATTCTATTTCCAGCGCCCAAAAGATGCAATTTTTAAGAAGCAAGGTTCGTGGAGAAGCAGAGTGGCTGATCCATCACCTACCGATTAGCTCTGAAAATTATAACACCTGTTGGGAGATCCTAAACAATCGGTACAACAACAAGAAACTCATCTTTACTACTCACATGAGCACCCTTTTAGGCCTACCTAACATGCAACAACAAACCCTGGGGCAGATCAAAAAACTTCACGATGTGACTATTGAGTCCCTTAACGCGATCAAGAACCTTGAAGTCGATATAACAACATGGGATCCTATATTAGTACATCTTCTATCTCAAAAATTGGACTCCGTTACGCACGCCGATTACATTGAATCATTGAAGAACCCCCGGGAGCTACTTTTTTTAAAAGATTTCTTAGATTATCTCGAGGGAAAGTTTACAGCCATGGAATCATCGCGACGAAAACCTGAAACTTCTCAACAAAAACCTAACATTTATCCGCAACGGGATTATCATAACTTTACTAAAAATTATCAACCTAATCAAATTCAAACAAGAAACAATAACAATAATTTTCAACAAAAACATGTTAACAATCAATATACCAAAACATTCCACATTTCATCTGACATTAAATGTCCTCTTTGCTCTCAAAATCACGGCATTTATAATTGCAAAACCTTTTTACTTATGCCAATTAACCAAAAATTAAAAACAGTAAATAAATTAAAACTTTGTACAAATTGCTTATTTAGTCACAATGGCAATCCATGCATTTCCACAAAAACATGTCGCAAGTGTTCGAGTCAGCATAGTACAATATTGCACGAGGCTTTCGCCGAAGCATCGACCCCGATTGCTTCATCGAGTTCACCGACTTCAAGAAAACCTTCTGAAAACATAACATCGAACACGCATGCTTCTCAAGATAATTTATCTCAAACATTGTTGGCCACCGCGATGGTGAATGTCAAATCTAGTGATGGTCAATACTATTCCTTCCGAGCTTTGATCGATCAAGGCTCTCAATTATCATTAATAACCGAAAAAGCGGCACAACAATTAGGTCTTAAAAGAAAGCAATGCAAAGGCACTATTTTCGGTGTAGGACATACGGAAAACTCTAGCAAAGGAGCGGCAATCATTGAGTGCAGATCATTATATAACGATTTTCAATTCTACACGGAAGTACTCATAATGAACGACTTAATAAAAAATCTACCAAATAAAACATTTGAAAAACCATCTTGGAATCATATTTCTAACATTGATTTGGCCGATCCCGAATTTTTCAAAAGCCGTCCAGTCGATTTATTGCTCGGGGCCGAAATTTATTCTATGATCATATTAGGTGGGTTGATTAAGGGTGAATACTCGACTCAGCCTGTTGCGCAACAAACTCATCTGGGATGGTTATTATGTGGTAACGCGCAAACTTATCACTGTAACGTAGTCCTGAATTCTATGGACGACATTAAGAGATTCTGGGACATAGAAGAAATTACGGAACAATCAAATTTATCTAAAGAAGATCAAGAATGTATTGACTTTTACAATAAAACAACAATTAGGAGGGAGGACGGACGTTACGAAGTACGACTACCCCTGAAAGAAGATATCGAACAAAAACTAGGGTCCTCGAAACAAATGGCTATTGCTCAATTTTTCAACCTAGAAAGAAAATTTGAAAGACAAAAACAATTAGCAAAACATTACAAGGAGTTCATGCAGGAGTATCAAACATTAAATCATATGGCCCTAGACAACAAGAACAACAACTCAATATTAGAATGCTATCTCCCACATCATGGAGTGTACCGTAGTGAGTCCACGACCACTAAGTACCGGGTAGTATTCAACGCATCCGCTAAAACATCTTCTGGGTATAGTTTGAACGACTTGATGTACACCGGCCCCAACCTTCAACAAGACCTGCAAACATTAATATTAAAATGGCGCCAGTACAAATTCGTTTTCTGTTCAGATTTAGCTAAAATGTTCCGTCAAATATTATTAAATGAGCAAGATCAGAACCTTCAAAAAATCATTTGGCGTGAGTCCCCACAACATCCTCTACAAACATACAAGCTAACCACCGTCTCATACGGAACAAAAAGCGCACCATTCTTAGCTATGATGACGCTAAAGAGATTAGCAGCGGACGAACGTGAACATTTCCCTGAAGCTTCACAGGTGCTGGAGTCAGCATTATATATGGATGACGTGCTCCATGGCTCAAATTCCATAAATCAGGGGAAGAAATTGATTGCCGACCTAGATCGTCTACTCAAATCAGCCGGGATGACTCTAAGAAAATGGTCCTCCAACAACAAAGATCTCCTTTCAAACATTCAACAAGACAATAACGGTCAAGACGCGGTCTTCAATTTCAAAACAGAAGATACAACAAAGACACTAGGCTTAGCCTGGAATTCAACAACCGACGAATTTACATTCCAATGTAAAATATCAGCTCAACAGATTATACCAACAAAACGCAGCTTGCTTTCAGAAATATCAAAACTATTTGACCCGCTTGGATGGCTGACGCCAATCTCAACAAAACTCAAATTTTTATTCCAAAAGTTATGGGGCTTGAATCTTCGCTGGGATGACCCAGTACCAGATAACATTTACAAAGAATGGTCTAAAATTACCGCTGACATACATTTGATAAACGAATTTAAAATACCTAGATGGATATCATGCACCACAGGTGACGTCATTATTCTTCAAGGATTTTGCGACGCCTCCGAGGAGGCATACGCCTGCGTAGTTTACGCACAAGTGAAGGGTCAACCCACATCTGTTATTCTTGCCGCAAAAAGTAAACTAGTCCCTTATAAAAAGGCTCTTTCTCTACCCAAATTGGAACTTAGCGGCGCCCTACTACTCGCTAAGTTAGTAGAAAAAATTAAACAAGCTTTACATCAACATCAAATAGAGGTCTACAGCTGGACCGACTCGATGGTTGTATTGGGTTGGATCCAAGGAGAACCGACCCGCTGGAAGCCCTTTGTGGCCAATCGAGTCGAACAAATTTGTAACATTATACCTCCCGATTGTTGGCGTTACGTTAAGTCGAACGAGAACCCGGCAGACCCCGCTAGCAGAGGTTTATACGTTTCCCAGCTAAAGGAACATTCTCTATGGTGGAAGGGACCGTCATGGGCCTCTGGAGACAGCATCGAACACATAAAACAACATAAATACCATACAGATTTAGAAATGAAGGCTAAATTTCAAAAACAAGCAAATACGATTCAAACAGAGTACAACGACAACATGCGAGAGATTTACTCTTTGCTGTCAGTGAAGACTAAGATGACAACTCAATACTTAATATTTGAGATAAAGGTGCCACTAGTTAGCAGAGACAGCTATGATTTATACCATATTCTCTCCATACCGCATCAAGTGGGTCGAAATATGATAACTGTAACCCCCATTGAGGACTACGTGGCGATAAATCTTCTTAAAGACTCTTATCTGCCTGTAACCAAACCCGACTTAGACCACTGTCTATCACGGGACGAAACATATCTATGTCAATTAAAAACTCCCATCTACAAGATGAAATCTGATAACGACCTCTGCATCCGAAACGACAATCAGCTGGATCGTTGCAAACTAACAAGTGTCACGTGTCAAAGCAGATGGATTAGCCTAACAAAATTAAATAATTATTTCTATTTTTGTTGCGATAAGTGTCAAGTGCGGTCACTATGCGGGGATCGAGTTACCGCTCATCAGCTGACCGGCGCGAACATTATAAACATTGATAACAATTGCGAAGTGAAAACTGAGAACTTTACCATGTATTCTCATAAATATTTAGAGATAAGGATCGATATAGAGAACTCCTTCGAGACGTCGTATGTCGCTCCTATCAACCACATTATAAATATTACAGTCGACTCTATAAAGGATGATAACCAAACTCTAGAGAACAAACAGTTGTTTCAAAGTATAGATGAAAGAATCCAGTACATGAAAAACCAAAAACCTTTATCAGACAACATTTCTGTTCACGATGTGCATCACTACGCCTTTATCTACTGCACAGTAGGCGTAGTCGCAATCGTGGGGATCATCGTAGCGTGTAAGCGAGTCCGCAGCAGGAGATCTTCGGACGTCGCACAGCTGCCACAACCCCTGCAACCGGCCACCGCAGGCCCGCGCCCGGCCGAACGCCGAGCCCCCCAACAGACTGATTTACCACAAGTGTCAGTGTTAGTGAATGAATGTAGTGCGCGAGTGCAAATGAGTGAACCGCGTTCTAATAACAAACTTTCAACCCCCGTATTTTTGCGAAAACTTTCGTTAGGTGAAAACAATCCGTAAATAACTTACTAGGGACTTTAAGAAAACATTGTTCTTCACCTTGTATCATATGTCATAGCACTCATCTCATCTTCATCTCGCACTTCATCTTCTCGCATCTTCGCCCCCGGCAAGATGTTCGGTGTAGCAACACCTAACAGTGTCGTCAGCCGCATCGCATATCGGTGCGCTTGATCCAAAAACGATTTAGTGCAAAAATCGCCGCCGTACGATGCGCTCATAACATTTTCATTTACATTAACATTTATTAACATTTCGTGTAACATTTGCGATCTTTGAAATATAGTGTTTATTAACAAATTAATCTATCTTTACGTTTAACAACTCACCCTAGTTCAGGCACCCCCAACAACATATACACATTTATACATAGACTGCTAAAATCATTACCCTTCCTTTTGGCTTTGTCATAGTCGGAAAAAAATAAAAATCGAAGTCTTAGAAAATAGCCCACTGGCTAAGTCGGGTTTGATCCTGAATCCAGACAGTGGAAGTTATCACCTGTGTAAGCCGCCGACGTGGTTCTTCCAGTTCCTGCTCTTCATGGAGCTCCTCTGCCCGCGCCTGTCGCTGGGCAGCGCCGCGGGTTCCTCCCTCTGCTCGCGACGGGCCGCCCGCGCTGCCGCCGCGCTCGGTTCTTCCCCTTTCAGCCAGTATGTCATCTGATCGCGTTTGCCTTTCATGGAAACTATTCCGCGCTCTTCAAGAATATAACCACCCAGCTGATCCAACAACGATTTACAGGCCGCGCTGCAGTGGATTTTAAGAGCTAAAAACATTTTTTTTTAAAGAAAAAAACTCAAATAAAATAAGATATTGCGAAGGTGAGTGCAAATAAGCTTTAATTGGTTTAAACTTACGAGCTCCAGTTGACTCAAATCTACTCGCAGTGTTCACAGTATCTCCGAAAAGGCAATACCGCGGCATTTTCAGTCCTACGACTCCTGCGCATACTGGACCTGGATAAATTAAAAGTTGAGTTACTGACCTACTAAACGAATCCAGTTTAATTCCCGAACATTTAAATGAAGATAAACTATACTAATTGCCAGTTAGCTGGACAATCACTGGATATATCTAATGTTTAGGTAACTACGTTACCTTAAATTTATTAGTGGCGTTATTGTGCTGTTCACTAACAGTTCAACTAAGAAAACTGAATTTTTAGTAGAAAAGTTTAGATGTGATAGAATGTAAAAGTGAAACGTGAAAGGAAAATATACATTCATTACCAGAGTGTAACCCGACCCGCAGAAGCAGCCTATGTTCTGGTCGGTGTCGCACTCTGAAAGCGCGCGTCGCCGCCAGTAGAGCCAGTGCCATAGACGCCACCTCTCCCGCGTGCACGATTCCGTTGCGGATAGGCAAGCCGGACACCTGGCCAAATAAAAAGGTAGGTCTATGTGTTTACGTATTATTCTTCAAAGTACAATGCGATTAAAATAAGAAGAGGACGGACCGTTTCCTAATATCAGACGCATAAGTACAGTTAGCAAAAAAGAGGATTAAAAATATATAGTCGATATCATGTGCGTTTTTAATACGAGTACCTCTTCTATGTTCTAAAATCCGATTGACAACATTCACTGCATAGTTGTGTAGATAGGACATCACCAGTTCATCACACTAAAATGAAATTAGTATTTTTATTTTGCCTTAGGTTTTAAAGGTTTGCTTACCACCATATATGCATCGCCGATAGTTTCAACTTTGTACACTTCGAAATTTTCCAAAATTGAGTCAAAGCACGTATACAAGTCGTTTAAAAAATCTACCACCTGTAAAAGGAGAATGTAGTGTTATGTACTTAAGCATTGTTCTTTATAAATGTAATCTATATTAAAGCTTGAGATTTCTACGTTAGATATGCGAATATTATTTAGTAGTTTTGTTTGAGGGATTGATATGGGGCCGATAGGCCCCTACAAAGCTTTATTTACCTATGCGTAAACATTTATTTTATCTTCTATTACACACGAGAAATGTTATAAAATGTGCAATAAGGCATTTAAATAATTTTAATTTACAAGTTGTAGGTGTTTCTCGCATATATTGACTGAGAAACATATGTTTCTCGGGAGTATTTGTGAAGTAACACGTCTGAATTGATTCATGAAATACCTGCAAAGGTGTACTTTCAGCGGACATGGCGGTAAAGCCCACAATATCGCTAAAGTAAATAGTGACGGAGTCATAGCTCTCCGGCATCACGCGGCGCCCGCGCTTTAGCTGCTCTGCCACGGGAGCGGGCAACATTTCTTCTAGTAAAGCCTCTGAAAAGTTTCCCAAAAATAGATATCGTACCGTTGGTCATTTATAACGAAATGCAATGAAAGGAAGGACGGTCGGAATGCAACGAAAGTTAGGTAGTTTTCAGAAGTTTCACATTTTTGATCTCGTTTTAAAACGATTCTTAGAATAATAAACATAATATTTACCAGTCTTCTTTTTCTCCTCCTGTAGCTGGTCTGTTCGTTCGTCGACGAGCACTTCCAAATTATTTGCGTATTTCTCAAGCATTGCTATCATGTTGTCAAATATATTGGGCTTCCTGAAAAAAGTATATAGTATAAATATAAAGTAATAACTAATACTAAGTTTTTTATGATATACCGCTCCTGACAGGTTTAGCCTGTATCTCTGTTATATTTATTGTGGTGCTGGTTATATTTATACCGAAAACTTCGCATAAAAATGATTCTAAGTATGGTATAGGTACTTACATTCCTTTTCTTAGCGGCCGTAACTTAGTCCGAATAGCTTTGAAGTCGGGCCTGGAGGTAGCGTCCTCGGCCCAGCAATCATTGCAGCAATCGCGGACACAGTCAAACCGTCCCGATAAAGGCTCCAACGGAGGCCTGAAATTTTAAGAATATTATGATACAGAAGATGCTGTACAGTCATGCCATTAATGTCATTTTTACCAGAATACTCGTAATGTAGCGAGTAGGTAGTTAGTTACCTAATGTGGTAACATCGACTTAAACGTATTAGGTACATCGATTTATTAGTAACCGTACTTTTCACACCTAAATACTTAGTACAACTCTAGTAATCTGAAGTCCTGTGCATACATGTTCTCCTATGTAAGTAACATCGATGTCTTCAGAGTGTAGGGTCAAAACGGGCCCCCTGGGCATGCTTAATTCGTAGCTCTCAAATTAAATATTAGTAAAACAACTTACACCTTCTCGTTAGTCCAAGCCTAGAAGTCCGAAGTACCGACACGTACCTACCTGTAAGGAGCAGGGTCAGGCGTCGCCAGTCTCCGAAGCAGCGTCGGTGTCGGAGGGGCGTCGGGTCCGAACGGGCCCTTCCGAGTGTGGAGCTCGTAGAGGACCAGTGCGAAGGCATACACATCTGCCGTAGGGGAGCCGTCGAGATGGTCCTCGGGGTCAGGGAAAACATCCTTGCCCCACCCTACCGAGCGTAGTAGCTCGGGTGATAAGTACACTAAACCTGAGAAAAGATATTAATGGTGAAGAAAATTTATATTTGTCTGCCTTCGTCAATCCAAGTTTTTACAGAACTTAGTACCGTGTGGGAATTTCGATATAGGTAGGTATATAGGTAGCAGCAAGTCTGCCTATCGTCAAGGTACGTTATTCTGTTAGTAAGGTTTAAAACGTCGAAACCTGAAAGTTATCCAGGGCGGGCGTCGAATGAAAGCATAACTCACAGCACTAATTGACAAATAATTCATACCTATCTAAGTACGATTTTCAGTCTTCTACTGATTGTCTCTAAAATTATCAAGGACAGGGTAAGTTAGAACCTAGACGATAATGGTGTATTTTATGCGAGCAAAGCTCCGGTGAAACGGAAAGTAGCTAAAAGCATTTGAAATTGTTATGAAAAAGTAACGACAAGCTAAGAGCATTACAGCAGCAGTACCCTTTCCGTGTAATAGTTAATCAATCTTACTTTCTATATGAGATCGTAAGGCGTTAGGATCGGAGGGTGGCAGTTCCCCCCGGCGAAACTCTCGCAGGCCGAAGTCCGCCAGCTTGACCACCCAGCGAGCGTCCACTAGGCAGTTGGAGGGCCGCAGGGCGCCGTGGTACTGCAGCGGCGACTCGTGAATGAATATCATGCCCTTAGACCAAATTTCGTTATTATGAATACGACGATCAAAGTTAAGTAGCTGGTGTAGGACTAAAAACCTTTAGATACAGCTGGGTAAGTTACTTACTCTAATAATATCACCGACTAGAGACGCAAGGAACATGTTGTCGAGTTTGATATCCTCATTTTCTAAAATATCCTGAAACGAAAAAAAGGATATCAAATTTAAACCTGCACTACATAAGGATTATTGTTTCAATAAACAACTTATTAAAATTTATAAAAGGTGTTGCTCTCGTAAATATTGAGCGTGCACTTGGATTAGCATACAAAGTGAAGGTCAAACGGCACCTTGAGACTGCCTCTGGTGCAATACTCGGAGAGCGCGCACACGTTGGGAGGTTCAATGCACGCGCCCACGAAGCCGTTCACGTTGTCGTGCTGCAAGTCTCTCATCTGCCGAAAAATAAACATATAATTTAATTAAAGAAATAAAATTATTTAATAAGGAATAGCTCAGAGCTTCATGATATACCTACCCACTGAACTGGATATACCTAAGAATATATTATGATCAGTTCTACCCGCTCGTCCAACGGAGCTGAGCTTGCTTGATCGATTGAATAAATCAATGTCATCGAGCACTATGTAAGGTACCTAGATGGGGCGAAATACAGAAGTAAGGTTACGTAATAGTAATGACAGGAAAAATATTTTTAGGCTATCAGATCGTATTTATTTTCTCTGACGTAAAAAAGTTACGAAGATATAGCGGATTGTAATTTCGCATGGCATGACGTCACGGCTTCTTACAATTTTACCCACTACGCGGTGATGTTACAAGCCCACTCTGGAACTCAGCTGAGTTGCTTATAAATTTTTACTGCTTTGGAAAACCGAAAAATATTGATCTATAGTTTTTGGAAAATTTTGCTGACGGACTAGGTAAATACTTTTAATAATACTTTTCTGACCAAGATAACATCCCTAGTTAGACTCATTATTACATACGAGTAAGTATTTCCTTATGCTGCCATCTGTCATTATTTGATTTTCTGTATTTTTTTTCTCTCAGAGATTATTATTTGTTAAACTTTTCCAATTTAATGTTCCTATTTTAATTTACGATGCTACTGATACCTACAATTTGCAGAACTTAAAAGTGTACTTAGTTACAATTTGAACCAATTAAGTGCTAACTCGAGTCTGTTTGCACAAACAAGTGTGAGTTAGTGGCGTCCACACCTGAACAAATTAACGTTATTTACTGAGTCCCGAACGTATGTCTGAATCCCAGGATCGCACTCTCCAGCTCGCACCATGCCCTTAATTCTTTGTTTTACACTCGCTCGAGCTCTATTTGTAGCTTGCCATTTAAATTGCAAGTTGTAGGTAGGTAGGTACCTATAGTGAGGCTACATGACAAACAGAATAGATGAAAAACTGTTTCGGACAGTGCTTTTGGTCCTATTATTTGAATTTTTAAAAAGGCATTAGACATATAGTAGAGGATACTTTATTATTTTTTACACCATTTTTCAGTATTCCTTCACAAAACCTAAATTATATATTGAACTTGTTAACTTTGATTTATCATTTATCAAAGTTTGTTATGGCGGCCCTTCCCGGCCGCTCTATCGTCAACGCGAGCATAGTTTGAAAAACTTGTTGTTTCATCCAGGGCAATGCTAGAAAAAAGCCAAAGCAAAAATAGAGAGATAGCATCTTAGGGCTCAATTTGCATAATATTGAATGAAATTAGTATTATTATTAACTATTCATTGATCGAATATTAATTATTCACTGGGTGCGGAAATTTCATAAAATTTGTTATACTCCAGGTAATACGTGTTTTTAACCGACTTCCAGTAAAAGAGAAGGTTATCAATTCGTCGCGATCTTATATGTTTTTTTTCCAAATTTTATTTTTAATATTTCGATAGAAACCTAGAAATAGCGCACAAGATACCAGTAAGTTAAAAAGTTTTCAAGAAAGATCAGTTAGTGCCGCACCAGACGGGGCGCAAGTTGCGTCGCGTAACAGCTAGAGATGGGCAATGGATAGTACTCAATCTACCCATTTGAGTATTTACTCACTAGATTTAATAAATAAAGTAAATAGAGCGTACTCATATATTGACATCGCATTTGATGTCTGTTTACTTATTTTAACGTAAAATTACGTTTACGCACACCTCCCACCAAAAAATGATAATTAGTCAAAGAAGCCTACTTTCAGTGTATGATTAGTATGGTATTTTCATATAATTTAGCGTCGCATATAAAGTTAACCTACATTTTAAGCATATTATGGCGTATGCACACACTTTCTGACAAGAATTGCAAGTGTATACTAGATTTAAGTTTCAAAATTGTCATGAAAACATGAAATAATGAATATGAACATAAATATGAGTCGAAATTCATTTATATCCATTTACTCACCAAATGGATAAATAAGGATATTTATCGGGTATTTACTCTATCTACTGAGTAAATACTCAAATGGGTTGATTGAGTATTTATGCATCGCCCATCACTAACTGTTACGCGGCGCAACTTGCGCTGCGTCTGTTACGGCCCTTACAACGCCATAATCACGTACGAGCGTTTCTATGAAAAGTAACACGGATCGGCCGCTCTTAAATGGTTTTTTTTACGCCTGTAGGTAATTAATTAAGCGGAAAAAATGATTTTGCAGGATAAACTGGGGATAGAAAATATGGCACGCAGGTAAATATATGCACGTAATGTAGTTGTTTGTTTCCGTTACTACCTGCCTTACTTAAGCCAGATGGATGAGAGCGATTTGTGGCAGTCATGTATTTGCCGTCGTACACGGAGGGCTAACAGGAAAATGGGAAATGTTTGTCAAAACACTTGTCCGGAGACGAGACGGGTCTTCCGAAGGATTAGGGGCTTGCCGAAGCGAGTAATTTATATGAACCTATCTGTGATTGTGCGCCGTTAGACGGTAAACAAGAATAGCTAGATACGTCTTTATTTGTTGACTTTTGTTATACAAAAGACGATATTAATTTCACTTTCCTACGTCAATTATGTGTTCTTAGAATTATCTGTCTTAGTTATTTAGAATAGGAATTCAAAATTAGTTTAATAATATCAATTAATTAATCAGGGTAGAGTTACAGATGGGTATTAGGTCTAAGTAAATATTAGCATTGGCAGAGACGTAACTTCTAAATAGTATAAAGTGTACTTTATACTATATTAAAATTCCAAAGAGTGCAATTCGAAAAATTTGAGGGGCACTCTATGATGTAAGCACTTTGTCTGTTTGGTCAAGTAATAATATTACACAGTGATAATATTTTGTACCACGCAACGTACGTTAAAAAGGTAAATATATATACATATTTTATAAATATATTAAGAAATCACATTTTGAACACACCAAATGATCATGCCCTATTCCATAACCCCAATATTTCACCGAGCTGTCACAACATGTTTATACATTTCGCACGCTTTCGACAAGAGTGCATTACGTAAATTGAGAGCATAGTTCAACGGTCTTGAATACCGTTTGACGATTTGATCTATGGCGATAGGTAGACGTCCCGTTGACCCCGGCTTGGACTGGACATGGTAAATGTGGCCGTGTCCAACTTGGAATATTTTCGATAAATATTCCGCGCCAAAATTCTCTATTCCATAAGTGACCTACCTTTATTATCATTATCATAAATGGAAATAAGTATGCTAATAATTACAACTGTGATAGGCTTACTTCTATGTTGACTTAGCCTGCAAGCAACCATTTTTTTATGGTTAGATGATTTTTGAGTTTATTCGTAGAGTTTTAAATATTTATATATAGGCTGTTAAGTATTTAGTTCAGTTTATAAAACGGAATGAAATGTTGTGTTTCTTCAAAGTTGTCTCATTTGAAAACTACAAAGTTTAAAAAGCCAAGGAAGTAAAAAATAATTAACCAAACAGGAAATTATTTAAAAAATAATTGCCGAAAAAATTAAAGTGCCTGGATTTTTAATAATCAACATAACAATTTTTTTTTTCGTTTTTTGTCGATAATATTTCGTCTAATATCCGCACATTTCGGTGGACCAAGTATAAAAAATACACATTGTACCTATATTTTAAAGTTGTTGTAGAATTCGGCGATAGTTTAACAGATCATTATGCAAATACCTCCAACATCGACTTAGCTGGAACATGTCTGTAAATGTGTCGTGTCCTATGGACTCTCTATGTTATTGCATTCCTCACACGCAACTATTTAAATCCCCCGGTCCCCCGCTATTGTCTAACTTGAGACATTTAGATGTATTCCAAGTGATACTGTGACGCCAATATTCTTTACATACATTCTTCATGCATAGCGAGTAGCTACTTTGTCGTAATATTGCACGTTTATAGTAGGTTACAATCCTCTGACAAATTGGCAGCACTGTATTAGAAAATCAAATTTTTCATATTCAAATGTAGGTACCTAACCTAGTATACAGTAACTACTCTGTGACCAAAATGTTACCAATATATGCATGCCAGGGGCACACATTAGCCAGTTAGTGTCAAAATTAAAATCTGAAAAATATGACTGTAACACAACCTTAATTTTAGCTGTAGGAAATAGTTTAAATGTAACTCGCGACAATATACTTTCTTGTATTAAAGTTCTCTCAGGTATAGAGGAGTTGGGTGTAGGCAAGATAGTGATTTGTCTTTTCCCCTATCTTAATAATAGTTATATGAACAAGCATATTCATATGTTGAATATATATCTGTGTAACTTGGTGTGGCATCACAAAAAAATTAATGTCATTGATATAAATAGATTTTTTAATAACTTCTATATATACAATGGTACAGTGTACCTGCGAACTAGGCTTAAGACGACGTTTGCTAAATTGTTAGCATATCATATTTTTAAACCCGTTATAAGTAATATAACGCAGTATCTTAAAGACTCGACCAACATTAGTACAAGTACTAAAAACTTAAAAAACTAGATAATAAGACAATGGTGAAGTCCTCTAACATTAATTTTGTACATCAGAACATACAGGGCCTCACCAGCAAATATCTAGAAACTTGCCTGTTCCTAGAAAGTAACAATGTTGATATTTTTTGTGTCACGGAACACTTTTTCCAAAATGATAATCAATTAGTGTTTCCGAACAAATTTGCAGTAGGTAGTGCATATATAAGAGAAAATATAGAACATGGAGGTTCCTTAATTCTTTTAAATAATAATATTAAATTCAAAGAAAGAAAAGACATAGTAGGGTTGTCTCTTGAATGTACCATTGAACTATCATGTGTGGAGTTAGATAAATACATTATTATTTGTGCTTACAGACCTCCTTCAGCTTGTTATAACACTTTTGAAAACGTTATGGAAGACGTCCTAACCCGAGTTAGCTCTCAAAATAAACATATTATTGTATGTGGCGACTTTAATGTAGATATTTTAGTTTCGGACACAGAAAGTATTAGGTTCATTAACTTATTTAATTCATTTAATTTGAGGTATACATTCTTTGAGCCCACTCGAATAACTGAAACATCTGCCAAGTGCATTGATAATATTTTTTGTGATTGCCCAGTCATTGATAAAAAAATCTTTGATTGTCTTGGCTCTGACCACCTCGGCCAACAAGTATCACTTGTATCTCCAAAAGATCACACCCCACGACCTATCACTTGCAGGCCTATTACTACCAATCGTAGAGTGCATTTTCGGGAATGTATACAAAATAATTTACCTAGATTAGATTTTATTGCAAACCCTAACGACCATTACAAAAATATTTTTAACACGGTGGAAGGAGAGTTTAGCAAAAGCTTCCCACTAAAAACTCTTAAAGCTGATAATAAACCAAAATTTTGTGATTGGGCTACTAAAGGTATTTACACTAGTAGGAGGAAATTATATGAACTATATGGTGAAAAAAGATATAATTTTAATGCGGATTTTTTGGCATATGTTAAAAAATATTCTAAATTGTTCAAAAAGGTGTGTTTGGCTGCGAAAGCATTACATCTAACGAACAAAATTAAAAATTCTAAAGATAAAGTTAAGACAACATGGTCAATTATTAATAATGAGACAGGAAAAACCAATACTAGGGACTCAACATTCACATTAAAAATTGGAGATAAAACCGCTGACTCGGATATCGAAGTAGCTAATGAATTCAATACTTTTTTTGCTAACATTTCCAAAGATATCACCCAGTCATTGCTTTCATGTCCGAACGCCGCCGATGAACTATTGAAAAGTAATTCATCTACGCCCAAAACAACTTTTACCTTTACTAGCACAACTCCATATGACATTATCTCGGCTTACAAGGCTCTTAATACTAAAAAAACTGAGGACCTATGGGGTATTTCGGTTTCCGTTTTGAGCAGTATCATCGACCTGATTGCTCCTCACTTAACTTTAATATTTAATAAATGTATTTCAGAAGGTGTTTTCCCTGACTTAATGAAAGCAAGTAAAGTTATACCACTGTTTAAACAGGGATCCAAAGATGATCCGAACAATTATAGACCAATTTCAATATTACCGGCTTTAAGTAAAATATTTGAAAAAATTATATTAGACCAGCTAGTATCGTATTTTAATATTAATAAATTACTTCACTGTCGCCAATATGGATTTACAAAAGGGCGCTCTACCACTGATGCAGCAGCGACCTTAGTTAAAATTATTTACGAAGCCTGGGAGAATCGACAAGACGTTATAGGTATCTTTTGCGATCTGTCGAAGGCATTCGATTGTGTCGATCACATAATATTAAAAAATAAACTAAAATTTTATGGCGTTACTGATACTGCACTCTCTGTTATTTCATCTTATCTTGATAATAGAACTCAAAGAGTTGAAATCAACAGAGTATCCTCAGATAGTGCACCTGTGAGCATGGGTGTGCCTCAGGGTTCAATAATTGGTCCATTTTTGTTTTTGATTTATATTAATGACCTCCCCTGTCTTGCAGAAAAGTTGTGTGAAGTAGTATTGTTTGCTGATGATACATCTTTACTTTTTAAGGTTGACAGAAAATGCACAAACTATGACGATGTAAGCAATACTATGTCTCAAGTACTTAGTTGGTTTACGACTAATAATCTGGCCTTAAACACACAAAAGACTAAGTGCGTTAATTTTTCACTATTGAATAAACCTAATACTCACATACCTTTGAGTCTTAATGGTCAAGTTCTAGAATGGGTACCCAACACCAAATTTTTAGGCATAACTGTAGACTGGAACTTAAAATGGGATAAACATATTGAGGCCACTGCCAAGAAACTTAGTTCGGCAGCATATGCTGTGAGGAGGGTCAGACGGTGTACTAACGTTGAAACTGCTAGGCTAGTATACTTTAGTTATTTTCACAGCATAATGTCATATGGCTTGCTCTTATGGGGTAAAGCGGCTAACATACATGCTATCTCTGTGCTACAAAAGAGAGCAATTCGGTCGATCTACGGACTAAAATCACGCGATTCCTTAAGAGAGTTATTTAAATCTATAAATATTCTTACTGTGACATCTCAATTTATTTACGAAAATCTTCTATTTGTTAAATCTAGGTTAAATAATTTCAAGAAAAATAGTGATGTTCACAGTTATAATACTCGCAACAAAAATCAGCTTCATACGCCTAAATTTCGACTTGCTAAAACTAGAAAGTCACTCTTAGGTCTAGGTATAACATTATTTAATAAACTTCCCGAAGCGATCCTTAACCTACCAATGGCAAAATTTAAAACACATGTTAAAAAAGTTTTATTGAACAATGCATACTATACTATCAATGATTATTTAAGAGATAAAAACGCGTGGATACTTCCTAAACATTTTCCATTACACTCCACACATGAAACATAAATAGCTGCATTTTCTGTTACCATAATAAGCTTACTGTAAAAACATGTAAATGCTCTGCGATCAATAAGTGACCAACATATAATTAATATTTTCTCTTGACAAGGTCTGCGAGTTCGGGTTTTTCATGCTCACTAAAATGTCCAATCCGGTGGTGGCGTCGCTGGTCGGGTCGTTGGATTCCCTCTAATATGGTTGAGTTTAACGATGGCTGATCCGTGCGTCAACTCGTGAACGGGTGCTGCCGGGAGGGACTGGTCAGCTCGGCTTCGCTTTTTTTGACTACTTAATATTTTTTATTACGCAATTTATGTTAGTTTACTTGTTCGCAAGCATAACATGTTATAATGTGTCAACATTGTATTATATTATAAGTATTTATTAATTAAAAGACAATTATAATAATATGACAAAGCCCTTCTGGCGAGTAGGCGACCAATACTGTGAAAATGAGTTTCTTTCGGCGTTTCTTCTCAGCAGTGGTCGTTACGAAGCGCTGGTATCGGTAGCTTTTCTTTAAAAAATAAATTAAATTTTAATATACTTTACACGTAACATAAATTATACTTATTGACGTGTAAAAGTGCCTGTAAAGGTCTAATTACTGAATAAACATTTGAATCTTTGAATCTTTGAATCTTTGACCGAACTCACTTTGAACATCATAATTTAATACCATAGGAATAGAGAAAGAACTGACATACACGAGTACCTACTGAAAAAGAAGGCAATAGCAATAAGATTTTGGAATTCTAATCATGATACGAACGTGATTTTCAAAGTTACACATCTTTATTTCTTACGGGGCAGACAAAACACATGGCCGCAAGACTCAAAGGCCACTTTTAGCGTGATGGTGGGCAAAAAGGTGGAAAAGAAATCAAATAGTGACGGGTCACTAGCCGCATCGCCTATTAAAATGATTAGCATTTTCGCCCAGTCCCTCTATCGGCTTCTACGATCTGCGCGGGAAAAGAAGCAGCTGGTACATTCTAAGTTTTTTCTTTTTCTCCCATGGAAGATGTTGTCATAGTTAATTTCAGAATTAAACAAGAAACTTACGATTTTCAACTCCTTCTTGATTTCTCTGCTGATATCAATGTGGTGCCTGCGAACACGCTTGACAGCGAGGAGTCTTCCTCGGTAGAAAGCGACCTCGGTGAATATGGCCGAGTACCGGAAGTCGAGGTCGGGGTTGGAGCTTAGGGACACCTGGCTGGAACGGACTCCCCCGGTGCTGCCCCCTCCACTCTTCTCGGAGGGCCCGATGGCGTTGGACGAGGAGTTGACGTTGGGCCCCACGCTGCTATCTTGCTGGAAGAAATGAGCTCTGACCAATTTGTTTCGTCAATAAGTTATTAACTGCACCTGTGTGCTTTCCTGAGTAACAATATTTCTATTTTCTATTAATTTCGCGGTATAGGTAGGTACTTAAAAACAAAGTTAAGTACATACTTTTACATGCTTACTGAAACGAAAACACCATACATTAACTAAAAACTAAAACCGCTACAACACGATTAGGATTCAAAATTTACCTATCTTGTTGTTATACTAAGTACTCGTAAGTAGATCACCATCATTGCAGCCACAATAAGTCTACTAACTACTCGTCTTTTGATAAAAAGTATGTACCTTCTTCAAAGCAAGTTTGACGGGATGCAATAAAAGTTGCTGCAAAATTTTATCAAAATCTAAAATGAGTACATTATAAGTTTAATAATCGGATACGAAACAAAGAGAGATAGTTGAAAACAAAAAGGCAAAACCTGCAAAGCAGATTTTCACAGTGAAAATCTTTTGAGTTGCCTGTCCGGTCCAACATTTTGAAATATTCGTTTTGTGCACGGCTCCGGAACGCCGTCTATCGTGTGAATGGGCGCAACATCTATTTTAATTTCAGTAGCTTTGCTACACAAGCGTTTTAAAAATAATCATTTTAGCAAAAGAAATATTTGCAATATAGACTACATAACATTTCTACACTGCACGCCACACACTATTTCTAAGTGAATCCTAATGATTTCCCCGGCGTGTAGGTATATCTGTCTGTGTGTCTGCGCGATAAATAACTTTGTCACTATTGGTCTTATCTCAATGCGGTTTCTACTACGCTTACTTTTCATTTTTATTTTCTTTTCAAAAGAAACGTTATATTATTTATATTATACAGATATATATATATATATATATATATATATATATATATACATACGGACAAATCACATAGATTGAGCTAACCCCACAGTAAGTTCGAAACTTGTGTTATAACAAATACATATATACTCGTAGGTACACGTCCAAGACTTAGCTCAATCTGAAAAAGATCATTTCCATCTAGACCTGCCCGGGACCTCCGGTGTGACTGCCTGGCATAATGACCATTAGGCCACAGACGTCGTCAAAGTCGTTATGATTATAAGGAAAAACAATTTTAGGTTTTCGTTGCCAACATATACCTAGGAAACTTACTCAAAGAAATAAAAACTACTTTATATATAAAACCAATTTCAAAAGAGCACCAATGGTGTAAATTTCGAAGCAAAACAACCATGCAAACAACATAAAGAAGTTCGTTTTACCTACTCAGTTTGTGGGCGCGCTGCTCTTCCTCAGGCAGGTGAAGGTCCCGAAAGTCGATCTTCCACAGCAGGGAGTCCAGCTCCTGCTCGTATCTCCAGCCCCGGTACAAAGCCAGGGCAGCCAGCGCTAAGAGGGCAAGGGTGCCACCCGAAGCACCTAGTGCCCAGGCCCCCACGTGGCCTATGCGAGAATAAGAAAGGTACGAGTATATAAATAAATGATAAGGAAAAATCACTGATTCATTTACCCGATGTAAGTCACTTGAATTACGCGGTAGGGACAATCGAAACTCACAAAACTAAAAATTATCACATTCGTCGTCGACGAATGGCACTATGAAAAAATAGTTATTCCCATTGGTCCCTAGTGGGGACGACGCGGTGGGGACAATCGAAACTTACAAAACTAAAAATTGTCCCATTCGTCCCAAGTGGGATCGTCCCCACTGGGGACGAATAGGATATACCCATTTTTATGTTTGAAAACACTGCATAAACTTATATAATAATATAAATAAGAAAATATATAATAAGAAAATAAATAAAAAAGATTCACATGCTATCCTGTGACTTGAACCCGGGACTTACAGCCTACAGGTGCCGGCCACTTTTTTTACTGAAGGTGCGAATGTTTGCCTGCCATTAGTGGTTGAAATTAGCGTCCTATTAAAAAAAAATAAACGCAGAGAAAACGAGATTCTTAAATACCAAGCTTGATCAATTTCTAAGCTCGCCTTTTAATTTAGACCACCAGATTATGTACAATGAAACTTCTTCTTTTAAGAATAGAGAAGGAAAAACGATTAAAAATGCTTGCAAATGTAAGGATTGGGTAAAGAATTTAAGTAAGGAGGGGTAATACACTACGGTGAGGATTTTAGTTAAATGTCTTTCTACTTTCTTTCCGGTATTGGTAGGTTGATTTCAAAACTCTCAAATGGCTTTGCTAAGCCAGGGAAATGGTAAAGGTATGGTTGTAAGGGCTCGCGAGGTCTATTTTTCTCACAGAACCACTAGTTTAGATTTAGTTATTTTTTTTTATTGCGATATTTTACGATAGAAGAACTGGTACCTATTTGGGATATTAACACTTGTATTCAATTCCTCGTAATAAAGATACACAAATAAAATGGGTTGATGTGAGCTGAAGCATTAAATTGAAATAGCTGTCGGGGCGCAAGGCCCGCTCGGGAAATTCAGCGTTTTCAAAGTCTAATAGAATAACACTAGCTCTGTCGCCGCTGGCCCGCGAAAGAATAAATCACGGGCTCTTTATTACGACGTAAATCCTTTGATTGTCAGTAGACACTCTATAGGTACCCATGGAGCTAATGAACACTAGTACAATACAACAGCCGCTGCCGCTCGGTAAATCCAGCTTTACCGAAATCTAATAGAATCATTGTAAGGAAGATATAATAAGAAGTTTCGTTGCCGTTTCGTTCGTTCTGGCATAGGAATATACGACCAGCTGTTTATTGGAGATGTTAATCGGTATATTGCCAGTGACCACTATTTTATGGCGCACTATGAAAACACTAATGTACTAGTTTATTTGCTAGGAAAATAAAAAAAAAACCTCGACGACACCTTCAAGTGATAAGTGGCGGATCTACATAATATTCTAGCTAGCCGATGTTTAGTAGAATTGATATCGGTAGCGCCATCTAATATTTGCCTGGTAAATTACAAAACCCCGACTAAAAAGCGTTAGCACCCGATAACTTTTAAACGACTGAACCGATTTTCATCAAATATAAAACCGCATTGAAATTGGTCACAGACAGACACACCGACTGACAGCAGACAGACGTTAGCTTCAAACTTATAACACCCCTCTTTTTCCGTCGGCGGTTAATAAATTATACCATACTATACCATAATTTCTCACACACTCTTATTGTTATTGGTTTTTAAAACAGCGATGTTGTTCTATTCATCGGGTACCTAACTTCAAGCGGCGCGGCGGTATTACATGTGGGGATAATAACAGGTATATTTAATTCTTCACGATATAGGTGCTTGGGTACAATTAAATATAGAAATTTGAGGCTAAGAGAAGCACTTACATTTGAAAATAAGGAAAAGTCGATATTGCTCGGAAAATCTTCGAAATATAGGTATACAATGTAACAAAAACCCTGTCCGATCCTTGTAGGAGCTACTTAGGCCGTCAATGTGAACAACTTTTCCTATGGGACCAATGCTTGAAACTATAAAAAAATCTACATTTTCATACGTGTTCGGCCGGTCCGGCAATTTGTATGAAAATGTCGATTTTTTTCGAGTTTCAAGCATTGGTCCCATATTTTCATTACGTGCATGCTTCACAACGTGTAACAAAAACCTTACACGTTGTATAGCATGCACCTAATAGAAACTAACACTACGGGTAAACTCTGTTGCTGCTGGGCCGCGAAAGTATAAATCACGTAAATTGTTGTACTGCCGGGAATACTATATGTAAGTGGTCAATATCGACCCCTTGGGGTCGATATCGGTTTCTTAGGGGTCGTCATAAACGAAAACTGATTTTGGGGGTCGAATAGGTCTAAAAATCGACCCCTATTAAATTCACACAAGTTCTTATTTAATACTTTCAAGATAGGTAGCTACTGTACTCGTATTGTTTATGTTGTGTTAAGTGTACTAAGAATAATTAATATTTTTATAGGAAATAGCATTGTTATAGTAATGTAAAGTCTCAAGTTCGTACAAGATGAAAAACTCGGTAAGTCTGTGTGGACAAGTTTGTGCAAGATAATGAGTTCGAGCGTACGTCTTTCAGGCGCGTTTTGACTTGCTCTCTATTGGACGCATATCTTAGTACCTAGGTATTTTGTATCAATAGGAAAAAACTAAAGATAGGCCCCCTTATTCATAATAGTCTGCAAACTTAAAGCATTGCTAATTCTCACTGTCAATATATTTTTCATTCTCAGAATGGAAAATAACACTCTGTAGCAGCTGTTTTAAGGTAGCAGACCATTATGAATAAGGGGGTTGATCTTAAAAGTAGGTTATTTGGCCATGGGGGTCTGAGGTAACAGTTCATTTTGAAAAAGGGGTCACTTGTAAAAAATAGTTTGGGGATCCCTGCTCTAGAGGGTACTTATAGCAACGGTGCCTTCATTCCACGAACTAACTATACCATATAATAAAGTTTTAGATCAGCATATTAGTTTAGAACCTGCGATGTTTAGTTTTATACTTGGAAGCGTTAAGAGCTGGATCATACCTGGATAAAATTGTTTCATAGCGATAATTGAATAACAAGTAATTTATAGAAAATACAATGTGTATTTTTTATACTTGATCAAACGAAATGTGCGGATATAAGACGAAATATAATTAACAATACACGAAAAAAAATTACTTAGTAGTTTTCAAATGAGATAACTTTAAAGAAAATACGCCGTTTACTTAAATAGAAAAAAATAAAAATCGAAACACGACCTTTAGAAAAAAAAAGGGTAAGTAACGTTTTTTTTTTTAATTTTTTATCGATAATATTCCGTTTAATATCCGCAATTTCGTTTGATCAAGTTTATAAAATACACATTGTATATGTATTTTTAAACAAGCTTTTAACTAATAGTATTTTATGCAACAGTTGTATAAGAAGGGTTAAAAATGCGAGTGGCGCAGGTTACGATGCGAGCCTTGGCGAGCATCGTAAATTGACGCCATCGAGCATTTTTTGACTACTTATACAACGTTGCATACAATACTTTTTCTACGACTACATTTACTAAAATAAATACAAAAATAAACAAAGAAAAGTACGAAATACTACCATATGTTTGGTAGATACTAGGTATCTATGAAAGACTTAATTTTTTTTATTGACGTCTTCCTTGTGACTAAAAGTGCCATTTTTGAAACATGCAGTCACATAAACGAATGTTTTTCATACAAAAAACCGTTTGTTCAGTGACTCCACGTTTGAAAAATGGCACCATATGTTAAAATAACGATTTTATTATGTTGGCAGTATGGTAGATCTAAAGAAAAAAAGTTATAGGTCTATGGCTAGGAGTATCGTTTTGGCGAAATAACGAAACATGTGCTATTATATTAGGAATAGACTATAGACTTTTCTGAAATCATATAATCTATGTTCTTATATTAGTATTCGGGACCATTTAAAAGACAGATAACAGTATAAGAGTAGAAAAAACAATTAAGTTTAAAGTGCTCCTCCAGACAAATCAAACGAGCCCAAACTCGATGGGGTTGCATCCTTTAAGTATAGGGTTTCTATGGCGACCTTCTGGCTCCATCATCAGACCAGCTCCATGTTATCATACAATTGCATTTTTCACGCGATGTACGTTTGCGTACAAAATTTCAGCTCAAGCGGTAACCGGGAAGTGGGTTTAAGACAGACCGACACAACACACAGACAGACAACGGGACGGGTCAAACTAAATAAAAGTTTGGAAAATATGAAAAAGTCGATATAGAATTAAAACGCTGCTCTGGAAATCCTATATTATATCCTAAATATGAGAAGTCTAATAGAATAATACGAGCTATTAGAATAATAATTGGCCAAGTGCGTGTCGGGCCACGCGCATTGTAGGGTTCCGTAGTTACGAATGCCAACTTTGAGTTCATGCCACTAAAAACGTCTAAAAACTAATTTACTATTGAATTTGTATGAAATTTTCCTTTTCCGTGTACATTTTATAGGTTGATCGCCTATAACTTTTTAATTTGTAAACCCTACTTAGCTCTGATAGCTTTCCTTTAAATTTCGTTATATTTGCTATAGCTGTGAATTTTTTCACGTGTCCATATATAACCGTTTAGCAGATAAAGGGGGGGGGGGGGGGGCACTTGACTCTAACAAAAATTTTCACAACGGATCCCTACATCATATATCATAATATTTTTGAAAGACCTATTCAACGATACCCCACATGATTGGTTAGTCGACAAAATAAAATTGACTTTTGACTTTATTTGTATGGGACATACCATAAAAAAATTTTTTTTTTCAAAGTTTTACTTTACCACTTTTTCCGCATAATTAATATACATACTTAAACCAAATTACAGCTTTCTAGTACTTATAGTCGCTGAGTAAAACCGCGGACGGACAGACAGACAGACAGACATGGCGAAACTATAAGGGTTCCTTGTTTACTACGGAACCCTAAAAACGATCATTTTCGCTGGCCGTTGTAAATGAATAAATCGTCAGATCTTTATTATGAACGTAAGATGACATACACTCGCCCTGAGTATGATCGTCTAAACCGATTGAAACTAGTCGGCCTTTTCCAATTACCCTACGTGAGTTAAACCGTTTAAAATACCTAGTTAATCGATTTATCGCCACATCGCCAGTGGACACTATTTGTAAGGCGTCAGTAAACAGTGTGCTTATCAAAATCAGGTAATCTGTGCACCGATGAACTCATTTCCCAAGCTAACTACTTCGATAGATTTATAACTGCGATGATAAACTTAGCAAAATTTTACACTAGTTAGCTTTTAAGATAACATTAAATTATCGTTTCTTTTTGATCTATAACACAAAATATGATACATGAAGCTAAATAAGAAATTTCTGAAAAGCCGATATAAGTACATAGCGTAAAGAACAAAAGAAATTCAGGATTTTTGAAGTACTGGTACAACATTAACTGCGTTGGCGCCGGAAATGCATAAATCACAGGCTCTTTATTACGAACGTAAATCGCTTTATTGCCAGTGGACACTGTCAGGCGCTAGTAAACACTAGAGGGTGCTTAACGGTAATTATACTGCGGCACCGGTCACATATCTACAAGCGTCATCTATTGTTTAAATTGTTAATTTTTAAACCGCTGGAAGTTGTTGAGCGGTAGTTGGTAAATTATTTTTTTAAAAACTCGAATAGAAATAAAAAAAGATAATAACCAACTTAACACATTTTAAATTACGAGTAGCTTCATCAAAGACACATTTTCTTCCACGTTTATAATATATGAAATTTGTTGACTACCAAAGTCCTTTATAGAGGTAGATATACTATTAATTGTAAGTAGGTGGTGTTGTATTCGTCTGTATTATAAAGTAATCATACCCATACTTAAATTACTTAGAATAAGTATACTAGTATTTTTATTATTTTTTCACCACATCCGCTAAAACTTCATGAAGCGTACGTCAACGAAAGCCGGCTTAGCAAAGTGGTAGTCAACAAGGCCGCTTAATTGTATCGCAGAGCAATATAAAGTTCCAAAGCCTTTTCCCATGTCGCCGCTATGAAGGGCCATTCTTTGTTATTTTATGTAGGGATTGTTACTTTGGACAGGGCTGTAGCTAAGGGTTGTGAGGTTAAACAAATTAATTGTGTTGTAATTAAATTCCTGCGGGTGAAACGTTTGGGGCAGGCAGGGTAAGTATTAATTCCTATGTCTGGCTTTCCTTTCTGCCACTTTGTTTTATTTAAACATCTGTTCGAATAAGTTAACTTATTTATATGTATTACATTAATTTAATAAAGTGATAGATACAAAAATATTATAACTTATTATATGTAATAGTAGATGGTAATCGTTAATGTATATTGCATGGTAGCATATGTAGCGGTTGTTGTAGAGTCGTAGCTTAACTGCTACGAACATCAAGTATTTAAAGTTGGTAAACTCGTAGCGGTCGTAGCGCTCGTAGCAGAACTGCTACAAATTTACTATAATTAATCAAATAGAGCAATATTTTGTTTATAAAACTATATGTATGAAGTTTACTCTTTTTAACTCGAATAAAAAAAAATATTAAAATTACTTTAACTAAAAACTTAATTGATTTAAGTTTGTTTATAATTTGTATTCTGTAATTGTTTTCTAGTTTCGTGGATATTTTTTTTCAACTTCAGACTTTTCTCAATACTTTACAAAATTTGCATCAAAAAATCAATAACATTTATCTTAATACTATGCGCATTAATACTGATGAGATTTCGACGTATATGTATTACTGCTAGAACGATAAATTTTATTATTTACTTAAGTGAGAACGAGAAGCTTTTCTACGCACATTAGCCAATAGTGGCCAGTAGTTCTTACTTTAAACTGTATACAGTAGTTCATAAAATAGTTTGAAGGGTTATCTAGGGCTTGGTTCAGACAACATTTTAAATGATATTGCTGTTTCCTTTAAAATAATGGGGGCAGCACTGGACCCCAAAAAATTCATGGATACCCTTAATAGGTAAAAGCTATGTGATTGTGTTAGGTGGCGTTCTGCTATCTAGGGACAAATATAAATGTAAACTTTTCTTAAATAAGCCTGGAGTAAATATACTTATTGATAGAATATGCTGTACCTGCTGTGGCTACTCTCTACCTCTAGGGACTGCCAGGCACTCCAAACTTCACAATTTAAATTATTATTTTACGTTTCAAACTTTCTTAAACCAGCCTTGTAAGTATTATCTAGAGTCCTTTTCGCGACAACCTGAATAAATGTTCAATGTTTATAAAATTGTAGGTATATTCTTGCAAAAAGTGTAGTTCTTACGTTGTCGTATCTGTTGCACATTTTTCCAACAATCACACAGATTCGTCAATGCTTTGACGTATTCAAATTATAAGATTTTTGCAATTAATTTAGGGGAAAAGTTGTTTAAAATTATGGACTGAATCACCCCTTAAAATATTTATATTTAATAAATAAATATATACGGACAAATTACACTGATTGCGCTAGCCCCAAATTAAGTTCGAGACTTGAGTTATGGGATAATAACTCAACGATACTATATTTTATAACAAATACATATATAGATAAACATCCAAGACCCAGGACAATTTAAAAAAAAGACCATTTTCCGACTTGCCCTGACCGGGGTTCGAACCCAGAACCTCTGGGTGGCGGACTAGCATGGTGACCACTACGCCACGGAGGTCGTCAATTATTATTAGGAAATAGCAAAACCGCTTTACCGGCGTCGTTGAAGCGGCAATAGCTTGAGTTTTGTATTCGACAATATCACGGGATATTGTTGACGGGATATTTCGTAAAGTATAAAAAATAACTAATATGAGTAATATGTTAATCTAGGTAAAAAGCTATCTAGTTACACGATCAATTTAATTCAATCAATTCGTTCAACCGTTTTTGCGTGATTGAGTAAAAACTCACAAACTTTTAATATTACAGTAGAAAAATGTTAAGTCCATTCCTGTCTCCAGCATTAGCCGCCTCGCGCGGGCGCCCGCCGGACGCTGCGGGAGTCGCGTGCGCCCGATGGCCGCTGCTGAGCATTGCTTGTCACCAGTCGTTACGACTACGACCTTTTTACGACCCACCCCACTTAAGATCCAACCTTGCAGCTTGTGCTTAATGCCGGCCGGGCCGTAAGCAACATATTCGTTTTTTAGATCATCACTAAATGAACGGTCGGCGACCTCCTAATGGACCATTCAGGAGCGTTTGATGTTTCTATTACCTAAATACACAATGTTAGCAATTTCTTTGATGCGCTCTTTAAACACTTTTTTGAATAACTTTCCATCGTTTAATTTGGCGTGTTACTTTACAGACACATATACTCAGCCCTGTAATTATTTTATAGTGAAATTAAAATAGTACATTACCGGCAGAGGCCAGTTATTTAGGGATTGCACGAGTAGAGTTTAAAATGATTACTAGTATGAGTCCGGCAATCGTATCCCCGTTGAGGTATGTATAGTGCATTACTCAGTAAATGTGAGGAAATAATGAAAACACCCGGCTTCGCAAATATTTACCAAAAGCAATTAATGTTTACTGCGAAGAGTACATAATCACTACGTACTACGATGGTTTACTAAAAAGATGTGCTTTCGCGCATTTTTTTTACTATTTTAGGGTTCCGTATCCAAAGGGTAAAAAGTGGACTCTAGCTGTCTGTCATCAAGCTGTATCTCATGAACCGTGACAGCTAGACAGTAGAAATTTTCACAGATGATGTATTTCTGTTGTTATTATAACAAAAAATACTAAAAATAAAATAAATATTTAAGTGGGGCTCTCATACAAAAACCGTGATTTTTAGGGTTCCGTAGTAAACAAGGAACCCTTATAGTTTCGCCATGTCTGTCCGTCGGTCTGTCTGTCCGTCACGGTTTTACTCAGAGACATCAAGAATCAACATCTAGAAAGCTGTAATTTGGTATAGGTATGTATATCAATCATGCAAAAAAGTGGAAAAATAAATATTAAAGAATATTTTTAGGTTAGCTCCTATACAAGTAAAGTAGCAGTCATTTTTTTCTCGACCAACCCATAATGTTGAACAGGTCTTTCAAAATATTGTGAGCTTGTGAACATCATGTTTCAATTTACTGATCCGTTTCTGAAATATTTTGTTTTATATTGCAGTTAAGTATCTCTCCCCCCCTGTCTATTAAATAGTTATGGACATGGGAAAAACATTACAGCAGGAGTATATATAATGAAGTTTAAAGGAAAACTATCACAGCTAACTAGAGTTTTAAAATGGACCAAATTATAAAATGTATTCGGAAAAGGAAAAATTCTTACAAATTCAATAGAAAATTAGTTTTTAGACGTTTTAAGTGGCGTGAACTCAAAGTGGGCATTCACAACTACGGAACCCTACACTGTGCGTGGCCCGACATGCACTTGGCCGGTATTTTTTCCAATTGTCGATATGTGCAAAGGAAACATAGCCCATCACAGCCCGGTCATATTTTACGCAAAAAATTTAATACTGTAGATTAAGGGGCTACCTGAATTTTCAGGGGTCCAGTGCTGCCCCCATTTGAAATAAATCATTTGAAAAGAAACGGAGATATCATTTAAAATTTGGTCTTGACCAGTCACTAAATAACCCTTCATACTATTCTTAGAACTACTGTTTACAGTTTAAACTGAGAACCAACGTGAAGTTTTTCTACGCACTTACGCCAAAAGTGGCCGTTTTTCGCAATTGTCACTGGTCAAGACCAAATTTAAAATGATATCTCCGTTTCTTTTCAAATGATTTATTTCAAATGGGCCAACACTGGATCCCGAAAAATTCAGGTAGCCCCTTAATAAATTGTTTTTTCTCTTACAACGAAAATTAAGCATATTTTCGTGTGATTTTATACAAACATTTTAATAAAATTGCTGTCATATTCATATATATGCTCGAGGAGTGCATTTTTATAATGTACTAGCAATTGGCTGTATGACAAGTTACATAGATGAATTAACAAGTTTTTAGCTGCAGCCAGGAATGAATTTTCATAGGTACTTACGTTCCTGACCTAGGCCGGTAATGCGAATAAATGTAAATGTAATGCATGAGCCAAAAATTACTAACTTCGTGTCTTATTTTTACCATAATAATGCCTACATTTCTTAACAATTTTGAACCAAAACTATCCCAAAATGTGAAGAAAATAAAGTATGAGAATATATAATATAGCTGAAACATATAAAAGGTTGTGGAAAAATGTAAAGAATTAACTTACTGACGCACTTTTCCCCACGGAATCCGCACGGTGGTTCTGACATCGGAATTCTTCCTCCTGGCCATTTCAGTTCTCTCAGGAATCGTACTTCCTAACAACAAGAATAAGTAGTTTATTAAAAAGGTTCCTAATTAGCGCATCTAGCCATCTTGAATATACCCTTATTTTCATTTATTTTATGCAATATAGCCCTTTTATTCCTAAAAATCGTCAACTGTTTGCTTAACCTATTTCAGTAAACACGTCTTTCTCCCTCTCCCGCTATAGTAAGAACGACACAAAACATTTTAACTAAAGAAGTTTAGCAATTGAGTATTTGGTAATTTTTATGAATATGGGGGTTTATGTAACAAATTTGTACGATGTTCTATAAACAAGGTACATTTTGTTCTTCGGGAAAAAATCTGCTGGTACATATTAGGTCTTTACCTGTGAAATTGCCGTTTTGGATGAAAAAATTTAATCGATTTTTTTCATGTATTTTTTATTTGTATTAATCGAAGTATTCACCCATGCAATCAACGCATCTTTGCCAACGCAGTGGCAGTTTATTGATGCCCTTCTTAAAGAAATCAGCTGGACGGGAGGCAACAAATTCTTCAAAGGCATTTTGTACTGCCTCTCGGGTATTGATTTTTTGCCCGCCAAGAAGTTATCCAAATTCTGGAAAAAGTAGTAGTCTGTAGGCGCAAGGTCTGGTGAGTAGGGAGGATGACGGAGAGCTTCCAACCCCAGTTCTTGCAACTTGGAGACCGTTTGCTGTGCAGTATGAGGTCGCGCGTTGTCGTGCAGGAGCAGCGGAGAGGAGCGATTGACCAATGCTGGTTGGAGATGTGACAGCTTCTCCATCATTGTGTTCAGTTCTTCACAGTACACATCTGCAGTAATGCTCACCCCGTTTGGTAAGAAGCTGTGATGAATCACACCGGCGCTAGACCACCAAACAGTGACCATCACTTTTCTAGGGGTAAGTTTTCGTTTAGGTCATTGTTTTGGGTGCTGAACCAGGATCCAACCAACTTGCTGAACGCTTGCGGTTATCAAACAGAATCCATTTTTCATCGCAGGTAACAATGCGGTTCAAAATTCCTTCATTGTGTGTCTGTTGAGCAGTGCAAGGTACGTCTCGACGCGTTCTTCGCGCTGGCGACCATTGAGTTCGTGGGGCACCCATTTGTCAAGTTTTTTTACCTTGCCAATTTGACGCAAATGGAACAATATTGTTTTGACGCTAACGTCGAAAGCTGCTGCTAATTCAGCCGTAGATTGTGTATCATCAGCTTCCACAATCGCCTTTAATTCGTCATTGTCGTTCAAAGTCGTTGGTTGTAGTGTAGTGCGTTGGTTTGTAGTGTTAGCTTCGTAAACGTCGTTGATGTTGCGTGCCGCTTGTGCCGCGTTGTTGCCACGACGGTACTCATATTCCATAATTACTCGAATTTTTAACGAATCCATGATGACGAAAAAGATTGAAATGCGATGAAAATGTAACACTAATCAATAAACAAATGACTACTTTTGGAAAAAGAATTCCATATTATTAAAATAAAATTAATTTGAAATTAGAATTCTTAGCCAAACAAAAATTATTTTGATTTGAAATGGCCAGTACTGCAGAACGGCAATTTCATAGGCCTTTCATACTAGTTTGAGAGCCTATTATATTGGCTCTCAAACTAGTATGAAAGAATAGGTTAAAATATATAATTTACGAAAATACAAGTCAGTTTTCATACATGATATTTCCATAAAACATTGGACTCAATTGAAATCTAATGCCCTCATTTAAATAAAATTTTGATCCTACATGCTTCTTGGCACAGGAGTGCATCTCTCAAGCCAAATGTGACGTAAACGGTCTGGCCAAACAGTTAAAAGACGGCGTATATTCGGGCCACGTTCAATTCGCTATGCGAACCTGCATCGCATCTTAATTCCAAATCTATTTACATTTTCATAAGTGGGTATGTTTGTAAATAGGATTTCACGGATGTTATAAAACCAGCGATACGCTCGTTGTTGATCTGTTGCTAAGCACGTACGTACGGATACTCATGCGAATAAATGTAATTAAAGCGCCGAAAATGCCGTAATATGTTTACGACGCAGCTCGCAGGTAGAAAATCAAAGACTGATTTTTTAATGTTTTTTCGATGTCGGCGCTTTTATGGACAAGTTGATTCCTGATTAATGTAAATAACTTACAATAAGATAAGAACATATTTTTTTAATTAATTCACCTTTTACGATGCAATTTATATTAGTATACGTTATTGTGTGTCGTATTGGGAAAGCTCCTCTCGTTGTGTATCGAAAAAAAACCTTTGAGGTGGTTTATTTGAGTTGATAGAGCCAGTTTACTAAGCTTATGGACTCAACGTGGCATATGTAAGAATAAATGAAGTAAATACGTTACCGGGGCAGACTTATGTAAGACAGCGAGCGGGTAGAGGCCCGGCGGCTGCGAGGGGTCGACGGACAGCAGCGTGTAGTTGCCTTCCGCATCGCCGTTCTCATCCATATGCACCCAGTACCTGCGCGCATAATTTTGTCGTAAGGGAAATTAATGGCAATTTTCCATTTGTCTGAAAGCAGTAGACAGTGCCTAATTAAATTTTACGCAATTAGGAGTTTTGAAGAATTCATATCGTATTATGACTCTATTTCATGTCTAAATGCCAGTTTGTTTTGTTTACAGTTACATAGGTAAGTAAGTAGTTATATATGATAAGTTAATGTTCCGAAAATATTTGTTTCACTAGACTCAACACGAAACTAGGTTTTTTTGGTACAGTATTGTTTTTTCATAATTATTGCCAGTGCCTACCTAGGCTTTCCTCATTGAAATGCACAGACAAAGATAATATTAATGTAGAACTTAGGTACTTACGTGCTGATACTTATTAATTCCGTGCCTACGTACACAAGTACTAAGTTTACAGACTTACAGTAGCACCAAATTAAATTTGAAGCTAGGTGAAGTAGAAAAAAACTAGATTCAAACCCCATAACACTGCGATAAGTGTTGTTCCTCATGTAAGCAGCAATCGCGCGGCCGTCGCGTGGCCCTTCGCCCCTTCTTAGGACAGCTGCGAGGGCGCGCGCGTACACCCACACGGCGTCATGAAGCCATGCAGCCTCTACTGGGATCTGTTATAAAAGAAACCGAAGTATATACTTACCTACTAACATTTATCAAAAATACATTTTACCTAAGTATGTTGGAAAAAAAACAATGAGCCTTAGAGCAAGTAAAATTAAAATTAAAATTAATCCCATTCTTACGTAAAGTACTTATTAGCGTGGAGAGCTACGTTTCACAGCAACTTACGAGCTACTATATCTTTGTCTCATGTTTATTAATACCCGAATTGAATCACTCAATTTGAAATTCAAATAACCGTGTAAACAATTACATCCCAGACAAAATAATAACGAGTTTAAATGTATCACAGCTCCATAGAAATCTCCGAACTGTGCTTGGGTACCTTAGTTCCCGAAGTTTAATTACGGCCGTTTAACAGTAATTTCGTCGGAATCTGCTCGAGACGTTTCAGTACTTTATTTCAGACGAAAGAAACAGCTGCAGTTAGCGCTACACAATACTGATTTATTTGTATTTTCCACAAAGATAACGTCGCGTGCCTTCGAAAGGGATGCTACAAAGCTTTAAGTACGACATAAAAGGGGAGGGTTAGGGAGCTAGATATTATGCAACGATATTTATTACTGTCAGATACCTATATACTTAGTTCATGACATAAATTCTATTTTACTGCTGTTTAGACACCATAAAATTGGATTTTCCTCATTAGACCGTCGCCCTATGCTCTCAGCTTGCGTCGGTAAACGAATTACTTTGAGGATTCATAGTGAACGTGAGGAATAGCGTTGTGGAGCTCATGTAAAGTTCCCAGCTCTATTAATAAATGTATTTGCAAGTGTGTCGCGGGGTGAGGCAGATTTTAATTAAGGCTGAAGTTCGTTTGGCAGCGACGGAGTCATTTTAGATAAACTTAGATACTCAATAACATTATGATGAGAATCCATTAATCTTTCAGAAAATTTAGTTTTAATTAGGTGAGTTCGCTCACCGCCACCCACGCTAACAAAGGTGAACTGTTTCAAATAATTATTGACAGTAATATATTGTTTTGCAGTATTTATGTCACTTTTGAAAATTATTTCAGAAACACTATGTTTTTATTTTAGAAGATAGATAGACACGCCTAACTTTGTCCAAATACCATACTTCGAAGTGTAAAAATACAGATGTTTCCGATTTCATTTTAAGTAAAGTTGTTAGTTGATGACTTATATATCAATTTCTTTTTCCAGCAGATGAAAGATTAAAAGAGAAGAAAAAAGTAAATTACATATAATAATATCACTTACCACTTTTCCTCCGCCGTAACGCTGCAACGGGTTGGAGAAATTGAACGGTGATATCTCCAGTCTTCTGTTAACTTCTTTGGCAAAGGCCGTGTACGAGGGCGAGGGAGAAGGCGCAACTGCCATGTACGAGCGGAAGGCCCTTAAGGCCCTCGATATTGGCTCTTTCCGAAGTGGACCAGCCAAGTATTTTACTGCATCCTTAGACTCGTATTGTTCTACGTCAACACCGATTGCCATATATTCACCTGTAACAACTCACATAGTTTCAAGTCACTTGGGCACAAGAGATGAAAGATAACTATTATGGTCATTGCAGTCATGTGGGCGCATTAATTATAAACTTTATGAGCTGGTTTATTTTAGAAGATCTCTTAGTAGAGGATGTATTAGGATTTCGAAAATATTATCTGAAAAACCTTAAATGAGTACCTATACTCATTCAATGAATTTTCATATTTTAATTGAGCAATTATAGGATTTTATTCATGAAAGGATACCAATGTACTTCATTTTTATTTTTTTACAACTATACAAGTGTAAAGATTCCCAGTTAAATATACGAATAGGGAGAAGAAACAAACAGAATAGGGAGGAGACGACCTCCGTGGCGTAGTGGTCACCATGCTTGTCCGTCACCCAGAGGTCCCGGGTTCGATCCCCGGTCAGGGCAAGTTGGAAAATGGCCTTTTTCAAATTGTCCTCGGTCTTGGATGTTTATCTATATATGTATTTGTTATAAAATATAGTATCGTTGAGTTAGTATCCCATAACAAAAGTCTCGAACTTACTTTGGGGCTAGCTCAATCAGTATAATTTGTCACTATATATTTATTTATTTATTTAAGCGTTAAAAAAAAAAAAAAACATCAGTATTATTGCTTCCTGTCTATTATTGCAAATAAATTTGAGATAGACGCAAGTATTGCAGATGGATATGAAACCTAACTTTCCACTTCCGAAACATAGTCGACGATTAATCACAGAACTCGCCATTTTTTGAATTAATATTTATATAGATAATCATTATTTATAGAGAATATGACACATATTATGTAGTATATAAGGAAATGATCATGTATTAAGTACACTGACTATTAAACCTGCCATTTTAACATACTTACAAGTACTACTGACTAGCCTCAGATAAATATTTTTTGTAGAATAACACAAAAAACTATTAGATATTGGTTTGGTATTACTTGATGATATTCGTACTTCGATAAAAAATTTAGATTTAATCAGAGTCGATAAACAAGGCATTATCCTAGTTTTTCTTGAATTGCCCTCATATTTACCTTGTTTAACAGACTGTTGTGATTATGGGTAATACGTGATTCAAAACGAAAAAACAGATTCTACTAACCATAAAAGCCTCTGTCGCCAACCCCAGGTACAGGGTACAGTTGAATAGGTTAAATTACTCTCAACTCAACTAAATCCTATGAAAAATTAACGTTTGCTATACAGTTTCCAGCGAAAATTCATAAATAGAGCTGCCCCAAAAACAACATAAACTCTTTGAAAAGAATCAACACACATTATTCGTGATGTTGTTTCTATTACACGCTGTATATTCAGCTCCCCTACTGTTTGACAATGAATAGCACGCTCCCGAATAATGGGGAGCTGCCGGTCGGACAAAGGAAGAGATCTAGGCAAATATATCAGTCTCGGCTTATGGAAATTATCCACGTACGGCCTTTTCATGAGCAGAAGTCGGATTTATAGTATGCTCAGAGGCAACACCAAAATAAGTTACCGAGAGGGGAAACGGTATATCGATTCATTTTTACGTTATGGAAATATAGACATGTTGTTAAGACTACTAAATACAATGTGTGAAATATAATTCTAAAGTTAGAAAAAAATCCAAAATGAAAATGTAGACTGTATTTTTGATTTAACAAAAAATTACAAAACAAAAATAATAATTTCTAAAGCAATAAGCTCATTACTGCCATCACATAAGCATTAAGTATACTTTTCTAGATTATGGGCCTAGGTACCCTTTACACGAGTTGACCTAGGCGAAAACTAAAAATGAATACATATAACACATATAATACTTAGATAAATAGAATAGATATCTACATGATATTAAAACAACGGAAATATTTTACATGTGAACTTAATCGATTTGCATAGTTAGAAATACTTCTGACTTGTTCGCTTCCAATATTGGCAAATGTTTTATTCACGAGGCAGAGATTCAAAAAGGGCCATTTTCCGTATTGGAGATTAATACTATCTACTTATTGCATTGCTGTGGCGACAGTTTGTGGATCAAAAGAGAATTTAAGGTTTTAGGTGTACTTATTTACCTAGCTTAATTCCTACATGTTTGACTAAATAAAGAACAGTAGTGGCCTGTGTCGGACCCCGTGGACCAGATATAGATTAATTAATGAAATATACTATACTTACTTAGTATTGGTGCAGCTGTTTTCACCGTCTTTAGGTATTCTGAGATGTTGATCTACTGGTTATATTATATATCTCAAAATATAGCAATAAAAGATCCATAAAATACGCAATAAAATACCTGAGCAGCAAAATCAGTTCTGACCTGAATCCAAAAGCTGCATAGCGTCCAGTGCCAGCATAAGGCCGATGTGATCGTGATAATAGCCCACCGATACATAAACTGCAAAGAAACAATCGATTTTAGCCAGTCGTTCTAATTAACATACTTGCCAGCCCTTTAGCGAAATGGAGCAAATTGAAATGCTAATTTACACGGACCGGAACCTATTCATGAGGTATTTAATTAATACTTAGTAACTAAACGTACCGCAAGAATGACGTTAGTCGTAAGATTTTTGAAGATTTAAAATAGTATCATCGACTTACGAGTATGTAATCGCCGTAGTAGTAGAAAAAAAATTAAAACTGTGAAAAATATAGTCTGTTAAAATTGTTTTTGCGTGTTTTTTCCGTACCCTACGTATTCCACTATTTCTTGAGAAATTAGAGTACTGCAAAACGCATACAAAAAATAAGTACTTACAGAAAATTTAATTTCTACTTATCCACAATTTAGTGCGTCCAGTAAAACAAAAATTGAAGGAAAGATAGAAGGAAAAAGAGGAGTAGGAAATAAGAGCAAAATAAACGTGAACGAAAGTAAATGAAATAAGGAGGTAAGACAGAGAGAGACTTACCGCGATTAAACAAAAAGCAAATGCATATGTAACAAGCGACGAAGAAAGAGGGTGGACCGATGTGGGTTAACAGCCGAACATCCATCGCAGTTCCTCAGTCTGCCAGCGAACATCAATAAAAATTATATTAATCGCGGTAAGTGCCGTAAATACTATTAACAGTCATTGTGCGACCGTGAAACTCTAACTCATATAAAGAGCGCAGCTCTAAAATATTAAAAGAAGATTGATCTATAAGGATTACTACTTATATATTTGTGGACAAATGGAACACCCCGTACTCCCTCCTTCCGACTAACGTTAAGTTTAAATTTAATTTTCATTCAATCTTGATCCTTTTCGCTGGAACAGGGCAACTGATGTGATCAAGATACCTACTTCTGGTATCTTTATACGTCTTCTTGACGATGTCGATGAAGGGATTGCGAGTGAAGTTTTCCTGCCTGTTCTCATAGTAGTACGGTTGCTTGTACACCTGAATTTTCCGCACTGAGATTTGCTTTTCATTTGCCGCAGCGACAATAGCGAGCGCTAGACGGGAGAAGTCATGGTTTGGTGCCTTGAGGTAGACTATGGCTATCTGTAAAGAAAATGCTGAGTTTATCACTCAATACTTTTAAATAGTTACCTCATAGATACACATTTATGTATTCATTATGTTTGGGGAGAGACAAGAAACAAGGACAACAAGATTATTGGTCAGGCCAATTAAAAAATACCCCGACTTTCAAGCGTTCATCTTCACTAATTTTTAAACCTTTGAACCGATTTTCATCAAGCTTATAGAAGGAATTTTGCTTTCACGTTAAAAATCCGTTCGAGAGCTGCGATGCCACAGACAGAGAGAGGCATAGACCAACTGACATTGGCGTCAAACTTATAACACCCCTTTTTTGCGGCGGGGGTTAAAAAAGAGAAACATGAATACGTCACATAATATGTCTCATAAAAACGTCCGACATAATGCAGAATGGCTCTTTACAGACTTTATACTTACTTGTATAGAAAATTGCTTTATTTTATACGATCAAAAGTCGATGATAGAAGCTGACCTATATTGTCCCTTTGTATTTTATTAGACTCATAAAATGTGCTCTAAAAGAAGGGTTAATGGGGTTTACTCTTGGGTAATATAGCCGAAAATACGACCTTTTATAAAAAGTGTGAAAGATGGGATACAATACCTACTTTAATATACTAGATACTTGTACTAACTGTATGAAAATGGATCAAAACCACGATATATCTACAAGTGCAGTGCTGTGAGGTGAAATCTCGCGAGGCTGTTTTTGCATAGCTTAAAACTGAATAAAGTACTCTGTAACATCATCGTAAATTAAAAACTCATTACATGCATGAAATTAAAATAAATACTTAGGCGGGCACGAGAACGACACCTAGATCTTGAGATGTCGTTGTCAGCGTGTGAACTACGAACCTACATAAGCTTGAGTCGGTAACCGTAGGAATTAACCCTTTGAAAATGTTAGTGCATAAAGGTAAGAGCATTTTTTACATGCATGAAATTGAAATTAGTGAGCACGGTGACGACGGATCTTGAGATGTCGATGTCAGAAGGGCGGGTGCGAGCGAATGTTGCGTACACGCGCTTGTTGGAGCTCGCCACGTCTCGGCAGTACTGTGGGATAAGGGACCGTATTAAAACATTTGCCTGAGTATACCCAATAAATTTTATATTTTACTTATTTTCACGTAAACAATTTGCTGTTTAAATAAGACAAATACCTAATATATATATATATATAACACTTTCTTTTTCATTTTGCATTGGCTTAAAATAATAGCTGCCATCAGTAACCTGTCTATACGGAACAAAAAAAAATATTTATATTGCACCCATATTCAGATCTTTGATTGACTATCCGTAGAATCCTTTGTAATAAACAAATAAAATCAAACCCACATATCACTCAACCCGAGGATGGATCAAACGATGAAGCGATTTCATAGCGTTGGATCTCTCACTTCCAAAGTTTGCGAGGGTCTAATCTCATTCGCCTTAGAAAATACTAGTCCTGTGGGTTCCTTTGGAAACCCTTTTATTGCAAAAGAATTTATGAATATAAATAGGTAATGTATTATTTTCGGTTAGATATATTTTAGTTTATAGTTATTTTTTAATTTTAGGTTTTAATTTCATTATTTATTATATATTCTACTTAAAAGTTTTTTACCTTATGTACTTATTATCCTATGTTAATAAATATTATTTAAAATAAAATAATATTTATGAATAAAATTCATAAAACATTTCAATAAGAAAAGTAGTCCCTGGACTGAGATATCCTATACTTGCAGAAAATCAGACACTATTCTAGATAAGTACTTAACAACAGGTAGGTAACAACAGATTTATTTTTCTCTTACTCTGTGTACGCTATAACTCATAAGGAGATTGCTTTCCTCATAATAGGACTTCGGAAGTCTTTTAATAGGCAAGAACGAAATTATGAAAGTAAGAAGTACTAAAGTTTAGTATCATTAACGAAGATTAAAGTACTTTATTAATTGGTAAGAAGAACTTTGATCCTCTGAACATCATAGATAAGAAAGAATTAGCATTGTTAAGAATGTCATATTAGCTTTATGCTTCTTACTCACATAGCTGACCATGGGCAGGTTGAAAGCGGCTGCCATCCGCCCCTCGTGCACACACGTCTCTTGCGGCCCGATGAAGGCAGACACATTGGCTGCCCACAATGCCGCCACCTGTTGGCCACACTTCATATTAATCGTTTTCTTCGGTTTCTCTGGCACCTTTACAAAAAGAGAACATCAGGAACAATATAAGTAGGTATGTTGATGCAGACTGTCTTTTTATGCCTGAAGCAGAGCCACAAAAGGTGAATACAAAACCAGTAGGTATTTTGAATTCCTTAAAGTAAATAGGTATATTTAAATAAAACATACTTGTCAACAAGTAATTATTTTAAAAATATTTTTAAAACAAGCTTTTATCTTTAGTACTCCTCAAGATAAATCAAAAGAGCTCAAGCTCGATGGGGTTGCGTCGTTTCATTACAGAGTTCCTATGGCCAGCTTCCAACTCCATCATCAGATCAGCTTCATGTCATCATAATATTGCCTTATCACGCGATATACGAATGGGTGCAAAATTTCAGCTCAATCGGAAACCGGGAAGTGGGTCAACTTGCAAGATTTGATTACAGACAGACAGACAGACAACGGGACAGGTGAAACTAAATAAAAGCTTGTAAAGTTAAGTTTAAGATATTTTGCCCATCTACATTTGTTCAATGGACGGTGCAGTATAAGATTGCGTTAAAATTTTCAATATAGTTTCACCTTTCCTTTGCTATCGAGCATAGTTGAAAAGATAAATATCTTCCATACATTAACCCGACATTTCGGTGCTTCACTAGCCGACGAAGGAATCAATTTCCAGCCCTATATCTGAGCTGGGACCTAAAACTACTAAGTGTAATAGATAGAACTCAATAAAACTTTGAAGTTGAGTTATTTATTTCTGACAAAACAATATAACGCGGCGTCTCTTCTGCGGTAAAAGTGTATGATAATAAAAAGTAAGTAGATACCATTAGAATGCAAAAATACTGCCTAAGCATTAAAACTCGATATCAAAACTTCCAATATATTTGAAATGCAAAATTTCGCAAAAGCCGTTTGTTACAAATTTAAAAATGTTCCTAAAGCGTTCTTTAGCTTAAATATTTTTTACTCCAAGTATTGCATTTCTGCAAAGGACGGCCTCGGTCTTAGTTGTTAACGTCTGAGAAATACCAAGTGCCTGCGGCACTAAACTCTTGAGGCTACAGCAAGTTTATGGCCGTCTGGTTTATGAGAGCTGTGACAAACTGCGATAGAGATTTAATATAAAATATTGTTCCGTTGTCCACCGAACGCCTTAAACTTATGCCGTAAACTGTAGAGCAAGTAGCTCATTCTTCATAAGAAGTTGTAAACTTTTGAGCACAATTTACACTTTTCAGGAATAGCGTTAGACGTCTGGCTTTGTTTATGAGAGTATTTCATTACGTGGCTGCTGTCAGATTGAACGATGCACCGATATCGGCACGATTTATTATCCGAATTGGGCGGCTCACTATAAATTGACCCCGAGCTGAGTGGCTGATTGTGTTTGGCTATTTTTCCGAAACGATCTGTCACGATATTGATAGCGTTTGTACAATCAGATACCTATCTATCCAAAGATTATTCGATAACAATCAAGTCTCAGAGAGATGCAGCGGTATAGGTACTCGTACACCTACATATTTTTAACCGACTGAGCCAGAAGAAGGGTTAGTTTTTCGAGAGTTTGTATGTTTAATGTTTGGCACGCTCTGCGGCCTGAACGGTTCGATGGATTTAAGCTTGAGAGGTGTCATTAGATTCGTCTTAATTCTGAGAATGACACAGGGTGTATAAAATGACAGTTGTTTTTTTTAATAATGACTTGTTTTAGAATTACTTTAAACTTGTAAAAAATTTGGTTGGTGTTTTAAGTCACATATAAATACTTGAATGCATATCTTACCAATAATAACATTGTGCGGAAATTCATACTCGTAATTTCAGTTTCTTAAACTTGTTACATTTGTGAAGTAACATTTATCAATATTTTACGGTAGGTACGTAAATATTTTCTAAATATTTCGACAAACTGTAAAAATTAAAAAATAAATTCGCTAGTTCTATTTGTTTATATAGCTGACACGAAGAAAGCGCTTGTAATAAATCGGAAGGTCATGTTCTCGCAAGTTAAATGATTCGGGATAGGGGTCCTGTTATATAACAGATAAGTAGGTATGTGTTTCTTTTTTGTGAACCTACGCACGCACATCGGAAAGATTAGAAAGTTGAAACTTATTTATTGATTTAAAAAATAACTCGGAAATGTAGGCATTCTCAAGTATAGCTTACAATAGGGTCAGTTTCCGAGCGCCTAAAAACATCTGAAATGTGTTTAGCACATTTCTGATGTTTTTAGGCTGCTTGGATTTTTTTGGAATCCAAAGTAAGGTTTACAAAAAGACGTTACATTCTAATCACGTTTTTATACTTTTAAGTAAAAAGTTAATTTAAGTTATTATATTTTATACGTATGTTAGTCTGCAAGGTATTTATAATATGTGTTGCCTGAAATAAATGGTTTATTAAGTATAACTATTATTATTTATCCTTTACGGGATAAATCGATCCTTAATATAATATTTGGTAAATACATATTATATTTAAATAAAATAAAGCATGTTACTTCTAATAGATTTATTACGATCAATGAAGATTGGCATGTGTCACATTACTTCCTTTGACAACAAACCATCGACAAGGTATACATACTCAACAGACCCAAAGGCCACAATCAGCGTTAAGATAATATTTTATCTAGTAAAATACAGGGAGCCATCGTCCAACTTCTTTTGTGAAACCAGCTTGTTTGGACGTCACCGACATCTGGTTTAGGCAACGAATGACGCGCCGTTTTTTATGCACCCTGTACCGCCCCTTTTCCTGACTTGATGGCTGCGAGCTGGGACCCCATCAATTTCCCTGACAAATATACTTGACTCGGTAAAAAGTTGGCATCCACGTAACGCATTACAGCAAGGGGAAATTTTTACTTGCTACTTCCTGCTTCTGTCACAAGAAAAGACGACACAACAACGGCGGCGCCAAGTACCTACGTATTACGTGTTTTAGGTAGTAACTATCAAGTACTGTAACTTATTCTGTATGACACTCTGATGTTTTTATTGAAAAGAACTACAAATTTAACTAAAAGGAAAGTTAGCAGGTGGAAAATACGATGAAAAATTAATACTGTGACTGCTAATAAAAACACACACTGTATACTTCCCGAATTACTCAGCGAATAAGGTTATATTTCAAACTGAAACTATCCCGACGATGGCCAATATTGACGCACCAAGGTACCTATTATTTTCTTCACGAGCTATTTGCAGAAAATTCTGCTCATTCACTGTCTGAAAATACACAGATCCGAAGAGTAATCAATAATTGTAGACACTCAGTGGGTGGACTAATTATTCTGGAACAGGATCCTCGGGCCCAGCTTTTATATGAATGTTTTTATTTTTAACGAGTATTGGAACCTCTGACTTGTGAACTTTTTAGTTGGGATAGAATCACAATTATTTATAGCTTTTAGAATAGAAGCATTTAAAATGCCTTTATTTTTGTTTCCTTTTTTAAATTAACCTTATACATGATAACAGTCGAAGAAACTACTTATTAAGTCTCAGTGGTATTAAATTTGATTGACAACTGATGAAGCAGAAGATGCATGTGTTGGATTCGCACTGGGTTTTCGATGGCTGCCATTACTACGTCATCGCGGCTTACAAGAATAACGCAACGGTTTATTATTTCAGGAGTGCAACTAATGCGTCTGATGCTTCACAGATGCGCTCGCGATGATAGCATTAGCACCTTCGCGGGTTGCCATTCGCGTTCTCTGATCAATTTTACTTTATTTTTGTACAGTTTTATAGAAAAGTTTTAAATATTTTAAGTGTAAAGAAGGAGGAGACTTTTACTCAATAATATGTACTTAGATCCTAAATACCTTACAAAGAAGTCAAAAACAGCTCAGTGAATTGGATATGGCTCTGTAGCAAAGCATTAACTTTTTTAGTCCTTAGTTCTGAAAGATCACTCAAAAACACCGTTTGATAGAATTGAAGCTCTATCTCTTTGAGTGCATGTGTAAAGTGCGACTGAAAAAAGAATACCAATATCGTAAATGTTATTATTAGCTACACGTGTTATTATTAGGATAAGGTACAATAGTAGATAAACTATGTATTATAATCTTTTTGTTATAAGTCGATAAAAGGAAATTTAAGGCGTAAGTTTGGCGAGCCGTGTCATAAAAATCGGGTCGAGTCATGATCAAATAACTTTTCAGAACTTTGAACCGTCGCGTTTGGCTGCAAAGATTAACTTTGAAAGACGACATATGATAAACGAACCTTTTACGAAAATACTTGATAATAAAGCCGCAGCAGTAACAATAAAATCGGAGTTTGTTTTGCTGTTATTCAGTTAGGGCAATTTTTGAACGTAGGTAGAGCAAGATAAACATATAGGTAGGTACAAAGCTACATATCTATGAGAATAAATTGTTATTACTTATTATAAAATAATAGATCACGAAAATGAATAGAGTCTATAAGTACGCACTGTTATCCCTATATATACAAAAAAAAAATAGTATACTATGCATATATCAAAACTAACAAAGTATTTTTTATTAAACTTGTAATGTCCTTTTTTGCACAAACAACAGGTATTTACACTTAGTAAATAGATAAATTTATCAAAATTATATCGTGACTTCTCGATAGGTCTAGGTATGGTTTACAAGTAGGTATTACGTCGATAGTTTTGTTTGTTATGCGAATAAGATTTTCCAAATCACTTTTCCGTGTTTACATAACCTACTTTAAGGCAACCCGAGCCTCTTGACAACCGACGGTATAGAGAGATCCCCTTCAGTTTACTTACGCAAACTCTTCATTTCACGTCTTAAATCATATGGGTTGACGTTGGTTCAGTTGACCACAACTTTTTTAAAGAATACGTTGTTCAAATCTAACGACCAAGAAATACAGCTTTGTTTGCAGTTCTGTAACAGGGTTATATGAGCACTGTAAACTCGGTCTATAGCCCATAAAATTCTCTCTGGCTACGCACAGTGTTATGCCGTCTTATCGGAGAGAGCCCGTTGCAATAAATTGGTTATCTATCTGTTTGCTTCATGGGGCTTTTGCTGCATTGTCTGGCTTGCTCTATATTGGCATTTTGAATATTATTTATCATGAAACTAAATTTGACTTTTGTAATGAAATCATACTAATGTTAAGGTTTAGATGTTTGTGAGTTTACTCAATGACTTCAAAAGACTAAACGGATTGGAATGTTTGGCATGTTGGCATGTTGATAACTATTATAACATAGAGAATACTTTTGATCGCGGGAAAATTTAAGATCTGTGGAAGCTTTAAAATATGCACAATATGAGTGTCAGTCGCGAGTAACGGATATCTCTTTTTCTCTCTATTTTTGTTGTAAACTACTTTTGCAACAAAAAGATAGAGAGCAACTTAACCTAATTTTTAATTGTTGCAGGTTCTAAATACTTTGGGTTATCTTTAATGTATGGTACATATAGGGTTTTACTCACGTTATCTGTGTTTATATCGACTTTTATACTGAATTAATCTATTGTTGGTTTTAACAATTACTTTGTCGAATAAGGTCGAAACGTTCCAAGATAAAAATTCATTCGACGTCGAGTTGCATAGTTAGAGCAAGTAATTTTGCAGCCGATTGGAAAAAAATGCCAGCTTAATGGGGACGCTCTGAGCTTCCAGACTTGTCCATGCTTCGAGCGCTCGTAGACTCATTCAATTATCCGGGCTACGGCTTTAGATTAGTTTAGATATTGATAATATCTGTCTGTAAGAACATACTTTACTTGCATGTTGGTTTCAACTATAATTAACAGACCTAGGCTGTAGAGGCTTCTCTTTAGCGTAGAACCCACGCCTAATAAGAAATGGGCGGACACATACAGGATTACTGGTAACACTGGTAAGTAACCTATATCTTTTGCGTTGCGAGGTGTAAGATGTGGCCAAAACAATTTGATTTTCTATGATCACCAGTTGCCTCATTGAGGCAACTGGTGATCATAGAGCTGGCAGCTATTTCGCTCAGCGTATAAGTATAGCGATTCAGCGGGGAAATGTTGCCAGTATTCTGGGTACGTTGCCTCAATGCGGCGCATTGGAAGAAATTTTCTATTTGTAAATCTTTTATTTATTTATTTATTGTTTTTTATGTAATATTAATGTGTAATGTTGTGTTTTTAATAAATAAAATTATAAAATTATACAAAAAATGAAAAAAAAAATTGATTTCACCCCCTTAACTATCTTATCTTAAAAAATGACTTCAATGGTTTTGGTAGACATTAGACATAAGAGTAGGCACTCTTACATCTGTAAGTAGGTTGATGACTTATTAACTGTCCAGAATATACCATAATTGTGGGACGGTGTACAGGACAGATATGGGGTTTTGTTGCTCTGGAATCTGTCTGTCTTGTTGGAGTAATGGTAAGTAAGAAAGGCGTGATCCTGTGTTCTACCTGCTTAATAGATACTTCTTCTTGCCCGTAAGTTTCTGCGACCACGAAGTCCAGGGAATGTCCCATTGGTCCCAGGAGTTTCTCGTTCACCTCGTCAACTGCCATAGAGATAGCACCTGTTGAAAAATTGCATTTTAATTTTGCTACCATTAATCAGTGGTGTAATCTATCAATTCATAAATACTGATGTTATAGGTATCTCATAAACCCTAATATACTGTTTATTTTTATAGAACAAATGAACCATTCAAGAAACATATTTATCTTGCGGTGTTTTTATTCGCGTTTTGTTTGTAAACTTATTCTCTTATTGCTTACCAGCTAAATCTTATATCTGCCAATTTTATCTATTTTCTCTTCGATTTCACGATTTCACGAGTCAAACAATAGACTAGATCTCGACTCGCCTAGCCAGTTAAACATCATAACTAAGTATTACGTATTACAATTAAACAACGTGGCAGTAATTTTCAGAAACCACTTAATATCATGCAGCGCGGTGCCAAATGCTGTCAAGAATTAATTGCAGTGGTCCAGATTGATCTGACAGTTGAGACAAAGAACTGTGTATACGACAAAACAAATGCAAATCATTAGTTAACTAAGGTCCGCGCTATTTTAGGACAACATTATAGGTAATTTCAAGAGTGTTCAAATATCTTAATGTCGAAATGTGTCGAAACCTGTGGCTATCGAAGCAAGGTTTGTCTATCCATTTAAAATTAAAATAATTATATATAGCATGTAAAAACCACAGTTTTCACAATAGTTTTTTAGAGAGAGATATTTCACCAATTTCGCTTACCATCGAAAAAACAAACTTGACACACACGTTTGTTTAAAAAAAAGTTTCAATGGAATCCATTATTTTCTATTACGACAGGAAGTAATTTATTATAACGCGGGAGTAATTTCATCTTATAATACTATCGATATACCTATACATATATAAGGTCTAACAAAATATACCAAAGCTATTATATCAAGGGTGAATTCAGTCCGCGATAGTGAACAATTTTCCCCAAGGAACATGTCGAAATACGAAAGATAATTTTTGGGTTTCCATACAAAATCGGATCAGCTGATCGGTCAACTTGTACGGGAGGCCACAAATTACTTTTCATATTTCAATACGTGTTTCTTGGTGAAAGTTGTTCAGTATCATGAAATGAATTCACCCTTAAAATAGTTTCAGCATATTTTGTTAGAGCTTTTATTTTGCTAGACTTTATAGAATAATGATGTAAGGTACTTACCAGATATGACGCGACCAGGTCTCGAGTAACTTAAGTCACCCGGCCGTCTCTCAGATCCAGTGAGGTACCCAAGAGTGAACTTCTCTCCATATGTACTATCTACGGCCAGCACGAGCAAACAGGAACACCAGTGCCACTAAAACAAAAAATAAATATCATTAAGTAGGTATGTCATTTCTTCACCGAAGTGGGTGAATATTTTTGAACTATGGTTTTACAAATACTAGTACACGTATGTAGCTAAAACAAAAACCACTTTAAACTCTAATGTAAATATTGCAGACAGATTTAGGTCTAGTGACTTCGTGACATTATATATTTTAAGAATTCTAACTCCTAGACATGTCAACAAGAACATTCAGAAGTATGATCATTCCACTAAAATGTGAAACAGAAAGTTGGTTAGGTAAAGCGTCTATTTACATTTTACTCATATTACATGCTATCAAGCTAGTCAGTAGGCCCCATTATATTTCTAAGAACTCGACGCCATGGAATGTATTGTTAGTAGGTACTTTATTGTTGAAGGAATGTAAAAGAAAATACTTTCAGACTATACGAGAACCACACGAGGACAAGAATGAAATCCATAGGTACTAAAAATAAATTATGATAGTACTATACCTCCTATCATATTCTACTTAATTATTTCTTAGCCAATAATATTGCAAGGCCAACTAAATTAGGTTTTTAAACAACCTAATACTAAGCTGGGTTAAACTTTCCTAAAAACCTAAATTCAAAGAAGGCAAAAGAGTTGGAAATGTTGCTAAACTAAGCTCCAATTTAAAAAATGTCTCGTAGCAAATTGTTACAAGTGAACACGTGCGTCCAACATTTTCCCGATATTCCCGGCTCGTAAAATGCCGTAGAGTGTGGCCCGGTATGGTTTTTAAACGCACGCTTGCCAGGTCCAGGTGGCATCATACGCGGGTGAGTAACCACTTTTCTACCATTTTCCTAACAGATTGCTTGTTGATAGACAGATGACTACGAAAATCGCTACATAATCGTTACTTAGAGCCCTTTACTCAGGAGCCTTCTTTAAATACAGATATGCTATCAAAATAACAGACCGGAAGACTAAATACAGTGGTGGTGGCGGGGAAATAAATGGACAAGATTCGGAAATAGTGACAACTTGTCAATATATGTATTGTAGTGGTCACATACAGACATGTAGAAAACAATCACACGATCATAAAGATGGTTTTATGTGTACCCAAGATTTTTTTTTCGTTTGCGAAAACGAGGGCGTTATGAGGGTTTGGAAAAAAAAATGGAATGGTTGCGGAGCTGCACAGCTGTTTGGACTTGGTAAAATTTTGCGTGATAAATAAATGTAATTATGCAATATTACATGGTTTATATTTACGCCGTGTTGTGTAAATGCGAGTTTATACTCTGTCATATCTTTAGATCGGCTTATCTGGTCTAAATTTTCGCTGATTACACGGACAGAGGTCGGGTAGTACTAATGCTTAGATACTTCCTGAAAAATCGAATTCTATACATAGACATATTTATAATTGTACATTCAAATATATACAAGGGTGAGGTTGCGTCTATTTACTCATATACTATAGGTACACATGGAATCACAAGATACAGTTGATTCATATATCGTGTTACATTCGTCAATTAAATAAATTATAAATATGTCATATTATTCGATAGAATGACGATTGCGGAAGATCTCTATGTGAATGTAAATATATTAAGTTATCTTAGATGGACACGCTATTGCATGCATGTAAATGGAGATCGGGATGCAATATTTTTTTTTGCACGGTAGTAGGTCGTCGCGTCAAGATTCGGGGGTCAGACGAAGCTAATAAAAGTAACGCGGGGCAAGAAGTAGGGGATCAGTCCTTTCGCGTCCTTTGCCTGACATACAAGTTTCGAGTTTAGAATCGAGTGTGTGTAATTTTGTGTTATAAATTTCATTCACCGATTTGAGCTCGTTGCTTTGTGTTCGGGTAAATTACTGTGAAGTGACGGGTCTAGAATTCTAGACTTCCTTTTTATTTTATCTTTACCTTTCTCACAAACCCCAAATTTCCGCTGGAGCGTTAGATAAGTACTGAATAGGTAATTTATACTGGGTGCTGAGACTGGCATTCAGGCGCTCCGGGTCTACCTGATTTCCTTTCACCTAGGTATCCTAGGTCAACCTGTAGGTTTACAGAGGGTTGACCTTATCCTAATATATCCCTAGATTAGTTCTTATTTGCATATCCTACACAAGTCGCTTTACACACACACACGTTTAACTTCTCACACAACTGTTATGAGCGTGGTGGCTAATAACAGACCCTAGGTTCACACTAGGTCTTACAATAGACTAGACTTAGGTTAGGCAAGCGGCTGCGGCTGCTTTTAGGTCGGTTTAGACGTAGGTTCGTGATTAGGTTCGTTATCGGAATATAGTGAGGTTTTGCTTACGGTTAAATTAATAAATCTGCCAAAGATAGATACGATAATATCGAAGATTACTTGAATTTCTATAGTTGGGTTAAATGTAGTATTATCATTGTTGCTGTCAATTGAGAGTCACATATGTTCCATTTGTTACCTTAGATCTATATAATTGAAAGATATCGGATCCGATCAATTTAGTCAAAATAGTGAATATCTAAAGGTTATCAGATTATGATAGTTGATAGTTATGTGTATTGAGGTTATAGAGATCTATAATAACTAGTATATCAACCATCTATTCACCAGAGAAAGGTTAGAAGGTTAGAAATTAGGTATAGAACTTATGATCTAAATTAACGTCTCAAATATATTTGCTCTCAGGATCTTGACACGCCAAACCGTTGCGAGCATGTTAAACTAGAAAATAAGTAAAAGAATAGAATTTACGTGGAAGCTCTGGTAATTACAGAGCAGATAGGATTAGGATTCTTTGTTAGGATAGCCGGGTAGGGTTGATTTGTTTTGTTTGGCTCAAGATCATTTAGATCTTGATTGCTTTCCTACATAGTAATATTAGAGTCGCGAAAAGGTTAATAAGTGGTAAGAATTATCAAATTTCATCGGGAATTTGGTTCTTCCGAGGCTATTAAGGGTTGGCAAAATTATGCCTGAGTGACCGAGAGGCCAAACAGACATACTTTCGCTGGAAGTGGACTTATTAACCAAAACTATATATGTTTCTTATGCATGTTAGTGCAAAAGGTGTCAAACCGTGACATCTTTCTCCTAAAGAGGAAACCTGCTGTCCATGACGATATAATATCTCATTCCTCGCAACACAGCAAACCAGATATATTGACTTTGTATCGCCAAGATGTATCGAGTTTACTCGAAATAATTAGAGTCTTGTGAAAAATACTATTATTATAAGAGCTCTTCGCGATTGTCATCGCGACCGAAATACCTGTTTCGCGTAAGCAAATTTATAAAATTACATTGGTTAACCAAATATCCAAGACTCTCAACGCCCAGTTATCGTACTTTGTACGACATTACCACATATAATTAAGCTATAGCAAACCTATGACCTAACTGATTACAAATATGGATCGATCCGCCTGATTTTTCAGGAATGGCGTATATTCCTTCGCTTTATGAAGTCAATTATTTGAATGATATAAACCATAACAGCTACAAAGAACAATTCTGTAATACGACTATTTCAATAAGGGATTAAATTACGTAATAAATAATATCTAGTATCGATATCCTCATTTTAGGCTTTTAAAATAAATTCAGAGTAGAGTGAACAGCTTGGGGTATCTGATAATGTACTATACTTAAGGTTTCAAATAAAAATATATATAATAGACGATCATAGCTCACGTGATTTGGAACTCCTGCAGCAAGCCGCGGGTGTATTACTGTGTATATTATATACATAAGTAAGGGTTCCATCACAGAATTGGTGCCGTAGACCGTGGATAGTATCTTGTTTGTATATTTCATATACAACAGAACTATTCAAAAGAACTCAGGCTTATTGGGTTATATAATTTAAATACACAACGTAGAAATATAAAACAAATTATTGAGTCTCAGAATAATTATCCGTTTACTTAAAGAAAACAGCAGCATTGAAAGAAAATTGCATTGTTTACAAAAGCATTGTAAGCAGTTCGGGCAATTGAACAATAGATAGGGTCGTTGCGCAGGTAGTCAGGTGCGTAGACCTTTGTAGCGTTTCGTAGAGTTTCGTAGTGAAAGTCGTAGGCGATTACGTATAGGATAATTAGTTTCTTTAATAATTTAATTAATTAAGTTTTAACTATGGTTCGTGGTAGGCATTCGAATCGTATATCGACTCGTAGGACACAGGCGGAAGAATCAAATATTGGAAATATGGAAAGTGAAACACCGGGACAAATAACTGAATTATTAACTACGATTATGCGTAGATTGGACAATATTGAGAAAGCCAGTACATCTGCAAGCGAGGTAGCGGGACCTTCGCAGGCTTTAGAGAGAATAGAAACCAATGAACGTTCTACTTGTATAGTAAAGTTAACACAAAAGTTACCAACTTTCGATGGCCGAAGTTCTGTTAATCCGATGGAATTCTTACGAGATTTAAAGAATTATATTAAGGTATCGGGTGATAGCAGCAGAGCACTTGCGTGGGCTATCGATAGCTTAACGGGTAACGCTAAAAGTAGAATGAACATTTACCGAGAAAGCTGGCGTACGTTTACAGATTTTGAGAATGATTTCATTCAGGTATTTTGGGGGAGTAGTGAGCAGGAAATGATAAAGCAGAGGTTTATAACGGCGAAGTACGATTCTAAGAAGGGTCAAAGCTTAGAAGAATATTTTGCTGCACAGCTGAATAGTATATATGGGTTGTCTATACCATTTTCGGAGGGTGAACGGGTGAACACTATATTCAGGCAGATGCCTAGAGAAATACAAATTGCTTACTTTACGAAAAGTGAAACCATGACTATACGAAGTGCTATGGAGTTCTTACGTCAGTTAGAAAGGAATGTTGAAAGGCCGCTTGTAAAAGAGGCCAAACCCGGGTTTAGCAGTGTGACACATAACTTGAACGATAGTAGAGAACAATATATGAGAACTCAGAACAGAACGTTGAGAGTAAATACCATACGGTATGATAACTCAACGAAACGTAATAGTCAACAATTCCGAGGAATTTCTCGCGGTTATTATAACCGAGGTCGTGGTTCTTTTCGTGGATATGCGAGAACACAACGGCCAGGTTTTAAGGCTATAGCGTTTCAGCCAGCGTCAGAAGATAAACCATCTTCACAGCAAGGAAATAATGAGATTATTTCAAATAACTTGCAGTCGAGCGCGACAGGGACTTCGGGCTAAATTACTTATAAAGGTGTGGAAGGACGGTTAGTGATTCACAAAGAAATCATAATTTGTATGATTTATGTAATTTAAATGCTGAAGTGGGAGTAAATGACTTTGTTCAATTATTGACTCACTAAACAAACGGATATTCCGTATATTTCAGCAATGAGTTACAAGTGAATCAGTCAAGCCGACATAGATCACGGATAATATGTAGATTGTTAGGAAAGCAAGCTGAAATCCCTATTCCTAGCGTTAGAGCTACGGGCGCTTTAGGCGCAAGCAGAGATAAGTTAGGTAAATTAGTTTCTTTGCCATTTAAGACTGGAGAATGTATAATATACACTCCGACTTTAGTGCTTAACAAGTTACCTAAAGACCTGATTTTAGAGTTCGGTTTTATTCAGTTAGCCATTTTGACGAACATATTCGACAAATAGATACGTTTTGAATAAATTGCGAACGGCAGGTTTCACGGTATCCTTAAAAAAAATGTGGTATCGCTGAAAAAAAGGGTCAAGCTCTTGGGACATGTGTTGTCAACTTATGGCGTTGGACCCCGACAAGATGAAGTCAGTTCGAAAATATTCTATTCCAAAAAAACGATAAACACTTGCGGGCATTCTTGGGATTTGTAAATTATTTAAGGATGTTTACAAAAAATTATGGGACACTTGTTCGACCGTTGCACAATTTATTGCGAGCCAATGTCAAGTTTGAAGTGGAATTTATTGGCTCAGACAACTTTTGGTGAGATAAAGAAAGCTTTTGTACCAAGTGTTGTACTAAAGTGCAGCCATATTTCACGTTATCATTTTTTGTACAAACTGACGCTAGGGCAGTTTGGGATCGGGGCATATGTTAACCAAAAAAATAAGTCGGGTCATTTAAGTTGGTCGGTATCTGAACAAAAATAAAAATGTATGCAATTATTTACGCGGTAAAAAAGTTTGAAATATATTTACAGGGTGCTAAGAATCAAAACGGATCATAAGAGCTTAACGTTCATCAAATCGTGAACTCAGTTGGGAGCTCGCGTAACAAGGTGGATTATGTTCTTGGATCGATTTGATTACACTATACAATACGTACCTGGCATAGATAGTAAAATTGCAGACACATTGAGCAGACATATATCTGGATGTGAGGGAGAAAATACTATCAGAGCAAACCAACCACCTATTTATTGGTTTAAAGCGACAAATCACGATAGTATAATTTTAAATTTGCGAGATATTTCAAAATTGCAAAACGAAGACGAGTTATTAAGTGAGATTATAGGTTGTATTAAAGGCGGGATTATAGAATCTAATATACGATACGGTTTTTTTTATTACTAATAAATTAATGATACATTATATTTCTCGGTAACGAAACGTGATATCAATTTATTAGTCATTCCATTACGACTCCAGGAAGAATTGATTTCGCGTATACATGAAGAGATTGGACATTATGGTAGATATAAAATATTAGCATTTATGAAAGATAGGTATTATTTTCCGAATATGAGTAAGATAGTTAACACAGTGGTAAAGAGTTGTGACGTCTGTCAGAAGGTTAAACCTTGTAGTATAAACACTGTTGGTCCTTGTAATTCAGTTTTGGCGGAAAATTTAGATGAAAAAGTGTTTGCCGATTTGTACGGACCTTTACCAGTAGGGAAATTTGGTTGTCAATATATATATGTAATGCAGGATGTGTACAGTAAAGTTATTAGGTTATATTCGATGCGTAAAGCCACTGGTCGGGCGGTATTCGCGTGTACAAGAAAATTTCATAACGAAATACTTATCAAAACTATCAGTACGGATAACGGACCTCAGTTCACATCTAGATTTTGGGAAAATGGATTGAGAGAACTTGGTATTCGAGTCACACATACTTCTGTATATTGTCCGAATTCCAATTCTGTAGAAAGGGTTAATCGTGAGCTTGGAAGATTGATAAGGACATATTGTAATCAGAATAATAAAGGATGGATGGATATTTTATCAGAGATAGAATCATATTATAACAATGTCAAACATAGTTCAACAGGTTTTGCGCCGAATCAATTAGCGTTTGGAAAACGTGAATCTGGTCAGAAGATAGGTGCGATGAATAGAGCTGGTGCAACATGTGTAAATAAAAACTAAATATGATCTTGTAAGTTTAATGTAACTTATGTAATGAGTTAACGATTGTTTAGTATACTTGGAAGTTTAGATAAAAAGATTTATAGGTTGTAGAAATAGGTTAGATGTGATTGACTTTAATTAGTTGATTTATTTAGTTATCAAATAACAGCATTAATATGTACGGTTCACATTATTAGAGGAAAAAAAAAGTAATAAAAATAAATTAATTATTAATGAATTAAATAGACTTAAGCGAGTGAGTTAGATAGTGGATAATTATGCTGAATCAACTTAATAATAGGTTGTAACATATAGTTAAATAGCGATTTATTAAAACTGAGACTTGCTTCATGCTTGAAAAACAAACATTGTCACAAGTCTGGGGGGGGTCTGTAGTGGTCACATACAGACATGTAGAAAACAATCACACGATCATAAAGATGGTTTTATGTGTACCCAAGATTTTTTTTTCGTTTGCGAAAACGAGGGCGTTATGAGGGTTTGGAAAAAAAAATGGAATGGTTGCGGAGCTGCACAGCTGTTTGGACTTGGTAAAATTTTGCGTGATAAATAAATGTAATTATGCAATATTACATGGTTTATATTTACGCCGTGTTGTGTAAATGCGAGTTTATACTCTGTCATATCTTTAGATCGGCTTATCTGGTCTAAATTTTCGCTGATTACACGGACAGAGGTCGGGTAGTACTAATGCTTAGATACTTCCTGAAAAATCGAATTCTATACATAGACATATTTATAATTGTACATTCAAATATATACAAGGGTGAGGTTGCGTCTATTTACTCATATACTATAGGTACACATGGAATCACAAGATACAGTTGATTCATATATCGTGTTACATTCGTCAATTAAATAAATTATAAATATGTCATATTATTCGATAGAATGACGATTGCGGAAGATCTCTATGTGAATGTAAATATATTAAGTTATCTTAGATGGACACGCTATTGCATGCATGTAAATGGAGATCGGGATGCAATATTTTTTTTTGCACGGTAGTAGGTCGTCGCGTCAAGATTCGGGGGTCAGACGAAGCTAATAAAAGTAACGCGGGGCAAGAAGTAGGGGATCAGTCCTTTCGCGTCCTTTGCCTGACATACAAGTTTCGAGTTTAGAATCGAGTGTGTGTAATTTTGTGTTATAAATTTCATTCACCGATTTGAGCTCGTTGCTTTGTGTTCGGGTAAATTACTGTGAAGTGACGGGTCTAGAATTCTAGACTTCCTTTTTATTTTATCTTTACCTTTCTCACAAACCCCAAATTTCCGCTGGAGCGTTAGATAAGTACTGAATAGGTAATTTATACTGGGTGCTGAGACTGGCATTCAGGCGCTCCGGGTCTACCTGATTTCCTTTCACCTAGGTATCCTAGGTCAACCTGTAGGTTTACAGAGGGTTGACCTTATCCTAATATATCCCTAGATTAGTTCTTATTTGCATATCCTACACAAGTCGCTTTACACACACACACGTTTAACTTCTCACACAACTGTTATGAGCGTGGTGGCTAATAACAGACCCTAGGTTCACACTAGGTCTTACAATAGACTAGACTTAGGTTAGGCAAGCGGCTGCGGCTGCTTTTAGGTCGGTTTAGACGTAGGTTCGTGATTAGGTTCGTTATCGGAATATAGTGAGGTTTTGCTTACGGTTAAATTAATAAATCTGCCAAAGATAGATACGATAATATCGAAGATTACTTGAATTTCTATAGTTGGGTTAAATGTAGTATTATCATTGTTGCTGTCAATTGAGAGTCACATATGTTCCATTTGTTACCTTAGATCTATATAATTGAAAGATATCGGATCCGATCAATTTAGTCAAAATAGTGAATATCTAAAGGTTATCAGATTATGATAGTTGATAGTTATGTGTATTGAGGTTATAGAGATCTATAATAACTAGTATATCAACCATCTATTCACCAGAGAAAGGTTAGAAGGTTAGAAATTAGGTATAGAACTTACGATCTAAATTAACGTCTCAAATATATTTGCTCTCAGGATCTTGACACGCCAAACCGTTGCGAGCATGTTAAACTAGAAAATAAGTAAAAGAATAGAATTTACGTGGAAGCTCTGGTAATTACAGAGCAGATAGGATTAGGATTCTTTGTTAGGATAGCCGGGTAGGGTTGATTTGTTTTGTTTGGCTCAAGATCATTTAGATCTTGATTGCTTTCCTACATAGTAATATTAGAGTCGCGAAAAGGTTAATAAGTGGTAAGAATTATCAAATTTCATCGGGAATTTGGTTCTTCCGAGGCTATTAAGGGTTGGCAAAATTATGCCTGAGTGACCGAGAGGCCAAACAGACATACTTTCGCTGGAAGTGGACTTATTAACCAAAACTATATATGTTTCTTATGCATGTTAGTGCAAAAGGTGTCAAACCGTGACATCTTTCTCCTAAAGAGGAAACCTGCTGTCCATGACGATATAATATCTCATTCCTCGCAACACAGCAAACCAGATATATTGACTTTGTATCGCCAAGATGTATCGAGTTTACTCGAAATAATTAGAGTCTTGTGAAAAATACTATTATTATAAGAGCTCTTCGCGATTGTCATCGCGACCGAAATACCTGTTTCGCGTAAGCGAATTTATAAAATTACATTGGTTAACCAAATATCCAAGACTCTCAACGCCCAGTTATCGTACTTTGTACGACATTACCACATATAATTAAGCTATAGCAAACCTATGACCTAACTGATTACAAATATGGATCGATCCGCCTGATTTTTCAGGAATGGCGTATATTCCTTCGCTTTATGAAGTCAATTATTTGAATGATATAAACCATAACAGCTACAAAGAACAATTCTGTAATACGACTATTTCAATAAGGGATTAAATTACGTAATAAATAATATCTAGTATCGATATCCTCATTTTAGGCTTTTAAAATAAATTCAGAGTAGAGTGAACAGCTTGGGGTATCTGATAATGTACTATACTTAAGGTTTCAAATAAAAATATATATAATAGACGATCATAGCTCACGTGATTTGGAACTCCTGCAGCAAGCCGCGGGTGTATTACTGTGTATATTATATACATAAGTAAGGGTTCCATCACAGTATTTAAAAGTAGAATACTTTTTTTATAAAGTAAGCATACGTAATGGGGCCGTACCAAAACCAAAATACGACCTTTTTGATAAAATTAAATATAAACCTTCGACTACATATAAAGAGGTAAGTAAAACTATTAAATTTCAAAACAAAAAACGGAACCAGTCTTCAAGTACCGTTTACTAAGTTAGGTACGCATAAATAATCTAATTTATTACAAGATAACATTTTTGACGAGCACAACACATTTCGGAACTTACTACTTACTTAGCGGAAAAAATACACAAGTTAGATAGAGTGGTGATTTATTTATGGAGTTAGAGAGACACTTACATTTAACTTAGGGATATAAATCATTGCTTTGTAGCGGACACGGTCGTAGTAACTAGGGTGAAATGGAGTGTAAGAGCTTAAACTTAATAAAATATAAATAAATAGGAGGCTTATGGACAGCAATGGGTTAATAATACCTGATAACGATGATGATCATCAACAGGCAGAGGCACCTAGTTTTAATACAAAACCAATTATCACGCTATAATACAAAAAAATCAACTCTACATACCTTGCTGCATAGTATTATCATGTGAGTATCTAAATAAATAAAACCATCCAAGTGCGCGGTTCCGTACATTGCCAGTTTTTAAATTAATACAAAATATCACATTTGGAATCCTCACAGTAATACGCGAGTTAACTACTACTAGCACTATCTAGTGGTGTTTTGGTGAACTATTTTCTGTAAGTGAACGTAGTATGTAAGTGAGTTTACTACTTTATTTTTAACTAGCTTTAACCCACGACTTCATCCGCGTAAAAGTCTCCCTCTCCCTCCCCCTCCCCCTCTCTAGTTTCGTAGATAAGGAGGGAATAGTTCAATTTTCAATTTCTTTCATGAATAAAATCAAAACTATTTATTTACAAATATAACAAAAATATATTTGAGATCCTCCTAACTAGCCCTTTCATTTGATGTATCATATCATATAAGACACAGGAAGTTTGCAAAACGAAAAAAAGTTCTTTTTTAAATTCCTACCTTGTCTCCCGAAAAATGACACTTATTTAAAGAAAAATATTAATAACCTGCAAATCTGTTTGGGTGATAGGTTTACACCATCTTACCAAATTCCACCTGATTTGGTCCAGTAGATTCCGAGCTAATTGGCTGTGAAAGACGGACAGACATACAGATGCACGAGTGATCCTTGAAGGGTTCCATTTTTTCATGTTGTGTACGGAACCCTACATGGAATAGTTACTTTAGGAAAAATCTACAAAAAGCAACATGTCACTCTCTAATCAGAAAACGTGCGCACTAAGTAAATAGGTACTAAAAATATCCTGTAGATGTCATCTTTCCATTCACAAAGAAAGAATGGAGCGATCACGCCTTTTACAGACCACCTGATCTTGAACACATTGATCAATCTCGTACTCATGTGTCGTGTCGAGTACTCGTCCGATTCTTATGCAATGTATGATTGTAATGGCAGGCACCAAACACGTTTGGCAGGCTACAGGTTCACAGAAGTAACAGGAACTACATTGCAATGCATTGTGAAAGTTACTATCTGGAAATTCAAACCTAACCTAGTTTTGAATTCGTTTAAATAGTTATCTATGTCTAATGTAGAGTTACTTTATTAGGTTCTTGTCCGTGGAGTATCTTCCAAGTCCCCTTATTTTCGACTAACTATTAACCTTCAATAATATTATATTATATATTTGTAAGTGTAACACTTTTTGTGACTTTTCCTTCATTAGATCCATAAATGCACTTTTTGGTCTGCTATTTTTCTGTTAGTTATAGCTTATAGCCCTATCTTCGGGGCCTGATTTCTTTATTCCTCTTCTGGGTCTGCTGGTAAAGATTATTTAAAAAAATAAGCAGTACCTTTGCACAATTTTTTTGCTTTAATTGTTTCTGTGTTAATGCTAAATATCCTTACATGTAATGTAAGTGCTAATGTATTCTTACATGTTTTGTAAATAAATAATAAGACCCGAACACTAACTACCTAGTTAGTCTCACACTGGTAAAATGTAACTTTGGCGGTTTTTTATTTAGAATTTCAGATAAACTGATTTATACCTTAGTAAAGTTCGTATAAGACGTGCAAAGTCCTGATGAGTCACTAGTTTAAAAATATTATGCTACACATGCATACTTAGACTTACCTACTCGTAAGAATGTCCAATTTGTTGAAATAGAAATCTGCTTGAACAGTTTACGTTTGTCTTTGTGCGCAAACTAAGTATTTTATTTTTGTCTGGACACTTGTTTCATGTTTCAACGGTCGACATAAAAGTCTGTCGAAATCAAAGGAAGAACAGTTGAGAAGTTCTAAAAAATAAAATACATTTTCTTATATGAGAACAATCATTTTCAAAGCACGAGCCGAATTGTGAATGTATTTTGATCAATAAAGAGCGAAAGTTGTGGTGTTTTACATATGGAGAAACACATGCTCGGTGGAAATCGAGCTGTTTCAGCCGGACTTTTTACAATGCGTTAAAAATAGCGACCGTGGGAGATATTTATGTGACTATGACCGGGTTAAACCGCGAGTATCATAAATAGGGACCCGTGTTTGTGATGCACTTCTAACACCCGATAAATAAAATAAACATAGCTAGAGTAGCTTTGCTTAATGTGTGTTTTATGCAGCAGGTTTAAAGATAGAGAGTAACAAAATTAGTATTTAGACGTACTTATACCTACCACTATATGTAGTGGATAATTATTCCACGAGAATAAATTAGTTAAGTGTTGATTCTCCAGATACTGTACTCTTATAAACCCACAGAGGCATACAAGAGGCGATATTCTGGAGAAGCAAAATTCGTGGCAACGATACTGTAAGAAAAACTGCTTAAGTATTTTTTATTAAATAAATGATTTGACTAGCATTTTGAAGCTAGCATTTTACTTTTAGTACTATTACGTATTTTATGCTTTTGCCATGAAGTAGAAATAATAGAAGTGGCACTAAGGCAATAACTTGATGCTTTTTCTATTTTTATCTACATTCTACATATCTACTTATTACACCCGGAGTAATTCAAGACATCTTATTAGCATATATACCTATTATAGGCACTATAATAGTGCTATATGTATAGAAGAACTATCATTACTGCTAAGCCGTAAAACGTCGTGGGTACATAAGATATATTGTAGTATTAGTGTTTCAGTGCGGGAAAATGTTTCATTAGAGCGGTGAAACAACCTTCGAAACTAACTTAGCGTCGGTGATAAGAGCAACTTCCTCCCCCGATATGTTAACGGAGCATCGCAAGCATTCCCCTGAGTCTAGAGCCCATGGCGCATTTATTTGTCGACATATTTGCCTTCTCTTCATCTTTAATATTATAAGGAAATCATGTACCGTATACTGGGGTTACTTTGATTTACTGGGCGAATTTCATAAAATCTTTGTTTCTTTTTTAAACTCAAATTGTAGGACTTAAATTGATGAACTCATTTTTGTATTTTTTTTTTACAATTAGTTGCTTTAAACTTGGATCCGACCCAGTCAGTGACAAAAATATTAAAATATGTGAGTACTAAAATAGTTTCATTTCAAGAGTTGTAGTATCGTAGATAAACGAAAAGCATGATATCTACATGAGCAGATGGATGTATGTTTGTTTGTATGTATGTTTCTGGCGATTGTATAACCACGTTCATAACACAAGTCTTGAACTTCGGGTCGGTCGGGTCCGCTTACCTAACCAAGGTGATTTGAAGAGGTTACTGGTTTTAACACAGAGCGACTGCCATCTGACCTTCCAAAGGATAGACCAGAACGAATCCTTGGATATTTTTGATGAGCAAGAAATAACCCCGCAGACAAATAAAACGTTATAAATCCGAAACCTATTGACGGATTTCAAGAGGTGCATCAAATAACCTAAACGCAGTTTAAAATTAAGAGACATTGTTTTTTTTTTCGAAGAATACAACGTGGAAGGGGCTTACCCGTAATAAATCGAACCACGGGCTATACTATAATGATAACAAAATAACAGTAAATAATTTTAAAAAAAATCGACATTCACATAGGTACAAATGGCCCGGGCGGGTGCACGCTTTCGTATAGGAGAGTCGTTTTTTTTTAACTATAGCTGTAATTTTAATTTCATTATACTATAGTGATCTAGTATAGCCCGTGGTTTGATTTATTGCGGGTATGTCCTTTCCACGTTTTATAATAAAAATGACTCGAATAAAATCTTTTTGAAGAAATGGATGGTATAAGCAAAACCGATATTCTCATATTTTATTTAAATATTTTAAGAGTAAAATAGGTTTAATCCTAAAACTGATGAAAGTTACCCCAGTTTACGGTAGCAAAAATTATGGCGGTAACTATAAGCGAGAGATTGAACACTTTCGGTTGAGCACCTGGTTTAGCAGGTCGATAGAAGAAAGACCCTCATTGTTGCTCTGCCCCGGGCTATAGTTTTCTTGATAATGTAGCAAAATACGCCATTACAGATATGGTGATCGAAGGTCGCACACAACAATCCGTTAACAAATCTACATAATTTACTTATCTTCTGCTGTAATACCCATAAAGTTTGTTATGAGGGGTTTTCACGCCAAATATCTTTTGATAGGTTCCTATTACAACCGCTTATAAATAATAATTTTTTATTTTTGCTTTGAATTAAGGACGAGGTCTTTCACGTTTATGATATGTATTATGTACAGTCTTACACACATCGTTGTAAAAGTAAGTTATGAATAAAGAAAGCGATTCCACGAATCGATCAAGGTATTTCATAAATGGTTAAAAATATTCAGAGGTATGCGGCGTTGATTCGTTTCGATAATGTAACTAGTGGAATTAAAATGAAAAAAAAATCTACTTATGTGTTTTCTTAGAAATCATTTCATGCTAAATATACGGTTGAAAATATAAGATTAAATAATGTGTCTGCATACCGCTCAATAGGATAAGTAGCCTGGTGCTTATCAAGGTATCCTTGAAATGTTGACTTTGGAAATCGTGAAAAATATCTAAATGGATAGTAATATCTTTTGCATAATCACCAAAAGGTGTATTGGTTACCAAATATTTAATGGGTTGCTTACTCAGACAAGCAAGTAATTAAGCAAAGCCCCAGGGCAGTATCGGCCAGTTAGGAGATCAAGTGAAGTGGAATCGAAACTAATTGCGTGGTGAAGATTTATGCGATGGACCGCCTTGAGACCGAGATACGGCACGGCCTACCAAACAGACATGTCTTGACAAATAACTTCCTATATGTATTTATTTGCAAAAAAATATGTGCAATGTGACTTAAAAATGATGATGATGACTCAATGTATAAAGACATTGGTATTCAATGAGACAGTGAACATCAAGAACTAAAGCCAGTCGAGATTTGTACTGTTAGGATTAGAATAATGTTTAAGGTTTTTTTTATTTTTAATTTTATTCTCTCAGCATAGTTTAAGATTAGAAAATACGCCAAGAAAATTATGCATATATATTTTCCTCCTTGGCATGAATATAAGGTCCAACATACTACTCAACTTACCACGTAATTTTCCAATAATCGAAGAGGTCGATAAGAGTGCGATATACTCGTAGGTACTGGCAGCCCGACATTGACATAGTTGCCTCGTCACCGCGTCTCCACGTCAACGGCCCCCGCGCACGCGAAATGATCGAAATAAATGATTACTATACTATAAAGACTTGTTCAAAATAATAAAAAACCATAATTTAGTGAGTCTTTTCAGGTTTTAGAAACCGTAAACCGTTTAACGTATGGACAGATTGACCAGTTTTTTATAGGCCCTCAACCAACATTACTAAAAAATAAATATTTTTGGTTACTTCAGATTTCTAGATATAATGTAGTAGGGCCCTGAGATTTCGAGTAGGTTACAGTTAGAAAATGGAGCTTTATTTATTCAAGAGAAAGAGCAAGGTAATGTTTTTAAAATGTGCCCTTTGTCTTTTATGCAAATGAACAGTCTATTTATTAAAATATTCCACTGTAGCAATATGCAATTGACCTATATAATCCTATCAGAAATGATAACAACCGTTTCATTAGCAAATAAGTAGAATTATTGCCGCTAATATTGTAGAGTATAGGCAAACCTACATAAATATTAGACACCTACCTGTAATATGTAAAAGCATAACGTAACCTATAAATAATTTATATTATTTAATAAAAAACAAACAACAGAAGTTATTCGTTTCTAATTTGATTAAATACAGGTAAAGTTTTAAACTGTAAAAAGGTTCCGGTTTTCATTATAACTTTCGCAGTCCAACAAGTTTAATTGTGTTTATTCGCTCCAAGCGAGAAAATAAATTAAATGGTCGGATGACATTTGTGGCGGAATACGGTTTGGAAAATTGTGCACCTAATTTGTATGCATGCCGGAGCAGCCGCTGGTACACTACACCGTGCCGAACACCGGCAATACCCGCATCAGCGAACAATGTCGGATGACGGTTGCGGCTGCGGCGCGCCCGCGCAACCTTCTCCGCACGTTGCGCCCGATACATATTAATGTCATGTTTAACACTATTGATAACAGGAACATGATGAGCTGATAGTAAATGTATCGATGTGTATATGTAAATGTACCCTTATGGGAACATTTACATGTTGTAGATTTTTGTACTGATACCTAAGCTTTTGCAGCAACTTTCTTTTTTACTCTGACTATGAAAAAACTGAAAATGCTGTTTCACTTTTTATATTATCTATATAAGCTCCGACTTCTTCTTGTAGTAGACCATTTGAATTGAAATTATTTAAGGATGGCTGCAGAGAAAAAAACACGCATGATTTTTTTATAGGTACATACTTTATTAATTGTTAATCATAGACCTGGATTTTTCACTGTTCAAGTAAAAATCAACAAAGGGTAACTACATATTAAGGGGCTACCTGAATTTTCCGGGGTCTAGTCCCCATTATGGCTCTGGTCGTGAGAGAGGGTCGTGCTCCTGTAGTGGAGACAAAAAGACCTGATGATGATGACGAAAGGAAACGGAAACATGATAAAAAAAATTGTCTTATTAAAAATTTTGTAAAATTTATAATTTTATGAACTACTGTTTACAGTTTAAAGTGAGAACGTGAAGCTTTTCTTCGTAAATTAGCCAAAAGTGGCCGTTTTTCGCAAATGTGCTTAGAAAAGCTTCACGCTCTTACTTTAAACAGTAGTTTATAAAATAGTTTGAGGGGGCTATCTAGTGTCCGATCATGACAAATGTTTAAATGATATCTCCGTTTTCTTTCAAATGACTTATTTCAAATGGGGTAGCACTGGACCCCGGAAAATTCAGATAGATTCTATTTGACAGAAGATAATGCAGCAAAAAAAAATCTAAATCAGAAATACCTATTCAGATGACTCGTTATTTTTTTTTCCTTTTTATCGAACTACGCAAAGCTAAACGGAAGGGTGATGATTTTAACATTTTATGTATGTATATACGTTTGTATGTATGTATGTATTGTTGGTATTTATGTATGTTCAATCGTAGCATTCAAACGGCTTATCCAATTTTCACAAATGAGATGTTAGTCAATTCGTCATTATTGTCCGGGTGAAATAGGCTACAATTTATTTGCAATATATATATATAAATATAACAAATGTGACGTACAAAAAAGTGCGAGTATATTTCTTTTTGTGTAGTGAGTATATTTCTATACATATACCGAGTGGGGTATCAAATGAAATGTCTTATTCAGCATAATTCAAAATGTCATGTCAGCAACATTGTCAGCCGTAAACGGCTCCCGTAGTCGGGTATTAGCTTTTTAAACGTATACTTGTTTATTTAAGTTCCTGAGTTAGCAGCATTAGGGTTAGTTTAGTTAGTTAAAGTAGGCCTTACCTATTCATCAAATTAATGATGGCAAATTACTTTATTTAAATATTCAAGTATCTTATCCTTTAGGATTTTAGGTCAGTAGGTATTACTCTTTTGGAAAGATAAGGATTTCATAATTAACTAAAAAACTAGGTACCAGTAAGCCAACTCTACAAAATTTCATTTCACAAACACATAAATTTGGTAGGTATTGGAGGTTTCTCAGTTTCCTACATACCTAATTAGATAATACGTATATCAAAGTGTTAAAAAAAATTAGAGGTCCGCAACTGGGTTCTTAACTTATTCAGGAGCACATTGATTCGGTATATGTATGATAGGTGTTTAGATATCAATGAATATAATTTTACGCATTGCGATACATGCGGTAACATACGCCGTTTATTAAATTACTAGCTGTGCCCGCGGGCTCCGCTTCCCGTGGGAATTTCGGGATAAAAGCAGTCATATGTCCTTCTCCGTTCTTTTTCTTTTCTTTCGCATAAGACTCTGATTTAATAAATTCATATCAAATTTCATAATTGGTTCAGTGGTTGCAGAGTGCAGAGGTGACGGACAGACAGTTACTCTCGCATTTATAAAATTAGAATAGAATAAGTAAAGTTCCATACCACTTAGCTAAGTATATGTAGGTAATACTAACTCCTATGTAGCCACAAAAAGTAATACTCTTTGCTAGATTTTTACTTTTGTACGTATCTAGAACTTTTATATTACCTAAATTAGAAAAGTACTCACCGTTTTCAAAGTTGTTGATTTCATCATGTCCAATCAAAATTCACACATTTATAATGTTTATCATGCTCGCAAACTATTTAAATACCTAGCGTATTAAACTAAACGAAATTCGGAAAATTGTTTTCGCGCCATAACGCAAAAGTTTCCCGCGATCGCGTCGCGAAACTTCGGTATGCGCGGCTGGCGTGCACGGTTGGCCGTTGAAGACTGCCACTGCCGTTGACTGACTGGCGAAATGTTGACGTTCTTTCAAGTGCTCTTACTATCTCTGACTCACAGAATGTATTCAAACATAAATGACATCATATTGAAAGTCGACGCATAAAAATCTTCTATGTAAGCAAGAGCGTATATAGGTATTATGTACTTCTTACAAGTATGTTAAGTTGGTGCTTTGCATTCAGTTTTGATCCTTTTTGCTGCCATCACGACTACTTATAACTTTAATAGGCTCTCAGACTTTATCAATTTAATAGGTATTTTGAATTAACGATACAGACACAAAATAAAAATTACAATTTATTTACGTATCTAGATATATAGGGTACTTATTATTTACTTGACATAAATGTCCGGTAAAGCGTTGGCATAGTTTACCTATGCAACTAGGTATTTACTTTAAAATAGCACGCACGTTTATTAGAATATCACGAAAAGCCTTTTAACTTGTTTGTTTACAAGTTTACCACAGAAAAGTAAATATACAACGGCGGAATTATCCCGTAGAGGTATTCTTTAGTTAAGTACTTGCTACTTCAATTCCTTTTTTTAGGGTAAATACCTATGTATTTTTGTAGAAAATGCACTTATTGCCAGTTAGGTACTTATTTAACATAGTTTGTCGACCTTCGTGGCGTAGTGGCCATATGCTAGTCCGCCACCCAGACGTCCCGGGTTCGATCTCCGGTCAGAGCAAGTTGGAAAATGGCCTTTTTCAAATTGTCCTGGGTCTTGGATGTTTATCTATATATGTATTTGTTATAAAATATAGTATCGTTGAGTTAGTATTCCATAACACAGGTCTCGAACTTACCTTGGGGCTAGCTCATATAAGTGTGATTTGTCCCTATATATTTATTTATTTATTTTAGTTTACATAATTATAATCAAAGATTAGATATAAATCTGTCGGCAAGCAGAGAGTTGCAATGAACAATGCTTGTATCCGACACCGAATGTCAGTATGAAATACTTAAACAGCGTGGCTCGGTCAAGGCGAACGTGCTTATTGCACTACATAAGTACATACATAACGACGTATATACATATCATATGCATCATTAGGTAGGTACTTGACACATGCATGTTGTAAATGCAAGGATGAAAATAAAATCTTTCAATGAAAGGTAACATACCATTCCAGACATTGATACGATGTAGATAAGTTGAAACTTAATTATTATCTAAGTAAATAAGTACTTAAGTTACTAAGTAGGTATCTATAAAAATAACGCATTTCTTTGGAAAGTTGTAGTACCTAAATAGAAAGGGTTGGTGGGAGCTCAACCAAAGTCCCCACCTTCTGTGATAGAGGATGAAGAAGGCTGGCATGTGCTTGGTTGTATTTTATCGAAATCCTTGACACCATGTTTATGCACAAAATTTAAATGTTTTGGCAAAGGTAATATTATTACTAACGTAATAGATACCCAACGCCCAGGTCTGGATCTACCTAAGCAGAGGTTCCCAAACTTATTTCGTCTAACGCCCACTTTGAAAATCTATTATTTTGTAGCGCTCCTCATTTTTTTTTCACCATAAAAACCTCAATAAAATATTAGTCTCGCCTGGAGTGCTATTTTTCATTTAAGGTCTCACCCAAATACAGAACGTGTAGTTTTCCAACTCACCGCTCGCGTAAAAAACTATTTGGCCATATTTTTGAAAGCGTCGTGTCAGCTAAAAACAATATTGCTTTATGCAGAAAACATCGAAAATATGTCTAGGGTTTTCTAAGAATTTCACCATGAATAAAAAAGCGGCATGAATCGGAACGGATTCTCCATGAAAGGTTTCTTTGTCATATCTACGCCCCACCAATGTCAAAATTACGAGCGGTTGAGAACTCGAGACCACTCGTTGCAAATCCTTCGCATACGATCATTTCGAAAATGCGCCCTTTTCAAACGCTCGCGTAAACCATTCGAAATGTGACAAGTTATTTCACTAATACGTCCCCTGGAGTTTAACTAAACATATATTCTAAACGAGACTTTTCTTACCAGAACTTCAAAATATAAAGAGTATGTTTTACCACTATTAAAATTTACCAATACTCAACAGTTGTTTTAAAACTAATCTAATGCGAAGGATGAATCTGATGATTTTTAACAAGTTTTTTAATATCAGGTTCCATTGAATCAAGAACAGCCGCAAGTCGCCGCGTTTGGTAACGTTTCTCTTCTTAGTTAGCAGCATTGTAACAGCACAAAAGCTACGTTCACACAAATATGGCAATGGGAATTTGAATTGAAACTTCTAATAAATTAAATATTTTACCTTTATTTTTAATAAATTGGGATTAGAAATCAAGTATAAAAAAATCACCAGTCGCCCCTTAAATCATATCAACGCCCCCCAATTTTTTTTGTGCCCCTTTTCGCCCCCCTCGCCTCCAGCGCCCACAAGGGGGCGTTATCGCCCACTTTGGGAACCTCTGACCTAAGGGCTTTTTGGGCTGCAGCCCAGGGCCTAGTGGATATAGAAGGCCCCCAGCCTCCATTTGCACAGATTAGAGTGAGTGAAAGCCTTATAGGGTTGGGCTACATCTGTCAGCACGATACATCACGTTCACATGCTGCTATCCTTACCTATGTGTCGTGTCGCTCAGAACCGTCATTTGAACCCATATACGTTTTTGACAAAATGTTAATTAGTCAAGTAATTGGGCAGCCCTTTAGAGCCCAGGGCTCCACAAATTCACGATACACCTCTGCAAAAACGCCATAGAAACTATTGGAGGGCCCGTAAGTGGGCAAAATTGGAGTTGCGGGTAGGCATACAGGGATGGCAGCATACACGACCAGAAAAAAATTGACAAAGAAAGTTGAATATGCTTTAAAAATATTTATTGCATTTCTAGTACTACATTATATAAAAGTAATATAACATTTAATGTTTCAATTAACACCTGTAGCGCCATCTTGTGACAAGAAAGAGAAATAATTAAGTTTATAAGGCGATAGGTAGGCATGGTTTAGGTTTTTAGGCCTTTCCAGGCAATTTTACACGACAAAAATTTTTGTACCTATGTGTAATGTTTATTAATATCATTGAGTACTATTATTTGCTTAAATATAACCAGTAAATATACCAAACCTGTAAAAAAAAACAAGGTCTGCGATACAATCGATGTGCCTCAGATTTTTTAGCATAAGCATAGGTAGCTTTCGTGTTACTTTTGCAATTAGCAGTACCTAGTTAATTGGACGGAGGTCAACTATTTAATAAAAGTTTATTACTCGGTAACCCAGTTGTGCATGTTAATTTAGCGTGTTTGATGCAGTTTATATAACTATCTATACCTACCTACCTATAAAAATACAGAATCAACGAAAATCGACTGAAGTCACGATATTTTAATTCGTGTGACAAGTATTATTATTACCTACTTAATTACCATACACCAATGTTCGTGCAGTGTGTTCAATAAGCTAGTGTTCGAGCAGAGGTTCTACCCGTCTTTACTTATGGAGCGGAGACCATTGCATTGAGTCATTGACCTAAAAAATACGATGTTCCGTGTTGCGCAGAGAACCATGGAAAGAGCCATGCTTGGAATAAACTGCGCGACCAAAGACGAAACTAGTGGATAAAATCCAAACACAGTTTCGAGAAGTGGTAACAGTAATGGCGGAGCGCTAGTGGAGTTGGGCGGGACACATTGCTCGAATGAGCCCTGAGCGATGGACGAAAGGGCTACTAGAATGTAGATCACTTACCCACACCAGACCCAGAGGACGGCCACCGATGAGATGGGTCGACGATATCCGGAGACAAGCGGGCCCGAATTGGTGGCAAAAGCCATAAACCGCCAATGTTGGCGAAGAATGGAGGAGGCCTACATTCAGAAATGGATATATAAGGGTTGCTGATTTGCTGCTGATGATACACCAATGATTGTGCCAATGTGCCTTGAATTTATCTAGGTTCAATGAAATAGACATTGAAATATTGGTGTATGTGGCCGGCATCTAATTCGGGATTGAGACTTGCTCTTTATGTGATGAGAAAATCAAGTGGCAAAACACATGACACAATAAAAAAAATCGCCAAATTTTAGAAGGATGTGACTAGTGATGGGTCGAGAGAAAATTCTCCGTGCGAGAATGTTTCCTAAACGAGAATGTTCTAGAAAATTCGTAAAGTTGCAGAATGTTCTCGGAGCAATAAGAGAATTTACGAGAATTTAAAATAAAATGCAATTTCATTTAATTTAAATTGAAATTCCTGGTTTTCGTAAATAAAAATAATCTTATTTAATACTAGCTGATGCCCGCGACTTCGCTCGCGTGGACTTTATGACTCCAGCGTATTAATATAAATACAAACTAATGAGAGAGAGAGAGAAGGGGGGAAGAGAGAGAGAGAGAGAGTGAGAGAAGGGGGGAAGAGAGAGAGAGAGAAAGAGAGACAGAGATAAGAAAGTACTCGTAGCAGTGAAAGTTAAAAGTCGATATTATTAAAATCTTTATAAATTATGTTGCGAGTCTTTCCTTCGGGAGCCAATATGAAAAGACCTGAAGTGTTACTAACCCTGGAGAAAGCCACATAAAGTTGGCCAAGCGAAAAACTAGTCCTTAGATCGACATCAGCGGCTTTAAGCGTCTGACACTGTGACTTATTGTCATATCAAAGCAAGTAAACACATGGAACTGTGTATTTTTAATAGGAAAATTGTTGGGGATGTATGGTATACGCGAAATAAATACAGTTTCATTGGCACCACTTACAGTGAGAATCTCAGCTTCAATTATATTTCGCTTCAAAGCATTGACTTTAAGTGTCTCAGCAGACTATGCCGAAGTTTAGCGGCTAAAGTTCAGTGTCTAAAGTTCGGTGGGGATGACACACTAAATAAGCTGAAGTTCAGCCGCTGAAGTTCGGTGGAAACGCCGGATAGTAGTGATGTGCTGATATGAGAATTTACTCTGTGTCTTTGGCGCGTCTGCGGGGAATGGGAGCGGGAGAGGGAACGGGAGCGGAAGCGCGAGCGGGAGCGGCAGCGGATGCGGGTACGGGTACGGGTACGGGTCCGAAGTTCCGATTGAGGCTAAAGCATCGGAAGTTCGGCATTATGTGTTGCTAGTAATGCAAATAACATTGCATGCATGCTTTGGCTGAAATTCAGCCGCTGAACTTCGGCATACTATGCTGAGACACTAAATCGGGTTCCGTTACACAGTTTCGGCGGAGTCGAATTTCGCATCAGCATTATTGGCCCTCCGACATTAAGACTTATTTTGTGAGCCGAGAGTCCATTTGCTGCAAGAGATCTAAGAAACTCAACTGGAAAATTGGTGACGTCATCCTGATCAATAAAACTATCCAAAAAAGTATAAACCACTTCATTACCAATAATTTGCCTCATAAGTTCTTCATTAATTGATGTGTAATGTGTATTGTTCATTTTTTGGTGTCAATATGGCGCGTTCACATAATCAAGAATTTTCATGGTGTGTTATGCTCTAAAGATCCGCAAATACTGAACTTATAAGTTCTTCTTCGGAAGAAACAACTTCGTCAAGTATTACGGGAAGACTCACCTGACCATTCTCTTTAAGAAAGAGACCTTCCCCAACTTTTGATAATATTCTTGAAAACTCTTGGGCTAACTAATACCGCCAAGCTGGGCTCTCATATAATTGTCAATCTGAACTTTTGTATTTGAGGTTACTGATAAGACTGTTTTAATGAGAAGTTAATCTCATCTGCCCTAGAGCCCCGACATAAAACTGGAAGGCTTTGGCGAAAATCTCCCGACAACAAAAATGTGACATTGTCTATTGGCCTGTCATCTCGACGAATGTCTCGCAACGTGCTATCTACAGCTTCCACTGCCTTTTTGTTGGCCATTGTTCATTCATTCCAAACGATTAGACAGCACATGAGAGGTTTAGCCAGTTGAGGCAAGACGATATCAAAAATTAGACCCAAACTGATACCCCTTTCACCACATGGAGTTACTCCCAGCTTATGTTATTATATTATGCTACAACTTTAATCTCATATCTTAGATTTCCACATCAGATGATAATCGATTTTAGTAAACAAACATTTATGCAAATAAATTTAACTTGGTTCTGCATCAGGTGTTCCAAATTTTCGATTTTCAGGGTTCCTAACCAAAGGGTAAAAACGAGACCCTATTTCTAAGACCGTCCGTCTGTTTGTCTGTCTGTCGCCAGGCTGTATCTCATGAACCATTATAGCTAGACAGTTGAAATTTATTATAGATGATGTTTTTTTGTTGCCGCTGAACAAAAACATACTAAAATTAATCTTATCTGTTTGAAAAGAGTTTAGTTAAATAAACGGTAGTTTATGAGTATTTATCAATGTATTATTACTACATTGATGTATTATGATTTATTTATGATAATGATTACATTGATCAATCACAGTTAAATATTTATGTATTAAACAGGCATATTTTATAATCCTTTATATATCTTCCCTTACTTTAGCTGAAATTTATGAGAATTTAAGAGAATTTAAAAGAACATTCTCGGAAATATTCCTTAAGAACATTCTCGCTAAGAAGAATTTAACCTCTGTAGTAAAAAGTATTGAAGTAATTTTCGTAAGATGTTTAAAAATGCAAAGAATATCACTTAAAGTTATATGTTTTCAATACTGCTCTATATGATACCCTTCCAATTTTTAAATTCTCTGCAAAAAGAACATTCTCGAGAACTTAACAGCAATGTTCTCGCTAGGAGAATGTTCCCGGGAATTTCCCATCACTAGATGTGACTTGTTTGTTTTTCGTGTATGTAAGTGGCCAACAGTGGTGTTGGCTCTCTCATTTTTCAGGCTGCCTAAAGGCATCTGACATAGCTTGACGACTTCCATACAATAATGACAGCCGGGACCAACGGCTTATTTGTGCCTTTTGAAGCACGGAGGAGCTCGAGAAATTTTAGTGCCACCCACCCAAGTGCGGACCACGCCCGGTGTCGCTTAACTTGCGAATTCGCTAGTAATGCGCATTTACGCCGGGCCACCGAACTCCTCAAGGATGTGACAAGATAGGTAAATGCGATAAAGAAACATCCGACTCAAGAGACTATAAAAAGGCAGTTGTTTAAAAATAGCTAATTCCAGCCACAGAATCAGCAGTATTTCTTTGTCAACGTCTTTGAACTCAGCTCGATAATTTCCCTTCACTGCTTCTTGTGATTAAAACAAGTAAATGAAAAATCTCGTTATCTGCTGGGTTTACTTATTTCAAAAACTTAGACAATGAGGAAAGAGCGGGGAAGCTCGTCATTAATCAAGGCTTTATCTTGATTGTTCAAGACGTCCGCAGTCTTGATATCATTAATAAAGAGTAGCAGCTTTTCAGAAAGTATATATTAATTTACTTGGGTAAGAACTGGCACTCACCCTGGGTTTGCACAGGTTACGAGTATAAAATTTGAAGTGATTTGATCCAAATATAGGGCGCAGAGAAAGATTATTCACCAACCATTCCTCTCCAAAGGGAGTCGTAAGTCAAAAAAAGTCTTTGCGATCAAGCCGGTTGCTGCCAGGGTATGTGACTATAGGTAAGTCCTGCCTTTTTGGGAGAGGTTGAAATAGTCTAGCTGTGAACTAATACGGACTATAAAGAAAAAATATGTTTTGCGGACATGAGACATCTGTAATAGGTACCTATGCTATGGATTGTCTTTTTTATAATTTGAAAATTTCTAGACAGAATATGTGTATTTTTATAAAAGCACTGTGATTTCGATCACTTAAGAGGCTTCCATTCAACACTAAGGTATGTCAAGTGTGAATGTCTTATTAGTTTTAGGCAGTATATCTATATACTTACCTATATAGATATACTGCCTAAAACTAGGATCCCCGCGCGCCCGCTTCTTGTGCGGTAGTGTTTTATTAAGCTCTGTGTTTATAAAATCCTTTGTAGCAGTCAAAGTGAAGATTAAGGTTAAAAAATTACATCAGTGCAAAGACACTTCAATTGTGCTTTAAACTCTTAAATTTGAAACGAGTACAACACCATTAAACGTGTAAAATAGTAAAAACAGTTTCAAGTTATTTGTAAAAAATTACTGTGCAGTGTTCATTGTGTACGTGACATCGAGAATCAGCTGTGACTCAGCTGATCAAACGAACTATACCGAACAGACATCTCGAATGCTGCCGAACAAATTATAGTCTTAGAAACACTTACATTATTTCGCCATAATCGTTAAGTATCGTCTAGTGTAGTGGCGATCATACGAAGTCTCGAACTACAAAACGCCGCGGGTTCAAGCCCCGCTATAGACTTAACTTTTTTTTTGTCATTTTTTTAAGAATTTTGTTTTTGTGACATATTTTCTCTTTTATTTTCATTTTTGACATATTTTTTATTATTATTTTGACATTTTTCTTCATTTTTGACATTTTTACCTTATCGATCAATTTTTATCAAAATCTTTTTTCGTCAAAATTATATGAAGTTTGTCAAATTTTAATCCAAAATAGTACCGTAATATAACACATACAGACCAAAAAATGGAGACGCAGGCACTTTGTAAAAAATGCAAAAAACTACTAGACAAAAGGGAATTTCTTAAATGCTGTTTATGTTATGCACTTTTTGATCTTAATTGTGCTAATGTCCCGGAAAAACGATTTAATAACACTATGACTTCGGCTCACAAACAAAATTGGAAATGTGATATCTGCAAAACGAAGAAAACAATCAAACAAAGTTCACAAACAGTCAGAGGTGTTCCAACGCCCCCATTAGAGCGACGTTATACAAGGAGGATGAAAAATATTATTTCCAGTGTTTGTTCCAGCAACGCATTGGCTGATCAAGTCGATCAACCCACACTACAGACTAATAACCAAGAAAACGACAACATTAACCAAGAAAACTACGAAGACACTAACCAAGAAGGCGAAATTATTTATCAAGAAAACGAAAATATTTATGAAATAGATGAAAACGCGAAACAAGAAGTTAAAAAAGCTAACCAAGAAAATGAAGATGTGAACACCGAAGAAGATGACGAAAACACTAACAAAGAAAACTATGAAAATACTAACCAAGAGGACGAAATTATTTATCAAAAAAATGAAAATACTAATCCAACAGACAACAACACTAACCAAATCGATGAAAACGCTACACAAGAGGTTAAAAAAGCTTATCAAGAAAACGAGGACACCAACCCAGAAGATGAAAACACCGAAGAAGATGACGAAAACATTATACAACAAATTCCCAGCTTTTCAACGTACCAACAAAGCGTAATGAGAATAAGGTCGCAGTCTACTGACTCCCTTGTCCAACTTGACCAACAAACTACACTCTCAAAAAGCGTTGAACATTTTAACGAATTAGATACAGATGAAACCATACTAAAAATGGAAACGATTAACTCCAAATTGAAGAAACAATTAGAATCGACTCAAAACGAACTTGAAAACCAAATACTAGAAAACAACGAATTAAAAAGACGAATAGAAAGACAAATTCAAGAAATAGCTATCCTCAAGAAGTTATGTGTAGCCTCAACTACCCCAAGTAAAAAACGCTTTAGCACCCCTAGAGCGAGCAAAAGACGAAGCTTTATCCAATATGAGTCCAACAGTGAAACCACTTCGTCTTTCCACAAAAACAGTCCTGCATACCGATATGACGAAGACAGTGTACTAAACTGTCAGTTAAAAATTGAAGAACTGGGAAATAAAATAACTAAACTCCAAGAAGAACTAGAACGATGTACTTCAAGTATGATGAAGAAACTAAACGACATTGTATCCGAATTTTGTCAGGCTGATAATGAAAGCAAATTAAACAATACGCAACTACTAGATTGCTCACCAAAAACCCACCGGTTGAATAAAAAAACAAAAATAACTTTAATCAGCAGCGTTGATAACGACAAGACAGCGAATATCTTGAGAAGTCAGTTTGAAGGACTAGATGTGTGCCACTATCGTAAACCAGGTGGAGATATAAGACAGTTGTTGAGTGGACTAGAAAACAAGCTTGAAGAATACACTCTCAGCGATTTTTGTATAATTCTATTAGGAGAATCTGATTTTAAGACTTCACAGAAGTATTTAGATTTAATAAAATACATTAGGCTAAAACTTTTAGAGGTCCAACATACCAATATAATATTATGCTTACCTACTTTTAAACTCAGTGTTCAAGCAAATCTTTACAATAATAGAATAGAAACATTTAATCACCTTATTTATGTAGATAATTATAAATATCAATATTGTTATTTATTAGATACAAACAGAAATCTTGAATATTCATTTAGAATGTATAATAGGCAAAGTGGGAAAATTAACAATTTAGGCTTTAGAAGTATTGCTAATGACATTAATCAATTTCTGCGAACTATATGTAACGAATATGATGAGTTTACGAATGATAGATGACAAGATGGAACCTCAGTTAGATCACCACGTGGATAGTGTTACCATTCCAAAAAAATCTTCCTTTCGTCCCTAAACGATGCACCATCATGTGTCAAAATATACAAAGCCTTACAAACAAAACGGATGAACTAGAAATCATTCTACATGACCTGGACGTAGATATAATTATTATCAATGAACATTGGTTAAAGCTAAATAATTATGAACTTTACCCTTTAGAAGGCTATGAATTAAGAGCGAAATACTTAAGGATAAATCATGAACACGGGGGAGTGGCCATATTTACAAAAAAAAATATTAAAACAATAAAGCGTTTGGATATTCAAGCATACACGGCAGAATTTTATATTGAATTGTGCGCTGTCGAAATTATAGACCATAATTTACTAATAATATCAATATATCAACCTGGAAATGACGTAGAAACATTTTTTTCTCAATTTGAAGCTCTATTAAATTATATCTCTAAGCAATCGGCTCAAAAAAGAATTATAATAGCGGGTGATATAAATATTGACATCAGAAAAAACAAAAAAGAGCCAACGCGGTTACTTAATTTACTTAACTCATTCGGTTTAACTTGTCTAATAAAAGAAGTAACACGCAAATCGACTCAATCATGTATAGACCAGTTTATAGTCAATAACAGTGTTAACATGACAACAGAAGTGCACGACTATGAAATATCTGATCATAATACCCTGATTGGCTATATACCCTTACAAGAAAACTTTAAAAGATATTTGACATCATACAAAATGACTAAACGAATCTTTAACAATAATAACATGGAAGCTTTCCGAATTGACTTAAGCAATCTACATTGGCCAGGTATTATATCACCTAAAAACAATATTAATGAAAATTATAATGCATTTGAAACAAAAATTAAGGAATTATTAGATTTACATATGCCACCACAAAAAATCACTATAAAGGACAACCACAAATTGAAATGGATAACAAAAGGAATTAAAAAATGTTGCTATCACAAACGTTTTTTACACTATCTCACAGTTCACTTTAATAACGAAGCTCTTAAAACATATGCAAAATCGTACAGCCGAGTACTCAAAAAAATAATTTCAAATCAAAAAAGAATGCAAAATATCAAAAGAATTAATAATTCTAAAAATAAATACAAAACTATGTGGCAAATGATAAACGAAAAATTGAAACAATCAAAGAATAAATTACATGAGAATATAATATTAAAAGAAAAAAACGAAAACGTCACATCACCAACGAAAATAACTGACATGTTTAATAAATATTTTTTAAGTATAAATAATAATAACAATGGTAATCATAATGCGGTCTACCAGCGTAATACTTCTTCGTTGACTAACTCGTTCTTCTTAAGTTGTGTGACACAAGTGGAAATAAGAAAAATAATTTTAGGGCTAAAAAGAAACAAAACAAGCGGGTACGATGAATTACCCACTACTTTGATAGTTCACTGCATAAATGAATTAATAGAGCCATTGACTTTTCTAGTAAACCAATCGTATGACGAAGGAAAATTTCCAGAAACCCTAAAGACAGCCATTATAAAACCTATTTTTAAAAAGGGAGATAAGTCATTGATTTCAAATTTTCGGCCAATCGCACTGTCGTCAGTATTCTCAAAAATTTTTGAAAAACCCATGTGTGAAAGAATATGCAAATTTTTTGAGAAATATGATTCCTTAAGCGATAATCAACATGGTTTTAGAAAAAACCACTCTACAACATCTGCTGTCTTTGATTGTTGTTTAGAAATCTATGACGCTATAAATAACAATAAGTGTGCCATAGCATTTTTCATGGACATGTCTAGAGCGTATGATAGAGTCATACATAGCATATTGATTGACAGACTAGACAAGTTGGGAATACGAGGACCGGCAAAGCAGTGGTTACTCTCTTATTTGACAAATAGGCAACAATGCGTACAAGTATCACATCTTTCCGAAATCACTAAAGAGTTAATAGAGTGCAGATCATCGAGTGCTGTAGTAAAAGGTTCTATTCCTCAGGGAAGCGTGTTGGGTTGTTTATTATTTTTAGTATATATTAATGACCTGCCTTCTGTGGTTAAATCCCATAAAATTGTTCTATTTGCTGATGATGCTACTCTTATAATAACTTGTGAAATGGATAAACTTTGCGAGTTACAAAACATAATTGCTGATTCACTAAACAAAGTAACTACTCACTGCAAAGAGATTGGACTCGAATTAAATTTTGATAAAACAAAGGTAATGCAATTCCGACCATATCAAAGAAAGGAAATAGATTTAAATGTTACACATGAAGGTAAAAAGATTGACGAAGTAAGCTCGTTTTCATTACTTGGTATTCTGATAGACTCAAATCTTACTTGGAAAAATCACGTAGAATCCGTTGTTAGTAAACTCAGCAAATTCTCATATGCACTGCGTGAACTCCGGAAAGGCACAAACGAAGAATGTGCCCTCACTGCCTATCATAGCCATGCTGCAGCCTGGATAAGGTATGGAAATATCTTTTGGGGAAATTCGACAAATGTCCAAGCGGTATTTATTTTACAAAAACGACTCGTGAGAATAATAACATTCACACGACCTCGTGAAACATGTCGAGAAGTCTTCAGCAAATTAAATATGTTAACGGTCACGGGAATGTATATTTTTGAATTATGTCGCTTCGTTCGTAAACACACGCACTACTTCGAACGATACGGTGACATGACTCGCCGTTTTGCATCACGTCGAGCAAATGATTTAATTCTACCCGCATCACATCTCGATTTTTATAAAAATGGTCCCTATTACATGGCTATCACGGTATACAATCACCTTCCAAAGTATATAAAAGAATCTCAGGGACCTAAATTTGACGCTGAATTAAAAATTCTTCTGACTAATAAAAAATATTATACATTGAAAGAATATTGGGACGATAAATTATAAGTTTTATAAGACTGACATTTAATTTATTATTATGTATTATATAATTTAATTCCATTCCCATATAAAAATAGACAATTTAAAAATTATTGAACAATTCCGTTTAAGTTAAATTTATTTGCTAAATTATTTAATTATTTGTAATATATAGACTTCACAATGCCTAATAAGGGTAAAATTTGTAAAATTATAAGACCTTTTTTGACAATGTAATGAAATGTGCATGTGTACTTGTTACAAATTTTATGTGAATAAATGAATATGAATATAGCTACTTATGTAAAAACAGAGCGGAACGTCGGGTCGTTAAAGTTATTTTGGTTGTTGTTTTTTATAGGGCGGTTTGCATTTTAGTATTTGGTTTCCGTTTACACTGGTTAGGTTTTGGAATATTTTATATCCAGTGTGTTACATGTTTATTGCCCGAGGCGTTAAGTAAGCTTGCAGCTTTAATGATATGGAGAAGATTACTGTTACAGCTACGGAGAGGGATCGTCCTGCTTGACCAGAAAGTTTAGTTTCACTATGAGTTTGATATTCATTACAGATACTTAACTCCCAAGTTACAGGAGCAAATCAGTATGATTTCAAATGAGACAGGTTACGAGTATCTAGTAGAGCACATACGAGTACGAGGAAACGGATGTCTATAGAGATTATTCAGGAGAGGACTCAGTCGGAGGTATTCCCTTCAGATAAATACTATGTCTTATTCCCAGCAGTGGGAGATTAAAGGCAGCAGATGATGATGAAATACAATGGTATGCAGAACAAGATATAGTTTGAAAAAATAAATCAGACTAAGGGAAAATTCTTAGGTTCTAAAAAATACGTTTATCCAGTTAATGCAAGTGTAGGGGGTAGCGACTAGTGCAGACGTATATATATTATATACTCACACACAGATGTCCGGTAAGAAAGGATTTTTGGAAATTTCATCCCAAAGGGGGTGAAATAGGGGTTGCAAGTATGGAACTTCGTAATTTTTAAAGCGAGACACATGACATTATTAATTTATTTTAATAGTTAGTAGAAAATAATAACGTATTTATTAGATTTTGGAAATTACATCCCTATAGGGGTAAAATAGGGTTTGCAAGTTTATATGAAATTTCGTCATTTTTAAAGCGAAACATGACATTTTTGTATTAGCGGTCAATAAAAAATAATAATACAGAAATTAAATTTAAAAACGTGCATCATCATGGGGTGCAGGCTTGCGAATTTATATTATTATGAAACTTCGTAATTTTTTGAGTAACTGAGAAAAAACTTGAGAAAAATAGATCATTTGTTCTCTTTTGCTCTAGCAAATGACGGTAACGGTAACGGGAACGGGATATCATAACACAAGAACTATTTTCGACTTCTACGCGGACGAAGTCGCGGGTTACAGCTAGTAGTCAATAATAGCCAAGAGGATTCCAAAGATACCTTATTTGTCAAATTATCATGGATATCTATGAAGATAGGAGGGAACAGAAGAAAATGCATACATAGCGGCCAAACACATAATTATTCCTTGTTTTGGCTTCGCTGTAGTCAGGTAAAAATAAATACACATAGTAACCTTAATTAAATTAATATATTTTCATATAAAATATTTAAATATAAATGGACTAATCACAGTTTGGTACTTTCTTGCGACAAAATTTCACGAGATGTTTTCTATTGCACTTTCTGAAACAGAAAAAAATAGCATTTAATAAAGATACATTAGATGTCTTTATTCTTGACGTATAAGATAGAGCCCAGGGGGGTAACTCTATAAAACAATACGTTAGTCGTACGATATTGACGTCCTATTTCTATATCAAACCGAATTAGACTTTATTACTGTAGGTTAGTTCTCAATGTTACTAGACACTGAAACGTGGATACGCAGTAACGTCCGACTTGCATACCGGTTTTGGAGTAACCCCCCATGGCCGTAAGATCCATAAGTCAAGTATAGCGTGCTGAGGGGCGTGAGGGTGGAAAAATGAAACAAAGTATAGACAGGTTGCTGGCAGCATCGCCTATTGAAATGATTCAGATTCTCGCCTTTTCCTTCGATTGGCTTTACAATCTGCACAAGAAGAGGTGCAGCTGGTATTTAAAGTTTATCTTTTCTCTCAGATCAAAAACAATGTGGAAAGTAAGTGGAAATTAAAACGCTTTTATCCATTAGGGAATGCAAACTAACTATACCTATGAGAGGCATTATTATTAATAAATAAAATATGGTGCGTGTAGAGAACAGAATTTCATAATGGATTGTCATAGTTTCAGTTGCAAGAAATCCACTGCTGACTGACCATAACTATCCAAAATAACTGGATGGAAGCTACCAGTATCCAGTTTAAATATTTATCAAAAAGATTAGTGTTGGGAGTCTAACGGATTTCTGAAAAATGCACTAATGTAATTTCGGCTACTTACCATTGTAATTTCGGGAAATATTGTGCTCAGATTAAAGTTAGCACGAGACGTGACAGGGAAGCCTGACAGCGATCGATCCACGTTGGGGCCCACACTTTGGACATTTGCGGGCATCAAATGACTGTTAAAGAAATCTGGCTGGTACTGTCCAGGCATTTGGTTGCCCGCGTAATTAGGGAAAGACAACTCTTCCGTCATTAGGTTTGTGTGCCTTTTACTGCTTGCTTTATTTTGCCATGAAATATGGGACTGATCGTTCCATTCCTCAACTTCGGCATGTACTTTTGATCGTTTGCTTTGATACTTTTTGGTCGAATCCTTTTTAGAACACTCTATCTTATGTTTGGCCGCAGATTCTCTTCTTGAACTTTTGTAATTAGTAGGAGCCTTTTCTTGTGAGAATCCTGTTGAGTTATTTCTCATTTTCAAATCTTCATATTTATGGTTAGTATAGTTACATTCTGGTGTTTGATTGTAGTCCATAAAATCTCCGGGAAAAGGACCGCCGGTATAATTACCAGACATCAAATTAGTAGTTCCAGGCATAAGGTTTGAATAAAACGAATTAGAAATAGTATTGGTAGTGTTGTATAAGGTGGTCCCAGAAAACTGTTGTCCAGTGTACGTATTATCGCTGTAATCTAGAATAGGAGGGAAATGTGAAACTTGAGCTATGCTATTGTCTTGGGTAGAGTTGAAATTATTGTATTTTTGTGCGGACGTCATGAACTTTACAGTACTATTATCTTGCACCTTTTGAGTACAAGTTCCACCGCGAATTAGAGCTTCCGCAGAATAACTATTCTTTTGCACTTTAGAGCTTTTATCGGTTTTATTACTTTTAGATTTATTTTGAGGGTACTGATTCATATTTTCATATGTATTATCTACTTTTGAATCATTAAAAACATAACAGGGTTGTGCTGTTTGATTTTCTAAACGGGTGTTCATGGATTTACGACTGGAATCATTAGTGTAATGTGACGTTTGTTTATTTTGTATCGCTTTTGGAGGTTCCACATTAGTTTGATATCGAGATGCCATATTGTCAGAAGAACGATTCATTATTTGAGTAACAGAAAGGAAGTTGCCACAGTTTTGGATATCCGCTTGAGGAGGTGCAACCCCTCTTGACAAGTCGGATTGCTTCTTTTTATCGTGTGGTCCCAAAGCTAGATCACCAACTAATGTAGGTAAATTGATAGGTGGAGGTTCGATACTGATTTCTGTAGGACCAACTGTTCTCGCAGACGGCCAAACTTGCAATTCCTCAAGGGTATTTTGTGCGGGGAAATTATGCATAGTAAGAGGAAAGAAGTTATTTTCAATGTGGTCTTGTTTTTTGGTACCAACATCCGTTTGGCCGTATGTCTTCTGACTGTCTTTTGAAATATAATGATTTTGCATCGGTCTAATCTCAGATGTCATCCAGTTGATATGCATCTTGCTTGGGGATTTTTTCGTGTATTTTTCTGACACTTGTGGTCCTGTGCTATTGACATTAGGCTTTGCTGTGCTTTCTATACTAGTTTCAGAAGTCAACTTAGCATTATAATGTTTATTATTCGATTTCTGAGGAACATTTGCATGTGAATGATCTAAATGTAGATAATTATGGTGCTTGGCGGTTTTTGCAATATTGCTGTTTGTGTAAAATGGTGCATCGTCAGCCCAAAGGTTTGTGGGCTGGGAGTAAAAACTAGTGATGGTATCAGCAAATGATGAAATAGGCTTGCTAGACATATGGTCTTTTTTGTTTGAATTGGATACTAAGGGGATGTGAAATTCTGAATTGAAAGGATATGAATTAGAATATGATGATGAAACTGTGGTAAGTATATTGTCTTTACTAAAGGTGTTTGCCGCGGTTGTACATCCAACGAAGTCGAAACCTTTATGTGACCAGCCTAAATCAATGTCGTATGTTAGTCTCGAAGAACCGATTTTCATAAGGTTATCTTCTACAGTTGAATAGTCGGTTTTGTTTTTAGATGTATATTTTTCCATCGCACATGGATATAATCCTAGACTATTAAAGTCATGTCCAGACGATATAGTACTGGTGCTATATATCGTACTTTTAACTGAGCTAAATGGATCACTTTTGTAGAAAAAGTTTCCACTGGTAGTATAATTTGTGGAAGGATTAGCAATAGCTTTAGTTATGCTGCAATCAAAATCTAAGCCAAAACTAGTGTCTGTTATGGCACAGGTAGTTGGTATAAGAGACGACATAGGCAAATTTAAAAATGGATTTTCAGTAGACACACTTGAAAGTGATGTTGATGTAGTCAAAACTTTACTTCCACTTGCTTTACTTTGTGTATTATGATCTGAGTACTTATTTTGGTCGTTTTGCTTATTTAAAACCGAAGATTGAGTGGAAGATTTATTGATGGCTTTTTTAACTTCATTTGAATTAGGTTTTTCATAAAAGGCCACAGTTTGCTGTGTTGTTTCAATTCTTCTTGCATTATCTTTTAAGTTGTTTTGTAATGGATTATGAGTTTCCTCAGCAGGACTATCTGCTCTGTTGCCACTGACTAAAGGAAAAGACATAAGAAAGGCAGCAGTAGGTGATGCTGCCAGAAATTCTTCAGCCAACTCTAACCGAGCATTTCCAGTATCAACAACAGGGTCGCATAGAGCTGAATCTAAAATAGTGGGTAGTTTATTTTCTTTATCTTTGTCTTCTGCTATGGGCTCCTTTTCTGAAGTAACTTTATTAAATTTCGTACTTGTATCAATATTTTGTGCAACAGTAGGTTTTTCAAATGAAGTGGAAGGGATCGTAGCCGTGGCTGTAGTAACAGTGACTTGTTCTAAACATTTTGGAATATTAATTACTTTGGAAACATCATCCGTTACTTTTGCTTTTACATTTGTTTCACTATGAGTTATTACATTATTTGTCGATTCTACTTTGTTTATAATATCTTTAACAGTTGTATTATCCTTAGCTGCAACATCATGAACGGAAATCTTGTCAACAACTTTATCTTTCTCTGGTTCTTTACTTTTGTTTCTTTCTTCTTTGTCTTCAGCAATGTGACTTTCTTTTAAACTTTCGTCCGATTTTTCACTTATTTTGATATTTTTGTCAAGTGGCTCTTTATTGATTTTGGAAGTTGTTTTAGTCTTTTTTACAGTCTTTTTAGTTGTATCAATTTTAGATTTTAATATGCCTTTTTTTACTTTAGAGGCAGACAAAGGGCGAGAATATGCAGATATTGGTAAAATATTTACCATGGTAGTCTTTGTGATATCACCACTACTTCTATTAACTATAGGAACTGGTGATTTGTTAATAGGTTGTAGATTATGATCTACTAAAACTATAGTGGGTGGAAGAGCTGGGAACAACAGTTGCCGTTGGGGAAAAATATATGGAGCTGCTGGTAAAACTACTATTGTATTCTCTGGTCCTGAAATCAGAGAATAATGATTTTATCTCACTCTCTCAAACCATATTTTAAGAATTGCAAAATTTATACAAATATACAAGTCTATCAAAGTAAAAGGACTGTGCTTCTTACTTTTGCAGTTAAAAATAAAATTCTTACCTTTTTTGTCTTTATTAAGATTAGGCAGCAATATTGGGAGCTTTTGCAAAGATAAGCTTGGAGTTGTTTCTTTGGGCGAAGATTTTGTGGCATTAGATTTAACTGTGACATTAGTAGTTAGAACAGATTTTTCTTTTAAGGCATTACGCTTTGTCTTTTGCATCGTCATCATTTTAACAGGCTTACCATCTGTAAAAAATAGAGAATAGGTATGTATGCAGTAAGAAAATAGAAATATCAACTGGCTCAGTAAAGTGTACACTCATAAATAAAATACAGATGTACTTACTTTGCTTTTTCCTATTGATGCCCATAAAAAAAACTTGGGTAGAAGCATCACTTACACTCCTCTTCTTGTTCTCAAAGGCATCAAGTTTTACCTGTAAGGCTAGTATTTCTGCTTCTGAAATAACAAATATAAACTCTGTTTAGAAAAACAAAAATATAGCTTTGCCCTTTTTACCCGATTGGCCAGGTGAGGGTTATTTTGGGTACATAACATAAAAACGTCTTATCCATTTAGATGGTTGCATCCTAAGCATAGGTACTTGTAGATACTTTATATCACAAAATTGGGTATTTGTGCTCTTTTTTAAATAATTAATTACAATTTTACCAATATACTTGCAGAACTAGTTTAGTTAATGTAGACCTTATAGTTCTTCTTGATATTGTTTTACAGCAGTGGTTCCCAAACTTATTTTGTCTACTGCCCACTTTGAGAATAAATATTTTTTTAGCGCCACCATTTTTTCGCCTATTTAAAAACCACTATAACTTCAAATTAAATTAATTAATTATTGTGACCTATATATGAATATTAACGGAGAATTCTAGACTTTTACTATAACCCGCAACTTGAAACCTGAGCGCAGTAGGTAACATACAACGGCGCTTAGGTCTCAAGTTAACTCTTACGGGCTCCACTGGCCAATAAGAATGATTATTGAAACGCAACTTTATAGTATTAAAACAGAGTATCTTTTATTAAAAATATAACTAAAATAATCAATCCTTTTATAAAAACTAATGTGAAGGATGAATCTGATGCTGTTTAATAAGTTTGTTGATATCAGGTTCCAATTTACTCAAGAACAGTCGCAAGTCGCCACGTTCGGTAACAAGCAAACGATTTCTCTTTTTAGTAAGCAGTGTTGTCATAGCACTAAATCCACGTTCACACAAATATGACGATGGAAATGCTATCAAGAATCGTTGAACGATTGACCACAATCCAGGGTACAATTGCGGGATCGGTTTTTGTAGCCAAAATTCTTGGTAACCTTTTTGAACTTGATTTTTATTTTCTCGTTTGTTGTCAATTCTATAAGTTCTTCTTCCAGCTGAGGTGACATTGCTGTGTTGACATTTGAAAACGGATCCAACACCCAGTCTGGTATTTCCAAGTTCAAAATGTCCTGGTATCGTTCGGTGAAGTCAATGTGGAGGTTTTCCAAATGTTGGCAGTAGGCAAACAATTCGTCGTTACTGCATGATAGGTACTGATAAATTTGGAAAATTGTGAAACTCACGTCTGCCCAGATTCTATTTGTGTAGAAGCAGTTTGGCTGCGAAAGCAGCAACGACGTTTTTTGTTTTAATTAAATTTAGTTTATCGCCTTGCAGTTGGAGATTCATGTCGTTGAACAATTTATACAGGTCTGGCATGTAAGCTATATTATTCTTTGATGTTATGAGCTTGTCGTGCAATTCTGTATCTTTAGTTTCCAAAAACTCTATAACAAAGTCAAACAGGTTGTAAAATCGAGTCAGACAATTGCCTCTTGATAGCCAACGAACTTCAGTATGAAACAACAAACGGTTGAAATCCTCGTCATTAGTAACACAAAGCTGATGAAATAATCTATCATTCAAAGAGCTGTTGCGGATTTTATTGACTGCTTTGATAACATATTGCAGTGATTGAAATAGTTTTTCACTTAAGTTTCTAGCAACTAAATGTTGTCTATGAATAACGCAATGTACACCAAGGACATCTGGAATTTTATTTTTTAAGTACGCTATGAAGCCTTTATGGCACCCTGTCATAGCCGGAGCGCCATCTGTAGCAACTGAAATAATATTTTTCAAAGGAATCTCTTTCTCATCGCAAAACTTTTCCAATGTATTGAATATGGTTTCGCCTTTTGTATCGGTCTCTAAATTTCTAGCAAATAATAGTTCTTCACATATTTTCTCATCTTTAATAAACCTCACGTTAGACAACAACAATGCTTCATTAGTTGGTAAAGTGGACTCATCGAGCTGAATTGAGAATTGACTTGTCCTCAGGTGATCGCACAATGATTCTTCAATGTTTTCAGCCATTTCATCAATTCGTCTTTGCACAGAATTATTACTCAAAGGAATTTTTCGGATAATATCTGCGGCCGGTTTATGAAGCACAGTTGTTATTACTTCATTTATTGCTGGCAATATTAACTCTTCTCCGATGTTATGTGGTTTGCGTTTTTGAGCAATTAACAAAGAGATATTGTACGAAGCTCGAAGTCCGTCGTCATCTTGCTTAGCAGCCACCGAAAATAGTTTTGCTACACTTGGCTGAGTATTACGCTTCTTGTCTAGGTCTTGAAAATATGCTACATTCTTGTCTTTCTTATCTGGATGCATTTTATTCAAATGATCTTGCAGCCTTGAAGGCTTCATTGCTTCATTCGAAAATGTTTTTAGACATAGAAGACACAAAGGCGACGATGGGTTGGAGGGATTTTCAATAAATCCGAATTTAATATATTCCGCACAGTATTGCCGTCTCTTCTTTTTTACTTCCGACATTGTTTTTGCTTTGAGAAATACGTTCAACTTCGCGAGTAGTCTAGAGGAGGCGTAAGTACTGCTCATCTATTGCGCGCGAAACCACAAATGAAAATAAAATAAATATTACATTGTTTATATAGGAATGCTTAAGACGAAGTGGTAGCTCAAGTGGCGCCCTCATTTGAAATAAATTGTTTAAAACTAAATAAGGTGATAATTAAAAATTTGATTTGTATAAATGTCTAGAAAGACCTTTAAACTATTTTATGAGTAACTTTTGAAATTATTACTAATAGTCTGTCTAGTTTTAAAACTGTTTTTCACCAAAAGTGGCCACTTTTGGCGAAAAACAGTTTTAAAACTAGACGGACTACCAATATTACTTTCAAAGGTTATTCATAAAATAGTTTAAAGGTCTTTCTAGACATTTATACAAATCAAATTTTTAATTATCACCTTATTTAGTTTTAAACAATTTATTTCAAATGAGGGCGCCACTTTAGCTAATACTTCGTCTTAAGGCACGCACCGACAGGAATAAAACAAACATGCATAAACTCGTTTATCTCATTCGACGCTCAATCGTACTCAACAAGTCCGAACAAGTATTCAATGAACCAGCCAACTGATACAGGAATGCACAATTCGGGTTATTTAACAAAAACTTGTTAAAACATGATAGATATCTACGAGTACTAATAACTATTAAAATGCGAAAGTGTGTTTGTTGCCTTTTTATTTGTTTGTTTGTGTCTACTTCCGAACTGACTTCATCCCTTTCTACACAACCGATTTTGATGAAATTTCAATGGGACCACTTGATAAAGCAAGCCCCTTCAAACAAAAAAAGAATTTTTCAAATTGGTCTAGTCGTCTTTGAATAATCAATGAACATACATAAAAAAAATCGTGACAAATTGATAATCTTCTCCTTTTTGGAAGTTGGTTAGAAATGGTTTCTCTCGGCTTTTGTGTCAAGACTTCAGAGCCAAGATGCTGGTTTTCAGAGAAACCAATTGAGCAGTCTTGGCTTTGCTTTACATTAACTATAATGCACTAAGTACCTAGTAAGATATATTTATTAGGTACTTAGTAATGTGTAATTTTGAATGTACAATTTTTATCAGTGTTATTTGCACTGAATATACAAAAACTCTGTTACTCACTCATTTGAGTTTTTTCTTGAACACAATTGCTTAAACATAGAATTGCTTTTTGAATAATCTCAATTTTCGGATATTGAATGTTCTCCGCATCTTTTCCTGCAGCATCACTTGCCTTGAGTACTGCTTTTACAATCTCTCCTAATTTTGAGATTGCTTCATTGAACTTATTGCGTCTTTGACGTTCCCATTCTCGACAGCGACTAGAAATTTAAACAAACAATACAAATATTTTATGAATAAGCTATGTACGTTCACATCAATTTTATTCCTTATTTTATAAAAATGCAATTATTTAGGTATCTTACCTTGGTGTTCGAGATTTGTTAGTAGTTTCCATTGCTCATTAGATTGCTGGCCAATTAAAAGAAATCAATTTTATACTTTCGAACAAAACTATATACAGCGTTCGTTAGCTACACTAAATAAAAACAAGAAATTGAATTATAAATACATAATTTATTTGCAAATTTGCATTTAGTATGATATTATTTGCTATCCAAAATAAATATAGACAGACAAGTAGGTAAAGTACCTAGGGCGTTTTTTCACTTGCCGGCACGGCGGCGGCTCCGGCAACGGCTCGGCGCCGAGCCGTGGCGTGGCCCCATTTTTACACTTACTGGCACGGCCCGGCACGGCAGCACGCAAACTATCAAAGTCATATAGATAGGAGCAGTTCTCAATTTTACCTGACTGAAATTAGGTGTCCTTCACATTCAAGAATTACGACACGACCGTCGGACGTACGTCCGCGCTATTAATTATTCATCTGCCCGGCGCGGCGTTCGCGGTGGTGGGGGTTCGTGCTGAGGTGCGAGTTCTGAAACGCGTAGTCACCTAAACGAATGATTTTTGTATGGGAAAACCATTCGTTTAGTGACTCCGCGTTTCAGAAATCGCACCTCTGGATGTAAAATGGACTCTGCAAGCCCATCAAGCAATTAATAATAATGAAAAGCGCGGGAAACTTCGACTTAGGGGGACGTATTTTTTCGCGGTCTTTTTAAATTTTATATATCAGGAGAGTGTATTTAAGTGTAAATATTGTAATTATTTGTCTATTTATTCTTTATTTTTGTATATATATTTACTTTTCTTCACCTCGGCTGATTGGTAAGTCTTTTTACCTTTTATGTTTGAGGACCTCCCGGTCGACGACCCCGGGGGGCAGGATGCCAATCCTGTTCCCCAGGTTGGTTTCAATGTAATAATTGAAGAATCCCATGTAAATAATTTAAATATTCCACAAAATAATTTTGTAAATAGTAATCTGAATGAATCTATGTACACAGACACGGAATGCTCGGCGTCAGATGCTGGTTTAATAAAACCGCGTAACAGGACACGAGCAGCTAGTGTTTGCAAAAGTTGCAACTAGCGGAAATGTAGAAAGAGCAAGAATGTAAGAATTGAGTGTGATTGTGCTTGTGATGGTGTAGATGAAATGCTTACCGAACGGAATACTGTTACAATGGTTCCGCCAAACGTCCCCGTTGCTGATTCGTCTCTGAAACATTCTCGTACTTCTGATAGGGAACCAAGCGCTCAAGTTGCCAGAAATTTATATAATTCAAATGATTCTGGTCCATTTACGGTTCATGTCCAAAAAATACAGTCAGCCCCCAATGATGGTACCACCCTCCACCCAATAAATTTTGACAATTTTCTTAAAAATCATAGTTTTAAAGACATAGTTAATGGTAGCTTGAAACGTATAGGAAGGAATCGGATTTCAATCTCATTGACAAACCCAGATGCAGCAAACACTTTCTTAAATCACCCGAGTTTAACCATACAAGACCTTAAAGCGTTCATTCCCTCAAACAATGTTATTCGTATGGGCCTTATTAGAGGAGTCCCCACTGAGTGGTCAGCAGGGGAAATAATTGCAAACTGTTCTGTCCCCATAGGCTGTGGTCCAATATTAAAAGCCAGGCGGCTAAATTACAAATCTGTTAATAATGGTCAGACTGCAAAGAATCCTTCCCAATCTGTTGTTTTAACTTTTGAAGGTCAAGTCTTACCAAAAAGGGTTTTTATCTGCTATAATGCAGTAAATGTTGAATTATATATTTTCCCAACTATTCAGTGCTATTAATGCTGTAGGTATGGACATACGAAAACTGTATGCAGATCTAAACCAAGATGCTTTAAATGTGGTAGGGAGCATAGTGGTGACATATGTAATCTTAAAGAGGAATTTGCTTGCTGTTGTCTTTGTAATGGTCGTCACTATGCAACCAGCAAAGTGTGCCCAGAGCACAACAGACAATTAAACATTAAAAAAACCATGGCTGATAGTTGTATTTCTTTCTTTGAAGCATCTAAATTACATAATCCAATCTAAATTTCTAAACCATATGTTGATGTCATCTCTTCACGTCCCAACAGTATACAGAATCAGCAATCTGTCTACGCTGATCCCCCTGCAGGATCATCCTCTTCTTCATCCTATAAAAAAAACATTTTTTTTTTTTTTTTTACAATTTATTGGTTTAGGCATTTGTCCTCAATCTCACCTGATGGAAAGCGACGATGAAGACTAGGATGAAGCATGCCTATCCAAAAGATACCCATTCAATCTACTTTTGAATGTCCCGGGGCTGTACTTCTCTGGGAATATAGACGCAGGCAGTTCATTCCACACCTTAGCTACTCGAACCAAAAAGGAATTGTCAAAGCGTTTAGTTCGAGACTTAGGTATTTCAACGACAAAGGGGTGAAACCCCTGTCCGCGCCTCGTAGTCCGATAGAGAAATGGTGAGGTTAAAACATTTTTTCATTAAAACCTCGTTCTCCCTATGTAGCTCCCAAGAGTTATGACAGAGAATCTCATAATGAAATTATAAGAGACTACAACATGACCAATCCATCTTCTGCCAATGGACAATGCCTTAACAATAGTTTAAATTCTCAATCCTCAAATAATTCAATATCAGATATTATTCGTCTCATCATCAATTTGTTAACTCAGTTCAATTTGATACCGCCCAACGCTGCTCCTGTAATTGAAACTCTTTTACAAATAATAAATCCCAATTATGGATTTTGCAACAATAATGCAATGGAAATGTCGCAGTCTCACAAGTAAGAAAAGTGAATTAATTCACTTGATTAATAAATATAATCCAATGATAATTGCAATTTCAGAAACTTGGTTTAATCCCTCATTCATTTTTAAAATTCCTGGATATGTTTGTATCAGAGAAGATAGAGCTGATGGTTATAGTGGAGTGGCTCTCCTAATTAAAAATTCAGTGCCATATTTACTAGTCAGACTACCTCTACATAGTGATAATATTTCAATGGTCGCAATAAACTTTGATTATACTTGTATTGCATCTGTATATATTCCTCATCCATTATCATCTACCCTCCTTGAATTAGACCAACTTATTTCTTCTCTTTCTACACCATGTTTAATTTTGGGAGATTTTAACTGTCACCACCAGAGTTGGGGCAATTCTATCACAGATTGTTATGGATTGCATCTAATGGACATACTAGATAAATATTATTTATGTGTTTTAAATACAGGTCTTCCAACACGTAGAACAGCTCCTGGAGGAAACACTAGTGCTGTAGATCTTTCTATTTGCTCTCCCAACCTTGCTTCTATTTTAACCTGGGAATCATTACTTTCTACTTTTGGTAGTGACCACTTTCCTTTGATTATCAAGTTTCCTACTAAGGTCAAAACTTCACCCAAGTAAAGCACGAGGTAGGTTTAAAACAGTTAATGGGAAAAATTTAGGTCCATAGTTGCACAAAGAATAAATTTACATTTTAACAATGATGATACTTACAAATTAAATTATACTGATTTTTCACATGCTATAGTAGAAGCTGCAAAAGAGGTATTCCCAATGTCAAACAAATCATCTGTCCATATTCCCTCTCCTCCATGGTGGGATTCTGAATGTACTGCAGCTATAAAGAAAAGAAAAGAAATGGAGAAACAATATTGTATTTCAATGACCTTGAAAAATTACTGCCTTTTAACAAACACTATCAACGAATCAAAGAAAAAATACTAAAAGATAAGAAGATGCAGGGGTGGAAACAATTTTGTGAATCTATCTCTCCTGATGTTCATCCCACTGAGGTTTGGCGGAGCATTAGAAGGTTTAGATAAGCATTTAAGGGTCAAAATAGTTTCAGTGTACCAGAGGAATTGACAGATGAGTTTCTGAATCGACTTGCTCCACCATTTGTCGAGGAGTCTATTCCTGATTTTGTTTGTTCAACACCAGAAATAAAGGTTGAAACAGATTTTCAATTAGATTCTCCTTTTACCCTCTTAGAATTAAAAGGTGTTCTCAGTAGTATTAAAGATACTTGTCTTGGTGAAGATCATATTACTTACTCATTGTTAGCTAATCTATCAGATTCATGTTTATCCCATTATTTAGACATTATTAATAACATTATGTTTACGGGGCAAATTCCAGAGGAATGTAGGTCCCATATAATCTTACCTATCTTGGCACCCGGGAAATCACCTGGAGAAGCTTCTTCATACAGGGCCATCGCATCGCCCTTTCCTCTGTTATGGGCAAAGTGGTTGAACATTTAGTTAAAAATTGGCTAGAGTGGTATGTAGAACATAATAACTTCTTGCTGCCCAATCAGATTGGATTTAGAAAGGGTGAAAGTACAATTGATAGTTTAAGTATCTTCACCACGGATATCCGAATAGCGATTTCAAATAATAAATCATTGTTGGCTGCTTTTCTAGATATTAATTCGGCGTATGATAAAGTCATACTGACAGTACCTACTTGACAACAAACTTAGAAGAATTAACATTCCGTTGACGTTCAGAAAGTTTGTTTATAATATGCTGTCGGGAAGACAAATTCACTTGTTTTTAGATGACAATAAAAAAATATCCCGAACTTTGTGGAAGGGTCTTCCACAAGGTTCGGTATTGAGTCCGTTATTATTCAATATTTATACTTCTGATGTAAAACCGTCCATGCAGAATCTGAATGTTGAGGTTCTCCAATACGCTAATGATTTGGTTGTGTTGTAGTGTGGTAGTATAGATATAAGTGTGTGTATGTGTAAGAAGCTATATATATGATTAACCAATTGAATAAATGAGGAGTATCAAAGTAACACTCGTTTCATTAAGTCGCCTCATCTCTACATGGCGACCCTGCCAGTCGGCGCAGCCGTGCGCCGATGCGGCCGCGTGACGTGCATCGTCATGTAGGCTGCGAAAAGAACTATTAATAAATAAAATAAAAACTGTACGAGTCGAAGTTTGTGAAAATTTGTGGAGAATGGGATGGCAAGCAGAAGGTTATTAATATTCTAGAACATGAAAATGAAGAAAAAAAATTAAGCTATCAAGAAACATAACTCAAGAAAAATTATGTGTAACTTAAGAAGATTATGAAGAAAGATATATGAAAAAATAAATTAAGTTATGAAGTAAGAAATATGAAAAATAAATAAAGTTATGAAGAAAGAAGAGTCATGGTATTAATATCGAAGAAATAATATTAAGATGCAAGAATAAAGAAAGACGAAAAAATATCGCAATGAAGAATGAAAATAAGTTTTTTAATTGAAGGTTGAAGAAATATATGATTATAACATTTTTTTATGAAGATGTCAATAAAATTATGACATAAGTATCTATATGAAGATTTAACGAAGAAAGAAGCGTACGGGACAAGGAAAGGTGTCCAGGGTATAGCCCGGCCAACGAAGTGTACGGGACAAGGAACGGAGTCCAGGGTATAGCCCGGCCCACCCAGCTCGCAGCTTGGAGCCGCCATCGAGGTACCAGCTCAGCGCAGATCCAGCGTCGTGATCGTCCTCAGGCGCCAGGAGACGAACATCGACGATCCCGGATATAAAAAACCACGGATTGACGAAGGAGAAGAATACTTCTTTTACGTATATCCTTTTATTTATTTTTTTTATTCATCGCTGAATATTGATTTATTGCTAGTATATGGTAACAATTTTTTTTTATTGAACGTGGAGATTTTTTTAGAAGAATCATTTTTTTACAAGATTAAAATTTATGGTAATTTTTACTCTGATTATACACAATTTAAACATTTGGCATTTTTTTTTTCAAATATTTGTATTATTATAAACATTAACAATGGATCAATTTGATTTACAGACAGCTTTAGACTTTTTGCCTGTCATGAACGGTGACGATAATGTAACTAAATCTTTGATAAATAATTTAGAATTTTATGCCAGTACTTTAGATCAAACTTCACATCAATTTTTAATTAAATTTGTTTTAAAAACAAGGCTATCGGAATACGCAAAATTAATTTTAAAACAAAATTATTCGGATGTAAAAGATTAATTCAGGATATGAAACATAATTTATTGCCTAAAAAATGTCCAGTCGCGTTACAAATTAAATTATTAAAATGTCGTCAAGGAAATAGAAATATTAAATCTTATGGAGAAGAAATAGAAAATATTTTGACAGATCTTACTTTGGCACAATCGAAAGGCGATAATTTTAAAATAAATATTCTTAAACCGATTAATGAGAAAATGGCAATTAATTGTTTTTCTAGAGGATTAAATAATTTTAAATTACAGATTAAACTTTTATCTCAAAATTTTGAAAATTTGTCTCAAGCTATCCTATTTGCAATCGATGAGTATACAAATACGCCGATAAATAAACGAAATAGTTCAAAATTTAATTATAAACCTTTTCAAAATACTCATTCTTTTTCAAAATCATCTCATGATTCTAAAAATAGATTGCATCCCATAGAGTACCTAGAAACATCGAATAAAATGACGACATCGAAGTGTCCAGTGTCGTCCTCGTGCAATGCTCACGTTCCGCTGAGTCAGCAAACCCAGCCTGTTGCGGAACATGCGGAATCCAGATCTTACGAAAGAAATAATATAACCCAATTTGATAATGACAATTTCTATGATTTGAATAATTTATTTGTTGAAGATATAATAAATAAATATACAAAAAATAAGCAAACTAAAGGAGAAGTTTTAAATTATTCAAAAAATATCAAAATTAAAAATAAACGTTGTAAGACAAAGAAAAAGGATAAAAAGTTTAAAAGCAAGGATTTGACGTATAATAAAAATAAATATTTTTTAAATAAAAATAAAAAAGTAGATAAGCGTAATCGACGTATAAAGCGTACTGAAATAAATAAATTAATTATGTTAACTAAAATAAAAAATACTAGGATTAAAAGAAAACAAAGAGGAAATGTTATAAAGTTTAAATAAAAATAATATTGTAACACAGAAAATTGAGAGAAATATTATAAAAGATATTTTAAGTAAGACAACAAATAAAAGTAACGAAAGGCTTATACTCAATAAGATATATAAATGTAATAAATATATCAATAATAAATATTGTAGAAATAACATGCGAAATGTAATTCTTAAGAAGATATATGATCGTAGGTGCGTAGGTATAACTTAGATTAAGTATATTATAAACTGACATATTTTCCTTGAAAATAAATAATTTGGCAACAATTTTGGCAAAGAAAAGTTATATTGTAAGTTCGCATAACCAATAATTCTGTTATTGCTATCTGTCTGCACTGCATTCCTTACCCATACCTGTAGTAGTTTCATGTTTCTTTATCATTAAGTAATACTATCCGTTTGTTTTCGATCAAGACTTAATTTCTGTTTGATATGATGTATTGTAATTAAATCAAGTATTGAATTCTGATAAAGGCTTGTAATAATATTCTACGAAAAAAAAAAACAACTACAGTGTATTTTTTTTTTATTTCAAGGGGGAAGGTGTAGTGTGGTAGTATAGATATAAGTGTGTGTATGTGTAAGAAGCTATATATATGATTAACCAATTGAATAAATGAGGAGTATCAAAGTAACACTCGTTTCATTAAGTCGCCTCATCTCTACAGTGTACTAGTTGAGTGATTCTGTTGAGGCAGCTACTTCAGTAATAAGTGAAGCTTTACTTCAGCTTAAAAATTGGTCGGATCAAAACGGTTTTGAGTTGTCAGTATCCAAAAGCTCAGTTGTATTGTTCACTCGTAAACGTAAAATCCTTAGAGATTCTTGGGAAAAAATATGGCAACAAAGCTCTAAGTCCAAAGGCATCTATTTTTCTAAAATTCAATCCGACATACCTTTAAAACCTTGGTTTTTTTAAAATAATTATAAGCAAAAAATTCACATCCACTATAATTAGAATGCGAATTGGACATAACAGTTCGCCTCAACATCTGTCTCGAATTGGAGTCTTTGACAATGATAGTCGCAGCTGTGGTATGGGAGTTGAGTTGGTGACTTAAACCATATCCTTTTTAGCTGTCCACTTTTAGACCGAAATCTGCTGGAAAAATGCATTTTTGATGAAAATATTCCACTACCTACTCATGTTATTTCTCTTCTTCGTTTAAATTCTAAATCAATATATGATTCAATTTTTAATTTTTTGAAATGTAATAATATAAATTTATAATACGTATTATTGTTATTTATGTTTTATATCGTAATATTATTTTTATACATTCTTCTGTTCTCCTCTTAGTTTTTATTTTTCGCGTTACAGTTTCCCACGTTTTATAAACTCGTACATGGCGAAATAAGCACACGCGTCAAGCAAAAAAAATAAATAATAATAATTATTGACGTGCATATTCACGGTACTTTTGCATCCAGAATCCAGCACGGATGAATAGCAGGATGTAGGTATCGAGAATAAAGCACCTAAAAATTTTACTTTTGGAAAAGCGTGTCATATCTTCATACATTTTTGCGTTCATTGCTGCCTTCGCCGCCCCACCGCAGCCGTCGCCGGGCCGGTGAGTGGAAAAACCCTATTTATATTACTTTCATTATATGACATTGACACTTCTAACAGAAATACAGAATTGATTCTTTCTTTTTGGCATGGGCAGCAGTACATATGGGGTTGGTTTATTGTAAAATAAAACTTCGATTACTAAAACTTCGCTATTAAATCTATTCAAAAATATTACAAAAAAAAAAAACAAAAAATATCATTATGCTTGGGCCGGACCTGCGCCTATCGTCACGAAGCTTCGTGCTATTACACGATACACGCAAATGTAACCGGCCGTTATCGGGTATCGTCCCGAATATTCGGACTTCGTGTAGTTATCGCGCGGGTGGCAATACATCAAAGGATTTATGCACGCTAACAATTCGCTCTGCGTGGTCGCACTTGCGTTGTTCGTTCATTTTGACGTTTGTTTTCAACTTGTTCGGACGGTGCTGTGCGACGGTGCCACGGTTGTTAATGCGTTAAAATGGAGTGGAACGATAAAACACTGTTATTTTTAGCTGTTTCTTTTTAGATTTCAATAAATGCATTATGTTATTGTTAGCACACATGTTAAAGAAAAGAAAGTCGTCGTTCATATTTAAAACACGTAGATCACAAATTAGATAGTTATACGTAGATGACGCCATCTTGGATTATTGCCAGATAGTTCGTGAAAAATAACGAAGCCGCTAGTGTGACCAGCGCTTTATCGCGATAACTTTTTAGTATACTAAACGTACGAAGATTCGCCGCGAATTGCTTCGGGACGATAGGCACAAGTGCGGCCGAAGCATTAAAGTTTTTCTTAAATATGTTACTTCCGTGGTTACTTCTCACTGCCCCTTATAACGAATAAAACTATATTTTGACATTGACAGACGTAACTGGTAAACTGTAAAGTGAGAGAAAAAGAAGGTGACAGGTGACTCATTTGTTTGTGTGATAATTGTGTTTTCCAAGTTGTTATCCCTGTGGTTTCGGGTTTCGAGGCTTTTTATCATTTCGTTGCAGTTATTCATCTGCTAGTTATACGAAAAATATAAAAAACGAATAAATGCCAAATAACTAATTAATTTCTAGTGTTTGTGAGAATTTGACGTGCACGCACGAAGCAACGTGCAAGTTTTTTGAAAAGCAAGAGACTAAGTAAGAAGCCACCACCTATACACACACAATTGATTGCGCATTGTTGCAACACTTGTTTATAACATTTATAATTTTAGGTGTTACTAGCAACCATGTCTCTTTATCCATCATTGGAAGATATGAAGGTAGACAACATGGCTCGTGCTCAAATGAGTCACCAGCCACCAGCAGTGGCACCTTCGTATGGCGCTCTACCTCGCGCGGCCGCGCTGCCTAGCGCCCCTTCCCTCGGCCATGTGTACCCGTCCCTAGGAGACTACATGGGCCTGGAGCTTTCAGCTGATGTGATAGCTCTGAACATGCCAGAATACCAAGTCCAGACTGTAAGTTCATTGTGTTATTTTATCTTGAATGTTGAATATCACCTACAACAACATTCGCTGGACAATTTTCATGTCCTCTATTCAACAGGACATGAGAATTGTCCAGCGAATATTTCCAATATCATATTTATTAATGTACCTATGTATGAGTGATCAAAACCTATGTTATTATTAGTAATTAATGTAATTATGTATGTTACACTGCATTCATTTCAATGTTTGTGTCAACTTGCACATATTTATCAACAATATTGGTATTTATTTGTTTGTTGTAAATATTATGTACACATCCTATAGTGAAAGTCACACTTTAGATGACTCAATGCTTAAAGGGTAACCATGCATTTTTTTCAATATGAAAAAATGCACACTTGCCTTGATTGTTAGAAGTTCATCTTGCTTTTGATGAAGAATGATAAAATATTTTTTACCATAGGTACTCAGTTACATATTTTTTTTTATTAAAGGTTCAGCCTGGAAGCCTAACTCAGTGTGCAGGAACAGTCAACAACTTGATTGCGCCACTGTCATCTCAATCAACTACATTACAAAAAGCAATTGTTACTCAAGCCATAAGACAAGTAGTGTTATGCAAAGATAGAGATGGCAAGTGCGGGCTAAGACTGCACTCTGTGAACAGCGGAGTCTTTGTGTGCTATGTAGCTGCCGGCAGTCCAGCTGCTCTAGCTGGCTTGCGGTTTGGGGACCAAATCCTGGAGATTAATGATGTGCCTGTGGCTGGAATGTCTATGGATCAGTGCCATGGACTGTTGAAGAAGGCTCCGGCTAATGGGATCACTATGGCTGTGAGAGATAGGTATGTTCCTATTTAGCTTTTGTTGTAAACATATTAGGTTACTAATGTATTGCATAATGGATTTGAATTGTAGTATAATTTGGCAATTGTAATTACCATGTAGCACCACATCACATAATTTATTATTATTTAAAAGTACCTGAGGTTGTGAGATGAGTAATTTGTGACAACTCAGTCAATTTTGTGTAAACATTTGTGGTTTGTACATTCATTATATTTTCTTATTGGTAGAGTACCTATACATTTTCCTCCAATTGTCTCTTATCCCCCAATGTGACACTTAAGGCGGCCCTTCCTAGCCGCTCTGTCGTCAACGCAAATATAGTTTAAAAAGCTTGTTCTTTCATCCAGGGCAATGCTAGGAAAAGAGGCAAACCAAAAAAAGAGACATAGCACCTAAGGGCACAGTTTGCATTCTATATAATGAAATTAGTATTATTATTAAATATCCATTGAACAAATATTAACTATTTGTAGGGTGCAATTTCATAAAACTTGTTCCAGGTGATACATGTTTATCAGTAAGCCTTACAAGTTTGTGAAATAAATGTTTTGTATTCTAAATTTTAGTTACATTTGCGAGGTTTTTATAGGAATACTATCTTTACCTTTACAATTTATGAGTACTTTATGAACGGTCGAAGTTCAGCTAAAATTTTTGATCAGTAAGCCTTACAAGTTTGTGAAATAAATGTTTTATATTCTAAATTTTAGTTACATTTGCGAGGTTTGTATCGGAATATTATCTTTACCTTTACAATTTATGAGTACTATTCAGCTAAAATTTTTGCAAAACAGCAGATTTTTCGAGGCTTATACTGATGTTATTTTTCGAAATTTAAATTTTTTATTTCGATAGAACCCTAGAAATAGCGCACAAGATACCTGTGAGTTCAAAAGTTTTCATGAAAGATCAGATACAACGCCATTATCACATACGAGCGTTTGTACGAAAAGTAAGACGAGAAGGCCGGTCTTAACCTTAGATAACTAAACATTAATCTGGATAACTACTCAACCCATGGCAAAATTCGAGTTCACATATTTCGTTGCCTGTCGGCTAATTGTTCGCCTAAAAAAGGGTTGAAATCCAATCCAATGCCAAGTATAGATGCATTTTAAAAAATATCTAAAATTATAATACTTCCAAATTTGAACTGGGCAGGTTATTTTTCGAAATATTAAAGTGGTCAAAAGTGGGTCGAAACGGTTCGTGTAAATAGTGCACGGCATGCGCGCGGCCTGTTGCTGGAACTTGGCCCGCGCACTACCGTGCGCTTAGATATTGTATTACATATGTAAATAACATATTCTTGCATAAAAAAAAAATATCAACTTTACAAAACATTTTTACGATTGCCAGTCAAAATTGCTGAGAATGACCAAACGTTGATGCCTTAAACGTAAACATACGCTTACTATCCTACACCTACTTACTGGAACCCATAATGTAGGTGTGTGTAATAGGTATCTAGAATTATTCAAATAATATTATTTCTTTTGTTAGTTATTCATAAAGAGCCCTTATTATGTTCCATTCAACAGTTTTTTCCCTTATGTTTTATCATGTTGATTATACATATGTATGTATAACGTTTTTATTGCGTAGTCCGGAAGACGAATGTTTAGTTATATTGCAACTCCTAGGATAGTTTAGTTATCTAAGGTTAAACCCATTGATTTAATATGATGTATCTGTTTCAGGCCCTTTGAGAGGACTATTACTTTGCACAAGGATTCACTCGGCCATGTCGGCTTCCATTTCAAGGAGGGCAAAATTGTGGGTCTAGTGAAAGACTCGTCGGCTGCTCGCAATGGCTTGTTGACTGACCATCAAATCCTGGAAATAAACACGATTAATGTCGTCGGTATGAAAGATAAGGAGATATCTAAAGTGATTGACGCCAGTCCTACAGTCATAAACATCACTATTATACCATCTTATATTTACCAACATATGATAAGCAAGTAAGTGTGCAGTATATATGCATCATACTTATTGTGGAATAGATTCAATAGTATAGATACCTATACAATAATTACAAAATAAATGGATGTATTTATTTATAAATGTATGTAAATTAATATATGTATGCATTTTTATAACTTTATTTGCTTATAACTTTAAAGGTTGCAGTGCTCAGAAGGAAATGTGTTATGACAATGCTTTGCCTATTAGTAATTCATGTATTTAGGTCAATATGAGAAAACTGAATGTTGATTATTGTCCATGGTCTGTAGACAACAAACTCATGTGGTTTGAACTCTGTTCAGATAAGCGACGGAAATGACTTGCCAGTGGAATTTGTCACAATATGGTCGGGCAAGTGAGCAAAAGTTTGAAACTAACAATATACTATTCTGCTTTGTACTATTGATAGAAGTTCAAGTCCAATTGACAAGGAATTATCTATTTACATCCAAAAATTACAATTTTATATATATTTTTTCAGGATGTCATCTTCTCTTTTCAAAGAGCTGGACCGTACTCCTGCAGCTTAACTTTGTATGACGACTGAAAAAGTTAAGTACCTACACAAAAAATCATTGCAAATATCTCACCTGATGCGAATTTTATAGTTTTTATAGTAGATATTCTATTTAGACTATGCACTTGTATGTTTTAAAATTACTTATATCTAGTGTGTTACTCAGAAAGCTTTTAACTGTAAAAAAATGTTTTTTATTAACACATTTTTAAACATTAACCCTCTTATTGATAAAAAATTACAAACGTTTGGTAAACCTATTTTAGTTAAAACATGTTTTGTCCCTTTCACTCCTTTTAATATTTGACTTTGCAAGAGCGAGACAAAACATATTTTAACTAAAACAGGTTTAGCAACCGTTTGTATCTTTTTATGAATAAGGGGGTAAGAGTATTATGTTTAAAAATGTGCTAGTGCAATTAAGATTATGTAAGTATCTGAGTGAAGCAGGCCACAAGAAAATATATAAGTATACCCACGATAGTATGTTGTTTAATGTCATTGTTTTAAACAGAATATGTGTTTGAAAGATTTTTCACGATGTTTTCTCTTTATCGAAACCAAATAGTGGACTATTCAATCTACTGTAATAAGGGTCGCAGATAACTGAAGACCTTAATTTTCAGACAGAAATAAGTAAAATAATTTTATATTAGGACTAATTAGTCAGTAAGGGCTGTGAGATGGATTTAATTTCACCAATTTATTTTGTGATTTTGAATAAACCAAAAAGTTGATTTGCCATAAGTATAACCATTTAGTTCAGTTTAAGCGGTGCTAAAATGTTTAGACATCGAAAGTAACATTTTCCAGTATGAACTGTGAAAGTGAAATCTTAGTCAAATCCAACGTTGTACAATATTTTCATACAAAATATTGCTTTGTGATATTTCACTTTCAAGTTTAGTTCTGTGCATACATGCGTGAGTAATCATATAAAGGTTCTTGTATGTAGGTCGAGTGTGCGCTGGTTCATTAGGTTTAATTAGATTACTCAAACTATGATTATTGCACTTTATGTTAGAGTATGTAATAAGTTTTTATTCTTTAAAATATTTTCCTATTTATGTAGACCTATCAAGACATGTTATCCAAATGCATCCCATTTTCTTATACACTTATAAAATTTTAATTAAATGTTGCCATTGATAATATCTCTATTATAGACTTGTGGGGTTTTTTGTATGGCTACATTACTCGTACATTGATTATATTGTATTATTATTTTTTGAATAAGCTTATATTTAGTTTAATTTCTTTTGTAATGATTATTCGGAACCGTACCATATTGACTGATAATTGAATGAAGATTATTCGCGAAAGAAAATAAATAAAATGAAAGATTTAACTTTTTATATTGAACTGATTATTAGATTTGTTTAACAACATTTTAGTCTGAAATTGTTCTATTCATAATTTTTACTGCAGTTGTAATTTTGTACTGAAAATAAATATCTTTTTATACATATCTATTAACTTTATTTTTTATCTTTGCCCTTTCCCACTGTAGTGGTCGCTGGTTGGGAATATATAATAATGATAATAAGGTTGTAAATTCTACAAATTTACAACTTTCTGAGACAATAACTATCAAGACTGTCTTGGAGTCGGCAACCTACAAATATCTTGGTATGTCACAGTTATTGGGTATATGGGTATGGGGACATAAAACAGGCGGTGAAGAGAGAGCGCTTGTTTAGTCGACTGACAAAAGTACTTAAAGCGTCCTTCCCGAACGCTCTTTCGTCAACGCGAGCATAGTTTGAGAAGCGTGTTGTTTCATCCAGGGCAATGCTAGAAAAAGAGGCAAACCAAAAAGAGAGAGATAGCGCCAAAGGGCACGGTTTGCATTCTATTGAATGAAATTAGTATTATTATTTACTATCCATTTAACGAATATTAACTGTTCATAGAGTGCGGAAATTTCATAAAACTTGTTTCAGGTGATACGTGTTTATCAGTAAGCCTTACAAGTGTGTGAAATAAATGTTTTCTATTTAAAATTTTCATTACATTTGCGAGGTTTGTATCAAAATATTTTCTTTACTTTTACAATTTATAAGTACTTTATGAACGGTCAAAGTTCAGATTTTTGGAGGCTAATACTGAATTTGCTTTTCTAGATTTTAATTTTTTATTTCGATAGAAACCTAGAAATAGTGCAGAAGATACCTGTGAGTTCAAAAGTTTTCAAGAAAGATCAATTGCAACGCCATAATCACGTATGAGCGTTTGTATGAAAAGTAAGACGGGAAGGCCGCTCTTAAAAGTCTTTTGTCGGGGGAAATAAGACGCGTGCCTTCTACGCCTGGATGGAGTGCGTTACTCTAGCAGGAAAGTTGCTCCTAGAGAGATATGAGTGGAATTTATAATTAGTACCCAAAATGCTGTAACTTTGCCCGGCATAAATAATTTGTGGAGATTGTCGTTTTGGAAAAAAATTGAAAAAAACGGTTCCTGTTAGGGTATCGTTGTTCCAGCAGGAAAATTCTTAAGTACTCCTCGGAGTGAGAAATAATGTGCATGGTCAGATAGCTTATGTATGTGGAAGAATGTGAGACAAATTTGGAATTAGTGACGGTTCAGATTATCAAGATATTGAGTTTCCTGCTGGGGTAACGTTTAGCGAAATCGGTGTGCTCTGTAACTGTTATATGTGCGCATGTGGAATAAATTTACGTGAGTAGCTCTTAATTGGTGTTCATGGCACACGTAATTCAATTTAAGAAATCGCGCTTTCTTTTAAAACACGAAAACAAATCGCAGCGTCTAAATGAGAAAACGTATAAGCTCACTGAAAACTATTCGGTTCATCTTGATGCCTATTACATTTATAAAAAAAAAATGTGTAGGTACATCAGTTATTAAATAATATTACAAAAACTCAAAATAATTCTATCATAACTTTGAAGAAAAGACAAGAAAAAGGGTCAATCCTAGACGTGCGGGTATGAACCAAAACATGGAACCTAAAGTTCAATAACGCATTGCGAATTCTTAGCTAGAAATATTTCATATATAAAAAGATATAAACAAAAACCAAAACCTGGAAACAAGAGCTGATAACCCGACCAAATTAGAATGACTACACTAATGTTTAAAAAACGTGATTTCTTGAAAATTATAAGTACTTTCGAAGGTAAGGTAAGTACGTACGTAAGGTCGAGGCTTTTTAAATGCACAACCGCGAGGTGTGCAGTCTTAGGGAATATTTCCTAAGCAATGAGTGTGGGTTGCATCGTGGTGTTGTGGCAGTAGACAAGGGCCTCACGCCGCTCTCCTTGGCAAACGAGAACTAGCGCAAACCAACGGTGTTATATACCGAGGCTCGCATGAACGTATCGAAGAGCAAGGAGCTCAACGGGCGGTTCTATCGGGCCTTAACAAGGCCCGATGTGGATCAGCTCGCGTCGGTGAACTGGCTACGTTTCGGTTACCTCTTTGGGGAAACTGAAGGTTTTGCCTGTGCAATTGCAGACAAAGTCATGATGACGAACAACTATCGGAGATATATCCTGAGGGCAGGTACGGTTGATGTCTGTCGAGCATGTCGACGTCCCGGAGAGTCTAGCAGGTATATAATCTCCGGTTGTTATCGTCTGGCTAATGGTGAGTACTTGCACAGACATAACCTCGTAGCCAGAATTATTCGACTCCAGGAGCTTGCTCTTCAATACGGACTTGTAGAATCTGAGGTACCGTACTATAAGTACACACCGATGCCGGTTTTCGAAAATGGTCGTGCCACGCTCTATTGGGATCGATCTGTCATCACGGATATGACTATTGTCGCCAATAAGCCTGATATCGTGCTGACGATCGATTGATGCGCCAGACAGTGTTCGTTGACATCACCATCCCGTATGACGAAAACCTCGTGAAGGCCGAGAAGGACAAGCTTAGTAAATACCTTGACTTGGCTCACGAGGTGATTGCCATGTGGGATGTGGATTCGACGATCATTGTCCCGATAGTCGTTTCGGCGAACTGTCTCATAGCGAAGAGACTTGACCAACACCTTAAGACTCTCTCGCTAGATAGCAGGATCAAGGGTCAGATACAGAACGCAATACTGCTGGACACAGCACAGCACGCATTATCAGGAGGTTTCTCTCTCTGTGGCCCTAACCGCAGTGGGCAGCTAGATAAGGATTTTTTTATTAAAAATTTGTATTTTTTGTAGTATTTCTTATTTTTTACTTTTTAAAGACATTTAAAGTATAAAAAAAATCTTATCTAATATTATTAAAATAAATATGTAATGATAATAAAAGAAAACTTATTAGGAAAATCATTATAATCACCTTATTTGCAGTCGACTTAAAAATAAGTTCCCACACATTTAACATTTTTCTTTAAATTATTTTCTTACGTAAATTAAATTATTAAATTACTCATGTTATCATAATTTTTGAGCTTTCTCAATAAATTATGTCAAAAGGGTTTTGGAAAGTCCAGTTTGGTTTGAGCACGACTTCCGGGCAGGACCAGGACTTGGGGATGAAAAAGCTGTCGTTTTCTGACGGCGGGCAGTTCTTGCGGGCGAAGTACTCCATCGGGTACAGGCTCCAGAGAATACCTAAACATTTGAAATTTTGAATGAATATTAAAATCATATCCTAAGTAATAAAAAACCTAGTTGTACCAAGGAACCTTTGGCTGTATTGAAAAAGATTAATTTGAAATTTCTGTAATATAGAGTGTGCATTGGCTTTTCGCACTCAAAGTTAACCGGGCAGTTTGATAAGTTGAGACTTTTTGAATTGCCACGCAGTTACAAAGACACCACCACCTTTATTACAAAGTAGTGATAGTGTAAGTAAGTAGGTAAGTTTTACAACAGACTGTTACATATCTACCAAAGATAATATAATTACTAAAGTAAATAGTTAATCGATGATACTTAAAATCATTGTTGTCAAAGACTGTAAATGGATCTCATGTAATAGCACATTTGTAAGATTTGGTTTGCCTTCAAATGTCATCTATAATATAGGCGATTGGCACACTGCTCTGCATCCCGCTGCGTAGCGCGGGGCCGTCATACAAAAACGACGCGCGTAGACGCGGTGTCAGTGTGTTGACCTGCATACAGTCCAGCCCCGCGCTACGCAGCGGGGTGCGGAGCAGTGTGCGAATTTTGACCAAGCTGCGTCATTTAGTTTGTATACAGCAAAGATTTAGAATTATGTAGGTGGGTACACAGCCATTGAAAGCAGATAAATATTAATTTACAAAAAAATGGAGAAAACTGCATTCATGTGCCGAAATCAGGCTGTTGCGGATAGAAGTAGCTATCGAATATTTTTGTAGATATAATAAATAAAGTTATTTTCCTTTAGTATAAGTTAGGGTTTTAGCCTATGTAAATGTATATGTAAATAAATATGATGTAGGGACAGATGTATAGGGTGCCTAGATATATCTTTCCGATACCTATGTACATGAGAGTAAATGATTTTGAACTGTGTGTATGTTTATTTCTCCGGTACGTAGCGTTTAGCACAGGTATATAGTGCTAAGCGTGAGGTAACTAAAGGTAAATAAATGGTTTTGACTGTGGATTTCCCTAGCTTATTAGAACCTTGTCACACTAGGGATCTCCATGGCCACGCCCCTTGTAAGACTGAGAAGGTAATTGAAAATATTGGAAAGTGGTGGGGATATATCTAGGCACACCTACCCTCATCTAGATTTAGATTTTGTTAGTGCGAAATGTATTAATATAAAAGACCTGTTCTAAGAAAATGTAGTTCAGTGTCACTGTGATCTCCAAGGAATAAAGAAGCCTAAGCAAGAGAAGTGTTTCATTTTCATTCGCACTGGATTCCGTCGGTAACACAGGCAAAGGCTTGAAAATTACTTGTAGCATTAATTTCAATGGTTAAAAGTGGTTTACTAAGTTCCTTTTTCGTCGTATCACCACAAGTGACGCCGAAAACATTCAGCTCGCTCAAAAAAGTTCGTCATGCCAGAGTTGTCGATAAAATCCATGGAATGATATTAGGCGATCGGAAATTAAAAGTGGGTGAGGTGGCTGAGGCTTTAGGAATCTTAACTAAGCGGGTAAATTACATTTTACATGAATATTTGGATATGAGAAAAAGCTATCAGCGCGTTGGGTACCGCCATTGCTCACACTCGACCCAAAAGCGCAATCGTTTGACCACTTCAAAGGATGTTTTGGTGATGTTCAGCCGTAATCTGAACAAGTTTTTGCACCCGTTTTGTAACCGTTGAAGAAATATGGATACATCACAATACACCAGATACCAAGGAACAATCAAAACATTGGGTTTGTTGAGGTGATCGCGCACCAAATAAAGCCAAATGGTGTTTGTTGGCCAACGAAGTCATGGCCACGTTTTTGGGATGCAAGCAATGTCATTCATATCTATTACTACCTTAGAAAAGATAAAACGATCACAGACGAATATTTTTCAGAGCCTTTCGACAGATTTGATTCTAATTTGTAGGAAAAACGATTTGACAAAGAAAAAAGCGTTGTTACAACGGCAATGCACAGGTGCCCACGTGCGTAGTCGTCAAGGCAAAAATCAATCTAAACCTGAAGAAATGGCTGGCTACCCTTCTTGCCCTTTATACTGAAACTATTGTGCCGATTTTCATGCAGTTTTTACTCAGATCTCTACATTATCAGGTAGTGAAAACCTCATCAAAATCTACCTTGTAGAGCATTTCGCCGAGATGGATTTCATGTGAAAAACAGAGGCGTGCCGTAGGTTTTTTAGAAAATGGTCGCTAATATGTTGTTATTGTTTGTCGTTTTTCGTGTGTTTAACTCGCTAACATATCAAAGTTGGAAACAAAGTATATGTACTTACCATTTCCGAAAAAAAAGCTGAACCACATAAACAGATTCAGGGCGTTAGGAAACCGCTTTCCTGTGTAGGCCGTAATTGGTAAGAATAAAAGTCCGAATACACCAAACTCTAAAAGTAGCACTGGATAGAAGAATCCAAAAGCCAGCGCCAATATGACCTCGTGGGCAACTGACGAAACCTGAAAAAAAAGATATAAAAAGAAATAAATAAGTACCTACTTAGGGAACGCAACTTACCCATATTACGTGACTCATGAGTGTCGTGTGACACATTTTTGCCCCTCTTTAACCCCTGGAAGGAGCTTCAGTGACCATGCGTAGTAGGTATATGCCATGTGAATGGGGTTTTACAACAATTTACCATTTTTTCCAAAAAAAAAGTAAAAAATAATATTATGTGAAAATATAATGAGAAGTGAAAATAAAATCTCGAAAACGTTTAGGAAATATCTTTATCCACTAAGTACATAAAGTTTAAATAATTTTTGAAAACTAAAAGCCGACTTCACTGTAACCTGACAAGTATGCCATAACAAACAAAAAAAAAAACGAATCGGTCCAGTCGTCTTCGAATAATCGGTGAACATATAAATTTAAAAAAAAGATCGCGACGAATTGCTAACCTCCTCCTTTTTGAAAGTCGGTTAAAAGTGCTGATCACTGCGCGCTATGATATGAATACCTATAACTTGAAAAAGCGAGAGATTTACAGACGATATTGACAACGAGACGAAGACCTAGACCCCCTCTGTGGCATTTTGAAGACCCTTGAAAGGGTCACATAGCATGGGTATCTTCCCTTACTTATAGTTAGGTTAATGCTTGTTAAAGACCCTGTGTTTTAGGCACTATCGAATTGAAGTACCCTGAATTTATTCTTGCCTAGCACCAAGTTCTTTCTTACTGGCCAATTTTTATGGCTGATAAAATCTATGATGCCAATCTATGATGTGATAAAATCGTTGTTGAGCTTTTATCTCAGTGTGAAGTTAACAAATGGGGTTGTAATCAATTAAATTGACGTTAGTTAGACACAAATTAGGCGGATCCATCGACGCTTGACGTCAACGATTATCGTTATTATAATTACTTGGTGTGAAGGTCGGGTCCAATTACAAATATGGTTGGATGGACTTAGTTTACATATGATGCAAAAATTGGTCTAAAACAGCAGCGTGCTATCTAATGGGACATCGGGATGTGATTCAAGACCAATTAGGGCAGTCCAATGACGCAATCGTTGAACCCCTGGATTAGAGTAATATCCAGGGTAAAAAATAAATTATTTTGTATCTACTGATAATAGATACAAAATAAGGTATTTATTTAGAGAGATTAAAACGTCACAATTTAATCTCACTTGTTGATCATATCCATTTACCAACAACCTAATTCAGAAAAAAAAAACTGATAGCCCTATTTGACTATAAGAAACTATGACGTCACGACGTGCTAATAGCCTATTACATACAAATCCCATACAGTGTTTGTTTTACATACACTGTATTATCACGTCTTTATCCGTAATGGGGTAGACAGAGCATTTTATGTCTAGCGGCTCTAAGCAGATAGAGCCCAGGGCGGCAAGACTCAAAAACCACTTTTAGCACAATGTTGGACGAAAAGATGAAAAGCAATCAATATAGTGATGGGTTGCTAGCCGCATCGCCTATTAACATGATTCTCATTTTCGCCCTTTCCCTCGATCGGCTTTTACAATCTGCTCGGGAAGAGAAGCAGCTGGTACATTCTTAGTTAAGTTTGTTTTGACAAAAATAATAGGATCTGATTTGATTTGTTGGAAACGACCTACCTAGCGGATTCAAATATACCTAATTTTAGTAACAAAGAATATGATGTTACTTAATACTACATTACAATGTATAGCTACAATCGCTATTCGCAAGGTAGGTACGAGTACTTATCTACCTACTTAACTTACCTAGACAGAGCTGAGCAAGGAAATCACATTAAGTTTTCCGGTACAGATGTGTTAAGTTATTTTAGCGTTATGCCTCTTCCGCCTGTCGCATAAGAGATGAGCAATGAAGAACGGTTTTGTGTTAAACAGTCGCTCGGCCTAGGTTATTTCGGTCTAATGTTGTGAGCTCGTAGATTGCAATAAAGTTCTAAGTATGTATTTAATAGGTTAATAGATTTTGTACTAACAAAAAACACGATGAAGGTGGATACAGCTCGTCCGGCCTGCGGCACGAGCGGCTTATAGATGTGGCACCGCAGCCAAGAGTACACCACGCGGTTCCATGCGCGGTAGTAGCGGGAAAACTGCGATGTTACCCACCATTCCTGAAAACACGTAGGTGTAAATAAATAAGTAGGTATACTTAAAAAGTGGAATATAAACTTTTGAGTAGGTATGTTAATATCTTCTAGATAAGTTGCCGTGTGGTTTCCGGGCTAGAATAGGAACACTATCTCTTCCTGTGGATGTTGTAAGAGGCAATAGGAGGACATAACCACCTTGAGCAATAACTGTATTCCCAAAGAGAATAGTCGTCAGGCAGGCTTGGCTTTACTGAAAAATGTATACTTATATATGTGCAGCTTTTCCTCCTGTCCTATTACGTATCTACTATTTACCTTCTATAAAATGTTCATGGACAAACGGAAAAAATATTTAGTCATTGCGAGTTCTCAGCTTGTTGCGAACTAATAATTACATAAGGAGGTAGGAAGGTTAGTTGTTTGGAGGCCATCATAATTTTTACACCTATTTGTTGCATTTTTTAAATGTTGCGTTAAATATTGACTATATGGATTTGCTTACTTAAATAACTTATATACAAACCTTCCTGATAAAATATTGAAGGTAACTATTTTTTTTGGAAGGATATTAAAGTATCTCTTAACTTGAAGCGTGAATAGTTTCTGTAAAACGATAGAAATTAAATAGGTAGCTAAATTACTCTACATGACCTGTACATCATTTCAAGTGACAAAGGCCTACCTATTTATTAAAATATAAGGGAATACGTGATTTTTCTTTTTTTTTTAAATAATTTTAATTAATTACAAAAAAGAGTAGGAAAGAGAGCCTATAGAAGAAAAGATATTTACCTATGTATGACTTATATTAATTTTTTGCTGAGGATGAAGTGTTTTTTAACAAATTCTCCTATCCGGACATTCAAAGAATGGCCGAAAGTAAAGAGGAATGGAGGCGTCTCCACTTGATTTCACCGATAAGGGTAAGCCCTTAAATTACAAGCGATAAGAACTTGGTGTCTTACCACCCTTTTGCGTACGAACCTATACGTGTATTAATTAGTTACCTCGTAAAACAGGCGATCCCCGAATGTCATCATTTCGGCGAAGGCGTTACACCAGGCATGAAGAACGCAATAGAAGCCGCACAGGAAGGAGAGCACGCCCGGGAGCACGCAGGCAAACAAACCTCTTACTATGGTTCCAGCTTCTACCTGTTAATTTTGTTAAATCATATAATATCTCAAATTAGAATAATTGGCCAAGTGCGTGTCGGGCTACGCGCAGTATAGGGTTCTGTAGTTACGAATGCCAACTTTGAGTTCTAAAAACGTCTAAAAACTAATTTTCTATTGAATTTGTATGAAATTATCCTTTCCTGAGAACATATTATAAGTTGATCGTCTATAACTTTTTAATTTGTAAACCCTAGTTAGCTCTGATAGCTGTTTTCCTTTAAATTTCGTTATATTTACTATAGCTGTGATTTTTTTCACGTGCCCGTTTAGCAGATAGAGGGGGTGGACACTTGACTCTAACGAAAATTATTACTTTAAAACCAAATATTCAGAAACGGATCCCTACATCGAAAAACGGTGTTCGCAAGCTTACAATATTTTTGAAAGACCTATTCAACGATACCCACATGATTGGTTAGTAGAGAAAAAAAAATGACTTTTTATTTTACTTGTATGGCAGCTACCCCAACAAAATATATTTTTCAATATTTTATTTTACCACTTTTTCCACATAATTATTGCCATACCTATGCCAAATCACAGGTTTCTAGTAGTTATAGTAATTGAGTAAAACCGCGGACGGACAGACAGACAGATATGGCGAAACTAAAAGGGGTTCCTTGTTTAAAAAATGACACAATTCAGACAAAAACGACAAAATTAAAATCGGATCCTCCGTTTGGGACCAACGATACCACAAGGACGAAATACTTACTTGTATGTATGTAATAAAAACATACCTACATATGTCCATGAAGTTTACATACTTCGCCACAATTTTTTTAATAGTCAATTTAGGTATTTAATAGATATATGCATTACTTTGAGTTAAACCCGTGGTAAAATGATCCAGGCTTTGCGCGTATCTAGCGATACTCATTTCATCTCCATGTGTACCTATACCTTAGAAATTGCATCACTATGAACCTTGATGGAAAAATCAATTAAGTAGGTATTAATTTATATAATTATGTCGGTGCAGGGCTGGATTCTGGAGGCCTCGGGCAACAAAGGGGTGCAAGCCATCTAGCCCTAAATTATTTGCCAAATAAAATGGTCAATTTCTTTCAGTCAATATTTTTAATAGGTAAATAATTTATTGCGAAACCAAAGGTAAAACGGAAAAGTTGTTCATTAGACGGAATTCAGATTTTTTTAAAAATCTCTTTTGTGGATCTTTATTGTCACTCTTATGTGGAGGCCCTGGGGCTGTAACCCCGGTTACCCTGCTCTAATTCCAATTCAGGTTGGCTGAATAAAAACAAGCTTTTTGTTGGCTGAATAAAAACTAAAATTTAAAAAATTCTTTCTGGTATGAATACCAGAAAGAATTTTTTAAATTTTAGTTTCGTCATTCCGACATTAAAGCAATGATTTTTTTGATATTTTTTCACGTGATTTGCTTTAATTTAATCTAAACGACTGGTTTAATATGAGCGGTGAAATCTGCTTACCTTTGTTTGCTTACCGTAGTCAGACCAATAAGGCAGAATGAAGCGCTCCCACAGGAAGCTGTTGTAAAACACAACGCCCGCCACTTCCAGGAAGTGAAACACGACGATTCTCCATCTAATTTTCTTTGTTCTATGAAGAAATTAAATGAAAAATATAATAGAGATCAGTGCAGTAGTCGGCGTAGTGCCTGCGTAAATTCAATAGGTATTTTTCAAGGTACGAATTCCTTAAAGATATTTTGTATACAAATGTTCAATTTGAAACGTTCGATTTGTCTCTATATATTAATAACTAATAATTGATAACACAATTAAAATGAGTAAAAAAAAATAACTAAAGAAGTCTAAAAGTGTTTTTCTAAAAGTCTAATTTTTTTAGGCGAGATAGGTGACAACGGTTTAGATGACCGAACAAGGGATAGTCCCGTTCAAAACGGGACGCAGTGAACGACCGGATGAAATTTTTCATATATTTAGCACGTATTTTATCAATTTAGCTGATGCGATCTAAACCCTCGAACCTAAATTAGACTAAACTTGTCCCGATATTACGGCACAGCAATTACGGTTGTATGTATGTTATGTTAAACTTTTGGTAACACTATATTTGAACACGCCGAACAAGTGGTTACGCACATGTTTGGCCTGGGGTGAGCGTAGGTACGTACTGAATGGGAGTTCCAACAACTATAATTATTGTTGGAGTTAAGTAAATAAGTGTTCATGTAATGCAGTAACTTCGCAACGCATAAATTTTGCCCATAGACCGTTTGTTCGAGTAAACTAAGGGGTTGGCCAGAACACATCACACGATTCGACACCTTGCCTTTTCATAATAGCGATTAGCGACGTTCCTAAATAAAAATATAATGCACACCGCTGTGTTTCAAAAAGTTCAAGTGCTTATCTAAATTCCTTTCCAATTGTACCTACTTAGTCACTTGCTTTTTTTCGGCCTCAAAAACAGCCTCTAGAAAAGAAAATACATAAAAGAGAAAGATGCCGTGTGCCTATACGGCACCATTCTTTTGGCATTCTTATGTTGGCGGTGGAAGTAATAAATGTGAACTATGTTATTCTAATAGATACGATTTACGAGTACTTATTTATTACCAATGCATTTAGAGTGCCATGGCGAAGACAGTACTTAATCAAAGGTGGGACGACAGATAGGGTGCCTAGGGGAAAATTCGTGACTGCTTTCAAGCAGAAGTTACGTACGGAAAATTTATTGAAAATCGTGTATTTTGCATTTACAGACTGCTATTTGCTGATGCCATTTGCCTCCATCGGCCGCGCGTCGTTTTACGGTTTCGATATGTATGATAAAATGTGGTAATGTGAATAGACCTTTAGGTCTCTAGGAGAGTAATGTAATTATGTTTGAGCCCATTATCGCTACTATTCGATTAATGCCTAAGCAAAATGACGGTACTCTGTTATATAAAGGGTTCGGCAATATAGCGATTTAATATCGTTAAGATTTATTAAAGTGTCACATATTGTGTTGTGTGATAGTGCGCAGCGCAGCTATTATTTGCGTTTATTCGTTCGTAAAATAAATAAATAAATATTTGATGAAATTATTTGTCCTTGTTAATATATGGTACAGGTAAGGTAGGCTCTTAAACGTATCATACCTAACTATTATATTTATACGTGTACTATTTATTATAAGTAGACTGGCTGAATAGCCTATCCATTAAGGAAGTAAGTATTTAGGATTCAAGCAGTAACATGCCATAGGTGCGACTTGCGACACGATGATGATCGCTAGCTCCTAAGCCAGTCAAAGTAATAATACAAAACTCCTTATCTATTTTCATAACACAAATAGTACTTAAGTATGGTATTTGTTTATTTGAGCCCGATTCGCACCCTCACAAATTGAAACATAAATGCGTAGGAAGTTATTCATGACATAACAACCAAAACAATATTATTTTCTTTATTTAGAACATAACACAAAGCCCAAAAATAAACCAATGATGCCACTGTTTACACATCAAAATGGATCGACGTCCTTTGTGCCGATAACCATTCAGATAGATATCCTTATCAATAATACGCCAAATCGCTGCCCCAAAAGGGCTACCACGTAATATTATAGTTATTTACCTGGGATATTGATCTCGGTAAATGAATGTTGGTGCAAATAAGTAATAGACGTAGTTCTTGAGAGTAGGTAAAGGAGTGCACTCATCTCGGAGTCTCGGCACGCATGCCATTGCTATCCCTTGGATCTTCATGGAAAAACGGAACTGAAAAAAATATCAGTAACATATTCAAAATTAAAATTCAAATGTACCATAGTTAAGCGACGGCATACGTCAAGGTCGCTTTCTTGTTAGGAAGAGGGCGCTTAACTTAGCAGTAAATAATTTGATGTCAACCTAATAATAAACATTTTGAATAAATTTAAATCTTGCGAACAAGTGTATACTTTTACAAAGAGAACCGGGACACCCCAATTAGCACAATGTTAATTAGCGGAGTCTTTTAATAAGTACCTAAACATATTTCTCAAGACAAAGAAAATTTTAGGTAAACGAATTTAAGAGAGAGAATATGTAAGTTCTTCTATATAACATGCATTGAATTTTAGTTGGTAGTGACATGATTTCTCCATTAAGACCACAGTATTCAACACTTTTGGATATATTACAAAAAAAAAAAAAACAGATAACGGATTTAATAACAATTTTGAAGACTTTGATATTGTTAGTTTGTAAGTCTCAAGAAGGAAGTATGCTGTATGGCATACGCTTTTCCATTCCTCAATGTTATCTGATTTGAATGATTTTTGAGTATACTACACAATAAATGCCTAGGTTTATAGACACTTCTCACATTTGCCAAAAGTGACCGTTTTTCGCAAATTTGGCAAAGAAAAGTTTCACGTCCACTCTAAACTGTAAAAAGTAGTTCATAAAATAGTTTGAAGGGTTATCTAGAACATATAAGGGCAACGACCGGCCCTCGCATTTTAAATAACAAGAAAATAACGAACGCTTTAACATTAATGGTAACCATTTATTTAGGCATGTAACAATGCTGCTTGCTTGGTCGTGGTGCGGTCGCTTGTAGCCTTACAAGATTACTTGTCATCCCTTTCACACTTAACGATTTACTTAAATTAACTTCACTAGTAACCTTATTACTTAATAAATAGATAGATAGATAAAATAAACTTTTTTATTGCCCGTTGTGACCCGCGACTGCATTAATATTAAGTTTGGCACGCCATTTGTAAAAGGTTGCTCATACCTGATCTAGCATGATGAGACCAACATTTTGAATGGTATCTTCGTTTCCTTTAAAATAATTTATTTCAATTGTGGGCAGCAAGGGAACCCGAAAAATTAATGTATCCCCTTAAGAAAAAGACACAATGAAAAAAAAAGCCGGTTAATTCTAAGTAGTTCTAACTCGTTGAATAAGTACTTAGTTTTAATAAAATAATAAACTATTTGTGGTAGATTCAGTGGCAAAAGGCAGGTGGCAGTGATACCTTTGGTTAGTGATGGGAAAATACTTTTGTGTAAAGATGAAAAGAGCCGACAAAAAAAAATGTGAGGAAAGTGGGCCAAAATAAGATACTTATTAATAAGGAATTTAGACCATAACACTAAAGCGACGGACCACAGCCCTTGGTAGAGATGGAAGACGTAAGTACTTGCCCAAATAACTTGCAACAAAACAGCTTAAATTGTTTGTGGTTTGTGTTTGATATGCGTTTAATATACGATCCCAGTGTTGTTGCCTAACACTTACTTTATTACATTACTTCCTCTATTTTATAAACTAACTAGTACTTTAATAGCAGAAGAAATGCAAGTGATAGTTCTTGGGTAGGATACTTATGCAATACTACTTTGTTATAGTTGGTGAGGTGGGATCAGGATATTACTGAAAAACAAAATCTAATTTTATGGTATTTACTCATTAGATCTCGCTATCAGTAGATACTTTTTTGTAGATTCATTGCCACTGCCACATCGTGGTCACTCACTGACTGACTGACTGTCTCCGGGGATCACAAGGCGAATCACCTGATTATCCGAAAAGAAAGATGATTCCGTGTTTCAGAAGGCACGTGGGTCCCGAACGTTGTCTAGCGTTCGATCATCACTCACACAATGGAACAGTATATAGGTAACGAAGTATTCATTATACTCACATCATTAATTTTTTACCTTAGTAATAAAACTTAATCACTATCCAAAGATTGGTTCTGGTTTACTCTTTGGGTTGCGGAGGTCAGAAAGCAATCGCGCTGATAAATATCAGTAACCTGGTCAAATCTCCTGGCCTTTAAAGCGTCACTGCTGAGGATGCTACCAAGAAAATACGCTCGGATGATGATGATAATGATTGCCACTCGTGGGCCTGATTTAATCACGTCCTGTCGAGTTTGATTGGGCCCGCGGGCTCATTTCACCATTTTCCCATCCCTGGTAGACGGTGTAATGGAGCTTCGTCCGCGGCAGCAGGCGTGACGTTATTTACAGGCCCCGCACGGCCCCGTATTGCCCAAACCACCGGCCCTGACGAGGGTCCCAGGTGATTTATGTTACGTTTCACTTTCGACGATGTTTTGCCCCTTTATGTCTACATTCGCCCCATGTATCCTATTTTTCTGAAACATTAACGAGCTTTTTTCCGCGTGTTAATTTTGTGAACCGACGCTGTGCCTAAACCAAGTAAATCTTCTATTAACCCACAGGAAATGGCTACGTTATTTAAAATTGAGTACCTTTACCTTAATGAGTCTGTAGATAAAACTTCGTATAGATCTATTTATTTTGATATAGGTATTGGTTTAAAGATCCAAAAAAAGTTGGTATATGTACTGATTACTTAACTAAAATTTTCAACATACGTACGACTACCTTTTTACAATGGAACTCTACAGGTACGAAATAAAAAATATTCATTATACTCACATCATATAATTTTTACATAAGTAAGAAAACTTAATTATAACTAAATACCTCAGTTTCGTAAATTAATTTTATTTGTATTTTTTATTTCTCAAATCAACTTTTAATTACATAAATTAAAAACATATTCTGAACAAACCTATTCTGAAACGTTCCTTTGTCTATTCTATTATATATTATAAGATTTAGGTATGTTAAGTGTGAGTTGTGTCATGAATGTAACACAAAGGAGTACTTAGGTAAGCACAGCAAGTTATTTTTAGCTTTACGTAGAACTTGTTTTGAACTTTGTATTTAGTGTCTTGTTGGAAACTTTGTCAGTTATTATAGCATCTACTTAGGTAGTTCGCTAGGTAGGAGCTTTTTAAAACATCTGGTTTCGAACTGATAGATAGGTACCTGCTGATTTTGGAACCTGTAGAACTGTATAGTAAGTACCTATGCTAAAATCAGTTTCAGTATTTTTTTAATCATATATAGGTTCTTAATTCAGTTTTGTATGAATAAATACAACTGGTGGCCATATGGAACATATAGGAGTAGGTAAAAATATGTCTTACCATTTCACACGAAACTGCAGCTGAGGATGCAATTGCCAGATGTTTCCTGCCTAGATCCCAAATCGTCACACCCAAAAGTGTTGCTTGTAGGCCAAATAATCCTATTAAACCTAAATAATTCCATATTTGCTGCAATTCTGAAAATAAATTCACATGTTTTTCAAACGTCTTTAATTAAGCAATTGTTGGTATATTATAAGAATAGTGGATATTGTCAATGAGAAGACATAAAAGAGCAAGAGAGATGTTGGGACAATTTATAAATACTACGGAAGGAGGCTGCTCCGTTTAGAGAGGAAAAGGAAGTAAAAGAAGCGCTTTCAAAAAAAGACAGTTGTGTCGCATCAGAAGTAGAGACGGAATTCTGAAAAATAAAATCTTAGATGAAATTAATTTTAGCAATCGAGTAGGATCAGGTAATAAGGATACTACTTATGCAATTTTTAACTAAAAAAGATATAAGTAGATGTCTAGATAACATTTTTGTAATAAAGTTATTTCAGTACTATCATAAATAATGAGTAAAAACTTAGACAGGAAAAAAGGACCTTGATGACATTAAAAGTTTGACTGAAAAATAATCTTAAAGACTTTGTTATTGTGTAAAACATTTTTTCTTTTTTACAAAAGAAGATCGCCGTTAAAATTTCTATTATAACTTTTCGTTGGTAAGCAAGTTTATTTAAGTATATAAAGTGACTCTGGTTTAAGAGAAGTCCCGTTCTACCTGCGTTTTTCCTGTGGGTACAAAAACGTAAAAGTATGTACCTTAAATATTATCGGACAGTAATTTAACCCTTTCACCGCGAGACTTTATATCAGTTGTCGTGCCCCCAGCGCGAGGGGTAGTAAATCTAAAATAAATGCCTACAACCAAAAAGGGATGTGGATACTTCAGTTATGTGCAATACGAGCATTTTTTTTTGTCAGAAATATCCGACGCTCGCGGAATAGGCCCGACAATGTTTGTCGGATAAACCCGACGTTCGCAGTGAAGTGGTTAAAAATAGGACTTTGAAACTGAAACCGATTTTCTGGTCCTACTTCATTTAACATTATTTACATATTTTCGCAAGTTTCGAAAAATATTAAAACTGAAAAACGTTTATGCCAAAATCAGCCTTTGAAGTTACATACCGTGAGGGAGGCCTGTGTCCAGCAGTGGACTTCTTGTGGCCGATATGATAATACTTGATAGAGTCCGGTGCGATTGTTTACTTTTATAGATAGGCATACTAGGTAGGAATACTAGGTAGGTATACTAGGTAGGCGTACTAGCTAGGCGTATCTAGTAGGCAAGCTAGATACATAGAGTACAATGAAGAAGAGAGCCTACGTTGCGGTAAATTGGAACCATACCGAGGTGAGGTAGGTTAGTACCTACCTACTCGACCGTGTGCCCAACATTAGCCGTTTACTCATCTAAATGCCAATTTAGTGTAGGAATTTAGTGAAACAAATATATCAAATCGGTCCAGGTGCTTTCGAATAATCGGTGAAATTCCATTAAAAAATTTGCTTGGATTTGGGCATTCCGAGCGAATGCATTCGAGTAATGTCGACTGTTTCGAAACAGTGATTTTTATCAAGATCTTATATATAAATATTTGACGAGTAGATTCCATTTATCGATAAAGTTTTTATCAATATCCAATTCCATTTATCGATAAATTTAAATCATTAAGATTTCTCAAAACCCATAATACGAAAATAATTTTACGTAAACGTATTACCACCAGTACATCTCTAGAAAAATAAATACAAAGAATGTGCACCTATTCATAGTTTTAAATGATTGTAATACACACTGAAATTATTTCATGGATGCCGGACATAAGTAGGACAACGTATTCTTACAACCGGTAATTTTAAAAACTTTGGCCAGGATTTAAAATCAAATTGCCCTTTTTAGACAATTTGCTACAGAGATCCATTATTTTAGTAGTTCCGAGGCAAATGTATATAGCCAACCAAGTGACTAATTGGAGAGGGCGTCGCGCTGGGTGCGTTGGTCGCTTGTAACAAAAGACCCACTCCAGGAAAGGCACAGGGAGCAAGAAGCCACTTGGTCGCCCGCTCTCTATACGTATACTTACTAGTATTCAGGGATGTCACGTTGCCAGATGTTTGCTATTTAATAAAATGTTTGGTATATAATTTAAGGTCTATTAATTTTGGAGGCTTAACTGATTTTAACAAGCTTGAGGCATAAGGCTTCCTCTAGCCGAAGTGAGTTAAGGCTGGTGGTCCATCATATAATTTTGCTCATGCTTGCCACCACTGCTGTATTTCGTATTAGTAAATACTGTATGGCAGATCAAAAATTCAAACAATTTATCTATTTATCAACTGTATTAGGTATAAAATATGTAGTACGTTATATATCACTAAACGTGTCCTGCATCATGTTCCATCTTATTGTGTCTCTTCTCTCTCTCTCTCAAATAAAAATCTTGTTTTACACTGGCTTTGGATTGTTTATAAGATTGTGAATAAAGACATTCTACTCTACAATAACAACTTCTATAAAAAAATTGAAATTAATTTTGATAATGTTGTAAAACTGGCAACCCTGTAATATAATACTCATTCTTATACATTACATACGTACGGCGTACGGCGCGGGCGTACGTAGAAACGTCTCATTTTTATTTCAACTCAACGTTTAGCGACCCGTGATAAGTTTTGGCAAGATTTCTACTGTGCTAAGAGCTTGGCTTTGAAGTTTTCTCGGTCCAATAATTTTGTAGAATAAGTGCATTGTAATTGAATATAAAATAAAAAAAGAAAATCAGTCACGATCCATTGGTTTTTATTGTGCTTAATTCGAGGAATGGGTGAGATAAATATAAAGATAAGAAAGTACCAGGTATGGTTAATTATTTGCAGCTAAACTAGAACGGAATCATGCATACACGCTCAGACAACTCGTTTTTCAATCGGTTGGCTTATTTTCTTATCGTAAAACTAAATACAACCGTTTTTAACCCACTTCCAAAAAACGAGGAGGTTATCAAATCGGTGCGATCTTTTTTTATGGAATTTCACCGATTATTCGAAAACACCTGGACCGATTTGTTTTTTTTGTTTCAATGGGTTTATTTACTTTTCAGGTGGTTCCGTAGACATTTTATCTAAATTGGTTGTGTAGTTGGGCGTAAATTTGGTTTTTAGTTCTGAAAAATTATCACCAATCACAGTATCTATGTTGGCATCTTTTATGCCTATATAAAAGCATAAATATATATTTTTTAATTACTTACCCGGAAGTTTTTGCAGATATCTTTTTCCTCTTGCGTATATCCTCAATCCTGGATAGAACGCTAGCGTGACCGCCAATTCGAACAACCACAGTTTGATGCCGCGCTTTATGTCTCCGAACCCGTGCACTACTACACTCAGGCCTACGTTTATCCTAAAATATTCAAGAAATCATTAATTCACTTTCCATAGGAAGACAGAGAGACATGGAAAACACTCCAACAAGAAGAGCGTAGCTGTTAAGGGGATACCTGAATTTTCCGGGATCCAGTGCTGCCCCAATTAAAACGAAACGGAGATATCATTTTAAATTTTCTCTTTACCAGGCACTAGATAACCCTTCAAACTATTTTAAGAACTACTGTCTAAAGTTTATAGTGAGAACGTGACGCTTTTCTACACACAATAGAAAAAACCTTTTGACGTATGTGCGTAGAAAAGCGTATATATATATATATATTTCAGATTTCGGTTTTCACGTCATGGCAACATACGTCATTGTTAGTGGAATTGTACCCTAAAATTCCCAATGTTACCATTATTTATGTTTGAGATAATTTTCAAGAGAGTGGTCCTGGACATACGGATTGCATACTGAGTGCTTGGATGCTGATAGCAATTTTATTACAGCAAATTAACAAAATAATAAAATGTTTTACTTGCTTTCCTCTCTCGACCAGGTCGTACACCACGGTATCCAAAAGCAACATGATTAGGATGACGACGAAGATGTGGTACATCACCCTCACGTGTGCATTGTGTTCGAAGAGCAGCGTGAGGGGTGACTCGCGGATCACGAATTCAGTGTCTGGAGGCTGCCCTTCGATGGGCATCCGTGGAGGCCCATCGTCATGTTTCGCGAAACCATTTTGTTTTTCGGGCTCTTTTGTGCGCCGGCGCAAGTCTTCTGTCATAATATATTCTGAAATTACATAAAGTTTTATATTTCACATATAATTTTCTAATTTCTGATTATTTTCGATCTGACAGTTACGATATCTTTTTTTTAATTTGTATTTGCTTTAATAAATAAAATATGTAAAGTCTGCCATCAACGGTTAATAGAAATATACCTATTAATGTTTCTTGACTAGTACGAGTTACGACTGTTACCAGCTCAGCTCGGGTGCCTAGTGCTAGTGGGAATGCTTCAAGACTACTCGGAATAAATCGTTCATTGTATTTGTTCACTCGCTCGCATACTCACTCACATATTATGATAAATTTGCAGTAATATTGTACTTATATAACAAAGGCAAGTAGGCGACATGGACACAAGTCTCGTTTCAGCGTTACTACATGTGATCCCCGTTTTTAGGATTCCGTAGTAAACAAACAGGAACTCTTACAGTTTCGCCATGTCTGTCTGTCCGTCCGTCCGTCCGCGGTTTACTCAGCGACTTTAAGTACTAGAAAGCTGTAATTTGGTATAGGTATGTATATTAATTATGCGGAAAAAGTGATACAATAAAATATTGCAAACAATTTTTTTTAGGGTAGCTCCCATACAAGTAAAGTCAAAAGTCAATTTTATTTTTTAGACTAACCTATCAAGTGGGGTATCGTTGAATAGGCCTTTAAAAAATATTATGAGCTTGTCAACACCATTTTTAAATTTAGGGATCTGTTTCTGAAATAATTGGTTTTAAAGTGAACCTTTTTGTTATAGTCAAGTGTTCCCCCCCTCTATTTGCTAAACGGTTATATATGGACAAGTGAAATAATTTACAACTATAGTAAATATAACGAAATTTAAAGGAAAACTATCAGAGCTAAGTAGGATTAACAAATCAAAAAGTTAGAAGCGATCAAATTATAAAATGTACTCGGAAAAGGAAAATTCAATAGAAAATTAGTTTTTAGACGTTTTTAGTGGCATCAACTCAAAGTTGGTACCTATTTATAACTACGAAACCCTAGGCCCCTCGCCCACTGCGACTTTTAGTAGCGATGCAGTCGCGCGTTTATGAAACGCGCGACTGCATCACTACTAACGCACATTAGTCGCATTTGCAACGCGATACTGTAGTGATGCTAACGCGCTACAGCATCGCGAGTCGTGACTGCATCCATGCTGACGCGCGACCGTGTCGGACGATATTGACATCGACACTCAAAGTTTTTTTGTATTTTAAACGTCGTAACATAATATCCACCAAGTAAACTCTCTTTATTAAATGAGTGCATCCAATCTTGACGCTGCTTCCGTTGCGCACGCTTCGGTTGTCTACTCTTCGGCTAATTACGTAAAAGCAGCACCAAAGAGAACGTGACTAATGAGCCTCAACGGAGTCCATTTTGCAACTGTGACTATGTCAAGCATTTTTGTGCCATTAGTGAATCGCGTTTGCATCGCGACAGCATCGTGTTCAGGTGGGCGAGGACACACAGCTAGCGACTGTATCGCGACTGTATCTATGCAAATACGCGACAGTATCGCGACTGCATCACTACAAAAAGTCGCGGTGGGCGAGGGGCCCTACACTGCGCGTGGCCCGACATGCACTTGGCCAATTATTTAACTTAGGCGCACTATTTTAATAAATGTGGCTATTGATTTTTGCCGTTCTTGGTTTTGTAGGTAGGTATATTAGAATTTTATGTAGTGATAAAATATGACCCAAATAATCAGATCTACTGTTGATTGCGTGTGTTCTCTGAGTGCAGCCGTACTTAACTAAATCTTATAACAGAAAATTGTTCTTTATTCGTATGTAATTGAGCGTCTATTATGATTAGCAGTTATACTAGTGCACCCGCACTCAGTACGATTCGTGTCTATTAAGATAGGAAAACGGAACATCACATTCTAATCAGGACTGTAGTTTTGTAACCCTGTTTACAAACTTTGTGAATCACTGATTTAGTTATTACTTCAATTAATCTATATGTGATTAGGTGTAAAATGTGACAACATGACTTAATTATACTGAACCGGATCAATAAACAAAATGAGTATAATATACTTTTATAAGGAAGACCTTTGCATAGCATAGTTAGTATTTATACTTTGATCCCGACTGAGAGTCCTACATATATCTATGTATAACATATCTATATATAACTAAATATAACTTCCTATTAATTTTATATTCCTATTAATATTATAGCGTTAGAGGGATCGCACCACTGGTAGCATGAATGTCATATGTCAGCCAGTGTTAATTCTTTTAATGTCAAATGGGGATGCAAGATGTATAATCCGAATGTTTATTTTATTTACCTTTTATGTTTCATTGTAGAAGGATCCCATCTTTTTCCTTTATATATCTGTTCCTATATGTTGTGTGTGAATGTCAATAATTTTATTGTTCTGTTGTAAGTACCTATCCACCTATACTTCCATTCCTTCTGATTTGCCGCACGGTTGCTCTGATGCACTAGGTAAATAGTACGTTTTGCCTAGCGCATCAGAGGCCGGCAGTGATTATTAATATTTTAGCAAATCAGAAATGTTGCTTATTAATGATACATTACGAGAGTGTGACTTTATTTACTTACTTATTTTTATGTATACTTTTTATGAATGTTGGTAAACTTATGCAGTAAGTCAACAATAAGTAATTTGGCGAGCAAGTTATTTTGGTTGCCTTAGCAATTTTTAATTAGGTTTCGTTTAATTTTAGTCAAGTATATTTATTTATTTATAGCTATTATATTATTAACTCAATCCAATGTCTGATGTGCTTTCCCCTGAATCTGATCCAGAGTATTTCTCACTGTCATCATCTCCAAGTAGTTTCTTGAGTGCGGAGAATGGTGATATGCCCTCTCTTAGTGACAATCTGAATTTTACCTTTCGTTCTATGGCAAAAAATTTTAACGTGGTGCATATCAATGCACAAAGCATACCAGAACATTATGCAGAACTTTTAACCACCTTCTATTCACTTCAGGTTCAGGCTATTCTCATCTCAGAAAGCTTTCTCAAGCCATCATTGCCATTCACACTATATCCTCTCCCGGGGTTTAGACTGATCAGAAATTACCGAACTTGTGATAGGATCTGTCAGGATGGTTCGCGGAAGATGATGCGTTGTGGGGGTGTGGCTATATATTTACGTAGTGACATTCTATGTCGTATCCTTTCTCAGTCCCCTCCAGAACCTGATAAACCTGAGCACCTCCTGCTTGATGTTTCCCTTCACCAGTCTAAAGTCTTGCTCGGCGTTTATTGTGTCCCTGCTCCAGTATCAATTACTTTGATTCTCTTGACTCCTTATTGTCTGAATTTCGTTTGCAATTTTACCATGTGATCTTAATGGGGGATTTCAACACATGCCTTTTAAAAAATGACTCTCGTTCCAATTCTCTTCTTGCTATTCTATATTCTTTAGACTTACACGTCCTTCCTCTCACTGCTACTCATTTTTCCCATAATGGCCCTCCTACTTTACTTGATTTAATGATCACCTCCTCTCCTGACCTCGTGACAAATCATGGGCAATTTAAAGCGCCTGGTTTTTTAGCTCACGACTTAGTTTTTGCATCTTTCAAACTGCGCCCACCTAAACGGAGTCACAAAGTCAATGCCAAAATTAATGAAGAGGCTTTTTTGACTGATTTTGCTCAAACAGACTCGGAAGCTATTTTGAGGACGTCTGATGTTGATTTGAAGGTAGCTGCCTTTAATGCTGCTCTCCTAGCCATTTTTGACAAACATGCACCTCTCCAGTCCACCCTGTCAGAGTGAAACACTTTCCAGCTCCTTGGTTAACTCCAGAAATAAAGCAACTAATGGCTAAAAGAGATAAGGCAAAGTCGAAATGGCGGCATAATCCATCAGCTTCCTGCCGTGATAGTTACATTGAACTTCGTAATATGTGTAATAAGAAATGTCGTGAACCTAGGCGTAAACACATACATAATAATGTGAATCATTGCTCTCCAAATAAATTATGGAAATTCCTCAAGGGTTTAGGAGTAGGTAAACAGAATGGGGTTTTTGATCAACAATGTGATCTTAATGCATTGAACCGGCACTTCTGCACTTCTCCAGTCAATCTCTCTCCTAACACCAAGCTGGCTTCTCTGACTCGGTTGTTAGGTAAGGCTCCCCCGGATTGTCCCGTGTTTAGCATTGATAAAATTACTGATGAAGAGGTGGTTAAAATTATTCTATTAAGACCAGGGCAGTGGGCAATGACAATATATCTCTTGATATGATAAAACCAATAGCAACCTTAATCGCCCCAGTCATTACTGACATTATTAATTGCTCCTTGGATACGGGTGTTTTTCCTAGTGCATGGCAGTTTGGGCATATTATTCCCCTACCTAAACAATCCAATCCTTCTTCTCCTTCCCACTTTCAACCTATATCCATCCTTCCACTTCTTTCCAAAGTGTTAGAACACCATGTTCAGCAATGTCTTTTCAAATACCTCGCTAGACATAATCTTTTAAGTCCGCTCCAGTCGGGTTTTCGCACTGGGTATAGTACGGCGTCGGCAGTCCTTTTAAAAATAACGGACGACATTAAGTTCAATATTGACAATAAAGCCCTCACTATCCTGGTATTATTGGACTTCTCCAGTGCATTCAACACGGTCGACTATGAGTTATTACTTGCCACAATGCAGTTATTTAATTTCTCTCTTGCTACTATCTCATGGTTTAGATCCTATTTGACAGGACGGAAACAGTTGGTCAAGGTGGATGACAGTCGTTCTGGCTGGTGTGCCTCAGGGAGGAATTCTTTCACCTATCCTTTTCTCCATCTTCATTAATGGCATTACATCCTACCTCTCTTCTTCTTATCACTTGTATGCTGACGATTTACAAATATATACGGCCGCCCCTTTCGATAGCTTCAAGGCGATCAGCACCATCAATTCCGACCTCGCGAATATTGCAAAATGGTCTCATGACTTCGGGCTCTTGGTCAAATCACAAGCAATAGTTATTGGCGGTCCCCATTTTATCTCAAAATTTAAGTCCACATCCTTTCCCAATGTAGTCTTGGGTAATGATATCATTCCTTTTTCTTCTGTTGTTAAGAACTTGGGTGTTTTTATGGACGAAACCCTATCATGGTCACCCCAAGTTAATGAGGTTAGTCGAAAAATCGTCGCCTCTATTCATTCTTTAAGACGCTTGCAAAATTTTCTGCCTATGGAGACTAAAGCGCTTTTGGCTCAATCTTTATTGATCCCTATTTTAGACTATGCGGACGTGGCCTTTTTAGATATCTCTGAAGAATTGTCTGACAAGTTAGAGCGCCTTCAGAATTTGTGTATTAGATATGTATTTGGGCTACGTTGACCACATTACTAAGTACCGTTCTCTACTGAAGAGATATTGGTCCCCGCCTTCGTTCAAGCAATAGCCTTCTTTTAGATATTCCTAATCACTCCTCTTATTCTTTATCTGTATATTTTTATATATTATGTATGTATAACTGATATTGTAAGTATATATATATATATGTATTAGTAAATTATGATTAGTATTAAGTGTTTTAGCGTGTAAGTATTGTACAATGTTCCACCCAGTCCGCCTTTGTACTATTTTGTTTTTTTTTTTTACTGTATTTTAATTGTGTCTTTTTACATATGTACAATAAAGAATTTATCTATCTATCTATCTATAACTTCCTGTTGGATATTTGGATATATATTATATACTCCTAAATGGTTCACTGCTACGCCGATTTGGTCAGGGTTAAGCCTCCTAGATCATTACGGGTGCAGAACGTCCTGCGACACTGCGCTGTAGTTGTCGACGCATTGGAAGACCTGCACTCTGCAGTGCAAATTTTGCAAAGGTGGTTGTGTAAATCAAAGGTTAATAAAAATAATGATTATATATTAATGATTCACCATTAAAAAATTATTTCCAAAAAATTCCTAAAGATATAGAATAATTTCCTTTTTTTTCATTTCAGTAGATACTTATTTAACATTAAATTAATAAAGTGCATTTTACACTAAATAATAAGGTTTTGTTTTCAATTCAAACACCATCATCGATGATGAATAGATATAAGAAGAAGATATTGATAAAATAAAATATTGATTAAATAATATAATTTTTTCATAAATATAATGTTTTTATAATGTATATTTGTTTCTAATATATAAATAATTGGTTTATTCATAGTATACAAAAGTTCGAGTTTATTTATTTGTAGATATAAAAACAATAATAAATATGACAGTATAAATAAATATATACGGACATAAATATATATTTATGTAACATATATTCTTTTAATACATATTTTAAAAAACGACTAAAACAATTTTTTTCCGAATTAAACAAGTATTTGGGCATTTTTTACTATTCAGATTTTACAATATTTTTTTTAATGATAGATTATGTATATATATAATAATATATATATATAATAATATATATCTTTCATTTAACACCTATTTTATCAAAATCGGTGCTGTGGTTTGGCTTGTAGAATATTTTTTTTAAGGAAGTGGCTCCATCTCTTTTCTTAAGGGATGAAACTTTCTCTGCTGCGGGTGAAATCGCTAATTTTGGTCCCCACTATAGCTGTGCAAAGCGACTTGCTTTCATCAAAAAATGCACCTTTTTTATAAGATGTACCTAGTACTAATACTATTGATAACTAACAATACCATCGTTAGAATTGATCGATGACGATGAATAAAATATCGATAGTATTGCTTTTCATAACACAAAATCTATCGATAGTTTTGAACGATCGATTGTTACCTTAAGGTATTTCAACACGATCGTCATCGATGTCGTGGACTGTCGCTGAGAGGCAGCGACAGTCGATGTCGTGCACATCCTATCACAGCGTCAGTCAGTGACAGTTCCCGAATAAAATGTTTCCTCAATGTGTCATCAACGTCGTCCATGTAACAGCAAAGTGTCGTCAATGCGTAAAATAAGGATAGTTTCACTTAATTTTGTTAGGCCAATTAAGGAACTTCAATTTATCTAAGATTTCTTTGCTACATATAAAATTTCCGCCTACTTACTAACAGCAAAATATGAAAAAGAGCCCTTCCTATGAATTTAACCTCGCCAGTCGTCAAAATTTCAATGGCAACAATTATACTTTATTAAGAATTTTATATGATCCATGGGAACAACATTTTCAAATAGTACCTACACCTATCCAAGAAAAAATGTTCTGTAGGTATTTCGGTAAGTATGTTATACATATATATTTCTTTATATGACTAAAAATAAAGTAATAAAAAGTTTAATTTAATTTTGATTTAAAATTGGATTTAAGAACGCATTAAGTATGCGGCTCTGGAGCCGCACTATTGCTTCGTCCCTGTGGCGGTAGAAACGATGGGTTGCTGGGGCGCTGATGCTAAGCGCCTTATAGGCGAGATAGGGCACAGAATCTCAGAGGACCGGTGATTCCCGCTTAGGTTCGTTTCTTGTGCAAAGGATGGCCATGGCAATTCAGCGTGGCAATGCTGCCACCGTTTTGGACACCTTTGCACGGGAAACGACAAGAGGTGGTCTTTATGATTGACTATTTTATTTTATGTAAGCTTTTGACAGTTATTATTTAAAAGGACATGTTATAATGTAGTATAATGTAAAAATATATGATTAATTTGATTTTATTTTGAACTTTATTGATCCAAAAATTTTTTTTTTTTGAAATGACAAACATTGGTTGCCTCGGACGGCATTTCCTACTTCACCCGGACAAGGTTTGAGGAGCGGGCTAGAGGCCCGGCTTCCTATATATTTATATACTACTAGCAGCAGCGCAAAGGGCTCCCAAGGGGAAACCTCGGCTTTGGGCGCGCTAGGGATTATGGCAAATTTTGGGGTGCTGCAACACCCATGTTTTGCCGGAAGGGCCGAATCTACGGTGCCAGAAGGGCCTACTTTGGACGCCAATCGTCCAGGTACCGCCGGGCGGTACCTAGTGAACGAGCTAATGTTCCTTGATCCAACTAAACTTACAATAGTCTACTAATGTGATTTAATGTAACATGCATACAAGAACCATCCATCTCCTAAAATATCACTAAATATACCTACTTCTCAGTACCTAAGCCTAAAATAAGCAAATCATGCGGAATGATGTAGGTAAACCTTGGATAAGTTGTTGATGAGTAACGTAAACATGTGATAATAATATAGAAACTTATATATTTAGCTGAAAAGTAATTACCACTTTTTTATATTATTAGTTTTGTTTTATTATTAAAATTCGCTATCTATTCAGTCCCATTGTTGGGCAAAGAAGTCCGTTCTTTGTCATCTTTTTCCACTTATCCTCTCAATCTCAAATAAAATACACATTTTTGACTTAAAGTTTTATCATAAAAAATGCTCACCTGACTTATCGCCGTTCAATAACACTGATTGTATTGAGGTCAAAGTGTATGACTTTAGGGCATAGTGTTAATATACAATTTGATATGAAAACTGTGAGGAATGCTTCATAAATAGTCTAAAATAACACAACTAGAACTAAAAGATAACTCATCAGACTACCACAGATGAAGAAACAAGTCATGCCGCGCACATAATGTTCAAACGAACTATGTCTATTCAACAACCGATAACTTAATGCAATTACTTACATTGTAACTATCACATACACACTATAACCTTTCACATGCGATAACAATTAATACGACGACAATATACGATTCTTAAAACCAGTATGTTTGTCCAACAGGCAATTTTATTGATGCCTACGTAAAAGAAAAAAACACAAAATACCCCCGATAATATGCATGTCCTTTGAAAGAGAACTATAGAATTACACTGTCGTAAAAAATGTGTCATACGAGTATTTTATGCTTGTGATTCTAATGGAAAAAATAGTAGGTAAGGTATCTGTCGAGTTGCCGCTGTTAAGAGATGAATAAATTATTTGTACATTAAAATATTAATAAATGAAATAGATAGTTACAAAAAAAGAAAAACATTTGATTTTTTTTTACCTGATTAGCCAAACATACCGATTCCGTAAAATATTTTTTCAAAACTAAAAACCGACTTCACCCCCAAATTACACAACCGATTTTGATAAAATTTCCGGTACTATGGGGAAAGTATACCCTTTCAAACAAAAAAAGATTTTTTAAATCGGTCCAGGTGTCTTTGAATAATCGGTGAACATACAGAAAAAAATTGATAACCTCCTGCTTTTTGGAAGTCGGTTAATAAATCAATGTAGGTAAGCATACATTCATTTAGGCCTATATGACCAGAATCGGATCCGCCTTAGTAAACAAGGAAACTACAATTTCGCTATGTCTGTCTGTCGGTATGTCTGTCTGTCTAACGTTTTACTCATAGACTATTAGTATTGGAAAGCTGTACTTTGGCATGGGTGTGTATATTAATCATGCCAAAAAAGTGGTAAAATAATATGTTAAAAATATTTTTTTTTAGGGTAGCTTCCATATATGTAAAGTAATTTTTTTTTCTCGTCTAACCAATCAAGCTGCCAACAAACATTTATAAAGTCGCCACAAAGTGCAAATTTTAAGTTTTGGTTCCATAAGCTGGTCATCGTTACGTCGATTCGACCGAGAATAGGCCCATTTTATACGAATCAGTGTTGTGATAAAGTCGCGTAATCGTCGTATAAATGACTGATTAGTAGTGTAGTGGTCGCATAGATGTAGTGAGTTCTACTTTTTTGTCGCGCTATGGTATTTATTACATCAGTTTTATGGCACTTTGCCAAATGACAGTGCTAATCACGATCTTTTATATGGGATTTTGTTATAAACTGATAAGATAAATGTAGTCAATTTAAACTGATAATGTGACGGTCAATTTTTATGTTGTGTTAGAGATTTTAAAGTAACTTATTAGTAGGTTCAACCATTTTACTTATTATCTATGTGTTACATCTCCATAACTCGTGTTGAAGCACATTAATCTGTTGGGAAATTAATGTTATCAAGTAATATGCGCTTTTTCTTAATTTAATAAACGCGCCAAAGAATTTCTTAAAATTGAACAATATTTCTTCCTATAATTTTGACGAATGTGCCAACCGTTACTTTTATACGACTTATGGTTTAAGAAATAATAGAACATCCAAACGACTTTTCATCCTATGCATTTTTTTTATTTGTATAGTATCATCTATATTAACAAAATTAGGGTTCATTACACTGTAATACACAATTCAACTCGTGATTTTTTGTTAGTGATTATTTTTGGTTAAAAGGCTGTAATTATTATACAATTAATATCTAGTTAAAAAATATATATATCGATAAGTCATGTTCCAATCAAATCACAAAAATCCAAACTTTATTGCGGTTATGAGACCCTACTTAATATTTCACAAATAATTTAATGACTGATAATGTATAAAATATACATTTAAAATAATCTTGCTATTGCTTTTTTGGTAAATTGATATGAAATAAAACCAACTAATGCGATTTAACTATTTTATGTACACCTTTCACTTCAGTGTTCGAATTATCATCATCATAATCTGAGTGTGATGTCCCGATTGCATCTCTAGCTGCTAGGCTTCGAAGCACGGTATAGGTACGCTTCAATAATGATCCCAGATTTGACGTTTCTGATTATTACAATGGAGCGACAGTCGTCTAATCTCCGTAACCCTTCAACAGGGGAACCAGACCTTACGTGCCTTCCGAAGGATGGAATCATCTTTCTTTTAGATTCAAGCCTGCGGTGTCTTAACGATATTGGAAACATCTTAATAAATTAGTGCTTCCCGTGGGATTCGAACCCACGACCTCCGGATCTTAAAATCCACTTTGTGCGCTTGGAGCAACATTATCTTCCGTCTCAAGCTCCAGATTCTGCACATTTATTTTTTATAAAATAAAATTTTGTACGGAACAACTCCAGTTTGATAAAAATTATCTTGCTGTTAATAAAAGATGGCTGAATTATTATTATACTCTACACTTATAGGACATTCAGTCATTAAATGGTATGCAAATTACCTAAAAATCGTGTAAGAGTGCAATTTATCATTCTTTCACGAATGTTACGTAAAATTAGTTCACGTGACTCTAATTCAATTAATGTCAGTGTAAAAGTCTTACAAACGTTACTGGGACGACAGCGCTGGTATTATACCATTGAAAGTTGTATAAAACAGTTGCATAGAAGTGTATAAGATTTCTGTATACCACTACAAGTTGTATAAAGATAAGAGGCACTAAGTCGTGCAGTAGGCTAAAATTACTTCAATACGATGTTTATAGCATTTTGAGCAGTATAACCTTTACACGACGAAAATTTTTGTTGGGTACCTATATATAAAAATATTGCGAGCTTGTGAACACCGAATCAAATTAGGAATCCGTTTCTGAAATATTTGGTTTTAAAGTGCAAATTTTGTTGTGCCCCACTGCACGTGTCCTGACACGCACTTGGCGGTTATTTTGTTTTAACAAACATGTTTAACATGTTTGTTAAACATGTTTGTTAAAACAAAATAACCGCAGAATTATTCTTTGATGAATACTGTTCGTTCTGTGTATTTTAAGTTAGGTGTTAAATTTATTATTATAAGTATATAGAACAGAATAAGTAACAAAAGGTAGGTAAGGTTATGGTTGTACAGTGATCATCACAAAAGAGAGCGAGCGAAGCGAGCAAGCGTCAACCAAGTGACGACCATATTGGCTGCCCCGATAAAATAATAGTAAATTTTGCTACAAGGGGATAAGGTTATATTTCGAAGGCGAGGGCGCTACTTTGAATCCAGAGCGAAACGAAGGATTTCACAGTTGAATCACGAGCGTAGCGAGTGATTTTACGGTGGAATCCTGGGTGAAGCAAGGGATTCTTGTAAATCGCCCTAGATAAAAATATTACCGTACCGAAATAACACACTCTACTTTTCATCTCCAGCAATGGAAAAAAACTGGCAAATACAAAACAGAATATAAAGAAAAGTAAAACAACTTCAATAGTTAATCAGACTTCAACTGACAATTTAATACTAACATGTGTTTGGTGTCGTTTTCATACAATAAATACTAAGATATAATTTTTAGAAGACCACCAACTTACTATAAAATTTTTACTCATAACTTTGTTTGCGTGGTCCTTCATATCTTTTTATTTTTATAAGTAAACTTGAAACATATTCTCTATCGGCTTAAACTTACGAAAAAGTATTCACATTTACACAAATAAATTACATGTCAATACAAATAACCTAAAACTTCTGTGATTCAAAGAGAAAAATTGCGCTTTTTTAGTCTACTTATTTATTTTTCCGAAGCGAAGGACATAAAAATGTTTACCTCCATGTTAATGACGATATGTTTTCCAAATTCAAAAAATTACGACCTCTGTGCCTATTATGTTTTTATTTAAAAAATTTTTTTTTTTGCTGGACTGCCAACTTTATTTTTGATTCTACATAGATTACACTCGTGTTTAGTTTTCAAAATGGTTTAAATCCCTAGATATTTTCTTTTCCACTTTTTAGTCCCGAGAGAATAAGCAGTAACTTTAGCTCCAAATGTTTTTCGAGTAAATGAGATGAAAAATAATATGAGTGTAAAGATTATTTAATTTGTTTTATATAAAATGAAAATATAAACATAAATTTTTATTTGTAGCAAAATCATTGATTTATTTATTCTAATAAAGTATTTTGCGTATTGGTTATTCTATGAAATGAAAATTAACGAAATTTTTTCTTTAAAACCAAATTCTATAATTCTAATTTTTAAAAAACAACGTACAACCACTTATACGAAGTGTATTCATTTGTGTTTAAATCTAACCAACTGATTTAAAAGTAGTAGTGTAGTAGTAAACTTATCACAAACTAATCACCAACTATCACAGAGCTCCTTTAGTACGCTCGTATGTAACTAACTTTGAATTCATGACTTTAGTAGTGAGTTATATAGGTATGTTCAATTAGCATATAAGTGAGGACGAACATTATTAATGTGAGATAAGAACAAAATGTTTTCGTGGTAGGATTAGAGAGTGGATAATAATTTGCAAAATCAACTGAGGTGGAATATTAACGTAATATTTAATATTATAAAAAGTAGGATAATTACGTTAAATTTTTTACATACGAACATAAGTAAAGTCGAAGCTATACCTAAGTGTAAGTTACTATCAACGCCTAATTGTTTTTGTTTTTCGATAATGACACTAATTACGAATATTATTCAATATATCATACAAATAAATAGACACCTACTGCTAAATGACACAGAGATAAAAGTTATTTCGAGGACCTCCGTGGCGTAGTGGTCACCATACTACTAATCCGTTACCCAGAGGTTCCGGGTCTGATCCCCGGTCAGGGCAAGTTCGAAAATGGCTTTTTCAAACTGTCCTAGGTCTTGGATGTTTATCTCCCTATATGTTGCATCATACCTAGCCATGATATTGTGGAGGCACTCTTCTTCAAGGACAAGTGGAGATGAACATCTAAATCTAAAAGTGAAGGATGTACGGTTTGGTTGCGCGATCTTGTTCTCAGTTCACACGGCCTATCGCTTATTGCCTTCTGTACACCTCGTTATTACGCTCTCAACTTGAATACGCTGTGCCCGTATGGAATCCATTTTATAATATATACACAGATGCAATAGAATCATTACAAATGGTACCGCAGCCATGTGTCTTACGCAGATCTTTTGAATAAATGTAATCTGTTACCACTCGAACACAGACGACTACAACTTGAGATGATTGTACTTTATGAAATTTGTAACAACAGATACGACTGTATGTCGTTATATAATCAACTTTGCTATAAAGTTCCCAGGAGAGTAAATCTCCGTCAACTGTGTAGACTGTTTCATAGCACGGTTTGTCGTACCAACGCTGGTAAAAGATCACCAGTACACCGATTGGTTGATACATATAATAATTTATTGAATGATGTTGACACTCTGGCCATACGCACTAGCGCATTTAAATCGGCTATATTAAATAAAATTCAGGCTATGTAACCTGTAAGTATGAGAGATAACTAGTTACCTATATAACTTAAGTTTTGTAAATATCTAATAATGTAAAAGCAGCCCAACCCATCACAAATTCCTATTGAATTATTGTTCACCTATTCAGTAGCAGTAATCAGTGGTTAGCAATTTTGATGACACGTTCTATTGTTTATTTTGTAAGATTTTCTAGTATCATACAATGTACCATTGTTTGCTTACCCAAATAAATTGAAAAAAAAAAACTTTATTTTAATTATAAAATGTATTTAACTTACTTTTTAGGGTTCCGTACAAAAAATGAAAAACGGAACCCTTATAGGATCACTCGTGCCGTCTGTCCGTCCGTCTGTCACAACCAATTTGTTCCGAATCTACTGGACCAAATCAGGTGAAATTTAGTAGGATGGTGTAATCCTATGACCCAAACAAAGATGTGTAAGATAAATAAATATTTTTATTTTTTAAAATATAGTTCATTACTTGTAGATTACAGGGAAAATAAGGATATAAATATTTTTTTAAAATAAGGATCATTTTCGAATGACAAATTAGGAAATTAAAAAAAGTTATGCGAGATTACAATGTTATATATCAAATGAAAGGGCACTTTACAAGGATCTCAAATATGTTATTGTTATTATCGCAATTTAAAAAGTTTTAATTTTATTCATAAAAAAGACCAAAATTAATCATTCGTTTTTTAAATCGGTCGAAAAGCGAAAGAGCACTCCAGGCGCCGAAGCAGAACAGAAATGAGAAGTAAACCAAATGTAATGTGTATTGTTATGTAGTTGGTACTTTAAACAAGCGATATTTTACCAATTGTATAATATATTAATACCTCATAAATCTAAGCATAAAATACTATTGTGAAATTTCCACTGTCATATCGTCTTACGAAGACAGTATAAATCTTAGAAATATGGGTCAACAGTGGTCAAAGGTCTTTCTTAATTAGCTAATACTGTGAAGATTAATATGAACTACGTCTGTGATGTTATCACACTATCTATATACTTGTTAATGAGCAAGATATGTGTTTATTTGTAGCAGCTATTTGTCTGAAATGAGGGGTTTGTTTATTGTTATAGGTGTTACTTGTATGTTTCTACCAGTTTTAACAGATAATTTTTGGGTTGGTATTTATCAACATTAGAATGTCTTTAAGATGTAAATAAAAATTTATTAAGCAATAAAAAACCCACAGAAATGATGACATTTAAAAACGACCTTCAGAACTTTCATTTTAAACGGGCAAAATATTAATAAGTTTTTTTTTGTTTGGAAAATGAGAAAAGAGGGTTCAGTTAATTATTCATTAGGGAACGGAAGCGCGATTGTGGAATCAAGGGTTTGCTCCACGCTCTTTGTCAAGATTCGTATCCAGTTTTCACTCAGAATTAAAGTTGAAATGAATTTGTCGTACGCCGCGCGCCGGTATTACAGCATAATAGAATCAATAAAACCATTATTTAAGGCAAAGACAGGGAAAAAGTGGCGCCCTCATTTGAAATAATTTGTTTAATCGTAATTGTGGTGATAATTAAAATTTTGGCGTATTGTTTGGCATAAGATCTATCTTGAAGAATTTGAAGGTCTACCTTCAAATTATTTTATGATGAACAGAACCAGCATTAATTGTATTAGTTTTAAAACATATTTCCGCCAAAAGTGGCCACTTTAAGAAAAACGAGTTTTAAAGCGAGACGGACTATCAATAATACTTTCAAAGTCTATTCATATAATAAGTTATAGGTCTATCCAATGCCTAACGATTTGCAAAATGTTAACTTTCACCATATTAACGAAGAAATATTATTTTAAAATGAGGGCGCCACCACTCTCCGGTCTTCACCTTAACTTTGACCATACCTTTTTGCCTTTGTACGTTTCTGCCTTTGAGAGCAAACGTGCTTGAATTTCAAAGAATAAGGAAAACTTGGTGTTTTTTTTCTGAAGCCTTCTGAGAAATACTCCACATTATTGAGGAAGTTTTTATAAGTACAAAGTTTTTTAAAAAAATAATAGGTAGTCTAGCGAGATGTTACCTTCAACTAATAATGTTAGGTAGATATTATGTATCTCTAGTACGTAGCATTTACATTTCATGAGATAAAGTAACAAAAGAAAATTTATTAGAAATAAGATAAAAACTTTAATAACATTAAGAACTTAAATAACATAAATAAACTATGACTAAACTAAATATAACTATAAATATATAACTAAACTAGATATAAGTACTATAAATAACATCAAATGATATAAAAAAATGAGCCTTAATCGTTGCGCTTGCAGGGTAGGGTACCCAAGAGACTGGCGGCATTTCCGCGCTGAATAGCCAAGCTCAGCCTCTGGCCTAAATACGCACCAGCCCTGGGATCCCCTGAGGCATCGATTAGGCGTGCGGAAATCTCTTTATACAACTGACGGGCTTTTGCACCTCAAAGCCCCAAGGTCTCCAAAGCAAAAGGAGCAAAAATATACGGCTCTCCCAAAGCCGCATACTTGCGCCTCTTATTGGCTTCTGCCGTCGCCGCAGCTGCGCCCGCCTTGTGGGCAGTCGCTCGTACATGGGATGGGGCAACAGTATCCACGCAAGTTGCATCCCATACTAGCGACCGCTCATTTTTCCAAGGTATGAGCGTCATTCCGTCGGGCCTCTTCCTATCGTCTCGATTAATACCAGCAGGTTCGAGTACTGCAGGCACACTGGATGAGGTAAGGGCGCGACTAATGACGTCATTGAAGGCAGCATGGCGCGAAATGCGTCCTGCGCTGCGACGGCATGCCAGGCCTTGGTGACCCAGGGGATCGACATTTCCACCACAGCGGCAGCGATGAGATTCATTCATCCTGGCACCTTAACTCACTGCCAAACTAAAAGTCGTCTTCTCCAGGAGCGTACCCACGCCTGCTGAAGAAATGGCATTGAGCCAGTAACCTGATTCCAGCTCACAGCTGGCTAGAAGACGAGACCGCTCCGCTTCATCAGCAGCTGACTGTAATAAATTTTGTCGCGAATGCAAGTAGAGAGGCTCGTCCCACTGCCACTGCGAAGCCAGATACAGTGGAAGATCTGTATTTTGTATTTGGACCGGATACACTAATCCCTGGCTTCGACCAAGCAGGCAACCTCTACGTCGCAGAGCGACGGGCCTAAAATAGTACCCAGGAGGTTGACCGTGCTATAAACCGAAGACAGGAAGGCTGGCAGTGCTACACTTGAAATTTTCCGTATTCCAAGACCACCGTGGCGTATTGGTAAGGTTGCTTGGGCCCAGCACCTGTCGTTCAGAGGGCAGTTACATATTTTGTAGAAAGAGGTGTACAACGAAGCGTGTAGGTGGTCTTGGGTAAAAAAAGACAAAATTTAATTATACAATAAGCCAAATGGGGGTTTATGTCCTCTAAAAGGCTGGAGGATTCTTCAAATACTGAAATTTGGCCTTCCACGAACTTCGGAAATGGGTCCTCCAGCACCGGAGCTCCTAGAAGGCGGAGTGACTGATCATTTAATTTTTTAATGTTAGGGGCCAATACATTAAATTTAGAGTTTATATCAATGCACATTTCTTCAGGCACTTTGTCGCTGAAATACAGCTCGCACTTCGAAAAGTTAAGTTCTAAACCAATATCACTAAACGAATTTATAATTTTTCTAAGTCCGATAAAACTGATGCAGCATCACCTCCTAGGGTTCCGTCGTCTACGTACCATACGTTAAATTTTGATGCCAAATTTTTAATGTGAGGGTGTATCGCCAAACTAAATATTGCCTGTCCAAGAGGGTCGCCCTGCTGACATCCGACTGCTGATTCAATTATTTGGCCATTATAAACTAAGCTAGTCGGCTTGCTGTAACATTGCCATAAATAGGCAAATATATGAGGTGTTTGACGTTTTATCTCAGACAGCAGAGCGCCCCTGTCTACAGAGTTAAAAGCATTTTTAACGTCTACCTTCAACAACACCTCACCTTCACCGAATTTAAAAAAGGTGCGTACTGCGTGCACGGCAGCCTCACAATCCCCTTGGGTTCCAAACGCTAGCTGTGTGGGTTGAAACTCTTGTTGCAGATTGTGTAATATATCCCTGCAGCAGATCTTGGAGGCCACGCGACGGATTGCATTACCCACAGCAATTGGCCTGATGCCACCGTCTTTTTTTGTAGGGCACAAAAATTGGCTCCGTAAAGAACGTTTATAATTTTTATGCACAACTTTCCTGATATCATGAGATTTACGAGTCGCGTCAAATCATTCAGGAGAGCAGAGCCGGCATCACCGGAGACGCCACTTGAAATGCTGTGGCGTCAGTCCATCCAGACCGCTAGCAGAGCCCTTCTTGAAGGATATAAGATCGCGGCCCGCACATCTTCCGGTGTAGCTTCCAGGATGCACTCCGAAGATTCAGGAGCACCCGGTAAGCAAGATGTAGCTGAAGGTTGGGGATGTTTGGATGTCAGAGCGGCGTAGGTCTCCGAAGTGTTAGGGGCGACAACGTCACTAGAAAAAAGAAGGTCAGCAGCTCCCTTGATATCTCCTTCATCGAATTTCGCCTCAATTTTTTTTTGAAATTTTGATAGGATATTGCTTTTTTGTGTTTTATCTAAAATTGGACTAAAGTTTGGGAAATAATTTTTTTTTTTTTTAATTAGGGAACTGCCGTTCCTTTTCTCCCGACTGAAATGTAGCGTTTTATACGCAAATGTGAGAAACGCCTTCCAGCCTCGTTTGTCGTTGGTGTCTATTAATTCTCTGACACATGATGACAGACATGTCTCCACACACCGCCTAGCCCCGCAGGGAATTCTTTTTACAATGGGTAGGCTCCTTTTTAATTGGCTTAGTTGCTGCCATAAGGAACTGTTGGTGGGCGCATCAGTTGTAGGTACCAGTAAATTGGTAGGTATAACACAATCAGTACCTACATTGTGATTACTTACTTGTAGCCCCTTATGGCACCTACTCTGGTGTATGCGCAACCCTCGTTGCCCCCATGGTATAATAATATACTTCGCCTGGTATTCTCTTCCCGTGACAGCTGGTGACGTAATTGGAACAAGAATACGTCTTCAGTTGCGAAACGGTTCTCAAACTTTTATAGTGGAAAAATGACGATAGATATGAACAATACAGTTAGTAGGTACAACTTTTTAGCAATTTATTTAATTTGGCCTGTTTGTCGTTTTGGAATGGCCACTGCTGGGAAGATAATGATGAAAGAAACCCAGTTCAGTATGGTCCCTACCCCTATTCTACCTAGCCCGTTGGGCTACGGTACGAAGTACAATACAGATTTATATCTTAATCTTTACTTTACAATATATTTAACATTTAAAATATAGAATAAAAACTTTCAGTCCAATTTTTCCAAGAATTTTGATCTGATAAATAGTAATTTACACGACAGCTCATTTTTAATAAATAATTTTTAAGTTTGGAAACTACAGTAATTTCTTCACCAAACGAAATAGCGCTACATGTGTAAGCGAGACAACGATAACGTTGAAAGGGCGGACTTGCAATATGACACTTGTCAATTTGATGTGTTGCCTCTATGTGTAATTGAATTACCTGAGAAAAATGCATTTTTGAAGTTTATATTAAAATTACGAATTAATATTTCATTATATCAATTTATAAAATATTAAATAAATGAATCACACGAGAAACTAAATAGCTACGTTGGTTAATATTTAAATTAATATTCATGAACTAATTGAGAAAGTCCTTAAATTTACTGAAAAGAACAATCAGTGGCAACATTTATCGTGACGTAGTCTTGTTGCCACTCGGGAAGAGAATACCTTGTTTTATTATACCATGGTTGCCCCTTAAAAAAACGACTGGGAGCAATCTCTGGACTGAACGCGTTCCAAGTTCGACGTTTCACTGGTCTGATTGGCAGGTATAGCTTGGTCAGGGGCCAGGTCAGTTTGGCTTGCCATATATGCACTAAAAAGTATTCAAATTAAATATACGAGACACAATATTATAATGATAATAAAGTTATGACATAAACAAAAAATAGGTATAATTAAATTAAAAGAGCTAGTATCAGGCTTATTATCTAAACGAAAAGTATCAGAGCTCTGATACTTTTCGTTAGATTATTTGAATTTTATTGGAATTTATTGTATGTAATAGAGCAAATGGTCACTTGTATATGTAATATATATGGCAACACAACAATACAACACAATCAATGTTCATGTAAAACTTTAAGTATAACCTGGAAAATAAACCACGGGATGGATGCTGGGTCGGTTCTTAGCACTTTTAGCGTAATTTTGCATTTTGGGTTTGATTTTATCGCAATATTTTATATATTCATAGGAGAATATATTGACAGTTGCTTTCAATCATGGAAATATAAAAAATTTAACTATAAATAGTTATGTATAATATTAAATATTGGTATAGGTACTAAGTATTGTATCAACCAATAAATCAAAGTAATGATTTGAACTAAAAATACTTTATAAAACAGATCTCAACAATTGTACGAGTGTACCTATTTATTTCATCAATATTATTAGAAGTTATTGTTCGATTGTAATAGCTGCAAAAATAAGATGCGATTCTAAGCTATATTTAAGGTGCTATAAATATCAGAAACTGTAATAAAAGTATTCGTTGTATGGTAAGATACGCAATCTTCTCCTTATTGATCCCGCTCAAGCGTCCCGTTTACGAGACAATAAAATGTTATGGTAGCAGACTATATGAACTAATGCAGTAAGATAATTAACTGAAAATATAGTCGTCGTATGGCCCTTGAAATAGTCGTAAAGTTTCAGATACTCTCGCATAATGATGGCTGTATTTTACTACCCTTATTCTCAATAACCTGCAAAAGATGTCTTCTTTTATTGGATAGTTTGCTGATATAGAACTTTGAATTATGGAAAGTTGTTTTCTGTTTGAGAAAAAAATACCGTTTTTGTTTTTTGAGTTTGTGAGTGGCTAACAACAGTCAACTGAGATAATGGTAACACTACTATATTATTTGGAATTTTATTATAGAGGCGGAAGATTTTTTGTTTTTTTTTCTAACCGAAAAGCTGACATAGCAAATTTATTTTTATTTCTTATGTTGATACTTTGAATATCACAATTTTTATTATATGACTGTATATTCTGATACACGTACATAATGTTCACATAGATGAATTGCGAAGGGAGAGTCAAAATATTTATGTCTTGAAAAAGTTCCCTTAGTGACTCTCTAGCACCTAATTTATATATAGATCTAACAACGCGTTTTTGTAAAACAAATATGGTATTTATGTCTGCAGTATTACCCCATAGGAATATTCCATAGGACAAAACACTATGGAAGTAACTAAAATATACCAAACGCGCTGTATCAACAACGTCCGTCATCTGCCTTATTCTCCTAACCGCGTAGGCTGCAGAGCTAAGTTTTCCAGCTAATTTGTTAATATGGGCACCCCATTGCAACCCGGAATCAAGCGTTATTGCTGCTTCCTTATTAATAATTTATCGTGTTGGAACTTTTGTAACATTCCGGTAAGCAGAACTTTACACATTTAGTTTTGTTTGCATTTAATAAACAATTATGTCTCGTAAGCCATTTCAATACTTGCGATAATGTATTATTAATCTCATTAGAGGTGTCAGTTTTCCTATTTACGCTGAAAACAAGCGAAGTATCATCAGCCAAAAAAATTAACTTAGTCTTTTACATAATATATAAAAATCATTGATATATAAGTATATTAGGAATAACAAAGGACCTAAGATAGAACCCTGGAGCACACCCATCACTACGGTTGATCCGTCAGATTTTACTTGATTTACACAAACTTATTGAATTTGGTTACTCAAATAAGATTTAATCAATTCAATAGTTTTATTCCACAGTGCTCACTTTAAGATAGAAGGGTTTCTTATGGTCTACACAATCAAATGCATTGGAGAGGTCACAAATCACAACAATTGCATTCTGACAACACTTCCAAGCATCATAGATGTTTGTATAAGTGCAACACCTGCGTCCGTTATTGATCGACTCTTAATAAATCCATACTGATCACTATGCAACACACTATTTTTGTTAAAGAATATTAATCAATGGTTAAAAATTAACCTTTCGAATATTTGGCTTAGTGTTGGCAGAACAGAATAGTGTCAGACGTTTAAGCTGCCTAAAGGCATCTGACATAACATCATTAAAACATCGTAACTATACATTTATCAATTATGCCATATGTGGCTTTCTTTATCAGCGCCTGCGGCCTTAGTATGATGTTTTATCTAAAAGGTCTTTACGTATCTTCCCTCTGTAACGACAAGATAAAATTCATGAATGGACACGTAGTAAAATGAGTCGTCACACGCAGGCAGGTTTTAAACAGTGTTTCTAATGTCTGCTAAGAAAATATAATAATTATAAATTGAAACACGCGTTTTAAAAACAATCACCATAGGTAAAAGAATGATATAAGTATGTAATAATTCCTTGAAAAAATATTGCAGCCAAAGAGTATTTAAAATTATTTAAATGAAATGTTATAAAAATGAATGTGCAACGAAACGTTTCAACTCATTTCGTACAACCAACATAGGGGAAAATACCACCGCCGAGTACATATGCATTTACCGCCGCCGGAGTGGTTGTAGGATTCATCAAAAGATGGCGCTATAGTTTCGTAATTAAATATATTTTAAGTTTGTAAACTTCAATAATACACTATTTAAAGATGTCTGCCTACATTGAAATATGTAAATATACATTTAATATTAGTTCAATGGAATAACTGTTTATAATACGATTAAAATGGTTTAATTTAGTCTCATGTGGGTCTAGCAAATCGGCGACAAATTTACACGATTTCACGTTGCCAACCGTCGATATGTCTATTTTGACCTGTTAAAAGCTCGCATGAGATAAAATACGTTTCATATGAAAGTTATTTTGTCGCTCAATTTTGTCTATGTTTGTTGTGGTAAATTACGCGTAATGCGACAAATTAGAAGGATAAAATTTGTCGCCGTAAGCATGCTTGCCTCGCAGAAATAGCAAAGTAGAAAAGATAAAATTCAGTAAAATAAAATATAAATAATAAATAAGATAAAAAAATAAATAAATATATACGGACAAATCACACAGATTGAGCTAGCCCCAAAGTAAATTCGAGACTCGTGTTCTAGGACACTAACTCAACGATACCATATTTTTTAACAAATACATATAATAAACGAGATTAGGATGGCCCTCAAACAGCTCAAAAACAACAAGGCGCCGGGTGAGGATGGAATCACAGCAGAGCTTCTAAAAGCGGGCGGAACGCTAGTACTGAAGGTCCTTCAGAGGCTCTTTAATTCCGTCCTGCACGAGGGCGTAACGCCGGAGGCGTGGAACAGAGGCGTGGTGGTCCTTTTCTTTTAAAAGGGTAACAATACTCAATTAAAGAATTATAGGTCTATCACGCTTCTGAGCCACGTCTATAAGTTGTTTTCGAGGGTCATCACGAATCGTCTCGCTAACAGATTTGATGCCTTCCAACCTCCCGAACAAGCCAGATTCCGAAAAGGCTACAGTACCATGGACCACATCCATACTTTGCGGCAGGTTGTAGAGAAGACGAGGGAGTATAACCGGCCGCTGTGCTTGGGGTTCGTGGACTACGAAAAAGCCTTCGATTCGATCGAAACATGGGCCGTGCTTCAGTCTCTCCAGCGGTGCCGCATTGACTGTCTGTATATCGAGGTGTTGAAGTGTCTATATAATAAAGTCACTATGTCGGTCCGAGTACAGGAGCACAGTACGAAGGAAATTCCATTGAATAGAGGCGTGAGACAGGGAGATGTCATATCTCCAAAACTGTTCACCGCCGCTCTGGAAGATGCCTTCAAGCTCCTGGAATGGTAAGGACTGGGCATCAACATTAATGGCGAGTATATCACTCACCTTCGATTTGCCGACGATATCGTTGTCATGGCAGAATCGATGGAGGACTTAAGTAAGATGCTTGAAGACCTAAATCGAGTCTCCCAACAGGTCGGCCTTAAAATGAATATTGACAAGACGAAGGTCATGTCAAATATGCACGTTGCGCCTTTACCTGTTTCTGTTGGGAGTTCCACCCTCGAAGTTGTAGACCAGTATGTCTACCTGGGTCAATTGAACCAGGCAAGAAGATCCAGCTTCAAGGAAGAAGTCTTTCGGCGAATCCGACTCGGCTGGGCAGCGTTCGGGAAATTACGCAGTGTTTTATCGTCTAAAATGCCTCAGTGCCTCAAGACGAAAGTGTTTGATCAATGTGTGTTGCCAGTAATGACTTATGGCTCTGAAACGTGGTCCCTTACTATGGGTCTCATAAGAAGGCTCAAGGTCGCTCAACGGGCTATGGAGAGGACTATGCTCGGTGTTTCTCTACGCGATCGAATCAGAAATGAGGAGATTCGTAGGAGAACGAAGGTCACCGACATAGCCAAGCGGATTAGCTCATTGAAGTGGCAGTGGGCGGGGCACATAGTGCGAAGAACCGATGGCCGATGGGGCAGAAAGGTTCTCAAATGGCGGCCACGTACCGGCAAGCGCAGCGTAGGACACTCACCTGCTAGATGGTCGGATGACCTGAGCAAGGTTGCAGGGAGGCGCTGGATGCAGGCCGCTTCCAATCGGTCGTTTTGGAAATCCTTGGGGAAGGCCTATGTCCAGCAATGGACTTCTTGTGGCTGACATGATGATGATATAATAAACATCCAAGAATCATGGCAATTTGAATAAGATCATTTTCCATCTTTAACCGACCGGGGATCAAACCCGAGATCTGCGCTGTGACTGCCTGGCATGATGATCACAAGGCAACAGAGGTCGTCGTAAAGATGAGTACACAGAATGCGATGTAGTGGCGGATTTAACAGTCTTCTACAGCCTGTTAAAAAGGATACTAAGAGTCTGGGATAAATGTATATCACACTGTACGAGGTGTACTTTTATCATCATCATACGAGCGTATTCCCGGTTGCTTCCTCAGCAGTATAGCTTCAGAGCCTTCTGAGAACTAGAGGGGTGTGCTACTTAATCTAGTGGGTGATTTGACAAGGTTACTGTTTTTTACACAGAGCTACTGCCGTTTGATCTCCTCAACCCAAAGGGATAGAATTGAGCAAACGCTAAACGAGTACGAGATGTTCGTTTATTTATATATTGAAGTCATGCTCTTTCATGTATTTCTTTTCGAATCGTAGCACTTCGTACCTTGATTCGAAACTTTTACCAAGAGGTGCAAGTATGTAATTTATGTGCACTGAATTTCTTGCCAACCGCTTCGTTTTACGTCGCGTCGTAGCTTGATACGGCTACGAGTGCTACGACACTTGCATGGGACTTTTATAAAATAAAGATGTAAATAAATATGTCATTTATTTTAATCAAATATTTTCGGGTTGGACCCGTTTGTTGTTTTTGTAGCTTGCTACGAGAATATTAAGGTTTTAGATGTACTGTGTACACGGGTCATTTATTTCCATAAAATGTTTTGTCTACTCAAAACTCAGGCGCACTCCGTTGCTTGCTTTTCAAAACTTTTTAGACACATAGAAGATGCAAATGAGACATTTATTTTAATTTTTTTTTGGCTTGTGTGTCACCCTACTTCGTAGCGCTTCATAGCTTGCTACGAGAATACAGTTTTATTCATTTAGGTCATTTATTTTCACCAAATGCTTTACCATTCTACTTATAGTCTGTTCGCCGAAAGGTAATAAAAATAATAATTCGTCTCAGACTGTTGCTTAATTATCGCAAACTGTATGGCGGCTGTCGCTTGTTTTCCGCCTTCGCCGTTCGCGCGGCACGCAGTTGATGTCAACCGCGGCCTAAATGGGCGAGCGGACGCAGGGGCTATCAATTGCCATTTTACCATTCCCTTCTGGAATGCGGTACGAATTGGAAGGAAAGGAAAATTGTAAAAATAAGATTGTATAAGTTCTAAAATAATTATCGGGCCGCAATTTGTAATGACTTGAGTTAAAAAACCTTGAATTGATCATCTCTCCGCGAACAGACTGTAGTGGCACTTCATAACCTCATAATGCTTATTGAACTTTTTATAACATGACTTATGTTGATAAAACGATGCTGATGTGAAATTTATGTACACTACCCTTACATTCATCAAAAATCTGCTATTCTAAATCTCTCATATAGTGAGTGTGCAACTAATTCACTGAGTGCAGACTTTTTATGCAAATGATAGAATAATCAAGGTTTCGTAAATCAGCATACTACTACATAAGTGATATAAGAAGTGCAGATTTTACGGCGTTAAATGTCACGCTTAGAGCCGCAAGACTCAAAATGCTCTGTCTTTCCCATTAGGGACAGAGAAGGGATAGTATGTATATATGTATGTATAAATATTACAATTGAAAAGTACCCGCCACAATATGTCGTTTGTAGCATACTCGTGTATTCCAGTGGCGTTGTAGCACTTTGTAGCTACGAAACTGATTTATTTTGCTACAAGGCTATTATAAATTTACCGCGCCACTTTAAATTCCTACCCTTTTGTTTACGGAAAAATCACACAGATTGCGCCTCAAAGTATCTAAGTTTGAGACTTGTGTTATGGGATACTGACTCAACGATATTATATTTTAAAACAACTACATAGGTATATAGATAAACATCCAAGACCCAGGTCAATCTGAAAAAAAAAACGACATGTTGCACTCCGGGAGTGCCGGCAGAAGTGAAAACTTGAATATTAACGTTGTGCATTTCCATGGATGCGCGTGCCACGCGCATCTATGGAATGGAATGTTCGTGTGTGTTTATGGCTGTAACATAAACACACACGAACATTCGCTCAAGCGCCCTGCGCCACCTAAACGAAACAGCAGGCGCAGGCAAGAGAGAGGGATATTTCCTCTCCTACACCGCGCCGGCTGTCTACTCTCCATCCGTCTTACGAATATTCGATCAGGTCACGTGTCCTGACGCTCTGACGCCCTGTCGCGAGTTTAACATTTTTTACCCATTACAAAAAAAGTGTACAACGCCGCTAAAGAAGCACTTCAAAATCATTTTCCATCTTGACTTGACCGGGGATCGAAACCGGGACCTCCGGTGTGACAGCGTGGCATGATGACCACTAGGCCACAGAGATCGTCGAGACTTGGAACTTTTAGGCGATTCCCCCACTGGCAACACGCGCTGCCGCGGTGCGCAGACCAGCACCCGTGCTCCGCGACGGTGCGCGGTACAGTGTGATCACCGCCTTATACCGACTACTTTACTTTGAAATAAACTAGCTGGATGACCGAGCTTTGCTTGCTTACTTTTTTTATGGAAATATTTTTTTTAGCCTCGTCACTCCCTAAATCATCATCAAAATCGTTACGGTAGATAAAATTGTCTATTTATTCTGTTGGAAACTACTGCTTGTGTAGTTAGGTATTACCAAAATATTATTTAGTTTAGTTTAAGAGACTCAAAAATTCTTGTATTTTATAAATACATAGCTGACTGGATTAAAGACGAGTGGTATTTAATTTCTTATTTTTTTGTACTTTGTATTCCTTGCGAAAATGTCAAAACGTAATTTCATTCAGCCTTCATAGTCTAAACACAAACAAATTCGCAAAGTAATGTAATAATAAGAACAAATATAAAATAAGCCTTTTAAAATCCAATTTCAGATTATAAAATTACGAAAACAAAAACTGTAACATCGTTTGCATAGAAAATGGGAACCTTTTTGGAAGTTTACCGAACCCTGATTGATATGCATACGTACCTTTATAAAGACCGCAAGGTATCGTCTAGGGATAATAAATTAAATCATATATAAAAGAAAACATGAATAACCTTTTTCTCATAGAGGTTTCTGTGCGTAAGTCACATTTTTGTGAGCACTAAGTGATTTGAATGAGTATTCAATAATCGTAAATATATGTAGTTAAAAATTTACGATTTAGGTATTTAGGCGATATACAACAATATATAAGATGCCTTCTGGTATATAATGTGACGTACTTTTAAAGGCTTGTTCAGGCTAACAGTATGCAAAGTACAAAAACAATATTACAATGTAAAAAAAAAAACGGCGAAGTGCGAGTCGGACTCGCGCACGAAGGGTTCCATACCACTATCTATGAAAAATTACGTCTGTTGTATAACTTAAAAATTAATTTTATTCTATTTTTAGTATTTGTTGTTATAGTGGCAAAAGAAAAACCTACATCTGTGGCCTGGTGACAGACAGACAGACGGACAGTGGAGTCTTAGTACTCATTATTACCCGTTTTTAATCTTTAGCTACGGACCCTAAAATATAGTTACTTAAGGGAATACTTGAATTTTTCGAGGTCCAGTGCTGCCCCCATTAGAAATAAATTATTTGAAGGGAAACGGAAAGATATCATTTTAAATTTTGTCTTGACCAAGTTAACCCTTCAAATTACTGTTTACAGTTTAACGACCTCCGTGGCGTAGTGGTCACCATGCTAGTCCGCCACCCAGAGGTTCCGGGTTCGATCCCCGATCAGGGCAAGTTGGAAAATGGCCTTTTTCAAATTGTCCTGGGTCTTAGGTGTTTATCTATATGTATTTGTTATAAAATATAGTATCGTTGACTTAGTATCCCATAAATAACGGGTCCCCGTTTTTATAGTAGAACTTTTTATGATATAATATTTATATGCAAAACAGCCGTTTACAGAAACGTCATTTTGTAGAAAATGGATTGGCATCTACTTATTTATAATAGATTCAAAACCAATAATTTTTAGCAAAATCAGAATCATCTCAGAGCATAAATTTTATAGCTATAATAATCTAAAAGTAGAATCATTTTATTGCAGAAAGTTCGCAATCAGAATCGCCTTTCGGTATGTAATTAATAAATATATTCATTCAATGTAGAATCATGATTTAATATATTTTTTTAAGATATAATTTTTATTTGGCATACATAGTTAGTTGGTTGAACACCTTTTGATTTTCGTTTTACTTACCTGTAATAAAAAAATATCATAGTATGAAAAGGTTGTCTACCTTGGGTGGTCGCAGTTCTTACATAACCTAACCTATATTTTTTGCCCTAACCAAGTAAATTCAGAATGCTATTTTGTATAGATTGTAATGATTATGGTTTTCATTATTCCCTGTATTAAAAAAATATCATAGTATGAAAAAGGCTGTCTACCTTGGCACTCGCCGGCCGCTACCGCGGCACGCTCGCTTCGCTCATTTGGCTCGTGCCGTGGGGTGGTCGCAGTTCTAACAAAACATTACCTATATTTTTCCCTTACCCGGGTGAATTCGGAATGCAATTTTTTATGTTTACCCACAATATTATCGAATTTTGTGACTATGGTATTTATTCATTATTATGATTTTTGATTTGCATTGCAGATAAAATTATGCCATCTTCTTATATTTATATATTTATTATCATGTATTAGTAAAATTTATTTTCACCTTTTTCCAAATTAGTACTACTTTTAAGTAGTAATAATTAAATATCATTCTTAAGCAAAATTATACGAAAGAATAGAAATTCTGACGTGTAAAAAGTATGCTATTGTACATTCGAATATATAAGAATTCGGCCAAATGAAAATTATATTAAATATTTTTTATGCATTTGAAATGTTCTTTTAAATAAGATTTTGCCAAGTATGTTATGCCAAATGAAATTCGGAGCATCAAGATTCTGCCAGATAAATGGTACCCATAAATAACACAAGTCTCGAACTTAATTTAGGTCTAACTGATTACATCAGTTAGACCTAAATTAAGTCTCTCTAAAGAATAATTACATCTCACTTTTTAGATAAAAAGGTACTAAAAGGCCTCTTCATGTTGGCTTTGGCCCCATGAACGCCTCAAAGGACCAGGTCCCTATGGACCCGTGGCTGAAAAGCGTACCAACATAATAATAATAATATAATAATTATTTATTTATTTCAATAGTTACATACATAACTCTGTGGTTAATTGAAGCCTCCTTTTAAGCGTAAAGGAACGCCTGAGCCAGGAGACTCCACTCTTCCATTTAAACAAACAGGTGATATTCAAAATTACACAAATAATAAAACAACATAATACAATGCAAAATTTCTTAAAAATTAGAGTAAAGAAACTTACAAATTAGTGAAATTAAGTCTGAATTAAGTCTGTCTGTACTTTGGTCCGTCAGTCTGTCTGTCTTGGACTTGAAATTTGTCAGTCTGTTTGTCTGTTATATAATTTAAAGTATAAAATGTTCTATTTCCTCGTAGTTTAGGGGTTTCAACCACTTTTTTACCTTTTACCTATATTCATAGAGTGAAATTTATTTAATATAAGAACTTAAAGCTTTTCTACGCACATCTAGGGCTTGGTCAAGACAAAATTAAAAACGATATCCGTTTTCTTTTAAATAATTTATTTCAAATGGCGGCATTACTGGACCCCGAAAAACTCATGTATCTCGTTAACTATAATTAATGACCTGTATATTAGGTGAAGTCCCTAATTTCTTCAAGTAAACTGACTCAAATAGGTATTACAGTCAGTTGTGGCTAACACAGGTGTTGAATTTTTTCAACTTGTTTTGCATTTGCCATTCCGCGATAGCAATCGGGATCGATTTACGTGTCTTGTAACAAGGAAAAGCTCAATATAAAGTAAAGCCCTCGGTACAGCCTGCAAACAGCGTGCGTCGCTTTACTGACATGAGAGCACGTGCCGCTAAGCCATCACGCTTATCTGGGCCGTAGGAAAAGAGTTTCGCTCATGTCATTGAGTCAGCACAGAAGGGGTATACAATACACGTTTTATTTCACATACATATATGTTTTACAGTCCCAGTGGGAAGCATACTTTGTGAAATGTTGTTTCCAGTCTGGTTAGGATATTGCAGGCTTGAATTATCTTATTAACCGAAAAGAAAGATGATTCCGCGTTTCGGAAGGTACGTATAAACTGTGGGTTCCGAACGCCATCTAGCGTTTGGTCTCAAACCTATCCAAGGATTGGTTCTGGACTACCCTTTGAGTTGCGGAAGTCTGGTAGTCATTCTATGTAAAAACCAGTAACCTCGTCAAATCACCTATTGGGAAGGTAGCGGACACTGCTCTCTGAAATATTACCGTTAAAGATGCGAACGGGAATACGATCAGATGCGTATGCTAATATAACGACGGATGCTAATGTAATACAATAGCGGTGGCGGAGTTTCTTTTAGGCACAGTAGGCGCTGACATTGGGCAGCCAGATATTAGGGGCGGTCATCGCGATTCGTAGGCCTCGCACTACAGCTATATAGAAAATATAAGTTCATATATATTTTACATCCTTCCAAAGACTGAAAGTTAGTTCTTTCAGGCTGGAATTTCGCTTTTTAACTCCTTTTCCTGTAAATACCTACTTTTGATTTATTTTAATATTGAAGCAAGAAATTTCCTAGCTTAATAGCTATGTTTATCTGGTTGATCAAAAATCAGCTAGACCTCTTGTCGCCATCACGCCTATAATAAGACGGTGAGTCAACTGCAACTACACTAGCGTTATCAATATGTCAACAATACGTTATCGTTTTGCAAATTTTGCAATAGTTTGGCAATGTTAGCCCTTTTGGCAGGCGATTCTGCTCTTGATTCCCTGAGGCATCAGCAGCCTGTAGCGTCGAAAACTTGCATTCTCATTTCTTCCCCACGTTTAAAAGTGATTAAATACCTACTTACATCGTGCCAAATTCCTTCGAGTTTCAGGAGTGCTAGGAACGTAGAAACTCTTAAACTCAAATTTCAGTCATACGCCGTGTGGTGTGGCGTGTCACTAAAGCCTACCTACATCAAAGGAGTCTAGCGCCATCAATAAGAAGCCCGAAAAGGATAGCATTATCATGGTCTAATAAACCACAGAAAATGAGTACTCGGTAAATATGTATCGGCTTCCGTGGTACTGGTAACACGTCGTATTAAAAATTGAGGACATTGATGGCGATATTCCATTTGGCTTTTATCTGCACGAGCTCATATTGAAAAGATTTTTATTTTTGCCGGATCACGCGATGCTAGAAACATTTCATATTATAATCTGTGTTCTTTCTGAATGACAGCAGTATGCGTCCGAGAATGAATGTAAAATTGCAACTACTGACATGTATTTATATAGTTAGGTATGTTTCTATAATGAATTTAATTCTTCTTAATACAATTTAAATTAAATTTAAATTATGAATAGTTAAATTTAACTAGTTCTACAACAACTACTAAAACAACATAAAATTAAAAAAAAAATTACAAGTTATGTAGTCCCACTAAAATATCACCCGGCAGCGTAGCCAAAAGGCTGGCACCTTTGCCACGTTGTATGGCAATGCTGATTCTCTGAGCCAGGTTGTTACCAGCCTTTTGGTCACGGGATACCTCGAACACACGTTTTAATATAAATTTGATTTTTGCCTTTTATAATGCATTCAATTTCAATTTTTTATCTGGTTGTGCTCGTAAAAAATCCTTATATTTTCCCACATTTGACTGACTTGTACATTTTTTATTGTCGCGATTTATGATAAATTCATGTTTTTTCCTTAGACCCTTTTTTTTTAGCCACTTAGGTCCCATAGTTGAGGAAAAGCCTCCCCGTTGTTTTCGATTACTTCTATCTTCGGCTGTTTCACTCCATTTATTGTCAAAAGCGGACAACACGTCCCTCCGACTCATCCTAGGTCTTCCTCTGGATCTCACTCCGTCTATTGGAACCCATATTGTTGTTGTGTGGGTATCTTTCAGGCAGCATGCGACCCTTAAGAGATTATATTATTTTTTGATTTGTTTATGCGTTGATGCTCTGAAAGCAGTTTTCATGAAGATTTTTTTCCGGAAATAATGGTAAGTGTTCAGTCCAAGCATAGCCGGGAGTATCGTGTTAGTATCGCATATAACAAGATGTTTTTTTAACAAATTCTAAATATAGTCCCGTAAAAGCGAAGTCATTTGAATATTTTTTAGAAAAGGTTCAATAGAAAATAGTAGAAAATCTTGCGTATCTCTTTATTATGACTTGAAATGGGTCGTCATGGGTTAATCTTTGTACAGGCTTTACATGTATGTCGACTCATACTTAAAGGAATGATTCAGCCCATCTATATAAACAACTTATCCTATTTAACCGGTCAATTTGCATCAACATAATTTTTTTTTGAGATCTCAGCATGGTACACACATGAAAGTTGTTCATATTGACCTGCTTAGTCACTTCCTCAATAATGTGACGACCTTACATTTACATCCTCTAGCTTACACTGAATAATGTATTTAGACGCGGGGGCCCTTGATACAGACGCCTCCGACGCACTTGAGAGAATCCTTACACACGGCGGAGGGCGTCTCTCCCAGCTCTTTGCTGTACGTCTTGCAGGCGGAGTTCTCAGCTGGAATTAATAATTAGACACTTTTGATTTATAGTTACATATATGTAAGCACACGAGGTGTATGGTCTCACTTATATGGATTATTAGAATCTACTCGCCAACATTACGTTACTAATGTAGGTATGCTAACAATCGATACAAGTGGGACCTATGGAATAAAATAAAGAATGTCCATGTATGTAAAAAGGTAGGATTAATTTCTCTAACGTATGGAAATTAATTGGCATAGCTTATTAACTAAAATAAAATAAATAAATGTACACGGACAAAAACACAGATTGAGCTAGCCCCAAAGCAAGTTCGAGACTTGTGTGTTATGGGATAGTGATTCAACAACATTATATTTTATAACAAATACATATAAAGATACACATTCAAGACCCATATCAATCTGAAAAAGATCATTTTCTATCTTGACCAGAAGACTTTTATGATAAAAGAGAAATTGCATCTATAAGGATAATAAATCTGATTTTGAATCTGCAGATTTTAGTTTGTGTTCAGGTATTTCAGGCTACTCGAATTTGCTCGGTAGAGTAGGTACTCGTATCTATATTGTTATAATGCGTAGATACGAATCCTAAAACTGTTTCATTGTTTGTCTAGAATGTTACTATTTCTTTATTGTTTATCGAATACAAATATAAATTATAAATATTACAAACATTATAATACTAAATTATAACATGTCCTTTTAAATAATAATTGTCAATAGCTTACATAAAATAAAATAAAAATAAAAAGTCAATAAAAATTGCGATTAAAACGTCCATCGTCAATAGATACTACTAAGATTATTTTAATAAATCACCAAATAAAAAAACATTATTATAAGAATCCTAAAACTGATTCACTGTTTGTCCAGAATGTTACTATTTCTCTTAATAACTGTGTACTTAACTTAAACTTTATTAAGATGTTTACAAAATTATTAAGATTTCCGTTTTTAGGTATAGTTTCTGACAAAGAATTCGGAATTATTTTAGCTAGAAAATAGCCCACGTATATAGTGTAAAAAAATCGTCTCTCATGGTTTTATCTAAACTTTCTATTAATCTTTGGATTTTGGATTGCGCAAATCTTTTCGTGAATATCCGCTATTAAAAGTGGAAACTTTTACTCACATAGTAAAGTGACACACGCAGGACAACAAGCGCATTTGCCAGCGTGGTTTTGGCGGTAGACGGCGGGAGACTTGCAGCTCTTCGAAGAAACTGGAGTCGTGCAGGGATGGTCTTTGCAGTAGTTGCGGCCGCACACCAGGTCTCCGTAGACCACAGCCATAGCGCACGCCAGAATAGCTAAGACAATCACAGCCTTCATTCTGAAAAATATATTTTTGTTAAATTTTACTTTCATGAATTATCATGATACTATAAAATTATTATATTATTCAGCATATAAGACCGTCTTATTCAGCATATAAGAGCCAAGTTCTTGACCTTTGCTGCTCTTATCTATGTAAACTCAAGGAGCTACAGGGTCGATGTTATTTTGGGTAGTAAGATTTTTGTATTTATCACCAAAATTACATACAAAGTAATTTATCTCTTTGGAGCAAATAAATATCAATACACAGTATAATAAAAATCGCTTCCCGCCCTCTGTACCTTGATATGTATGTATATACGTAAATCTTTTATAGGAACGCAACGGATTTTAAAGTGGTTTTCATCGATAGAAAGAGAGATTACAGAGAAGTGTAAACTCGTACGTATAAAACATAACCCTGCAAAGCCGGGGCAAGCCATTGGTATAAGTACATAATCAGTTGCAAAATGAGATTCATGCCACGTATGCATGTAAAATACTTACTGTAAGTATAATGACTATAATCTAGCGAAAATAAACAAACAAAATCGTTTGTAATCCAATTTTGGTAAACCAATACTTAACGATACCACCATATATTCTACGTAGATTACCTACTAGTCTTTTGCGTTTACGGAAAACATCCGCTTCAAGGGGCTATCATATCGGGCTTACTCCATTAAACATGTATGAAATCAGAAAGCGAATTAATTAAATCTGCATAACCATTTTGCAGCTTATAATAGATTGGGGATAAACCGCAAATAAATGAACGAAACTCACTCTGGCCTCTACCCCTCTGGAGTGAGCCGATATTATTAAATCATGTATTTTGAACGTTTAAATTTCAGATGGAACCATTCACTTTTAATTCGTAAATTAATTCCATTCATAGTTTGTAGATGTTTCGTTGATGAAATGTTTTTTTTTCTGAAATCAATACATAGGCAGACTGGGTAAGGTTGTGCCAGGTTGCGATGGTGACAGTCGCGGTATTATCCAAATTGTGAGAAAGGATGGTAAAGGAGAAAGAGAAGCGCCATTCTAGTCAGCACACGTATTACAGCTTTGCGTCATCCGCCGCGCACCGTGCGACATTAACGCTAGCAGCATGCATTACTTTTTCGCAGTCAAAAGAAAGTATTTTATACAATTTCTTGTTATAATTCGTTGCATATATGTACAGGTAGAGCCATTAGTGTTTTAACCGTTATACTTACACACTGATATTTAATTAGCTGTCATTTCTTTGAAGCTTGATTACTTTGTATTGTTATGGCAAATATTTTTTTTGCAAAGGTATGTGTTGGGTACAGTCCTGATATTTTCGCTGGGTACGGTTATGACATACCAAAAAACTGATTTGTGTAAGTGCTTAGGTAATAATAATAATAATAAAATGTTTATTTTATTTCCTCCACAATTTATCTTAAAACTGAGTATAAAACTAATACAAGCATAAATAGGTAAAAAAGTCATACATTAAAAGGTAAGGAAGTGTGTTAAAAGTGGAGAGCTGGTGCCCGTGCTAGGTTTCCGAAGAACCTGTATTACAGGTCACCAGGACTCGTCATTAATAAATATAGGTAAGGCTTATACATAATTTAGGTATATATAATTAATATAACAATGACACATTATTTATAGCGATCTTATGTTTAAAATATAATAAGACCTACATATTTTAAATTAAAAACATTAATATACATGAAAAATTAACAATCTATATATGTATATCTTATAATATATTTGTATACATAACTTACTTAATTAATTAAATAAAATTTTTAGTTTGGCCATAGCTTTAAGTTAATATACGATTTTTAATAAGTTTTCGGTCTCGTTATACGTTAGCTTTTGCAACCACTCAGTGATAGATTTTTTGCACTTATATTTATTTAATGGATAAACAAAAATATTATGATTGATTTCCTTATAAAGGTAAGGACCAAGAAAATATAAAAATCTCTTTATAAATTCGGAGTTAAATGGGGGTAAAGAAAAGTTAAGTCTATTATTTCTACTTAGGAGTTGAGGAAGGAAAGAAAGTTGAGCATGCTGCTGCATCATAGTTGCGAGTATGAAAAGCTGTCGTACCGTTAGCACTTGGCAATGTTTGTAAATTTAAAATAGCTTTAAAATAGCTCTTTGAGCCCTTTCTAGGACAATAAGATGAGATTTAGAAGCGCCACCCCAGGCCGTGATGCAATATACGATGATAGATTGGCATAGGGCTATGTAAGTCATGTGTAGGATAGAAGTATCAGCTATGTAGCGTAGCTTTTTGAAAATGTAAAGCAGTTTTCTTACTCGGCCAGAGAGTTGCTTGATATGTGCTGCAAAGGTAAGATTCGAGTCTATTATTACTCCTAGATATCTATTAATATTTGTCATCTCTAATGAAATACAGTCACAAAATCCTTCAGAGCAATTTCGTGAAGAGTAGGTATGCGCATACAGTTTGAAGTGATTGGGGTCAGGGCGATTGACATTACGGATACTGAAAGCCATGTATTTGGTCTTGTTAACATTTAGTGTCAAGAAGTTTTCATTTAACCATACTTTCACCCTGTCAAAACCTAATTGGGCCGACTTATAGGTTTCCGTCCAGTTGTTTCCTGTAAATATTAATGCAGTATCATCTGCGAAGGACACTATTTTACAATTTTTAAGGACCAGGTTACATAAATCGTTAACATAGACCAGGAACAGATTTGGTCCCAAAATACTTCCTTGGGGTACTCCAAATTCGACATTATGGTCTGTACTTACATAAGAACCAATCTTCACACGTTGTTTACGATTTGTGAGATAATCAGAAAATAATTTTAGCTGTATCCCTCTTATACCAACTTTTTCTAATTTTGAGACCAGCAGGGAAATTGACACTGTGTCAAAGGCTTTACTGAGGTCAAGATATATCACTAGACACTTGGTGTTGGAGTCAAAAGCTGTAACCGTTTTTTCAACAAGCGCATTTACAGCTTGCGAAGTTGATCTACCTGAACGGAAACCAAATTGATTTTCAGAAAGCAGGGAATTATTTTCAAGGTATTTGATAAAGCTTTTGGCAATAATACGTTCAAGAATTTTGGATAACGCTGGTAGTATGGATATTGGGCGGTAATTGTCAACATGATCGCTGTCGCCAGCTTTATGTATTGGATGCACTACAGCAATTTTAAATACGCTCGGAAAGATACCTTTGGACAGGCATAGATTACAGATATGGGTGATAGCAGGGGATAAAAACTTTTTATGAATTTTTAGAATCCTTGCAGATATATTATCCCACCCTGGAGTAGCATCAGCCTTTAGAGAGTCAATAATGAAACAGATTTCTTGCTCATCGGTGGTATTTAAAACAAAGGACTCTAGTTTGGACGAAATATTAGACTGTGAAGATGCAGAAATTGTTGTATTCTGTTTAATTTGGTCGGCTAGTGTTTTACCTATGTTGGAAAAATAATCATTAACGTAATTTACAGATTCTAATGGCGTTGCTTTAATAGAAAGAAGAGAATCCGACTTGTTTCGTTGCTTGTTCATATCTGGTACTTTTCGTATCGCCTCCCATAGATTCTTTGAGTTTAGACCAGCCTTTTTCAGTTCCTCTTTGTCATACAATCGCTTTAGTTTTTTAATTAGGTGACACAAATAATTTCTGTAACGCGTATAAGTTTTGTTGAGTATTTCATTGTCAGGGTTTGATTTTAGGAATTTACGCATATTGTCCCTATTTCGCATGCACCTTAACAGTCCGGGAGTTATCCATGGTTTTAGAGTACGTTTACGAGAAGAAATAGATTTCATCTTGGAGCTCATTTGAATACATTTATTTAAGGTATTTATTACGTATGTTGCTGCAAAATCAGGGTCACTAGAGTTGAAAACAGGAGAAAAATTTATTTTTACAATTTCTGAAGCAAGTATGGAATAGTTAATTTGAGAAACGATCTGTTTTCGATTTCTAATGTTAGTTTCCGTTGACAAGGCAAGTATAACTGGATCATGATCAGTTATGACAGTATCAATGACTAAGCACTTAGCAGGAAGTTTAGTTTTTACCATGATGTGATCTAGGCATGTATTGATACGGGTTGGAAGATTATGAGCAGGAAGCAGTTCATGGTATGCTAGGAGATTTAAATAGTCAGGACTTTCAAATTTAGGTATTCAAATTGTAGGCCTGGCGAGAAATGGATCGAATATCAAGGAAAATGTGAACTTTGGTCACACTTATAGAGTACACAGGTGATAGTCGCCTAACCTTTGTAGAGTCTAACTAGTTTTCCGCTTTTGAACTTTTCCATGGTACCTTATGCTGCAATGTTTTGATTATAACATTAAATAAAAGTAATATATGACGATTTTGGTAGATATTTGTTTGAATGTTCAAAACGTTAGTCGCGGTTCGGGAGTTCATGAAAATTAAAAAAAGGCTGCATGGTCGCGTTTCGGGCGTCCAATTAATTTTAATTATTTTGACGTTCGTGATTCGTGCGCTTTATAAAAGCTATGGTACAAAGAGTTTTATACTTCTGAATCTAGCCGGCGTCTTAATTACACAAATTTAATATTCACACAGTAAACGGGTATAAGTATAGTATCATCAAATGCTTTTGTACTTAGACAGCTTTAAGCTTCATACGCCTTAATTTCGACTTTGCTAAAACCAGAAAGACACTCTTAGGTCTAGGTATAACATTATTTAATAAACTTTCCGAAGTGGTCGTAAACCTTCCAATGTCAAAATTTAAAATACATGTTAAAAAAGTTTTATTGAATAATGCGTACTATACTATCAATGATTATTATGAGATAAAAACGCGTGGACACTTCCTAAAAATTTTCCATCACATCCACACATGAAACATAAGATAGCTGTATTTTCTGTTACCATAATAAGCTTACTGTAAAAACATGTAAATGCTCTGCGATCAATAGGTGACCAACATATAACTAATAATTCGTCTTGACAAGGTCTGCGAGATTGGATTTTTCATGCTCACTAAAATGTCCAATACGGTGGTGGCGTCGCTGGTCGGGTCGTTGGATTCCCTCTAATATGATTTATATAAGTTTAACGATGGCTGATCCGTGCGTCAACTCGTGAACGGGTGCTGCCGGGAGGGACTGGTCAGCTCGGCTTCGCTTTTTTAATATTTTTTATTACGCAATTTATGTTTTTTTTACTTGTTCGCAAGCATTACATGTTACAATGTCTCAACATTGTATTATATTATAAGTATTTATTAATTAAAAGACAATAATAATAATATGACAAAGCCCTTCTGGCGAGTAGGCGACCAATATTGTGAAAATGAGTTTCTTTCGGCGTTTCTTCTCAGCAGTGGTCGTTACGAAGCGCTGGTATCGGTAGCTTTTCTTTAAAAATAAATTATATTTTAATATACTTTACACGTAACGTAATTTATGCTTATTGACGTGTAAAAGTGTTTGTAAAGGTCTAATTACTGAATAAACATTTGAATCTTTGAATCTTTGAATTTGAATCTTTGACATATACATGAATTTACATGGCACTGACGCAAATATAAAGACATTGTAGATTTTTTTTCTATTTAAATTAATTGTAATAAATATAAAATGTGTTCAATTAAATTCATAACTATCCTTATTGTATACAAGTTGCATTTTGCCACTTGTACAGCCAGGGAAAGTTGCACTCTATGCCAATGGTGTTATAATTGAGTTATTATTTATAATTTGATACCTAACAAGTAAATATGAAATTACTTATTAGTTTAGTACGCGTCGTGTCTGACCGCTTAGTAAATTTATGGGTTTAAACAACGACGCACGGTACGCGACCATCAAATAATTAAAATTAATAAGGCGCCCGAAACGCGACTATTCGGTAAAGGTATTTTTTTTAGATTTTAACAAATGCCCGAACCGCGACTAACGTTTTATTCGGGCGCACAAAACGCGATTATGTTGAAAGCGATCGGGAGCAGACTAAACTTCGTGGCGAGCAATGGAGCCGTCAAGACTCAAGGCGTCGTTTTGGCACGCGAGTTACATAGACTTTTTAGGGTTCCGTAGTAAACAAGGAAACCTTATAGTTTTGAAATGTCAGTCTGTCTGTCTGTCCGTCCGCGGTTTTACTCAGAGACTATAACTACTAGAAAGTTGTAAATTGGTATAGGTATGTATATTAATCATGCTAAAAAAGTGGTAAAATAAAATATTGTAAAAAAAAATGTCTTTGGTTTCAATATTTTTTTTCTTGACTAACCCGTCGTGTGGAATATCGTAGAATAGGTCTTTCAAAAATATTGTAAGCTTTTGAACATCATTTTTCGATTTAGGGATACGTTTCTGAAATATGGTTTTAAATTGCTAATTTTTGTTAGAGTCAAGTGCCCCCCTCCTTTTATATATTAAACGGTTATATATGGACATGTGAAAAAAATCAGCAGTAGTATATATAACGAGGTTTAAAGGAAAACTATCAGAGCTAAGTAGGGTTTACAAATGAAATAGTTACTTATAAGCGACCAACTTATAAAATGTACTCGGAAAAATAAAAGTTCATAGCAATTCAATAGAAAATTAGTTTTTAGACATTTTGGTGGCGTGAACTCAAAGTAGCATTCGCAACTACGGAACTCTACACTGCGCGTGGCCCGACACGCACTTGGCCGGTTTTCCTTTTATCTTGATATAGTTCTGAGGTTTTAATATTAAAAATAAAACATCTGAGTGAAATAATAAAAACTGAAATGACCGTCCGTTCACGCAATCGATCTTCGGTCACGTTTTTACATAGTATGTTGTGAATCTTACTTCAACACAGCTAGCTTTCAAATAATTAAAATAAAAGCACACTTTTTATTGTTAAATCAAACTACTAGTCCAGTCAAATCAAATCAATCATTATCGACTCTGTTCCATTATTTGTTATACTTTATGACATGCCTAATTAAATTGTACGATGAAGACACCTGCTTGAAAATTCAGTTGTTAGATTTGTTCCGAACAGACCTGATGGGTACCTACACATATAGCAATTTGAATAAAAGATTGCAATAAAAAGCGAGACTTTGTTACGTACTAAAAGAAGAGAAAAATACAAAAAACGTAGGTCTATAAAATAAGGCACCTAACTACCCCTATGAATGGGTTTCTAGGAATAAGGCATCCAACACTATAAAAAAAGAATTGAAAAATAGTTACTTACTTGTGTGTTGTAGATCAGAGTCCAAACCGAGTCTGAAGATTCTACAGGAAAGTTCGGTATAGTGATTCGAATTCCCGATAACCCCAACCCCGTGTTTATACAAGATTTCTCGGGGCGTCTTATCGACTTACTATCTGTTATATCAGTTATATGTGTTGACCACATTGTTTTGGTGAAAAGAATTAAGTTTTAATGAACTGATTTTAGGTATGTAATATTTTGTATATTGACTTAAGATTACATAATAGGTTTATTTTTTGATCCACAAGTAACATTGTTTACAATTGGCGGACTTTAAGTTAAAAGCGTTCTCTCCCAACCACAAAACAAAAAAATATACCACAATATATTCATAATCCAATACCTAATATCATATTTTATATATATATATATATATATATATAATATATATATATAATATATATGTGTGTGTGTGTATATGTATATATATATATATATATTTGGTTGCTAAGGTTGACGGTTCATATTTCGCAAAAAGGGAGCTTCATCAGCAACTCAACATCTGTGATCGATAAAAATATGCCTACTCGTATTGATTTAGAAAACGAGTAACTGGCCGTGGTAGTTTGGAAATCTATCAATAAATAAACCACCCGAAATAAGTAATATTTTTCTGTTGTTTCTTACTCGTATCAGTATTTACGTAATATGAGCTCTATTGTGTCGGATCTATTACTAACAACTAGAGACCTCAAATCGATCCATTGCTGTCAGTCCTCACAAAAAGGTCTCGTAACGAACCCAACATTCATTTTGTTGAGCGTATTCAATAAACATCGACTACATACCTTGCAAAGGTAGGAAGGGGGTAGATGATCATGAAAACGTTTGATTGAATAGCGAACCCGTCTTGCTATTTACAAAGCTGTTCCTTTTTATCAACGACGGAGGTTGATTGTGGTTGCCTCTATCTTTACATCTGTTTCGACTTTAGTTACTTTACCCGACTGCGCCAGAAGGAGGGTTGATGGAGGGTGACTGCCTCCGTGGTCTAGTGGTCAAGACGTTCACCTTGTGATCCGGCCAAGGTTTAAATCCAACTGGATCATGGCAGCATACTTTGTAAAAATTGGTAAACAACTGTTCACAAAGTATGCTTCACTTTTTTTTGACATTCAAAGAAAAATTTTACAATGAAATAAAATGTTGTGGAATAAGCCCACAGGTTTCATGCCATACTAACAAATGCTCACGATTGGTAGAACTTACAATTTAAATTGTGGCCTCCTGAAAGCTGGCACTCTTCAATAAAAACATATGAAAAGTTTACTTTTCAGATGCACATTATTCACTAAGGAAAAACCTAACACCTTTAGCCATACTTACAAATGTTTGCTGTCACTAGTGCTCACCATTTGCTACATGGCCGTAATCTGGCCTGCACGTAAAAAAAGGATGAAAAACAAATCTTTGAATGTCAACAAAACGTTGTGGAATAAGCCCTTAGGTAACATGCCATACTAACAAATGCTCACCATCACTAATGCTAACCATCTGTTGCATCCCCGGAATCTGGCCGGAAATTAGGAAAAAAATATAAAAAAACCGAATCTTTAAATGGAAATAAAAAGTTCTGGAATAACCCCAAAGGTTTCATCTAAAAAAAAGATCATAGCCTATAGATAGCTGAAACTTTGACTTAGGGCCTAATTAAATTTTTTTTTTTTAATTTCTACTTTATGTGTTTGTGTACTTATAACCTTACTTGGCTCTCCTATTTTTTTAAAGAGTACCTGTTTAAAAGTAAAGTAAAGGCATTTAATCCAAATGAAAAGAATATTATTCATTTTATATATTATAAATTCGTTGTTTTGTTTTATCAGGCAAAAGTCAGGTAGGTTATCATGGTGATAGATATAAAACCAATGCTAAAACATATGTACTATTTCGTAAATTCACCATAGAATAAAAGCTGATACCATGCGCTGTAGGTAGTAAGTTTAGGTCTGGTAAGTCGTTGTTTATTTGTCTTACTGTGGAAAGAAGTGAAACAACCTCTATTGAAAATACAAATATCTGGGGACGCGGCAGTGCCCCCACCAAATCGCGCACAAAAAAAAAACTGGCACGGCCTTACCATCGTTTTCTCGAAGCAGCTCAGGCCATTTTCGACCCCCTATAACTTCGTTGTGGATAAAACTAGAAGCCTGAATATTCAGTAACCAGGCAGGCATTGTATTAACACAGTATATTTAAAATTTCATTCAATTCGAACCAGTAGTTTAAGAATTAAACTAGTCAAAGTTTTTTGCAATTTCAGTCCAGTTTTCAAAATACACACTCCGTGATCAAATGTATAGGATTACAAAGTTATATTTGCAGTGAATGAATCAGTGTACCTGTATTGTAAAATGGTCAACAGAATGAAAAAGCAAGTATGGGACATGTCTTATAAATTTGTAATATACCAAAATCCCTAAAATACACATGGAGACGGAGAGTGGTCAACGGAACTTCAGAAATAAAAGAAAACATAACCTTATTGAGTTTAGTAAACTCGTTTAATTTGACGTGATGACAATTCATCGTAGACGATGTCATACGTCTGATCACGGAGATGGAAGATGGTCAACGGAACTCGGTAATAAAACAACATATCATTATTGAGTTTGGACTCGTTTGATATGTCGTGACGAGCACTTCATCGTACACAATGTCTTGGATCTGATCATGGGGATGGAAGGTGGTCAACGGAACTCGGTAATAAAACAACATAACACTTTTGAGTTTTGACTCGTTTGATATGAAGGAAAAAAAAGTTAAACTATTTACAAAAAGAAATAAGATACCATCAAAAACAAAACTTGTAAAAACAACCGAATCTCACTACTCAGTTCTTCTGCCGTAAAAAGTGGTGGGATCCAGTAATACAAACTCGGTTTTTATTTATTCAATCCCTACTTAAGCGGTATTTTATCTTAAGTTATTTCGTAGTTAGCTTACCTAACAACATCTAATAGTGACCATATCAATATTATAAATCTTTTATGTTACTTAATAATCTAAGTAAATATAATATGTATTACTTGTGAGATACACTGTATTTTCATGCGATGGCTAAGTCATTCTATTTATTTAAAACATATAAGATATTTAATATTGATTTGGTTACTATAGGATGTTGTTAGGTTAGCTAATTACGTAATAACTTAAGATAAAAGAACCCTTAAGTAGGGACTGAATAAAAAAATCGACTTGGTATTACTGGATCTCACAACTTTTTACGGCAGAAGAACAGAGTTGCGAGACTTGGTTGTTTTTAGAAGTTATATTTTTGATGCCATTCTAATTACAGTTACAATTTAAATAAACTTAATCAGAAATTCCTGAATACTTACACACCTCATAAAATATACTGGATTTCCACTCCGACCAACTAACAAATCAATTGAAAAGGGGTCAACTATTTTTCGTCAACATTTTATCTATTCAAGCATTGCCATCGTCAAGATTAACAATGTGAAAGGTTATTCAGATATGTATTAGTACCGAGAACGGTGCTAATTAACAAAACATACTTTTAACATGTTCCATTATCCTGTCGAAATGACGTCAAAACTCTCAACTAATGACCGCCCTTGAATTTTCATGGTTATGAATACAACGTCAGTACATACTCTTATCTATGATGAATACCTGTATTTTTTTAATTAGGTTTGCTCTATTAATGAACAGTTTAAAATAAATACAATAAACACTCACAAACCGATAAAAACGAATGTCTTCTACAATATACTCGTACCTACCTACTTAATCATTCATATGGTAGATATGGTTTAAAAACTTATAGTTAGCTGTTAAACGAAAAATAGTAATAATAAAGTTAGTGAAAACTATGACAAACACTATGATAATACAGTGACTTACTAAATCCTAGGTTTACACTATCTAAGACTTTATCTGCGGGTTAATCAAAGAGTAAAAAATTGGTTGCCTGTAAAGTCGGTATACGGGCGAAAGTTTTACGTGACAACGACTTTGAATGCCCGAGTGGAAGGGACGCGTGCCTCTCACTCGCTCTCATTGTGAGCGCATAACGTGAGCGGAGCGTAACGCAGTTTCTTGAAGTGTCACCCGGCAAACCAATTTATAAGACGTTGTCACGTCAAAAATATCTACCTTTAAACCTGAGAGCATCAATACGCATAGCTTTCTGTTATTTACAAAACATAAGATTTACAAACATTTCGCTTACTAGGGTTTATGAATGTACCTACGTATTTAAAACTTTCAATGCGAAGACCATCATTTATGAATTCATGAATCCCTCAGTTGTCTAAAGTAATTCTCCGTGAACAAATATTCTTATGTAAGAAGTTACTTACCTGATGAATGGACGTAAGTATAGAACCCAACGTAAGAGTGACCCTTGACATTCTCCCAGCAGAAGCCACAGGAGCCTAATGGACTTTTATGTACCTTATAATGAAATTGTGTACCCAACCCGCAACTGAGTGCCAATTGATATTCTTATATTTTCCAATACATTTATGAGGTATTTTCATAACTAGTTATTACTTCTTAGGTTATAAAGTATAGACACAAACTATAACTAAACTTAGTATTACTATGTATATAAAACTTAACTAAATGTAAATTCTTAATTAACATCAAATAATATAAAAAAATATAGTTTATTAAGTTATTTTCATTAGTTGACATTCATTTTAGTTTTTCCCATGTCATCGTAAAAACTGATCAAGGGAATAGGCGATAGCTTGATTATTGTTTGTTGATATAGCAGAATTTTAACACTTTCCATATTTACAAATGCCGTTTTTAAAATTCTAAAAAAATCCCTTTTATAAGTAACCAAATAATGTGACTGCAGCAACTTGTACAGTGGTTTTTCATATCTTAATAGATATACTCGTACAGGGTTTCTTTTAAATATTTTTACTGGACTTTGTATATTGAATCTCTCTATTGAAATATTAAGTAATTACAAAACTTACTAGAATCATTTGTAAAGACTTGAAAATATTTCTAAGTAAAGTTCGGAAAATGCCCTAAATCCATTACTGACTGGCTGAGCGCAGGATGTGCTTAACTTTATCATTTCCGCAGCACTGTATTCTCTCCGCCGGCAAGTCGGAAAGTTAAGATTTCTATTAATACCTACTATTTTTTCATTCAAGGATTGGTTTTGGCAAAGATAATATAATTACTAACATAGCATAACATAACTTCCTTTCCGAAATATCTCCATGATAGGTTCTCTTTCCGCCAAATTGATAGTCGTTTGCGCGCGAGTAACAATCCTATTTTATTACATCATACGTCACGATCATTCTCAAAGTCGTTTACGGTGCATGTGGCATAACTGTGGAATTCATTGCCGTTGGATATAAAGATGGCACTCTCTTCAGATTCTTTTAAATCTCGGGTTAGGAAATTTTACTTCGTTTCTTCAGAACATTGAGCAATTTATATTTATTTGTGTATGTGTATGTATGATGTAATATAGGTAATATTGGTATAATATATGTTAGTTTATAATAGGTATTAGGTATTTATTATGATGAGATGCTCTCTTCTTGTTCTTTTAGATGCTTGGTTGGCTGGAAGAAATTCCTCAATGGGATAAGCCCGCCCCGTTGTACATTTTATTTTCAATGCATATATTTTGTAATTTTTTTTATTTTTAAATGTGCAATAAAGAGTTAAAACAAACAAACAAACAGATACCCAACGCTATAGAAACTAGTGGAAGGCCCGTAAGTAGGTAAAACTGTAGTTGCGGGTAGGCATACAGAGATGGCAGCACAAACGACCAGCAAAAAGTGACAAAAAAAGTGATGAATATGCTTTAAAAATATTTATTGCATTTCATATAAGTCATATTTAATTAATTAGACTACTACTTTATATATAGCAATAATAAAATATTTGAATGTGGTGCAATACAATAATCTTATTATTGTATTACACCATGAAAATGAAAAAAAAAATGAAAAAATCTTTATTTCAAGCCTTAGTTGATAAATATACATATTTCTGGGACCCACCTATAGTAAGCTTAGATAAAGCCTGTGGCAGGGGGATCCGCTCTTCCAAACACATGATATTAACTTAGGCCTAGTTAACAAAATACATGAAAGTCAAGAGTAGAAGTTTTTATATCTTTGACATAATGTGTGTGTGTGTGTGTGTGTGTGTGTGTGGGGGGGGGGGGTGTTGTGTGTGTGGTGTGTGTGTGTATGTGTGCACGTGAGTGTGTGTGTGTGTAATAACAAATACTGATGGTAGATTTGACATTATTAGTAAATAAGAATAATAAAATTGTTTTATATAGTTCTCAACCCTGCGATAGAATCTTGGGATCGGAGACCACCAATAGACTATTACCAGAGCTAGTTAGTACAGCAGTAAGTAGTGGTCTCCATTGATTACCTATATTGTAGTATGTCTTAAAATGTATTTTTGTATCTATTGTACTTATTTGTTTTATGATATATATGTATACACACATATATATTTATATACACATACCCATATTTTTTACAATTTACAGGTTAGCTATGAATTTTTCAATCTCATCATAGTCTAGTGTAGATAGCCATAAAGTTATAGAGGTCTTACATTTATATTTTCTGAGTTTATGGATATCTAAAAGTTCATTTAGTTTATTGTATATTAGTGCTGACATTACGTAGAATTGTCTTTTAGCAAATTTAGTATTGTTTTGATGAACAGGAGCGACCTTGCGCCTCCTCCTTCCCATTTGCTCATTCGGACTAAACGGTATTGTTTTATGTAGTCTCAATGTTGCCAATAGAATAAATAGTTTCCTAACTGATAAAAGTTTACTGAGTTCATAAAGGTCCTTAGTAGGATATCTTAGTTTTTTGAAGAACATTACCTTTAATAGATATCTCTGGCATCTTTCCACCTCTAGAAATTTAGTTTTTGTTGCTCCACCCCTTGCAGAAATAGAGTAAGTAATTATAGATTGAGCCAAGGCAATGTAAATTTGTTTAAGTAATTTTTGTGATGCCACGTGCCTAAGCTTCTTAAAAATCGAAATGAGTTTCCTGACCCTCTTATTGACTTGCTCAATATGTGGGTGCCAGGAAAGACGCTGGTCAAGTATGACACCAAGGTACCTAATGGATTCCACTTCCTCCAAAGTTGGACAGTTACAGTTGGTAAGGTTATTTCCATGACACATATGAACTTTAAGTTTATAGTTATGGTTTGGTTGTGTTTTTTTAGTAATGTAATGGCACATGTACTTTGTCTTTGTCCTTTGTCGAGTAACTTAGTTATTTGCGTTGTAAGCGTTATTACAGCATCTTCGGTAGATCTTCCTTGTCTAAAGCCATATTGTGCATTCGATAAGATATTGAGGTTTTTTAGATAATTTAGTAGTCGAATATTTATTAGTTTTTCAATGATTTTAGAAAATACAGTCAGTACGGAGATGGGTCTGTAGTTGTTAGGATCCGTTTTTTCCCCACTCTTATACACTGGTGTAACCAAGGCTATTTTTAGAGGGTCGGGAAATCTACCTTTCTGAAAACAGAGATTCACAAAATGACTAATTATGGGGGCAATTATATCTTTTATTAGCATAATGAAACGGGTGGACAGGTTATCAGCACCAGGAGCACTGTCAGGTTTGAGGGTGGAAATAATATCAAGTACTTCTTGGGGATCAGTATCCAGCAAGACAAATGATGTTAGCGGTGGACTATTTGCATTGTCTAGTTGCTCAAAGTTAGTTGGTAATGTAACCGGTGCAATATTTTCTGCTAATTTTTTTCCAATATTAGCGAAATGTTCACTCACAGAGTTAACTGAATTATCTTGTGTTGTACCTGACTTTAATAGAGGGCTTTTGGGTTTGTATTTGATTTCTCCAAATCATTTTTTTGATATTTACGTTTTAGTTTCTTAATAAGATTATTACAAAAATTTCTATATCTTTTAAAGGTAATTTTAAGTGTCTCATTGTGCGGGTCAGACCGTAATTTTAATTGCATCTAATTTCTATTGTTTATACATCTAACGATTCCAGGCGTTATCCATGGCATTTTATATATACCAGATACACACCATGCTTTGTAAATTGGTTTTGTAAATTATATTTATGAGAGTACGCGAGGAGCTCGATGGCCCGGCGGGAGTGTGCATTACAAGCGCTTTCGCAAAGCGACACCGAACCTGGTCCGCACTTGGATGGTGACTACAAGTGGCATATAAATTTCTCGAGTTCCTTCGTGCTTCGGATGGCACGTATTAGCCGTTAGTCCCGGCTATCATTATTGTTAGTCTGGAACAGCGTACTAATAACATGACAATTTTGAATTGCACTCTCTCTTTATACTGACGACCGATATTATTGGATTTCTTATGATGCCCTGATCACGGATCAGTCGGTCGCCAATTAATAAAGTGATGGAGGGGGGTGGGAGGAGCAATTGAAGATGACGACCGCTCAGTTTCGTTTTTACTTTTGTTTAGGTACGTACTGCACCGATTTCCCAACTGGAAACGAATTTTGCAAGCTTACAATATAATACAAGTTTTTCCATAGACGTTTGCCATCTATTTACCATAGTAGGCAAGTTATCTCATAAAGTTATATAGGTTTTTGAAGGCCCTTTTCCATTAATTGCTCAGTAACCATACATTTTTTGAATATTTATATCATTATATAATTTATAAAGTATATAATTAGCTATCCCACAAGATATGTATCATTGTTCTACGATTTTTAACCACTGAGCTAGGTCGAACCGCGTCAACCGGGAGAGTATCATAGGCATCTTTTTTTTGTATAGGAGAAAAAAATTTGTTTGAATCCCATCATATGTGGTATCAAATGAAAGGGATTTCTGTGCTGATTCCAAAAATATATCACATCGTTACATTTCAGCCACTTGTTTTGAATAAAAATTAAAATGCATTTTCAAAAATACCATGTTTGGGCCTAAGATGAAAAATGCTCTAGACTATGTAAGGCAGTGGCTAAGTCATGTCAGATGTCTTTAGGTAGCCTGGAAAATTTGACACCAGTGTTGGCCACTTACTTAACTATAAATAAACGTACGTTATGGATCTTATTATACCTCTTTAGCTCAATAAACAATACCAGCTGTAATCCTAGCAAAAGTGGTGTATAATAACTCGCTCGACACAGCTTGGCGACGACTCGTGTGTAAGAGCCCTAAGAGTTGTGTTGTGTGCAATTAATTAAGAACCACAATTGTGCAAATGTTGACTAAGACCCGCGTCTCTCATGCCGCGTTCATACGTTCGTTTACGACACATAATGTAATTATACTAAAAGCTATTTTATTATTATATGACAGCTAAGTAGCTCCTGGTTAAAAGCCATATTATATCCAGAAAACCAGACTTTATATCAAAGTAGGGAGAGGGAGAGATTTTTTACCAAAATAGTCGGTATCTCCTTGCTCTAGGAATGGTGTAGGGCGTGTGTATAGGCTATATACATTTTAGAAAATGGCAAAATGAAGCAACGAAGGCAATGAAATTAACTCTGTTATTGAGTTACGAATATGATGGATATTTATATACAACCTTATAAAACATACATTCTACAATATGTAACAAAAGCCCTGTCCGATCCTTGTAGGAGCAACTCAGACCGTCAATATGAATAACTTTTCCTATGGGACCGATGCTTAAAACTCGAAAATAAAAATCGATATTTTCATACAAATTGCCGGGGCGGCCGAACACTTTTGTATGAAAACGTCGATTTTTTTCGAGTTCGAAGCATTGGTCCCATAGGAAAAGTTGTTCATATTGACGGTCTGAGTTGCTCCTTTAAGGATCGGACAGGGTTTTTGTTACATATTGTATATCGTCTTTGTCCCTAATGGGCAAACAGAGCATTTTGTGTTTTGCTAACCGCATCGCCTAATACATGATTCGTATCGTCGCCCATTCTATCAATTGGCTTTTACTATCTAGAGGGAATAGAAGCAGCTGGGCTGTTTAACCCTTAATGCACTTGCTTCAATTTAAAATAAAATATAAGATAACGAAAACGAAGCTTTAAATTACCAAAATACTGGCATGCCAAACTGAGTTTCCCACATTTTATATGCGAGTTTCCAACATTTTCTTTTTTTTTCAACAACAGGTTTTGGCATAACAATCAAAGTGATTGTTATGCCAAAACCACTGCATCTGCGGCTTACCTCAATTCGAAATTCTGCACCCCGATTACATCAATATACCTACAGACGACATAAGTGAAAAGGTAATAGGTATATAATAACATTATTGATTAGGTAGATTGAAGAACGTTTTTTATTTTTCATAAGCTTTTGTTTTTCAGAGGCCAACACTTCATTGGTGTCAGATGCGAGGTAGCTTAAAAAATCTGACATATCTGACGTAGCTTTACGACTGCCATCTATGACGATAGCTGGGCCCAACAGAGGAGCTTGAGATATGTACCTATATTTTGCCATGTCTAGTGGTCACTGATCCAAGTATGGACCACACACGTATTCGTAAACATGCGTTTAAGTACTATTAATATGTATATGCCGTATAATCGAATTATAGAAGTATATGCAGATGTAAATACATACAAAATATAAATAGGTAAATATCTAAGCTACTAAGTTACTAAGTAAAAATCTTTTGATCAAATACACAACAGTATTGCCGTGTTAGTTCGGACGAAGGGGTCGAAGTATTCTTATATTTTGCTTGACAGATCTAATTACGTGCGAGTCTAAGTGGGAAAGTCAACGGGGGCGTCCCGAAACATAGGCATTGACGAAGTTAAATATTAGGTCTAATTAAGTTCTGCGTCAATGAGGCGTAATATTGTAGTCTGAGAAATGGGATAGTATAATCAAACACCTCTGGCTCGTGTAACCACGTGTAGGTACGCTTGTACACTTCATTGCTTCTAAAAATATTTTTGTGATATTCTCGCTGACAATCGGTTCTGGCCACGAAGAGTTGCCAGCGTCTGAAGACAGAACCTATGCTGCGAGCAAGTAGTAGGTTAGGTAAACAAACGTTAGGGGTGTTGGTAAATGAAGAGGCGATAATCCTTGGAATTTGCAAAAAAAGAGATTCTATGTTACCATATATCTCGGCCTACCTTTATGATCGACACCAATTATGATTGTTGCCACAGGCAGAGTGGTTCACGTTACTTCTTCAAGGACGGGGTCTTGTCATGTAAACTTTAATATTCACGTTAGAATAGTTTACAATTAAAGCGTGATGTTAAGTTTATTTAAAACTGTATATTATTATAATTTTTTTGTTGTGTTGTAGTCGGCATAATATTTGACTTGACTTGACTGCCTCCGTGGTCCAGAGGTCAAGGCGTTCGCCGTGTGACTCGGAGGCCGAAGGTCATGGATTCGAATCCCACTAGGAAGGATACTTTGTGAAAAGTGTTTTACAGTCTGGTTAGGTTAGGATACTGCAGGCTTGAATCACCTGATTAATCCGAAATGAAAGATGGTTCGGTGTTGCGTAAGGCACGTATAAACTGTGGGTCCCGAACGCAAACTAGCATTTGATCACCACACTATCCAATTGGTTCTGGTTTACCCTTCAGGCTGTGGAGGTCAGACGGTAGTCGCTCTGTTTAAAACTAGTGGCTCTGTGAGCTGTAGACCTCGCAAATTTATATAGATTGAAGGAACTTTTCACACAATATGTATTTCATTGAATATTAAAATCTTGATAATGTTCGTTCCGCTAATCTTTTTAGTCTTTTTTGCTCCTCTGTTCTTAACAGAAGGAGTTTCATAGACCTGATTCTTGTCAAACGTTCAAAATCGAATGGCTCCAAGATGACATCAGTAAGTCTTCGAGCCCGAGAAAGTGCGACGTAAGAGCAACCTACAGCCAATTCTCTAGACCCAAGGTCGACCACTACCCTGGGTAAAGTCTATCCCTGTGTAATCCCATCGAGTTTAGGCTCGTATACTTTGGTTTCATAGTAAAAGATTGTCTAAAATTGATAAAAAAAACTTTTTAGTTTAGCTATAAAAATGAATTCTTATAAAATTTTGGTAAACTGGTAATTTTGATAAAGTAGACTAATGTTTTCTGTAGTTATATAATTCCCAAGAAAAGTTAAGAAAACAAATAAGTATACTCGTATTTTTGAAAAACTTTTAAAATAAACTTTAAAATACCGGTCGCAAAATAAAAATAAATACATTGAACTAAAAAAGAACACCTTCCGGACAGAACAGATTCGCACTCCAGACGATTAAGTCGATCAGAGATCTTATTATAAATAAACTGGACTATTCATCTTTTGACAATGCTGGTGAAAATATACCTCTATTGTATGTTATAATAGAAAATAAAATTCCTTTGTTAATTCGTTGTCACTACAAACACAAAATGGTCGTAAGAGCCATTAAATCCAAAGGCGCTTAGGCCCATTGTGCCACATCCGTCATTTTCAAAAATTTCCAAAAAATTTCTCGATTGTCGATTTTCATATGTTTATCGAACCTGCTTCCAAAATTTCACGGGAATCGGTTGGGAAATGCGACCACTAGAGGAGAACACACAGACATACCAAAGCATTTTTGGCCAACTTGAAACGGAGACCTCACTCGCTTCGCTCGCTCGGTCAACCAGTAACTTCATCAAATCTCCTTGGTTAGGTAGCGGACCTCGGGCTCTGAAGAGTTACTGCTGAAAATGCAACCGGAAAAATACGCTTGGATGATGATGAGCCAGCATAATATTTATTTAATTTCTAAAGTTCCCCGAAGGACTTCTTCCCAAATCTTTTTTCAATGCAAAAGTTACATACCTTCGTATACGATTATGTAATGCTGATAAGATACATATATGTACTCAGTTCAGCATTACCTTATATATATACTTCAAAAATTGAGTCATACTAGTTGTACTCGTATGCGAAATTATGACTCCATTTTTTGATCCATTGAAGCGTACCGTTCATCGTGAAACAAATATTTCAACTGAATACACCAAAGTAATCTAGCAAATATTTAGAATAAACCCGGAATGAGCATTACAGTGTCTATGAGCTCTGGAATTGCCTGCCCTAAGCTTTTCAATTTCAGAGGGTAAACTAAATGATTGCTACGGTTAGATTGTATGCATAATAAAATGCTGAAGTTTTGTTTTACGTATTAACTAGCTGATGCCTGCCACTTCGTTCGCTTGGACGGTGTTCCAGATCTTTGATTGTTATACCTCAGCAAGAAATGCTCATCAGGCTGAACTACTTTTGCTTAGGGGTCATTTTTATCTTACTTATAGTTTAGTTGGACCATTATGGTTCGGCATCAGGTGTTCCATTTACTAAATTCAATTATACCCTATATGTTGCCCAGGGTTAACAGCTACATAACAAAAAAAAAGTTTCATTCGAATCCGTCCAGTATTTCCGGAGATTAGCGTGTACAAACAGACATACAGACAAACAAACAAAAAACAGACAGATTTTTTTTTAATTCTTACTCTATTACTATGTCTCTATCACCCGAATATTTGTTTAGCTGTTTTATTATAAGTATTGATATTTAATTGAAACGCGTATGATAAGAATTAGTGAGAATCAGGCGTTCATTATATTAAGAGGTCACAATTTCACATCATGCACTGAATTATCCTAAAAATTCCTAAAACGATCGCATTAGGCGTATTTATTCCAGATTTATATTTATGAGCACTTGACGTAGTTCTGTCTTGTCTGAAGAAACTTTTTTATTTGGGGCATTGTTTTCTTAAACCAAACTCTTATGGGTTGATGTGGCGGCATCGGTTTCCACCTTATTTCAGCAGTTAACCTTTGATAAATAAATACAAAGATGCTGCAGAAGTAAAGCTCCTAAATAAATAACATATCGATAAATAAACAAGTAAATTCATTATTCAAGGTTGCGTTTTAAATTTACTTTCGTTTATTTTAAACTCCAACCTGAAAGTTATGGATTTGAAATGATATATGTAAATATATAAAAGTCATGGAACTTTTAAAAAATTATGTCAAATCCATTCATATCATTAGTTCCATGAATATTCCGAAATATGGTCTAGCTAGTAATCGGGTTTTACTATAGGAAAGCGAGCTCATGATTATCTATGACGTGTCAGTTTGAAATAATTGAAATTACACTTTATGTTCGAGTTTTACCTAGCATCGACTTGTGAATCACAAGATCAGTATTTAGTATCAGACACATTTTAGCTAAAAGTTGTTTATAAATTTTTATTTAAAAACTTTATTGAACCAAAACATACAATAGATATACGTAATGCTCCAGCATTCTCTCCCTGTCAACCTTTAGGACAAACGGATAGAAATTTGGCGTCTATATACCTAACAGATGAAAGATATAAACCCAGATATCATAATTACTTTATAATTATCATAAATATAATATATACATATTTAATACATCATTTATTTATAAATAGAATATAATATAATATAGAAACCTTTTTTCTTACTATTTTATATGAAATATATTAAATGCACTTTTTTATATAAAGTCTTATAGAGAGTTGTATGACTTCTTAATCTTGAGACGAATTGGTTAAGTTATATAAACGTGTTTGCTTACATTGACTCCTCGGTTAGTTGTTTAGTATAGTAGTCCGGTAGTCGTTTAGTAGTTTGACGAAATACGATATCTTGAGCATCAATGCTGTAAACTCGGTCCCTGACCTAACTTGTTGGTACAAATCCTGTTGCTACAGCTCTGAAGCGAACCGCAGTAAGTCAGGGATTGTAAGGAGATTGTGGCTTGTTTGTTCGATTTGGTATGCAAATGTATTTAACGTTTTTAATTGTAGATAAATACAGCTGCAACTTTAAAAGTAGGTAGTCCAGTTGGGCTTGAAATTAATAGATTTTTGGGCATTCAAGATGTAGTGTGTACCACAGAAGAATATAATGTATCCGCTATATGTACCTACCCAAGTATTATTTATTACGCAAATATAGGTCTGTACTTGAATATACGAAAACGTAAGAGCGTAGTTTTATTATAGAAGGGTGAATTAACGAAAGAATTATGTAAGCTAAAATTCTTCAAAAAATCTATTAGCGGTTCACCTCTGCTATGCGCGGTATGTTTTATACATGTCAATCTTTTCTTTATATGCTAATAAAACCGTATCAATATCGACCTAGTAGCTTCTAAGTCGGACAGATCAACGTACTAACTGACGTCAATTAACATTAGTATGGAATACAAGAAATAATATGCACACCATTTCCGTTGTAAGTACTTGTAGGTATCAATTAATATTTAGCATTGAACATTTCTGCGTAATCTTACTCCTTGAGAAAATGTAACATGATTATCTTAGAAAAACGTAAATGTCCCAATATCAAATACTCTGGGTGGTAATAACGTAAGGTTCCGCTAAAGTGAACGTTAAAAGACGGCATAATGTTTCCTTTACCTAAGGTAGACATACACGGACTCGAGGGGCTCGCCGAGGCATGGCCCCTGTCAAGGCCGCAGACCGCCATTGTGCTGATAATGCTGATATCTGGCCTTTCATGTTACGAACAAGTCTTTATTTTTATTGTGCGACCCTTTTAATTCCGTCGGAAATGTAAGTGGAAAGGATCGTTTGTTTCCGTTTCTTGGTCTTAGTATTGGAAAAGTATTATTTGATTATTTGTTTCTGTCCCTGATTTATTATTTACCTATTCTACGTGGATCTTTTATTGAACGTAGTAATAAAATATCACCCTCAAGTATTTATATATGCTTATTTATTAAAGTACTTCGATTTTAAATAAAAAATAACTTGACGTGTCTACAGGGCTGGCAGCGACAGAATATCCGCATCTTGGTTAATGCTTGCTCTTTATCTACCTACTAGGAAAAAACGAGCATTTTGTTATTCAAAATTAATTGATGTATGAAAGAGTAAACACATTTTTTTGTAAAACATAATACCTATCAAATAAGTTAGTAGTTACTATTCAGTCTTCGCATTAATTCTAACATGTGGGAAAATATCGAAGTTATTTGATTTATGCAATAAACTTACTTTTCGTATAAGTGAGCAGAATCGGCGATTAAATTTTATTGTATTGATATTCAACACAGGAATGAAATCCTCGTCATTTCTTTTCTGGCAGAGTTAAATTTAGAAAATATTGTCATAATTCAAATCTATTTATTTGGAATTCTTTGTGAGCAATGGTTTTCTATTGTGTGATTATCTTATTTTGAGTTGATATTTACTACTAAATATTTACCTAAGAAGCGACTGCCTCCGTGGTCCAGTGGTCAAGGCGTTCGCCTTGTCAGCCGGAGGTCATGGGTTCGATTCCCACTGGGAAGCATACTTTGTGAAAAGTTGTTTCCAGTCTGGATAGGATATTGCAGGTTTGAATCACCTGACTATCCGAAATGAAAGATGATTCCGTGTTTCGGAAGGCACGTAAAACTGTGGGTCCCAAACGCCACCTAGCGTTAGAACATCAAACTATCCAAGGATTTGTTTCTGGTTTGCCCTTTGGGTTGTGGAGGTCAGACGGCAGTCGCTCTGTGTAAAAACCAGTAACCTCGTCAAATCTCTTTGGTTAGGTAGCGGACCCCGGGCTCTGAAGCGTTACTGCTGAGCGGGAATACGCTCGGATGATGATGATTTACCTAAGTAAGAAGTGAACAGGAATATTTTTAATGGTAAGCACTAATTATCTTAGCTATGAAGGTCTGACAGTCAGGCGGTTTGCCGTCTCTGAAAATTTCCTTTTAAACTCTCTTGATGTAGTATTCAGTGGTTAAAACTAAGTAAGTAACTACGAAGTGAAGTACTGTTTAAGCAATGGTATCTCTTCAGTTCAAATAATCTAGAAAATGGTCATCGTGAATTTTTTCACAAATTATCCCTGTAAACACATATTCGAAATAACTACCTACCTGGCCTTTTTAGGATAATAGCCACCACCTTTAGACCTCATGGATAATTTTCAGGGTAGGGTATGGTTATATTAGATAAGTATCTACTTACTTAACGAATGTTACTAGCAAAAGCCTTAACTCTTTAATTTTATTGTAGTATCTCTATAAGACGCTAATATACTTATGTAGAAAATTACACATTTTGTGTAAGTAATTTCTTTTGCAAAAGCGCGCTAATGACACCGGCAAGACCCTCGTCAGTCCCCTATCCCCAATCCAAGACGGCTTTACAGCTCAGCATACGCTAAAAAATATGTTAACAAGCCGGGTCAGGTCCTTAAGCTCTTTACCTTATCTTGAAGTGACATTTATTGCCTAATTCAGCCTATGAATAGGTAATTTTATAAAATCTAAAGACGATAACTCGATGCTATATACGGGTGCTATTTATAAGTTGGATAGTGGAAAACTTGTGAGAATTTAATTTTAATTTAACTAAAACTACTAAGATACATTTATTACTAAGGATTAAACGTAGGTACATAGTTAAGTTAAAAGAATCTAGAGATAAATAAATAGCTAATTGAATGAGAGAACTTGCGCAAAAATTTCATTTAAGAATAAAACACCTATGACTCCTATGAGTATTTCGCAATTTATTTGCAAAAACCTAGTTTTATTCACAAAGGCTTTGGAAAATCTTTCAATTGTCAAACCGAAGGCTATCTATGTAAGTATTCTGTTTATTCTTAATGTTAAAAGAATAGTAATAAACTCGTTTGTTCATACCCGAGAAAATCATTTAATAAGAGACAGTGGATGCTAAAAAATAAGAATTTTAGAAAATAAACTAAACTACAGATAACATATATGTAATAATAAGATTAATCTAACTTAATTTCTTACAAGTGCTTTGAAATTTTGTCCCTTTTTTGTACCCGAGGTGATTTTACGAGGTATTGTAACTTTCTGTACCCAATCTTATAGGAAGTTATGCGTATAGTTATGAAGAAAACTCGTCATGCCTTCAAAAATCCAGAAACTATTTTGAAACCTACTTACCTACACGATCCTTGTTTTTCCTTGGTTGAAAATACTTAACCCGACCATAAGTTATAAAAGCGGATTTTATAAACTTCAAGAAGTACAGCAACAAGAAAAGATATATTGTTACAAGGGTCATTGTTCTGAACAAGTCGCTTCTTCAACATCCGCAAAGTCTAAAAACAAAAGCTGTCTCCTCTCGAAACTTACACGCATGGGGGTGAAAGTCCCATACATTGCGAATTTTTCGTTTTGAACGACGTTATCTATTAATCTTAATCCGGACTAAATATCAAAACCACTTTTAGTTAATAGTTTCCTAGAATTTGTATAGATGTACATGCTGTCTCATTTTACCGTTTTACAGTATTGTAACCAATAATTTTAAATGTGTAGTACGAATCCTGACTGGTGTAACGGTTTAGGCGTCCCAATCTTATGAGGAATCCTCAGGTTCAAATCTCCACAATGGCTATAAAATAAGTTTTTTATTCGTTTTTCTTTTTTATAAGCGATTACTTTATAAGCGATAATTTCGCGTGTGCAGTTCCAAGCCTGAATGGTGTAGGCCTTAGTATGATATTTTATCTGAGAGGTCTTTACGTATCTTCCCTCTGTAACGACAAGATAAAATTCAAGAATGGACACGTAGTAAAATGAGTCGTCACACGCAGACAGGTTTTAAACAGTGTTTCTAATGTTTGCTGAGAAAATATAATAACTATAAATTAAAACACGCGTTTTGTAAAACAATCACCATAGATAAAAGAATGATATAAGTATGTAATAATTCCTAGAAAAAATATTGCAACCAAAGAGTATTTAAAATTATTAAAATGAAATGTTATAAAAATGAATGTGCAACGGAAAGTTTCAACTAATGTCGTACAACCAACATAAAAGAAAATACCACCGCCGAGTACGTATGCATTCACCGCCGCCGGAGTGGTTGTAGGATTCATCAAAAGATGGCGCTATAGTTTCGTAATAAATATATTTTTAAGTTTTTAAACTTCAATAATACATTGTTTAGAGATGTCTGCCTACATTCAAATATGTAAATATACATTTAATATTAGTTCAATGGAATAACTGTTTGAAATACCATTAAAACTGATTTAAAAGAGTATTATGTGGGTCTAGAAAATCGGCGACAAATTTACATGATTTCACGTTGCCAACCGTCGATATGTCTACTTTGACCTGTCAAAACCATGCTCGCACGGGAGTTAGGCATAAGATAAAATACGTTTTATGAATGAAAGTTATTTTGTCGCTCAATTTTGTCTATGTTTGTTGCGGTAAATTACGCGAAATGCGACATTGCGACAACAGAAATTTGACAAATTTGAAGGATAAAATTTGTCGCCCTAATCATACTTGCCTCGCTGGTGTAGAGGTTAACGCTATAGACTCAAATTAACAGAGATCTCAGGATCTCAGGTTCAAATCGTACCTCGATGCAAATAAATTTTATATTTGATTTTTATTTTATTTTGGAATAACATTAATAGATGACACTACATTTGCAGGTTTGCAGCTTAAATTGTTGGCACAAAAATTACGTGAGATGGCTCTCTATTTCAGTTATATTATAGTACTCTATGCTTACACGATGAGCTGAACGTGTACGAGAGGACTATGAAACTACAAGCACACTTGTCTGAGTATCTGCGATTAACCTTTATTTTTCCTCGGAAAGGAACTTTGCTTTACTATTTACCAATTCTCTAACTTATTATATTAATTATAATTTTTAATTATAATATTTATAATTTATTATTAACATGGCTTTGAACGAACTTTGCATTTGTAACATCTTGGCCTTAGTCATTTCTGTTGTCTTAGACTTAGATTCATTTTCTGTTATTACTTTAGGTACCTAAATGTAAGTCAGACTGTTTTGTTAAGTAATTATTATATTTTTACTTGTTGCATGTATTTATAAAATATTTAATTTTAAGATGCCATAGGTTGCTCCTAGATTGACAATCCTCTGATCTACGAGTACTTCTACGATCTATGCGGGATGAGAAGCAGTGAGTTCATATATTAGAATTTTTTTAAAGATTAGTTTAAAGTTTTAGATAAAGAATATTTCTTTTTATGTACATTGCAAAAAGTCACAGTTTTAACTTAACCTACTTTTCTGGCAGCAATTAGTTTCTGGCGTTTCGCCGGCCGTTATACTGCGGCACGCTCGCTTAGCTCGCTCGGCTCGCGCGCTATTGGGACAACAGATCTAACCTTACCTACTTTTCTTGCGCTTCGTCGGCCGTTGCCACGGCACACTCGTTTCGCTCGCTCGGCTCGCGCGCTGTTAGGGTCACTGTTCTAATTTAACCTAAACTATTTATTATGGTATTAATTGTTTTTTGCGCTTCGCAGGCCGTTGCCGCGGCACGCTCGCTTCGCTCGCTCGGCTCGCGCGGTGTTGGGGACTTGGGGTCACACCTACTTTTCTAACGCTTTGCCGGCCGCTGCCACGGCACGCTTGCTTCGCTTGCTTGGCTCGCCCGCTGTTGAGGCATAGTTCTTCTTTCTAACCTAACCTAATTACTTCTGGTAGAAATTGGTTTCTGGCGCTTTGCCGGCCGGCTTTCTTTGCTCGCTCGGCTCGCGCACTGCTGGGGTCATAGTTCTAATCTAACGTAACCTACTTTTCTGGCAGCAATTATAGTCTAGCGCTTCACGATCGCTGCCACGGTATGACGGTGCGCTCGCTCGACTCGAACCTACTTTTTTAGTAGCAGTTTTATACTACCCTACTTAACCTTTAGAGACTTATGAAAGTTTGAGTATGCAGTTTTATTTTGATAGGATCGATATACTTATCCTTTAAGAACTTATGAAAATTAATAAAATACCTACTCTTGTATTCCTATATCAGTAAAAAATAAATTATCATTTATCAAACTTACGCTTTAGGTTGAGTGTGTGAAATGACAATTTAAAACAAACATCTTTTTAGAATATAATGTTTGACAAAACGTTTGCTTAATGCATATTTAACTTAATAAAACTTGACCAAGTCAAATGTTGCCAAATGATTATATTTGACCATGTGAATAAATGCGAAATGTAAATATGCTTAAGATTTATTGGGAAATGAAACAAGTGTGATAAGTTTTTCGGGAAGTATAGTTTGACGAAAAATATTAACGGCAAGATACCATGTATGTATCTACAATAAAAATTGGTTTAGTCGTAACTGTATTTATTGTTTCACCTTTTCTAATCCAACTTACTCGAACGAGTTATCTGGAAATAGTTCTTAGAAAGAAAGACAAATTGTTTTTATAGCGTTGTCACTTAACGTTAGTTCCCAGTGGACTAAAACCTATTGGAAAAAGTTTCTTCTAATGTCCGGCCTCCAAGAAAAGGTAAAAGTTTACAATTTACAAGAAAAGTTTCGAAAAATATTAGTGACAGCCAGCAGTGACAAAAGTTAAAGGATGTAGGTGGACCCTTTTAGAATGATTTTTGTGGCGTTGCGAAACTTTCTCAATGCGGAATCTCGGGTTGAGAAGCTGCAAGTATATGTATTCTATTAGTATCAGCATTCATACAGCAGGTTTCTATAGGAGTTTAAATTTGGTTATCCTAGCTTTCACACGGCCGCATGAAATAAATGGCTGTCTGAGACTCGCTACGTGAAAAGGCTTTTAAGGGAGTTTTATTTATTTAATCTGAAGGGAATTTTTAAGTTTTGGTTCATGGTACATGTAGACCAAATATTTTTGATTTTATGAGTTAAATCTAAAATCGTGTTTATGGTATCGGTATATACGAGTGTACAGACGGATAGAGTATGGCCATTTTATTATTTATTAAAAATAAATATCTATTTTTTATGCTCTAAAAAGAAATTTGAGAATATTTGTTTTTATCGTCAGTAATCGTAAAAAACACCATGAAACCATATTAAGTTACATTTATAATAGTTTTAAATCTTTCTTGAAACAACAGCGTCGGCAGCAGTGAATTTTTAAAACGCAATCTAACGGAACCGCAATTTGATGAGATACAGCAGAGCTCTAAACCTGCAACACATGTAATCTAAGAAACAGTGTGCATCTCATGATTTATTTATAAGTATATTAGCTCTTGTCGATTTCTATTATACCTACCTACAATTTATTCCCAAAAAACTCTACAAAGCACGACTAAACAGAAATTTGTATGTTGCTACACCATTTATGAATAAAAAATATTTTTTCTTATTTAAATGAGTATTTTTTGTTTGTTGGGTACCACAGAGAGGTAGGTAAACATGAAACATTATACATTCAAGCCTCACGGCTCTGGAATGCTTTACCCGTTGACATCAGAAAAATTTCTACTAAATTCTCTTTTAAAAGAAAAGTTCACGGCCCACCTTTTAAACTCCCTTTCCTCATAAAATCATCATTATTTAGTTATTCTCTTCATAGCTATATGTAAGTATAAGTAAATGTATATGTAAGTATTGTATAAGTAGATATTTATTCTGAAATGTATATATAATAGATATATAATGTAATTGTATAATATATAGTAATATTTTATAATGTAAGTATATGTGTATTGCTTTTTTGTGCCGCATAATTTTCTCTGTTTATCCCTATGGTTGACTGGGAGAAAATGCTCTTAGCATTAAGTCCGCCATTTGTTAAAAGTATATTTGTACTTTGGAACAATAAAGTTTGATAAAATAAAAAATAAATAAAGTACCTACATAAAACTACCTATGTGTAAGTACGTACGTGATTACTTCGCAATGGCAATTTATGAAATATACTTCAAGGATCCTCAAGACCATGCGAAGTGGAAAAGAAAAACCCGAAAGCCGACCACGGGCTTCTCAACATTACAGTTGAGGATGCAACTGGGATGGCGCTGAGATGAGAGAGAGACTTCTGCGTACTTTAGTAACTGTACGTCACAGGTTTTTTCATAGTTATATGAATACGATTCGAGTATATCAGCACCACCTGTAGGTTGACTGGTAAAAAAGGCCTACGGCCTTAACCCCTTGTATGCTGGAACATCAGACACAATAGTTAAACAATGCATTCTCGCGTAGATACGAGAGGTTAAGTCCGCCGATTACAATTTCATATAATAAAGTTAAATAAATAAATTAAGGGCAATAGTTATTTATACGGTCCCAATTGCCTTAACTTAAAAATTACTTTTTCAAAACGCCTATACAAACCTTTTGTACTAGATTTAGAATTTGTAATTTATGTTCCTATAATGGACGGATTAAACCGTATTCTTTTGGAATATATAAAGTAGGTATAAACGTACCGTGACGTCAGGTAGGGTTACATGTCGTTTACTATAAGTGGGTATTATTGCGTCGCAGCTGCGCCTAATAGCCACATCGAGCTGGCGCCGCTAATGCTGCCCTCATATGCCTCCCTTTGATTTATGCCAACCAATTAACAAAACTGACTGACATATCCGTGGACAAATTAGGGGTTTTAAGTTTCGTAGGCCGACCAGTTTGTTACTATTTCTTGATTTCTTATAGAAACAACATACAAAAAAAATTGCATCTTAAACAGTGCAAAATATACCTGAATATAGGTATTTGATACAGTCTAGTCGTTTGAACAAGGAGAGAGAGATATTTGTTGAACTAACTCGGATATTTTCTAATATTGTTCAGTATCATAAATTACTACCTATGTATCTTCTCAGCGTAATTCGTAAAAATGAACTGAGAAAATGGCTGTAAACAGGTCATCATTCATCATCACCATCATTTCAGCCGCATGACGTCCACTACAGGGATATAGGCTCTCCCAAGGATTTCTAAAATGACCGATCTAGAGCGTCCTGCATCTAGCGCTTTCCAGCGACCTTAGTCATGTCGTCAGACCACCTTGTGGGTGGGTGTCCTACGCTTCGCTGGCCAGTACGTGGTCACCATTCTAACTGGTAAATCTTTCTAAATAGGCTTACCCACCAAGTAGGCCACTTTATTATGTTACTGAATTCAGTTTTCACTACATGGCGTGCAGTACCTAACCTTGTAAGGCGTACTCTCTGGGTATTTGGCTCTGGCCTCCCCATTATAGAATAAAGTCGTGATGTATCAGCTGTATCTGTTTATGAATAGAACAACGAGTTATTCCATTTGTAATAGCGGTAGTAAATTCCAGCAGTGGCTGTCAAGGCCGTTTCGCGGTCTAGTCTAGCCGCGCCAATAAGCATGGCACTCGTGGGTATATCACACGTTTTGCTGCGGTAATCATTGAAAACTTTTAGGGCGCGGTAACGAAAACATGCTTATTTTGAGTTTAAGACGAAATACTCGGTTTTGAGTTATGGCAGTGGAATAAGTAAATTTACTATACATACACTATCACGTCTTTGTCCCGAATAAACATATCTTTGGATATTTTCTAGGTACTTATTTAGTTAACAACGTGAAAGGGTATATAGGCATGGTTCGATTTATTACGGGTATGTCACCCGCAATAAATCGAACAATGGGCTGTACTAGATCTTAATAGTCTAATGAAATTAAAATAACAGTTAAAATAAAAAAAGCAAAAAAAAATGTTTGCCATTTTCATACAAAAGTGTGCAGCCGCCCGGGCGATTTGTATGGAATATCAATTTTTTTTGCTTTCTGACTTTTATTTTAATTTCATTATACTATAGTGATCTAGTACAGCTCGTGGTTTGATAACAGGTATGTCCCTTCCACGTTGTTATTTTAACTTATTTAGTACTTTCTTAGAAGGTAAGGTACTTGCAACACACCGTTTATGGTACGAACAATAAAAACAAGTCAAGTAATTATCTTAAAAAAATAAGAAATGGTTCGATATATGAAGTACTTACTTGTACTTGTCAATAATTTGACAAAAATGTTCTTTGTAAAAGATAGTATAATAATACGGTGGAATCATGGGCCATTTATTTTACTTTAAACTTTTATTAAAATTATCAAAATTATTTTGCGTTCGACAAATGTATACATAAATAGGTACCAACCATTCAAATACGAGTATCTCAAATGCCCAGTCCATAAATCTTTTTATTAGAACACCCAAGGTTTGATTGAACGTTTGCATTTACTGTAAAAACGACTCTTACGTATAAATATATATTACTTATTTACGTATCGCTCCATTATTCCTTGATTGGAAAAACAAAGCGCAATATCTCAAAAATGGGTTATCAAAGCCTCTCAGATTACTTCCATAAATCTTTGATGGGATCCTGAGTACACTTTTTGTTGTGTGATTGGTTCGCCGGGGGATGCTCGCTTTGACAAAGTGTTTCATCCATCATTGCATCATTTTACATTATTCAAAAGTTAGGTAAGGTGTGAGAGTAAGGGCTAATTAAGCATTATTTTATGATTCAATATAAAAGTAATATTTAAACGTAGTTTAGTTAAATATCTACGAATAAAATTACTAATTTACTTGCAGATGTAATATTTTTCAAAGTTTCTGACTAGACCATTAATTTTGTCTCATATTGTGTTGTATTTATTATGTCATTTTCAACTGTATAAAGTTTCTGATGATACTATTTCAATGTTTACATACTGATAGAAAACTTACTTATTTGCATGCTGTATGTTTATGATTGTTAAAATATTTATTTTGAGTATAAAATATAAATTATTAGTACTTACATATACTTCCCAGTACCTATAGTATATAGTTAGGTTATTATCTAGCTGTATTTACGTTTTTATCTTGTAGGTAGAAGATAAAAAAACAATTATCAGTAAGACTTACAAACTTTACAAACAAAGCTGAAAAAATACTGTAAGTTCCTACTCGTATATAAGTCACAACATTTCCTTACACTTTCAATAAATGACGGTTGGATCTAAAAGCAAGCTACAAATCAGCAATAAATAAGTGGCTGAATCCTAACGTGCATACGTTTCTATAAGGCTCGTGCTTATTTAATTATTTAAGGCTGCGATCGCTCGGGATCCTTTGTTCATGTAGCCAGCTCCCGGCTCCCGGATCCCAGCCAAAATGTCAGAGGTCAGCTGCTACCTCAGTTTCAGAAACATGTCAAAAACTGAACAGCGACAAAATTCATATGTCTTATTATCATGTCATATATAGTATTAGTTTATCGCCGGCACCTGTTTCTTTTCACTTTTTTTAGAAAAGTCTACTACCTGTTATAGGAGATATCTATTTATTCCATGTATGTAAAATATGTTATAAATAAAGTTACTGGTATTATCCAAATAACTTTATTTAATACAAGTTTAATAAAAGTATGTCCATAAAAAATATTAAAAAATTTTAAATCAGTATTCATGAGTATTAAAAATACGTATTCATTACACAGGGCAACAAGGTTTTTGGTGCGTTAAAACTAAAAGCTGTTTATTACCTAACTCAGTTTGTAAAATACGAACCCAGTACTAAAATATGCCTAACAGCTCTCAATTTAATGATATCTGATGAAGAAAACTGCAATTTTTATAATTTTCAAACAATGATTACCTTAACGTTCAAAAATGTTTATTATTTCCGTTTTATAAATACGCGTGTGATATAGTAAAAATCTTGCTCTTTGCTACAGCGTTTCAATCATTAGTCAATTTAATGTCAGTACGGAGATATCCAAGATTTTGCTGAAGATCAAATTTCCCCATACTATTTGCATTTTAATTTTTGTATTGAAAATAGCATGGCCAATTAAACTTCACATATCTTTGCAAAATAAAAGGTAGGAACATGAATCAAATTCCGTTTCGAAGGCAAACGTGAAACTTAATTTTGCAATCTAAAACTGACTCTTTACAATTTTGGTTTGCTATAAATATCACCCCTTCAAAATATACAAAATAACTGAATTTTAAGTTTAAAAAAAAAGAAATTTTCCACAAATTGAGCTAATTAGTAAAAAACAAAACTAAGTTGATAATCATCATACAAAAGTCTACTGAAAATACTGATTTAATTTCAGGCATCATAATATATATTCATTTTTGTTGCCCTGTGTTATTTTTAATATCCTTCTATCCGTTCATCTCTCTCACTCTCATTCTCTCTCTGTCTCTCCATAATTTAACAACTAAGTACATTATTAAAAGTACAGTTTTTTTTGCAAGTATCTGTTTCTGGAACCATCCTTTTGCAGCAGACAAATATAGTAATACGCATTCCCGCCGCGCTACCGAGCTCTTCTTTCTGAGAGACTTTCTGTTTATCTCTATGGTTGATGTGATGTTGTTTATTGTGGAGCAATAAAGTTTAAATAAAAATATAAAGCAGACTTGTAAGTTGCAACAGTAAATCTTGAATTAGTAAGGCTCGGCGCTACCTTTGCTTTGTTTCCGTCGCCGGCCAGAAGGTCAAAGGTCGTCCTGCGATGAACTTCACCATTTCCCAGTTTCAGGAGGCTGGTACTGAATTCAATTCCTCATCGCTTTAGATCAAAAATTTCTCGCTAATTGAAATATTCTTTTTCGAAGTATATCTTAGTAGTAAAGGTGGGAGAGGTATCTACAGAGGTCAAGATACATCTCCTTAGGACCAGGAAGCTGTAATTTGGCATGATTGTACTTACATTATTATTTTGCTGGCACAGTTAACAAATAACACTTAAAATATATATGTGTAAAGATTTATAAGTACTCCCTTATTCAAAGAGGTGTTGATAAGTATTATGTACTCGTATCTACAAGAAAATCAGAGCTTGTACCCAACTCCAAAATATTTCTTACAAACAGAACAGGCATTAAGCCTACGGTTCATGGAAGCGTTTTGAATCGGTCGGAATTTGGTTGATTGCGCAGTTTAAGTTAGACGAACGGGCGGTTAAATCCACTTTATAGGGCGTGCATTGTGGGCATCGGGGCATTACGTGCGCTAAATGACCGATACACTGTTATCGACTCACTCCCGGATAGAAATATGATTATTCCATCTTCATTACATTCGATCCTCGCTTGTTCCATGCAGCCTGCAAGTTGCAAATGCAGATAACGTGTTCCAGAAAATGCAATAAATAATGCATGCTGCATTTTTCATGCATTACTTTTACAATTTGCAATGCTCTCATGATATTGTTAATTTAACCAGTGGGATGTGAAAGGGAAGAACCTAAAGAGGCGTCACGAGGCACTACCCTTGTTACAAAATAGTAAAGCTACAATAAAAACTTTAACTCTCCTTTCCACACCTCCATTTCTTTGTTATAGGTTAGGTAAAAACTGAATTCATGACTCCGAATAAAATCCTTAGTATAAGGGTCTATATTCCATTGGTTCAACGAACTCAATAAGGGAAAAAGATTGCCTTAGAAACAAAAATAAACAGCGATTCATCACAATGTACCGGGTTTCATTAAAATGTGCTGTGATTTCATTGAACCGGGGAGTGGGACCTAATTTATTTTCTCGTCTTCTAAACGTCTTGGCGTGATTGCAGGATAAGACAACAGGAGTGAGTGATATGTTGCTTGTTTATTATCCTTGTAGATATTCCAGGAATTTGTCTTTAAAAGAAGGAATTGTCGCATGCCCAAATACTAAATATCATACAGAATCATTTTCAAGTAGGTACTGTCCCTTAGAAAGGTATGCATTACGAAAACTATTTGATCGCCTACGTAAAAATACGAGTATGTATGTGAACTGCCTGACGGATGAAATAATTCTGTCAGGCGATTGTTCACTTGTAACATTTTAGTGTTTAGAAATAAAAATAGAAAAATAATATGAAATATACTTTTTTAATATAAAAAATACTTTTTTATAAAAATATTTTTTTCAGTGATAATGTACTCACAAACATTTAAGAAGTAAACCCTTACATTGCAAAAAATTATGAACTACATTAACTAAAAACTATAAAACATACTTATGTTGTAAATTAGAAATATAATAAGAAAAAATACAGTAGATATAGTAAATACAAGTGTTTATTAAAAAATAGTACAGATTTGAAAAGTGGCATTTGTCCCACAAATATTTAAATTAAAATTGGATATCTAGAAAATGCTTCTTGGAAAGTCGCTAAAAACCTGAAACAGACTTGGCATTTCTAAGAGGTGGTGGCAAATTATTCCAACATTTCGTAGCAGCATATTTAAAACTACCACGAAATGCGGAGGATTTATACTGTGGGCAGATTAGTGATGAGGTAAGACTACTATAGAAAAAATCAATTTCTGATGCAAATAAACAGGAGTCTTGTTATTTATAATTCCAAACAAAAGAATAGATAAGTAATATGAGCGACGCGGACGTGAATTCATATTCAGTAATTTGTTTTTTTAAGGAATGGGGTAATATGAGATCTACTTAATACTGGGAAAAAGAATCTAACACAGGCATTTTTGGCCTCTTTGAATTAACTTTTTAGTGCATGGTAGACGACACTGACCAAACACTGTATCACCTTAATTCAGTTTTGAAAGAATGAAACTATCACAAAGCTTTATACGTAGGTCGACGGATAAATAGCCTCAAACTCTATACAGAATTTTTAATCTATAATAACAGTTTCGAACTGTATTTAGTACATGTTTCTCTGCAACAAATGCAACTGAGAGCCCATCACAAGACCTAAGTTTCGTCTACGCGGTCAAGTTAATTTCCATTTATATTTATTAATGGGCCTAAATCTAAAATCGCGTTTACCTGATGCTTAGTTCCTAATATCATACATTTTGATTTATATGGATTAAGGACAAGGAAGTGGCGTTCAACCCAATTATTAAATATATTCGGTAATATCTTAATTTTTTTGGGCACAGCATTGCAATCGAATGATACTCATATGAATGAACTCTATAGTTGGAGGTGATCGGCATAAATATGATTTATACAGTTTTTGATACTATTTATGATGTTTGCACTATATAGGAGAAACAATATCGGGCCCAAAATCGATCCCTGAGGGTGGGTTGCTTCTAGTAATTGAAGATGGTGATGGTGACAAGGTAAAGCCATTGGGAGTCTGAAGTATAACCTTTTGTGTGCGGCAGCTAAGATAATCTGAAAACCATATTACTGTAATTGGATCAAAACCATAATATGAAAGTTTTGATAGTAATAAAGGAACATGGACGGTATCCAAGGGCGTCGCCAAGGGGGGGCAGGGTGGGGCAGCTGCCCCCCCCTAGAGATTCTAAAAAAGTTGCCAAATATAATGCAACCAAAGTCCTAAGTCTTTGAGTTAATTTGCTTGAAGTTCAAGCCTTAAACAATCATTCCCGTACGTCGAAACTCGAATGAATTCACCAATCCCACTCCTAATATTCCGTACGCTCAACTACGCTCTGCTCTACTCTATCGTTGAAGCGGGAGAGGGGGAGTGGGCAAGCAACATGTAACCGCGCGGCGCTCTCGCCCTACGCACAGCCGCCTTTGTTTTAGCGTCTGTCTGTCATTTATTCGTGCGTTAGCGTTGCCACTGCCCGCTTTTACGTTTGTTTTGTGCGCTATTATCACATCTAAATAGTTGCTGTGACCACATAATCAATATGGACATCAGAAAGTTTTTTGGTGAGTATCACTTGCGTTTAGCTTTCGTATTTTCCGTCCGTAAAATAACGTCAATTGATTTGATTATAAATGCTGATTTTGCATCAGTTTTTAAAATCGCAAAAAATCCGTTTCTAGGCACGATATCCGATTCTTAAGGGTCGTCAGTTTAAACCAAAAGGAAAATTGCTCAATTTAATGGCTCAATCGAAAATAGGACCGTATTACCATAGCTTAAAGTAGAAAATTGTATGAATGAATATCGGCAGTGCCGATTCGGCACAGTCGGCTCGCGTATGCTTGAGACTCCGGCGCGTGCGTGTCGTAGCGCCCGCTCTAGAGTGCTCGAGCGAGGATGCCCGAGACCGCGCAAGCATAGCCGCGGCGGTTAAACCGCCCGAAATAGCTAGGACTGTTGATATAAAAAATACCGTTGACGCTCGTCCTTGCGCGGGCTCGAGCCTGCCGCCGTCTTGAAGCGCATTTATGCTTTCAATGTGAATTGCGGACCAGAAGAAGTTGTAGCTATTTCAAATATTTTGTTTTGCAGTTTTAAAAAGAAAGAAACCTGAAGGAGCAAGCTGTGACAGCGATGATTCCGTGGGTGACCTGAAGAGACCTAGCACATCCAAAGAACCGGACTTAGTTCCCGACTCTTCGATAAATGACTGCAACGAAAATGACATCGGTAAATTTATTGGACAAGCATCAATGTTATCGACTGAAATGAAGAAAGAATTGCTTGACAACACTTGGTCTCCGTCTGCGACGTATGACTTTGCGGAAGACGCTAAACATTTAAAGAGGAAATTCAAGTATACATGGTTGGAAACGTACTCTCCATGGTTGGCCTATTCCAGGCACCAAAAAGGAGCCTTTTGTAAATATTGTACGTTGTTCCCGCCAAATCCAAATTCTTTTAGAGGCGTATTAGGGTCATTTATCATAAGGCCGTTTTGTAAGTTCAAAGATATTCACGAGCATTGCAAAAAGCACATGGAAACCCACTTCCATAAGATGGCACTGGAAGCCGCTAAATCATTTCTTGGAAGTGTGCCTGTAGATTTACAACTCAACAAATACTCCCAGGGCATTATTGAAGAAAACCGAAAAATTATAACATCTATTATTTCCTGCATTACGTTTTGCGGGTCGCACGACTTAGCTCTGAGAGGAAAACATTATGGCGAAGGTATTCTCGAGGACTTATACAAGCTACGAATTGACGCGGGAGATTTAGTTTTGAAGAAACACATTGAGCATGGGAAAAAGAATGCAAGCTATCGGTCGATTGATATTCAAAATGAAATTATCGCAATTTGTGGAGATGTTATTAAGGCAGACATTGTGAAAAAAGTAAAAGAAGCAGAAGCTTATAGTGTGTTAGCAGACGAAACAGCTGATATTTCCGGTACTGAACAATTATCGATTGGGCTGCGATATTTTGACGAGGAAGCCAATGAGGTCCAAGAAATGTTCGTCGGATTTGTTGAGCTAAAAGGTCTGGATGCGAAATCTATTGCATATTGCATCGATGAGTTTCTGACAAAAGAAGACCTTAATCCTGCTGATAAATGCGTTGGTTTTGGATTTGACGGTTGTTCGACGATGTCCGGAAAAGACGGTGGAGTACAAGCGATCCTGCGCAAAAAATATACCAAAGCATTGTTCTTTCATTGCTGGTCCCATAAACTAAATCTGGTAATAAATGATCGCAATATTCTTCCTGAAATTCAAAACACCATGGGAACCACTAAAGATATTATTAATTTTTTTCGGGAATCTGTTTTGAGAAGAAAATTGGTACCTAATATTGCCAGGCTCTGCGAAACAAGATGGAGTGAGAAACATAAAACTATCAGAGTATTTAAGGAGAATTTTTCTGTTATATTGGAAGCCTTAGAAAACTTATCGCGTGAAGGAAACAGTGCGACTCGAAAAAACGCCTTTCAACTCCATGCGGCTGCTTTCAAAATTTCGTTTATACTTTGTATTACTTTGATAGCTAAATACTCTGCTTTGTTGGAACCTGTTGTCAACGCACTCCAATCCATAGCTTTGGATGTGGTTAAGGCCTCGCAACACGTCAAACGCATTTTGCAATTGCTTAAGAGCCACCGTGATAATCCCGAAAGAGTCACAGATGAAATCATAAAGGATGCTACTGTTGTTGCGGAGAAAGTCGGCCTGGAGGAGGATATCACTTCAATGCCGCGCATTGTTGGGAAACAACGTCATCGAAGCAATCACCCAGCAGAAAGCCCTTCAGAATTCTGGAAAAGATCATTGATAATACCATACTTGGACTCCGTTATTACATCGCTTGAAACACGTTTTGCTGAAGAAAATACTCCATCATTTGCTTTATCTAAATTACACCCCGCACAAATGCAAACGATGTCAGTCGAAAATCTCACAGAAACTTGTGAAACTATCGCTCAGTTTTATAATTTACCAAACATAAAAATTGAAGTCGAGCTTTGGCAGCAAAACTGGCATAATAAACCAAACTCAACAGATCAAACCGTTGTTGATATCCTAAAAGAAGCAAAAACCTTCTTTCCCGACACGGAAAAAGTGTTGAAAATTTTGATCGCTCTTCCATGCACGACGTGTACGGTAGAGCGATCGTTTAGCAGCCTCAGGAGACTAAAAACCTGGCTAAGAAGCACTATGAGTGAAAATCGCCTAAATGGTTTGGCCATGATGAGTGTGCACCGAAAACTTATACATGGAAACTTACAAGATTTTAATAATAAAGTGGTCGAGAAGTTTACAATGAATCCCCGAAAATTATGTTTTAATTAACCTAATATAAACAAACAACGACCACTATAATATTAAAATCTGGTAATTTAAAAAAAATACGCTGTACGCTGTACACTTATTCAAATTCAAACTCCTTTTTATTCTATTTTCCTAATAAATGTTATTATAACTTATTTACAAGTTTTTTATTGCATAGTCAAGAGCTCGTGCTCGTGTAGCTTCACACATTGGACTCTGTACTGTCACAGAATATATATGTATATAGTACTAAGATACTGTTGTTATTACAATCGCTGTAGATGTAAGGCTCGTAGTACAAGTGAAAAGCTTCATGTGCTGTCGACTTTACCTACAATTCACACCTACTTTTCTCATTCATAGAGAATGAGAAAAGTATGAATTGTAGTAGGTAAAGTCAACTTGCCCCCCCCCTGCGCCATCGGCTGGCGACGCCCTTGACGGTATCAAATGCACGAGTGTTATCCAACAGTGACAAAATGGTTCCCTCTCCATTGTCTTGGACACTAAGTATATAATCTACAACATCAAGTAAAGTAGTGTTTGTACTGTGACTTTTGCGGAATCCTGATTGTTTAGAAGGCAAGATGTTACTGCATTCCAGATGTGCATTTAGTTGCTGGCAAGCGGCTTTCTCAACTATTTTGGACATGAATGGGACGATATTTATTAGTCCAAATCTTTTATGTCTGCTGGGTTTGGAGTTTTGGGTAAAGGTTTAAAGATTGTTTCCTTCCAAGCTTCAGGACGAAACAAACCACCGCAAAAATAAGAATCATATATATTATGTATTTTTATCTAGATAGTAGGCTACAGAATATATATACAGTTGTGTGTGACTTTTATAATTGAAATCTGCAACGCATATCTATACTATAATAAAAGAGTAAAAAAAATGTGTCTGTACATTGAAAATTAAAAAAAAAAATATTTGGGGCGATGGAGATATAGTAATAGAGTAAGAAAATAAAAAAAAATGTCTGTCTGTTTGTCTGTTTGTCTGTTTGTCTGTTTGTACACGCTAATCTCCGGAAATACTGGACGGATTCGAATGAAACTTTTTTTGTTAAATAGCTGTGAAGCCTGGGCAACATATAGGCTATAATTGATTTTGGAAAATGGAACACATGATGCAGAACTATAATGGTCCAGCTAAACTATAAGAAATATTAAAATGCCGCCTTAGCAAAAGTTGTTAAGTCTGATGAGAACTTTTTGTTGAGTTATAATACAACTGGCCAAGCGCGAGTCGGACGCGCGCGAAGGGTTCCGTACCATAATCTATGAAAAATCACGTTTGTAGTATGGGAGCCCTCGATAAATACTTATTTTATTCGATTTTCAGGGTTCCTTACCCAAATGGGTAGAAACGGGACCCTATTACATAGACCGTCCGACTGTTTGTCTGTCTGTCACCAGGCTGTATCTCATGAACCATTATGTTGTATGAAGTTGAAATTTTTATATATGATGTTTTTTTGTTGCCGCTGAACAAAAACATACTAAATCTATACTATAATAAAAGGGTAAAAAAAATTTTTCCAAAAAAAATTTTGTCCGCAGAAGAACTTATAAATTCAGTATCGGCTCACAAAATAAGTCTTAATGTTGGAGGGCCAATAATGCTGATACGAAATTTGACTCCGCCGAAACTGTGTAACGGAACCCAACTTAATGTCTCAGCACTGTATGCCGAAGTTCAGCGGCTGAATTTCAGCCAGTGCATGCCTGCAATGTTATTTACATTACTAGCAACACATAATGCCGAACTTCCGATGTTTTTGCCGTACCCGTACCCGTACCCGTACCCGCCGCCACTGCCGCCGCCGCCGCCGCTGCCGCCGCCGCCGCCGCCGCTGCCGCCGCCGCCGCCGCCGCCGCCAATGCCTCCGCCGCCGCCGCCGCCGACGCTTCCGCCGACGCCGCCGCCGCCGCTTCCGCCGACGCCGCCGCCGCCGCTTCCGCCGCCGCCGCCGCCGACGCCTCCGCCGCCGCCGCCGCCGCCGCTGCTCCCGCCGCCGCCGCCGCTCCCGCCGCCGCCGCCGCTCCCGCCGCCGCCGCCGCCGCTGCCGCCACCGCCGACGCCGCAGCTGCCACCGCCGCCGCCGATGCCTCCGCCGCCACCGCCGCAGCCGACGCGTCTGCCGCCGCCGCCGCCACCGCCGCTCCCACCGCCGCTGCCGATGCCTCCGCCGCCGCTGCCGCCGCCGCTTCCGCCAACGCCGCCGCCGCCACTTCCGCCGCCGCCACCGCCGCTGCTGCCACCGCCGCCGCCGATGCCGCCTACGCCGCCGCCGCCACCGCCGCCGCCGCCGCCGCTCCCGCTGCTGCTCCCGCTCCCGCTCCCGCTTACGCTCCCGCTTCCGCTTCCACTCCCGTTCCCACTTCCACTTCCGTTCCCTCTTCCGCTCCCGTTTCCGTTCGCCGCAGACGCGTCAAAGACGGAAGATTGAATTCTCATATCGGCACATCACTACTGTCCGGCGTTTCCACCGAACTTCAGCGGCTGAACTTCAGCTTATTTAGTGTGTCATCCCCACCGAACTTTAGACACTGAACTTTACCCGCTAAACTTCGGCATAGTCTGCTGAGACACTTAAAGTTTACTATGAGTGGTGCCAGTGAAACTGTATTTATTCCGAGTATGCTACTCATCCCCAACAATTTTCCTTTTGAAAATACACAGTTCCATGTGTTTACTTGCTTTGCTATGAAAATAAGTCACAGTTTTAGAAGCTTAAAGCTGCTTATGTCGATCTAAGGACTGGTTTTTCGCATGGCCAACTTAATGTGGCTTTCTCCAGGGTTAGTAACACTTCAGCACTTTTCATATTGGCTCCCGAAGGAAAGAATTAAAATAATATTGACTTTTAACTCCTAACACTGTTACAAGTACTTTCTTATCTCTCTCTCTTTCTCTCATTAGTTTTTATTTTTATTAATACGCCGGAGTCATAAAGTCCACGCGAACGAAGTCGCGGGTATCAGCTAGTATGAAATATATGCGTTGCAGATTTCAATTATAAAAGTCACACACAACTGTACTTGCGTGTTCAAGTTTAAGCTCTTTAAAAAAAGTGTGGATCTATCATCTCTCTGTACATAAGAGCAGTCATTTGGCAGGCGAATGTTTATTTGCATATTTGTTTGTCGACACTCGTATGACGAGCAATGCGACCAATTCCTGTTTCCGCAGCGTTAATTTTGTTTCCGACTTTATCATTCATAACATACTCTGAATAATGTATTGAGCTCTTTGTTTTTTTTATTCAAGTTATTTGTTGAATGTCCTCATCAACTCATTGGTGCCAATAAATTCAAAATTCAATTTTATGGCCAGTACTAGCATTTTCCAGAGACCGAGAATTTTTCGACAGATTATTCACTTCAGACTAGTAAATATACTTACTTAATTATGATTTGCTGATTACTGAATTATAATAAAAATATGTACCTAAAACTTCTTACTAATGACGTAAAAACATACAGGACTTAAGTAGTTAATTTACACTATAATATGATAATATAACAATGATTTTATAACCTTCTGACTTAAGTTTCTTGCCTCTTGCATGTTGCATACAAATGTCAAATTGAAGCAATATGTAACTTGCATTTATTGCTTCAATAAAATGGTATTCAACAGGCAAGAAACTGGCGCCGTCTAAATGGGCGTTTGTATTTTACTAGAAAACATTATGAAAATGAAAACGCTACTAAATAGATTATGTTGGAACATTGTTACGTTTATTAATCATTTTTTATCCGGTCTTTCAAATTTACACCGCACATATTTCTCAAAGCTCGCATTTCAACTGAATTTATCCGACTTTCATTCTTCTTCTGCCATACCAAGCTCCCAGCTTTCACTACCATACATAAGAGTAGGGTAACCCGCGCAAAAATAAAATGAATTTCTGCCATATAAAATTGAGCTAAACAAATTAAAACTTTCCCATTGATATTATTGAATAGGTATACAAATTTTTATAACACTTTCTCTTGCTCAACGAGTCCGGAAAGCCATTGACGATGTCCTGAAAAAAGGAAGAAATATTAAATACTTATTGCACTATTTGATTGAAATTTGTTTTATTTTTTTACAATACCGGATGGCTTAAGTAACTTGTGACAAGAGATTCGCTTTCAAATTGAAAGGGAAAATATATAAGAACATCGTTAGACCTGCCTTGTTATATGGTGTAGACTGTTGGGCAACGAAAAAACAAGAAGAACATATTAAGACTAAAATGTTAATATATATACACGATATATATATATATATATATATATATATATCGTGTATATATATATATATATATACAAGTCCTTTTTAATTAAGTACAAATATTTTAAGGGGTTATTCAGTCCATCATTTTGAACAACTTTGCACAATAAATGTATCTCGAAATACGAAAAAAAGAAAAAAATAGGTTCTCATACAAATCGAAGTAGTCACGTGATATCGTTACTATGAAAAAGGCAAAAAAATTTTTCGTATTTCGATATATATTTATTGGGAAAAGTTGTTCAAAATGATAGACTGAATCACCTCTTGAAATATTTGTACTTAATTAAAAAGGACATTGTATATATATATATATATATATATATATATATAAATGTCATAATATATATATCTTAATTATTTAGATAATAATTTTCTACAGATTCAAAGACTTGAAAGACTTGTATGTATACATAAAGGAACCAAAAAATGTATTATTAAGTACGGTAACCATTACAAATAATGAATTTTCTAAATCAATTACCGTTAGATAATTAGAATTTCCCTCCACATAATTAAGCTAAGTCGTTATGATGACATTATGTTAATTCACATGTAGGTACAAGCAACCAAAGCACTAGTTATGTAGGGGTTTCTTATACCAACATTCTGTATTGGATATCGCACTTTGTGAGCTTCAGGTTTATTTTCGCAATAGGTATCATCCATGAAACGCGTATAGACTAATAACCTTACACTATCAGAGGCAAATATTTATGAATGCCTGTATTAATACACGATACATTGCGAGTTTACAACGATAGTAATAAACACTTTATGGAGGTATAAAGCTCACTATCAGACAGCATATCATTATAATGTGGAGATGATAAAGGTGATTATTTCGATTACTAGTCATGTGAGGTTGTGAGGGGGAAAATTTGCTCGTTTTCTACTTGTGGCAAAATTGTTTACACGTTTAGATATAAAGTCAAACTATTTTTTAGGAAAAGTAACCATACAAATTTACTACGACGCGCTATCAACCGATCATTTTTCAAATTTTGGTTTATGTTATGCAGTGAGTTTCTTGTGACTGAATTTAAGAATATCAAAAGCCTAAAAGTAACGTCCCTAAAAAATGTTTAAATAACAAAAGAGAATCAGATTCTTATATATGTACATACATATTTGTATTCTAGGTCCCAATAAATAAGTTACCTAGTTATGTAAGCTCTTGCATTTATTTTCTTACAAAATAAATAAACAAACCTATCATGTATATTAAAATTTACGTACAATGCGACACAAATAAATTGAACAAAAAAGGCGGACTTAAAAGCATTTTTGTACAAATTCCCGACACGTAAATAAAACCAAAATGGCGATCGGCGGCGCTGTATTTGTAACTACGCCGATAACCGCCATTTTGGTTCAACCTACGTGCCGGGAATTTGTGCAAAAATGCTTTGAAATCCGCTATTTTACTTATTTGTGTCCCATTATCCTTAATGGTGCGCTTTTTTTTTAAAGTTATAATTCGTGAGCGGTTAGGTTGTCCCTCATTTTATTTGCTTTTTATTAATTTTCGAGACTATTTTTTTAAATATTTTGATGCTATTATATACCAGTTACGGTTGTGTCGTGAGCGTACGGCGCCACACCGCGAGCGTCTAGAAATCGGAAGCAATATTTTTTAACAACAATAGACATAACGCGGTCAACATCTCCGCACAGGATCTACAAACTCTTAAGTGGATTAAACATCTGACAATGGCGGTTTATTGCGCGCATTGCCGGCGACGCCGTCACGAGCACACGCGCTTTGTTCATACTCACTTGCTATTGTTTGCACCCAACGCACTAGCTACCTATAGGCACTACCAGTATTTTTAGACCCCACTCTTCAGTCCCTTTATAGCTAACCAGATTTGGACGAGACAGTTTTTTGTAGGAACAAACGAGCTTCAATTGGATCATGTCATTCACTTTACCTTGTTGAGCTTTATTTAAATTAAATACGGAGAATAATGAAGAATCACCGGGAGATAAAACAGGTACCGACGTACTTCTCGTTATCTATTGCTCATTATTTGGTGAAGGGGAGATTATCTATGATGTAGAGACATATATATCTACGACAAAGCAACCAACGATATAGAAATTAATTGAAGTAGTGCCTATTTGTGTGGAGTAGTCGTAGTATGGAGTAGCGTATTCATTTCTTCTTCTTATCGTGTCGAAATTTTTTCAGTGTAGTTCAATTTCAAAACATCTTCAAACCAGACAGTTGTCCAGTTTTTATACTAACTTACTTTATGCAGAAAAAAGTGTGACAAATAGAACATGTCCATCTTTCTTTATCATCCATCATTCATAGCTATCTATTTTGAAAGAATATCTAAGTATTAAGTAATAGAAATTCTTAATGTTATATTGACAGTCGCGAGAGCTACCTTATGTAAATCCGCGAAATACTTAGCTTTATTAAAAATCTCCCCTGATTCGCGAACGAGCGTGAAGCAATGAATTATAACAGGATAAATGGATAAAGGATTTGCACAATATTGAATATCAGCTTTATACTGAGTGAGCTCCAGCTCCAACGGCTGCAATACGATGAGCGATCGTGTGAATTTCGGAGGTTTCTGGGGTGACGTCAGAGGGGGCCTGGAGGGCGAGTTTGGGGTATGAGCGGCGTGCGGGTGGCAGAGGCGCGCGCCGCTGCCGCCGAGCGCGCCCCGGCTCGAGCGTTCGCTCGCGGTCGCGGACTATCTGTAGGTACTATCTGTTGCGCGCCGAGCGCGGTGTAGGCGCCACGACCGCGCGCACGGCCGCCCGCCCTCAACGCTAGTACGCAACCCGTAAACAAATCACTACGCGGCCGGCGCGACACAAATTCAACACGATCTTTGTGAAGCAACGTTCCATTCCGGTACTAGTACAGTGACAAACGGCTTTTGGTGACACTCGTTGACGTTTAACAGTGCAACTGAACTGAGATAAGAACCGGCTGGGGTAAACGGCCCGTCAGCCGTCAGCCGCCCACGGATTGTAGTAGTGTGTAGTAACTTTGCCTGACCTGTCCACTGGGTATGCACCGAGACATCGCTAATTTAGGTAGGTGATTAGTTAATTGAATGAGCAACGTCTATCATTTTCCCCTCGTAGCTACACAAAGACAGAAACATTCAGGCAACTCCACAGTCATTATTTTTCAATTTACTATCGTGACCGTGAACTCCGGTGGCATCAGTAATTTAAATTATGTGGATATTTACTTAACACAAGACATTTAAACGAGAATTCGTAAGTGGTAAGTAAATATTGTAGCCGTATTATTTGGTAAACATTACAAAAAGCCTAAGTTTCAGGAAAATTCTGCTTTCTTTATATCTTTCTTTCTTTGGAATTTATTAGTGGCTAACGTTGTCAAATTTATATACTATAATAGCAGATAGATTTACTAAGAGAGCGATAATTTATTTCTTCCTAAGTAACAATAAGTATATAAAGTGTAATGGCATCCCATTCTAAGATTGAGTGTCTAGTTTTGCAAAATACTAAACAACCTAGTGCAATTATAAAAGTAGAAACTCAACAGTATGATTGTGTAATTTAAAACATATCCTATAAGAAAAATTCCTGTGTTAGTTAATGGACTATTCGCTTATGGACGGTAGCTGAAATTTTGTAAGTTAGGTACATGAAATTTGTGTAGGTACAAGCTTTGTAAATTAACGATAGACGATATATTAGAAATTTCTAAATAAATAATAGAAATTAAATGAATATGGAAAATAAAGAAAACCACGCGCGCTGTGATAGGCGAATTACAACAAAAAGTATATATTTTATTGTATGAAATTCAAATAATGAGAATAAGCATTAAGTACATATACCTACTTACTTTTTACTCGTAAATTAATATTAGTATGAGTAAGGAGCAAAATAGAGCAAAAAACAATTCAACGTCAAAGGTCTGTTTGTACTTTATTACTAACAAAGTAAAATATTAAATTATTATTATTTATTTTTTTTACTAATAAAGTAAAGTAAATCTTTATTTAAAAAATCAATCTTTCTGGGTAAAACTTATTCATTGGTCCGTGTTTGCAAAAAACCGGGTTAAAATAAACAACAAATTATAAATTCTATACATTAAGAAGGATTAAGATTTATTTGTGAAGAGCGTAACTCTCGCCGCACAAAACTTAAAACTTTTGTTTTTCAACCGAGTTAAACAGAATTCAAATAATTTTAAACAAACAAAACAAAATACTTGAGATTTTGTTCGATCGTCTTGTCTCTTTTGTAACAATCAAACAATAAACTTGTAAAAGAAATATCTTAAGCAATAATAGTATAACAAAGAATAACTTGTAATTTTTGAATAAGTCATCCCACTGTATAGCAAAAGCCTTTTCTTTCTTTCCACGATTCTGTAACCGTGCATCCCTTTTGGTCAAGGGACTGTAAATAATTGTTTAAAAAAAATGAAACCTGTTTCTTGTAAAAGCCAAAGTTCTAAATTATTTAATTTTTCATATAGTTTACAGCAGTAGTTTTGAGAGAAATTAATAAGATATGTATAATAATACTAGAAATTAATAAATACGTAATTATAAGTGCAATAATTCCTTATATTTTCTTTTTTGGGTTCCGTACCTCAAGAGGAAAAAATGAAACCCTTATAGGATCACTGAGTTGTCCGCTTGTCTGTTTGTCTGTTTACTCAGAAACGCGTGAAGGTATCGAGTTTAAAATTTAATATATATATATATATATATATATATAAATCTTTTTTTTGGGTAAATTATCCCTTCAACAGTCTACGACCGTAATACGGTCGCGCGCCATTGTTTTACTATTGTTCTTTATTGACAGACAGTTAAGCGATTATAGGCTAATGTACTTTCCCTTGACCTAGAAGTATGAAATTTGGCAAGTATTATCGTTTTATATTACACAAGTACAGGAAAAAATCTGAAAATTTTAGTTACTAAAAAAAAAAACATGGTCTTTATGCAACGAACGAGCATTTAAAGCTACCGTCTCGCACTTGTTCGATTTATCTACTTTTATCTGTCTAAGATTTTTTAGGCAGAGAGCAGATACTTTAATAATAACACTGAGTTTTAATATGGTTGTGTACCTAAGAAATTAGATATAGGTAGGTATAATAATACTTCAGCAGAAATCGAGTACCTAGTAGGCAAAGCACATCTAGAAAAACATAGGAGCGCTATGCGCTATCTACCCTAAATTGTTTTTTACATCTGAAACCGCATTAGAACATAAAATCTCTAAATGCTTACCTACCTTAAAGGCATTGTTACCGTGAAAATATCCAGAATTGCATAGTCGCGCCAATTCCGACAGTGCCATTTAAAGTGGGGTCCTAGTGCCTACTTCTGAACACCCCACAGAGATCACTGCCGTAAGTTCCACCATTTTATTTTCTAAAATCGGTCCCTTGAAACTTTTATGCCTTTAATGTTATTGCCACGTTGGAAGCAGTCTGTACTTTTGCATAATTAGAAGGTTAACACGTTTTTAGGGTTCCGTACCCAAAAGGGTAAAAACGGGACCCTTTTACTAAAGACTTCACTGTCCGACTGTCGGTCACCAGGTTGTAAATCATGAACCGTGATAGCTAAACAGTTAAAATTTTAACGGGTGATGTATTTCTGTTGCCGCTATAACAACAATATTGAAAACAAATTAAAATTGGTATGTAAGTACTGATAATCCATTTCTTTAGAAATAAAAATACCAGATGTCCCTATGAGAAAACCAAATATATTTTATGTAATGACAAACATGCAATGACAAGCGATACTCTTTTTTTAAAAATATAAAAAAGTAAATTCTTACAAAATACCAACCAGGGTGTTATTTATTAATTCAATAAAAAAGGTCGAATATTAAGTAGATCCCCCACACAACAAACGCGTTTTTTATAGATAATGGTACGGAACTCTTAGTGCGCGAGTCTGACTCGGAAACCAACCCCTTGAGCGACTTGGCTCATATTCGAATTTTAAAATTATATTAGCTACTTAAACACCCCTAACAAATTTAATTAAACTCTGATAAGAGATTATTAAGTTATTGTTGAACAAACATACATACAAACGCCGGGTTGTTTAAGTTGACTCGGAGAACTTCGCTCGCTCCTTCAATATTATCATAAAGTTTGATTGTTTAAAAGAAAAAATTAAAAAAAAATGTTTTACCTGTTCTTGTATTTACATCTTTTGTATGAAAGTTACATTATTACTATTCATAGATGATGAGCACCCGAGGACAACACGCTTAATTCATGAACAACGACTCGATACTGCAGCGTACTCGTGTAAGGTAATCTAAACTGTTTACATGCACTATTCTATACCAGTTATAATGTTTGTATGTATGCATCAACATAATAATCTACATTGAGTACCTTATAGTATTGCTATTCGAAGAAAATAGACATCCAGGCAACACATACGAGTACTGAGAGTACTTAATTGAGAAAACCGTGATTAAATACTAGCTTATATTTAAGTACAAGCTTTTTAGTTACAATTAAAGTAAGAACAATATTAAAAAACTAAATTAAACTACATTTTGTTTTAAACTTACAAATAAAAAAAGCCGTGCAAATCATTGTCCTGCGGTGGAGTACCCACGCTGGCATCATTGCCACGCTGGATGGCAAAGCTTATTCGTTTGGCGAAGTAATTGTCAGCCCATTTTTATGAACGTTAGTCATCCGTTTCAAAATATGCAAACATTTTTTTATTTACGAGTAGTGACTCTATTCGATTGAGTTGAAGTTTGACATAGTGTAATGTATTTTGTAGGTACTGCATAACTCGAAGGTAAGTAGTACTTTCCATCAATCTATATCTGATAATGGAGTGATAGGTACCGGGATCAGGATCCCTGTATTTCAAACATAAGCAGTCGAAGAGTTTACTGTCTTCCATGCTCCGCTACTGGCACTTCAGCATGTGCTTTTGGATGTCTGTCAAAGCCTATGTTTTCGCTCCATACGTCAGGATGGGAAGAATGCACACCATCCCTAGCTTTCGTTGAAGGTGCAGAGGAAATTCGTTTTTTTTTTTAAGATCGTGATTGAGCAAAATGTCCACCGGGCATCGTCTTTTGATCTTGATACTTTCACTTAAACGCCGGGTAGTCTCATACATCATTCAAAATAAACATTATGGTCACACTTTTGTTTGTATTGGCTGAAATATTTTGTTTACATACAAAACAATGTGGTGATGCATTACTTATATCGTTAAGTCAAACTAGAATCATATTAGAAAACGGAAAGTCAGCAGTCCTAAGCAGATATTTCACAGACCGAGAGATTTTTTATTTCCATCTGCTTTATTGTTTTGTAAAAACATAAACCGTTAATATGTGTTAAGCAATTACGAAAATATGCATGTAAGTTAATTACAGTTTTTTTTTTTCATTTCATTTTAGAATGCGTTGACTAACTTGTACGTACAATATGCAAAATCTCAATTCAGTGCATCTTGAAATAACAAACAGATGTTTTGATTTATTATTCGCTGATTATTTATTTCATCCAACACTGATGTCTAAAATAAGACAGCTTGTATATTTGTAATAGAAAAATAATAAGCGATTTTTTAAATATTTTAACTGTGTCTAGCTAATAGCAGTTGGAAGTTCAGAGTATACCACCATACTTAGTGTTATGTTACGTAACAAGATAAACGTATAAAAATCTAATACCCGACTACGGGAGCCATAACTGCTAACAATGTATATATTTATGAAATGTGCTAATCAAGACCTTTCATTTGATACCACACTCGATATCTAAACAAATAAAGTTTTGAGACCCACTTTTTTGTAGGTATGTAACATTCGTTATATATTTTTTTCCATACAAAATTTAGCCTATGTCACCCGCACAATAATATCGATTGACATATCATTTGTTAAAATTGGACAAGCGTTTCGGATGCTCACATAAATACATTCATACATAAATAGATACATACCTACCTACATAGACTGCTAAAATCATTATCCTTCCTTCATTAGGCTTTGCCGTAATCGGGTAAAACGTAATTTCATGGAGTTTAGAAACAAAGGACTTTCACTTGAAAGTATTTGTCAAATATTATTCTTACCCACGGGCACAGCAAGTATTATTTTAATATAGGGCAATAATATTTTAGAAACATCGAATGGTGTGAATAGTTTTCGATATATGTTCCATGGGGCAAGTTGTTCAGAATCATGGACTAATGTTAACCTTTAAAATACCTACTTAATTTCTGTACATTTTGTTAGGCGTTATATAACTTATTAAAAAAAAATAGAGATGTGTGCTATCTTTACTGTCTGTATGTCCATCCAGTCTGACCCCAAAAATAAAATAGTGAACAACTGCAAATGAGTACATTCATTTTCAGTATAACAAGCTCAATGTAATAAAAGGAATCTTTATAACAATATGATGTTCATGGATAAAGTGGACAGAGTTATGCCCATGCTAACACATTCTACCAAAAATAAGCAAAAACATAGGAGAGACAAACATAAAAGAAAAATAAAAGTGTGCTTTTGTTTGTCAGACCCATATTATTATGTATGTATGCATATAGTGGCAATAACAGCAATGTACGAACAGAATTGGCCATATAACCGTAGAATAACATAGCGTTAATGGATCTGGCACACTATTCTATTGGTATGGACTATTTGAAAAGAGAAAACGAATACGTGTACACATTGTATCTATACTTAAATATATTCTTTGTTTTTTATCAAGAGCAATTTATGTAACTTTTTCTACTTTTACATTATATACTCGTAAGTTCAATTGGACAAATAAATTTATGCTACCAACTGATAGCACGTTGACTTTTTCTTGGTAAGAACTAATCTGTGGTACTAATAAAACCTTAGAATTATCGCTTCAATGAATATGTATATTTAGAGATTTTCTGTCGAACCTTGTTGTTCCAGAGAGTAAAATTAACTACGATAGGTATAAGAGACGGCGAATTAAATAATTACATACCTGTTAAGGTGTTTGATAAATCCGTATAACAAGAAACCAAATCAAACAAAAAGAGTGTAGTGTTATGTACTGTAAAAATATGAAATCTACTAATGTTCCTTACCAAGTGTAAAGATTTTATTATTATGTCAGAGAAAGTCGGGTATTATATTATCCTGCCACCTGCCACTGTATGAAACGAGTGGGAGTAAAATGTAGCTTTTACACGCAAACTTTGTATAGTTTTCAAATGTTCTGACATTAGCTGTTAAAGTTATACATACTAACACACACATTATTTATTACAAACAGACATGCATTATCCAGGAATAAAATTACATTTAAATATTTTATTTCGTGCCGTCCCTACCAGTTGATGTTTATAATTAAAACGTTAATTTTAATAAAGAAAATGTATGTTTACAGAGTTTAACAAAGTATACTGAAACTATTTTAAGGCAGAATTCAGTCGATGATACTGAACAACTTTTTCCAACATATATCGAAACATGACGAAAAAATTGCCAAAGAAGGAATAAAATATAACTTATTTAAGTACGTACTAGTTTTCCAACACCACCACTACCGGCAAAGCAATTTGCATGAACACAATCAGAGCACATAAACAGTTAGGAGGTGATTGATTAATGGCGATAATGAGCCGAATTACCGGCTACGTTGGCTAGGTACAAATGCGTGTATATTTGCTGATAAATTGAATCATTATTATTGAGTATTCTTATATTGCTCTGGAAGCTAAGAGAAACCAGTGAAAGAATCGACTACTTTTCTTACCGCGCAGATTGTAAAAGTAAACGGAATGAATACGCGATTCCTTCGTCTAATTGTTTTGTATTGTTTTTCGTGTGTGTAAGTGGCCAGCACTGGTGTCAGATTTTTCAGGCTGCCTAAAGGCATCTGACATAGCTTGACGATTGCCATACAATGATGACAGCCGGGACCAACAGCTTATACGTGCCTTCCGAAGCACGGAGGAGTTCGAAATTTTTTATGCCTCTTGTGGTCACCCATCCAAGTGCGGACCACGCCCGGTGTCGCTTTATTAGCGAAAGCGCTTCCAATACGCACTCATGCCGGGCCACCGAGCTTCGTCTAATATGTATATTGAACAATATTTGTACTTAAACTGATAAAAAATCCTTCTTTGTAACTAAAATAGTCCCCCATTTAAGTATGCTTATATGGGCTGGGCATGAGGATTTGCTTCACTCGCTCAAAGTTCAAAGGAATTAATAATACGAATATCTGGCACTAAAACTCGATCTACACTCGCCAATACTATAAGTGCCAAATATACTCTGATTACAAAAGGCAGTATTTCTTTGACTTTTAAGTGTAAGTAAGTACAGTTTGTAAAACTCTGCTACTCTCTGGTTAATATTCTTTTGTTTTACTGCCTGTAGCTATAGTGTCTTACTGCCATAAATACTCGTAGGCCCCTCTTTTATCTTTCATTAAACTTTTATACTAGTAAGTCCAAACCACAGGTCCAAACTAATTTGTAAGCAGACCTGATATCATTGGATTTTGCCCAAGTCTATCTACCAAGTTCTTTGGGAAAGTTAGTCAAATCATGAAAAGATTATGCCATTTTTTTTTGCAGTTTCATTACATCATCCTGAAATAAATAAGCTTAGCAAAGAACGAAGAGTAGGGCAACCGCAAAAATTATATTGTTGGACTTGGGTGTTAATTCGTCTATTAGAAGAAAATCTACAGAGATTTTATCCAGCTTGAAGAGACTCAATCTACGAGTGAGAGTTATGAATTCCACAACAAAGTACACTATAGTACCAATGCTGAAAGGTCAAATACCTAGTTGTACCTACCTGTACTATTTTAGTGGTTCCATGCCTTTCAACTACTAAATCGAAAGGTATAGAACCACTAAAATACATTTAACGAAATAATTTCTTCTTATTCGCCGGTTGACTGGAAGAGATTTCATTATGGGATAAGTGTCGTTGTCAATTTACTCTTTATGTTGTTATTTTATATAATTGTGTGTTTTATAGTACAATAAAGATTTTACAAACAAACAAATTTCATGAATGTGACTATTGGCAAAGTCTCCCTGAGGTACTTACATCTGATGAACATTGATCAAGGCATCTATATCTTGACCGACTTTCGTTGAATAGATCTTCCCCTCCTTATTTGACTCCCAGTCTCTTCACCAACCCATTTCACCCTCAATGAGGCAAAGCTACATGCTAGTCAAAGTACGGAAGTCAGATTATAATCTGACTAATTATTTATTTAACTTTATTTCCTACATGAAATTGTAATATGTTTCTACCAGCCAACCTAACATTTTGGAAATATGTGAAATATTGTGTCCTCGCTCTCCACTTTTGATTGAGAACCTAGCCGTTTGATAATTGTGTAAAACATGAGTGTATAAAATACAAACAAAATATTGTTTATCTAAAATGCTTTACCCCATGTTCATGATACTAACTGTAAATAAGATAATTCTCCAATAAAAATTACAATGTAAAACCAATCGCTTCTGCTAATAGTTTAAAGCGTATTATTCTATATTTATTGAATAATATTATATACTAGCTGTTGCCCGCGACTTCGTCAGCGTGGACTACAGTTTATGAGCACTGTCATTGTGGTATTTTCAAATCATGTGGTATGTCGGGCCACGCGCAGTGAAGGGTTCCGTAGTTGCGACTGCCTATTTATTTAGAATTAAAATTAATTAATTAATTGCATTATTTAGTTTTAGTACATGGTTTTATTTATATTCGATGCCGGTCTGGGAGAAAGGGTCAAATTATAGAAAGGGTGAAATTAAAACATCCACACCACTTGAATAGTTGGCAATCAACCATCGTACGTTTTAAAAGGAACTTTTTACCATGTATGACCGAACTGTGGAATCAACTTCCTGCAGCAGTGTTCCCGGACCGATACGACATTGAAACCTTCAAATAACGAGTCTGATAACGAGGCAACGCTTCTGTTACACCCTTGGTGTTGCAGTTGTCCATGGGCAGAGGAGATCATTTACCATCAGGTGACCCGCTTGTTCGTTTTCCGCCCCATAACATAAAAAAAAAGAAAGGAAAAAACTTAGAATGTACCAACTGCTTCTTTTACTACGCAGATTGTAAAAGCCGGTCGAGAGAAAAGGAGAGATTTGAATCATGTTAACAGCTAGGTGATGCAGCTCGTAATCCATCACTATTTGTATTCCCTTTTCATCTTCACGTCCCTCATCACGCTAAGCATAGCCTTTGGCTCATACGGCAAAAAAATCACTTTACGTGTATGAGAGCTACACAAAAAAAAACTTTTTTTTGTAAGAGTTTGATGTAATTATATACATACCAATGGCAAATTACAGCTTTCTAGTACTAATAGTGTCTAAGTAAAACCGCAGACAGAGAGACAGACAGACACGGCGAAACTATAAGAGTTCCTTGTTTACTACCATTAATACGATCACACAATTATCTCTTTGTGTGGTCTAAGTCAATCGGAATTTTAACATTATAAACAAAATGTAAACACTGTTACCGAATGTCACTGATACACCGTGGGTCTCTCGAAATTTGAATGCTTATGCAATAGGTAGTGACTTTGCTAGAACTTCATTGACCCTCCGCCTTTCAGCGGGAGCTCCCACAGCTCTATTGCAGCTCTTCTCGTCAGAGTGTTGCCGCCGCCTATACTACTTAAGTCTTTCCCCCCCTCCCCTCCTTCCCCCGTCCTCCTAATGTGGCAGTACAACGGCAAGCCTTGTCATACATGTCCTTTGCCAAGCGGGAGATGAGAGTCGAGAAATAAGCGTTCCTACTTTAAGTCCCAACGGATGACGGCCCCCTTGAACACAGGTTTTCTTAGGTGCGACTTAATCTCGAGCCGCGTCCGTAACGGAAAGCGAGAGAAAAATACAAGGTAGATCTTCCCTCGGGCCGCCTTTTTTATCGTCACCATCCTATCGATGTGGGCTTTCAAGCTGAGGTATCTGCCAAACTTTAGGTAATTTGACGTGTGAGTGCCTCGGCACATCTTCCTAGAAGAGCTTCAAGGGTGGCAGGGAGGGTGGTGTTCTCTAAAATCAATGTTTGCTTCTTGTTGACGTTCACTAAGAACCTCCATTTGAAGAGCCTGTCAGGCAGGGCGCCTAGGGTTGCATGGAAGTTCTTTACGGCGTGCTTTGAGTTCAAACTAACTGCAAAGCGCCGTGTCGTCAGCGAAGAAGGCTAACTTAGCCTAGCCGGCACCGGGGGTGTTATTGGTGTGTTACGCGTATTACCGTGGAGAACAGCTCTCATCCTCGTGGAAGGAGGCCAGAGTCTTAGCATGGGTGTTCCAAAAGCCCTTTTTCTTTTTTTTTGTGTGGAAAAGACCGGCCGTCTCGACCAGCCAGCCACCGGAATCCGGGTGGGTATGTGGGGTTTGCACCCACTACAAACCCCACGGTGTCACCGCTACAACCGTAGCTTTCGAGCCAGGGCCATGTGCTTTTTTAAGTGAAGCTTATCATAATACAATTGTGAAACTCGGAACCGAATTAGTGCAGCCTTTTCTAAAATTAGCGTGCACAAACGCACAGACATAAATTCTAAAAATCATTATTTTGTGTTTCATTGCGTTGATAAAAGCCCTCAACAATATGTTTTTTCATTTATGTTCCATGTATAAACAGCGATCGGTAACGATTTAATTATATGTATTATTTGATGATGAAAACTTTTATTTGAAAAAATGTCTTTTATTTTGAGACTAACTTGTTAAAACTAAAATGTGTCCGATACTATACTATCTTTTCCTATACGTATACTTTAGTACTTAAATATATACGTTATATTCGTATTCTATTATATGCATAATATACATATTACATATATGATATAACTTCTCTTATAGATCGGCCAGGAAGTTAAACACTCGCGTCTTAAAACTAGCGTGACTAGGAGCGGTTCGAATGGGCTCGGAAAGCGCGTTCCAGAGCCTTACTGCCGTAATGGCGAAAAAGTTGGAAAGAAAACCAGTACGGTGAGAAAGAATAGAAAGGGTCAAACTACTAGAAGAACGCAGGATTCATTCGTGAGTGGAAGATAGAAGCTGAAAACTTGACTTGAGGTATTCAGGGGCAAGGGGATTATTAAGCACATTATAAAGCTGACATAAAATATGAAGATTCCTGCGTTGGCGGATAGGGAGCCATTTAAGCTCAGAACGGTATTCGGAAACCTGATCATATTTACGAAGACAAAAGATAAATCTTATACAATTGTTAAGAAGTCTGTCTAGTTTGTTCAGCTGGTCTTCAGATAAATCCAGATAGCACACATCACCGTAATCAATCAAGGGCAAGACAAGAGCTTGAGCCAGCATGATCTTAGTTTTAATGGGTAAGAAATTTTCAAGCGCTGGAGATAGTAAAGTGTGGCATATACCTTTCAACACACTTCGACAATATGTGCGTTCCATTTAAGATTATCGTCTACCATGATACCCAAGTCCTTAACTACGGGGCTAAATGGAATTAAAGTATTATCATAAGTAACAGGTTGGACAGTATCTACGTCTAGGATATTAAGCTGATAAGAGCTTCCTACTATAACAGCCTGACACTTTCTTGCATTTACTTGTACTCAAAATTTTTTTGACCACTCCAGTGTATTATTTAAATTCTCATTTATTAAAGAAATCGCCTGATTTATATTGTCAATGGTGGTGTGTGTATAAAGCTGCAAGTCATCTGCATAAAAGTGATAATTACAAGTGAGAGAGCTTAGTGTAGCTTCCAGACCTCGTAACAATACACAGTTGAAACACAAATTGTTTTCTCTTTAAAGCGGTAGTGGGTAGTGTCCTGCATTCGATGACCAGTGTTTTTGAACATTGCAGACCGACGTTGCACTTGGCTCGGCTCCAAATAGTTATTCGGATTACTCATACAGCCCGCCTTGCAATGTTTAGGGGACAAACCCCAGAATTCTTGTCTACAAGCTCTTGGAACTAACTTTTAGGTGTTAGCACAACATCCTGAGTGTGTTTTCGTAATATTCCGCAGCAACGGAATGAGGTCATACAATCAAGGAATAATAAAAATGCGGAAACTTCTGTTTCTAAGCAAGAAACCTGCAGATAGCGAATATTTTGTCACAGTTTTGTACCTTACACATTGTGGTCTTACAGACGAGCGACAGTACGCCCGCCCACGACCCCGGTCGGCGACGGTCGGCGGCCTGTGAAGCGAGTGCGACAGTCGGCGACCGTCTCACCGACAGCCTCGAACTGTTACTACTGTCACGAACTATCACGCGACACAGGCCGTCGACGACAGGTGCTGCGTGCATATACGTGAGACACTAGAAAGTATTGCGAAAATAAAAAATAGGGTTCTAATGGGTAATTTTTTTTATTAATTCTTTTCAAAGTACTTATCATTTTTCAGTGTAAGTTGTATGTATTTATGTAAGATGTATATGTATGTTTATTTTTAATATTGTATTTAAGTATGTTTATATTGACCGCCCCGCACTACCTAATTTCCCATTACTATTTTCTATATAACGAGGTTGCCTGGAAGAAACTGCTTAGCGATAAGGCCGCCTTTTGCGCATTTCCTAGTTTTTAAGATAATTATGTCCTGATTTATTTATTTTGTGCAATAAAGGGTATTGTATTGTATTGTATTGTACTCTCCACAAGCCTCTATACAGGGTTTCATGCGTGTGAACCAATTTTCGAAACACTTTTTCCAGTCCGCTGCAGGTACTTCGTTTATAGCCTGCTCAAACGCTGACAGTGCATCTTCCGGCGATAAAAATTGTATCCCTTTGAGCAGATTTTTTATTTTCGGGAATAAAAGGAAGTCACATGGTGCTAGGTCAGGACTGTAAGGAGGGTGACCAGGAGTTTGATCGGCGTGCTGTCCAGGAAGTCCCTCGTTTTGAGCACGGTGTGGGCGGGCGCGTTGTCGTGGTGGAGCAGTAGCCCGCGGAGCCCTGTGTTTGGACGCTTGATGCTCACGACAGAGAAAACTTCTGGCAAGCATTTGGTAGTATACCATTCGGCGTTGATGCTTCTTTGATTCCGTAAAGGAATTGACACGAAGTAGCCGCCAGTCAAATTGAAAAAGATCGCTATCGTAACTCGCCTATTGTCGTGAATTAAACTTTTCATTGCTAGCACGTTTTCTTCCGTAACAACAGCCGTCAAAGGGCGACCACTTCTTTCCTTATCCCCCAAAATTAGTCGACCGCGCTTGAATTCGTTATACCAACGATACGCGGTTGCCTTGGAAAAGCCTTCACCCATAAATGCTATCTGAAGCCTATCGTACGATTCATTCGGTCTCAGACGACACTTGATATCGTAAAAAATCATAGCGCAAAAATGTTCTCGGCTCAGATCCATTTTTCAATGAAACACGATAGTTTGAATCAGTTCACAAAAAATTAGGAGGGAATTTTTTAAATTGGAACGTACCTATTTTTACTTATAAATAATTATATTTTCAAAATAGATTGTAACTGGCCAGTCTCACATACCTAAAAACTTTTTTTGCAATACTTTCTGAGTAAGTGTCGCTCGTCTGTTAAAGCCTGTCTTTCTCTGAGTTTTGCAACCCAAGTGTCTATGTCCTAAACCAAATCCAGTTCAATTATAAAATATTCGCATTTATCCAAGACCATCTCATGCAAAATACCGTTCAAATTGCATTTTATTTATCGTCGATGGCTTTTCATTACAAGGGAAACAAATATTTACACAATGTCCGCCCCGGGCTTGGGCATAAATATTGGACAAACCGACAAAGAAAAGCGTACCTACATACTTACTTCTAAACACAACACTTGAACATCCCTTATCCTTGACGCTTAGTGTAAAGGTTAAAATTGAATAGGAAGGGTTAACGTCGGATTTTGGCTGTCTAAATTGTGTTTAATGTGTTTTGCTTTAGTTTATGTTAAACATGGACTTGTTGAATTGTTATTTTGGGAATACTCCATTAATAAATTTAGTTTGACTAGTGAAAGCGCTGTTAATGCTATTTCTTTTTCTGAGGCGACGATTTCTAAATATAGTTTTAGTTTTGTTATCAGTATACTTAATTTTCTCGGCACAGTATTTAATATTACAAACAGACGAACTGAAGAAGTAGTCTCTAAAATCTTTACTTACTTCGCTGGCTCGTTCTATCATGAACATGAATTCGCATGGGCTTACGTATGTTTATCTGATAAGAGTAGTAATTACTTATGATTGGAATTTATGTTTTGTAGGTGAGACAAAGGACAAAGAGCCAAGTTGGTCAGGTTACCAAGATTACCAAAATGTTATTTTTATATCTTGGCGTGAGACAGACCCGTTTTCAGTTATTTTTACCTCCCGAATGAAAATTGGCTGCTCAAAGTTTAAAGTGTTTGTGTCAAACGAGTAAATCAATATGATGTTAGCATATATGTAGGTATATTTACGAAAACTAGCTTCATTCATATACCTATGATTTTAGAGCAAGAAAATTAGATCACATTGTCATTGGCTGAATTTTTTGAAATTATGTAAGTAACTAATTCCATCTTATCATGTATATTTTTGAATAATTAATTACACTGGTCAACAAGGTTTTTGCCCAGTGATAATGAGGTGTAATATCAGGAAGTACGCGGTGACTATTCATCAACCATAGACGTTTCACAGCTGGCTTAGTTCGATTTTCTGAGTTATGCTCATGGTGTGCTTGTTGTAACATTATTGAGTGTTAACCCCGCGCATATCCACGAACGTGTTTTGTTTTGTTCAATGCCTCATTTCTAACGAGTATGATATACAGAAACAAACTTGTGTACAGTATTTAATCTGAATCTACTGAACGTCTAGAGTGTTAAATCTGTAGCTAATAAATAGTTTGAATAGTGTATTTTGTATTAAGTGAATTTTTACCTTTTAATTGAGTTCTGCGTGTTTGTCTTTTTACATCGACATTCTTTCTTTTACATTTATATCTAAGTGTCATTGATCAACTGAATAAAGAAGAATGGATTTCCAAGACTTGCTGGCTTGGAAATCCATGGTACATGTTTTTACTAATTTTCTCGGAAATATGAAAACTGAGAACTATAAAAGACTTGTAAAATATATGATTGAAGGCTTGCGCGTTATTGGCTGTAAAATGTCCCTTAAAATACATATTCTGGACTCACATTTGAATTTTTTACCTGAATGTATGGAAGACGTTAGTGATGAGCACGGTGAGCGACCGAGTTTCCATCAGAATATAGCAGGCATCAGAACAGCGTTATCAGGGAAAGTGGAGCCCTGCTATGCTAGCAGACTATTGTTAGAAATTAAGAAGAGAAGCTGTAGATATCGATTATAGAAGAAAAAGTAGTTCAACTTTACACTTTTAAAAGTAATAAATGTATTAATATAAGTAAACTTTTAACTGAGCTGTAAATCTATAAAGGCATACAATTATTACCACTGTCAACGTTTTTTAATGTTCTCTTAAAATCAGTTGAATTCCTTTCATGGATTTGCAAAAGTGTTTTTTTTTTTTGATCAGTGTTATTGAGGGATTTGAATCTTGTTAAAAGGCGATGTTATTTTGATTCCTTTTCCAACTTAACGCCCACCATCACGCTAAGCCTGGCCTTTGAGTCTTACGGCCCTAGACTGTGTCTACCCTGTCCGGGATAAAGACGTGAAAATATATCTGTAACTGTATAATTATTTCGCCAAAATGCGGCTAAGGTGCCCGTTATCGACGATGCCAACTTTACCCAGAGCCATTTTTCGTTCAATTTGATCAGTAAGATAATATGAAATCATTAATATTCGCAGCTTATGAAACCATACAAAATAATATTTAGTCAAAACGGACCAATTAAGTCGCTTCTCAACGTTTGCTTTCGTCTCTATTTTAGTGAAGTGAACCTTTTGAGAGGAATATATGTAGATACCTAAAATTATCATACCTAAGGTACGACGTCACTGCCATGCCATCATTGCTACATAAATACCTAAAGGTTTGTTAATTGTATCTAATTTGGCTTATCTTCCATACCTATCTGATAAAAGATTTTCGGAATGAAGATGGTTCGCCTTGCGATTCAATAACACCTTGTTATTTATTTCAAAAAGAGAAATCACCTCTGCTTTTGCATTGCAAAGGATGTAGGTACATGCCTCCTGATCTGCACGGATGATCGCAATTAATACACAGAACACTTCAACGCTACTGATATATCTAATGTAACTGATATATCTAAACTTTCAAATAGGCTAAGCTCTGCGGCTTATGCTGTTAGGAAAATAAGAAAATTGACAGATGCAGCAACTGCTAGACTAGTGTACTTTAGTTACTTTCATAGTTTAATGTCTTACGCTTTCATAGTTTAATGTCTTGGACAATATAGACAAAAGAATTTCAACTACAACTGTGTTTTTTGACATGTCTAGCGCATTTGACTTTGTAGCCCATCAAATATTACTGACAAAATGTGAAAAATATGGTATTAGAGGACAGGCGCTAAGATGGTTGCAAAGTTATCTCTCGAACAGATCACAACATGTTGAAGTAGAAAAAATTGATGATAATAAAGAAGAAAAAACACACAAATCGAGGCCTATTATTAACAAAGTAGGCGTCCCACAGGGAAGTATCCTAGGCCCGTTATTATTTTTAATTTATATCAACGACCTACCTAAAGCTACTCACCATTTTTGCACACTCTTCGCAGACGATATATCCTTAATCATACCTGACATTTGTAATGATGCAATAAAATACAATGATGACGTAAATAATACTATAAATAATATAATAAATTGGATGACATGCAATAATTTGAATGAAATTAATAAAACCAATTCTATAATAAACGCAGTAACATTAAGAAAAATCTAAATATTACACATAAAGGACAACCCGTTGAAGAAACTGACCAAATTAATTTCTTAGGATTTATTTTGGACATTAATTGCTCATGGGAGAAGCACATAGAAAGCGTCTGTAGTAAATTAAATAGATTTGCTTATGTCCACAATAAACTTGCAAGGATATATCCTTGCAAGTTTATTGTGGACGCTGATGCAAGTAATACTGGAATTGGAGGTGTTTTGTCTCAGCAGAGAGGGGATCAGGAAGTTGTGATCGCCTATTTCAGCAAGTCCCTATCAAGGCCGGAAAGAAATTACTGCGTAACTCGCAGAGAATTGTTGGCTGTGGTAAAAACATTGCAACATTTCAAGAAATATTTGCTCGTCCGCCAATTTCTGGTAAGGACTGATCATGCTGCATTAAAATAGTTGTTGGGATCTAAAAATCCTGAAGGGCAAGTAGCCAGGTGGATTCAGCTACTCCAGGAGTATGAATTCGGAATTGAACATCAAGGAGGAAATAGTCATGGTAACGCGGATGCCCTGTCTCGCAGACCTTGCTTAGAGGTTTGCAAGCATTGCCATCGACAGGAAGAGAAGGAAAACGTGAACATCAGGCTAATCCGTACTGATTCCATAGATGAGATGTGGACAAACGATACCATGAAAAAAGCTCAGGAAGACTATAACGACTTTCAACTACTATTGAACTGGCTAAGAAGTGGAACTACTAAGCTGAAATGGTCAGAAGTGGCCAAATACAGTACGGCTACAAAGAGTCTTTGGGCGCAATGGGACAGCCTGGTGCTACATGATGGATTACTCTACCGAAAGAGGGAAAGTCCTCAAGTAAAGATTGCCATCTTCAACTGGTCATCCCCAGAGCAAAGATAAGCGAGATTTTAAAGGATTTTCATGATGGTTCTTTGGGCTGACACCTGGGGATAAGAAGAACTCTCACATAAAATTAAAGAACGTTTCTACTGGTTATACTGCCGAGATGATGTAGAAGACTGGTGTCGTAAATGTCAGTGTTGTGCAGCTGTTAAAGGACTCCAGACTAGAAGCAGAGGAGCCATGAGGTTGTATAATGTTGGAGCTCCTTGAGAACGGGTAGCTCTTGACATAGCCGGACCATTTCCAATCACGAACGCCGGCAACCAGTACATTTTGGTAGTCATGGACTACTTCACGAAATGACCTGAAGCATTTGCACTACCTAATCAGGAGGCTACCACCGTAGCGACGAAGCTTGCGAACGAAGTATTCTGTAGATTTGGTGTGCCGGAGTAATAGAATCCATAAGACTCCACCGTATCACCCGCAGTCAGATGGAATGGTTGAGAGGTTTAACCAAACATTGGAACGACATCTAGCAAAAGTAGTAGAAAGCCATCAAAAAACTGGGACGAGTACATTGCGCTATTCCTCTTATCTTATAGGACTGCGGTTCATGAGACTACTACAGTCACTCCAGCGTTTGCCAATTTTGGAAGAGAATTGAGATTACCAGCTGATTTACTATCGGGTTGCCCGCCAGATAACCCGAAAGGAATAACTGACTACGCTAATGATCTTCGGACTAAGATGGTTGACGTCTATGAGCAGATTAGAGAGGCTGAGTGTAAAGATACCGCTACGATCGAAGAGCTAACGGTCTTAGTTTCGACGAGGGAACTCTGGTCTGGCTTCATAGTCCTGTAAGGCGGAAAGGGAAATCTTGGAGATTTCCCTTTCCGCTACCACCTACCACCAAGCTGGGAAGGACCTTACAAAATAGTCACCAGAATTAATGACGCCACCTTCCGGATTCAGCCTTCTCGCAGCCCAGCAAAATAGTCCATGTGGACCGGTTGGTATGTTATTTCCGAAGTAATGATGATCGGGACGATCATGTCTTAAGAGAGTCAGTGTCGCGTAAGGAGATGAATGAAATTGTTAACGTCACGAATTCGAACAAAAAGAATTCAACTGAAGGAAAATTTCGTCAGTAGCGTCAGAACACGATTGGCCTAGTGGTCTAAGCGATGGACTGTGAATCCAGAGACCGCTGGTTCAAATCACAGCCATTTATAGTGTTTTTGAAGATTTGAACGAAGTTTCTAGATAATACTAAACTAAATGGAAAAGAAAATACAGGACAGAAAATGAGTGAGAGAGAAGGGTATAAAAATTAGTAATTTGAGTTTGGAACATTGATACGATTTTGTTCGATCAAATCCGGGGGTATATAAACGGAACAAGGCGCCGCCTTACGCAGTTTAGTTGGAAAGTGAAATCCAAAGAAGGAAGAAAAAGAGAAAAGAAGAAGAAAAGAATAATAGTGAGTAAAGTGAAACAGTGAGTAAAGTGAAGTAGTGAGTAAAGAGAAGTGTCCAGTGCAGTGACGTTTCCGCGCGTGTGACAGTGCAGTGACGTTTCCGCGCGCGTCTCAGTGCAGTAACGTTTCCGCGGGCCTGTCAGTGAAGTGACAGTTGAAGTGCAAAGAGGATTGACGCTGTCAATTGTGAGTACTGTTTGTGTTGTAAATAAAGGCACCATTCCATAGGATTGTTGTTTCCTTTCCTATCCCTAACCCACTCTCGTGACAATATATTAAAAGCCTGTCTTGATCAAACACAAAGTCAGCATATATTCTCATCAACTAAATAAAGTATTAATACATACATATTTAGTGATTTTATAAAACTGTTTATTTGACCAAATTAATAATATTACGTTGAAAAAAGTTTTTTCAAACTTTAACTAAGTTGATGGTTTTCTTAATATAATACAAGCGATTTTACAATTTGCGTTTTATTAAAAAAAATCGATTACCATATGAGAAATACCTTTAAATTTTGTGTAGGGCTGGCTAAAAATTTAAAAAAGCAACTTAAGAGTCTCCTTACCCTGGACTAAATCAGACTTTACGTAGTCTACGTTTTATTTTGAAACGACATGTCAGATATGGGCAAAATTACGTAATTTAAAAAAAATTGCAATTATCTACGGTTATAATGATTTCCTACATTAAAATCATGAACTTAAAAGAGAATATGGTGCATTATATCACATTTGACTATCAGTATGGAAAACTTCTACACCCTTATATTTTCTTTCCAGTTCATAATTTTATGGTCAGAAGCCATTATAATCCCAGATAACAGCAATTTCTTTAAATTTACAAATTTTTAATGAAATCTGACATGTCGTTTAAAAATAAAACGTAGACTACGTTTGTATGGAAAAGTCTAGGGTAAGGGGATTCTTAAATGCAACGCAAGATTATCTGGAATATTTTTTCAAGTTCATTAAAATGAATCTTACATACCAAGTTGAAAAGCAGCTTGTGGCCAGAAAAGTTCTTGTTATTTAGTTGACTAGAATCTGTATTTACATTATATCTAAGAAGGAAAGACGTTTCATACTATACCTAAGTAGAAAAAACGCATTTAGCCAGAAACGTCCTTGAATTGCAGTATCAAAGAATTATTTCATATTTTTGTTACGAAGAAAAAAAGAAAATTTAATTTATTTATTATATAACATTCACTATATTTTATTTTGCAATAGATTCCAGTAGTTCAAACGCTAGTACACATTTTTGCGTTACAAAACTTTCATATTTTTTAATTCCTTTCGCACAGCGCACTTTTTAATTTTATTAATACTATAAAACATTTTTTTTCTCAATTGACAAGGTAACGTAGAGTCCTTTTTTCCATATGGCGGCAGTTTGAACTACTCGTATTTGCAAAAAGAATTTTATAAAAACTAAAAACCTCATCAAAATATCAAAACGGTAGTATGGGTTGTAATTCTATGGATAGGTACTTCGCTATCGCTGTCAATGTCAAGTATAGAAATTAGTTTTAAAAATATACTATACTTTCGATCAATACTGTTTCTGCATGTAGACAGAGTAACCGCCAAATCTAATGACGCCTTTCATTCTTGCGATTGATTGGCTGTAAATGGGGCATACGTGTAGGTAAGTAGTGGCTACGGTTTCTGGTTACGCTTGCGGTTGAGTGGCTGAGGCGCCGAGTTTGCATCAGCTAGTTTCTACTCCAGTGCCCCCGACGGCCTATCCGTATTTATCCTTTATCCAAAAGAGCCTTAGCCCAGGGATTACGTGGCAACAAGGGGCGGCAACTATATAGGTGTGTTAATAGAAAAAGAGAAACGCAAGGGGCAGTACCTATAATATATTTTACAAATAAAATTATACAGCACCTGCAGAAATGGGTTCTCTGTCTAGAACACAAAGCCGATCAAAGTTCAAGGCGAGTAGTGACGTAGTACTGTAACTCCTTAAATATGTTTTTGACATACTTTTCATCTATCAAGGCAGGCAATTTCATTTGTTTCAAATTCACTTGGGCACAATTCATGCTATATAACCAAATAATTTTATTATTACTATTTATTATTTAAAAACTTTATTGCACTTAACATTTTCTTACCTTTTCTCAATTTCTGATATTTGTAGATTTACAAGTATGTGCACCTTTTGTTATTACTTAGGTACCAGTGTTCCTTTAGATAATTTATTAAAATCTACTAGTGCTTTGGCATAAAGTGCAGTTTTGGGGGCCTGCTATGAGGTTAAAGATGTTGTTATTAGATGGTAATTATATTATAAGCCCGGGTTGCCAATTTTTTTTTAATACGTTACTACCGGCGGCGACTGCTTGCTGGCGCGACGAAGTTCATCATGTTCCGATAAAGAAAGAATTATAGGCCTCTGTTCTATTTCCACTTAGCGAGTCTCCTGCATATGTCAGCTTTTCGCTTCACTCGGTGACCCAAAATAGAATGTGCGCATTAAGAGCACGTGAGGAAAATTTCTGAAGGCTGATTTTCCGTTCTTATTGAAACGCTCAATACGAATGAGAAATTTCTATAGCTTCAACGGGTTTTTGATTGTAATATGATGTCGTTTAATATCAATGATATTTAATGATAAAGGAACGTTAACTTGTAACGCGATTGCAACGAGCGCAAGTAATTGTAAATATATGTTTTTTGCCCACTTGTGGATGTCAAAATTATGAATACAAGTGTATGGCATAATGCAACGGACTGCCGTGGATTGGGCTGGCCATTGTTGCATGGTAATAGCGGACTTCTTCATCAATAAGCCATCCCTTTGCTTCTTTACAGCCTATATCAGTCCTCTGCAAGACTTAAAGGTCTCTCCCAAAAAAGCGAGGATTTGCCTATAATTAGGCCACGCTGGAGGGGCGGGATGGTGATCGCGGTAGATGGTATTACTTATAATTTTAGCACAGAGGACGCTCGTTGCGCATTCTCTGTTACCTGTATAGCCTTTGTCGGCTCTTACGCCACCCGAGGGAGAGGAAAGGTGGTAACAAATTCTATTCTACTCTGCCATCACCATGCCATCCATACTTCATATAAATTATGTTGAAGCGGCGTAGGTGTATTGCCAAATTATGAATGTATTCTGACAGGTCCACCCCGCGTACAGTTTAGATTAGGGTTTAACTGACGTACAAAAATTAAGACAACTTTTATTTCGTAGAGTGCTTTCTCTGTCTGTAATATCTTTCCTGGTGATACTTCTAAGTATATTATCTTATTACCTTTAATTTTTAGTTTCGATTGATGTCCTTTTTACATGCATTCAAGTGTATTCCTCATTCACACATGCTAATGTATTATTGTACTGCTCGTATATTTGCTTCAGTTCCCAACAAATTAATAGATGAAGTCCCTTTTGATTTCTTCAGTGTATAGCCGGTGAGGATTAATGGTGCTTGCTGCTCCTTTGTCCACATGAATGAAAGGGAAACGGTTTAATTGATAATTATAAGCGTTTCCGCTATTATTACTACTTTAGTTCCATAGAATTCAGTAATTTTGTATCTCTTTTAATTACGTAGCAGGTATATATTATCCCACCAAAAATATTAATGTGAACATGGGAACCAAGTTCAAAATTCGACAAAAGAATTTAAGAAAATATTGGCGGCCATTTAGATCTCAATTCTTTTGTCGTATTTTAAACTTGGCTCCCATTTTCACATTTGTGTTTTTGGTGGGATATCATTACTTTTTGCACGTCAGTATCAGAAAGAAGAACGTTGTTGGGCACTTTACCTAATAAAATCGATTAATTAAAAAATAACCAAATTCACTGTTTTTTGGATTGTAAAAGAAATGAACATCCTGAAAAGTGGTATCATTAGTTCTGCAACTGAAGTCTGTGGTTTAGCAAAAAGAAGAAAAAAACAGATAAGACTAATTTATGGTGGGATAACGAAGAACAGAATGCAGTACATAGAAAGAAAATAGCATGGAAGGATTGTTTAGTAAAATCGGAGACAAGAAAGGCAGAATATTAAGAGATGAAAAGAGTGTTTTAGATGGTTGGAAGGATTATTTTGAAGGTTTATTTGAAAAGGATAGAACAAGAGAGTCTAATATGGAAGGTGAAATACATGGAAATATGGATGTCGATATGGAAGATGAAATTGATGAAATAAGTATGAAGGAGATCATGAATGCGTTAAATAGTATGAAATTGGGTAAAGCGGGAGGATATGATAGGATCACAGTCGAAATGCTAAAAGCTGGACAGGGCATCGTGACTACTCAGCTGTGTCGCCTTTTCAACCTATGTTGAAATAAAGGCTTGGTTCCCACAGATTGGTGCAGGGCGGTTATTGTACCGCTTTATAAAGGAAAAGGGTCACAGCAAGACTGCAAAAACTATCGCGGTATTAGCCTTCTTAGCGTTGTTGGCAAATTGTATGCAAAAATTTTGATTGAAAGAGTTATGAAAGATACCGATGATAAGATGTGGGATATGCAAGCGGGATTTAGAAAAGGAATGGGATGTGCGGATTAAGTCTTTTCTTTACGATGCATACTTGAAAAATTTTTGGCCAAAGGTCAAAAAGTGTATTGCGTTTTCGTGGATCTAGAAAAGGCTTACGACAGAGTGGTGAGGAATGAATTGTGGTCAACATTGTCTGTGTATGGGGTAAACAGCTGTTTGATACGAGCGCTGAAATCTCTCTATAGAGATTCCAGCGCTTGTGTCAGAATTAATGCGGGCTACACGGACTGGTTTAATATCGAAAAAGGTGTTAGACAGGGGTGTGTAGCATCGCCATGGCTGTTTAACTTATTCATGGACAATTGTCTGAAAGATTTGAAAGAAAATGAATGTGGTCTTAGAATTAATGAGTTGCTTATCCAATGCCTCCTCTATGCCGATGATCAAGTAATACTTGCGTCGTCGAAGGAGGATTTGCAAAAGATGGTAACGGTTATGAATGATGCGTTGGTTAGAAAGGGTATGAAAGTAAATGTAAGCAAGACGAAAGTAATAGTGTTTGAAAGGGATGAAAGTACAACAAAATGTGATATTATGATAGATGGAGAAAAAGTAGAACAAGTAGAGGAATTCGTTTATTTAGGTAGTATGTTCACAAGAGATGGAAGGTATGAAAGCGATATAGAGAGAAGGGTGGTTACTGGTAATCGTGTGAATGGGGCATTACATTTTTTTATGAACAGTAGGAAGGTGTCTGATAAAGCACGTCTTGCTGTTCATCAGGGAGTTTTGATACCTACTCTTATGTATGGTATGGTAGGGAAAGCTGGGTATGGCAGAAGAAGACTGCAAGCCGGATAAATGCCGTTGAAATGCGAGCTTTAAGAAGTATGTGTGGTGTAACTTTGAAAGACCGAATAAGAAATGATGTAATACGTGAAAGGTGTGGGGTGAAAGAGAATATAGTGACAAAAATTAAGAAAGGAATGTTAAGGTGGTTTGGACATGTTGAGAGGATGGATGAAAGGAGACTAACTAAAAATATTTATCGTGCGGATGTGGATGTGAAAAGTGGACCGGGTTCACCTCGAAGAACGTTCTGCGAACAAATTGCAGACGTTCTGAAAAAAGGTGAAGTAAGGAGTACTTATAACCGGAGAGCAAGTATGAAAAGAGTAATGAGTGTTGATGAAGCAAAAGAGGTTTGCAAGGATCGTAGCAAGTGGAAATCTATAGTCTCTGCCTACCCCCATGGGAAACAGGCGTGAAAATATGTATGTTTGTATGTATGTACTGCTTTTTGATTTTTTCCTTTGTATACGCGTAATAGTCTACCTAGATGCCAAATATCAACTTTACAGGTCATATGGAAGTATGTACCTATTTTGAAAATTTCGAAATTGGATATGAAAATAACTCGACTTGACTTAAAGCGACGAAAAAGGGGCTATGCCTTTTTTATAAAATACAAAATACAGTTAGAGACAACATACCCTTTATCGGGAAATTACCAATTAATGATTTAAATGAAATTGACGAATTACAAAAGTGACCAGTTGGCGAAACTGACAAATTATAGAAACTGGCGAATAGTGTTCTATTTCTTTATCAGGGATCACAAACACAAGGAACACCAGCTTTCACTATTGCCTACCCTGAATTGTCTATACCTGAATCTTATTTCAGGAATAGACAAGTAATTTGAGGAATGAATCATACTAAACTTTACACACGTAAGTTGATATAGGAATCTATACTTATTTTATTTCCCCGCATGAAACAAACAGGCTAGGTGTCGTGGCGGAAACGAGGTTATTTCCGCGCAGATATCTGTACCGGATCCGCAGCTGATGACTTGATTCGTGTTCAATATAATGCAGTGATACCATTTGTAGATACCCCACATACTCACTATCACGTTTTTATTCCAACAGGGTAGACAAAGCTCGGGACACAAACACAAATCGTAGGGCTGCCAAAGATCGACACATTTTACCCGGCTGTCTTATGCTATCTGACATTATTGAATTCTAATTATCAGGCTATAACAGAATTATAACGATGAACCTCATTACATGTAATTTCAACTATATTACGTATACTTATTTGGGAGGGACACTGAGCGCGTCCAGACGACACACACACGTCAAACCCACGCCCGACGCACTAGCGCAGTTTGAATTTATGGCATATAATTTGGTCCTATCACACGTCAATGCAACTCAAATTGTAGTTGCCAGGGCAAGCGCCGGGCGGGCGCAAGGCGGTAGCAAGGCGTGCGCGTATTGACTTCGGTTAATGTACGAGTAATTTGAGTTGTATTGATTTGTGATAGGATTCAAATTATATGCAACAAATTTCAAAGGGCACTATGCGTGCACTAGCCATGCGCTAGGCGTGGGCCTGGCATGCGCGTGTCGTTAGAACACGCCCTGAGGATCATAATTTTCACGGGAGGGGCTGAGCTTTCTTTTTGTATGTTATTACTTACGTTAACTCTATAGCGAAGTCATAATAACCTATTTGCATTGAGAAACTGAGATTCAGAAAGGCACGTCGCGGCGATAACATCAATTTTCGCGTTGAAATCTGTACCGGAGTCCGAATCGGAGCGTAAGTCTCGTCCAATAGAGTGCAGTTTCCATTTGTCCAACTTACGGAGTTACTATGAGTAGCTGCTTGCTCCGGATGTGTCACTTTGAATTTACAGTAGCACTAACATTGGATCGTTTCCGAATTTCGAATTTAATGTTGATATAATGATACAAGTCGGTTTTTGCAATTGTATTAACGACAATAATTTCTCAAACTTGTGGTTTCCAAATAGAAAGTAGGCGATACCTTTGAGTTCCATTTTTGTTCAAATAGTTTGATTAACAAAATTTAAAGTTCTTTTACCGACAACATCGAATTTTTCTCATTTATAATAGGATTTGAAGAAAATACCGTAAAACTAAACTTATTTCAACAAACAGCAAAATTGGAATATCTGAAATTAGTTATGATTTTATACTATAATAAAAATACCTAATATTTCCCAACGTTTTGTAATACCTAACTACTTCAATAATTACTGGTCCGTCAGTCTGTCCAAATAAATAAACAAAAAACCTTAAAACTGTACTCACTAAAACTAAATGTTTGCCTGAAATATTTTTTATTAATTAAAACAAGGGGTGGTGTACATAAACAAAGTTAAAAATTCGGTGTTATTAACTATTGTTGGCGTGGACCCGCTAATACCGAAATTTTGGAGCGCTAGGAATCTGCCACTTTTATTTCTTTCACTAATTAATTACAGATAACAATAGGGACTATTTAAAAAGTAGGTAGGTATAACTAATTTATATTCTATCTTTTCCTCGATCCCTAAAATTCCAGATTTAATTAGGTAGCTAATATTTATAGGTATATAAAGACATTTATTTAACCCTTCGTCCCATTGCAGCGCAAATGCCTCCTCTAAATAATTATACAACCAAAAAACATTTCTCGAAATATTGTGTATCGCTATAACAAAAGCTCCTGAGGAAACTGGCATGGAAAAAATCTTTTTCAAAAGAGCCACGTTTGCATGGATCCAGTCGTAGAACCCTCTACGAATTGTTAAGATGCTTTGTTACCCGTAGCAGCTGTACGTAAATAGTACTCGTAGCTTTCAGTCGCGGGGCCTCCTTAGAAGCCGATTCCCATCGAGTTCCCTTAGGGTTTCTGATATATACGCATTTATTACTAACATGAATTATAACCTACGTATATCGTCGCATCGCGCATCGAAATGTCCATTTTCTATTTTCATAAGCCGTAAACTAGCAGCATGACTATCTAGTCAATTTTCTTACTTTGAATATTTGGGTTTATGTATCTACATAAACCCAAATATTCAAAGTAAGAAAATTTTCACTGCCTATTCAAATATACTTACAATGATTTTTGTGAAAACACGCTCAATCATATTACTCACACTAAGTCATAAAAAATAAAAATATGCGAATTATAAGCCGGACATTGAACGGGTTATTCACCTATATAGAACTAAATTAGGTAGATAAATTCGTTTCATAGTTTCATAGCTGTACTAGCAAAAATTCTCATCCAACGCCACCGGTACCTAGCTTTATGTATAACTGGTGAGTTTTTTCTAATTACTTACATATCAAAAATAAAGTGTGGCTTCTCTCCACAATCAATGGCACTTTTTCGTGGCACAAATACTGCACTTTGGAGAACCTTGACGAAGCCAAAGATATTGCTCTTAATGTTGCTCTTTTCTGGAGCAACCATATATAACTTAAAAGGACTATCGACTCGCAAAGTTTTTTGTATTTTCCTAATATTATTACATCTCATCGTCATAATCAGTACTAGAGATGTAAGCCCGGTATTATAACCATTTGATCATGTTGGTATAATACGAAAAATACCGTATTAAACCGTATTTTACCTCATCGAATGGTAGGTACATTTGGAATTATTTATTAAATGTGTTTTAAATGGATAGAGTACCTATTTAATGCGGGGAGAGGGGTAGGTTACGCTTGGTGACGACTCGACCTGCGGTGTCGCTGAACACACTCTGAAATTACCCTTGTATGGCCGCCATCTTCAGTTTAAAAAAAGTTTAGTATAGTTAGTTATCTGTCGTCAAATTGCTTACCGCCCCCTACATTTTGGAAAAAAAACACGTCCCTAACCATAACCGTTTCTGCAGGCCTTTCCCCTTCCATATCAAGATCTGGTGATCTTTAATTTTTAGTACAGGTTGCGGCACGTAAGTTTAGCGCTGAGCGAAATGTGGATGGGATACTGCGCACGGGTACGGTATTAATTTTTGACTTCTGCGCAAGCAAGGTCAGCGCTAGAGTTTCGTGCCGCTACCTGTATCAACTTGCACTTGACCGGTTCATACTTTATGCACCGGTGATTGTTAAAAAACCGGTAAATTCAATCTGTTCTCAAAGTTTCTCTCCGGAACAGACCTCTAGTTCATACACTGTGAAATCTTGGCGAGTCGCTAGTTTAATAAGATTTAATTACCTACTTGCACTAATATTGATACATAATTTGATCATGATCAACAATAGTATGATTCTATATTTGACAATGTCCTTGACAGTTGCCAATAATATGTGAAAAATGGTATTAAATTTAATTTATGAAATAAAAAATAAAATACGAAAAATACCGAAGTTATTGTATAATACTTATTTAATACCTGATCATTTGGTATAATATGGTATTTTTACAACTCTAAATTCAGTACACTATTCCGATATGAAGTAACATGTGCCAATTTAAATCTAATACTCGTACATGTGCATTCCATCCGGCTAGCTATCGCATTGCTGTAACCTTATAGCCGAGGGACCGAATTGCTCGCATAAGATAAGATTTACGTATATTGTGTCCTCGGAACTATTGCTTGTTTGTCTCCCATTTGTCATTTGGCTCCTAGGAATGGTGGGTAATGCTCCTATATCTCTTGCCTCGGGACCGAGCTCCTCTGCATGCATAATTGCACCTAAACAACCAAAGTCGCAAACTACAAATGGCGTTTTATTATTGTCAAACATATTGTGCTGCCATATAAACAGTGCATTTAAATGTAAAGACAATATTAATAAATAACTTAACCGTATTAAAAAAAAGCAATATTTGAAAAGTTTTATAGTAGATGAAACTATACAATGTCATTTTTAATTAAGTACAAATATTTTAAGGGGTGATTTAGTCCATCATTTTGAACAACTTTTCCCAATAAATGTTTATCGGAATATGCAATTTTTTTTTGCAATTTTCATACTGACTACATCACGTGACTACTTCGATTTGTATGAGAACCTAAAATTTTTTTTTCGTATTTCTGTATACATTTATTGGGAAAAGTTGTTCAAAATGATGGACTGAATCGCCCCTTAAAATATTTGTACTTAATTAAAAAGGACATTGTATAAATCTACCATCTTTTCTGCTACGTCCCAAAGGTGAACTGGTAGACAAAGCTTAACTTAGCACTAAGTGCCGCAACAGACGGGGTGCAAGCTGCGTCGCGTAACAGCTAGAGATGGGCAGTGGATAGTACTCAATCTACCCATTTGAGTATTTACTCACCAGATTTAATAAATAGAGTAAATAGAGCATGCTTAAGTATTGACATCGCATTTTTACTTATTTTTACGTAAAATTACGTCTATGCACACCTCCCACCAAAAAAATGATAATTAGTCAATGTATGATTAGTATAGTTATAATGTATGAGTAGTATAGTATAGTTTTTTCATATAATTTAGCGTCGCATATAACGTTTACCTACTTTTTAAGCATATTATGGCGTACGTACACACTTTCCGACAAGAATTGCAAGTGTATACTAGATTAAAGTTTCAAAATTGTCATGAAAACATGAAATAATGAATATGAATATAAATATGAGTCGCAACTCATATAAATCAATCTACTCACCAAATAGATAAATAAGGATATTTATCGGGTATTTACCCAATCTACTGAGTAAATACTCAAATGGGTTGATTGAGTATTTATGCATCGCCCATCACTAGCTGTTACGCGGCGCAACTTGCGCCGCGTCTGTTACGGCCCTAAGTTGTACGTTTTGTTCTATATACAATATGTAATAAAAACCCAAAACGTCATTTTCATACCTATTGCCGGGGCGGCCGAACACTTTTGTATGAAAATGTTGATATTTGTTTTTCGAGTTTCAAGCATTGGTCCCTTAGAAAAAGTTGTTCAAATTGAAGGTCTCCGTTGCTCCAACAAGGATCGGTCAGGGTCTTTGTTACATATTGTATACACGCTGACTTTTCATTGGTTTTGGAAAAAAGAATGTCATGTAGTAAATAAATTTCTCTATCCATATACGTAATCCAAATTTATGTATGACATAAAATAAAAAAGTTATGAAAATGATTTTCGATCGAGATCAAGTAGTTACGTCCATCAGATGAATTCGAAATCTAGCCGGCCGGCGGTGCTACTAATTGATCTCACGATTTTGCTTTCGAGTTTTAGTGAACTTATTTTGTTTCAAAATTTTTATTTTGACTAGATAATAAGGTCTTACTAACGATCCTTATGAAGTGGCCTTCGGTTCCAAAACCATTGAAAAATCACCGTGCATAATCTAAAGATTTTTAAGTGCAATAAATTAAATAAATAAAAATAAAAAATCTTTCCCCGGTACACCTAAATAAAGTTTTATTTTCATTTTCATTTTTCATTTTAGTTGTTATAATCATTAAGAAATCTCAGATTTTGGCTACAGTTTTCCCAGGCTCCATTACACACACAGGTGATCATAGTGTTTGTTACGATTTACAATATGGACTTACTTGCAGAGAAGTGAAAGTCCACGAGTAGACTAATCTTAATAAATATTTTATAGCTTTTATTATGAATATTGTATAACTTCTACAGCACAAGGAGGGATAAAACTCAGGTCAGAAGGGATATACAAGTAGGCAAACTTGGCGTGAAGTCGACGGTGTATGCGAGTTGTGCAAACAAAGTTTTACAAGGATAGCAAGAATTCTTATTAAGATTTTCATCCACTTACCTTTTAGTTAAATTAAAGTTTCTATTACAAATTAAATCAGTATTTCACTAGTTCTTGCTTTTTATACCTAACTACCAACTTTATTATAAATTTGATCTGCCAATTCCTAAATTAAGAAGGTGGGTATGTTTCTTTGTTATTGTTTTTTAAATGTTTGATCTATCTATATAAAATATCTTTAGAATAGATACTGGCAGTCTCTGTCTTAGTATATTTTCCAATATGTTTAGCATGTTTATTTAGATTAGTATTAGTATATACCGCGACAACGATCGTAATGTATGTAAATTACTGTTATCGTAATATATATTTTACAATAATGTACTAATTAGCAAAGCATGTCACGTCCGAAACAAACGTCCGTTACAAGATGCGACCGCCAAGATTATGTTCTGAACATAGCTCCAATTGTACTTTATGCTATTTGCGAGAGAGATTCAAACGCTAAATGTACATTACTTAAAATGTAAATGCTAATTTTCAATACATAATTTGTTTTGACTTAATGTCTGAACTTAGGTTCTTTAGATAGCAGTTCTTAGATTGTATAAAGGAGGTATTTTTGCGTCCTTTGCCCATTTTGCGATTTGTACATTTTGCGTTAAGCAACGCGATAGAAAACTGCGAAGCAAAGAAGAGGTAATCCTCTTATTAAAGTGGAATGATTGTGGCTACAAAGCTGGCACATCGCGCGTTCAATCACGTTGGAGCCATAAAAACATGTTGGGAAAAGTGAATGCTCCAGTTTATCACAGCGGTTGACGTTTGGAATTACATGGCTGCGCTTATCTCGCCTCTGGGTTACATGTACGGGGATATAAAATAAAAATATTAAAAATAAATGTATCTAGATAAAAAAATTGGATATCTTTTAATTACACCTGCAACATTACACCTAACGAAAATAATTACGTTTGAATTAAGTATTTATGTTGGTAATTGGTATTACAACAAAAATAATTTGCGCAAGCATGGGTGAATGGTAATCGTGCTTATATATTGTATCTCGCTTCTAATATAAGTAAAGTATTTCGTTATACCTTCTTAATATACCTAAAACTGAAGAAATATGGTTGGCTGACAGACCATTTTCAATTAACTATAATTTTTCCTTAGTAGCTATCAAGTCTTCGACATCTATATATTTCTTTTTTATTATTTGGAATTTAAAAAGTTCTCATAACAAAAAATACTCATCGATGGTTAGTTTAATCGAACTAATTTAAGGTGAAGACAGGGTATAAGTGGCGCCCTCCTTTAAAATTATTTGTTTATGCGGTGAAAATTTATTATATATTTTTCAAATTGTTAGGCACAAGCAAGATATACCTTTAAATCGTTCATTGTAATTAAGTATGTTCACTGTTTAGTTTTAAAACTGTTTTCGCCAAAAGTGGCCACTTCTAGCAGAAATAAGTTTCAAAGCTAGACGGACTATACCGATGATACTTTCAAGGGTTATTAAAAAAATATTATTTAAAGGCATATCTTATGCCTAACAATGTGTAAAACGTTAATTATAACCTCATCAATAACAAAAACCAAAGGCAACACTTATGTGTTCACCTTAAAAGAAGACCAAGTGAATGTACTTATCTCATTCCGTTACATAAAATCAGATCTAAATAAAACATGCCCTTTCTAAATTAATTTTAGCATCTAAGCTTAATTCCTTTATATATTTCGCTGCAGAATTTCTGGGTCGAGGGTCTTTCTGCATGTAATTTATGATCGTACCAAAAGGGTCGGTTTATTTTTTTAAATGTAACCACAACAGTGAAATAGTTTATTTCTCTATATTAATTACAGACTAACATTAAATTTTAAGAGCGTGTTCGGAAGACACGCGCACGCCAAGCACGACTTGCGACGACGCCAAACTATGAAATTTTTGAAATTGGTTGCACATAATTTGAGTCCTATCGCATACGCCACGCGCTCGCCTTGGGCCCTACTGGCGCTCGCCTTGCGCCCTACCGGCGCTCGCCTTGACTGGACTTCGGTAAATGCAATTTGAGTTGTATTGATGTGTGATACGACTCAAATTAAATTTCAAAGCGCGCTAGGCGTAGGCTAGTCGTGGGCGAGGTATGCGCTTTGCGTGTGCTTGTCGTCTGAAGGCGCCCTAAGTATTTTTAAATAGAAAAAAAAAACCATTTAGATGGTGCCAGTTTCTTGCCTGTTGTATACCATTTTATCAAAGCAATAAATAATTTGTATAGCTGACGTTTCGTTTAGTTTAGACCAGTCTTTCCCAAAGTGGGCGATAACGCCCCCTTGTGTGCGCTAGAGGCTTTAAGGGGGGCGGTAACGGGCCCAGAATAAAGTTGGGGGGCGCTGATGTGATTTAAGCAATGAGTGATTTATAACTTCAGCTATTTCATATTTTAAATTTCACTGAAATTAAAATCCTCTTACTACACAACATCCATTTATTAGTTCATATTTATATCATTTTTTATTGTACAAATATAAACTAAAAATGTAATTAATATTTATTATTTTAATGCGTTCACAACGCTATTTATATCGTAAAAGGAATCAAACACTGAAAAAATTTCGTGTTTTAAAGTTTCGCAGGTGAGGTCCCCACTTCCGATACTCTTTATTATTGTAAAATTGTATTATTATTGCTATTTTTTTTATTAAAAATTAACAATGTTGATTATTGTTATTTTTTTATAAAAGATACTCTAATGTACTGGTGTATGTATTATTATTGCTCTCTCTTGTAAAAAAGTCTAGTTTAGAATATAGGTTGAATTAAACTACAGGCAAGACAAATATGTGATTCAGGTTTTTATGGTGAAAAAAATGGGGGGCGCTACAAAATAACAGATTTTTTAAAGTGGGCGTTTGACAAAATAACTTTGGGAACCTCTGGTTTAGACCATGCAAGTTATCTATTTCTTCAATTAATTTTATGCAACCGACAAGAAACTTGCACCGTATATATTTGCCTTTAGTATATTCTATTCAGTTCTATATTTTAGTTCAGGCAGGCCTGTGTCACTCCCCCTTAGGTATCGAAAATATACCTACATTAATGTAATAATTATTACTATTCGAAGTGGTCGCCCGCGGCGACCACTTCGAATAGTAATTTACACATTACACTATAGTACTAACCACATTAACTCATCATCTGTTGCAAAAAATAAAACAAAAGATAAACAATTGACCTGAGAGGAATTCCTGGGAGGATAAGTAGATATTTTATTGAATTTATTTACTGAGTAAGACTTCTGTACGTGAGTTCTAGTACTTATTCCGTGGTTCAGGCACAACAGCCTTTGTGTGTCCAGCCCACTATGCCTTTTTGTTGCCGCTACTCTTCCACTTTTTTATGTATAGGTATCCTATTATAACTTTCATTATATGAATGTTCATAAGATAATAAAACCATATTATCATTTATATTTCATTTATATTTTATGTCAGAAACTAAATCCAGTTTTAATAGTTATTTATTTTAGAGATAATAAAATATAGAGAAAACTAATATCGTTCCGTTCCTACTTTAAAACATTAATTTAGCTCTAAAGCTTTTATTGCGAGTAGCTTAGCCATGCTGTCTCGGTGGCATGTGCTAAAATAATAACATAAATTATGATAAGGAAGCAAATAACGACAGCTTGTTATTTTTGCATAAAAAAACTTCCTATCCACAAACTATGAACAAAATAGATTAGATTGGATAAAATTAAAAATCCATTCTTAATCTGCTGAGATAAGAAAGGAGATAAGATTAGATTATATCTAATAATGTAGGGAACCTAGATAAGTAATACCTATGTTTATAGCATATGTTTAACTTGTCCTTCTTTAGTTAGTAAATTTAGTACCTGGCGACCGATGAAAACATCAAGAAAACTAGGTTCTCTAATAATGAAACTAGATCGACTTTTTGACCCGGAAATCTACGTCATACTAAATTTACGAAATCATAAGAGTTGTTTCCGATATCCTCATTATAATATATATTTTTATAAAAACCGATTTATTGTTTTATTTGATTCTTTGGTACACTTTTAACTATTTGATTAGACAAATATAGACGACCCCATATAAATAGACTGCGACCGTATTATAATTTTATTCCTAGTACGATAGTAACAAACCGCTTTCGTTTAACTATGTTACGGTACATAACCTAGAGACATACATAACTATATTATAGCTTTATCTATCTTACTGCGAATATATATTTGTATTTTTTTTACAAAAAAGTTAATACTCTTAGTAAGTTTAAAGGTTTCGGTAAGTTTACTAAAACCAAACTGATGAGTAGAACTTTTCACAACAATTAGATGTACTTATAGAATTCATCCCCACATCTTTTAACGCTGCACTCAAGACTCGTGCCGACTAATGTACTCATTCATCCCACGGATGAGGTAACACTGATAAAGCGGTTGGTATTTATTTTTGTTACAATGTCACGTTTCCCGGCTATTCTTTCTCATTCACCGCTTAATCTCAATTGGAACAGGCAGCATTTTATTCCGGCTCCATTTTATGTAACCGCTGAGACGCCTCCTGATAACTCGGACTAAAAATGATTGTTCATCATGTCGTAGATAGAGAAAGATTTAGGGCAATATAGAAAACTAGTATTCTGTTTTAGGGGATACCTGGATACCTGTATTTTCCGGGCTCCAGTGCTGCTCCCATTTGAAATAAATCATTTGATAGGAAACAAAGACATTTATTTGGTCTTGACCGGGCACTAGCATAACCCTTCAAAGTATTTTATGCACTTAAAGTGAAAACGTGAAGCTTTCTACGCGCATAAGCCAAAAGTGGCCGTTTTTCGCAACAATGCGTGTAACAGCTTCACGTTTTCACTTTAAGGGGCTACCTGAATTTTCCGGGGTCCAGTGGTGCCCCCATTTGAAATAAATCTATAGATAGGAAACGCAGATTTCATTTAAAATTTTGTCTTGATCAGACCTAGATAACCCTTCAAACTATTTTATGAACTACTGTTTACAGTTTAAAGTGAGAACATGAAGTTTTTCTACGCACATACGCCTAAAGTGGCCGTTTTTGGCAATTGTGCCTAGAAAAGCTTCACGTTCGCACTTTAAACTGTAAACAATAGTTCATAAAATGGTTTGAAGGGTTATATAGTGCCTGGTCGAGACAAAATTTTAAATAATGTCTCCGTTTCTTTTCTAATGATTTATTTCAAATGAAGGCAGCACTGGACCCCGGAAAATTCAGGTATTCCCTCAATTTTAAGTCACATAATATTCATATTCATTTATTCACATAAAATTTGTAACAAGTAGAGGTACACACGCATATTTCATTACATTGTCAAAAAAAAGGTTTTTTTTTATTTTACAAATTTTACCTTTATAAGGCATTGTGAAGTCGATATATTACACAATTTAGCATATCAATTTAACTTTTGATATGCTAAATTGTGTAATATATCAGAATTGTCCAATAATTCTTAAATTGTCTATATTTACGTGGAAATAGAATTAAATTATATAATGAATAATAATAAATTAAATGTCAGTCTAATTTATCATCCCATATTCTTTTAATGTATAATAATATTTTTTATTAGTCAGAAGAGCTTATAATTCAGCGTCAAACTTTAACTAGGTATGAGTAAATTGTTGGTCATTTAAATATGTACCTATATGAAGTCTGACAGAAAGAAATCTATTCTGATCCTTATACTGCCTAAAGTCCTGCGTATAAAGTCCATATCTATGCCAAACCATACACAAAAATCACATGTAGGTATTGTTTCTTGAATGCTCTGATGACCGTGTACAGCTGAGATGATAAAGAAAAAAATAGATGATGCAAATGCTCCCAATCAAATACCTTCGGTCGATCAGTCTTTATTGTGTTTTATTTTAATGTTCGATACATCAAAAAATAAAAGATCGATCCTTCTGCCCTTTTCTTCAGTTCTTCTGTCCATAAAGGGTCTTAAAGTGCTATTGAGATGCAGCCCATTTGAAAGATTCCGCCGCACCGAAGCTGAGCCAAGTCTCGGTGCCGCCGGGACCGTTTAAACATACTTAACCTAAAATCTGTAATCGATATAAGCTTCTGACCTCACTGCGTGCTTAGTTCGCTTAAGTGATTTGTGTAGTTCCAGGGCTTAGTTAAGAAGTTAGGGCTTGGAAATAAATAGGAACCTAGATAAATTGACGAAAACGAATTGTTTGACTTCACTGAGGAAAAGAAATAGCTGAACCAGTTTTGCTACTTGCGATTTGGTTGTTAGATACCAAACTTTTGTTCTAATTAGCAGAACCATGTAGTTGTATGTCTCAAGCTATAACTATTATTAATACCCATTTTAACTACTAGTAGCCCTGAGTTCAGCAGTCACTCGATTTTGGTAACGTGTAGCAAAATTTTTTGCTCATAGCAAACATTCTTTTTTCTCAGTGTTTTTAATTAGTAGTAAAATATTGAAAAAGGCAATTGTAATAAGTATGGAACAAAATTATATAACAACTTATACACTTTGATAGAGAACATTTACTAAAGGAATCAATATTATCTTTACTTTTTACTTAGGATCCTACATTTACAAAAACCAACACGGGCCGAAAGGGATTTTTTGGAATTCGCTGTAGTAATTTTACCTTTTCTAGAAGAATAAATAAATTTATTTTTATTTCAATGATTTGAAAACTTACGCATAACAAAACATTGAACGGCAATCAAATAAAACATAGTATAGGTGTATATATCAACTGGACTCATATATCTACATTAATTGCACTCTCATCCGGAGCTAAACGACTCCATTTAATAAATAAACCACTTTTAGAATTGATCAAACGGTCCATTTCCAGTTCAACAGTATAGCTTTCCGAGTTATCGATTGTTGAACGGACGTGTAAGGGCAGATTCACACGAATAACAGTCGGCATACATTAAACAAACTTTTATCTTAAGAGTACCATCGTCATTAGCAGCCCACATCTAGTAGCATGCCTACCGGAGGGCTCTAGCCCTCCAGTAAGCTACGCTACTGGATGTGGGTGGCAGTACCCCGGGGCCCCTAAGCTCAGGGGCCCCTCGGTCTCTGACTTACAAACTATAAATTGAACAAATGTAAATTTCTCACATAGTCGGAATATAAATATACCAGATTCCAGGAATGTTTATAGAAATTTTTGAAAAAAAAATACAGGGGAATTCTTAACAAGTCTCGAACATTTTGTTTGAAACTTGCGGGGACTTGACTTAAGGTCCTAAGGCCCCTAGGCGGGACTGTGGGCTTCAACAGTCTTTCTTCATCGCGAGCGGTCTTTGGCTACGCGCTTTACTTCGGGCCAGGCTAGCCCGATTGTCTTCATCTCCGCCGCAACTGTGCGCCACCAGGTCTGTTTGGGACGGCCAACTTTTCGCTTGCCCTGAGGGGTCCACTCTAAGGCTTGCCTCGGAATGTGTGTGGGCTCTCTCCTGAGAGTATCTGCTTGTCTATTGGCATTTACCGGCACGCCTCCCACAGGTTTTCGTTGGAGATCTTCTCAGGCCGTAAAATGCAAAGTATTTGCCGCAGGCAGCGGTTGATAAAAACCTGGATCAGCTGCGTGATCTCTTTGGTAACCTCACACCCATATAGCAAGACAGATTTGACATTAGATCTGAAGATTTTGAGTTTGACTATGCGGGTCAACTTTTTGGATCGCTATATGGGTCGAAGTTGTGCGAAGGTTGCCCGCGCTTTGGCTATTCTAGAAGCCGTGTCCTCTTTCGCTCCTCCAGTTTGCGAAACGATGCTTCCTAGATATGCGAATTGTTGCACTCGCTGTATCCGGCTCTGTACCCAGCATTAGTGGTCGCGTATTCTTTCCTGTATCATCTCCTGAGTTTGAGTAAACTTGCGAGGAACTCCTCTGTATTCTTAGGCTGGTTCCACAGTCGCGTCGTCTAACAGCGCGTTTCAACAGCACGCGCTTGACGCAAGTCGGACCTATGAGAAACGCTGCGCCTTTTCTTTTATTTTCATGTAATAGGTTTAATCGGTTTATTAAAATGTAACGATTTGTATTTGGTTTTCTATTTTATTATGGAGTCGACTGTATTACGACGAATCTGGAGTACGACAAATCTGGATTGCGACAAGTCTAGAATACGTCTTATTCGGAACAGGACAAATACGGAAGAGACTATATTTTTAAAAAGTTTAGTTGGGGCCCTAGTTTATTTTTTGCCCCAGGGCAGGTTACCCAGCTACGCCACAACATATGTACTTATTTCTGCAGATTGAGATAATTTAATTCTCATCATCTTCTTTTCGTGTCGATGTTTTGACGTTTATATTTTATTGGACCAGAATCGGAAGCGGCAAATTGTCATCAAAACTGCAGGTGTTTGGACATTTCGGTCATCAAAGGTGGAACATCATTTGCTCTAACAGGCGTCTAACCAGATCATTAGAGAGTGTAGTGGTATATTTTCCTGTCCTGCCACCTACCAAGAGCCTTGGAACTTTGAATTTATTTAGTGAAACTTTGAACCAGCAGCAGTCTTTTTTGAATAAAGAAAATTATACTCTTCCTACATTTTATTTACCAGTATGATTTGACTTAAAGATAGTAAGTACCGAAAAGTGGTTCATTAATGCATCTTCCGGCGTCAATAGTTGGATGTTTGATGCGTCGGAATAGTGGAAATAACAAAAAAAGCTTCCCATCTCTATCTGGAACACATTGTTTCCAACTTTGTTGAAATGAACGTGCCAGCGAGCTGTTTGTAATACGAACACGGCACTTATAGCTCGGCCGGTAAACGGTCATTGATCATGCAACGGTAGGTGTCCTGCCATAAACGTTATGTCCCGATTTGCTTCGTTGATGTTTCAATAAAACAGACGCCGGCAATAATCAGCCCCTTTCATGTGAAATGGAAATGGATTTGTGTTTCAATTTTCTAAACAATAATATCTACGTCAGTGTACGAAACATTTTTCATAAAGGTCACGTCATAGGAAAATCATTCAGCAAGGCAAACATGTTATTATATAATGATATAAAGATTCTCAAATGGTATGTACCTCATGTAATTTATAATTATTATTTAACACAATCATACATAAAAGTTTAGTTTGGGTACACTGTATTAAATTCGCTTCCAAATATTAGTTGTGTGTGTGCATTTTCCCATAACCTGTGTGGATAAGTAGGAACCTAAACATTCAAAGAAATTATGGGAAACACAAGAGTCTTTTAAAAGGGCGTGAACAGATTTCTTCACGGTCGGCAACAAGGGTGTGGTACGATGCGCATCCCTAATGTTTTAGACGTAAATTGCTACTGTAAGCACTAAGGTACCACCAAGGCCGCGTACCTTCTTCCTTGGTCGTTTAAAAAGGGTTGTTGAAAAAAGCTTTGTCTGAAGTCCTTACACATAACGTTCATAGATAAAGAACGAGCCTACAAACACAAAAATCCTCCTTTATTCCGCTATTAAACAAAGGCCAAGGGAATGTTTTCTCATTTTGAGGCATCACACAAAAACAAGTTTTTACGTCGATAGGGACGAGATGGAATTTTATTAGATTAATCTAATAAGAAATGAGTTCAGGACAGGGTTAAAAATAGATTGTTTTATGACAGACAACATTATATTTTACGTATAGTTTCTTTTTTCTAAAATGGGACTAAGGTCTCGATTATTTATCCCAAATAATACAAAGTTCAAGATCAAAGGAAAGTCCAATATATTCTCAAATCTCCTACGATACAATATTAACTGCACCTTGTGTTGTAAATAAATAGCAATAATATATAACAATATTTCAAGATATCGGTGCAATTCATCTGCTTCCCCGGCGAGACTGAAATGGGGCCCAGCGGGAGGCTTTTACGCCCAATGGGTTACACTGATACCATTACAATTATTTTGCTGTTATGTGTTTTATTTCATGTATGTGAAATTTGTGACATTCTTTTGTTAAGACATGTGAAATGAAGGTTACAAAAAAGTATTTAAAAAAGTGATGCATCATGTATATGCATTGATGACGACATATGATGGATTTTGAATAAAAAGAAAATTCAAATCTGTCATCATTTTATGGCAGTCGTCATGCTATGTCAAATGCCTTTAAGCAGTTTTAAAAATCTTACACCAATGTTGGCCATTTACACACACGAAAAACAAACAAAAAATATTGAAAAAGTATTATTTCAATATATCCTCAGCCGTAAATCACGCAGACCGTAATCAATGCGGAGTATCACGGAGAAATCCTGTGAGAAACACCCGCATCGGCGGCAGTGAATGCTGCCGCCGAGCATTCACACATAGCAGACAAACTGCAAAAGAGTCGCCTACGCTGGTAGGGAACTTGTGGTCTTGCGGAAACCGGCAAGTACATAGGGCGCACTATAAGTTTCCGGAACTGGCCACTTACATAAACAATATTTAAAAATTTATTGCAACATTTGAAAATAGAACTCTTTGGCTGTAGAATGCAGTTTGTTTCATCTGACTGTCTTTTGTTTTTACTATGTGGCGCCATTTAAAAAATTATGTGTCTGCATCAACATGGATTTAACTCGGGAAAATTTTCGTAGTATGATTTTCTACGATTTTAAGTGTAATTTGACAGCTCAACAAAGCATCGCTCGGCTTGAAACAGCTTTTGGCAATGAAGCACCATGCAAGACAACTGTTTATAGCCGGTTTGCAGAATTCAAGCGTGGTCGTATCTATCTCAGTGACGAATCTCGCGATGGTCGGCCGTCCACCGCTGTGACCAACAAAAACATCGATGCTGTGCGCCGTATGATTGAAACAGACAGGCATGTGACCTACCATGAAATTCGCGCATCCTTAGAAATAGGCATGAGTCAAATACAATTAATCCTACACAAACATTTGGGTGTGAGAGAGCTGTGCTCGCGGTGGATCCCACAAAACTTGACCGAGGCTCAAAAAACGGACCGCGTCACTTGGTGCAGTGCCATGCTTACCAGATTCAACAAAGGTGCGTCAAATTTGGTGTGGGACATATTAACAGGTGACGAAACATGGATTTATTGCTACGATCCCAAAACAAAGCAGCAATCGAGCGTATGGGTCTTTCAAGATGAGCCGAAACCAACCAAAGTGGCGCGCGTGAAAAGTGCATCTAAGCGGATGATTGCTTCTTTTTTTAATAAAACTGGACACGTGGCTACTGTTGCTTTAGAGAATCGTCGTACAGTGAATAGTGACTGGTACACGACCATTTGTTTGCCGGAAGTTATTGACGAACTCCGTAAAAATAACCGTAAACGCCGTATCATCCTGCACCACGACAATGCTAGTTCTCACACGGCCAGACAGACAAACGACTTTTTGAAGGCGAAAAATGTAGAACTCATGAGTCATCCTGCATACAGTCCCGACCTGGCACCTTGTGACTTATTTCTGTTCCCAAAAATTAAGAACCAATTACGCGGTCAACGATTTTTATCACCAGAAGAGGCTGTCGAGGAGTATGAAAAACACGTTTCAGAGGTCACCACAGAGGAGTGGCACAAAAGTTTTCAAAACTGGTTTCATCGAATGAAAAAGTGCATAGACGCCAAGGGAGATTATTTTGAAAAACAATAAATTAATTTTGTACCTTTAATAGTATTTTTTCATATTCATTCCGGAAACTTATAGTGCGCCCAACGTAACGTGGGAAACAAATGTATAGCCATGCCGCCTCCGCCGTGGCCCGGCGAGGTTGACCCAAGAAGTGCTGGCTTGACGTCGTCAAGGAAGGTATGTGGGCCAATTGTCTTACAACTAAGGATGCAAAGTGGAGAAGATTAAAACGAAAGGCGGACCCCGGGCTTCGTAGCATTACAGCTACGGATGCAACTGGAAATACGTTGAGATGAGAGAGAGAAAGAAAACCGGCGTAAATCGTAATCCATCAACTTTCACGACGGGGTATAAATACTGTCAGCGGGAGGTTTTACTTAGACCATCACGCGCTGCTTGCATAGCCTGGATTGAGAGCCGGCCGCCTATAGCTATGTTTACATGACACCTAGTTAGGTACATTTGCCAGGCCAGAATGATTTCACAGTCTTAAAGTTTTGTATACATTCTACCATGTCCAAGAAATTCCGTATTGTACCTTTCTGCAACTACATACAATAATAGGTACTATAGAGTAATGATTGTCTACCTTTCTCTCAAAACGCTACTATTACAACTACCATAGAGTTAAGAAGTACCTAATAGTATATGTATTGAATAAACATGTTTTGGAGACGCTCAAGCTTATCAAGTTGCTAATCAGTAGGCCCGGGATAACAAGTATCAGCATGGTCTAGGATGGGAAAAAAAAGGGTGTGTGCGAACGTAATTTTGGTATCCATTGGAAGGAACTTCCCAAGCCTCCGCAAGGCTGCAAAAGAGGCAAAGATCTTTCTACTAACTTCAGCAACTTGCGGCGACCAAGAGAGATTTTTATCCAGTTGTACACCAAGATTTTTAACACAGCTACTGAAGTTAATAATCGTTCCGTTAAATAGCACTGGCGGAAGCTGATCAAAATCAATCCTAGTCAATAACCCTGAACTACCCACAATAATACACTGAGTTTTTGCAGGGTTGACAATCAAGCCATGATTTCTACTCCAAAGAGAGATACGTTCTAAGTCTTCATTAGTAGTACAGATAGCTGTGGAAATAGAATCAATACTGGCTTGAGTGTATATTTGGAGATCATCTGCATAGAGGTGATAGGAAGACTGAAGCTGTGCAGTAATGGAGTTAATAAATATAGAGAAGAGAAGTGGAGACAGGACGCCACCCTGCGGAACACCAGCAGATATAGTACACCAGGACGAATATGCATCCTCAATGCGTACACGCGGATGAAACTAATCGATAACCGTTGGAGATATATTAAGAGATCGCAGTACACCCAGCAGAAAATCGACGTCAACTGTATTAAAGGCATTGCTAAAATGCAGTAGCTTTAAGACAGTAAGCTGTTTGTTATCCATTCCCCTTCGAATGTCATCGGTAACTTTAATGAGAGCAGTAGTCGTATTGTGACTTGGACGGAAACCAGATTGGAAAGGATTAAAAAGATTATAAACAGAAAGGAAATGGCTGATTGACATAAAAAAAATGAAATGAAATGGCCAAGCTGATGCGGTCCATAATAAAACAAAATATAACTAAAAACAGATGTCGACTCGACTTCAAATTCCAGCAATTTAATTTTGCTCGCGCTCTGAACCGTGTATTGTTTACGAAATTTGTGACATTTTAATATAGGCGAGCAGAAATAGAAATGAAAAAGATATATAAAATAGAATCATATTCACGCTTAAATAAACAGTATGTCTCGTTTATGGGGTCGGAGCCTTTAGTAGTGTGATATAAGGTAATTTTATGGTGGCTCATAATTATATTTTTCTTTTAATGACATTTTTGATAAAAAATATTTATTTCTCAAAAAATTTATGGAATATTTAATTGATCATCAAAGTAAGTGTTAAGAATATTGTCTCTTTGTGTACTTGGTACTTAGTATTTACATATTCTTCATAAAATTGCTTTCAACGATTAAAACTTGAAGACAGTTTGCAAAACAACAAACCCACATATAATACGTGCACTCAATCATCACAAATTTATTAATTTAAATAAACAGAAGGAATAAGCGGTAAAACTTCCTTGTTGTCTCATTATTCTAGACTAATTTTTTTAGCTAAGTTCTATTCCGTACCTACGGTAAATTATTTCTAGATTCTATACTCGAATTAAAGGAACAAGACGTATTTATCACTTAAATTCCTCACAAAAATCCTTATTTTGATTTCAGTAGCCCGATGAAGTTCAATCATGAAGTGTATATGTTACTTCAGCTGGAATTTGAGCGACGGGACCTTGAGATGAAAATAATTGAACGATGCCGTTTATAATTCGCCGGCGTATAAATGATCTGAGAATCGACCACTGGTGCTAAGGGTAACTCTACAACTAAAAACATTCCTTAGACGAACTCTTCTTTTTGATTTCTTCTGAAATAAGTAGTTCTTTTTGATCTCTTCTGAGATAATTAGTTAAGGGTCCTTAATCAGATTTTTCGTTAATTGCGACAAAAGTTAAAAAAAAATGTACCGTAAGGCGAATTATAGCTTTGATAACATCACAGTACATATTTTCATACAATAGTATTAGGTACAAACATTATCAAAAGCTACCAAAGAGTTATGTCTATCAGATTTGCTGAAGTATAAGTGACAGAAATGTAAAATAAACTTCGGCGACCGAACATGCCTTATGTAAATGTGGCAGTACCCTAGTGAGTATGTTTTTTCGTAGGTGTTTACATTTATTGTCTGAAATGTATAAACGAGCAGACTGTATGGCGGGCGCCGATAGCTGTTCAAAGCAATCGATTGAAATAAACCAATAATTCTATGAACGCTGGTAACAGAAATACTCAATACTCATACATTCTGGATCACTTTAAATGCTGTCTGAATCTTTTGCTTAAGTCATCTTTAAATGCGGTAGTTGTTTACAAGCAGCATTGTTTAAGTCTGAATGGTAAGTTTGTTTGATGTTTCCTGACATATACATTTTATCGAGGTTGCGACCTAAGAAGTAAAATTACAATTATGCAACCATTTCGCCATAAAGACCGTAAAAAAACTTGCTCCATGCTAAATTTTTAAGGGTAGGTAAGGTATCCTAGTAAGTATCTAGAGAATATCTTCCTAACACTTTACTTAAATAGGTACCTACTTTGTACTAATGTCAAAAAAAGTTACTACTAAATAATCACAAATAAAAATTGATTTAAAATCCAGATGCCTTTATACATATATGTAACATTTTAATAAAGCTAATATTACCCGTAAAAAGAGTAAGTATTGTTTTGCAGCTTGCTAGACCATAAACACACGGAATATTGCTGCCGGTTTAGATCGGTGATGTTACAATAACAAAAACACTGGGATCGTCTCACTACGACTCGCGACTTTTACCGAACAAATGGACCCTGATATTATCTGCCAAAATAAATTGCTCTCTGACTACTTAATTGACAAACAGAAAACACTAGAAACCACGGGCGTTCTGAGGGGGTTTTAGGAGTTACATATTTAGAGAGATTGCTTTAATTGTAACAAATAAGTAATTAAAACATGGATTTCTTAAAGTATTTACATTTTACTGAGTGGTCATAATGTTTCAAAGTCCTTAAACTCGAAAAATACTAATTTAATTACTAAGTTAAATACTTACAAGTGTGTTGTTTTTTTCATGGACCGACCTATCTCGAATTACTGGCCTGGGTACGCCTAGTTGCCTATGCTACATACAACACAGTAGTAATATGTAGGAATATGCAGACCTGCACAGCCGTTTACTACCATTTATGTGTCGATAACGACCTCTGTGACCTCTTAGTGGTCATATCTGCAGACTGTCACCTGGAGCTCCCGAGTTCATTCTCCGGTCAGGTTGAGATGGAAAATGATATTTTCAGCTTGACCTGATTCTTAGACGCAAATCTATATACTTACGTTATAAAATATAGTAGGTATCGTTGAGTTAGTATCCCATAATACAAGTCTCAAACTTACTTTGGGGCTAGCTTAATCTGTGTGATTTGTCAGTATATATTTATTATATATGAGTAAATAGTTGTGTTTTGTTCGACTAAAGTAATCACGTTTTCTTTAGTTGTGAGAATTAGCAGTAAAACCTGTTGCATGATAATTGTGACAAAAGATCTAAAGATATAGATCTTAAACTCTTCTAGATATTCTAAATAGCACTTCAAAATTTCTCTTGTGATTAAAAAACAGCAAGAAAATAATTCGCTGGCGTAGGTTGGTACTTTAAAAAAGCTTACAGTAGTTTTATACAGGTTAAATTTTATTATATCCAGGTGCACACACCTGCTGAATGATGATTATATTTTTATACGCACAGATTTAGAAATTCGTGTGAAAACACATTTAAAAGCTCATCTAAAAAGCAACAAGCTACAAGCTAGGTGCTTGAAACTATTAATTTGGCCAATTTGTAACTAAGTGACATATTAAGGAATTAATTAGTATCTATTAACAAATTAACTTACCTATAAAAGTAAATAATAGCTAAGGTGTAGGAATCAGGCAAGTAAATATAACAAAAATGTATGCATGAGTGGAGCTTTTTCATTTTAAATAGTGTTTTTAACTTGTCATAATTGTATACAGGTAACGCATACGTTACGCATGCACGGACTGTGCAGTAAATGTTGTTGTCTATTCATCAAACGTGTGTTCATCCATCCAGAGAAATACGCTCCAACGCTCTCTGTTCAGTTTTGTTAGTGGCGAATGCGAAAGTGCCTCAATTAGCTCGGCACATAGAGAAGCAATAAAAATAACATTATTCAGATAAAATTGTCATCAACCTTTGATTTATTTTCAAATCTGAATCCTATGAAAATGAAATATAGGTTAGCAAATAAACAACGAGGTACTTTGATTTGTTTTCTATCACGGTGAGCCGTCATGAGCCATAAAATACAATAAAGAGAGAGATAAGAATTTAATGGTTTTTTGTGTATTTGTGGACTATTTTTATTCAAATCGTATTATTCATATTAATATTAGTATACATACATCTAGCTTTTCTGCTAACAGTGGCCAGTTTTGGCGAAAACTCGTTTCAAAACTAGACGGACAAACGAAAAAGGCAATTTACGATTTTTCAAAAGCTACTTTAATATGTTCTTAATGTGACGTTAAGGCACCTGGTGTTTTAATTTGTCAAAATTAAGACGATAAATGTTCGGAATCCTTCTTTTGGTTCAATAAAAGGCGGACTGTACTGATTAGTGCTGGTTATAATGACTTTGAGAAATAGGTACAAAATCAGACTTATAGATCACACACACAGAACGCACGCGCATACGCCGGCGGTTATATGGGAAGTAAAGTCCGGGGACGGCACGGCCTTCGGCAGCTTTCGGGCGCTTTCGGAAGTCTTCGGCGTAGGTCCTCGTTCGCGAATAGTATGGGCGCGAACAGACTCCCGGGGTTGAAGAGCTTCTTCAATAGATTGGCAGAGGACAGATATTATTGTACGCCCGCCGAATGGTTCCTCGTCGAGTTGCTATCTCAGCGACTCTCGCTACTCCGTCCGCTCCTGAATGGGTCCGGATGATGCGCCCGAGCAACCATACAAGAGGAGGTTGTGTCTTCTCCTTGACTAATACCAGTGTGCCTTCTTCCAAATCTCCCTTCGATTGGTGCCACTTGGTTTTCTGCTGCAGCAGGTGAACATATTCAATATTAAATCTGTGCCAAAAGTGCTGTTGGATGTACAGGATGCGTTTATATCGGTCAAGTCTGCTTAGGTTCGCTTCTGTTACTTGCCCTTGTGGAACAGACGTGAGTGGTCGCCCTATGAGGAAGTGAGAAGGTGTGAGCGCAGTGAAGTCGGAAGGACTGGACGAAAGAGGAGTGAGAGGGTGTGAATTTAGAACTGCCTCTATCCTAGCCAAGCACGTAGCCATTTCCTCGTAGACAAAATGGGTAAGTTGCAATAACTTTCGTAAAAGTTGTTTAGTGCTCCGGACTGCCGCTTCGGCTAAGCCGTTAAAGTGGGGGGTAAAAGGGGGGACAAACAAAAATTTTATGCCTTCGTTTGCCATTGAAGCCGAGAGATCACTACCTTGACTTTCAAGGAAGGAACGTAAGTCATTGCTGGCGCCTACAAAATTGGTGCCGTTATCTGATAAGATGCTACGTGGCTTTCCACGACGCGAAATGAAGCGAGTTACCAAAAGAAGGATTCCGAACATGATCCGGCTCGAAGGACCATGTTCGGAATCCTTCTTTTGGTTCAATAAAAGGCGGACTGTACTGATTAGTGCTGGTTATAATGACTTTGAGAAATAGGTACAAAATCAGACTTATAGATCACACACACAGAACGCACGCGCATACGCCGGCGGTTATATGGGAAGTAAAGTCCGGGGACGGCACGGCCTTCGGCAGCTTTCGGGCGCTTTCGGAAGTTTTTTGCGTAGGTCCTCGTTCGCGAATAATATGGGCGCGAACAATAAATGCTATAAAATACAACATTAAAATTACGCAAAACAAACTGGCGCCGAAACTACAACCGCTATCATGCCGACGTCATACTAGCAGTTACAAATGCTAGAATTATAAACTTTTCATCAATAATGTACAGTATTATGTCTTTTGTATTAATAGCTATATTTACAAATGAAATAGAATAAAAGTAGGTACTTACTTATATTAAATGTTTATGCATTTAGTAGAAAATAATTCAGTATAATAAGCACATAACTTTGCTAATATCACCATATCTATCCTTAGTCAATTTTTACTATCCACTTAAAAATTATTCTTAAGAAGAAGAACTTATAAATAACCGACGGCTATTGTTATAAATCGTGTGCAATGCCACTAAATATAATTTGAAGTCACAATATAAAGATTTATCATTTAATCCCTGTTCACCTACACATCCTATCTGCTATTTGGACGTCACTTATGAAAATAAAATGGCGGTAGACAGTAAAAGTACGATTTAGTTTTTGAAATTATAAGTCAATCATAAGTTTTTGTAAAAAACTAACACTATATTCGTGTTTTCTATAGTGAAGACTATGTAAATAACATAATTTATTAATTTAATTTTGACCAACAAGAATAGCCTATAACTTTCAACGATCGTTCATAAACTAATTTAAAGGTCTATCTAATGCCTGAAGATTGTACCAAAATGTTAATTGTCACCATGTTAACGATTAAACTATTTATTTTAAATTAGGGATATAACTTAATAGATAATGAAGACCTATAATAGTGAAAAAATACTTCGTACGTAATAGTGTTTGAATAATGGCTAACAGTTAAAAAGGAAGATGACTGAGAGGAATCACCTCCTGCAAAACACATTTATATACAGTTTCGTATCTGTGGCTCTCTGTAATTTATAGTGCTACTCTCATGAGCGCCCAATTAGTTTGCTTGAGTAAATAGACTGTTATGCGAACCGCTTCTAAAAGACTTCTCTTCAATCGCTGACTGCCTGAATGGCTGATAGAAAACTCATATTAATTTAGCTGATTGCATGTTGAAGCATAAAAAGTCGTTGTACTTTTTTTATGTGTTGCCGTATGCCTGATCTAATTCAGTATTCAGTATATTATATACATAGAGAAAGCGAAAGAGGTCTGTCAGGATCGTAGCAAGTGGAGATCCATAGTCAGTGCCTACCCCTGTGGGAGCCAGGCGTGATAATAGGTAGATAAGTCTGTATGTATGTAGAATGTATCTCCTGGTATATTCACTATATTCTTGTTTAAATATGAAAAGGATTTTAAAAGCTATTTCGCTTAGAGGGTTTCAGGGATAAAAATAGATCTAGCTAGATAAAATTTTTGTTTATTTGTCCTCTTTTTCTTGGCGTTTTCATCAAGCGAAGCTCGGTCATCCAGGTGCTAGATTATGAGTCGAAGTGATTTGTCATTCTATATTAGAACTCCTAAAGTTCCATAGAAGCACTTAAATCATCGATGGTTTAGAGGACATTTATAATAAGCCATTTCACTAATTTCAAAAAGTCTACGGCACAATGGACACTGAGTAGTTAGGCCCTTATATTAAACATAACTAATCTTTGGTTGGCCTTTAAGTTCGAAATCATACCACACTACAAAATAATGTTTAAGTAATAATAATGTGAATGAGGAAATTCCTCGAGGTGATTTAAGTCAGCGTGGTCATGGTACAGACTCGACGGGCGTGAGTTTTATCTCACTGGAGGTAATTTTACTTCATATATTTTTAAATTAGACATTATCCCGAGCATTTCAATGCTATTTAAATCTATAATTACATATAACTTGTTCAATGTTCATAGACAATTATTTATAAAGCCTCGCATAACTATTGCCATCGTAATTTCGTCAAATAAGATAGACAAAGGTTTCTCATTATACTGTATCTGGAGAGGGAGACGAGGCGCCCCATGCGTCCTTGGTGTCTGGGTGCTAAGGTTACCATCTGTCAATATTTCACGTCATTAAAATTGCCGTTAGTATAAGTTAATTTATTTGTGCGACATTAATATACGTCGGACGGAGGTAGCACATAGTCTAATAGGTACATGCGGAAGAAAACCTATGGAGAGATATTTTTAACGTATGAAACTTTACATAAAACAAATAAATAATTATTATAATAAAAATATAATTCTGATCCTCCATGCTGGTCTGGGAGAAAAGAAAAAACTTAGAGCAATATAGCACAGATCGTAGAAGCCGATCGAGGGAATAGGCAAAATTGCGAATCATGTTAATAGGCGATGCGGCTAGCAACCCATCACTATTTTGATGCCTTTTTCCACCATTACGTTAAAAGTGGAATTTGAGTCTTGCGGCCCTGGGCTCTGCCTGTTTAGGCTCGAATTATATGAGTCCGCGCGACCGAGCGGCCCGGACGCTACACCACGGAATCACAAGCAATTGTGGGTAACGATTTATTAAAATAGCGGCACCGCCGCGATTCCGAGCGGCGCGGTCGCGCGGCCGGCCGCTCGTGCGACTTTCAACGTGTTCACTTGTATCTGTGCATTTGAATCGGACGGGGCTCTCTTTTGTAAAGTGACCATGTTTGATACAGAATTATTTATTCAAAAAATAGAGGAAAAGCCTTATATTTGGGATGTTAGAAAAAACAAAGCAATGATATCGGTATCGATTTTTTTCATTTTATCGTCACGTCTGTTCACCTCAAAGACTAGAGAAGGTGTGGAGAGCGGAGACGCTCGGGCCGCTTCATATAAATCAAAAAGCGACTTAGCCGCGGTCGATGGAATCTGCGGCCAAACCGCTCGCTCGCACGGACGCATATAATTAGAGCCTTAGAACCGCAAAACCTAGAATACTGTAGTGATAACGACGTGATTTATTATATAATGTATTTTACCTAGCTCTACACTACAATTGTGTGAGTTATTTGTGATGGTTTCATTTATCATATTTCTTTGTAAATTAGTAGTTATTTTAATAAAAATACAGACGTACGATATTTCTTCGAAATATAAACAGAAAGAGTCATCCCATTGAGGTCACATGAGACGTCCATTATTTCACACAAATTATACTTTATGCGTTTCCAATTAGTAACAACGGCTGTCACAACTGCTCGTATTGCAAGCCGTGTTATTGAGCGGAATATATGAATATTTTCAAAATTCATGAATACTGCGTCATTAAATAATGAAGTAAGAATATCGTTTCAGCGACGAAGTTATTCATATTTGCCTAAATTTTCATGAAGCGCGCCTGTCAATCGCATGACAAATTACACCGTAGCAGACGCACAGTTAATACAGTAGAGAGGCTCCGTAACAAATAATATAAACAAAACAAAAAAGAAACTAAAACTAAACTAATTACTTAAATTACTTACTTATAAATAAAAAAGCTCTGACAAATCGTTGCCCCGTGGTAACGTGCCCAGAAGGCTGGCAAGCTGAAGCATTGCCACGTTGTATGGCAAATAAAAGTATATACGGACAAATAACACTGATTGAGCTAGCCCCAAAGTAAGTTCGAGACTTGTGTTATGGGATACTAGCTCAACGATACTATATTTTATAACAAATACATATATAGATAAATATCCAAGACCCAGGACAATTTGAAAAAGGCCATTTTCTAACTTGCCCTGACCGGAGATCGAACCCGGGACCTCTGGGTGGCGGACTAGCAATGTAAGATAATACATAGAAAATTATTTCGTGAAATTATGTAACTGAAAAAATCTTATATTGCAGGTAGACTACAAAATGTAAGTACTTATAATGCGACACCATAACACCATATCATAAAACCATAGACGTGACCGTTGGGAAGCACAGACAGTGCGTCGAATGTCGATTAAATACAGAGAATTTTGAGAAAATAGTACCTAATGTATTTTAATGTACGAGTAAACCGCGGCGGCAATTGCAATTAAAAAAAGTTATACGTTGCGGTGAAAATATCTCATTTTTCTATGATCTTATCTTTGAGTGTTGGACACGTAGAGTGACCTCTATATTTGTTGGAAAACTTTGTGAAAAGTTGGATAGACCTAAAAAACTGCGCGGTCATTAGACTTCGTATATTATGAGATTGGTATGCGCCACAACACCCAAAACTTTCTAAGTAAGTATGCAATCTATGATAAGTTGATCTCTTGACAAGCCCCAGTTTACGAAAATGAGATTAGCTTCGAGAGGATGTGACATTTACTTTTTTTATCTTACTTACTTTGCCAGATTCTATTGCAAAGGATTTTTACTGTTTTTTCCTAATTTTTTCAACATACTTATTATACACGAGAGGCGTGGCAAATGTACATTAAGTTATAAAAATACCTTGGAAAAGTAATATAATATGCCTAACCAATCAGATAAATGTGTACCTACATTAGGTTTAAACTACTTATTCTCTTTTTACTCTACCACAGCGTTAAATTTGAAAACTATTAATACTAATTTTATCAATTCGAACTTATACATTCACATAAAAAGTTAAGTAGGTACTTTAGATTAATTCTAACGAGAAAGTTGCTTTTCTCAGCTGGGACCGGGATAAAGACTTTCTGAAGTTTCGGCTTTGGCTACTCAGCCTACTCCGTTGTTTAGATAATTACTAGCCCGCACTGGCGTATATATATATGTCGCGGAAGGGCGAGTAAAAGCGGGGGCAGAGCATGGCGTGATCGGCATCTAACATCTTGAGTGACGCGAACTACCCACCTAGTTACCTACGGTACGAGAACAGGGTAATGTCAGGATGAAAACATACATACAGTCACGTCACCTTACCGATGCCGCCACATGCGAGATCTTACGAGGGCCTTATAAAAATGTGACGGAAATCCAGTGCCCTGCCTCCGCACTGAATCATGAATCGCAACCACCATGTCTGAATTCTCTGGCCCCACAGAATTGAATACTGTGTATACACCTGGGCTAACCGTCTTGCTTAACCAAACTGTCATTGTAATAAATCGGTTCACCAATCCACATCTATTACAATAATCACAATTAAATGAGTCATGGCCAAGTCACAGTAAACAACACAAACGAGTTGTGCACAGTGCGGTCGCTCGAACAAGACTGTGTCACTGTCGTTAGGTCGACCGGTTTTATAACTTATTGCTAACGAATATTGCCATTTCAAATCCAACCGTTGCATTTTGTAGTAAACAACTTTCTCTTTGCACGTGTAAAATATTAAAAAGGGAATTTTACATTGAACTCTTCGACACGGCCATTCTGACAGGACACCCGCTCGGGTGTTGTATCTGAGATCGAAATAAAACAAAAAAGTATACCGTTTGGCCAAACCTGACCCAATAGAGGCTTTCATGAAATTTCTACTTTGGTCAGGTACTTTAATCTAAATCAAAACAAACAAAATAGTTTAAGTTATTGAAAATATTACTTTAAAATCAAATTTGAATCAATAACCATCGAGCAATCTTGAAATCAAACCAAATTAAAATCAACTCTACAAAGACCTATGTTATCGATAACTTATTTCATGTTCTTTGATCACATATTCTCTTTGCCTCCATCTGGCAGATACACTCAGTCGCACTTAAGCTGTCGTGGTAAGAATATTGTTAACGCATTTGCATCCTAACATGTTTGGTATAGACTTTCTAAAAATAAAAATGGTATTGCTTATCGGATTATTGAACGTGTTTGTAAAATCTTTTCGAAAAATAAATTATCAGAATGATTACTCGTTTTGAACTATTTAGATTAAAAATTGACTCAAGTAACGGAATTTTACTTCAAACAACACAGCAATGAAAGGGTGGTTTTAAAATACTATCACGCACATAGTAAATAGTGAAACGCCCTTATAAATCATGTCATCACCATAATCATGACCGCTGTAGACTTGCCGACGTAGTCGTCATCACCTTATCATTACCCGCTATCACTGATGATATGGTCATCATCATCACTGCCTTTTCATCATTAACATCATCACCGTCTTCATCATCAACAGCATCAACTTCATCATCATCATTACCCTCATCATCATCAGCCACCTTAAGTCCAATATTGAGAAAAAGCTGGGAGAGGTTATCTTTCCTACTATACAAAAAATGAGTACCTAAAAACTACCATCTTTGACCAGTATTCACGCGCCACAGAACTACATGGCAAGTCAATAATTCTCACTACTAAAAATCGACTATTTGCTAGGAATATTAATCTGGCGCCACTAGCGGCTTCTTCCAATAGCGACTTATGCCACCTCAGTGGCGATAACTTCGGGCGTCACTGCCGGCATCAACCGACAGTGACTCATGCCACTTCCAGTAACGATAATCTCTTGTTGCCTCCACGCAACACAACCAAATCAGTTCCCTAAGCTTAGCAAATGTTACACACTCTTCATAAAAATAACGTACTGAAAACCAATTTACTGCTTGAATAGCGATCAAAAGACAAGATTTTATGAAGCTTTACACTTAAGAAGTGAAGGATTTAAAATTAATTGCACTTTGCTCCAAAGTCGAAAATAAAATGAAAACTCACCAAATTTTCTTGGCGGTCCAGCAGACAAGCCATGTGCCGCGAGCACAGACACACATACATGAGATCCGCTCACGTTTTTCCTTCACTTCGCTTCACCAGGAATTTCCAGCACCTGCTGCGTACTGCTGCTAGCTCCCATCTGGCTCCAACACGTGGTGTCCAGCTATTTGGCACATTGTAATTCACTTGTTAACACTTTAAAACCTTACCTCACTAAATAACGACGGTATTGACATTCTAACGCTCTGAACAAAGAAGGAACCATGCCACAAATAGCATTCAACAATATCTTCTTCCGATGTGAGCTACAGATCCAAATCTTACCTCAAGAGCTGCAGATACACATTCCAACTTCTGATGTGAGCTACAGGTCAAAATCTTACCTCTGATGTGAGTCGCAGATACATATCCCAATTCTCATGTTAGCTGCAATTCAAAATCTTACCTCTGATGTGAGCTTGAGATCCTCATCCCAACTTCTAATGTGAGCTGCAGATTCATATCCCAACTTCTGATGTCGCGGAAGGGCGAGTAAAAGCGGGGGCAGAGCATGGCGTGATCGGCGTCTAACAACTCGAGTGACGTGAACTACCCACTTAGTTACCTACGGTACAAGAACAGGGTAGTGTCAGGATGAAAACTTACATACAGTCACGTCACCTTACCGATGCCGCCACATTCGAGATCTTATGAGGGCCTTATAAAAATGTGACGGAAATCCAGTGCCCCGCCTCCGCACTGAATCATGAATCGCAACCACCATGTCTGAATTCTCTGGCCCCACAGAATTGAATACTGTGTATACACCTGGGCTTACCGTCTTGCTTAAACAAACTGTCATTGTAATAAATCGGTTTACCAATCCACATCTATTACAATAATCACTATTAAATGAGTCATGGCCAAGCCACAGTAAACCACACAACCGAGTTGTGTACATTACGGCTGCTCGAACAAGACTGTGTCACTGTCGCTAGGTCGACCGGTTTTATAACTTATTGCTAACGAATATTGCCATTTCAAATCCAACCGTTGCATTTTGTAGTAAACAACTTTCTCTTTGCACTTGTAAAATATTAAAAAGGGAATTTTACATTGAACTCTCCGACTTATAGATCTTTAGGATTTTTATAATTTATCGTCTGGCATAAACTTGAAGTGATTTTGGCCGACAGTAAATAAATTAAAATGAAATCCCATGGGACCAATGCCTCAAGTGTATAAGTACTATAAGCATGCTCGTGGTTTGGTGTAAGTAGGGATTTTAGTATGTACAAAAAATTTTGGTGTTTCATCATACAAGTTGCGCTCGAGCTTTAATTTTAATTCCTTTTTTAAAGCAGAACATTATAAATCAAGGAATGTTAAAGAAAATATATTTTTTTTACCCTATGTAGTGTCCTATTATTAGGCAAAGGCCTCCCCTTCTTGCTTCCATGATTCACGATCCAAGGCAGCTTGCTGCCATTCACTCATGTAGCTTTCACTGTCGTCCCTCCATCTTTTCCTCGGCCTTCCTCTACGCCAGCGTCCTTCTAAAGCCCATAACGACGCTTTTCTTGCCTATCTTTCTGGTATTATATCAAATATGTCCGGCCCATTCCCACTTCAGTTTCGCTGTCTTGACACCTACATCGACAATTCAGCTCTTGAAGCGTGGTTTAGTATTTCTTACTCTATCGATTCGGTGTATGCAGAGTACACCGCGCTCCATGGAACGTTACTAACTGTTGAGACTCGGTCAAAGACCAGGTTTGTGTACCGTAGATCAAAATGGGAAGGATACACATGTTAAGTTGTTTGCACTTAAAAGACATTGGAGGGTTACCCTTCATTTCCGCCTTCATAGACCAGAAGCTCTTTCAAACGCTATGGATGTGGCGATATTTTTAAAATTATTGATATGGGTAAAAATGTCGCAGATACTTGACTCAGTCTTGGGGAATCCCTCCTAAGCTATGTGTGCTAGCCAGGGATTAAACAAAACATCTCGGCTGATAGTGTCACTTAATCCCTCTTTAGGCCTACCCTATATAAAGTTGTATTCCACTATCCTACTTAAGTTACATAGAATAAGTTATATATGAAGGTACATTTACGTAATAATTTTTATGTTTTCTCGTTTCAGATTGTAACGGAAGCAATAATTTAAAGTAATCATGGTGGATCGAGCCCTAAGTTATTTCTTCCCGGAGTATAATGAGAGCAGTAAGTATCTATCCCACCAAAAACATACCTGTTAAAAAGGGGGCCAAGTTCCTATCGGCTAAAAAGGGTTGAAATCCAATCCAATGCCAAGTTTAGATGCACTTTAAAATCGATCATAATCATCTTCATCAACAGCCTGATCCACTGGTACACATTTGCCATTCCCAAGAACTTGGCAGGTTTTCGTGCTGTAAGTAACACTTGATTAATTGTATGATTAAAATTTATATAGTTAAATTAACCTATTTAATAAAACCTGCCAAGTTCAAGTCTTGAGAATGCCAAATGTTTACCAGTGGATCAGGCTGTTGATGAAGATGATTATGATTAATTTTAAAGTGCATCTAAACTTGGTATTGGATTGGATTTCAACTATTTTTAGCCGAACAATTAGCCGATAGGAACTTGGCCCCCTTTTTAACAGGTATGTTTTTGGTGGGATTTCAATACTTTTTTACAAGAAATCGTACCTATTTTTTTCTACATTGCGATTCAATTATACCGCTAGCGCCATCTATCGAAAGTAATTTATAACAATAGAAGCCTCATTTTTGCGGGTGCTCATGGTTGCGGGGCGGGGCGGTAAGAGACCCAGAAAGAAAATATTTTTTTTTTGCTAGAAGCTTTATTTAGCTAGGAGGCCTCTTAAACAACGACTGCAAGAGCTCTCGACTCTCAACAACAACTTGTGAACATCAACTAATATGAATTAAAAGATTGCTCAAACTCGGTTCTATATTTCTCTCCGCGTAGTTCATATATCTGTCCTATTTTATTGAATATAGAAAAAATGAAAATCATGTCAATCGATCGCTCCGTTTCGTAATGAAAGCAGACACAAACAAACAAATAAAAAGGCAACAGACACACTTTCGCATTTTAATAGTTATTAGTACTCGTCGATATCTATCATGTTTTAACAAGTTTTTGTTAAATAACCCGAATTGTGCATTCCTGTATCAGTTGGCTGGTTCATTGAATACTTGTTCGGACTTGTTGAGTACGATTGAGCGTCGAATGAGATAAACGAGTTTATGCATGTTTGTTTTATTCCTGTCGGTGCGTGCTGCTTAAGCATTCCTATATAAACAATGTGATATTTATTTTATTTTCATTTCTGGTTTCGCGCGCAATAGATGAGCAGTACTTACGCCTCCTCTACACTACTCGCAAAGTTGAATGTATTTCTCAAAGCAAAACAATGTCGGAAGTAAAAAAGAAGAGACGGCAATACTGTGCGGAATATATTAAATTCGGATTTATTGAAAATCCCACAAACCCATCGTCGCCTTTGTGTCTTCTATGTCTAAAAACATTTTCGAATGAAGCAATGAAGCCTTCAAGGCCAAGTGTAGCAAAACTATTTTCGGCGGCTGCTAAGCAAGATGACGACGGACTTCGAGCTTCGTACAATATCTCTTTGTTAATTGCTCAAAAAGGCAAACCACATAACATCGGAGAAGAGTTAATATTGCCAGCAATAAATGAAGTAATAACTACTGTGCTTCATAAACCGGCCGCAGATATTATCCGAAAAATTCCTTTGAGTAATAATTCTGTGCAAATACGAATTGATGAAATGGCTGAAAACATTGAAGAATCATTGTGCGATCACCTGAGGACAAGTCAATTCTCAATTCAGCTCGATGAGTCCACTTTACCAACTAATGAAGCATTGTTGTTGTCTTACGTGAGGTTTATTAAAGATGAGAAAATATGTGAAGAACTATTATTTGCTAGAAATTTAGAGACCGATACAAAAGGGGAAACCATATTCAATACATTGGAAAAGTTTTGCGATGAGAAAGAGATTCCTTTGAAAAATATTATTTCAGTTGCTACAGATGGCGCTCCGGCTATGACAGGGTGCCATAAAGGCTTCATAGCGTACTTAAAAAATAAAATTCCAGATGTCCTTGGTGTACATTGCGTTATTCATAGACAACATTTAGTTGCTAGAAACTTAAGTGAAAAACTATTTCAATCACTGCAATATGTTATCAAAGCAGTCAATAAAATCCGCAACAGCTCTTTGAATGATAGATTATTTCATCAGCTTTGTGTTGCTAATGACGAGGATTTCAACCGTTTGTTGTTTCATACTGAAGTTCGTTGGCTATCAAGAGGCAATTGTCTGACTCGATTTTACAACCTGTTTGACTCTGTTATAGAGTTCTTGGAAACTAAAGATACAGAATTGCACGACAAGCTCATAACATCAAAGAATGATATAGCTTACATGACAGACCTGTATAAATTGTTCAACGACATGAATCTCCAACTGCAAGGCGATAAACTAAATTTAATTAAAACAAAAAACGTCGTTGCTGCTTTCGCAGCCAAACTGCTTCTACACAAAAAGAATCTGGGCAGACGTGAGTTTCACAATTTTCCAAATTTATCAGTATCATGCAGTAACGACGAATTGTTTGCCTACTGCCAACATTTGCAAAACCTCCACATTGACTTCACCGAACGATACCAGGACATTTTGAACTTGGAAATACCAGACTGGGTGTTGGATCCGTTTTCAAATGTCAACACAACAATGTCACCTCAGCTGGAAGAAGAACTTATAGAATTGACAACAAACGAGGAAATAAAAATCAAGTTCAAAAATGGTTACCAAGAATTTTGGCTACAAAAACCGATACCGCAATTGTACCCTGGATTGTGGTCAATCGTTCAACGATTCTTGATAGCTTTCCCATCGTCATATTTGTGTGAACGTGGATTTAGTGCTGTGACAACACTGCTTACTAAAAAGAGAAATCGTTTGCTTGTTACCGAACGTGGCGATTTGCGACTGTTCTTGAGTAAATTGGAACCGGATATCAACAAACTTATTAAACAGCATCAGATTCATCCTTCACATTAGTTTTTATATAAGGATTGATTATTTTAGTTATATTTTTAATAAAAGATACTCTGTTTTAATACTATAAAGTTGCGTTTCAATAATCATTCTTATTGGCAGGTGGAGCCCATAAGAGTTAACTTGAGACCTAAGCGCCGTTGTATGTTACCTACTGCGCTCAGGTTTCAAGTTGCGGGTTATAGTAAAAGTTTCGTTTAGAATTCTCCGTTAATATACAATTATACATATATAGGTCACAATAATTAATTATTAAGTTATAGTGGTTTTTAAATAGGTGAAAAAATGGGGGCGCTAAAAAAATATTTATTCTCAAAGTGATCAGTAGACAAAATAAGTTTGGGAACCACTGCTATACAGTATGCATTATTATGTATATATGCCAATTTTTATACCCCTCCCCCCTCTCCCCCTTCCCCCTCTCCTCCCCCCTCCTCATCGTTTTCTCATCGTATCACTGGTTCATAAATATTTTTATTAAAAAATTCGATATTCAATTGAACCGACTCACGCTTGACCAATTTCTTAAGCTTCTTAATTTTTTGTTAATCTACATATAAAACACGACCTGCGTGCAAAATTTCATAACGCTAGGACAATTGGAAGTCGCCTAGAGGTTTTGATTACCGGTCAGTGAGTCAGTCAGTCAGTCAGTGCCAAAATTAGCTATTTTCACACGGTCATATTTCAGGATCTACTGAAGCTATATCTATGAAATTTGGCATACAGCTTTAGTACTAGTATATGATTGCGTAGATACAATTTTATCTCTATACTTGCAATAGGCACTGAGCTACAGGGGGGTCAAAAGTGGATCGAAACGGTTGGTGTAAATAGTGCACGGCATGCGCGCGGCCTGTTGCTGGAACTTGGCCTGCGCACTACCGTGCGCTTAGATTTAATTTCTCAATATGCTGAGAGTAGTTATACTCGTAAGAGAAGTTTATAAGATAAGTAAACAAGTGTGCACAATTTTTAATGATATTTACTAGTGACTCATGATCTCACGAATGTTACCGTTCTTAAGTTTGATTTAAATACAAATTCCGTGTGGAATTGATTGACGTAAAATTCAAATCCTGAACTCTTATAACTTAAGCTTTTAATATTGCACCGTCATGAATGGGCACTTATTCTTATATTTTATTAGAAAGTAAAATTAATGAATCTCGCAGTACCAGCTCACATGAGAATTATTATGGTGACGACAATTAATCAAAAGGATAAAAATAGCAGTGTTGAAACGTCTCTACAATACAAAATTTTAGCTCCGTTTTTATGCGCAATAAACACTTTTATTACTACAGACAATAAAGTGGCTAGCATTCTAATTAGGCTTATTGATATTTGCCGTGTAGCGTCTGACAGCTCCCGGCAAGCCACTTAGTCACCCATCAGAGCTGACGCATAATCAATTGAAATCTAATCATTCTGTCTGAACCCTTGAATCAATTTTGTGAATAAATATTAGGCTCTAATGAAGCGTAGCGTATTTCCTCAAAATCAAATTTTAGTGACTCTTTTATATAAGCGAAAGGTCCCAATTTCAATCCCCACTGAGCCGACTTGTACAGTCAGGCTTCAAAAATGCAGTCATAATTTCTCCTACTAGTTGTATGAGAAATTATGACTGCATTTTTGCAGCGTACCGTACCTCTAAGTTTGTTGTAAAATCTGACTCATGTCAGTAATTTTCATCGCTTGCTTTCTATCTAGCGAAAAAAAAAAACATCGAGATGCACACTAGTTTTTATTTAGCTACGCCAGATGCTTTTAGGTAGCTCAAAGTCTTGATAAGGAAGAAACAACAAGTATACGCTGCATGCTTCCTAACGTGTAAATAAATAATAAATAATAAACAAGGACAAATAACATTGATTGAGCTAGCCCCAAAGTAAGTTGAAGACTTGTGTTATGGGATACTAACTCAACGATACTATATTTTATAGCAAATACATAAATAGATACACATCCAAGACCCAGGACTATTTGAAAAAGGCCATTTTCCAACTTGCCCTTACCGGGGATCGAACCCTGGACCTCTGGGTGGCGGACTAGCATAGTGACCACTACGCCACGGAGGTAGTCGAAAAATTTTTTGGCATTTTCATACAAAAATGTGCAACCGCTTGGGCGATTTGTATGGGAATATCCAATTTTTTTTTGCTTTTTGTCTGATATTTTAATTTAATTAAGTATACTATAGTGATTTCGTATAGCCCGTGATTGGATTTATTACGGGTATGCCCTTTCTACGTTGTATTAAAACAATTGTGTCAAAATAATGAAAAATATTATATTGTTGGTTATGAAACAAGACTACGGGTGACTAGCGGCGACTATCATAATAAAGTTAGGTATCGTCATTTTTACCACTCATGCACTTTCGTACTCTGGGCTTGATATTAGCTCAAATGTCAAGTTTGAAGTTTTTTATATCAATAACTAATTTAAAATTATTGTAAAGAAAAAGTTCAGACAATAATTTACTTATATTCAATTCATCTTTTCTTTTTTTTCTAAAGAAACAATAAATGCCTATATTTTTTTTCTACAGTAGGGGGCGTGGAGTCTCGGTGAGGGGGCATGGAGGGCGCGGACGGCGACGAGTTCCCGTGGGAGGCGTACCTGCATGTGGCTTTCAACAACAGCTGGAATGGATCGTTGGAACACAACGCCTCCGCGCTGCTCAACGCCACGCTGTACGCGTCCGCGCCCTTCGACACGCCCGCTGCGCTTGTGCGTGCCGCCATCAAGGCCGTCGTCCTCGGCTTACTTATACTCGCTACTGTAGTCGGTAAGTTTTTTATTTCTTTCATCTACACCCATACTATAAATCCTCTATAAAAGTTTCTGAAACAGCTTATTGCTAAAATTAAAACACTCAGTGTCATAGTAAGTAGTAGTGTTATAATGTTGTACTAAATTTCATTGTGCAACGCAAACTCAATCCCTTACTCATCAAAAAGGTACACAATTAATAAATTTAAAAAAAATAACATTTTCATGTACGCGCGGTTCACTACCACAGCTCCGCAATTTAAAAAAGTAACGTATTGATTATTTGAATTCACGTCGAATCCCGCCATTTTTGTTCGATATTTACTAATTACGAACAAAATTAATTTGCATTCCAATAATTGTACGATCCGAAATGTAAATAATTATTTCTATAAATAATTTTATTATTACCTATACAGACATAGTTAGTTTTAGATACTCAGCAATTAAACTTACCAGGAATTTACACAAGAGGTCTTAACACTGTACAACACCATATGGATTTAGAATATTTTACAGAGGATTCATATCATGGGTGTAGATAAAATTATGTATGCAACTGTAATAATTAGGTATTGAAACACTCATGTGATACTATTATCACACGAGGCGAACGCATTCGTGTTTAAATACCCCTTATTATACTACAGTTGCATAAATAATTATTATTATACTCATTAACTATTAGGTAGGTACATGTAATATTAAAATGTTCGCCACTTACACACACGACAAACAACAAAAACTAAAATTGCATAAAATTACTGTTAGGAAGCTTTGAAAATCCGAGATCAGTTTTAGCCTCTAAGATATTGAAGATAGAGAAAGAGAGAGATTTGTGCAAGCCGGAATATCAACTTGTTCAGTGTTTCACATTCGATGAGAACCGGACTCGGTTGGTCTGATCCAAACTTACTACTTTGTATGTCAGTTCTACTAGATATACTATTATACATGTGAAAGCTCAAATATTTTTTACTTTGGGTATTTGTTTCTGTATCTCTCAAAAAGACTAAACAGATAAGAATGAAACTTAGCATGTCATAATGAACTACAGGACGTCGTTTATCTGTTCAGGCGGGCAACGCGGCGAGTAGATACGAGTAGATTTAGATCACCCTTAGGAAACAAAACCTTATTTTTACAAAGACAAACGACAGACTGTCATCAAGGATGTCATATAACAATATCAACGAGACGTACGTTGTTTATAGGTAGATTATTATTATTGATTTGGAATTAACAGCCACCAGTACGACAGAATAAAGCCATCGCCTCTTATCAGGCCAGTAAATTAATGTTATCTGTACCGGCTTTCAGTCACGCCGCAGACAGCTGATGTTTTCGTTTTTATCAAATAGGTAAATATATGCATTGGAACCATTGATATCGGGGAAAAATCAGTTGAGGCAAACTAAAGATGAAAAACACAGAGTAAATGCTTTGCCTAGTTTTTTCCCTGAATAGCAATAAGGGTAATTAAAAATGAATTGTCAATAAAAAACAAATTTTACTTCAAATATTTGTTTGAAAATAAATTATGTACTAAATCGGTATAAATATTGTCAAAACAATACCAGAACAAAACGGTCCATTTGCCATAAGACAACCTAAGCTTAACTCTATTTATTACGCCTATTACCTACACAAGTTATTATATACCTACAATACAACTTATGGTTTACATAAATCAAAAACATGTTCAAACGTCAATATTTGAGTAAAATCATACGTATTTTTGATAAAGTCGGGGTTATGCCAGAATGCTTGGAACGGTATGCGAAGGTCGAAATTAGTTCGCTAACTTTTTTAAACTCTATTCGAAATGATTGGGTAATTTTCCAAGTTTCCGTAAAAAAACGAGTAACTACGTAATTGAGAAGTTAACTTCTTTCTGCTGTTTTTCCGTCTTACTTGAGATTTTTGCAGTATAGTATCGGCAAAACGTTGTTCAAATATTCAAAACACTTTAGTAAGAATACCTAATTATTAAAATAAATTATTTCACTATATACTTGCAGGCAGTTTTCATAAACTTGTCTCCATATAACTGGAAAATAACAATTTCGAATAGCAGCCCTCAGTGAACCAAACTTATTTGTGTTTCTCACTTTGTCAATTTATTTTAAGTGTAAATTTTGTGGCTTTTATTTTTAAGTTGATAGTTTATATCTTGTTTAGATAACTTACGGCAGAGTAGAATACGATTTGTCACGAACTCTTTCCTCTCCCAAGGGTACTGAATAAAGGACTTATAAATTACAGATAACGGGCAGCAGCGTCCTCTGTGGAAAGACTATATTTAGGTACCATCTACTGCGTCCACCCAGCCTGCGTGCCACTGCGTGGTTATTACGCATATATTATAATTTAACTAGAAGAGGCCTTTAGGCGAGGCCTTTACTGAACTAATATAAAGCTGTAAAGAAGAAAAAATAAGTATTTTGTACCAAAAATTTGTTATGTAGGTATATAACTAACACAAATAACCCATGGAATATGTCCCATACCAACCTCCCCCTGCTCTCCCCCCTTACAGAACTTCATTCGCGTCTCGACAGTTTCATGTCTCGAGCTCGATTATCTACCAAACAATTAACGAAACTCTAATAGTATTTTATGCAACAGTTGTATAAGGAGGGTCATAAAATGCCGGTGGCGCAGGTTAACAAGACGCCTTTGAGCATTTTTTGACGTAATTATACAACGTTGCGTACAAAACTTTTTCTACGACTATATTTACTAAATAAAATACAAAAAAAAAACAAGAAAAGTAAATAAATGTTTGACATATGTTTCGTATATACTAGGTATCTATGGTATAACTTTATTTTTTTGATAGACGTTTTCCTAGTTTTTTGTTTAAAAACGTTTTTATCATATTGAAGTATCTTTTGGACAAATAACGACACATGTTATGGTATGGGGAATAAAATATAGACTTTTCTGAAATAATATATTATCAATGTTCTTAATAATAGTGTTCGTGACTATTTAAAAGTCAGATAACAAATAGTACAGGAGTAGAAAAACATATATAAATTAAATAAGTACGAGGTCAAAAACCAAACTAACCAATTGGTTGTTATAATTTGACTATGATGACACAGAGAAACTGCTACCTAGCAAAATGTGAGATATTGCTGAGCTACAGTCAGTTTGTCTACCCCCCGGTACACACACTACAAACACATCTTATCACCATACTTAAAAACACACACACTTCTATACACACAGGCCTCATGCCTGTAAAATGTTTATGTAGGACCGCATTTCTTGCAAGACCTGGTCTTACCTTTGCTTTTTTTATCTTTTGTCTAATTTTTAGCCTGTTACTGTTTTTAGCCTAAGCACCTAAAGTTACACATTTTTAAAATAGGTCCTCTCTCCTTATAAATACGGTCGAACACTGGATTCCAAAGTATAGGCACTTGCCTAGAATTTGTACATCCTATAAAAACCTTTTTTGTGTAATAACAAACTTGTAAAACACTGTACAAATCTTTAAGTAAATGAAGAATTATTACAAATCCAAAACAAATTTGGGCTATAGTTGAATAAAAAATGATCTAGATAATTATTTGAATAAAAATTTATTCGTGGAAAATTATTCGAAAATAATCTATTCGTGGAAAATTATTCGCAAATAATCTATTCGTGAATTAATTATTCGGGAGTAATTTTGCAAGGAATGAAATATCGCGATAAAAAAATCATTTTTTATAATAACGAATAAATCGTTATTTTAAATAACATTTTTTTTTAACTTACTTTCTCTATTTAACCGATTGCGTCGGAAAGAGGGTCACATTTGCGAGTTAAGTTGAGTTTTTAATAAAACACGTTATTCGTTATTCAGAATAACGAATAAAATCATGATATTTATGTGTGGCAAATTTATTCGTAAATAATTTATTTGCGAATAAATTATTCTTAAATAACTAATAAAAATTATCGTTATTTGAATAAATTTTGCCTGACTTTGATCCAAAAGATATCTTTTACATAATCGTGTGTCTTTCCTGAAAACTCACATAGCGGCTTCTTCTTTTAGGTAACGTATTCGTTATAGCGGCAATACTTCTCGAGCGGCACCTCCGCAGCGCCGCCAATCAGCTGATCCTATCCCTGGCGGTGGCGGACTTGCTCGTGGCCTGCCTGGTGATGCCGCTGGGGGCCGTGTACGAGGTGGCTCAGCGCTGGACGCTGGGCCCCGAGCTGTGCGACATGTGGACGTCGGGCGACGTGCTGTGCTGCACGGCGTCAATCCTGCACCTCGTTGCTATTGCACTTGATAGGTACGTAAGTGAATCACATTGAGAGCGAACAAGTCGATACTTTTTTTATAAAAAATTTGGATGGAATTTCCTCCACTGTTTGACATTGTACATTCAAAGTTTAACATGATATCGTTTTTTTTTTCATTATAAATTGTATGGAAATACGGATGTCTGTACGGATACAGAATAGTAAAATAAAAATCCTTCAAAAAGTTATAAGCCATCAAAGATTGGTTTTTTTTTTTGCTTATTTTTACGCAAATTTCGGCGTAAGTAAGTAATAAAAGAAGTGTAAACTTTTCAAAACAAAGTCCGTACCGACTCAGCTTAATTATCGAAGATTTTGTTAAACTTTATTGGTAATTGATTAATGCAGTAGTTTTTGCATAAAACCTCTTTCCCAAAGGATTTTACGTATGTTTTTACGTGCTCGGTTTACCATGAATTTTCGTGCATTTCACCTCACTGCTTAGCCCAAACACAATGTTAGGTGAGACAGCATGCTTTAAGGCCGTGCCCACCTTTGAGTTCGAGCCCGTGACTAGTTCAACCTTAACTTTAACCTTAACTTAGAAAGCGGACACTTAACGGCATTTTATCTACACTTTATTGCATAATTCATGAAAACTATCTCTGATCAGAATGTAGTCATAAATATACGTACTAAACAAATTTCCTGGAATTATTAAATATTGCTCGAAACCTTCCCTGAAAACATCTAGTCTAGATCTTTCCTTTTGAAATATATTTTCACAAATATTCTTAAAAATACACCGTATTGGCTAGCCATTTGCGATTTATCATCGTACTAAACGTTACAAACGTGGGAGGAACTTAACTTCTTCTATTCTTATTCTTGGCATGTAATCTCCATCTGAATCATCTAAGTAATGAGATCCCGGGTTCGATCCTCGGTCAGGGAAAGTTGGGAAATGGCCTTTTACAAATTGTCCTGGGTCTTGGATGTTTATCTATATATGTATTTGTTATAAAATATAGTATCATTGAGTTAATATCCCATAACACAAGTCTCGAACTTACTTTTGGGTTAGCTCAATCAGTGTTATTTATCCCTTTATATTTATTTATTTTATGCATGACTTTATTTAAATGATTATTCTTATTAATGTTGTTTTTGTTAATTTTAATGATCTTAAATTAAGAAAGCTATCTATAATCAGGTTCCAAAAAAATAGTGGAGGAGGTCTTTGCCTAACAGTAGAAAGTAGAATAAATGTAGCTGTAACGATGATTTATTTAATTACTTGTTTGTTTGTTACAGGTACCGGGCTGTGACTAATATTGACTATATACATGCAAGAACCGCCCGTCGAGTGGGACTTATGATAGCTTGTGTGTGGATTGTAAGCTTTTTAGTGTGTATCGCACCGCTACTGGGGTGGAAGGACCCCGACTGGAACCGCCGCGTCTCCGAGGACCTGCGGTGCGTTGTCAGTCAGGACGTCGGGTATCAAATATTCGCGACGGCATCCTCGTTTTACGTTCCAGTGCTGGTGATATTAATACTGTACTGGCGGATATATCAAACAGCCAGGAAGAGAATACGTCGGCGAAGAGGGGCCACGGCACGCGGAGGGCCGCCACCCGTGCCGTCGGGCGGAGCTCTGGTCGCAGCCGGCGGTAGCGGCGGCATCGCGGCCGCAGTCGTGGCTGTCATCGGTCGCCCTCTGCCGACTATTTCAGAGACGACAACTACGGGTTTCACCAATGTGTCGTCCAATAACACGAGCCCCGAGAAACAGTCATGCGCCAACGGTCTGGAGGCAGACCCGCCGACTACTGGCTATGGAGCCGTAGCGGCCGCCTACTACCCGACGCTGGTGCGGCGCAAACCAAAAGAAGCTGCCGATTCCAAGAGAGAGAGAAAAGCGGCAAAAACATTGGCAATAATAACCGGCGCGTTCGTAGCGTGCTGGCTTCCGTTCTTCGTTCTAGCCATCCTGGTGCCGACGTGCGATTGCGAGGTGAGCCCGGTGCTGACGTCACTGTCGCTGTGGTTAGGTTACTTTAACTCGGCGCTCAACCCCGTCATCTACACGGTGTTCAGCCCGGAGTTCCGGCACGCGTTCCAGCGCCTGTTGTGCGGCCGCCGCACACGCCGCCGCCGCGCGCCCCCGTAGCCCCCCACCTGCCCTCCCTAGCCCTCACCCGACTGACCTCGTCTAGCTCGATACATTATGTTACCTTGTTACATTTTCAGAGATATATTTACACCCCTTTATTTTTTGTACGTGATAAATGTGAATACAAATCCTGTCTAGTGAATAAACTACAAATTCTCTTTATTCATTGTAGTTTTAATTCTGTAACATTTAAATACTTTGTTAGTAGATGGGTACTGAACAAAGAAATTGCGAATATCCTCTGTCTATCAAAATAGTTGGTACTTAAGTAAATAAAGAGCCAGTTTTATCCATAGGGAAGGAAACTCTTCAAATTCTGAACAAAAGCTTTATAGGTGGACTTCAGAAGAGAAAGTAACGTATTAAGGCATATGATTTTGAGTCTGCATTGAAATAACAGTTATAGTACTTGATTATTCATATACTTTCTAAGTACTAGGCATTTGAACATTCATAACATGGTGTCAAAGAGAGAACTAGATAAATCGTCAAAGTAAAACAAAATATAGGTACTTATATTAAGGGTGAGTTCAGTCCATGATACTGAAAGAAACATATATCAAAATATGAAACATATTTTTTTGCTTTCCATACAAACTTAGCTCAGAAGTTTGGTCAACTTGTATAGGAGTCCAAAAATATTTCTTCATATTTCGATATATGTTTGTTCAGTATCATAGAATCAATTCACGCTTAAAATAGTTTCAGTATATTTTTTTAAACCCAGTATACATACATACAGATGAGTACAAGAAAAGACGAAGGTTAAACATTTACTTATTGGCCTCACTGAAGTTAAGATGGGCGCCCGATAGGTGCCGTCTTTGGTCTGTTATATTGTACGGTCAGTACGCTGTAAAGGTATTTTCAACTAAATCCGTCCCTAGAGATTCATACGTCACTGAAGTTAACGCAAGCGTCAGACGCTTTAAGCTATGATCCGAATTCAACCTTAAAACTAAATCCATTACCAACTCGCATGAACTCCCAGCGGATCGAACGTTAGGAAATCAAAAGTTTATTTTAGAATTTCAGAAAGTGGGTTAAAACTTTCGTCCCCTCGAACTAATGCCATAATACTTCAAGTTTATTAAGAGATTGACTCGTTGAATATAAATTTTGGTGTATCAAAGTGGGCAATCGGGCAAGACATACTCTCGTTTATCTTTGCTGTAAAACAGCTATGAGTGAAATCACTAAAATAGGCGAAGCAATCGTCACTATTTTGATTCAGTTTTCCACTAATTGCTCACAATCACAGAAAAAATGGCTTTTTATTCTTATACACTATATGAGCATTATCTAACAAGCAGGGGACTAAGTTGTACTTATGTTACGGAATAGCAGAAATATTTTAATTTTATTTTTGAATGTCTATAAATGGTTATTCCTCTAAGATAACTTATCACTACGAAAGAACACGCGTTAGCAGTGGCCAAGTAGAAAAGTGTCCCGAATTCTTCAAGATCATAAAAACGTTTTACAATTTAGATGAACTTTCAATTTGAACAGCGCCTCGGCAACTTTTAGAGCGTCCGCCTTAAACCGTAAACTGATGTCGTAACGACAACACATAATATTTTTAATGTGCCATTATACTACGCTTGTAATTATATTTGCGCCCGCGGGCATAATTCTGTGAGTAGCCCGATAAGATTGATTAGATCTTCATTTATTATTGAAAGAATAACATGGCCCAATGGAAATATTTGAAAATTATGGCGGACTTTAAATAACTTACAGGATTTCGTTATTATTCTGTCTTTTCCATGAATTATAACATAAATTTGTTAAAAATCCGCTTAACTTCCGAGGAAGCTACATCGTCATGTCTCAGGAGTTATCATTAGTGTGCCTGCAGAGTACAATCACCTGATCCTGGTTTAAGGTAGCGCTCCTTTGTAAGCTGTCATATTAAAAAAGCATGAAAATCTGACAAATATGAGCATAAGATTGTGTAACCTATTGTTTTAACATACTAATCGATGAAATATAAAAAATGGCTTTTCTATAAAACGTGTCTTCCATGGTCTGAGAGAAAAGAAAAACGTAAAATGTACACGCTGCTTCTCTTCCTACGCAAATCCTAAAAGCCGATCGAAAATCGGAATCAGAGGCGATGCGGCTAGCTACCGTATTACTAATATATGATTCCCTTTTTCCACTTCGACGCCCACTATCATGCCAAACGTGGCATTTGGGTCGTACAATTTTAGGTTCTGGCTACCCCTTAAGGGATTAAGATGCGATAGTGATTTATCCGTATCATAAAAAGTCTACTCTGCAGAAAAATAACTACACATTTTTAAAAACACTAATACTTTTCTTAGAAGTAAGTAATTACTTATGTTCACTTATTTTTTCATATAACATACCGGTTAAAATAAAAAATTGCCTGACGAAATGTTGCCATATAATATATCTGATTTAAAAGCTGGCTGAATTATTAGCCTTAAATAAATCACTTTGTGTTCTTAGTTGTGTCCCGCCATTGTGTAAAAAAGCCTAGAAAACTCCTTTGTGGTCGCGCTAGGTGCTAGAAAAAGTACCATTATTCATACAATATGGTACACAGCAGTTGTGTTGAAACGTTCATATTAAGTAATTAGAAAAGTAGGTGTTACTTAATAAGGACTAGGACAAGTCGATTATTTTAATTTATTAGAGCCTGCTGGGAACCAAAGAATGAAATGTTAATAGGTATAACAGGTGCTTTTCCTTCGGCACAGTTGCAGATAGAAGACTATCAAAGGAATGGACATCACCCTAAAACTCCTTTAATTTGGCAATTTACTAGGAACTTACATTCTGAGTGATACCTGTTTACATCGTATCTGTCTAAGCCGTAATAAACAAAGACAATAAAAATAGAATGTTTTTAGGTATATAATTAGTAGACCCATATTTTGGCAATTGATGGAATTGGATATAAAAAATTTAATACATTAACCTCAAATTGAAAACAAATCAAAATGAAGTAGTAATAAAGTTTATACCGTCGAAACGAAATAAATTCTTGGTTTACCTTTGTGCGTAGATACTAATAAAATTGACTTCAAATAAAAGGTTATCAAAGAATCCCACAACGTAAAGCGATATTTAAGTGAAAAACCCATAAAATGATGAAAATGAAAACCGCAATCTTCAGATGGCTAGTTATTTAAAAAGCTACTTAGTGAATTCAAAGCAGGTATTTATTTATCTTTTTCAATTCGTAGGACAGGCATAGAAACTATCTGGAGTAGTAAGTATACTGCGTTGTAACACTGCTACAAAAAGTGTTTTGTAGTATGAAGCTTTAGTCTACTACGAGTTACGAAGCAACCGCTAAGACTGCTACGGAGAATCAGTTGTAGAATTTGTAGATTCTATCGACCTACACTATACATATACTATTATTTTTATTTTAGAAATTAAACTACTTTACCTAGTGGCTTGAGTTTCTGACTCAGGTGTAATAAATAAATGTTTCGCTACGTATTATGGTAGTGCAGTCGGCTTAGCAATTAATTATACTACAAACAAAACCCTTTCCGTGCCATGCAGCCGAGTCGAGAATTCTAAACACTCGCTGGCGTTCAAATATTCATGTCCACATTATTTCCGTCCTTCTAATCTGAACTCTAACACATAAATCATAAAGCCCGCCTGAAATGACTATTCGTTTATAATTTTCCCTCACAAATTACGTAATAAGTGGGAAAAAGCCTAACGCTCTTTTCGCGTCATATTTTTTTAATTTAAGCGCACCTTAGCGCAGTATGGTAAAAAAGAATAAGAGCTGGAAACCCGCTTTGTTTTGTTAGTCCCTAATCCAAGAGAAATGCTCTCTGTAAGTGGCTTTAGTCCTAACAACTAAAGCGGGCTTTGCGGAAAGCCCTGTCGGTCACTATAAATATACATAGTGTTTAAAGTTTGCCAACTTTGTTCATGAACAAGACGAAGTTGACTTTCTTCACGTGGCTACATCGCTGAGCAAGGAGCTGAAGGACGATAAATAACTTGGAATGACGTACTGCCGGCTCAGTCCAGTTAATTAGGCCATCCAGCTGGAATATTCGATTCGGTAACCAGATTTACGCTGGCAACGTGTTGGTTTACAGAAATTGAGGCATGGTTGGAATGGTAGGAATGTTTACCTAGATCGATTATTCATTATAATTTATAATTAAAATACTATAGGTACTTTCACCATTATTTGTACTTACATGGCTAAAGTTTTAACACTTTATTAAGGACTATAGTGTCATTAATTATTTTTTAAAGCTAATAATTTTTAATCTTATTATCAATAAGCCATCTGCTGCCAACCCTTTTTATCAAGCGTAGAGACTTTTACGCATGGACGAGCTACCCAATATGCCTATCAACATAACCGAAGTGAGAAATGTATTACGTGAGCATCGAAACACAAGTGAAAATGTACTTATATCGAAAATACATTTCCCTTGTAAAGCACGAGACAAACACTTTTCCAGAATAAACAAGGGCTAAGGCCTCGGCGTGGTCAGTGAAGCATAATGCGGGGTGTTCATATCATGGTTTTGTTCGTTCCACCTATTTGTGTTTACGAGGAGGCATTGCTTATTTAAAAGACATTGCTCTTCCACTTTTGGGTTAGAATTGTATTGTAAGTATATGAAATACAATTTTTTTGTTTGTTTTTCGTGTGTGTGAGTACTGTGAGTGGCCAAACTGATGTCAGATTTTTCAGGCTGCCCACATATTAACGAACATATATACAAATAAGCGCCGCGGTACGAGGAGAACCGACCTCAAAAAACGCCACAAGGCATGGCAAAAGGAGAAGATAAAATACAAATAAAATAGCTTTAAAAACATATTCATTTAAAACGAATTTATTACTGGCTAGAATTATTTAGATATACCTAGTATTGTTTTCTGTCCAACCTTAGTTGTATGTTATGGAATTCGGGTTCGTTCCAACATTCGATTGGTCCATGATCCGTTGGTCAACAGAATCTTAAAACAATTAACTTCTCATCCAAATGCTTTTTCGCCCACGAACGTTTCGCCAACATAACATGCGCGGGGCATTCACTGACGTAAAGTTATGTTGGCGAAACGCTCGCTTCGCTAGCTCGGCTTGTGCGTGTGTTGGTCGCAGTTCTGACATAACCTAACCTATAAGTTTGCCCGAACCTAGTAAAATGCATAGAACTGACATAGCACTCGCCGGCCGCTGCCGCAGCACGCTCGCTTCGTTCGCTCGGCTCGTGCGTGTGTTGGTCGCAGTTTTAACATAACCTAAACTATAGGTTTGCCCTAACCTAATAAAATGGATGAAACTGACCTAGGACTCGCCGGCTGCTGCCGTAGCACGCTCGCTTCACTCGCTCGGCTCGTGCGTGTGTTGGTCGCAGTTCTTACATTAACTAACCCATAGGTTTGGCCTAAACCAGTAAAATTGATAGAACTATTTGTTTTAAATGCTTCAGGTATATTATTTCGCAACAACATACGTGGAAACAAAGTTATGGTTAATAAAACTTTAATGTTACATTTTTTCGATAAAATACACAAAAAAAGGGAAAGAAAAAATAACGATAGACTGAGTTTAATTAAAATAATCAAGTAAATGAAATTTTGATGTAGACAAATTTTAGGATTTGTTAAATATTGTATTAAAATATCTGCGAATAGTTTTATGGGGAATGAAAAGCGTTGAAGTGCATTGCGATAAAGTGATGGATTTCCTTCCCAAAGTAGTCTTGGGCAATGACATCATTTTTTTTCTTCTGATGTTAAGAATCTGACTATCATGGTCATCGCAAGTTAATGAGCTATCTCGAAAAATAGTCGCCTCTTTTTTTAAGACGCTTGCAAAATTTTCTGCCAATGAACACTAAAGCGCTTCTGGCTTACTATTTATTGATCCCTATTTTGAATTATGCGGACGTGGCCTTTCTAGATCTCACTAAAAAATTGGCTGACAAGATTGATATACATATATATATGTATATATTATGTATGTATATCTCTTATTGTCGGCCGTTATGTATATATTTTACATTGAACTCGCCGACATAAATATATATATATATATATATATATATATATATACATATATATACATATATATATATATACATATGTCGGCGAGTTCAATGTAACATTCCCTTTTTATTATTTTACACGCGCAAAGAGAAAGTTGTTTACTACAAAATGCAACCGTTGGATTTTAAATGGCAATTTTCGTCGTCATAAAACCGGTCGCCATAGCGACAGTGAGGATAGTCTTGTTCGAGCGGCCGTCTGTGCACAACTCGTTTGTGTAGTTTGCTGTGGCTTGGCCATGACACATTTAATTGTGATTATTGTAATAAATGCGGATTGGTGAACCGATATATTACAATGACAATTTGTTTTAACAAGACGGGAAGCCCAGGTGTATACACAGTATTCAATTCTGTGGGGCCAGGGAATTCAGACATGGTGGTTGGAATTCATGTTTCAGTGCGGAGGATTTCCGTCACATTTTTATAAGGCTCACGTAAGATCTCTCATGTGGCGGCATTGGTAAGGTGACGTGACTGTATGTAAGTTTTCAACCTGACAATTAAGTAACTAAGTGGGTAGTTCACGTCACTCGGGATAGCAGATACCGATACCGCCTTGCTCTGGCCCTCTTTTACTCGGCCGTTATGTATATACTCGTATATATATATATATAGTTTATATTTTACTTAATCTAAGTCAGGAATTTTCATAAAATAAGTTAATCTTATTCTTGTGTAGTCATAACAGCAAAAGATTTAGAAAAAGTATGAGAAGAGTGATTGGGAATATCTAAAAGAAAGTTATTGCTCGCACGAAGGCGGGAATCAATATCTCGAAATTTTATTCTTTACAGAGGTAATTCGGAAAGGTAGGGTTAGTGAGAACATTAAAAAGAAAAGAAAGCACATGGATATTATTGCGAGTTCTTATGGGTAGTCATTTCAGTCGAGACGGTACTCAGTATTCAGTAATGTGTTCACACTTTCGTAGCCAGAATACATACCTAATACACACATTCTAAAGGCGTTACAGCTTGTCAGCTAATTTTTTAGTGAGATCTAGAAAGGCCACGTCCGCATTATTCAAAATAGGGATCAATAAATAGTAAGCCAGAAGCGCTTTAGTGTTCATTGGCAGAAAATTTTGCAAGCGTCTTAAAAAAAGAGGCGACGATTTTTCGAGATAGCTCATTAACTTGCGATGACCATGATAGTCAGATTCTTAACATCAGAAGAAAAAAAATGATGTCATTGCCCAAGACTACTTTGGGAAGGAAATCCATCACTTTATCGCAATGCACTTCAACGCTTTTCATTCCCCATAAAACTATTCGCAGATATTTTAATACAATATTAAACAAATCCTAAAATTTGTCTACATCAAAATTTCATTTACTTGATTATTTTAATTAAACTCAGTCTATCGTTATTTTTTCTTTCCCTTTTTTTGTGTATTTTATCGAAAAAATGTAACATTAAAGTTTTATTAACCATAACTTTGTTTCCACGTATGTTCCTTATGGGCTTCCCGTCTTGTTAAAACAAATTGTCATTGTAATATATCGGTTCACCAATCCGCATTTAATACAATAATCACAATTAAATGAGTCATGGCCAAGCCAAGACTATCCTCACTGTCGCTATGGCGACCGGTTTTATGACGACGAACATTGCCATTTAAAATCCAACGGTTGCATTTTGTACTAAACAACTTTCTCTTTGCGCGTGTAAAATAATAAAAAGGGAATGTTACATTGAACTCGCCGACATATATATATTTATGTCGGCGAGTTCAATGTAAAATATATACATAACGGCCGACAATAAGAGATATACATACATAATATATACATATACATATATATATATATATATATATATATATATATATATATATATATATATATATATATGTCGCAGACGGATGAATAAAAGGGGGCAGAGCGTGGCGTGATCGGCATCTGATATCTCAAGTGACGTAAACTACCCACTTAGTTACTTGCAGTACGAGAACAAACTGATGTCAGGATGAAAACTTACTTACAGTCACGTCACCTTACTGATGCCGCCACATGAGAGATCTTACGTGAGCCTTATAAAAATGTGACGGAAATCCAGTGCCCCGCCTCCGCACTGAATCATGAATCGCAACCACCATGTCTGGATTCCCTGGCCCCACAGAATTGAATACTGTGTGTGTATACACCTGGGCTTTCCGTCTTCCTAAAACAAACTGTCATTGTAATAAATCGGTTCACCAATCCACATCTATTACAATAATCACAATTAAATGAGTCATGGCCAAGCCACAGCAAACTACACAAACGAGTTGTGCACGATACGGCCGCCTGAACAAGACTGTCCCTGTCGCTAGGTCGACCGGTCTTATAACTTGTTGCTTACGAATATTGCCATTTCAAATCCAACCGTTGCATTTTGTAGTAAACAACTTTCTCTTTGCGCGCGTAAAATCATAAAACGGGAATTTTACATTGAACTCTCCGACATATATATATATATTATGTATGTATATTACTTATTGTATCATTTTCAACCGCTTTTGCTAGGTCAACACTCATTACTCTTTACTACTATTACTCTAATATGTTTATATCAATTAATTATGTAATTACAATTAGCATTCAGTGTTTTAGCTTGTAAGTAATGTACAACGTTTCAACCCACTTTTGTCATTATGTCCTTTGGTTGTAGGGTTGACTGTAAGAGATCTCTGACAGGGATAAGCCCACCTTTGTACTATTGTGTTTTTTGTATTTTAATTGTGGTTTTTTATGTACAATAAAGAATTTACTGCTACTAAATCTCGATGTCTCTACTCACTTTATCTTCAACTGTTCTACGCTTTGGTAGGTGTTATCATAACAGTACTGTACTAGTGCTTACCATAACAGTAACACTTCAGACAAAAAAGATCTGAAATACGTCCTCCTCAAAACATATAAATACAAAAAAGTCGAGAAGTGGCTTGTCATTCAACATTTCAAATCACATAGGCCCAAATACCTATGTGAATTGAAATGTTTTTAGTAAAATAAAATAGAAATATAATTAGAAAAATTATACTTACCACTAGAATGAACAGTAAACATTTTCCTGTTCATTCTAGTTTCATTTTATATTTATACAAGCTGCATCTAAAAATAACATGCATTTATCGTACTCCCATCTCTACGCTTTAAAAATTGTATTAGTAGGATAAGAACGTTACAACTCCAAGATTTCTTTCAACATCCCTCGCTATACAATACATTATGATCTCATTTCAATTTCGTTTCTCGTAAAATAGCATATAAACCCAATATCATTGAATTACGAATACCTACGTCAATATGGTAGAATGGCAGAGCGAAATTCACTGCTGTGTATGATTTATATTTCTACTTACACAACGCAGCTTGCGGGATGGAAATGCTGATACCTACGTAAAATAAATGCCATTTTCCATTATAGCTACACGACTTTTCTATTACGTTGGTATTACATTACTGGGGCCTAAAATTGTACTTGAGTACGTGTAATTGAGTTTCTGATTCTTTTTTCTTTCAAAATTACTGGCCAGCCCTGTTTTTGTATGGAAGTGTACAAATACATCCATACAATCCAAAAAACATAAATGTAAAAAAATGCATGCTAGAAAAGAAAAACCTAGAATGCGACGCATGCTTTCCTTCCGTGTTGATTGTTAAGCTATTAGAGGGACAAAAATTTACACCAACCTTTGAATCGTCTGTTACTTGGCATTATCCACAACCCTCAGGTAGATGTCTGATGCAAAAGACATATTTTGAAATCCTTAATTTTACCAGCCAAACTGTGTTACTGTGTTGTTTTGTGCCAGATGTACTTACATAGCCACTCTGTTATTCAGGCGCTAGTGACATAATGATAAAGTGCCTAACTCTCTCGCCGCAGAATGTGCTCGCATCGCCCCGTCAGCCGAGGCTACATCCGGCTTGGCCCGTCCCAAACTTGCAAACTTTGCCTTTCCCTGATATACGACAAGTCAACTTTGTTTATCTGACATCCGAGAGATTGAGTCCCAAGCCCTTTCGCCAATTATATTATCCTCTTCGTCGGATAAAAACTTTATCGCGCATCTTGATTCAATAAATTGACTTGATACAACCCGAAAATACACTTCGTTTCCGTTCTATTACGAGGAGCGGGATTTGCGAAATACCGGAACAAGGAGGCGAATTAACACATTGTGATGCAAATCAAGTCGGCAGATTCGCGACGTCTAATTTGGAATTTAATTGCGCTGCTTAAAAAACTGTTAAACATTTTACCAGACAGTTTTACCTTGTAACTTTTAATGTGTTTTTCATCACCGTGTTTTTTATTTATTTAACTTTATTACATGAAATTTGGACCGATAGACTAAAGGCGGTAGGCATTTTTTATAAAGATTTGATGCGTTCATAAGCATTTAATTATATAAGAAATATATACCTATTCTTGTATACTTTTTTTTATTAAATTTATGGTTTGTTAAAGACAAAGACAAGAATAATTTAAAAAGATATCAGTAAGCTTTTTCTTTTATGGAATCTCTACCACCATACCTCTATATTTTTGTTTTCAACCACCATAAAAAAAGAAAGAGGCTATACATTTGGTAGTAAGTTTATTTAATGTTTGCTATCTCAGAACTTCGACAGTTATTAAAAAGAAATTATATATTATTTCAGATTACTGAATAAAGATTATAATAAGAATAAGGCTAATGTTACCGACGGAAACCAGTGTGGTATTATATCCGAGTTCCTTTCGCCCAGCAGGATCGCAGTAGACTTGCTAAATAAAACACTTTTCCTTGTAGGCTTCTTTATTCCTGGGAGATCACAGTGACACTGATCTACATTTTCTTAGAACAGGCCTCTTATATTTATACAATTCGTACCAACAAAAACTAAATCTAGATGAGGGTAGGTGTGATTAGATATATCCCCTCTACTTTACAATATTTTCAATAACCTTCTCAATCTTACAAGGGGCGTGGCCATGGAGATCCCCAGTGTGACAAGGTTCTATGTAAATAAGCTAGGGAAATCCACAGTCAAACACCTTTATTTACCTTTAGTTACCTCACGCTTAGCACTATATACATGTGCTAAACGCTATATACCGAAATAAATAAGTATACACACAGTTCATAACTCATTTACTGTCATGTACAAAGGTAACAGAAAGATATATCTAGGCACCCTATAACATCTGTCCCTACATCATATTTATTTACTTATACATTTACATAGGCTAAAGCCCTTACTTATACTAAAAGAAATTACTTTATTTATCATATTTACAAAAACATTCAATAGCTATTTCTGTCCACAACAACTAAGTAGTATATAGTTTTTGATTTCACTGTCATTGCCTTGAAAAAAGTTGTAAAATCATAGCAGTAAGAAATTTGATGTACTTTAAAATCCAAGAAAACGGGGGTTTACTTATTTAAAATATACATAATCATCTGCAAAATTGTTTCTTTTGCTATTGTATAAAACGAAAGCAAATGTCCGTCCATAAATACTGAAAACAGCTCCAATTTTTAGACATTTTCTGAGTAGAAGGGGCATTAAATAAAAGTACGTACATTTATAGTGAAATCTTTACTTAAAGCATTGCACGGTAACGTGGCATAGCGCCAATTGTATCCCACTTGGATGGCAGCACCTTACCGAGGCTACAATACAGGGTGACTTATATTTGTTACCCAGTAATTTTTTACATGTTTCTTGACCTAAACCGTAGCGTGGGTAGATAGGACAAACGTAGCTCACTTTTAGGCCATACCATTGCATCCAGCTTTATAATCGTACATTATTTAAATCTTCCAGATCTGTTGCCGCCATACGTATTCTCTTTCTCTTGAGGAATACACTAAGAATGACCTTGCATATGAATGTACATCAAGGTTTTCCTGTAAGTTCAACTGGGTACCAATCATCAAAGTACAAAAATCTTTTCCTATTAAATAACCAAATAAAAGAGTTGGACTTTTCCAAACTTCAGTAATACGAGTAGATACGTTCCGAGAAAAAAATATTTTCATTCGTCGTCGTGCTCCTGCAGTGGAGACAAAAAGACATGATGATGATGATGATTTATGAAAATATGGGGACAAAAAGTCTGGAAGTATAACCGGCGTAGGTTTACATGTAAAAAGTAATTCTGCACTTGCCTCGGTAGAAATTCTAGGGTGGCACATTAACGGCGGCGGTATTGCGACTCCGATGGACTTTTTATTACTCACAGTCTACATGTTGAAGCAATATACGGATATATTAGCTACACAGTAGCATGGCTGTAGATTTTTCATGTAAAATTACTTTTATATACGTTTTAGTGTCTTTAGTTTGCAGGAATTTTAGTTAGAATTCTTCATATTTTAGCGACGACTACATAATCATCTTCAAAACCTTTATCTAAACCAACATAATAATATAGGTACCAAGTTGATACCTATCTCCTCTCTGCAAGACTAATTAAGGCAAAGCAGAGCTGAGAGTCCTGCAAGCCTTTCTTAGGTCACCACCCCGACCGATGAAGACGCGTAGGGGACCAAGGCTCTGATCGACTCTCTGGGGGTCCGTGGTGTCGCTATTAATGCCTTGATCACACCTACCATGTAGAGTGGCGAGACAGTAGAATGCCACTCGGCCGATACAGTGCTGTGGCCCAGTGAGGGTTTACACATGCTTATACGTATTTTTGAAGTTGCGCCGAGACAGTTAGTCAGTACAGAGTATACCCGGTACAATGACAAGATGGCGTCGAGTGGCGAGTGATCGCCTAATGCGTGTGATCTACGAGTGAGCGAGCGAGACAGTACGGGGAATCGGGGGGTGGGTATTCGGCCTAGTAATTAGATTTTTTTTTATTTGATTACTTTAACTTCATACTCAAATACAAGTGATGGCAGACTTAAAGCCTAAGGCCTTATCTACCAGTCAACTAAACGGATGATGTGGAGAATGTCTGGGGTAGTGCAAAATTTGAATAGTTATGTGGCAAAAAAAAAACTTTATGAAAAATAATCATCAAAACAATAAACGACAAACAAATAATACACACTTTTAAGTATATACTATGATAAATAACACCTATACTACATAAATACACTATGATCTATCTGACAGTTTTTAAAGAAAGTGTGCCATCACCTTTGTTTAAAAGAATGAGTAAAGAACCTAATCCGGTGAAGTGGCAAAATGGGTTGAATTGTTAGAGGAACGAAGATCTTTGAGAAACTGAAAATTAGACTTGAGGTAAGCAGAAGTAGCGGGTTCAAAAAGAATAGAAAAGTGAGTTATAAGGATGTGCAAGTTGCGCAGTTGACGAATTGGTAACCAATGAAGTTGAATGAAGTTGTTGAATGGGGTCCGTCTCACTCGGCTTAGGTGTTTACACACACCAAGTGCTAGGCCGAGGGTACTGTCTTGCCACTCTACTCGGTAGGTGTAATCAGGCTATCACCAACAACTCGGCACAAGCTGCCCTGCGGGTTATTTATTTAATATTATTATTACTACAAAAACTCATAAAGTCATACATACATTCTGTTCATCCTGGTAAAATAATGTGTAATGTGTACCTTTATAAAGGATTTTATGACTATTTTGAGAAATAAAGTTGTAGAAGTTTTACTTATAAAAGCGAGATACTAACCCTCATATTCATAAAAAATAAGAACCGTTGGCTAAACCTATTTTAGTTAATATATGTTATGTTTTGTCCCTTTCTCTTTTTTGAATATTTAACATTGATAGAACAAGACGAAACATATTTTAACTAAAATTGGTTTAGCAAACGTTTGAATTTTTTATGAATAAGGGGGTAAGGTAATAAGATGTCGTGTATTTGAAAATGTAAGCACCGAAATCAAGCTTCTATAGGTGAAACTATAATTAACAGCACGCTTTAAGTAAAATACTGTATGTCATACCAGAAGCATATGAGCACATTCCTACGTAGCAATCAAATAGCGTCCACGAATGCTTATCCCCCGCAATAATATTAATTACTTAGATCTTACAAATAGCGAAACATTTGGCACATTAATAAATCAAAGTTAACTTGGGATCGCTGTTTACTTCCAAACAACCACAAGCCCAATAAACTATCATTAGGGTGAGCAGTGAATGGTTAAAACAGTCGGCTTGGGACCGGCAACAGGTTATGATTGATTGATGGTTTGTAGCAGATACGACGGTAATTTGCAAGGACGTCACAATATTCATTTATTAGACTGGACAAAAAATTACTATACATAGTTTTTTTTATCTTTGCTGACTTTTAGGTTTCTCGTTGCACTGAACACTAAGCATGTCTGAAGCAGCAACGTTAGGCCTCCTTCTAGTCGATGTGCCTGCAAGGACAAATCGTCTATGTCTTGGATCGGATCAGACACTTGAAAAAGATAGCTTTAGAAAGCCTACAGTCTGTCAATCACTAAAAATAGCTTAGAAAACGACGGAAACATGATTGATGGACATCTTGTCACCAATACGATAGTCATTTATCACAGCCTCATGGACCATGTGTCCGACAAGAAAAATATTGCTTCACTTGATGTACATTTTTATGGATTGTAAATTAAGACAGTTGGACCGTCGGTTTGACAATGACTTACTCCTGACATCAGGTCATGATTGATTGACGGCTAGTTATGACACAAGACTCAGTTACTAGGACCATTGAATTATAACCCAAGAGTATCTCTGACTAGGACGCTAAAATCACGTTTCTGACTAGACAAAGATTGTTTGACTTGATGCACATGGCAGTGAGACCATTGGCTGGAAAAAGATATCTTTGCAAGTCATGGATAGGACAATATACTCGCCCCGATGATGATCGTCTAAATTGAGCGAAACATGGACAGCATTTTTTGTATGTATACAATGCGTGAGTAAACCGTAGACAAAATTCAGTCAAATTTATCTCATAATTTATATTAGACTGCTTATATCATATGTGTCTGACGAAATCAATATAGCTTAGCTTGATAAAACACAGAATTAATGTAAGTACAGTACTTGAAGTAAAGGCCATCTTAATCTATCCATCAGTTAAAATAGGCAACATTTATGATTACATGATTCTATTACACATCAACTATCTCCAAACTGCTATTCTTTAACCTAGTGATTAGAAATACTCCTTATTAATAAATCAGTACTAATTCAAAGCGGTAGTGGTGTAGTGGTTTGTGCGCAACCTATAACCGAACCCGACCCGACCGAAAGTTGGACCGAATCCACACTCGGTCCGACTTTCGGTCAAATCGATTAACCACTACGCCTGTGGTGGTCAATAAAAATGACGGTTGATAATTAATTATGATGATAAAGTGAAGAAAAATAACCCGACCGCAAGTTTACTGATGTCTAAATTACTATTATTAGTAGATAATTAGTACCTAATTGAGCTTTTTTAGATGCCTTTGGGCTGCTAGAGAAATCTGTCACCATTGTTAGCTAAGAGAGAAGAAAGAATCAGTAAGGATGGAAATGTAAAAATTGTGAGAATCCTAACTCAAATTATGACTCGCACGTAGTAAAATTTATGAGAATAAACAAAGAATTACCTAGATATAAAAGAACTAGTTATTATGTTCGGTACTTTGATAAGTATAAACTTGTATTTCAATAACTCAGCTACCCTATTCAATAAAAAATGGAAAAATATTTACAGATTCGTAGGGAGAATGGATATTTGAAAAATCCTGTTTCTCGCAAACATCCAATTCTCTTTATCATTCTGAATAGAATCGCGGGGAGTGATGTCGGCAGCCGATACTGAATACCCGCGGATGCAACGGTACGGTATGCTCGCGTAACTTTCCATATTTCCGTTTAGTGATTTGCAGCTCCAAGTTATGGTACAAAAGCAAAAAATGTGATTTAACAAAACTTATTTCAATAATGCTGTCAATAAATAAGGATACCTATTATTAAGTAAATCTCTATCTTTTGACGCGGCTTACAAGCCGCTTTTCATGATGATGCGCGAGGGTCGGGCAATAAGTATAGGTTACATTTTTACCACCAGCAACATTTCTGAAGCAAGTTAAGCTCATGATACTGAACTACTTTCTATAAAAAAGTTATTAAATATGGTAAAAAAAATTGATCCCTGATCCCCTGTAAAATTTGTAGCTAGACTTAGATAAACTTTAATAACGGTCTCGTCATAAAAAGTTGATTACGTATAAAATATTTAAAAAAAGGTATTAAACTTTTTTATCTAAAACATATTTTTATTAAAAGTTTGCACCCATTCTTTTAAATCATCAGCTGCAGTAAGTCCACTTTTGGACAAAGACTTTGGCTCTCCTAAAGATTTTCTAAATGGCCAATCGAAAATGACCTGCATCCAGTGTTTTCTTGCAATCTTTCTCAGGTCTTCCTAGCACCTGGTGGCACCTGGTGGCTGTCCTTTCCTGCACTTTTATTTCTGTAGATAACTACTAAGTGTAATTTGTTTAAATAAATGTTAAGAACGGTGTACATGCAACATTTTGTACTTCTATTAACACTAAATACATCATAAATTAACCACCATCTTGTTATGATAAAACAACCAAAATGAGAACCACATACCTATTATAGATAAGCTTGTTTTTAGCAAACGTAATTTATCTGTCAATCCAGTAACTAAAGTTCCCTATCGCGCCGGATCTAGGGCATTTGAAGTACGCAGTTCTTGGTTTGGGAGCGCAGACGGTCTAGGGGGCAGTGGCGGGGGTTTTAGAGGAGAGGGGGTGACCTGCAGCTGCAAGGAACTTCTCGTGAACAATTCATACCCAGCGCTGCTCGCTCTAAGCGCTTTAATTACGAAACATCTACAATTGCTCTTTTAAATTTTTCATTAAACCTCTTATTAAATTTGCACATTCGCACAACAACATTAAATTAACATTTTAACGCGGTGAATTCTAATTTGAATGTTGTTTAATTTATTTATAAAAAATTTGTTGATCCACAATATACAAAAGGGACGAAGACAGGTTTAGAAAAGTATAATTGTAATTAGTCCGTCTTTTAGATTACCCAAAATAATAGACCCATATTTTTTTCATTGACAAAAAGTGAAAATTCACAAAGATACGAAGGATACGAAGCATTAAAGTTCCGGAGTGGGGGCTTGCGACGTGACCTCTATGTAAAAATCGTACGTAGCCGTGACGTCATGCAAAATTTCAATGCGCTGTATCTTTGTCATTTTGTGTTTCTCAGAGAAAAGAAAAAATACGTGTACAATTTTAATCTAACCGATGGGCTTGTACAGTCTTATTATAAAAAAGGTAATAATCGTGGTTTAGTCCCGTATCATCTAAGTAACAAGCGATAAATCTACTTTAGACTTTCTTTTATTACAATACCTGAACCAAAGACGGAATAAGATAGATCCAAGTTAGTCTGACCGGAAGTAGAAAAAAGGTTCCATTTTTCATAATAATATGTATTTCCGTCGAAAAGACTTAAATTACAAGCGAAATAAGTTTAAATAAAATTAATGCAAAAATATGCAACGTACATAATTTTATCATAACCTCTTATTTATTGATCCGATTACTAAATAAGATTTTTATACAATAATAAAGTAATTACAGTATCAAAAAACGGAACGAAGCTAAGTTGACAACTTTGACAACGTAATTCTATATTAAACTCACTGTACCGTTATTCAAAGCCTATATAATGATAGGGGCTACTGCTTCCGGTTCTAGTACTAGTCGTGACTTCCGGTCTAGGTCCACGCCAGTCGCCACTTCCGCTCCCCACCTAGCGCGCTCCCCGCTACGTGACACTAGCGCCACCTAGGCAGTTGGGTTTTGTAACCCAGTTTGTTCGTCATTGGCGTTTTTGATTCCGTTCGAGACGGTTACCTAATATGCAACGCAGAATTTAAACCGTCTCGCCGTTACTAGCCAAAAACTTTAGGAGGAAAAGTGGTGAAATCGATGGAAAATACACGTTGTGTATAAAATTTAAGGGTTATTTGAGGTAACAAATTAAATGTTCACATGGTTAAACCGTAAGTACTTTCAACCATAATCTTTTCCCCAGTGAGTCCGGTTATTAATTTTTTTTCTATATTTCAACTGTGTTTACAGTTCATAGATAGTAATTAATTATTGCTTTCTTTGGAATCTTATTTCTTTTTGAAATCGATTACGTAAGTATCTACGTATAATGTTTCACTACAGTTGGCAATCAGATCTACTGCTAACTTCAAAATTTTATTTTTTGTTTTATAACATCTCCTAACCTTACAGGGCTAACAATCCTTTAAGCTTTTCAGTGTGGAATAGGTACATCTCATCATCATACTCATTATATCAAAAATAGAATGAGTACGGAAATAGATTTTCAGGAAGGGAAAATTACCAAGTGATAAAATGGAATGAGTTTAGATAACTCATCAGGAATTGGAAAACCGTGAGTAACCGCATGCTTCAACTTTGTACAAGTGACGTGAACGCCTCTAGACATGGGCGTGGCCTGTACGGGCAAAATTTTCTTATATATTATTTTCAACCATGAACTTGCAACGTGGCCATACAAAAATGGTTTTACTTTTTGATAAATTTACCGTCGTTTCTCAACTCATCTTTTCAATAGAACATTGGTATAATACGAGTTTTTAACAGTTTATCTGAAACACTGATAACCCTACAGGTTTGATTTTTGTGTTTTAACAGCCGGTAATATGATAATTCCAGATTTGCAGGTACTACTAACGCTTTCTTACAGCAAAGAACCATTGATGTGCCAAAGTTGAAATTTATAATAAATATAAGCTTGTACGCTTGTTGTTAAGCCGCATTCCTGCGCTAGCGATCATTCGAAAATGGTGAAAAGCAAAAAGGAGAAAATACTTGAGAGGCAATATCCCGATGTGATTGTGTATGCGTGAATTCGTGACAAATGTAATCATACTGGGACTTCCTGCCCTGCAGAATTCCTATCGTATCGATTTACAACAAAGCCTGGAACCGCATTTCTGCTTCAGAGAGCGACGTGACAAACGCAATCATACAGGAACTTCCTGCTACGCAGAATTCCTATCATATTGATTACAATGAAGCCTGGAATCGCACTTCTGCCCCGCAGAGCGACGTGACAAACATAATCATACTGGAACTTCCTGCTCCGCAGAATTCCTATCGTATCTATTTACAATAAAGCCTGGAACCGCATTTCTGCCCCGCAGAGCGACAACACAAACGTAATCATGCTGGAACTTTCTGCTCCGCAGAATTCCTATCGTATTGACTTACAACAAAGCCTGGAACCGCATCTCTACCCCGCAGAGCGACGTGACAAGCCTAATCCTACTGGAACTTCCTGCTCCGCAGCATTCCTATCGTATTGGTTTACAACAAAGCCCGGAATCTCATTTCTGCCCTGCAGAGCGACGTGACTAACGCAATCATGCTGGAACTTCCTGCCCCGCGGAATTCCTATAGTATTTATTTACAACAAAGCCTAGAATTGCATTCTGCACCGCAGAGATGGCAGCGTCGTTTAGTTTCGGTAAGTATAGGTTAACCCCCGCTATGCAGAATTTTACACCATATGGCATTTAATAAAAGCCAGGACCGAATACCTGCTATGCAGTATTTAACTGTAAAAGCAGTAACAATGGAGGAACTTCTGCCCCGCAGAACTCCGGGGCGCTTTGACTAACGACAAAGTTCTTAAGTCACGCTTCTGCTCCGCAAAACGACGCGGATACGAAATCGGTTTGAGTGCTTTAATATATCGTACGGCTGCCCTATACTACTATATGAACAGAACTATCCGAGTATATTTATATGCGTAACAAAAACTAGCACGGCTGCTTTCATAACAAGCCTGTCTGTTCCGCAGATTAAGTAATATATTCACTTATAATAAATATATAAGTACGAAAACAAAGATCTCGACTCTGCCCTACAGATCGATCAAAGTACACTAATTTCTGATCAGGCGTATTACGCCGCTGCCCGGCACAAACTCCTTGAAACAGGGTTAAAGGGTTCGTCACGAATCGCAAAAGCTCTCTCGTCTTGAAATATTGACGACACTGTCGGATGAATGTCTTTATTATTATTATTAGATTTTATTAGACGTGTAAATACGTCTCGAAATCTACTTCAAAAAACTCCGTCTTGCATCATTTAGTAAAATAATGTATTCAGTTTAGCGGTCTTCACGATTTTTTGCGATAAACACCGCTCGTTGCTGGGTGAAATTAAATAAAAATGCCTTCCAGTGGCACCTTAATCTGAGTTTCAAAAAGCACATCAGCTATTTGTCCTCATTGTTGTCGTTAGGTGACAGTCATTGAGCAGGATAAAATCCTGACACCAATGTTAGAATAATAACATTAGAGTAAGAATAAAAACAAGTGAACCTTGTATTCACAAAAATAATTTTACATCAACTGGGCCATTTTGACGTTCAGAAGGACAATACCTCAAACCCCCAAGCAAGTTCGTTTCTTCTTGGGGGGGGGGGGCATAGTCAGTAGTAGTAGTAGTGAGACCTACCCACTCAGATACATTGATCATCTACAAGTCCTTACTCACGTGGATACAAATCCCTGGTCAATCCACCATGGCAGTTAGGTGCTACGCATCTAAATACCACAATACAACACCACAATGTTATAGTACTGTGCAGGCACCCCGTACTAGATCCTACCCGGCCAAAGAGCTAGACGTACCTTTGAACCTTGCGCTTATTAGCATGTTCTATGTCAGTGCGTTAGTAATTCGGCATGCCTTCGTTGTAAACATTATAGAATTATAACATATTCCTTATCTCTCTTCTTATTAGCTACCAGGAGTGCTATTAGAGAAATCGCCAGTCACATTAAGAATGGCCTGCACGAGCGTTTTCAAACACATTTTTGGATTAGTCATATTCATACGCGAAGGATTTGCACGAGTGGTCTTGACCACTCGTAATCTGAAATTTGCGGCGTAGATACGGAGAATCTGTTACGATTCATGCTGTTTTTCTATTCACGGTGATAGTAGACCATAAGCAAACTTGCATTTTCTAGGTATAAAAAAGAAAAAAAGAAATGCTTTTTCATTGACACGACGGTTGAAAAAGTATCACCAGACGGTATATTACACGAGTGGTGATCTGGAAAACTACACATTTTGTGTGTTGCCGCCTCCCTAAATGGAGAAATAGCAGTCTAGGTGTTTAATTTCCAACTCGAACGAATTGAAATCACGCAAAAAAGGCGTTACTTTTGCCATTTTGTTTGTTAATGATATAAAAATGTCCGTCCTTAAACGTCAAATACTATTTCTCTCATTTCTTCTTTTACTTACAATTAGAAAAGTTTGTGTGACAATAAATTTACACGAAATGAATATTTAGTATTAAAATTTCATTTTAATGGCACGCATCTCCAGTTATTAAAATGCAAGATAATGTTTTTACACGAAATACTTTTACATATGTTCATTATGAATTCCATTAGAGTACTGTTGAGCCTTTCATACGAGTATCCCAGAGTAGCAAAGCAGTTTTCAAGCTGACGTCGGTCCACGCTCATCAAAGTACTATTGTCACCAGAATTATGTACAGTTAATATTTAAACTATAAAACATTATTGATACAAACAGTATCATAGAAACACTTACGAATATCATCACAGGAGAGTACAGTCTCGGAGTGTCAGTATGGATTTCGCCCCGGCCTAGGCACTACGGACCCTATCTTTGCCCTAAGAGTCATCATGGAGAAAAACAGGGCAAAGAATACGCCTCTCCATTTCCTGTTTTTGGATATGGAGAAGGCCTTTGACTGTGTTCCTCGAGAGATGATCTGGTGGGCTCTGAGGTCCAAAGCCTCACCTACGCTGGTACGGTCATGTCCTACGAGAGCCGGCAAGTTACATGGGAAACAAATGTATAGCCATGCCGCCTCCGCCGGGGCCCGGCAGGCGGGGTAGACCCAAGAAGTGCTGGCTTGACGTCGTCAAAGATGATATGCGTGCTAATCGTCTTACAACCAAGGATGCTCAAGACCGTGCAAAGTGGAGAAGAATAAGTCGGAAAGCGGACCCCGGGCTTCTCAGCATTGCAGCTGAGGACGCAACTGGAACAACGCTGAGATGAGAGAGAGAGAGAGAGAGAGACTCACGAATATCAACATTTGAGCAGAAGCATTTACGCTTTCTGTGAGCTGTACATCATGAAGCATTTATAGATATAATAAAGTAATAGTAATGCGTAGCATTCGAATCTCTCTTATGTACTGTGAGTGAGCGCTGAATTAATCGAGCCTTTGCGACTCCGAATCACCCTGTCAAGTTTCTTCATTATATATCAACCCAAATGTAGAGTAAATGTATAAATAGTTGTAACCACAATTCATTGTATTGAATGTCCAGTGTGGACAACATAAAAAACCTAAGTGGGCTTTCACTAGACTTTTACGAACCATCCGTTAAGCTGTCTGAAATCCTTTGAATTAATAACATTATTTTAGAAGATAAAAGAGCGTACTTTTCTTTTAAAAGAAAATTTAGTGGAAATGTCCTTGATATCAACGGGTAAAGCATTCCAGAGTCAGAGCAGAGTTTGATTTAAAATTGAAATTATATGTCTGAAGCGTAAACGTAATATAATCATTGAAGTACCTAATTGCTGTTTAATTTCATTGCAGCATAACTGCGATGTAACGGACGCTGACAGATATTAAATCCCCCACACTTATTATTACGCGATATATCTTAATTATAAATTCGAGTATAATGTAGGTATATAAACAAAATATACCTACCTATGTTCTTAAATTATATGTTGTTTATATTTCCCACATTTTTTGGAAGAGTATGTTAACTAATGGAATAAATGTGTTTCATTTCATTAGTTTTCTATTGTTAACTACTTACAAGAATGCTTTCCTAACTAAGTAGTTAATTATTTTTATTGTAAAAATACATAGGTACCTAAGTCAATATTTAATTCTATCTTAGGGTATCGACTACACTTGTGTTACTTGAAATATGCAATTTCATATATTTATTAAGTAAATTTGCTGCTTATTTTCTTCCCTCGCAGTTCATAAAAGCCGATTGAGGGAATGGGCCAAAAAGCGTATCATGATAACTACAACCCATTACAATTTTGATTCCTTTTGAAAACTTTTCGCTTACCATCACGCTAAAAGTGTCCATTGAGATTAAGTTAATTTGGTTTCTTGGCCACGTACCTCTTCCTCATAACTGCCGTGACCTAAATAAGCATCTGACTCCATCTAAATCATCTTAACGGCGAAAAATTTACTAAAGTGCCTAAGTTCAGAAACGACTGACATAAGATATAGCTTACCGTGGAGAGCTTAATGCACGTGAAGCTAAGCCAAGCCAAGACAATGTTTGCGAGCGCCATTACGGCGAGCCATTAGTTAATGGATGTCTCAGGGGTTAATGGTAGCAAGGGCGGCACTTTGAACGGCGGCCTCTCATTTGGTCGCGCCTGTTTCTACTCAAAAGGTATTGAAAAAACTATCAGCTTTTGCCAATTCCCTTTCGTAAGCCCTTTGCTATACATGAATTGAGATGAACACAACTGTTTTTATGTGTGTAAGTGGCAAAATCTGGTGTCAGATTTTTTAAGCTGCCTAAAGGCATCTGACATGGCTTGAAAACTGTCATACAGTGATGACAGCCAGGACCAACGGCTTTACGTACCTTCCGAAGCACGGAGGAGCTCGAAAAAATGCGCGAACAAGTGCGGACTATGCCTGGTGTCGCTTAACTTGCGAAAACGCTAGTTTAAAGCTTACTCACGCCGGGCCACCGAGCTTCTCATGAACATAACTAAGTATATCCCAGTAGGATTAAGCCTCCGTCACAGATTAGAAATTATAGGTAAGTACCTATTTTGATAGTCACTTTTATGTACCGAGCTCTGAGCAACCGGCCTAGGCCAGGAAAGTATGAAAATTCATTCCTGTCCGCTGTTCAAAACCTTTAAATTCATTACATTATAAAAAATGCATTATTTGAGCATATATGTATATGTCTATAAATATGACAACAATTGTCTCTTGTACCTTTTCTTTGTGCTATAAATTTGAAATTAACAAAAAAAAACTATTTACTATTGGCATAAAATCACACGAAAAAATTTTCACAGATTATGTATTTCTTTTGCTGCTATAGCAACAAATAATAAAAACAATAAAATTAATATTTAAGTGGGGCTCCCATACAACAAACGTGATTTTTTATAGATAAAATGGTACGGAATCCTTTATACACAAGTCCGACTCACACTTGGCCCGTTATTGCGTAAAATATGACACGGCTGTATGTCCTATGGTTCCTTTGCAGTAATTGAAAATTAAATCTTACAAAAGGAAAAAACGCGGGAAAGAAGATTTTTTTTCAGTAAACCACGGTACACTACGTGATTTACTGAAAAATTATACATAATAAAAAAAACATCTTTCTGCTTGCCAGTGTTAACTGTCAAAATAAAGCTTCGTCGAAGTTTGATCGCCACCAGCAATAGATTGTTTATTGTACACCAAAAATAAAATGTAATACAGAAATAATTTAAAATTAAATATGTACAATGGGCGGTCTTATCACTTAAAGCGATCTCTTCTAGATAACCAGTTTGACGACCTCCGTGGCGTAGTGCTCACCATGCTAGTCCGCCACCCAGAGGTTCCGGGTTCGATCCCCGGTCTGGGCAAGTTGAAATGTATTTGTTATAAAATGTAGTATTGTTGAGTGAGTATCCCATAACACACGCCTCGAACTTACTTTGGGGCTAGCTCAATCAGTGTAATTTGTACCTATATGTTTATTATTTATTTATTAATCAGAAAAAAAAAACACGCAGTAATTATATTATGATTTTAATATAACTAATAACAACGTGGCTTTTTTTCTTAGTGGTGCAAAAGCAATTAATGTTTATGTAAGTGCAAAGAGTATATAGTACATTTTTTGCAAGACTTCATGTATTGCTTTAGGTAAATATTTGCATCGTCGGTGATTTCTTTCATTATTTCCTAACATGTATTGAGTAAATCACATTACATATCTCAGCAGGAGTAGGATTGCCGGACTCATTATTGTCAAACTCCACTCGTCCGACAATCTAATCTAAACCTACCAATGGCAAAATTTAAAATACATGTTAAAAAAGTTTTATTAAATAATGCGTTCTATACAATTAATGATTATTTAAAAGATAAAAACGCGTGGATACTTCCTATAAATTTTCCATTACACTCCACACATAAAAGATAAGAACTGTATTCTCTGTAAAAATAATTAGCTTACTGTAAAACATTACATTTTTTTTGGCTTTCCATAAAACTTGGATTAGCTAGCTGATCGGTCAAATTATAAGGAATGACAAAAATATTTTTCAAGTTCGACTTAAGTTCCTTAGGAAAGATGTTCAGTATCATGGAGTGTATCCATCCCAGTTTCAGTATATTTTGTTAGACCTTGTATGTATACATAATATATAAAATAAAAATAAATAAAATAAAATAGAAATAAAAAGCCTTTATTCTACCAAAAACACTTTGCAAATCATATCATTATTTTAATTTATTTTTACATTTATATTATTTTATTTTGGAAGTCGCCTCTGCAGTCTAGGCCTTCCCCTTCCTTTTCCACTCTTTTCTGTTTCTTGCTTGCCTCATTCAATCTGGACCACATCTTTTCCTAAACACTCCTACTCCCTTGCTTCCTTTTTCCGTCTCTAGGTATCCATTCAATAGCTCTTTCCGTCTATCTTTCAGTATCTAATCGACATATACGTTCTTATGCAAAAAGCATTTCCTCTATCAATAACCTGTCCCTCTACTTTTATTGAGCTTTTATTATTCTGAACACGTTTTGAGTCCTGGAGCGGAAACAGCCGAAATTTGCTGTCAAACTCACAGCAACTACATTCTAGAATTTTATGAACGCCCCAAGTAACGTTTTACGAAACAAACTGTACCCGAATATTCTTACGCGAATATTGTGCTTGTTATATCTTCCTTCTTTTTATTATGATGCTTTAATATTTACGTAGTTCCTTGACAAAAGACGACTTAGGTATAATAAGTCAACCAACAAATTAAAGGTTTGATTAATTGATTGGATTAAATATAAGCTCTGACGAACTTATAGTTTTGACTTCCACAAACAAACTCGGCCCTTTGTAATTAAATTCAGAAATGTATGAAACAATGGGAACCTATTCAAATGAGCGTTTCCCGACGCTTAAACTAATCCCCGTTATAGCAAGCTAAACAACTGCGGTAAACAATATTTTATAAACACAAACTTTGTTGCTAGAATAACAGCTTCAACCACCTACACTGACGAAGTACAGGTGTGCGCAACGCCCGTAATAAAAGGATATGCGCGGAATCTGACGGTTTTTATACATTCCTGAAACTTCATTAAACATTTCAATATGAGTACAATATAATGCAGTACACTATCACGACTTTTTCTCTAATGGGGCAGGCAGAACATTTTGGGTCTTAAGACCTAAATAGAGATCAGGGCAGCAAGACCATGAGGCCATTCAGCGTGATGGTGGGCGAGAAGTGCATAGAAGGAATGGAATCGGGATGGGTTGTTAGCCCAATGGCTTCTTTACTCGTACGAAAGTGATTTTTGAGTGTTAGTTTTTTTTCCTCCTGACTAGAAGGAAAATGAGAAGTAAATACCATTCCCTTTTAACGATGTTATTGGCATGAAAGGCACATTTAATTAAACTTAACAGCGCGCATGGCCGCAGCGCCATATCCTAGTTACTAGCTTGGATCACTAGCAATTTTGTAGATGCGAAAACATAGAACTGCTACAAAAGCTAACGCTATAAATTTGAAATAGCGCCTCCAAACCTCTGGCGTTTTTACGCAGTTACAAATGTCGACTGTTTAAAGCAATAGATTTGAAAAATTAAATTTTATACTACTTAACAATTATATCAACTTTCAAAAAATAGAAGATATGTCTGTGGTCTGGAACACATAATAACAACTACCGACTTCAAGGACAATGCTGACATTGAGCGGGAGATGAGAGCGCTGTCGATAAGAGCGAATACGATAGCCCGCAGGTTTGTGCGTTGCTCACGGGATGTAAAGGTGAAGATGAACCAAGTGGATATGAATTTGACATAAATAATACATTGAGTGATATTATAGAATGGTTGAATAAAAATAATCTTAAAATTAATCTAAAGAAAACTAAAATTATGCATTTTTTAAGAAAAAACTTCCTCCTAAACTTCAAATAACTTATAATAATCAGACAATTAAAGAAGTCCAGACAACAAAATTCCTTGGCCTTACACTTGACAGCAATTTAACATGGACTTATCATGTAGAGGAAGTTTGTACAAAACTAAGCAAATCGGCTTATGCTTTATTTAGGTTAACTAAAAAAGTTAAACTAGAAGTTGCTTTGGTAGCTTACCATGGCTTGGTTTCACCTCATTTGAGCTATGGTGTAATATTTTGGGGTAACTCACAAGAGAATGACAAAGTCTTCAAAGCCCAAAAAAGATGTCTTAGGTCAATGTGTGGTTTAAATTCTAGAGACCTATCTGTACCTTTTTTTAAATCTCTAAATCTATTGACTTTACCCAGTATATACATCATGGAGTTGTGTCTATTTGTAAAAGCAAATCCACACTTATTTCCCAAATTCACGGAATCAAGAATGAGATCAAATAATGTTAGAAATCAATACAAACAAAAGTTGAAAATGGGCGGACATAAAACTGCCATGATGAATAAAAATGTAATAGGTATGGCTCCTACAATTTACAATAAATTGCCAGATAATTTTAAAAATTAGACATGTTGACATTTAAAAAGAAATTGAAATTGCTCCTCATTGAAAAATGTTATTATAATGTTAAAGATTATTTCAACGATATTTTGATCTTATAATTTATTGCATGTTATAATATAATTTATTGACTAGTTTTAATTTAATGTGAATTTTATAATTATTTAATTTTTTGAGCAATGTAATTATAACCATTATATTATTGTATATCCATAAGGATAGGTCACAGTGATACTTTAATACTTATAGGAACTTTGTAAACCTGTGTTCCACAATAAAGATATTTGATTTGATTTGATCTGTTTAGAGCATATTGCACATCGCTATACACTTGCAGCCTGTGGGCAAACTACACTAAGCGAAGTTACAGCGACCTCCGTGTCCTGTATAATAACGCGTTCAGAGTGATAGAGGCGCTGCCTCGGTCCTGTAGCGCCTCGGGCGTTTTTGCGTGTGCTCGCACCGATTGTTTTTACGCAACCATGCGCAAGCAGAGTGCGTCCTTGGTGTCCAGGGTGCGGGCCAGCTCCAACGTCATTCTGAACGTGATTGGCGAGCAAAATATTTGAAAAGTTAATTTTTAACCAATTATTAGATTTTTTTAACAAAAATAGTCTGTTCCATGATGATCAGTATCGATTTACTAGGGGTCGATCAAAAACGGATGCAGGTGTTGCACTTTTACAAAACATCTACGATGCTTGGGAGTGTTGTCAGAATGCAATTGGTGTGTGTTGTGACCTCTCCAAGGCATTTGACTGTGTAGACCACGAAACCCTTCTATCAGAACTTGAGCACTATGGAATAAAAGGGAAAGCTCTCGAATTGATTAAATCTTATATGAATAGCCGAATTCAAAAAGTTAGTGTAAATCAAGTAAAATCTGACGGATCAACCGTAGTGATGGGTGTGCCCCAGGGTTCTATCTTAGGCCCTTTGTTATTTCTAATATATAATATCAATGATTTACCATATCATGTAACAGATGATACTTCGCTTGTTTTCAGCGTAAATAGGAAAATTGACATCTCGGATGAGATTAATAATACTTTGTCGCAAATGTTGGAATGGTTTACCTCAAATAATTTAGTATTAAATGCAAACAAAACTAAATGTGTAAAGTTCTGCTTACCGAATGTTACAAAAGTTCCAACACGTTTACTTATTAATAAGGAAGCAGTAGATGTGGTAGATAACACAACGTTCCTGGGAATAACGCTTGATTCTGGATTGCAATGGGGTGCCCATATTAAAAAAATTGCTGGAAAACTTAGCTCTGCAGCCTACGCGGTTAGAAGAATTAGGCAGATGACGGACGTTGATACAGCGCGTTTGATATATTTTAGTTACTTCCATAGTTTTATGTCCTATAGAATATTGCTATGGGGTAATGCTGCAGACATAAATACTATATTTGTTTTACAAAAACGCGCTGTTAGGTGTATATATAAACTAGGTGCTAGAGAGTCTCTAAGGGAACTTTTTAAAGACATAAATATTTTGACTCTCCCTTCGCAATTCATCTATGCGAACATTATATATGTACGTGCGTCAGAATAAACATACATATAAGAAAAATTATGATATTCATAGTCTTAACACTAGAAATAAAAATAAATTAGCTATCTCAGCTTTTCGGTTAGAAAAAACAAAAAAGTCTTTTGTGGGTCTCAGCTTGCGTCTCTATAATAAAATTCCAGATAATGTAGTAGCGTTACCATTATCTAAGTTTAAGACTGCCGTTACAAATCATTTATTAAAAAAATCTTATTATCATGTAAATGACTATTTATCTGATCAAAATTCTTGGAAATAGTTGACTGCAAATTTTAATTGTATTATTTAGATGTATAACATAATGTATACTGAGCTTAAGTGTAAATCTGTATTGTAACTGAAACATAGCCCATCAGGCTGGGTAGGGACCAAAACTGAACTGGGTTTCTTTCGGCGTAATCTTCCCAGCAGTGGTCGTTCCTAAACGCTAGTAGTTTTTAGCTTTTGCACTAAAATAATATTTCAATAAATTACCTTCAATAAGAGATAAATTTATCCTACATTGAATAAAAAATTTTGACTTTGACTTTGACTTTGAGCGACTGGACTGTCCTTACCTGCGGCATTGCTTTGACAGATATGTCACAGTACCTATGCCGCAGAGAAGGTACGAGTACTAAAAGATATGCAAAATAACCTACTAATTATTGAATTCGTATATATGATAAATGATTTTATTTCATTTATTCATTTATGGTTTATAATGCTAGCATACCACATGAATACCTTTCAGTTATTCATGATGAAACCATATTCAACTCCATCATCACAGTCACATCCCAAGTAACATTTTAGGTTTTAGGACGCTTTTGAAAAGGTTCTTGAACCTTTCTATGGAAATAGACCGTTAGTCTTAACAAGGTTAATTAACCGATAAAATCCTCCTGTGGCCCACGTTTTAGGACCTTACTGAGAGTTCCTCCAGAACCTGTAGCTCGAATCTCAGAACTTTGACGACCTTAATTTTACGTTAATGTTACCTTTAACAACAGCTTTTAATTTGTAAATGACCTTGTTACCTTTTTTGATAGACGTTAATGAATACAATCCAGGAATGCCGGGTTTAAATTCTCACGTCATAGCAAAAACTTACTAATAAATGGTTACCAACAAATTTCAAGATGACTTACATGATAGTGTGTTGAATTCAAGTACAATAGATAGCTTGCTGAAGTCATGGGAAATGAAAAATCTAGTGCAACAGGAACTTTATCGTTGTAGTTTAGTATAATAAGGCTGTAAACGAGAGTTCATAACTGCAATTTTTTACTGATTTTACAAAAAAAAAATGGAAATAAGTTACATGGTTGTAAATAGCACCTAAAAATATTTTTTATTCACAAAAATAATATATGTTGCAAAGTCCAGTGCAAGTTAATTCATTTCGCCCTACTGCATAAACAATGCTTTTAAATCTACTATTTATTTAAATTCACTAGAAAAAAAAATGACTACTGGTAAAATGAAATAGTAAGCGTGAGAATTAACCTTTCTATGATACTAACAGCTAAGAGCTTCTAAGTTAGAAAGAATATCTCTAAAATTTAAAAATAATCTTACTGGACTTCAATTATGCCTTCAGCTCATAAGAATACCTTAAAAGTTATGGTTTCAATCCGAAAGTCCTAACTTATTTATTTGAATAAATTATTTACAACCTTAAGACTTGAGAAAGGTTTCATAAATAACTCATAAGCAAACTTATAAATAACGTTAAAAATCTAACCTCTAGAGTTTATTATAGCATAATGCTAACCTCGCTAGATTCTGTTTGGAAGTTTACGAAAACTAAGAGATCCTAGGCCTAATAGCTCTTAAAACAAAAGTCATATTAACTTTAATTTCAACTCCTGACAACTCCTTCTTGTTTCTAATAATGACTAATTAGTTTCAGAACTTAGTAATTGTATTCAAGTACTAAATTCAACCAGTTCGCAATGCTTTATTTAACCTTTGTAGGATCTTTTTCAAACCTTAAGGCATACCGTAGAACCTAGGTCCGAAAAAAAAATGTTACTGGGGATACATGTGTAGTGCCTTCGGGGCACTTGCTGATCTGACACCTGACTGTATGAGCGAGAAGATTTAATTTGATGTACTTATAATTACACGGAAAAAAGAAAGTGAGGCTTGTTGAGCCTTACTACCGGTTTAGTCTAGTCGTTATTATCTCTAAACTGTGTTCAATTCTCCGTCTAATACTTACTGAAGAGATGGGTAACCGCATCACGTGAATGCTCCATTTTCCGTACTCGGTCGTAATTCTACGATATATTCGCTTTCCGAGGTGGAATTCAAGGAATTTAAATACCAAGCGTTCTATTCCGTTAATGGTTGGTAGGTATGCATGTATTTATTTAGGGAGAAGGGACGAACGCATATTTTTAAAACATATTTTTTGCCATAAAATGTCTGGCATTTTTTGATTTTTAGATGTGGGCATAATGTGTGATTGACCATCACTATTGTGTGGGCTATATTGATTTGACCTAACGCTCAGTTCCTAAGTTATTTTATAAGCCATACTGTTTTTTACTCAAATATAAATATCGAAATTAATAATGAATAACAGCAATAAAACAATATTTAATGCATTTAATGTTTCATATCGTATCAATGATAGCCACAGAATTTTTAATAATAATGAATTCTTGGAGGTAAAAATGAACCCACTAAGTAATTTCAACAATCCAGACTTAGAAAAACTAAGTGAGACGAGGTCAAAACCAAGTCATGATTTAGGGCCAATTGTGTTCGGGATCGATCAATCACTGGGCTTGTGATTAATTGGCTACAAAGGCGGAACACTCTTCTGGGTTCCAGGATGTTTTGAAGCTTATACATAAATCATTTCATTTAATTTTCAGAGCAGATATAACACCCTGATTTATTGGGTAACGTAACATTGCAAATATCCATCAATTGTAATCCAAATTTTACTGTTACAAATAAAATACTTTTTCGTCTCCTCTACTAGAAAAACGACGTTTTCAACCCAAAATATTTGGAGCTAAAGTTACTGCTTATTCTCTAGGGCCTGAAAAATGAAAAAGAAAACACGAGTATAAGCTATGTAACAGTCGTTGGCAGTCCAGCAAAAAAAAATTGATTAAAAATAATAAATTATTGCAACAGACGTCGTATTTTTTAAATTTGGAATACATATCGTCGTCAACATGGATAAACGTAGTTAAACATTTTTATGTTCTTTGCTTCGGAAAAAATACAAGTATTAATTATTAAAAAAGCGCAATTTTTGCTTTAATTCAAAGTAATTATAGAAGTTTTAGAATATATTATTGTATTGACATATAATTATTTAAATTTGAATACGTTTTTGTAAGTTCAAGCCGATATCAAGTTTACTTATAAACATAAAAACATATGAAGGACCATCCAAACAAAGTTATGAGTGAACATTTTATCAGAAGTTGGTGCTCTTCAAAAAATTATCTGTAAGTATTTACTGAATGAAAACGAAACCAAATAAAAGTACAGTCGGTCGAACTTTCATTATATATTGTAGATGTTCTACTTTTCTTTATTTTTTGTTATGTATTTACTAGTTTTTCTCATAGATGGAGATGAAAAGTAGAGTGTGTTACTCAGGTACAGTAATGTTTTTATCACGGGCGATATACATAAATCCCTCGCTTCTCTCAGGATTCCACTATAGAATTACTCGCTATGCTCGTGATTCAACTGTGAAATCCTTCGTTTAGCTCTGGATTTAAAGTAGCGCCCTCGCCTTCAAAATATTACCTTTGTCCCTTGTATTGTAGCACAATCTATAATAAAAGCTGGGATTGAAAGGTCAAGGTGCTAGTTCGACATGACACGTATTCAATACGATTCCAATTGCTGTTATAGCTGCTACTAGTTGTTGTGAGCTAAACAGGCATGTATTATTATGTCAGAGTCTGAATACTTATAATCCCCTTACCAATACTTTTATATCGCGCACCTTCCTTGATAAAACAGTAATCCCGAAAAACAAGTGGGTTAAATATTATCGAGTTTCAAACTGTGAAAATATTAACAAGTTCAGTTATTTCATTATACTCGGCTCAGGTGTCTCTATCCGTGGATTTCGTGAATAAACGAACGGCAAATGGATTTTTGAAGTATAATGAAAATTAAACACTTGATGAAGTTGCGATGAAATTAATCTAACCACTTTCTTGCACCCAGGACCGTTCAGCGTCTTTTTAACTAAATTAGGTTATTAAACAGAAATAATTGTGTTAAAATCTGATTCAACAGGGAACATGCATAAAAAATATGTGTTATCCAGTTTAGCCATAAATATTCAAAAGTAAAGTACTAACAGTGAAAACAGAATAAAAATTGGTTGAAAAACGAAAGAGATGTAACAATTTAACGAAAATATGTCTATCTCACTCGCAAAAACATTACTTTCTATAGCAAATGTATAGATGATATGGACTTTGACGTCACCAGTCTATATCGGAATTCTCTTTCTAATTGAAACTTTAAAGTATCACATGTTCTGATTGAAATATTTTATAAATTCTTTCAAATTTGTTTTCTGTGGTTAATGAGCATTTTATGCAAATAAAAGAAATACGTGCATATTCTCTATTGTATCATTCTCCGTTAAACTAGTATCCCACCAAAAACATACCTGTTAAAAAGGGGGCCAAGTTCCTATCGGCTAATTGTTCGTCTAAAAAGAGTTGAAATCCAATCCAATACCAAGTTTAGATGCACTTTAAAATCGATCATAATCATCTTCATCAACAGCCTGATCCGCTGGTGAACATTTGCCATTCCCAAGACTTGAACTTGGCAGGTTTTCGTGCTGTACGTAACACTTGATTAATTGTATGATTAAATTTATTATTTATATAATTAAATTAACCTATTCAATAAAACCTGCCAAGTTCAAGTCTTGGGAATGGCAAATGTTTACCAGTGGATCAGGCTGTTGATGAAGATGATTATGATCGATTTTAAAGTGCATCTAAACTTGGTATTGGATTTCAACTCTTTTTAGCCGAACAATTAGCCGATAGGAACTTGGCCCCCTTTTTAACAGGTATGTTTTTGGTGGGATTTCAATACTTTTTTACAAGAAATCGTACCTATTTTTTTCTACATAGCGATTCAATTATACTGCTAGCGCCATCTATCAAAAGTAATTTATAAAAATAGAAGCCTGATTTTTTAGGTAAGGAGTATTTAATAATAAGCTATATAGTATGCATTATTATGTATACATGACAATTTTTTATACCCTCCCCCTCTCCTACTTCCACCTCTACTCCTCCTCCCATTAAAAATTCGATATTCGATTGAGCCGACTCACGCTTGACCGATTTCTTAAGTTTCTTAATTTTTTGTTATTCTACATATAAAACACGACCTGCGTGCAAAATTTCATAACGCTAGTACAATTGGAAGTAGCCTGAGGTTTTGATTACCGGTCAGTGAGTCAGTCAGTCAGTCAGTGCCAAAATTAGCTATTTTCACAGGGTCATATTTCAGGATCTACTGAAGCTATATCTATGAAATTTGGCATAATGCTTTAGTACTATGATTGCGTAGATACAATTTTATCTCTGTACTTGCAATAGGCACTGAGCTACAGGGGGTCAAAAGTGGGTCGAAACGGTTCATGTAAATAGTGCACGGCATGCGCGCGGCCTGTTGCTGGAACTTGGCCTGCGCACTATGTACTAAAATGTACGTAAGTGGTGATCGAGTCGATCACAGGAACATCAGAATTTGAGCCGCGTAATCAATGTTCAAAATATATTTAAAAAATCTTAATTACCTATATACAAACAAAATACGTTCCATAAGCGTTAAAGTTTCGCTGATTACGGCTATGAAAATGAAAGTTTAAAACCGAATTAGCGTCCTACATCACCCAACGAATTTGGGAGGACGTATGTAATTAAATAAGGGCCGAGCCCCAAAACGGCACAAACATTTTATGCAAATTTACGCAAAGCATGACATCTGCAATTCAGTTCCATCGTAGCTAAGGTACGTGCAATATAAATAAACCTTATCTGATTGGCTAAACGATGTTATGAAGGTTTTGGTGCTTAGCGACAGTAAGCCGCATAATAATTGAACTGTAGAGTGGCATTGCTAATGAATGCAGTGCGATTATGGTGGGTTTCATATATAAAACAGAAACAAGCCCTCGGGTAATTAAATTGCTTTTGGAGTAATTTACCTTAGCGATCATAACTTAACTACGTACTTCAAGCTATTCATTGATGAATTTGTTCAAGTAGTTTGTATGAATGTAAGAAACACGTTGTTATGTGAATGTACACGTAAGAACCACTGATATATGTACAACTTTCTTCAAACACACTCATGTGCTCCACAGATTAATATCTAGTTCATCTAGATTTAGATCTTGCAAGATCAAAAATAAAGTATATACTATACAAGCAGTTAAGCAAGATGTGGTCCCTCATCCTACCCGGTGACTAAAGACAGTGACATCTAGACATAAACAAGTTGATATCTAGTAAAATGTCACTGTCTCATCTATCAATGTCAACTTGATTTGGGCGGATAATGGTATCAACCAAGTTATGAACTTAGACCGTGTTTTATTATAAGGCGGAAAGTGATTGTGATTGGCGTTGATTATGTTTATATCAGTATAATATTACACACATGTGTAATATAATGTATGTAAAGGATAAATAATTATATACACATATCGGTGAAACCCGCTTTAAGACGAAGTGGTAGCTCAAGTGGCGCCCTCATTTGAAATAAATTGTTTAAAACTAAATAAGGTGATAATTAAAAATTTGATTTGTATAAATGTTTAGAAAGACCTTTAAGACGAAGTGGTAGCTAAAGTGGCGCCCTCATTTGAAATAAATTGTTTAAAACTAAATATGGTGATAATTAAAAATTTGATTTGTATAAATGTCTAGAAAAACCTTTAAACTATTTTATGAATAACCTTTGAAATTATTACTAATAGTCCGTCTAGTTTTAAAACTGTTTTTCGCCAAAAGTGGCCACTTTTGGCGAAAAACAGTTTTAAAACAAGATGGACTACCAATATTACTTTCAAAGGTTATTCATAAAATAGTTTTAAGGTCTTTCTAGACATCTATATAAATCAAATTTTTGATTATCACCATATTTAATTTAAACAATTTATTTCTAATGAGGGCGCCACTTTAGCTACCACTTCGTCTTAAAACTGTTTTTCGGCAAAAGTGGCCACTTTTGGCGAAAAACAGTTTTAAAACTAGACGGACTATTAGTAATAATTTCCAAGGTTACTCATAAAATAGTTTAAAGGTCTTTCTAGACATTTATACAAATCAAATTTTTAATTATCACCTTATTTAGTTTTAAACAATTTATTTCAAATGAGGGCGCCACTTTAGCTACCACTTCGTCTTAAATTCTTGGCCCAGTTATTTCTAAAAATAGAGTTCAGACATTCAGATAAACGCGTCGGGTGACAGTTCAATCTATAAATAAGTATACCTCGTTCGGATAAAACTCATCATTTGAATCTTTTATCTAACACCAAAGAATTTTACCTAAGAGTTCTAAAACGTGATTTGGTAGGAATACTTGAGAAATCTCTTTTAAAAGATCGTTTAGTATAAGATTATCATTAGTAACCGACTTTGTGAGACGACAGAGCTGAACGCTGAGCAAAAAACTTTTAAATCAAGCCGATGTACTCGTGTGGTAGTAACTCTTAACCGACTGATCGGAGGTTGAATATGTTTCTAGAGCAGATTATATTTTTTATTAATTTTAGCAAGCTTTATCTGTATCGTGTCAGTAATCGATATTTTATAGATTGAAAGCGAGGTGCAACAAGGCAGACGTAGAATTCAAAGCACGCGTATAATTTTAAAGTCACAAAACAATTATACTTATTGAAAAAGTCAAGACATTAGTCTGACATTTTTTTTTTCACCAACGTAATATTTTATACATCTGAGCCCAAACCACTTTTTTATTAGTTAGCAAATGTTCTTGGGTCGCGAAAAAAAATGTGAACAGCATGTTTCCTTTATTCCAACTTAATGACGAACTCGTACATTTATATCTGTACATTCATACTTGTAACTTATTTTAGAAACCGAGCGCCGAATTTAGATACATGTTGAGGCAGCAAAATGTAATAAAACAAACGATGAATAATGACGGCAAGTTTGTAACGGGTGTTTGTATTGTTATTAGTATATATTTTGTTTTGAAAACCCACGTATCTACACAAAATCAGAAGGTATTACATATGGCGGTTAACAAACTCATCTTTTGATGTCTCGATTTTGTTCATTTGTATGGGGCCGTCGTCGCCCACTCGCCCATTTTACATAAAACGGTCGAATACCACTGTTATCTGCTTTAGCCAGCAAATATTATGCTTTATTAATCAATTATATTTTATAGAATGCATGAGCACGAGTGATCTCTACTGTAAAAAATGAACAAGGATATTAACATCTGCCTACGGATTGCTACAAAAATTAGAGTGCTACGAGACTACTACGAGCTGCTACGGCTTTAACCAAAACAAAAGATGTTACGCCATTAGTTGCTTTCTTTGGTTTTTTCTTTCAAATATGGTGGCCACTGAGTTCTCTTTATTTGCCTTTGCAGTGGCCTTAGTATGATGTTTTATCTGAGAGGCCTTTACGTATCTTCCCTTTGTAAAAATATGCACGACAAGATAAAATTCATGAATGGAAACGTAGTAAAATGAGTCGTCACACGCAGGCAGGTTTTAAACAGTGTTTCTAATGTCTGTCAAATAAATACAATAATTTTAAATTAAAACACGTAAGTAATAATTCCTAGAAAAAGTACTGCAGACAAAAAGTATTAAAAATAATTGAAATGAGATGTTATAATATATAATGAATGTGCAACGGAACGTTTTAACTCACATCGTGCAACTAACATAAAGTAAAAAACCGCCGCCGAGTACGCATACATTCACCGCCGCCGTTGGGGTTGTTGGATTCATCAAAAGATAGCGCTATAGTTTCGTAATTAAATACTTTTTTAAGTTCGTAAACTTCAATAATACAATGTTTAAAGATGTCTGCCTACATTTTAGTATGTAAATATACATTTTATATTAGTTCAATAGAATAACTGTTTAAAATACGATTGAAAATGGTTTAACTGAGTCTTATGTGGGTCTAGCAAATGGCGACAAATTTACACGACTTCACGTTGCCAACCGTCGAAATGTCTACTTTGACCTGTCAAAACCATGCTCGCACGGGAGTTAGGCATGAGATAAACTACGTTTTATGAATGAAAGTTATTTTGTCGCTCAGTTTTGTCTATGTTTGTTGCGGTAAATTACGCGAAATGCGACAAATTAGAAGGATAAAATTTGTCGCCGTGCCGTAAGCATGCTTGAGTCGCAGATTGAAATCTGAATCCATAGATTAACGACAGTCATCTAGCGATAGGAACCAACAGGGGGCACTTTTATATGCCTTCGTGTTTAGACAGTGGAGGTCAGAGGTTTGTTACTTCCCCTATTTTCCAGTTTAGTTGCGGTCATTAACATTATTACGTTTGTATATTGTACTAATATTCACGACCGGAGTACCTAAATATTGTCACTAAAAATGATGTAAAAGTTATTCGGATCACGACGAAACAAGCTTGGAGAATCAGGGCGTTGCGTGGCGCGGCGAAACAACGAGGAAGTTTGTGCTTACATTCATAAGTGCAAACAGAAAAATCGACATTCGTCATGTGGGGAGGAAATGATTCAGGCTCACGGGCCGACCTCAGATCTCTGAAAAAGGGCAATATGTAAACTGTTGCGTATATGCAAGTGTTCCGATATAAAACTTTCAAAGTGAAAAGTAGGTATACAAACCATTTCACGCCTTAAATTACAAACTGACAATGTTTTTTCTTTCACTTTCTTTGAGTAATAGCGTTGAATTACTTGTGTTTATTTTCATGAATATTTATTTCGATTGAAGAAAAATATTCTCACAAAGATACAAAATATCACTTACCTAAGGTCTGCTGGTCACTTAGTTTAGTAACTCTACAGTCTCTACTTAGCAATTTCTATATTCGTTAAGCTAATTTGCTGTGCCGCTTCTTCAGTGCGCATTACCCTTTTTGACGGAATGCTGAAGGCCAAGGTCTACATTTTTCCTTCCATATTTCCATTTCTCTATGATCTGCGAACCACGCACGGCATCGGATAGCATATTCCCGTGAATGGAATAACGTGGTCGCCAACTCCACCGGCTCAACATAGCATTTTTGCGAACCAATATTTATTCAACCAATCCTAGAGATTTGGTTTGCGTGCCGAGATAGACGTGGCAAACATATATCATGTGAAAAATAGTGAACCAACTTTTGTATTATTTCTTTTAGGCGTCTGGCTGGATATATCAATTTTCTTTCCCTTTCTCGTTGGGCTTAGCATAAACCTCTAAGTGTGAACTGACTTATTCTTTTTCACTGTACAACTTACTTACCAGCCTGTACTATTGACCCATTTGATTTTCAACGCTATTTTGAAATAGTGAACAAAATGTTGTAAACGGGTTTGTGATATTTATTAGTACTTATATTTTTTTAAATAAAAAACAATATAACCTGTTGCAGTAACAGAAAAGCATATTTTTACAGTTATTTCCATTGAAAACAAAACTGCACTAACGATTTTGAAATAAAAAATACCTATTCCTTTTCAAAACCAAAAATATTTTCTAAATCGGTCTAGAAGTTTTTAAGTAATTGGGGAACATACATAAAAAATAAGATTCTGATATATTTATAACCTCCTCCTTTTTAGACGTCTGTTAAAATAGAACTGTATTGAGCCTAACCTACCTTCTACTTAAAAGCCTCGAGGGAAATCTATTGATGCTCCGAGTTCCTTTATTACTTACCTATTGATACGAGTATGGGACTTAGAGCACCACTGGTTTCTCGAAACTGCGTTTATCAGTGGATATAAAATGAATTCTTTAACGAAAATTTATATAATATCTAGATAAGTTATCAAAAATAGCTTAAACAATTGTGTCGCATTTTTGTAATGAGGAAGTACTATGTAAACGAAAGATAACTTTGTCATAGTACGTACGGTAAGTGTTTGTATGTCAAATTTGAATTGCATTTGGAATTTAGTTAGTCAACTCTCTAATTGCTTCTGAAAACAAAAACTCTACATCAACGGACTTAAATCTAGTAAAAATTGTGTTTGAATGAAATATTGATTAAAATTTATGAAAAATAGTCAGAAATATAAAAGGAAAATAGTTGTTTTGAGGGAATAATAATGTCGCGAATGAGATAGACGCAGAATGTTCGCGAGCAAGAACCGCGTAGAAATACGTCAGTATGATGCAAGCCAAACTAGAATTGTTTGGTCGTTGTACTCACATAGACTATCGGCGCCTCGACGTTTCGGCGACATTGAAATACATTCGTCAAGTATGGGGAATATTCGAGAATAATGTAGACCTCTATATCGGCGCATATAAAAAGGCGATCGAGAGCGCACCACGCCAGTTCAATACGAGTTACGAAAGCGATCACTTCGAAGAAAACAGAAGCGAAAGAAGCCTAGTAGCGTTGCATAACTATCGATAGTTGACCTTGAAAAACAGTCACAATATTGATAGGAGTATCGATAGTATTGAATAACCGATACTATCGATAGTATCGATTGTCAATAGTTTGCAATACTATAGATGTAACAGTATTCGATACAATCGATAGTATCTAAATTCAATAGTATCGATACTATCGAAAGTTTTACCTAATATCAATAGTATTGCTAACTATTGACAATCGATACTATCGATAGTCCTATCGATATTGTGACTGTATTTCAAGGCCACGATAGTATCGATAGGCTATCTATTAAGCTAGATATTTATACTATTGCTTGCAACACTAAAGCCTACCTCAGTGCGACAAGTGGAAGTACCTGCAACAACTTCGGCGAGATACCTGAGCCTCAGCTGCTACGTGACTTGGATTTGGACATCAGGAAGACTATCTTCACGTGTCAACTTAGGGTTCCGTAGTGAATAAAGACCCTCATACGAAGTTTGGCGTTTTTCTCCAAATCTCGAACCCCAGTTTCGTAACAATAAATTATATTTTTACAAACTACATCGTTTGATAGAGGTCTATGGAAGACCTCTTTGATTTGTATTCAATTATTTAAAAGCTTGCATATTCCATCTGATCATAATGTATTTATATCCTTTAGCGACCAACATTAGACCCGCCAGTGCCAAAAGCCTTTTACTTGTTACCGATTTGCAACCCTTGAACCAGCTGTCTTGATTTCATGTTGTATTGATAAAACGTCATCTATAACAATCCAAACTGAATAATTTTATAAGGAGAGATAAAATATAGTTTCTTTATTATTCTACTTCTTAATTTTACATATACTGAAGCGTGAGTATCATAGTTATAATGTGAATTTACCCCGTAAATAGCAAGAGATACATTGCGCATTTGAATCCGTACGTATGTGCTTATGAAGTTAAGAATCCCATAATAGTCTAATTTATATTTGAAGATTTATGATTATCCGTGGCAATTTCCAAATAGCTTTCGCTGACTATGCGTTCCGTTTGGGCTCTTAACATCCTGCTTAGTTAGCAAACAAACGATTGCGACTCGCAGGCTAATATTTTAGTAAGCACAAATATAGTATTTTTTCTACTTCTGTACTGGTAACTGTATTTTAAATGGTCCCAAACATTATTATATGAGGACATTAATAATATGATTGCAGAAAAGTCTATAACTCTGTCCTCATAATAGCACATGTGTCATAATTTTGCCAAAACGATACACCTAGCCATATTCTAGAATTTTTTTCCTTAGATCTATGCGCCTAACTGCCTATGTAGATTACACTAACTTACCAAAAAAAGCCCAACAACCAACTTATTGTCTTAAAAAAATTTCGGTATATATTATTTACTGCCAAAATGTTTCTAATGTTGGCAGTAAAGAATTTATTTATTTTACTATATATTTTTTTGACAGTCTTCTTTATTTCATTTTTTGACATAGTTTTCAGATATAGTCACTATAGTAAGTAAACGTCAATTAAAAATAAAGTTGACTATTTTTACCCTTCTTATACAGCTGTTGCATAATAGTATTTTATGCAACAGATGTATAAGAAGGGTAAAAAAATGCGAGTGGCGCAGGTCATGATGTGAACCTTGGCGAGCATCGCATCGTAAGTCGAAACGCCATCGAGCATTTTTTGACGTACGTATACAACGTTGCCTACAATACTTTTTCTAGGTCTATGTTTATTTATAAACAAAGAAAAATATAAAAATGTTTGTCGTATGTTTTGCAGATACTAATAATTACCTATCTATCTATTTATCAACAAGTATATTTTTAATTATAAGCATAAAATTAATTACTGCTTCCCGCTGTAAGATGAACGATGCAAGGATATTTAGTGGCAGAATCATGAAAAGCCCCTAGCGATGCGTGTGGTGTCGAGCCGTGGCTTAGTTAGCAGATTTGTAATTCTAACGAGGCAAAGACGTCGTCGTCAGGGATGCCTCGCCGTAATTACACGGCATAGGTACACTTCCACCGCAAAATGCAAACTCAAACAGAAGGATCATCAATGTTCATTATTTTTAACGTTTGTCTATAGCCGTTTGCTAAGTAAATTAACTGAGGGCGCTAATAATGTAATCATTACATATTTTTTAAAGGTAATTTTTCAACTTATTGTCACGGTAATTTAAAGTACAAATTCGTATTTAACGCAAGATTTTATATAATTTTACTACTAAAACAAAAACACAACACAGGTATTTGTAGCTTACCTATTCGATCACATTTATATGCCAGGCCTATACTACCTGTTGATGAGATAATTAAACATTTGAATCTTTGGGTGATTAGCTGCTAGATCTTTAAGCGGTTTAGCACTGATCTGTTTAGGTGGCAACCGACTCGATGTATCAACTTTACGAATACCTTTATAGCCATCCGCTTTGTGTAACTAGCTCTCTGAGATATCATGAGCCTACATACGTTTTGTATAAAGTGTCGTTTCTGTCAATGTCTTCAATTTGTATTAAGAACCTATCCTCTTGATTCTGGAAACGGGTCGCGTCAAGGTAATTTGGGATCATTGAGCCTAATGAAATAGTAACGGCGTGGCTTAAGCCGGCTTCCTTTCTGTGACTTGTTTATGTCAATGGAAGTGGATTACACGACGAGGATTACGAAGCTTTTTAAATAATACAGATAAAGGAAGGTTTTCGTATGCTTGGGGATTCTTTTCATCTCACGTAGGATAGATAGGATGATCTAGTCTATCAATATTTTTATCCTTACTTACTTACAAACCGTACCTTTATAAATTTTTCAGATAGAACGTGGGAGAATATACTTGAATACCCACACCGTTTTGCCAAACAAAGTGGTGATAAGATTGTGGCTTACGTCCCTAAACTTTTGTTAAAATAGCCGGAGTGTACCTAATAGTTACTTTTTGTCTTGAAATTCTCCTTGATACTGTTAGCATATAGGTTGGCAATCATTAAGATTTATCATACACTTGTAGGAACTCCACCTGTCCCAGCTAGTAGGTTGCTCCCAAATGAATTATGTAGATTCAAAACAGTCGTAGAGTAGATAGAGACACGACAAGGGTTAATATATTTATTTGTCAGTAGATACTGATAAAATTATACAATTCAAGTTGCTTTTATCAGAGGTGCGGAGGTGGTGAAGAAATGAGTCAGAACGGTGAGAATGAAATGAATGTGTCAAAAATTTAAAAATTGAATTTAGAAATGAAATTTGAAAAGGTGGACTGTGAAACACAGGCAAGCAAGTTGAAAACCGTTTATTTGACACTTGAGGGTTCATGATAAAATAATCAAGCGACCCGCATTATATAAGAACAAGTGAACATACTACATCTTTCTCCTTTCATCAAAAATCAACCTCAACCTCATATAATCTTTTAACTTAGCAACTGGTTTAACATTGCAGCCTTTGAATTAAACTACTAGGTTGATTTAGTTAAACATAGGTACCATAGCACAAACTTAATTAGTTTACTATATATAAATCATAAGTAATTTATGAATAACTACCTTGTTCCCATCACCGCTTACAAACGTAAAAATACTAAATCTAGAAAACTACATATGTTTATGTACTTTTGTTACAACTTATGTAATAGTTACCTAATCTGTTTTATAGCCTTCTTTATGAATTCTTTTCCTGCAAGTTACAAATTGTGACTCAGTAGGCCCCGGCAGTTTAAATGTATGCTTAGATTCACCAGCCTCCACACTCTCAGATTTTTTAACTTCGGTGGAACTGTCCGGCCGAGCACAGCTGCCTGGCGCCTGCGCAGTTTCAGCGCTTGTACCTACCGGTTGCCTGCAAATTATGTGCCGATGATTGCGCCTATACCTACGCCCCACAGCATCTTCAAGTATGTAAGATCGCGGCTCCCTAGCCTTTTCCACAATTTTCATCTGCCGACGCTTGTTCCCATCTGCCACTATTACCTTATCATGCCGGTGTAACATAGGCAAGTCTTGTGAGCGCGCCTGTTTATCATGTTTCTGCCTTACCTGACGTTCTAACAAAATTTTGTGATTCCTGTTAATATTGTCGAGTAAGGAGATGAATGACACTGTCAACGTCACGAATTCGAACAAAAAGCAACTGAAGGAAAATTTCGTCAATAGCGTCAGAATATAATTGGCCTAGTGGTCTAAGCGATGGACTGTGAATCTAGAGACCGCTAGTTCAAATCACAGCCACTTATCGTGTTTTTGAAGTTTTGAAAGAAGTTTCTAGATAATACTAAACTAAATGGAAAAGAAAATACGGGACAGAAAATGAGTGAGAGAGAAGGCGATAGAAAATTAGTAATTTGAGTTTGGAACATTGATGCGATTTTGTTCGAATTCGGGGGGTATATAAACGGAACAAGGCGCCGCCTAAGGCAGTTTAGTTGGAAAGTGAAATCCGAAGAAGGAAGAAAAGGGAAAAGAAGAAGAAAAGAATAGAAGTGAGTAAAGTGAAGTAGTGAGTACAGTGAATTATTCAGTGCAGTGTAGTCCGCGCGTGTGACAGTGCAGTGACGTGTCAATGTAGTGACGTTTCCGCGCGCCTGACAGTGAAGTGAAAGTTGGAGTGCAAAGAGGACTGACCTTGTCAAGTGTGAGTACCGCTTGGTTTGTAAATAAAGGCACCATTCCATAGGATTGTTGTTTCCTTTCCTATCCCCAACACAGTCTCGTGAAAATTGGTGTCAGAAGTGGGATAGAAAAGATGCCAGTCGTGCCTAGAAATGAGAAAGGGGTAACCACCTGGGCGGCAGCTGCAGCGGTAGAGGAACAGCCGCTCGAGGAGTCCAATCTTGGAGGCGCCGCAACCACGACGGCGACCGCTCCATCAGCCGCTCCATTGAAAATGAATGCGTTCTTACAGCAAGTGACTCTTTTGAGGCAAGAGCAAGCACGCCGCCAGGAGGAGCAAACCCGCATACTGCAGGAAGAGCAAGCACGCCACCAGGAGGAGCAAGCACGCCGCCAGGAGGAGCAAATCCGCGCACTGCAGGAAGATCAAGCACGTTACCAGAAGGAGCAAACACGCCGCCAAGAGAAGCAGGCACGCCGCCAGGAGGAGCAGCTTCAAGTTTAAAAAAAAAGGTTTTAGCTGCGGTTCAGGCTAATGCAGCCGGATGGATGACTTCGAGAAGAAAGTTGCAGAGGTAAAAGAGACGCTACAACAACTTGATAGAGAGTGAAACTTCTAAAAGCATCTGGCCCTGTCAATAGCTCTGTAGTCGCCTCTTTTACCAAAAATTTAAAGGTGCTACCCTACGATACTAAATCCTCCTGGGCTGCCTTAAAACTGCAGCTGGAGACGATTTAAAAGGCCAGCCATTGGGATGAACAAGAGGCGCAGTTTGCATTGATCATAGCACTTCGAGATGACGCTCTCTCCGAATTGGAAGCACTCGGCGCCGGAAAGAAAGAGGTCACTTACGACGAACTCATAGACAGTCACTTAGAGCATGTATATAGGGCCCAACTCAAAGATCGTTGTTAGCGGGCTAGCGAGATCTTACAACAGTGGTCCGTTGAAGTGGTGCGCAAGGCATATCAATCATCGCCATCCGTCGTGGAGGAGATGCTCTTGCAGGTTTTCATCGATGGAATACGGGATCCCGAAGTCAGGACGGCTGTGCGACTGTATCACCACACCACCTTAAAAGAAGCAGTGGCTCACGCTTCGGAAGTAGAAGCGGTGCGTCATGACTCTAGAGGTCTGAGACTACGGGAGACACACACATCGGGGAGGAGGAGACAACAGACGTCTGTTGTTCTCCTCCTCCCCGATGTGCTATGAGTGTGGAGAACGGGACCATATTCGAAGCACTTGCCCGAAGAGTGAACGTTCAACTTTCCGATGTACGTTCAGGTGGATGCGGCGGTTTCGACGTCGGAGCAGCCACAGGAAAAACTAGAGAAGGCCAGGGCTGTGGGGGAAGCGCTAGCCGGTAGTAGCAAAGCCCCAAGAATTCTTGTGAAGCAGACAAGCGACGGAAATACTTTAGTAATAGACGGTTTAATCAACGGGAAACCTTGCCAGCTCACGTTAGATACTGGACAGTCATCAGCAACCACAAACTTAAGAATATTGGAGGTCAGTTTATTCAATCAAATAAAAATCTTACCTTAACAACTGCTACCGGCCAACGAATCCCATCTCAAGGAGAGAAAATTGTGGCCATTAAGATCGGGGAAACACTTTATTGGCAAAGGGTGATTATCGCAGGCATCTCTGACGACTGCATTATCGATTTAGACTTCCTATAAAATTATCAGTGCAATATTGACTTGAAAAATGATGTTCTAAAACATGGCGATGATGAAATTCCGACGAAAGGAGGAAATTTCGGTAAGGTATTATGCTTGAGGGACACTATCCTTAACCCGAGATCCCAGAGGACGGTTCCTGTGATACTACCGCCTACTAATGGTAGGAGATCGCGGAGATGTGCCATTATAGAGGAAGGAATCTCAGATGCGCCATGGATCCCGGCCAGAACCTTGGTGGGAAGTGGTTAAGTTGCCTTAGTACCAGTTTTCAACCCTCATGACGTGAAGCAAACACTGCAAAAGGGAACAACTAGCGGAAACTGTGACGAAGTAGCCTGGTTGAGGAAGTGTGAAGAATCGGAAAATCACGAATCAGGAAGAAAATGTAGCAAAGCTTCTAGAGGGTTGCAAAGGTAATCTTACTTAATTGCAATTAATTAAGGCAAGGAATTTCTTGTCGAGATATTCTAACTTGTTCTCAAAAAATGATGGAGATATTGGCAGAACCGATTTGGTGAAACATAAAATTGATACTGGAGATACAGCACCCATCCGGCAGAGACCAAGACGTGTTCCTTTTGCCCGTGAGCAGGAAGTTGAGGACATGATTCAGGAGATGAAGAAGAATAGTGTGATAGAACCTTCATCAAGCCCATGGTGCTCTCCGGTTGTATTAATGAAAAAGAAGGATGGATCGACTAGGTTCTGTGTCGACTATCGACGACTGAACGATGTAACTAAAAAGGACAGTTACCCGCTCCCTAGAATCAACGACACTTTGGATTCACTTTGTGGCATGACTTGGTTCTCTACTCTTGATTTAAAAAGCGGGTATTGGCAAGTAGATTTGGATCCCAAAGATAAAAAGAAGACTGCATTCTCGACCGCCAAGGGTTTATGGCAATTCAAAACTATGCCATTTGGACTGTGTAACGCGCCAGCAACATTTGAAAGGTTGATGGAACATGTGCTGGCAGGTATCCTAGGTGAAAGCTGCTTGGTCTATTTAGATGACATCATTATAATAGGAAGAGATTTTGATGACCATCTCAAGAAGCTTGAAAACGTATTCTCAAAACTACAGAATGAAAATTTGAGCCTAGTCCAAAGAAATGTTTATTTTTTCAACGACAGGTCAACTACTTGGGTCACGTCATATCAGAACAAGGTATCGCCACCATCCACCATCTAAAATAAGTGCAGTTAAAGATTGGCCAACGCCAACAGATATGACACAGGTGAGAGCATTTTTGGGTCTAAGCTCTTACTATCGAAGATTCGTAAGAGGGTTTTGCCGACATCGCCAAGCCATAACATCGGTTGACCGAAGAGAAACGAGCATTTTCTTGGGATAAAGATTATGAGCAAGCTTTCCAGGACCTCAAAATGCGTTTGTGTGAAACCCCAATCCTCGAATATCCTGACATCAAAGGCAGATTTATTATGGACGCTGACGCAAGTAACACCGGAATTGGAGGTGTTTTATCTCAGCAGAGAGGAGATCAGGAAGTCGTGAACGCCTATTTCAGCAAGTCCCTATCAAGGACGGAGAGAAATTACTGCGTAACTCACAGAGAATGATTGGCCGTGGTAAAGACATTGCAACATTTTAGGAAATATTTTCTCGGCCGCAAATTTCTGGTAAGGACTGATCACGCTGCATTAAAATGGTTATTAGAATTTAAAAATCCTGAGGGGCAAGTAGCCAGGTGAAATTGAACATCGAGGAGGGAAGAGTCACGGCAACGCGGATGTCCTTGACAAGACCTTGCTTGGAGGATTGCAAGCATTGCAATCGGCAGGAAGAGAAGGAAAACGTAAACATAAGGCTAATCCGTACTGACTCCATAGATGAAAATTGGACTAACGACGCCATGAAAAAGGCTCAGAAAGATGATAAAGACTTTCAACCACTATTGAATTGGCTAAGAAGTGGAACTACAAAGCCGAAATGGTCAGAAGTACAGTACGGCTACAAAGAGTCTTTGGGCGCAATGGGACAGCCTGGTGCTACACGATGGATTACTCTATCGAAAGTGGGAAAGTCCTCAAGGTAAAGATTGTCATTTACAATTGGTCGTTCCTAGAGCAAAGATAAGCGAGATTTTTAAAACTTTTCATGATGGTTCTTCGGGTGGACACCTGGGAATAAGAAGAACTCTTACGAAAATTAAAGAAAGTTTCTACTGGTTACACTGGCGAGACGATGTAGAAGACTGGTGTCGTAAATGTCAGATTGTGCAGCTGTTAAGGGACCCCAGACTAGAAGCAGAGGAGCCATGAGGTTGTATAATGTTGGAGCTCCTTGGGAACGGGTAGCTCTTGACATAGCCGGACCATTTCCAATCACGAATGTTGGCAACCGATACATTTTGGTAGTCATGGACTACTTTACGAAATGGCCTGAAGCATTTGCACTACCTAATCAGGAGGCTACCACCGTAGCGGCAAAGCTTGTGAACGAAGTATTCTGTAGATTTGGTGTGCCATTGGAGATGCACAGTGATCAGGGACGAAACTTTGAGTCACAAGTGTTCCAAGAAATCTATAAGACTCGAACGACGCCGTATCATCCGCAGTCAGATGGAATGGTTGAGAGGTTTAACCAAACATTGGGACGACATCTGGCAAAAGTCGTAGAAAGCCATCAGAAAAACTAGGACGAGTATATTGCGCTATTCCTCTTATCTTATAGGACTGCGGTTCATGGGACTACTACAGTCACTCCAGCGTATGCCAATTTTGGAAGAGAATTGCGATTACCAGCTGATTTACTATAGGGTTGCCCGCCAGATAAACCGAAACGAATAACCGACTACGCTAATGATCTTCGGACTAAGATGGTTGACGTCTATGAGCAGATTAGAGAGGCTGGGTGTAAAGCTAGTGAACGGATGAAGACCCGCTACGATCGAAGGGCTAGGGGTTTCAGTTTCGAGGAGAGAACTCTGGTCTGACTTCATAATCCTGTGAGGCGGAAAGAGAAATCTCCAAAGCTACAACCAGGCTGGGAAGGACCTTACAAAATAGTCACCAAAATTAACGACGTCACCTTCCGGAATTAGCGTAATCCTCGCAGTCCAGCAAAAATAGTCCATGTGGACTGGTTGGCACGTTATTACGGAAGTAATGATGATCGGGACGATCATGTCTTAAGAGGGGGCAGTGTCGCGTAAGGAGATGAATGACATTGTCAACGTCAAGAATTTGAACAAAAAGAATTCAACTGAAGGAAAATTTCGTCAATGGCATCAAAATACAATTAGCCTAGTGGTCTAAGCGATAGACTGTGAATCTAGAGACCGCTGGTTCAAATCACAGCCACTTATAGTGTTTTTGAAGTTTTGAAAGAAGTTTCTAGATACGGGTGTCCTACGAACTCTCTATAAGTAAAAAAATTTCTCCCCAGTGATACTAAAACAATGCTGGTGAATACATTGATCCTGCCAATCATAGATTATGCTGATGTGTGCTATTCGGACTTGACTGGCGATATGTTAAACAAACTTGACCGTCTTCTCAATAATTGTATTCGCTATATCTTTGGTCTTCGTAAGTATGATCATGTGTCGTCTTACCACTCCCAACTTCACTAGTTTCCAATTCGTCAACGGCGTAACTTGCACATTCTTACAACTCTTTTCGATTCTTTTTGAACCCGCTACTCCTGCTTACCTCAAGTGTAATTTTCAATTTCAGGGTGATACCCATCTCAAAGATCTTCGCTCCTCTAACAATTTCAACCTATTTTTGCCAGTTCACCGGAGTGGGTTCTTTACACATTCTTTCATCGTCCAGGCTATCAAACTATGGAACGATTTACCAGTTGATGTCCGGAAGGCTAAAACCCGCTTTTCATTTAAGAAACAGGTGAAGGCAAACTTTCTTCAAAAACTGTCAGCTAGATCATAGTGTATTTATGTAGTAGATGTAGGTATTGTTTATCATAGTATTTACTTAAAAGCGTGTATTTTTTTGTATGTAGTTTATTGTTTTGACATATAGTCTTTTTTTTCGCCATGTACCTATTCAAGTTTTGCACTACCCCTGTCATTCATTACATCACCCGTTTGGTTGACTGGTAGATAAGGCCTTAGGCTTTAAGTCCGCCATTACACTTGTATTTGTGTATGAAGTTAAATAAATAAATAAATAAAAATAATACTAGACTAAATGGAAAAGAAAATACGGGACAGAAAATGAGTGAGAGAGAAGGCGCCGCCTGAGGCAGTTTAGTTGGAAAGTGAAATCCGAAGAAGGAAGAAAAGGGAAAAGAAGAAAAAAAGAATAGTAGTGAGTAAAGTGAAGTGTTCAGTGCAGAGTAGTCCGCGCGTGTGACAGTGCAGTGACGTTTCCGTGCGCGTGTCAGTGCAGTGACGTTTCCGCGGGCCTGAAAGTGAAGTGACAGTTGAAGTGCAACTGTTAACTGACGCTGTTAATTGTGAGTACCGCTAGGGTTGTAAATAAAGGCATCATTCCATAGGATTGTTGTTTCTTTTCCTATACCCAACCCACTCTCGTGACAATATCCACTTTCCGCTAATAATGACTTGTGTACGGGCAGACGTGTATTTAAACGTCTTCCCATTAATAACTGATCAGGCGAGTCTATGTTCTCGTTCTAGGAGTCGATCTGAAATTTAGAAGACCTAATTGGTAGTCCTGTCCTGAGTCCACGCATTTTTTAAGTAAAGTATTAATATTACGCACAGCTCTTTCGCTTTTCCCATTCGATTGAGCGTACAATGGGGAAGATGAAATATTTCCCAATCTTTTAGCAAAATAATAAATTCTTTCGAACTATATGCTGGCCCGTTGTCCGTCACTAACAACTTTGGTATACCAAGCCTACAGAACTGTTCTTTCATCGCTCGAATAACGAACCGACTACCAATAGAGTTCAACTTATTTACTTCAATATAATTTGAAAAGTAATCTATTAAAATAAGATAATATTTTTGTAGATTACTTAACGAATATGTCAGAGCCTAACTTTACCCAGGGCAAGTCGGGAATCGAATGCGGTATCATCGGTTTGCGAGGCGGTCGCGGCGCGTGCATGGCACACGCGGTACAGTCACGCACACAGCCCTCCACGCCACTGGTCATGCCCGGCCAGAACATAACTTCGCGGGCACGCCGCTTGCATCTCTCGATACCTAAATGCCCTTCGTGGATATCGCGCAACATCTCGCCGCGCAATGATATAGGAATAAAAACTCGACTGTTATTTAAAATCAAACCTTCTACATAATGTACCTATACGACCAGAATTCTCGAACATTTGGCTCAACACTGTACCGATTGCGAGGCCAGCCTTTGATTATACTATAATGAATTAATGTTTTTGCAATAACATCTTGTTTTATTGTTTGCTTAATTAAATCAAGTTTCTCATCACTGCAAACATTTTAACATAAAACAAGTTTGTGCTTCTAACTCGTCATTCACACGCTTCTGCATTAAATTGGGAAGAGGGGCGCGCGATAACGTATCAGCTATGTACATATACTTACCCGGAGTATATATCACTTTGATACCATAAAGTTGAATCCGCAACACCATCCGTTGAAGTCGTGCTGGAACCGCCGCTAACGGTTTCTTAAATATGGCCTCTAACGGCTTATGATTAGATTGAACTGTAACATCACTTCTACCTAGGATATACTAATGGAAACGTTCACAGGCAAACACATTCGCCAGCATTCCTTCTCGATCTGCGCGTATCTCCCCTGCGTGTCAGTAAGCGTGAGCGACGCGAACTCGACCGGGCGGCCCGCCGGCAGCAGCACCGCGCCCAGCGCGCTGGCGCTCGCATCCACCGACAGGAAGATAGGCGCTCGGCTCGAGTGCAGCGCCAGCACCGGGGCTGATATTATTAATTGTTTTAGCTTATATACAGTGCTTGCATGTTGCGGTTCTTTTTTTAAAAGACCACTTAGTGCCGCCACATTTTCTGAGTACCGAACCTAAAAACCTTTCTAAACTTTTTCTGTCCGTTGGTTCTGGCATTTCTACAATAGCTTTTACCTTCGCTCCATCCGGCCGCATTTCTTGTGGAACAAAAACATGTCCCAAATAAACTATCTCTTTTACACAGAACCTACATTTTTCTTTATTAAATCTCAATCCAATTTCCTTAGCTCTCTGCAGTAGCTTTTCTAACCGCATGTCATGCTCTAATTTATCCGTCCCCATACTACTACATCATCTATAAAGGATTCCGTACCCTCTAAATCTTCCAGACATTGTCTGATTTCATTTATCATCTACTTATATAAAATTATTTTATTTGTTCATACTTTAGGTGCACATTTTTTTCATCGTATTTATAAATAAAAAATGTATTTGATACCTAGTTTAATGTATCTTTATTTCATATTTTACGCGCACATTTTTTTTTTTTCATTTGTAAGCTTTTTTATGTACCTTATAAATATTGGGACCGAAATAAAATTATTACATACCTACCCAGGTACCTAATTTTCTTTACAAATAAATCTGAATCGTAGGTACTGGATATCATCTTCTTCTTTGTTAAAATTATGCACCTTTGACCTCATTCATACCTTCAAATTTTGACAAGAAGATTAAACTATTTAAGTAGTACCTATTTTCCTGTCTAAACTTATTTTTGCAGTTATATATCTTCTAAATAATAATGTATTTGATAGGTGTACGTTTTGATTAATATGACTTTTAAACATTATATTTTTTGTATGATATACTTTTTGACGTGTATATACGACGCACAAGTTGTTAAACAGGTTATATTTAGTTTATATAAACGTTACAAAAATGATTTTATGCTTTTTAAAATGAAAATTCAATGAATGTTATAGCTATTAAAAATGCATTTTAAAGATTATGTCAATTGAATATTATGTCTTATGAATGTTATTGAGATGTAATTATATCAAATGTTATTTTATCACATAATACGCACCTGTTAACTATTATCACATACCTCAGAACCTTAGAACACGAAACAGCCATTTGCAAATGAAAAAAAAAAAATACAAATTTTTATCCTGTCCCATCCTCCGCCATATAAAAGACAAGTTTCGGATCCTCAAAAGTATATTAGAGTGTTTCAGAGAGGTCGGAGTCTATAAAGTATTTGCGACCGTACACCGTGAAATATGGTGCAATTTTATTCCCGACACTACGAGAAAACAAGCTTTTTACTGTTAGACCTAGACTTATACCGCTCGTGCTTTTAGTTAACATTGTTTTGTTCACTTTTGGCGTTCACGTAATAAAATGAAAGCTAGGTATTTGACCTTAATTTTCAGTACTACTATAAAAAATCAAGAAAGGTTTGATATAAAAAGGAAGTAACTCAGTAGGTAGATCTAAAACAAGTAAAGGGTTTTCCAATTGGCGCGGGTAGATTTTGGCGACCCGTGGCGGCCATTTTGTTTTGGTGACAATTGTCAAATCTTTTGCTTATTATGCAGTTGCTTATGCCAAATCACCATGGCAGGTTACACGATTGAACAGCGCGAACAAATGATAAAACTTTGTTATCAAAATGAGTGTTCGTTAGTGCAAACCTTGCGTGCATTGCGCCCATTTTACGGTAGACGTGGTGGCCCTTCACAGTCGACTCTTCAGCGTTTGGTGGCAAAATTTGAAACAACCGGTTCGTTAATCGATCAACCCACACCTGTACGTTCAAGAAACGCAAGATCAGCCGAGAACATCGCGGCGGTCCGTCAAAGTGTACAGCAGAACCCGAGGCAGTCGATTCCTCGCCTTGCACAAGAACTCGGCCTTTCGCAAACTTCAACTGGGCGAATTTTGCGACGGGACTTAGGGTTACACCCGTATAAGATTCAACTGACCCAGGAGTTCAAAGTTCATGACCATAGATAACGTCGTTTGTTCGCTGCCTGGGCATCGAATCGTTTGGAAGAGGATCCGATTTTCAGCGAAAAATCATCTTTAGCGACGAGGCGCATTTTTGGATGAATGGCTTTGTTAACAAACAAAATTGCCGTATATGGGATGACACAAACCCACACGAGGTTCACCAGGTGGTAATGCATCCTCAAAAAGTTACGGTTTGGTGTGGATTTTGGGCCGGCGGCGTCATTGGTCCGTATTTTTTCGAAAACGACGTTGGTGAGGCGGTCACTGTCAACGGCGAGCGCTACAGAACGATGATAACCAATTTTTTATGGCCCACATTGAACCATATGGACCTAGACGACATGTGGTTCCAGCAGGATAGCGCTACGTGCCACACAGCGGACGCCACGATTGACATTCTGCATGAGCGATTTGAGACTAAGGTTATCTCTCGCAGGGGTGATGTGAATTGGCCACCAAGGTCATGCGATTTAACCCCGCTAGACTTTTTCTTGTGGGGTTTTTTGAAGTCGCAGGTCTATGCAAATAAACCACAATCCACCGATGCCCCGAAGGCGAACATAACACATGCCATCGCTCAAATTCAGGCGGATCTATGCGGAAGAGTCATTGAAAATTGGACCACTCGGATCCGTGCCACTGTGAGAAACCGAGGCGGGTATTTGAATGATGTCATCTTCCATACTTAATGGCATATATGGGCCTTTTAAATAAATCAAAAAAATTGTTGATACCTCATACGCAGCTTGTTTAATTTCGTTTCAAAATCTACCCGCCCTTATTGAAAAACCCTTTATGAAAAAGTTTTAAATTTCAAATAAATGCTGGAGGGCAACATGTAAGAGATAGAGAGGCTGAAGTTTTTCGCGTTAATTTTCAAAAAACGGTATCCGTTTTTAGTTGTTAGTAATATTTATTTGTTAGAACAAATTATTCCTCGGTGAGGGTTTTAAAATATGTTAAACAATGATGCACTACAGTATGCGCACTTTTATTTTATAAACACACAACAGAAATTGGATTTTTTATAATATGAATATAATATGAAGATGAAGTTTTATCTATAAAATTTTTAAATCCGTACCTTCATGAATTCTTTATACTATTACCTGACCTCTTTTAATAATTAGTACTTACATATTATATCCATCTAGCTCCCTACACTTAATTAGATATTTGCATTTTCTTTTTACTTTATTTAACTAGTAAGAAAATCAATCTCACTTAAATTCATACTCCACGAAAATAAAAATAAATTCAAACTTAATAATTGAAATGGAATTAATGTGCTAATAATGAAAATGCACCAAAGCGTAGCGAAAGGGGTGAAATTGGAAAGTTTCAATTTATATAAACATTTTATTGGAAAACGGCAAGGCGATACCGATGCGCACTGCTATTATGACTGTAGACAGTTTATTCGCAATTCGTCCAAAACTTTTGCAATCATTCCAGTTTAAAAATCGAGATGAACATTACTCAATTTAAATAGTACCTAAATAATATAAACATTTCCCATAAGTACTTTAGTCCCTTTGCAATGTATATTTTACAAGTAACTAGGTACTAGCTGGGCGACTACTTACTAGGTTAAGTTCTTTATGAAAATCATTTTTTAAGTCTCGTCACTCCTTAAATACAGAGTTTCATCAAAATCGTTGGAGCCGTTTTTGGGGCAGAACACCAACGCAGCCGCCAACAGCAGCTCGTTCTTGCAGTCATGTAGTATAGGTTATGTTCTTCCGGAGTCATGCATGCCACCCAAGTCATGTAATATAGGTTGTGGTGCCGCATCATAAGCTATCTATATGACCTGTACATAATTCGGGGCAGCCAAATACATTCATGTATTTGAGCAAATAAAATTATTGTTATTCTTAAAGTTTAGGATATCTACAAAGGTATAAGTGATTCTTTGAGAATGTCGGACCTACTCCATGTAAAACTAAAAATGGAACACAGGATGGACTAGATAAGTTGACATATACCTTATAATGTTGGTAATAATAATAATAATAAATGTATTTATTTCCTCCAAAAAAAATAGTTACAATTTTATATAACAAATATACACGAAAAAAACTTAATCAATCTGGACTGGTGCCCATGCTAGGTTTCCGAAGAACCTGTAATTACGGGTTACCAGGACTCGCTACATATCTGCAAAACCTGTATTTAATTCTTCTTATACTACAAACCTACGTACAAAATTAATAAAAGATTAACCTTAATATAAGTCTACTTAAAGTGTTTGCGGAAGACTGGTGCCCATGCTAGGTTTCCGAGGAAAGTATAAATTACGGTATGTATAAATTACGGAAATAGTACTACAGTTCAAATTGTGCTGAAAATAGTTGCTATCATCTATCGCATCTTTAGCTGCATAGTTAGTTTTTAGTTTAATATTTTTGAATGTTGGACAAATTGCGATGTTCCCTATTCGCGACGCGACTAAACGGTAGATTTGTGATCGCTCGCTTGCCTGTGCCTCGACTGCCTCGCCTGGGAGTTGCTGATATTCCATCCACGTCGGCAATCTCTTTTACGAGGGCAAGCTACTGCCGCGGAATCTTAATAGTGCGATCGAATGCTCACACAAAATATAGCGATAGTACTTTAATGTCCTCTCGGTGATGACAACTCTTGATAAAAAAATCCTACCAAATATAAATATGAAAATTGGAGACATTTTTAATAGTAATATATAATATATGGTATGATTGTCAACTACACCGACAAAATAATTGAGATCTAAACAGGTGCCAAGTTCTGCAGACTGAGAATATAAAGTCATTCTTTTTATGGTCACCTAATTTAGGTACTATTTTTGAGTAAATAAAAATACCGTATCTTGGTAGTATCGCTAGTTATCGATAAAGTAAATCCAAAAATGCAATACATTCATCTAATAAAGTTGCACGTTTCTATTATATATTAATTCGGAAAATAGAGGCGCGAAAGATTTATTTCTCAGACTTAGATTTTAGAGAGTTGGTACATGCAATACAGATCCATTTAGTATCACTCAAAGCTTACAAACGAGATGTCGAAGTCTTAAATCAATGGCGGATACAAGAGAGGTTTGGAGGCTCGTGTCGTATATCCAGCCCTCGTTAGAGGGGTGATGGATGGGACCCTGCGAGGTCGCGTGTGCGTCATACTAGCAAACGTTTGTCACTCTAAATTGGCATATCACCCAAATGTCCCGACTCGCGTCTGAATCCCTTGTGTCCCTGCCATTTGACTCACTTTGCTTACACGTAAAGTTAAGTAAGACAAGTGATAATACACTCATCTCAATTCGAGACACAATAAGTCGTATTTACGCAAATGTGCTTGGATTAACATACCACTCGCGCCATTATTTTACATATACTCGTGAGCTAGCTGTGTAAAATTATATTGTATTCTATTTAATGTTTCACTCAATTGCAGACATTCTTATTCACATTTAATTTCCCTTCTTCTTTTTTTTTCAGCCCATTACTCGTATCACGCAAGTCTGAGTGTAGGCCTCTAGCAATGCACGCCATTCCGTTCAATCTTTAACTTTCCATGACCACGTCTTTCTAGCTACTTCGACCAGATCGTCAGTCCATCTAGTCTATAAATTTTTCCATGTCTTTGTTAATTTAGCCCCATGAAACTAAAAATCTAAATTAGTTCTGTTTAGGTAAAATTTGTAAGTACATTTAGTCTCGAAACCATTGGGTGGATTGCTTAGAACTTCTTGGAACACTAGATAATAACAGCACCGTATATGTAAATACAAAACAATTCAATGCAACTTGATTTAATTGCACCATAATAAACACAAAACTGATAATTTGCAATCAGCCTTATTTTTTATGTAAACAAAGACATAGCTTGTAGATAGGGACAAGCTGTTACAATAATACTTAAAGCTCATTTTCAATGGTCGACAACTTTGTCACAGAGTCTCCACTCGCAGTTAGGCTAACGACCAATGAAAATCACAAGTATAGTGGTCGTTCGTTACGCCATCCACGGTAATTTCCCGCATGATGTATGAGTATATTAATCCCACCAAAACATACCTGTTAAAAAGGGGGCCAAGTCCCTATCGGCTAATTGTTCGCCTTAAAAGGGTTGAAATCCAATGCAATGCCAAGTTTAGATGCACTTTAAAATCGATCATAATCATCTTCATCAACAGCCTGATCCACTGGTATACATTTGCCATTCCTAAGACTCGTCACCACACCCAGTCCTCCGCCTTTCGCATCCAGCCACTATACCCGCCACCTTATTCACGTCAACGATCCATCTGGCCGAAATTCACTTTACCATACACCCAACTTAAAATATGGTATAGTTGTGAAAATACGTAGGTACTTGGTTAAAAATATCTTAAATTATAATACTTCTAAAGAACTTGGCAGGTTTTCGTGCTGTACGTAACACTTGATTTATTGTATAATTAAATTTATTATTTATATAATGATATTTTTTCTATGTGAAATAAACACATGTTGTTGTTCTGAAACTACGAAAACGTTTATTAGTAAATCTAACTAAAGCATACACGCCATCATATATTATTATCTTAAAATAAACACAAACCTACAAAAAACTATACATTATGTTCATTTCAACACTCTTTTCATATTATTGGTATTTTTAACTTAAAACATATTTTCAAAATACTATTTACGTACGTACACTGACAAATAAAACAAAAACAAAAATCGATATGGACCATAAAGTATCATAGGTCGTATTAAAATTAAAAATAAAAACAACTAAGGAAACCTTATTTCCTTTACATCTCTCCCCCTTGGGAAGAAAATATTTCGTGAAATGTAATAATAAATAAATAAATATATACGGACAGATAACACTGATTGAGCTAGCCCCAAAGTGAGTTCGTACTTGTGTTATGGGATACTAACGCAACGATACTATATTTTATAACTAATACATATATAGATAGACATTCAAGACAATTTGCCCTGACCGGGGATCGAACCCGGGACCTCTGGGTGGCGGACTAGCATGGTGACCACTACGCCACTGAGGTCGTCAATGAAATGAAATTTTCCGTATATTCACTCCTTCCATCAAGTCATTTTTTATTCTCTTTCTTGTAATGAGATTGGTATACGTTTTTTTAGATGGAAAAGATTTGATTCGTTTTTTTTTTGTGGCCCGTATCTATTTTGTAAATCGAGTTTAAAATATTATCAATAATCTTGTATGGTCCTATAAAAAGTTCATCCACCTTCTTTCTGTTTAACATGTTTCCATTTTCTATATATACCATATCCCCTACAATAAATTCATTAAAGTTTAGATCCTTATCAAATAACACTTTGTTATAATTATGTGATAGTACAGTTTTCTCAAGTGCCATTTTTCTGTCTTCCATCCAGTCATTATAAGATTATTTTGTCTCAATTCCTATTATATTTACTAACGAATTCTTGAGCTATCGTAGTCCAAGCTCTTTTATTTCCTTCTTCATTTATCTTACATCTCATTTTGTTCACTAGTGTTTGGTTCAGTCGCTCATTTAAACCATTAGAAAAAGGTGCATTTACCGCTGTGAAAATTATTCTTATGGCCTTACTATCTAAAAAAATCCTGGAACTCCTTCGAATTAATTCCAGGATCTGTTAATAGTATGTCAATATTTTCTGCTTCATGTCAATTTTCATTCGATTCAAACACAGCCACCACAAACTCACCTCCAAATTTTGTTTTCCTGGAGCATATTTTATTTTAAAATCATATTGTGACAGATAATATACTAAATCACCCAATTCATCATCAGTTCTGGACTTTAAATTCATATTTACTAATGGTTTGTGATTTGAATATACTGTAAAAGATTTACCTATTAACCAGTATTGCCAGTATTTTACCGCTTCTTTCATAGCTAAACATTCCAAATAAATTGCTTTCTTTTTCGTTTGTGCTGTATAGAGTTTTTTAGAAAAATAAGCTACAGGTTTTTCTTATCCATTTGGTTGAGTTTGTTTTAGGATAGCTCCAACACCTTCCAAAGAAGCATCCGTGTAAATATATATAGGTAAATTTCGATCAAAAATTTCCAAGATTGGTTGAGAACATTTATTTTGTCAAAAGACTCTTGACATTCAAATGACCAAATAAATTTTTGATTTTTCCGAAGCAAGTTATGCAATAGATCTTTTATTAGCTTCTTTTTTAAATGCCAAAGTAACTGGTGCTACAAAAGGACTGTAAGACTCTTCAATCAATTTATTGTCTAATAATTTTCCTATTTATTCTTCAATTTCTTTTTTATCTTCTTTCGTACATCTGTAAGGCCTTTTACTACAATACTTATCTACTAATAAGTCAATTCTAGCCTCATATCCATCCACTGTACCAATATCATATTTATCTTTTGCAAAAACAGATTGGTATTTGTCAACCAAAGTATTTATTTCATTTCTTTTTATTCATCTAAATGATTTATATTTATTTGAAACTCTTCTTTTTTAATATGTTCATTAAAATTTACTAAACATCTTCTTTTCTAATCTAATATATAAAATTCTCGTGTCACAGTTTTCGTTGCCATACTCCTCCGAAACGGCTTGACCGATTTTGATGAAATTTTTTGTGCTTATCCGGTATCTATGAGAATCGGCCAACATCTATTTTTCATCCCCCTAAATGTTAGGGGTAGTCCACCCCTAAATTTTTTTATGGCAAAACAACGTTTGCCGGGTCAGCTAGTTATTATCTATTTTAATATCTGAGTTTAGACTTATATCATCTTCTTCTATTAGCTCTTCATTTTTATTATTAATAATATCTTTTTGTTAAATTTTTAAATCTTTTTTCGTATTTAAAGATTTTTTCATCAATTATATAAACATCAACGTGTGTTGTTATATTTAATATCTTTATTTTTAAATTAGTCAAACCACTCGTGTTTTTAACACCATTACTTTATTTCCTTTACATTTATATAAATAAATTAACCTGACAAGTTCAAATTTTAAAGTATAATAATTTTAGATATTTTTAACTAAGTACCTACGTATTTTCACAACTATACCATATTTTAAGTTGGGTGTATGGTAAAGTGAATTTCGGCCAGATGGACCGTTGACGTGAATAAGGTGGCGGGTTGTGGCTGGATGCGAAAGACGGAGGACTGGGAGTGGTGACGAGTCTTAGGAATGTCAAATGTATACCAGTGGATCAGGCTGTTTATGAAGATGATTATAATCAATTTTAAAGTGCATATAAATTTGGCATTGGATTGGATTTCAACCCTTTTTAGGCGAATAATTAGCCGATAGGAACTTGGCCCCCTTTTTAACAGGTATGGTTCTGGTGGTATTTCAATACTTTTTTTCAAGAAATCGTACATATATTTTTTTCTTTTTGTGCCACGCCTGCGTCCATTGTTAACCTTAGAAGTCATTTTGGGTTTCAGAGCAACTTTTTTGTAGGTAGATAGTAACAGTGGTAGTTAATAACAGTTAAATATAACAGGTATCTCAAACCATTCCCCGTGCCATCCGCGTTCCGACAGCAATAACTGTTATGCGTTACAGCGTTACTATGATACAAAATGTTATTAAGTTATCCTAATCTTATCTCAACGAATATTCACATAAGTTCCGTTCCGAGCACCGCGCCAGCCATCGTTCGGCACGACGCACGACACGACAGATACGATTCAAGTTATGTTTAAATTTAGTTTTTCTATCAATCAAAGTTGGTTAGTTAAAAGTAAGCTTATTATGATTAATACGAGTACCTATTCTATTTTAACAGTCCTAAGCGTGTTAAAAGTATGAAGGAAAATACAAGTGCTGAAAAGCATTAGGTGTTTGTTTTTCTTTGCATGAATAATGGGTAGGTAACATGTTTTTGGCGTCTACCCCCCACCCTTCCCCGCCTGTTATTAAACTGTTACTGAGTAACATATAACGAAACATTATATCGGTAATATGTTATATCTGATAACATGGTTATTTATTGGTAAGTGACCCTAATATTACATCTCTAAGCCTGACCACAGGAAAATATATATGAGCCAATATCTAAATACATTCAATCGTAAGCGTAACCGTATTAAAGAAATGACCATCGATTTTTTTTTTTTGAAATGACATACATAGTTTGCCTCGGACGGCATTTCCTACTTCACCCGGACAAGGTTTGAGGAGCAGCGCAAAGGGCTCCCAAGGGGGAAACCTCGGCTTTGGGCGCGCTAGGGATTATGGCAAATTTTGGGGTGCTGCAACACCCATGTTTAGCCGGAAGGGTCGAAGCTACGGTGCCAGAAGGGCCTACTTAGGACGCAAATCGTCCAGGTACCGCCGGGCGGTACCTAGTGAACGAGCTAATGTTCCTACGCCTACGTATTCGATTACGACGAATGCGGGGGGGTCGGACCGCGAGGTTCCTCTGGCTGCTCGGAGCCGCAGAGGTATCGAATTGGACCTTGTCAGCCATAATCTGGTCCTCGGAATCAGAGAGAACATGCCTCGGACGTCTGCCGGTGAGTCGGCGAGGGTTGTGCTCCGGAATGTAGTTAGCTGCCTCTCTAACTAGTCGGTTCGGGTGGTCGGCGGCTTTATCAAAGAAACGTTCGGACGCTTCTTTCATAAAGTGCTTTATGGACGGGAGTTCGAGATCGCGGTGTAGGTCGCAGTTTCTCGCTATCGTTGGAGCGTTGGTAGCTCTGCGGATGAATCGGTTTTGTACTCTTTGAAGCCTAAGCATGTGAGTTGGGGCTGCGTGTGCGAAGACAACGCTTGCGTAGGTCAGGACTGGTCGAATGCAAAGTTTGAAAAGAGTTAACTTGTTACCAAGAGAAAACTTTTCATTGCGTATCATGGGGTTGAGACGGCTCAAATAGAAGCATGCAGTGTTGCATACCCTTTTGATGTGAGGACCGAAGATCATGCCGCTGTCGAAGGTGACACCCAGATACTTGGCCGTGCGTGTCCAAGGAATGGGTTTACCATATAAAGAGATTTGCCTGATGGGCTTGGGTCGGTGTTGTGTGTTGTTCTGAGGTCGCGACGCACCTTGTGGGTCTTTCGTAAAGTAAACTGCGTTACTTTTCTCCGGATTGACTTCGATGCGCCACTTCCTGAACCACTCGCTTAGTGCGTCGACAGCGCACTGGAGTCGGTTGTGACCATCGATTAATTAGCAACTTTTCATATATGCTGCAAACGAAAACAACAATATCGCGATTCAATTATACCGCTAGCACCCTCTATCAAAAGTAATTTATAACAATAGAAGCTTGATTTTTTCAGGTATGTAAGCAGTATTTAATATTAAACTATACAGTTTGCATTATGTATACATGACAATATTTAATACCCCCTATCCTCCCCCCCCCCCCCCCCTCATCGTACTCTCATTGTATTATTGGTTCATAAATATGTCGCAGACGGATGAATAAAAGGGGGCAGAGCGTGGCGTGATCGGCATCTGATATCTCAAGTGACGTAAACTACCCACTTAGTTACTTACAGTACGAGAACAGACTATAATGTCAGGATGAAAACTTACTTACAGTCACGTCACCTTACCGATGCTGCTACATGAGAGATCTTACGTGAGCCTTATAAAAATGTGACGGAAATCCAGTGCCCCGCCTCCGCACTGAATCATGAATCGCAACCACCATGTCTGGATTCCCTGGCCCTACAGAATTGAATACTGTGTATACACCTGGGCTTTCCGTCTTGCTTAAACAAACTGTCATTGTAATAAATCGTTTCACCAATCCACATCTATTACAATAATCACAATTAAATGAGTCATGGCCAAGCTACAGCAAACTACACAAACGAGTTGTGCACGATACGGCCGCCTGAACAAGACTGTCCCTGTCGCTAGGTCGACCGGTCTTATAACTTGTTGCCATTTCAAATCCAACCGTTGCATTTTGTAGTAAACAACTTTCTCTTTGCGCGTGTAAAATCATAAAACGGGAATTTTACATTGAACTCATACCGCGTCCTCTATTCTTTCTTCGTCAACTCTAAAATGATATTGACACAGAATTACTGCCAAACGTCATCGAATTATTCAAAGTAAAGGAATCTAGTTTTATACAGCCATTGCATATTACGCTCCGACACGGCCATTCTGACAAGTCACACGTCCCAGTGTGACGAATTTGAAAATAATTGAACCTAACTGCAATATCAAATCATCTCTACTCGGCCTATCCTGATCAAACGATTTAAGACAGGGCTTAAAACAAACTATTTTAATAAACCAAAACCTTTTTCTCTAATAATTAAGCTTACATCATTACTAGGGATAATCACAAACTTTTTACCAACTATGAACTGACCACTGACCATTATTCACTCACTATTCAACCACACTTCAAAGAATTAACCATTCTTAAGACTCTACTTGCTCTGTTAAATTACTCCTGTCGACTCTATCGATCATGGTCATCTCTATCACCTAATTCGAGCGATAAGACTCATGCCACTTTTACAAAGAGACGACATCTCACAAAAACAGTCGTCACAATTGCCTAATTCGAGCAAAAGGACTCATGCCACCTTCGCAAAGTGACGTAATCTCAGAAGCGGTCGTCCTATCGCCTAATTCGAGCAAAAGGACTCATGCCACCTTCGCAAGGTGACGTAATCTCAGAAGCGGTCGTCCTATCGCCTAATTCGAGCAAAAGGACTCATGCCACCTTCGCAAGGTGACGTAATCTCAGAAGCGGTCGTCCTATCGCCTAATTCGAGCAAAAGGACTCATGCCACCTTCGCAAGGTGACGTAATCTCAGAAGCGGTCGTCCTATCGCCTAATTCGAGCAAAAGGACTCATGCCACCTTCGCAAGGTGACGTAATCTCAGAAGCGGTCGTCCTATCGCCTAATTCGAGCAAAAGGACTCATACCACCTTCGCAAGGTGACGTAATCTCAGAAGCGGTCGTCCTATCGCCTAATTCGAGCAAAAGGACTCATGCCACCTTCGCAAGGTGACGTAATCTCAGAAGCGGTCGTCCTATCGCCTAATTCGAGCAAAAGGACTCATGCCACCTTCGCAAGGTGACGTAATCTCAGAAGCGGTCGTCCTATCGCCTTATTCGAGCGATAAGACTCATGCCACTTTCGCAAAGTGACGTAATCTCAGAAGCGGTCGTCCTATCGCCTTATTCGAGCAAAAGGACTCATGCCACTTTCGCAAAGTGACGTAACCTTGCCCCCCTCATCGATTGACGATCACCACGTTGCCTCCCCAGAGCAAACAACTACAATTTAGTAACTCGACTAAATAGTGGTCAATGGGCTCACACTTACTCATTCGCTTTTAATTTAATGCCCGGAAAGTAGACTGATCTCTAAAGTACTTGAACAGGTGCAAAATCGTCATAAATGGGAAGCACTCATCACGTCGCTCACCAATCGGCAAATGGCTGAAGGGGAAATACGACAAAATACATCTTAACTGGGTAACTAGTAGTCAACAAAAATAAACCTGTACAGAGCCATTTACAGTGGTTTTGCACTAAGGCTATCGCAATAAGAATATTGTTAACGCATTTGCAATCTAACCTATTTGGTATAGACTTCCTAAAAATAAAAGTGGTATTGCTTATCGGATTATTGTAACGTGTTTGTAAAATCTTTTCGAAAAGTAAATTATCAGAATGATTACTCGTCTTGAACTGTCTAGATTAAAATTTATTCAAGTAACGGGATTTTACTTCAAACAACACAGCAATGAAAGGGTAGTTTTAAAATAATATTACGCACATAGTAAACAGTGAAAAGCCCTCTTTAAATCATGTCAACACCATGATCATGACCATTGTAGACTTGCCGACGTAGCCGTTACCACCTTAGCATCATCATTACCCGCTATCAATGATGATATCGTCATCATTATCACCGCCCTTTCATCATCAACAGCGTCAACATTTTCATCATCGTCACCTTGTCATTATTGATGATAAAACCATCATCATCACCAACTATTCATCATCGTCGTCATCATCATCATCATCATCATCAGCCACCGTAAGTCCAATATTGAGAAAATGCTGGGAGAGGTTATCTCTACTACTATACAAAGAATGAGTACCTAATATCATCTTTGACCAGTATTCACGCGCCACAGTACTGTATTGCAAGTTCATAATTCACAATACTCAATTTGATACGAATGGTAATCTGGCGCCACGGTCGGCTCCGTCCGATACCGACTTATGCCACCTCATTGACAATAAATTCGGGCGTCACTGCTGGCACGCAACCACGCAACACAACCAAATCAGTTCACTAAGCTTAGCAAATGTTACACACACTTTGTAGAACTAGCGTACTCAAAACCTATTTACTGCTTGAATAGTGGTCAAAAGACAAGATTTTATAAAGCTTTACAATTAAAAACTGAAGGATTGAAAATTAATTGCACTCTGCTTTAAAGTCGAAAATAAAATGAAAACTCACCAAATTTTTTGGCGATCCAGCAGACAAGCCATGTGCCGCGAGCACAGACACACATACACGAGATCCGCTCACGTTTTTCCTTCACTTCACCAGGAATTTCCAGCACCTGCTGCGTACTGCTGCTAGCTCCTATCTAGCCGCAACACGTGGTATCCAGCTACTTGGCACATTGTAATCACTTGTTAACACTTTAAAACCTTACCTCGAGAACGAACGCTCTGAACAACGGGCAAACCACAAGTAGCATTCAACAGGATCTTCTTCCGATGTGAGCTCCAGATACAAATCTTACCTCAAATGTGAGCTACAAGTCCAGATCTCACTTCTGATGTCGCAGACGGATGAATAAAAGGGGGCAGAGCGTGGCGTGATCGGCATCTGATATCTCAAGTGACGTAAACTACCCACTTAGTTACTTACAGTACGAGAACAGACTATAATGTCAGGATGAAAACTTACTTACAGTCACGTCACCTTACCGATGCTGCTACATGAGAGATCTTACGTGAGCCTTATAAAAATGTGACGGAAATCCAGTGCCCCGCCTCCGCACTGAATCATGAATCGCAACCACCATGTCTGGATTCCCTGGCCCCACAGAATTAAATACTGTGTATACACCTGGGCTTTCCGTCTTGCTTAAACAAACTGTCATTGTAATAAATCGGTTCACCAATCCACATCTATTACAATAATCACAATTAAATGAGTCATGGCCAAGCTACAGCAAACTACACAAACGAGTTGTGCACGATACGGCCGCCTGAACAAGACTGTCCCTGTCGCTAGGTCGACCGGTCTTATAACTTGTTGCTAACGAATATTGCCATTTCAAATCCAACCGTTGCATTTTGTAGTAAACAACTTTCTCTTTGCGCGTGTAAAATCATAAAACGAGAATTTTACATTGAACTCATACCGCGTCCTCTATTCTTTCTTCGTCAACTCTAAAATGACATTGACACAGAATTACTGCCAAACGTCATCGAATTATTCAAAGTAAAGGAATCTAGTTTTATACAGCCATTGCATATTACGCTCCGACAAATATTTTTACTAAAAATTCGATATTCGATTGAGCCAACTCACACTTGACCGATTTCTTAAATTTATTAATTTTTTGGTAATCTACATATGTATAAAACACGACCTGCGTGCCAAATTTCATAACGATACGACAGTTGGAAGTGGCCTAGAGGTTTTGATTACCGATCAGTGAGTCAGTCAGTCAGTGCCAAAATTAGCTATTTTCACAGGGTCATATTTCAGGATCTACTGAAGCTATGAAATTTATTTGATTTGCCTGATGGGCAATGAAAATCTATGAAAAAAAATCTATATAGGATATATTTACGGAGGTACAATTTTAACTCTGTACTTGCAATAGGCACTGATCTACAAAAAAAAGTGTCAAAAGTGGGTCGAAACGGTTCGTGTAAATAGTGCACGGCATGCACGCGGCCTGTGGCTGGAACTTAGCCTGCGCACTACCGTGTGCTTAGATTCCCGCAGAGTTACGGATATCTTTTGCACCACGAATGCGGGCTACATCGACCAATGAAAATATGTCCCCGAACGCGAGCTCTATGGCTTGCGTTACAAAAGTCTCTTACACCCCGAAAAAGGGCCAAAACGACCAATGAAAATAATCCTCGTTTTGCAACTTAGATGACTTGGTATTAATGTATATTAACTGAAATATTAAAGGTAATAAATAAAAAAGTACAAGAAAAATTATATTTGTATTATAAAAAGTTTACAGAAATACAAAAATAAATGACATTTCACTATAAATAAAATAAAATTAAAATATATTTAAAATAAACAAATAAAGCTAGTATATAAAAAACTGACTTTGTATAAAAAACACTACTTGACTTTAATTATCTAATAAACTACCATACAAATTGATTTTTATTTGGTTAATTACTTTTCGCATTTATAAATACTAACAAAAAATCCGCATGCTGTTCCATTGTTTTCTATTGCAATGCCCTATCAGGGTTCATGTTGTACCTACTAATTCAAGAAGTGACTATGTAAAAAGCGTAATATAGGTACAATGTGACAGCAATAAATAAATTGAAATTGATATTTTAAACGAATTTCCTAGACCATTTGAGACTGACTTGCCATTTCACACCATTATTTCCTAAAATGTTTTAAATACCTAAATAAATAAAAATACCTAGACTCCTGATGAATATTAAAATCCACGAACTTTATTCCTAAAAAATAAATTTGAAACTAAAGAGTATGCAGATTCTCTCTGTCCTATGTTATAAATATGAAAGTCATCATCATCATCTGAGCGTATTTATTACCAGTAGCATCTTTAGTGTTAACGCTTCAGAGCCCGGGGTCCGATACCAAATCAATGTGATTTGTCGGAGTTACTTACTGGTTTTCACACAGAGCGACTGCCGTCTGAGCTCCGCAACCCAAAGGATAGACAGAACCAATCCTGCGACAAGTTTGAGAGTAAAAGGCTAGATAGCGTTCAGGACCCACAGTTTATAAGTGCCTTCAGTAACACGGAATCATCTTTCTTTTCGGATAATCAGTTGATTCAAACCTGCAATATCCTAACCAGACTGAAAACAACTTTTCACAAAGTATGATTCCCTGTGGATTCGAACCCACAACCTCCGGATCACAAGGCGAATGGACCACGGAGGTAGTAGTTTACATATCAAAGAATTTGTAAGTATAAATCCCACACTCGCTACCTTTTGCTAAAAGTAATCCGACCTAAACTTTTCAAAGCTAATTAGTATGGAGGTGCCTTATAAAAATGTATGATGGGATGGAAAGTCCAGCTGCAAAAAATATTTCAAAGCTACTTCATTACGGTGGAGTTATCACACCTAACTAATTATGTACCACGGATTATACTGCATTCTACATAGAGTGATTTATGTTATTTAAAACATGCTTTTCTTATGTTGTTAGTAGCTCCGTTTTTATGTAAGAATAATGTTATCTATTTATGTAGTCTTACTAGAAAGCGGTATTTCGTTTCAACCGTCTTCTCTCCTACTTATTTGAACTCGATCACTGAAACATAACACATACTTGCGAGTATCCATAAAATTAAGCAGCTTTTTATATACAGTTAGATCACATTTATAAAGATAGGTTGCAATTATTTAAAATAATATCTGATACGGACGTATGTTATAAGGACCTAGTTATAAATCCATATGAGCATGAAACATATTTATAATATAAAACATTTGAACAAACAAAAAATGTTCATATAGGTACTTACCTCTTGTACATTGCTAGGCGCTAAATCTTAGGTGTGGACCGCAGTAAACAAAAACAGTTCTATTCAAATACGGTAAAGCTTCCTGGCAAGGGATTGCGGCGAAGGGTTGCATTCCTGGCGGTGCCGATGCCAACTGCCGTGTTTCCTGCGTCGCGGATGTTGGAGACGCGCGGGATTCCAGGATTCCATTGTTACTTAATATAAAACAAAAGCGATCTGCTTATTTCAGTATTTCAGAAGTGAAAAGCATTTTTAATTATTTTTTCTAGATCTTTTACCCATTAGTCTAAATAACTTATTTATTTCTTACTTAGATTTTCTTTAAAGTATGAGTGAAGCCCTAAGTTTTTTTTGAAATTTTTTTTTTCGAGGCCTTTAGAATCATGAGGACTTTAGACACCTTTTTCATATATTTACCAACAAATTTTACTTGTAACATATATGCTTCTTCTCGATAATGGAAAATGTATAAATGTACGTTTCTTGTCACTTGTTAATTATTTCTTATACCTTATATCTATGTATAATATCTACACCAACAGAACTGAACTTCATGCTCGTCATCAATTCTAATTATACACGAGGGAAAATATAGAAGGCGTTATCGGTCATTAATTGTAGTTTCTGATGTAATTGACGGCTGAAAGGGAGCCTATGACGGAGTTTATCTCCGTTCTGTTGAGATACGCGTGTCGCCTTATGAGTCCACACGATTGCTATTTTATGGTACTTCAATTCTTATCCTAAATTTTATGTCCGAATGTCAAAATCCATAACAAGTTTGCTATAATCTTCACAATCCATAATTTTCAAATATCCGTAATTTTGATTTACCTAATTATCTTGAATCATAACACTTCTGTGCCAATATTTGAATTGCTGTAATAATTGAATTTTCGAATTTTGGATACTATAAAGTCACATGTCCTAGGTTTTGTATTCTATAATGTAGGTTAGTCCGAATGTTAATTTGTAATAAGATTATTAGCTTAAAACACTGGGTTAAATTTAGGATTTAGCTTCAGAAAGGAATTGTTGTAAAACCGACTCCACGTAGTCTTGTCTGCCCTACTGTTATTCCTACCCGCGTAGTTCGCCAGCCAGCAAGCTGAAGCTTCGGTAGCGAGTGAAAGCCATCTGTGACGATTAGCACGCCTAGGACCGCCGGAGCCCCGCAGCGCCAGAGCCGTGACAGAAAGGATGTGATGACGTACTTGTTGCAAGCTGCATGCTTACTTGCATGCTGCATGCTTGCAAAGTGCATACTTGCTTGCATGCTGCATGCTGCAAGCATGCTAACATGTTGCAAGCTTGCTTGCATGCTGCATGCTGGCTTGCATGCTGCATGCTTGCTTGCATGCGGCATTTTACTTGCTTGTGAGCATTGTATCAATAGGATTTTGGTTAAATAATTAAACAATTGCAATTATAATTATTATTTATAGACGAATTTATTGCTGCTCTAAATTAGGACACCTGATAATTATAGGGGAAAAGAATAGACATTTTAAATATTACGGAACACAATATTTATAGCAAAAAAAAAATAGTACGTTGTATTTCGGGATTAAAACTTTCGGGTGCGTGATATTATGCGTTATTTTATTAGGGCTATGCATCATTCGGACATATTTTTGGATAAAAAATTTATCAGACAAAATAGAGAACCGATTTTATTCAAACTCATAAACTTCTACTTAAATAGGTTTAAAATGTATTGCTGACTGGAGCTGATGTGGGAGCGAAAATAAATAAACTTAAATAAATATATAGGCTTCTCGTAAGGATTTCCAAAATGACCGATCTAGAACGGGCTGCCTCCAGCGCTTTCCTCCGATTTGGTCCTGTCGTCTGACCACGTAGGTGGGTGCCTTACGCTTCGCTTGTGTGATTCGTTCGAGAACCTTTTTGCCCCATCGACCATCAGATCGTTGCGCAATGTCCCGCTCACTCTGAGTTCAACGAGCTAATTTGCTGGGTTATTTCAGTGAATTTTGTTACCATATGAATTTCCTTATTCGTATACAAACACTTAGCATAGCCCTCTCCATAGCGCGTTGAGCTATCTTAAGCCTTCTTGTGAGACCCATAGTAAAGAACGACGTTTCAGAGCCATAAGTCATATAGAGTAGGTAAATATTTTGATAGTTCGCTTTTTCACTAAACAAAGTACAGTATGTATCATCATAATAAAAACTTTTAGTACAGCCGTAATACCTTACCAAACTTGTACAAAATATTGAAATGAACCTACTAAAATCTAGTAAAAAATGTGATGGAAGATACTCGTACGTAAGCCGTAATTGACGGTTAAAAATGAGCACTTGTGACGTAGACGAAGCATGTCGCCTTTTACGCTACGTTTGTTGCCTTATGAGCCAACATGTTGGCGACTTTATTCAAACACATAAAAGAAATTGGGACCGCTACGGAAGCGAACGATGAATTAAGTTTTGATGTCGTCGTAAACAGGTATATTGGCGTATATTGACAATCGGCGTTTCATTTTATTAAAATTTGTTCAATAATAGCTTACATTATTTATCTCATCGTCACTTTTAACTTAGCCCCTGCCAATTGTATTTTGGAAGGGTGATGCAGGAATTCTGATTTTAGATGTTATAGGTATAAAGAAAAGTATAAATATGAGATAATCTTGATTAGAAGTTTTATCTACGGTTTATATTATAATTCTTTATTGTTTGCACATTCTACGCAAAGTTATAACCTAATCAATACTTCATATTAAAAAGAAAAATATTTGATGAGCAACTTCTCCGGCATACTTTATGTAGGTACTTTCGTTTGAGTTTTGAAACAAACATTTGTTTCTGATCGGGCGAAACCGGGACTATAGCTAATTGAATTGAGATCGTAATTGAAAAAGAGTTTTTTTTTCTTCATTTATTAGAAGGGTTTTTGTCACGCTGTGACTATATCACCCCCGTAAGAAAAACAAAAAATATATGACAATTATGAACAACTAGCTTTAACCCGCGACTTCGTCTGCGTAGAAGTCGAAAATGTTTCTAATAGGATTTTTAATTCGTTCCCGTTCCTTATTTTTTACTAACCACTTATTTAAAAATGTCATGTGTCTCGCTTTAAAAATGACGAAGTACTTAATAGGGGTAGTTTTTTTCATACAAACTTACTTAATAGGGGTACCTATTTCACCCCTATAGGGATGTAAATTTCAAAATCTAATAAATACATTATTATTTTCTACTAACTACTAAAATAAACAAAAAACTTCATGTGTCTCACTTTAAAAATGACTAAGTTTCATACAAACTGGCAGCCCCTCTTTCACCCCCTTAGAGATGGAATTTCCAAAAATTCTTTCTTAGCGGACGTCTCCTAGTCACAATCTATCTTCCTGCCAAATTTCATTTTCATTGGCTAAATAGTTTTCGAGATTTCGTGATGAGTGAGTGAGTAATTTTCACTTTTATGTATATAGAAGATTAAACATTATAAGTACAACACATTCAGAAAACAGCTAAATATAGTTGTCACAGCCTTTTGGCTTCCTCACATAGTGGAGAAGCCAGAATGCTGTCACACATATCCACCCTAACCATCATAATCCTAACTGCATGTCGCGACGGAGTGCCTTGCTTTGGACACACTCCATCAACACATGCTTTACGTCTGCTACTGATTCGCACTCTGGGCAGTTTGGTGAATCAGGCCGACCGATCTTATCTTGTTTAATAGAATGTGTAATTGAAAAAGTAAGTTGTCGCTAAGCTAACAATAAATAAAGTTTTCTGGAAACTAAATATTTTCATTTTTAGTTTTCACAGGAGTTTGTAAAAACTTTTAAATATTTTTGCTAATATTGAACAAGCTTGGTTGCATATTCTTCAATATATTTTGAAGGACAAGAAAATGAGGTGAAACTACTAAGTACGAACAGATAATAATATGTATTGCGTGACAGACTTGTAGCAAGAGCGGTCATCTCAGGCTGCCTCGAGCTATGATGACATGCCCGGCCGCAAATCATAAGATTTATTCTGTCAGAATATACTGACGCCCGCCGGAAGGCACTTTGCCCATACTTTATGTTGTAGACCTCGCATATATCAGACTCGTCCGAATGCTGATATGCATATGCAGCCGGCCATAATCATGGCATCGTATGTATATGTTGGTTTATAATAAACAAACCTACATAAAAATACAACATCATAGAACAAAGCTATGTTTGATAAATGAATACAATTATTGTTAAATGTTTACTGATTTGGAAAAGCCTTTTGAAAGTATTTTGTATTTACCGGCAGAAAGTTTTCCCGAATCCTATCTAAAGCAATTGTTATCAAAAATAACAAATCGTTGGAATCATCTTGGATCATCGAAAATTTTATATGATGAGTAACCTCACTTTGAAACTTAACTTCTGAAGGCAAGCTGTATAAGCCGTTGGTCCCGGCTGTCAGATTTAGTGTCATGAATTCCATACTGCCTAAAGGCAGCATGAATAATCTGACACCTGTGTTGGCCCTTACACACACGAAAAACAAACAACTCAATACACGTTCATCATCTTATTCTATCATTTCGTATGTTATCTCGAAGTTAGTAAAAATTTTACTTTAAAAATATGATAACAAATAGGCAGGGCAGCTTGTAGCGACCTGTTGGTGAATAACGACACCACAGACCCGAATGCTCCAGAGAACCGGTCAGAGCCTTCGTCCCCGACGTGTCTTCATCGGTCGGTGTGGATACCCAAGAGGGCTCTAGGGCTCTCAGCTTCGCATTGCCTTATTTGGCCGTGCAGAGAGGACTCGTTAGTGCTCTTGCTCCAGGGGGGTGGAAGTGTTAAAGTAACTTCGGAGCCGCGAGTAACTTCGGAGAAAGCGAAGCATACCTTTCGACACCCCTGAGTCGCCTGCACCGGTGTTGCTCCTTTGCCGGCAGCTATTGTCGGCGCGTTTGAGGGGCCCATCTAGTGGATGGCACCACCTACCCACAATAGTCAGTTATCATGAATATGGCAGGTTACGTTCCTATTGTAATATCCCAGCATCAGTCCATCCCAATCTCATTCCATAATCCATACACCTTTCCCTTTTTCTTGCAATAGATCTTTCTAAAGCCGAAACTTATTCAAGGGTACACATTTCAAAGTTATATTCAGGAATGGGTTTTGTCGGGAGCGCCACATTACATCAAGTTCTCCAAAGGGCCTCTACATGTTGGATCTGTATTCCCACGCAAGCCTCTCAAAAGACCGGGGTGAAAAGACCCGTGAATCTAAAGGAGAAATATAATAATATTAAAAGTATCTTGATATCTGATAAACTCAGTTTCAGAGACCTGCAGACCAAAAGTTAACTGTTAATAGATATATCAAACACATATGAGACTAACATAGACATAATTTTAACTTAAATACTTTATTAATGGGCCTCTCCTACTTGTGAATTATTTAGAGATCCTACACCAGGTGGACTGAAAAATTATCTTGTGAATAGCGTTTTATTTTCAAATATGATCGTCATCATGTGAAATATTGTCGTGCGTTTCTTTCATCGATCACTCGGCATCGTTAAAACGTTAACTTGACACTGGTAAATAACCTCCAAAGCGAGTCGATAGCGAAGAAGGCAAGGTCACGGCCTCAAATTTACTCGTGAGCTCTATCGACCTTCCCATATCAATCAAGGTGAGGCTTCAGGAGGAAATAATAGCAACACACACGCAACCAAGGCATTTACCCCAGCACAAAACTCTGTGTTCCCGGCCGGAAGTGCTCTGATGAAGCCGAAATGGCGCGCGGAACAGATTTACAGAATGTATAAAATATTGCGTTTTATTTATTTGTGCCGCTGTATTTTTTAAATGTTCTGTTTTTCTTTTGTTATTCCAAAAAAGAAACGTCTCGAATGTCTTCTTTAATTATTGGAATTAAATAAAAACAAATTCTTTCAGGATGCCAAGTTATTAGCTTCGTTTGAAACGTACACTTTTTAGGGTTCCGTAGTCAACAAGGAACCCTTAGTTTCACCACGTCTGTCTGTCTGTCTGCCCGCGGTTCTACTCAGAGACTATAAGCACTAGAAAGCAGCAATTCGGCATGAGTATGTAAGTAAATTAATCATACCGACAAAGGAATGAAATAAAATGATGAAAAGAAAAGAAAAGGTTTTGAGGTAGCTTCCAAACATGTAAAGGTGGAGTCATTATTTTTCTTGGCCTATTCAACGATATCCTACAAGGGTTAGTCCCTTGTGGGATATCGTTGAATAGGCCTTTAAAAAATATCTTGTCCCCCTCTATCTTGTAAATGGTTGTATATGGACACGTAAACAAATTCACAGCAGTAATATCTATAACGAAGTTTAAAGGTAACCATCAAAGCAAAGTAGGGTTTCCAAATTAAAGAGTCATAGGCGACCAACTTATAAAACTTACTCGAAAAAGTAAAATTTCATACACAAATTCAATAGAAAATTCGTTTTTTGTCGCGTGACCTTAAAGTCGGCATTTGCAACTACTGAACCCTACACTGCGCGTGAGCCGACTCGCACTTGGCCGCTTATTGTCTTTTAGTTTTTTATCGTCGCACCCGTCTGAATATTTTGTGATATTATCCAATAAAATTATGAACTCTAGGAATTACTAAATAATTTATTTACATAAACTTATTTGAAATTCAGAAATTATTTCCAATATTTTCCTCCAGTTCCCCTAAAGTAAAGTGATTACGAAGGTATAATTTTATTTAGGGATTTTTGGATTTTTGCCGTTTATTGCGACGTGTCCCGACCATTCATTCAGCTGTAAAATATTTTGATATTTCCGGTCCAAAGTACGTTAATTTACCAGCTGTCACAAAAATAATTAGGTGGTACCTACCTAATTGGAGTTATAAAAGTTACTTAAAAATTAGAAAGACCAAGTCTTAGGCGTTGTTTCTTACTTTTCTTCATACCTGTTAGTAATTATATTTAAACTTTTTATTAATTTTACCTTAATAAGAAAAAGTGAAATGATAAAATTACGTTACTTGAGGGTTGCTACCTCAGCTATGCTGCTTCAGAGCCCGGGGTGTGCACCGGTTTTTTCTTCTACTAAACATATACTATACTACATGGAAATTGTCTCCTAAAGATGCCGAAGGCAGAACATTATATAATGGCTGTTTTTAACACTTTCCTTAGTAACTTAAGTTGTCATGTACATACGTATCTAAGTACTTCTTTTGTATACGTAGAGTATGTATGATCCCCGCTAGCAAATCCTTGAGTAAATATAGATAGGTTTTTATTCTATTTCTGATTGTATTATTTTCAGATAACGCAGTAACAAATACTCTTTTGTTTGCCTGTTCCATTAGTATGGTCGGAAGTAAGTAAAAATAGTCTTTTATAAATAATATATATTATGCCATTGCCGTAAACCCTGTACTTTAGCCCATTGCAAACCATACTATATGTTGCGTAGAAGTGGGCGGGCATGTATTCTCGGATATTTACCCACGCTTGGGTAATTACCCGATTTGCGTCATACCCGTTTGGTTTGGTAGATTGAGAAATAAAACGGTTAAGTATAAAAATATGCATTAGAATGGAACACAACAAAAAAAAAGTGTGGCACTCGGGGACTGCCGCGGTAAAGCTATATTGCATAGCATTTTTTATCAACTTGTGCAATTATAATTATTTATTTCTTTTTTATTTAGGCAGTATTTTTTTCTTTGATATTAATTCAAGTTTTTTCTTTGATATTAATTCAAGTTACACTTTTTGAGCGTGGTAACCGATAAGAAAACATTTTTTTTCTTTTATTGAATAAATGAGAAGTTAAAATATTTTCATCATATATATTATCAAATTTTTCATTCAAAATATTTTTATTATCTTACAATACATGTAGGTTATTCAGGAATTTTTATTATGAGCAGGTAGCAGCTAGTCTACACGCATACGTCTAGTCGCACGCACACAAACACCATGCCGAAGTCTGCCGAGCTGAAACGACGACGGCTTTCAACGCCGCGCCGCTGTGCCGGTCGCCGGTTGCCGAGAAACGTTTAGGCGGAGTGGTGTTAGGTTTTATTTTCGTTACGGAATTTCTTGATTCGGTCGCCGCGCTCAAAGCCCGCGATAAAAGCTATGCAATAGCTTAAAAACAAAGTTGCCTGTAAAAAGGCTAAAAATACGACACTACAAATTAACTTTTTATTAACCCCCGTAATCCCAGCGATGTCACGCAGCGCCGATCATTCATCATCAATAATTCCCCGCGCCCAAACCTTCGATTTATAAGAAAATATACGCCCACCGAGTACGAGGTTCCAACGACTTCTGAAAGTAAATATGCCTTTCCACCAGTAGAGCGATCGAGGCGACGCGAGGTGAGATTAAACAGTGTTTTAAAATAACAAATCACCGCGTTTTTTTCATCAGCGGTAACATCGGTAATGATAGCTCTACCATCGATATCCGGCGTTGTCATGTAAGGAAATATGGATTAATCGTATATGGCAAGCATTAAGCGGCCCGCCCAGGCTACGTACGACATAAAACTTTCCAACATAATTAACTGTTTATGAGAAACTTTATCAATCCATTTAGTAATTTAGCGGACAGATAGGACTTTATTTAATGACATACAATATAAAATCGAAATCAGTTACAAAATAATACAAATTAATCCCTTAAACAAAAACAAATATAAAAAAATAATAATAATAAATAAAATGAATCGAAATTACTATCTTCTTTTTTTAAACAGCTTAACAACAAAAGGTTTTCTTTACTCTCCTTGCATATCATATCATCGCCCCCCCTTGCTTATGAAAAACACCTTGATATTACTCTCTAACACCAATTTCCGATCGCTTTTATTAATGTCGGATAGTAATTTATTGCTATGCCCGAAAAGTAATTCAAAGACTTGTCAACTTTTTATTGCGTCGCTTTTGATCATCATAGTTATTTGGGTAGGTGGTTAAGGTGTTCTTAAGGTAAAGGTCGTCTTAGCACTGAAATCATATATTTTTGATTTTATAATTACAAGAATATTTGGATTCGAAAAATATGGAGTTATTTGTAGAAAAAATGCTATGTGAAAATAGACACATTAGCTTTTGAGTTAATGAGATAGAAATATGTAAAAAAAAACATATAAAGAGACATTTAAACATATTCCGACTTATTATAAAGCCCAGACTAACTTTGTTACTAGGTTTAAACCATTATCCGCCCAAATCAAGTTGACATCTAGTATCACACACTATCTTACCTGTCAATGTCAACTTGATTTGAGCGGATAATGGTTTAAACCTAGTAACAAAGTTAGTCTTGGTTTTATAATAAGATGGATAATCACGTAGGTTCCCCAGGGACCCAAATTTTACATAGGTCTCTCAAAAATGACGAAATCCTTGACCTGTGTTCTACTAATAACATTTTTAACTCACATTTTATATAGACGGAAAGTGCTTAGGAAAATCAACTGCGACACGGACATCCGACACTCATTTCCGAAATGCTGGAAAACTTACGGAAATAGCTTGATTGCGGAATGTAAATTAAATTAGATGTAGATAAAAGTAATAGATGCTAATAGCTAGTCTAGAGCTGTAAGTAAGTGCTTTACTAGGTAACGTGTTTAAAAATTCCATCAAACTTTTTGTCTGTAGGAATATTTCTGGTATGTACCAGAAAAATTTATAATCTATACTATAATAAAAGAGTAAAAAAAATGTGTCTGTACATTGAAAATTTTTCAAAAAAAAATATTTATGGCGATGGAGATATAGTAATAGAGTAAGAAAATAAAAAAAAATGTCTGTCTGTTTGTCTGTTTGTCTGTTTGTCTGTTTGTCTGTTTGTCTGTTTGTCTGTTTGTACACGCTAATCTCCGGAAATACTGGACAGATTCGAATAAAACTTTTTTTGTTATATAGCTGTGAAGCCTGGGCAACATATAGGCTATAATTGATTTTGGAAAATGGAACACATGATGCAGAACTATAATGGTCCAGCTAAACTATAAGATATATTAAAATGCCGCCTTAGCAAAAGTTGTTAAGTCTGATGAGAACTTTTTGTTGAGTTATAATACAACTGGCCAAGCGCGAGTCGGACGCGCGCGAAGGGTTCCGTACCATAATCTATGAAAAAATCACGTTTGTAGTATGGGAGCCCCCGATAAATACTTATTTTATTCGATTTTTAGGGTTCCATAGGGTAGGGTAGAAACGGGACCCTATTACTTAGACCGTCCGACTGTTTGTCTGTCTGTCTGTCACCAGGCTGTATCTCATTAACCATTATAGCTAGACAGTTGAAATTTTTATAAGTAGATGATGTTTTTTGTTGCCGCTGAACAAAAACATACTAAATGTATACTATAATAAAAGAGTAAAAAAAATGTGTCTGTACATTGAAATTTTTTCAAAAAAAAGTTGTTTCGTCCGAAGTAGAACTTATAAGTTCAGTATTTGCGGACCTTCAGAGCATAACACACCAGAAAATTCTTGGTTATGTGAACGCACCATATTGACACCAAAAAAATTAAAAATCAATTAATAAAGAACTTATGACGCAAATTATTGTTAACTAGCTTGTGGCCGCGGCTTCGCACGCGTAGGGGTGTAATTTATCAAAATCCTTTCTTAGGGGATGCCTACGTCATAGTAGCTTTATGCATGCAAAGTCTCATCCCGATCGGTTTAAAATTGACAAAGTTTCATACAAACTTTCATCCCCTATTTTATCCCCTTGGGGGTAGAATTGATCAAAATCCTTTCTTAGCGGATGCCTACGTCATAACATCTACCTGCATGCCAAATTTCAGCCCGATCCGTCCAGTGGTTTGGGCTGTGCGTTGATAGATCACTATGTCAGTCAGTCAGTCACCTTTGAGTTATATATATTTAGATATATAGATATATATTTAGATTTCTTGGATAGTGTTGTTGACGACGCCACCAATTATCCAGTTGAGTTTCTTAATTCACTTGCAGCAAATGGACTCACGGCTCACAAAATAAGTCTTAATGTCGGAGGGCCAATAATGCTGATGCGAAATTTGACTCCGCCGAAACTGTGTAACGGAACCCAACTTAATGTCTCAGCACTGTATGCCGAAGTTCTGAATTTCAGCCAATGCATGCCTGCAATGTTATTTGCATTACTAGCAACACATAACGCCGAACTTCCGATGCTTTTGCCTGAATCGGACCCGTACCCGTACCCGTACCCGTACCCGTATCCGTACCCGTACCCGTACCCGTACCCGTACCCGTACCCGTACCCGTACCCGTACCCGTACACGTACCCGTACCCGTACCCGTACCCGTACCCGTACCCGTACCCGTACCCGTACCTGTACCCGTACCCGTACCCGTACCCGTACCCGTACCCGTACCCGTACCCGTACCCGTAACCGTACCCGTACCCGTACCCGTACCCGTAACCGTACCCGTACCCATACCCGTACCCGTACCCGTACCTGTACCCGTACCCGTACCCGTTCCGCTCCCGCTCCCACTTCCGCTCCCACTCCTGCTCCCGCTCCCGCTCCCTCTCCCGCTCCCGCCGCCGCCGCCGCTGCCGACGCCGCCGCCACCGCTTCCGCCGACGCCGCCGCCGCACCTTCCGCCGCCGCCGCCGCCGCCGCCGCCGCCGCCGCCACCGCCGCCTCCGCCGCCGCTGCCGCCGCCACCGCTTCCTCTGACGTCGCCGCCGCCGCTTCCACCGTCGCCACCGCCGCCGCTGCCGCCGCCGCCGCCGCCGACTCCTCCGGGGCGCGGCCGACGCCTCTGCCACCGCCGACGCCGCCGCCGCCGCCGCCGCCGCCGCCGCCGCCGCCGCCTCCGCCGCCGCTGCTGCCGCCACCGCTGCCGCTTCCGCTCCCGCTCCCGCTCCCGCTTCCGCTTCCGCTCCCGTTCCCGTTCCCTCTTCCACTTCCGTTCCCTCTTCCGCTCCCGTTTCCGTTCGCCGCAGACGCGCCAAAGACGGAAGATTAAATTCTCATATCGGCACATCACTACTGTCCAGCGTTTCCACCGAACTTCAGCAGCTGAACTTCAGCTTATTTAGTGTGTCATCCCCACCGAACTTTAGACACTGAACTTTAGCCACTAAACTTCGGCATAGTCTGCTGAGACACTTAAAGCTTACAGTAAGTGAGTGATGCCAGTCAAACTGTATTTATTCCGCGTATGCTACTCATCCCCAACAATTTTCCTTTTGAAAATACACAGTTCCATATGTTAACTTGCTTTGCTATGAAAATAAGTCACAGTTTTAGAGGCTTAAAGCTGCTGATGTCGATCTAAGGACTGGTTTTTCGCATGGCCTACTTATTGTGGCTTTCTCCAGGGTTAGTAACACTTCAGCTCTTTTCATATTGGCTCCCGAAGGAAAGAATTAAAATAATATTGACTTTTAACTCCTAACACTGTTACAAGTACTTTCTCCCTCTGTCTCTCTCTCTCTCTCTCTCTCTCTCATTAGTTTTTATTTATATTTATACGCCGGAGTCATAAAGTCCACGCGAACGAAGTCGCGGGCATCAGCTAGTAATATAATAATTTTCGCTATAACCGGGCAAATATCTCTTCTCTTTATTTTTTAACTCGTCTCTATCTGTTTCTATCTCGTTCATGTTGTATGTATGAGATAGCAGCGTATATTGTATGCATGTAGAGATGGGGTGTATGTAGGTTTGTCAAAATTCACGCATTTCCTTGTTTTAAAGTTGGTAAAATGAGTTAATTTTAAGACCAAAACAGTTGATTTAGAGACCGATTATTCAAGTCCAAAGAATCGGGAATTGTTAAAAAATCTGCTTTAAGGTAAGGTAGTCGAAGGCCTATTGCCTTTTATTTCAATTTCAGTATAAATTATTCGGTACCGGTATAAAATAAAACATCACAAAGTAGTGTCACTTTTCATTGATCACATCTATTTTCAACAACATTTTAGATTTATTAAAGCAGAAAAACTGATATTAAGAGCGCCATTTGACTCCAATAAAGGATGACGTCACGCTTTCGTATTTCATACAAAATCTTGATGTTTAGAAAAAAGTGTCTGATTAGACTTGTTGTCATCTAGCGGATCCTGAACTTGAGGTAAGAACAGTAAGGCCCTAACATGATAACCGTCCGTCAATATTAGAATTAATTTAAGGATCCGAAGGCAATCTCGGAAAATGCAACTCACGGCAAGGTCCAAAGCGGGCCAGCGGCGGCCGCAGGGCGGTGTGGTCCGTCCGCCACCGCGGAACTTCGCTACCACCGCTAGCATTGATACACAAATCAGAAGATATAGCATAGATTTTACTCAGTGTTATTTAGTGTAGAAGGTCAGTACATTTACTTCGCGATAGCACTCATATGTTCTCTCAAAAATTACAATTCCTAGTGTATAAACTGCACTCTAAATCTACCAGGTATTTGTGTATCTCCACAACACGTGATCAGAAACACGGGTTCATGGGCGCCGGCAGGGGGTGCCAGGGGGTGCACTTGCACCCCTTGGGAATCTCGAGGAATTATTGAAATAAAAAACCGTCTGTAGGAAATATTTTTTTTATTCACAATAATTAGTAGGCAGTAATTACACAATTCTCATTTAAAAAGCAACTGCAGCCGGCGAGGTTTTTGACCGAACTTATTAATGACGTTTTCTATAAAGTTATCTTTATTGTCCTTGGTTATCTTGCCTCGGTGGACACTTAACAAGCATAATCCAGACAGTCGCTCGTCACCTGTTGTGGACCTATTCCAAGTTTTAACTCTTCTCAGTGTGACGGACGGGTAGACTAAGGCCAATCTTGATCGCTTCTGCTACCGAAGGAAAGAAATCTTTTGCCTCGTCGATGTAGTCTTTAAGATGTTTTTCATAACGATCAACTCCACTGATATTATTTGTCGCTGGCTGTGGATATTTCCACATTTCAAACCAAGTTGTGATTTCTGAAATAAAATTAGGTAAAAGATCGCCATACAAATTTTCTATGTCTTTTGCAGCTCTAAGAAATTCTTCTTTACTGAGGCCTTTTATTATTTTTGGGTGTAGTTGTAACAGAGAAAATGATTTTTTATGTGTTTCAGAAAATCTGTCTTTTAAAGAAGAAATGATCAAATCAAGGTAAGGGATGTATAAAGCTCTTCTGTAAAATTCTTCAACGTTTTCGGATGGGTGGTTGGATCGATGAGCCTGTCATTTCGTAACTCGTTGGCATTTAATCTCAATATTAAGGTCTTCGCAACTTTGTTTAGCTTCCCCAAATATAGCAGTAAATTCCTGCGATGCGTTTTGTCTGTGACCCTCTATTATTTTAATGAGTTTGCAAATGTGGTCATGCACTAAATTAATGTCTAAATCCACTTGTTGAAGCTGGTTGCAGACAGGCTCAAGCTTTGCCGAGTAAGTAGCAATAATATGCAATGCCACAAAAAAAATTGTGGTAGTCAAAGCAGTGCGCAGTTGGTAAGCTCTAACCTTTGTCTTAGAATTAGTGGCTTGATCTTCTGAGAGGTCTTGTAATGCTTCTACAATTTTGGTGAAATTCTGAGCGAAAATTTGAAAATTTGAAATGCTTTTGTACTTTGCAGACCATCTGGTTTTGCAAAACAAGGGAATATTTGGATTTTTTTTTCGCCGTAAAATGCTCTCTCTAGAAAAAGTTTCCTTAATAGTTCCAGCAGTATTTCATAATTCATTCAAATTGTTTAAATCATTGACAACAAGATTTAATATGTGACTAGCACAGTGGAAATACTTTGCTTTGGGATATTTATCATTGATTATTTTCTGAACTCCAACAACATGTCCAGCCATCGTGGAGCAACCATCATACCCTACAACCTGCACCATATACCAGAAATCGATGCAGCATCTAATTTTTGAAGTGGTCTGTACCCCAAAAATTCTTCAAGTATTACGTAACTGTGTTTCGTTTGGTCAAACTTGACGTATCTTATGCCCATTGAAATCTGTTCAGTCCCGCTTATATCCGCTGTCTCGTCAGCCAAGATTGAAAAGTATGCCGCTTCTTTTGCTTCATCAGTAATGGTTTCACGAAGAACATCAGATTCAGCACAGGTTTCAATAATTTCGTTTTGTACTTAATGGGATACATTGAGGGGATTTTTCGAACCAGTTGCAAAGTGGTCTTTTAAAACCGTATCTCCTGCCTCAACTCAGAAATGAAGTAAGTCTTTGAAAACCGACCCATCTTCTGCTTTTCCTCGAAGGGGTAAATCATGCGTAGCACAAAATAAGACAGAAGATATAATGGGTTGAAGTTTTTTTCTGTTTTCTGAAATTTCCCTGTTATATTCAGTATCAATCTGTTCATAAAAGTCATTTTCTTTTCTTTGCATGATTTCCAGAATTTTTTTAGAACGTATAACCGATTCACGATGCCACTGGCTATTTGCATGAGATCTCGCACACTCATGAAATTTTTGATATTTTTTGCATGGCCGAACGATAAATGGCCCCTGAGTACTGCCTCGATGAATTTGTGCGGGAAATAATACACATGTACGGCAAAGTGGTCCTTTAACCTGAGCAGAATAGGCTAACCAAGGGTATGCTGTGAGCCACTCGTGACGAAATACACGTTTTTGTGTTTCGTTTTTATAATCGATGTCCTGCTTGAAATCATAATCTTGCGGAGGTTTCCACGGTGTTTCGAGCACTTTAAACCGTATTTCATTACAAATAGGTACTTTAGAATCCAAATATAAACCCACATCATACATATTAACTGATGTTTGTTGTGTTGTTAATTAAGTTTTACTAGTATCTTGCTGTGCCAAAATACTTGGACAATCTTTAGCATTCAACTGTTCATTTTCAATCTTTTTTCTCTTGCACAAAAATCGCCTTATGTTACTCATATTTTATGCTTTATATATTGCTTGCACTGATTAATTAATTACGGCGCACACTGACACTAATCTATGGAAGCGAATATGGCGGGAAGTATTAATTTTTCAAACGGACGCACTGTGCACTCACTGAAGATAAAAGATAACTATTAGTCACTCGCGATTTGTTCACTCGAAACGAACTGTTCGAACTTCAATCGAAAACTGACTGACTCGGAACTCGACCTAGCCCTCTTTATATATCAAAATGTAAGCAAGGTTCCAGTTCCAGATTCCCGAACGTTCTCGAACGTAGCTCTGTTCCTGTCATCTATAATCTATTTCTCTTTCACATTTATGAACTTTCTAGTTCATTCACGATTGACTTTGTCTCTTTCGCACTGCTTAAAAACTGTATTGCGCTTTCTCTGTTAAGTTCATCCCATTTATGCTGGTGCTATCTGTTGTGGAGTAGCGGTACTTTAAAGAGTGCGTTCAGAGAAGAAATGGAAATCGATTAATATCCACCAACTTAGAATTTTTAAACCAATTTCGATCTTCGCGAACAAATAGGTGTGAGCCGTGACGACTGGTTACATATAAAATAAATTCATAACGAATAGTCAGAAATTTGTAAATGTCTCGAACATAAAATAAACCGGCCTACAGATGTTTGCTTCCAAATAAAGTTTTAATTTTTATTAACAATCATATACGGCGAAGATTGTAAGAAAACTAAAATCTGCACCACCTGGAAATTATTTCTGCCGGCGCCCATGCACGGGTTAGAGTTGTTAAATAAAGATCATCATCAAAAGACATTGCGGTTTCTGAGAGAGAGTGGTTACAGAAGAATGGAGAACAAAATAAAAAGACTCGGGAGGGGTTGTAGAAAAGGCGGCTAATTGTATTGAAATTGACTTAAAAATTGATGAGATAAGCATAAATCATGAAAACAAAAATAGAAAAAAATGTAGAATACAATAGATTCCGGTTCTAGGGCGTTACCTCCACGGGGGATAATATTACGGTGAGTAGTTTAAAAGTCGTATCGCCGCGATGATTCGCTGTCTGGAGACATTCTTACAGTCGTGTATGAATAAAGGCATGATGATATTAGCACCTCGATGAAATCTCCTGTGGATGCAAAAAAAATATTTGTATTAAACTTATATTTTTGTTTCCGATACAATTAGTCTTAAAATTTGTATTTGTGCGGTAGTATCCCGAAAATGAAAACCTCATTGGTGGGCCGCCCGTCATTACGCCAAAGTTCGCGCTTCTCTAGACAACTGACAGTTGGGTAATGAGTTTGCGAGCTAAAGCAAAAAGTTTAACTTCTTCGCCAAACATTCTTCAACGCGCTATCTGTCTACACTTAAGTACAAAGTTGCAAATGGGGAACGCACAGGCATTCCAAGTTTATTGGCACATTATACTTACAGCTATTTAAAGTTGTAGGTATTTAAAGTACTTCTTTTTAATTATAAAAAAATATTAAATTGATATTGATCTAAAATTAAACTAATTTTATTGGTACAATTATAACGTAAGTTAGAGCTGTATGTCCAGTATCATCAACGGAAGACATTTTAAATTATTGACTAGTCAGGATTATAATATTATCTTGTAAACCCTGAAATCATAAAAGAACAAACATTCTATTAATAAGGTTACCTGCCATTATTAAATGTATAGACCAGCGATTTAATTTTTCGCGAAAAATACTGCTATAACATTTACAGGCATTAAATTCCATCACATCCTGGTCATCATCTTTAGATTTTCAGCCACATTACTTACATTACGCCAACCGCTAAACCTTCAACCGCCTTTAAGATTCAGATGAGTCAGATACCTATCTAAAGGTATGTAGGTGTGATCACCATTAGGGAACACTTGAGTAAGTAAACACTTGATCCAATTATAGTACTCTATGACTTGATCATCACTATTTCGTAAAAAGCGTTCTTATATATTATATCTAGATTATTTGAGAACTAGTTTTACCTGGGCAATAATTGGAAAACGTTTAGGTTGATCGATCTCCCAATGAAATACACTTTACTGAAAAATCATTTTCTAAGTAAGTAAAACCTTCTCAATATCCCAGTGTTTGCAAATTATTAACCAATAGATGCTCTAAAGATACTCATTTTCATATCGAGCATGTGACAGTTACCTACCTGTATGGCAAGTTGCAAGTGATTTAATTTATTATTTTTTATTATGTAACTTATAACTATTTACTAAGTCAATCAAGTTGATAGTCTTGATGAATTTTGGAGGTACTGTATCGTATGTTTATCTCAGAACCTACTGCGCTGATTTTGATGATTTAATTTTCACAAAGCTTGATCAGAAATTTTACATACATAAATCGGGTGTCTCAATAAATAAATAAATAAATAGGGACAAATAACCCTGATTGAGCTAGCCCCAAAGTAAGTTCGAGACTTTTGTTATAGGATACTTACTCAACGATACTATATTTTATAGCAAATACACATATAGATAAACATCCAAGACCCAGGACAATTTAAAAAAGGCCATTTTCCAACTTGCCCTGACCGGGGATCGAACCCGGGACCTCTGGGTGGCGGACTAGCATGTTGACCACTACGCCACGGAGGTCGTCAAAAACTTGGATGGTGTTAACGGTGATCTGTTAATATCCAAGATAATTTCTTGAAAATTTGTATACTATGCGAATCTCGAAAACGACTGCAAAGATTTCGATGAAATTAAGTATACTGGGAGTTTTAGCTAGGTCTTAATCCTAGATAACCTCGTTTTCTAGGTGTTTCCATCGAGTGAAGCTCGATCACAGGTTAACTTGGAGAATATTTGCGGTATCTCGATTCATTAGCGTTATGTGTGCTATTGACGGCCGCGATGCAGGTTAAATTAATGACGACACGAAATTAGAACTTTGACCTCAGCTGGCGAGAAAGCTGGCTGGCGGCACGTACTGTGTCGTGTTGAACTGAAGTAAGATCGTAGGAACAATTATATCAGATAACAAGTGAATTCATGAAAAAATATAATATCATCATATTAGCCATTCTTCCACTCACTGCTGAGACCGGCACAGAGTGGCATCAACGAAGAGATGACTAAATATTAAGTTAGTTAAATATTTATTTTATTCATTGTTCAAATCCTAGCACAACTTTTACACAGCATGAATTTAAGAATGGCGAAAATATAATTGATTTATTCTTTTAATTGATAAATATCCTCTCAATTTATCGCAAGTTGACTGGAAGAAATCTCTTATAAGGGATACGTCCGCCATTGATTATTTGCTCTTTCGGCTTTTTTGTACTTTATTTTGTTCTATGGTTAAATAAAGTTATTCTTTAAGGACATGCGCAGTCCGTGACATGGAATAGTTTACCCTAAAAATGTTGTTTTTTTTTATATCCGAAATTTCTTTCTTCTGCTAGCTGTTCCATATCACTTGATAATCATAGCCTACAAGGATTGTGTAGGGTAGTATAATAGAATTTACATAGGACGAAACAGCCTACATACCTATATATATTACTGACATTATGAATCAAGCAGAATATTTAATTTTGTTTTCGGTATCCCGATTCATTGAAGTAATATCTGCTCGCGACAGCTGCGATGCAGAAATTAAAAGTATTGGTGGCAGTTGGCGAAAGCGCCGATTAACGAGGGATCTGCGTGTTCCAGCAAGTGTTCCGATCAGATAATATAGTAGCTGTAGAAACGGACTACTCGAACTTGTACGAGTTAATGTTGTTATCGACTTTTGTCCTAGGTACATTAACAAGACATTTGTTTGATAGGTGACTTATATGAATTTGAGTTCTTTCTAAATAAACGTCTACTTTTCTTTACACCTATTCATTTACTATTTTATGCCACTTCACAGTGTGCGTTTTTCTTAAATAAAACAACTAAATAGGTAACAGTTTATTCACACAAAATAGATACCCCTTTCTTGTTACAGGCGTTAGAATGATTTACTGTATTGTCGCTACTGATCTGGTAACCTGGTCATCAATAGCGATAAACAATCCTACGTACCGTACCTGCACATAGAGTGCATTTATGTTCTGATAATTAATCGGGTAATCACCGTCACCAACTGAATACCGGGTCCTCTGATTTCCGCGATGGCCTCCAACCACCCCTGAAAGCCATCCCTGACGCAATACTGATCTGATACCGATACTCTGATACTGGTCAACTGATCTGATCCCAATAACCTTAACACAATGATTCTGATATACTGGTCAACTGGTCTGGTACCAATGACCTTGCCAGCATTTCAAATTTGAGTAAGTACAAATGTATATAGCTAAGTAGTTACAAAATTAAGGCGGTAAACAATATTTTTGAGTTATTCAACATGACTATTTTCCAATAAAGGACGAGTTTCGTAGGTATACCTACTAGTGCGAAATTTCCTGCGGCAAAGACGATTAGCATCTCTATAAGATGCCAAAATTATCTGAAAGACGACATCGTCCTGACTAAGTACCTATATTTTTCAAATGTAATGGATATCATTTGGGGCGACACCGTATATCTTTTGCTAAGAACATTTACTTAGTTTTCATTTCGGTATAAGCAGGTCTTCGTCACTCGCTGGCGGTGACGCGAAAAGCCGTTCCGCCCGCCGAACAAGCGCTGAATCAAAGTTATAAAGTTATTTTTTCCTGGTTTAGTCCAATTTTATTTAAATAAAGCGCAAGTATTTTTCGATTTGTAGGAAAATGATGGATCTGTTACGCAGTAACTTATGATACCACGAAGTACTTTTAACCATGTCTTTGAAACTTGTTTGAAATCTACGTTTTTGATAATGCCACATAAGAACAAATACATATTTGACTTGAACCATCACTAAATACTAGCGTGTGGTATATAAATAGGAAAATTGTGCACTAGACTAGCCCTTCTTTGTGGTTTAGAAGTATACATAAATCTATAATGTATATCTACTTAGGTTTAGACTCTCATTGACTGAATTTTAATTAAGACTTTGTACATTATAACAGCTATTAATTTTTGGAATTATTAAAGCAAGCAGTGATTAATCAAAAGTAGTAATAAGATTCCGGTTAATGAATATTAATTATCGTCAGTCTCGGTTTAAATTATGCTATTTCTAAGATAAAAATACCTTCTAAAATGAAGGATTCGTTTTGGTATTTTTATATAACAGTTTGCTATAACATATAATATTTTATAACTAATAGGTATATTGTTACAAATAAAACCCTAAATCTGTTGAAGAGAAGTGTTTAAGCCTTTTTCTAATTTATATTATATCTTTTAAGAAAAGAGTTTTTTTTTTTGTTAATTTAAATAAAATATCTTTTATTTAATTATATACAATATTAGAATCAAGTGAATCCTAAGAGCTGATACTAAAAAAATCAAATGAATGATAGGTTCTCACGTATAAAGAAAATAATTCTGTCCAAAACTTTAAACGTTTTCAGTATAGGCATTACTTCACTGTTAGATAGTTAAACATTGTATTCTATCTCCCAAATTATTTAACATCTACGGCGAATAACATAATGAGGAAAGCACTCGATGGCTGGGATAGCGGAATAAGTGTTGGTAGCGAAAGACTTACCAACCTCAGATATGCAGACGATACTACTATACTCGCGTCCAATGAAGAAGAAATGGCTAATCTGCTGAAGCGAATAGAAGTGGAAAGTGCTAAGCTCGGTCTTAAGATAAACCATTCTAAGACAAAAGTAATGGTCGTAGATAGAGCTAAACTTCTTCCTCAAACATCGGCGTTGTGTGGATACGAAAGAGTCAACGAATTCATCTACCTTGGCTCCCTCATTACAAATGAGGGTAGCTGCTCAAATGAAATTTACCGCAGATCTGGTATGGCTAGAACTGCAATGACAAACCTTGAAAAGATATGGAAGAACAGAGGTATTCGTTGTAAAACTAAAGTACGGTTGGTGCGCGCATTGGTTTTCTCTATTTTCCTCTATGGTGCTGAAACTTGGACCATTAGCATGCTCGACAGAAAGAGAATTGATGCTTTTGAGATGTGGTGCTGGCGAAGATTGCTGCGAATACCATGGACTGCCATGAGGACTAATGACTCCATACTCAAGGAACTCCATATCACGAAGCGTCTCTCGGTTTATTGCCAGGAGAGGGCTCTCCGATTATTCGGGCATATTATGCGCTCCCCGATGCACTGTCTGGAGAAGCAAATAATAGTGGGCCAAATAGAGGGTAAACGCCCAGAGGAAAACCGCCGGCTAGATGGGCCGATTGTATAAAGAAAGTTGTTGGAGGTTCCATGCATAAAGCGGTCCATAGTACTGACGTCCGAACAGCCTGGAAACAAATATGTGGTCACGATCCTCAGCATTGAGGGACCGATGAAGAAGAAGAAGACTAGAAATGACCACAAGTCTACTGTGATTCTGTAAACTGTTACTAATTCAGGATACCCATTCCCCATACATTTTTGTGTACCTAGTTCTTGGCTAAACTAGTTGTTCACCCGAATTGTAAACTCGCTGACCCCATACCTTAGCAACCCTGACCGGTTTGGTACATAAAAATGCCGAATTATTCAAGGAAACTTAGAAAAATTTGTTAATTTAGCTAGCTCATTCAATGTAACCTGCGCGGGCCATCCGTGCCACCCATTATCACCCATAGACCTAGAATTTTCTAATCTATGGTGCCACCGGCGCGCGGATATAGACTTAAGAGTCTAGGTTTGGTAGGTAGCTGTGGCAGGGTAGGTAATATAATATACATGCATTTATTAAGCAATGAGGCCTATGAAAGTAAGTATTTATCTTCCTAAATGCTTGGGAGTCTAAAAAATTTAAATAAATAAAAAATACCTCCTCGAATAAACAGTCATTTTCACTTAACTACTTAAGACTAATTACAAAAGTTCGTAATCTTACTTAGCTGATGTCAAACTTGAACAATTTGCCGGTATGCCGGCTGCGTGCCCAGGAATAATGCGTGGAATCAATTATTACGAAATTGTGTTTCGCAGTGGGCTGACAGCATAATGCCAGCCTCCGCCACTCTGTTATTACAAAATATAATACTGAGCTAACAAAACATCTAAATTTGCATGACAGTGCTCTAAATCACTGTACTCTTAGTTTATTCTCCTTAATTAAAACGTCTGACGACCTCGCAAGATACTGCCTCAGTTTTCATTTTGTTTTTATTGTACTTTTCAATTACTTACTTCTTTCTGTACTTCGAAACCACAGTTCGAAACACAAGACAAGCACTGTGGGTAGGATAAATAAAGTATGTCATTTTTAAGTACCTAGGAAGTACAAGCACTAGCCTTACTTCTTTTATTTATTATGCAAAACGTGAATAGTGAATAGTTAGTCACATTTGTTAGGTCATATTAGAAATTTAGAATTCGAATTATGGTAAACCATGAGACCACCAATAGTCGAAGTTTTCATTGCATTAATTACCATAAAATAATAAAAATAAAAAACCCTGAAATTGAATAGTAATTTACTACAAATCATAAGAATCTTTCATAAAAGATGTAAGTGCATACCCTTTTGCATGGCAGGTAAGTATTCCTAAAAATGTTACCTAACTGAAGTCGGATTATTATTGCGAACGTTTGAAAACTCATTTATTACGTACCCAAGATTTCCACTACTTGATAGAGTCCCAAAACTGCTCAATCACAACACAATGATTCAATTTCACGTCAATCACGGTCGGGGAATAATCTCACTACCCTTTGTATTTCGGTATGAATCTTGCTATTTATAATAGAGAATCTAGGTTGACTCTACATAGTATATTTTATTCTCATCAGAATATCTTTGTCAGTATTTTCAATAGGCTCTTTTGCCTCACAAAATTGATCGATAAGATGCCTAATGCAATTAGCTTTTTTGTGGTAATGTAAGTACAAATTTTCTTTTTAGTCGTTCTTCCTTACACTGCAACTCAGAGGGACATTAATATTCTAATATATCTGATTAAAAGGCAGTTTTTCTGCTACTTCTGGGTCGTTCAAGGATTGTCAAGAATACAGCGACAGTGTGTTATTGTCGTTGTTATTTGTCGCTTAAATTAATATTATTTATAATTTCTAATTTGCCTAGAAAAACTGTAAGATGCTCTACCGCTGTCTAATTAGGAAGTTGTTGGCGCTCCAACAATACGCTTCAATATTGTTTGAATAATGAGCAGGAATACGACTTGGAATGGCTTCTGGAGGATAATTACGGAAACAATATGTATTGTCCGAGTATTCAGCTCTGTTCGCCTCAACAGTTAGGAGGTAAAGCAACTCGCGTTCATTATTACAGGCTCACTGTGTCAATAAGGGAGATTTTCCATTAAAGTCGTCATATAAGGGTTTAACCTGGGAATGTAACGGAATGAGCTGGATTATTTTATAAACCTTTTTAAACATACACTACGGACGCAAACACCCTCTACGAGACTCGAGACTACATTTAAGATTACCAATATAAAGGTTTACAAAAATCCACCTTATTGCGTTAGATGCCGAGGTTGACCAATATTAGGTTTTTGGCAAATAAAGAATTTATTATTATTATTATTAGGTATCGTTTGTGTTAATAATGAATCGTTCCATTATATCATCAATAACGGCGTCGTGACCATGAAACTTTTTTTCTTCTTTTATTGCGTGGTCACATACATTTTTCTCATCAGTGATAGTGTCAACTTTTTCTTTCGCTAATCTCATAATGGTATCCATATTCATTGACACGTTTTTTTTCGCCACGTATCCTTTTATCATTGCCTATATATTTTCAATTGGGTTAAAATCCGGGTGGTAGACGAAGGACGCTATGACCATGTTCTCTAAGTAAAGAGTCAATTTTATATTCAATAAATCTTTGTTTGTTTTGTAATATCAATTTATATAGTTGTGGTCTAAGCATCGATGTAGAGTGATCGATATCGCGATATTTGAGCCAGTCAATCATTTCTTGTTTACGACTATTTGAGTTGGGAGCGGGATTTTCTAACGAATTGTGGTAAGATGCATTGTCTACCACCACAACGCTATTAGGCTTTAAATTTGGAATTAATTGCGTTTGTAACCATTTCATGTAGTTTTCTGTATTCATATTGTTATGGTAATCTCCACTTTTTTGATTTGCTTTGAACATCAGCAGTGCATTTGGTATGAAACCGTCCTCTCCGCCGGCATGAACTATTACTAAACGATTTCCTTTAGAAATTGGTTTAAACCAGAAGTGCTGCCATCTGAATAAGATTCGAAGAAGTGTGAGTCGTGTCTATATATGTTTCATCGGTATAAACGACTGGCCGGCCCAGTATGCGATATTCGTGAATTTTTATCAAAAAATTTATCCTTAGATAACGTATCTCATGTTTTTCCATTAGAATTTTTCTATTATATCAACGACCTCCGTGGTGTAGTGGTCACTATGCTAGTACGCCACCCAGAGGTCCCGGGTTCGATCCCCGGTCAGGGCAAGTTGGAAAATGGCCTTTTTCAAATTGTCCTGGGTCTTAGATGTTTATCTATGTATGTATTTGTTATAAAATATAGTAGGTATCGTTGAGTTAGTATCATATAATACAAGTCTCGAACTTACTTTGGGGCTTGCTCAATCAGTGTAATCTGTCACTATATAAAAAAAATATATTTTCTTCTGTCCTTTTCCATTTAAATCCTAAAAGAGACACTTCTTTACGCAATGACCAAATTGAACCTGAATAGTTTATTTCAGTCTTCAACTTTTCATGTATTCGCTTCATAGTTGACACCTCTTTATCAGTAATGTGAAAGTTGTGAATAGTTTTTCGGATTACCGCTTTATCAAAATCGTCAATGATAATGATATTTTTCTTGCATCTGGTCTTTTTCGGAGATTTAAATTTGCTTCCGTCTTCCAAAAGACGTTTACCTTCCAATAAAACTATTTTGACAGTGGACAACGGAATTCTCGTCGATGTCGCTACCAATTGCTCTGATGTAGTGACACTTGGAACGTCTTTATCGTTAATGTCTTTAAAATAATTATTTAAATTACATAATATCCCACCAAAAACATACCTGTTAAAAAGGGGGCCAAGTTCCTATCAGCTAATTGTTCGCCAAAAAAAGGGTTGAAATCCAATCCAATGCCAAGTTAAGATGCACTTTAAAAATATCTAAAATTATAATACTTCTAAATTTGAACTTGGCAGGTTTTCGTGCTGTACTTAACACTTGATTAATTGTATAATTAAATTTATTTTTAAATAATTAAATTAACCTATTTGTATAATTAAATTAACCTGCCAAGTTCAAATTTAGAAGTATTATAATTTTAGATATTTTTAAAGTGCATCTAAACTTGGCATTGGATTGGATTTCAACCCTTTTTAGGCAAACAATTAGCTGATAGGAACTTGGCCCCCTTTTTAACAGGTATATTTTTGGTGGGATTTCAATACATTTTTTCAAGAAATCTTACTTTTAAGAGTAGAAAGAAATGCTCATCGATTTTTTATCAACTTTTCATATAACAGAAATAACGCAATATCGCGTTTCAATTATACCGTCATACCATCTATCGAAAGAAATTTATAACAATAGAAGCCCGATTATTTAGGTAAGCAGTATTTAATAATAAGCTATATACAGTGTGCATTATGTATACTTGACAATATTTTATACCCGCTCCCCCCTCTTCTCCTCCCCTCTCCTCTATTCTCATTGTATCACTGGTTCATAAACATTTTTATGAAAAATGTGATATTCGATTGAGCCAACTCACAGTTGACCGATTTCTTAAATTTCTTATTTTTTTGTTAATCTACATATAAAACACGACCTGCTTGTCAAATTTCATAACGCTAGTACAATTGAAAGTGGCCTAGAGGTTTTGATTACCGGCCAGTGAGTCAGTGCCAAAATTAGCTATTTTCAAAGGGTCATATTTCAGGATCTTCTGAAGCTATATCTAAGAAATTTGGCATACTGCTTTAGTACTAGTATATGATTACGTAGTTTCAATTTTATCTCTGTACTTGCAATAGGTACTGAGTTACAGGGGGGTCAAAAGTGGGTCGAAACGGTTCGTGTAAATAGTGCACGGCATACACGCGGCCTGTTGCTGGAACTTGGCCTACGCACTACCGTGCATTTAGATTTAAAATAACTATTTAAATTACATGATATTTCTTTTACTTGGCTATTTAAAGGTTTTCGTATTATTCGTTTACTTGTGTTTGCAGCCATTTCACAAATAAATCGAACACATGAACAAAATATTAAGAATTAAATATGTCACGCTGCTACCAGTACAAGAGGTGAAGTATGAAAGGTCGGCGGAGATGCGTCGCGCGACGGACGAACCGCGCATCAGGCCGATTGCCAAAAAGCAGTATAAACCGGTTTTAACCAAGCAAAGGACGTGCCGTGCTTAAGGCCGACATCACACCTACACTATCTATATGCACTCACACAAATGCAAAGCTCACTTTAGACCTCGCGAACTGTACTACTTTGAGGGCTTACACTGTCAAACTGTTCTTTCGCTGTTAGAATGAAAAAAATAACAATCAATTTTATTTATGACTAAGGCAGATAAAATAAAATACTTACTGCAACATTTCTATCCATACTGAAATCTCAAAAATCCACTGTTCCATACAACATTGAATATACCTACCGCTACAAAAATTAGAGTGAATGTATTTATAGGCAGGTCTCAAAAATGAAAACAAACAAAAATAATTACGTTCACGAAACACGTACGTGTGAAAGAAATAGAATACTTAATAGGAAAGCTTTACTTCAGCCATCGTTCTATATACTCAGGGATGCATTACAGCATAAAGAGATAGGTCGAGACTTAATTTAATGCACGATGACACCTAACATATTGTGCTCTCATAAAATGATATTCAGGTGAATGTCGTCGCTCACGACGGAGGGAATTCATCTGAATTGCAAATTTATTAACTTTAGGTGACGTTGAAAGTGGAACCCCGGTCCCGTGAATGAAATTCCAAAATACTTTTGAGTGCAAAAATAGTCCGACTCGTCTGCTTCTATATTCTTAACGACTCTTTTAAGAATATTCCAATCAGTCTCCATCTGAAATCAATCTCATTATTAAATAAATATATGGAAAAATTTTTAATAAATAATACATTCAATTTACATCTTCGAGATTTTCTTCTAGCTAGCGTTGATAAAGAAATCTCTGTTGTAAAATAAAGACACCTTAACTGTAGTACGTATTCATATTTTATTTAAATAAGGCTGAAATTTTTCAGGCCAAAATCGTGTTTATAATAAATAGGAGCTCGGTGGGCTATTGAAACAAATGTAGTCCGCACTTAGATGGGTGGTCAAGTGGTCCTAAAGAATATTCTTTAACTCCGCCGGGAAAGGCACGTTAAGCCTGGTCCCGGTTGTCATCATGGTATAGCAGTCGTCAAGCTATGTCAGATGCCTTTAAGCGGCTTGCAAACACTAACACTAGTGTTGGCCACTTACACACATAAAAACCAACAAAATAACAACATGAAAAAGGCCTACTGAAACACTCATATCTTTCTCGTTTTAATAGCGTAAGCAGACCAACTTTGGATAGAGATTTTTCGAAAGAGATTTGAGTTTACTTGTGATTATTTCTGTTTTTAAAATGAATTCCTTATGGAACAGTAATCTTCTAACTATTCTACACAATATTAGCTAGGGTTTATCTAGCAGGACTGATTTAATGGTTATAGAGTTTTTGAAAATGGGAACTTGCCTAAAAATATAGGAACATCTTCGTGTGTAATTTACATTTCGAGGGGCACTTCAACGTCCCGCAATCTACCTAATGTCGTCAACTTCAGATTCTACTGTCAATCACATACATACATACATATTTTCACGCCTGTTTCCCATGGGGGTAGGCAGAGACTATTTTACTGTCTATTACCTATCCACAAAATGGTGGTCCGCAATAACGACCACATAGACCACAGACTTTCAACCAGTGTGTCGCGGCACACCAGTATGCCGCGTATTTTTCAATTGTGCCGAATTAAAACTATGACTTTAAAAAAAATTGGTAGGTCTAGGTTCTAGACTGTCGTCATCTGACAACGATACGTAAGTTGCACATTTGTGGCTGCCAAACAGCTAACCGTTCATAATAAATTACAGCCAATGGTCATGGTCGTTCAACTCGGAAAGGTCCGCTATAACTTCAACAATTACTTTAAAGTCCCATTATGTCCATATCCGAAAAGTTATTAAACGAACGAACCATACCTACTTTAAAAAGTATATTGGATATTTAAGGATTTCTCGGTTTCAAATCACACTGTTGACATCGATAAATTTGAAAAAGAAAACAAAGAAGCAAGTAACCTCTTTCCACAAAATCATAAATATTACAAAAATAGAAACGATAAGCGAAAGTGCCCTGTGTAGTATATTGGTAGTCGAACAATTCGATTAGTTACTGCTACTGGGATAGTTGAAGCAGAAAATCGACTTGGAGAACGTATAGACATCTTTTATGATGAAATAGACCGTGATATTTGTTACAATAGGGTAGTTTACAACAAGTAATCAAATAAATCGTATATATTGTATTTATACCTAGGTACTACTTATTAATAAGTAAGAGTTAAACTTCTTAGGTTTTAATCAAACTATTTTTTCCTATAAAACGTTGGTGTTAACTGCATCTATACTTAATTTATAAACAGATAAAACAGTTTTTTTCCCTAAAATCATCCATTAGTGAAATGAAAAGGGGACTGGAACTTTGTATTATTATTATTAAAATACTAAATTTCCGCAGACGAAGTCACGGGTAAAAGCCAGTACTTAATAAATTCAAACAAGCGTAGCGAAAGCGCGGCTTACCCTAAATTAACGTCGCCGTCCAGTCCGCGGTATATCTATGTGGATGATTAAATTTAGGCCGCTGGCAGGTATGTGGACCCGTGCTCCTCGGGAAAGCAAAATATTTGCTTTTCAAATTGGCTATTCCGACGTATTTGAATTCATGACATCCCCGATGTACGTCAATATACCTAAGCCCTGAATGCCTGCCACACGCATTTATAATTTCGACTTAAACTCCAATGAAGGAAATATTTTTTCAACAAAGTGGCAAGTCAGTGTAATTATTTTTACACAGAATCAAATTAATATTGATACAGTTCATTTTTAAATTTCAAAAACGATCATACTTAACAGCATGGAAGTAAATAAATATATATGGTGGATTGTCAATTCTAAGCTCATTACAATATATATTCACACGTCCACAAGCCTAGTTTTAAAATATTAACTACATTATATGTTCACGTTGTAGGAAAAAACGCAGTTTGATACCAATGCCTAGGTGTCTTGTCCTGTCTTATACTCAAATCTAAGAAGCTACCCTAATTTTGGCTGTAAGAACAACGTATTAAGGAGATACCTAAATTTTCCGGGGTCCAGTGCTACCACCATTTGAAATAAATCATTTGATAGGAAACGGAGACATCATTTAAAAATGTTGTCTTGACCTGACACTAGATAACTCTTCAAACTATTTAATGAACTACTGTTTACAGTTTAAAGAGAGAACGTGAAGCTTTTTTACGCACATGCGGAAAACGGCCACTTTTGGCGTATGTGTGTAGAAAAGCTTCACGTTCTCACTTTAAACTGTAAGCAGTAGTTCATAGAATACTTAGTTTGAAGGGTTATCTACTGCCTAATCAAGACAAAATTTTAAATGATGTCTACATTTTCTATCAAATATTTTTTTTTAAATGGTGGCAGTACTGGACCCCGGAAAATTCAGGTATCCCCTTAACAACAAAAGCAAAACAATAAATCTTTAAAAATGTTATGTCAAAAATAATGTCTTTAGTTGAATACAATAACAAATTTTACTACAATTTAAATCATACGATGAGCTTGTCTAGACAAAATAACTTCAGGTTGCCGGAGTTTTGTTTTCATAAATAAGCACGATAACGAAATAAAATATAGAAAAAGTTTTGAATACTTCAGCTGAATAACTTTCACGAAGTTGTTTAAACTGACTCTCTGATAAAGTTATCTTGGGTTTTCAGAAATTTTCTTTTAGAAAGTAGTAGTTACAAAATGTAACTGAGTTTTACTAATTATATTTGTATACGTAGATATTACGGCAAATTGGTATTTATATCATAGTATTTTCATACAAGTCTTTTTTAAGGTGTACCAATGGAGTCAAATTTTTACAAATTTAATTAAATTTTTACAAATTCATTTCGATAAAATACTAAATATCCAATCACAAGTAAGTATATTCGATAACATGTTAAGTTCTAAAAAGAATTGTTAGTAAGTAGAGAACTTATTCAATTTAAACTATTACTTAGTGTCGAGAATCGAGATTTTTATACAAAAATAACATAAAGCAATAAACTAAGTTTTACCGAACCAATTTAACTGAGATAGAAAAATAAATAGAATGACAAAGTACGATGCAAATAAATCTATCGGCTTCTAGTAGATATTGCATTGCACATTGTGACACTGTTATCCTACTTTAGTAGCACAACTTTGTTACAGACTTGCAATCCGCTTGGACTTCGTCCAGATGTGTGTTACATCGTAAAACTTACAAAATAATTCTCTAAATGGTAGTTGAATGTCATCACCTCAAACAGACACTTGAGCTCAAATAATACAGTGTGACTTTTTAACCACCAGACAATTTTTTTTGAGCAAGTTCTGTCTATGAAAGTGATGGGCCGGATATTCGTTTTATATTCAGTATTCGGCATATTCTATGTCTATATATATCAGCTGTCTATGTCCTACTGCTGAATAAAGGCCTCCACCCTTTCTTTCCACTCATCAGTCACTTGGCAAAGTGATACTCAAAGTTTATATTATTTATGAGGTAACCAATTTAAAGTGTAACTTAATGATTTTGCCTTTGTAATTTTTTTTTATTTGTTATCGATAAACTAAGTTTCAGTCACAGCATACAAAGAATATGGTCATAAAACATAATAAAGGCTGCCTAAATGAGCTGATAAGGATTCAATTTTTCCGTAAATTGTACACTCAACTTTGCTGCGGTCATCGTTACACTCCCGAGAGTAATTCCATATACTCGACCTTCTCCTTCCACTTAATATAAAGCCAAGACAGTTAAATGAATCAACACTTTCAATAAAACTGACTTTTTCAATAAAATAATAACAGAAACAAACGCACGTGGCGACAAATCACTCGTACTGAATGATGCAATGACATTTCGGGTAGCGCGGGAGTAGCCGGCGACAGGGTCCGGTGCAATTCTGCGCGCTTCCCGTAAACACGTTTCAACCAGTATTTGTTCCCTCGACTGATTAAATTCGGCCGAATATTCGTATTCGATGAAATCCATGTTCGGCCCATCACTAATGATAATGAACTACTGTCCCTAAAAACAATGAACAAAAAACAAAAAAAAATACTATCCATTTAAATCAGCGTTCTGCCAAACGGATTTTGTATGGAAGGACGAAAATTGTTTATCGTTTTTTTTTTTAACTTTTTTATCCTTTTAACAGTCCGCTTGCGGCAGAAATTTGGTCAGTATCATGGAATGACTTCCTCCAAAACTTTGGCTGGACAGTAAAAATTCATCTGTATAGGTATCATTTGTTGTGCAGTTTAGTATGAATTAATATAGACGAGAACAGTTAGTAAAGCCCGTGGAATTCGATACAGTCTGGAATGATATTTTTTTAAAGTAAGACATCGAAATATGGTTGAAATTAGAACATGACACATGTAATTCCAGAGTACACAAATCACTCTGTCTTACACCAATCATTATTAAATTTCTTGCTCCACAAATGAGCTAAACAAAAATCATTTTGGTTTCGCTTTAGTAAAGTTTGGTATTGATGACACCCAAATGCACAGGTGAAAGTTTCTAAAAGCCGTTATTGGTTCATTTCCATGGAGAGGGCTCTGATTATGTTAAGCAGGCCGACTGGTTACTTCGTTATTTGTTTGAGTCCCCGTTTAAACTGCCGTGGACCAGGAGAACCACTTATTTATTCATTTATGGCAGAGTTAAACTTTTTCCAATTACCTACAGACGTTCCGAATGAAAAATAAAAGGGATGAGAATAGTCGATTTGCATAAGACCTTTATTCGAAAATGTCAACGGCAGATGAAAGATAAAATAAGACCGTATTCTTACGTTAAATTGTTATTCTAAACTCGTGTTATTTGTAAGACGTGTTTTGAACAGCAGAGATCGAATCTTTGTGGAAATTGAAAGGAAATATTTTATACGACTGTTTACATAACAAGTTACATATTACATAACAAGTTACATATACGAGTATATTGGGAAGTCCTATTATAACTGAATTCTTTCTAAAACGTTCTTATACGTATATACCTGTTTTACTAGGTATAGTTTGCAATAGGTATAGTTTATAACGACTCAATAAAACATTAATATGCACCTCTTTGTTGATGTTTTGTTGACACTTTACTTTGGGAAATAAGTTAAGGCAGCTAGTTTTAAACTCAACAGGAGAATTGCAAATAGGGAAAATAACGCTGCCTTCGCGTTGTAGCTGATTCATTATAAGACTGGAAACTAGTCGATCCAGACTATGTGGCTAAAATTATGATATAAAACATTTTATCATATTGATCTTGATTTAATTAATTTATAGGAATCAGAATCAGAATCGAAATCAGAATTTATTGCAAATCAGTTTTACAAGATGTTACATTATATTATGATAGTACAAGTGACGCCCTGTAAGGGCACAGCAAACATAACAGGCCACTAGATGCCATATTATTTAGATATTAGGTTAAATTATTACAATCCATTTTTTTATTATAAGGTATACAAAGAAAAACCATTAAACTTAATTCAACAATGAACTACATAGCCATAGAAATAAATACTTATTGAAGTTATATTGAAATAAATTCATGTGAGTGTAAGCATCTGCGAGTGCTGGGTGATGTGCATGCGGCCGGTCCTGGCGGCGGGCTCGGTGCGCGTGCGCATCTTACACCGAAGCAGTTTTAGGGTGTTCTCCCACAACCGTGTCTGCTGTTCCACCTCGCCCTGGCGAGAACTGATCGCACGTTGCTCCTGTAATACAGGGATATGTTAAAACATTATAGAATACGTCTGACTAAATTCTGTTATTAACTTACATTTACACATATGCCTTTATTAAGTACAAATGAGCCAAATTTCCACCTGATAAGTTGAAACGACCAGTAGATTGGAATAAGTATATTTGGTATTAATAGCAAATAATACAAAAGAGTACAGTGATATCTTATCGCACTTTGACATACCAGCTACTATGCCCTTTCTGAAGGTTATAGAAAGCTTAAGCTTTCTATAATCTTGCAAAGTAACAAAACCCACAATACTTTTTAGGATTCCGTAGTAAACAAGGAACCCTTATAGTTTCACCATGTCTGTCTGTGTGTCTGTCCGTCTGCGGTTTTACTTAGATAATATAAGTTCTAGAAAGCTGTAATTTGGTATAGGTTAATATTAAGCATGGCAAAAAAGTGGTAAAATAGAATATTGAAAAAATTTTTTTTTGTGTAAATGCAAGCAAAGTAAAGTAAGAGTTATTGTTTTTTCTCAACTAACCCATCGTGGGTATCGTTGAATAGGTCTTTTAAAAACATTTTATTGTATCATTTTTCGATTTAGGGATCCGTTTCTGAAATATTTGGTTTTAAATTGCACATTTTTGTTAGAGTCAAGTGCCCCCCCCTTCTATCTATTTAACTGTTTATACTATTGTAATATGTAAAAAAAAACACAGTTGTAGTATATATAACGTTTAAAGAAAAACTATCAGAACTAAGAAGGGTTTACAAATGTACCCGGAAAAGGAATATCTAAGTCATACAAATTCAATAGAATATTAGTTTTTAGTAGCTTAAAGTCAAAGTGGGCATTCGGAACCCTACACTGCGCGTGGCCTGACACGCACTTGGCCGGTTATTTGTTTAATTAATAACTGCAAATATCTTTTCGCAATTTTCTTCGTCTATATGCCTACATATTGGGTATAGCGCGTGTAAGAAAAATAAAACACAAAATTGCAATAAAATAGTATTATCTCTAGTTGGCTGACTTACGAACCAACATTTTCTATACACGTGTTTCCCATAAAATCTATTTACTACGAAAACACGCTTTATGTGTTTCTTTGAATGAAAGCACGAAAACTGTTAATGAAACTAAATAATACTTATTATACTCGTATTTGAAGTACATCATCATCATCGTATCAGCCACAGGAAGTCCACTGCTCGACATAGGCCTCCACCACGGATTTCCAAAACGACCGATCGGAAGCGGACTGCATCCAGTTCTTTCCTACAACCTTGCTCAGGTCGTCTGACCATCTAGCTATAAAAAAAGCTTTTAATAAAGTCGTTTATATACCTCCTCCAGATTTTTAACAACTTGTTCTGTTTCGACAACTTTCTTTTTTAATGCCTCCATTTTGGAAGGTTTCCTGGGAGATTGCATAGAATTCTTCATTTCAAACATGACGACTTCCTGCAAACTTTCGGCTTTTGTTATTTTCTGCCGCAAATTTTTCCATTCATCCTCCTTGCTATTCAACTGGTCAGTGAGTTCCTTTACTTGGTTCTTGAGGGGCTCCATTTGAGATGTAATATTTATTGAGGTAGCTTCGTAAACCCTTTTCTTTTGTTCGTACTGTTGTTGAACGGCCTGGAACTCCTCCTTTATTGGCTTTATTTTGTCAGCTAGCGGTTGGATTTCTTGACGAACTTGTGATAGCTTTTGCGCTGTTTGCGCAACTAACTGTAAAAGATGGTAGATCAAATTACATTTTTAAAAGCTATCCGAGTCTGGAGGTTAAAAAATATTGGCTTTATACAGTGAACCTCCACTTGTAACGTCGACTTTGGACATCTTACTTGTCCAACATAACCTACCCTGGATCTTATATAGAGTATGGATAAGACCAAGAGTACCCTGGATAAGACTATAATTAGTAACAAATACTTGCTCCACAATCGTGTTTTAATCTGCTTAGTAGAATATAGAAAATAAACTATGTATGTAGGCAAGATAAATTTATGCACATTATAAAAAATATATATATTTCGTTCAAATACCTGTGACAAATCATGCAAAGATTTCTTCGTTAAATCAGGTACTTTATCTTTTTCCATAGATTCGTCATCCTCTATTTTGAGTTTTTTATGATTCACCAAAGCTAACTCGACCGTAGGATCACTTGTGCTTATGATATGCAAAGTTCTCGCAAGTATTCCCGCTTCAACCTGTAAAGTTTCGCTTGGTTTTTAATCAAAGGACTACTCAGACTCTCAGATCGCCTATATATACCACTTTTCCTATGAAACCAATGTCGAAATCTCGAATGTTTTCAAATTTGTCATATGTCACACTTCAGGTCGGCTGAATAGGTAAAGTAAAAGTTAGTGTCATCTCTATATTAACATCCGGTATATTAACTAGGCTAGGAAATGAAGCTACAAAACAACGGTAAATTGTTACGATAAACTGCGCAGATAACGAAGCGATGCGACAAACAGAAACTGCTACATTTTTTCATAAACAAGTTCGATTAATGTTGCTGCCAGAAAAGATGACTCGCTTCACTTTATCGTAACATCATCAGGTTATTCTCAGTTTTATTATCTATGGATTTTTGGGATAGGATTAATTAGTTTAACTACCACACTAAAAAAATTACGCTTTCCGCTTTTCAGAAATGCACCACTGAAAATAATTATTATTGGAGTTAATGTGTTGAATCCGTTAATTTTCATTATGATTATAGAATTATCCAGAATACATTAATTAAGTAAAGGGCAACTACAATGCAGTTAAGTATATGGGAATCTGTTATTTGAATTCGCTGAAAGTTATTTTCTCTTATATAAGTTTTCAGCAGCTAAGAAACAAATGCTATGTTATGTAATCTTATTATTTCAATTCTGTTCAATATGCAGTTTTCACTACCACATGTGTTATTGATTTACCAACGTCACTAAACTATACGCAAGGTGAGATGAGTTGAAAAAAACCGGCAAGTTAAACTCGCATGGAGAGGGTTCCGTACAATGTCAATGTTTTTAAATTAATAAAAAAATCTCACTACTACTAGCGCTATCTACTGGTATTTTAGTGAACTATTTTCTGTAATTGAACTTATTATATTGAGCTACCACTTTATTTTGAATTGATAAAATTCTTATAGCTTTTGCTGTAATCTACAAGCAATGATTTTATTTTGTATTTTTTTTATTCAAAATTTTAGTCTCAGAAGTTTCGGAGATAAGAGGTTTATGGTCAATTTTCGTCTTCTTTCATGAATAAAATCAAAAGTTTTCTTTTACAATAATAACAAAAATCTTGATCGATGTTCTCACCTTGATCTTGAGATCCTCATAACGAGCCCTTTTATATGATATATGACACAGTAAGGTTTGCGAAACTTTTTTTTTAATTTATCCCCCAAAAATCACCCTTATTTAAAAAAATATTTACTTTGCACGTCTGTGTTTGGGTCATAGGACTATATCATCCTACCAAATCTCATCTGATTGAGTCCAGGAGATTCGGAGCAAATTGGCTGTGACAGACGGACGGACAGAGTGATCAGATCACTATAGGGCATAGGGTACCATTTTTTCATTTTTGTACCGAACCTTATAAAAAAATTGAACCAATACAATATTCTAATCAGATGATCACTGATTTGTAGGTACGTCGAAATTCAATCTCCTTTTTTTGCCATATTTTTCCTGAAGACAATTGTTTAGACACTCTTCTTTGAAGGGTTCTAGAATCAAATGCCTTTTAAACAAATTTAGCCAATATTCGAGGCAACACATGGCATTTTTCACTAAAATAAATGTAAAATTCCACTCTTAGCAGTCAAGGGTTACCTTGAAGGTGGAAAGGTTCGCTCGCTGCCGCTTGTACACAGTGCTCTTGGTGCGCAACGAATTGACGTACTTCTTCAGTTCTTCACCCCGGAGCACCGTGTCGCCGAGGAGCTGCTTAACCTGCATATACAATTTGAATTTACCTACATATAAAATAAAGTCACAACACGGGACCTGAGTGTCATTGACGCTCATGGTTCTGACAAGGTTTTCCCGACAGCCTGCCGCTAGTGCGCCAGGTTTCTCTAAAAGAGTGCCCAGCAACGCGCGTATGTCACCCTTTATTTCGTCGGTGTTCATAGATTATAATATATCGATTTACCATAAGGTGGTTTATATCGTGTGCCTACTAAGTTATTTGAGAAAAAAAAATACAAACGTAAAAGAGGAAGTAACTGTTTCACTCGGAATACTTATCCTAAAAAATAACTATGTATCTATTAAAGCTTAAAATAGATAAACTTAGCTGTTTAGCGGCAGAAAAATGGATTTTTAAACAGTTAGTCTTTCCACAATCTGCATAAATTTGCGTAACTATCTGCGTGGTCACGATAAAAGTATAGAAATTAAAATAAATAAGTAATGCAAAAAGATGAATGAAAAAAGATTTTCTTTTTATAGACAGAAATAACCAAGTTTGTACACGCTCACAGCTAAATTACAATAAGTCAGATCAAAGTATTTTTTCAACATCAATCTCAGAGGAAATAGCGCATTATCTGAGTCGAAAGTCCCGACTCGGTCGTAATGAGCGATTTATTTGGAATGAGAAAAATGTTTTTTCCAAAGAAATTTTTTAATAGAAATTAATGTGGCGTTATTTTTTTTTCTCGTGGCTCTAAGCCATGTTATTCTTACTCGTATATTGAACATAATAGATTGTTAATTTTAACTAATATCCAAAACTAATCAGAAAAAGTCCATAAAACATTTACATACTTTATTAAACTGAACAGTAATTTATAGATAAGAAAAGAAAGTACTTTTTTCCAAAACGTATTGCTTGTTGCAATAAAAACGTCACAATTAAGTCAACCAGACTCTCTTTAAGTATTGTTTGAGACTAAAAAGGCGCTTAACTCTGTGCACTGTAACATGACAAGTTACTCATACAGAACTGCGATTGTGTCCACTAGCTGCTCCACCAATGTGCGTATATGTGAACAATATAAATGACAGTGACGCATATGTGAACAATATAAAAATTGGAAAAAATAAAGTCTAACCATATACTCTGTTACATAATTTATTAAATCTCTTTGATTTTAATCAGATCGCTCGATGACGCGCCGATAGACCCTGCGAGACAGGCTATAGATTTTAATTATCTTCAAGCCACTAATCAGTCCCACTCTTCAAATAGCTTTTCATTGTTTTGCGGAAAACGACTGAATTGGTGACGAAAAATACCTACCAGATTAGGTTTAGTCCAATATAATTAATATTATATCCGTTTAATTTAATTTACTTTTGCAAGTTTAATTCCTTTCGTGACTGCAAACTGCAAAGTAGAATACATCTTGTGACCACGAGACGAGGGTGCAAGATGTTAGGAAGTCGAAAGAGTACAAACAATGTAAAATTTGAATGTAATTACTTAATTGAAATCTAGCTGGTTTTTAAATGTAATTTGCATACTTTAACATACATAACTATCTGAAAATGTGCACAAAGAATTTAATAGCCCAATGTTTTTAATAATTTGTTTCCGACACGGTTAATGCTATCACTATATTGAATGAATAATACGTGGAATTGAATCAACAGTGTTTATACTATACTTATTACGAATCAATAACGCCTTAAAGCTGAAAGCGTCGTTTAATTGATTTCATTTTAGTTTGCTATAGGTACTATTGGTTTTGCAAACCAAAATCAAATCGTCTCTTTGTTGAATTTTTTTTATTTGACTATCCGGCACGACTCTCAACTGTACTAGCATTGTCTCAGTTTCCTCCGTCATGGCCATCAATTCTTGCACGCGTACAGTTGATTTCTTGTTTCGCTCAAAGTTAGCGGTTAACTGTTTGAATGAAATCACCAGCGTTTTTTTAAAAGTATAGAAACACTAAACTTGCCTGAGACTGCAAATCAGCCAGTGTTGCCTCGTGCTCTTTCAAAGTGGCGGTCAACTCGTGCACGCGTGCTGCGCTTGCATCCTTATTCCGCCTGATGACGGCTGCTTGTTGCCTGAACGGCGCTAGTTTGTCTTCTTGAGGACCAGTGGAGGCCAGTCGACGTTGCACCAACTGCTCCAGTTCGCTATTTACCACGGCAATCTATATAACATTTTTAAAATTTTTCAAAAATAGTAATACGTGGGGCGCACTATAAGTTTCCGGAATGAATATGAAAAAATACTATTAAAGGTACAAAATTAATTTATTGTTTTTCAAAATAATCTCCCTTGGCGTCTATGCACTTTTTCATTCGATGAAACCAGTTTTGAAAACTTTTGTGCCACTCCTCTGTGGTGACCTCTGAAACGTGTTTTTCATACTCCTCGACAGCCTCTTCTGGTGATGAAAATCGTTGACCGCGTAATTGGTTCTTAATTTTTGGGAACAGAAAAAAGTCACAAGGTGCCAGGTCGGGACTGTATGCAGGATGACTCATGAGTTCTACATTTTTCGCCTTCAAAAAGTCGTTTGTCTGTCTGGCCGTGTGAGAACTAGCATTGTCGTGGTGCAGGATGATACGGCGTTTAAGGTTATTTTTAGGGAGTTCGTCAATAACTTCCGGCAAACGAATGGTCGTGTACCAGTCACTATTCACTGTACGTCGATTCTCTAAAGCAACAGTAGCCACGTGTCCAGTTTTATTAAAAAAAGAAGCAATCATCCGCTTAGATGCACTTTTCACGCGCGCCACTTTGGTTGGTTTCGGCTTATCTTGAAAGACCCATACGCTCGATTGCTGCTTTGTTTTGGGATCGTAGCAATAAATCCATGTTTCGTCACCTGTTACTATGTCCCACACCAAATTTGACGCACCTTCGTTGAATCTGGTAAGCATGGCACTGCACCAAGTGACGCGGTCCGTTTTTTGAGCCTCGGTCAAGTTGTGTGGGATCCACCGCGAGCACAGCTTTCTCACACCCAAATGTTTGTGTAGGATTAATTGTATTTGACTCATGCCTATTTCTAAGGATGCGCGAATTTCATGGTAGGTCACATGCCTGTCTGTTTCAATCATACGGCGCACAGCATCGATGTTTTTGTTGGTCACAGCGGTGGACGGCCGACCATCGCGAGATTCGTCACTGAGATTGATACGACCACGCTTGAATTCTGCAAACCAGCTATAAACAGTTGTCTTGCATGGTGCTTCATTGCCAAAAGCTGTTTCAAGCCGAGCGATGCTCTGTTGAGCTGTCAAATTACACTTAAAATCGTAGAAAATCATACTACGAAAATTTTCCCGAGTTAAATCCATGTTGATGCAGACACACAATTTTTTAAATGGCGCCACAAGGTAAAAACAAAAGACAGGCAGATGAAACAAACTGCATTCTACAGCCAAAGAGTTCTATTTTCAAATGTTGCAATAAATTTTTAAATATTGTTTATGTAAGTGGCCAGTTCCGGAAACTTATAGTGCGCCCTATGTACATGTAAATTTTAGTTTATAGTTCCCTTTAAATTTATTTAACCTTTATTTTTATATTTTATTTATTGTCACTTTATATATATTATTTATTGTTACTTAGAGCCAAAATAATTATAATGTTCTAATTTTTGAATCATTTAAATATAAATGGATTTTATAATTCAGACAACAAATGGGTCAAAAAGAAATTAGTTTGTTCTGTAAGTGAAATAAAATGCCAAAAACATTTATGTATTACTACGTAAGTTGAAGCAATTTGTTATTGAATACATGGCCCATTGACAAAAAACGTAGTCCTTAAGGGGGGGACTACCTGAATTTGCCGGGGTCCAGTGCTGCCCCCATTTGAATTAAATCATTTAAAAGGAAACGGAGACATAATTTAAAATTTTATCTTGACCAGGCTCTAATTAACCCTTCAAAAACTATTTTATGAACTACTGTTTACAGTTTAAAGTGAGATCGTGAAGCTTTTCTACGCACATGTGTCAAAAGTGGCCGTTGTTCGCAAAATTTTAAATTATATCTCCGTTTCCTTTTAAATGACTTAATTCAAATGGCGGCAGCACTGGACCTCGGAAAATTCAGGTACCCCCTTAACATACTGCTAAGTTTAGCTTCCTCTACGAATTATGTAGCTCGTCTACAGAACTTGTAGTCAGTGCTATGAAAGTTGTAGCAGCCTCTACGAAATATGTTACCCGTCTACAAAAATCGTTGTGTCCAGCCTGCTACGTATATTGTAGCACTCGGCTACGCCTAGCAAGAAAACTGGTATATAGTAGCGATTCGATAAGAAAATGAAAGCAGTACTGGCTGCATAATGTTTTAATAAATTATCTGTAAAAACGTAACTATATATTATTGTGAAAAAAATAAAAGTCACAAAGATATTGTTCATACACAACACATGCTTTCATATACATATACTTGCTTTCAAAACCATTACCCAATATAACCATATTGTACCTACTTATATTTTTAGTTTATTTTTAAATTGTTCTTATAGTTTTTGCAATAAATAATTTTATCTTATCCTTACTTATCCTTAAGTATATCCATATCACTGTGTACGAATTTAATGCCAGTTGTAAATTATAACACAGTAATAATTACTAGATCCTCCTATTCAATTACCATAATGCTCCAGAGTAACGCATCATAAATCTTGAATGTGTATTTGACCCCTTCTAGCATTTAGGTGCAAGTATATAGCTTCCATATGAGACTGACAAATCTACTTCTCAATAAATGGACATGAGTGTGCCGAAAACCAAAATCTCGTCGTACGTGACTTCCATACACGTAATTCTATAGCTAAATCGTTTGTATTAACAATTTGCTAGTTGAGATTGGCATCTCTCAAGCCGACTATATCGAATGTTTAGAGCACGCTCGTTTAAGTTTTCGATACTAGCCGATATTATTATTTTATTGGATATCGATATTTATCAATGACTTCCATAATATGATAATAGCCTAGTCAAATTAAGCAGGAAATAGGCATTCAGGGGAAATAATTCGTGCAGTTTAAAAAATTGGCACAGTTATACCTTGTGGTGTCCAGATGAGCATACTTTAAGTGCTCGAGGGTAGGGGTGTGCTGAGGGTGTGGGGGGGAGGAGTTGATGGTAACTTTTTCAGATTTTTGCTCATATCTCGAATATCTTTAGGGCTATGATAATTTCTGTTAAACACAAGTTATTACACAAAATTTCCTATAAATTTGGTCATATTCATTTTAACTCTACAATTCAATCATTTTTTATAACTAAAAACCGACTTCAACAGTAAACTACACAACCAATTTTGATAAAATTTCAATGGGACCACCTGACTACTATGCCCATTCAAACAAAAAAAAAAGAATTTTCCAAATTGCTCCAGGCTTTTTAAGTATTCGGGATCATACATATAAATTTTCAAAACTAATTTAACACATAATAACGCAACTGATTTTGATAAAATTCATATGGAATCACCAGACAAGTATGCCAATTCAAACAAATATTTTTTATACCATTCCCCCTCTCAAAAGTTTATTTTATTCACTGAAAACAGTGAATAAAATGCACTTTTACTCACTATTCTGATGTTTGAATTTAGAACAATTTACTCTTAATTTTAGTGATTGTTCCAATTTTAATGTCCATTTTAATTAATTTAAACTTCTTTTTTCTTCATTTAATGTCTATTTTCGCTTAATTTTTTCTTTTTAACCGACTTCCAAAAGAGGAGGTTATCAATTCGTCGGAATCTTATATTTTATATATGTTGATCGATTTATTCGAAGACGTTTACCAAAAAAAAGGAATACCTGTCAGGTGGTCTCATTTTTTTTTGTATTATTAAAACCGGTTGTGTAGTTTGGTGGTGAAGTCGGTTTTTAGTTTTGAAAAACTATTCTCGTAGTCATGGTATAAAGAGGGCCATGAATCACTCGCATTGCTCAGGATTCTAACACTTGAATCACTCGCTACGCTCGTGATTCAATCATCATGAATCACTCCCTACAGTCGTGATTCAGTCTTTAGAATCCTTCACCTGCTCGTGATTCATCTATGGCCCTCGAAGTAAATCCGTCCTTTATTTACTAATTGCATAATATACTATTCTAGTTGGTCCAGGAGTCTCCGAGTATTGGGGAACATTTTTGTTTGAAAGGGCTTACATACTCGTTAGGCGGTCGCATAAATTTTTTATCAAAATTGGTAGTGTAGTTTAGAGATGAAGTCATTATTTGGTTTTAAAAAATGATTTAACTTTTATATCCTGTCGCTCCTAAAGTACTGATTATAAAGTGAAAATGAATATAACCAAATTTGTAGGAAATTCTATGAAAAAAAAATTTTGAAGTTTTCTTAACGCTATTCCTAATATGCGAGATACCTACTAGCAAAAATCTGAAAAACAGTACCTTCAACCCCAACGTACATTAGAACACCCCCCACCCTTAAAGACTTTTAGTACATATGTTTATCTGTACACCACAAGGTATAACTGTGCCGATTTTTAAAACTACACGAATTATTTTCCCTGATTTAATTAACTTTAATGGCCTATATTAAATTTTAACAGTTTTAGGTCCAACGGAAAACTTTAGTAACTTCAATGTCCAAAAAATCCTATAAGTATTAATACTAAGAAAGTGGTATATAATTATAAATAGAAGTAAGACTGATAATTTAGCCAGAACAGTAAAGTTTTAAAATGTACCTTATCTTGCACTAGAACCAAGTCAGACCGGGTCGGATGCTGTTCAGTCGCAATACTCTGCATTATGTTTAATTCTTTTTGCAGGAAAGTCGTCTCTTGAGGAAGCTTCTCCTTGACTAAGTAGCTATTCAACTAGAAATGTAAGAAAACGTATGTTTAATTATTTATTTTTATAGCATAACCATACTCGGAACAAATAATAAAACATGTGAAGAAAAATTTTTCGTCACTACACAGTACACACACAAATTTTTTAAGGGGCATAAATTTAAATTTCACTCGTGGTCTGGATTTTTTCTTCACATATTTTTATTTTAAAAATGTATCTTATTCGAATATATGCCAGCAAATTGGAAGGTAGTGCGTAGAGCTGGCGTACCTACCCCTAATGGAGTTCACGAACGGGAGTTTTTCCAAAAACTGTATACAAACAGTGAATTAATTGTTACTAATTAAAAAATAGTATCTCAATACTTCAAGAGTTAAAGGGTTTTATATACACAGGAGATGTAATAATCAAGTATATTAGCGATGTAAGATCGACTTCAACGTCAACACATACTTACAAGTAACTGAGCAATCAATAGCTGTACGGAGTATAAAATCACAATTCTTTTTATCTTATTATTTTCAAATGCAGTTTTCATGGTATATCTTGCATACTCGAGGAACTACTTCTCACTTGTATTGAATATTTTTTCCGGACGATCCACTGTAGTATTCGAAAGCGGGAAAGTTCGCTAGAAACTAATTTATTTGTTATAAACAGTGAAAATACCTGAATTTCTTCTTGCAGATGTTTTATGATATCGTTGGCAGTTTTCGGTGTAGCGCTCTGTCCGTGCATGACGTTCAGATATCTCTTTAACTGGTCGGAAGCCATTTTTAAATGAGATTGTTGCGTCTCGTACTGAAATACCAAAAAAAAATACATCATCACTTCGAAACAAATTGCGTCTTATCTTCAAATAAGTCGTCGTAAGTACTCCAGTTAGACGAGACTTAATTTTTGATCAAAAGACTTGGTACTTGAATTTACCTGACTTTCCAGTTCCTTTGCTTTTTCTTGTTGTATTCTAAGCGACTTACTGACGTTCAACAACTCTTCTTTATTAGACACTTCGACGAGGTTTACTTGAACATTTTCTAAGCGCTTTATCACTGAAATATCAGTTTCAAAGTTAGAAAATCGTTTTTTGCGAACTAAATCAAACATTTTTACTTGAGCACGAGTTATTCATATTATACCAATTAAAAGTTAGACCAAGTACTAGTGATCCAATTGGATCGGTCTGAAAAGGAAACTAGCTTTACATAACAATGTGAAATTAAAATAATTATTTAACAGTTGATATTAACGAAGTCGAAACAAACCATAAGGCAGTTAAAATATTTGCAAAGCGATCATGACGTTTGAGGTTTCTCTCTGTCGAGACACCAGAACTCGGCGTAATTACACAAGTTCGGAAGAGTAACTTATCTATCTCCATAAGGCCGGATTCATACAGAAAGTATAAGGCAAAAGTGTGGCACTTCTCTCTATATCGTAGAAATATAAATGATACTTACTAGTATTTTACACGCACTAGCTCTACTAATGCATTCTCTCAACCCAGTCATGCGAGATATGGCTACAAAAAAGCGTGCAGGCTTCCGATGCAGTATAAATAAATTCATAATGCATATTTTACACTCAATATACAAACACAGTATGATGATCAAACAGATCAGATGTCGCAACACCCAAAGACCACTTTTACCGTGGTTGCGGGCGTAAAGACGTAAAAAGGGGATTAAAATAGTGATGGGTTGCTAGTTCTGTGATCTATCTGTACTGACTGTGTCATATAGAAACAGTTCAAATTCTCGTCTATTCCTTCGATCGGCTTTTACTATTTTCTACGTTTTTCTATTCGCCAGGTCAGCATAGAAGCAATTTTGAAAGCACAATTTTAGGAAGCACTGTGCCTGCGATTAGCCTTTGTCACGTTCAAAACTTTTACCCCTTCTGTATGTCACACGCCTCATAATATCATTGTTAATGAATATTGTTTGCCAACTTGTTACAGTTGCTTACCGATGTCTCTCTCGACTGCCATTTCCTTTATATCATTAATAATTTCCGTCGCGCTTTCCTTCTGTAACATCCTAGTTCTCTTGTGAACATCTTTAAATTCGTCCATAAGGTTTTGGTACAAATCAAGCATGTCTTGAATATTGTTGTTTTGGGCGACGTCAGTTGGAATGTCTGGCAGTTTTAAGTACCTAAAAGTTGTAACGTATTACAATAAAATTCAGAAGTAGGTAGTAACGTTATGACCTCACTCGTAGGTATGCCAAAATAAAAAACTATTCTGTAGCTTTTTATTTACCTATTTCAATGCGATGTACTTATAATAAAACCGTGACCAAGGGTTTACCAATGAATAAGAAAAACTAAAAATAACTATTCTGTGAATTGTGTGACCAATATTATTGGTAAAATGCCAAAGAAAACACATAGATTAGGTGCCGACCCCGTTATTTCTGCGAACAGTATAATAAATACAACCGAACTATTTCTAATTTAGTTTGTGAATAGATCCAAGAGCTTACGAAAGTTCGGTAACTTCGCTTAAGCCAATTACTCGTGTGTCTGCTGTATTGGGCGTAGCGTTTATATGAGAACAAAATTAATAACAGAAACATATTGAGATCTAAATTGATATCAAATATAAATTATTTTCAAAGGAAAGTTATATTTTCCAATTTATCGATTTCCAACTACCCGTTCTTTGAGACAAAGAAAGGACTCTAAGAAACCAAATCTATACTAAAACCTCCATTGTTATGAACAGTTATAGGTAATTAGTTAGTAATTTATGATACAGTCGAAATACTTACAAATGAATTAAGCATTATTATCATATAGTAAGCCAGTAGCTACATAGGGCGCACTATAAGTTTCCGGAACTGGCCACTTACATAAACAATATTTAAAATTTTATTGCAACATTTGAAAATAGAACTCTTTGGCTGTAGAATGCAGTTTGTTTCATCTGACTGTCTTTTGTTTTTACCTTGTGGCGCCATTTAAAAAATTGTGTGTCTGCATCAACATGGATTTAACTCGGGAAAATTTTCGTATTATGATTTTCTACGATTTTAAGTGTAATTTGACAGCTCAACAGAGCATCGCTCGGCTTGAAACAGCTTTTGGCAATGAAGCACTATGCAAGACAACTGTTTATAGCTGGTTTGCAGAATTCAAGCGTGGTCGTATCAATCTCAGTGACGAATCTCGCGATGGTCGGCCGTCCACCGCTGTGACCAACAAAAACATCGATGCTGTGCGCCGTATGATTGAAACAGACAGGCATGTGACCTACCATGAAATCCGCGCATCCTTAGAAATAGGCATGAGTCAAAAACAATTAATCCTACACAAACATTTGGGTGTGAGAAAGCTGTGCTCGCGGTGGATCCCACACAACTTGACCGAGGCTCAAAAAACGGACCGCGTCACTTGGTGCAGTGCCATGCTTACCAGATTCAACGAAGGTGCGTCAAATTTGGTGTGGGACATAGTAACAGGTGACGAAACATGGATTTATTGCTACGATCCCAAAACAAAGCAGCAATCGAGCGAATGGGTCTTTCAAGATGAGCCGAAACCAACCAAAGTGGCGCGCGTGAAAAGTGCATCTAAGCGGATGATTGCTTCTTTTTTTAATAAAACTGGACACGTGGCTACTGTTGCTTTAGAGTACACGACCATTTGTTTGCCGGAAGTTATTGACGAACTCCGTAAAAATAACCGTAAACGCCGTATCATCCTGCACCACGACAATGCTAGTTCTCACACGGCCAGACAGACAATCGACTTTTTGAAGGCGAAAAATGTAGAACTCATGAGTCATCCTGCATACAGTCCCGACCTGGCACCTTATGACTTTTTTCTGTTCCCAAAAATTAAGAACCAATTACGCGGTCAACGATTTTCATCACCAGAAGAGGCTGTCGAGGAGTATGAAAAACACGTTTCAGAGGTCACTACAGAGGAGTGGCACAAAAGTGCTTCAAAACTGGTTTCATCGAATGAAAAAGTGCATAGACGCCAAGGGAGATTATTTTGAAAAACAATAAATTAATTTTGTACCTTTAATAGTATTTTTTCATATTCATTCCGGAAACTTATAGCACGTATCATAATATAAACCAGTCATTTTGTAATATACTTAAGTATTTCTTAAATTAAATAAAGTTCTTACTTTCCTATTTAAGCACGTTCTTGAGCATGTACCGTGCGAGGTAACGCCGTCTTTGCATGGCATCATCACCTTATTCACAGGTACCTAATTCTAAGGGTACATATTATGTAGGTAGCGTTTTTTAAATTACTTTATGTTTCTATACCTTCCTGACAGATTGTGAGCTAAAGTCATAAGCCATGCTTACTTGACGGTATGGTGGGCCCTTCTTGGCAGATTTTGAGCTAAAGTCATAAGCCATGCTTACTTGACGGTATGGTGGGCCCTTCTTGGCAGATTGTGAGCAAAAGTTATAAGCCATGCTTACTTGACGGTATGGTGGGCCCTACTTGGTAGATTGTGAGCAAAAGTCATAATCCATGCTTACTTGACGGTATGGTGGGCTTTTAGGCGAAAACAAGTATAAAAATATTTAATAATAGGTTTCTTGCACGCACATCGTCCATTTTTAAACGGATCGCTGGAAAAAAAGGTGCAAAACATATAGCACGGTCTGCGCCACGCCACCAGCCAGTACACGCGGCGTGACTCACACACACACACACACTCACACTCACGGCCGGTACTTGATTCTGCCCAACATTTCAAACAAACAACCTACTTGGCGAGATAAGCGGTGTTCTTGACTTGCTCCTTGTTGGTGAGCAGCCAGTGCAGCACGTGGTGTACGGTCCGCGCGTCGCCGGCCAGCAGCTGCGTGCGGAATTTCGCCGGCTCCACGGTAGAAGGCGGCCGGTACTTGACGCTGCCTAACATTTCCAACAATTGCATCGAGACAGTCTCTGGATCATCTTCATTCACGTCTAACTGAGAAAATTTTGTTTGAGTAAGTACATAGGAAATAGATACGTAAACTACTAGGTACTCGGTGCCTAAGGAATATTGGAATGACAAATATAAAAACGTTGATATGGTAACCCGTGTATCACGCACGCTCCTAGTTTTGTAATACCTAGGTACCATTACACCAACCATTTCGCCTCATAATCTTATTGAAAGGTAAACCCGTTTCAGTCTCCATATTGTAATATTGACGATCTCCGTGCCTTATAAGTCAACACGCTAGACCGCCAATCTGGACATTCTGGCCAGGGCAAGTTGGCAAATGGCCTTTTTCTACTTGTCCTGAGTCTTGGGTCTTTATCTATATATGTATGTATAATTACATACTATATATGTAGGTACATTCAATATAGTAACGTTGGGTTAGTATCTCATAACACAAGTTTAAACTTACTTTGGGGCTAGCTCAATCTGGGTGATTTGTCCATATATATTTATTTATTTATATACCTACCTAGTTAAGTTATGTTACCAGTGGACACCTGAACCTTAAATGAAATATATGAGTACGTTTTATCCACATAGGTACGATCTACATAGAAAAGAGGTAGGAAATTCGTAACAAAACGATCGGATCTCATAAGCTGAAACTATTTCACAGTTGTGAATCAATAAAGTTAAACTCGCTTTCGGCGTCCTTAATATTACCTGTCTGTCAAATTCCACTAAACTTTGTCGAGAAAGTTCCTTATTACAAACAATTAATAACAGTATATATAATGGTGGTAATTTGACGACCTCCGTGGCGTAGTGGTCACCATGCTAGTCAGCCACCCAGAGGTTCCGGGTTCGATCCCCGGCCAAGGCAAGTTGAAAAATGACCTTTTTCATATTGTCCTGGGTCTTGGGTGTTTATCTATATATGTATTTGTTATAAAGTATAGTATCATGGAGTTAGTATCCCATAACACAAGTCTCGAACTTACTTTAAGGTCTCTTTGGGCTCAATCAATGTTATTTGTCCCTAAATATTTATTATTGATTTTACTGGTGGGCAAGTTTAAAGTAGGTAATTATATTTTAAATTTGCAATGCATAGCTTTTTGATTGCTTGTCCGCTACTATAAGGTCTTTACTTACCTAATTACTTCTAAACCAACAGAAAATGTTCTGTGTGCGACAATGAGGTACAGACAAAGGTACCTACATACGTTTGCTAATGTGTAAGCGCGGCACACTTAACTAGGCAAGGCCACGCATAAACACTTTTTATAGTTCCGAAGTCCCAGAACGGAACTCTTACAGTTTCGGTATATCCCTTTGTCCATAGACCTAAAATTTTTTTTACTAATTAGTCCGTCCGCGGCTTAGCTCTAAGACTGTTTGTACTAGAGAGCTGTAATATTACGTATGCTGACAAAGGTTCCAGTTTTTTTTTCGTTCCAACACTGGAATGGATCGCTGAATTGTTAGTACGTATATCCATACCTAATTTAAATAAACAAATCTATAACAATAGGTAGGTACCTTCTCTCCAGCATTGAAATTCACGAGCAAGTCGACCAGCAGCTGCAGAAGTTGCTTCTCGTTCAAAGCGTCAAACTTTATAAGATCATAGTTTCTGCCAAGGCTTGCGTTTATTTCGTTGACTAGAAACTTTATTTGTTCCGTCATTTCTTTTGATAAAACTAATAATTACGACGAATTGAATACAAATTGAAAGAGAATATAACCACTGCGTCTACAATTTGTAACATTGATCCAAAGATCCGTTCATAGCTGTTACCTGGCTTTTACTTTTATTTGTTTACGTTTTACGTTGCCATAGAAATAATGACAGAGTTACCACGACTTACGTCACTACTTGTATATTCCTTTGACTTACGTAGCATTTGACAAAGAGCAAAATAGTAGGTATATTATGCAATTAGTGAATAAAGGACGGATTTACTTCGAGGGCCATAGATGAATCACGCACGAGCAGGTGAAGGATTCTAACGACTGAATCACGACCGTAGGGAGTGATTTATGATGATTGAATCACGAGCGTAGCAAGTGATTCAAGTGTTAGAATCCTGAGCAATGCGAGTGATTCATGGCTTTCGATGTAAATCCGCTTTATTCAAGAATTGCATACAATACTTTATACCATGACTACGAGAATAATTTTTCAAAACTAAAAACTGACTTCACCACCAAACTACACAACCGGTTTTAATAAAAAAAATATGGGACCACCTGACAGGTATGCCCGTTAAAAAAAAGACATTCTAAATTGGTACAAACGTCTTCGATCAACATATATAAAACATAAGATTCCGACGAATTGATAACCTCCTCTTATGGTAGTCGGTTAAAAAGAAAAATTTAAACACAAATAGACATTTATTAAGAAAAAAGAAGGTTAAGTTTATTAAAATGGACAATAAAATTGGAACAATTACGTGGGGCGCACTATAAGTTTCCGGAATGAATATGAAAAAATACTATTAAAGGTACAAAATTAATTTATTGTTTCAAAATAATCTCCCTTGGCGTCTATGCACTTTTTCATTCGATGAAACCAGTTTTGAAAACTTTTGTGCCACTCCTCTGTGGTGACCTCTGAAACGTGTTTTTCATACTCCTCGACAGCCTCTTCTGGTGATGAAAATCGTTGACCGCGTAATTGGTTCTTAATTTTTGGGAACAGAAAAAAGTCACAAGGTGCCAGGTCGGGACTGTATGCAGGATGACTCATGAGTTCTACATTTTTCGCCTTCAAAAAGTCGTTTGTCTGTCTGGCCGTGTGAGAACTACCATTGTCGTGGTGCAGGATGATACGGCGTTTACGGTTATTTCTACGGAGTTCGTCAATAACTTCCGGCAAACAAATGGTCGTGTACTCTAAAGCAACAGTAGCCACGTGTCCAGTTTTATTAAAAAAAGAAGCAATCATCCGCTTAGATGCACTTTTCACGCGCGCCACTTTGGTTGGTTTCGGCTCATCTTGAAAGACCCATTCGCTCGATTGCTGCTTTGTTTTGGGATCGTAGCAATAAATCCATGTTTCGTCACCTGTTACTATGTCCCACACCAAATTTGACGCACCTTCGTTGAATCTGGTAAGCATGGCACTGCACCAAGTGACGCGGTCCGTTTTTTGAGCCTCGGTCAAGTTGTGTGGGATCCACCGCGAGCACAGCTTTCTCACACCCAAATGTTTGTGTAGGATTAATTGTTTTTGACTCATGCCTATTTCTAAGGATGCGCGGATTTCATGGTAGGTCACATGCCTGTCTGTTTCAATCATACGGCGCACAGCATCGATGTTTTTGTTGGTCACAGCGGTGGACGGCCGACCATCGCGAGATTCGTCACTGAGATTGATACGACCACGCTTGAATTCTGCAAACCAGCTATAAACAGTTGTCTTGCATGGTGCTTCATTGCCAAAAGCTGTTTCAAGCCGAGCGATGCTCTGTTGAGCTGTCAAATTACACTTAAAATCGTAGAAAATCATACTACGAAAATTTTCCCGAGTTAAATTTATGTTGATGCAGACACACAATTTTTTAAATGGCGCCACAAGGTAAAAACAAAAGACAGTCAGATGAAACAAACTGCATTCTACAGCCAAAGAGTTCTATTTTCAAATGTTGCAATAAATTTTTAAATATTGTTTATGTAAGTGGCCAATTCCGGAAACTTATAGTGCGCCCTATGTACTAAAATTAAGAGTTAATTGTTCTAAATTCAAACATTAAAATAGTGAGTAAAAGTGCATTTTATTTACTGTTTTTATTGAATAAAATTATTACCAAAATAGTGAATAAAAGTGCTTTTTATTCACTGTTTTCAGTGAATAAAATAAACTTTTTTGAGGGGGAATGGTATAAAAGATTTTTGTGTATTTTAATTCTCTTTGTTACCACGTTTCCTCCAGAGATTTGTTATGTGCTATGGTTTCCACATGGACAACCAAAGAGAATTCAAATACGACGTTGAACCCATAGACCTAATTTTTTTTACTACCTTGGACCACCACTCTTTTGTGACCACAACCTTGGTACTTAATCTTTGCCACAACCATGGTTGTGGCAAAGATTAAGTCTTGGTTCATTTATTTAAATGAAGGAAAATAAATGAACCAAGATGTTAATACAAATCTGAGACCACCATAGCGAACAATAATACTATAGAAGAGTAACTTAACTACAAACATCATCATGCAAAATGGCACCACAAAAATTATAATCGCCTGACAGTGTTGGCAGAAAACAAGATGTAATAGGTGAAAATTCAAAACATTTTTTAATATAGTTTATTTACATTTAACTAAAGTATGTAGGTACCATTTTGTTCGATAACTTTTTGCCATCTTATAGGTAGGGACATGATCCCATTGCTATAGAAATTTTGGGGCTTCTGATCAAAACACTGCGTCAAGTAGTTTTGGCAGTCCTCTCGTGATGTTAACCTGACACTGCCTAAAGAATTCTTAAGAGACCGAAACAGGTGGAAATCTAAAGGTGCCAGGTCAGGACTATACGGCGAATGCATCCGCCGTACACCTCCCAGCCAAACTCTCTTAATTTTTGCTGAGTAGTTAAAGATGTGTGAGGTCTAGCGTTATCATGATGAAAAACCACACCCCTTCTGTTGATTAATTTCGGCCGCTTTCTCTCAACTTCTTGCTTTAATCTTATCAGTTGTTCGCAGTAGAGTTCTGAATCGATGGTCCTGCCTGGTGGTAACAGCTCATAATGAATAATGCCCTTCCAATCCCACCACACACACAGCATCACCTTGTTGCGAGTTAACCCGGGTTTTGCCACAGTCTGTGAAGCCTGACCGGCCTTTGACCATGAGTCAAAGTTTGACCTTTTCGCACGTTCTTGTCGTACGTGATCCACTTTTCATCACCAGTTATCAATTTCTTCAAAAATGGTTCGGTTTCATTACGTCGTAATAAAGAATCACAAATGAGTACACGGTTCATTAGGTTTCTTTCAGAGAGCGTGAGGTACCCAAATATCGAGTTTTTTTGTGTACCCATTTTTTTTCCCAGTTCCCGTTTCAATTCCCAGTTCTTCAGCTACGTCGTAACTACTGATATGCCGATCTTGCTCCACTTTTTAAAAAATTGCATCATTTTTTTCCGTAACAGGGCGACCAGCGAAAACGCTTAAACCAAAGTGCTACTCTCACAGACACTGCACTAGGTCCATAAACATCGCAAAATTTTTTTAGCGGCTTGCTTTACATTTTTACCTTTTTTGTAGTAAAATTTTAAAATGTATCTAATTTCTTCATTAGATTCACTCATCTTGACGGTAAGAAAAACAAATGAAAATCACGCATTTTCCTAATTTGAATCTGGAATTATCTTCTTAAAATTTTAACTTTTAACTGATACCAAAACCAGCCAGGTACATATAGTATAGCCAAAGTGGTTTTATTACAAGTTCATACATACTATATGCGAAAAGACTTTTTCCCCAACCTAATAGTTTTTATTCAGTTTATGTGCCCTTTTGAATTTTATTTAATTTGGATGGGGTATTTTTGCGCTAAATTATGCTTGCATCCTATTTGTTCGTTGATGACCATAACAAAATGAGACTTGAAAACAATTCGAAAAGATAATAAGTGTGTTATGTTAGTTACTTTTGAAGGTAAGCTGATGCTAGTGCTATGCTAAATTGTGGTCTCATGTTACACTAGTGGTTCTGTGAGAACAGGGCCCCTTTTTCTCGAAAGTATTAGTTTACTAGTATATTAATCAATAGTTATTAGTGAAAAATGTACGAGTTCTAATATTTTCTGTTTCTCAAAAATTATGATTAGACTGGTGACTAATACCGGTAGACTAATAAAAAATATTAGTCTGGTTTGGCTGAATGCACCTACTACCCGTGCCTTCTTACCTATTAAAAAAGCGGGAAAAACTCCCGCCACTTTTGTATTCGTTTTCTTTAATTCGAGTAATATTGTATTTATTAAGCTCCAGTCATCTTCCATTCTGCGAAATAGAATAGGGCACTTTTGAGTAGAACTCTGGAGTCGTGCACTGCCCCTGGCGAAGTAGTTTGCGGTCTCATTCTACATTTTATGAATAATAAAAATGTAGATCGGGACCGCGAACTACCAAAAATTTATAGAGTGGTTTCCGTGCCTGTCGACAAATTGCTCTTCATTTTCATTAGGGGCATCAATAGGCACTAATGTGCCATCTAAACATCCAGCAACCATAGGCATCCCCGCAAGTCTGTAGAATGCTTGGACAACACGTTCCATGTTTCCTGGCCACTTGACTATATCCGGAAACATGTTTTGCACTACCGAATGAACCACTTGATTAACAGCACACTTGCTTTTGATACACCATGCATATCAGCTACTGCGTGCTCCTGTGCTCCCGTACCCATCCAATGTAGAGCAACTAGAGTGATTCATTTTAGTGACAAGGGCTGCAATGGCTTCTCTCGGTCAACCGTTGCAACCCCGGCCCGATAACTTCAATCAACTCTTCCATTTTTGTGCTTGTCAAACGAAATCGCTCATTAAATTGGAACGTGGATTCAAATAGTTCGTACGTATTTCTGTTCAAAAAGACTCGACGACGGCGAAGTATTATAACTTCTTCACCATCTGAAACGTCCAAATCGGTCCACATTTTATAAATTTGTTTATTAAAACCACGGGGTAAAATACACAATACTTTCGACTAATATTTTTTACAATCCTTCCCAGACTAATAGCTTCATTAGTTGTTTTAAGTAGAGTAATTTTTTCTTTTTATTCCTGAAACCAAAACCCAATTTACTCTAATAATATTAATTAATATTTATTACTTGGCAACGAATGACTAATATTTTATTACTGTAGCTTCCAGAAACGCACACTAGTAAACTTGTAAAAAATATTAGTTTATGGACTAATATTACTAGTCTAATAAATTTCACGAAATAATCGATATTTTACCGTTTCCCTGGCTTAGCAAAGCCACTTAAGAGTTTTAAAACCAACCTGCCAATGCTGGAAAGAAAGTACAAAGAAGTGAAGTGGGAGAGGGAGTAAAATTAAACAACTTTTCCCATGGAACATAATCATTATATCGAAATATGAAATAGTAGATTGTGCTACAAGGGGATAAGCGAGTGATTCTACAGTGGAATCCTGAGTGTAGCGAGGGATTCATGTATATCGCCCGAGATAAAAATATTACCGTACCCGAGTAGCACACTCTACTTTTCATCTCCATCTATGAGAAAAACTAGCAAATACAAAACAAAAAAAAGAACAGTAGAAGATCTACAATACCTAATCAGACTTTAACTGACAACTTAATACTAACCTTTGTTTGGAGTCGTTTTCATACAATAAATACTAAGGAATATTTTTCGAAGAGACCACCAACTCAAGAAAATGTTCACTCATAACTTTGTTTGCGTGGTCCTTTATATCATTTTATTTTTATAAGTAAACTTTACCACTATTCGCTATTGGCTTAAACGTACGAAAAAGTATTCACATTTACACAAATAATTAAACAAAACAAAATGATAATAACTTGAATCAAAAAAAAATATTGCGCGTTTTTAATTATACTCATTTCTTTTTCCGAAGCGAAGAACATAAAATGTTAACGTACATTCATCCATGTGGCCGACAATATGTATTCTAAATTTTAAAAATCACGACGTCTGTACCAATTATTTTTTATTATAAAACAAAATTCTTCTTTGTTTTTGCTGGACTGCCAACATTATTTTTGATTCTAGATAGATTACACTCGTGTTCAGTTTTCAAATTGGTTTTAATCCCTAAAGATCTTCTTTTTCACTTTTTAGTCCCGAGAGAATAACCAGTAACTTTAGCTCCAAATGTTTTGGGAAGAAAACATCGTTTTTTGAGTAGATCAGATGAAAAATATTTTTTGGCTTTTTTATTATAGCTAGATACTGCGAATCCTTTTTATTTATTTATTTTAATTTTAATTTTAATTTTAGGATTCTAAGTTTATTAAGTGTTTACAAACATAAAAATGATTCTTCATGCTTTAATAAAAACGTCGAAAAATATTTTCATATTTCAAAATATGTTCCTTAGGGAAAGTTGTTTAATTTCACTCCCTCTCCCACTTCACGTACTTCAGCTTCTTTCATTTCAATTTATATAAAACTTTTGTACTACATATAGTCTGTGGGTTTGACCAATACGGAAGTCAAGTTTATTACTGTGTAATCTACTCATAAAGCCCTTTCATTTGATAGGTACCGCACATGGTATGTAGTACCTAGTTTGTTGCCTTGAAACAAAGATTTAGAATATACAAGTAGCCTTGAAAACATTTTTATTTGTCAATAGTACACCACATATATAGTGTCATGCGTACCCATCGCCTTATAAACATTATTATTTCACTTTCTGTCACTAGATGGCGCTAAAGTTATTTATTAAAACATTGAAATCTTTTATAAATGTTATTTAAATAAAGTAGTACTATCATTAATTTAATATGACATATACGAAATGCAATAAATATTTTTAAACCATATCTAACACTGTTACTTTTTTGCTTGTCGTGTGTGCTGCCATCTTTGTGTGCCTACAGGCAACTCTACTATCTTTTTTTTTTCGTTCTCTCTATCGTTTTGCCTGCTTTACTATCTGTTACGTTAGTAATTATATTATCTTTGATAGTGCATTTGGGAGTATTCTGGAAGGGAATTATTGGAATTGAAAATAAAACATTTTTATGATTGAATAAATTATATTTCTATTTTATAATCATTACCATTTGTCGTAATCGTCAAATCTCCACAAGTTGCCCTTAAACTACACAGTTTGTGCCTACCTGACCATAAGTAGATTTAACGTCTGGCAACATTTTCAAACATACACGCGATCACCTCACAGCCTACGGCGCCGTCTGCAAAAGCGATAAAATCGATGAAGATATTACATTTTCTTTTAAATGCGGCGATAATAAATCTTCCAATGGAGTTTTTATATTGCTGCGATAATATCGTTTTTGGAGGCAGCGCCTAACGTAATTACCAAACTAATTTCTCTCCACATGGCAAAACTAAAAATTTTATTTCACTAGAAGCTCCAAAATAATCTTCGGAAACGAGATGCTTTAAATTAATGTCTTAAAAATGATGACTATATTAAGCACTTTACACGTCAGACAACAAAATTATGATACATTTAGTATGCGTGCGGTAAAAACGCAACCACACAGAACTAAACCTCACTGGCATAACAACTATCTAGCACCAATTTGAATTACCTAAGATTTGGATTTAAACTATTTTCTTTCTTTCTATCACAACACAAAACACGGACTAAACTAAGAACAGTCAATGTAGTACAAAAACATTTTATATTTAGCCTTTTATAAACTGTAGTATAAAAGTAGTTTATGATACTGCCATATGAGGGGCATTAAAATACGATTGCGTTTTTTAGAAACGTACTTATAAAATATGCCAACACAAACTCGTATCAAATTTAATAATTCAAATTTTACGTGTTGAGATTAGATTAATTATATTATTTGATGATTCACTAATTAATAGCTAGTAGTACAGAAGCTTGTAGTGATCTCCACATCTGTTTACATTTAGCTATTTAACTCTCTGTCTTATCGGGGATTCTATTAAATGTTGTCGGTCAAACTTGGATTGAACCTGTTTTTGCTTTCATTTACCCACTTTCCTCCACATGGCAGCGGCTGCGCAGATCTGCGCGAAAATGCATTGTTTAACTATTGTGTCTGATATTCCAGCATACAAGGAGACTGTTTTTGATGTAGCAATCTTATACCATAAAAACTAAGAAAACACTATATTTAGTCCGAGTTTTGCAAAAGATGGAATATTTTGCTGTATGGGAGACAGTTGTGGCTAATCTTTATCAAAATTAAAAAAGAAACTTTGTTCGATACTACTTATGCTATGGCATGCACCAGTATTATTTTAATATCAGATTTTATTATATCAGGTTAGAATGAAATTTTACCAAAACTATAGTAAATTCCAAAACGATTCTTGGGTGAGATTCCTCATCGCGCGAAGTATTTACATCATGTAATTAAAGACATCACCGATCTATTATTGTATGCAAATCTCAAACAATGAATCCCAATTTAATATTATGAAATATATTTAATTCTATTTTCGATAGATGATTGATTATACTATTTTCCATTACAGAAGATTTAATGATTCATAACATAAATAATTTGTACTCTTCTAAATTAATGGAACTTGATTTATTTACAATGATACACGATTCACATCATCGCTAAACAATATTAGAAGCATGATTGAAAATTGCGATGACTTCTGTGTTTTATTACTCTTCACCAAAGCACCTACATAACTATGAACGTGTTAAGTTTCACTATTGATCTACCTAATAATTATAAATATTACAACCCTTATAAAATAATACTACAGACTGTTAAGCGACGGGACAATTGCAATCATGGAAAAATACTCATAAAATTAATAGCCTTTCGGTAGCTATAATATCGGAAATATTGTGTGATGTCTACCAGTTTCATGAAAAATATCTTCATAATGTATCAATTGTTTCTGTTCCATTTAAATTAATTTGAAAATAAAGTGCACATTGGTCCTCCTGACAATTCTCTCTACATGCACGAGCGAAAAGTAAAAATTGAGCTCTTCATAAGGAATGTTTACAGAGAGAAAAGAAATGCCTGCAGTGAACCGGGCTTCTTACTTTAGTAAAAGGACACGCTAATATAGCGATCGCTACAGATATTGTATCCCGCGGTCAGTGACATAAATGCACAAGGCAATTCTCTAAAATAAATCGCTACGAAAAATACAAGTCAAAAGACAATAAAATCAATGAATAGCAATCATAACGTAAAATCACCCAGTAGACGCACACTGGACAAACTACTATAAAGGTACCGCGTAGAAAAAAAAAGTCTAAAGAAAGTGGGCGTCCACCAATAAATCACAGGGAGCGAAAGGAACACTAGCGCCCCGCGCTAAGCGTCGACTCAATCTAGAAGATCGCAGTGACGTTTCTGATAAACCGCTCGAGGAAGACCTCGCTCCGACGAGATTCCCCTATAGCAGACCACCTTTCCGACCGAAAAGAAGGCTGAGCGTTCCCAGCGGAGACGACGACTGCGTGACAGGGCTTGCGGCCGGCGGCGCGCCCACCGTGCCGAGATCCGCCCGGGGCCGCGGCGCTCGAGCCCGCGGGCGACGACCACTCGTCGACGAACTTCCGGCCGCGTCCAGCGCGCCCTGCCCCGGGTGCGCCGGCACACCCAGAGGACTCTCCGCCTCGCAGCGCTCGGGCGGCGCCGCAGCCGGCGAGCGAAGCGTGCGTTTCAGACACGTTAATTGCTCCATTGGACTACGGTGCACGAGACCCGTGTATAGTGAACCGGGCGTCTGGAGGGAAATCGGGGCGGGCGCGCCGTCGGCAGCGGGCGACGCGAGGTAGCGGCGACGAAGTATCGACGTGCCGCTGGCGATGAGCGCGTGCAGCGACGGCGGCGCATCGCCTGGCCTCGGCGTGCTCGGTGGAGAGGGTTCGGGGGAGCCAAGAAGTGGGCTGTTGGCGGGTGTGGCCGTCGGCGTGAAATGCGGCCGCGAGGGCGGCGCGCAGAACGACTCACGCCGCGACAGCACGGGGGAGACGGCGGCCGACGTGCGGCGCGACGTCAGGCGCGAGCTCCACGCGCTGCCGAGCACGCTGCTCGCGAGACTGCTCATACCGCTGCTGCACACGCTGCTGACCGTCGTACTTGCAAGACTTCCGTCGTTTGGATGCAGTACCGTGCTGTAAAAAGCATATTTGTTGTAGCAAGGCACTAAATATGATATTGGTTTCCAGCAGGACGGTTACAAAATAGTAGATTGTGCTACAAGGGGCTACGGTAATATTTTGAAGGCGAGGGCGCTACTTTGAATCCAGAGAGAAACGAAGGATCCCACAGTTGAATCACGAGCGGAGCAAGTGATTCTACGGTGGAATCCTGAGTGTAGCGAGGGATTCATGTATATCGCCCGAGATAAAAATATTACCGTACCCGAGTAGCACACTCTACTTTTCATCTCCATCTATGAGAAAAACTAGCACATACAAAACAGAATATAAATAACAATAGAACACCTATAATACCTAACAGACTTCAACTGACAATTTAATACTAACCTTTGTTTGATGTCGTTTTTATACAATAAATTCTAAGAAATATTTTTTCGAAGACCACCAACTTAAGATAAAATGTTCACTCATAACTTTGTTTGCGTGGTCCTTCATATCTTTTTACTTTTATACGTAAATTTGATAACTATTCACAATTGTCTTAGACTCACAAAAAGTATTTACATACACATAAATAATTACATTTCAATACAAATAGGTAACTTAAAACTCCTAATTACTTGAATCAAAGGGAAAAATTGCGTTTTTTAATTATCTTATTTCTTTTTCCGAAGCAAAGAACATAAAAATTTTAACCTACATTCATCCATGTTGAAGACGATATGTATTCCAAATTTTAAAAATCAAAAAGTCTGTGCCAATTATTTTTTATTTTAAAACAACATTCTTCTTTTTTTTTTGCTGGACTGCCAACATTATTTTTGATACTATATAGATTAAACTCGTGTTCTGTTTTCAAATTGGTTTTAATCCCTAGAGATCTTTTTTTTTACGTTTTAGTCCCGAGAGAATAACCAGTAACTTTAGCTCCAAATGTTTTGGAATGAGAACATCGTTTTTTGAGTAGATGAGATGAAAAAATACTTGTAACAATACCTATTAGTGAAGGTATAGACGTGGCTGGAGTGCGGCATGCGCGGCATGTCGTCGTCCTCCTCGACGTCGGACAAGCGGTAAATGCGCGCACCGAGCGCCTGCGCCGATCGCGAACCACGGACTCCTACGCCTTCCTGCTCCTCCAGTAAACCTAGAAGAAACATTACCATATTCTTCATACTTTAACACTTGTTTACTTTTAATTATAGGTAGTAGGTATTTCTATAAAAACTCGCTAAACATGTGGCATGTTACAGGAAATATTTAAATACACCACTTAGTCAGAGGCATCTTTCGTCTGAGGAGTGTCGAGGCAATTTTATGTTTTCCCTTAGCCAGGAAGTATAGAATACTCACAAATGGAAACGTTCATGATAACGATCGAAACAATTGCTTACAGAGAAGTAATTAACGATTATGTTTTGACTTCAAAGCATACCTTGCTTATATCGCGAGTGACTGACTGATATAAAAGTTTGTTCAAGATTGTATCAAGAGCATTATCGAACATTGCAAATATTATTGCTTCAGTATCTGTATATTACTTTAACTTTATTGTTGCTAAAATCACGCTAGTTTTGTTTAATATTTCTTCGTAACATTCCCATTACGAGTCAATTTAATTTAAAATGTTAAAAATACGATATTACATTCAACCAGTTACAAGTCATATTCAGACTAAACGTGTATATTTCTACCCAATCTCAGATGACTAATCGTGTAAATCTATCCATATAAATCCCACCATAAACATAAATGTGATAGATAACAGAAGCCAAATTCAATATTAAGTTATAGTGTTGTTGTCAACTTCACCAACAAAAGAATTGAGAAAAGTTCTAAACACAATCCTGAAATTTATTTTTAATCTCAACATTTGGCCTGGCTTGTTTAAGAATACTAGTCTTCTTATATTTGGCTTTGTCAAACTTGAATAAGTAAATGTGAGTGCTGTTTACCTGACATAGTGGGCTTGGCGAGCTGTGCCCACGTGTGAAGTGTGAGCGAGCCCTCCATGGGCTTGACGATTTGCAGTTTGTGCGGCGGCCGGAAGCGGGCAAGTCCCCCTACTGCGCCTGCACCCCATACCGCACTTTCTTCGCTCGCGTCTCGCTCTGTCAAATATATCATTTATTTGATCATCGAAAATCATTAGAAACTAGAGAAATTCATAGAATTTATAGAGAATATAATAATATGATATTTTCAACACACTTGCTCATAAAGTGGTCTTTTTCTAATTGTCCTATCTATACAACATGTAACGGAAAGGGGGTATCAACTCGTGTGAACAACTTTTACAACGGGATCATTCCCGAAATCGTAAAAAAAAATATCTGCATCTCCATACATTTTGGCACGGTAGGTATAAAATTTTGTATGAAGGTGAAGATTTTTTTTTTCGATTTCAGGGATGGTCCCATAGTAACAGTTGTTCACATTGATTAGTATGTTTACTTCCTTTCGGGTTGTCCCTTTCCGCTACACTTTGTAAAGAAAAAAAGTGGATCTAATTTCACCGGTTTTAGATGTATAAAGCAGCTCATAAAACACGCGTGTGTTTTAAACGCAAAATGTTAAGTTATATTTTATAACCGCATTATTTGTTATTCATATGCTTCATATAGATTTTTTTTCAACTGTTTCAATTTCGAACTGGCCCGCCGCGCAGCACCAGCCAGATTTTAAACGGGAAAGCAACAATGTGCATCACAGTTTTAAGTTTATTTTAAATCAAAAATTCAGTTGATCAGGTATTTTTCATCTCATCTACTCAAAAAACGATGTTTTCATCCCAAAACATTTGAAGCTAAAGTTACTGGTTATTCTCTCGGGACTAAAACGTGAAAAAGAAGATCTCTAGGGATTAAAACCAATTTGAAAACAGAACACGAGTGTAATCTATGTAGAATCAAAAATAATGTTGGCAGTCCAGCTAAAAAAAAGAAGAATTTTGTTTTAAAACAAAAAATAATTGGCACAGACTTGTGAGTTTAAAATTTGGAATACCTATCGTCTTCAACCTAGATGAATGTAGGTTAAAATTTTTATGTTCTTTGCTTCGGGAAAAAAAAGTACACAGAAAAAAGTTCACAGAAGTTTTAGGTTATTTGTATTGAAATGTAATTATTTATGTAAATGTGAATACTTTTTCGCGAGTTTAAGCCAATTGTGAATAGTTATCAAGTTTACATAAAAATAAAAAGATATGAAGGACCACGCAAACAAATTATTGAGTGAAAATTTTATCTTAAGTTGGTGGTCTTCGAAAAAATATTTCTTAGTATTTATTGTATGAAAACGACACCAAACAAAGATTAATATTAAATTGTCGGTTGAAGTATGTTAGGTATTGTAGGTGTTCTACTGATTCTTCGTTTCGCTCTGAATTCAAAGTAGCGCCCTCGCCTTCAAAATATTACCTTATCCCCTTGTAGCACAATCTTCTATTAACTCGCAAGTGATCCTCGTATATTGGTTAAACACATTCGGCTCTATTACGCCCTCGCCTTCAGCTCGGGCTGAAATTCCGACTTGTGTGTTATTACCACCATAACGCACTTATATCGTAATGTATTATTATATACAGACGTTGTTATAACACGCCAAAACGACTGATCCGGTTGGAAATTTATTTTTATACTGGAAATTTTTTATACACCGGAAAATGTAAAGTCCCCGAGGGGCGGAACAAAAAACTCAAGACAACTGTCCATTTGACCGTGCGGGCAACGCTGCGCGTTATATCTGGTGAATACGCAACAATATGTAATGTGCACCGTACCATGCCTACCCATCGCCTTATAAACATAATTATTTCCCTTCCTTATCACTAGATGGCACTATAGCTATTTAATAAAACATTAAGTTCTTTTATTACTGTTATTTTCATAAAGTAGTACTATAATTAATTGAACATAACTTGTACGAAATGCAATAAATATTTTAAAGCATATTCAACACTGTCACTTTTTTGCTGTGCTACGATCTCTGTGTGCCTACCCGCAACTCCAGTTTTGCCTACTTTCAGGCCCTCCAATCGTTTCTATGGCGTTGGGTATCTGTTAATATGGTTAAGTTAGTAATTATATTATCTTTGACCGTACTGACCTGTGTAGCGGCGATGTCGCAGCACATGCGAGGCCGCGAGCGAGGCGCGCCGCGAGTTGATCTCCTGCGGCGTAAGGCGACGCAGCGCCGCCGCCAGCTCCGCGGCACCCGGCGCTCCAGGCACACCCACTCCTGTCCCGCCACTGTTGACAAAAGCAGTTAATGAAACTGTTCCATAATACTAAACAAGGTTTTTGCTAGGCAAATTAAAGAAGAACCTCCGACTGTCAAGAACGCGCAGTGATGAGTAGCAGAACTCCCGATACGACTATATCCGTAGCGCTATCTACTATTATCTTCAATAACTTTTAGAAAGGGGAATGGATTTACATCAAACAAAGCTAAGAACCACCGCAAGGGAACTTGCTTTCACGTCCCTCCGTTCGAGCGCTACGATGCCACAGACAGACAGGCAGACCGACAGACAGACCGACGGTCATTAGCGTCAAACTTATGGCACCCCTCTTTTTAAGGAGGGTTTAATTGACATAGCAATGTATTCTCAGTCCACATATTATCTAAATATCAGTATAATTGTAAGGTTGACGTTTTTGGAGAAAATGTTGCAGTGCAGTTAGATACCGCTTCTTCTGTACTTGCGCTTTGGAGGCGGCAGTAAACTTAGTTGTAAGTAAATGATCTGACGTCAACAACTAACTATTAAGAAATCGAAAGAAAAAAGAAATGACAATTATCAAGTGATACAAATATCCAAAGATAAATAAATGATATTTGACTTTAGACATATTGACGTTTTTAAAACAAATGTGTTTTTAAAAACCGAACCGCAGGCAAAGTTTTCTTTATCATTACACGAATGTAATAAAATAGTAATATCGAGTTGACAGGTTCATACACAATTTGTAATCAATCTGAACCCGTTTTACACTAGACTACTCTTAGCGTTCATTACTTTTACTCTTTAGTAAGTATTAGATGTGATATTGTATTTAACTATGTATGAAAATAAGGACAAACAAAAAGTTTAAACAGAACCGCTATAAGCGTATCTTCGATGTAAAATTCGCACGCTGTATAGGCATTTATTCACGGTCATTAATTATGTTAACCACTAATGATCATTAATGAATTACAGAAAACCATGACATTGCGTAAAGCCACAAAAAGTAACATCGCGACTATATAATTGTGTCTATGTCATTGACTATACGCGGTGATTTTTCATTGGTTTTGGAGCCGAAGGCCACTTTATAAGAATCGCTAGTAAGACCTTATTAGCTAGTCAAAATAAAAATTCTAAAACAAAAAATGTTGCCTAAAACTCGAAAGTAAAATGCGGCGCCTAGCGTTGATCGGCCGGCCGGCTAGATCTCGAGTTCATCTGGGTCACGCGGCAGTTTTGGACGGACGTAACTACGTGGACTAGATCGAAAATCATTTTCGCAACTTTTTATCTTATGTCATACACAAATTTTGATTACGTATATGAATAGAGGAATTTATTTACTATACGACATTTTTTCTTCCACAACCAATGAAAAGTCAGCGTGTATAACTAACTAATATTTACTCGTATTGCCGAATGTTCACGATTAGTAAACATTTTAAACTAAACATATTTTAATGCTGCCACGATTCGTAAAATATTATAGTGGCAGCATTTAAAATAGATTTTGACCCTAAAACCCCATTTCGTGGTGGTACCCACGCGCACCGATAGAAGGATGATGAAAATTAAATAGTCAATCAAGTTATATGAAATAGCGTAGATGGTACAGAAAACTCTATAATTTTTATGTTAATAACAGTAGCACCTAACTCTATTTCAAAAATCTTTCATTAGGAAAATTGGCTTAACTCAAGTACACATACGTTGTGTTTTTCAGCAAGCAAAGAGATTGTTCTAGATATAAACAAAATGCGAAAATAAAATCCGAGTTGGGTTTTAACAAAAATAATTAAGAAAAGACGACCTTGGTCTTCAAATTTCTAAAATGCGATCTACAAACATTGACAACCGAATCAGATATTTGGCACACTTTTGTGAAGACACAAACGACATTTGTCTACTTTAATTTCAACAAAAAAGTCATAGGAGTATTTTCAAAGAATTATGTATATTACACCAACAATGTTCGTTTGAAAAGATCTTATATATCAAATGGCATCAATGTATTTAATTACAAACAACTGTTACTTCTAACTCAAGAATAATATAAATAGTGTAGTGGTATCTGAAACTGTCACATAATGAGGGGTATTAAAAACATAGTGCGTCAGTATAGTCAAAATGACATTTTGTTGTTTTTAACAGTGTGCGTGTAACTACGTGTAAAGAAGTTTTGTAAGGTATTTTATTAAAGTAGCTGTTTAAATCCCAGTATTGTGTTCATAAAGTATTTCAATACAAAAATGTTTTCTGTCCTTGTAACATGGGTTAAATTAGATGCCTTTACTTGTAGTAGTGTTAGATAATATGATTTCTTTTCTAGATTGATAATATGTCACACTGTTGGGCAAAGGCCTCACCTTCCTTCTTCCACTAATCTCTATCTAAAGCAGCTTGCTGCTATTCATTTTTGAAGTGGAGCTAGCCGGAGGACGTGGCGAGACGACATTGACAACTTTAAATAAGAATGGGAATAAGATATGATGTAAAAATACGATATGAGCTTAGATAAAATTATTATATTTATTGCTTTTATCTTATCTCGTATTGTAAAATTCTAATATAAATAATTAACATGCTAGAATGTTTTATTTTATTGTTTTTAAGTTTCAGATACTTACGGATACAGGTCATCGGAGTCCGTATCCGAAGTGTCGTCTAAGAAAGAATCGCTAGTTGGCTTCGGAGGCGGCTTAAGGTAGGTGCTGGCGGTCGGCGCGCAGTCCACCAAGTCCGACCCTGGCAACGACGCGTCCGACCATCGTGACGCACACTGCACGGTTTCAAACACTTTCTGCATACTTGACCTGTAATTTTAAACAATTTCTTGTCAAAATTCATTTCAATTATGAATTAAAGTTTGTACAGAAATATTAAATATGCACTTAATACAAAAAATATTTGCGACCAGTGTACTGAATTCATAAAAATGCCCTGGCAAATTAGTCATATCGTTGCAAATTTTTCAGTGCAATTAACAGAAAAAAAATGTTTCTTAAATTAGTAGCGTTTTACTATAAACTGATTTAAGTAGTTCAGTTTTTTTATGAATACAGTAAGTACACTAATTCGCCAAAAATTTTGTATTAAGTTAAGAGTGCTACGAATTGTTGCCGTGTGGTTGTCAGCCTAAAATAGGAAAACTCACCTTCTTAAGAAAAACGTAAGAGGCAACTAAACGACTAAGCACAAACGCTAAGGATTGCATCCTTATTCACGAGCTTGCGCGTCAAATCTCGCGTAATACGACTCAAAAAAAAAGACTTTAGATTTTAAGTTTACATTTGAAAAATCGGTGCATTTAATTTTGTTTCCCGAGCGTAATGAACTCCAGAATTATGTTAAGAAGTGCGTGCAATTCATTCATTACGATATACGACACGCGTACCGCAATCCTGCGGTATTTTCGGACACGTCAGATGAGACCTAATTTCAAATTCTAAGGAACTAATGAAATTAATTAACTTAAAGAATTAGTTAAACTTATAACATAAATATGTCAAATTTAAATTATTACATATATAAAGTAATATTCTTTTATCCCACAAATAATACCCATTAATTGATTAATGTCTTTTTTCTTCTTTATTATTATTTTTATTTTATTTAATTGAGCGAGCTACCAAAATACTGTTCTAACGTGCAGTTCTATTTTAATATCTTTTGGTATCATCATTAAATGAATATTGGTCGAGAAAAGGTAAGTATTTTATTATATTATTTGAGCAACACAACTGAAGTGAAGTATAGTCAATGTGTTATTTTATTATAACCTAGCAAGAGTACATATATGTACGTATATTATTCACAATTTTGCATTAGTAACATAGAGGATTACACTTGTAAGTTTTACTGCACGAACGTAATAATCCTATTGTGAAAATCGTATCGCACAGCATCCAGCAACCAGTGTTTATTTATTACAATTTTTAATGAAGTATCGTTTCCTTGCCGAATGTAAAGTGACAAGTCTTAAACTGATATATAATGATTTTTAGTTACCTATATAACTATATAGGTAACTAAAAATCATACAAGACCAACTTGAAGTAGGTAGGTATAAATTTTTTTGTGTAAAAATTACTCTTAAACACGACAAGGATAATAGTTTTTTTACAACAATTATTTCCAAGGTCCCAGTCGTGATCTAGGTTACTTGGCACACAATCAATAGCTTTACGGGCAATAGGGGTGACGACAAGGTTAGAAAAGTATAATTGTTATTAGTCTGTCTTTTAGATTATCCAAAAATAATAGACCCATAATTTTCAGTTTGCCAAAAAAGTTAATATTTACAAAGATACGAAGCATCAAAGTTCCGGAGTGGGGGCTTGCGACGTACTTCTACGTAAAAATCGTACGTAGCCGTGACGTCATGCGAAATTTCAATGCGCTGCATCTTTGTCTTTTTTGTTTCGTAGAGAAAAGAAAAAATACGTGTACAATATTTTTTAACAATCTAACCGATGAGCTAAACATATTTTTCCATTCGTCATGCCTATTGTGTTTTTCGCAAATGAAAATTATGAAAGTTGGTGGAGATTTTGTGTCTCAGAACCACTGCGGTATCTGAATACATACCACGCACGTGCGTTTACAACGTATTTGTTTTGTTTGTTTTTCGTAAGATTAACCACTGGTGCCAGATTTTTGAAGCCGCCTAAAGGTTTCGGATAAATCTTGATGTCTGTCATCTGCTGATGGCGAGGAGCTCGAGACAAATTGTATGATTACCACGCGACACAATTTGCATAACATGAGCGAAAGCGTTGGTAAGTCCCGTCAGGCCAATGAGCTCCTCAGTCTTACTACTTGAGGCAATACTTACTGTGCGAGCGGGTCGCCAATACCAGAGTCCAGGCTCAACTCGGAAAAGACGGATGAATGCATCTCCCGGTGTAAACTGGCTGGCAGCAGCCCCGCAGCCGCCGCCACGCTAGGCATGAGCCCGCGCACGGGCTCGCTGCGCTTGCGCAACTGTCGAAGCTGCTCTTGAGCTTCGGCGAGGTGTGCTGCGATTTCCGCATAACGCTCCTGTTAAAATAAAACTTCATCTAAATATTATATTCTTAAATTTACGGCTATAAAGTACTCTACAAATTAAAGGATTCAATTTTCAGACGGCTCAATTTTCAATGAAAATGTCAATCACAATGGTAATTTGCAACTGCAGTCATTCACCACTGTTGTAAATTATCATTTTGATTGATTGACATAGATCCAGTTATCTTTTATATCTTTTGTATATAATTACTCAAATATATTTAAATATCTTGCATATGAATGTGATCGAATTGGTTTCAATTTAATTTATACCGAAAGAGAATTTAAAATCAAACATAGTAAGGGTTTACCATTTTAAAATGAATCACGAAAATATATTATGTAACCTCGTGCAAACAGTGAAGGTCAACAGACATTATGGTAATCAGCGAATGGTAATAGACTACGTAATAAAACAGTAAAGTAACAGTAAACATGTCCAGAGTAAATTATAATCGTCAACTTAGTACGTTCTGAATAACTTTTGCAAAGTCTATTTTACTTCATATTTTATTTTTTCTAGTATCCGTACAGTAAAAGATACCTATTGAGAATGCATTGTTGTGGTTAACTCTATACACATTTATATACGTTAAGTATATTTTATTCCATGCAAAAATTTATCATGGTCCTAGACATAACTTTTATTACGAAGTTATAAATAATAGTAATTAAAATAAAACAAAAATCCCAGGTCATTATCCATTACCTACATACATTACACAATAAAAAGATTTTGTGCAAAAAAAATAATACTACATATTTTGTGAATATACATAGTATTAATGAAATTCTTTAAAAAAGAAATTTCGCACGATTTTGAATTTAGATACGTGACGGATGCCACTACGCAGTTTCCGAACCACTGTTGTAATATAGTTTGCACAATATTGATATAATCGCTAAGAAACAATTTTATATAGTAATTTCGATAACAAAACCACTGTTCATTATCTGGTCAAATCTTACTAGATAGGTCTATTTTTAACAGTCGGTTACAACAAAAAATACCGCACTTCAAATAAACTTAGCGACATATAATGCAAACCACATAGGTAAGTACTTCAATTTTTCATTTCAAACGAGTTTACCACCTAACTTGCTATACAGGTCATACTTTACCAGTTACTGATAAGCAACTGCACATAAATGGAACCCTTTTATTCTTGCTTTTATATGCATTGGAAAGTAGTCATGCTGGTGGTGATATGTTACATAATTACAGGGACAGACGCTGTTTTGCTCTGTCCCCGCCAGTGACTAGTAAGTTATATAGGTATGCACATTGCTGAATCAACAGATCTAAGTCTATTACCTGAAAACTGAATAGTTATTATATCTTATTCGAAACCTACAGTTCTAATTCTGACTGTTGGCTTAATTTCACAGAAGTTTCAGTCAATGAGATGTGACGAGACAATATGCAATGCAAGTGTGTGAGATGCACAATTAAGCTATATAGAAAGCTAAGTTCAATTATGGATGAATATAATAAAAACCAAGCCTTCCTCATTTTAATCGACTTTCAAATTAATCTAACATTATTTTAGTAAAATAACACACTAAAGTAACAGTAAACATAAGTGGGTAGATATGTTTTCTGTTACTATAGTGTGTTAAAAGGAATTAAGAATAGCATATGCTTCAAATGTATCAGTAATACCTGCTGAGGTAGTTCGTCAGGTGATTCGTCGCTACCGTGACTTTAAATTGTTAGTGCATTCATGGCTCTGACTTGAGGGTCGTGGGCTAAAATCCCGAGGCGAATTTATTTTTATAGTATTTTTCTTCGTCTATTGCTAGTTTTATTTTAGGTAAAAAAGTTAAACTTACTTTTGTGTCAGCCAATTCCGCTGCAAGCGCATTTTGGTTTTCTCTAGTGATGTCTAAGATCCGTATCGTGTGTTCGTGTTCGGCGGTTAGCTGGAGACAACAATATGCAAATTAGTTAGTGAGATAAAAGATGAGTTTTTTTGTAAATATTTTTTTTGTAGAATATTTTTGATAGAACGCCTTCCGTCTCGGTGATTAGACCCTAGGCATCGTCTATCATAAAGTGCTCGTCAAGACAAATCGAACGAGTCCTACTCAATGAGGTTATGTTGTTTTATAACTGAGTTTCGTCAAATATCTCCCGGCTTCGTGATCAGAATAGCTCATTGACTCTTATAATATTGTGTTGCCAGCAGACTTTCAAAAGCAAACTTTCAGCTTAGTCGATTGAGGATGAGTTGCAATATTTGACCTAAACAAACGTACATACATACTATAATTTATATAAAGCTTGTAATTAATAAAGCACGCACGAGTACATATGAAAATAACATACATACAAGATACACTCAAGTTAAATAAAAGCTTGTAATGAATAAAGCACGTTTAGGTTTACTATACGTGTGAAAATAATTATTTCTTCTGAAATAACTCATAAGTTTTATAGAAGCCACCACTAGTCACTTTTTGTATCATTATCTTATTTATATAAAATTCAATTGAGTAAACGATTGCAGAATTTTCTTATCAATTAAAATCACAAGACCTCTATAATTATAGCTAGGTACCTGATACCATTTGCAAATACAATTAAAAAAAATGAGTTGGTAAATTTTGAAATTTTAAATTACTGCCTGTTTTTCTTGAAAAGACTAAAAAGAATTTCTGGTTGATTACTTAAATTTGCCAGCCGAAACAATATACTAAGTGTTATCTGTTTCAGTTACGAGTATTTAAACTTCCTTTGACAGTTTATTAACTACTACATGGACTGCTGAGAAACACACTCGTGTGTGTTTTGCGAAAATTTTAACACATGCGGTGCGTTTTTCAGACACATATGCACCTGTGCGGGTATGAAACATGTGATATTATCATAAACGGCTAAATGCGTAACGCTGTTATTAAACGCAAATTACAATTTACTGTTACGTACAGGAAGTTGTGACAATTTTACGCAACGCGTGTAACATTTCTCACATTCCAGCTTCACCAACAAAGAAAGCATTGTAACAAGTAGCTGCATAACAAGTGCTGCATAATTTCAAAATTACTGCACTTCTAAACTAATTTAACATATTTAAAAAAAATAATACGTGACCCTATCGTTTAAACGTCCCAAATTTTCATTACAAAGGAAAGTTTAAATTGATAAATAACAAAATGAGGTCATTGTTTTTGTAGGTTTAGTTTGACGCAGTTCTTTCTCTGTAGTTTGATTCCGCTGAAAATGTTTGCTAGTAAAGCTAACAAAAATATTTAGTGTTTAGTACTAAATACCTCTGAGGACAGTTGGATCATGTTACAAAGCGCATCTAAAGGTTTCGGTTGGAAGCCTTAAGCTTGATTCTAGACAGCCTAATCTCATTGCTGTAAGTATAAATGGCGTTTCACGCGATCTATTTTCGCTTGCGGATTACTTTATTAAGGTCAAAAGAATTTAATTATCCAGGTTAACTACCTACCATCCTATTTAATCAAAAAGTGATTCACAAACAAAATATGACCGCCGCCAATGTAGGTAGACCTGATGCCGTACAGATAAGCTAGCAAGATAAAAACCAAAAGATATGGCTAAAATACAAGCATACACGACAATGTTTGAGAGATTGCATGCATGATGAGTAAATAATCGCCGAAAGTATAAGGTAAGGAAGATGATGATGTCACGGGAAGATTTCCTATTACCTGCTGGAAGTTTCGCTCTGTGACTGAGAGCCTCGCGTTAGCGCTGTTGAGCTGCTGCTGTAGATCGGCATTGCGTTGTCTCTCTTCCGACAGTTCATCACCCAGAATATTAGCTTCGGAGTTAGCGCTCGCTACAACAAATAATACTTCCTTCAACACACTTATATAAAATTATCATAATATGCACTGAAATAAGATAACACGTTTATCGGAGTACTTAGCGGTAAAACCGTACGAATTAAAGTTATTATCCGAGCACGTGCATTTTTAATTCCGTTTAATTATTTTATTTGTTTGTATTACAAGATGAAGTCATTAACAAACAAAATGAAAGTTCTTTAAATCTTCTGTCTATTATTTTCTTGTCTTCAGTTTTCTTTGTTGCAGTTGCTTCTCGTCCATCGATGTATCAGGGCACGTTAAAACAAGTATGGTCTGACAGGGTGCAAACCTTAGAGAAAACACGCTGCTAGGCCACCTTGTTCCACCATACCCACTTTCCATTTCTTCTAATGTGCTCTTGATAATACGAAATATTTTTATGCGACATTCTTCTGATAATAATAGATCGCACGAGCGGATATTTGTCATACTTATTAGATAAATAAAAAATATTTTAAAAATACATAAATTGCTAACTCACTAGTATGTTTAGATAGGTAGAGTAGGTAAAGATTAAACAAGGCAAAACCTTTTAATACTTCTACTATATGTTCCTTGGGTGAAATTATTTAGTATGTGGACAGCATCCACACTTGTATATTTTGTTAGATGTTTTATATACTATGTATGGTTTAACAAAACATATAAAAAATATTTTATTTTAAAAATTAATTCAGTCAATGGTAGGCACTGAAAAACTTTTTCCCAGGGAAATAGGTCCCTCGAATCGAAACATATAAAAAAAAAATTTCATCAAGTTAAGCGATCAGCTACTCCGAGTATTAATTTTTAAAAAATATCTTGGTTTTTCTTTGTGATATCTTTGGAAAAAGTTGTTCAGTACATATTTTGTTAGATGTTATTTGTATTACATGTCTCATTTGACTGTCACGATGTAGGAAAGTAAATGACTCACGATTACTAGAGAAACTAATGAAAACGAGTATTTTCAAAGGCAAACATATGAATTTTGATTTATCTAGACCTTGAACTGATAATTATAATAATTGATAAAAGATTAATATGTATAGACACAATATATTAATAACGAGTAACCTTTCTTTATTTATAAGCACCGAAAATGTAAATGCGACAGAAACGTCATAAACATAGACCTAAAAATCTTACTGCGTCTTAAACATAGATCTGTCTTAAACGTCATTATAATATTATCAGGTAGACATTGCCCAGTATCTCCGTGACCCACAGTTCCTGCTTGTGCCGCTCAAGCGAATGCCACGCTTCACTCCCATAAAAAAGGAATGGTCTAATGATGGATTTTTACACCTGTCCCTTTAACCTAACCTGCATTTTGGGGTCACAAATGACACCACCTTCCGCCACTTTGCCCCAGCGGCAGATATACGTCGGCCATGACGTCGGCATCGATGGTCCATACGCTTGACCAAATATGATTATTGAATGTGTGGGAGAAAAACTCGATGTCTGATATAATTTCACTTTTTTGTGTCCCATTAGGCACTGCATTGACAAATAACGAAAAAATATATGTATGTTTTGAGAATAAATACCTACCTATTTTGAATGAGTGCGTAAAAGAGTTGGAGGGGCATCCCGTTTTAAGTTAAACAATGTTTATCAATCTTACACTCATTAATATAAAACTAAAAAAACACACTATACAAACCATACAAGTACGCATTTTGCTTCCGCGTCAATATAACGTTTAGGTAAAATTTGGCTTACACATTGATTTCTAAGTAGCGTGATCCTAAAGTAAAATATCAATAAGATCAAATAAGGAACTAACTGCATAATAAAATACTATTACTATTAATATATACAATTATAATATATACAATTATAATATATACAATTACTAGCTGTAACCCGCGACTTTGTCCGCGTAGAAGTCGAAAATGGTTCTAATAGGATATTTAATTGGTTTTTACGTTATAAATTGTGTTTTAATATCCCGTTCCCTTTCCCGTTCCCGTTACCGTCATTTGCTAGAGCAAAAGAGAATAAATGATCTATTTGTCATGTGTCTCGCTTCAAAAATGACAAAGATTCATATAAACTTGCAACCCCTATTTTACCCCTATAGGGATGTAATTTTCGAAATCTAATAAATGCATTATTATTTCTTACTAACTATTAAAATAAATTAAAAATTTCATGTGTCTTACTTTAAAAATTACGAAGTTCCATACAAACTGGCAACCCCTATTTCACCCCCTTAGGGATGGAATTTCCAAAAATCCTTTCTTAGCGGACGTCTCCTAGTCACAATCTACCTTCCTGCCAATCATCTTCATTGGCTAAGTAGTTTTCGAGAGATTTCGTGATGAGTGAGTACACTGGGATCACTCACAGTATATATATACGATGATGACATTTGGAACAGTTGTACCAATAGGTCGAGCTGGATGTTGTTACAGCATTTTCAAACAACTGACCTCCAGCACCTTTTCCGTTTGTTTTCTTAGGACCAAAAAGCTTTATTACAGGTAAAACCGTGTTCAATTTTATCTAAAGCTAAGAAAAGAAACATTGCCAGATGAAAACTTTTTATAAATCTATTCCTTAAATGGAGCTCTAAAATACACAATAAAAACTACCTAGCCCCTAGTACACTTATAAATAGTAAAAATTGTAACATCATCTTTTATCTACGTCAAATCGCAATGAATAGGTATTCGTACAGTCGTCTACGGTTTGTTTTATTTTATTCATGATCGGAGAAAGAAACAGGCTGTTAAAACAAAATAGGCAGTGCAGTGTCTTAAAATGTGCCAAACTGTCTTTATATGTAAGTTTCTTCATCCCATTTTTTAAATCAATCAAAGCGTTGTCAAGGCCATTGTCTTGTTGGTACAAATATCCTACTAGCTGGAGCGAAATAGAATCATTAAGTGTTCATCATTCAAGCTCTGAAAGAAGATTGACTATTTGGGGTTTCTAAGAGATAATACTGGACCGCACGTAACGTCCGTAAAAATAAGTATGTCGAAGGTTACGTTTACGTAGTAACTCACCGAGTTGCTGAGCGATGTCGCGAAGAAGTTGCTGTTCGGCCAGCTCTGCGCTGTCGGCGCCGGCGGCGAGCCGCGCGGCTTCTTCCCGCAACGCCCGGTTCTCGCGCTCCAGAGCGCCGGTCCGTTTGCGTAGCGCCGCCGCGGTAGGCGACTCTTGCTCCGTCGGGGATGTGCCCTCTTCAGTGTCATTTGTTAACACCTAACACAACAACAAAAATATATTAAGAAAATGTCCGTCTTTTTACAATTATTCTGGTTATAACCTAAAGTGTTATATAATAGACGCACTTATCAAAATAAATGTTTTATACATTAAAATCTCTCGCGATTCAATTCAACGCAACTACTTACCTTGAATTTACATCCCTTTGTAAACACAAGATCAACATAAAACGTTAGATTCAGAATCTAATGGAAAAGCAAATAAACCTACCATCGATAAGTTAGTACTATACTATAGATCTGTCTATTGACTGAAATGTCACCTACAAAGCAAAAAGTATTTTAGATCAGATTCACAGTATCTTATCTGACAAGTCAACCGCCTGAACGAATACAAATAGAAAGCAGAATAAACAAATGACACTCATTATTTTGATTCACATATTGGTAAATATATTGCAGCTGATTGTATTGTTTTAATACTTAGAATATGACATTTTCAACTAACTAATACACTTTAGAAGAATAAACAATTATATCAGGCTGTTTAATTAGAACTAAACGTCAATTAAATGAGAAATTACCTTGAATATATCATTTAGCAATTCTTGCAGAAGAAATCGGAATAATTCAGATGTCATATTCGTTTGCACACTTTTAACATCGTCAACGAAAGGACAGAATGTAAACTAATATAAAACACATGACTTGTGGCCAGACAAGTGACAACTATGAAACAAGAATCACATATAAACGTGAACACTTATTTAGCACAGTAAACAAATATTGAGCTGCGATGATATCATAGTGGTTATATTAAGAAAACTTGAGAGAAGCGGGCATACTGAGTATGTTATAAGACGTGTCTTACTAAGCCATAAGTTACGGAGATAAATCAATACTTCTACTTATACGTCTGTTTGTCTATTTGTCTATAGATTAATATATGCTATAATTTCTTCGAATATCGTGCAGGAGTGGTACCCTCATTTTATATAGTTTTGATCGTAAATATGGTAATAATTAAAATTTTTCTAAATGGCATTAGATAGCCCTTCGAATTATTTTATGAATAGCAGTGAGAGTATCATTAGATGTCTATCTAGCTTTACAACTGGGGGGTTACTCCATAAAATAATACGATAGTCAAGTCCTATTTCTATGTCGAACCAAATAAAACTTTATCATCATACATAATTCAATGTTGCTTGACACTGAAACACGGATCCCCCTGGTCCAATACATCCAAGAAATAAAAGAGTTTAATGTGTTGACGTTGATCGTATGTCTATTGATCGATACGACTCAACACTTCGTCCAAACTGAACACCAGCGAGCCACTCTAAACCTACCTGCAAAAGATCTGTCTTAGCGTTGAGGTCGTGCCTCAGCTGCGTGATGTGGTCTCGGGCGCCCCGCAGCTCACCCTCAAGTGCTGTGACCCGCGCCTCCAATCGCCCATTGGCCGTGAGAAGCTCCTTGCCAATACGCGCCGTCAGCTCCAAATCCTTCTCTTTCTGTTTAACAAATACATCCCGATATTATTATTATTATCATAGAAAATAGTATATTAGTTAATTATTCAATATGTGCTCAATAGAATGAGAAGAAATATCTAGATTCTGAGTTGTACAAAATTATATAATTTGACTCTCATTTGCTTTCGATTCAAGAAAATAGTTAGGAGACCTAGTCTATGTAGCAATCATACTAAAGACTGTTCGTCGAGAATTGATAGATATAATAATTCGTCTCCGACTAGCGACTGTCGCTTAGTGATCGCAATCATTGTTAATTGTCCCTATATATTTTAAGAATATTTATATATACTTGTCTCCCGCGTTCGCCGTTTGCGTGGTACGAGGACGCAGTGGATGTCAACCGCGGGCCGAACGGGCGAGCTGACGCGGCGGCCATATATTGCGATTCCGTCCTGGAATGCGCTTTGAATGAGTCATTTGGGTGTCTGTGTTGTTTTCTGTTTATACAGCTAATAATTGTTTGAAATTGTAAAAAGAAAATTGTATATTTTTTTTTAATAATTAGCGGGCCGCCAATTTGTGATGAGTTAAGAAGCCCTGAATTTATCAACTCTCCGCGAACTGTCTTTACTAAAAGAAGCTAACTAGAAGAGTTAAACATATCAGTCGATTTTTAATCTAAGTATAACTATTTTTCTTTGCTTTCTTTCGTATAATGACCTATGCTTTTCATCGCTCATTACCATTATTTGACTTCCGCTGAGCGGAAACCTCCATTGTAATCCGAACATGTTAACGATTAATAACGATCTTGTTATTTCTAGAAATATATCTTGAAATTATAATTTCATCGTCATAAACTAAGATGACGAGTGAAGCATGCGTATTATACAACATAGGTTTAAAAAGCAAATCACTAATAGAACCATGAGTTGCAAGCCTACTAAGAAGGATATGACTATTCTACAGACCGTTAATGCAAGCAAAAACACTTACTTCTTCTAAGAGCCTTGTTACCGCTTCGATGTCATTGTAGGTTTTTGTCATTTGGCTCACCCTGTTGCTGCATAGAACTGCAAAGAGAAGGACGGCCTTGTAGCTGTTATCAATATAGAAACAATAGAATTTGATAAGAAATATAATTAGATATGAGTTATAAACTAAAATAGCAATAACACATAAATATACCGTCGTAAAAGACTAATAATGCTTATTTATTTTGCGTTAGAGGTATGGTTAAGGCTTTGCACTTGGCCAATCCAATCTAACTAGGGCTCTTTTTTGGGAATTACAAGCTTTCTTAAATAGTATGAAACTATTTCATTTATTTGGTTATACAAATGTAATGTTAAGAATTTCATCTACCTTGAGATATCGACTAGAATTTTTAAATTGATGAAAATTACCTACCTATTTACTCATAGATCTTATAACATAATTTTCTTTGCATTATAAATATCAATTGAACGAAATTCACACAATCCTAAGCGTCGTTTAAATCAATTTCACGGCAAGTAAGATTCTCACAATTTTTCTTACAATTTACAATGGCTCACAAGTTTACACTACACAATGGTCACAAATTCCTTGAATGCAACGGGCGTAAGCGACCATAAATCCGTCTTGATCGGTGTCGCAGAAGGCGTGTAAGTGAAACGCACTCAACTGTGAAGGAAAAGGTAGTTCTCGCCTTCTCGCCGACTAAACACTGATAAGATAATAAATAATCTAAATAATGAATTATGAACAAATCATCATCAAGGATCTATATTGGGTACTGACCAAAGAGAATGTCTTCGATGTCCGGCCTTTGCCCGTTCATCGAACCTATTGAACTGCGCGGTCACAAAACTGTAACATTGTGCGTGAACACGATCATTCGGGGAACAATGCAGGCGGGCCCAGTAGTGTTACATCAATATAGTGTCGCCGATACCAGCGCGTGTCGACCGATCGGGCCTGCAGTGTCTACGACAACTAACACAACCAGAGAACACCGGTATTACTGAATTACTGTCGCTTTGGCGCAGGGCAAGCAAAACAAACCGCTCTATTGTAAGTACTTACATGTGGGAAAAATGTTAAACAATACACAATTTATCGAGAAATAAGGCTTACATGGCGCGTATTTATTGATAGATGCTACAATCGATGAATATTTGCGTTAGTCATGCAAGTATATAAAACGCGAATAAACTACCTGTATCTAAGCTATTGGAGAAAATTGGTAGGTATATAAGTAGCGCTAATTACCTAAATATATTGCTACAAAAAAAACATCCGTGCTAATGAATCAAGAAATAAAAGTTATGATTGCAAATAAGGCCTGAAACTTTGTTTTTATACATTTCTTTAATAATTTATTTGTGCATATAAAAGACATCAACGTGTCGTGTTTTATTACGAGATCAGTGAGGCTTTCCAATAAAGCAAAAAATAAAGTGGTGAGAATATACAACGACAATAGTGGTATTCATATGGTGGATGCAGTTTTCCCACTCTTACCTAACACTTCACCTACCTATATTACAGCGGATATCGATTGTGTTCGCGGTTACGTGTCTCACACGAATCTGAAAGACTTTCACAGTTTTTGTCACTCGTTATTCCCGTAATAGGTATGTAAGTATTCGCCAAGATGGTAATGCAATTAATACTTTAATGCTAAGATAAATGTACATGAATTTAAACATGGAACAAACAAGAGATCTAAAATGAGGTTAGTAATACACTGAAATGGCAGCATGTTAATGTTATCTCATTATAAAAGATATGTTGGTCAAGGTTAATTAATTTCAGATAGATAAGCGTCCAGAGAATGTTTTAAAGGTGGCTGAAGCATTTGAATTGGAAATTGGGCATAAAAGAAATGAAGACTAAAGAAGAAGCGATATGGCAATCAGACCACATAAGAAGTCCGACCGAGCGATTTTTGCGGATGGAATCCTCTGGATTACGCCATACCTCGATCAAGGAGCAAAGTCCGGATGACGCGAAAGTAGAGCCTGCCGAATCGATCCCGAGCGACGTGGTACAGGAAGTCAGGGTACTCGCCGAGGCACTCCCTCAGTTCCGCGTCGGGAAGATAGCTCAACTCATGGAAGAGCTCGCGATCGAAGCCGGGCGGCGGCGAGGCGCGCGAGCCGCCCGCGCACCCCGCGCCCGTGCCCGAACAGCCCTCCGCCGTGACGCGCCCGAGCCGCGACCATCAGCTCTGCCCTCCTCACGTTCGAGCACTCCTCTCGTATGAAGTTCTCCACTCAATATTCCACCACTACTGTTTCATCAAATCTCATTTATAATGTCTTCTCGTGAACGTTTTCGTGAACTAGACTGAGAAATCATTTTACACTTCACCAGTATCAATATTTATTTTGATTTAACACCTGAAACGTCGCGAATATGTGCCAACCACTTTTTGAGTAATGGAACACGTTTGACGAGGCATAAATAGGCAGGTTCACTAAAACCCATCCGCACGCTCGGGTGGCCAAGCGAGCTGCTTAAATTAACTCTCTTATGAAATTCGTGATACATGAAACATACGGAGCAGGCGGACACCACACACCGCAAATGAGGTATCGATGACGAATGAATGTTAATAATGCTGTAAATCTACTGCAATAATGTAAAAATTACATGCTATTAGGAAAAAGAGTTTTCTAACGAGCTGAATATTGATTAGGCAGAAACGAGGGCAAAGCCAGACGCGCCCATTTTACGCCCACCCACATGATGTTGCATTAAAACTGTATGTATGGACATAAACGAAAAAGGTACTCTGATTTTTACTTCAACAGCAGACATCGGAGTTAAATAAATACATAAATGAATAAAAATTTACTAATAACACTATCTATAAAAATAATAATATGAATAGTGCACACTGCGCACAGGCTAGATTTATTAATGTCAATAACAAATTGTATGATTAAATTGTTCCGCCCGTGGCCAAAATGCTAGCACCATAACTTTTACTTTCACGTTTTTTTAGCTAGCGACAAGACTTTGAACCAATAAAAACTTATCTCGCTTTAAGGTTAACCCAAAAAGTGAGAAATTAACGTGCCTTATATTGTTTGAACAAATATTTTTAAATTTGATAAGAAACGTGCTCTCTTTTTATTAAGAATAGGCTACTTAGATAAGAACATATCCTATAACTTAGTCGAAAAAGGCATAACAAGCCGGGAGGTCATCGTACTTAATAATTCGGACACCTTTGGCTATGGTGTAATTCCCAAAATCATGCAAAAATCAGCTACCTCATACATTTTGGAGCGACAAGTCTTTAATTTTCTGTGGACCAGTTGATTTAGGGTTAATAAAGTGTTGATCTCTTATTATCGTTGTGAGTATTGAAAAGCCCCTTTTGACTAAATGTTATCTTACTCTCTAATTTCGTTCAATAAACCCATCTCCATAATATACATAATTAAAAATAACGATGACGTGTCGGAGGGTGGGGCAATGCTTTATAACCTAAGTATAAGGCAATTCAAAGTAAGGTAACAATGAAAAGCGCTTTAATAAACATACAGAACAATGGATAGGAAAAGACAATCACTTTTCTTTTACTGTTTAAATATCACCTAATGGCATCAACATGTAAATTTTTATAAAGTGAGATCACAAACCGACTGAAATTATAGATCTTTAATGCAAAAGCTATGCTTAAACAGAATGATAAAACTGGCATGGCATGTGCTTATGACTAACACCGTCCAAATCGTATTGTATTAAGAAATGAAAAATAAAAAAAAAAATGTAAATAAATACTGAATAGCCCTTCTGACACAAAAAGAAGCATAATAACAGGCGAGCTCAACCTGCTTTCGATTTCAATTGACCCAATGTTTAAACACAGGTGTAGTAAGTATTAAAATTATTTTTTGACCACACCACAAGATATCAGGATTATTTCCTAAATAATCGTTTTGTTGTCATGAGCAAAAACAATAAATCTAACATGAACGGTGAATAATTTCACAGCTTTTTCACAGTACAGAAAAACGAATCGCTTTTGTTGATGTTAAAATAAGCGCAGATGTCAGTGCCACAGAATAGACGTGCCTAAAATCAATTATTCATGGCGAAAAAATGCTACTAACAATTGTTAAAACCAGTTCCATCGAATCAACTTCTGTTGTTTTTAAATATTAGAAAACGCAGTCATTAAAATCGATTTAAGTTTTTCCTTTACAAAAGTGATTCGGAATTGCAAATACATACGATTAGGTAGGAAGTTGAGCGAATGATTTATGAAATTAATTTTAAACGTCTTTTTTAGCCTCTAAAACTCATTATCTAAGCGCACGGTAGTGCGCAGGCCAAGTTCCAGCAACAGGCCGCGCGCATGCCGTGCACTATTTACACGAACCGTTTCGACCCACTTTTGACCCCCTGTAGCTCAGTGCCTATTGCAAGTACAGAGATAAAATTTTACCTGCGCAATCATATACTAGTACTAAAGCAGTATGCCAAATTTCATAGATATAGCTTCAGTAGATCTTGAAATATGACCCTGTGAAAATTGCTAATATGGCACCGACTGACTCACTGACCGGTAATCAAAACCTCTAGGCCAATTGTCCTAGCGTTATGAAATTTGGCACGCAGGTCGTGTTTTATATGTAGATTAACAAAAAAAAAATAAAGAAACTTAAGAAATCGGTCTAGCGTGAGTTGGCTCAATCGAATATCGAATTTTTAATAAAAATATTTATAAACCAGTGATACAATGAGAATACGAAGGGGGGAGAAGAGGGGGAGGGGTATAAAATATTGTCATGTATACATAATGCATACTGTATAGCTTATTATTAAATACTGCTTACCTAAAAAATCAGGCTTTTATTGTTATAAATTACTTTCGATAGATGGCGCTAGCGGTATAATTGAATCGCGATATAGAAATAAATAGGTACGATTTCTTGAATAAAAGTATTGAAATCCCATCAAAAATATACCTGTTAAAAAGGGGGCCAAGTTCCTATCGGCTAATTGTTCGGTTAAAATGAGTTGAAATCCAATCCAATGCCAAGTTTAGATGCACTTTAAAATCGATCATAATCATCTTCATCAACAGCCTGATCACTGGTAAATATTTGCCATTCCCAAGACTTGAACTTGGCAGGTTTTATTAAATAGGTTAATTTAATTATATAAATAATAAATTTAATCATACAATTAATCAAATGTTACGTACAGCACGAAAACCTGCCAAGTTCAAGTCGTGGGAATGGCAAATGTTTACCAGTGGATCAGGCTGTTGATGAAGATGATTATGATCGATTTTAAAGTCCATCTAAACTTGGCATTGGATTGGATTTCAACTCTTTTTAGCCGATAGGAACTTGGCCCCCTTTTTAACAGGTATGTTTTTGGTGGGATACTCATAACCAAAATATGAAATAAGAGTAGGTATGTCTTAAATGCCTTGAGCTGAAAAGATTTTTTTATTATATGCCTGATATGAGGTAGGTATAGGTTGCACGGTTGGAGTAAGGTCATAGTGCACGTGACTCTCGAGCGTGACGTCAAACACTTCTCACTTTGCCCTGCATTACATCGTTGAGATATAATCGATACATTTTGTAAGCAAACTTACTAGATTTTAAATGTACTTTTGATTATTGTCATACTTAGTTGGTGCAATAAAGAAATTTTATCTTATCTTATCTTAATATTTTCAGTCTTGGGCTATGCTACATTTTTTATAAGATTTTTTTAGGAATTAAAATTCAATATGGTTTAGTTTGAATACTTTTCCTATGCTAGTAAACAAAATTTATGACAACATGTCGATGAAATATTACTTCCAACTTTCCATCAGATCATTATTCTTTTGGTTCATAAGAATTGATGATTGAAATTATCCGCGTCTTCTACGCCCACTGTATTTTACTTACACATAATAATCAATTTTATGTGAAAAACCAAAGTTACTCAATGTACCACTAATACTTATTTTCTTTTGAACGTTTGCTGTAAACGCCTAGATTTCAAATTCTAAAAGAAAAATTTTCACCTCTACAGAAAACTGTTTCTTTAATATCTAAGTACTAGTTTCGATAAGCATGAGGAAAAGTATTCTGTTATTATATTATTTTCCTTGGCTCTTTATGGGCATGAATCGCTAGTCTTACTACTTTCGTGACATTGACTCCTTTTTTAACAGGGTACCTACCTACATTATTCGTGTCGTGAGACGTGACGCATGACTAAGCGAACAGAGTTGGTAGCCAATAAGTTAAAGTAAAATAATAAGTAAGTGTAAAAATTAATTGAAATAAAATGCACATTATACTTCGTAGTGAAATACATTCCTAAAACTATAATCGATTTAGGCGGTGTGTTTTATATGTATTTTAAGACAATTTAAATTTTTAAGACAAGAGTTGGGTAGGCCAATGTATTTATATTGTGCATTTGTACGTAGAGCACAATACCTCTAAAATTTAAAATACACATTATAATAAATATACATATAGTTACTTACTTAAATGTTTTTTTTTTTTGTGAGTCTAGAGACGGAAAAACTTTTAGAGGTCAGCCTAAAAGGATATTGTTACAAAAAATGTACTTTGGAGTACACTGGACTAACATTAATAACTTCTTAAATGTAAGAAAAGGATGACCAATTGAGCAATTGGCCATAATGAGCAATAATAGTGGTAAAAAAAATACACGTGATGAAAAAAATGGCTAATGGACGCAGATTCCACCTAAAATAAGCTTAGAAGATGACTGTCATTAAAAAAAGTCATAATAAATCTTACATGAAATTGACATTCACACATAATTATTAATTACTTATCCAATACGTACTTCTGCTGTCAGGGAATGTAATATATCTATCATTATACAACGTGGAAGGGACATACTAATAATAAATCGAACCAATTTAATTATAATAACAGTCAAAAAACAAAAAAACTATTGTATGGAATGATGCGGCTGCACACTTTTGTATGGAGATGTCGTTATATATATATATATATATATCTCTCTTTTTACAGTTGCAGCCAAAAATTAAAAAAAAACGACAGCCGCATCATTCCATACAATAGTTTTTTTTTTATATTTCATATATATATAAGCGAAAATCACTTACTCACTCATCACGAAATTTCGTAATAGTCCAAGATCCCAGGGCCGCCAGACCTTACTTATTTTCTCAGAAACCAAATGTATGGGATTAAGTTGAGAAGTTTGTACTATTAGTGTATGCGTACCTGCTAGCTTGGACCGACGGCCAATTAACAGGTACTTACCCGGTGCCAAAGGTAAGTAAAAATGATGAAATATGGCAGAAATATAGATTGTGACTGGGAGACGTCCGCTAAGTAAGGATTTTCGGAAATTCCATCCCTAAGGGGGTGAAATAGGGGTTGCCAGTTTGTATGAAACTTCCTAATTTTTTGAAGTGAGACACATGAAATTTTTTAATTTATTTTAGTTGTTAGTAGAAAATAATAATGCATTTATTAGATTTTGAAAATACCACCCCTGTGGGGGTGTAATAGGGGTTACAATTTGTGTGAATCTTCGTCATTTTTGAAGCGAGACACATGAACTTTTTGAATTTGTGATTAGTAAAAAATAATAATCCGTTATTTGATCCCCGGGGGTGTATTAAGGGTTGCAAATTTATATTATTATGAAACTTTGTTATTTTTTGAGTAAGAGACAAAAAAAAATAGATAATAAATAAATCCGTCGCTTTCTTTTGCTCTAGCAAATGACGATAACGGGAACGGGAAAAATCAGAACAAAGTTCGTCGGGTCCGCTAGGCCTCTCTTTAATCTCTACATTATTAATTTTAAAATTTTCACATAACAATTCATATGGTTTAAAGATATAACAAAACTAAAAACGTAAAAAAACAATTAAAAATCCAATTAGTAACATTTTCGACTTCTACGCGGACGAAGTCGCGGGTTAAAGCTAGTTATATTATACTTAAATGATGTAGTATAGCACGTGGTTGGATTTATTACGGGGATGTCCCTTCCACATAGTACAGATACATGTTTGATCCATACTGTCATTGCGACATACAACACAATAAGCGATGACAAAGACATGTAATGAATATCTTAAGGGGCTACCTGAATTTTCTGGGGTCCAGTGCTGCCCCCATTTGAAATAAATCATTTGATAGGAAACGGAGACATCATTTCAAATTTGGTTTTGATCAGACCCTAGATAACCCTTTAAACTATTTTATGAACTACTGTTTACAGTTTAAAGTGAAAAAAAATCAACAGAATCTGCGTTACATGAAGTCGTAACAGCACTGGAAAACGCAATACACAGCAAAAATCTTTGTCTAGGAACCTTCATCGACATAGAAGGGGCTTTTGACAAGACAAACTATACCTGTATACAAGAAGCCCTTGACAGACATGAAGTACCAAGCACCGTAACTGGCTGGATATCCAACATGTTGAAGCTACGAAGCATTAAACTAGACATAAGTGAAACCACAAAAGTGGCAACCAGAGGATGCCGACAAGGAGGAGTACTATCACCCCTTCTCTGGAGTCTAGTAGTTAATGATCTTATTACATCTCTAAACAAGAAACATTACCACACAGCAGGCTACGCGGATGACTTGGCAATTCTCATACAAGGGAATTCGGCAGGCTTCGTGTGCAGCTTAACCAGAAGTGCACTACGCATTGTGGAAGCATGGTGCAATAAACACGACCTATCAGTCAACGCGAATAAAACAGAACTAGTCATGTTTACCAACAAAAGAGCTCTAGGTAAGTATGAACCACCAAAGCTCTTTGGAACGACTCTAACGCTAGCGAGAGAAGTCAAATACTTAGGCGTATTTTAGACTCCAAGCTAAACTGGAGCACGCATCTTGATGAAAAACTAAACAAAGCATGCATAAACTTACGGAACTGCCGTAGATTAGTAGGTAAAAACTGGGGACTATCCCCAAAAATCATGAAATGACTGTACGTACATCACAGTCATTAGACCAGGTCTGACATACGCTGCAATAGTATGGTGGTATAGAACTACGCTGACCACAGTACAAGACAAACTACAGCGATTCCAAAAAACAGCATGCCTGGCAATTGGCGGCGGCATGAAATCTTGCCCAACGGCGGCTCTAGAAGCAATCTTAGACATCAGATCGTTACATTTACACATCAAACAAGAAGCACAAGCCGCAGCCGCAAGACTCAATACGTTGGGCCTGTGGAAAAACAAAGACAAGGCACCACATACACAAATCCTGTCAATAGCTCTCGACGCATCACACCTCATAGGTGCCATAAACGATAGGATATGTAAACAATTTATCTTTGACAAAAAATACAAAATACTATTACACGAGGCACCATCAGACAGCTCTGGTACTAAAGAAGTGAGAGTATACACAGACGGCTCGAAGACACACACTGGTGTGGGTGCTGGTGTATTCTCTCATGATCTCAACATCCACTCTGCAACCGCCTTGGGTAAGGAAAACTCCATTTTTCAAGCCGAGTGCGCAGCCATCCCAGGCAGCAACAGAAATTACCAAGAGAAAAGTAACAGGTTTGTCCATCCGTATCCTGACAGACAGCGCAGCGACTCTGCTTGCCCTGAATCGGGCATACGTGGATTCCGCCTTAGTACAAGAATGCCACAGATCCCTGGATGAACTCTGTAAGTACAACAATGTCACTCTCCAATGGATCAAAGGACACAGCAATTCACTGGGTAACGATGCAGCAGACGAACTGGCGCGTCGGGGATCGAGCATGGCACCGGAAGGTCCCCTTCCGATGGCTCCGATTCCCTTCACACAGGCTCGCTCCTGGATCAGAAATCGCATTAACGAAGAACAAGCTCAATCATGGCAATCCCTTCGGACATGCAGGCAGGCCAAGGAGGCGCTACCCAAATGGGACAGCCGCTTATCCCGGTGTCTGCTAGCACTGCCGCGAGGGAACTTACGCCGTATGATTGACATCATTACTGGTCACTGTGCACTAAACAAACACCTTTTCACCCTAGGTCTAACTAACAGTCCTCTGTGCAGAGCTTGCATGGAGGCTGAAGAAACTGCGAGCCATCTCTTCTTGGAGTGTGATGGTGTCGCACACATAAGAAGAAGGTTCCTAGAACATCCGGGAACTATGGCAGAGGCGTGCAGGGCGCCAGCAGGCGTTCTAGGCTTTCTGCAGGAGCTGGGCTGGTTCGAGAACTGAGACCGGAGTCAGCTCCCTACGCAAAACGGGACCGGCAAAATCGGACCTACTTGCGGAAAAGTTGTCCTCGAAGGAAAGAAGAAAAGAAGTAAGTTTAAAGTGAGAACGTGAAGCTTTTCTACGCACATACGCCAAAAGCGGCCGTTTTTCGCAATTGTGCGTAGAAAAGCTTCACGTTCTTACTTTAAACTGTAAACAGTAGTTCATAAAATAGTTTAAAGGGTTATCTAGGGTCTGATCAAAACCAAATTTGAAATGATGTCTCCGTTTCCCATCAAATGATTTATTTCAAATGGGGGCAGCACTGGACCCCAGAAAATTTATGTAGCCCCTTAAGAAAAAATTATGAATGAGAGGTACTTGTGAGAAACATGTGACTACTTATAAAAACTTATTGGCATCTTCTGTATCTATGGATTAGTCTTTTGAATGCAATATGTCATAAACAATAGCAAACATGTATGAGTATTGAATGAAACCAATCTGCAAAATAACCATAACAATAGGCACCTTAACAATTCGCAATCCGAAAGTAGGTTACCGCAGAAACGTGACGTAATTTCGACCCTGTAATGCACGCATAGATCGAGAATACCAAAGTAAAGCACTTGCCATTTATTTTTAAAGATCAACCATGTCATAAACTATTTGATAGGTGAATAGCTAGCAGTTAGTAGTGAATATTTACAACATTCTACCGCAACCACAGTGATATACGGATACCCTTTTTAAAACACAATACCAACTAACGGTCAGTATTACTGTGTCAAGACTTAGTCACTTAAAACGTCCTTCCTTATTCAAAACTTAAAGAAAAATATATTTCATTTAAAATCGTCAATTAAACTAATTAAGTTCCAAAGAAAATCTCAATGACAATACATTTTTTTAAGTGGATCAACAATTAGAGGTACATATCACATCTAAAATTTAGGCGATTTCTTTTAGTAACGGTTTTAGAGTTTGAGGCCACTGGTAATAAACTTTCACGATCAAGTGCAGGTGTCTGCAATACTAAGAAGCACGCGATTAGCGCGACCACGGCACACACTGTTTCGGAACGAATTCGCAGTGCGAGCGGACACCGCGCACGGTCCGTTCACGTCCACTTCCGCCGATATCATAGCAATAACTGAAGCCAGTCTACTTACTATTGATACAAGTTACCAAAAATACTGAAAGTATTCACAATTGATCGTCCATCAAGCGTCTTCATTAAATATAATTCTAATAAGCGAATAATAGTTTCCGTAAGACTTTTTATCTAATTAAATAACAATGAATCGTGACTAATCACATCAATATCTCAATACACGTTATAAATTGATATCCTCTATTGGTTCGTCGACTATCTTCGAAACTACTCCAGATATATTTTTTTCACATAGACTACACTTACTTCGTAAAGAGACTGGAGTGGGATTTTAATGAACTTTTTGGCAATTGTTCATATTTCGATGTACTCATTTCCCTAATTTATCATATGATTTAAATTGTTATGTACTGTCGGTAACCTATATAAATCTATCAGCAGTTTAAAGTATAATGGAAGCAGATACCAAAATGAATACTTTCAAACGAAGGCGGCCAACCCCCTTACCTTTCTTAAAGAGTAATATAACGCTAATGATAAAATCTGCATCATGGCAGCAATACGGAAGCAAGTTGCAGCATTAATTAATCGATAACTCCCCAGCGGCCATTAGACATGCATAGCACCACTTTCAGAGCTAATAAACACGATCGTTCAAAGTCTCCATGGCCGCTTGGAGCAACGTACTGGCATAACTGCACACTGCATACCTTACGGTGGTGCAGTGGAATTTCATGTCAACAGATGACATTAACATTTTACCGGTGTTGCCGGTATCTTGATATTACTTGCGTACTCTGTATTCATTGATTCAAATGGGTAAATGTTATTCATACACCAGTAGATACATGTAAATATTACCGGTATAGATTCTACACGTTAGCGGACCCAGCACAAGTTTATTATTTGCCAGGCAAATAAAAAAACCGACTTTCAAGCATTAATTCCTTAGAACTTTTGAACCGCTGAACCGATTTCCATCAAGCATAGCAAAGAACTACCACAAGAAAACTTGTTTTCACTTTTCAAAATAACGCTATAAAATCGACCCATTCATTCCCGAGCTACGATGCCACAGACAGACATACGACAAACATTGGCGTCAAACTTATAACGCCCCTCTTTTTTGTCCGGGGATGAATAAAATAGCTGCAATCGTTTCTGAAATTAATCTGTACAACAGGCAAACAGTAGATATACGCACCTAGAGATTTCAGTTTATAAAATGTATACTTAGTTTATTGTGTGAATCACGCCTTTTCAAATATTATTCTTTCAACATTAGAATGGAGCTAATTTATACAATATGTAACAAAACCTTGTCCGATCCTAGTAGGAACAACTCAGACTGTCAATATGAACAACTTTTCCTATGGACCAATGCTTGAAATACGAAGAAAAAATTTTAATACAAATTACCGGGCCGGCCGAAAGCTTTTGTATGAAAATGTCGATTTTTTTTGTCCATCGGACAGGATTTTTGTTACATATTGTAAAGCAAATTTTACAGCTCTGAAATTGATATGCAGTCGATGCAGATGATGCAGATGATGTTTTATAACCTTTCAGGGGAGATTTTGTTTTGTTTTATGAGTATATTTGCTCTAATAAGATGATATTATGCATATCATAACTCTGTATATTTTAAAATACGAATAAGTCATAAACGTGGCATAATCACGTTACAATTCCAATTTGAAGAGGTTGCATAATTGCAGATTTTTTAGACACTATTTAATAAAAAACATATAAATATACTATATTTTATCAGCAATACTCTTCAAATCTGAATATTACAAATTGTGTACCTAAATATTCTCATTTCAATGTCTGATGTAATCTCATACAGATGTTATGTAGGGATTCAATTACTATATTCATTACTATTGGAGTACCTAGTATGGTATAAGATTTTACTCCAGACGCAGAAAGAATTTAGTTTGTATAAATCTTTATGTTGGTGGCATCATAACTCTCAAAGAGATAAATGAAATTAAGTAAGTGATTTGACAATTAAAATAAAACTAAATAGAGTGTTCTTACAATGACTCATGAAAATAAGATTTTTAACCTGACGATAACTTAACCATCATCATCCCTTATTAAGCTCTATTCCCCTCCATTTCGTTATAAACATTTTAAAAGCGCTTAAAACTTCCCAATTGATAAAAGTATTAACTGTCTCATTAGAAAGAAGAGAGAAATGAAATACGACCAAGCAAGACAATCAGCAGCCGCCTGTTTATTTTGGCCCGAGACCGTCGTTAAGAAATCAACAACCGGTTTCAAACACTCTTGGTTTCACGCCATTCCCAAACCAGTGTAATATACTAGGAAATAATTTTATGAAGTTACTATAATTCTTTCTTTACATGCAGTTGACAGTCGTAACTTTATAATGAAGTTTTGTTCACAAGATGTTATACTTTATAAATATATATTTCAGATGTAGTGGGGTCGTAGGTTATGTACACAGATGTATATCAGTGGCAATGAACGCGTCTGTCTGTATTTATGTTACTTATTGAGGTTCAATTTTCGTTTCTGAATATAATTGTATGCTTGTACTTGTAATATTATTTTAATACGTATAAAAGTATAATAAATCATACGACCTTACGACTGATGTATTGTATTGGTTCATAGTCACGTGCACGTATGTACCTATACCTATGTAAGAAAAAGTATTTGAACAGGTTTATTTATTAATATAAATAGTATATTATAATTTTTTCAGCTTCTGTAAAACTTTTTGCAGTGAATAAAATTTTCGCGAAACAAAAAAATATAGTAATAGAAAAATTTTCTACTACCTACGTTTCCAAGCGTCAAATTAAAAATACATAGTAGAAAATTACGTTTAGTTATGTAAATACTGAAGGAACAAATTTATTTTAAGATAGTTATACATAGTAATAATATATTATGTAAGTAACTATTTTCTATATAAAATACTCTTGGCCAGGTAAGTATAATCAACATAAAAAATAAGATGACAGCAAAGCTGTTTAAAATCAATACTGCTTTAATTTTTTCATCGTTTACGGCCACAAAGCAATACATACAACAAGTTTTATGAAGTAATAGTTACTGTTACTTTTAAAAAGTCTATACTACTATACAAAGAGATAAGAAATCACGAAGGTAATAATTATGTTCTCACGGTCAAGTTAACAGATCTGGCTCACAGCTGTTGCGCGATGCGGCGCTGCGTCGCCGTCGAGACGCGAATCTCCCGTCTCCCCAACCTCCCCCAATCGATACCACGTCCAATTCGCATTAAACTCTATTCGGTGCTAAAATATGCACTTGTATGCAAGTAAACACACATATGAATACATCGGATCTTATGTAAGATGAATCACTAATTAATAAAAGATGACGATGTGAACGTTCGGATCGTTGGCACCGGCGGGGGCACGTGCGACAGGAACTATGTTATATGAGGCGGTGCAGCGGTGCACCTCAGCTATGTTTAGCACGGGCCGGTGGCAGTGGGTGCGCGAGTGGCGCTGCGTGCGACACAGGGCGAGCAGACGGCGGCGAGGTATCGATCCGCGAGGGGAGCACGCGTGCCGCGTGTCTACCGGCGCGACCGGCACTGGCCGTGCGCCTCGACAGCCGCGCAAGCGCTATGCGACAACAGTACCAGAGGCGAACGCTGATACGACCACTCATCCTCACAGCTAAAATACATTAAAGCCATTACGGGAACCATTCATTTCAATTCTGACATTTGTATTATAAGTTGATAAGTATGCTTAACGTATTACAGAAAAAATCTACTCACACTTTACATCGTTGTCATAAATTTAAAATAATTATTTTACCTTTTTCCTATATATGACATTATTCAACTATTCGAACATTAAACAACTGTCGAATAAAACATTTAAAAATTGAATGTGGTGCAAAGGAATGCGACCCAAATAATTGTCGTAGCAAATTGACACAAGTGCAGCATAAACACAGGGCCATTGTATTGTAAATGTTACTCCAAGTCAAACAATGGTAAACAGATGGTTCAGAAAAACCAAACCATGGTGATTAAAAATACCAAAGTTATGCGATCGATCCTCTCTCTAATCTTACAGCATTTAAAATCGTCACATGCAATCACTGCACAATCAAGTCTATTCCGAAGACAATGAAGCAATTACCACACACCGCCGCCTACACATTTACACAATACCAACTTTAAAATCTTGATGGGTCCAAAAATAAAAATTAAAAGCCCGTTTGTACAACAGTAGCGAGTACATCGCCTGGAGAACTCCGCGCTACGGAAGCCGGGTATTCCTTTCTTCCCGTACACTTCGATAATATTTCGATTGGCCAAGTGCTATGAATTTATTGTCTATAAATAAAATGACTACCCTTTAAATACGTTGTGTGCTAGCTTTACTCACGGAAGTAATTAAGTGTCTCCCTGATCTGGTCAGGCGTGAGTGCAAGGTCTTCGGAGCTGACAGGCAGCGCCGGCGAGGGTATGAACCAATCTTGATTCTCGTATCCTGAAAATTAAAAAACATTTCAAATAAAAATGCAAATAGATGTTTGCAATTAAGGTAAGGGGTAGGAAGATGGACTTTTATGTAATCTATGTAGATCATAGGGATAATACTTTGGTAAAAAAAATACGAACCCTTATCCAGACGTTCCACCAGAAAAAGTAGCGAGCTATATTTTCAAGATGAACACGGTAAACTGCTCTATTTCAAAATAATGACAAAAGAATAATAAGAACCCAACAGCGTGTTCTCCACAAGGATTTCGTTAATAAAAGTAATTTGCGCGGGGCCCAGGCCGCATGAGAACCGTCACGGGAGTGCTGAATCATACTACCATCCCAACCGCTTCCAGCACGTTAAAACAGAACCATGACGACCACTCCCTATTCAATGGCATTTAGAATACTTTCGATTCCGAACCGGTATTATTCAATCGAAGATTTATTACTGCGATTGCGGATAATGTTTAGTGTCATTTAATAGGGCAAATTAGACAAACGCAATATGATTTTATATTATAACTTTAAACAACAAACATTGTTTTAGCCAAATAAGAAAAAGACATGAGAAAACTGAATAGGAGTTCAATATGGAATAGTTGCAAAGTCTCAATTTACGACTTATCACTTTATTCAGAACCTAATCGCCGGAGAGATAAAGAACTAAACAGAGAATAACTGTGTGGACCACTGTGACCTGGCCTTTCAAAGGTATTGGTGGGAGTGCGCCTAGTTGACAGATGGGATGCATCAGACCGGTTGGGGACGCATTCTACGATGCATACTGGCCGTCGGGCGATGACTCGAGCGATGAGACACCATTATTTATAGCCTCACAGAACGGCGCCGGCGCCGGAAACCGCGTCCTGGAGACTTATGAGGACGGAACGACTTATATAGAATTAGATTTTAGACATTGTAGGTAAATGTCATATTGAATTACATCTTGATAAATAATCTATTGAAAGCAACCTGTTCAACTTCACTTAAATGTACAGCAAATGCCCCTGTAGCTACTTTCAGTTCAAAAATAACGAAACCACGACAACATGTATCATCCAACATCCATGAAAAGTCTTAACTGATACTTTAGCTTTACTAAAGTTAACTCCAGATTTTACGAGCTATTAAAACAGCCTCCCTGTTCACTCACTGGTTATGCATATTTCTCTATCTAAGATTTTGTTATGTCTTTATTTACACACTCAGTAAAAAATACATCAACACAATCATTTTTCCGGAAAAACACTGGTCGGTTGGATAGTAGTTTTTCATGCTGGTCTCATCAAGGTTAAAGCCATTCTCACGGTTGAACTGCAATGAACAAGACCGCTACTTGGTGAACTGAACTTAATGATACTAGAACAACGTCCTAATTTGGCCCTTAGATTAATAGTTTAATATGTATTTATAAAATTAGGTCCAGCGGTTCATCACCATCTAAATTTACTTTAAACGTCCTTAAAAATACTCGTATTTAAATTGGTGGCGCCACTGGTATTCAGGTACCAAAAATTTACATTTCTTTTTAGATTTTTAGTCGCTGAAATTCTGGTTAACATTTACTCAAAGCATTAGACTAATAGGTACGTCTTACAACAGTTGGAGGCCGCATTTCATTGTTTTTGTGACTGGAGACAGGAGTCGCGTAACTGCAACGCCTACGAATAAGTAGTATGTAAATTTAAAATATGTTATGAAAATTTGACATTGGTCGTGTGGTGACAAAAGAGAGGTTACGATTTACCACTACCCCACGGATGTCGTGAAAGGCGACTACGGGAGAAATCACAGAAAATGGGCAGCAGCGTCCTCTGACTAAAGACTTTATACAATATACAGCGATGCCAACCCGCCTGCCCAACTAGGTGATTATGAGCAAATCCTACTTTTTTGGAAGAGGCCTTTAGTCTAGTCGACTGATACAGACTGTAAAGGCAGAAACGAGCTGTTTATGTAATAATTAACTACATAATGTGCCCGTGATAATTATGTGGGACTGATTTACTCCTTATAACGGTTTTCAGTAAGTACTACAGCTGAATTTTGCCGATGTTGTCGGTCAATGTCTTGCCCTCTCGTAAACCCTAAAAAATACAAGACTGGATCTGAATAAATAGCAAGGACGAGTTATATACGAGTACGACGACGATACTATACAATATATCTCTCAGGTTACTGTGTACAAATAGCAACATTAAGAATAGCTATCCAGGCAAATAGGCTATGTTCTACTTTTAGGACATTGACCTGAAAAATTGTACAACTAGCTGCGAAAGAAATCTGGGACGATTCCAGCAAATAATCGGGATATTTTAATATCATTTGAATGAGTATAAATAATTCACCCCATTTCGTACCCTGATGCACCTTTATTTTGTGTCAAAAGATATTCAAAACTTTTCTTTCTGTCTTAAACAAGTCGTTTATTGAATTGAAATTAAGACTAATAGTCCGTCTAGTTTTAAAACTGTTTTTCGTCAAAAGTGGCCACTTTTAGCGAAAAACAGTTTTAAAACCAGACGGACTACCAATATTACTTTCAAAGGTTATTCATAAAATAGTTTAAAGGTCTTTCTAGACAATTATACAAATCAAATTTTTAATTATCACCATATTAAGTTTTAAACAATTTATTACAAATGAGGGCGCCACTTTAGCTACCACTTCGTCTTAAGAACTTTTCTTATGATTCTAACGATTTTTAACCGACTTCCAAAAAGGAGGTGGTTATCAATTCGTCGCGATCTGTTATGTACGTATGTTCACCAATTATTCGAAGACGCTTGAACAGATTTGAAAAATTCTTTTTTTTTTGTTTGAAAGGGTATATGTACAAACTAGTCAGGAAAAACAATTTTTATCAAAATCGGTTTTGTAGAAAGGTGGTGAAGTCGGTTTCTAGTTTTGAAAAATTATGTCTTAATAAGAAAATCTACGTAATTATTACCTATGTATTATCGATATATTTATTTATATCATACAAAACATAGTTATTGCCATGCTCTTACGACGCCTGGCCCTTAATACATACATACCTACAGGCACAAAATAAGTACTAGTACTAACGTACAGAAGTGTTATTCAGAAAGAAATTCAAATAAATATCTACTTAATAAGGTTAGCGCTATGGTTTAATTTAGCTCGCGTCAGAACTCCTCACCCCTTCGTCTAGATACCTACATCCATTGCAAGCCAATTTCATTCTTATTACTCTGGACAAAAATTCATGTAACTGAGTTTTTACCCTCCTGAGTGGTCGCCGCGCGAATAGTAATAATGTAGGTATATTTTCGAAACCCAAACGGGGAGCGACATAGCCCCCCACAGCCACCCAGCCACAGGCCTGCTACGAGGAAGAAAAAGCTAAATAGCCCTTCGCGTATCGACAAATTTCAAACAACAGCTAAACAATTGGCTTGGGAGCATTATGCTTCCGTTGACAGGTGAAGGTGTGGGTATAAGCTCTTTACCGCTTACTTTTGTGGAAATGTGATTTTTAGGGTACCGTACCCAAAGGGTAAAATCGGGACCCTATAACTAAGACTCCGCTGTTCGTCCGTCTGTCCGTCCGTCCGTCCGCCCGTCTGTCTGACTGTCTGTCTATCTGTCTGTCGGTCTGTCTTGTCTGTCCGTCCGTCCGTCCATCCGTCCGTCCGTCTGTCTGTTTGTCTGTCAATCAACAGGTTGTATCTCATGAACCGTGATAGCTAGACAGTTGAAATTTACAGATTATGTATTTCTGATGCCGCTATAACAACAAATACTAAGAACGACGAAGAATATAATAAATATTTAAGGGGGGTCTTATACAACAAACGTGATTTTTTGCCGTTTTATGATCGATATCAATAAAGGTAGACGCTTGAAATATTCACAGAATATTTAGTTCTATATTCACTTTAAAACCAAATAATTAAATTAATATTACTAGGGCTCCCAAGGAATAACCGTGATCTTTTATAGATAATGGTACGGAACCCTTAGTGCAGGAGTCCGACTCGCACTTGGTCGGTTATTATAATTGCGTCAACTGGTTAATCGTAATAATAAATACACATCCAATGACTATAAGACCCAAAGATCCATCCGCAAAATGGAGACCATATTTCGGCTTATTCCCTCGAACGGCTTCTACAATCTGCGCGGGAAAAGAAGCAGCGGGAACATTCTACGTGTTACTTTTGCTCTCAGACGAGCGTGGAAGCGATGGTAATAAAATAAATAAGTTTAATTAAATTATGTACCTCCAAACTGCGTAATGCTGTCAGCCCGTAGTCGATATTTTGGTATATGTTCTTGAAGGAGACTGACGATCTCTACCTCTGGCACCTCCTCGCTATTGCACACCTCTGTAAACAAACAATGGAGTCAAAAAACCTCACTTAACTTTCATACAACGACGCTAACTTTCTAAGAAATAAGATACCTTGATTTATTAGGAAAAATCAACAAGTTTGAATGCGCTGTAGTGGCCGGCATTGTCAAGTTGAGCGCATTGCAGTATTTAACTGTATATGCAGTCATAGTGTAGATCGCAAAGCGTCTACTTTCCGTATTTAGTATGGAGGCAGGCAGCAGACAGAATCGATAGCTGCCTCCCGGTCCTGGCGCGGCGGATGACCGCGCCATCCGCGGGGGCATGCACCCCGTCTCTCACACTACCTTCTCTGTACATTGTCTGCACTATAATGCACTTACTGAACTTCAATGTATATGCACAAAAGTTTCAATGAGATTTTATCTGGGCGTTTAGTTAGAATATCATTTCAGATGGCGTTCCACCACAATCGACCGTTTTTAACCGACTCCAAAAGAGGAGGAGGTTACCAATTCGACTGTACGTTTTTTTTTTTCTATGTATGTTACGCGATATCTTCGTCAACCGTGGTCCGATTATGATGATTTTTTTTTTTTATAGCTTTGTAGCACCAAGTTGAGCCCATAGCCCCATATTATTTTGGTGAAGATATGATGAAGAACTTTGGAGATATGAAAGAAACTCTTGAAAGAAAATGAAGCTAGTTGTTTTTCTTTTTTTGTTAAAGATTGAATTATTAGAGAAAGTTCTCATATTATCTGAGTCTCGACCATACGACCTGTAAAACTTAGTACGTGTCGACAAACAGCTTAGTCACAGTACAGATATATACAGTATTGTATCTACATACAAACGGTCGGAACGCAAGTCATACCTACGCGCCTTCAAGGTCAGCATTCACTTGTTCCGTGACTCGGCGTACAAACAGTCGGGGTTGGGCCGCAGTGGCGAACGGTGTGTTTTAAGCAGTGAGCGTGCAATTTGGGAATACATTTATTACATATTATCTTATTCGTGGAATAATATGGCAAAACATAGACAATATTGTGCTGTTTTTAGTTGCTTAAATACATAATTAAAGCACCCGGAGATAATTTTTTTTGGTTACCCCAAAACATCAAAAGGTAAGGCAAAAAATAGTTTTTATATAGGTACCTACTAGGACGTAATTTGTTTCATTTTTATTATAAAAGTATTTCATTTTTTTCACTTTTGACTTAAAAATAAATTAGTGGGAAAGGTGGCGGACAATGACACAAGTGACCTATCTTACCTACCTACGCCCTACGCTAGCGAAAAAAAAACTAGTAGGTAAGTAGTCGTTGCCTAGGCTACATAACTTACTAATGTGGTACTTAGCTACTTACATATATTAGTATTTAAGTAGAATATCATTAAAAGCTGTTATTATAATGCTACCTACCTTTCTAGTAAGAATAACGTTAAGTAGGTACCTACCTATAATTTATTTTAAGTAGGATTCGTGCTGTATAAAGTAGGGATTGCAATCCGGCCTCATTTTCAATCTGACCGGATTGAACAAACTAGAATAACTTAATTTTCATTGTTAACCGGCTTCCGAAAAGATTTTTTTATGTATGTTCCCTGATTATCAGAATGGGGATTTTATACATTAAAATTAAATAATAAAGCCTTTCGTAATTCTCAGTCGAGGCGCAAATATTTTTCTGTTGCAAATTTATTAAATCTACTAAAACTAAAAAAAAATAACATGTATTTTTATTTAACGCTTCCTTTTTCATTCACATTACAATCACAAAAGTGTAGGCGGGCCGCCAGCCCTAGCGCACGCGTGGCGTAGGTATATTTTTCAAGGACAGCGCCGAGTGCGAATACTGTATGTCTCTATTCTGTGGCTTAGTCTTAGTGGCACTGCTCTCCCAACTGCGTCTATGTAGGTTATAGTGTTACAAGTAAGCAAAATCGATAAGACATGTTAAGTATCTAAATTAAAACCAAAGTTTTATATTAATTTAAATTTTATATTAATTTAAATGCCAAAGCTTTTAAATTAATATAAAATATCATATTTGAAATCGTCATAGTAAGACGCGAGTTAACTAATAATAGCGCTTTCTAGTCGTGTTTTAATGCTATTTTTCGTAACTAAACGTATTTTATTGAGTTTAGCACTTTATTTTCAATTGATAAAATTTTTTATAGGTTTTCCTGTATTTGAGATCCTCATAACGAGCCCTTTCATTTGATATATGACACGTTTGCAAAACTTTTTTAAATTTCCCAGTTTGTCACCCAAAAATGAAGCTTATTTAAAAAAGTTATAATTATAATATTAAGCTTATTTAATTTACTTTGCACATCTGTGTTTCAGTCATAAGATTAATCCCGGACAGAATGTTTATTATAAATAAACACTAGCTTTGTTTCAAAGCCATCAATGGATCTTCAATTCTGTTAACTTAGTATAGTAATACATAAAACTGAAGAAAAAAAGAATCCACAAAAGAATGTAAAAGATGTCAATAAATGTGATTCTTGAAAGATTACACCATCCTACCAAATTTCAAATGATTTGGTTCTGTAGATGCGAAGAAAATTGTCTGTGACAGACGCACGAGTGATCCTATAGGGGTTCCGTTTTTTCATTTTTGTACGTAACCCTAAAAAAGATCTCGACGAATTGTCATTCTCCTCCTTTTTGGAAGTCGGTTAAAATAGCCGACTGACGTGTGAAAATGAGTCTCGTTATCGCTTTCAAATACATCTAATTGAATAAAAAAATACTTCTCATTTTATAACGTAGAAAGTATGTTTGTAATATGAAAACGATTTAAAATAAAACTGAGCTAGTCTGAACGATATTGACTGATGATAACGACGCACGCTATTCAGTTTATACTTTAATTGAATGTTATGTAAGCCGTAAAGAAAGTCGCCATTTAAGAGATAAATATCTTTAATCGATCGGATAAAAACAGATCACTAGTTTTAGTTTTTTTAAAGGTACGGTACGCTTCAAAAATGGAGTCATAATTTTTCATACAACTAGTATGAGAAATTATGACTCCATTTTTAAAGCCTGCCTGTACGTATATCTTTCAGATACTTTAAAAACTTTATTTCAGTATTTCCGTTGGACTTGTTCTTAACTTGTTCCAGAAAATCTATGAACAATTGTGATTTAAGCACATTGTCTTAATACACCGTAAATGATAATGATGTCAATAACAATTATTACGAACTAACAACAGTAAATCAATTTTTGATTGCATAACTCGCCCTGATTTTCGATTATCTGTATTGAAATATTTTGTGCTAGTTATGTCACCGGATACAATCAAAAAATATTACTCAAATTGATGTAACAATCAAAAATGGATCCCACAGAAAGACTTAGGATATAATGTAAACTGAAGTAAGTAATACCTTCATATCAGCTATTATTTCAATCATTACTTAATTTCTAAAAAAAGGTATGCTATTTCAATCGCCATATGTCTTAGTGCCTTAGTGTGTTAGTGCCTCATTAGCGTGGTGTGGTGACAGTAGTAGTCGCACTACATAACGTATTAGAGAAAGCAGCTAATTAGGTAGATGTTTTGCATAAACTGACATACTACGTGATCTCTCTCAGACAAAGAGCGATTTGCATAGCGCTACTACAAGAAACTACAGCCTGTGCCGAGAGAAACCGTAGCTGGTAGCGATCGATTTAGTTGATACCTCCACAAATACTGTACAGTATAAACTGCAGGAACAAGTTTCGTGCTAGGAATGTAGACTGAGAACATAATAATATATTCCTTTTAGACTTTTGACAGATTTTCTTTATAATACGAGAAAAGGACATACTACCTATAACTATCTCAAAAATTAATTTCATTATCAGCTTACTTGATGTATATAAATGATGAATTTGAAAAATTATCAGAACTTCTTTCAGACCATGACCAAATGGAGGAGTATTGAAAAAATGTTCAAATAAAGCAGTAAATGATAATTCCAAAACATTAGTATTGCGCTAGACTCACAAAAGTATATGTATTAATTTCGTGATCTTTTATTAACTTAGTGAAAGTACAGGAAGTTCTTTACCGTTTAAAAAGCTTTTAATAGTAGATTGTGCTACAAGAGACACAGGTAAAGGTTTGTATTTGTACACTCACAAATGTCATAAATCATAATTTAAGTACGATCGGTACATGTACTTTATTTACAAATTGACATTAATTAAAAATTTAACATCATTCTTAATTAATAATTATGACATAACAATGTATTATCTCCAACTTTAATACCAGTATAATTGTAAGGTTGACGTTTTTGGAGAAAATGCTGCAGTACAGTTTATTACAGCTTTTTCTGTACTTGCGCTTAGGAAGCGGCAGTAAACATAGTGGTAAGTAAATGATCTGACAACAACAACTACCTTTTAAGAAATCGAAAGAAAAAAAATTACAATTATCAAGTGATACAAATATCCAAAGATAAATAAATGTTTTTTGACTTTTGGTAATATTTTGAAGGCGAGGGCGCTACTTTGAATCCAGAGCGTAGCGAGTGATCCTACGGTGAAATCCTGAGTGAAGCGAGGGATTCATGTGTATCGCCCGAGATAAAAATATAACCGTACCCGAGTAGCACACTCTACTTTTCATCTTAATCTATGAGAAAAACTAGCAAGAACAAAATAAAATATAACGGAAAGTAGAACAGATCGGACAGAGTTTTTGTAACATATTGTACAGTATAAAGTAATATTACCTGCGATGAGGTAATATGTACTATAGAATACCTATATTGCATCTCTTCTGAAACCCATAAAGGGTTGCGAATTTCGCCGAGCATTTTACGCGGCTCCCGTTTTGTTTTGGTTACGTTTGTTTGTATCGATTTTCTATTTTAATACATTAGCGACCTTGACAGTTGGCAAAACGAATCGAAATAACTCCCTAACAGAAGAAAAGCGTTGATATTTTCTAGCCAGAAGGATGCGCAATTAACAATGAGACTTTTATTTAGCCAGGCTTAATGCCAAATATGACTTGGGAATTATCAATCATTCTCTTCTTACTTACACAAACAGACGTGATAAACCTAATTATAATATTATGCCGGTTAATTAATGGACTACATAACATAGTATGTCAAACATATTTATGGTAAAATCTCAAATCCGTTGACAGCGTTTAGAATTTTTTTAAGGTTTTTGTTGGTTGGTACACAGTATAATCTCGCTCTTTAAAACTTTCCTGCTTGATTAAGCTGAGATGCGACATTCCATAAGCCTGTTGATTTCGGCCAGGAAGGACATTGTAGTTAAAATTCGCACTCCAAACCTCAGAGCGTTTCAGCCGGATTCCCTACAGGCAATTGGAGTAAGTATTATCAATCAAGTGAGGTTACAAATGCATGTTGATTTCGGCCAGGAAGCAGAAGCCCACAGGCTTTTGTAGTTGAAACTCATTCCATAGCTCAGATTGTATCAGCCGGGCCGAGCCATACAGGGTATTGGAAAAAGTAAACAGGATTAAGTGAGAATGTCCATTTCGGCCAGGAAGCGTTCTGGGTTTTATTGGTGGATCTTATAAGTTTTTAAATGCTGTTAAAATAATTTATGCGAAGTTTATTCAAGTTATACTGAATATACCAATAAATGAAAAAATATACCAAAAAAAAAAACATTTTGTAGTATCATAAATAGTTTAATCTGTTGATAGACACACATAAAATCAAACATCAAGTAGGTAATTATTTGAATATAAAAACCCCGACTTCGAGATTATTTGTTGTTTTTTACCAAACTTCGGTGAAGCCAAAAAAGGATTATGTGTTTCGCGACTATATAACGTCTAACAAAATATACTGAAGCTATTTTACAAGCTTTTATTTAGAATCACCTGTCCCATTGTCTGTCTGTCTATAGTCAAATCTTGCAAGGTAATTACATATCGCGTGACAATACAATATTTCGATGACATTTTTCGGATCTGATGATGAAGCTGAAAGGTGGTCATAGCATCTATGATAAAACAACAGAACCGCACCGAGTTTGGTCTCAGTCGACTCGTCTTGAGGAGTACTTTAACTTTCTTAGGTCATTGTTATAGATACATCAACAATCTCTTCCTTGCTGGTCTGGGAGAAAACAAAAAACTTAGAATGTATTAGCTGCTTTTCGTCTTACGCAGATACATACATACTATTCCGTCTCTATCCCTAATGGTGCAGACAGAGCATTTTGTATCTTACGACTCCGGGCCACCGGGGTCATTCCACTCTCAAAATACCTTAAAAATAAATGTTTGTTACAACAGAGCAAGTTAAATGCTTGAGATACTTTTAAGGGGTGAGAATGACTTTGTTTAATAAATATTGTGGTTATTAAGCCTTGTTTTTCTGTCTCGTTCTTTCTTAAGAGTATTTTCATTAACTTTATGCATCTCATCATGTTTTTCTTCTTTATCGTTTTCTTATATAACCGATGTCCAGTTTGAACTGGATGAGCTATACGAGGATTTGTAGTTGCATTAACGCTATTTTTCTGCTCCATTAACCCGTAGGGCTCGGCCCGGCCGAAACGCTCTGGGCTATGGAGTGTGAGTTTCAACTACAGAAGCCTGTGTGGTTACTGGCCGAAATAAACGTGCATTTGTAACCTCACTTGATTCATATTTACTTACTCCAATAACTTGTAGGGTTCGGCCGTCGGACCGGCCGAAACGCTCTGAGGTTTGGAATTCGAATTTTAACTAAAAAGGCCTGTATGCTTCCTGGCCGAAATCAACAGGCTTATGGAATGGCGCAGCTGAGATTGCAAAACAACGAGGAGAAATAGTCGCTTGGCCATATAGGAAGCTTTAAAAAAATGTAGAATCCATATTTCCTACACATGCCAAACTGAACTCATGTTTTGGTAAAATAATCAAAAATAATAATGTGAAATCAGCATTAGTATGTATAGCAGGAATTTGATGACTAACTAGTCACCACTCACCATCGCTCCAAGCTAGAAGCAAGTCCTGGCGCTTCTCAAGTGTCTCATCCCTGCGGCGCGGGCGCGGCCGCTGTCGCTTCGTGCTCATGCTCCTCAGAAAAAGTCTTCGTCATATAACTGTACCACCACCAAATTACCACATAACAGTCACATCACAAATTCACAACAAACAAACGATGCACTTTCACCAAAGTCTGTCTACGTGCCCTAAGCAATGAACAGGGCTTATAACAATCAAAGTGATTATTGATAAACGTCCATATAATCTTGAACGTCATATAAACCGATAACTACGGTCGTTGTCAGTAGCCACCGGGCTGCCGTCGGAGATTTCACGGAACGAATGGGTGTCGCACAGCCTCTCTTATTACAATTTTCGGAATTAAATTTACTCAATTGTTTCAGATGACATAAATATTTATAATATGAAACATCTGCAACCGTGTGAGAATTTCGTCACAATGGATAACTTCAGCTCTGCACCTTCACGACGTTCACTGACTGATTAGTGTTTGGATAATACTAAGTGTAAATAACTATATTATTTTAAGAATACTTTAAATTTATTGCAAAAACATGTTTTGCAAATATAGAGCTAGTACATTCGTCTCTAGACTAGAGACGAATGTTATCACAGTAGTGTCTACCAAGTATTATTGAAAGATTGAAACAATGGATTGTAACATTAAATCTTATCTTTGGCGGGAAAATTAAATTTTGCAATTTTACTGCTGGCTAAATTAATTTTGTCCTTTTACCCCGTGTCTGCGTTGATTGCCTTCTTTTTACAAGCTTTAATTTAGTTTTACCTGTCCCGTTGTCTCTCTGTCTGTCTGTATGTCTGTAATCAAATCTTGGACGTTAAATTTGACCCGCTTCTCTGGATTTCGATTGAACAGATATTTTGCACGGATATCGCGTGACAATGCAATATTATGATGACATGGAGCTAATCTGATGATGGAGCCGGAAGGTAGCCATAAGAACATAGGAGTTTGAGCTAATTTAATTCGTCTTGAGGAGCACGTTCATTGTTTTATATGAAAGCTGCTTATTAAAAAAACATCTATTACTTGTTATTCTATTAAGTTAATGAATTAATCAATAAAGGCATTGGCCATCAACCCTCAATGAGATGACTTAAGGTCTCATAGGAATAAGCTGATTATGATAACATTTAAACATGTTGTCTGTACATACTAATATTGCTAATGTATGAAGGACAGTTTTTACTGCAGTTTCGTTTTTTGTACTTTAACGACTTCATGTAACATATGTAATATATTTAATAATAAGTGATCATGATCACTTATTATTAAATATAACTCACGACATAAGGGGCATTACTCGTCGTGTCGTATTGATGTCATCTTGCTCTCACTCGCTTTCGACTTTACTTTTCTTGTACATAAAATTAGCTTTACTGGGAACAGTCACGATCTCTAACATGGCTTTCATTTTCACAAAAAGCTCATACAACTTCGGGTTATTTTATCCAATACGTCCGTCCATATTGATTATAACTATAACACATTCAGTTTACTTTAGTTGTTTAAAAAAAAAACTGTTGTTTTACACTTAATTATTTTCTAGGATAAAAAGCTTTTTAACCGAATTCCAAAAACGACGAGGATGTCAATTTGTCGAAATCTTTTTTTTTCATGTTAAACATACTGTTTAACGATTATTCGAAGTCTCGTAGACCGATTTGGAAAAATCTTTTTTTGTTTGAATCCTTGTCAGGTGGTCCCATAATTTTTTAACCAAATCGGTTGTGTAGTTTGGGGGCGAAGTCGGAAAATTTTACAATGTAAAAATGAATCTTACCTAGATTCTTCGTAAAGTATTCTTAATCGATAGCCTTCTTTCTTTATGAACATCGACAACAATTATGGATCTAAGAGCCTTTGAAATGAAGGTCTAGCTCTCAAATGGTCGAGCTCTAAGAACACTTCAGCTTTATGATAAAAGTTGAAAATTCTTTGTGAAGTTGGAATATTTTGTAATGATAAATAAAGAATTATTAAAAAATAAACCACATTCAATCTATTTTTTTCTCAGTTTTATAGGTGCAAAGAAAGCTAATGTTTAATGAGTATACGAGTCATAAACATACATTATGTACGTTTCTGTATTCTATTCTACCTGATAAAAACATACTCGTACAATGCCACTAATGTTAAATAGTTTATGTGTAAGTCCGTCAATGAACAACGTGTATCGCGGTATTGCATTACTTTTATTACTTTAATGAAAATGGGCTAACTCTCGAAAGTTAGACAGAAGTAAAAGATCACAATATTTTCCGAAGTCACAGCTTTGTTCGTACGTTTATCGTTGTAGAAACTTTCTATTTCTAGACCATGAAATACTGCAGATAAGTAAAGTTGCCTTCGAAGAAGTAAGCATTAATTAAGCATGGTACTTAAGCGTCACTTTGTCAGCGGCCTGTAAATAGAAACAGCACGAGGCCACACGCACAGTTCGCCGTGGAGGCGAGTCGGTCGACGCACTCATTCGAATAACCAATAAAAATAAGGATGTCGTCAATGTGTTGGCATCGCCGCCATAGCGGGGTCACCTCCGGACCTGCCCCGCTATTGACTGCTCTGTGACTCCTACTGTACTACCATGACGTAACCATCGACCTTGCACTGACGCAGCACGAATCAAGCCTCTTATCAGACCTAGACTGGTATTAACTTGATAACTGCAGTTACATAACTACTCCCGCTTCTTTACACACATGAGAAAAACGAAAATATACATACATGTAACGACGTACACAATTGAAGTTCTAATTAGAAGAACTGCAGATTTCTTTTTTTTTAACTTGTTTACTTATAAGTTGAGATTGCTATCGTTTTGGAAACATCTGTAAAGTAATCGGTATTTGAATTACTTAAAGTTATTTAGGAGTAAAAAGAATAATTAATTGACTTATTTTCCTTGACATTGTGAGTTCACTTTCAAATTCGCAAAGGTGTTTTTTGTGACTTTATTGAATGCTTTCAACAGGGTTGAGCTAATTTATTTTCAATCATAGGGTCATGCCGTTTTCTTTCTCTAAATAGTTAATTAAATAAAACCTAAGGATAAATATTTAGGTTCAAAATAATTTCTTTTTCTTCTAAATTCTTATACCGAATACATCAGTGGGTTAGTAGTAAGAACCTACTTTGTTACATGAACTGCAATTAAAACATTCATAAAAAGTGTGAAGCACATAATGCTGTGTCGTAATACCTACTTAATAATGTAACAGTTAATGGCATTCGATAATAAATTAATAATGAATCCAAAAATCCATATTACTTGAATGACAAGTTCACAAAAGAGAAACTGGACAAGTACAAAAGGTTAGCATGCCAGTTAGAGAACATTTTGCAAGATATTCTGTGCAGTACCTTTCATTGCTTTGTCTTGTACTCTGTTGATGCTCAGACTGGACCTCGGATAATAAATAAACACAGTTATTACATCATTAAAATAATTACATAAAATTCTTTATACTTAACATTCAATTGCTCTAAGTTAAAATAATTTTCTGTTTATCAAACCCCTCTTAAACATCGTAAATAAATTAAATTCAGTGCATGAAAAGCCACAATTAAGTGGTATATAAATTAAATTGGTCGCTTATGCGTGTATTATGCGCGTGCGACCCGTCCTGCAATGGGCTCGTGGTCGCGGACCCGCGGCGGCAGACTGGAGGCGCGCGCGCCGCCCGCCCGCCCAGAATAGCACGCAAACTGGCGCGCAGCCAATCATATGGCATCATAATATTTTCACTTCATTCATAAGCGCTACCCCTAAAAACGTTCATGGCATTCAAGTTTACTTTCTTATAAGGGACTTTTATTTATAAATTTAAGTCCTTATTGTGATAATTGCTTACACTGATCTAGACTGCCCGATGTCCAAAATACTGATATACTAATATAGAAATATAATTTATAAGGGGTAGAATTTGACAGACCGAATAACAAAAAGAAACTGACAAATTAATTTCTTGTTTGTAAAATACACGCATTCTTCGCGAATGCTTATTCGGCACACTAGTATAAAATTTGGAAATACCTTCTACTTGCTTGATAGCTATGACGGTGTACAAAAAACGGGGACGGAATAATAAATATACCAACGGTATTCAGACCGACAGCGTGTGCGTAACTGGAAAACACGTAATTCAAGTACTTTGTATATAATATCTATAACTGCAGAGGTATTTTTCCATTACGGGACTATTTCCTTAAAATACGAAAATAAAAATTACTTACTAATTAAGTAGACAGTTAATCTAAAAAGTATGACACCATTTCTTGAATAAGTAGTTGGGCGAGGTTTAATATGCTGCGGGTAAATTTCCACAGGTGCTTCAGCATAGGAAATCTCATTTTGCACATCTGTCCCGGTGTGCAATCTGGCGAATGGTCATGGCAGGAGCGCAACAGTCGCTAAGACAGCCACGACAAGTCTGATGGATTATCCTTCCCGCGGTTGCCGCCTGTTCTTGGTCTGGTTCCTTATGAAACAGACACAACAGAAACCATCTGACGCACTCCACATCTCCCGTTATCACCTAATCCTACTCCCCATCCTAAGAAATCCTCATCCCAATCCCATCCAAATTATCAGCTGCAGGTCGTCGTGGACAAGATACTGCGGGCCAGATGACACTATGATATGTGACGTCGGGCGGGGGCGGGGTGTCCACCCACGTGTTTGTGCCGTGCGTGGGGACCCGTAATGGTCGAAAAGGGGATCCTGGAAGTTGAGCTGAGGTGGGGTAGGGTGGACATATAAACCCTGCCAATGCAACACGCTTCTTTGGCCCTGGATTGATCTAACACGGGCGGCCCTTACCTAGCTAGTAAGGGTCAATCGGCTGCGATGTCCAGTCAGATGGCCATCATGCGAGTTTCCTGGGCTGGCAGGCCGGCAGTCGGTGGCGCTCGGTACCATGGTTTACGTTTTGGGCTATGGTACTCTAGTGCTATTTAGACTCGTGCGGTCGGCCTACTCGGGGAGCTATACCCCAATGGTAACACTGGCGCAACACTCGGTTGCGTCCCCGGTTTGAGGACTCCGTGGCGGGTGGTGAACCTGCGGGGTGAAATACACTAATACGGATACATGGATACCCAAAACAAAAAACACGAAACTCAAACCTCCAAACCCTCGGGTGCGGAGTTAAACAACACAGATGCAACCGCCGGCGGACGCTCCTAAAAGGAGCGCCCTACTGGAGACCTGGCAGGAGGTGACTCGACGCAAGGGGAAGGGAAACCGGAACCAAGCGAAGCATTCGCCTCCAGCATTGGTCCAGAACACGGCTAGGCGTTCGAATCGTTATGGCAAAAGACCAGCTAACACAAAGGTCGCCAAACATAACGTCCTAAACCCGTCACACTACACCCGTGATCAAGGGACGCTGGACACTACACGACCGTCCACCTCTTCGGAGGGAATAGGTCGTTCTACACACGAGAACCCGCGAGGGGGATCGAAACCTTCTCCCTTAGGGAAAAGACAGCTGCAAAAACAGCAGCCCCCGAAGAAGCAGCAGCCCGTACTGGAGCAGCAGCCGAGGGAGCAGCAGCAGGTGCAGCTAAGACAACCCCCTCCAACATCCAAGCGCGCGCGCTTTGACGACACAATCTCCCCTAGAGGTGAGACCAAGAAAGTGAAACTCGATGGAGCGGCGCTGAAGAGTGGGACTACCTACGCAGGTGCGGTTGCGACAGACCTGGACATGGCTGTCACGACGGTCGACAGATCCGACTTACAACCCGAAGAACTGGGTAAGATTCAGGAGAGGATTGAGGACCAGCTCATGAACCACGTCCTTGACCCGGACTCGGAAGTCATTCCTGTATTTGGGGGAAAGCCCGTCATCGCTGATGGCGTACTTAAACTCAAGTGCAGAGTTGAGGCGACCAAGTCCTGGCTCAGGGAGGTGGTGTCAGGATTCCCTCCGGCCTCCAATAAACAACCGCTGACGGTGATGGCCCAAAAAGACCTACCCAAACGTACCAGATGCGGTCTCTTCCTGCCCGCAAGGAAAGGCACGATCCACCAACTCCACACTATGCTTCACCGCATGAACCCATGGGCTGGTGTGGATAGATGGACTTTATACAGCCCAATACAACAGGAAGAGGGTATCTACGTCTTGGTAGGTGTACCGGACGAGCTTCTGCCCACCATCATGGAGCATGAACGCTGCCTGGCATTCTCCCTCGGGTCGGTGTATCTTCAGATACCCACCGTGGGTAGTGACAAGGACCAGGCAGTCAAGACACGCATCGACGTCGATACGGACCCTGAGGAGACTTCCGCCACTGCGACGTGCGCGCAGGAGGCTGGACCCTCAGGACCCAAACTACTCCCCACGACGTCCAAACCTGAGGTGGCCACCCCGGCCGAGAACGGGGCTGAGGTGAGGACGCGTGAAGCCGCATGCGAGGTGCTCTCAGACGACGAAGACGTCCGGGAAGCTGAGAGGCGCCTGGCACAGATTGGCTGCAGGGATGATGAGGTGGAGAAGGACCAGCAAGATGACGATGTCCGACTCACCGACTCAGACCCGGATGACTGACGTCATCCAGATAAACCTCCAGCATAGCCAGACCGCAACGGCTACCCTGCGGGGCGAGCTGGAGAAGAACAACACTCTTGCGCTGATCCAGGAGCCGTGGATCAGACGCCACAGCATATGTGGACTAAACAACATCGGAGGTAAGATAATCTATGATCAAACCTGTGACTCTCCCAGAGCTTGTATCTATCTACCCCATAACTTCTTGGCATTGCCACTAACTCACTTATTTTCCAGAGATCTGACAGCCATCAGGATCTCAAAGAGTGACCACAAAACCCTACCGAATACAGTGATAGCCTCCGTTTACCTCCCAGGAGACGCAGGCGCCGATATACCAACTCGTGAACTCATAGAACTGGTAAGTTACTGTGAAACAAACAAACTGGAGCTAATCATCTCCGTTGATGCAAATGCACATCACCCTCTTTGGGGCATGGAGAAATCCAACCCCAGAGGGGATGAGCTAGTAAACTACCTCATACAGACAAATCTTAACATACTAAACAAAGGTAACAAACCAACGTTTATAACTAGGCGATGCCGCACCATTATTGACCTCACCCTAGCTACAGACGGCATTCTAGAATACATCTCTGACTGGCACGTATCTGACGAAGCTTCCTGCTCAGATCACAGATGGCTTCGATACAAGGTAAACTTTACAATTGCCAAACCCACTCCCCATAGAAATCCAAGGAAAACTGACCGAAATGCGTATAACAAACTTCTACAGGAGAAACTTGGACCTATGCAACACCACATAGCTCTAAATAGCCTCCCAAAGGTAGAAGAATACGCAAAAACCATATCACAGGCTATTACACAAAGTTACGAAACTTCTTGCCCTCTTAGCACCAGGGGCTGCTGCCCCAAAGGTGGTAAAAAATTCTGGGGCCCTGAACTAGAAAGGCGTAAGAAACAAGTACACCGACTCCTGACTCGAGCGATGAATACAAGAAGCGAAACAGACTGGGACAACTACGCCAAAGCTCGCTCTAACTACAAAAACAAGATTAGAAAGTTTAAACGTAAATCCTGGTATAAATACTGCACGAGTATTGAAACTACATCCGAAGCTTCCAGAGTCTGCAAACTACTGTCAAGTGGGGGTAATAAGACCATTGGCACCCTCAAGAAACAGGACGGCAGTTACTCTGCAAATACCGAGGAAATTTGCGAAATACTATTAGAAACGCATTTCCCCGGATGCCTTAAATACAATCACCCGGACAAACCAAAGGAATACATACATGAGCCTACTGAACAAGACTGGAAATTAGCCCAGGAGATAGTCACTTTAGACAGAGTGGAATGGGCAATTAACAGCTTCCAACTGTTCAAATCACCAGGCCCGGATGGTATATTCCCTGGCCTTCTTAAATGGGGAGGAAAAGTTCTTCTGGAACACCTCACCAGCCTACTAACAGCTTGCCTCGCCTATAGATACATTCCTCAACAATGGCGAGAGGTCAAAGTAATATTCATCCCGAAACCTGGTAAAACGGACTATACAAATGCTAAATCATTTAGACCCATAAGCCTATCCTCTTTCCTCCTGAAAGTGTTGGAAAGATTGTGTGACAGGCACATTAGAGATACGGCACTAACCAAACATCCCCTACACCCCAAGCAACACGCATACTGCACAGGCAAATCAACAGAATCTGCGTTACATGAAGTCGTAACAACACTGGAAAACGCAATACACAGCAAAAATCTTTGTCTAGGAACCTTCATCGACATAGAAGGGGCTTTTGACAAGACAAACTATACCTGTATACAAGAAGCCCTTGACAGACATGAAGTACCAAACACCGTAACTGGCTGGATATCCAACATGTTGAAGCTACGAAGCATTAAACTAGACATAAGTGAAACCACAAAAGTGGTGGCAACCAGAGGATGCCCACAAGGAGGAGTACTATCACCCCTTCTTTGGAGTTTAGTAGTTGATGATCTTATTACATCTCTAAACAAGAAACATTACCACACAGTAGGCTACGCGGATGACTTGGCAATTCTCATACAAGGGAATTCGGCAGGCGTCGTGTGCAGCTTAACCAGAAGCGCACTACGCATTGTGGAAGCATGGTGCAATAAACACGACCTATCAATCAACGCGAATAAAACAGAACTAGTCATGTTTACCAACAAAAGAGCTCTAGGTAAGTACGAACCACCAAAGCTCTTTGGAACGACTCTAACGCTAGCGAGAGAAGTCAAATACTTAGGCGTAATTTTAGACTCCAAGCTAAACTGGAGCACGCATCTTGATGAAAAACTAAACAAAGCATGCATAAACCTATGGAACTGCCGTAGATTAGTAGGTAAAAACTGGGGACTATCCCCAAAAATCATGAAATGGCTGTACATCACAGTCATTAGACCAGGTCTGACATACGCTGCAATAGTATGGTGGTATAGAACTACGCTGACCACAGTACAAGACAAACTACAGCGATTCCAGAGAACAGCATGCCTGGCAATTGGCGGCGGCATGAAATCTTGCCCAACGGCGGCTCTAGAAGCAATCTTAGACATCAGATCGCTACACTTACACATCAAACAGGAAGCACAAGTCGCAGCCGCAAGACTCAATACGTTGGGCCTGTGGAAAAACAATGACAAGGCACCACATACACAAATCCTGTCAATAGCTCTCGGCGCATCACACCTCATAGGTGCCATAAACGATAGGATATGTAAACAATTTATCTTTGACAAAAAATACTAAAATACAATTACACGAGGCACCATCAGACAGCTCTGGCACTGAAGAAGTGAGAGTATATACAGACGGCTCGAAGACACACACTGGTGTGGGAGCTGGTGTATTCTCCCATGAACTCAACATCCACTCTGCAACCGCCTTGGGTAAGGAAAACTCCATTTTTCAAGCCGAGTGCGCAGCCATAACCCAGGCAGCAACAGAAATTACCAGGAGAAAAGTATCAGGTTTGTCCATCCGTATCCTGACAGACAGCGCAGCGACTCTGCTTGCCCTGAATCGGGCATATGTAGATTCCGCCTTAGTACAAGAATGCCACAGATCCCTGGATGAACTCTGTAAGTACAACAATGTCACTCTCCAATGGATCAAAGGACACAGCAATTCACTGGGTAACGATGCAGCAGACGAACTGGCGCGTCGGGGATCGAGCATGGTAACGGAAGGTCCCCTCCCGATGGCTCCGATTCCCTTCACACAGGTTCGCTCCTGGATCAGAAATCGCATTAGCGAAGAACAAGCTCAATCATGGCAATCCCTTCGGACATGCAGGCAAGCCAAGGAGGCACTACCCAAATGGGACAGCCGCTTATCCCGGCGTCTGCTATCACTGCCGCGAGGGAACTTACGCCGTATGATTGACATCATTACTGGTCACTGTGCACTAAACAAACACCTTTTCACCCTAGGTCTAATTAACAGTCCGCTGTGCAGAGCTTGCATGGAGGCTGAAGAAACTGCGAGCCATCTCCTCTTGGAGTGCGATGGTGTCGCACACATAAGAAGAAGGTTCCTAGAACATCCAGGAACTATGGCAGAGGCGTGCAGGGCGCCAGCAGGCGTTCTAGGCTTTTTGCAGGAGCTGGGCTGGTTCGAGAACTGAGACCGGAGTCAGCTCCCCACGCAAAACGGGACCGGCAAAATCGGACCTACTTGCGGAAAAGTTGTCCTCGAAGGAAGTAAGGAAGTAAGTAAGTAGTACTAAATAGAATATTGTATGTAGATCGATATCATGATCACCGCGAAGTAAAAGAAAATCTTTAAAGATTCTTTCAATCCTAAGAAGCTTTGCATTATATACCCTAGCATACATCATTTTGGTGGGCTTAAAATGCAAAGGATCTTTCTCTGAACAATACAGTCATCATTTCATTTCAGTACGGTATCAAGTTGATGCTACACTAACGAAAATTGCAAATGTAATAAAATATCGCCTCACTGAAACCTGTCAGTGCGATTACGCATATCAATCGCGACCGCATATCAATCAATACGTGATTCTTGAGTCTTTACTGTAAAGGCCACAAATTTTAATGGATGATTCAGCCATTAACTAGGTAGTCATGTTAACAATTTAGGTATGTTGGTTTAGTCTAACTTTAAAATAAAGATAGGTACGTATATACTTATAATAGTAAAAATAAAGTCTGACATCAACGTTCTATTCTAGTTGTTCCTACTTCGTAACTTTCTGTAAATGGAAAGACTAGCGATGTTGCTTTCTCACTTTGGTATCGACGGGAAACATTTCTGCTTGAACCCTTGCTTAGAACTTGCAGGAAACGAAACGAAGACATAATTAAAATATAAGAAATTAGATCCTTTCTTACAATATGGATGTGGACTTAAAATAGGTTTTGGCTTATTAGTTAATTTATTGAAAAGTATGGTACTTATTTATATTTTTTCTTTTCTCTGATTAGCAAATAATGACCAAGAAACAGCGGATATTTCGCGAAACCAAAAGATAACGACCTAAACCGCCCCCACCCTGAAACTTCGATGTGCTGTATCTTTGTGATTTTTTACTACTTTTACATCCCTCACGAGTATTCAGCGCTTCTTAATCTGTATCAACGACATTTAATAAATATTTTGGCTAAGCAGTGACAATCACGCTAGCTGTACAATGTAGAACTTGATTTGTACAAGCTCACCTGTAAGTGTGGCGACGTTTCGTGTTGCGCGCGGAGCTAGCGAGGGCGCGCGAGCCGCATCCTGGAGGGCCGCCAGCTTGACAGAATGCCCTACAAATAAGCCGGAATTCAGTACCTGCTCAATAATGTAAAGCACAACTATCTACGTTTTTTTTACCATGTAATAAGCATATAAATTGCTAATATTGGCGATAATCATCATCATCATCAAAGTGTATTCCCGGTTGCATACTCAGCAGCAAACCCTCAAAGCCCAGGGTCTGCACCTAGGTGATATGACGAGGTTACTGCTTTTCACACAGTGACTGCCGTCGCAACTCAAAGGGTAGACCAGAACCAATCCTTGGATAAGTACAATTGGTATACATCTAGATATAGATATTCATAACTGCTAATATTGGCAATATTGCGACGTAATTAGTTATGCAAAAATATCTAAAGCACAAAACTCAGATTATCCAAGTGACAATATATCTGTATTTCGCAACTGTAATTAGTCTGTTTTCGTTGCAACGACAAAAAGTTTTACATAATATCTCCTTTGCACAGTATTTTTTCTCCCACTATAACTTACACCAATTCCTCCTCACACAATAAGTATTGTGTCCAATAACTATTGTGTCCATTAACTATTTTATTCAAATGCTTGATTGTTTAAGTACTTTACTGTAATAACTATGCTTGCTCATTCACTTACATAGTAGTGGATTATTTCTGTGTGTTTCACAAGACGAATTCATTTGTGTTATTGTGTAAAAAAGAAAAAATTATGTCAATATTATTTTTAAACATATTCATAAAACAAAATTTCAAGAAAAAAAAGAGTGATTTTTTAAAGTGTATACTTACAGATCCAATTTAGCTAACTTTTCTTGCTGTGGGTTGTAATTCCATTATCTTTAATCGAAACAAAAAGAAAATTTTTAATTGCACAGCAATGTTAAATGCACTATAAACAATATTTTTTAACAATCTAACTGACTGATAGAAATTTGCAAAGTTATGAATACATTTTGTGCTGAACCAATAAAATAATCAATGGTGTAAGTTTATTTTTATATAGACTTGATGTAAGGAAAAACACATTTGAAGTGTCAACACAATCAAAGAATGGCATTTTTCATGATTATTAATTTATTATCAACCCTAATTCATAGGACAACAAGGTTCTGGGTTCGATCCCCCACCAGGGCAAGTTGGAAATTATCCTGGATCTTAGTTGTTTATCTAAACTTACTACTTTTTATTTTAGTCTCGGATTTTAGTGACAGATTTTAGTAAACTTAGATTTTAGTAACCTTAGGTTGATATGTGCTTCTCAAATTTTTTCTTTATTTTAGTACAACACTGACAATTAGACCTAATCTTTAGATATGTCATATGTCCAGGTGTATATAACTAAACAAACTGATAAAATTATACACATTTTAAGATAAATCAAAATCACATGACTACGGTTCATAGGTCAACTATGTGAGGTAGTGATCAACAAAAAGCTTGTGGCATAACCTAACACTACAACATAAATATGAAGCACAGCTACTATATTTCAGTTGTAATGTTTTACTCACTATATGAGTAATTCGTTTGTAACACATCATGACAAATTCTTTATTCCATATGCAGCAAATTAGCAGTTAATAAATTGAGGAATATTTTTGATACTTAAAATAGCTAGCAAATTACAACTTTACAAAGAAATATAAATAATTTATAGTTAAAATCACATTATGATATGCACTCTTCAATTTGGAGATTGTGTAATGATTTTGCAAAACAATAGTAGCTGGCTACAAAGGGTGTTGTTGCAACATCCAAACGAAAGTTTTAAATAATAAATTAAATATGTTGAAGTAACACTTACTATCGTTATTTACATCATCGAAGAAACAACTACGACCTTGTCGTGGATATCCAAAAAATTTCAATCCATCAGTTCAGTCCGAGATCAAAATATGATATTCAACACTTCAAACTTTATTTTTAACAAATAATTTAAACTTGTATCTGTGCCTCACTAAAACATTGATTAATATGGGCCTCTCATTCAATTTTATTTTTATAAAATACTTTTAAACCTCGGCCACAAATTCGTGTGCAATTTTTTACAATTTTTTGACAACTGACACTCGCACTCGCTCGCCATTTGAGTTTTCATTTGACAGATAATTTGCGTTGACTTGACAGTTGAGTGAGGGCAAAAGAAATTAAAAACAATATGCTCCGCTGTTCCCGAAAAATATACCTAGAGTTCCCACCATCCCTTTCTACATTGCACTGGTAGTTTGTGGGATAGGGATGGACAAAACACGAAGTAAATTTTTTGGGAACGTTAGTATTTAAACCAGGGACAGGGACTGTAATACCAATATTTTGTATTGATATATCGATACCCGATACCAGAATTTTATCCATATTTTTATCGTTATATCAATATATCGATACAAAATACTGGTAATATATCAAATTTTGTAAAAAATACTGGTATTTTATAGATATTTACATCGATATATCGATCTATGGATAAGGAAATATCGAAAAAACACTGGTTTCGGGGATCGATGTATCGGTACAAAGTATCGGTATTACAGTCCCTGATTTAAACTTAAGCATTAACTAAATTTAAACTACGTGGCATTAGGTTTAATTTTTAATGCTGTTTTTTACGAAATTATTACTCGTAGTACGTAATTTTACTAGTTTGTTGTTGTCTTTGATGAGAAGCGAGAGCATGATATTAATAGGATAGGATAGATAGATAGGAGGTATAGGCGTTTTTCCACTACCCAGCACGGCGGCGGCGGCGATGACGACAGCGGCGGCAACAGTTGCACGCTTTTTCATTATCTGGCAGCGGCTCCGGCACGGCGATGCCTCCCACCCAGTGTTGCCAGTAGTGATTAAGAACGCCGGGGCGGTGAAGGAACGCTAATTAAGAAAAATGCGCTTCCCTGTCGAAATGCCCCTACAAAGATTCAAAGATTCAAATATTTATTCAGTAATTAGACCTTTACAGGCACTTTTACACGTCAATAAGTATAATTTATGTTACGTGTAAAGTATATTAAAATTTAATTTATTTTTAAAGAAAAGCTACCGATACCAGCGCTTTGTAACGACCACTGCTGAGAAGAAACACCGAAAGAAACTAATTTTCACAGTATTGGTCGCCTACTCGCCAGAAGGGCTTTGTCATATGAATACCTACCTACGAGCCCGTGTTAAACTATCGATTGTAAAACAATCAATAATAAAAATTTTCAAATTTAAAAACCGGCTTCCACTTTCCAACTAAACAACCGATTTTGATAACATTTCTGTGAGATTGCCTGAAAAGTATACCCTTTAAACAAAAAAATTGGTTGCCTGTAAAGTCGGTATACGGGCGAAAGTTTTACGTGACAACGACTTTGAATGCCCGAGTGGAAGGGACGCGTGCCTCTCACTCGCTCTCATTGTGAGCGCATAACGTGAGCGGAGCGTAATGCAGTTTCTTGAAGTGTCACCCGGCAAACCAATTTATAAGACGTTGTCACGTCAAAAGAATTTATCAAATCGGTCCAGGTCTAGACGTCATCAAATAATCGGTAAACATACATAAAAAATATCACTACCGTCATCATTTCGATCAGGCCACGTATCCTGACGCGAGTTTAACATTTTTTACCCATTACAAATCAAGTGTACAACGCCGCTAAAGAAGTTTTCACTTCAAATAAAATCAAATCTGGCCATGCGTTTTTTAATAATCGATGAAAATACATAAAAAAAAGGTCGCGGCGAATTGATAATAATAAACCCTTAATGGAGCTAAATAAACATAAGTATAATTTACGGTCGCTGCCCGGGGGTCACCGGGGCGCATCTGGAGCCGGTGCTGGATGCCTCAGTAAGCGGGACACCGGTGACGTGGAGCTGAGCAGGCGGGCTCTCGTCACTCAAGATACTACAGCCGGTCGCCGTGAGTTGAGCAGGCGGACTCACGACGTTGAGGCCACAGCCGAATCATCGGGCGAGAACACTCATTATTTATTTTCTTCCATCCCCTCTACTCGCCCTTCATATATGACAAGACGAACAAATACCTTGTCCACTACCAGCACGCTCGACAGTGTTGTGCAAGAAGTCATCCCAGACTCAAAACTTGCACCCACCGGGAGCGCCCCAAAAACGCGCAGACGATGGTCGTCTGATATAAATAAATTCATTCTGCGCACTTACCTCCAACTAACAGCTTTAGACACCGACACAAGAACTTATCTTGAACCTCTCCATCTGAAATTTATGGAAAAATACCCCAATATAACAGTAAGCCGACAAAGACTAGGTGACCAACGAAGAGCCATTATGCGGAAGAAGCTCTTACCACAAAATGTAATAGACCAAATTTATAATAAGGTTAGAGAGCAACTTCAACAACATAACCATCAATTATCACTTATTCCTGAAAATTCCCAAACACTTTTGCCCGTACCACATCAAAACCCCTTTATAGAACCCATTGAATCAGAATCAGGCACAGCTCGCACTCAAACCCGAATGAGATGGACTAACGAACACAACGAGGCTATAATGAGAATATATTTTCGAATAACACATTTGGACACAAACAGAACGACGTACAGAAAGCCGCTGCACGAAGGTTTTGTCAATATGTTTCCGTCTCTAGCTCACTTGAGTGAACAAAGAATAGCAGATCAAAGGAGACTAATAATAAATAACAAGTACTTAAGTGAAGCCAGCCTAAATGATATAAAACAGGAAGTAGCCGATGAGTTAAACAGCAATCTACAAGTCTTTGCAATAGATCCAATTATCAATACCAATGACCTTCAAGAGTTAATTAACAATGTAGAAGTCAATATTGTGACGGTAAACCACAGCTGAACCATACATAAATCCAGAAAGACGCCAAGGTATTGACGATACCTTCCGGCTTGCATTCCAATACTCTTTTAACTTAGCCCTCTCACCCTCGGACGAGCAACTCAATATAACCTTTTGGTCCTTTGCCTTAAGCTCGACTCGGATCCACCCCTCCTTGGCGTCGTCCGCCTCGCGGACTTTATCGGGGACCTGCTCCCCCGTGTCGCACGCATCCTTAGATGTGACGACAAGGGACAACAGGGCCCCCCGCTTAGCCGGTTCCGCCTTAGATGAGCGGGCCGCCACGTCTGCGTAAGACAAAGCACCAACCCCCGCCGTCTGCTGGACGATCAACCCCCGGATTTCGTCCAGCATTCGGGCGTTTTCTCTGATCAGTCCGGCTTGCTCCTCCATTTTTTGGGACAGAGCAAGCCCGGCCGACCGCTCGTCCGGGGCGCCGGCCATGTTTTCCGCCACCGGAGGCGGGCACAACGGAGAGAGGCTTCCCCCCCGTTGCTCCACCTCTTGTGCCATCACCAGCCGGTACAAGCGCTCCACTGCCTCGATGACTCCAAGCTTTATCTCCGTTTTGAGATTCCTGGAGCCGTCGAGGAGTTTCCTCACCTTGTACCGGCAGGTTTTGGCCTCGGCGGCGGCGTTGTCGGAGCCCAGCGACGAGGTAGTCTCTGGGGAAGTGTCGGGCTCGACCGAGTCCCGCTCAGAAGGCGAGAGGGAACCTAGATTACTCCTCGCCCTCTTCGCGGGCCTCCGCCTTTCAACCCCCAGACTTGACCGCCTGTGCGCGGGCTCCCGAACAACGCCCACGTGGTGGCCATCCACGACGCACCCAAGCGCCGCGTTCAAGGAGCACTCAATTATATCATTGTTAACCCTGAGATCCATGATAGTGTCAGGGGGTAGTCGTCGCGTGTAAATAAACGGTCAATGTGTAAAATTAAGAGTAAAAATAAAATGTAAAACTAAAATGGTATCTTTAGGCCCTGTATAAGGGGGCCAAAATCGTTATTTCGAATAAAATTTGAAAAATATGAGTCAAATATTAAAACTAACACCATAAAATCTTAAAATATAAGTCAGTCTAATAAAATAGGTAGGCTAATAGTCAAAAATTACGATGTAAATTTGCTTTTTGGCCGTTAGAATTTAAAATCTGGCCTACCAAAAAATGCGTTGCGCTCCGTGACACGTGGCGTTTTCCGAGTGGAAAACGTGCATACGCCGCCCTGTGTTAACGGGCTAGGGGGTCAGGTGGTCGGACACACTTGGAAATACAACACAGGGACTTTAAAGAAGCGCAGCACTTACCACGTGTCGCACCGCTATTCTCAGCGGTGCCAATCAAAAGCCGAGCCTTAGGCACAGTTCCACGCTCAACGCACTACACAAACACTTTTCACTAGAAATTTTGTCACTTCGGGCTTTAAGTCCCAGAAAATCGAATTTTTTGCCGGGAGCGGAGCGTGGACACGTGTGCACAGCTCGGCTGACGGAGCGCAACTACAGCATTCACGTTGGGGTGCATCACCTCAAGTCCTCCAAACGATTAGCCTGGCGTTATGTTACTCGGCGGGAGAATACGCAAGCCCTGAGTGGGCTCGTTCCGCACATGCAAAAGAGGTTAACATAGCTCTTAATGATTCATGCCGAACCATCACAGGGACACTTAAGCCCAAACTACGGTCCCACCTGTACACCCTGTCGGGTATTGCTCCGCCAAGTGTCAGAGGTGATGTGGCATGTGCGGTGCGGCAGTCAACCGATAAGAGACACCTTCTCTACGGACAGACTCCGGCACCTGCACGTCTCAAGAGTCATAACAGCTTTGCGCAATGGATAAACAAATATCCACCGTACGGGCCAAATCTACCACCAGCGGAGCAACTCCCACCTGGCAAAGACCTCCCCTGGTCAGTCTGAAAGTTTCTCAATAGACTCTGGGCTGGTGTTGGGAGATGTCGAGAAAACCGAGTCAGGTGGCGTCATGCTGATAACGTCCTTTGCGTCTGCGGTGCCATTCAGTCGATGCCCTACGTCGTGTACCATCGAGGACTTAAACGAGGCTAACGACAGTGAGATCGCCGTGGCCAGATACTGGTCAAATGTCATTTAAATTAGAAACTTTACTGGAACAATTTTGACTCGACAATATAGACAATAGTTTACTAAAACACCAATAGATAGCGATATAGATAGTAATAGTTAGCTCGCGTCTTACTATGAGGATTTCAAATGTAATATTTTGTATAAATTTAAAAACTTTGGCATTGTACGGAACCCTCTCCACGCGAGTTTAATTTGCACTTGGCCGGTTATTTTTTTAGTAAAGTCCGCATTTGCAACTACGGAACCCTACCCTGGGCGTGACCCGGTCCGGTTTTAAATCTATCTTCTTCTCAAGGTGCTTCTCCAACTAGTGAAGGTTGGCAATCAGCTTGGTGTAATCTTCTTTGTTCTGAGCTCGGCGGAATAGCTCAGCAGCTCGCTATCTCGGCCCACTCTCGGATGTTTCGTAGCCAGGATTTCTTTATCCTTCCAACTTTTCTTTTCCCTGCGACTTTGCCCATCATTACAAGCTGAAGGAGATATCGCTGATGTCGAACATGACCCAGGTAAGAAATTTTACGCCTTTTCACCGTTAGCATGAGAGTGCGCTTTCGGTCAATTCGTTGCAGAACTTTCACGTTAAAAACTTTGGCCGTCCAGCAAAAAAGAGAGCATACATCCATAAGTCCAAACCTCAAATGCTTCTAAACGCTTTTTAAAGGTCCTAATTGATAGTCCAAGCCTCACATTTGTACAATACTATGGGCCAGATTTATCAATGTAATAAACGAGTGCGTAATGACTACAAAGATTCTTTTTCATAGTGTTGAAAGCACTGCGAGTTTTAATCGATAGGTACTTATTGATATAATTAATATTCAATAAACCTAGTATTTTTATATATATATACCAATTTTAAAATAATGTATTTTATTGACTATGTGATTTATGACTAGACATTTTCATACTCGTATTCATTTGTGGATTTATAAACCCGACCCGCATCATTATGCATTACAGCTATGAGAGTGCATTAATGAGGGTAAGATGACAAGAGCTGAATCATGTTCGTAATGTACTCTGGCAAATAAAGATTTCTAAAAAAGATAGAATAACATACCAGACCTACTAAATAACCAGTATTGAATATTTAATTTGTTCTTATAAATTCCGTGCAGGTAGTGAGGTGACGAATATGGAAGTAAACATCAAGAACTCATTTCCAGTAGCTATGCAATTAACATTTTGTAAGTAAAACATAATTACTGTGTATAAGTACTTGTGATTTAAACTAAGTTAGTATTAAAGAATAAGTACTGGTACTCTTGTACAGAAGTCTTACTCAGAAAATAAATTCGAAGAAATATCTACTTAATGTGGTTAGTGCTATGATATGGTTTAATTTAGCTCGCGTCAGAACTCCTCAACACTTTGTTTTATTACCTAGACATCCATTGCAAGCCAATTTCATTCTTTTTATTCTGGACAAACAATTATTGTAACTGAATTTTTCGCTCCGGAGTGGTCGCCGCGCGCATAATAATAATGTAGATATATTTTCGATACCTAAACGGGGAGTGACACAGGCCTGGTTAGACTGAGATTCATAAATAAAAATATTTATGAGAGACATACCAACGTAAAGACCTACTGGCTACCGGATTAAGTATACTGCTGATGTTGACACTAGGGTTCAACGTGAACGCTTGTGTTGTTGTGCAGACTCTCCATAATTTTTCAAAACTAAAAACCGACTTCGCTCCCAAACTACACAACCGATTTTGATTAAATTTTCATGGCACCACATGGAAAGAATACCCTTTCAAACAAAAAAAGAGTTTTTTAAATCGGTCCAGGTGTCTTTGAATATCGGTGAAAATACATTTAAAAAAAAGTTGTTTTGGAAGTCGGTTAAAAATAAATCGATCTTAAAATTCTATCTGCGCAACAACACAAGGGGCCAAGATTGATGTATATTAAAAATTATTTCGCATTAACCATTACAATTTAAATTAAATTAAAATTATGAGTAGTCAAAATTAATACTAAATAAATACTAAAACAACCTAAAACTAAAAAAAGAATTACGTAGTCCCACTAAAATATCACCCTTCGGCAGCGTGGCCAAAAGGCTGGCAGCATTGACACGTTGTATGGCAATGCTGATTCTTTGAGCCAGGTTGTTACCAGCCTTTTGGTCACGGGATACCTCGAACAAACGTTTTTATATAAATTTGATTATATTATGGGCTGAAGGACCCCACGGACCAAAAGTTTCTACCCCAAAAGGCTCAAATATGTAGTTTTCTCCAATAAATACATACTTGCGACTTTTGAGGCTCTCTGCTGCGCCAGCCTTAGACTTGGTGACTGAAGATGGGACGGTGCGAGGGTATCCACACAAGTAGCATCCCACACTAATGGCCGTCCCAATCTCCAAGGCACCAAGGTCATCCCGTCTGACCGCTTGACATCATCTCTATCTATATCCCTATAGAACCCAACCAATGGTCTGGCATTGGTTGGGTTCTAGGACCGCGGGGATATTGATGGTGGCTAGAGAACGGTGGATAATATTATTGACTGCTGAATGACGTCCTAAGCGACCGGCACTCCTGATGCAGGAAAGTCCGTGGAGTCCAAGGCCATCGACGGTATCCCCGCAGGGGCAGGGATGTGGGACTACACATGTAGCGCCTACCCGCAGCGCAGTTGCCACGCGGAACGCATCGTTAAGCAACAAGGTGCCTAGGTTGGCGGATGGTAAGGCCTGTAACCAAAGTCCAGATTCCCATTTTGCTACAGCCAGATAACGGGCACGCTCTACAAAATTGCTTGACGTTTCTATTAAATGATCTTGTGCAATTCTGCAAAGCGGGCCGTCCCAGTGTCTTTGTGAAGTAGGGTAATCAGGAAATTTTGAATTTGTAAGTAAGCTTGCCCAGGTGTTCTTAGCCTCCGATGCATAGCAAATTTCGCTTGGTGAGTTTACATAAATTTTCTTGTAAAGACTTTCAATGATTGATGTTATTTTTTAAGCTGCCTAAAGGTATCTAATCTGACATAACATAGCTTGCATTGCATAGTCCTAGGGTATAACTTTTGAACTCAAAATCTCAAGAAATCTACGTATATTCGTCGATCTCCAGAAAATGTTGTAAGACCTGTATGAGCGCGTCATAAAAAGAAGGCAGAAAAGAGAAGACGAATGGAGATGTTGAAGACGAGACGAAGATTATTATGACTAAGTCCGCAAACTCTCAAATTCTACTGAGTTGGTTGGAGGAGCGCTTGCTGAAGGCAGTCAATCTTATCTGAAATGTTCTACCTTCACAGAAACTAAATAGATATGTAACAGAATAAAAATAAATGTCTCAAGACAACATTAATAACAAAGAGATAGACAGGAGAATACAACTTGAGTGGGCCGCATTCGACTTTCAAACATTTACACCCAATAACTGTTAAACCACTGAACCGGTTTCCATTACACATGGATAAGAAACATCTCGATCAAGTTAGCTTTCAAACAAAAAAATGCATCAAAATTAACCTATTCGGACACGTCAAATTTTAAAATCCCTCTTTTTGTTGGGGGTTAAATTGAAAATAGACACAAAAGTGTACATTTTCAATAATATAAAATGTAATACCTACATATAAATAAATAAAAAATCTTGTTTAAGACGTAGTAAATAAGAACGCCATATTACGAACAAATTAATATATCTGTGTGTGTTTTTGTTTCAGATCCTCTCATAGAAAGGTGTAAAAATATTTTGAATAGTTTGGAAAAACACGTATTGTTTTTAGTTGAGCTGCTTTTACAAAATCCGATATTCACCACATTATTATTTTCAACTTCCATTATACTATTAATTGTTCTTTTTGCATATTCTTACATTGTTGCGGTTGGAGTACTATTTTGTACAAGTGTTATAATGATGGCAGAAGGTAACTATTTTGATAAGCTTGGTTTAGCCATATCATATAAATACCTAGCCATGGTCAGTTGAATTTTTTTAATAAGTTTGATTGTAAATATTTATAGTTATTTAACCTACTTTATTGCATATAAGTACTTACTACATTTTATGCATAATCCATATAAATCAGATTTTGCTTGTCCCATATTAAATCGTTTTCTTGTGTAGGTACTCGTACCTACCTACTTAAGTTATGATGTTCTATTTATGGATAACTTCAGATAACTCACTAATATTTTTCTCTGTTTCGTTTTCAGGATTTGTGTTCATCATATTTATTTTATCGTTGACTATCTTTAGTATTGTTTCACTTTTTATATTTGTATTAATTGCTATTCCGATCATGAATGCTAGAAATATATAGAACATATTAGTGACTACTGACTAGTAATCATAAGCTCTTTGATGTACATAAGTAGATAAATAATGATGTACTTAAATGTGTATTTTTTTTAAATCGAATTTCCAGAATTTTTCAATACAATGCAAAGAGACAGGATAACTTTTCAAAACTAAAAACCAATTCACCAATTTTCGAGTATGCCGAAAAAACAAACTTATGGTAAGAGCATCATACTTCGTGAGTTTAAAGATGGTACGATTTTGACAATTAAAAAAATCTCAGGAAGATACCATAGAAAGATACTGCTTCTAAAGAATTTTTCACATATATATTGGTATTTCACCATTTACGATATGTATTAATTATATTTTTTCGATCGTATTTCATTTTTAATTAAAAACGGGGAAGGGCATACCCGGTAATAAATTGAACCACAGGCTAGACTAGATCAGTATAGTATAGTGAAACAAATTAAACAGCCAAAACTTTAAAAAAAATTTTCGTCATTCCCATACAATAATGTGCAGCCGCCCGAGCAATTTGTATGGGAATGACGTTTTTTTTTTGGTTGTTTAATTATTATATTAAATTTCTGATGTAGTATAGCCTGTGGTTCGATTTATTACGAGTGTATCCCTTCCAAGTTAAAATTTGATGATGTTTTTGAATTCGTGAATTTTGGCATCCTATTTCGCTATACATATGTTATTTACGAGTGTTTGTGCATAAATACATAATATTTAAAGGGTCAGTTATGATTAGCAAAATAAAAAAGAGTATTTTTCAATAAAAACTTGTTTGTTAAATAAAGAAAAATCTGTATTTATATTCAATTTGTTAAAAAAATAAACATTGTATTTAAAAGCCTTGTGCACCGAACTAAATCGATATGGTTACTTAGTATGGACTGAACTTGCTAGAGAAAATTGTTAGTCACCCATCCAAGTGCAGACCACACCCAATATCACTTAATTTGCGAAAGCGCTGGTACGAGTAATACGTCTTCCACTTAGCTTCTCGTGACAATTTTTGTTTTTCTCTATATCAAAAACTATTATCGATCACATTTACGAAAAATATACTGAACAAATCTGAATTGATAATGCTAATGCCGATTTTTAGGGTTCGGTAGTAAACAAGGAACCATTATAGTCTCGCCATGTCTGTCTGTCTGTCTGTCCATTCGCGATTCAGAGACTATAAGTACTCGAAAGCTGTAATTTAGTATACGTATGTATACTAGCAATAAAATTTAAAGAAACAAATCAAAATTTAAAAAAATGTTACAAAACTCCCAAAAACTAATCGATTCAAGGTTAAGTCAAGCTATTGGCAGTCCAGAATATAGAGCAATAGATAAGTAAGTTACTCTTAACTTACTTATCTATTGCTCTATATTCTATATTATAGTATAACGAATGATCTACGCAAATACAATACACAGCTCGTAACATGCTTTAGAGAAACACAGCTCATTAAGAGTAGGTAGCTAAGAATGGAATGTCTAAAGGAAAGGTATAGATTAATTATATGTGATGATCAGGGTAATAAACACAGCAACCAAGACAAGAAAATTGAGATATGCACAAAATTTTATAAAACACTATACACATACCTACCCCAGTAAAGTAGAGTGTGAAAACCAATATAACTGTCCAGATTCAATACCTCTCATCACAGGTGGAGAAGTTACTAGCACTTAAAAGTATGAAGTACAGCAAAAGCACTGGCCAAGATGAAATAACAACAGAAGCATTAAGAATTGGTAGTAGTGTTCTATTACCTCATCTGACTAACCTCTTTAACACAATTCTTCTTACCGGAAAGCTTCCAAAAGACATGTGCCATTCAAATATTATTTTGCTCCATAAAAAAGGTGATAATACCAATATTAGTAATTACAGACCTATTAGTTTGACTTCTCATATTTACAAATTATTTATAAAAATCATACTTCAGCGAATAGGCAGCACACTAGACTTTCAACAACCTCCGGAACAGGCTGGTTTCCGTCCTGGCTTCTCAACAACCGATCATCTACAAACAGTAGTAAACCAAGTCATTGAAAAATGTAATGAATTCCAAAAACCACTCTATCTCGGATTCGTTGACTATACGAAGGCGTTCGATAGTTCACTCAGGACGCTTTATTCACCGCCCTAGAAAAGCAAAATGTAGAAGAAACCTACATACAACTCCTAAAGGTGCTTTACAGCAATAGCACTACAGATATTAAGTTAGAATCCAACGGACCACCACTTAACATCGAAAAAGGAGTAAAACAGGGGGATCCGCTTTCGCCAAAACTTTTCACAAGCGCCTTAGAAGAGATATTCCGAAAACTGGCTACTACATGGGAGGACAGAGGCATTGCGATCGGCGAGGAGCGGAGCGGCTCACCAATCTGCGCTTTGCAGACGATATTGTTCTTTTCGCATCCACATCGGCAGAACTAGAACAAAACAAATGCTCCAAGAACTGAGCGGGGCAAGCTTGGAAGTTTAACTTCTGATGAATTGATCAAAGACACAAGTCATGACCAATAGCACCAAACGTAGGGTCGCGGTAAATGGGCAAGAAATTCACTATGTCGATGAGTATGTATATCTTGGCCAGCTAGTTTCCTTCAACAACCTGCAGGAGAAAGAAGTAAATCACCGCATTGAGAACGCTTGGAGGAGCTAGTGGTCCATGAAAGAGTTCATGAAGGGTGACCTTCCTATGAGTCTTAAACGCAGACTCATCGACATGGGTATCCTTACTTACGGTGCACAGACATGGTCATTGACTGAGGATCAGAAGTCTCAGCTCAAAGTATGCCAAAGAGCAATGGAACGCAGTGTACTAGGTTTTAAAAGATTAGATCGAGTTCCAAACATTACGCTTCGTTCCTTGACAGGAATCGCCGATGTTGGACAGAAAACTGCAAAGCTAAAATGGGATTGGGCGGGTCGTGTCAGCAGAATGCCTCCCGGCAAATGGGTGAATAAAGTAACTTCTTGGATACCGGAGGATAGCCGGCGTCGCAGGGGAAGGCCGAGAAAGAGATGGCGCGACGACCTAGACGCGTTCGTTTCAGCGTGGATGCAGGTCAGCAATGACAATAGACAGAGACAGATGGAAGGAAATGGGAGAGACCTTTGCCCAGCAGTGGGACGAAACAGGTTATTAAAAAAGTGTATTTTAATCATGCCAAAAAAGTGGTAAATTAAAAAATTGAAAAAAAAATTTTTTGTGTTGCTCCCATACAAGTAAAGTAAAAGTAATTTTTTTTTCTCGTCTAACCCATCTTGTTGGGTATTGTCGAATAGGTCTTTCAAAAATATTGTGAGGTTGTAAACATCATTTTTCGATTTAGGGATCGGTTTCTGAAATATTTGGTTTAATATAGTAAATTTTGGTTAGAGTCAAGTGGCTAAAAGGGTTAAAAAAAACTCCGACTGTCAAGCGTTCATCAACGATTATTTATAAACATATAATACGCTGAACCGATTTGCAAGGGAAAAAAAACTTCATATCGCATTTGAGTTTCACATCTAAACATTAAGACGAAGTGGTAGCTAAAGTGGCGCCCTCATTTGAAATAAATTGTTCAAAACTAAATATGGTGATAATTAAAAATTTGTCTTGTATCACTGTCTAGAAAGACCTTTAAACTATTTTATGAATAAGATGCTAGCTAGAAATCGTCTAGAATCTTCCGTTCCGATTATGCTGCTTTTTTATTAATGCTGATTCTTAGAAAACCATAGACATATTTTCGATATTTTCTGCGTAATACAATATGTTTTTAGCTGACACGACAGTTTCAAAAAAACGGCGAAATGATTTTTTACGCGAGCGGTGAGTTGTAAAACTACACGTTTTGTGTTTCGGTAAGTCCTTAAATGAAAAATAGCACTCCTGGGGCCGTTCCGGCAAGTGGAAAAACGGTGCGGTGCCACTGCTCGGCGAGTCGGCGCCGGAGCCACCGCCGTGCCGTCGCCATGCCGGCAAGTGGGAAAACGCCTTATTTCAGTAAATTATAAGTCCGAACGAAGCTAGCCAGCGTACTTTGTATGTATGCGCTGCGTAACTAAGCTTTATATACTATTTGATTGAAAAAGTAAACAAAAATTCTGTTAATGCTTTGCCCTGGCAACGGATATTTATTTGGCATTTATATACGCAATGAGCCGAATATTGCCGGCCATAAACCCATCATATATTTGCCTAAGTCCGAAAGAAGCTAGCTAGCGTACTTTTTATGTATGTATGTATGCGCAGCGTAACTAAGCTATATATAAATTAAAAAAAAGGGCGAATGGAAATGACAGTTCTCTGACAGATGACAGTTCTAGGCTTGTCTTTTTGCCTGTGCTTTTTGCGAATTCGACTTCGCGGCTTCGCGCTATTTTTGATTTGATATCTTTCTTTACTTTGTTGTTTTGCGTTGTGGACGTTGTGGTTGTGGATTATGCGGTTAATTTTTGCATCTTCATATTCATTTCAGCAAAATTTGCCTTTACTGTCGCTGAAAATAAAAAGTATATACTTATTTGGTAAATGATTTTAAAAAAACCAAGTCTAATCTGAGCAACAAGTTCTTCAAAATGGTTCGTATAACCTTTCATTTTTTTATTTACGAAGTTTTAGTTTTATTAACATGTTCTTATTTGAGACAAACTAAGTATTATCAAAGAATTGTGCATGTTATCCATATGAATTTATTTATGTAGGTATGTACTTATCTATTATGAACCTATAATTAAGTACATTGATTGGTTCTACAAAGTTTTACTTATTATACTAGGTAGATACTTCTTCCATCTTCTTTTAGATGAGCAATCACTCTCAGTAAATCCATTATGAATATTTTGAGATTTTTTTCTCATTAGATCCAATGAGCATTGTATTATTTGTATACAACCCTGTACATTATCAAATAATAAACATCATACAAAGTGTTTTAAACAGTGAGTTTTATGTGTAATGAATTTTTAGATTTTTATTAATACTCATGGATAGAATCTCGTCAGTCCAAGGGGATCCAGGTCAACACAGTGTATGCACGAGAAAAACATATTTGTTACAATAAGAAGGATATTTTAGCCATTATGTTAAGGTTCAACAAAGAGAGGCCTGTGTTCAGCATTGGGCAGAAACCAGGCTGAGATGATGATGACACCCAGTTAAATAAACATGATGAAATCTACCACATGTCGTAAATTCCATTAGGTTATAGTTTATTCAACCTGAATCTATTTACTTATGTTAATGAATTTGTGATATCACTTTTATTTAAAAATAAATATCATTTACAGGATGTTCAATATGATGCGAATTTGCTGTCTGACATGCTACCCATTTACTACAGCAGACATTTTCCTCAAAACATCTTCTGTAGGTGGCTAACCTGCGGCAGCAGTCCACAGCCACTATCCAATAGAGAGTTATCTTTCACGTTGGCAGATGATGTGTATCTACGTTACTTGTCTATAAGTAACCAGAAAGAATTCCTAACATTGCTTCAGAAGAAATGTCCTTACAAACTAGACATAGGTGCTGTGTATAATACAAAGTGAGTATATTTTTGAAAGCTGACTTGATCTTGATTGTTCTTAGCTATTTTTAGTGGAAATTGGTTCAGCAGTTTAAAAATTATGGGGGGTGAAAGTAGGGGTAGGCAATTCAAAGTATGCAAATATGCCTGAGTGGGGTATCAAATGAAAGAATTCAATTTGTAGATTAAGCAATCACTCTTTTGATGACAATCAATTCAGCCGTTCAAAAGTTATTTCGGTGAATACTTGAAAGTCAGGGGTTTTATATAATTTGCCTGGCAAATAAACTGTTATTTATTGTACATACATACTTAACCCTTTCACCACGAACGTTGTATTTATCCGACAAACATTGTCGTGCCCATTCCGAGAGCTATAGATTTCATACCCCTCGCGCTGGGGGCACAGCAACTGATATAAAATCTCGCAGTGAAAGGAATATTTAACTCGTATGTTGGAATATCAGATACAATAGTTAAACAATACATTCTCGCACTGATTTGCACAGCCGCAGCGATGCAATTAATTATCAATCCTTATATTTAATAATATCTTTATCAATTTTGAGTCCACATTTATCAACCTCTACTTATCCTATTATATGGGGTTGAAGCAGTATGTACTGTTTTGGTTATACCCTTTCCCTAAATCCATTAATATAGGGACAAATTACACTGATTGAGCTAGCCCCAAAGTAAGTTCTAGACTTTGTGTTATGGGATACTAACACAACAATACTTTGAATATTTAAATTTTGACTTACATATCAATATATGCTTAACTTACTTTTTATAGACCCTCCATTGGTAGACATGATGCAGTAGTGCTGGCACGTGAACTGGTTTTCGATATAGATTTAACTGACTATGATGAAGTCAGAACATGCTGTCAAGAGGCAAAAGTATGTGAAAAATGTTGGAAGTTTATGATCATTGCCTGTGAAATTATTGATAAAGCTTTAAAAGGTTGGTCTAATGCTTATTATAGTATTGCTTATTATTAAATATTCCATAGAGCTACTACCTACTATAAAACATGAAGACCCTTCATGTCATGAGTAAATTTAATTTGAACACAAGTATATACCCTTGTCTATTGGCCACTCTGATTAATTCTGGATCAGTATCCATGGTAATAGTGTAATTCTTAACCCCACATACTCAAATGTATGTAGCTTTTTATGTTGGAGGATTATTGGTCAAATGTAGTATAATATAATTAAATTTAATAACCAATGGCCAATAGGGCAGAAGCTTTCTCGAATGATGGCTTCATACTGGCAAGCGCAGTGTAGGACACTCACCAACTAGGTGGTGGGACAACCTTAGCAAGCTTGCAGTAAAACGCTGGATGCAGGCTGCTTCTAATTGGTAGTTTTGGAAAACCTAGGGGGAGGCCTATGTCCAGCAGTAGTGATGGGTAATGCTAATAACCCTGTTAATATCATTTGGCTAATAATCAATTAAAAGCAGTTAATAGCCAATTATGGATGATAACCCTGCTATTAAGGTTATTCTTGTATTTAAATTTTCCCTTCATGGATTTCAGGTTTAGGGACTGTCAGATTAGATTTTATTTCCATCATCTTTCTTATTAAATAAAGTAGTAAATTTATTAGTAAATTATAACTAATCTGGCCCATTTAAAAAAATTCAATTAGCTGTTTACATTGATTTTTGGTAGTTAGATTTTAATGTACTTAATTATTGATTTTTAAGAATATTTTTTTTTTGTTTGTTTTCGTATTTGTTGCTTTTTTTTGTTTGTTTGTTGATTAAAAATATTCTACAGCCCAATTACTCTCCTAAGTTTGGTATGGTAAGCCTCAAAAATGCGAGTCTCAATTTCTCATACAGTTAGTATGAGAAATTGGGACTTCACTTCTGAGGTTGGATCGGACGCTAATGGATCGATGCAGAAGTGCTATTTTTGAAACGCGGAGTCACCTAAACGAATGGTTTTTCCATACAAAAACCATTCGTTTAGGTGACTCCGCATTTTAGAAATGGCACTTCTGGTTTCTTTGTTATGTCAAGTAATGAGTTAGGTAGATAGTTAATTCGATGGTTTTATGGATGGATGGTGAAATACGCCACTACAAGAAACTACAACCACAAACAACAATGAAAGAAGAGCGATACCATAGTATACAAGAAGCATACGAGATGGCGCCAGCAGTATCCTATATTTCGATCTTAGAGTTCGCCCAATTCGCTGCATAAATACAACCTCCGGCGATACACCATCGGAGCCGTGGTTCCCCATGCTCATGCTCCACGCCATGCCTGGTGAATAGATCTTCCCTTTGTGACGGTCGAACATATCACCGTCAGAGCCGTGTTTCTCCAGGACATGCCTACCCATCGCCTTATATCTATTACCATAAACTCTGTCCCTACTTTTCTGAGAGGAATTCCTCCCAGGTCAATTATTTATCTATTGTTTTATTTATAAGGACAGGTAAAGGGTTAAGTAGGTTTTATACTAATCATTTTGACATAACACAGAGTAGTATTCAGATGGAGTGGGGTATTACAGAGAATCGAATAGCAGTGATCGCGTGTGTAACAAAACACCAGTCCAGATTTTCAATTTGTAAAAACCACTAAAATTAACGCAGAAATTTGTATACCGGACCATCAAGCGTTACAATGAGATGCGTTTTGTCGATGAAAGGCTAAGAGTCTGTCGACCTCCAATAACCAGGACACCAGCAGCTATCAAAGCCACCAGAGAGAGAATCCGAAGAAATCCAATCCATTAGCAGAAAATCACGGCTAGGGAAATGAAAATATACCCTAGGCCTATGTCTTGTATCATAAAAGAAGACCTTAAGTATAGCGACCGTGAAGGTACTAATGAAACCCATTGGATCTGTTTCGATCCATCACCGTCTACAGGCCAGGAGTGGCAACGGAATAATGGATAATTTATTTGAATTAGGAACAGTATTTATACAAAAACATTGTACAGTGTTATGTTGAATGTACACGTCCAGTTAGTACGTGATTTGCTAAATTAACAAAATAAATTATTTGCTTATTAATTAAATATATATCCTAGTTCGCATCACGTACTACTATAAGGATGCTGCCATAATACTCCCCCTTTTGTTTTGAAAAAGAACAAAAACAAAAACATATAAATCCTAAACTAAACATATGAAAAATAAAAATGTTACTAATATACCTATTTCTAACTATCTATTATTACCGTAAAAAAATTGTACGTACTAAATAACAATAACAAAATGTTTTCTTCCTTTAAATAAAAATCTTAATTTCTTCATATCCGCATAGCTTGAACGTTGACTTTTATTCCATGTATAAGTTCGGCGGCGCAGCAACCAGTATCTTGTCGATGACTGGAGCAGTGTCCTTGTAGAACTGAGGGTTAATCTTTATTCCAGCTTGTTACTGCCAAGTTTGTCTTCACTGACTTATAATTTCTCAGTTTCTCCTTTGTTTACGATATGCACATTGCACGTGCTGAAAAACGCTGTGTAGGCAAATAATTTCTGCAAAACTGTGCGTCTATGCATTTTGGAGTACCTTGACATTGTGAGTCACACAATTTATTTATATAATATCTTCCTTATTAATTCCGGAATCATCATTGATATTAAAACTTTAAGTTCCTCTTGGTACTTAAATATGGTCTTGATATGCAGTCTTTGTGTCTCTAATGAGCTTTCAATTGCCACTTCCCTGTGAGTCGGAAGATAAATTCTGCTCGTAGTCTTTCATGAGACCGATGTGAGCGTGCTCGCAGTCCGCAGTGAGTCGAGACTGTAAAGAGCAATGTCGACGAACGCCGGTGGAAGTCCTGCCGTAGTGCCCCGCAGGAGAGTATGGCCAGACATAATTCTTCATCCAAAACGTGAGCTCGGCGGATGTGCCGGACGCTATAAAAGTCGATGCAGGTACTTGATCTCAGGACCAGGAGCTCGGTGCGTCGGCTGCTGTGGACCTGGATATGACCCGTTGGCTGGCTTGCTCTTGAGATTGCTTGCTGCTAACCATTTGATGCATCTTGAGAGAGGTTATTTTCAGCAGAAATATAGCTTTCAAAAATCGGCTTCTGTGATCGGCATTTATAAATGTTTTCTCGTCAAAATTACGATCGCTGTTCTAAGTTGTTCGCTCTTTCTCTTGCAGGCTTCATAGTTATCAAAATATTTGCTCCTTTATTTGCCAAAAAATCTATACCACTGTGTAAGTCGGTAGTAGTTCGGCATTTGGAACTTATTGAATTAACGGAATGCTGTGCAATTTTCCTCTTTATATATAAATTCTTCTAAAATACGCATTTCTGAACAACAAACGGCCATCGGCGGCCTTGCGATCTTGACCTCGATCAATTTTGTTGCATCTGCATTTTTGTTCGTCGTCCGTAATGCAGCGATTCTATGTGGAATGATGCAATTTGTGACGTCATATCTATTTCTTTATCATTTTGACGTTGCGAATGAGTGATAATGTAGACGGTATTTTCTTCATGTGTGGGTGTGATCGCTATTTTTCATCTTAGCGGAGTTTACGGTGATAGCTGTCGGGGATGCGCAGATTTTGTTTGGTCCATCCATCGTTGCCTCGAGGTTGTCCATTGTGGTTGCCATGTGATTCTTGTGCCTTTTGAATTTCCACTGGTGGGACCCGCTTGCCAGTGCCGGAGGCCAGTGGAAATGTGCACGTTGATCGTCTTTCCATTTCTTCAGGCTTGAGTCTTCGGCTTGCGTGTTGCTCCAAACTTGAGGCGCGTGTTCATCACGTCGGGGTATATAGCGACCGTGAAGGTACTAATGAAACCCATTGGATCTGTTTCGATCCATCACCGTCTACAGGCCAGGAGTGGCAACGGAATAATGGATAATTTATTTGAATTAGGAACAGTATTTATACAAAAACATTGTACAGTGTTATGTTGAATGTACACGTCCAGTTAGTACGTGATTTGCTAAATTAACAAAATAAATTATTTTCTTATTAATTAAATATATATCCTAGTTCGCATCACGTAAGTACTACTATAAGGATGCTGCCATATTAAGCTTGGACCTTATCGAAGAAAAACAGGTCAGCTGTAGACTGCAGCTCTTCATTCATTCAAACATTTTTACCGTTAAACAGAAGTTTAATCGTCAAAACGATAGAGTTTATGCGCACAGCTCCTAAGAAGCTACTGAGATGATCTCAAAGATCGAAAGAGGTCTACCCCCAGCATCTGTGATAGTTTGGTGGGGTGTGTCCTACGAAGGCGTGACATGAAGCATTGTTACGCCTTCGTAGGACACACCCCACCAAATATTTTTTGCAAAAAAGGGGTAAAAACTAAAGCAACTAACTGTGTTTTCTGGTAAGTACTGGATATTTTAACAAGACTTAGCACCAGCGCTCAAAGCGAAATCAACCCAGCGCTGGTTACATGTGAATTTAACGGAATTCACCACCTCTGACTGAAGATTGATCCTGATCTTCATCCTTTGGATAATTACTTATGGAATATTTAACGAAACTGAATTTCCTGAAAAACGTGTATTTATTTTATTTTTAAAACCCTTTAAACAAAGATATAATAAATAAAAAATTACCAAATAAATAATCCTACTGCGTACGCGAACCTAGTTTTTATTCACACCCAAAGATTTTACAATAAAACAAATAAAAAGCATTTATTTCTTTACAATACATCAATAGCGGGGTTATTGGCCAGTGGAAGGCTATTAATGGATTTTAATTGATAATAATCCAAACCATCCGGCTATTTACTCATCACTATCCAGCAGTGGACTTCCTGCAGCTGATATGATGATGATAAAATTAAATAGCCTTTAAACTTGTGAAGAAGACATTTTAAACCATTAAAATTATTTTGATCGGATTATTATCCAAATTAAAACATGTGATGAAAAATTTCAATTTGGATAATAATCCGAGCATTGTAATGCTGTTAAAAAACCAATAATTAAAAAAAAAAGCCTTCTTTAGGGGAAGGTGGTACAAAATGATCCCCCTAAGGGAAAACAGCTGTAAAACGAGAGTATGAAGTATTTTCTTTAACTTAAATTATGTAAGAGTTAGCTATACAATTAAACTACAAATGCTGTAAGCGTGGAATCGCATTGACCATTATAAACAATATAATTGAGTTTTTCGTGAAGGTCTACTTAAGGATCATTTTGTACACCCCTGTGTACAAAATGATCCCGGGGATCATTTAACCCCAATATTCAAAATTCAAGCAAAATATTAAACATTCAATATAATTTTTTGTATTTTTATTCTAAATTCAGTCTTAGAAACAAATTTAAAAAACTCTGTGTTACTTAATATAATCAAACTTAAGCTCTCTTAAATCTCTATAACACTAATAGTTTTATAATATTGATGCTCCTGAATAGAATCATAACATCAACACACTCTCTAACTACTTTCATCAATTCTGGCGTGTGGTATTCGAATATAATTTTGCGGCATGATTTCTATAAGTAAAAAGACATAAATTACTACTAAATATTGTTAGCATCGAAATAAAGATTATGATAACTCAATAACGTTATATAGGAAAGTATAAATAACATTAATATTATAGGATTGTGTACCTGAAAAATCCTACTTTTATGTAATATCAAAAAAATTTTTTTTATATTTTTTAGTTTACTACTTTGTCAGCGTAATTAATAAACATAGCATACCCATGCCAAATCACAGCTTCTAATACTAATAGTCTCTGAGTAAAACCACGGACAAACAGACGGACGGACAGACTTGGCGAAACTATAAGGGTTCCTTCTTTACTACGGAGCCCTAAAAGGCTATAAATATATCTATAAAGGTAACTGAAAACTTTAAAAAAAGGCAGAGTGTAAAATGATCCTGGGATCATTTTGCCCAGCCTATAAGGGGATCGTTTTGACCCAAATGCCATATTGACGAAAAACATCAAAACATAAACTATGTTTTTCAAGTACTGTAATGAATCACAGTTAATTTCAAGGCTGATTGGTGACAGAAACTGGGACAAACACATCACATAATATTTCCGTAGACAAAAGATATATAATGTCAAATAATGGCTTATTTTAGATGTAGCACAGCAATTTTCGATATTTTGATATAAAATGTTTACTATTGCTAATGACGCGATGACACTGACAGAGATTGTACTGCACGACGGCAGGAGCACGAAATTCAGTTAAAATATCCTAGATGGCGCTTTTAAGTCGATATAACAGCCGGGGATCGTTTTACCTTAGGGGATCGTTTTGTACCACCTTCCCCTACTTTAACTTTCAATTCATCTAAATTGAATTAAGTTGAATATCACACTTCTAAATAGTGGGTAGTAGTGAAGAATAACGCATGCTTCAAATGCGTGTGTACTATGTGATGAGAAATTTCGTCAGAAGATTCGTAGCCACGATAGCACAATTGGTAGTGCACTCACGGCGTTAACCAGAATTTTCCGGGGTCCAGTGCTGCCCTTTGAAATAAATCATTTGAAAGGAAATGGAGATATCATTTAAAATTTCGTCTTGATCAGGCTCTACATAACCCTTAAAACTATTTTATGAACTACTATTTACAGTTTAAAGTGAGAACGTTAACCTTTTCTACGCACAATTGCGAAAAACGGCCACTTGGCGTAAATTAAAATAGTTTGAAGAATTATCTAGAGACTGGTCAAGACAAAATTTAAAATGATATCTCCCGTTTCCTTTCAAATAATTTATTTCAAATGGGGGCAGCACTGGACCCCGAAAAATTCAGGTAGCCCCTTAACGTGAGGGACGCGGGTTCGAATCCCACTTGTGGCGAAATTTTTCACCACACGTTTTAATTTGAATAATAATCCGAGCTTGTAATGCTGTTAAAAAACCAATAATTTGATTTTATTACTCAGAAGCTTTGAAATAAAAGCTTTTTAACATTTTAGATGATTTTGGCTTTCAAAGTATCCTATGGGTGTTTTCTGGACGGCGTGGTATCCATTGTTGGATTTCAGACTACGAAGCTAGAACATTAGATAGCCCTGGAAGAGGAGCAGTCGCAGATTATCTATGTCTGATAACAGGAGGAGAAAACCAAAGTAAAAAAGTTCATTTGGGAAGTGACAATTTGCATTCCAGCATCAGGTATTGTATTCTCTGTTTTTATACATATATTATAGATTGTACTTTCTAATTTAGCCATAGATGATTCTACACCTCTGAATTCTACATATCTGAAGACGCAGATGGTTCAAGATTTGGTTCTGTATAAAGGCTCTAGACCAGAGGTTCCCAAACTTATTTTGTCAAACGCCCACTTTAAAAAATCTGTTATTTTGTAGCGCCCCCCATTTTTTTCACCATAAAAACCTGAATCACATATTTGTCTTGCCTGTAGTTTAATTCAACCTATATTCTAATCTAGACTTTTTTACAAGAGAGAGCAATTAATAATACATACACCAGTACATTAGAGTATCTTTTATAAAAAATAACAATAATTAACATTGTTGATTTTAAATAAAAAAATAGCAATAATAATACAATTTTACAATAATAAAGAGTATCGGAAGTGGGGACCTCACCTGCGAAACTTTAAAACACGAAATTTTTTCAGTGTTTGATTCCTTTAACGATATAAATAGCGTTGTGAACGCATTAAAATAATAAATATTAATTACATTTTTAGTTTATATTTGTACAATAAAAAAGGATATAAATATGAACTAATAAATGGATGTTGTGTAGTAAGAGGATTTTAATTTCAGTGAATTTTAAAATATGAAATAGCTGAAGTTATGAATCACTCATTGCTTAAATCACATCAGCGCCCCCCAACTTTATTCTGGGCCCGTTACCGCCCCCCTTAAAGCCTCCAGCGCCCACAAGGGAGCGTTATCGCCCACTTTGGGAAAGACTGCTCTAGACAGACTGGGCAGAACTGCAATTTGATAGTCAAAATGCAGTCTGTATAAACCCTGAATTAGCCATCCCATGGGTTGACCAAACAAGTATGCTACTTAGGAATAAAGCTATGGGAGGGATCACAAATCCACAGTTTGGAGGGTATTATACTCATTTTTGAAAACCGTCTAAATTAGATTCATGATGCTAAGAATCAATTTAAAAAAGAAAAAAAAATAAGTGCCTCGAAAATGCATACAACGTGTAACGGAAAAGGGGCATCAACCCGAAAGGGAGTACACATTCTAATCAAATCATACAAAATTAAATATCTACTGTGCCTACTTGTAAGGAGGTGAAGATTTTTTATAACGATTTCAGGGATGGTCCCATAGTAAAAGTTGTTCACATTGATTAGTATGTTTACTCCATTTCGGGTTGATACCCCTTTTCCGTTACACGTTGTATTGTTCATTACTTGTAGATTACAGGAAAACCTATAAGAATTCTTTCAATTGAAAATAAAGTGGTAAATTCAATATAATACGTTCATTCACGGCAAATAGTTCTCTAAAACACGACTAGATAGCGCTGGCAGTAGTTAATTCGCGTCTTACTATGAGGATTTCAATGGAGGTCATCATCATCCGAGCGTATTCCCGGTTGCATCCTCAGCAGTAACGCTTCAGAGCCCGGGGTCCGCTTCCTTACCAAGGAGATTTGACGAGGTTACTGGTTTTTACACAGAGCGACTGCCGTCTGACCTCCACAACCCAAAGGGCAAACCAGAAACCAATCCTTGGATAGTTTGATGATCAGACGCTAGGTGGCGTTCGGGGCCCACAGTTTTACGTGCCTTCCGAAACACGGAATCATCTTTCTTTTCGGATAATCAGGTGATTCAAGCCTGCAATATCCTATCCAGACTGGAAACAACTTTTCACAAAGTATGCTTCCCAGTGGGAATCGAACCCATGACCTCCGGGTCACAAGGCGAACGCCTTGACCACTGGACTACGGAGGCAGAGGATTTCAATGGAGGTATTTTGTATTTATTCAAAAACTTTGGATATACGGCACCCTCTTCACTCGAGTTCAACTCGCACTTGGCCGATTTATTTTTGGCAATAAATCAATTTTATTACGTAAGGAGCCTATCAAATATAGATGGTGCTAGTCATGAGAATCACAAGATGGCGTCGAGTAAATAATAGATACGAATAATTTCTCTGCAAAAAGTTTTGAATAATAATATACTACGTACAACACGGTTAGTATCAGAAGGACAAGATACCATAGAGTCGCTGCTCACACAGGCATATCATACCCGAATTGTTACTGCCTTAACTCGCGCAAGTACAACGACAGTGATGAGTAATGGTCCGGGCCGGATTTAGGGGAGGGCGACCGGGGCCTTCACAAAAGAGAGGCCCCCACAATAGAGACTTCGAAAAATCTGTCCAATTCCGACTAGTAAACCCTATCTATTTGGTTTCACTGTAAATTATTTAATTTGTTGAAAAACGCGACTGAAAAAAATTGATCATATTATTTTGAAAATAATTTGGGGCCAGGGGGCTCCACTGCTTTGTTGCCTCCAGACCTCTTATTCCGGCCCATGTACTTGTACTACAGATAAGTTTAGTCATTGTTTAGATATAAAAAATATAATATATACAAATTCACACAAATTGAGCTAGCCCCAAAGTAAGTTCGAGACTTGTGTTATTAACTCAACGATTATTTTCCGTCTTGACTTTACCGGGGATCGAACCTGGGGCCTTCGGTGTGACAGCGTGGCATGATGGCCACTAGGCCACAGAGGTCGTCACGAGATAAGTTGTTTGTCAGTAATACTACTAGATAGTGCTACAAGCACAGGGACTAGCACTGAAGATTAGTTTTAGACTGCATTGAGAAGAACAATTTTTATTCATGTTTTTTAAATTAATTTAAAAGTGATATTGCATTAGTAACAAATAATCTCACTAGATGGCGTTGCACAGTAAAACTAGTTATGGTTTGTTTTAGGTAAACCTTGTGAATTTTGTACCAGTTCTTTGTTATTTGCTTGTTCGTGTGTGTAGAGATGTGCCGTTCGTTCAATCTTTGGGATCTAAATCACTGAAACTGAACCGTTTAGTAGTCGACCCGGGTCTTTAGACCCGTTTAATCGTTTTGATTGGTTTTCTCACGAAACAATCGTGTAGGCACTAGCTAGTCTCCGATTTTTCAAGCTGCCTAAAGGCATCTATCAGCTCATATAGCGTGACGACTGCCTGCCATACAATGATGACCGCCAGGACCAACGGCTTATACGTGCTTTACGGAGTAGCTCGATAAATTGTTATGCCACTTGTTGACGCCCATCTCAGTGCAGACCACGCCCGGTGACGCTTTACTTGAGAGACCGCTAGTAATGCGCAGCGCACTCCCGCCGGGCCACCGAGCTCAACCAGTACTAGTACCTATTTGATTCGATAGTTATCTAAATTCTCAGCTTAGAGCATCCACACTAGTGAATCTCTAACAGAAAATCTAAATCTAGATTATCATAGAATTCATTAACAAATGATAATACAAATAAAATACCTAACTACTTTGCTGTACAAAAATAATATGTCCCACCAAAAAGATAAATGTGAAAATAGGAGCCAAGTTCAATATCTGACAAAAGAATTGAGAACTAAATGGCCGCTAAGTTCTGTTCTGTTGAGAATCCAGAAATGATTCGCAGTATCATGCTTTAGTAAAAAATCCAAAAAATATTTTTCGTATTTCGATATATGTTCAAATTCACACTCTCTCACACTTCACTTCTTTCTACTTTTTTTCCAGCATTGAAAGGTTTCAAAACTCTTAAATGGCTTTGATAAGCCAGGGAAACGGCAAAATCTCGGTTATTTCGTGGTTGTAGGGGCTCGCGAGGTCTACTGTTCTCACAGAACCACTAGTTTTAGCATAAGTATGCAAATTATTGTTTTTATTACATTCTAAGGTTACATTCTTGTAAATTTGTGTCAGAATTGCTGGCAAAAAACCACCAAGTCAAATATTAAAATTCTTATAAACTTATTTCAGGATTCTCTACATAACTTGGTGGCCATTTAGACCTCAATTATTTTTAAAGATATTGAACTTGGCTCCCATTTTCACGTTTATGTTTTTGGTAAGATTTTCAAATTTCACGCGTACATTGCCGAGAACGTTAGAGTAGTGGACGCCGTATTGCTCTATGGCCATGCATGACGTCGGATATGCATGTAAACAAATGCACCAATGTATGCATTTTGACTGTTGACAGTTTTGGTTTACACAGGCATATGACGTAATAACGTGGCGGCTACTAATTTGTGTATAAAAAAAAGAAATGTGGTGTCGTGGGACACCAGGTAGGAACGAAGTTCAAAAGTTCTTGTGTATACGACTGTCGCGCCTGCGCACGTCTCATTTAACGAGGTCATCCTTACGGTTTTACTATCACATTTTTTTCAGTTCGGTCGCGCAGCAAAATCCCTATCTCCTCCAAGCCTGCCGTAAGGAACTTCGATCCAAAAACTAAAAACTTTGAACTTAGTTTTAATTATTTTTTTTTGATTAAATGTAACTAACATTTTCCGACTTATTTGGGCATTGGGCGTAAGCTATCTTAAAAATATATATTTAGATCTTTTCTCATAACTTTTTTTTTTGGACTAAAATACCGTATTGATGAACTTAAATAATATTTTTTTTACTCATTACATTACAGAAGAGCACTTCGTGTCATAGACAAGTATTTCGGCCATGTAGTACAAGATCAAGAATTTTTCTCCAAATCAGAAGGTCTGCAAGCATTTTTAAAATTGATACCTGATGAAGGACTGAGGGCTCAAGTTGCCAAACGACTGGAGAAGATGTCTGAATCTTCCTTAGAAAGATGGGAGGCTTTTCAGGGTGTTTATGAGACTTATTGCAGAGAGGTATGTCTTATTATTGATTGATTTATTTATTGAAGAGCAATGTTTGTCCACTAACTACTAAACTCCGGATTTTGGTGAAGTTGTCAATATTATATAGAGGATTTAGTGCTGAAGTTGGACTTAGAATAGGCGACTGCTAATTCATTATCTTGTAAAGCATTTTCCCATAAAAACGTTCATGTTTGTATAAAACATAAAATATTACAATTTCAGAATACGGGCAGTACTAGAAAACTAAAATATTTGATAGAAGAATTAAAAATACAGTATTGCTATCCCCGCCTCGATGTGAATGTAACAAAAGGTTTTAATCACTTATTGAAATCACCATTCAGTATACACCCTAAGACTGGGAAAGTATCAGTTGTCTTCAAACCAAATGAAGCGAAACACATGGTTCTTGAGGAAATACCGACAATTTACACCTTACTTGATGACAGCTCTCCAGAGAGTCAACTCCATCGGAAAAACATGACGAAAGCTGTAAAGAATTTCCAAGAAGTTGTATTTTCTTTGGAAAAAGCTGAAGCGTTGCGACGAAAAAATGATGCAAGTAAGTTGTTATGATATTCGAATGTACGCAAAAGTAATATAGTCCACCGGCCACCTGAGAAAATTCCTTCTTTAAACCGAATCTCGTCGGTATTTCTTCTGTATACCACTCGTTAATACACCATTACACCCGATGTACATTATTGCACACCTACAGGCTTTACTGAAAAAAAGGTCACGTCAACCACGTTGGAGTTTTGGCCTACTTTGCACTACTGCAGCGCAACTGTTGTCTTTTGTAATTATAGCATGTGCATTGTAATTAATGTATTGCTTGTTCTTGAATCTATGTGTGTGTATGTGATGGAGTTTTCTATTACATACAGAACGGAAACTCCTAGGGTCCCGCGCAATATACCCGTTCCCCGTCCCCGCACCTCTCCCCCGTTCTCGCCTTGTCGAATGTGTGGAGAGGCTAACACACATACATCGACATGTGCACGGAGTATGGTTTCGTTTGTAGTAGTAGGCATAAATGATACGCGCGCTGCTTCTATGAAGTGCCATACCTGTGTCTTAATCATAACTCATACACAACTTCGTCAATTTTTATGTAGCACAAAATTATTTGCACTATATGTTATTTGCATTATTCGTTGCTTCCGATCGGTCGTTTTGGAAATCCTTGGGGGAGGATTATGGTCCAGCAGTGGATTTCCTGTGGCTCATAATATGATGATGATTATGTTGTGGATTTCTTAGCTTTAATCTGAATTTTCAACAAAATTCGTTAAGTTTCTTCATTAATCTTAATAACACCAAAAAAGAAAAAAAAACGACACAAGTTGCAAGCCTGGCTTTTTGGTTTCATACATAATTATAACTTATAATTTGTTTTCAGATTTGTCACTGGAATTTTGAATGTGCGAATTGATCAAGAAATATTAGGAATGGAATCAACATCATGTGGAACTTCTGCAAATTAGGTTATTACTGGATATTTAAAAAAAATAATACAAGCATCATGTATTTATAAAAATAAATGTCATTACATAAATACATTTTGTATTCTTATTCTAAATTGTCAACAGATCTAAACTTATAGAAACTTTCTAGCCGCAAGCACGTAAAATTAAAGTTCAGTGGCCTGACTTTATTGGATGGACTTGCTTGAAAAATAGTATAAAGATCTAGATCTAGTAATGCTAGCATCATGCGATATTTATTATTTTGCTTGTAAGCTCTTTCACAGTGTGTGTTTAAAATACGTGAGTCGCATTTACGAGTGTGCATTTTGAAAATTTTGGTAGCTGTGTATGTACTGTCCCAATGATCATATCATTCACATCTCAGTCATTGCTTCATGTGTCATCTCAGAAGTACTCAAAACATTTTCTCGCATATAATATTTGTTACTGGAATGGCTTAATATGCAGCTAAAAACATTTTCGGATCTGCTTTTATATAGAACAGCTGAGAGCAATATTAAGAAAGTCTTCGAATCCAATGGTGACAGTTCCGTTCTGCTGAGAATCACGCACTCTGAATGCCTCCGTGAAGCGTTGTATTTGTACACACAGTACAATAAACTGATCTACTGATATTTTTCCATCCTTTGGATCACTTCTTTTGGATAAAAAGTTTACGAAGTCAGGTGTGAACCGGAATCCCATTTGTGACAACGCTGAAAATATAAATAAATTTTGTTATTTAACCATGTTTTATCTTATACAAATTACTTAAAAATGGTCTAATACGAGTCTGTCTATGGCCTGTACGGGCAACATAGAGCCAACAATCTGAAAATTTATAAATAATGCTTAACAAAAGGCAAAAAGGAATCCAAAATAGTGTAAGATTGCTATTTAGGATTCCCATGTAAGTAATAAATTATTACCGTGTCAAAGAAATAGGAATTAATAGTAATATAGGCATTCTCTTGACTTTAAAGATAGCTGCAATTGGAATGAAAGCAGCAGCTGGTAGTTGGTACCTACATATATACTTTGTTTTTTCGGTACTTGGAACCTTTGAGACGGATAAACCAGTTCTTATATCAACCCTGCTATATAGATACATTTCCACGTCATTATCCCTGACGAGGTAGACAGAGCCCAGATCCGTAAGACACAAAGGCCTTACATAGTGTGATGGTGGGCGTTAAGATGTAAACTCAAACCCCGCTACATACAAACAAAATTATCGCAAAATACAGGAAGAAACTACCACAGTAATAGACGCAACCAGAATGGAAGATTTTAACCCAAGATTTTTTTTAAGTGACCGAGTACAATATGTTCGTATCCATTGTGTACATGTCATATATACCTTTTGAGAGCTCCTCTTCGTCGATGCTTCCTGATTGGTCAGTGTCGTAAGTCTTGAAAACAGCAAGCCATTGGTTTATGTATGTATATAATTTATCAAATTCATCGAGATTAATGGTTCCTGACCGGTCTTTATCGAACATTCCTGGAATATGAAATAAAACAATAAATAGATTAAGTGTATGTAAGTGAATGCGTAACCCCAGCAAAATGTTGCGCCTTAGAGAAATGAGAGTATTACAGATACATACTTGGTTATTTACTTATTAATACATACATAGTAAACCTCAATATGTTCAAATATAGCAAAATTCATTCATGTTGTATTTTCGAAGTTATTCGAGAAAAACTGATTTTGCTGGAGTAATGTTACCCCAGCAAGATGTTTTTAAAAAAAAGCATTTAGCCTAGAATCAAGTATATGGAAAGACAGCCTTTTTCAAATTGTCCTGGGTCTTGGATGTTTATCTATATATGTATTTGTTATAAAATATAGTATCGTTGAGTTAGTATCCCATAACACAAGTCTTGAACTTACCTTGGGGCTAGCTCAATCAGTGTGATTTGTCCCTATAGTATATTTATATTTATTTATATTATTTATATTTATAGCTCTTAATGAGTTGTAAATTTATACTGATAGCAAAATTTGTTCATCTTATACTTTTTGAGATTTTCAAGATTTTGCTGGGGTAACGTTTTGCAATTTTCCATATCTCGAAAACTGTTAGTAGCAGAATTTTGAAAAAAATACTGTTTATAGGCCTTAGTATGTTCAAATTTGTTTAAATGTAAGTATTCCGATTCATCAACAAATATCGAAGTAATTTATTATTCTAAAAAATCGGAAAATTCCGGTTTACTCATAAACTATTACATTTACTAACAAATAAAAAGCAGTTACATATACGTATGATATACCCTTCTAACGTGTAAAAATTTGGATGAACAAACATAAAGAAGATATAAAGGAATTTGATCGAATTCCTAGTGGTGTAACTTTGGCCATCGAATACGCAGTTCTCTCTGAACACAAATAGATAAACTATAGTGAACATATATGTTCATTTTGTTACAAAACATGCCTGAAAATTTCGGCTTTAAATCTCGGATGGAATAAAAGTTATTAAACAAACAAGAAAATATCATCAATTCTCCTACAAACCGACTAAATAACAGAGGCTACGAAAAAGCGGCCGTTTCATACTTGAGCGTAACCATCTCAAAAAAATGGTATAATAGTCTTTTTTTTTTAGTACAGTCGCATACAAAAAGGTTCTTGCGTTTGGTGGATAAAGAAAATACATGAGCATGATTATTTTTTATACAAATTACTGTTTTACAATAATAGTATGCTATATAACTCAAACTAGGAAAATCATAGATAAATTGAGTATTATTAAACAAGTGTACTTTTATCACTAATTTTAGACTTAAATAATTAAGTCGGTTTTTCTCAGCGACTATAAGGACTAGAAAGCTGTAATTTGGTACAGGTACGTATATTAATTATGCGGAAAAAGTAGTAAAAAATTTATCGTAGCTCCCATACAAGTAAAGTCAAAAGTCAATTTTATTTTCTCGACTTACTTATCATGTGGGGTATCGTTGAATAGGTCTTTCAAAAATATTATGAGCTTGGGCATACCGTTTTTCGATTTAGGGATCAGTTTCTGAAATATTTGGTTTAAAAGTGAAAAATTTTGTTAGAGTCAAGTGTCCCCCCCACCTCTATCTGCTCAACGGTTATATATGGACACGTGAAAAAATTCACAGCTTTAGTAAATATAACGAAATTTGAAGGAAAACTATCAGAGCTAAGTAGGGTTAACAAATTAAAAAGTTATCGTCGATCAACTTATAAAATTTACTTGGAAAAGGAAAATTTCATACAAATTCAATAGTATATTCGTTTTAAGACGTTTTTAGTGGCATGAACTCAAAGTTGGCATTCGTAACTACGGAACCCTACACTGCGCGTGGCCCGACACGCACTTGGCCAATTATTTCTTATTCCACGCAAAACGCTGGTATCGTTAGCTTTTCTTTAAAATAAATTAAATTTCAATATAAACTACAATACGTAATGTAAATTATACTTATTGACGTGTAAAAGGGCCTGTAAAGGTCTAATTACTGAATAAACATTTGAATTTTGATGCAAAATTACGAAAACAATGGTGTAAGATAATGAAATGGAAAATACATATCTCTATTATCGGTTGTATTTTGTTGTGAAGATCATTTTAACTTAAGTATTCTATATTTATGTACAGCTTAGTGTGAATTAGCTATTAAGCAGTAGAAGATTCGGTCTAAAACTAACCTACTCGTAAAAAATTCTTTAGCTTAGCTTGCTTATTCCTATTGCAGTTTTACGAAATTTTGATGATTGATAATTGATTTCAGGTTAAAAAAGATACAGTTAATTATGTTGAATTCTAGCTTTAACCCGCGACTTCGTCCGTGTAGAATTCGAAAATGATTCTCATAGGACTCTCCCTGTCCCGTGTCCCGTGTCCCGTGTCCCGTGTCCCGTGTCCCGCGTCCCGTGTCCCCTGTCCTCTGTCCCTTGTCCCCTGCCCCCTTCAAAATTTTTCATTTTTGACGTATTTTTCTTATTGCACCTCTAGACCTCATAAGGAACCTATGTGCCAAATTTGGAGCCTTAAGACCCAGCGGTTTGGGCTGTGCGTTGATATGTCAGTCAGTCAATGAGTCAGTCAGCCAGACATTCAGTTTCTTCTTTTATATATATATATATATATATATATATATAAACACTACTTTGGGCCCTTTGTTGATCCAGCAGTGCGCTGAGAACATTATCGACTCCACATTTAACCTGCAATAACTTGGCTCCTGTTGTTGCTATCTCGCTCGGAATCGAATATATCTCATCTACGGACAGTGACGGACCGATATATTCGTTAATGTACCTTTCTACTCCATAAAAAATTTTGCTCGAATTTCGAAAAAAATTTGCTCCGTAACGGTCAATTTTCTCAAACTCAAAATCACTTTGTGACTCCAAGATTTTTTAAAACTTGAAATTTATTGGCTCCGATATATATTCACTGACATATATTTACCAAAATTTCGGAACATTATTAGATCCGTAACGAACGGCTACTTTTCTTGGTCATGATTTGAGTGTACATGCAAGTAATTATAGATTGCCGATACAAGCCATTCAGAAAGGTCTTGTGGGAAGTAGATTATTAGAAATAGAAGATACATATACAGAAAGCACTGCTAAAAGTAGTAGACCAGACAATACCAGTCAATGAAATGGCGAATGAGAGTGACAACAAAAATGACAGCAACGAGAGTAAGAACAATGTACAAACTAAAGCAAACGTGTGTGATGAACAAATCTATATAGATGAATATACAAACAGCGAGAAATCATCAGAAACAGATAATGAAAATGAATACGAAAAAAACGAAATAGACAAAAACAATACTTTTGGTTCTATGAAATCAATGAGCGTTTTAAAAAGTGGGCATAAATCGGTATTAGATACTGAGAGCGATGAATCTAGTGAAGAAAAGAGGAAACAAAAAGAAACCTAAAAATAATAAGCGACGATGAATCAAATGAACAAATAGTTGAGAAGAAGCCAAAAAGACCAAAACGTATCAAAAACATCATAAATGACGAAGAATCAGATGAAGTAGATGAGCAAAAGCAAAATAGACAAAAGAGAGAACTAGTTACGAAAAAGATAAAAATAACTAAACGTACTCAACAAACTATGAACGATGAGAAATCAGATGAAGAAGTTGTTGAGGAAACGCGAAAAAGACGAAAGAAAAGTCATAACATATGGAGTAAGGCCGAGATTGCAGCCGTGATGCGACATTTAAAACCATTTGTAGTGAAGAAAAAAAACCCAGGTAAAGCTTTGTGTGTAGAGGTACTAGGCAAAGAGCCAATTCTTCACAAACGAACATGGATGCAAATCAATTCATACGTCAATAATATTTACAAGAAGGATTTGTAAAGTCATTGGTAATTTACAAAGTTTTTTAAATTGTGAATTTTTCGTTACATTGTTTTTCGGTTAAGCATATAATGTATACAAATATTAATTCGTGTTATGTTATTCACATTGTATACTTATTGCTTGTATACAAATAAATGCTTAAATGCTAAAAAACTTTATAAGTGATAATTTTTTTACAAATCCTTAAATAAATATTATTGACGTAAGTAATGATAAAAATCCAGTATGAAAGAATACCCACGCTTTTATACTGGATTTTTTAAAATTATAAATCTTTTTGTTTTTTGTTTTGATCTTTTTGTCTTTTTGTTTTTTGAATTACAAATCTCTACAATAAATACGATTCCGTACCAAAAGTATGTTTTTCACTTTATCAAATTTTAATGTCACATGAACACCTTTTTTACCTACATTAAAGTATGTGGATGAATATCTGTTCCTCCTGTGATAAGTGATTTAAGTTGAGTTATAGCCTTTTTGTGATTTTAACGTCAGCATTATCAGAAAAAAATATATTATTTTTAGGTCCAACTCACGTTCTTCTATCTGCTATAGTTTCAGAGATAATTTTGTGCAAAATGGTATAACTGTCGGATTTTTGGCAAAAACATCGTGACTATCAATATTTGTCAAGTTGTAACCCCTTTATGTAATCAATCAATAAACTATTTTTCGTGCTCGGTAATTTAAATGTCACTGTATTCCATTTCACATTTTATTGTTCTGTACATTAATCGCGAATATTGATGTATCTAGAGTAATATCCGTCTAAACCAATTTTTTTCGATATGTCTAGAGTACAAATCGACATATACCTACAAAACCGAATCTGAATTTGTGCCTTTTTTTGTGAAAAGTAATACATTGTGTTATAAATCTTTCTACACAAATCTGTTTCTATATGTAAACAAATATAAATGCAATTGTATCTAAATCTCAAACTAATTCTAAAACTATTATGTAGAACAAATGTTGTGCTAAATAATCGAGTTCGGGTAGTGGGAGAGCGAGGGGGTGAAACGCCGCGTGCACGGGGGCGAGTGCTCTCCGCTCTCCACAGTGTTCCTGTTGCCTGGATGGAGGGAAGTCGTGTCCAAATGCGCCATGGATCGACGCGTAAGTTGATAGATGTATCGTTTTCCACGAAATTTAATAATACTGTTTTTTTTTTCTTTCGGTATTGAATTGAATCACCTGACACAAAATAACATAATGTAAACGTATAGTTACGATGCATGATCTTTTCTTTTGCAATTTCCTTCCTATTATTTTATTTTATCTATGCATTGAAATCATTTTACGTCTTTTTACCCAACTGCGCAAGAAGGAGGGTTTTTTTCGAGAGTATGTATGCATGAATGTATAATTGTCTGGCATGCTCTGCGGCCTGAACGGCTCGATGGATTTAGCTTGAGAGGTGTCTTAGATTCATATTTTCTATGAGAGTGACAATGGGCAATTGGGCATATCAAAACAACAAAAAAAAAATAACGGCAGCCGGGTATTTTAGATTTTTTAAATTAATTCACTTGTCAATGATATATTTTGTTTCCTCGCTCTGGTTTTAAATAGGTTTTTTTTCATTTCAATAACTTTTGTTTCAGTTAAAATCTCGAATTGATAAATTAATGGAGTTAGCCTCATAAGTTGAAATTAAAGAAAAAAAAATTTGATTCCCAGGAAGATGACTGTAAATTAAGAGAGGAGCAAGAAACAAGAGAAATATTTAAAGGGTCTTTGAACCAGAGTTTTATAGTTGAAAAAATGGTTATTGAAAAAAATAGAGCTAGTACAACCCCGGAAAAAGGCAACGAATTGAGGATGCAAAAGAAAGGAGGAGAACCAGCTGAAGAGACGTGAAAAGACGCCTTCCAGTTACTGCCATAACGGCTTTAGACAATAATAAGAAGATTAAGATACCAGAAAAATCTTCAAAATGCCTAGTAGATGACTTAAGAGTTTCAGATTCATCAGATGATGGTGATTTTGGATCATCTAGCAGTGATGAATATATTTGCGGTACTGATGAATCAGCGCCATCAACTGATGATGTAAAAACTCCTCAGGCAAAAAAGAAAAGGGCTGCCGCGTCGTCGGTGAGACGTGACGTTATGTTTTATTCATGAGAGTGCTCATGAGTTTTATAGAAGTCTGAGTTGCAAAAATGATGTCAAAGACAGTCCACCGGACAATAGCGATGTTTCCGATGATGACGAGGAATAAGTTTTTGGTTTATATAATAGTACCTACAGATCAAAAGACTGTTATTTTTTATCCTTTAGTTAACGTTTGTCTATCCAGTTGGGCATTTTTCGACTTTTTGTTCCTAGTTTTTTATTAGAAAACGATTTACTAATGTGATATTTTGTATTGTACTGAGTAGATAATAAATGAGGATACTGTGATACCTCAAGATTTAAGATTGATCTGTGCAATTTCATAGTTTTTAAGTTTAATTTGCGTATTACTTTTTAAGTTGAAATATTACTTGCCAAGTTTAGTAAGTACAAATTATTATAAGTTCCTATTGCGATACAGTAAAATGATTGATAAAACTGTGCCTCGAATATGACTGAATTGTTAATTATGAAAAAGTTTAATAAACGTTGATATTTTTCTATTACTTGTATTTATTTACACAATCCAAACCTTTTTTTATTAGGGGTATATCTTGACTTTTATCTTTTAGCACGTCTTATAAAAGACTAGGATTTTAGTAAACTGATACAATTCAGGTAAATTATGTAAATAGGCGACTGATAAGTAAAAAAAATAAAATCAAAGAGCTTATATAATATTTTTTGTTTGAGGAGCATTGTGTTAGGATCATTATTTTATTAGTTATGAAATGTTATAACTTCGTGTATATCAGTTTACACAAAGTCAATTTATTAGGGCTACGTAATTTAACTGTACAAGTATCATTTATGATATAAATTTTGCACATAATTGACGTGGATGAAGTTACAACTCACAAGTTTTTTATGAATTACTTTTGAAATTATATATTTAGCAAAAAAACTGAAATGTATAGTTAATACGAACATTTAACTCTACAAAACAAGGTACTCAATTTGAACCTATCTCACTCAGTTCACGAACAAGAATTTTTTTGATCTTGTTTTTGCTCTCTTGTAAAAGTATGAATTTTCACTTGTATCACCTATCACAGGAGGCACAGATATACATTGTCATATCAAAAATAATCCTTAAATATCATTAGTATTAATTGAATGAATAAAGTTTATTTTAAATGTCAATTATAAGTAATACCTATAATGTTAATGGAGAGCACATTTCATTTCGATTAATTATCATCCATTTCCGAGGTTTGGATACCATGTAGCACAATAGTGCTTGCTAAGACAAAACAAATGAGCCTAAGCTTGACGAGGCAAAACTTGCACCAAATATTATGAACCTACTTAGTGAGTAGCCGTCTGAAGCCAATCACAGTTTCCGACAGGAATGATGTGCTCTGATTGGCTCATTTGAATCGGATCAACATGTGGGTGAAAGCGAAAAAGGTGGAATTGTATAAAAATGGCGTAATTATTATTATTAGTCGCCCTGACACTTATGGCTCCGACCGGAGCCAGTGTTGCAAAAGAAAACAGCAATGGAATCAGAAAATCAAGCCGGATCAACAAATGAAAAAGGATCAACAAAGTGCTGCTCGTATGGCACGATTGAGCCACTAAGTGCCCGTGGGGATATCTATATATATATATATATATATATATATATATATATATATATATATATATATATATATATATATATATATATATATATATATATATATATATAGATAACATAATGAAACAGAATGGAGAAAAACTTAATCTACGGTTAAAGAAAGGAGTTGCTCCTCATATATTTTTTATGTCAGAAACCGAATATGCCACCACCAGGTGAGAGAATGGCCGTAGTTAAAAGGCAAAGAATAGCACTGGTAAATGCAGCTCTTTCAGATTATGCTATCATAAAAAGTAATATTTTAGAAATGAAAAATCTCGTGAAATCGAGGTCTGATGTAAAATATGCCGACATCATAAATGCATCTATTTTCGGTAGATTATCCGATTGTGCTTTGATAAAACCAGTTTCTGACATCGTCTTAGATTGACTACAAATATATATTCACAAAGTAACCACACAGAAATACAGATTTAAACAATTTTTCATAAAGACACTATTAACACAGTATTTATATCGACGCCGATAAATGCAAGCGGTAACCAATGACGTCACATTTTGTTTCGACCAATAGTGACGCGTTGCGTAAGTTTGAATTTCCCTCCCTTATTTTTACTTTTTATATAATATTTTCTGGGTTTAAATAATAATTAAATAAAAAAATACCTTTTAAGTATAATGTAAAGACAATAAAGAATCTAGAAAAAATATTTGAGACAAATTTAAATTGTATGCATATTCTCCATTGCAATGCAATTAGATTGCAGTACCTACTCGTAGTAGAAACCAACGAGTTAACGTGTCTTCCAAACACAAGGCAAAGAGGAGCTTCATGCTGCTCGTCTGTAAAACAAGTAACTAAATAGGGGCAAATCACACAGACTGAGCTAGCCCCAAGTATTATGTGATTATAATATGATTCTAACCCACTGATACTATATTTTATAATAAATACAAATAAAGATAAAGACTCAGGTCAATTAGAAAAAGGCCATTTTCAAACTTGCCCTGTCTGGAGATCTAGGCCAGGACCTCCGGATTGGCGGACTAGCATGTTGACCATTACTGTCGCGTATGAATGTACCCTGCCAAGCCTACAAATAATTTCAAGTACCTACAACAAGAATCCGTATGGGGTACAAACCGTACAGACTACAGTCCTCGAGGGATAAGCTTAGTGTGAATGAGCGCCAAAAGTAATCAGTCAAAGAATTACAAAAATAAAATCAATGTTTTTTCGGAAACAAATGAAACATTTTTATAATTAAAAAAAAAACACTATATTATGTTCATTATGGTTCCATACCCAAAGGGCAAAAACGAGATTATTACTAAGACTTCACTGTACGTCTGTCCTGTCTGTCTTTCACCAGACTCTATAACTCATGAACCGTGATAGCTAGACAGTTAAAGTTTTCACAGATGATGTATTCCTGCTGCAATTCAACAAAAAACATAGTAAAGTATTTATTATTAATGTTACTTTATTTCACTAATATTTCAAACACAACAACCATAGAGTACTATAATATCCCACCAAAAACATATTTGTTAAAATTGTTGACTAATTGTTCGCCCAAAAAAGGGTTGAAATCCAATCCAATGCCAAGTTTAGATGCACTTTAAAATCGATCATAATCATCTTCATCAACAGCCTGATCCACTAGTAAACATTTGCCATTCCCAAGACTCGCCACCACACCCAGTCCCCCGCCTTCCGCATCCAGCCACTACCCGCCACCTTATTCACGTCAACGGTCCATCTGGCCGAAATTCACTTTACCATACACCCAACTTAAAATATGGTATAGTTGTGAAAATACGTAGGTACTTGGTTAAAAATATCTAAAATTATAATACTTTTAAATTTGAACTTGGCAGGTTTTTGTGCTGTACGTATCTAACACTTGATTAATTGTATATTTAAATTTATTATTGTTCAGACTTCCTTCGGCATCTTCACAGCAAACTCAAGAACGCGAATTATTGCTATTCATTTCATGTACGAGTCAACGCAGGTTCCCATACATGCTTTAAATAAAATTACTTTGCCTTCGATCGCCGCTGCATAGGCATCAAATTGACAACATTTCAAAAATTGTATATTCATATTTTATATTTTTTCCTTAAAGAACTTCAAAAAAAAGGACATACGTATTTTTTCTTTTTCATTTCTTTTCATTATTTCTCCTAAAATTAAATTGTTTAAAATCTCTCCATTCTAAAAGAGCGTAAGTACAAGAGTTAGAATGTAACGAGTTTACATCTTTGTCATACATTATAATTAAAAAATAAACTGACGTCTATAGAGTTGTGTTTTGTAGCAGTAAGATATCGATATCGATACAAAAACTTACGTAACGTAAAATAAGGTTACTTTGATTAATTTAAAAATTCTAACGCTTCTATCTCAGCTATTTTTGGCATAAAAATATTATATTGACGACTTGGTATGTGGAAAATGGCATAAAAAATTACACTTGTAATACTCGACAAAAAAAAATTTTGCCCTATCATCTCTATAATTGAAATGGGGTTTTTGGGTAACCCACGTTTATTAACGGATTCTCATAGTCGCCCCTTACAGGAATTAAGAACACAAAGAAAAAATGTTTTACTTTTTAAGTTACAGCGTTTTAAAGTTAATTGGGATGAATTTGACTGAAAATAAAAACAAGGGCTCCGGCGTACACGCGTTGTGAAAAGATGGGGGACGTACCAGGATTGCTATTTCAAAAATATGAATAAATATGCGTTCAGAAATTTGGAATATTTAATCAAAAAACCAAAAAAAAAAAGCTATCATAAATGTCACCTTGTGTTTTGAAAGTCGCCTCATTTTAGGGTAGCATTTTTCCTTACTTCATTTTTAATAGTTTTTAAGACCTGGATGTCAATATTATTTTTATTTACCTTAAATATCAATCATATAAAGGAAATATTAGCATTTCGTCACCTAACTATGTAAACATTTTAATGCATGTGTATTTTTTCCAATCCTAATTCTACTTTACTGAAAGAACTATCGATATTAGATGGTCTTCATCGAACTGATACTTCTATAGACAACACTACTATTATCTCTCTCTCTCACTCGTGATGTCAGTTGTCAGATTGACGCACGTGTCAATTGACAGCTGACAGCTTGACATAATTTTTTCACTTTTAGATGTTCAAGCAAAGGCATAACCTGTTAAATGTCTATATCCTTATACTTTTGAGTTTTTTTTTCATTTATCTCTAAAAATATAACTCAAAAAAATCTGAAAAAATATTTTACGTGTTCAGAATTGCTAAATCTCGAAATGATTCTCGAATTTTCATACCTTTTAGAAAATGAAATGTTGTCAATTGTATACTAAGTTTAAGTTATCAATTTTATTACATCAGTTTCAAGAGTTTAGGCTTTTAATTAATACCGGCTCCAGTGTGTCCGTCTAGAGACTATTATTTATATAATTAAACTAGCTGTAACCCGCGACTTCGTCCGCGTAGAAGTCGAAAATGGTTTTAATAGGATCTTTAAGTGGTTTTTTACGTTATAAATTGTGTTATAATATTCCGTTCCCGTTCCCGTTCCCGTTTCCGTTCCCGTTCCCGTTACCGTCATTTGCTAGAACAAAAGAGAACAAATGAGCTATTTGTCTCAATTTTTTTGTCTCTCACTCAAAAAATTACGAAGTTTCATAATAATATAAATTCGCAACCCCTTATGCACCCCAGGGGATGCAAGTTTTAAAATTTAATTTCTGTATTATATTTTTTATTGACCACTAATTCAAAAATGTCATGTGTCTCGCTTCAAAAATGACGAAGATTCATATAAACTTGCAACCCCTATTTCACCCCTATAGGGATGTAATTTTCAAAACCTAATAAATACATTATTATTTATTATTAACTATTAAATTAAAAACTTCATGTGTCTCACTTTAAAAATTACGAAGTTCCATACAAACTGGCAACCCCTATTTCATCTCCTTAGGGATGGAATTTCTCAAAATCCTTCCTTAGCGGACGTCTCCTAGTCACAATCTACCTTCCTGCCAAATTTCATCTTCATTGGCTAAGTAGTTTTCGAGATTTCGTGATGAGTGAGTGAGTGATTTTCGCTGTTATATATATGGATTAACCTGCGTACCTATTATGCCATGCTTCAGTAGATCCTGAAATATGACCCTGTGAAAATAGCTAATTTTGGCACTGACTGACTGACTCACTGACCGTTAATTAAAACCTCCAGGCCACTTCCAATTGTTCTAGCGTTATGAAATTTGGCACGCAGGTCGTGTTTTATCTGTAGATTAACAAAAATTAAGAAATTTAAGAAATCGTTCAAGCGTGATTTGGCTCAATCGAATATCGAAATTTTAATAAAAATATTTGTGAACCAGTGATACAATGAGAATACGATGAGGAGGGGGGGGGGGGGGGAGGAGGAGAGGGAAAGGGGGTATAAAATATTGTCATGTATACATAATGCACACTGTACAGCTTATTATTAAATACTGCTTACCTAAAAATCAGGCTTCTATTGTTATTAATTACTTTCGATAGATGGCGCTAGCAGTATAATTGAATCGCGGTATTGTTTTTTTTGTCTACAGTATATATGAAAAGTCGATAAGGAATTGATGGTCTAGTCGTTTAGTAGGTACCGCCCGGCGGCACCTGGATGATTTGCGACCTAAGTAGGCTCTTCTGGCACCGTAGCTTCGGCCCTTCTGGCAAAACATAGACGGGTGTTGCAGCACCCCAAATTTGCCATAGTCCCTAGCGCGCCAGTAAGCCGAGGGTCCCCCTTGGGAGCTCTTTGCGCTGCTGCTAGTAGTATATAAATATCGGAAGCCGGGCCTCTGGCTCGCTCTTTAAACCTTGTCCGGTAAAGTAGGAAATGTCGTCCGAGGCAACCTATGAATGTCATTTAAAAAAAAAAGAATTTATGGTCATGATCGGTACGGTAGAGAGTCCTCTGGCTCGCTCCTAAAACCTTGTCCGGTAAAGTAGGAAATGCCGTCCGAGGCAAACCATGTAAGTCATTTAAAAAAAAAAAGAATTTATGGTCATGATCGGTACGGTAGAGAGTATTCAGTGGGATTTTGAGGATAGGAGAAAAGTGAAAAAAGTCAGAATAAAGATCAGCCATGGTTTAATCTATTCTATGATTTAGAACGTGTTTAAACTAAATTTGAAAGACTCAGTCAGGTATATGTTTATCGCGAACAATTCCCCATATGTTTGGCTTATGCCATAACAATACATAAAAGCCAGGGTTTGAGCCTCGACTGTGCTGTTATAGATATTGGCTGAGCTATATTTTCCTATGGTCAGGCTTACGTGGCTCTGTCTAAAGTGAAAAATCTTAACGGAGTCCAATTAAATTAATTTTGACCAAAGTCATATCAAGGCGCAAGAAAGCGCTATTGTTGAATATAATAAATAGGCTAAGGAAACTGTTTCGACTTGATTTACCCAAATTATCGTATAAAAAACGTAGAATCAATAAAGTTCCCGACCGGGAGTGGGCTCTGCTGCCCAATTTAGCTCGAGCTTAAATTTCAGATGATTTGCCTACAAAAAAAGCCTGATCCACTGGTAAACATTCATGGAAGGCGGAGGACTGGGTGTGGTGGCGAGTCGGGAATGGCAAATGTTTACCAGTGGATCAGGCTGTTGATGAAGATGATTATGAATGATTTTAAAGTTCATCTAAACTTGGCATTGGATTGGATTTCAACCCTTTTTTACACGAACAATTAGCCGATAGGAACTTGGCCCCTGTTTTAACAGGTATGTTTTTGGTGGGATCGCTTATACTGTAACTGTAAATGAATAGAAAAACGAATAAAAGATTTTTACTAAATATATTAAGCCTTTGCGGTGATTTGAACCTGTAGACTCCTGATTAGATTCGAACGCATAAACTGTTACACTAATCAGGCTTTATACTAAGTGTGCGAAATTATTGGTTATGCTATACCGTAAAACCGTAAAATGAGAAAACATTTTGTGCGACGTATCACAAATTCTAACAAACTAATAACTAAAAGTGGTTTTGATATTTAGTCCGGAATAAGATTAATAGACAACGTCGTTCAAAACGAAAAATTCGCTATGTATGGGACTTTCACCCCCATGACCATGACAACAACACTGGAACGTCAATATAGCGGTACTAAAGGCGCGGCAAAGATATGACGTGCGAGGGCCGTGCCGCGACTTAGGTCGAGTTTAAAAACCAGTATAAACCGGCGCGGGCCGTCCCGTGCCTCAAGCCAATGTCTCACCTACACTACTACACTATGAGTGCGCATAATTCACACAAATGCAAAGCTGAGCTTATATCTTTTTGTCTGTGTGGGTTGGTAGAACTTGAATTACATGAATATGGGCCTTACAGGCTGTTTCTTGTCCGCTAGCCACTTTTTCTTTTTTAATTTTATCTGTGATTTTGCGCCACTGGGCTGCTGAGCTGCTTACCATCACTTTTGTGAATAAGTACTTTTAGTTATTACTTTGTGCTCTTAATTTAAAAAACTTACCGATCATCAAACTACAAGCAGTGTCCGAAAATGTTTGCCCCTGAGCGTTAACTAAAGCCATTTTTAATTCATTAGAGGTGATGAACCCTGACTGATCTTTGTCCACTGCTCGGAACCACTGTTGAACTTGGGGTGATATCTGACCTCCTGCTCCTATGCTGGGGTATGGTCCGTGGCCCATTTCCAGCTGCCCAGGTGGTGGGCCTCCATATCCTGGTTGTCCATACCCGGGCTGGAAAGGAGTAAATAGGTAAATACAATATGTAACAAAAAACCTGTCCGATCCTTGTAGGAGCAACTGAGACCGTCAATATGAACAACTTTTCCTATGGGACCAATGCTTGAAATTGAAAAAAAAAACGTACTTTCATACAAGTGTTCGGCCGGCCCGACAATTTATATGTATAAGTAAATGTCAATTTTATTCTCGCACGCGTCACACATTTTTTTTTCACAATAATTAGACAACGGCTGCTCCCACGATTTATTTGCTCTCTACACGATATGTTTTGGGACGTAGGTAAGATTACAAAATGAACTTCAGGTTGGCTAAGTGCGAGGTAAACTCGCAACAACCAAGTGTTCCGTATCTTCATACATTTTATACACTATGATTTGGGGGTCCCTAAATTTTTTCGTACTCAAAGAGTAGGTACTCTTAAGGTTTAGGTCTAACGTTAGTACGTTATTGGACAATCCTATGAGAACCTAACATTTTCTCGCGATTTATAGAATGCTATTGTTGACGTTATGTGCCTACAATTCATACAATAAGGTATCCTATCTGTTTATCCAGGTAATTATACTCTAATCTAAGTACCTATATGACTTTTTTCAACAGCTTTGCTCGAAAGTGGACTTTCTCGCCTTTGTAGAATACGATTACTTTGTTGTTCTTACGGCTTTAACAAAGGAGGTCACTTCACGAACATGGTTATAATTTTATCAAACACAACATACCGATTGTCAGTGACCGTAATCATAATGGCTCAGTCGCAAAACATCTCTTTCGCAAAATGTCCCTTAAAGTCTTAAAAAGTCCCTTTTTCATAATGTCTCCTTTGCAAAATTTCTCTTTCGCAAAATGTCTCGACTGACTTAGAATAAAATTTCGATTTAATAGGAATGAAGTATACTTTATTCGCAAACTTACTTGATAAATAAATTAAGTTTCAATGCCAAATTTTAATACTTATATTTTTTTAATCATTTAGAAAATAAATAAAAACATGATTCGCAATGGTTAATTAATTAAGAAACTTTAGTGCCATAATGAGATAATAGTTAGTTTATGTAGTATCTTTTATCTAATTATGTTACGGACAGTACATATTGATTTTTTAATCTTAATTTAGAATGTATGTCTAAAATGTTTAGATATTTTTTATTTGGAATAGGTACTTACATAAGTTTTACGTACTAAAATTACTCTTTTGCTTTGATATTCTCGAAATTTTATTCAACTACCTGTCGTAACGTTTTGCGGCTTTGTGGGAATTTTAACTTGAGGAATTTAGACAAATTAGTTTTCGAAGGCGTAAACTGTTACGCCATTTAGGCTTCATACTATTAGTTATACTATACCTACTATACTTTAACACCATAGAATGAGACATATGAAAGCATGTAGTGCGAAATCTCTACAAATTCTAACAAACTAATAACTAAAAGTGATTTTGATATTTATTTCGGAATAAGATTAATAGATACGTCGTTCGAAACGAAAAATTCGCAAGAATTTACCCCCATGGTCACAGCGCAGCAGTTATCTCAGAAGAGGAAAAGGATTTTACGAAATAATAAACTAGGTATATATACATTCTCTTAGTTAACCTTTATTCAATAAAGTATAAATAATTACTATAAGTATCTAGGTATATACATTGTATAAACAATACAAAACGGCGATACAGCATTTCAACTTACATGCAAAGTTTTTTGTATAAAACTATAGTTACAAGACACTTTGGGAAATTCTAGTGAAGTGTAAATATTAAATAGGTAGCAATCGTTTCTTGATGATTATTGATTTATCATAACCTATCTTTATTTAAAGTAAGTAGGTATGACAATTTTGTTCACAGTTCATACTGTGCTGGTAGAAGCAGGTTCAGCTAGTTTACACACTATGTTTCATACACTAGTTATCATTATAAAACAATGGTTGGGAGACCTTTGGCCAGCAGTGGGACAATATAGGTTAGTGGAAAACAATTGAATGTAACTACATTTTGTACACAACATAATTAACTGTAAAATATTTTTAAGGTCTTGATTATACCTTTCTAGTATTCATTGCCTGAAATGAATTGATTTTTTCCATAAAATGAAATCATAATTATTTTTTAAGTACCTGTATTGCCTTGTACTGTGCGGCATACATTATTTGTATGAAACATTATACAATGATTTGTTAAATAGACAATATTTTCATAAATAATTCCATTTCAAAAGAAAATATGTATTTCTAGTAGTAAACTCTGCAGCTAAAGGCAAATGCTGCGTGCGAGTTCAAGTGCGGGATGCGGGATGCCCCGCAACCTGCCTCGTTTCCTCGCTGTCCTATGTAAGCTAACCGGACTATGCGGTATTGCTATATCAAGAAAAATTCAGAGTCGCCCGCCGGCAAAGGACTTCCATTTATTTACATTAGAAATATTTAGACAAAAATATTTAGCTGACATTTTTACCGCAAGCTACTCATTATTTCAATTACAAGAGACCACCAACTTATTACAAGCTACTTTTATTGCATAAGTCTATAGCTAAAAAGCTTATCCTAAAAATTTAGTTACTAATTGCAATACAAAAAGGTTAATTAACAAAGTCTATTATTTTATTGTTATCAGTTTTATATTTTGTTCATCATTATATCTACTCAAAAAAGTTATTTATGCATCTGGTACTTAATTTTAGGCTATTGTTTATAAAACAAATGTTGTTTGATTTATGAAATGGGCTGTAAAGAAATTTAAAAACAGTACAATTTCAATATTTCAATATTACCCAATCATTTAAATACAGTTGCACCATGAAAATGTACAACAAAAATTTTAAGATGCTTGCACAAAATGCATCTTTTTCGTGAGTAGTGCTTTTTTTCTAAAAGTTGTTTATTAAATACCTGTATACCTTAGTCTGTCATCAATTTCTTCAATAAATTGTAGCATAAATTAAGATACATGGACTTTCCTTGGAAGGAGCAGACAAGACAGAGAAATGTCTTCTTGCAGATGATAATCAACAATGTAGTGCTATTGCAAGCTGTGGTATAATAAAGTTTCATTTATTTTTTTCAAATATAGATCTCACATCTTAAATTTTGAATAATAAACTACAAAACGAGTTTACATTGACATACTGTAATAACACAAATCATAAACTACTTTCATTCCTTTACTGAAACTGTAACATTTGTGTCTCAATCATAGACCTAGATTTTTTTTACTCGCAGTAATATGTATATGGTAACAGGTGACAGTTGTATCTTGATCTATTGCAAATTAAAACATGGGTGTAAATTAAATTATGAAATCCACTGTTAGCTCAGGTTAGTAGGTATTCAAATAATGCAATCATCTTTTCTCTTTGAATAATTAATATTAGTGTTTAAAACAATATTTTGTTTATTCTTCATAAAAATCACTTTCAGTATGTACATAATCTCATAGCTATACCTAGGTACCTACTAAGTTCACATGGGTTCTGAGATAGAAGTTTGAAATAATATAAAATAACTGTAATTATTTTTAAAAAGCTGCCTATTCTTCAACCTTAATTTATATCACTTATTTTAATAAAAAATAACAATGTTCATACACTTAAATGACATTCAGTCTTTTATATCAAACCAATACTGGCAAGTTTGTAATATTTTGTACTAAGCAAACAAGTTTACAGATACCTTCTTGCTTTTTCACTAACTACATATAGGCAAATATATATATATATATATATATATAACACTGTTATAATATCCAGAGATCTATATAAATAAGCATAAATTGCTTTAACTATTCACATACAAAAATTCAATTATTTTGTCCTGTATGTAAGTAGCGAAAATGCAAAACATAAAATTATACTAAAATTCAACAAAAAACATTTTTAAGCTTTAAACATTACCACTGTGACTAGAAAAACTATAAGTTGCTGGTGTTATAGATGTATTTACACACACTTGAATAGACGGTTTAAAAGACGAAGGAAGGAGTTTATGTGCTTCTGGCACTGGGGAGTAACTTCGGCAAACAGCAGTCTCAAAATGCACTTGATCACTTCTGTCTGTAGGCACACCATCAAAGCTTGTTTGTTTAGCAGAGTCACCTGTACCACTATCTTTGCATGATGAATGCTCCGATATATTGTCTGGAAACATTTGAGGCGAATCACTGTCACTACGCACTACTTGAGTCATTTTTATACTTTCGGCGGGAAAAGCTTGCACAGCGCCAGCCATGCGTCGACGTGTATGGTATATTATAACTACCCATATAATAGATGTCCCAACTGCACAACAGACCACAGTTATTATTATAATACCAGTCATATCTTCTTCATTGACCATAATAGCTACTGGAGGTAGAACTCTTAGTTCCGTTGTATCCTTTTTTGTTCCCAACTCATTGGTAATTTCACATTCATATCGGCCAGCATCACTGGACTCTGCTCCTATAATTACTAATAGTTGGTCATCTCCAGTAAAGAAATAGCGCTCTGACTTCACAATTGGAGTGCCATCTTTCAACCACTTTAACACTGGCTTAGGAGATCCATCAACCATACACTGTAACACTACAGATTGACCACTGGTAACTTCCTTATTCTCCATTACTCTCACAAATGATGGTTCCTGTAATACTGATAAAGTGGCATTTGCTATTATAGTGCCTGCAGGATTCTTGGCTGCACAGCTATAAATGCCCATATCTGAAGTCTTTGCATTGACAATGAAAAACAGATGATCAGTAGGCATGACATTCATACGTCTTTCTCTGGCAGCAGGGAAGTCATTTCCACCATCTTTTTTCCAAGATATTTCTGGAGGTGGATCACCTGTGGCAGCACAATTCAAGGTCACAGTGTCTCCAGTTTTAGCAGTTACATTGGTGGGCGTTTTTATAAATCGAGGAAATGTTACTATATTCACCTTTGCTTTAGAAGAATATGTAGTTCCAAAATTATTGGACACAATGCACTGATATTTACCAGAATCAGCATGAGTGACATTAGGTATCACCAATATGGATGTCGCCCGAGGCTGTCCATTATTAGCTACTGTAATATTTTCATATACCGTAGGATTACTGAGGTTACCATTATTCTTCTTCCATAAAAATGTCATATTATTAAATGGGCTTGACGTTGCAGAGCAAACTAGGTTTGCAGATCGCCCTTTAATAGCTAGATGAGTTTTTGGATGTTCCACAACTTTGGGTTTTGGCGAATCTCCACAGTTATCTCCTTTCAGTTTGGAGATAAACACTCCCCTTTCTTCAGCTGGATAGGCACATTTGGCAGTGACATATTTGTGTTCAACTCTGTCCTTTATCCATTTAACCAACCAAAGAATATTACAGTCGCACAGCAGGGATGAAGAATTCAAATGGAACTTTCTCAATTTAGTCATAGATTGAAATGCATGTTGCTGAATAGATGTTATATTATTTCCTTGCAGATCTAGTTCTACTACATCAGATAATCCTTCAAATGCTCTTGAATTAATTGATTTTATGTGGTTATTAGCCAAACTAAAAGTCACTAAATTCTGTAATTTGGAAAAGGGTCCAGACATGTCTTCGACTGTCCAAGATATTTTGTTATTGCTCAAAAGTAAAGTTTGCAATTGAAACATATGACCAAAAGCTTCTTGGGAAATAGAGGAAATTTTATTGTAACTCAGGTCTAGAATTTCTAAATTGATCAAATGTTGAAATGTGCGTCCTTCAATTTCCACTAAGTAATTATGGGACAGATTTAAAGTTTTTAAATTTGTGCATAGCTCCCAACTGCCTAGATCAATTACTGTGATCAAGTTGTTTGATAAAGACAGTGTAACCAGGGACTCCAGACCATACATCCATCCTTTAGATATACTTTTAATTTTATTATGATCTAATTGTAATAAATTCACTGATTTAAATCCAAAAAAGGCACCATCCATTATATTGTCAATATTATTAAATTTCAGTTTAAGAGTAGTCAAGCTTGATAATCCTTGAAATAGTAGACCGTTGATGACATGCAGTTTGTTATGATTCAGTTCTAGAGTCTTCAAACTAGATTGGTTCATGAATAAGTGGTTAGGTAAAGATCTAATTTCATTCCGGTTTAGTTTCAAAGTTATAAGATTGGTTAAGTTGTTCAATGCTCCATCTCCTATGACTTGAATATGATTACTGTTTAAATTGAGAGTCTTTAGAGAACAATTGGCTGGGAAGTGACCACTGTCTATAGAACCTATATTATTTCTATTCAAGCTTATTTCTTCTATTTGTTCTTGAAGCAAGAAGTTAGGTATGTGATGTAACATATTTTTATCCAGTTTTAACAGCCTCATGTTCATCAATTTATCAAAATTCTGAGTTACATTTTCGTGTAATCTGTTGTAGCTGAGATCTAATTGTTCCACCCACTTAGGAATTTTTGGCACAGAAATCAAATTCTTTTTCGAACAATCTACGTATTGTTCCAGGCAATCACATTTTTGTGGGCACTCATAAATATCGGCTGCTGCAGAACATCGGATCAACGTAAAAATTGTCATGAACAACAACAAATGCGAGTCTCCCATTATCATACGATCGAGTGGATGCCAGATTCATTGATGAAGAAAACGGAATTGCGTCTTCGTTCTTACATAATTCCGAATATACGTAGAACACATTGAGAGTTAATATAAACATTCACTTTATTCAAGTCCACTTCACATATTATACGCATTTCATCAGTGAAAATAAACACAACAGCGAATATCGAATCATAATAATTCCTGTGTTATGCTGAGCCGCCATTTTCTTTTTCTAGCAGGCTAAGCTCTAGAGTCGTGTTGTCGATGGCGGATGAAGGCGGAGCAAGCGTTCCGGTAGTTTTTACGACTCTAGATACTACGTTTTTAAGCACATATTGACAGATATTTACACAACTGCCAAAGAAAGTAATGTTACAATAATTCATTCGCGAATAAGTTTGCCACGAATAAATATCATGATTTTATTCGTTATTCTGAATAACGTATTTTATTGAAAACTCAACTCACACATTTTAACCTATTGCGTCGGAAGGAGGGTTACATTTTCGAGTGTAAGACTGTATTTGAGGTTGATTTTGATCAAATTACTCCTTCCAGAAATGAGCAGCACCTATTTAAATATTAAATCTATTTTAAGTTGTTTTTCTATTGTTTCTAAAATAAAAATAAAAAAAACAAAGAAATACATACATATTACATAAAACGCAACGCATTTTTACTGTGTTTGTTATTGTCAGTGGTTGTTTTGGGTTTGTTTTTATGGTTGTATGTAATAAATAAATAAAAATAAGTTCTGTATTTATAAAAATGTGTATTTGTTGCATATTTGAGATGATTTTTGGTAGTTTTTGGTGATTGTCGGTGGTTGTTGGTAGTTTTGGTGGTTGCTAAAAGTTACTACAAGTTTTTCGTAGTTTTTGAGGTTTCGGTGGATGTTGATCATTCATCATCATCATCATCATCAGGTCTTTTGTCTCCACTGCAGGAGCACGACCCTCTCTGTACTACCAGTGCCATACTTGGCCAGAGCAGCCAGAGGATATGGCCTACACTCTCCACGCTGGCCAGACGGTTTGGAGAGGTCTCATTGATGTTTATAAGCTTTTGTTGATGTTGATCATTATTCTCTTATAATTAATCTATGATCGAAATGGTCGCCATTATGAATATTTTTTTACTGATCCGATTGCCTTCTTAATCGATATCTGGGGGTCTCTGTTAATGAATTAATGCTCGAATTTGAAAAAGGTAGCCGCCAATTTTCAACTCTTTTGTTTCTGGACCGGTTGCCTTCAAAATCGCTATCTGGGGGTTCCTGTGGTCTTTTATAATGAATCTATGCTCGAATTTAAAAAGGTAGCCGCCATTTTGAACTTTTTTCTTTCTGGACCGATTGCCTTCAAAATCGATATCTGGACGTCGCTGTGGTCCCTCATAATGAATCTATACTCGAATTTGAAAAAGGTAGCCGCCATTTTGAACTCTTTTGTTTTTGGACCGGTTGCCTTCTAAATCGATGTCTGGGGCTGTGGTCTTTTATAACGAATCTATGCTCGAATTTGCAAAAGGAAGCCGCCATTTTGAACTTTTAGTTTCTGGACCGATTGGCTTCAAAATCGATATCTGGGGGTCCCTGTGGTCTCTTATAATGAACCTGTGCTCGAATTTGAAAAAGGTAGCCGGCATTTTGAACTTTTTTGTTTATGGACCGATTGCCTTCAAAATCTTCGTCTCTTATAATGAATCTACAGTCCAGAAACAAACAGTTAAAAATGGTGGCTACCTTTTTCAATTTCGAGCATAGATTCTTTATAAGAGACCATAGGGACCCCCAGATATCGATTTTGAAGGCAATCGGTTCAGAAACAAAAAAGTTAAACATAGAAGCCAGTTTTTTTTTAATTTTGAGCATAGATTCAATACGAGGCGTCACAGGGACGTCCAGATATCGATTTTGAAAGCATTGGTCCAGTAACAAAAAAAAATCAAAATGGCGACCAATTTTTTCAATTTCGATATATTAATTTTAAGAGACTACATTGACCCCCAGATATTGATTTTGAAGGCCATCGGTCCAGAAACAAAAAAGTTCAAAATGGCGGCTACCTTTTTCAAATTCGAGCATAGATTTATTATAAAAGACCACAGGGACCCCCCGATAGCGATTTTGAAGGCAACCGGTCCAGAAACAAAAGAGTTCAAAATGGCGGCTACCTTCTTCAAATTCCAGTATAGATTCATTATAAGAAACCACAGAGACCCCCAGATATCGATTTTAAAGGCAATCAGTTCAGAAACAAAAAAGTTCAAAATGGCGGCTAACTTTTTCAAATTCGAGCACAGATTCAATATAAGAGACCACAGGGACCCCCAGATATCGATTTTGAAGGCAATCGGTCCAGAAACAAAAAAGTTCAAAATGACGGCTACCTTTTTCAAATTCGAGCACAGATTCATTATAAGAGACCACAGGGACCCCCAGTTATCGATTTTGAAGTCAATCGGTCCAGAAACAAAATAGTTCAAAATGGCGGCTTCCTTTTTCAAATTCGAGCATATATTCATTATAAAAGACCACAGGGATCGATTTTGAAGGCAATCGGCGCAGTAACAAAAAAGTTAAAAATGGCAGTCAGTCAGACAGGGCCGTCCAGATAACGATTTTGAAGGCAATCAGTCCAGTGAAAAAAAATCGGTTAAAAAGAGAAAGGTAAGTTTAAAAAAAAATATTCGTAATATTTAGAATAACGAATAAAATAATGATATTTTATTCGTGGCTAAATTATGTGCGAATAAATTATTCGTGAATAATTTTCCACGAATAAATTTTTATTCTTTTAATTATCTAGATAAATTTTTATTCGAATAATGCCCAACTCTGCGCCCAACTAAATGCCTCCTTATCGCTAGATAGAAACGAATTAGTGCCGGACCAGACGGGACGCAAGTTGCGTCGCGTTACGCGCTTACACAGCATTTCATTCAATTTCTACCAATCGTTCACACGACGCGCAAGTTGCGCCTCAACGCAACTTGCGCTGCGTTACGCGTGCTCGCACGGGTCCGCACAGAGGTGGTAAAGTGTTAGAGAGCTGGACAAAAATGTTTAGAATTATTTTTTATATGCAAAGCAGACCTTGTCTATGACTTCTATCAAAAGATCTTAGAAAAGATACATTTTTTCTATGTACATTTTAACTATTATACATTTTTGGTATGCAATAAAGTGTTATTTACTATGTTAGGTTCCATACAAAGAAATAGTTCTTTTTTTCTCGTAACTTACAATATGGTAGTCACACTTATATAAAAGCTGTTGCTTTTAATGTATGAATATGATCAGCAAAGAATCAAAACAAAAACCACACTTTAATTTCTATGTATGTGCAGGCTGATTCTTAAACCACTGTGCGGCGGCGATACGAGGCAAGAGCGAGAAAGATGTATGTTCTTTAAAGTCGTTGACCCACAGAGAAAATTAAAGTTATAATCGACATAAGAGAGAAACTCATTTTTTTGGCTCGATTTCAAACCGAAATATGTAAATGTAAACCTACCTAACCAATAAATTGCGTTACTAAAATGGCTTTGTATGAATGAAGATAATCCATTGCAGTAGATTAATTCAACTATACAGTTACTTAAATAATATCATCATTATCCTCGTTCTTATTTCCGTTGTATGTTGTTTTATGTGTATGACATGTATTTTATATTGTTATGTAGATATGTATTGATGTTTGTATGTATGTATATATATATGTGTGTGTGTATATATACTTATATATTACGTATTAAGAATCAATATTTATTACTATTTTTATCCTAAATAAGTTATCTTACTTATCCTTTATATATGTATATATTTTTTACTGTTTGATATCTCAATATAATTTAAGTTAGTTAATTTTCACTATCGCACCACTTATTTATTATTAATTTTACTTTCCAATCCTGTCACCCAAAGGTAGCCTGTAAAAGATTGCCTTGGCGATAAGGCCGCCTATTATACATCTGATTTACCTATGTATTCAAATGTAAATTTCATGTGTTTTGGTGCAATTAAGTGTTTTTTGCTTTGCTTTTGCTTAGACTACCCTCAAGATAATGATGACAGTGGATTGTCTTCATTTAGATGAATTCATTCAGATAATCATTATAAAAAATATTTTTTTTTGTATAGAGCCCAACATAATAATTAAGTAAGCAATTTATTGGTATAGGTAAGTAAATTTATATTTTTTGATTTTAAATTTTGAGATTTTCTCATTTCCTCTGTCATAACCAATTATCATTTCCCATGTCGATTACGATTATCGTTTTCTCTGTGGGTCAACGATTTTCATTTATAAAAAAACTACTTTTTTATGGATAACCCAGCATAATCATCGTAAGTAATACTTTATTTTATACCAAAAATAATAAAAGGTAAAATGTACATACAAAAAAAAAAAGTTAAATTGGCGGTCTTATCGCTAAAAACGATTTCTGCCACACAAACGATGGATGGAGAGAATATGGAAAAACGGCACCATTTTGCTAGAATTTCCATAGGACAACGCCTGTTTTGTATTTAAAAATAAGTCTTTCAAAACATTTTTATCCCGCTCACACAATCTCTAATGGGCGTCTGAAATAAATTACAGTGGAATTTCGTCCTCAGAAAAAAATTACAGTGGATTTTCTTTATTCAGACAAAGCCATTGACCGGACAACCCACTGTGGGAATTCATTTTCTTAGTGGACTTTCTAAAATTAGACAATGCCATTGACAGGACAATCCACGAAGACAATGATTGCCTTTACTTTTACGACCCCATTGACAGGAGAGTATATACTGAGATAATTTATTGTCTTTACTATCACAAGCCATAGACAAAACAATCTACAAAGATAGTTCATTGTTTTTATTCAGACGAAACCATTGACAGGTCAAACAACTAAGACAATGATTGTACTCGTTCTGACGAAGTCATTAACAGGTTAATTCATTTGGACGGTGATTGCCTTCATTCCGACGAATCCATTTACATGAAAATCCACTAAGGCAATTAAGTATCTTCATTCAGGCGAAGCCATTGACAGGACACTCCACTAAGACAATTATTGCCTTCATTCAGACAAAGCCACTTACAGGACAATCCACTAAGACAATGAACTGTCTTAGTGGATTGTCCTGTTAATGGTTTCGTCTGAATGAATACAATCATTGTCTAAGTCAATCAGTGTCTTAGTGGAATCCACTAAGACAGTGATTGTTTTTATTCAGACATCTCCATTGTCATGACAATCCACTAAGACAATTCATGGTCTTCATTCAAACGAAGCCATTGACAGGAAAATACACTAAGATAGTGATTGTCGTCATTCAGACGAAGTCATTGACATGACAATCAACTAAGACAATACTGTCTTTTGGCCAGCTAAACTGACCAAATAATCTGTGTGCGGCATTATGTACTTAGCGCATCTTGCGCGGGTAGAGCGGCCACACGGAGCGCGAGTTGCGCGGCGCAACTTGCGCTGTTACGCGACGCAAGTTGCGACCCTAAGGGTCGAAACAAACGAGACGCAAGTTGCGTCGCGTAACAGCGCAAGTTGCGCCGCGCAACTCGCGCTCCGTGTGGCCGCTTTACCCGCGCAAGATGCGCTAAGTACATAATGACGCACACAGATTATTTGGTCAATTTAGCTGGCTAAAAGACAACATTGTCTTAGTGGATTGTCCTGTCAATGGTTTCGTCTGAATGAAGGCAATCATTGTCTAATTGGATTATCCCGTCAGTGGCTTTGTTTGAATGAAGACTCATTGACATGGCAATCCACTAAGACAATGAATTGTCTTAGTGAATTGCCATGTCAATGACGTTGTCTGAATGAAGACAATCACTGTCATAGTAGATTTTTCTGTCAATGGCTTCGTATGAATGAAGATAATCACTGTCTAAGTGGATTGTCCTATCAATGGCTTTGTCTGAATTAAGACAATCATTATCTTAGTGGTTTGTCCTGTCTATGGCTTCGTTTGAATAAAGACAATAAATTGGCTTAGTGGTTTGTCATGTCAATGGCGTTGTATGAATGAAGACAATCACTGTCCAACTGGATTCCACTAAGACAATTAACTGTTTAAGAAGGCTGTCCTATCAATGGCTTTGTCAGAATGAAGACAATCATTGTCTTAGTGGCTTATCCTTTTAATGGCTTCATATGAATGTAAACAATGAAGTATCTTAGTGAATTGTTCTTCCAATGGCTTCGTCTTAAGGAAGACAATGAATTGACTCAGTATATTGTCCTGTCAACGTCGTCGTATGAATGAAGATAATATTGTCTTGTGGATTGTCCTGTCAATGGCTTTGTTTGAATAAAAACAGTCATTATCTTTGTAGATTATCCTGTCAATGGCTTTGTCTGAATGAAGGCAATCATTGTCCAAATGGATTGTCCTGTTAATGGCTTCATCAGAATAAGTACAATGAATAGGCATGACGAATGAAAAAATATATTTTGCCTATATATACGCAAGTGCGAGTTGAACACACGTTCCGTACAATACCATAAATTTTTTGTAAGTGAACGTATTTTGAGTTTTCCAGTTCATTTTCAATTGATAGAATTCTTTTATTATTTGTTTTGTAATCTATAAGCAATGAACTATATTTTGTATTTTTTTTCAAAATTTTAGGCTCAGTCATTCGGAGATCAGGGGCAAATGGTAAATTTTCATCTTCTTTCATGAATAAAATCAAAACTATTTATTTGACAATAATAGCAAAAATATATTTGAGATCCTAATTACGAGACCTTTCATTTGTATATAACACAGTAAGGTTTGCAAAACTTTTTTTTTATTTCGTAATTTGTCCCTCGAAAATGAATCTTATTAAAAAAACACTAAACGACGGGTTGCACTCCGGGAGTGCCGGCAGAAGTGAAAACTTGAATATTAACGTAATGCATTTTTGATATTTTGGAATGGTAAGGGAATAATTTTGCACGAATTGCTTTAATTATCAGTATATAAGTACTATCATTTATGAGGTAGAATATAATATTCATTTATTGCGGTATCGTACACAAACATGACAATTTATATTACATTAAGTAAACACTTTATATACACAAATTTTACGAATACACAGCAGTGTGGCCACTACACAGACAGTCGAGCCATCAGCTGTCACTGTTACTATCCATGAATGCGCGTGGTACGCTGACATAAACTCACACGAACATCGCGCAAGCGCCCTGCGCCGCCTAAACGAAACAGCTGGCGCAGGCAAACATTTTCGCCGCGCCGTAGAAAGATATTTCAAGGGATACTTCCTCTCCTACGCTGCGCCGGCTGTCTACTCTCCATTCGACTTATGAATTTTCGATCAGGGTCCCATGTCCTGACGCCCTGACGCGAGCTTAACATTTTTTACCCATAACAAAAAAAGTGTACAACTAAAGAAGTTTTCACTGCAAAAACTTTATTTTCTTATTATTCCTGTAATTTAAAAGCAATAAACTATATACTGTATTTTTTTCAAATTTGTAGACTCGGTAGTTTCCGTGATCAGGGTCAATTTTCGTCAATTTTTGTCTGTTTTGTGAATAAAAACAAAACTATTTTATAATAATAATAATAATATGATCCTCGGAGCCCTTTTATTTGATAAATGACACGGTACCTTTTTTTAAATTTCCAAATTCCTTCCTCGAAAATGACCCTTTAAAAAATTTACTTTACGCAACTGTGCTTGGGCCATGTGATTACACCATTCTACCGAGTTTCACCTGATTTGGTCTAGAAGATTTAGAACAAATTGGATGTGACAGACGGACGGACAGACAAATGCACGGCTTGCATCTGTCTGTCCGTCCGTCTGTCCGAGTGATCCTGTAAGGGTTTCGTTTTTTAATTTTTTGTTCGGAAACCTAAAAATATTTAAAAAAATGTCCACATGGGTAAAGCTGTGGCCTGTGGACTACAGATAGTATTAATATATAAAGATATACTGGTGAAGTACTAAGTAGATTGAATGTGCAAAGTCATAAAGTTCTGAAATTAGTTATTTAACATTTTGTGTGTAGCAAAAACTAGACACAATAGTAAAACAATTTATTTATACCTGGATCCGGTATAGCCACACACAAAAGGTTAAGATTTATAACAAGAAAACGATAAAATCTACGTTCTTCATCATTCTGCTTTCATTCTGCGCTTCCCGCTCCCCCGTCACTCTGAATAGGTAATTAACTGGGGCATCTCGCAGATCGCCTTGCACCTCAGCCGCCTCGAGTTTACGAAAACCTCACCTTAAGAAGAAATTAATTTTAGTACTTTCAATCAAGCCATTTAAGCTGAAGGGGGGGATGCTTAAAAAATATATAATTACACTCGAAACACATAACCCTTCTTTTGGTGCACTTGGATAAAAATGTTTTGCTGTGTAAATGTACTCATTGCAATTTTCTATGTCTACTGTCGCATTTGTACTGTATGAATCTGTCTGTATCTACTCTATGCCGGCGGCGGCTTTGACCTCTTCTAGTATTCGACGGCGGCAATCGAAAAAAGAAGGCGGTGCTTCTTTGATTCTTTTGAGTTGCACAAGCCGACACGCAGCCAACGACATGAACATACTTAAGGTGTTATTACACTATCCGATTTTAAAGAACTCTACTAAGCATCCTAACTAGGTAGGATGGTACGATGCGACACAAAAATGTGGAACAAAAATGGCGGACTTCAAAGCATTTTTGTACAAATTCTCGGCACGTAGGTTGAACCAAAATGGTGGTTATCGGCGCAGGTACAAATAATGCGCCGACGACGGCCGTTTTAGTTCAATTTACTTGTCGAGAATTTGTACAAAAATGCTTTGAAAACCGCCATTTTTGTTTAATTTATTTACGTCGCATTGTAAGTAGAGTTAGAATCGCTGGTGATTACACAATCTTTACTCGCATCCTAAATCGTACGCCATTTTTGAAAAGTGGAGTTGCCTAAACGATTTCCATACAAATAACCTATCGTTAAGCGACTCCACGTTTGAAAAATGGCACCAAAGATGCCTGATTGATTGATGATGATGATGATTTGCGTAAAAATATGCAAAAGTAACGAATATTTGATGGTTCATAACTTTTTAATGACTTTTATAATTATTTTACTATTCTGTATCTGTACAGACAAAATGTATAATGAGATTAATGAGACAAAACGATATCATGTTAAACTTTGCATGTACTGTATGTGTCAAACAGTAAAGGAAATCCCCTCCGAAATTTTATAGAAAAAGTATCGACTAGTTCACTCTTAAAATTGGATAGTGTAAAAACCGCTTTACTTCTTTCTCGCTTTTACCTCGTGTTATGCCCACACAGTGGTTTGGAAATCGGATTGCGTACACATAGAAATGAAATTTTGGTTTTTGTTTGGATTCTTTACTGATTCAACTGATGTATTCCACTAAGGCCACCTATCTGAATGGCACCTATACCATTCCACATAGGACACCTAATATTCGCAGGTGCTTTTCATGGACTTTTTATTTTTACATTTTTGTGTCCAAGAAGAGCACAGCAGATGCGAAATTTCCAATTGTTTTACTCGTTATGAATAAAATGTAGGTACTAGTATATTTTTAACTTTTTCTTTAAATGACACCTAACACAATTCTTTTATACTAAGTACATATGCGTAATTCGTATGGCCTTTGTTCTGACGGCCTCGGGCTCTGTTTATTCCGAATGTCATAAAGACGTGTTAATATGTCTGAATGTATGCGTAATTAATTAACGTTTTAGTGAATTATATTGCTTTTATTTATAACTAGCTGTTACCCGCGACTTCGTTGGCGTAGATGTCGAAAATGGTTCTAATAGAATCTTTAATTGGTTTTTACGTCCTGTTCCCGTTCCCGTCATTTGCTAGAGCAAAAGAGAACAAATGATCTATTTGTCTAATTTTTTTTTTCTATTTCTCAAAAAATGAAATTTAATAATAATATAAATTCGCAACCCCTAATGCACCCCAGGGAATGCAATTTTTAAATGTAATTTCTGTAATGTTATTTTTAATTGACCACTTATTTAAAATTGTCATGTCTCGCTTCAAAAATGACGAAGATTCATATAAATTACAACCCCTATTTCATCCCTATAGGGATGTAATTTTCAAAATCTAATAAATGCATTATTATTTTCTACTAACTACTAAAATAAATTAAAAATTTCGTGTGTCTCACTTTAAAAATTACGAAGTTCCATAAAAACTGGTAACCCCTATTTTACCCTCTTAGGGATTAAATTTCAAAAAATTCTTGCTTAGTGGGCGTCTCTTAGTCACACTCTACCTTCTATATCTATATCTTCATTGGCTTGGTAGTTTTCGTGATGAGTGAGTGAGTTAGATTAATTTTTATCTATATATATATATATATATATATATATATATATATGTACGGTACCCAACATAAAGATGAGTAAGCAATACTTTATTGAAGACCAAAAAATAAAAATAGTTAAAATGTAGCTCGGTCAGATCGCTAAAAGCACATTTCTTCCAGACAACCGATGTATGGAGAGAATATGGTGAAATGCCACTATTTTTTAAAGACAAGTCTCATAGACAAAGTCGGTTTTGTATTTCAAAAATAAGTTTTTCAAAACATTTTTGTCCCGCTTTCTAACACTACGCGACCTCTGTGCAGGCGCGTGCGAGCACGCGTAACGCAGCGCAAGTTGCGTTGAGACGCAACTTGCGCGTCGTGTGAACGATTGGTAGAAATTGTATGAAATGCTATGTAAGCGCGTAACGCGACGCAAGTTGCGCGACGCAACTTGCGTTCGTCTGGTCCGGCGCTAAAACAAACAAAGCAGGTACTTATTGGTATTTTGTAAATCATAAAATAAATGTTAAATAAAATAATTTGGTTATAAAATAATCTAAGATTCTAGCTTTAAGAAAAAACATTTTAGATTTCATGCGCTCGCGCTGCGTTGACTCAACTGGAGAGGCAAAAGCATAGATTTAGAAGTAAGAAGATTGAACTAGCTTAATGTAAAATGAGACCAGAAATAAAATGTCATGCCTGACTTTAAAAGGGTTGCACCGACTACACGACACATATAGTTTGTCGATATCGATAAAAAAATTATATTGATTATGAATCAATATTCTTGTTGATATATGATAATAAATAAATACTAAAACATTTTAATCTCTTTGTCCCTAGCGGAGTAGACTTAGCCCAAGCCCAAAAGTCAATATGTATATTAGTAGACCCGTAAGTGGAACATGGATTAAATTTTGAAAATGTAAAAAACTTTTATTTACTTATTTTAACTTTCGCTCTTAAATTTTAAGCTAATTTTTTTTTGCAATTTTTTTTCTTAAAAGGAACGGTTTTTTTGAAGAGCCAGGTTCTGGTGATATAGATAAAATGTCTCTATTTACATTCGAAGTTGGTCTTCTGATTTCCAATTTCACCTGAAAATTTACAATAGATTTCTACTGAGTTCAAGTTCAAATTTGAACTTAATTTCCACGTATTAAATACTTCTCACGTAAAAAGGATTCATTTGAAATAATAATAAAAAATAGTCCACCATCCAACTGACACATTATGTACACTTACAGGTACAAAAAAAGTTGGAATCATTGATTAAAACGTGTAATGTGCAAAGAGTCCTTGATTAGATCGTGCATCTACCTTCTTTGTATTTAACGCATTAGATCATAATGTTTACTGCAAACATTACAAATCTTTGTGGGAGTCTAACCTGGTCTATTTACAATGGTTATACATTTTTCTTTATAATTTACATTTATTGGAAATCTGTAAAAATAATAAGTAATTAATTACTTTTATTACAATTTGAGAACTTATTACGCGTTTCTTACTACTGATATCGATGTTTTACAAGGAGTTGCGCTATGCTGATAAAATTGACCGTAAAAAATGTTGGAAAATAAATTTCACCAACCAAAACTGAAACTCAATATAAAATCTGCAAAAGTTTTTACTTAAAAAGATTTGTACTGATTCGACCAAATTGATTTTAGTCGAATCAGTACGATTGATTTTTTATCGATACATATTTTCATGACATAAAATGACGTCAATATTAGTCAAGCCCTAGTAATCAAATACTTTTTTATGCAATATATTACTGAATTCCTTTAGTACCTAATAAATATTGTGTTATCTCTAAATAAAAATATAAAATGCGTGATTTAAATGGTTTTTTGGTGGAGTTGCGAAGAAAATATTGACTAACAGCTAAAGGACGAGTCTAGCAAAGTTACCTGTTAAAAGTGTATTTATTGGGATTATAGTTTGTTGTTGTATCACAGTCGATAAAGCTGCACGATACCATCTTTCCAAGGTAAGAAAAGTTATGAATTAACACAGTTTAAAATTAAAAAAATCAAATTTTCGTGTGACACAATTTAAGTCTGGTTTCTAGAAGTCGACTCATTCAAAAGTTGCACACGTCAATCTAACCCAGTCTTTCCCAAAGTGGGCGATAACGCCCCCTTGTGGGCGCTGCAGGTAAAAGGTCAGAAAGAAAATGTTTTTTTTTTTGCTAGGAGCTTTATTTAGCTAGGAGGCCTCTTAAACAACGACTGCAAGAGCTCTCGACTCTCAACAACAACTTGTGAACATCAACTAATATGAATTAAAAGATTGCTCAAACTCGGTTCTATATTTCTCTCCGCGTAGTTCATATATCTGTCCTATTTTATTGAATATAGAAAAAATGAAAATCATGTCAATCGGTCGCTCCGTTTCGTAATGAAAGTAGACACAAACAAACAAATAAAAAGGCAACCGACACACTTTCGCATTTTAATAGTTATTAGTACTCGTAGATATCTATCATGTTTTAACAAGTTTTTGTTAAATAACCCGAATTGTGCATTCCTGTATCAGTTGGCTGGTTCATTGAATACTTGTTCGGACTTGTTGAGTACGATTGAGCGTCGAATGAGATAAACGAGTTTATGCATGTTTGTTTTATTCCTGTCGGTGCGTGCCTTAAGCATTCCTATATAAAACATGTAATATTTATTTTATTTTCATTTGTGGTTTCGCGCGCAATAGATGAGCAGTACTTACGCCTCCTCTACACTACTCGCGAAGTTGAACGTATTTCTCAAAGCAAAACAATGTCGGAAGTAAAAAAGAAGAGACGGCAATACTGTGCGGAATATATTAAATTCGGATTTATTGAAAATCCCACAAACCCATCGTCGCCTTTGTGTCTTCTATGTCTAAAAACATTTTCGAATGAAGCAATGAAGCCTTCAAGGCTGCAAGATCATTTGAATAAAATGCATCCAGATAAGAAAGACAAGAATGTAGCATATTTTCAAGACCTAGAGAAGAAGCATAATACTCAGCCAAGTGTAGCAAAACTATTTTCGGCGGCTGCTAAGCAAGATGACGACGGACTTCGAGCTTCGTACAATATCTCTTTGTTAATTGCTCAAAAAGGCAAACCACATAACATCGGAGTTAATATTGCCAGCAATGAATGCAGTAATAACTACTGTGCTTTATAAACCGGCCGCAGATATTATCCGAAAAATTCCTTTTAGTAATAATTCTGTGCAAAGACGAATTGATAAAATGGCTGAAAACATTGAAGAATCATTGTGCGATCACCTGAGGACAAGTCAATTCTCAATTTAGCTCGATGAGTCCACTTTACCAACTAATGAAGCATTGTTGTTGTCTTACGTGAGGTTTATTAAAGATGAGAAAATATGTGAAGAACTATTATTTGCTAGAAATTTAGAGACCGATACAAAAGGGGAAACCATATTCAATACATTGGACAAGTTTTGCGATGAGAAAGAGATTCCTTTGAAAAATATTATTTCAGTTGCTACAGATGGCGCTCCGGCTATGACAGGGTGCCATAAAGGCTTCATAGCGTACTTAAAAAAAAATCCATATGTCCTTGGTGTACATTGCGTTATTCATAGACAACATTTAGTTGCTAGAAACTTAAGTGTAAAAAACTATTTCAATCACTGCAATATGTTATCAAAGCAGTCAATAAAATCCGCAACAGCTCTTTGAATGATAGATTATTTCATCAGCTTTGTGTTACTAATGACGAGGATTTCAACCGTTTGTTGTTTCATACTGAAGTTCTTTGGCTATCAAGAGGCAATTGTCTGACTGATTTTACAACCTGTTTGACTCTGTTATAGAGTTCTTGGAAACTAAAGATACAGAATTGCACGACAAGCTCATAACATCAAAGAATGATATAGCTTACATGACAGACCTGTATAAATTGTTCAACGACATGAATCTCCAACTGCAAGGCGATAAACTAAATTTAATTAAAACAAAAAACGTCGTTGCTGCTTTCGCAGCCAAACTGCTTCTACACAAAAAGAATCTGGGCAGACGTGAGTTTCACAATTTTCCAAATTTATCAGTATCATGCAGTAACGACGAATTGTTTGCCTACTGCCAACATTTGGAAAACCTCCACATTGACTTCACCGAAGGATACCAGGACATTTTGAACTTGGAAATACCAGACTGGGTGTTGGATCGGTTTTCAAATGTCAACACAGCAATGTCACCTCAGCTGGAAGAAGAACTTATAGAATTGACAACAAACGAGGAAATAAAAATCAAGTTCAAAAATGGTTACCAAGAATTTTGGCTACAAAAACCGATCCCGCAATTGTACCCTGGATTGTGGTCAATCGTTCAACGATTCTTAATAGCATTCCCATCGTCATATTTGTGTGAACGTGGATTTAGTGCTGTGACAACACTGCTTACTAAAAAGAGAAATCGTTTGCTTGTTACCGAACGTGGCGACTTGCGACTGTTCTTGAGTAAATTGGAACCTGATATCAACAAACTTATTAAACAGCATCAGATTCATCCTTCACATTAGTTTTTATATAAGGATTGATTATTTTAGTTATATTTTTAATAAAAGATACTCTGTTTTAATACTATAAAGTTGCGTTTCAATAATCATTCTTATTGGCAGGTGGAGCCCGTAAGAGTTAACTTGAGACCTAAGCGCCGTTGTATGTTACCTACTGCGCTCAGGTTTCAAGTTGCGGGTTATAGTAAAAGTTTCGTTTAGAATTCTCCGTTAATATACATATATAGGTCACAATAATTAATTAATAAGTTATAGTGGTTTTTAAATAGGTGAAAAAATGGGGGCGCTAAAAAAATATTTATTCTCAAAGTGGGCAGTAGACAAAGTAAGTTTGGGAACCACTGATCTAACCGCTATCTCTATTGCTCTTGTGAGGGCGACCATTAAAGTATTGTTTGTCTTACTTTGCTAGTTCTGTCTATTTACGTAGTAAAAAAAATTGTAGGTCTATGGGCAAAAGAGTGATATTTTGCGTAGTTTGACTACATACCTAATTCATAATATTAATTTCTTGTTTTTCAGTGTCAATTTATTAGTTGTAAATCGTAATCTAATATGTTTTGTCCATACTCAAATGTAGCTATTTGAGTGGAAAAGCATGTTTGTGCCCTGGCAATTGGACATTTATTCGGCATTTATTCAATACGCCCAATATGGTCGTAAACCCATCTCTAGACAACAGTGTTTGCCACTTACACACACGAAAAACAACAACAAATATACATAGCCATATTTATTAAGAACCTTGCCTTCCTGAGACCAAAAATGAATAACATTTTTAGGAAGTACGAAAAATACATGAATTAAAATACTTGATTATGTAAAAATTAAAAATGGTCTTGTAAAATTACGCTTTTATTATCTAAAATCACAGTTGAAATGTATGACATTCAGAAATATATGACAATAAGTACTTAAGTAAGGATGTCAATTTAATGATGTTAAGTAAACAGGATGCTAATTTAAACAAGCAAACGTAGTTTTCTGAATTTATTTAAATTGTTAGGCATTAATAAGTAGTTTTGACAATTACTCTATTAGAGTAGAATTTAAAGAAAATATAAAAGCCAAAATTATAATAAGAGCCTGAGCCTAATCTATTACTTATAGCTTTTTGCATAGCAGAGTGTGGAAGGAAAAATTGACTTTACTAGAAAGAAACTAGAAAAATATCCAAGATATAAGATTCATCTTAAACAGTAAAATTCAGTTGACGCAAATGACAAAGATGTTTATTTCACACTATTTTTGGTAACATAGCAACAACATTTTCTTTGTTTTTAATAGACATTTTACTTTTTTTTAGTGTATGCTATGCAACCTTAATACATTCCCTCGCTAACAGGAAAAGTTTTGTATACCCAAGTCGGCTCTAATTTTATTAAGCCTGGGCTTCGGGACCGGGCCTTAGTAAGCAGGTCAGCCAACTGGTCTGCTAAACTTATCTTCTTGATATCAACAAGGCCCTCTTGTACAGTTTCACGAACGAAAAAATGTACTCGGATATGCTTTGTCCTTTTATGACACTCTGGGTTATTGGCAAGGCGTATGGCTGCTTCATTATCCACTCTCAAAGTTGGTATCCCTTCCAAGTTTGTAAGTTGGTTAAAGATTCTTTGGAGCCAGACTAGCTCGCGCACACCTTCGCTTACTGCAACAATCTCTGCTTCAGTTGTTGATATCGAGACTGATGGTTGACGCTGGCAAAGCCAGGAAACAACTCCTTTAGCAAAAAGGCAAGTGACTCCAGTAGTAGAACGTCCAGTTAGGTCGTCGCCAGCATGATCTACGTCACTATAGCCTTCGATAATGGCTTTGGCAGAGTCTGCATTGTATCGAATGCCGTAGGATAAAGTTCCTTTTAAGTATCGAAATATCCTTTTTACTCTCAGCCAGTCCTGTTCAGTGGGGTTTTCTAACGTTCTGGAAACGACCCCAACAGCGCACGCAATATCAGGACGTGTCCCTGTCATCAGGTACGCTAAAGCACCTACCGCCTCTCGGTAAGGAAATTTCTTTCCAGAGTTTCCATCTGAAACTTTCCCTCTTTCATTAGTCAAAGTTTTCTCGATTGGTGTTGACACTGCATTGCACTCAGACATCCCAAAGCGGTCTAAGATTTTTTTTGTGTAAGCTTCTTGTTTAATACATATAGAACCGTCTTCAACTCTCTGGATTTCCATACCTAGGTAATACGATGCTGGTTTCGTTGTGATTTTTATGGTTTTACCTAATTCCTCTAGGAATTGGTGTCCTAAAGCTTTATCTGTAGATGCCACAAGGCCATCATCCACATAAAGTGTTATCAGGATTTTCTTGTCCTTAATATTCTTGGTGAATAGGCAGCTATCAGCAGTAATCTGTTCAAAACCTTTCTCTAACAGAATCTCCTCAAAACAAGAATTCCAACACCGTGGTGCCTGTTTTAGTCCATACAGACTTCTTCTTAAACGACAGACTTTTGATGTGCCATCATTGAATCCATCAGGCTGTTTCATATAAATCTCTTCTTCGATCTTGCCATTCAGGAATGCAGTTGACACGTCAAATTGCATCAGATGTAGCTTTTCTTTAGCGCTGACACTTAACAAGGCTCTTATCCGTCATATAGGTGGCCATCCGGGCCACCGGACTAAAAGTTTGTTCATAGTCAATCCCTTTTTGTTGCTTGAATCCTTTTGCTACAAGCCTCGCCTTATATTTATCAATTGAGCCATCTGGATGACGTTTGATTGTGAAAACCCATTTACCCGGAAGCGGTTTCCTATTTGACGGTAAATCACATAACGTCCAAACTTGGTTCTCTTTGAGAGACTTGAGCTCATTTACCATGGCTTTCTGCCATTCAGCTTTGTCTTCTCTTGAGATAGCTTCATTATAGGTTTCAGGGAATCCTTCTGTACCTACAAAACACATAAGTCGTCAAACTTCTTAGGACGTGTAATGGATGATCTATCTCTTAGGTTATATCGAGGCTCTGATTCGGCCACGGATTCACCTAACACAGGTTCCGTTTCTGTCAAAGGCTCTTCTATTTCCAATTGCCCTTGGTCAGCGTCAACAAAATCATCATCATCATCGTCATTCGAGCTTTCCCTCGACTCATAGTGCTTGCGCTCATGAGTTCCGCGTTCTTGATCTTGATCTTCCCTAACAATAGTTCTATCTCCCTCAAGAGCATGATCAAGCTCTTGATCTTCTGTACTTACTCTTCCTCAAGAATATGTTGGCTGTTATTGTTATCTGTAACTCCCTCTGAATCAATAGGAGCGTTCATTACGGTAGTCTTAAACTCCATATCACTCTCAAACGTTATGTCCCGCGACTTCAACGTCTTAAGTCCATCCCAGATTCTATAGCCGTCATTATTCTCGTAGCCAATTAATATGCCTTTAATCACCTTCTTGCTCATCTTTTTGCGATTTTGCTTTGGGATATGCGCATAACATGTACTCCCAATTATTTTAAGATGGTAAATCTTCGGTTTTTTTCCATGCTATAGCTCGTATGGTACTTTACCGTTTATTATGGTTGGCCCTGTCCTGTTGAGGACGTATGCTGCTGTATTTATTAATTCAGCCCAGAGTTTCTGTGGTAACCCATCTATGGCGTGTAACATACTTCTTGCGGCTTCCACGAAGGTCCTGTTTTCTCGCTCGCTACACCCGTTTTGCTCCGGAGTGTACGGCATTACAAGTCTCGGTTGGATCCCATGAGCATTCAGTATTTTCCTAACTTCTACATTATCGAACTCTCCACCACTATCACTTAATAAACATTTGACAATATGACCAGTAGTTTTTGTTTCATTTAACATTAATGTTAATTTATCCTTTACTTCAGATTTCTGCTTCATGAAATAAACTAGCCAATATGAGGTGAAGTCATCTTTGAAGATAATAAAATAACGGAATTTCTGAATGCTTGGGTGTTCAAATGGGCCACAAACATCGGCATGAACTATTTCCCCAGGGACGCTTGCCCTATCTCCAAACGGTAATCTGTGGGTTTTTCCGAAAATGCATCCCTCGCATTTAACTTTATCTTCAGGCAAGTTAATCCCAAACTCTCTCTTTATCAGAGCTTTGATATGCCTCTTGTCTTTATGTGCAAACCTCTCATGATATATTTGCAGCATATTTGTTCCCGTCAAAACATTGACCTCTATTGTCGAATGTTGTGTTGGACTTACTGTCTTCAAATCCAACTTGTATAGACCGCCATGATGAACCCTACTTCCAACAACTCTAGTCGTTCCATCAATATCTAACTTGCACTCTCTAGTTGTAGAAGTGAAGACGCTGTTCTGCATCTTATCTTGGGCCGCAAGTGTCGAAAACAAATTTTTCGTTAAACATGGTACTAGCCACACATCATTAAGGGTAATCTTCTCCTTGTGTCCATTGACATTTGATTCTACCACTACAGAACCCATTCCAGAAGCAGTAATGGTCGTCTTTTCTGCCGTAGTCACGGTGTGATCTGAATCAAATTCATGAAATTTAGTGAAGAAATTTCTCCTTACTGCAATGTGTACAGTTGCTCCATTATCACAGAACCAGCTCTCACGATCTTGTACTTGATTGATTGAGCACGCATTTACCATCAAAGAAATCTGTTGCACTTGCTTGGACTTTGAGCTAGACTCTGACGTGCCTGGAGTTGGCTTAGGTGGCCTCCCTTCCTTAATCCACTTTTTGCACTTCCGAACTCTGTGTCCTTTTCCAGAACAGTAGTTACATATCAGCTGTTCATCAGAATTCTTCTTTTTATGCTGTTCAGAAGATTTAGTCACTAGTGCCTCTTGCCGCGAGTTCTCTTGACTTCCTAACTCTTTCTCAAATGAGCACAACTGAGCTGTCAGTTTATCTATGGTTCTATCAAATTTATTTAAAAGTAACCAGCTGGATTTGAAAGTGAAGAATTTTTCGTCAAGAGTTTCTAGAATTTTGCATATCAGGAACAAATCAGGTAGATGACAACTAGCATCAGATTTTTCAATTTCAACGTTTAATTTGCTCCAGATGTTTTTCAATTTTGATAAGTGAGTAGATACATCATCTGTCAAATTTCGTTTAAATCTGAAGAAATCCATGCAAAGAGTATATGTTCTATCTTCTGTTTTTCCATCAAACAATCTATGTAATTCTCCCCATACTTCATACGCACTTTCAAACCTCATTACTTTTTCCAAAGTTTCTTCCGTCATATTCGTTGTCAGAACCAGCAGTGCGCTGCAGTCGGCTTGCTTATATCGAGCTAATTGCTGATTATAGCACCATCTTGAGGAGCCACAGGTTGTTTTAACTTGCCTTCTACAATCTCCATACCATCTGTTGTTCCTCGCAACATTATAGAGACTTTGTATTTCCAAGTTATCCAGTTCGATTTTCCTTCAAGATTTCCGATCGAAATTTTTGTTGAAAATTTTTCCATGATGGGGCTTAATAACCTATAATAGCTTTTAACACAGCAGAGTGTGGAAGGAAAAATTGACTTTACTAGAAGGAAACTAGAAAAATATCCAAGATATAAGATTTTTCTTAAACAGTAAAATTCAGTTGACACACATGACAGAGATGTTTTTTTCAGACTATTTTTGGTAACATAGCAACAACATTTTCTTCGTTTTTAATAGACATTTTACTTTTTTTTAGTGTATGCTATGCAACCTTAATATAATCAACCTCATTTCTCGGCGTTCGTTAAAATAGTTACATGAGAAACAATAATATAGTTATTATATGTTCACCATATCATTAAATGACCTTCTTGCTCATTCAAAATAATACATATATTTACGTCTTTATCCCTGGCGGGGTAGACAGAGCCAAGGGCCGTAAGATTCTAATGCCACGCTTAAAGTGATGGTGGGCGTTAAGCTAGAAAAGTTCAAAATAATAGCAGATTAAAATGTTAAAATACACATTGAGCCCTTTTACGTTGATATATCCTTTCTCATTGTCGCACATTTCTAATTTCTTAAACTGTATCAGTAAGTACCTACATAAAAATATTCCTCTTCCCAAAAATGTTGACAATTTCTGAAATCGGGAAAAACCGCCATACGATGGCATGGCATCCCCATCAATTTTGGATGGTTTTTCCCACTTTACAGTTTTGAGGTCGTACATTTTTGAGCTTTCATTACATAACTTACTCGCAATTACTTTTTATGTATAAAATGTATTGAAAAATGTTAAAACTTACCTTTGATGCTATCAAACTCTTAAATGTTGAATAACACATTTAAATATATTATAATATAGTAATTTATATTATAGTAATGCTAATTTATCGTTTATCGGCAGGTATTAGAAATGGTGTGCTGTTCTTAGAACGGACATAAACGCGTGTGTCTGGTATAGCCCTGCGATGGTTTTAGCCACATTGACCTTAGGCCAAAACATTAATAAAAATTTTATACGTAAATTAATTTTATTGCAGAATTAAATTATAACTAAAGATAGAAAGGTATATGAAATTAAAACGAAGTACTTGAAGATTTTGGGCTAGGACCCTACGTGCCAAAAATTTCTACCCCAAAAGTTTCAAATATGTCGTTTTCTCCAATGTCTACATATTTGTGCCTTTAACGTTTCTCTGCTGCGCCAGCTGCTTTGAGAGACTTTGATTTGGTCACCTGAAGATGTGACGTTGCGCGGGTATCCACACAAGTAGCATTCTACACCATCTCCCCAAGGATACAACAATTTTGGAATTTTCACCTGATTATGGCAAATGGCAAAGCCAAAGGAAGGGTAATGAATTAATGATTGTTCTCAAAATATGCTTTGTGTTAATAAGTATTGTTTATGAATAAAAATGTATAGTAGGAAAATTCTCAATTATATTGAAATCCTTGTTTGTGTGTACATAGTTACGGTTTTATGAAATCTGTGAGACATGAATTTATCTATATGGCTGAATTTTGGTGACCAAATTAGAACATCAAGCTATTGCAGATTACCTAGATCATTGATCAGTACGACAAAGTTGTTAAACATTGGAGAATCCAACCCAGCCCGATAAACTAGGACTGACTGTTCTGGTACTAAAAAACTAAGTGGAAATAAAGTAATATGATTCTAATATAAACAAAAAAAAACAGGAGTAAGGAGAAATTGGAGTGCTGTTAAACCAAGAACTTCACCATCAAGAGCATCATTCTCAATTTATATGAATTAATGAAGTAAAGAAGACACAAAATCGACAAATCATAACTTAATATGTGTGTATATATTTCATTCATTACATCTCTAATCAACATAAAAACTTGTGAGCAGTCCAGCTACTCCAGCATGAGTCAAAGTGGCTGCTAAGTGCTAACTTAACCTTTAAGTATATAATACTTCAAACATCTTTTTAAAGTCTGTTTCAGATAAGTAAAACATTTAGTACATTCATACCTTAAGTCACTAATCACAATAAAGAGTATGCATGCATTTTTTGATATTTTTAATTGAAAGTTCTGGTTGAGAAATAGACGCATAAATATATCTGCTTAAAAACATGTGTTATTGTGTAGAAAATAAAAAAAAAATATATAAAGTATTAAAAATAGCAAGCACATTACAATAAAAAACGCGCCATTTTAAAATATGACATCAAAGCCGCATAAAAATTTCTTGTGTGATAACCTAGCTAGAAACAGTAGCTGACAATGAATATTTTTCTTTATTTGGGTACTTTTGAAATTATCAGCCAATGATGTTTATTAAACCTCTGCATTAAAGTTCATAAAACTTGTTTATCATTGGTAATCAAACTACATGGACAGTCCTACCGAATGCACATAAATGTAAACTTTGTCGTCATTTCCCTTTTATTTGTCAAAAGTTCCTGCGCAAAATTTGCATATTTTCAATAAATTTATTACTAATTCAAATAAAAGTCAATAAGAACATTAAAAGAAAGAAGAATTAGCCAGGTGTAATAAGTAATCCTTTCTATCTTGTGCCACTCTGTGCCAGGTCTTTCCTGTCACCTTGCTTATATTATTGTCTCATCTAGTCTGTGTGAGAGTAGCACAAGATAGAAAGGAGTGGAAGAGGCTAGAGGAGGCCTTTGCTGAAGGGCAATCAGACCTGCATAGAAAGAGATAAACCAACATAATAGAAAGGCGAGAACACATGTCTGAAAAAAAGGCTATAGTTAACAATGTAACAATAGAAATTATAAAACATAAATATGAGCTGAATAGTTATAACATGCATATTCCTTACTTTTCCTGAAAACTTATTTCTGATACTTGATTGGCTGGAAGAGATCTCTTCTTGAGATAAGCCTGCCTGTTTACAAATTATATATAATAATTTCTTTGCTCCTATGATATTATTTACAATAAAGAGTTTACAAGCAAACAAAAAATCACATTAGATAATAATTATTTGTGAATAATTTATGAAATACTACTTAAATACAGCAAATGCTGGTTGTATTTATCACATTATAGAATGTCATAAAATAATTAGAATTACTTACATTGTAGGTCATTGGTGGGCTGGGTATCTTGAGATTCACAAATTCTGAAATACAAAATTACAAAATGATTACAAACATATGATTTTCTAGGTTTAGGATAGTAGGATGAAATTTATAGCTAACTAATGTTATAGAAAATGTATTCAATGGAAATAGGTACGACACAGTAAGAAAATATTTACCTACTTTTACAAAAATAAAAGGACCTTGAGAACTTTAGAAATGTTTAGGAAATTTTATTCCCAATTTTCCCAATTCCAATCTTTTCAATTTACAATACAAGTAGGTACAATAAATTTGACTTTGACACTGACTGACCACAGATAATAATATACTATGTCGGACACAGATACATAAGAACTCTGTGGCACAAATTAGACAATTTTTTTAGGAAGGCTACCACCAACACTTATAAAACCATTCAGAAATAAGGCAGTTGAGGTGCAGTTTTTAAGCAGGTCAAAAGCAGGATAACTTTAAATCCTACCATTACGTTCATAATGCTGGAATGCTACCACCAACACTTATAAAACCATTCAGAAACAAGGCAGTTGAGATGCAGTTTTTAAGCAGGTCAAAAGCAGGACAACTTTTAATCGTACCATGACGTTCATAATGCTGAACGTTTTTTGAATGGTTATTCCTGAATGGTCTCTGGCTTGTTTTGGTGATGAGACTGCGAAGACGTTCAAATCCTTGACAAAAAATTATTATTTTTACCGGTTTTTTTATTTACGTAAATCAAAATTATTACTATCATATTTTATTTAAATATCTAAAAGTTAGTGTTATTTACTTTGTTTGCTTTTGATTATGTACATAAATTTAATTTGATATTGACCATTAAAGATGGCAAAAATTTTAATGAGTGCAAAAAAAAAATTGTGAGTGAAAGTTTTGAACGGATGTCTGCGTCTTGTTTCCGAAATTATTAATAAATCGTAAATTCGTGAAAACATAAATGTTTTGTTTTTAATGCTGGAAGCCGAGCAACCACCTGACAAAATATATCCATCACTTCATATAATAGTGCTTTTTCGAATTGCCGTGATAAATAGTTATTATACGATGGTAACGACTAGTGTTTGGAAGTTAATTTTACTGTGGGCTTTATCGTACAAAAGCACAGTGTCTTGTCATTAATATATTTTATCAATAACCATGTCGTAAGTAACATTTTAACTACATACCTATTCAAAGTTTATATTTAGATAATTATGTGTTCAAACTTGCAGCTTCTTCACTAAGTGCTATTATAAATGACATAAATATATACAGACAAAGTAAGTCCGAGACTAACTCAACGAGATAAAGGTTAGGTTTTAGTAAGTACGTAGTGATTGTAGTGCACAAAGAATTTTATTACAAAGTATGGGTATGTATTTGATATTCGTAGATTGCGACATGAATCTAAACTATTATTTTCTTTCAGGTATTCTGGTGAAAAAGCGAACCAGTCTAGCAACAGAGCTAGCCTTGTAAAATGCTTGGAATTCAACATTCTGCCATTTCACTGGTTTAATCACAGGTTCCAAAGGAGGCTGTAATCCTCTGGCTCTCTCAGTCTTGTTTGTATTTAATAATAGGCTCCAGTGAATCCTGTCTTGTATTTTTTAATTGATGTCATCATGGTACTTCTCAGAGAGTAACCAAAGAATCCTGTAAGACAAAATGTATAAATGTATGTAGTTGTAATTTTAATAAATAACTTATACTTTAGAATGTGTTGTTATTTGTTTTCGTGTGTGAATAAATATTTTACAAGGATTAGCATTGTTATTACTTACAAAAAAATATGTTACGTAAGTTGGAATAACTTACTATTTTTCACAAAAGTTGTACTAAAATAATGAAGTAATATATCTTACTTTGTTTTTGAAATCCAAATTTCCAATAAAAGGTATTAAGTAGGATTAATTAAGGTCCCATGGTAGCGTTACTTCAATTATCTACTAACTGTTTTGTAAAAATCTAAAGTAAAGAAAAAACATATTCACATTCACAAGAAAACCAACTAAAATCCTCCATATAAGTTACTGGAAAGTAACTTTTTAAGGATCGCTTTATTTGACACTTGAGACGCGCAATAATCGTTTTCGTGTGTGAAGACGTGATGGTAGGAATAGTCCATACAAAAAAAGGTGAATGGTTTTGTGACGTCAACCAAAACAATCCTGTTTAAGGCCTGCTATAAAGATGTCATGGTTGCATTAAACAATACAGTTCAGTTTAAGTGGGGATAAAACGATACCACTGAGGTATCGATACTTTTACTCGATACTGTATCGGTAGTCAAGTATCGATACTAACTGAGAATCGATCGAAAAGTATCGATACTTACTAGTATCGAGTAATTTTTCGCAAAAATTTGAAAAAAAAAACTATATTGTATAATAATTATTTATTGATAGATAAAACGTACAAATGTTAACGATTTATTACGAAATCTTTTTTTATATATAATGTTATGCTATATCGTAATTTTTTTCATAATTTTATCAAGATAATTGTTATTAAACAATTTGAACCGATTTCAAAATCATATACATAGGTATATTAAACTCTGATGAAACTTGCACTCTTCACAAATTCTATAGTTCTGAAGATATACGAGGACAAATATACACTTTTTCAATTTTTCACACTTGTTCAGAAGCTGATATAGACTAACATATTCTAAAACTGGGCAGTTCTGGAAATATTACATGCATAAGGGTCGAATTGATAACCTCCTTTTTTTAAGTCGGTTAATAAATTTATAACACTAGTTGCAAAAGCACTGACCTCGCGACTTTTCACAAAAACGGCTGAACCTATTTTGATGTCTAACGAGCTTGAAAATTTTATTAACCATAGGCATTAATATCTATCAATAAGTATATATTCTAAGTTTCATAACAATCGGACGGTTCAAGAATTATTGCAGAACAAACCATACATACATACAATACAACTTGAATTGTAGTAACATTGGCAGCAAAATTTGCAATATGAAAAAAAAACTCTACAATTATGAAAAAAAGTCAGTTTTAGTGATGCTTCCTAAAAATATTAATTTTTCTAAATGTTTCCCCGTAAGCCGATTTCTGGAAGCAGTAATTGTTGCCCCATCTTTAGAAAAAAGTCTTTCGCAGGGTACAGATGTGCCTACTATGTTTTAATATATGCGTGCCTGTTTATTTAATGCTGGGAAAACAGCATTTTAAATCCTCCCATTCCTCGAGAGGGTTTGCTTTTAAGGCACAGACAGGATTGGCCAAATAAATTGAAACCTCGTCAGCTTTCGAGGAAGCTCGCCTCCGGTTCTGACCAACTGCAAGTTGTTTGTGATGTGACCAAAAATTAAAATCTTCATTTGCGATTTAATCTTCAGACCCACTTGTTGATGCTGTCATATCTTCTTGAAAGTTGAAAGACATGGCATAACATACTGATATAAGTACTTTTGACCGATATTACTCGATACTTTATGCCAAAGTATCGATCCTAAAATTACTTGGTATCGGTGAAAAAGTATCGAGTACATACTTGTATTTACTAGTATCGTTTCATCCCTAATTTAAGTGCTGCTATAAGAGATGACGGTAGGCCTGCTGAACGTTTTTTGAATGGTTATTCCTGAATGGTGAACTGTTTATTGTCTCTGGCTTGTTTTGGTAATGGGACTGCGGAGACGTTCAAATCCTTGACAAAAAAATATTATTTTGACCGGTTTTTTTATTTACGTTAAACAAAATTATTTCTATCATTTTTATTTATATATCTAAAAGTTGTGTTGATGAATGTCAATCAATGATGAATGTCAACGATCCTTACAGCAAATTACTTTAGATTTGATCAATCTCAACCTTTACAGACGTACACTTTCAACACAGTTACCTTCGACATGGCGTCGGCGCCCTACCTTGCGACGAAGTGTACACAAATTAGATAGTTATTGTCAAGAAGTGTATAGCCACCCTAGCAGAACAAAGTCCATTCCCTGAAGTAAGAAAAGCTTTAGGAAGTGACATGTATGTAGATGACTATCTCAGTGGTGGTGATACGATAGAGTATGTAATAAATACGTCAAAAAGGTAATCGACACTTTGAAATCTACTCAATTTATTTTGCGTAAATTTCAGTCAAATAATTTTGAAATTTTACATTCTATAGTTCAACACACAAAATTCAAACTTGACAAACAAAACACTAGATTTAAATCAAATACTTCCTTATAAAATTTTAGGTCTGCATTGAGATTCTACACAAGATCAACTATTATTTTCTATAGATTTAGAATTTTAGATGTAAACATAAAAAAATTAACTAAACGCAAAATTTTATCCATAAATTAGTCAGGTGTTTGACCCACTGGGACTTTTAGGTTTGAGTACAGTCGAAGCAAAAATGATCATGCAAAGATTGTGGTTGGAAAAATGCGGTTGGGACGACGAAGTTTCATTAGAAATTAAAACCAGATTTTATATTTTATACACTCACTTAAGTCACTCAATGAGCTTCGTATTCCTCGCTGATTTTCTTGCAGCAACGCTATCGTACATGAACTACATACCTTTACAGATGCATCGGAACGTGCATACGGTGCCTGTGTGCATGTGAGGTCAATCGACTCAAATGGTAAGGTGTGTGTTCGTCTCATCATTTCAAAAAGTAAAATTACGCAAATTAAACCTCCAATTACGATTCCTCATTTGGAGTTATGTGGTGCGTTATTGAGTGCAAGACTCTGCTCTAAAGTGACTGAATCACTTACAATGAATTTTGGTGTGACTCAACAATTGTACTTGCATGGTTAAAAACTTCACCTAGCAATCTAAAAACATTCATTCGTAATCGAGTAGGTGAAATTCAGGATTCTACACCTTCTGACAGTTGTAATTACGTGCTGTCTGCTGAAAACCCTGCTGATTTAGTTTCACGTGGAGTTAGAGCTGATACCGTTGGCACAAATTCTTGATGAATTTAATCAGAACACTAGCTTACATAAATAGATTTATAAATAATTGCAAGAATCCTAAAGGTAACATTTTAAATAATTTGTCTGTCGAAGAATTACACAAAGCAGAATGCATAATAATACATACAGCACAAAAGGAAATGTTTCCTGTTGAATATAATTCGTTAAAATCAGATCAAGTGTTACACAAAAACAATCGTCTTATTTCTCTTTCGCCGTTTATTGACGATAAGAAAATCGTACGAGTAAGTGGTAGACTTATTAATTCTTACTATACCTATGATGTAAAACATCCCATTGTTCTATGTAGTAAACATCATTTAACCCAAATAATATTCCAAAAAGAACATATTAATTTATTTCATGCAGGTCCTCAACTGCTTTTATCACAGTTAAGGCAAAAATATTGGCGTTTGGGGGGGGAGGAAGCTCGCGAGGCGTGTAGTGCATTGCTGCGTTCGTTGCAGGCGTTTTAGGTCACAACCTGTTCAACCCGTAATGGGCAAACTACCATGCGATAGGTCGCTTCTCGAGTTTCCTTTCTTCAACACAGGCATTGATTACTGTGGGCCAGTGTTAATCGCTGACCGTAAGGGGAGGGGAGCCAAGTTATTAAAATCATATATTTGCGTCTTCGTCAGTTTTGCGGTCAAGGCTATCCATCTTGAACTTGTAACTAATCTCACCAAAGAGGCTTTTTTAGCTACACTCAATAGATTTATTGCTCGGCGCGGTAAGCCACAGCGCATTTACTCTAACAATGCTACGACGTTTGTTGGTGCTAGCAACGACGTCGCCAAATTCTTTGAAAATTATTCTGACTATATTCATAATGCTATGTCAAATAAACAAATAAATTTCACACAAATTCCCCCCTACTCCCCCCACTTCGGAGGATTGTGGAAGGCTGCAGTGAAGGCAGTTAAGCACCATTTGAGGCGTGTACTCTCTCTAACTCACTTAGATTATGAAGAGATGTCGATTTGCTTGATCCAGATAGAGGCAATACTTAATTTAAGACCCTTAACTCCTTTATCCCAAGATCCCTTAGATTTCACATGCCTTACTCCTTCTCATTTCCTCATAGGACGCTCACTCACAGCGGTTCCTCATCAACCACTGACAGACGTTAACGTTTTAAGGCTCCAGAGATACGAGCGAATTGAAAAAGTGAAACAAAATTTCTGGCAGAGGTACTCGGAAGAATATGTGTCTCTGTTGCAGACCAAGACGAAATGGCGGTCCTCAACTGACTCCCTGAAGGTCAGGGCATTGGTTCTAGTACGAGATAGAACTCCACCACCGTTGCTGTGGCTCTTGGGTCGCGTAATCAAGACATACCCAGGGCCAGATGGTATCAATCGAGTGGCAAATCTAGCAACGAAGAAAGGGACCATCACCAGGGAGTATATCCACATATGCCCTCTTCCAATACAACATTGAAATTACCATTTCAAGGCGGGCAGCATGTTACGGCCACTGGCAACACTACGGTGCGATGCGAGACGAAGCGGGCCGGAAACGACGTCATTCTATACTTCCACTTCTACGACCATCTTGCGCGGACACGGACTATTGTTATTTTGTAAATTTATCATAATAAACCATAAATCCATACAGCGCCTATTCGATATACAGTCCACACACAAACAAAGCAGCATCAGCTCAAACATTATGTGTTAAAACTTGCAGCTTCTTCACTAAGTGCTATTTTTAATAACATAAATATACAGGATGGCCAAAAAGTCGTGGATCAAACGAAACAGGGAGATAAAGGAGGTAATTTCCAACAAAAAATCTTTCCCCAGCATGGCCATAACTTCATTGCAAATAAGTGCTCTTAAAGTGAGAAGTAATTTTTTGTAACGCTTTAAAATTTACGGAAAAAAAATCATTGCTCGTTAAGTTTGATACCAAGAGCTGCAATACAATTTTTGTAGTATTGATACATTATCGACTCATAATACAACACCTTTTGTTTTATTGTTTTTAATCAATTTAATTTTTTACTGATTAAATTGTAAAAAAACTCGGTAGTTTCATTGAAAAAACTAAAATAATTCATATCTTTTCGTGCAATGAAGTTATGGCCATGCTGGGGAAAGATTTTTTGTTGGAAATTACCTCCTTTATCTCCCTGTTTCGTTTGATCCACGACTTTTTGGCCACCCTGTATACAGACAAAGTAAGTTCGAGACTAACTCGCTGTAATCCTCTGGCTCTTTTTTAGAAGTGGTGAAATTATTAGAAAACCATAGACATATTTTCGATGTTTTCTGCGTAAAACAATATTGATTTTCGCTGACACGACGGTTTCAAAAATACGGCCAAATGGTTTTTTACGCGAGCGGTGAGTTGGAAAACTAGACGTTTTATTTCGGTGAGTCCTTAAATGAAAATCGCACTCCTGACGGACTCTGTGGTTCGCCGGTTAGTTTTCCTTGTTCTCGCCTAGCGCTAGTGCTGCATAGTGCTGTGCATGCGTAATTTTGGAAATGTCGATGTATGCTAGTGATGTCCCGCATGTGGACATGTCGGTGGGTAAATACCCAATCTACCCGTTTGGGTATTTACCCGGTAGATTGGGTAAATACCTGATAAATACCTGTATCTACCCGTTTGATGGGTAGATTGAATTATAGGAGTAATTGCTTCGGAAATTGTGTCGGAGAGTTTGAGCTAACGCTTAAAAGGCAGGTAGACGTCAAATACGATACTAAAATATATGAAACCCCCATACTATTCATACATTAATACTATTCATACAAAAAAGTAAGCTTTTTTGAGTTATTATCATTTTTGCTAGGCAATGGCATATTTATGTGTTGAAATAGATAAAAAGACATTAAATGCGATGCCAACATACTCTTACCATACCTTCATACATAACATGAAGAAGTATTTTTTGACTGCTCATTCAAGGGCCAAAACTACTGATTTCTGAGCTGGTCCCGAAACAAAAGTTATTCGCATTATAGAGTTCTTTGATCCTCCATCAACTTGTCATAACATTTCCCACAAAATAACGTGCCGGGTATTTATCCGAATCTACCTGTTGTATGGGAACATACGAGTTAAAAGGTATAAGCTTACATTTTTTGTTGGCAAATGTTTGTTGAACTAATAATATGTTAAATAAGTAAACGTGAAATGCGATGCTAATATATAAAGGCCCTTATACATATACATATACAGAGTAGTCATATTTGACTTCTCATCCAAGAGCCAAAACTACTGGTTTCGGGGTTGGTCCCGAAAGAAAAGATTTTCATTTTATGAGTTATTTTATCCCTCGTCAATTTATTATAACATTTCCCCCAAAATAGCATGCCGGGTATTTACTTCAATCTACCTATTGTTTGGGAAAATACGAATTGACAAGTCTAAGCTTTCATTCTTTGTTGGCAAATGTTTGTAGACCTAATAATATGTTAAAATAAGCAAACAAATATCAAATGCGATATTAATATATGAGCACCCTCATACGTAAAGGTAGAGTAGATTTTTTGACTGCTCATCCAAGAGCCAAAACTACTGCTTTCGGTATAAATCCCGAAACAAAAGACATTTGTATTGACGAGTTCTTAGATCCCCAGACAACGTAATTTAAAATTTCTCCCGGCAATATAGCAAGCCGGGTATTTATCCGAATCTACCCGTATTGGGAACATTCGAGTTGACAGATCTTAGTTTTCATTTTTTGCTGGCTAACGTTTTTAGACCTAATTATATATTAAAATAAGCAAACAGACATCAAATGCGATGTCGATATATGAGCACCCTCATATACCTAGTCTAGCCATAAATATTGTAAAAAAGAAAAAAATGTTTCTATTGCAAATAATATTCATTACTTTTACAATGTGTTAGTTTAGTAAATAAATAAAAAATAATATAAAAAGCTTATTCGAAGTAGTCTCCACTGGCTGCAATACAGTCTTTTAAACTTTTTATTTTTATTGGGAAAAGTTGTTCAAAATGATGGACTAAATCACCCCTCAAAATATTTGTACTTAATTAAAAAGGACATTGTATTGTAAAAAAAAAAATTATTTTTATTTTGACGAGTTCTTTGATCTTCTTTCAATTTGTTATATCTGTATATATATATATATATATATATATATATATATATAGGCATCTACCCGATATGCACCGGGTAAATACCCGTATCTACCCGTTTGGGTGGGTAGATTGGAATATTTATTAAAAAAACTAGTTCACGTCTTCTAATTATATATAGAAATGTGTGGAATGGTTATGTAATGTATAAATCAATGAATATATCTCAAAGAATAAATAACAAACATTAAAATCACGAATGCTATCCATCTTAAACATACTGATTTCATCTTATTTGATGTCTATTTGCTTATTTCAACAGAAAAACAAATCTAAAAATATTTGCCAGCAAAAAATGAAAACTTAGACCTGTCATTTCGTATTGTTCCCATACAACGGGTAGATTGGGGTACATACCCGGCATGCTATTCAGAGGGAAATGGAATAATAAGTTGATAAGAGAACAAAGAACTCGTCAATACGAATATCTTTTGTTCGGGGACCAACCCGAAATAAGCAGTTTTGGCTTTTGGATGGAAAGTCAAAAAAGCCTATATATATATGAGGGTGCTTATACATTGATATCGCATTTGATGTCTGTTTGCTTATTTTGATATATAATACGGTCTTAAAAATCCAGCAAAAGATGAAACCTTAGGCCCGTCAATTCGTATGTTCTCATACAACGGGTGGATCCGGCATACTATTTAGTGGGAAATTTTATAACAAGTTGATGTAGGATCAAAGAACTAATCAATATCTAATATCTCTTGTTCCGGGACCAAACCCGAAAGCAGTAGTTTTGGCTCTTGGATAAGCAGTCAAATATGACTACTCTCTATATTTGTATGAGGACGTTTATATATATTAGCATCGCATTTGACGTTAGCTTATTTAACATATTATTAGTTCAACAAACACTTGCCAGAAAAAAAATTTAAGCTTTTAACTTTCAATTCGTATGTTCTCATATAACGGGTAGATTTGGGTAAGCACCCGGCACTATTTTATGAGAAATGTTACGACAAGTGGATGTAGGACCGAAGAACTCATCTATACGAATATATTTTGTTTCGGGACCAACCCCGAAATCAGTAGTTTTGGATATCGGAAGACCAATCATAAAATTTTTTCTCCCTATTTGTATGAGGCTTATATGTTGACATCACATTTGATGTCGGTTTGCTTTTTTTAACATATAATTAAGTCTACAAATATATGCCAGGAATAAATGTAAACATAGACCTGTCAATTCGTATTTTCCCATACAACGCGTAGATTCGAGTAAATACCCGGCATGCTATTTTATGGGAAATGCTGTGACAAGTTGATGGGGGATCGAATAACTCGTCAATACGAATAACTTTTATTTCGGGACCAGCTCTGAAATCAGTAGTTTTAGCCCTTGAATGAGCAGTCAAAAAATACTTCTTCATGATATGTATGAACGTAAGGCTTATAAAAATATATTGAGATCATTTACTTTCTTTTATCTATTTTAACACGTAAATATGTCGTTGCACAGCAAAAATAAGTCAAAAAAACCTATTTTCAATGTATGAATAGTATGGGGTTTTCAAATATTTTAGTATCATATTTGACGTCTACTTGAGTATTAAGCATATTACAGCGTTTGCACATACTTTCCGACACGATTTGCGAAGTAATTACTTATATTATTTCATCTACCCACCAAACGGGTAGATACGGATATTAATCGGGTATTTACTCAATCTACCAGGTATATACCCAAACGTGTAGATTGGGTATTTACCCACCGCACCGCCCATCTCTTGCGGTGAACCACTTCCATAACACAGCAACAACATTAACATAGTCAAAAATTCCAATTCGACACATGTTGACACAACTGTTTAAGCGAACTGTTATTGAAGTATGTGAATTCTAGTGGACGAAAGGCGATTTTTTAAGAACCAAGGTTTTCCTCGTATTTTGGGTTGAATTTAACAAAAAAAAATAGTTGCCTGTTAACTTTAGGCCTTTGTTTTGGCTTGGCACTTTGCCAAGAAAATATTTGCTGTCACTGGTGTCACCATATCCCACGTCACGAGCTGACTGAGCTGTCAGACAATTGTCATAGTCACTGAAAACGAATGAAAGGCTTGTTGAGAAATTTGTTGGTTTTCTAAGAAAAGGGAGATTTGAAAAACGTTTATTTTAATCATATTATAGAAATGGAGACATATGAGAGTGTTTTGCTTGTTAAGAATGAAGTATTTGTGTTCAAAATTCCTCCGAAAACATCAAACAGAGGCTACAGGTAAGCTTTATTATTGTGTGTTATTAATCTTTTGATATTGACGAATATTAAAGTAGGTGTATTTTAGGGCAGCAGATTGGAATTTACAAGAGCCTCAATGGACTGGTCGTATGCGGCTGGTTGCTAAAGGCGAAGAGTTAATAATGAAGCTAGAGGATAAGGCGTCTGGGGAACTTTTTGCGAAATGTCCAATTGACAAATATCCTGGAGTGGCTCTTGAATCTGTTACAGATAGCTCACGATATTTTGTGGTCAGGATTCAGGACGATAATGGTAAGACCAAATTTTTTTTAGTTTTTTAAACGTTTATAGTACAAAGAAATTCAATAAAGATACTTTATCTAGGTGTGCTTTTGTTTTTTGTAAGTATTCATTTTTTGATTTTGTAATATTTGTAAAAGATTTTTGGGCATAACATTTTTGGCCCTTCATTTCAGGAAGGACAGCATATATTGGTTTAGGATTTGGGGACCGGTCTGACTCTTTTGATCTCAATGTGGCTTTACAAGACCACTTTAAATGGCTGAGAAAAGAACAGGAAAATGAACACACTCCACAGCAACAGCTAGACCTCGGTTTTAAAGAGGGAGAGACCATCAAAATAAACATGAAAATAACTGTAAGTAAAAAATTCCATGAAGACTAAAGTAAAAAATCATTTGTTTATCTTTGAATATTTGTATCGCTGTTAATGTTTCTTTCCATTTCATAATAGTTGTTGACTTCAGATCATTTACTTACCGATCATTAATGAAGAAAATGTTGCCTATGATAGAATATTCAGATCTTCCTTGTCATTTGTATGAGGAAGTATGCTTTAGAGCCTCTGAACCTATTTTGGATATAAAATCTATTCTTTTTATTTCTACAAAGGTTACACAAACTTTTACTTATTACATACACAAATATATGTATGTTTAACACTTATTACGTTTACAATTTAAAGCTATCTATCTTTATTAGCTATCTGTCTTCGCAGTGATATTTCTGCTCAAATTCTAAACCAATCCAATTCGGCACCCAATACCCCTGAACATCTTTTTCTTGAAATCAATCTTCACCATGATAAATTCCTCCTAGGTGTGTTCTATAGCACTTCCTCAAACATTAACTACTTCAACTCATTTGAATCACTCCTCGTTGATTATCAGGCCCAATATGAACATGTAATAGTTATGGGGGACTTCAACACGTGTCTCATTAAAGATGACTCACGCTCCAAATCTCTCCTTTCTCTTCTTTACTCCCTTGATCTCCATGTCTTGCCTTTAAATCCCTCCCACTTCCCCCATAAAGGTCCACCTTCGTTACTTGACCTGATTATAACGTCTTCTCCGGATTTTTGTTCCACACACGGTCATATCAAGCGCCATGTTTTTCAGCACATGATTTAGTCTATGCTTCATTTAGGTTGCGAACACCAAAGCTTCGTCATAAATATGTATTGCGTCGTAATTTCGGTGCTATAGATTGGAACGCGTTTAAAACTGAGCTTCGAGGGGTTGACTGGGATTTGCTGCTTTTGGCACCTGACGTGGATTCTAAAGTAGCTGCTTTCAACAAAATACTCCTTTCTATTTATGACAAGTATGCTCCAATCCAACAGGTTCGTGTGAAGCACTATCCTGCCCCCTGGTTGACTCCTGACATTCGTAAAATTATGGCTAAAAGGGACAAAGCCAAAATAAAGTTGTGTCGAAACCCTTCAGTGTCGAACAGTGAAAACTATGTCCGCTTACGCAATCTATGTAACAAGCGATGCAGGGACGCAAGACGCAAACATATTTATGACAACATTGAGAATTGCTCTCCACACAAGCTCTGGAGGTTTCTGAAAGTTGTTGGAGTGGGTAAACAGGCGTCCAATGCTGCATTTGACATGGATATTAACCAACTTAATTAGCATTTCTGCGCTGCTCCTAAAAATCTCACACCTTTAATCAAACAAAGAACGCTGGCCGATCTTGCCAACAAACCTATTATGGATTGTCCCACTTTTAACCTTGAGGTAATTTCTGCTGACGAGGTGGTTTACATTATTGGAAAGCTCAAGTCCAATGCGGTTGGTAATGATGATATATTTTCTCTATTTTCATAGACAGTATTACTTCTCTTCTTACTTCTTCCTGTCACCTATATGCAGATGACCTACAAATCTATGCGGCCACCCCTTTTGACAATCTTCATCACGCTATCAGTGTCATTAATTCTGACCTTGCTGCTATAGCAAATTGGTCCCATAGCTTCGGGCTTACGGTCAACGCAGAAAAATCTCAGGCAATTATTATCGGCAGTCCTTATTTCATTAGCAAAGTCCATAACTCCACTTTACCCAACATTCAGTTTGACGGAAACATCATTCCTTTCACATCGACCATAAAAAACTTGGGAATAACGGTTGACGAAACCCTGAGTTGGGCTCCACAAATCAATGAGGTGAGTAGGAAGTTATTTATTGCTCTTCACTCCCTGAGAAGACTACAACATTTTCTCCCTACAAACCCAAAAGCAATGCTAGCCCGTTCACTACTGATTCCTCTTTTGGATTATGCTGATATCGCGTATCTGGATCCTACCTAGGAACTATTGGATAAACTGGAACGCCTGCAAAACGTTTGCATCAGATATGTCTACGGTTTACGTAAATACTATTTCTGAATATCGTGGTAAACTCAATTGGCTACCGATCCGAATCCGTCGTAACTATCATGTTCTCGCTCTCCTTTTCAATGCTCTCTTCAACCCTTCCTGTCCTAATTACCTTCGCGAAAAATTTTCTTTTCGTCAAATTGACAGCCGCCTACGCTCCGCTGACAATATTCTTCTTGATATACCTCCTCATTCTTTGCAGTTTTATTCTAAATCCTTCTCTGTGATGGCAGCACATCTATGGAATTCACTCCCCTTAGATACTAAAATGGCATCGTCCTTGGGTTCCTTTAAAAACAAAATATTGAACTTTAATATTCAGAATCCTAAGTTTCTCCGAGCTACCTAATTACTTAATTTTTTTTTAGTTTATATTTTGAATATTTGATATATATATATATATATATATTTTAGGTATATTAGTATGTATATTTATGTATACTTATATGTAAGTTTATTCTTAGTTGTATTCATGTAGTTTACATCTATACTATATATTATTTTTACAGTATCATTGTGTAATTTTATATTGTACTGTTCCACTTCTGCCCCAAACGCATAATAAGTAAACATTCCTCTCAATTACTGGCCGGTTGACTGGAAGAGATCCCTATAAGGGATAAGTCCGCCGTTGTATGTTTACTTTTCTGATTTGTAACTGTGTTCTTTCTTATATACAATAAAGCTTTATAAACAAACAAACAAACAAACAAACAATTATAGGTGCATTTAACGTATTCCAGGACACAACAGGATGCAAAACATAATAATAATTGAATTATGTCCACAGCCGTAAGTTTCGTGAAATGTGTTAAGATGTTAATTTTGTGTTACCTATCTACCTAATATAATGTGCGAAGCATGTATGTAGATATGCCATTGATAAAATTTGTATTGTGCTTTGGTAAATCCATAACTAGTTTCCATCTTTTTTATCATTATATTGAGTGAGATGGTAATAGACAATAATCTTAAATAGACATTCACCAGGGCAATGTTTTCATGGATGGAAAATTTTAATTAATATAATAATTAGAGATTTTGTTGGATGGAGGTAATAGAATGAGAGTGGGATGGACTGATTCTGGGATATTGCAAAAGAAACATTCATAGGTATAGCCATTTAAATTTATAATTTATTTTGGAGGTCAAGCATTTACCTGAAAATAGGGAGAAATGGAAAATACTCAACCGACAAGAACCCAGTTCTTAAATTTATTGATGATGATGATGATAGGTATATCTATAAATGGGTTTTGGCAGGAGCTCCAAATAACATCAATTTCTCCAAAGGGCCTTTATGTGTTGGATCTGTATTCCCCGCAAGCCTCTCAAAGGATGAGGGTGAAAAGTACCATGGTTCTCAAAAAAAAAAGGTAGTTTTAGCAGATATGCTTAAAAATAAGTTAATAGTCAGTCAATAAACTTCTATTACTAACTATCGTCATCATCATCTCAGCCGCATAACGTCCACCACTGGACATAGGCCTGTCCCAAGGATTTCCAAAATGACGGATCTAGAGCAGCCTGTATCCAGCGCCTTCCAGGGACCTTGGTCAGGTCGTCAGACCACCTTGTGGGTGGGTGTGTTATGCTTCGCTTGCCAGTACGTGGTCACCGTTCGAGAACCTTTTTTTACTTCTTTAGAAAAGAGATGGCAATGAAGGCAGCAAGCCGCGACGCGGGGTTGGCGCCGGTGCTGGTGGAGGAGGTCTCCTGCCTCCACCTCCAGGGGGCTCACGGTTGCCGCCCCCACCCTCTCCTCAGCATGCACCGTCTCCATCCACTGCAGTTGCACCTGGAGCACCCAACTCTGAGTGGGGAGACTTTAATTCTGCCAAGTGAGTAATACAAAGTTTATGCAGGCACGAAGGTGAAAAAAAATGTCGCCTCTATGCATGTGCAGATTAGTCGCGTCGGCTTATTTGTAAAATATTTCGCCTTTCCTCGCACTCAAATTCTATGTACAGTCATGTACCAAGATACCTGACCAGGCCCTCTACTTATATCTTCAATTTTCTCCTTAACTAAAAATAATATTAACATAAAAAATTTTATTTAGAAAGACTTAATTAAAATCTGTCTGAATGTAAATTTTCATGTTAATATCATTTTTAGTTTAAGAGAAAATTCAAGATATAAATAGAGGGCCTGGTCAGGTATTTTGGTACTTGACTGTACTTGATCTGCATTCATGCTTATGGATTGAGTGCATTTATAAATAAAGTTAGTTTTTACATACTTTACATAATACTTGGTTGTGAATATGTATCAAATCATGCATCCAATAACTGACACATATTATTATAATGCATGTGTCAGTTTCACCTTTGATTTTTTATTATATATATTTATATATTATAGGAATAATGGTAAGAGAGTAAATACAGATACTATGTCTTCATTTCTAATGGACATTTATATAAACATCATTTGGTTAAAGTTAATTTACCAAGTACAAAAACTGTGCATAGGTTTCTAGGTATTTGTTAAGATTTTGCTACTTTTCACAGTTAGTATACAAATATCTAATAATTACATCTGTTTGATTCAACTATGTTAATGTATGTACAAGGTTTAATTATTGATATTTGCGTGTCTTTTTTCAGCGCCGCGAGTCAGCCGCCTATAACTCCGAGCAACCAGCAGAACTGGGTGCAATTTTAAATTTGATTGATGAAAATTATATGTGATTTGGTATCTTTATGTATAATGCAGCTGTGTGGAGTGTTGCACAATACTTACAAAATGTATACTTAAATTAGGAGTAGCATATCATTGCTTGCGTTCATTGTTATTAAGTATTCAAGTTCGTTAGTATAGTTGTAGCATAATAATTGTTATAATACTTATCTGCAGTGCCATGTTTTACCTATTGGACGCTATAAGTTCTTAGTCTGAAAGAACTTTTTTACTAAAATGTCAATAATTACAGCCTATAGGTACAGACCACACAGAACCCGATGTAAATTGGTAACGTAAGTTATGTGATATTAACTTTATAACACTAAAATTAATCAATCATTAACTATGAAGTAATGTTAAAGTTAACTGTCTTGGCGTCTTTACATGCGTGTAAGTGGTCAAAATTGATGTAGTTTGTTTAAACTATCCACAATTAGTTTAGCAGGCATCTAAGTACCTATCGATTGATGTACCTACTATGTTACATTCCAGAGTAAGGTCGCTATTGACCTGGGTTCATTAGGGTTATGATGTGCACTGCCAACAATGTGGATCTCCACTAATTTTGAAAAACCATTAGTCTAGAGGCTCTAAAGGCCTAAGGGCCCCGAGCGTCTTGAGGGTAGCATGGCACTGCCTTTGTCGATTTTATGGATGCCAGATCACAATATTAAATAAGATTGTCACACTTCATGCAATAATATCTATCGTGAATGTAGAATAACTTATCTGTATATGTTGTAACACTTGTATAATTACTTACTATACTACTTATGATTATTTATAGAGATAGTTAAAGGTAGAATATTTTCGGCTCTACTATATTATAATATTGTTATTAATGTATGTTGTTAAAGGCATGTCATAGACAGTATCTATGTAAATAGATAATTATATATCTAAAAATGGATGTTTTAGGAGTTGAAATGTTATGTACAAATATTCATATTGTTTTGCTTATAGGTATCCAAAAGATCTGTATTTTGACGTTCTTGACAGTGTACAAAAATTAAAGGCATGAACTTAATGTCTAGTGTTTCCTTTACTTTTGCTGCAAAAAATTCACCTTTCTATAAATACTTAAAGAAGATTGAACCAAAACAAAACCCTCCTGGTGCAGTCGGGTAAACCGACTACGCCAGGAGGGTTTTGTTTTTCGAGTGTATGTTTAACTATGTTTATTTCTTTGACACGCTCTGCGGCCTAAAAGGCTTGATGTAATTTAGCTTAAGGTTTCCTTATAATCGTCTAGTGTTTTCGGGTATATTAAAAATAATAATATGTACCGAACAATAATAAAAAAACTTAATTGTAATGGCGCCCGCCTGGTATGTTTAATTTTTATTTTGTACTTATTCAAAATCTATCGAGTTAGAGTGAACCTTTTAGGAATACAAAAAGATACATACACAGCGCATAAGTTTTATGTAATTTCGAATGATAAATGATTTTAAAAAAAAGCGCTCATGTTGTTCCCGGTGCCATCTTCGCTTCGGCTATGCTTAGGGGAAGGCTGGGCATAGTGTGTCCACTATGCCCAGCCTTCCCCTAAGCATAGCCGAGCATAGTTGGGCTTTCGCCCAAGGAAAGCGGATACTCTTTGTAATTTCAAAATGGCGCCTAAGTGCGCTCCCGTCGCGCCACGAGTTGTAAAAATAATAAACATTAAAAAGTGGAGTTTCCCTATGAATTTTCAAAGTAAGTTATTCTGTAATTACTCACGTTTATATAGTACCACAGTATTTGCCTTATTCTCTTCTAAAAATGCATGTTTTCTTGCCTAAATACTGATCTTTTTATTAGGATTCAGTTCTTAAGTTTGGATTTTAGGTTAGGTTTAAGACGAAGTGGTAGCTAAAGTGGCGCCCTCATTTGAAATAAATTGTTTAAAACTAAATATGGTGATAATTAAAAGTTTGATTTGTATCACTGTCTAGAAAGACCTTTAAACTATTTTATGAATAACCTTTGAAATTATTACTAAAAGTCCGTCTAGTTTTAAAACGGGTTTTCGCCAAAAGTTGCCACTTTTGGCAAAAACCCGTTTTAAAACTAGACAGACTACCAATGTTACTTTCAAAGGTTATTCATAAAATAGTTTAAAGGTCTGTCTAGACAGTGATACAAATCAAATTTTTAATTATCACCATATTTAGTTTTAAACAATTTATTTCAAATGAGGGCGCCACTTTAGCTACCATTTCGTCTTAATTCAACAATTACCCACTGGGCAAAGTGAACACGGGCAAAGTAAATTGGATACCATATCCACTTTCTTTTTGCCTTGTACGTATTTAACATCCTTTTTTTAAGCGATATATTTAGTATGTTATGCGATAATAGACTGTAATGCTAGTATTCCTGCAAAAACAAAAAATCTACCTTATTTGTACCTTACTAGTTATTAACACGCATTGGTAAGAAGTTTTCAATGACCAAAAAAGGTGATCTCCAAACCTATTTGCAAGATATGGTATGGACGACATTTTTTGTGGATAAGGTTAATGATTGGATCCAGTGTGGGTAAGCATAGGAGTCGCGAGAAAAGCACAGGAAATTGCAATTTTTTTGATGACAACTGCATTTATGTATTCTTGATTATTGTGCCCTTTTTTTGACGACCTCTGTGGCGTGGCGTTGTCATCATGCCAGGCTGTCACACCGAAGGTCTCGGGTTCGATCCCCGGTCAGGTCAATATGGAAAATGATCTTTTTCAGACTGACCTGGGTCTTGGATGTTAATTTAAATATGTATATGTCGTGGCTATATCGTAGATTTGATCACTTTATGAAATGATCGAACATTTCATGAAATGGTCGCATTTCATTAAACGGCCAACTTAATTTGACCAGATCATGAAATCGTCAGCGTTTCACGATTTTGTCATCCACGTTCGGCCGGATCGTATAAACAGGCTGAAAAAAGCAAAGAAAAACAAAAACTTGTGACAGAGCGCTATAGGTAGGTTAAGGTTGCGGCGGGGTGGCCCTTGGGCCTCCCCAAGCCGCACAACATGAATGTATAGTGTAAACTAAAAATATAACAATTTTACGATATAATCAACCATTTCATGAAGTGACACGGTAAATTCATGAAATGGTCGAAATTATTTGATCATATCGAAAAACAATTTCTTATCATTGATCCGCCCAATCCGCATCACGATGTGGCCAGTAGCCAGTGCAACATTTCATGAAATGCGACCATTTCATGAAATTCTCGATCATTTAATGAAGAGATTGAATTTACGATATGGCTACGACATATATAAATAGTATCGTTTAGTACATATCCCATAAGTCATACATAACACAAGTCTTGAACTTACTTTGAGGCTAGTTCAATCAGTGCGATTTGTCAGGTTGCAATTTCGGGAGTGGTCATTAATAGGATGACCACGCTTTTACAGGTTGAGCAACCACTGGTTTGTTCAAAACTTGGATGGGTGAGCACGTTCCGGGCTTGGTCAATACCTAATGAGGATGGATGGACAGTCATCTGATGAGTGACCACGCCTAGGAATACGCTTGGAATTGCTTAACATGTAAAAGTGTGGCCACCCATCCTATTGGAGACCTCTAAAGTTGCTTAACCTGTAAAAGCGCGGTCACCCATCCTATTAGTAACCACGCCCGAAGTTGCTTAACCTGTTATAAACATTTCCATTTCGCGTCGTGACTCTTCACAGAACGACCACAAGCAGTGGTGGCCGTTTCGGAGTTCGTTAAGGACAAATAAATTGGTACTTATTTAGGTAACTACAGTTTTGGGCCGAAGGATGAAAACTCGATCAAATTTCAGTCGCCGCGCTGACCTCTGCCTCCGCAGAGTGACGGACGCGGACGCCGCGCCGGCCACCGTTCATTTGATATTGATATGGGACGCGGGGGCGGTGTGAAGGTTTCCCTTCACATAAAGCCGACATTTGGGCTTTATACCTATATACACGTATACAGAGTGAGCAAATAACAGGTATACTTACACTTTATTATTATTAGTCTATGAAATATAAGTAAAAGTAATTATTTAAAAATATATTATATAGGGCCGGCAATTTATTATGGAAAATAATATGAGACAAATTTCCATCGCTAGTAGCATGGCAGATGTGAACCCTTTTCATTCAAGATTACATAAACACGTCAGGAGCTGTAAGTTCTGAGATTCTTGAGGGCCAATCAAGGTCACCGTTTCTCGAAATTAATCGACCCGAAAACATTCTTTTCAATTTTCATTGTCGCGATTTGCATTGTAACAGATAAACTCTCCGCGTCGTGTCAGAAAGGCTCGTACGGAGCAGACCTTCGAAATTGTCCGTCAAAGTGTAGCTGAATAACCCACATTGTCTACCAGACGACGTTCTCAACAACTCTAAATGAGCTTTTCTACGCACAATTGCGAAAAACGGCCACTTTTGGCGTATGTGCGTAGAAAACCTTCACATTCTCACTTTAAACTGTAAACAGTAGTTCATAAAATAGTTTGAAAGGTTATCTAGTGCCTGGTCAAGACAAAATTTTAAATGATGTCTCCGTTTCCTATATATATGATTTATTTCAAATGGGGGCAGCACTAACCCCGAAAAAATCAGGTATTAAGAGGACATGTCTAATGACAATTTTAAAGAGAGACCTTGATTTGTTTCCATCTTGGCCTCAAAGATCCTCGGATTTTACAGCTCCTTTTTCTGTTGGGCTATCTAAAGAAAGGGACATGTCTATGCTAACCGGCTAATGAACTTTCAACAATTAAAACAAAATATTCGAGACACAGTCACTGAAATAGAACAGGAAATGTGTGAAAATGTAATGAAAAACGCAATAAAAAGGGTTCATATCTGCCATGCAAATTTTTATATTTTATAAAATAAAATTAAAAAATAAATTGTATATACCTATAGGTACCTTTTATTTGCCCACTCTTTATAGGCTTATCAGGCACGCGATATGCACTCTGTACTACATTCTACGAGTACCTAAGTAGATAAGTCATACCATACCTAGGGTATTGAAATGATTCGTTTAATGTCACTGCTCCAAGTCGCTCTGACAATATCGCGTGTTGACTGTAGAGTAGAATACAATTTGTCATCACCCTATCTCTCCCATGGGTGTCGTAGACCATGGAAAGGTACTTACTTAGATACCTATTAGTACCTACCTAACCTATAAGTAATTCTTTCATTCGTAAGACTCGAGGTAGGTTATCTTATCTTGCCCTTGGGGTCCACAATTGGCAGTACGTCGAAGGTTACCAAGATAACAGAGAGCAGCCGAGTCATCTGTGCATCAATTACCCAAATACCATCTTCTGGCATCGCCAATTCGCCTTCCCAGTGAGCGGAAAATACTTTTTTGATTGTGATTGGATTTTAGTCTAGCTGTGAACCGTTGTAGGTAAGCTGCCAAGCTGGTAAAAAAATCGAAATAAGTTTATTTGGAAGGCAAGTGAAATAAATAAAAACCTCTAACTTTCAAGCGTTCATCATCCATAACTTGTGCACCGCTGAACCGATGATCATCAGAAATAGCTAAGAACCGCAGCAATTAAACTTGCTTTAACAAAAAACGCATCGAAATCGGTCCATCCGTTCAAGAGATACGACGACAGACAGACATTGGCGTGAAACTTTTAACACACCTCTTTTTTCCGGGAGTAAAAGAAATGGGTGTCTATTAAAATACAGATTTTTTTGACATCGAATTTCATTTCCCAGAAAACTCCACGAATCTTAATACATTTTTTTTTTAATAAAACGAATAGTTTATCATCGCAGTTTCATATTATCGAACAAAATTTTATAAAAAAAGAATAATTTAAAATGGTTTTGTTTTATAGAAAAACAGTATATCGGACTAACATTTCATATAAAGTATTAAGTTATCGATAAAACTGTTCATAAAAACATGTTTCAATATGTAACGGTACACATAATAACTTTTTGTGTAATAACTTTTAATAGCAGTAACGTATCATCGAACGATGCATTCGTTTGTTGACGATAAAATATGTTGTGGTCAGTTCTATATTAATATTTTTTATCTTACCTACTAAAGCTTAATTATAATGTTGTAGTGTGTTGACAATATTAGTTAAAATGACTGAGGAAATATTGTGCTGTGATTTTTTACGCTCGCTTCGCTCGCTCGGCTCGTGGGTGTGTTGGTCGCAGTTCTAACATAACCTAACCTCTAGGTTAGCCCTAACCTAGGAAAATGGTTAGTTGGTCGCAGTTCTAACCTTTTTTTTTTTTCGGAGGAAATATCCCTGTTACGGATACCCGTCAGCCTGCGGGAGAGGCTGTCGGGTTATGTGGGACTCCACGCCAGAGCGACGTGCCTACCCACTTAAAAACCTCCGGAGTTCCATCTCAACCGCTTTTGCCGGGGACACGGAAATAAACCGCGAACCCCGGCGCGGCTGGCCGCCAAAGCGGCCCCTTCTCGGGGACGTCTAAGCGCCCCCCCACTCACCAAGTCGGCGCGTCCGGAACTCACGGACGCGCCGTACCTCCTCGGGCCAATTGAAAGGCGGCAGACTCCCACGCAGTCCACCGCCTGTGGACCCATGGAAGCCAGATAAACCGGCTCCCAGCGGCGGAGAAGATGATAGGCTCCGCCGCTTGCCTCTCGCCGCAAACGCGGTGCGGCACCGCTCGGTCGCGGAGGATAGGGAGAGCGGCAACGTAACACCGACACTCCTCCTCCTCCGCGACCGATCTCAAACCACAGCCACGGCGGTGTGGCCCCGCCTGAAGCGCCGGGAGAGCAATGAAACATTCCTCTCCCGGTGGCCCCACCACGGGTGGGGGGAGAACTTCCCACTTCCCCGCCGCCCCATTGGGCGCATCCCTACAGGCTCAAGGCCGAAGCCGAGCCCGCGGGAGCGCCCCTCCCCGGGTGGGGGAAGATCTTTCCACTCCCCCGCCGCCCCAACGTGGGCGCTTACTGCTGGTAGACGACAGCAGGAGCGCCCCCTCGCGGGTTCCTCTTAGCTTCCCCGTGGCTCGAGGCTACCACGGGTACTGAGCTCCCCCGATACGACAAACCGGGAACCCATTGGGGGGGTCGCAGTTCTAACCTAACCTAACCTATAGGTTTGCCCTAACCTAGGAAAATCGATAGAAGTTTCCTAGCACTCGTTTCAAATTTTGTAACTATTTTGCAAACTGAAACTTACGTGGAAACAAAATTATGGGTAACAAAACTTTTATGTTACGTTATTTCGATAAAATACATAAAATATGAAAAGAAATAACAATAGACTGAGTTTGTAAATAACGAATAATCGAGTAAATGTAATTTTGATGTCAACAGGTTTAAGGATTTGTTAAATGTTGTATTTAAAGATTTGTGAATAGTTTTATGGGGAATGAAAATCGTTGAAGTTAATTGCGATAAAATGATGGGCTCCTAAAGAAATATATCGTATTTATTGTTTTTGTAGCTGAGTTAGCTCCTAAATCATGTTGATTTATTGAGTAGACGTCCAAAACTCCTGTGCCATAAACACAATCCTCAGCGTCACAGATGTTTCGGACATGCGCCTCGTTCACCCGCTCGCCATCCATTACAGAAATGTAAAAATAAATATGGAAATACGCGCAAAGTGTGGGTGTAAAAAGCGTGTGTTGTAAAGCAAAGCCATGAAATTTTATTTGTCTGCCAGGGGGTTGGAGTGTTATTGTTCTCCACACAAATATTAAGGTGTTTGAGTCCGGGATTTTGACTATAGACCATATAGGTACATAAATTAGTTCTACAAATACAAATCACCTAACTTTCGGTAGCAGACCCCGGCCTCTGAACGTAAGCATTACCTGCACTGAGAATGTATCAGGGAATAGACTCGGATGATAAGTGCGTGGTGCCTCTTGCTACTATAACTTCTTTTAATGTGGTAGATAGAGTCTAAGGCGTGTCACGTGCGAAGAGCATAATACACTAAGGCCACGTGATAGTGGGCGTTAAGATGAAAAACGGGAACTTAATCTTAGTCATGGGTTGCTAGTCCCATCTCGCCCATTCCCTCTATCGGATTTTACGATCTGCGCGGAAAGAGAAGGAACTGATACATGTATGTAAATTTTTTTGTTTTCTATCAGGAAAGCATGGGAGAAGTCTAAGTACTCACCTATCGTAACAAATCATACTATTTCTACAAGTACTATTTCTTTTAACATACGCTAGGAGCAAACCTGAGGAGCTAACCTGTGACTAAAAAGCAAAAATATTATAATTGTTCTATATTCTAATTTCTTTAATAATAAAAAAATAAATAAATTATATTCTAATTATAATCGGTTAACAATTTTCGCTCGCTAACTATGAACATTGTAATAATTTTAGAAATAAACACTTCGACATGTTTGCTGAATCATTCAGTTCGTTGTATGGGCTAGGCATGGCTGGCAATCCCAATGTTGATTTTATCGATTACACTGACAATTGCAAACTTAATTAAACTGGCTTTCCACTTTGTTTTCGTCACTCTCGTAAGCTGGTTTTAATTAAGTAATGTTTTCTTTACCAAAACCTAAATTTATTTTAGCCACTACTCTACCTAGTTAAGTAGGTACTTATAGCCAAGTGTTTAACACAACAGTCTGACTAATATCTAAGTGTTATGTTTGTTTGTCGTGTGTGTAAGTTGCTAACACTGTTGTCAGATTTTTCAAGCTGCCTAAAGGCATCTGACATAGCTTTATGACTGCCGGGGACTAACGGCTTTAACGTGCATTTCGAAACATGGAGGACCTTGAAAAATTATTACGCCACCGGGAAACCCAGGCCCCAGCTTACTTTAACAGTTCGCTGCGCCTCTATTGTGCCACTGTGTAAATAAAATCATTTACAGATATTTAAAATATTTGTAGCCTCCTTCGAGTTGCTGCTAATCTTTAACGCACTGTACTTAATGCCACGATACATTAATTATGCTCTCATTATTCCCTTTTTAGCACATTACATAGTGCGGAATTAATAGTCGCGGAAGAAAATTGCATCAATCTTGTTGGCAGCCTCGTATGTTTTTTACCAAAAAAGCGGGAATCTCTCATAGCGTCGTAGCCACGGATCGTAGCCCTGGCACTAGCCTCGTAGCAGGTCTACCAGTCGAAACAATTGTTTTTTATAGTTGGCGGTTTAGATGGCATTATTTTCATTCATTACACTCGAACTTACTTTGAGGCTAGCTTAATCTATGTGATTTGTCCGTATTCATTTATTTATTTACTAGTTGTGCCCGCGACTTCGTCCGCGTGAAAATCCGTTCAGCAGTTTCGAACATTCGGGTGTACAGTGTACATACAGACACTGACATACAAACAAAAATCTTAAAAATCTTTTTAGTGTCCTGTACTTAAATACATACTTTATTATCTGTAGCTGGTGCCCGCGACTTCGCCCGTGTGAAATTCAGTTCTCTTACACACCCTTTTTGATGATATGACAACTTTAAAATTTTTGTCAGATTAATCTGCATATTTACAGTTTGATTTTTTTATTGTGATGCGGTATACTTTTGATATTGCAAATGTGAAAGTTTATAAGAATCTATAGATGTATGGATATCAGTTACTCATTGATACAACAACTTATGTATGGATTATAATGAACCCTTACAATAATTGTTATAGCCTTTGTGTATAAATATATAGGTACGCAGACGAAGTCACGGAAAGCCGCTAGAAAATTATAAAATATCTTTATAAACCACATTATCAGTTTTTCCTTCTGGTGCTGATATGAACAGGTTATCCGCATTACTAACCCGCGAGCAAAAAGCAAGCCACATATAGCTGGCACTGTGAAAACCAATTCGTCCTGTTGGAGTGGATCCACTCCAACAGCCTTAAGCGTCTGCCCCTGAGACTTGTTAAATGTCATAGCAAAGCAAACGGACACAGGAAATTGTGTCTGTTTGAATTTGAATGGGAAATTGTTGGGGATGATTGGTATTCGTGGTATGTATACAGTTTCGCCTACATCACACCCAGTAAGAATCTCAGCTTCGATTAAGTTTTTTTTTGTAGAGAAGTTACTCTAAGTCAGGTTCCATTGCACAATTTAGGTGGAGTAAGATTTCTCATTAGCATTATCGGAACACTAACTTTGAGCGTGATTTTGTGTCCAGTAACACTGTTTGTAGTACGTGAATTTAAAAACTCAACTGGATAGTTTGTGACATCATCTTGATTAACAACAGTGTTAAAAGATGTGTATACCACTTCATCCCCAACAATTTGAGCCAAAACTTTTTCATTTATTGCAGTTGCTTGGTTATTTCTGGAAGTGAGTACAGCGCATTCACATAACCAAGAATTTTCTTGATGTGGTATTCTCGAAACGTCTCCGAAAATCGAATTTATTAGTTCCTCTTCTGACGAAACGATTCTACCTAGCGACTCTGGAAGAGTCACTTGACCATTTAATTCAGGGAGGTTGCCGTTTCCAATTTTCAGTAAAATATCTGAAAATTATAAAACAGCAATTATCAAACACTTTAGCTTTTTCACAGTTTCTTGTACAGAACATGTCGGTGTTTCAATACTGTCTAAATCGATTGGGATTTTAAACATTGTGTGAGCCGTTTAACTGCCAGGAAGTAATGTAGGTGGCTGCAATTCCTAACGAAGCTGCTGCCAGAGCAATTTTATTCTGTCTCCTGATTTCAGCGAGAATCGCTCTGATCAGGTAAGTTTCACCAGTGCCACCTGGGGCATTTAGGAAAAACTGTTTTCCTTCACTATTATTCACACTTCATACGACTTTGTGAATTATTTCTCTTTGCTCTGAGGTGAAATTAAATAAATTGTCATCAAAAGATCAGAAGTCCGTATTTTCATAGCCAAGTATCAGTATAACAATTACAACAATTCAACAACAGTAAGTAACAATAATTTTTCAAAACTTAAAACCGACTTCACCCCCAAACTACTCAACCGATTTTGATAAAATTTCCATGGTACCACTTGGAAAGTATACCCTTTCAAACAAAAAAAGATTTTTTTAAATCGGTCCAGGCGTCTTTGAATAATCGGTAAACAAACATACATAAAAAAAAGGATCGCGACGAATTGATAACCTCCTCCTTTTTTTGGGAGTCGGTTAAAAACACTAAAGAATCAAAAGGTCTTATGTACAAAGCCAAATAATCAGCTTGTATCTATCCTTTTTTACAAAAACAACCATAGCGCGTTTTGAAATTTCTTGAAGCTCCATCTGTTGCTATTTTATGTAACTATAAAATCACCCATAGAAAAATTATCTTTAAACTTTAAATGACGGTAACTTTTTTATCTGACATCAGATTTCGATGAAACAAAGCCTATATGTTGCTCAGGGATAAGCTTAATCTTTTAGTGAAAACCGCGTAAAAATCTGTTCAGTAGTTTTAAAGATTGGCGAGTACATACAGACAGACAGACAGACAGACAAAAAAATCTTTTTTGTGTTCTGTTGCTCTTTTTTTATCGCCCACACCCATTTTTTGTTAATTTTATCAAATGTACAGACACATGGTTTCAACTGTTTTATTATATGTATTGATTATTTACACCTAATGACAACATAAACCTAAGTCATAAAAAAATATGTGTACGTTCTCTAAAAAAATAGTAGATTGTGCTACAAATTAAATTAAAAAGAATTCAGAGGAAAACGAAGGACTCCACAGTTGAATCACGAGCGTAGCGAGTGATTCTACATTGGAATCCTGAGTGAAGCGAGGGATTTATGTATATCGCCCGAGATAAAAATATTACCGTACCCGAGTAGCACACTCTACTTTTCATCTCCATCTGATTGACATCTCCAATGAGATTAACTAGCAAATACAAAACCGTTTATAAAGAAAAGTAGTACACCTACAATACCTATTCAGACTTCAACCGACAATTTAATACTAACCTTTGTTTAGTGTCGTTTTCATATAATAAATACTAAGAAATTATTTTTCGAAGACCACCAACTAAGGATAAAATGTTCACTCATAAGTCATAACTTTGTTTGCGTGGTCCTTCATATCCTTTTATTTTTATAAGTAAACTTGATACCTTTACACTATCAGCTTAAACTTACGAAAAAGTCTTTACATTTACACAAATAATTACATGTCAATACAAATAACCTTAAACTTCTGTAATTACTTGAATCAAAGAGAAAAATTGTGCTTTTAATATACTTTTCATTACATCTGCTCAAAAAATGATGTTTTCATCCCAAAACATTTGGAGCTGAAGTTACTGATTATTCTCTCGGGACTAAAACGTGAAAAAGAAAATCTCCACTGATTAAAACCAATTTGAAAACTGAACACGAGTGTAATCTATGTAGAATCAAAAATAATGTTGGCAGTCCAGCAAAAAAGTAGAATTTTGTTTTAAAATAAAAAATAAATGGCACGGACGTCGTGATTTCTTAAATTTGGAATACACATCGTCGTCAACATGGATGAATGTAGGACAACATTTTTATGTTCTTCGCTTGGGAAAAAGAAATAAGTAAACGCAATTTTTCTCTTTGATTCAAGTAATTACAGAAGTTTTAGGTTATTTGTATTGATATGTAATTATTTGTGTAAATGTGAATACTTTTTCGTAAGTTAAAGCTGATAGTGAATAGGTATCAAGTTGAATTATAAAAATAATAAGATATGAAGGACCACGCAAACAAAGACTCAACATTTTATCGTAAGTTGGTGGTCATAAAAAAAATCTTAGTATTTATCGTACGAAAACGACACCAAACATAGGTTAGTATTAAATTGTCGGATAAAGTCTGATTAATTTTCTATAAAAAAAATCCCCCCCATACAAAATCCATACAATTGCTCCCCACCAAGCAACTAGGCGCAGCCAGAGGCCTATTACCGAAGGCGGAGCCGTGCCCCTTTCACCCCCCCAAGCAATTTTCACGAGGCCGCAGGCGGAGTGATGCGAGCCCGCAGGGCGAGCTGCGTGGCGAGGGCGAAGCCCGAGCCACTCCCACCAAGCACTGCGCTGTTTTTTTTTTTTGAAATCCAAGATGGCCGCCTTTAGTAAACTGCTTCCGATTTGGCTGAAAATCGATATCTATTTGTATTTTGAGCCGAAAAATCCGTATAATTTGTATAATTTGTATTCCTTTACGGTTGTCTTTAACGTGAACTTATCTTAGACTATTGTATTTCCAAAGTATTTTTTTTAACCTGTTTTGTTCTATTGTTGTCAAAGGTCTCTCCCATCTTTTTCTGCTTATCTCTTAAAATATACTTTCAATAAATGGTGCACTTAATGCAAGAGCCTTTTATATATTCCTAGCATCAACGTCGTAGTAGTAGTTACGGTGCGGAAAGGAATTGCATTTTCCAGCTGGCGACCTCATGCAGCTCGTTAAGCGCGTCATGTACCTTCGCTACTGAGAATTTTTAAGATTAGAAATGAAATATTTTAAAGTCGGTTTTCGTAGTATCTTCCAGGTGTCTCGATCCGGTAAAATCGAAAATACGGAATAAAAATGGTATTTTTGAATTGAAATGCCTATTCTAATCTAAGATCATCTTTCTTATTATTTTAACTTCATAGTCCAGGAGTTAGGAAACTGTTGTAGCTGACGATTTTCTCACAACGTTTTACCTCCTATGATGTTTTCTAAGTCTTAATATGTAAAAGGATTATAAAATGAAGATAGACTCAAATATGTTTTTTTTTAATTTTTATATCACAATGTATTGCTTTTTGCAACCAAATGTGTTTCAGGCATTATTATAAATTGACATTTACGAAAGTGCCAATTAAACATAAATGAAACAAAAAATAAAGAACACACACATACCATAATTAGGACCAATGTAGGTTTCCTTTTGAAACAGGAATAACTAAAATTAAAAACAAACAAACTACACCTCATGTCTGATAAAATCATAACTAAGTAATTTACTTTTTTACCCGACTATGGCAAAGCTAAGTAACGGTTATGATATAAGACATAAATTAAGACGACCTCCGTGGCGTAGTGGTCACCATGCTAGTCCGCCACCCAGAGGTTCTGGGTTCGATCCCCGGTCAGGGCAAGTTGGAAAATGGCCTTTTTCAAAAGGTCCTGGGTCTTGGATGTTTATCTATATATGTATCTAGCTCAATCAGTATAATTTGTCCCTATTTATTTATTTATTTATATCCGAACGGCACTGCTACTATCGAAAGTTAAATCAAAATTTGGAAGTCAATTGTGAAAGTTTTAGAAGTTGAGTTGATGGCAATCTCAATAATAATGCTTTATTGGAAGACGCAGATAGCTCGCGAATTCAATAGCGATTGTGAGTTTTGAGGCTTCCTATTTCAGCGGGAGATCAAAAGCCAGCTCAGTATAATGAAATTAAACGCGAAAATTTCGAATACTCGGTGACAAAATGTCTTGGATAAGGTCATGTAAAATATAGTGCAAATATTTAACGGCAGTTCGACGCATCACTGAACTTCACTCCAATGTAGAGGTATATTGGAGTGAAGTTTGAAAATGCGTTTTTTTGCTTGTTACAGAATTTTAATTTGCATTTTATTTAAACCCACAAACAATCAATTAAGTATGACCATATGTGTGGTTTTCCTTTCGGAAGTAGGTAGGCTATTTCCTACTCCTAGATAGATGTAGGTAATCTTTTAGATGTTACCTGCTTACTTTACTCCCCAAATAAAACGTGGGTTGTCATAAACCTAGATATTTCTCGTCAAACTAGTATAAAGGACAACAAATGAAGGGAATCATAGTTACCTACAACACAGAAAAGTTAATTTACTTTGTAGAAATGATATGGCTATAAGGAAAGCAATGTTGTCTCGTAACGGTAGCTAAAATAAAAGGGACGAATTTACTGGTGTATTACTGGTGGCGAGTTTATTCTGCGGCTAAACAGGACTTGGCCCAGGGTGATATCATTTACGGAGTAAGTAGATAACAGTAAGATGCAAGAAGGTAGCGTATAAGACTTATTTCTATGGTTATTGTTCTTTACTTTCTTTTTGTTCGTTCTCGAATGTATAAGTTTAATCTACTTTTGTAAGTACAATACTTTTGTAATGTACTCATAAGTTATAAAAAAAATGTTACAAAATGGTAATATGTCACTTTTTATTGGGTACACTACTTTTTCGATTAATTATATAGTCCTTTTTTAACGAGGTTCCTTTCCTTTCCTTTCCTTTGGACGGTCCGAACTTAGCGGATGGGGTAATGATGGGGATAAGGCAAAAACACGTTTAAGATTTTTCCGACACTTTTTCAGTCACAATGAACGAAGTGAAAGGTAATTGCACAAACATGACTATCTCGACTATGGGTTAGTTAGGAGAGCGAATGCCTGAGATGGTCGATGCTCCCATTTCAAACCCAGATCATGCCAATATTTTTTATTTCATTTTATAGTTTAATTTATTATTATATGTATCTCCTTTAGATTCACGTGTCTTTTCACCCCGGTCCTTTGAGAATCTTGCGTGGGTATACATACCCAACACGTAGAGGCCCTTTAAAGAAGTGTAGCAATGTGACGCTCCTTTTATTATTATTATTATTATTATTAATAAAAAAATCGGCGTGACCTTCACATCCTTTGTTTCCTTTTTAAAGTGTTGTTTAATCCCTCCTCTCCTAAATATCTTAAAAAAATTTTCATTTCGCGACATTGACCCCCGTCTTCGATCAAGTAACAACCCGACGTAGCACATACCCGCTCACTCTTCGCAGGGATATAATAGGTCCTTCGCAGTTTTTGCAGCAAGGCTTTGGAACAAACTGCCTTTAGAAATCAAAATGTCGTCAACTTTACATTCTTTTAAGTTTAGATTGAGGAAGCATGTGGAAACTTCTGAAGACTTGAGTTGAGTTATATATGTATATAAGTATATATTTCTTAGGTATATATTTATTACATATATATATATATATATATATATATATATATATATATATATATATATATATATATATATATATTTAATGCTTGTATTCATATATGTATTTATATTTACTGTGTTATAGTAAAGTATTTATTTACAAGTATTAATTTTTAATAATAAGCGACGCAACCGTCCCGTGGTCCTAACAAAAAAATTGCAATCGCGCGTTTCCCAATTAGGATACTTGTTCGAGATCAATCGTTCCTACGAACAAAATTCGAGCGAACTTTCGACGATCCCGTATTGGGTTATATTTGGATAACACCTAAAAACAACCCAAAGAAGAGGTGATCAAATAATACACCTGCCATTTTGCTTTCTGAGGCCATGGAGTTTGAAAAAAAACTACCAGGTAAATACGGCAATAAAAATATTGTTCCTTCTTTTCATAAAAATATGGGGCGGCAAATTAATATGCGCGGGGCGTTTATTTACAACTACGCCACTGCGTCACCTGGCAGCGGTTCGTCCCCAGGCAACAACCTCTTTACTGAGCAGCAACAAATTAAAGTGACTCGCTTGCAACGTCACCCGACCTACATTTTCATCACCATTTCCATTATTACCGCTAAAGACTTACCAGCGCAGCGAGACCGCACTCTCACACGCTGTGCTCCGAGGGATTAAATCCATGTTACGCTGAATAGACATTCATATATTCATTGCAGTACAATATTGTTCGTTTTATGAAAGCTGTGGAAGTTTGAATAAATACCTAACGTTCGTGCTGAAAGCAAAGATGTACGCATTTTACCTAAATAAAAGTATATAATGAAGGTATAATAAGTAATCGAAACTTCAAGAAAAGCTGGGATAAAACTTAAATCAAAGTTGACGTTTAGATGTAATATGAATGAAGTTCTCTACATATCTCATCATGAAGCCTCACTCCTTCACTGCGACTTTTATAATAACTATTAGATGCTTTACATTGTTTTATTCCGCAGCGGTGCGTGGTCGGCAGTGAATAGGAAGCTCTCAATCTAAGAAAGGTTTACGAAGAAATAAGACGAGGTCTTCATTGGTTACCTATAGAGAAAGGGAAATAAAGTATGAGAGTATCGTTCTGTGCTAGTAGTATCGTTCTCTAGAATTAAATGTTACATAATATAATTATTTTAAGTTACAGTTTATTTAACAACAACTTAAAATGTATGTTTCGGGATTAACTTCTCCTGTGATTTACTTTTATTTAAGTCATGTGCATTATTACAAGTGTTTAACTTGCAATGTATTTTGTATGTTTGTTTAGGTCAAATCTAGAAACTCGATTTTCAACCAGTTATCTTTAACCGTTTGAGTTTAAATTTTGCATACTTGTGTAAGTCAGATGACAATACAATATTATGAGTCAAAAAGCTATTCTGATGGAGCCGAGAGATATTCGACAGAACTCAGTTATAAAGCAACATGACCTCATTGAGTGACTGCCGCAGTGGGTCAGATGTCAAGGCGTCGCCTTGTGATCTGTAGGGCGTGGGTTCGAATCCTCCTGGGAAGCATACTTTGTGAAAAGTTGTTTCCAGACTGGTCAGGATATTGCAGGCTTGAATTACCTGATTATCCGTAAAGAAAGATGATTCCGTGTTTCGGAAGGCACGCATAAACTGTGAGTGCCAAACGCCATCTAGCGGTCAGACGGCAGTCGCTCTATACACCAGTACCCCCGTCAAATCACCTGGGTTAGGTAGCGGACCCCGGGCTCTGAAGCGTTACTGCTGAGGATGCGACCGGGAATACGCTACACGTCAATGAGTGGGACTAGTTTTATTTGTCTTGACGAGCAGTATATACCTATAGCCGATGTCTAGGGTCTGATAAGGGAGATGGAAGGTGGTCGATAGAAATCAGTACCTAATAAAACGATGCAACTCCATGGAGTTTGGACTTATTTCATTATTAAATATTCATTTATAATAAAAGCTCAAAAAAATTATATTCATTCAAAAAAGCTAATTTTGGATTGTTAATATAATTCGCTCCCAAAACTTTGCTTATAGATAATGATATTGCTATAACCAGCTAACCTAATAACTAATTAGCTTCATGCTATATTATATTATTTAGCAGCTGCTCGAACTCGACAGTGTCATCACTTGTGACTTAAACCTTTAGAGTCTTAGAGAACATGAGAGCTCTTTATAATTCATGTATCTCGTGTAGTAAAATGTTTTTAGTTAATAAACTATGAGTTGGTAAACATACTAAATACTTAGAAACTAAAAGGTAAATTAATAATTTTCATTACACTTCATCATGCGTTCATACAAGTACTGGAAGTAGATTCAAATGTTATACAGTACCAACGTGATGTTTTTACAATAAAAGTACCTACTAAGCATAAATCGTCGACTTATAATCCTGATCGTCGTATGTATTTGACGCTTTGGGTTTGCTGCTGGCTCCGTTTACCTCGTAAAGAGTCAGAAGGACAAAATAATGTACCTATAAGTACCTACTTTTTAAAATTCGTTGTCAAAAGATAAAACATATGTCTTACTAATAAATAAATGAACAGTATTATATAAAATAAATATGCTTTCATTCTGACTTTTGTAGATATGTGTTAGCGGCTAATTTGGTATTGATTTTTCGAGATGCCAGAAAATGTCCTGAGTAAGTTATGGTTTTATATCACTTGAACTAGTAATATTTCTAAATTCATACCTATTTGGATTCAGTTTTTAAATAAACTTAAGAGAGACGAAGGAAATAAAATAACACAACACGTCAACATCAAATTGTCTTTATTAAATTTTAGGGTAACTAATACTTTGTACTACACGATAAAGATTCATAATATTATGTACAAAATATGCTTGGTACGCGTTTCCACAACGCGTAATAAATAGTTTAGATTTCAATACAAGTTTAAGATAAATTAAATAAATAAATAAGAATTTAGGCACTGCACGTGTTTCAATATCATATCACATCATGGGCTTTATAACGTTAGTCGTAAAGGGTAAAAAATACCAAGACAAAAGGATCATTATTTTTATCAATATGACCTTTTCTTACAGAACTATAAAAATCTAATTGATATGTCTATAAAAATGAACCTGATATGGCAAAAAACTATCTAGCTACATTGAGTGGTTAAGGCTTTTCAATATTTCAGACAACGAGCCAATTTCATGTTTATTCAAGTAGTAAAAGTAATTCATATTGATAAGTACACTGAGCAATCATTCCGGCCAGATATTTCCCTTTTCGACTTACGTTGTATACAACGTACACCACAATTATTCAATTATTCTAATAAGCGTTTCCGTTCTTATAACAATTATTATCAAAGATAATTTTTGATTTCCATTTCTCTATGAGAAAATTGCTTTGAACTCTTATCCTTTCAAACAACTTTAATAATACTGCTGAAGCGTACGTACTTTATCTTTGTTATTTATACAAATTCCTGTATTTATTTATTTTGTGCAGTAAAGGGTATTGTATTGTATATGTGGTTTCTGTTTCACACCTGTATATATATTTCAGATTGCAGACGTTCTTAAAAAAGGAGAGGTTAGAAGTACCCGTAAGCGGCGGGCATGCATGAAGAGAGTGATGAGTGTAGATGAAGCGAAAGAGGTTTGTCAGGATCGTAGCAAGTGGAGGTCCTTAGTCTCTGTCTACCCCTGTGGGAAACAGGCGTGATAATATGTATGTCTGTATGTATATATTTTTAATTTTTACAGTTATCTGCTGTTGAAATAATTTAAAGCAATCATATTTTTGACAACTACAACTCTGCTTGCTGTCACACTTTGCTCTGACTTCCCAAATACTTCTCCGGAAGCAATAGGACGGTAAAAAATAGGTAGTTTAGTTATAATGAGATAGTGTGCCAACTTTAATATATATTTTCGCTATCATTTACTCCCGTGACTTCTTGATAACTGGCACTAACAAAAACGAGAGAGTGAAATTTAAAGTTGCAACCTTAGCTACTCTCTCTGTGACTCTTTCTGTAAGTACTTACGACACAGCATAAAAATTAATATGTTAAAAGTGAATAAATTAATTCGCTTAAGAACTAACACTTTATTAAACTCACTGTACCGTTATTCGAAGCCTATATAATGAGAGAGGGGCTACTGCTTCCGGTTCTAGTTATAGTCATGACTTCCGGTGTAGGTCCACGCCAGTCGCCACTTCCGCTCCCCACCTAGCGCGCTCTCCGCTACGCGACACTAGCGCCACCTAGGCAGTTGGGTTTTGTAACCCAGATTGTTCGTCATTGGCGTTTTTGATTCTATTCGAGACGGTTACCTTATATGCAACGCATAATTCAAACCATCTTGCCGTTACTAGCCAAAAACTTCAGGAGGAAAAGTGTTGAAATCGATGGAAAATACACGTTGTGAAAAAAAATTTTAAGGTTATTTGAGGTAACAAATTAAATGTTCACGTGGTTAAACCGTAAGTACTTTCAACCATAATCTTTGCCCCAGTGAGTCCGGTTATTAATTTTTTTTTTCTGAATTTTTAACTGTGTTTACAGTTCATAGATAGTAATTAATTATTGCTATTCTTGGAATATTATTTCTTTTTGGATTCGATTACGTAAGTATCTACGTATAATGATTCACTACAGTTAGCAATCAGATCTACCGCTAACTTTAAAATTTTATTTTTTGTTTTACAACATCTCCTAACCTTACAGGGATAACAATCCTTTAAGCTTAACCCTTTTCAGTGTGAAATAGGTACATCTCATCATCATACTCATTATATCGAAAATAGAATGAGTACGGAAATAGTGTTTCAGGAAGGGAAAATTACCAAGTGATAATATGGAATGAGCTCAGATAACTCGTTAGGAATTAGAAAACCGTGAGTAACCACATGCTTCAACTTTGTACAAGTGACGCGAACGCCCCTAGACAAGGGCGGGGCCTTTACGGGCAAAAATTTCTTAATAATTATCTTCAACCATGAACTTGCAACGTGGCCATACAAAAATGTTTTTGTTTTTGATAAATTTACCGTCGTTTCTCAGCTCATCTTTTCAATAAAACATTGGTATAATAAAAGTTTTAACAGTTTATCTGAAACCGATAACCCTACAGGTTTCATTTTTGTGTTTTACCAGCCGGTGATATGATAATTCCAGATTTGCATGTACTAATAACGTTTTCTTACAACAAAGAACCATTGATGTGCCAAAGTTGAAATTTATAATTAAGATAAGCTTGTACGCTTGCTGTTAAGCCGCATTCCTGCGCTACCGATCATTCGAAAATGGAGAAAAGCGAAAAGGAGAAAATACTCGAGAAGCAATAACCCGATGTGATTGTGTATGCGTGAATGCGTGACAAATGTAATCATACTGGAACTTCCTACCCCGCAGAATTCCTATCGTCATGATTTACAACAAAGCCTGGAACCGCATTTCTGCTTCGGAGAGCGACGTGATAAACGTAATCATACTGGAACTTCCTGCTACGCAGAATTCCTATCGTATTGATTTACAATGAAGCCTGAAATAGCACTTCTGCCCCGCAGAGGGACGTGAAAAACGTAATCATACTGGAACTTCCTGCCCCGCAAAATTCCTATCGTATTGATTTACAACAAAGCCCGGAATCGCATTTCGGCTTCGGAGAGCGACGTGATAAACGTAATCATAATGGAACTTCCTGCTACGCAGAATTCCTATCGTATTGATTTACAATGAAGCCTGGAATCGCACGTCCCGCAGAGCGACGTGAAAAACGTAATCATACTGGAACTTCCTGCCCCGCAGAATTCCTATAGTATTGATTTACAACAAAGCCCAGAATCGCATTTCTGCTTCGGAGAGCGACGTGACAAACATAATCATACTGGAACTTTCTGCTCCGCATTTCTGCCCCGCAGAGCGACAACATGAACGTAATCATGCTGGAACTTCCTGCTCCGCAGAATTCCTATCGCATGGATTTAAAACAAAGCCTGGAACTGCATTTCTGCCCCGCAAAATGACGTGACAAACGTAATCATACTGGAACTTCCTGCTCCGCAGAATTCCTATTGTATTGGTTTACAACAAAGCCCGGAATCGCATTTTTGCCCCGCAGAGCGACGTGACTAACACAATCATGCTGGAACTTCCTACCCCGCGGAATTCCTACAGTATTTATTTGCAACAAAGCCTAGAATCGTATTCTGCACCGCAGAGATAGCAGCGTCGTTTAGTTTCGGTAAGTATAGGTTAACCCCCGCTATGCAGAATTTTACACCATATGGCATTTAATAAAAGCCAGGATCGAATACCTGCTATGCAGTATTTAACTGTAAAAGCAGTAACAATGGAGGAACTTCTGCCCCGCAGAACTCCGGGGCGCTTTGACTAACGACAAACTTCTTAAGTCACGCTTCTGCTCCGCATAACGACGCGGATACAAATCGGTTTGAGTGCTTTAATGTATCGTACGGCTGCCCTATCTAATGCGATTTATTAAATAAGGATCACACTTCCGTTCAACAGAACTATCCGAGTATATTTATATGCGTAACAAAAACTAGCACGGCTGCTTTCATAACAAGCCTGTCTGTTCCGCAGATTAAGCAATGTATATTCACTTATAATAAATATGTAAGTACGAAAACTAAGATCTCGATTCTGCCCCACAGATCGATCAAAGTATACTAAATTCTGATCATCCGGGCAGCGGCGTATAACGCCGCTGCCCGGCACAACCTCTTGAACCAGGGTTAAACAATTCATCATGAATCGCAAAAGCTCTCTCGTCCTGAAATATTGACGACACTGTCGGATGAATTGCGTTATTATTATTATTATTATTATTATTATTAGATGTGTAAATACGTCTCGAAATCTACTTCAAATAACTCAGTCTAGCATCATTTAGTGAAATAATGTATGCAGTTTAGCGGTCTTTACGATCTTTCGCGATAAACACCGCTCGTTGCTGGGTGAAATTAAATAAAAGTGCCTTCCAGTGGCACCTTACCCTGAGTTTCAAAAGGCACATCAGCTATTTGTCCTCATTGTTGTCGTTAGGTGACAGTCGCCTTAAATAACAGGAACTGACATAGCTTTGAGCAGGATAAAATCCTGACACCAATGTTAGAATAATAACATTAGAGTAAGAATAAAAACAAGTAAACCTTGTATTCACATAAATAATTTTACGTCAACTGGACCATTTTGACGTTCAGGAGGACAATACCTCAAACCCCTAAGCAAGTTTCTTTCTTCTTAGGGGGGGGGGGGCATAGTCAGTAGTAGTAGTGAGAACTACCCACTCAGATACATTGATCATCTACAAGTCCTTACGTGGATTTTAACAAATCCCTGGTCAATCCACCTTGGCAGTTAGGTGCTACGCATCTAAATACCACAATACAACACTAAAATGTTACAGTACTGCGCGGGCACCCCGTACTAGATCCTACCCGGCCAAAGAGCTAGACGTACCTTGGAACCTTGCGCTTATTAGCATGTTCTATGTCAGTGCGTTAGCAATTCGGCATGCCTTCGTTGTAAGCATAGAATTATAACATATTACTTATCTCTGATTGTAAGCTACCAGGAATGCTATTAGAGAAATCGCTAGTTACATTAAGAATAGCCTGCACGAGCGTTTTCAAACGGGCACATTTTTGGATTAGTCATATTCATACGCGAAGGATTTGCACGAGTGGTCTTGACCACTCGTAATCCGAAATTTGCGGCGTACATACTATTATGCAGAGAAAACTTTCACGGAGAATCTGTTACGATACATGCTGTTTTTTCTATTCATGGTGACAGTAGACCATAGGCAAACTTTCATTTTCTGGGTAAACAAAAAAAAGTAACGCTTTTTTCACTGACACGACGGTTAAAAAAGTATCACCAGACGGTACATTACACGAGTGGTGATCTGGAAAACTACACATTTTGTGTGTTGCCAACTACTTAAGTGGTAAAATAGCAGTCTAGGTGTTTCATTTCCAACTCAAACGAATTGAAATCACGCACAAAAGGCGTTACTTTTGCCATTTTGTTTGTTAATGGTATAAAAATGTCTGTCCTTAAACTTCAGATACTTTTATTTTATTTCTTCTTTTACTAGGAAAAGATTGTGTAACACAAAATTTACACGAAATGAATATTTAGTACGAAAATTTCATTTTAATGACGCGCATCTCCAGTTATTAAAATGCAAGATAATGTTTTTACACGAAATAATTTTACATATGTTCATTATGAATTCGATTAGAGTGCTGTTGAGGCATTCATACGAGTATCCCAGAGGAGCAGAGCAGTTTTCAAGCTGATGTAGGTCCACGCTCATCAAAGTACTATTGTCACCAGAATTATGTACAGTTAATATTAAAACAATAAAACATTGTTAATACAAACGGTATCATAGTAACACTCATGAATATCAACATTTGAGCAGAAGCATTTACGCTTTCTGAGAGCTGTACATCATGAAGTATTTATAGATATAATAAAATAGTAGTAATGCGTAGCATTCGAATCTCTCTTATGCACTGTACGTGAGCGCTCAATTAACCGAGCCTTTGCGACTCCGAATCACCCTGTCAAGTTTCTTCATTATATATCAACCTAAATGTATAGTAAATGTATAAATGGTTGTCACCACAATTCATTGTATTGAATGTCCACTGTGGACAACATAAAAAACCTAAGTGGGCTTTCACTAGACTTTTATGAACCATCCGTTAAGCTAGCTGAAATCCTCTGAATCTGTTCATTTTGTAAATCTACGAGTTAGATTTACCACAGTTCCTGAGTACTCGCTACAAAATATCCATGTAGATAATTTTTATTTCAATTGTATTTTGAAATTCCCGAATACGCACTGAGTCTGCTATTTTGCTGCTACGTGGCTAATTTACATTATGAGACGCGTGATATCTCTAGAAGTACTAGCTTTACTTATACTTCATCATCATAAGGACTCTGTATATCTATATAAGCCATTTTGTTACTATCTGCTCATTGCAACATGACTAATTTTGTTTAATTCATCGCTACATACTTATAATTCATTACAGTAATGTCTTGAATTAAATTTTTATCGCAATGTCGCGCTGTCCATTAAATTAAATTTTTATCGCAATCCCTAACCTGCTCACTTAATAAGTATAATCACATTGACGTAACTAAGCGCTAGTGTCGCGTAGCGGGGAGCGCGCTAGATGGGGAGCGGAAGTGGCGACTGGCGTGGACCTAGACCGGAAGTCATGACTGGTACTAGAATCGGAAGCAGTAGCCCCTCTCTCATTATATAGGCTTCGAATAAGGTAAGTATGTTTAATATACATTTTATTTGCAGGTAAAATGTTGCTATTGTATTAAATACTTGATATAACATTTCAGGTAAAACAATGTGTATTGCTCACAAATTATTTCAGAAAGATAATGAATTCTAGGAAAGAATATGTACTTAGTTCGTTAAAGCTATAATTGCACATCATAACTATAAGTATCAATATTTAAGCAGACTATGTTTTACTGTTTAGAAATGGCATATGTTTTATATGTTCTATTTAATCTCTACACTATCAAATTTACAATACATATGATGGATCTCGGTATATTATAAAAGTTTCACAATGTAGTAGGTAAGTATACCTAGTATGAACTCGTAGTATGAATTATTTTTAGAAAAAATATGCTAAAAATACTGCATTATCAATTTCAAGCCAAATGTCAGTACTTAATTACTATTAATAATAAATATCTAGGAACTTGCAACTAAAGCCATTGTCTTTTAAGCTAAGGTGTTGTTTAGATCTGTTTTTGTCGTTATAATTAGATAATATCTAAATTTTATCCAATTACAATCTGAATTAATTTGCTTCATATCAATCAATGCCCTCAGTTAAAGAAATACTCGTAATGTTTCAAGATGTGAGAGCTAATTTTGAACTGTTTATTTTTATCTTATTTGGCACTTGTTTGGCACATACTGAAACATGCAATGAACCGAATTTTTATTTATATCGTATAATGCAGTCGCAAATTTAACTTATTTTCGAAGAAAGAACAAAAATTAAGACCAATATGTATCTATCTGATGCTTATTTCAATTAAATAATTAATTCTTTTCAAAAGCATCTTCTATCAATGTTTTCATAATAAGCGTTCACTCAAAAGTTTATTTAATAAAATACAACATACCTTACCTATTTAGAATTTTCTTTTAAATAAACAAGTTTGGAATAAGATATGTCTGTAATTAGGTCCTTACATATGAAATGGCGTTTTGTAGAACTGGTCACTTGATCTCAAATACATGGCTTATTTCTCATACACACTATTAATCCTTTGAGTTGTTTCTTGTGCGTGGTGCCACGATGTAACTAGTATCTATTCGTAAATATCGCATATTTTAAGTTTTCCATATTGTAAAATAAGCCGATGTCAAACGCATCTCTAAATTCTAAACACAAATACAGAAGCCTAAATTTGAAATTGATTTCAATTTGGAAATCCTAATAGCCAAACGCCATGTATTTGGATCAATGTGGTCAGTTCAACAAAAACGCCATTTCATATGTAAGGTCCTTATATTTAGCCACTTTTGTTGTACTATTTAAATAAATTATGATGAAAAGAAGACCTCTTTGCATTTAATATAGAGATCAGGGAAGTGCGTTATTCGTTTTGTTTCTTAATCGTAAATGTCTACTTTACTCATATAAAGTTAACCTTAGTATTGTCCTACTTATACTGATATTTTAATACGAAACTTTGACTTTACTGTTTTATTTATTAAGATCAAATTACAATCCACAAGGTCGCGATTCCAATTTGATATTATTAGGTATGTCTGATTTTCGGAATTCTCATACTTACTTAGCTCCTATCTACTAGTATTCTTAACATCCCTTTGCAATCCTTAGAATAAAATAAATCTAAATAATGACTAGAGTATTTGTAATACACTAATCAAAACTATTACATTCATGAAATTTGATATGTACAATTTGCAAATATAAAATTCATAGTAAATAGTTCATATTTCGTTGATAGAAAAAGTAACACGACAATATTTAAGTATCCTTACAAAATAACCAATAACATGTTGAAAAGGAAGATTACAAAGTAACCAGTATAGAAATAACTATAAAACTAGTATTTAAGTAGTATTAAACTAATGAGCAGAATGTACTAATACAAATATGGAATCCTCACTTAACTGTTGATGTTGAATTTGAGGCTGCGAGTGCTAGGATGGGCCTTCGTAGCTAGGAGCCTCTCGGTGACGTCACTTATGTCGCTCGTGGAGTGCCTGCTTCGTCTAAGTGTGCTGCCGTTCTCAGGCTCCAGCAACCTTTTGAGCTCGGGCTGGGTGTTAAGTTCCTTAGCACTACCACTGAGACTTCTCGTCGGTGCGAACCTTTCACTGGCCGTACTAGAAGGTGTCTGACTTCCGTTTTCCGATTCGACTATCTGTTCCAAAAAGCTCGGCCTCCGACTGCGCGGGTCGTAGTAGTCGACTGTCTGCGTCATGACCGGCGCGAGGTTTGCCATCGGGTCCAAGCCCAGAAGAAGCATAACAGTCGCCGGATGCTCCATTATGTATTGAGTTACACAGTGAAGGAAAGGTTCGGTCTGCGTACTTTTATTTGTCTTTGGTCTTTCAGGCGTGATCGACCTTTCTTGCTGTGTACAAATGAAAAATTAGAGTTTAAAAACATACTTTACACAAATATTAAAATTTAAGCTCCATTTAGTTTAGTATACATTTAATTTGGAGTTCAGTGCACCGGAGCGTGTGTCTGGATTAGCGCCGGCGGAGCGTCTGGACCGGAGTCAATAAATCGATACACGGCAACCTGATCCCGCCCGCTTTTGTCGAGAGCCTCAATCCGCTCCGAGCGGAGTGTCATTAAGATTTTCGCAAACATTGCATTTGCATTCTAGCTCCAGTGTATAATACAAATTACCTAATCAATCCCCAATTTGAAAATGTGAACTGAATTAAACGGAACTAATAAACATATTTTTTTTCAAAGATTTCGTCGATTCTAGTGATAGTTAGCTTATGCGTACGTATATGTACGCATAAGCTAAATACGTAACAATTGTTTACTTCGGTGACATTTTTTTCCAGTTATTTCGGTTTTAAAACCAAAAGAACTGCTAATACCGATTTCGACCGAAGACTAATCTAAAAGCAGGTATAGTTAGTTAAATCAGTTTGTAAGTGACAGAGTTCTAAGGTAACAAAAATAAAAAAGAGCAACCGAATTGATAATCTCTGTTTTTAGAAGTCGGACAAAATGGAGCTAGATGTCTCATTTCAGCCAGTCTTACTATCTCCTTACTAAAATGTGCTTATAAGGAAAACACTTGTCTGTAAAATAACATAGATGGGTGTAGGACATACTAATAAAATGCCTAGGGTGGCTAAAAGAACTTATGACTTTAATAGTTGAGAAAGGCAAGTCATGAAGATAAATAAAGAGGTGGATGTGTTGGTCAATGATGATGACTTCCACTCACCTGATCCCAACAGAACACGTCAGGGGGGTGACTACAGCTGCGCGCGAGTTGGTTGGGCGGAGCGTTCCATTGCAGATTGGGGTTGGAGTGCGCTGAGTGCCACCCTGAAGGAGGGCCAGCCATCTCTTGAAGAGCTTGGATGGCATGACGGACCTGTGACAAACAATTAGGATAGATATATACCTATATAATAGATAGATAGTTGTGGTGGTACGGGTATGTAATGCGTCGAGAAGAAGACCACATGACTCGTAAACTGATGGAAATACAGCAGGGCAAAAGAGGAAAATGATGCCCTTCTCTACCCGGAGTCGAACCATCTCCAATGATATGAGGACGTTGGGTATAAGCCCAGAAATGACGCAAAATTACCGAAAATGTAAACAGTTATTAATAATATAGGGAGGCTGACCTCGAATAGGGATATGGCAATCTAGCCCCAAACTAAGGTATTTCAACTTCAAAATAAATTCTGTACAAAGAAAAATATTAAAAAAATAACACCTTCTCTTGTCGACGCCGCTGGTGACAAGAGGGCTGGCTCATATCTCGCGCAGTAGATTGCAGTAGCCATTCAAAGCGGGAATGCAGCCAGTGTTCTTAGCACCATGCCACATGAACCACACTTAGATTTTTAATATAGTTTAATTTAGATTTTAATTTAGGTATCACTTTAGTTTTTTAATTCAAATCTTGTATTTTAATTTTACTTTCAACAAATAAAGCTATCAATTATGTCTCACTTATTTTTTGTAAATCATATTGAATTTTTAAGTACTTATCTATTTTATGATTCCAACGACTTACTTATTGTAATTTAATAAGTCCTAAACAAATAATCAGAGAAACAGAGTCAAATGAAAAGGCTTTAATATAGATAAGATGCTCAATAGATAAATGTAATTTAAAACGCCATTAATTCATTTGTTGGTATTGTGCCTCGTAATGTTTGCTTTTTGGAATGTTGGTTGACCTTATCACAATGATGGTTTTTATCTTTGCATAATAAACACTGGCTAAGGATTCCCTTCATTATCATGAAAAATGTATTTATTACTTGGAAATATTTCGCAAATGAGAATCGTTTTATTTTTCGTTAGAAACTAATTGAACTTATGATTTGAAAGGAAACATTAGGTACCTATATTATATGCATGTATATTTTCGCTATATATTACGCATTAAGAATCTACTTTACAGTAAGATTATTGACAAGGATCGTAGATTGCAGATTGATAAACCTTCAGACTCGCCAATGTAGGTAAAACCTAGTATAATCCCTATTTGATATTCAAGAAACTTGGCTTCAATTAACGTTATATTTCGGAAAAACTTCCAACTGCGAAATCGTATTCCCTTGTTAGATAAGTAACAAAGTAATGTTACTGTCCTATCATAATTTCGCTTTTGGCGCCGAAAATTTGTTATCTTAAATGTTTATCTTAACTGAGAGAACTGATCTTAGCATTAAGTTCTTTTTAATACTATGTAGGTACGGTAAGCCTCAAAAATGGAGTCTCAATTTCTCATACAATTAGTATGAGAAATTGGGACTCCACTTCTGAGGCCTATTATACCAATAAAGTGTAATAATAAATAAATTATCAATTCAAAATAAATTTATCCACACATTTTTAAATTCCTTTAGCAGCGCCTTTCGGGGTAAAAATTTTTTGATGAAAGATTCATGTGTATGTTATACTAAAAAATAACCTAGCCTTCATTAATATTATATCGCAACGTAAACACATTACATTCGTATTTCCTTATCGAAGTGAGATCACATCTTGATAGGAACGTGTTCGCTACGTGACATATGGGGACGAGCTGGATTAAACGAAGTGACATCACTGTTTGGATATTTGTTTGCATGGGCAGAGTCCACACTTCCACACTTAGCTGAAAACCTCTTATCAACGGAACCATTATGAAGGGCCTGTTTCTTAATAAACAAAGATGTTGCCCTAATTTTTGGATTTTATTTTCCTTATTTAACCTATTTAAATCATCCAGCCGCTTTAGCATGGCAACGGCTTGTAAGGCGACAGCGTTTAGCGAGCGCTGTAATTGTTCACTATCTCGCTCTACGTAATAATAACGAGCGGGTAGATACTGCACTGTCGCACGATATAGATATATGGACTTTTATACGGTGCCATGCCTTTTTTTAACAATGGGCAGGATTTGTTTTTTTTTAACAATGGTGTCGCGGTCTCGTCTCTGCGTGTAGAGTCTGAAAGGTTGTTTTTGAGATCACAATGGATCATTGTCATTACGTTCCATGAATAATGAATACCTGCAGGAAAACAATCTTAGATACGAACCTCCATGCTTAGAGCAGCAACGTCATGATGCAGACTCGACACCTGCGTGTCCAGGCGCTCCACCGATGATCTGGTGTTATGCATCTCCAGGTTTAACCCCTCTAGCGAGTCGGACCTGGATATCTTGGGCGTCGCCACCGACCGCTGCCTCTCTATCCTTTCACGAAGTTCCCGGTGTGTCAGCCGTTGTGCTCCATCCGATCTGAAATGAAATGAATGATCTAGTTGTGATCGGTGATTCAGATATTCATTACGGATTGTAAAAATCTTACTGGTAGTGCGAGAAATTGTAAATAATTCACTTGATGGACTTAATTTTCGAAAGTATTATGACAAAAGTCTAAAAGAAGAATAGGTATCTATTATAAATAATAATGTAGATTAGGAAAGTATAATATATATAGGGACATAAAGTTACATAAAGTCTCGAAAAATACATGATATTTTGTCTCGCTTTGATAAGTGTTTTTTTTTACGTGTTCCAGTGGCAATTTCTTTACTGATGAGCTAGATCTACGAGTATATATTAAATACCTTTAATAGCTTTCAGCTCAGCACGGTAGACAAGTTAAGCTAGTGGCTACTTGCAACTTCCGAGTAAGTTAGATTGCTTGAGGTTCTTGGAATTAGTGGTTTTAGCTTTAATTGGTGTTATTGTTTGTAATGTTCATGCAAATACGAAAGTGGCTTGATTAATTTAATTATGGGAGACGTTTTTAGGTGAGTGATTTTTAATGTTTTTTCAAATCTGGGTTTCATTTATTAAACCCTCGCGTGTGAAAAATTAAACGGATTGTCAGTCTTCAGTTTACGTTTTCTTCTTCTTCTTCTTCAGCTTAAATCACCCAATGCTGAGTGTAGACCTCTAACAATGCACACCATTCCGTTCGATCTTTAGCTTTCCTCATCCACATCTTTCCGGCAAATTTGACCAGTTCGTTGGTCCATCTAGTAACTGGTCTGCCAACGCCCCTGCAGCCAGTTCTAGGTCTCCACTCCAGCCCTTTTTTTTCCCCAACGTCCGTATCTGGTTCGGCATACATGGCCCGCCCATCGCCACTTCCTTTGCGCTACCACCTAGGTAAGTAGTTTGTATGTAGGTGAGTCTCGTCATTCTACGGATTTCTGTGTTAAGGAGAACTTCTATCCCTTATATATAGTTTTTTTTCTAATTAAAAGGTACTGTAGTTTAGCGATATGCGATATTTAAACGGCTGATCTTGTACGGGTTCGACTTGGATTTTTTTTGTATAGTTATTATTTGTATGAAATTTCTTATATTTTAATAAAATCCAGTGCGAAAGTAAACTGTGCAAGCTCTGTTTTCATGAGCTAAAATTTCTACTTATAAGTAAAAAAACATACACTGAAAAATATCTTCTCATATGAATACGAAGCGTGCGCAAAGTGGCACATTTTATTTCCTTACTGAAATTGCAAATGGTCGTGTGTGAATTTTATTATTTTTCCGGGATTACGTCAAACGCCGAAGGGGATCTGGCAAACAGTTGTGGAAGGATATCCCGTATAATATTGAGAGTCTTGAAGATTTACAAATGGATTATACTTAAGTACAAAACTAAAAGTTTTTGTTTTATTACGCAGTAAAGGATGAGATGTATATACCTACCTACTTAGAAACTTATAAGTAGATTAGAGATATTATTTTTTTGTTTAAGTATGTAATGTGGCTAGTATAATGTGTCGTAGAATTTAAGATTATGTGGGGCTACCCTTTTTTGACCGAAAGAACAAGATATACGTTTAAAAAGGTTTACGTTTAAAAATCTAATACCCGAATACGGGAGCCATTTACAGCTAGCAATGTATGTATTTTTGAAATGTGCTAAGTAATCAAAACATTTTATTAGATACCCCACTCGATATAGAACCAAAAAAAAATATATCATGACCCTCACTTTCTTGTATGTAATATTCGTTAGGTATATATATATTTTGCATACACATTGAAACCTATGTCACCCGGACAAATTTACATATCATTTGTGATTATTGGATAAGCAAGTCGGATGCTACAGTGGAACAAACATAAATACCCACATACATACATACCCATATACACATAGACCGAGAAGTTTGGCGCATACTCTAACGACAAGAACAACTAAGTTCTTAAATAAGAAGAAAGTCTTTGCACAGAGGATGCTACTGATGCCAGTTTTCTCTTATATATACCTCGCTTACTCCCTTCATACGATACCCGTTGGAGCGAAAAGTGGTGGTCACAAATCGTATTCTACTCTGCCTTGAATTCACACACGGCATAGGTTATTTATTCTCATGCCTTTGTACCAAAGCTTCAGCCTTATAAACGTAATTTAATCGGTGTGGTACGGTCCGAAACGGCAAATAATTACTTAAGAAATTGCACTGTTTGTTGTGCCATTTCGAAAGGGTCATGAATGTCATGATCCTACTCAAACCCACCCCCTCGCCGCCGTCACCACTGCTACTTAAACCTATATTTTCTACATATTTCTTTAATCAGAGCGTTAGTCCTTATGGAGTAGATAGAGCCAGATATGACGAGCCACGTTCAGCGTGACGGTGTGTGCAGTGGAAAAGGGCAATATAAAGACGGGTTGCCAGTTGCATCAAAAACAGAAAAAAAGTAGCAAATAAATGGAATATTCTGATATTCAAATTACTCATTTCCCCTGTTACCAATAGGGACCAATTTCATTCTGCCAAGCTGCTTTTACCTTTCGGTCCCCGCATGGCTCGATATCGAAATCCCATTATTTTACTATTGTGTTTCTGGTATTGGCGAATTTTGAAGGATTAATTCCAAAGAAAGTAAATACCTGAACTTGTTTCGAGGACTGCTAGTACTGCCAGCTATCTTTTTCGGTGATAAGGCGCTATCCTCAGTAGCGTTCTCATCGTCTTCCGAAATTGAGGGTAGCGTCAGAGACGGGTGCCCATTCCCGTCCGACTCCTGCTCAGCTTCATAGCCCTCTCTCAAGTTGTAAGTCAGGTCGTGCTGAATGTCGTGGATAAACTCTTGCTGGTATTCCGGGTACAAGCGCAACACTTCTGCCAAGCCACCCATGTGGATACACTTTAGGTCGCAGTATGTAAGAGCCTGCAATGTAGAATTTATAATTAAGTATTATCGACGTCTATTTATGAATCCTCTCTGATTTACGTCCCACCAGAGCCGCAAGTGACGTTTTACGTTTGCTTTGCGCAAAAATGCCTTTTCCTGGCCAATAATAAAGGGACAAATCAAAGTGAAATTGCAATGTATTTTGACAATAAATATTGAGGTCAGTAAAGATTTTAATAAATGTATAAATATATAAATGTATATATATATATCATACAGAATGTCTTAGTTCACATGTCTCCAGCGATCTGATAATTACTTACATTTTTTAATTTTCTGCCTCAGGAGTACCAATAAAAACATAGAGCTTCTAATGACAAATGTATTAAACTACCATATACTTAAAAATAAAAGTGAAAACTTCTAATTGGACTGTGAGGATGACAAATAGCGTAATTCCTGAAAACTCCATCGTTTAATTTACAATTCAAGCCACATCCGACTCCTACAGCCTCTTGTTTTCTCTAATAAGTTATTTAATTTTTCGGAGTATTACCAACCACACCCTTAATATTGAACAAATAACTTGCATTTTTTATAGAATCAGTTGCAGTGCGTTAATCCGATTGTTTTTTATTCTGTAGAAGTTATATTATGTGTATGACTGATCTCTCGCAAGGAGTCCTTAACTAACAAATTATACCTACATACTAGTATGTAGGTATATATTGATTGTATGAACATTATTGCATTAAAGACACATTACCCGATATTTTAACTGCTCTACATCAACTTTAACAATAAATTTTTCATATTCGTGGTATATACTGTACAAATATACTTAAGTATATGATTTAGGTAAGTATATAATAATTATGATATAAGAAAATCTTAGAGGAATAACATGTTCTCTAATTACATATTAACGTAATATTATGTTCGCTTCGAATAGCGTTTAGATCATCTGGCTGTATACATTTATTAAGTAAATATATCATCAGTTTTTTTTTTCTTTTTTAAAGTGATATGATGAAATGTAATTCCAGTTATCGGAATAGTTCCAATTTCCAACATGTGTGTATTGTGTTTGTACTATGTATGCGTAATAACGAGAGGCGGGCGGGCGGTATGTCGGCGGCCTTCGCAGCTCCGTTATTAGAATTGAAAATATCATAAAATCGCGCATACGTGATGTAAAAGGGGTTAATCCTCTTGCCGTTGGATGCTTTGTCACAGAACATGATTAAAATGACGACACAAAAGGTATTTATAATTCCAACGGAAGCCATTTCATGTCGAACTGAATAAATATTATTTAGGTATTTGCTCGTGTCGGAAGTTTGGATTGTCTCGACTACGATGTCGACCTTTTGACATGTGTTTTTATTTGTAATACAGTCAATTTAATTACATATTTAAAACAGTTGTGAGAAGGTTTCTATAGAAACACGGACAGCAGGTAGGCAGGTGTCGCAGTGCAGTTTTTTTGATGCGGTTTTGCAAATAAATATTAACTTATCTATCTATTAACCACCTATAAAAATATCTACCCCTCCCCTTTGATCCTCTGGCATGCCTATAAATTTGCAGATACATAATACATCGGTTTTGATAGCCGAACTTATTTCATTCTATTTTGCGCCATCCAAAAACCTGAACATTTAGATAAAGTGTGATAGATATATATTATTGTAGTTACTATACTGTAATCTTAATATCGAATAATGTTACTGCTTGGTATTTTATTCTTCTCTGCTTTTTGATGTTCATTTAACTTCATATACCTAAACTCCTCCAAGCCCATATTGAGCTTAGCAACACTTTGTGTGTGCGGAGTCCTAAACAAGAAAGGAGCTCTAGAAGCGTGCTTCGGTTATAGCGGCCACATACGCAGTTATACGGCATTATGAAAAATAAACATCGAATTCCACCCACTTTTCCACTTTCAATTTATCTCCGCAGATCGAACAGCACAGATAAATCGCTACAATTCATCATTGTGTGAGTAGCCGCTATTATGCCTTTCAACCGACAGCAAATGTTATCAAAAGGCTAACAAATGAATAATGAAACATGTACCTTCACATCGCTGCTCGATTTCACGACGACGTCAGGATTATTAGCCTGGGATTGTCCCGTCCCGTTGTACGCTTGCAAATGGGTATTCATATCGCAGCCGACCAAGTCCCCTTTGCCTATTCGATTATAATATGACACTTGTGTAAATTAAATACCTTTAACATAAATTTCCATTTAGTTTACACATATAATTACTTATAATACTTATGTGTTTTAATAGGACCTTTGCTCTCTTGATTTGTAGTTATCACTACATCTCGGTCCACTCTAAATAAATATCGACGAAATGTTGGGTGTGATTTAACGCAATTTCAATAAAAAAGAAAGGTACATGCAAGTCCTACTATTACACAATTAGTGAGAATAGAGATATATTATAGTCAGCTGACCAAACGGTCTTACTGAGAATGTTTTTATCGAGAAATCTATTTCTTATTCTGTAATAATATTAAGGACCAAGCAATAAGTTTTGCGTCCATGTTGTTTTGTGTATTAACAGCTAAGCTTACCTTAATTTCTGATTGAACAGCTAACAATTCACAATTTAAGATAACATAATTCAATAATTTAGTAAGTTCTTTTCGAATAAGTACTTTTTGAATTTTGAAGTAGGTGCTGCCTTTTTAAATATAGATACTTTTACTTACCTAATATAGCAACAACCATTTCATTTTGCATAACTTCCATGGAGCCGTTGCAAATGTAATATATGTAGGTGAGCGCGTCCCCTTTGTGCACCAGATATTCACCGGGTGCGCAGAAGTTGTTCCGGATGTGCAGAGATAGCAGCTTGAGGCAGCCTTGCGAGGCCGCCTCGAATATGGGCAGTGATAGTATTTCCCGGTGCAGGTGGAGCGACACGTCGCCCCGCAGTTCCTCCGGAAACTCCTTCAGAGTCTGCAACAAACAATCATATAATAAATAAATTAGTACTTGGTATTATTTTATGGCATCTGCCCTTAGAAAAAAATCGTAATCATCTATGTATTTTAAAGTAATATTAAAAATTAAAAAGTTTACCATCAACATAATAGATAGATAACGACAAATCACACTGATTAAGCTAGCTCCAAACTAAGTTTAAACTTGTATTATGTGATACTAACTCGACGAGAGCTAACCTTACTCACCAAATAAAAACTGCATCGGATGTAAAATTTTATTTAATTTGAAAGCTTTTCCTCCGTTCTTTCACAAGGAAACTCCTCTGACACGAAACTTTATGCGGCCGTTTATAATAACTCTATCTAAAATATGAAATATTTTTCATACCATTAATTTCAGTTGAGATGGCTTCGTTTGTGAGTTTGACTATAAAGGAGTGTCAAATTTACATTTTCCAACTTGCATCTAAGTTGCGTTTCGTCCGGGCTATCGAATGGGCGGCAGCCAACAATAGCGACCAACAAACTTTGCAGTAGAACCCTGTTTTGTGCAATCACTAAGTTTGCTAACAGTGTAAATATGATACTTTGTTTATATTTATTTATTTCTCCGAAGGTATCAATTTTTAATTTTGTAACACATATCTGCTGACTGACCAGATTCGTTTCCTATTTGTAATCATATATTGTTTTACAACCAGCGAAATAAGTAGGTACTCACAGAAAACTTACAGGAGGATCACAAGCGTCACATCTTGGAACAGATATGTAGGTACACAAACTAATTTAGGAATACACACACAATATCTTTAAATGCTTTACTAGTGGTGCGACCGATCCAGATAGCCAGCAACTCCTGAACCTGGCTTCGCAGAGACAATGGGATGAGCTGCTCTATCTGCAGGCTCGAAACCAATATTAGAGACCGCAACAGCTGATGAGGCGGAGCGATCTCGTCTCTTAGCTAGATTTGAGCCAAAATCAGGGTACTGATTGAGTTGAGTACAGGGTAATGCTATCCCATCAGCCAGCGTAGTAACCCTCCTGAAGCGCACCACCTTCAGCTTGGCGATAAGCCTTCGTTTAGAGGCCAGGACTAATGAACGCCAACGCTGCCTGCTGCTGTTTGCGGAGGAGACGTCGATTCCCTGGGTCACCACGGATTGGCTTGCCGCCGAAATGCAGGGCGTATCTCGCGTCATGCCGCCCTGAATGACGTCACCCGTCGGGATCTTGCTAGCGCCGAGGTGCCAGCTGTCTTGGAGCCAGCTGGTATCTCCCGAGACGATGGCAAAAGGCCCGACGGAATGACGATTATTCCTTGGAAGAACGGGCGGTCGCTGTGATGGGATGCGACATGTGTTGACACCGTCGCCCCGTCACACTTGCATGCGACTGCCCGTCGAGCGGGCGCGGCTGCAGTTGCGACGGAAGCCATCAAGAGGCGCAAATATTCAGTTCTAGCAGAGCAGTCTATGTTTGCCGTGGAGACCTTGGGGTATGGAGACGCGTCATTTGTACAAAGGAATCTCCACGCGCCTGATCGACATTTCTGGAGACCTAAGAGCTGGTGTGCATTTAGGCCAAAGATTAAGTGTGACCATCCAACGAGGCAATGCCGCCAGTCTCTTAGGCACTCTACCCTGTGATCGCAGCGATTTGGGGTCAATTTAATTTTTTTATATAGGTAATGTATTATTTTCGGTTAGATATATTTTTATTATTACAAGGAAATTAAAACATAAAATCAAAAGATATTAAAGTTATCTTTTGATTTTATGTTTTAATTACCTTATTTATTCTAATTAGAGTTTTCTACCTAATGTACTTATTGTCCTATGTTAATTAATTATTTGTGGTTTTATAAAAAATGCTTTACAAACATATATAACAATTATAAACCTGTGTAAAATGACAGCTTTTGAGTACTAAAACAGTGTCTGAGTTAAACCTCGAGCGGACAGACGGACTTACTGAAACTATAAGAGTTCCTTGAAGGAAACTCTAATATGTTTTTTTATGTATTAATAACCGACATCACCATATATACATTCGAATTTTGAAGTCTGTTAAAAACAAAACACTATATTTTTTCTTGTTTCAGACCATGAACGAAAGATAAGTATCTTTCGTTCATGGTCTGAAAAGCTTATTTTTATGGCGTGCCGAACTAAGTAAACGACATCATACAAAGCATCTCTAAAATTTACTCTGACTTGCAGAAATATTAGCTAGGCGGACGGAATCGCGAAGATTAAAATAATCTTTTTATGTTCATTTTTTTTTGTAATTTAGCTTTATTAAGCCTGGGTTTGACTTCAAAGATGTCTCGGTGAAGACGAGATAACGTAGTTACAACATAATAACTGTTTTCAGTCAAAAAGCTTCCAAAAGGTTTGCGTCATTTTTTACTTGATAAAATTCCCTTTTTATAATATTCTCCGTCAAAAATATACCAATTTTCAGGCTGAATCAGACAATTTTTATAAACTACCCATGTTTAAAAGCGTTCAAAATTTGTAAGTTCTAACCAAAATTAATATAATGAATGTCCTTGTAATGCCTAAACATTTATTTCTTTTAAACATGTTTCTTTTGGATTTTTAAGATTTTTGAATAAACTATATGGCCTACAGACGTCATTTTTAAGTTTCGGTAAGTAAGGAACTTTTATAGTTTCGCCATGTCTGTCTGTCTGTCCGTCTGCAGTTTTACTCAGACACTATAAGTACAAGAAAGTTGTAGTTTAATACAAGTATGTATACTAATCATGCAAAAAAAGTGGTAAAATTAAATATTGTAAAATATACATATGTCCCATAGGAGTCGATAGGAGTCGATTTAGGGATTCGTTTCTGAAAATTTTGGTTTCATATTGCAAATTTTAATTAGAGTGAAGTGTTCCCCCTCTATCTATAAAACGGTTTTACTTATATATGGACATGTAAAAAAAATCACAGCAGTAGTATATAGAAATACTAAAATAGATGAGATGATAAATATTAATATATTTTATTACTATTATTTAAAAAAAAGGACTCTTATTAATTAAATATGCCTTATATGAAATGCAATAAATATTTTTAAAGCATATTCAATACTTTCATTGTCAGTTTTTGCTAATTGTGTGTGGTGCCATCTCTGTGTGTCTACCCGCAACTCCAGTTTTGCCTACTTACCCTCCAATAGTTTGTAAGGCGTAGGGTATCTGTGACGAGTACGTTAGTAATTATTTTATCTTTGGCACAGGTCTTCCGAAGCTGCAAACTTGGATATACGTTACTGGTAGTGGTCCTACTTAACAATATATAAAAAAAAACAGAACTAGTCGTTAGGTTGCGATATTAGCAATTTTTAAGTGTTAAATATGACCCTCCTTAAACTGATTTCATGGATTTTGTACCCACAGGATCAACTTTTTCATGTTTCTAATTTTTAAATGTTGTCCATGAAAAAAAAAAACAATCTTTGTTTTCTTTTTACCAGCTATATATTTTTACATTACATTATAATATACACACATACCTCATGAATGTCAATTCCATGATTCAAGGACCACATGGTTTGGAAGTAGTCCTGCATCCTCTGCTTTAGTTCCTTCGGGACCTGGTTCAGCGTTAGAAAGTCTTTTAGGTCTCTCCACTTGGTCTGGTACATGGATCGTCGTGAATACATCCTCTGTATGATAGCTGTCACATTACCGAACACAACTGCGTGCATTAGTGCTGCAAGAAAACATTTAAGTATACTTAATACGGACAGCTTTTTAAGCTTTTATAAGAAATGTAGGAACATAATTGGTATGACCGGCCAAGTGCGAGTAGGACTCGCGCACGAAGGGTTCCGTACCATTTTATGGAAGCCCCACTTAAATATTTATTTTATTCTGTATTTAGTATATGTTTTTATGGCGACAACAGAAATACACAATCTGCGAAAATTTCAACTGTCTAGTAATTACGATTCATTAGAAACAGCCTGGTGATGATGTACAGTCAGACAAACAGCGGAGTCTAAGTAATAGGGTCCCGTTTTTACCCTAAGAAACCTACAGAAATTGCTGCAGTAAATCATAAAGAGTAGATTTATTTAATAATTGTGTTTATTGGACCACAGTAAATTTGGTAATGTATAGCAATCAAAGTACAGCTAGATGCAAATACTGACACGATCCCCACCTGTCAAGTTAAAGAAAAGGGTATATGTGAGTAACACAAATAATATTATTTGTATATTCCTTAACGTAAATCGTATTTCAAAATTCTTAGTATGTACCATCTACTCTTCTTTTTGCATAAATTAATTTAAGACAATTGAATACTTGAACAAGCACTTCGGGTCAAGAAATCTATTAAGATTAATTAGATAGAAACTAGATTACGGTTTCAACTCTGCGTTTATCCGAAAGTTACTCAATATGAAAATAGTTCAAGTTGCGAATATTAATTGAACACAAAGGTCAGGGACAGTAGATTTGTATTCGGTACCTAAATAAATGTTATTAGATAACTGACGCAAAGCAGACAGAGCAAAGTTGAAGACGATGATGACAAGAATTTAATCAATCAAACCAATTAAAAATGCGAGGAGATTTCACATTGTGTGCTGTTTTATATACATCGCAAAAATATTGACATTGCCTGTTTTTGTAATGTTTTATCAGAATGACATGATACTGAAAAATAAATTTTTGGCCCATTAGGTTGGTCACTGACATAAGTTTTCCGGATCCGGTTTCCGATTTCGTTTTTCGATTCGGTCTTTCCGAACGCATCTCATCCATAAAAAGTATACGTACATACAAGCATATCATACACGTTCGAAGATTTCCCGTACGGAAAAAATCCTGACGTTCATTTTGAAAGCCAGCCCGAGCGACCCTGACAAAATAAAATCGATTCGGATGCAAAACCTGCATAGATACATTTTCTATAATTCGCCATACGTTAAATATTCTTTATACGTTTGAAAAATTCTTTAAATTCCGTACGGTACAGGCTCGGTATGCGCTGCACTGCGTTGATGACAGGTTATTTTGGAGCTTACGCGCAGGGATACAAAATGCGATTGCGAGCAAAAAATTGTCGTCGAAATTGATAGGTGAGTATCGTCTTCAAAATCTTGCCGTCTCTTGATAAGTATATGTTGCTTGGTCGAAATTCATATGAGGTATAACATGTCCAGGGGTGTGCGTGCACTCCACTTTCAGACAGAGGTTTCAAAATTCCGCAGAGGAAAATCAAATGTGTGTGATGGTTGTACGGAATCACGAACGCGGTTTCATGATAATATTTCTGAATCAAGAAAATGGATGTCTGAGACCGCCCTTACTTAGTTAGGTTAGGTAGGTATTGAAAATCCAACACGATTTTATCATATATTATTTTCTCCGAAACTTAATTAATCTGTATTTTTATGAATTCTTACAGTTTTCATAAACCGAATTATAAAATAAAAAATTTTGGATAATCTAATCTAAGTTAAGGACTAATTAGTTAGTTAAGGAATAGATTATTAATTTTCTGAAGCAGTTATCATCTCTATCATCATACCGGCATCAACTACTAAAAAAAATATTATTGCTTTTGTTTTTGTAAATTAATTAATTATTAAAATTATATATATATATACATTACACAATACAACAATGCTGCCATCTGACGGCTTTAATTTTGAAACAACGTCAACATGATTGACGGTCGGCTTTTTCAATTACAGAAAGTGACAATCAAATTGTAACAGATGACTTTATCTATACCTCGAATATTGTTTATAAAGAAGTTTTGTAATAAAGAATAAATAAAATAAATAATTTTTATAATTTTGTAAAGTGTAAATTATTATCATACTTATTTAGAGCGAATCATTCGCACGGGTACCGCTAGTTAAATTGTAATAAAATAGGCATAATGTAAGATAAAATGCCTAAATAGAGCTCAATCCTATAAAAGTTGACAATATTTCTGATTATTTTCAAATTATCGATCAGGATTGTCGATTTGTGCTTCTGGTTGAGGGCAATGGATATTGTCCATAATTCTATAGGTACAGGACCTCCAACTGGGCGACTTGAACAAGTTGTCAAGCATAGAATACCTCAATTCCGAGAAGTTTTTTTATAAATGGTGTAATCCGAAGTTAATGTCAATGCTTACCTCCGATTAACATAGTAATGATGCTGAAGACTTTCTCAGGTAGGGTGTTTGCGGAAACATTGCCAAAGCCTACGCTTGTTAGGGATGAGCACGTAAAGTAGAGGGCGGTGACGTAGCTCTCACTGTGAGAGATATTCGGTATTGGCACTTTGAGCCTCTCTGCTAGGTTGTTGATCCACCCTGATAAATTTAAAGACACATTTAAATAGTTAGCTTCTTACATTAACATTCAATAAGGTTTGATTTGATGTACCAATCTATTTTTACCTATTACCCGACTGCGCAAGACGTATGGTTATATTTCGAGTGTATGGTATGTTTATTTAATTGACAAGCTCTGCAGCTTAAACAGCTTGATTGATTTAGCTTAAAAGTTGTCGTTAGACATAAAAACATTTTTTTTTTCAAAACCTATCAATTCGGGTAGGTGCATCTAAAAAAAAATCAATCTGAAAGGAATACAAAAATACATGCAATTTAAGTAAGTATATGTTTAATTGTAATTCGGAATAAGTATGTGCTAAAATGGAACCTTGTTTCTTAATATTTATACTTGTATATTAAAATTCTGACATGTAAGTTCGTGCTGTATGGCTACTAAATACTTAGAAGCAATTTATCTAATGATTGGTAAGCACTTTTATTGGAACAAAACCTCTATTTCTTGATCAACTTATTAACAAAATAAAAAACATAAAATATCCTGTGTTATCAAACGTAGAGACAGCATAATGCGGTCATGTATTAGTATCGGACCTCGACTACAGTATGGACCGTACCAACTAAAACTTTTAAAATCACAAAAGCTTTGTTCCACTATCGATCGTGAGCCCTACAGCGAAGCAGAGAAAAGGAAAAATGTCCACGCTTTAATCATATTATTGTGTGTACACGGGAGCTGACTCTTTCATTCGATACGTCATCAAAATTAGTGCAAATAACAAGACTTTCGAAATAAATCGGCGTAAGCTACTACTGCATATGTAATTCTAAGAGAAGACAGGTTATTTGTAACGTTTGGGTTCAGATTTCAATTTGCAGCAGTTCGAAACAGAAACCAATTTAATTTGAACTGGGAACGGCAAGATATTGTATTGATTGTACCTAAATCCCAGACTTCGTTTCTGTGATGTTCTATTTCCTTCTCAGCTATGATGAACCAGATGCAAGCGAGCCAGTGAGCCAGCAGCGTGAAGGACAACATGAGCAGCGTCAGAATGAGTGCGGAATACTGTGAGTACCGGTCCATCTTCTGCAGTAATCGAGCGAGCCGCAGCAGTCTGGTCAATTTCACTAAATGGACGTTCCCGTGCGTAGATTCCTGAACAAAAGGAAATAACGCTAGCAATTTGTAATGAGACAGTTTCTTGTAAACACCCGCATTGTTCTCTACTGGAAGCGGAACCGTTTTAAGTTTAAGTATTAATTAAATAACAACACAGCCAAATTAATTAGTTTGTGTTTACTTACCGCCCCGCTGTATACATCGGACGCGTAAAGTAGGTCAAATGGGAGTGCGGCCAGGAGATCCACCACGAACCAGGTTCTGATATAATTAAGAGCTATCGCTTTAGAGTCGGAGACCACTTCACCCTTCTTGCTTACAAAAGTCGTTCGGAAATTGAGCACAATATCTAAAAAAAGTCGTTCTTTAATAAAATTATTCACGAAATAAGTTATCTAAAATAAATATAAATATAAAAAAGCGCACCAACAATAAATAAAGCTTCCACCACGACATCACTGGTAACACTTATCCTGGGATGCCCCTCATCGACAAAGCTGGCGTTGTACGGGACCACCACCGCCACATAGAACGTGGCGATCAGTATGAGCCAGTCCCAGAACGTTTTGAACACGCCGTAATGTGAAATTATGAACCTCGACCTCTTTATAGCTGAAGTTTTGTATTCGGGGAGTGGTGGGTCCGAAGAGTGTAAAAGGTTCTAAAACATTCAATACAAAGTTATAATCCGAGGAGGATGTTGTGAAGAGTTTGGATAGATATTTGTTCATGAATGTATGATCTATGATCTAAATTCATTTAAGTAATTACTATTCATATATGTATTAAAATGAAAAAGTTTATTATTTATAATAAGTGCTTAGCGAATATCTTAAATAAGTTTTAAGTTTGTAAGTATTAGCCCATGCCTACTCTACAAAACTTAGTATCTCCGGGTTAGTACAAAAAAAGTTTACCTTACTAACATTGTTGAGTTTAAGTTTTGTTTTCATCTTATCTGGCTTATAATGTCCTGAAAGCTGGTAAAGTACCGCCCTTGAACGCCGCCTGCCCATGTTGGCGGGCGATGGCGCTTCGGGGTCAAGATTGCCATTCGGGTCTGGAAGTAGGCAACTAGATTCAGCGCGGAACCGGGCGCCCAAGAGTGCCGCTGCGGGTACAAATGGGGATAACGCTAGAGTGACCACGCCAGCCGAAGGCCGCACCGCGGCTCCTGCACGCATAAACCACCCTGTTACTATCTCGGGATTGCAATCATACAACACTACTTAACTACTTAAGAAATACTCACAAGATTTCCTTTGAAGACAAGCCTATAGAAAGAGATTTCTGGCCCTTAAGCCGACTAGTTGGACAAATAAGTACTTAATTAAAAAGGTTCTTTGAGATGTTCCAACGGACAAAGTGAAGGGTAGATACAAAGGAAAAGTTCACATTATGTTAGGTAAGGCAAAATGAACTCGAGAATTCTCTTTCTAGAATAACAAAAGAAAATCTTGTTTCACATTCTGGGTAACAATTGAAGTGATACCAAATTCAACAAATCATACTTACTGACGTATCTATTGCAATTGAAATAATTATTATGTCTTATATGGTAAAAAAAGAATATTTTTAACATTAGTATTGTTGAATTTAGTATTAGTCTTAAATGTCGCCAGTTAAGCAAAAATTAAGCACTATTATCTACTGTGAAATGGATAAGCAAAAACGTGAATCGAAATAAAAATGAAAATGAATGACGTTACAAGAGCGCGACTAAAATATTACTATTATAAAGGTAATTAGCAACTTTATAAACTTATTCTACTGACGATAAAATAATAGACCAAACATATAAAAAGGAAATTTCAAAGTAGATACAAATTAAAAATGAAAAATATTTATTTTATCATTCATCAGAAATAAACTGGAATATAAGTGACTAAAGTTAGATATATTGTTATTATCTAGTTTGTCCATGCATTAGGAACCATAAGCATTTCCACACAAAACTTATCAGTCTAAACATTACATGAAAAAAGTCAATATCATGCACATAAAACGAGCAAATGATTAAAAAAACACTCTGAGCTCCAAACAGTACGAGTGCAAGAGATAAAGTCACTAATTTTAAAAGTTAAGTTGAAACGTGAAAACTCATGCATTTCATTACCCATCGAAATGAAAAGCATCGCTATGAAAGAAGAATTCGGTGAATATGTACAACGTCGAATCATCGGGTAATTTTAAGCTATATAAATAAGCGATGTTTAAAATTCGAATTTAAGTGATTTAAAACATAAATCGATGATTTTTGAAATGATATTAATATACTTAATTAACAATAATGGACAGTGTTCCCTATTATCTATTAATGAATTAACAAGCTGATATTTAGTTATCCAGATTTTTATGCCTATTACATTTAAAGTCAGCATAGGCATATACATTAAAGCTTTAGTTAATTCATTAGGTAATGAGTATTAAAATTAATTATGAAAATCATTATTATGAAAGCTTGATCAAGCCTACCAGAAATTATGATTTTTGGATTTTATGTACCCTCTAATTATTGCTTTCAGCCAAGGTTCACCGTGAGTGTAGCAGAAACTGGCGACACAGATCACAGGGAAGGTCAAAATGCGATCCAAATTTATTAGAACAAAAAGTAAGACAGGGTGGTTTTTTCTATGTTTTCCTATTCGAATCAAGATGTGGATAGATATTGAAAAAAAAATATTGTTTGTAAGGACAGTAAGCAGCATGGGGGATTTGTAAACGATCAATACTAATATTATTCGCAAACAAAATAATTCTTGAGGGAGAGTAATATCAGCTATTTACATACCCGTTTTACTTGCTAAATATTTGCAAGAAGACATTTTGAAACAACGATCGCTCAAATTATTTATTATTCATTGTCGGTATTACGTACTATACTACTAATGGAAGCTAGAAGTTCTACTCAGATAATTGTCTGTCTACGAGTATCTACAGTACAGAGTAATTCAATTATCGCTACTAGTATACAGTGACAGTGGGTATTAATACAAACACTCGTAAGGAACTTTACCGTGCGGTGATGCTCGCAACTCGCTACGCCCAACTGGGAGCTAGGGAGCTCAATCTAACGCTATCAACCTTATAGAGGTACCTATAGCACTAAAACAACGTGCTCAATATCAGTTAATACAAATGCACAACCTTCAACATCCTCACTCAGTTATTAAAATGCCTCACAACAAGGCCACGAAATGACACCGAATGGGTACTCTTAACTTTCAAGCTTGCATTTTCTTTACACAGGAGTTTTAAGTGTCACTTTATAAAGGTACTCACCGCTGTCAAAGTCCTCGTTAGTGTTCATGGCGGCCATCTTGGTGTTGGTGACATCCTTAAAGGACGCGAGGAACAAAACCACCTCCCGTTTCTCATTCTTAATTGGAACGATGTCAAGTAAGCACCAAAAGGGAGTACCTGTGTGAATGAAATTAAGTTGAATTTAATCTTTACTTTTTGATCCTTTGCTGTGGCGTGGTGACTTGTTAACATATTTTCGTAAGTACCTAGGTATTAAGCGTATGTAAAATTTTTATTAGCGATGCATCCGATACCGATACCGATACCGATATATCGGCGATACTTCGGATTAGCCGATATATCGGTATCGACGATATTTTTATAACCGATTCAACGATACTTTTTTTTTAAATATCGCCTTTCTCCGCAAAACTTAAGATTACTTTGTTTTTTAAATAAAAATGTTATTAATGTTAATAACTAAAATTTATAATAATTATCTAATATCGACCTATGTAACTACTTTTCATATTATCGATGCAACCCTAATTTTTATGTTATTAAATGTGTAAAGAACTATGCCAGACGTTATATCCTATTGGAGCAAATCTGATAAGTACCGATTTAAAAAAAGGTCTCCTTTACGATAAATACTAATTCTAACTATCCAACTTGTATGCAATGTGAGCTTAAATTTAAAATTGCTGATTTGTAAGGTTTCGTTTTCAACAAGCATCAAATGTTTTGAAGTGGTTTCAAGTATAGCTGTACAAAATCGTTCCTAGTGGCAGTAAATGACTGGTGACGACAAACAGCTGGGCGCCTGTAAAAGTTTAATTTTGTCGAATGGAATCGTAAACCTCTTATTGGTTTTGTTTACGATTGCGGCGAGACGATGTTTGTGAAGCTGCTTAAGATGAAATCTCGAATTAGTGATCAAAAATGTTCTTTTTCCGCACCTTTTCCCAACCCTCATTGTCCCTATTTCTCTATTATCTTACTTCCATAAATATTTTCTTGCACGTACTGTATACATTTTTATTTGTGCTTTTTTATGATAAAAAATGTTCATGTGTAATAAGCGTAATCAAGCTTCTGTGGTCTTTTCACTTACAGACCATGCTCCTTATTTATCATTATAGTCTTTTATTTTTTATTTTAGTAGCTACACCATCACTCCCTTATCCCTAGTTGGATAAACTTTTAGCGTGATGTGAGTGCCCATCATCACTTTTACCGTGATTGTGGGCGCATCGCCTCTAAGCGTGATTAGGATTTTCCATGCTGATCTAGGCTGGATGAAGAGAAATATAAAATCATAAAAGTATATTTAATTGAAAACCCCAACGCAGATACATTATATGGAAGTTCTTATACTATAATAACAATGACGATTCAAAGAGAAAAGGTCCGTAATTTTTAAATTGATTTCCGGGTCTGACCCAAATCAAATAAGAGGCCTCGTTTGAGTTGAAATTAAAAAAAAGTTACTCCGGATTCGTATATGTGAAATTTTGATGGGGTATAATTGGGGTTTGTGTTACTGAGCTATAAAAGAAAAATCTCATGTAAGCTTGATACACTCGTTAGGTACTGCAATTATCGTCTTTGATTATGATAATTGAAAATGTAAAAGCGGGTGGTGAAGTGATATATAATAGGTACTCATATAAAAATACATATAAGTAAAATTAAGCAGAGAAATGTTTATGTTTCCGTTTCTTTCCTCTATCTCAGACTCGTTATCTTGCTACGCATGGCCTTTAGGTTTTGCGACTCAAGACTAGAGGCTTTGTCTACTGTAATGTAAGGAGATAAATATATAATAAATAACAATACTTTTACCGGATGTAAACTTCAATGGGAGCCTCAGTCCGCCAGTCTAAGCAACTTTGTATTGTTGCGTACAGTTATTGGATGGACTAGTGTCAAAATAAATTTGATTCCAGAATTAGTACCCTAGGAAATGTTATTTATGTTTACGACCTGGTCGGTCTCCCCACAAATAATTTATTCTAATGTTTTTATCTAATGTTAAATATACAACATTATATCGTTCTAGTAAAAATCTCTATTTACAGAGAAACAGAAGCTTTTATTTCATTAACTCTATGAAAGAAATGATTGATACACACTTAAAACCACGTTATATGTTTAGTGAGGCATGCGCCGTTAAAACATTTAGTGGTCAAAATGCGTACAAACCTTACTGATGAGTATTTATTCCCTAGTGTATTACGAAATAAATTTGTAACAAAGGAACTAAAGTAGTTCCAGATGATTCCACAAAAATGTGTTTTCCTGTTAGTGGCGTAATGGCCGTGGAAATTGCGGAAGTGGAAAATGAGCCGCAAGTTGGTTCTTTTCGAGAGACCATTTATTCTATGTTGACTGGCGAATATTCTTAATGAGTTGATATACATAGTTCCTATCGTTAGACTTATGGAAGTAAAATTTGTTTGTTAGAAATAACTTTATTCTACAAGAGAAAGATACAATTGTATGAAGTACTTACTTATTGAACTGTATGAATTCTTAGGCTTATATTTATCAAAAAATATTAATAACTTATCGAGCTGATTTTGCCATGGCTAGGTTTACGTATCCATTAGTAGTGGACTGTGAATTATATTTCGATGTATGATGATGGAAAGTATCCTCCATTACGCATATTGCTTCGCCAGTCCGGGCTGCGGGAGTATCTTCTGTTCTGTTTGCCACCGAGATTCTCCCATGGGCTGGTTTTGACTTTGGGATTCCAGTTTGGAATGAAGACATCGTGCTACGAGGGTTTTTTCATACCAGGGACAATATCACATTTTACTCTGGCATAAATCGGAGGAAACGACCGATCTATCGGCGGAAGTTGTGGTTTTGGGAAAAATGGCGGTAAAGTAAAATGTTCAGGGATGAATTGTCTTATGTCTCTTGCATTTCGTCGGTTATATGCAGGTCCAGGGTGTGAAGCATCGGTTTCTTTTCTACCACGTAACTTAGATTGGCTTCCTCGACCGCTATAAGTACTGGACGTGGACAAGCTTCGGACGTATCTTCTGTTCGGATCCAGTGATACGTCGTCGATGACGTTTGGCAGAAATGGATGGTCACCAGAGGTCGGCGCCCGGTTTATATTGTCTCCTTTGAATATCCATAGAGGTTCGTTGTCACCCGCTGCTCGTGCTGTGCGGATCCTATCTGGCTGCCTCGGGGGAGGTCTGTACGTAGGATAAATAATTCGCTGACATGACGATTCTACTACGAGGAACACTCCTAATACGAACACTAGTCGCAGCATCTTGATGATGACTGTTTAACTGTTTCTAACGTACTGTGGAGCTGATTCATATTCGGTAGCTATAAATACGAAAGTAAGGTACATTCCCGCACACCAGTAGGTGTCTGCGGGGTAACGGTAATTCCCTATTACCCACATTATCTTATAACACTTTGTTTACAATACGTGAACTGTGTGTGACCTATCCTACGTCTGTAATCGTATCGTAAAATGACTCAGTTTATTTATTTAAACTTTTTTACTAAAACAACATGGTACAAAAGGCGGACTTAATGCTAATAGTATTCTCTACCAGTCAGCATTCGGAATAAATAAAAAATAAAGTTCGACTAAAGACTGATAAGGTAGTTACATACCTATATTTCCAAAAAAAGAATAAAATAAATTTCAAGCAAAACTAATTAACACTCGGGGTCATCAATGTGCCATGGTTTCGAGATTTTGGTATAGGAATTATTACTTTTAATCAAAACAAGCCATTCTTTAAAAATAATAAGATGAATAAAAGAAAAGCAATGAAAATAGCATTATCTATTTGAATAAATTATGTAACGTGTTTTGCTTGCTGTTTGCGTAAGACCGAACGCGGCCCGATGTGCTCTGAGTATTAAAGTAGGTACCTATGAAAGCTACAAGTCCTGTTTGCACTGAATGAGCTACTCGGGGATGTGTAGTTGCATTAACTATATTATCCTACTCCAACAACCTCTAGGGATCGGCCCGGACGATATGCTCTGGGGTTTGAAGTGTGTGCTTTAACTACAAAAGCCTGTGTGCTTTCTGGCCGAAATCAACATGCATTTGTATCTCACTTGATTGATAGTATTTACTCCAATTGCCTGTAGGGAAACCGGCCGAAACGCTCCAGAATTTGGAGTGCGAATTTTAACTACAAAAGCCTGTGTGCTTCCTGGCCGAAATCAACGGGCTTATGGAATGTCGCGGTCGAGTCGCCCGAGTAGTAAACAATGAGTACGCAGGTGGGTACCTGCCTTTAACGTTACCTAGTATAAGAGATAATATTGATCATAAACATACCATTTTTCTTGTAGAATATGAGTTCTAGCTTGAGTTCATGCTTTGAGTCAAGCGCGGCGTCGATCTCGTGCCGGTGCTCTTCCCGCGTGTCGGGCCCGTGCAGAAACTTGCACGCGCAGCCTTTCTGCATGATGTGCGCGCGCGCCCACCCCGTCAGCTCGCAGAACCCGTCCGAGCAGTACACGATGGGGTACGCGGGTACTTGCGCGTTGCCGAGCACGAAGTTGCTGTCTGTAAACAATAATAGTAGTTATAGAATGCCTAGTAGGTTTCTCTTTAAATAGAGTCGTTCCTATTGCTGTTCCTATCATGACTTCATTTCCTTAGCGACATTTCACCAAGATATTTTACGGGTATTTCTACATCCCTTCGTGGTTTATATGGGCTTTTATCTCCTGTAAAAATTATGGACAACAATTATCCCCGAGTAGCTCATTCAGCTTTAACCATACTTTCTTCAAATCTAGAGTACAAGTGCTGATAGCTGCAGGTCTTATAAAATAACTGAATAAGAGAATATATTTTTGATTTACATTCAATTGGAGACTAAAATTGAGGATTCCACAGGCAATTACTTTCGGTTCATTCCAATACACTGGCAAAGCTCGCTCTGAGCTCGAATCCGATAAGTGAGCACTTACTTATTGTATGTAAACATTATAAACGTAGATATTTTCTTTTTCCATAGTATACTAATTGCTCAAATATAAAGTGAATTTGTTGAAATAATCGTTGATACTCGTAAGTTAAACACACATTGGATTTTACTAATAAAGTGAAACCAAACCAACTTTTTACCGTCGTACTTTCAAACTAATGGAACTAACCACAATGATGCTCTCAGCAACCGTGTATCAAATTAACAATCAATACAGATTTATCCATCAGAGTGTTCAAGTTTCCTACAATATGTCTGTCGGAAAAGTTTAAATTGCTCCCACATTGGGTTCTAAGCTTTTAATTAGGACCACCGACGTTTGTGTACGTTTAACGGAAAACATTATTGGTTCGGGGAAAATCTAATTTATTTATATACTTACTTTTAATAATTTATTTATTATTGATTTGGGTGTTTTGTACATTTTAAGGACTAGAATAAACAACCCAAAGTCAAAATTTACTTGATTAAAAATAAGCAATTGCATATTATTTTTAATTAAGTTATATATTAGTAAAAAGTTCTATTAATAGTAATATTTAGTAATTAAGTTAAATTATAGGTTTGATTTTGTTAATGTTATTTAGGTTATTTATATGTTTTTGCAATTAAGTACTTTCAGAAGTGTCAGCTGAGACAAATCCCAAAAATTGTTTGTTGTTAGGTAAAATGTGAACGACATGAATGAGAGAAAATTCAATTTTCACGTACAGATAGTGAATTTCGGTAGACGAAAACAAAAGTGGAAAAATAATCGGGCATGCTATTTTTCGCTCCTGTAGTGCACAATATAATTGTATATCTACCTACAAATATTGATTTAAATAGTATTACAATGCTCGGAATATATTTAAATTAATAATATGCGAAGAAAAATCTAATTCGAGGCGAAAATTTTTCTTCCCATCTACTATATACCTACCTTATAGTCTCTATGTACAAAAATACGCCAATTCAACATGACAATGCTTCCAGTCTCTGTATCATCACCCTTGCAATATTTTATTTAGTATTTATATAAACATATCTATTATTCATGTATTACCCTCGGGGTATGTGATTAAGTGGATACCTACCTATTTTTATTGATTCTTTGGATACTAGTTTTAGTTATACTTAATATAAACTTTATTTATGAAGTCTTATTTACTAAGTAATACTTTATAAGACGAGTACAGTGGTTTATTTGTAATGAATAAGCCAGGGTACTACAAAGGCAAGTGGTGAGGTTAAAGTTCTGATAGCACTGCCTCCGGCTCGCACGCCACGCTTAAGTGGGCCCCGAGCGTTTAATCTTAACTTTACCCCATTGAAATGTTATATTATCTTTTATGGAAGTTCTTTAAAAATACTTTTTTGTATAAACCTACTAACTACCAAAAAAAAAAAAATACAAACTAAAAAAATCTGCGCGAACCCGTACCTTTATATCTTTGTAAATAGAGGCATAGAAAGTGGTGGTGAAGGAATTAATTATCAGAGTCAAAGGAAAAGCTGATTGATAATTAATGTGATCGGAGAATTTTTTTGAATTAAGATTTTGAATTATTTCAAAAACAAACAAAACTCATAATAATGGGTTGTAATATTTACAGGAGGGACAGACCAACTAAGCCAGGACTTATAAGAGTCATAGATAAATTGAAAGTTATTTTTCATAACTATTTGAAATCGAAGGCGGAGTTGTACGTACTTCCTTCTAAGATTGTGGACCGTTTGCTTAAATTTGCTACTGTCAACAACTATAATATCAGAGAAAACAAAGACACATGTTCCGCGCTATTTATTTTCCTAGAATGAGAAACACCGTCTCATATCTGCATTATTTATTCACAGGAACTTGTAGATAGGCGAAGTTTCCTACGCACATCTTTTGCTATAGAAAGTCTACGACAAGAGTGATACGGGAAATATATCAGGCGCTGTCTGAGGGAGAAATATGCACTTTAATATGATGCCGGCGAATAAACTCGTAAGGCCTCCTCCAAACATTTGCAATATAATAAATAGCAAAAAGTAGATAAGCCTTAAGAGTATGTATCTACACACAATATTTTTTTTTAAACTAATGTCTTGAAAATGAGTTAACTTGATAAGTCAACTCATTTTCAAGACGCTTGTATGAGTTGTATTCAGAAATTTTTAAACGTATTAAAATTTTTGATATAAAGACACAAAAAAAATAGAGCGTTGATGTAGCCTATCCTTCCTTAAAGCAGAAAGGAATAGGTATTTATTGAGCGTTAATATCGCTGATACGCGAAGCGAAAATTTGATACTGTACCAAAAAAGTGAAGATTGATTAAAGCTGTCGAGATTCAGGGCGGTTAAGCCACCCTTCCTGTGTTTTGGTACCTCATCATCGCCGTTCTCAACATGAAATCGCTATTCCTTCATTCAAGCTCCCCAAGCGTGAATTTAATGTTAAGAAAACTGCGATAAAATATTACGTCAATTATTTTCCCTGAGCTCCCGGGGTTTTACGCTCGTGCGTTCTACTTTAACTGTTACGATATCGGTGCAACGTTAATATAAGAGAGGCTTTGTCGACGTTTTACCTTACACAGACTTTTTTATGAACGGTGGACGAATTAGATTTTTAATTCATATTTTTAACGCCAGATTTAAAAATTGTCACGCCTACTGCTTAGGGTACTAGGTACTATTTATATCAGGGTATATTATAAAAGCATCAACAGATTTAAGTGCAGTTTATTTACTCTTAAACAATTGTATGTACTTAATGTGTGCTAAATTGGTCTCTAAAGTTGTCAACATCCAACTCCTATCGCTAGACCGAAAAATTCGTCTATTTTTTACGATTAGATTCAAAGATTCAAATGTTTTTTCAGTAATTAGACCTTTACAGGCACTTTTACACGTCAATAAGTATAATTTATGTTACGTGTAAAGTATATTAAAATTTAATTTATTTTTAAAGAAAAGCTACCGATACCAGCGCTTCGTAACGACCACTGCTGAGAAGAAACGCCGAAAGAAACTAATTTTCACAGTATTGGTCGCCTACTCGCTTTAGAACCTTAACACATTTAAAAAAATGAACTCTGGCATTATTGTCTCTACTCTTAAAACCTTCAATAGGTGAAATGTACCTAGTTTATGATAGACACCCTAACATAAATAACTGTGTAGGCTCATACTTAAAATGTCTATTGGAATGGGACAGCTATATACAGAAACGTAGGTAGGTAATATATTTCTGGCCCGTTTTATAGCCGCCCACGCCTACTGACTTACTTGTAACTTACATATTTTTTACGCGGGCGGCGGGTGCTAAAATCTTGACTAGTCCATTTGCCTGCATAAGTCTTTACAAGTCATAGTTATCAACTTCACAAGCATTGAAATATTTATGTTCCTACCAAGGCTCACGTATTTTTGTTTATCTTAGATATTGTTGTTGTCCATTACTATGCTTGGATTAGGTATCGTACATGATTGAGGACATAGTTTAAATAAAGCCAGCAAAGACAACCCTTACAGCTAACGAACTAATACAAGAAGCTGGAAGTTGCATATACGATATTGTATGCGTCTGTGATATAACTTTTGTATATATAATCTGTATTAAACACTTGCATGATTTATAACTAGGTTGTTTGTGTTTGAATCTTGATTCAGGTGTAAAATTATCGTAATAGTTGATGCTATCTTGGAATGTTTTTTTAAGAAATAAGCATTTTCTCTTCTCATTACCTACCTACCTACGTCTTGTTGTCGTCATTTGTGCTAATATGACTTTAGTACCTTGTTACCTACTCAAGTTTTACTGCATTATATTAAATATTCACTTTATTTTTCTTGTTTTTCTTGTACTTCAATAAAATGACGTATTAAATAAATAAATATATAGGGACAAATTATACTGATTGTGCTAGCCCCAAAGTAAGTTCGAGACTTGTGTTATGGGATACTTACTAAACGATACTATATTTTATAACAAATACATATATAGATAAACATCCAAGACCCAGGACAATTTGTAAAAGGCCATTTTGCAACTTGCCCTGACCGGGGATGGAACCCGGGACCTCTGGGTGGCGGATTAGCATGGTGACCACTACGCCACGGAGGCCGTATTCTTTATCTATTTTCAATAAGTAATATAAAATTAATTATTTTCAGTCTGATATCGTGCTGACAGGTCCATTGATGCACGAACTTTGTAAAGGCTGAGAAGGACAAGAAAGGGGGTGATTGAACATTGCGGATTTTCGTTTTGAGCGACGTTATCTATTAATCTTATTTCCGGACTAAATATTAAAACCACTATTAAAAATTAGTAGTTAGAATTTGTAGAGATGTCGCTCTACATGGTTTCTCATTTCTCATATCAGGGTGTTAAAGTATAGTATAAGATAATGAATAATTTCGCACGATCAGTACGAAGCCTGAATGGAGAAAGTTCGAAACTAATATGATTCCTCAGGTTCGAATACGATAAAAGGCTAAAAAGATTAAAACCTTTTATTTGTTTTTCTATACATTTAGTATTAAAGTAAAAGCAATATTTTCGCGCACTCAGTATCAAACCTGAATGGCGAAGCGGTTAACGCAATCGAAACCAATCAACAGAGAATCTCAGGTTTGAATCTGCTTAATTCATCATCGTCATTCCTAGCCATGGTCCCATTTCATTTGGGGTCGGCTCTCCTTATCTTCTTGCGCCAGTTTTCCCGAAATGTATCTGCTTAATTGCAAATAAAAAATTATGGTCTGTATTTTGGAATAACATTAATAGATGACGCTACATTTGCAGCTTAAATTGTTGGCGGAAAAATTGAGGACAAACCAATCAAGTATGGTACGCTTTAAAAAGTCATACTAATTGTATGAGATTTTATGACTCCATTTTTTTAAGCCCGACTGTACCTTGACTTGGCTCATGCGAGGTAACCGCCATGTGGTACGTGCATAGATTCGACGATCAGTGTCCTGATATTCGTATCGGAACTATTTTATGACCTACTGTTTACAGTTTAAAGTGAAGCATTTCTTCGCACTTTAGCGAAAATCGGCCACTTTTGTTTATTGTGCGAAGAAAAGCTTCACGTTCTCACTTTGAACAGTAAAAGTTCATAAATTGAAACTAGGGCTTGATGAATTAAATGTTATCTCCGTTTTCTTTCAAATCATTCAAATGGGGGCGCATTGGACCCCGAAAAATTCATGTACGGATAAAATTAGTTAAACTTTTAATAAATTTAACCTTCGAATAGTATTTGTTTTTATAAGGCGAGTTTATTAAGTTCCGCCATTTTATGCCGCCCTCAAGTTTGATTAATTAACGTCCAACAAATTTAGACAAGGAAGCCATAGCCACGGTATTTCGTAGTCACGAAAATAACTGCGATTTCTTAATAAATGATTGAACGTTGAAATATTAAACGTTAAGTATTCCCAGCGGAGGGAATGAAAATCTCGTAAAGAGAGGCGGGCGTAAGCACGCGGGAACGCCATTCAACCGACAATCATAATTTTTCTTGCCAGGCCTTTATGGGAAGTCTGAAAGCAGGGATTAAACGATACCAAATCGTGGCGTTTATTTCACGCCTTTTCATCAAAACAATACCAATGTAGACCATTAAATAAAGTAATGAATTGCATTTTGAAACTCATTTTATGGCACAATAAGACTTATTTATAAGCGCTTGCATCTTTATTAGGATCAAAACTGATTATTTATGCGAAACCTCGAAATAAATATTTGGCAATATTCATATTAATAGCCCTGTAAGACCGAAGCCAATTAAAAGAACGTTTAATGGTTAATATTTTATCACAAAGGGCACCTTCGGTTACTCGATGTATTTAAATTTTAGACGACGTTAATATTTAATTAAATAAAAAACAAACTAATAATAAGAAGTAGGAGTAACGTCCTACAGATACTTAAATTGCCGGTACATTGCCGCCGTTTGAGAACCTTTCTGCTCCATCGGCCATCGGTTCTTAGTGCTATATGCCCCGTTCCCAATAAGGCCTGGCGTGTATATAATTTCTAACGAAATCCATACTAACAAGCTTTAATTTACTTATATACTGGCTCCTCAAAATATTAATCAATGATCTCCCATTCACATTTGCATACACTTGATTTATCTTGCATAATACGTACATACTGATGAGCTTTTTGATATGCAGCATCTTGCCGAAGCAGTTGATTGCAGACTATATCCGGTATCACGGCACTCGTGATCAACTAAAATACAGGGCAAGAGCAGCCGTCTAAAATGTGGCATCAGAGTTTCATGAAATACTAAAAAAAAGTCATCTGTTGAATAGGTCTTTTAAAATATTGAGAGTTTGCAAGGCAACTCTTCGGATTAGAGACCCGTTTCCGAAAAATTAAACTAATTACTGTTCGAGATAAGCTAAAGTGATACCATGAAAAATCTTAAATAGACGTGATGTTGTATTTAATTTTATTATGTATTGAAAACTAAAGGAAGACTATCACGACTAAATTAGGTTTGGCAACCAATAAAATATGCCTTTTTTAATAAAATATTTAAACCTTAAAAAATGGTAACTGTAACATTAAGTTGTAACTTGTATAAAATGAATGGAAACTTATCGAAAAAAATTATGTCCCGTGTTACGTTTAACTTTGGAAGTCTGATTCTGAGTATAGAGGACTGTATATTAAAACGCCTCTTTGATATATTTTCTTCTTTATTGTTCTCGAGGTCTGTTCACAATGAAATCACCGAATGCACTGAATGATCTACGGGCCCTCGGTCGCTTTTTTATTACAAACAACAATAGCGCCTTTGTGTGCGATACCGATGAGTGCGCCGGCCAATCAGGAGCGAGTGCATACTATACCGATGAGTTCATCGGCTAATCGGAAGCAAGATAAATAAATTAAAGTAGGCGCTCTGATTGGTCGGCTGTCGGTCGCGGCGGCGTTCGGCGGGCAGGCTCGTTGTCCTTTACATCTCTCCCCCCGGCGCAGCTTGCGTAGCCTCTTCTTTCTCCAACACGACAAGCTTGCTGACCGGACGCTTGAAAACTCCTGTCTTCGTTCGTACGTCGGCGACGCGAATGCATCCGTCTGGTATCTCGTAGGTGCGCTCGACGATACCCATTGGCCAGACATTCCTTGGCAGCGTGCTGTCGGCTACGATGACGACGTCTCCAACGTGCAGCGGGCGCTTGTTGTTCCTTGGTTCGCCACGTGGTACCAAAGTGGGGAGATACTCTCTTAGCCAGCGCCGCCAGAAATGATCGGCGAGCGCTTGGCTTGCTCTCCAGGCCCTCCTGTCGGCTTCGTCGCAGGGGCCTGTGGTAGGGGAGGCCCATTGATGACCCCAGCAGAAAA